>OX388345.1:31143514-34047181 GCA_947579665.1 Sympetrum striolatum
GGAATAGATTGGTACTTTTTCCACAAAAACATTCTATCTCTGCTCCAAGTCCGTTAAAAATTAATGGAAAAAAGAATATTTATCACCTTCCGGAATTTTGTTCTGCTACTGCCTCCAGTTTTACAAGTAGTTATCACAATGATTTAAACTCTCATGTACACTTTATATTTGAAATTAAAACATACAATAATACTCCTGTTAGCACGCATATTGCAGATGGTAACTAAAAATATAAAATATAGAGAATATCATCTCTATGATATATTAAGGCAACATTTCAAGGGATTAAAATAGAATATCAACTTAAGGAAGTTTTCTGCATCGATCAGCTTAGCGCTAGAATCTTACAAAAGCGTTATCTTGCATGTCGCATATTGCAGCCCACATTTTCCATTAGTTAAGCGTTAAATCTGCCTCTTTTACCTAGTTAAGTCTCCACGTTTCATATTTTAATTTGACTTCTCTTACTACCCGGTTCTTCAAGGTTATAAGAGGATCTTACCAACGAAGTACAGCACGTTCTTGGAAGTATTACATAAAATAATCAGGCTATAATCACTATAGAGATATATTCAGTTACAGCGTACATATCCATCTGAAAGTTTTAATAATAAAGCGTATTTTTAATTTGGGCAAGATTGAGACTATTGAATTTCTTTATTCATCCCTTCGTTATTTAGATTTTAAGGAAAGCTCACTAAAAATAAACAGAGGAAATACTTTGCTAAATTAAAAACCTAATGCTTCGCTCAGGAAAAAGTGTAATATATCTAGCAGGAATCAGTGTTTGGACTCCATATTTCAACTGAACTTCAGTTCCCCTAACTAAACTAAATACTATGCTTATATATTTTTTTTATGTCTATGTCTATATAAGGACCATACAAGCCGCCTTTAGGCATGTGGCAGACGGTTCACTATAACTTTACTTCCCTATTCGATTGCTTTCGGGCAAGGAATCGATTCGTTCAAGCATCCATTTCTCTGATCTCCCCGGCATCATCAGAACCGTTTGCACAACAAAGAGGTCGTATTAGATGTGTCACATGTTTTTAAAACGTATAGACCTACTCATAAAAGTAATATGTAATTAAAGACTCCACAGAATAATCAAATTGTTTCTCAGCTCAGAATTCAACCCTGTTTCTATAATATTGGAGGTTTGTACACTTTCCACAGGTAAATTTTGTTTGGAGCTTGTACATTCTATGCGGTTATATAGGTTGGAACATTAAATATCCTGAGTTTATGAAACAGTGTCTTCAAATACGAAATACGCACGCTGATTTACTTGGAAGGAGCTCACAGTACATGAATTTGTTATTGATCAAGAATATATACCAGCTCTACATCCATATTAATCTTAGCTACATCCTAATCCAATTATATTTATCATTTAACTTCCTCAAATATCTGTAATTGAGCGTGCGTCATTATGCTTGTTTTTCATGCAGATTCTTCCATCGCTGACTTATCGCAGGAATGGAAAGTAATCCGTATCCCATATCAATTAATGGATTCTTGATCCCCTATATCTCTCCAACCAATCTAATTCCCCTTCACTACCTCTATACAACGACTTCTATCGTTATAAGACCTCAAGTAGCTACTCAACACTCTTTGTAACGTTTACAACATCTTGAGGTGAAATTACCGGTGTAAATCATAAACATTCTAGAGTACCAGATGCATTTTATCGCCTAGCTCTGCCACAGGAAACTTTGATAACCCTTTCGGCAAAAAACGTGTCCAACATCAGTCAGAGCGCTTTATCTATTGCTCTCAAATTCGTAAATGGGAATAATCCCTCCTAATCTTCTTTTGGGTTAACGCATTCCACATGTTCTCAAAGGCGAACCATTTCATACATAGGGATGATAAAAACCCAAAGAGCTTCCATAATAATCCACATAATGCCATTCCATAATTTCGTACATAGATGTTTATGGAAATTCCTCTGCAATAAATTAACACTCCTTGTAAAATCCATTAGCTCCTCGGGTACTATACATTCGTTATCTTTGAAAGAGATGAATCAAAATTCGCTTGAAAATATTTTCCCGAAGGATTTCACTTCAAAGAAATATTTTCTCTGTAAATGGTACTCGCAAGAAATCGCAAAAGTAGATTAGAATCTATATATTTTCTACAGATATTCAGAACGATTGCCCTTTTATAAACAGTCTTAAAGGTAAAGATTCGATGAAGAAAATACATAATCTCGAGATGGAAATGGGCGCCTGGTTGGTAAGCAACAACAACAATTCTGCGTATAGCCGGTTGCAGAAACTACAGGCACCCTTGTTTGTTGTTTACATCTAGGCTCCTATTCAATCCGCTCGGAAAGTAACATACTAAATTGAAAATAATAATAGAATCCAATTATTTCGGTTAACCACTAAAATAAAACACATTTCTATTAAATTCGTTTGCTAGATGTATTGAAGTATATATTTTTTTACGCCTACAGACGAGTTTTAATATCAGTATCATCATTGCTCTCTCCTAATGTGGTACAAAGTGATTGTATGTATTGTTGTGTGTAAAGATATGCATAGTAGATGATTTTTTTGTGTATCGTTGCTTCTTACTGATTGATGGTTAATATGGTTCTTTGATATATTTCCTATTGTGGATTTTTTTATGTGTATAGGATAATTATCTGCCTTGTGGTAGATGGGGTACCGTAGGAATAGTGCTAAATAACAAGCTTAATCTTTAATTAAATGACAATATGATATGTTTTTGAATTGTATAACAATGTTACCACTTAGTTTCTGCCTACTTCTGCAATGACATTGAAAAAAGAAGACATTTCAGCAAAATTCAGCCCCTAAAGTAAAGAAAAGAGATGGAGGAGGGCTTTTCTCTGTACTTAAATTAGAAAAGAGCTTTTTAAACTTGTTTAAACCTCAACAAAAACTTTTTAAATGAGAAGGTAATTGATTAAATTACGTTTATTTTAAAATATCAAAACTTGGGGATAGATAGACTCTTTGAAAGATTTTTCAAATGAGTGAGCGTGTAAGGCCTTGCCCGAGAAGTCAAGGATATCACTCCATTTGGGCGGAATTCCCGCATGTGTGAGCCTCGCTAAGGTCAACAGCCCCTTCGATGATTTGGCCAAATCTTCCCCACGGGGATAGCATCTGAAACCCATTAACATATCCTTGATTGAACTTATCGCCACCACAATCAGGCCGATAACGCAAACAGGAAATTTTGCATTAATCAAACCCAGAAAATATTCAGTCATCGAAGGCAACTCATAACAAGATTAAACGCATTCCCTCCATTAGCGGTTTTCCCCGTTGAATGCCGATCGAGGAGACCGATTGCATCTAACTCTCAACGAAGTTATAACGCGAAATGTGTTCTGGGGCGGGAGGCGCTGCGTCGTTGTTTTACGACAGACTGACCCGAGAATAAGAGTTTTGATGTTTTCCCATTAACTGGATCGCAATTTCCAGGTATGGACGGGACCACACCCTCGCGACCGCACCACGGGAATGCCGATCTCTCACAGTCAAACATCGTCATCTTCAACTGAAGTGCCATAAGGAGACATATTAACTTTCTTTCCGTCCGCAATAGCTTTCCTTTGGCACTTGCGGCCACGAAGAATAATGCTGTGGAAAATTTCCACGTAAGCCGTATTAATCGTAACTTGAAGAGAGACTCTAACAAGAGAAGTTTGCGCTCCTTTAGCTACGCTTCCTGGAAAGTTTAAAAAAATGGAAGTCATAACGTGGTAAAATAGAATGTTCTGCATTGTTTCTAACAGGGTTGGTCAATGTACGCTCCGTTATATTTTAATTCGGTCCAATATTCTCGAAGATGTGTAAAGATATTTAGGTCACAGAAACATGTAGGCATCCTTAGATTAAATTCGTCGTAGATGGAACATATAATGCACAGAAAGTCTAAAAAAATATGTCTAAAGATTAACTTTATTTTTTTACTGGACAGGTTATTACTTGATTTACATACTTACATATATACTTTAGAGATTTAATAAGCACTTTTTGGCTAAATAACAAAGGCAGCTGAGTGTAATTTTGAAATACGTTTGCGAGGGATATCAATCCCTCGCATGAAGTCTTATTTAAGAGGTAATTAATGACCTGTTTGTTCGAAGAATTTTCAACGCAGCCCTACGATCGGATAACTTTGGTCTTTATATTTGGTTTGGTCAATGTCACAAGATATTATGAACTCTATTATGCGCTTTCAAACTTAAAAAACCGGTTTCTCGTTACTGTATGGTGTTTACTTAAATAGAGCACTACGACTAAATTTTATTGATTATTTTTAAGTAAAGATATTTTAGTTAAGTTGGTTAAGGAAGCAGGAAGTATTTAGCGAACAAAAAAAAGATTATAACATTTCCACTCATGTATATAATATTAAAAGTTACACGCTACTTCTTTGAATGTTTCTCAAATATTATAGATTTTTTACTGAAATAGTAGCTTCTACATGGTCATTTATTCTTAAGTCATTAATGCACCTAAAACGCACCTTTTTCTACAAGGGGATGTAGAGAAAAAATTACTAGCTCTACTTGGATTACTCTATTGGAGTGTAACACTTTCCCAAAAAGATTATAATAAAGAATATTTCAACTATCTTCAGCCAAGAACCTAAATGCGGTGATTATGCTTCATTGATTTTATTATATGAGAGATTAACAAATCGTAAGTTACATTGAATTATCGAACTTTTTGATTAATTAGTATGGTCCCGGAGTTTAGATTCGGAGATAGCTTAGAGATATTAGAATAAGCGAGATGATAACAAACTGGTAATTATAAAATTGTTCTTGATACAGTTTTACCCAAAATTCCGGAGGAATCAAGTATTTTCCACAATATTTTATGCATACACATTTTAAAAAATATCCTTTACCAGCCAATTTAAGCCTTACGGCTCAAATGGATTTCAACTCATTGCGTTATCCAACACTGATTCCTTATCAACCCCTTGGCTCTAAAAGTATTTATAATTGAATTGTGTAAGAATAGTATATCTATATGTTCTCCGTACCATCACTCGCTCCCTCGGTCTCTTTCAAATAACCGTACTCAGCTTTAAGGAGAATCATGTCTACGAAGAGTAAACAAGAGTCTGCTAAAATACAATGTGAAAGAATGGTCACTGTGAACGGTATTTAACTAAACAATATCCAAATATCACACACATAACTGAGTGAAAGTTCCGAGAAATTGTTTATCTATCATTCCTTTTTAATTCTGCATTACATGTTCTTTTGATAGCTGAAAGCTCAGGTGCACGTTTTTTGCTTTATCTTCAAACATAGAATTTCTCGTCGGTCGAAGCAAACAAGCTCTTTTCAAACATGGAAAGGCCCGGAGTTTCAAGAATTGGACTCATGAAAGCATCTCTGAAAGCCAATCTTGAAAGATACTATTGAGAAAAGATCTTATTTCGGAGCCCATGAATGATTTTGGTATGCTGTTGGTTTCTTAGGTATAGTTAAATCTAATCTTGCTGTCTCTATTGAATGAATATAAATAACTATGAATAACTTTAAAAATGCACCTTTTATAACTTGATTTCTTCATTTTCTACGTTATTGATTCGCATATTATATCAGTGCACGTCAATATAGGTTTTTATCCAATATCCCTTTGGGTGGAGGAAGGAATTAAATATTCAATCGAGAGCCAAAATCTGGTAAACTGTATTATTCAAAGCAATTCATATCATAACATTCATATCATATGTATATATTTGATTAGAAAAGCAAAACTTCATTCTGTATGTATTTAATTTAATTTATTTTGATAACTTTAAAATTGTAAATTACAAATGAATACCGAAAAAATTTTTGCAATAAGGATTGCACTGAATAGCTCTGTACTCTAAAACATTGTTACTTGATCATTCAATTCAATATTGCTTCCATAGATTACTATTAAATGGGCTCATTTAATAGAAACAGCATTGATTGAAAAACAAAATGTCTTTCCAAAATTTAGGAACTCAATTCACATGTTGCATTCCGTGCACGATGAACATTAAAGACAGTAACGAATTAATTTAACTACTGAAAACTTTGGTTAAATTCAATGTAATTTGGAGTTTGTTAACATTGAAGATAAGTTAAACGAAAGAAAACGCTTCTTATTATCAATTATTCTCAGGATTAAAATGTTATTTATTTAATTAATCGGTCGTTTGAAGATTATGAAATTTTATGTTTCACAGTTTCATTAAGAAAGGTTTGTTGTAGCAATGAGCTCCTTTTTTTAACGCACGCGTATTACGTCGAAGAATCGTTTTTTTTTTCGTAAAATTAAAACGTTTAACTCATTTATTACATTCAAATGAAAGGGTGCAAATATATTTTTGATTGGGATGTATCCTGTTTAAGAAATTATCCACTTGAATCAGTAACCTTTCTCTTACAGCATGTGTTTTCATTAATCTCTTGTGGTACATAACTTTGGAAAACAATACAAACCTAAAATATCCAATGCGCACGCATTGGTGCTCCTTATATGTAAGCAGATATTTGCGATAGAAGTGTAGATTGAAGACCAGTTTTCATAACTCTTTACTAATATTTTGAGTAATTTAGTCCCGCAGTAAATCTATTTAAAACGAAGAAACCTTTTATCTTTATTTTGATAAACTTTAAAAATATAACTGTATAACTAATCAATTTATTTTTAGCATTATTTTTATTTAACACCTAATAGAAAAGAGAAAAAAAATTCCCTAATTTGAGTAAATAGAGTCTAAGTCAGTGCTCCCAAACCTTTTCATGCCGCCGCCCCCAACCGACAGTCACAAAAATTATTTTCTATAAGACCAAATCCAGAGAATGAACAAAAATCAAAATTAAAGCTACAATTTTTTCCACCAAACCATTATATCTAATATTTAATAGCTACTTAGAGCCCAGTAAATTTGAGTAGAAATAGAAATATGATCAATTGGGAATTAAATAGCTTTGCATGTAACGCTCACTTAGGTTAGTACAGCGCGCCTTTGGGCATAATTGTCCACTTTGGGAATTACAGATCTAAGTGCATATATACATATCATATATAATTACATTCCCCTTCACTTGTCCATCTTGGTACGAATCTCCTTTCCTCAACTTTGCTCTCACAATTTTATAATCTAGTTATGTTCCCGAGCGCTCAGCTTTTAATTGAAAATCTCTTCCCATTATTTATCAGCCTCTTGTTATACTATGGAAGGTCTTAGCTTGGTAATGGAATTAACAGTGTTTTTTATATTTTTTCAGATCAATAAATGTAAAATTCAGTTCTGTCTGATTTTCTAAACTCTTGCTTGCTAATAAGCAAAACATGAAATCATAACGAAGTTATGTTTTGTTATGACGCCACCTTCATTTTACATAAATTTCTTTCTGGGCTAAAACTGATGGATCACTTAGTTTTTTTAATATCAGCTACCTTCTCATAATTTTGAGGATCAAATTAAGCAAAGGTAACAGCATATACTACGTAAATGCAGCAAACAAACGAGAAAATAACAGAGTATTTCTTTATGTTTGCTACAAGATAGAGCTCAGAAACGTTCTCTTAAAATGGAGAAACGTTGACTTCGGAAAGGATCACTCCTGTATACTCTTTTAATTAGGTATGCCAATCATGTGATATGTATGTAAGCAATACGCACCATAAGATTAATAAAACAAATTTGACGATTCGAAGATATAATATCTTATTTTCATTTAAGTTTCATTCTTACAAGAGAGTGAAAAGACAATTGAAAGAACTAAAAGGTTAATTTCAAGGTAACGAGATTTCAACATTTACAGGTCATTCGGCTCATACTTCACTCAGATATTACTATCACTCACCATATATATACTCTTGAAACCTTAAATAATATTCCACTCTTTCCTCAGTAGAGCATTCCACAGGTCGTGTCTATTGATTCTCCTTCAATCGTGCTAAGATACAATTCCTGTTATTTATGATCTACTGCATCCTAACTTCTTATCTACCAAAGAAAATACGATCAGCTTAATAGATATTTATTTTCAACAAATAAGAATAGCATATTATATTTGTTTCCTCACATCATAGAACTTAATCAGAATATTTATTGATACTTCCTCGTTGTATGTTTTTAAATTTAAACATAAAGTATGCACATATAATTATATATTATTTTTGAAACATCAGTAAATTAAGAAAGTTTTACTATAACTGATAAAACAAATTTTATCTTCTCTCCTTGCATAGAAGTGTTCAATCTCAAAGTGATTCTATACCATATTTAAGGCACAGGAATATTTCGAACGGCGCTATAATGGTTAAGAAATTTTATATTAAATTTAATAAATAACTTCTTCAAATATACAGGAAATGCACATCCCTAATATACCCTTAGAGATTTTAGATTTAGATTATCTCCTCACCCTCCCCTCTAAAATCTCTAAGAGTATATAAGGGGTGCGTCTTTCCTGTATATTTGACCTGATGATGGCGAGCAGCCGAAACTAGTCGTCCAAATATATTTTGTGGAAAAATACGAAGTTTTCTTTATTTCTCTTTATATTAAATGTTTTTTGTTTGCAAAGACTTCTTCGAATGCGACGTTTTAACGAGGCCTTATCCAAACTTTCTTTCAGACGAAACACCTCAATAATCTAAAATTTTATTTATTGTCAATATTTTTTTCGTATTAAATAAATATTGATAATAAATTAGTTGAGTAAATTAGAAAAAGAATTCAGCGATAGCACATCCCGCACATAGAGGTTTACGTGCAAAACGTTTTCATATAAATGTTATACCGCTGTCGCTTTTTAGTTAAAAAGAGCTATTTGATATATTTTACCACACTTTATTTCTTCCTTTTACTAATTCCAGGAGACAAAACAAAAAATAATTATGTATATATGATCCTTGTACGCATCGTAAACTTTTGTCGAGTAATACGTAGATGCTGACATTATTTACATCATCAATTTTCTCAACAAGATAACTCACAATTATTTCATAAACATGTTGATGCTCCATTCTTGTTGTCTGTAATTCTGCTTTATAGATTGACTTGGTTGGGAATTTCACCTCAAAAAGCCAGCGTTAATTAGAGAGTGAGCATTTCATTTGGACGAGGAAAAAAGAGAGCATCTTTGCCTTAGTAAAAGGAGATGACGCCCGACAGAGGGCAGCCGAAAAATGCCTTGTCGAATGCAGAGCGAGGGGAAATTTAAGAGGAAACGCCTCTTTTCCGTCCAAGTCTTCGTTGGACAGCCACTGGTCGAGACACTGACGATCTTTTGAATGGTTTCGGCCCTTTGACTGTTCGCTCTTTGACCCCCACACCTCTGCCATAGGTCAGAGGTCGTCAAACATTCTATTTTATGTAACAGCACGTGGTCCATCGTCAATCTGTTATAAATTTCAGACCTCCTTCATCCGAAACTAATCAAAGTGAAACGATATCTATCCCCTCTTAATTGAAGCCTATGATAGAACTTCCAATCTCTCTGAAGTTAAAGAATGAAACTTAATAAAAGCAAAACTCTGAAAAAAGGGTCAAAGCTTTAGCGAGGTAATTGACAGCAATAATCTCGAGAGTCAATTTTCAGGGAGAAATTGTCGATAACTCTTTGGTTTAATGAGTTTTATCCTTAAATTAAATGAATTTGCACATCATAAGCAAATGAAAAATGCTTTTTGTCGATCCTACAGATTTGAAAACAATTATTATGTCAGAAACCCCTGGAGAATATGTAGGAGGGGAAAAATAACAAGCATGAAAATGAGATTTGCCATGAAATTAGTGTTTGTTGAGAGAGAACATAATTCTGACAAAATTTTAACTTTAAACTGAGAGAGAGATTTAGTGATGTGAGGTCCATTTAATTTTTCCAAAACAAAGTAAAACAACAGTTTTATGTAGCTGCAATATATAAATATCAGTGCAATAAACATAGCACAAGGCATTTACATTTCAAATATTTCTACTTAATTTTCATGAAAATGGAATACTCTCGCATCAGTGTTTAAAAAGGTTATCTTTAGTATAATCGTTGAATAAGAATTTTGAACATTTCTTAATGGGATGGAGATTTTTTTCATCCTTCTTTTGATCACTAAAGTATCAAATATTCATAATTAGGAAATTTTAAGATGGGCCACAAACTGCCGAGCCAGAAAAATAGTGACTTAATGAGAACAAGTATTTGATGATACTTGAAATGTGTGATACAGTAAACGGAAAACAAAGATACAAAGACCTTTCAAAAGACCATCCGATCCATGCCATAACCTTGTTCCTAATGAATTTTAAAGAAATCAACTGGGATGTCCTAACTACCACTACTTGATTCCTTTTTACGTAAGCTAATACTCTTTCAATTATAATATCTTTCAAATCCATCCCTTCGTTTTCTTTATCGTCTCGTTTTTAACTTGTTTATCTTCTTTTTAGCATTCATTACATTTCCTATGTAAATCTGCTATATAGTCTTCTTGTATTAATATAATTATACGTGGCACGTGTAGAACATTTGTTATGCTATCTCTTACGGTCGATGTAGTGTTTTAAATTTTACCTTAGTGAAATTTATATTTTTACAATAGATCAACCCGACTATTTTCTCTGTTCTCCATGTCGTAACAATTTCTCCTCATCTCCTCATCAGAGCTCACTTGCTGCTTTTGTTTTTATTTATAAGATCATAGTTTAATGTTTTCTATATTATCGAGAGGTTGATTTTATAATATTTACTCCAATCTCTGAGATGCATCTCAATTTCCACATTTCAGGATTTCTAATTTCGTAGGTTTTAGGGAAAGTTTCAAGTAATCTCAAAGAACACAGCCCTTGTTCATAAAGTACTTGGTCAGCAAACCGGTAAGAACTCCTTTTATATCCACCAAGCCTTGGAGAGTAAATGAGGTAACTACGCAAGAAGAGGAGATAAATAGTACTTAGTTGTGTGAACGAAAACACGATCAAAGTAAAAATAAATGGGTGTGAATCAGGAGAGTGGGGCGACAAAATAGAGCTGAGGCTATATTTTTCTATGAGGTTTACTGTTACCAATTTTAATCTAGTAAAATTTCAACATTTAAAATAAATAATCTACGAACATACTTAATTAATTCCTATTTTGAAATGGTGTGGATCGAAATAATAGATCGATCTGTTAATTCATCATCCCGAAGCATGCTCAGATCCTCATTCCTCCTGCACAGTGAATTTTAAGTTCGAATATCGAGTATTCGGTTAATCGACATTAAACATCGCGTTCTAACTACTCGATCACTTATCTGGGTTTTTGACCTCGTATGGAGTACCGAAAATCATGTTTATTATTTTCTACTGCATAATTTCTTCTCACTCTGGGTGACGAAGATGAGCTTTCGCAGCGATAAGGATAGTCCTCAACAGGCTCTCTTTCTTTCTCTTTCAATCTTGTCCCTCTGTTTTATTTGGTGTACAATTCCTTGCTCTTTCAACGCCTGACTAAATTTATTAAGCTTTATGAAACAGTGAATTATTTTCTTTTCCAGAGATGTACTAAGTAAAACCATAAAGTACTAAGCCACCCAGGAAATCATATAGAGAAATCAGTTCACTCTTGGCAGTTTTAAATAGTTAAAAACCATAATTAGTTAGATTTCCGACATAATATGTTGCAAAAATAGTTTATTTAATTCATAATTAAATACTACGGTACGTAGCAATTTATACCCAAATATGTCTAATGGTCTCGTATTTAAATATATCATTTAAAAGATAAGTTTGTTTATTTACGCGGGTGACTTATTGCACAAGAGTTAACTAGTAACCAACAGCCAAACGATAAATGGGCTTACTTGGCTTGATTAGAAGTGAGTACAAGTCCCTTTGGATTTAAAGTTGAACAAAATAGCTATAAGCAGAGAACGTCAAGGAACAGTAAAATGATCCATTCAATGAAATCTACATGGCCAGGCGTTACTTTGTGGAAAGCCACTGAATTAATGAAGAGAAAACTCGGTTAATTTTCCACACAATTGTTTTATTGTACGACTGGTTTCAATACCAGAGTAGCATCTTCTTGGGCAGAAAATTATTTTTACACAAGAGGGGAAGGAGAGGTTAGGAAAATGCCTTTTGAGGAAGGGAGATAAGGGGGAGGTATGGCGGAAGGCTTGGTTACTTGTTCAGAAACCTTTTTCCATGGAGAAACCGCGAGGACCCATTTAATAGCATTCAATTATGAGATCATTCATTCCCCAGTAGCTCTCATATCACAATCAGTTATTCAAGTTGAATTTACTCCACCCGGAAACAAAAGACTAATGAAATATACTCCATTCGACAAGATGGCAGGGCCGCAAACCTCTCACTAAACCGCAACTCTGAATTCACGTCAGAAAACATCGAGGATCCAATAACCGAGGCATTCAAAGTTACCATGGGAGGAATGCAAGCGATCTCCAAAAGTGACATTTTTAGTTTTCGCAGTCTACTGAGTCCCGTGCAGAGTATATCTTTCCTCGCGAGCCACTTCCTCTTTCACACGCCCTTTCTTTTATTCCTCGGCGACGGAAATGCATATCTTATTTCCCGGTTTGCCGAGAATTTCCTCAGGAAATAAGGTCATAGTTTTATTTCCGAAACCTCTCCATTTTCAGGAGTGCGCACAGCGCTGCTCATTCCTCTCCATCCCCACTTTGTTTTCCTCTCACTCATTCCGTTCGTTCCAATTTCCTTAAATGAAATTTTTTCCCTTTTGCTTCACTAACCCCGTTCCACTCCCTCGCTGCGAATTTTTTCCCTCCTTTCTCGCTGTTATTCCAGCCTTTACTTCCCATTTTCCACGTATTTTTTTCGCTCCTCAAATTCGGCTTTCATTTTCTGCTGCCAAATTTGATGAATATAATATTTTTCACTTATCTTTTGGTGCAGGATAGAGAATAATGTATCTTTCGTGTAGTTTAATCACTTAAGTCTTGATCAAGGCTGTGATGAAATGAAAGCCACTGAGGTATGAGTGAATAATTGCACTGATCAAGGTCCCTCCTTATGGACTTCCAAAAAAAGAGTTACTCGTAGAGTCATATTTCTTCACTTGTTTGGGCATGTTCCGCTTATAGCATTCTGGGTTAAAGAGGGAAGCAATCTACCTCAATCCTCATCCTGCCTAGTAAACCCCATTCCTATCTACAAGCTCTTAGTAGCTTATGTCAGAGGGGGTGAGGTACCAACCGGCCTTTGCGATGAATACTTTACATACATTAGGGTTTCATTTCCTGAAAAATTATTGCAATATACTATTCATGCTCTCCTCTACCATGGATAACCTGTAATCTGCTACGGTTACCTGCTTGCCAAGAACTCTAAAAATCTTGATTGTTAAGTAAAATATTTGATAATTTCTACAAATAGTTATATATTTTCTATAAATACGACTAATTTAGTCCACAAATAGGGGAATGGGACATCTCGGCGCGGCCACTTCGGCGCGAGCCACTTCGGCGCAGGCCCCTTTCGGCGTGGGACACTTCGGCGCTGGCCACTTCGGAGCAGGCCCATTTCGGCGCGGGCCACTTCGGCGCGGGACACTTCGGCGCGAGCCATCGTTATGACCAAAAACAACTTCATTGCTCCTTAAATTATTAATGAATAATATATAACTCGTAATTAGCGTAAGATATAAAATTCGGGTAGGATTGAGTTGGGTTGGGTTGGGTTTGTGTTGGGTTGTGTTGGGTTAGGTTGGGTTGGGTTGTTACACTATTTAAATAACTTTACAACATCTTAAAAATCAAACAATATACCTCTAATTTCCATTCCATGGACGAATTCTATATCTTACGCTAAACACAAGTTGCATATCAAACATAATAAGGAACAACGAAGTTGTTTTTGGTCATAACCGTGGCTCGAGCCGAAATGTCCCGCGCCGAAGTGGCCCGCGCCGAAATGGGCCAGCGCCGAAGTGGCCCACGCCGAAATGGGCCTGCGCCGAAGTGGCCGCGCCGAAATTTCCTAGACCCCACAAATAGACCTATTCATAGACTAAATTAGTAGCCATTATTAGCTATATATATTCTGAGGAAATAAACAAGTGTTTTACTTCTTTTCCCTAAGAGAGTAAAGGCACTTAGGGAATGCCTAGAAGAAGAGGGAAGGGAATGAGGGAATAGCCAAGACTTAGGGAATGCCAATCATTTTGTGCTTCACTCACGTGGCTATTTTTCGCTTATAGCATTCTGGATTGGTGAGGAAAACAAAGGCAAACTAATTCACTTCTCATCTTGCTTTGTAAGTCTTATTTTCTCCTAATAAATCTTTGTAACTAATGCTTGAAGAGGTGGGGTACCAACCGGCCATCGAACTAAATACTTCACATACAGATTTTTTCTTGAAAGAACTTCGTTCGTTTGGTTCGTTCTTGCAGTCGCACTTTAATAAATTGAATATTTTCATTTGCTATCTGGCACAATTTACTCTTGTCCTCTCTTGTTCGTATCTGTGATGTTTTAACTACAGGGATAGTTTAACAATTAACTCCTAATAATATCATTCCTCCAAATTACTACTTAACGAATTTAGTGGAAATTGTAACCTCTTAAGTTTACTATACTTACAAGGAACCTATTCACTCATTGCATACTGGCTCATTGAGGAAAGTAGTTGTAAACTGCGCCACTCCTCATCTCGACTATAAAGTCTCAATCCCTCTCCGCAGCCATTAATTAGTAGCTTTTTCCGAGGGAATGAGAATGCAACCCGCCCTCGGACCGGTGACTTTACTGGCGGACCGTATCATCTCATGCTGCTACGTTTCAAGGCCGGAAATGTTCACACACATACCGTTTTTATCCATGCCATTTAATGTTTCCTAGTCTCACGTTGGATGCAGTAAACTTAATGGGAAAATATCGTCTCTGCTCTTTCCTGTCGTCGCATGGATCTAATTTATACCGCTTCATGTTTTTCTATTTATTTCTCCCGTATTATTTATTGAACAGCCTTAGGTTCACGTTCAGGAATAATCTGAACCACCACTTAATCTTGTTGGTATTTAATACGTCAACATTGTATGCCCTCTTATTGTATGATCTTATGATCGTAAGTATCCATTTAAAAGTGAATTAAATTATAATAATAAAGGACTTTAGTTAGGGCAAGATTGAGACTACAAAGTATCTTCTTACATGTAACCCTTCGTCATACAAATTTAAAGAAATAGATAGCTTGATAAAAATACACAGAAGAAGACTACTTTTGGGATTTAAAAACCTAAGTCAAGAGCTCAGGAAAAATGTTCACTGCAGGAAAACGCCCTCAAGAAGGGGGTTGTGAAAAACTTGTGAACCCTACAGATAAGAAACTAAATTTAGTGACGAAATGAGATTAAATGAAATATGAAGACAAGAAGACAGCAATAATATCATAAAAACGATTAAAAAAACTACAAATAGTTATACATTGATATGTAAGTAAAAATATACAAGTATATCAATTAATCAAAAACTGTGTAAGCAATTGAATTGTGCCGTTAGGAATCCAAACATTTAGGGGCTAGAGATGGTTGGGGAATATGGGTTTTAATTGAAGTAATTTAGCGTTGACAGCTGGAATGGGTGTGCCAACAACTGAGACAGAAGGACTGCTAAGGAAAGAGATTGAGGGTAGAACGCAAGAGAAAAGACTGAAGGGAAGGCATAGGCAGAAGATGTTAATAATCTAAAAGGTGGGATAAGTTACCAAGAAACGAAAGAATTTGTATTGAATAAAGAATATTGAGCCAGTTGAACCTATCGAATGGTAGAACACTTATGTGAATATTAAATAACGAGCTAAACCTAATTGTTTGAGGGTCTAATATACGGAATTAATGCAATGAAAGATTAGAGAGGTCTTGCAATCTCCAGGACCTCCATGGAGTTTTCATAGCTCGCAGGAAACAGTCTTACGCAATTCATAAAATCTTTCGAGTTAGCAAACATCGCTCTTTCATCAACCAGAAAGCTATTTCCGCAGCATCTCTGCTCATCATGAAAACATTGACTCACACTTTTTTAAAAGAGCTTCTTTAGAAATTCTGATTAATAGTGGCACTCATACTACCGATCTTGAGCAAAATATAACCAAATTTCAATATCTATGGGAATTTTTAACAGAAAGATCTGCTTCAGCGTTTATAAAAAAACCAGATAACATCAAACAAACCATAATTAAAAAATAAGGCGATTATCCTTGCTTGGGATCCCTAATTGAGATTTTAATTCCCTTAAAAACATTTTTTTAATGCTCCCCGTAATTTTTCTAGTGAGCGAGGGTTTAAAAGTCAGAAATATTGGGAATGTTACCCTTCGGCGGTCAAAAGATGTTATTAAATAAACAAAGATGTTATTAAATAAAATCAGCGAACAAATATGTATGAATTCTTAGTTTTTGAAGTATTTATTTATGATCCAGAAGTATGTTCTACAAGTATCACCGAAATAGTGATGCAAATTTAGTACACCATATCAATCAGGAATGCTTATCTTAAGATGCAAATTATGGAATACTTCAAGAAATTAACATGCACAAACTTACGTTTAATTTTCGTTTTGGATTATAAAATTAATTATCTTTATTTACTTAATTTAGTTCAAATATTCCATCAATAGCCAACATTGACTAATTACCATGAATATGATAATAACGAAAACAAATAGTTTTGCTCGGACTGGAAATTGAATGTGTAACGTCAGGACTCCTTAGCTATTGCGCTAACTTCTACACCACCAAATCAAGCTAATATATATTACCATAAATTATACAAAAATGCATTCTTTAATTACTTTATAAATAATTGAGTTGTCATATTCTATTTGAATCTTTCTATAGATATCCGAAAGACGTTTCTAAATTATTTAAAGATAAGATTCCCTTTATGGATGAGATAGTTCCACTCTGAGGGAGCTAAATTTGATTTCACATTCCGAATGAATTAGTTTCACTAGTTCATAATATTCAGTGTCTTGGAGTGCAGCTACGGAGTAACGCAGTTATCATTAATTCAAAATAGTGCCCTATTTTTGATTAAGCATCTGAAAAGGGAATGGCTTTTTTCAAATATGGAGAAGAGAGGAACTGCTAAGGAAAGTGATTGAGGATAGGGAAAGATCTGAGGGGAAGACAAAGATAGAAATTGCTAGCTGACATAAAAGTTAGGGTAAGCTACCAAGATACGGAAGTAAATGCATTGGATGGAGAGTATTGAGACAAATGAGCAAACCGAATGGTCGAACATTTATGAATGTCCTATTTTTTTTCTTTTTATATATATATCATAATCCGTTCAGTAAAGAATAAGCTTTGTAGAGAATTGCTAGGATAAAGCAGTGAACGTTACTCCGATGATTCAGGACTCGGGGTGGGAATCTTTAGAATATAGAAGATTAATCCTAAGCATACATTTACCTAAGTACAGAGAAAGTACGTTCACAGAAGATGTAACTGATATAATGCAACTCTCCGGAAACAAAGGAGTTTTTATACTGCGAGGAAGATCAGGAAAATAGATGCTACAACGAATCGTTTCTAGTATTCACTTTTTCTGCGAAGGCTGCGTGAAAGCAATCGATTAGAAAAATAGAGTCATGGTACTTGCAGCCCATGCCACAAGCTGAAAGGCGGCTTGCAGGGACATTAAATACTATAGACATGAGTATCCAGATTATCTAGGAGAAACTTAAGTTTAGTTGAAATATGGAGACCAAAAACTGATTCATACTACATTTATTACATTTTTAAGCTAAACTTCAGCTTTTTAAACCCTCATAGTATTATCTTCTATTTTTTCAAGCTATCTCTTTCCATGAAACCTATATGAAGAAGAGCTAGATGTAAGAAGTGACTTAAGATTCCCAATCTCATCTTGATATATGACGTTTTACTATCAAAAATATTTCACATGAATGCATTCAAGGTAATTGAAAATATCGCTATCGTAATTATAGCCAGATTCTCTTTTGTAATACTTCCGAGAACTTGCTGTACCTCGTGGCCCTTTAATACTCTTTAGGAACTGGGTAGCAAGAGAGGAAAAATTAAAATATGAAATGTAGATACTAAACTCGGTAAAGGAGACGGGAATAACACTAAACTACTATAACGTGTGGGCTGCAATATGCGACGTGCAAGATAACAGTTGTAAGGTTCAAGCGCTTAGCTGCTCAAAGTAGAAAATTCCATAAGATAAAATGCAATTTTTACCCCTTGAAATGCTGCTGCAATACTTATTTATTTAATTATTAATTTAAACGCTGCAAGTTGGTATTAATACAAGATGGTAACGGTTGAGGGGGATATAACAATACAATCTGTCCGGCATTCGCCCAAGGACGGGAGGGAAGCCCCTCCAAAAACCTCCTGAAATATCGTAGCGTTAATGTATAACCTATTTTTTATTTTTAAGTCACCGTCTGCAATATGTGTGGTAACATGAGTATCAGTTTATTAATGTCAATTATAAAGAGTGTATGTGAGAGTAAACTTTTGTGGTAACTATGAAAAACTCAAAGAAGTAATACGAAAAATATTGTGAGGTGAAATATTTTTTGTTCCGCCATAGAACTTGAGTAAAAATATCAAATTATTATTAAATGCGGTAAGATATATCATAAGAGTTTGCTTAAAAGTCGCTAAAATTATATGTTTTTTGAAAGATGAAATGCAATTATCGTCCCTTGAAATACTGCTGTAATATATCTTAGCGTTGATATATCTAATATTTTGTATTTTTAAGTCACCGAGTGCAAAATGCATGGTAAAGTAAAACATTTAATTCACTCAAAATACATTGGATGCCCTTGATGAGCGGCAAGCCTTCCAGTTTTCTCCGAAGATTGGTGAAGGAGGTGAGGAACGCCGACAAAGACGGCTATTGGAGATTTTAAATCGCTTGGATACAAACTAAACCAATTGGAGCGAAACCAGGAGAAATTCAGCCTGGTTTCTAATCCTCCTACCAATAAATAGCATTCTTTGTATAGTTTAAGTCCGAAGGTGTAATTAAAATAATTCTTATCTGTCACCCAGTTTCTCTCGGCCCCTCTAGCTGTCACCCCTTTCTACTTCCCCCATCCTCCCCTATTCTTCTTCCACCCTCTCTGTCATTTACCTCTCAAGGCGCTCCCTCAAAGCACACCTCTTTTGTTTTCCGTGCCGTCGCATCGCTTACAAGATGGAGCCACTACGTGCTCTCTCGTTAGGACCAAAATAAATTCCTGCGCCAACCTCCCGATGTATCCTTGCTGAAAATTGCTTCACCCATTTGTTTGCCCCGTAAATGCTCCCAACGTATGACTGACTTAAGGGTTTAACTTGTAAGTTTTCTTCCCTTAGGAAACATTAAAACGCCCATGAAACAGAACGCTTATATGCATGGAATTTTGAAGAATTCGGAAGCTTCCTAGTTTGTTTACTTTATTGAAAGATCGAATATTTTAGTGTTCTTAGTTGCTCCAGAAATGGTGGTGAAATGTCATCCTCCAACTTGGGCGTTTGTAAACAGTATTAAATTATAATTTTTAGTGACCTTTCGCTAAAATAAACGAAATGCTGTGACCTTAAGTGAATGAAGTGAAAAATCAGTTTTGAGATTTCCTTGCAACTTACGATGAGTTTCATACTCAATCATTACATAAAATCTCTTCGTTTTTTCAATATTCCCTTCTGGAATATGGGGGCAAGTATATGGGATCCGGTGGATGAAACGTGTACTCGCAAACTCGAGAAAGCGCAGCGTTAAGCGGTTCGTTTTGTTGAGAAATGCTACGATAAAAAAGCAAACGTTACATAAATGCTCTCATACGTAGGTTGGGAATCCTTGAAAGAAAGCGATTGGAAGCTAGGCTGCGAATGCTTAATAAATTCAGTGAAACTACATTTTCGGATGATACAATCGGTATCATGCAACCCCCCTGCTACCTCGGTCGATCTGATAATGACCGTAAGTTAAGAGAAATAGATGCTAAGACGAATCTTTGCAAAAATTCATTCTTTCCGCGAACTATACGCGACAATAACCGAATAAGGAAGTAGTTTAGATTCAACTGGTGTTTACACCCCCTGCCGCACGCCGAAAGGCGGCTTGTAGGGTATTAATGTAGATGAGATGTAGATGGGGCATCTTTAGGTCCTCCAAGTATCGAATAGGTAATGGAAAATGTATTGTAATCAGTGGTCTTTCTTGAATACGATATCTTCAAAATTACATAAGTCGACTTCCATAGCGGAATGGTAAGCATACTAGCCAACCGACGCCAAACTACCGGGTTCGATCCCCGCCTAATCGGGTTCTCTGGTTAGGAAATTGGTCTCTGCTCTCGTTTATTATTGTATCTTATACTCTCCAATGAATAGATATTTTTTAGGAATTCACTAATAGATAAAAGTCAGCATTATGAACTTTAAGTAATTGTATACCTCAGACAGCTTGAGCTTCTTGAACAGATTGACATCTTATGCTTGAGTATGAAAAGCCTCATGCATATGTAGCTTGATAGACTTAAAGACCTATAGACAAAGATGCATTATTTTCACAAAATTAGCCAATATTTAATTATACTCCTATTGATTTTTAAACTACTTTAATTTTTAGTATATTTTGTAGTTTGTTTAAATTTTATTGTGATTTCCATTGTGAACTCTAAGTGAATGATTGCAGTTATTAATGCATTTTAGATAAATTTTGTTATAATAGTGTTTTTGTGATTCCCATGTTATACAAAATTTTCCTTTACACCTTTTAGCTTTCACTATAGGTTAGCGTAGGCGTTTTAATTCTCCTTCTTTATGAGTATTTTCCTGCGGTGAATCTGTTTTCCTAAGAAAATACCCTAGGTAATTTACATCTACTCTCCTTAAAGTTATTTTTCTCTACATCTATTAACATAAACATTATTTGCGTATTTATTAATATCATTGACGACAAATAAGATGGAAGAAGAGACTTTTAAATCCCACCTTAATAAAGGCATTAAAGCCCTTAAATATTTTTAATACGACAATTTTTCTACGGTGAGGTCTTAAGACGGGCAAACAAAAGGCAGAGTGATGCAATGCGGAAGCGCAAGTGTGAAGAAACGTGAGAAATTACGCCAAAAATTCGGATAGGTTCTTGAAACTGTTTCCTCTTCCCTTGACATTCTGCAAATGGCAGGGGATTTCCTGCTAATGCACCCTTCAAACACTTCCCGGAAGGAGAGAGAGGGATGAAAAAGGCAGTGATGAAGAGGGCGGGAACGAAAGAGTACGTAGTCAGGACAGAATGAGGGCAGCAAGAGGGAAAAACGCCCGCTTCGATACGAGAGACCAGAAGGCGACAACTTTAATAGCTCTATGGTAGTGCATGTATGCAGACACAATTGCTATGCCAACGGAAAGAGATGTGTACTTTGGTATTCCTGCAAATACGGGCCCAGGGCTTTGATAGGTACCCTGTTAATCCCTCTAATCCTAAGCTGGGAACCTGCGCGGTCGCACTATGTATCATTAAGTACCACCTGATCTTTTAGACCGCTCGGCGCTCAATGTTTGAATATCTTAAGCTTCGAGTTCGTAATATTCCTCCTAAATTACAGTCGTGTTAAATACTGTGCATACAATATTACATTACAATACTATTACCACTATGCACACCATTAATGGATTTCAAAGCAAATTAATAACTTAAAACAAAAGAGAATCTCAATTGGATGTTGGCTTTTGCTAATTACTGCGGAAAACTAAAAATTCATTGCCCCGTTCAAAGAGTTAAATTTATTGAATTAACTATGGGGTAATAATTTTACAGGTATTATTTCTCTAAGTAGATCAGATTGTAGACTTCTTGGATCTTCTTTGCCTTCGCCATTAGCTATAAAAACTATGAAGAAGAAATGAACTTACTAAGAAATGAGGCTTTGCTACGGAATGTGAGGCTGGAGGTGGTTTGGATAATGGTTTTGAATAGCATTCGATGTGGATTGATGTAAACAGACGCCGTTATTTTGCATCATGCTCACCTCGCAAGCTTTTATTTAAACAAATTCGTAAATATAACTGTAGCAACATTTTTTTCAGTCCTATACCTGGATCTGGATAAGAAATATTTTATTCGTAAAAATATAGTAACAGAAATGATCCGATATAAACTATGAGGGAGAGACAGTTAAACTATAGATGGAGCTATTTTATGCGTGCGTAATTAATCGAGGAAGAAGGGAACCATGTATAGAATGTAAAGAGTAAGATTCGGATGAGAAACTGAAAATAAGAAATAACGAGAAGATGACAAATACCCGACGAAAATAACTAGAGAAAACAAAATAGAGTAAGAAAACGAAATTCGCAACTTTAAAATAAGCTAAATAAGTGTATCGGTAAACTTGTTTTGACAATAATTCAAATCTATCTATTTACATTGAAATAAAAATCTAGTAGTCCTTAATCATAAACTTCAATGCATATATGAAAATCAAGGTGTAATTCCAGCAAACAGTGATGAGTTATAATGCTTTCAGAAAAGCATGCTTGGAACCCAAATAATACTTGCAAGAAAGAAGTACAGCATTTCTTAAATGTTAATGAAATAACTCAAATATTTTTCTTTCATAGTATGATTAGAATTCGTAATATTTAAAATCTATTAGATATGCGTAGAAGGACAGCAAAAAAATTTGAAGGGATGCGTAGTTCTATTTCACAACATGATTCTAATACGTGTAATTTACAGTCATTTAAAGATGCGTAGAGGGCCATAAAATTAAATTGCAGGGAATTAACATAGACGACAAAGATTACGTCCAAGATCAAGGAATATTTATATACAATCCACGGAATCTGCTAACTCGAAGGAAGTTACCATCTCGAGTCGGAGTAACCACAGATCTCGATGCGGCCGAGGAAAGTTTGGGGAAGAATAAATACGAAACCCGGAGAAAGGCAGGACAGAGGCAGATATTAAGGAGGACGAAGCAAAGTTACGTGGAATCGGAAGAAAAGGGTATACGAAAGTGAAACAAAGTGCGGGAAAGTGTCGCATTCTGGGAATTCATCAACAGACAGTGAAAAGGGGATCGTATAGCGTTAAGGGAATCAGAAGGGTCTCCGCGTGACGAGACGTGTCCCAATAAACGCTTTGATCTAAGTTTTCCGCAACAGTCCCTTCGAGAGACGAGGGTGACGCGAAGGGAATACTCGAGGAAAAGCAATGAGAGGTCCGGGTTCCATGAATGAATCAGCTTTGTATCCTGAGATTAAGCAACCTCAATAAACCACAAAAAAATGTATTATTTACTTTCACATACTTTCCCATTGTTCCACGTATCATCTCCAAATCGTTCTGGCGATTAATTTCTACTGATGAAATATTCAACGGAGGAATTTATTTCTCGGAAGAAATTTGCATTCAACGCTCAATTCAAATAGACTCAATGGTGCTAGTCTGATTGCTGAGCGTTTCATTATGTGTGTATTTCTCTCATAAAGGCTTATTTTCAAATACGAGGGAATATCCTGGGCAAATTCAGGAGAAACGGAAAATAATTTACCTCGACAAGGTAGTGGTGGTACGTGAAAATGCAACAGGAAATATTCATTAGAGGTTTAAAATCTCCGTAGTCGTTTTTGCCAGCGTTCCTCTTCTCATTCACCGGTATTCCGAGGAAACAAGAAGGGACACCGCAATTTTTAAGAGCACTCAATGCGTATTTCGACTGCGATACATTCTTCATCGGGAGTGAAAAAACGACTATTGGAGATTTTAAACCTCTGATTCCTTAAAAGCAATGTTCCAAATTTTCTCTATTTACAGTAAATATTCATTTTATCGAATTCAGTTTGTTTTGTCAATAAAATTAGTTCCATGAGCGCTCTTTACATGGAAAATGATGAAAAATATCATTATATTTCATCAAATAGCATATCATCACAATGAAATATGGATAATTTATCTAGCAAAGACATCAATCACCTAAGTAATTTCCATTCGAAAAATTTTCTGTCATTTCACTGAAGATTATTTCCTAACCATATAAAATAGGTTGAGCCATCTTTAAGCAAATGACCAACTTACTATTTACTGAACATTGTATTCCAATCATTTTCGTAATGAGAGCTATTTCATTGTGTGTTTCTGGTACGAATGTATTTGTTTATATATCTTGCTGATTCGTTTTGCACATCCATTATTCAGTACACATAAGATAAAATTAACTATTACTGCGTTAAATTTTTTTTAAATTTATCAAATAAAGTAATAGTTTATTTTATCTTACATGTTTAAGATGAAGCTCCACCAAGTGATGGCCGAAATGATCGAATTAGATTACCTAGTATTAGCATAATTTTTTTAAGTATCACCTTGGTCCCCAAATCTTTAATTATAGGATTCCTCAGTACTTGTAATACTTGATAAGTAATAAGTAGTAAGATAGGTAATACCTGATTATGTTACTTGCCTATTCATTTTCAAATAGATTATCCAATGTTGGCATAGCTCGTTCGGTATCATCTTGGTCCCATGGCGGGCTTTGCATAGGTTTAAGCAGTTGACGGGAAACGATGCTGCTGCGATATTCAAGGGAAAAAACGCCGCGGTGAAAGGAGTAGCTTTTGAGTGGAGATTTCCTAAAATATCGCCCACCAGAGCAGATAGGATCCGACGCTATTTCTTACGAGATATTACCATAAAGTTTTCAAGAGTTCTTCCGCCTCCGTTATCTTTGTTCTGATTACCTTCTTGAAGTTTCCTCTCCCTCACAGCAGTGCTGCTCAGACCATACGTTGTGGCGGACTGGTAAATTTAGCAGAAAGTTCGTCACGGAGCGGCAGCCAAAGTGCTGCAGACCGAAATCGGTCCATGAACCTCTACTTAACTAAACAATTCCTCTGATAGTAATAACTCCATGGATTCATCGCAAGTTTTTGACGTGGACTATGGAGAAGAACGAAGAGAAATATTTAGAGGGTTTGAGATATGGCTATGGTGAAGGATGGAGGGGATAAAGTGGACTGATAAAATAAGAAGTGAGGAAGTGCTAGAAAGAAGGAAAATGTAAGCATTATGGCAGCTTTAAGGAGTAAGACGAATTGGATAGGATATATTCTGAAATGGGTTCATTCGCAGAAATGGATATTGGAGAGAAAGTATGATGGAAGAAGAGGGATAAGAAGATATAAAATGAATAAATTCTTAATAAAAGGAGAAATAATGGATAATCGAGGGATAACTAGGTGTGAACAGTTCATAAGAATCCTATCTTAAAAAAAACCATTACAGGAGAAAAGATAGATATTCAACATTTTTTACTACGCATTTGCTAAATTCTGTAGCGGTTGTGTCTCTACGAACGTTCGCATGACAAACTTGGATAGCACTTCTCTTGAATCTAGGTCATGATGCTGTATGACGATGCAACGAATTCCATTATAAATCATTGTAGACCATACGATCATATTTGAATTTTGAGTCATTTGACTGATAAACCAATTAATTACCTGCATTATTTACCCTCAACAAATTTTCCCTGACATGTACATTAATATGATGGAAGGATTTATTTAAAATTATGGTTGATAAAATTATCTTTGAGCAAACTGCTTACATAACTTTTAGTAAAAACTCCAACGCCTTTATTTTTGTAATTCTGTAAAGGTTGTCTGTAAGACAAAAATTCGCCTATCAATGAATATATTATTGTTAGGTATTACATTTCATGAATAATAGTTATGGTTACGGAAAGTAATGAAATATATGATCCCCGGATTGTTTTTTCCTCTAGCTCAATTATTTTATCTTATACTGTTTTAGCTCAGCATTCAGCGTATCTACTGCTGATCAATGAATAGCATTTCTTTCAACTTAAAATAGAAATATCTTGAAATAAATTCCTTGAGTTAGCGTGCAAATTTTGTAAAAAAAATAAATACTAAACGAGTGATGATTCTATATGTAAATACGCGATGGCCCGCCTATCTCTCATAAATGTGCCAACCGGAAGAGAAAGCTAAATGTACCTATGTGCTGTTAACTGATTTAGGGAATGTTTTTGCGGATCGTATTCACAAATCAAAATGATATGTACGTCAATTCCCAATGAATAAGTATAGCGTGAAAATGTAAAGGATGCTGATGGACAATCAGATTTATTTCCCCCAAAAATGAGCTGAATTCGGTTTTACAGCGATGGATCGATCCTCCGCCGAATAGAAAGATAAATTTGATCACCTACTGAAATTCATGCTTCAAACGCATTGATTGCGTCTTCCGGCGCTTCTTTCCCACCTCCACTACATTGGCTTCCCGTTGAGGTGGCGAATTGAATCTTTTTGACATACTTCCAGTATTGGCTTAAGTTCGAAATAACTCGGAAGGAGCGGATTCAGAAACTTTTCCCCCCCTTTCATCGCTTGAACTCCAAATACACTTTTCGAAGCAATAAAAATATGAATGTTATTGTAAGAAATCCCGCGCTAAGATACTGGGGGAATTTAGTTGACGTTCCTCCAATTCGATAAAGTCAGTTCCCGAAAGAAAGTGTCCAATGGAGAGCTTTAAACGCTTTTTCACAGAGTAATTTATTTTCATGAATGAGATACGCAATTGACACGGTATTCTGAACTTAAAATACAATTGGATTACGCAAGCGATTATCAAAGTAATCACGATGAATGCATGAAAATACATGAGCTCATTTATATGTTGAAAATAAAAAAGTTGTAGCCTCCCGGATAGCTAAGTGGGTTGTACTTTGATCTCTAATGAAAACGGTTCCGGGATCGATTCTTGTTGGATAATATAATTCTTTCTTTGTTCTAACTCTTCATTCTACAAACGTTAACATATGCTGAATATGTTTAATCGAATGGCGTTATATATCTTAAAAATTTCACATCACGAAATCTCTTTAAATATTGGTATTTTATACCAGTAATTTTCAGCAGTAAATAATTATTAATTTTCCAAATCCTTAAGTGCAATACTAAAAAATGAATGTAAATTAAGAAGACTATAGTTATAAAAATGAACCTTTGATTTTATTATCATAAAATTATATGCCTCTTAAATAGAAAGAATATATGCAACAATACTTTTCCTCGAATTAATATCATCAATTTGAATATCTCTAATGCTTCTGTAGGAGTTGGAATGATTTGACCCCCAGTATCATTTCAATTCCAACAGCTACTGGCACTCAATTGATGTATAATAATCATTTAAGGATTTCTGAAAGACTTTTAGAGTTCTGAACCGATATTTTTAATTTTTTGAGTTTTTGTTTTGTGTTTCCGCTCACTATGCTTAGCGAAAATCGTGAATTTGTGACTCTTACTTTCGGCTTTGGATTCCAAATCCCTGAGTATTTGACCCATAATGGCCCTGACAAAACTCAGCGAGGGTAGAGGTGGTCAAACGCAGTTATCGTTTTGCAGTGATATCAAGGGAAATGTGGGGATGAACCTGCGTCCTCCTCGAGTCAGTTTCTGATAATATCCATAGAGTAAGGTTTAACTATGGGAGAAGCTCAAGTGTCGGACGGGATCTATTTTAAACTGGAATAAGAAGTTAGGAAAGGATTAAATATGGGCAGTTTAAGAGGGAGAAAAGATTAGTCCCATGTATTTTTATTAATTTTTTCTTTTTCTGTTTTTATTTCAAGATGAATGATATTGGTAATAATTATTTAAACCTGATATACTTGTGTATAAGCCAAGTTCTTCAGCAGATTTTTATGCTGAAATAGCACTACTCGGCTTGCACTCGAGTGAGGACCCAACTTACCTTCTCTTCAGTAGAGAACAGGTAAGCGGGACCTAAGTAAATTAATATATTAATTGTCTTATTAAATAAATATCGAAAAACATTTAATGTACTGATGCCTCATTTGCTGTTATTTTATTGGAATCTATTTTTAAGAGGAAAGGGTTAAGGGCATATTGCACATAAGGGCGTGCATCTAGGAAAAATCCTAAGGAAAAACGGACTTGAAAAAAGTCTGACCGTTTTTCCTTGGAATCTATTTTTATTTTTAAGTTTACCAGTAGCTGCTGCATTTCCCACGAGTCAATTAGTATTCCCAGTTGTTTTTGAAAATAAGGTGCCTTGGCTTATATTCGGGTTCGCTTATGCTCGTGTATATACTTTATATTCACGTTTGCATCACACAGAGCAAGTAGCGAACAGGGAATTCTCATAACAGAACAATTCAAGATAGATAATGTAAAGGGAAATTATTGCGAATTCACTAAATTAGAGAAGGAATAATAAAATAAAAATGAGAAATATCTTTCGTGTGTAATTATTATATTGTACCAGTCATGGTTCTTCGGAAAATTTTTAGTTTATAGTTTAGTTTGGTTCATCTAATTGCTTGTCAGTGTTAATTATATGATGATGTCATCCAGATGTCTCCAATTTTAGTAAATTTTACTCCTTAACGGAAATTATAGTGATTTTAATGTGACATGTTTACATATTTGTGACCACAGTGCAAAATTGGACACATTGGAGACGTTAGAAATAGCCCGGAATTCCTCCAAAAATAATATCCTTAACGACTTCTTGTTTTCAAAACTTCACCCGTTGTGCAAATCATCATTTCTTAACAAACTCCCTCCCCCCCTGCAATTCCTACCTCCCAAAACTTACCTTTTCCCCCCTCCCTTTTTTCCATTGGTTAACTATCAACCACCCCTCTTTCCCCTACCCTCGTTGTTTCCTATACAATGTTGTTGGTTTTTTCTCATGTCACCTGAAGATGTAGCTTGGCTCCGAAACCTCGTCGTGTATGTAATTTTATTGTGGTGTTGTAAAATTGTTTTATCATGAAGCCGTTTTAATTATATTTCATTTGATTACAGCCGCTGGAAAGCATTTCCACTCCTAGAAGTCTTCTTTACATTAGGATAGATCCGCATCGTATAAAGAAAGGAAATTACGAGTTTCCATTCTCGAAACTCCCTTCGTTCCTAAACATCGTGGATTTCCCTTTATTTACATCCTTTGATAAGCGAGACTGCATCAACAGTGGCGTAGTTGCTTAATTCTGTTATTGAAGTTACTGCACCGCTGCTTCGGCAATTTCACTGTCGAGGGTTTGCGACTGAATGAAGAGAGAGCGCTCACGCCGAACTTTTGTTATTCGAAATCTATCGGCTGGATCGGAATGGGAAGCTCTTTAAGCAGAGGAATGTCCAGATTATAAAATAAAAAGTACTTGATCAATTTTATATTCTTAGCTCAGTTTTGCAAGGATTACAGCTAGCGATTTCCTTTAAGAAACTTACTCCCCCGTGTGACCTAGTTAAAGATTTTTCCCGTATGAAACTAATTTCTTCTTATGATGGTAAAGCTCCTAATTTTTAGATTCATTGCAAAATTTTTCTTCTATTAGCGAATCCATTTTCCATTCCAGAAAACTCTCGCTCTAATTGTGCGAGATATTTAACGGATGCCTTTTTTATCTTCTTGCAGCATTACTTGTTGAACCTCATTATGGACCAAAAAAAATTTACCTCGTGAAAGAAAGAAAAAACATCACAGTATATATGATAAACAATATCGGTATTGATATCGCATTTATAAACATTAATATAACTCATTACTTTTCAAGTCGTTTTTGGTTATGCATATTTTCTTAGCTGAGCGACTTTTACATCTACATTAATACCCTACAAGCCGCCTTTCAGCGTGTGGCAGGGGGTGTAAACACCAGTTGAATCTAAACTACTTCCTTAATCGGTTATTGTCGTGTATCGTTCACGGAAAGAATGAATTTTTAAATAGATTCGTCTTAGCGTCTATTTCTCTTAACTTACGTTCATAATCGGATCGACCGAGGTAGCAGGGGGGTTATATGATACCGATTGTATCTTCCGCAAATGTAGTTCCCCTGAATTTATTAAGCAATCTTAGCTACTTTTCAGGGAACTTCTAGCGACTTTAAAAACAGTAGTAGTAGTATTTTTAAAAGTGCTTCAACAACTTAGGTCATTACGCACATTGGCTCCCACCGGGATTCGAACCCGGGACCGCTTTCACCAAAAGCAAACATGCCGTCCACATGACTATCCGGGAGCCTCTTTAAAAACAAGTTGGCTATTCTACAAGAGGGTGTAGAGTGCATAATAGCCCTGAAAGGAAACACTTTTACAAATTTAAAGTTTCACTTTCACATCATTCGAATTAATTTCACGATGCCCGCCATTTTCTTGAAATCCGACTACCATTAACATATGCTGCTTTCGCCTCTGACGAACTGCCAAAATATGAGGAATAAAAATAACATTATATTCACATTTTTAATTAGTAAGGTTTTATAATTTTTCAAAGGATAAGTAAAGAGAGCAAATGGCCGTGAAAAGCTTAAGCAGCGACGTGTATGCGCTCCCCTGTCTGCCTCCGCTGACCAATTAACTCTGAGAACTGGAAATGGCATGGTTCCCTCTCCGGCTCACCGCAAAGGCTACTGGGAAAAGCGTCCCTGATGCCTGACAGCGGTCAGATGGATCCCCATTTGAGAAGCCTTAAATGATAGGGAAGGGAGCTAGCTCTTGATGATCTCCATGAGTAATATTTAACGCAAAGATCCTTTGAGAATTTTACAGCATGACCAACTTCACAGAGAACTACGCTGACGGCATTTTCTAATGGACAAGTAGAGTGGAAATTTCTGAGTTAAAGGAGACCACGTGGCATCGATTTATCAGCGTCAGAAACGCTCTTTTCTTTGAAGATTCCCTGATGGAGAATCGAGATGCAAATTACTACAGCAGATTCAACGTTAGATTTAACACAATTATGTTCAAGGTAGATATAAAAATGAAATAATAATACTTCTTATTTGCTCAATTTCACACAAATTTAAATTTAAAATTAAATTAATTTTTCACGTATTAAAATAAAAATACTTTGTTTTTGTTGAATATTTTCGTTTTATATTTATATCTACCCTACCTTACTGTAATGGAGCTCCACGCAGTGACGACTAATTCCGTTAATACTACCATTATATTCATATCTCGGAGGTTATTTAAGGGAAATTTTGCATATACAATTGCTGCGTACTTTGCAATAACGAACTGAATATGCCTTAAACACAGTTTAGGATTCCGTATTTTCTTTTTCAAAGTGAGTTAAGATTTGACTGAAAAAAACGTTTTGCTCACTTTATACTCGGAGTTGCACTGAAAAAGATTCTTTTCTGATTTTCGAACATGTCCATACAATGCTTTATGTCCATCAGCTTTAACTCAGTCAATAATAAACGTAGTCGCACTGAATTTCCATTGAGAATTTCATGTTTCAAACGTAAATTGCACTTATATAGCTCTCATTTTTTCGCATTTCCTTGAAAACAACTACGTCATAAAACATTGAAGGTGCCAGTTCTCAAAGAAAAAAGTATTGCCCATTCAAAACTTTACCATTAAATCTAAAAGCTAAATGCATAAAAATATTAAATGAGATCAACTGAAACATTTTCGTCGTAAAACGACTCTTCCTTTAAGTTAATAAAAGAAAGAGCTCGTTCCTAAAGAGTTGTTTCAAACTATTATTGCGTCATTTGTAAATTCCTGCATAACTGACCTCTATTAGAGAAGAAGCAAATTCTTTTTATCTAAATATCATGACATATCTAATATCTTAACATCTCAAGTAGAATTTTCCAGTCAAAATATATAAGAGATGTCGATTATCAGAATGCCTTTCAGATAGAATCTATCGTCTGTAATAATACAAATGGATAGTACTATTGTAATACGGAAAATAATTCTAGATTAAGAATTGAATTTTAGCTTCAATTTCTTCACTCACTTTCAGAATAATGTAACCTTTGTTTTATCTTTGAAAACAACAAAAATTTATCTCGGGTTCAGTAATGTATTACACAAAGCCATCAATATCTACTGAAACAAGTTCCTTCTCAATTAATCACGGAACGAAAGGAGAAAAGAACTGCCAAGAAATCTGGCTCACATTGGTGTCTCTTCAGACACTGTACAACTGTTTGGATTCTCGAACTGTCCCTTGGAGATTAGACGAGAGGCACAGCTTTAATCCTTTGCGCTGCTACGATCTTCTGATCAGCTCCTGTCTTCGAGATAGTTCGGCTCCCTCAGAGAAACTTCCCAGAACTTGGGCAATCGCAATTACCCCTCCGACATCCCCTTTTCCTCTTGTTTGGTCCCCCCTACATTCACTTTTATTTTCCCGCATTCTATCGACGCAATAACTTTCTGTAGCGGCAGGAAACTCTTGAATATGATCATTCTATTCTGGCATCTCGCGTTCTTAGTGTACAGTTTATTCTCTCTTCTCGGTGATAATTTGGGTTAAGTGTTTGTTTACCCCCTGAGGATGAGTGCAAATACCCACTTCTATGGATCATCGCACTTTTATATTGTCCCTCAAGGGTTTAAATAGACCTATTGCAGGAGTTTCAATGCTCTCAAAGAAGGTTAAGATACTGACTGAAGGATAACTGCCTTGATTTTTTCCCATAGATTCACTGGTCTGTTAAGACATGTTTCGTCACAAATGGGACATCGGAAAAAACCTTTAGAGGTCACATGAAGAATAATACATAGCTTTCATGTTAGTCAAACATGTATAACGCATAGTGTTAGAAGTATTATAAGAAGGGCCAAGTTTAAACTTTAAGATACTGACTGACGGTTAACTGCCTTGATTTTTTCCGTAGATCCACTGGTCTGGTAAGACATGTTTTCTCACAAATGGCACCTCGGAAATAGCTTTAAAGGTTATACGACAAATACTTAAGACCATAAATGCTAGTCAAATATTTTTAACGCATAATATTAGCTACATTATAGAAATTGTCAAGTGTAAAGCTATCGATAATTTACTGATTATACTTCTATTGGAATTGTAGACCGAACTTAGGAGATCTATATTACGAATGCTATTGAAGACGAATGTAAGCATTCTCATTACAGCCTTTACTATAAAGATACTGATGTTGGTGAATCTCTACCAAGAAAAAATACCTTGTGGAAAAACGAAGTATGCCATGAAATGCCTCTTCCCCTACAAAAACCGTAATACGATATCTTTAATTTTGATTCAATTCAGAAAAGTATCTGTCTGTCTCTACTTATGCTTGGTGTATAAAATATTGAAGAATGATAAATTTTCAAATATAGTCATCTTAAGTGCTAAGTATTTATCAATATGAGTTAAACAATTGTTAGTTTTGTTGGTTGATATCTTTGAGAGGAAGAACAGAAAACATATATCTAGGAAGAATTGGAAGTTCTGAATGCAAGAGCACTATTGATTGTGATTACTAAAATAGTTAGAAGTTTGGATAGTTGCTGCTGGAAGAGAAGCGGCCAGGAGAAATTGCCGTTTTTAATCCTTAAATATTTTCTTAAACTCTCGTTTTTCCGTTTAAAGAATTTACTGCAATTTCTTTTTAATCTTGTTTAAGTTATTAATTCCCCTCTTATCAAAATATCTTGATTTTTGGCGCAGGGGAATGTTAAAAGAAAGTATAATATTTTGAATTTCCCTTGAACAGATAAGAATAATAATTTGAAATATTTTCTTTACTATTATTGAAACTACAGTTTAAAACGTTAACTTTAGTAAATTCCTCGGAATGGCTTACCTATTGCTTTAGAACATTATATTGACACTAAGGCTAGTTTTACTGTTAGCTCTGTTATATTTTATATCTTATGCGTTTCGAATAGAATATAAATACAAACTTGAGGAAATCCATTACAGGATTCAGCAATTAAATTTTCCATGCTTTCCTACTGAAACTCGATATTTGTTACGACAAAGAGATTAGATGTGGTCCTTTATTCGCCACTCCCTGGTTCCGACTCATATTAAACAGATCATTGTAAAATAAAAGTACTGATAGCATTCAGGTGATTCCAATATCACAGATAAGAATCTCCACCACCGAAGATGGCATCTAAAATAAAATTTTTATGCCTCAAAAACCTCATAAACCCCGTCGATCCTTGAAGTTCCGAAACTGGATTAAGTTTTTTATGGTTTAAATTTTTAATGAGCTCCCGATTGAAAGTAAGATAGTCGATTTGAGATCATGAAAGTTACATTTTACGTTTTCCTTCTTATCGGATGCTCCGTCAAACTCGATTATACATATTTTGCACGCATGCACCTCGTTTGGGAAGGCTGCAAAAGAATTAGTGGTGATTAACTGGAGCGCCGACCCTTTTTTGCTAATTAATGACGCATTTCATTGCTTGACAGCAGAGCGAAATTATCTCCTTATCTTATCAACTTCGTTTTTTGAGGATCTCGGGAAATTCGGTAGCCGAAATCAATTGTTTTAATTAACTATGGGAAACATTGTTGCTGCTTTAATAATGCGCAGATACTTATCAAAGTCAGTAGCACTTCTTACTGCTTCTTTGATTAAATTCTAAATTTGATCATCGATTTTGCGACTTTTTCTCTTCTCCTAGCCGTGTTGCAATGCAATAAAAAAATTAATCTAAAATAAATTTAATTTTTGTACAATCAGCTAAATTACGATTAAAAATTAAAAGAGTTAAGTTATTGCTCTAACAAAATTAATCCCTAATTTCCTTGGAAATGAATGAGTGAAAATTAAGCCTTTATTTACGTTTTTGAATCAATTCTCTTGCTAGATTAAGCCCAAAAACACGAATAAGATATTTTCAAAATTGCATTCGATACATTTTAAATCGGCCTAACAAACAGATTGGACTCTGACTTCAATATTTATTAATTACGATTTTTCCTACGTCAAGTCCTCTATTCAATGTGATCAGGAAGTAAATAAAATCTGTCAAACGCAAATTCTCATTTTTTTTGACGAGGCAAATTTTGCTTAGATATTTTTATATTTTCACTGGAGTTTCAAATTTTTACTTTTTGCGTTAAATATTTTGAAACTGAAATTTTTAAAACTGTTGGCGTTTCTGTAGATATATACAAACTTCTACTCCGATGTTCTGTTTTAAAGTGCATAAAAGTTTCGTAATTTTCATCCGTGACGTAAAAATATAAACGTCAAACAGAAGCGTTCAAAATGTTTCTAATTCAAATCAAGATGATTTTATTGTTTCCTAAAGGCGAAATAATTATTTAAATGAGATTTGTACACTAACTTGTAGCTTAGATCTAAGATTTATCTCCCTCTTTCACGAAAAGAGGTATTATGTCAATCAAATTATGTCCCAAAAATTCAAAAGTGTCTTCATTGTACGTAGAAGAGTGTGTTTTGTTAAATTAGCCTTAAAGCATATAAAACTCGTACGTTATATTTATAAACTGCCTAAGGATATTTATTATCCTATTTAGTATTGTGGTGAAAGCACTGAACAAAAGTATTTCCATGGGTTCTTATTTTATTTGGTATTTTAAAAATCTATTTTAACTCTGTAGTTTCTCATTCCCGCTAAATTAGAGAGAATAAAACTTCCATGATTAAAAATTGCAACTTATTAAGAGGTTCATTTTTATCAATTTTGCTTGGAATTTCCCTAATTAATGAAAAATGCGTTCAAATCCACACAAGACCATACTAATTAAACAGTTTCAAACTTAGTTCAGATACATCGGAAAATTAACAGATCTTTGACGAACCATTGTTAATTACCCTTTAAAAATACAAAAAATTGCATTTTAAAAATTTAATATATGATCAATAGCAGCGAACACTAATAGCTCCCCCAGTTTTATTCCTTTTTAAGAGATAAGATAACTCCTTAATTTGCGGCCCTTTCCCTGTGTAAAGGCAATTCTTTTTTCCTCAATCTTAATTTTCCAGCTTTGTAGAGGAGAATAAATTTAAAAAAAGAAAGGCTTAAAAATATTCCTAATTGGCTGATTTCCTTTATGTATCATGCCACAATTTTCCTTTTATTATTCTCTGTCCTTTTCAAAACAGTGATGCTTTAATATTTTCTTTATTTATAGGGAGTCCACAAGATGAGATATAAATTACTCTTTGAATTCCTTATTAGGTGAAATTTTCTCTTAGTCCTCTTGTTAGACCCAAATCGAGGATTGTTTTGTTACCAAACAAGTTTCAAAGACCAAGAAATCATTAACATACTTCGATACCAGTATGGTTCGGGCAGAAATATCTTTGTTGAATTAAGCTCACCTACATTCACTGAATGTGGAACCTCTCTCCTCTTTGATTGCGGGAGAGGATGGGTTGTAATTAATCAGTATGCGAACATGATGCAACATAAAGCCATTGTTACTCATTCGCATCACGTGATACGAGTGAGAAATATTTTATAGGAAACAACGGCAAGAAGAAATTGGTGATATTACGCCATGATAAAATATCTACCTGTGTCAAATAAAGTTAAAATAGTCCGAAATCACTGAAATGATGTTGTATATACCAATATTTTACTAAAATAAAAATCGAGAGAGCTTGAACGAAAAGGAAAATGCTACGATGAGCACAGAAAATACTAAGTTGCATAAAATCGTAATAATCCCTACTTAAATTTTGAAATCTTAGATTTTTATGAAAGACTTCTTCGCAGCATACTAATTTGGATATGCAAACATGCCAAAAGTATTTATAAGTGAACAGACTCTCAACTTCAAGAAGATGTCAGCTTAAAATATATCATTATTATTAGAAAAATGTTTGCATTGATTCTATTCAAGTCAATCATTTTATATAAGGCTTTTCTCATCTATTCGTGTTTAAAAATTTTACTTTCACTCCATTTTGTGATAGTCAAATTATCGGTTTCGACTCCCGCAATGACTACACTTGGTACCAAGAGCCTTAAGTGATTCTTCCAGAGTAACTTCAAATTTTGACCTATGTTCAAGCCAATCATTCTTTGATTATTTCTGTGTTGGATACAACTAAATTTAAACGTTATAATTTACATCTCGCGACTGGAACGATGTAATTGTAATATATTCCTATTTTTCAGATATCAAGCATCACTCTTTTACGCACAACCTTCATGATCTTCTATCTCCAAAATATCGCTTCTGAGAACCTTCCGCTATTTATAAATTTCAGTTTCTCTTAAAGTGTCTAAAGTGAGGAATCAGATGAGCCATTAAAGGAAGAATGCACACGATAACAATATTTTCCCATCTTGGGCTTCCTTCTTATAAATCTCTTGAGTTTTTCATCAGCAGGTGAGCATTTTGGTTGCTCTTATTTGCCAGGTTATGACTCTTTTTCCTTACTTCTTTTCCTCCCGGAAATATGGTCGTCCATTCATTGATTCTAACTTTTACACGGTCGCACTACCATTGAGCAAGAGAGATGCTCAGTTGTTGTCGAAAAATTTATGGCTTTGGAAAGGTTGCGCAGAAGTTTTCAAGGTCTAAGAAAGTACCTCAGGAAACAGCTAATGTGCCTTTTAATGTAAATTTTATATGTTTTTAGGAATGGAAACGAAAATAGATTTCATGCATTCTGCTTCTTGGAAAAGAAGAAAAGCGGAAGAGATATAAGGCCGTTCGTTGGGGAACGGAAGAAGTTAAGGGAGTTAAATCACTGAGCCAAAAACTTGAGAACGGCTTTAAATTGAATTTATGATTTCAATTTTTCTCTCATCGCTGAAGTAAGGACTTTAGTGATTGGATCAATTGATAATAGAATATAATACGCTGTTTTTCAATGTTCACAAGAATACTGATGTGTAACGTTTCTACCAGATTTATATATGGAAAATCTATTCCCTGATCGTCTGTAATCAGGCAGCAAAGTTGTTCCTCTTAACTAGTTTGACTATTCCTCGAAACTACATTTCATTATAGTTATCGTATATATCCCCGCTGATAAAATTAATTTCGTCTTTTAAAGAAATAGTATTTTATCTCTTGCAAAAGAAATTTATGGCTTATCAAATCATGTCTCAAATTTAAAAAATAAATAATTAATTTTCATGCCCTTTTTTGCTGTAAATTAAACTCTTAAAGGATTATCATAATCTTTTGTTTAAATCATTGCAATTGATCAAAGAGATATTGTATTAAAATCTTTGACTAACCGTAAATGCATCCTTAATAGTAGTAGAAAAATATTTTTATCTCAGATTTTTGATCCTGAGATTAAACTCTTCGGTCAAAATTGAATTTTGTGAGGCTGCGTCAAAGTTTCAATATACGATGGAATTATTTTATATATCCGCCGAAACTACGCGGCTGCTAAAAAAGTGGCATTTTTCGAAAGAGAGGTTTTCGCACCAACGTAAGCCGTGATTAGAACCGAAGGTAACAGCTGAGGCCAGCGACTGTAATTTTCATCGGCAGCTATTTTTATCCGAACGTCCAATGGACGGAGAGCATTTTCCGATATGGAGATTTTTGCGGTGAAACATTGGGGACCAAATATCTCTCAGATTGAAAGAACCGAACGACACGCTAAATATTTTACATGAAATAATTACAAAACTAAAACGGTAAAAGATGTCAATAAAAAATGGAAAAAAATCCTTTTTTCACCTAAATATCTTCTTCTAAGTATGACATGTAACCACTATAATACTAGCAAGACTGAGAGAAGCAGCCTCTGCTATGCTACGTCATGATAAAAATGAGATAACCTTAAATTTACGAAGATGTTACAATAAACAACATTCACGTTAGAAACCTTTTATATTCTTATGTTGCCAGACGGTCAACTATGAAAACAGCGTTATATCATCATCCGTATTTCCGTAAGTATCACATGATTTCAAAGCGAAGTTTGTCTGTTATTTAGTTAGTTAGCAATTTCGTTTATAATCGGATATTCTGTATTTGTACATACATTTAAAGCTTTCCTAAGTTTCTTAGAATGATTTTAAAACTTAGATATAGTTTGTAGTGGCTGTAATTTCCTGTGTAACTTAAGCTAAACTGATAATTATTGTAGTTTTAATATTGCATTGTGTATTTTATTCGTAGAACTACGAAATATTGTTTGAATTGATTGTTGAATGTGGTATAAGTTAACGTCGTCACCTGTCCTTGCAACTAACTGCAGTGGAATTGTTTAATAAATAAATAAATCAACGACGATATTCTAGATTTGTATTTGAAAGTATTACTTGTTTCTCCGAGCATAATTCGTGATTAAGGGCTGAATTTTTCTTGTTTCCTAAATTACCGAAATGAGTACTATTCTCGTTGGGGAGTGCACTATTCCGATGTTCATCAAAACTCTCATTTACGTACTAATTATTAGAACGTCCTCCTTGACAATTGCCAGTTCCTGAGAGCTTATGTTTCCTGCCATGCTCGAACTTACTTCTTCTTCCTAAACAAAAATCTCCACCTCGTTTCCCACGAATTTACACGCACACACAAACACACACACGAAGGCACATGCACGAATAAAGCATCCCAGGAAGACTGGAAGCCCCCACTAATCCAGCGATAAACTTTTGGCGCCTTGCGGTCCGTCGGCCACTAGCGCGTCGATTCTAGAGGTGGTAATCCCCCCAGCGATCCCCGACTGCTGACATCAAAGGAGATGACTTACCTTGCACGGATAAATGCACCAGTTGAGGTCTCCCCCGGAGAAGGTTCACAGCTCCATTCAGCGCCGTGGCCAATGACACTCTGGGAAGCCGAGAATCGGAGCGGGCTCTCGCCGCCCCCCGCGGTCATGCGCAGGCCCCGCCACATCCCAGGACACCCATAGCTCCCCAACTGTCCCCCAACCACCCCCCCCCCACGCAAACGCACCCCGTACGCTCTTCAACCCCCGATTCCGCGCTCCCGCCACTTGAAACAAACACTTGAACAAAACCTGTATGGACACTTCCAGACTTGACTGTCGATGCGGACTCGAATATTGATGATACAAGAGCCCGACGCCGATCGCAAGAAACCAATGAATTTGGGGAACGGTGGGCCGCATCGTTCGAGTGCCTTTGAACAGGTTCCAATACGCATAGTAAATGAAACAATGCACACTTAATGTCTTCAGTTCATTGAAGAAACTAGTCGCCTTGGAAAATATATCCGTGGAAAGTATTAAGTGTGCACTGTTTCATTTATTATGCATTCCTTCCGCAAAGTTGAGCTTGAGCATATCAGATTTATTTCGAATACGGAAATTTCCGGAATAGGCACTGAATCATACAAGGCTTTAAAATGCATTAATTTAACTCGGCTCCAATTATTTATTCATAAAAATCCATAAACAGCACCTTGGACCGAACAATACAATCCGTAGCAAAAATGTCAAAATAGAAAATTAATAAAAAATGGCATAAAACAAAATGTAAAGTTTCATCATTGAATTATTAATGAAAACAGTTGAAAAATAAGTCAAATATGAGTCCTATTATATAAACGGATCTGAAGATGGCTTTGAAAGTAAACTATTGCACAGATGGGGTAAGGGGTAAAAGACTGATGTGATGAGATAGATGATAGTGATGGAAACTCGAAGTTTTGGGCAATGAAATAAAGAGTAAAATCTAGTAGGAATAGTAGGAAATTACATAGTAGTTTCAATAAATTAGAAAAAGGAATGGATGCTGCCAAAAGCACACGGTAAACGTATCATAGCGAAGCTTGATGGAAATCTCAACTGAAAATATCTCTTATTTGCCTTGCTCGTTTTTTTATTTCTCACTTAAAGCAGCTACCTTACCTGCAACCCTTACGATGAATAAAAATTTATGTAGTTTATATAGTTGCAAATATCTCACAATAACTCAAATTTATTCGCGTGCTCCTAAGCTAATGACGCATCAGGTTGGGAACGACTGAGGTATAAGATAAGCAAACATCGATTAAAGATTCTTTTTAACATAATTCGGTCATCTCATTAAATATCATCTTTTCTCTTTAATTCCTAGATAATTTTGCACTCTGTATCCATGACATAAACTAAAGGGTGTCTTAGTTTATATATGGAAGTGGATGTAGATGAATGACAAGTAGTTTTTTATTCCTATTCTTCTCGAAAAACATTAACAAACCTCACAGTCAAAAGAAGTGGAAAAGCAAAACACTAATTCATTTTTAAGTCTTGGTGTTCCTGTAATGTTTTCCTTTCGTTTATGGTCAGAGAACTTTGTCATGCATATTTTATACATCCCACTATAAGGGAAACGTGACACACAGTAAACAGATCGCCAAAGTAAATGAATTTTAAGAAGACAGGTGTATCTTTTTTCAGTATTCTGAAAGCAGAATGTCTAAATTTCCGGGTTTAGCTGTATTAGATTCAGATAATTGCAGAGCTGGTAGAATACTTAGATGTAGGCCAATATTAGTGAGATAAACCGAGAGGTTTTATTCATGGAGCTAATGGTATTAGTTCAGTGGAGGTTTACAGAGGAAATGTTGATGAAATCTTGTTCCAAAACAATCTAAAATAATTAAATTCATAACGAGGATGTGCGCCTTTAATGTGTTTTCTCTCTTATTTTTCTGCGTTTGTGGAAGAGGGTATTATTTTCAGGAGCATATTTTGGTAATTTTCTTGCTATCGAAAAGATCAACTCAAGTATAAATGAATGTAGGACAAGTAATTTTAACAGCGAGCTGAAAAGGTATCATGTGGTGTAAAAAATGCATTTATGTACTTTATAAATTACTATTCATCAGGGCTCAAAAAACCATAGATGTAATGTAATGGAAAGAAATGAATAAAAAGGAAGAAAGTGGAGGAAGTGGGCTCCAAGATAGCCAAGTGGGTAATACATCCACATTTGGTGAGGTCCGTCTACAAGCTGGTCCGTGTTCTATTACCGAGCGAGGCGCTCATGTGCGAAATTACCACAGGTGAAGTCAAGAGTAGAAGAACATTAAAACATGCTACTACTACTATAAGGACGGAAGAATTGCTAAGTTTATAAGCTGCATGATTAATTACCTTGACAAAGGAAATGATTGGAGTGTTAACCACTATAATTGATTTTTTCAGTGAACTTTTCCTGTTTTCTCGCTGTATGTCTCATCCAATCAGTAATAAAAGCAATGACATGTACCAGCAACTTCAAGAGGTCGTGCTTCCAGTCATATGAGAGGAGTTAAAAGCAAATAAACCATGTTTTTTATCTTAATTGAATCAAACAGCGAAACTTAATTAGGGAGATGTTATACAGTCTCTAAAATGTGAAAGCTTGCCAGGTTGATTCTATTTCAATTATTATTAATGTCGCATTTTTTTCCGGAATGTCATGTGGTTCTTAAACACCTGAAATCTTTTTATTTGAATATTTAATCTTTCAAAAGTGGTGTCATTATTTGAATGATGTACCTCCTATGAGGATAAAATCTGGGGTTGATATTTTATTAACCTGCCCTTGTATTATTACTGGAGAAGAGCCACATAAAAACTGTGGAAAAGGAAATTTCTATCATTGGAATTTTATGATCATTTTTCAAAATTTCAATATATTTTTAGGGAGATGACATCGCATTGATAATCTGAAGCACATTTTTCCTTCGATATTTATATATTTATCCACCAACAGCAGTCATGTAATACATTTAAACAAGAAAACATCGTCATCTAGAAATATATGCCCATATCACTTTTTAGGTAAAAGATAATGCAAGAACTGTTTGTGAATGTAAGGATTGCGTATTTCCCAATTTCATCCGATGTTAAGACCATTTTTTATTTAAATATGACACAAGGGAAACTATTTGTCTCGGAAAAGATACGGAACAGGAGGCAACAGGAAGGAAAGATAAGAACCGTAAAAACCGAAGAAAGCAAAGTAAAGATGATGGATTACCATAATCAGTTAGGGTGAAGTAATAAATCATTGAGGTTTGTTGATCTATCATAAAACTCTTAGCTCTGATAGAGCAAGGAACGTTTTTACCTTGAGAATTATCTTTCATTTTTTTTAAACGAAACATCGTTAGGAAAGCATTCCAATAAAATCTCTATTTCACGCTTCGAATGTAACCAAAGAGGAATTTACATATCTAAAATTATACTTTTTCGAAGTTTATTGACGGATTTCCAATAATATTTCTTATCGATACATCCATCATACGTTATTAACTGCTTTAGTTGGTCCCCCAAGAGTGTTTTGTCATTTCCCTCTTCCCTCGATTCCTAAGTTCAAATGTTTCTCAACAATTGACTACCTCTGTAAGGAAAAGCAAACCTTTTGGAAGATAAAAATGATATTAAGTAATGAAGAATTTATTAGAAGCGATTATTTTCAGCAAAAAAATCGGTTGATAATTGAAAAAATCATAAAAATTAACAATGAAAAATATTATTTTTAACTTCGATGTCAGCGTATAATTAAATAAAATTTATTAGTTTTAATCTTTGTAAAGTTGAAATCTAAAGCTCCGAACAAAAACAATTATTAAAGCCCGAAAGAGCAATGCAAATATCCTATTACCATCATTATAATCCAGCTTGGTACGTGTATTTTGGACATCAGTTTAGCCTTAAGGAACTAGTCTGAACGTTATTAACTATTATATTACTTTCCGCTTTTGTGACTCACTGTGTGTTTGTAAAACTCCGATTATTTGGTCATTCAGTCATCCTCTATGTAGTATTTCCTTCGAAAAATTCAATAAAACAATCAAGCTTAAGAAACTTGTTAATTCCATAAGTGAAATTAAGTTTCCCTCAAAAACTATCAGTTTTACCCAAAAATAATCTACGGTTATTCATATATTCATTCAATTGGCTATCATTAAACTATTTAGGACCAAGTCGAATATTTAAAAGTTGAGGGTATAATTTTCATAGCTGCTATGGGCCAGAGCTAAAAATTCATGAAAATGTTGAACATGTCTTTCGAATTTCTATCCTATATCTGGCTATCCTGAAATCTTAATTTAGGAATTCAAAGATGCTGAGCCATTCATCCTTCCCACAGCTTCATTCAATTTAATCACTTATGTTTATCCGTGAATAAAATTGTTTCTTGTACTGAGTGTTAGCTAAATATGTTACAACATTCTAAGCAAAGTAGATGACGTTCATTTAAATACTCATCTAAATACTCATGTTCGTATCCACTAAGTATATAATATAGCTGAGAATATATAAATATTAGCTAAGTGCAGAATTTTGACATAAAAAGGAAACCATGAAATAACACAATATTTAAACCTTAAATATCATGAATGATACAAATATCACGAGAAACCCAGCAAACAAATCCACGTGGTCACCACGTGGCTACAACGTGGTGTTTGGTGGCAGTTACGTTGTAATACCACGTGGCCACCACATGGCGAGATGGAGTTGCAGGAATGTGGTCACCACGTGGCGCTGCAACTTTACTACCACATAATCACCACATTTTGCCACATTTCTATAATATTGTGTCCTAAAATTTATAAAATATTCCAGCTAATTTTGGACCCCTTATAATGAAAAATGACTTTCTGATCACTCCTTTCCATACAAAAATAAACTTTAATAAATTGGCGTGAAATACTTTCTTTCAGAAAAAATATCAGGATGCTACCCAAGATTCATACCTTTATCAAAAGTTTGGATAAAAATGGTATTTTACTTGAATTCAGTATTAAGACAAGGATAAGCAAGATATAGGACATTCATACCATATTACTGGGTGCTATGTACAGTAGATTCATTGCAGCATTTATTCAGACAATGTCTCAGTTTAAATCACATCTCAAGGTCTTTATATAAGACATCTCTGAAAGCAGCCAATGAGCACTCAAGTACTTAACTTAAAACACATTGCATATTTTCCAAATTAACCAATTGAAAGGCTTTGAGAACAATAAATATAAATTTTTCTGTAATAAATTGACCTTCCTTAGAAGTCATTGAAGGGGTAAATTAAGAGTACCTGAAAGATATTTCAAAAGATAAAACATATCAAAGCTTTAGACAAATTCAAATATTTGGATTAGGAATACTGCCGTTTCGTTACATCTCAGATGTATATTTTGCACATGAAAATTCCGCACACATCGTAAAGAAAATTAATAGTTCCTTCGAGTAGTCATTGATTTAGTAGTAGACTGAAAGAAGGGTAAAGGATGAAGAATACACCAGAAAATATGCTGTAAATGAAATTTTTATTGTTATGCATTGTTTTAATACATAAATACATTAGTGAATAAATACATATTACAATGAATTTAGGTTTAACATAACTGAATTGGAATGAAATCTTAATACAGCAAAGAGAAGCAAAACGATCTGTGATATTGAAAATGAAATCAATTCTTAACTCACTTTTGTTATTCACTTTTGCTGCTGTGGATAAGGTCTTCCTCTTGTGGAACAACTGCCTTAAGTGGATTCTAAGATCGTGTAATATTATCTTCAATCCAGGATAATTCTTCTTATAACCCATATCTTGTCCTTTAACCCTTCATTATTCTATCATTTTGTCTAAGAATCTATCAGTCTTCAACGAATACACTAAAGTTCCGGAATTTCTCTTTTTCTTGCACTAAATAAAACAGGAATAACTATATTAAAATTAGCTTCTTACTATAAAACTTCCCATGATACTGCAATACGTACAAACGAGAGTGAAATACAACTTTCAATTACAGTTGTATTAAGTTTTAAGAAGGCTTAAATTAATTCAAATTAAGGAAATGAAAATGTTTAAGTTACGTAAATAAACACTTCGGTAAAATTCTCGATAACACGGTAAATCATCGAGAATTTTACCAACAATTGTAAGCAAGCATTAATATTAGCTTATTAAATATTTAATACCTACTAAAGAAGGCAAAAAGCATCACTTACGTTTCTTTGCTGAGCTTAAAACTGCAGATAATCTCCAGATTGTCACCATCTTCACAGTATGGATAACTTTACGTACACGATTTCCCCCAACAAATACCCTACATCGGTCGTATAGTAAAACATAATGCTCCGGATGAACAACCAACATCTTTCATAAAATTGATTGGACGGTGACAAGGATTTTCCTGTAAAATACAATTAAGAACTCATTTCTAGGTAGTACATACTTTGAAACGTGCAATAAATAATCAATACTTAAATAATGTACTTACAATTCTCTGGTTTCCTTGGAAAGTGAAAAGATGGAATATATTTACTGCTACTGTGCTGAAATATCCTTTGGGGCGACATAATTCATCGCAATATTCGAAATTGTTTCACAACTTTAAAACGATGCAGAGACTAACAATGACGGTTACTCAAATGAGCTACTGCCAACAAAAAATAATTCGAGACACTGCTACCACGCTACGAGACTATAAACCGCTCAAGCTCAAACCAGCAAGATTTGTCAGTTTTCGTGTATGAAGGAAAAATGATTGTTTTCCTTATCATTTTGGTAACGTAAAGCAAAATAAACCATGAGAAATATACACGGAAATCAACTTTTTAATAACGTTTGCGATCGATTTCTTAACGATTCGTAAAACATATATGTTTTACGATTCTTTCATATGAATTTGAAAACGGATTGATGGATTTCCGATTCCATCGATGGATTTAAAAACGTACCCTCCGTCTGTAATTAATTTTAATTAAATAATCGAGTAAAACGTCGGCTGAATATTTTTTCATTATTATAAATTCACTTACAGAGATAACAATGGAAAAATAAATAATTTTATGCTGCTTCTTCCTTTAATATGTCATAAATGCATATTTATATTATTTTTTACTTAATTTGATAATGCTGCGGGTTATTCATCTTCCGTAATAGAATCACAGATTCTGTGTTTTATCCTTCTGCTTTTTTTGTTTTATGAGTAAATGAATTTGATATGGAAGAAAATCTTTCTTATATAACATTTTATAAATAATAATCTCACGGAAATGAATACGTTGTGGCCACGATTATATGACGTTTTGGCAATATCCAATGTGGTGATGACCACGTTCTTACCACCTTTTTACCACATTCACCACATTCGCCACCAAAATGCCACGTGGCGAAAAGTGGCGAACACGTGGCGTGTTTGCTGGGAAGAACAGTACTGATGCTCAAGATATTGTTACGTCATTAGACCGATGGAAAAAAACGCTCTTTCTCTCAGCAGAAATGTATTTAAACCCTGACAGTAATCAAGAAAAAGGAAGGCTTAAGTACTCTATTAATACTTTAAAAAGTTTCCTTGGTTTAATACCTTGGCTGCGAGAATTAATAAGGGATTAATAAACCAAAGGAGAAATGGACATGGAAAAAAGTCCACCAAGGCCGGGAATCGATGTCAGGAATCGGAAATTTTCCATGTCCGTTTCTCCTTGGGTTTTTTTCCTGGGCGCACATCCTAATGTGCAATTTTCACCCATCCTCTTCCTTGTTAGGGATTAATAAGCCCATCAAAAAAATCGTATACTTCGAAAGTCGGTTTAACCAGGTGGTGGAAAAATATTTTTCCTATATTCGAACGAAAACGTTTTTTGTTGTTTAATCTACTATTAGCCAATTTAATTACTATTTACCCAATCATCATAACTACTATTAGCCCTCAAAAATATATCAAATGTACCGAAAGAGTAGTCAATAATATGGAAATTCATATAGTAAATACAAAATATTTGCGCTATTAAATAACAGAAACGGAAAACAAACAAGAAAGAACCTCCTTAGGGGTTGAAATCATAGAGTCATCATTTCTGAAACAATTTTTTCTACCATGGATAGAGTGTACAAGCGGATCAAGCTTCATCTACAAGTACTAAAGGCTATTAACTGAACAAATCATGAATTTAGTGCAATTCACAATAACAGTACACACTGTAAAAGTCGCAACAAATTAAAACTTTAATGCTGCAATCCTTAAATGTAGCATCCCGAGCGATAAGTTCTCGCCAATGTACCCAAGGAGAATCTATGCAAGCCGTAAGAGTGGCTAAATTTGGTTATTTTTTTAATTGTAGACTGCTACGATCCAGAATTAAAACGATCGGACAAATAAGTTGTTAGATTTTTCTAGATTCTTGGATAAACCAAATTTCATTGAAAAAATTGTCTACGCTTTCAGAAAATGTTATTGATTCTTTCTTGGCATAAAACAAACGTCTGTTTATTTTATGACGAAAAATATCTCTGTAACCCACTAGCATCTTTCGTTTATCACCTTCTTGGTTTCCGTGAGTTAGTAAAGCTTCTTTAGAGATTTTAGAAGTTAGCTTTCACTTACATTAGTAGCAGTTAAGATGTATGCTATAGTTTCAAGTGTAACGTTTTGGAGTTTAAATCAATACATTCTTATAAGACAATATTTCCTCATGGTTCTCGGATATCCAAGTAGGCTGCTGGTTCGGATTTGGTGAAAGCAGTCCCAGGTATGATTCCCGGTGGGAGCACATATGCGGAATTCCCTAAACTGTTGAAGCATTTTTAACAATACTGTTACAGCTAGAATTTCTTCATCGACTTAAAAATGAGAGCATGTAGGCCTTTTGGGATAGTTAAAAGCTAGGGAGCCTTTAGATAATTAAACCACGGGGTTATATCCAGCGAAAAATATTTTATTGAGAGAGAAAGGGCAACAAAAACACACTTAAAGAATTCGATGGCCTGGATACTGCTATAGCAGGACAAATTGAAATGGATCCCTCGATACAATACAAAACGATCTGAAATAGTATCGATTACTTTTTGTCATGTGTCAACGGCAGAGGTTTCCAAATTGTAAGACATTTCTTCTTCATTTATTTCCAAGAATTTCACCAGCTACGAATTTTACATCATCCTCTATTTTACGAAATATTCTCTTAACGAACCCGCTTTGGGTTTTTCTTCAGATTTCACAAAAATACACTTTTATTTATCGAAGCTCTACTTACAAAAGAATGAATGTCTTAATGCACCGCGAAAAGGAGAATTGATACACAAGTTTGGCTCGTCCGTGGACGGCAAGAGGTTGAGAAGATAACTCGGAAAAGAATTCTTCCGCTGAAATATCAGTGTGTTTGTAGTTTGATACATTTTCAGCAAAGATAATTTGACGATGCGAAGTTTTTTTGATGAATAGCACTTTAAACTCGATACTGATAATATCACTTCTCTTGATCGTTTCTGAATTTTATTCTCATCAATAGATTGCCTTAAGTCATTTTCTTACAGCAAAACAATTTCCCGTTATTACGTAAGGATGATACTACAATCATTATTTAGAAAAAAATGATGGTAAATTTCTAGTTTTGTCGAAATCGGGCCGAAACCACTTGAGAAAAAAAAAAAGGCTGACTGTGTGAAACTAGAAATTTACCAAAATGATTTATATCATTATCGTTTTTTATAAATGATAATTAGAAATTGCGGCCAAATATCGTCGTTCAATGATATTACCATTTGGTAAAACACATACATTTTTCGTAACTCTATATTTACTTTTTACAATGACAAAATTTAGAGAAAATGATCCACAATTTGAGATGAAGGCAAGTATGACCAATAATACTACCCACCTATAACACTATGGATGCCTTCCAGTATTTTATGCATAGAAGCCATCCAAAAACATATTCCTTCAAACACATTTCCAAAGACAAAAAATCTGATGTGGCCAGCACATGACTTTCTCCATATATAAGATGTAAATATTTATCTACGAAAGTAATTTCGAACTCTATATTCCATCTAAACTTGGAAGATGAGTGATTAATTTATATATTATTATCTTTGACGCCAAAAACATTATAAATAATGTTTTTCGGGACATGATCGATGAATAACGATGAAATTGGCATTTCGCCCACAGAGCCCAGAGCGCCCACAAAGTACATAATCAGAAACTTCCGGTTTATCAGTATTTCATGAATAACTCCTACACAATCAGTGATACAAAAATTTGTTTCAACCAAAAGTTATAGTAAATTTTATTTTCTAAAACTTTTGTTTTTAACACTATATACCTAAATATCATATTTATGGAGATATTTTGAAAACCGGAAATGAGCTTTGAAGAATACAGCTCGACTTCCGGTAAACCGATTTACTCCAAAAACTAATCAACTCTTAAGGAACTAAATAAAGTACTATATATGAAATTTGGTGTTGATATAATATATCGTTTTTAAGTTAGAGCGCCCACAAAGTACATAACGGCTACTTCCGGTTTATCGGTATTTCACGAATAACTCCTAATCAACCGGTGATACAAAAATATGTTAAATACAAAAGTTATAGTAAATTACATTATCTAAAACTTTTATAAGTAATACAATGCACGTATATATCATATTTATGGAGATATTTTGAAAACCGGAAATGAGCTATAATGAATGAAGCTCGACTTCCGGTCAACCGATTTACTCCAAAAACTAATCAACTCTGACAGCACACACCACAGTACTATATACGAAGTTTGGTATTAATACGACCAATAGTTTTCACGATAGAGCGCCCACTAACACACACACACATACAGACACACACACACACACACACACACACACACACACACACATACACACAGACATCATTCCGAAAATAGTCAAAACGTGTTCTAGGGACCCCAAAACATGTATTTCCGTTGAAATCTCGAAGTCGAATTTTTTCATGAAAACAATACTTTCTCTATACTTCGTATATGGAGAAAGTAAAAAGAGAAGCTACTCAGAATATACCTGGTGTCATCCATATCATAACTTTTTGATAACTGTATGTTAGTACAACCAAATAAATAAATATTGAGCAACTTGATGTGTAACAGGAAAAACCTATCAAATTAAATTGTACCTTTTCTCCATTGATCTTAAACCTGCAAATATTTACCAACTAAAGTGAATCATCAGTTTTTCTTCATTTCCGTAAAAGCCCTCTCCTTCTATTCAACACCTTCCATCCATGAATATTGGGTTGAGATTAATTGAGATGCAATTAACCTTAATTAGAAAAACAAAATTAATAAACAACAAAGAAAATGACTAATACATTAAAATGAAATAGCCCAAACAATAACATTCTGATGCAGATAATTTGCATGGCCTACTGATCATACTTATAGGATTCTGAACAAGTAAATGATTAAATAGGCTCTAGGGCATTGTTATAATATCTTTCCAGTTTTAAATTAATTAACAAATTTTAAAAAATGTAAAAATCCAACAGTAAGCCTGCTTCTTTTATTTTTTAAGATAAGTTCCTGAAATGTTTTTGATGTTTTCATTTTTATACTGATCCAAACTGATAATATACTTGATCCAAACTATCTACTCTAGTTTCTCTAACACATGCCCACTGATCAGCTTGAATTTTCAACCTTAGCAGGTTCTCTTTATCAGCATCTTAGATTAAGGGTGCAAGTCCTTATTTCAAAATCCCTCACCTAATCCACCCATAGCCTAGGCTGCAAAGTGGTAGCAACCACTTTTTTCATCGGTCTTTTACCTTTGTTTTACTTATTTTATTATTCATTCAAAATTATCTCCCTTCATACCTCTACTTCCTTCCATTTTGTTACAACTACAGACAAATTTACTTTCTCTATCTAGGTAAGGGTTGTATTAGAATTATCATCCAACTTGGAGACTAAATAGGACATCTTAACTTAGAATTTTATTCTCTGATTCAAATATTATGTATTATATTTGTATTACAACATTTGTGCAGATAATTGATGACGAGGAACACATACATATAAATTTATTTAATTTTGTTCTTTTATTTTATTTTGAGGAACTTAAACCCCTAAAAAAAACAAAAAAGCATGATTTAAATGAGAGAATGTGTAAAGTTCTTATCTAGGAGAAACTGAAGTAATAAACCAGGAAATAATGCTTGCTTCATGACTTACATATGTACTCTCAAAATTATCAAAATACTCAAGCCCATATGATTCTGGAGATTTTTTTGGTAACTCTTATGAGATATGAACATTTCTTTGCTAAATAGAGCAGCCAAGAATTCTTTAGTATGTTTGAAAAATAAAAATGTATGAATTTATCTGGATAAAATTTGGTATGAAGAATTATCATGTCTAATAGGATTGGTCTTGATAGCCATTATCAGCAATTTCATTAATTCAGTTACCCATTAATCATTAATTGCTGCTCCTCCTCAGTACTGTCCTGAGTGCATACCTACCTTAAAAAGTAAAGTCCTTGCCCCACCCCCTCTCCTAATGCATCATTGCTGTACATTAGGTAATGATAAATTAATTCATATGACTGCTATAAGATATTTTTTCAATCTTTACCATCCAATCCATTACGCAGGAGATATTAATAAATTCAAGTATTCATACAGAGATAAAGGAGAACAGTTTCACCAGTATTAAGGCCAGATGAGGGAAAATGCAGAGGCAAACACCTTTGACAGGTTTTCTCTCTTATCTATCCTTGACAAACACTTTGATTGATGCTCCAGTAATATTTCAAGGTGTCTCAGTCTTGTCCTTACAAGTAATTAGGAAATACATATGCTTTTCATTGGATCATTCTTATCAGCATGTCATTTTGATTTATGAACAATGCTTGCAGCATGGCAAAGTCTTGCTTCATAGGAAAATTGATAGGTTGAAGTAACAGCTCCCAATCAAGTTATGATGTAAAATTAAACTGCTTCTATGATGAACCATTAAAACATTATCCTGCATATAACTACCATATATATAAGTGAATAACATGCATATTCATATAACACAAACCATGATTTGATGAAGGAAATTTCAATTAACAAACTATAATTTAAAATGAAAGACTTGTAATTATCAGGACACACTATGAATAGCATCTGCATGTGACTACCAAAGCTAGTATATCATTAAATAAATATTCTTAGAAATAGGTGGTTTGCTAATGGAAACATCTTTTTCAAGTCCTTTTATTTCTTTTTTATGGATTGATTTCAGATCGTAGCATATATCAGCTATTTGTGCAATGCATCTGTTTGAGTTTAAATATTTAATTAGTAGGAAGTCATATGTTTGCTTCTTTATACCTCTATTTTTCCACAAGTGACAGTAATTATTAGGTATTTAATTATTAAAATTATTAAATGAACATAATCTGGAAAATGTGATGTTATGCAAGTGAAGATTAGGCCACATTTGAATCATCAGCTGATTTCAAATCGTATCACAAAGAGTTCTTTTCAGGCGACTAAAGATATATTTGAGCATTATCTGGTTTCTAAATAACAAAAAAATATATTTTCCATGCTGTAATGAGCAAAATTTGCAAATAAAAATATATTTCGAAGCATCTATAGATGCTCTAAAAGATATCTTTATATACTGGCTTATACTATAGTATAAGACAGTGTGATTCCTGGAATACGAGACATATACTATATTTATGCATATAAAAATCAGAAACACGCTCATAATCAAAGAATCAATTCTTTCAAAAAACAAGTTGAAATTCAAATGCAAGAAAATATTGACTTACAGCCTTTTGGTTTAACTGTGAGTATTAGATGTTATACATAAAAGAAGTAATTTTCATGGGACTCATTTGAATTAATATCACACACTCACTGGTACCTATTTGTTGTGGCATACCACAAAATATAACATAAATTAACATGTAAAATTTTACTTTTTTATAATTTGGACAGAAAATCTGGTGTCCTGGCCCAACATTATTGAATGGCATAAAAAATAAAACATTTATCTAGTGCTAATTTTTTCACTAAATGACTAAAATTAATATACTGGTTTTACCAAGACTACCATCCTAGGTACATAACAGGTCTACCTACTGAAATTTGATTATTGTCCCTCTTGCTATGTCATATAGTCACATAAATTATAAATCGATAAATAAATATTGAAGTTTATATGAAATGGTATCATATGATGACCAGTATGATGTTGAACTATGTGATGTTGTGTGTTAGCAAAATGGGGCTAGGAATATTATAAAAATAAAACATATGTTGAATAAAGAATTAGAAAAACTATACAAACTCAACCACAAAAGGAGTGATTTATTCTATAATTTATATCATATAAGTAAAATTAAATTGTGAAAACCAATGAATCAACTACACCAGCCTCATATTGGAAATTATATTAAGCTATCTATTATATATAGATGCTTCTCTGGATTCATTCATGTATCTATTATATATAGACGCTTCTCTGGATTCATGTATATAGCCAGATAAGATACTAATTCACAAGCTAAACCACAGATGTTGTTGACTTGAAACTTTTACCACATAATGGCCATAACGTGTAACCGGCAGAAAAATTGCGATTTTGAACCTCAGTGTCATAGGCTCGATTCCAGAGGGCCCCAAAGTCCCGATTTTCCCATTTAAAAGCATTGCTTTGATTTTCGGGAATTTTAAAAAATACTTCACGGATAGGTAGAGAATCAAAACTCAAGGAGTATCTATATATGATTATGATCTATCATAAACATAAATGACTTTCACGGAAAAAATCCTTGGTTAGATGCTAGGACGATGCAAAAATCTGCCCTTTAAAATACATTGAGGTAGTTTTTCATTATTTTTTTGATGCCATTATCGATATGATAGGAAGTTCTTGCTTTGAAGGAAGGTGTATATTAAGACTCCATTTAAGAAAAAAATTTAGATGAGACCATGCTGTTCCTGGGTTCGATGCCAGAGCACTTTAAAATTTCATTCACAAGGAATATATGTGAAAAGTAGGTCGTCGTTTGAGGCAGTTGCAGCCAATATATCTCCTTGAATTTTCACGGATAGTTATGTTCTATAGGGTTGCATAGGAAGTATCACCAGAAAGACCCAGGTTCTATGCCAAGTAGTAAATATATCTTCCGTTTAAAATACATTGGGGTAGTTTTTGATTATTTTTATGATGCGATTATCAAAATTATAGGAATTTCTTGCTCTGCTAGAAGATGTCTATTAAGACTCCATTTCAGAAAAAAATTTAGATAAGAACATGCTTTTCCTGGGTTCGATGCAAGAGTACAGTAAAATATCTCATACAAGGAATATAAGGGAAAAGTAGGACGTCGTTTGAGGCAGTTGCACCCAATATTTCTGCTTGAATTTTCAAACATAGTTATAGATGGTGATCTTCTGTTGTACTGCATAGTAAGTATGATCAGGAAGACCTGGGTTCACGAACGGACGAATAAATTGCAGTGAATTTTAAGAATATTTTCAATACTTTTTTTCTTTTGAGGACCCTCTCGATATGATGCCAACTTGAAATTAGTGCTATCGATATGCTTGCAGTATGCAAGCAACATTTTACTCGTATATATGTATCTATACAAAGAGGATACTAATTCACAGGCTAAACCACAAGTGTCATTGAATTGAAATTTTTACGACGTATTGGCCATTACGTGTAAAATTGCGATTTTAAACCTCTGTGTCATGGGTTCAATTCCAGAGTGCCCCAAATTCCCGATTTTTCCTGTTTAAATGCATTGCTTTGGTTTTTGTGAATTAAAAAAAAATACTTTCCGGATAGGTGGGGAATCAAAACTCAAGGAGCCTATATATATGGTCACGATCTATCGAAAAAAGTAATGTTTTTCATTGAAAATATCCTTAGTTTGATGCTAGGATGATGCAAAAACATGCTCTTTAAAATACATTGAGGTAGTTTTTCATTATTTTTTTTTATGCTCTTATTGAAATGATTGGAAGTTCTTGCTTTGCTAGAAGATGTATATTAAGACTTGGTTTAAGAAAAAAAATTAGATAAGACAATGCTGTCTCTGGGTTCGATGCTTGAGCACATCAAAATTTCTCACATAAGTTTGAGGCAGTTGCAGCCTATATTTCTGCTTTAATTTTCACAGATAGTTAAAGATGGTGATCTTCTGTTGTGATACATAGAAAGAATAGCCAGAAAGTCACAGGTTCGATGCTGGCCAGTAAATATATCCCCCATATAAAATACATAGGGATATCTTTTCATTATTTTTTTATAAAATGATAGGAAGTTGTTGCTTAGGTAGAAGATGTATATTAAGACTCCGTTTAAGAAAAAAATTTAGATAAGACCATGGTTTTCCTTGGTTCAATGCCATTAAAATTTTCTCACATAAGGAATATAAGGGAAAAGTAGGATGTCGCTTAAGGCAGTTGCAGCAAATATTTCTGCTTGAGTTTTCACACATAGTTAGAGAGTGTGAACTGCTGTTGTGCTGCATAGTAAGTATCACCAGGAATACCCAGGTTCGATGCCGGTCAGATAAAATGCAGCGAAATTTAAGAATATTTTCATTCCATTTTTTTTCTTTTGAGGACCCTCTTGATATGATGCCGACTTGAAAACAGTGTTATCAATATGCTTGCAGAACGCAAGCAACATTTTACTCATATCAAATAAAGTTGTCCATTTATTGATTTTTATAATTTTTGGAAAAAATGGAACAAAGATTGTAAATTAGTTTAGGGGTCTTAAACTCCATGCTGTTGACATGGTGCCTTGGTACTACTTCAGTCATATTTTTATTTCTTTTCATTATCCTTTTCATAATTTTGTGGAAACATGAAATCTCCTTTAAGAATCAATCAAACTAGATAAGCATAGGTTCACAGTAGTAGATTGTTCTGATAGTGAAGAAAATATTTATTTTCCTCAATCCCTCATAATGAAGCACTGATGTTCCGCCACCTAACTATGATTTTCCATTTTATATATCATTGAGGGTTCAATAAAAATACAGTGAAATCTGGATATAGCCTTCTTGTTTCTAACATTTTTCTGAGCTCTTAGGTTGAAATTTTGAGTTCCCTTCTACAGCAACCACATGCTTTGTTCTTCTCATCCTACATTTTTCTGCATCTAGGGTCAATTTTCCACAACACAGTAAAAAGCTTTAGATCAATATTTTACTGTAATTACTATCAGTTACTTAAGATAAAATGTTACTGGGGGAAAAGTAACATTTTGAATTCATATTGAACAAATGCTTCTACTAATCTATTATAATACAATTAAGATATACTGTTTACAATTCTGTCATGCCTCACCCAAAAGCGACTTTTCAAAATCAGAAAATATTTTCTTAAGTATATATCTTCTATGAAATAGGCTCTGGTGATTTACTGAGAGCCTGATTTGTATTTATTTAATTTTTTAACAAAATTACAACAAAATAATTACAACTGAATTACAGAAGAACACTTGTAATATTCTATTTTTTTACTTGATGCAATGTAGCAAATTATACTTCCTCATGCATCCTTCTCAGCTAAGAAATTGGGATCAAATTATCTCATATATTTCAAAAGTAGCTGAACTATCTACAAGTATTTGAGGTATAATAACTTATAATATTAGATAAATTTGAAAAATGTTGATGCTTGTGATAGAGATTAAAAAGCTGTTATTACATTGTTTGAATTAAACTTTGAATAATGCTGTAAACTATTTTCAATAAATCAAAATGTCTTGTTAATTGATCATTTTACTTATCTTATTCCTTAATTATTTATTCTGAAGTAACTTATATTCTATAAATTAATTTGAGATTTTGAAATGGTATTTAGTTTTTATGAAATGGATATCTCAATTTCATTGTCTTTTTAGGAAACACTTGAATAGTGTAGCGTTCAATATTTTTGGGTGACATGTACCATGTAAATCCTGAATTTGAACTGTCCCTCTATCTGGGAAAATTCAATTGTATATGTAGCACCTTGAATTCTGCAAACATTTTTATATAATTTTGTTATTTACCATAAGTAGAATTTTGTATGAGAATTTGTATAAGTTTCTTTTCATCAATAAAAAATTCACAAGAAAGGACACAATGATTTTTTTGATTTCCATTACATTTTTCTGAGTGAGAAATGAGTCCTTCTTTTGTCATATCAATTTTTTCTTTCTCTTTTATGAATTGGAGTAGTAGAAAACATAATCAGTGATATGTTTTATTGATCTTATTCTTTTATTGACCTAAATTCTGTGAATGCTGTACTATTTATATATATATATATACATATGTATAAAACTATAATCATTGTATTTACATGATGCCCCCTTATTAAGAGTGCCTGATATAAATTCTTGATGATGGTAGCTTAAATCATAAAACCAAATACACATTCCTCACTCAAAGTCATGTTGGTTTTATCAGAAATTGCACTATATCATGGTTCCAAGAAACTTAACTTTAAGATTATAATTAGATGTAAGCATCTCATTTTATTCTTATTTTTATTTCAGTTCAGTCGGACTTACTATTTTTATGTATGTACTATAATATTACTTCATTTAAAAATTTCTTATTATTTTATCATTGAAAATATGTCTAGATTTAGAAAATAATTTTTAGTTATAGCATGGTTATCTTATTATGTATTCAGAAGTGACGACTTTGAAACCCACAGATGTACAAAAAAGTCATTATTTTAAGCAACCGAAAAACTTACTTGAGAATGACCTATAATTAAATCATATAAATACTATTGAGGTAGAAGCATAAGAAACAGGAAGCAAGAAAATTCAATACATGTATTTTTACTCCTTTCTTAAATGTGTTAAGTATGTATGTAAATGTTCAGTCTTCACAAAAAAGAATAAAAATGATACTTGTGAAAGTTATCTTCAATTAAAATATTATTTAATTTCAGCTTCTCTCCTTTTCTTTAATCCACTGCTTTGTTTTTTTACATTGATCTATTGATTCTCTAAAATAGACTATATACATTTTAATCCATTCATTTGATTTACATGTTTTTGTAAATTTATGATACATAAGACCCAACCTTTGCAACATAGATCACCAAAATATTTATTCAGGTATGTCCATTTTGGAACCACTTATTCTCTGCCATTGGTTGTTATTTCATTTAAATGCATGGAGTTTGTATGTCAACTAATCATAATTAAAGATGTGAAGATTCAAAAGTTGTTATATTGTTAGCTTAAGGAATACATTTATAGTTAGATCAAAATTTTTTGTGGTTTCTTTTGTAAACCCATATTTTCCGGAAAAATTAAAGAAATTTAATAGGATGAAAAGTAAGATACTAAAATTATTGAACAGTTTGTGACTTAAAGCGGTAATTCATTAGAATCCAGTTACTATTTGATGTAATGGCATATATTTTACTAAAGTTTTTTATTTATGTATTTCAAATTACGCTGCGATTAGTCCATCAGGCCTGGTGACAGCAGTGGAGGGGAAATACTAAACTACAAAGGATTGCCTGGTATTTGCCCAGGAGGGAATCACCCTCCAAAAACCTCCTGCAGGCAGTGAATTATGAAAGTTTATTTCTTATCCAGAAATTCTGGCAATAATAGACAGTAGCAACTTGCTTGTTCCTTCTTTAAAAAGCCAAATTAGTGGATAGAAATATTGTTAACAACTGTTACATTTCAAAGAAACACTGATACTCTGATAGTCAATTCTTCAGCCAATCTCTTGCAGAGCACAGCTTCATTCTTAGTTTTGTTGCACATCGCATATCCAATCTCAGTCTTGGGTAGAGAAGCAGCTACTTATTTTCAAGACTGCTAGATTAAGACACACAAAAAGAGAACAGCAAACAAATTTCTTTCAATTAGATTATTATCTTGATCAGCATCAGATTAACCAGTCAAATCTTTTTGACCCTTTATCAAGATTATGTATGAAATAAGTTTAATTCAGGAGACAATTTTTCTCTTGCTGATATCTTCTCAACAAACATACAATTAGTTTTCACATCTTTTTGCTTCTTGCTTTTTATTTTTGGAAATTGGCATATGCATAGTATCCCAAAATTTTGAAACTTCCTATGTGATATATTTGTATTAGTTGATATATCAGTAGATATTTATTCTCCAAGAATGCAGTCAATTGCACTCCCTCCATTGCCTAGCATTAAATCCAGCCTTTTACAGCATTGTTCTGACCATCTGCTGCATTATTCTATTTGCTCTCTTTCTTAGACCTTTCCTACCGCCATCTTTTCTTGAGTATCAGAATCGATAAGCTGTATTTAGGTGTTCTCAGTGTTTATGAAATTTGTGAAATTCTTAGAGCAGTACTTTCCATAATTATCAGATCCTAACACAATATCATTGTTAAAAACATTCTGTTTGTTTTTCTTAGAAGTTATTTACAATTAAAATATATCAAAAACTTACCTACTGCAGTAGGTAGAACTGCACTTACACTGCAGAAGCCATGGCTTCAGTAGTGTATAAGAATCATAATAAATTAACATTTCCTCGATGAAAGTAGTAAAATACCTCTGACCACCAAAGGTCTTTTGAAGGCCACAAAATTCTGAAAACACTATTCCAAAAATCTCATTGGATATCACAATCTTTTAAAATTATTTTGCAATATTTCCTTGTTAATTCTTATTTGTCAATCCTTTCAAATACGGCAGTCAGCCTAGGAGTTTAAAAATTACATCCATGAGTAAGTTCTTTGATCAGATGTATGCTTATTCATTCTTCAATTCTTTTCATCTTTTGGATTGCTCATTTATATTATTTGTATTTTCCCACTGATAATTTTGGGAACAGTAGAATAGTAGTTTAAACAGTAGCCAATCCTCTCCTCAAACATTTCATATTAGATCATGAAATACTGATTCTAATCTTAATTTTTAGATAGAATTAACAGATAAGAAGGGAAAGATGTGATTGAGTATATAGGTTATATTTTGCTTTCCCTAATAAATATTTTAACAATTATTTGAACACCTTTGTTCTCAAACACGTAACCATGGCTCCATGTCTAGAAATCAATTCATGAAGCTCTAATATGTGTTAAGTAATGTAGCTGAACCATTAAATTAAATGAATTAAATATTTGGGTGAGCCCCAAAATCTCTCTTCATCTGTATAAAATGGCACTGCCTCAGAACTGTTTCAACAGATCCTGTAAAACACTATTATCCAGATGATACAAAGTATCAAATACTTTTCATATGTCTGATTTCTTTCTCTGCTGTATGTATTGGTGTCAGTTGGAGGAACTTTACTTGATATCTAGTAGTCAAGTGCCTTGAAACATTGGTACATATATGTTTATATGTTCTTAGCTTCAGTTAATCTTTTGTTTAATTACATAATGGCAGTAGTTGATGGATGAATGCGATGAAATAATACCAAAATATATATTCCAGTTACTTTCTTCATTTCCACCATTTGTATAATTATTTTTTCCATACTATTTGGCCGAAATCAATGTAAGGTCATAATGGATGAATATTTCCAAACAGCAAGCATCAGTGTTATAGGGATTAATTTAAAGATTTCATCAAACAGAAAATCTTTAAGTTGAAACAAAGATCATAAAATTTATCTGATAACTTACGTATAAGATTAAATAATAAACTTTCAATTTCAAAAACATGAAATAGGTAATAAGATTCGTTTAGGGGAAGGTGGGGCAGTACAGAATATCTAATTTTCTGAATTTTTTTGGGGTTAAGGAAAGTAAATGGTTATGGTATTGTGGTATGAAAATCATTATTATGATGTTAACATTGTAAAAAGTCATATATATGGTTTTGCACGTTTAGTAATTTTATATTATAAGTGGTTTTTCAAAAAAGAGTAACCATCCCCATCCCTGGGACAAAACAGGCTACTATGTTACAATAATGAGCAAATATTATGTATTTAAAATTCATATTGAAAAACTTAAAAAAATTAAAAGATAAATTATATAGAGCATGACATATGCAAGTCATTCACATAATAAACTTGTGAGGGTGGCCTCGTCATCTTCACTATTTCTTCTGGCCTGGCACACCTATTGAGCGCCTACTTAAAGCAACTGACAAATTTTATCCAGCTCTCTACTGCTAGCCAAGACAGTAAAGGCAGTCTTTGTCTTCTTCACTGTCACTAGAAAATTAAGGTTTAGTTACTCTGGAGTTACCCCAGTAGTATCTCGTTCTGCCTCACAACTACATGTTTAGGTTAACCAATTCTATCGCCACAGTATTCTAGCTTAATAAACATTGATCATACAGAAACATAGATTACAATTCATTTAACAGAATGCTAGACATAATATCTAAGTATTCCTATTAAATATTTCTTACAAGCATCAGAAATAGATGCCCAAAATGATACAAACAATCACTGAAAATTCAATGTAGTGTTTGGAAACACAAAGGAGCACAGGATGGAGAAAACTTCTTGCACACTATTTTGGCATGTCAATCCAATTTAATTGAGTCATTTTTCCTTATTTAAAAGTACTAATTGGGCTGAAAAACTTCAGTATCCTGTTTTGCCACACAACCCCCTACCACCCTACATTGCCCTATCTCTTTGGAAGTTTGCAAAATTTATTGCTTTAAGTTTTTTTAAGATTTTATAACAGAAAATATCATTTTGATCATCTAATCCTGACTCTAAATAAAAGAAAACAGGTCGTATGATTGAATATGGAAATTAATATTTGGTTTTCTTAACTCAATTCCTGAAGATAAGCTCTGGCTAAAAGAGTTACATTCAATGTATTCTCCTTCATTTCTAATCAAGTTTATCATTTTAAGAAAACTAATAATAGCTATATTATTACCATTGCAAATCATTACATCCCAAGGATTTGATTTCAAGTAATTAATTACTGTGTGAAGGTGTAATAATCAAGTAAAAAATTACAGATCGTTTGGATTATTAATTTAGAAATACTGCTTGAGCTATATACATTAATTGAACTTATACAAATATTGTGATTTTGATGGGATTTACACACAATGAAATCCTTCTGGAACATATGATCATAGCCTCATGAGCAGCATCCATTATGGAGGGGTACATGTCTGGAAATGATGCTTAAAATTCAGCATCACTCTATGGTTCTGATATAATATACCAGTTTGGATTCATTTTATGTGTTAAAAAACTGAAATAAATTCAGTATGCTTCAGTATGGTTGAAAAATGCAAATTTCTATGAGAAGAGAAACACCATACACTCTTAAATTGAAAGGAAGGTTGTCTGAAGTTGCAAATTATCAATGTTTCCATGTAGGTAGTATGTAAAATAAATGCTTAATTGTGCAACTTTACACATTTACCATATATGCTGGCGTATTAGTCGACCTTTGAAGCCTAAAAAATCTCTCATAAACCAGGGGTCGACTTATACGCCGAACATGAAATTTAACCATTTACCACCGTGGGGTAAATTGGTGATACTGTCTGCTTAACACTTGTACACAAATTCTTGCAACTCACCACAATTATTTCTTACTGAAACTAATTTTTGGCTAATGTAATGAACGTAGATATCATATAAAAAATGTCATCACTATATACAATTGTGGCCAAAAGTATGTTATATTATGACATATTTTCATAATAAGAGTTAACTTAATAAACCATATTCATATCTTTAAAATAAATTTGACGCATATTTATTCTTTGCAAATTATATTCATTTCTTCACATGTACTTTTATTTTACAAAACTTTAACATATATTTTGATGTTTTCTTTTTACAAATGAAAATCAATTAGCACATCATGGTTTGTTCTTGTATATATAATCGTTATGATTCAACTTAGCTTTAGGAGATAATGGAAGTTGTTTTAGCAGTGTGATGATTTGATATTACCACGCTATATTACCATTATTTCTAAGATAAATTTTTAATACCATTGTGTTTCTGTTTCGTAATGCATTTTTATTTGTAAGGCCTGAGTTAAACCAACAAAACTTGTGTAATAGTTTAGTAGAGGCTAGAAGTTGACATGGCAGCTGAAAGAAACATTTCTAGCATCTCAATCTCAAGTAGAAAATATTCCTTAAGCTATCGTAAATTTATGGATACCGTAGTTTTACTTCCCATAAAATAGATTTGGGGAAGTGGTGTTGCCTAATATTTTGGGTTGACTTATACTCAGAAGATAAGCTAAAACCATAGATTCACCTCAAAATGTTAGGGGTCAACTTAAATGTCGGCATATACGGTATTTACCATATACAGGAGCAAAAGCTTTATTAGTAATTGAGAATGTTAATCACAAAGTTACAATATCCTTATTTTCTTTCTGTATATATTCATATATATTCAGTCATTTAGTTTGTACTGTTTGTCTACTAACAGCTCCTGATAATGTATGCAATCACATCATGGGCATACAAGTGAGTTTTAAGAGAGAATAATTAATGATGAGACTAGTTCGATTCCTAAGAAAATCTTATTTCTATATTTATTTGTAAATTTATTGCAATACATAGAATATGATTCCTAAACATACAGCAATTTTGAATGTAGCTCAAATATATTTCAAGTACTGTTATTTTCAATGTTGAATTTTAAGCTAAGAAAGAATCATTTATGGTAATTATATAAATGAGATTACTATGCAAGCTTCAACATAAAATGAGGAATAGGCCTTTAAATTGTGTATGTTATCTCATATTTATCTATGAATAAAGGGCTGTAATGCCTATTTTCCTTATATGCTGCAGATAAGAGATATTTTACTATTATCATCATACCCTATCATCCTATTATCAGACCCACCATAAAAATAAATATGGTGGGTAGATTAGCAGAACTTGGAACATTCTTCTGATATAAAATATTTTCTTTCCCTTAAATCCTTTCCAAAACGATTGTCACCCAACTCAAACTTATTTTTTGCATTCTTGGTGAAGAACCAATGATTCCTTCTGTCAATTTATTTTATACTTTTATGGTTCAGTAAACAAATAATATTTTACTATGCCCTTTCTAGGTTAGTCTTAATGCCTTTTACACTTATAGTAATATTTCCTTTTACACTTGGACTTTTTAAAATGCTTGGATCTTTTTTCAGATCAGTTTACCAATATAGGTCTGGTACAAATCAGTCAGCATCTTTACATTCTTTCTTGAGTCTAATGAATTATAGCTATATAAGCAATATCAGACTTTTTACTGATTTTTACCAAATTGTCTAAGCTGATGCAGGCAGTTAAAATTGATAAATTATTTTCAAGTTTGATTGCTAATACAATGTCTTGAAAGTTTGATTCATAATTAAGGTTGTATTAAAAGCAAATCTTTAACAGCCAGAAGCATCAGTTTTACTCAGATTTAACCAGGTATGTAAGTTGTATGTATCATCCTTTTAGCATGCATAGCTCAATTATTTGAATAGTCTGTATCATGGTATTTTAGCTGAGTATAGTTAGTATATAAGTAGTTAACCTATATTTTTGAATACATCTAAAATATTTTTGAATCTATACAAGCAAAGGGCTGAGGTGACTTTCCACATATGGGCATGCACCCAGGAAAATGAATTTTTGAATCTTTTTATCCTTTCGAGATGAAAGCTCATTTGAAATACTATGACACAGTGAATATGAGAATTAAAGTAAAATGAAAACAATAGTATATCTGCACATAATAAGTATGATTTTTACTTTAATCAAATCTTGTTAATAATATTTTTGTGTTTTGAGTATCCCTGTATTCAGCCTGTATATGAAAAATGCATTTTCATTTTCCTCATATTTTGGATTTTTTCATTGAACATTATGCCCACTAAAATGAGAGGTAAAGACTGAATAATTTCTGAATCTAAATCCAGGAATTGAATGAGGACCAGGAAGTAAATAAGCAAATGCTACAATGGCTTTCCCTTGCGAAGAGTATCACCCCCCTTATAAACTTGCTCATTTTTACAATAATTTCATTAAAATCAATTCAATTTTTTGGTAACTAATATTTTTCATCTGGATCTTATTTTTTATGATACTTACTGATCACATTGTCGGACAGAACCGATACTAAGCTATCTAATTAAGATATAAAGCAAGATTACATTTGGAAAACCCAGTTAAAAACAACATATTTAGATTAATTCATATTAAAAATAAACAAAAATTGCTGCCATCGTATAATGCAAACAATTTCTATATTCTATGATAGATATCCAAATGAAAATTATCAATCTTTCCTCATCATCATCATCATTGTCTATGCCTTGTCTCAGTATCCAGGAGTTCCTGTGTTCTGTCATTCTCTTGAGTTGACAGTACCCATCCACTGCCATCCTTGTCTGAATATCTTCAATATATTTCTTCCTAGCTCTTAGTATATGACCCAAGAATTTTACTTTCCTATCTTCCATGACATTTATTAATTGCCTCTTTTCTTTCACTTCCTTTAACACTTAAACATTTGTTTTCCTTTCCATCCAACTGATTTTTAATATTCTTCTTCATATCCACATTTCTGCAGATTCCTGGCAGGCTCTCTCCATCTTCCCTAAAGTCCAACTTTCGCTTCCATAAAGCAAAGTTCTCTAAAGCAAGGATTTTGCAATTGTCTTTCTTATCTCTAAATCTATGTGTTTACATGTTAAAAGATTTTCTTTGCCTTGTAAAACATGTTTTGTAAGGGTAATTCTTCTTTTTACCTCAGATAAGATTCTATCGTCATGAGTTAGTAAATAGCAAAATTTTTCACCAGTTTAATTTTGTGTTTTTTTACCTGTACAATTGTTTTTAAATTTTCCCTATTTCTGCTAAAATCATAAATTTTGTTATTGTGATGTTTATATTTAATTTATGTCTCCTTAAGGCCTTAGATAAAACTTCTGACCTTTTATTGGTTTCTTTTTCTGAGTCTGACACTATGACAATGTCAACTGCAAACCTTATACTCTGAATTCTAATCCCATTAATTTTAGGTCCTTTTGTTTTTTGCTTCATCGTATTCATACTTTCTTCAATGTATATATTAAATAAATAGGGAGAAAGAGGGCACCCGTGTCTCACTCCTAACTTCGGCTCCATTTATTTTTATTTTGATAGAGTTTAAGTATCAATCTTCTGTCTCTCCAATCTATTCCTGCATTCTTTATAGTCTTGAACAGTATTTCCCAGTCAACCTTATCAAAAGCTTTCTCCAGGTCAATGAAGGTTTGATACACTTACCTGTTCATTTCCATGTGTCTTCCCAATAACAGCTGGAGGGCTAATATGGCATCTCGAGTTCATCTTCCATTTCTGAATCCAAATTGCTCCTCTCCAATGTAATTATCTATTTTCTTTTTAATCCATTCTTAATTACCTGAATTAAAACTTCTGAGGCATGTGATAATAGAGAAATCGTTCTGTAATTGTTACAGCCCACTAGGTTTCCTTTCTTTGGCAGGATTATTGTTTGACTTATTATAAAGTCCTCTGGTATCACCCTTCTTTCATAAAAGTCTTTAACTAACTCGAAGAATCCCTCTTTTGCCTCATCTCCTAAGTTCTGCAGGTATATTGTCAATTCCCATAGCTTTTCCTGACTTAATGTTTTAAAATGCACTGTCAAACTCTTCTTTGGATATTGGTGGGTCTAGATTCTTTGCTTCTATTCCTTTATCTTTTCCAATTTATCCATTTCCCTCTTTAATATCCTTAACCAGGTAGAGTTCCTCAATGTGCTATTTCTATCTATCATGTACTTTCAATGTTTATCAGTTTATTGCTTTGCTTGTCTTTAATAACTTTAGATTTGTTTCTCAGTTTATATTGGAGATATTTTATTTTTGAATAAACCCTGTCTAGTTTCACTCTCTTAGAATCTTCTTTTATGTTGTTGGCTATTTGCTTGGTCCATTTCTCTTTCTCTAACCTGCATTAATTAGTAATGTCCTTCTTTATTTTCATGTAAGCTTTAAGATTTCCTTCTTTTGTCTTTTTAACCCTCACTGTAATTAAATTTAATATTTCTTCAGTCATCCAAGGGTTCCAGTTTCCTCTTTGTCCTCTGAGGCATCCGTAATACATTTCTTTATGTTTTCCCAACCAATTCCTTCTCCTTGTTTATTAGGTCATTGGATCTTTCCTGTAGTTATTTAGCCATTGATAAATCTTTCAGTCTCTCTTTTCTTTATTTTAATATGCAGTTTAGATATGACTAATTTGTAATCGCCAACCACATCTGGGCCTGGGTAGCTATAATTAGATTTTATTGTATATTCTTATATATATTGTATATTCTTATATAATCTTCTTCTCTTTGGAACTTCAAAGAAAGTGTTTGATGCTATCATCTCACATTGCTCACAGGACTCTACTAGTCTCTCTCCTTTTCCGTTAGTTTCACCTAGTCCAAACTCCCAGCACTCTAATATCAATATTGGTTCCAATCACAGCATTGAAATCTATCATTATGATTTTTTCTCTTTATTCATCTTAAGAAGCTCTTTTATTTGTTCATACACATTTTATATTTCATATCCATCTGCCTTTCTGGTTGGGAAGTACAATTGTATGATTACAGTATCTGTTGGTTTGGAGTTGGTTTTCACCATCATCAGTCTATCATTTGCACGGTATGTGTTGCAAACACAATTTGCTCATTTATCCCCAAGGATATATCCGGTGCAGCAATTATCGCTAGGAATCGCTAGCATACAAAATTTATTTGAAAAGAAAGGAAAGTTGGGACACGGCTGTTAAGTAATTGAAGGTTTAAAATCTCCAGTAGCCGTTTTTATTGGAGTTCCTCTTCTCATTCTCCGGTATTTCGAGAAAACAAGACAGGACACCGCAGTTTTTGAGAGCACTCAATACGTATTTCGAATGCGACGCTCCCATTAAAAATCAAGATGATGAATATCGTAAAGATGTACATGAAAATCCAATTTTTCTTGGGCCTAATAATAATAGTGGAGCAGTTAAAAGTGCTTCGACAGCTTAGGTCATTTCGCACGTGGTTTCCTACCGGGAATCGAAACCGGGACCACTTCCACCAAAGCCGAACGCGCTGCCAACATGGATATATGGGAGAGACAATGCGAGAGGGACGAATTTTTAACTTCGTATCCCTTACATGCTTTATTTTGCGAATCACTTCCTACTGGCACAAAGCCTCGAACGCACCTAGCGCTGCCTCTGGCTCGAGCTCTTCCTCATTGGCTCCTTATTATTTTTCTAGACAAATCATTGGTACTATTCAATCACCGATTGCGAGACTACCATTCCATTCCTAAAGAGCTCGAAAACATCATTCAAAAAGCAGCCAGAGCTAAATTCACCATATCCGGAATCCTATTTAACAAATCTCAGGCCAACATAATACAAAACACCTGACTTATTTAACCATAATCTGGCCGATACTTACTTATATCACAACTATGTTCAGAAGCTATACAGATACAGATTCGGTACATATCGCCGTCCTAAAATTGCGCGAAATGAACAAACCCATCCTGAAATCGAGTCAGACGCTCTCCACTACCTAGTTATCTTTAAAAAGAAATTGAACTTAAAAGTACTTAAAAGAAAACCATGGATAAGACCTTGAGATAGGAGCTATGAACAAAAGTATTCCGACAGGAAGTGAACGTTATTCAGTCAATAAGTCAGCGGCGATACGCGGAGTTGTGGCGATACTCCGCGTATCGCCACTAGTCCATATCTAAAGCGCGCAGTTTAGCGTCTATGTCCGCTTTTCCCTCACGAGTGGAATCATTCCCACGTTACCGGTTATGTGCTGACTGTTACTAGCTACTTAAGTACTGCGGTTTTGTATATTTTCTATATTTGCACCTTGCTATCTTTTGAAAATATTCCAACTTGGGTAGGTAAAAACGAAACGATCTCAGGGATGTATCATTAATTTCTAGCATCTCATTAATTTTTTAATAGTAACCAGTATTGAAAAGGTAAAATTCGGATACATAAAAATCTCAATAGATTTAGTGTAAATCTGGACCAGGTCAGAAATATTTGCTTTTCGGTCCGAGCTTCAAACTGAGAAAAGCCAATAATTCTCGGGCCGGGTTCGAACTTACAAATGAACTGGCAGTGCTCGAGCTTGAATGCTAGAACCATGATGACCTCTAATTGGGAGTGCATTCTTCACCTGTATCTGTTTTGAATATCCCCATCTATTATTTTTTCTTTATAATAACACATTACAAAAATGAAAGCATTAAATTATAATGACTCCACCGACAAAATTTATGGAAGCTTGATCCTTTACTTACAGATATTTTTTCATTTGTCAAATGTTTATCGTTAGAGGAAGGAAATGGAGCGCAAAAATAGCAGATTCAAGAAGGAATTTTATGATGCAGGTAAAGTAAGGTTAATTCTACAAATATGATTCATAGACCATCGCTATCTATTAACAAGAAGGTACTAAAATGCTTCAGTTAAACCCAATATGACTACAAAACTCATTATAAATTAATTCATGTAGTTTTTAAGTATTGCAAAGGATCTCAACAAGATCAATTGAATAAAAGTTATATATTTCTTAACGCAATTAGAAAGAACTATTCTATGATTATTGCAAATAAAATATCAGCAATAATAGTAAAAATAATTAGGAAACTTTTTCTCTATTTGCAAGTTTTCAAAAGGCAACGAGGCATCAATGACTCTGAGGAAAGTATGAAAAAATACTTATGTAAATGAAAAAGAGGCAGATGCTGAAAATCGTCCATTAAAAAAATAGCGTCTTCAAATCAAAAATATTTATAGGAAACTAAGCAATCACAACTTGAAACAATAATTGTTAAACGTTCGAGATAGAGGCAACAGCCCGTATAGGTAGATGGAACTAGAGAAGGATACTTTATGAGTTGGTACTCTTTTTTATCGCCTATATCTTCACAACATGTTTATTTAACCTTCTGTAAATAAAATAGGAGTCGATGTGCACAAATTTTCCTAATTAATTATCTTCTCTTCACGATGGCTGTAAAGCACATTCATACCTCAAGTCCAAAGCGTTGTCTTTCATATTTACCTTACCAATTGCTATTTGGAGTTGAAACCTTACTGCTGACGTTTTTCGTGGAGTCAGCGATTTTACAAAAATAAAAACCCCGAGTTCCTTTATGAGCATAAATATAGGTCTTTTATCATTAATACCATGAGCACTTCAATCTAATTCCTTCAGTTGAGATTATTTGTATGTATTATTTGATTTCCTTCTATCTTTGAGGACAAAAATTTGAATAAAACTTTCGGAACTTTATTATTACTTTAAAAAAGGTCACATTATTGTTTTATCTTTATATTACATAAATAGTAGAGAAAAGATATGTCACGTCAGGAAAATAAGGCGATACCCCCTGACGACGGAGGTATCGCCTTTGAAAGGTACTTTGGGTAAAATAAAAGTGCGGTATTTTTCTTGCATTCTCCGACTACCGGGAAGTAAGTGGAGGAATGCTTACAAAGACGGATTTAGGAGAATTTAAACTTACAAAGCAATGATAGCTTAACTTTTTAGTTAATAGCGTTGCCCTTTTTCGGGTTTATTTTATTGCTAATAGTAAATAAATAAGATTGTTATAGGAAATAATGCAAAGAGCAACATATTTATTAAATTAAATTTAAATTATACGTACATAAATAAATAGATTAGACAACGTTTTTTATGAGTTTCCAGACATTATTACATTTCGAAATCATCTATATAGATCTACATTTCTTTATTTCTATGAACGTATAGAGATTTATATGATAATTCAGATTGATATTGATCCCTCAAGGTGAAAAAAAAAGTCTTGTTACATTATATCATTAGTGAAAATTGCCTCCAAGCGATTCATTCTATTTGTTTTGAGCAAATGTTTCTTTGTTAAAAATGCTATGTAAGTAATGCATAATCTCATTCTCTTTCTTATTAATACTTGTTTACCACTGATATCGTAAAATAACCGATAAGTCTGCTTAATTTTATTGGAATATTTGAAGGTATGAAATAAATTCATCTCGGGAAAGATTGAAGAAAAAGGTTCGAGTCCCTGGGAAGTATGAGAGGACTCATCCCCTCTGTGAGAGTAGGCAACCTCTCCTTTCATCCCTTCATAAATAACCGGTCTGTAAACAGGTGGACACCTGAAAGAGAGCGAAGGACATATATAAGGCAAGCTTCATTTAATTTCCCGTTCGGGGTTCGATACTTTTTTTTATCCTCTCACGGGCCCAGCGCCAAAATATCTTTCGAATTTAATGGTTCCGTCACGAGAGAATTTCCTTTTGCCAGATGATTACTCACGCATTTACACGCGGTGGGCATCCTTCGCTCTGGACGCCTCTGAGTCCATTGCTCATTCATGCCTCATTCTTGATTGGTCATTCATGCCCCATTCTCCCCACTCCCCGTTTGACATGCCGGATTCCGCTGGCCCTTTTATCCTCGCGATTTACAAATGTAGATTCGAGGCGATGAAACGTATCTTATCCGCGAATTTATTTATTTGAGGAAATGATTTCGTATCTCTGGCAACGTGCCTCCGTAGTTCAGTTAACATTCTCTATTTGACCAAATTTATTTTCGTATGCATCGCGAATTCCAAATCAGCTTTGGTTCCACCGCAAACGGGCGATTCGAAACTTTTTTATAAACGTTCGTGTTTCCCTAACTTTTGGTGAATACCATTCATACTGGTCGTAGACGTAAGATAAACTATTATTGGTGGGAGAAGTCCCGCTACAAAAATCAGGAGCTTTTGCGTTCGACTAGGAATAACTTTTCCTTACAAGCAGGAAATTCCGAGGCATGTTCTTTCTTCTTTTGGAAGGCTAGATTATGGATTACTCGAAAGTAGCTCAATGACATAAGAGTAAGTTTATCATGATGTGAATATCCAAATTAAATTCAATCCAAGCTACGCTGTTACGAAGACTTTTATATTCGTTCATACGCTATTACCTCGGGAGTGACTACCATCGTTATTGCTATTGCATTTATCCATATTCTTTCGCTGCTACTTTCCAAAATATTTTATGTTTCTCACTTTTCCTCTTTTCAAATTTATTAATCATTAATTTCAAACTAACTTTCAGCAATTGTTTTGGAACTTTTGGGTAAAAGAATGATAATGTAACGGGTGTAAAATCAAGACCAACCTACCAATATCTGCGATATGTTAAAGTAAATACATCTATATAGGAACGACGGGATGGCTGAGCAACTTTACATTCCTAGTTGTTCCTGCACGTCCCAAGGAGAAACAGAAATGAAAAATAACTACATGAGTGGGACTTCTTGACCGAAAAGTAGGAGATTTGAATTCGTGTTCCAGCCATGCAGGTATTTTTCACCTCTGCTTCTCTTCTTGGGTTCCTAGCCAAAGTGGCTATCTGTGCTTTGTTTAATACCCTTCCCTCATCCTTGTTCCTGGACGACTTTATTACAACTTTTCAATGATTTGAAGGCTTTCCACTGCTCTAGATTTTGTATTTATAAATTTTGCTGTGCGTTAAATACCCCTATTTTTTCAGTAATTCACACCGACTTAATATAATTGTCTCTCCCTAATTCCCTCCCTAACTCTGTCGTGATAAAAATATCTGCCCAAAAGGAAATATAAAGTTAAAACAGGATGATTGGCTGATATGCCCATGTAATAAATGTAGTTAGTGAATAAATTCAATCCAATATAATTTCAGCCCATTATACTGTCTGCTAGTTTTCTCCCTTTTGAATTGTTCTTTTGATTATTCATTGTTTCATTACATAAAAGTAACTGTCTATTAGAGGCCAAAAAATCTGGATTCTCTCTCAAATTATATCAATTTGTCTATTATTGTCCATACTCTTAAATTACCCATGCCTAGTCGTTAACAATCTGGATTCTCTATCAAATTATATCAATTTGTCTATGATTGTCCATACTCTTGAATTACCCATGCCTAGTCATTGACAACGTAAGATGTATTTCTCATTTCATCCCCGAACGCTATCCTCTTGTTCGCGGATTCCCCGACGACCGGTATATTTTCCTTCGACGATTTATTTGTGAACACTTTGAAAAGGAATGAGCCCCTGGAAGAGATTTACTGCCCTCAGTCTCTCCTCCGCTTGATGCGTTTATCTGTCCAATTATCTCTTCGCTCACCCCTTCCACTCTATCCATATTCCTCATCTCTTTCTTTTGCGATCCATTTCTTCCACAGCGTCCCCACTCGAATTCGAATGATCAGAGAGGAATCTTTTTTATTACGCATACGACGAATCAAGTATTCATGAAGTATACGTCGTTGGATCGTGTTCCTCTTTCTCCCATCTCCATCCCTCCCTCCCCCCTCTCTCCATATACATCTTTCCCCTCCTTCCCATCCACTCCTTTTCCTCCTTGGTTGCATCCTTCTACTCCGAATTCAAGGATCACCCCCCAACCCTCTTGACCGGACCCTCCCGCATTTTCTTTATATTCCGCTGGCGGTGCCTTCCAAATTATAACATGTTCTTGTATTGCGTGGCGTGTTATGAGTTTTTCCTCGACAGTAAAACATCCTCCTAAAGTCGCGGCAAAAAAATCGAGAGGAATCCTTAATCGCTTTGACGGGGCACGCACCTGCGTCGGACGGGAGACTTTTCGTAGCTCTTTGATAAATTGGACTTCAAGTTTTTCACTCTCTCGGCTCGGAAGGAGCGAGAGAGGATTTTATTGAGCTTCCTCGCCTCTAAATTTTGAACAAAAACCGCTCGTCCGCCTTAAAAATAATGACTTTTACGAGAATTTTTACGGTTCGCTCGAAAGATAATAGAGCGCTTATCGATGATTACTATAATAAAGTATGGCGGCAAGAGGGAATACAACCATGCTTGCTTTCTCAATTTTCCACTCTTCTCTCCACGTATATTTCTGAAATTAAGAGTTTAAGGTAGACGTGAGTGAACCGTTCTGAAATGAGATCACCAATGTAGCATCAAGAATATGTAAACATTTTTTAACTCGTATTTGTTAATAAATTCATATTATTTCCTGCACGTGACACTAATTATATTTGTTTAGACGCGAAATGAGCTTCGAGTTAGATAATGACATAATGGCCGGAGGAAATCTTCATAATAAACCGTATACCTGAGTTGTTATCAATTTTTTCATTTTTTCTTTTTTTTATTGACTCGATGAATCGTTGTATCATTATACTTCTCAGTGATTCATCATCATTCTCGTGAAGTCATCAATAAGAGCTATACATGTATGATTTTTGTAGTTGTGACTATGTGATGCGGAAAATAATTTCAGAAAACGATTCAGAAAACGATATTCATCAATAATTTCAATTTGTTTCTTTATTCCTTTCCAACATACTAATAAAACAAGGCATCGCGATTTCAAGAGCACGTTCCTCTATTTACGAAAGTAAGTCTTCCATTTGAAGCCATTCTACTAGGAAATATTTCTACCAGTTAATCCGTCTTAATTCTTGTTCTTCACGATCATCTTTGGCTTGAGGCAGGAAAATAGTAGCTGGATATTAAAGGTTTTCAACCTTTATTTATCACTTTATAAATTAATAATTACGATTGTACTAAGTTAGAACGCTCAAGAAGCTGTCCCACTAGTATTACTTGAGTCATGAATGATTTGGTGATGAAATGTAATAACCAAGATTTCCTAGATTCATTTCTGTACGTGTATTAAATCACCAAATATATCAAATTAATATAAAGATTATCTTTTATTATTTAATCGTAATTTCTAAAATTAAATAACTAAAATTTACAATTATAAATTGTTCAATGCGATATTTAGAAAGGACACCTTGTCTATATTTTGTATATTACTTAAAAACTTGGTAATTTGAGATTTTTTTTACAATAACTGTTATATTAAATTCTATATTCCTAAGTCTATATTGACTCATGGTCAGATTCCGAGTTTATATGCTGCTTCGTGCCTGAAGAAAGACATTGCTTTGATCCCTGATTATAGGTTTCCGGTTTCTTTAGAGGGAAGAAATAATACACGTACGAAGCGAAAAGAAATGAAAATACAGCGAGAAGGCATAAATGTCGACGCCCAGCTGCGATGAGCTGGGCTGGTAATATAGTTTCTTTTTAAAGGAAATAAATAACAATGAAAAAGGACAAAAAATATATAGAACTGATTTTGGAAGCTCACTGGAAATTTCAAATGTTATAAGCAAAACAAATTATTGTAAAGTATTTCTTCATCTCTGCAATCAGCCTAGTGAGAAGCCTTCCTCATTAGTTTCACTTGTAACTGTAGAACAGTACAACTGTGAGGGAACAGTCGAGAGAAGAATGGCCATACATCTTCCGATTCCCTCCAGGTTTCATAACCGGTCCCACTCCGATGGGCGTGAAGGACTTTAAATGATGACAAGAGGACGTCTTCGAGTCTAAGGCGTGAAAGAATCGAATCCACAGCCCATGCTCACATATAGGCCATCCGTCCTCAAGACATGACGACGCCGTTCCTTTCAAATGCAAATGCCCACGGGAAAAAGGAGATTGTCACGGATGAATTGTTTCAAAAGTAGATGGATTGGAAGTCGCTACATCATCGCAGGCCTCACTTTCGCCTCTGAAAGGTGTTTCCTTCGGTAGCGCTGCGGACGATCTTCCCTCTACCAGTTCCACGCAACACTGGAGGAGGAACTGCAAACAGCAACAGGTGCATCGCATTCATAGCCAGAAGAAAGTGAGAGACATAGGGCGGATGCACACATTTGAATGATTATTTCCCAAGTGACAATAACCAATAACCCATAAAAGAGAATTATACATTCCTGAAGAAGCCAACAGCTTTGGCGAAACGTCTTCAAACGAGAAGATGTCCGCGATTGATCCTCGGCCATGGAGTATCTCTGTTTTCTGTTTGGAATCGATTGGGATAATTCAAAAATGAATACCGAGAAAATGTAGATATATAGAGATAAATAATTCCTTCGTAGTATTGTTCATATAAGCACTGTATTTTCTGATGACAAGTTAAGATTTCCCTCAATATTTCCTTCTATATGAATCTACTTATAATTTATCTAGTTGTGATATCGCTTAGGGACTAATTAATATATACTTTTGAGACAAAATGAAATGTTTCATCCAATGTTTAACAATAATTTCTTGCGATTTTATCAAAATGAGTATTTCTGATAGTTTCGCTCGAGGAAACGTGATAGTCGTTATTTATCAAAATACCTTTACTATATGCCTATTACTAGAAAGTAAAATAAGTTCTACATTAAAGCTTACTTCACTTTCTAGCTTTGAATTATAAAAGGGGAAATTTTTTCTTCTTCAATATCAATCAACTTTAATAATAAAAGCTGGAAAATAGCGCTCTTTACCTCATTTGAACATGCCTTTGTTTTCGTGAAGATAATGAAATAATAAAATAAAGGGGATCAAATTACAGCATTCAAATAAGGAAATTTATGTCTTTCGAGGAAGGTTTTGGGTTTAGCCGTTCGTCGTTATAATCTCTGATAAAAGATATCTTTTACCCGACTGTAAAACAATGTCTTCAGGGGATTCAGAACCAGGTCAAGCTAGAAATGAATCTAAAGGACTTCTACCCTAAACAAATAGCGTTTTGATTACTAGTATTTACCCAGTCCGAGTCATATTATCCTTTACATATCTCCAGTATATAGGCTATCAAATAAGAATACTACTGTTCTAGTTTTTGTTTTGTGCACTGTTTTTACAGTGATATGAGATGACTTTGACGTTGGCTAAGAAAAATATGCTTATAAAGGTTCATTGCTTTCTAAGAGCATATTTCAGAAGAGAAATCCCCTTTCACTACTCCCCCTTCTTTCATTTCTTTCATCTGAATTGGCTTTTTCCATTCGTGTACTTTCGTGTAGTTCTTGTTTTCCGTTTAGTATTCTTATTTAAATTGGTATTTCGCTTCTTTCGAGTGTTTCTAGTATTCAGTGTATAGACGGTGGAAAAACAGAGAGGCAATAATAGTGATTACAGAACTATTTTAAATTTAATAGAACGAGGTGAGATAGGGTATCTTATTGAGGATAACTTAATTAAATCATAATAGTAGATTATTCCTCTTATATAGTGAATTTACATTTAAAAAAGTATTTCAGAAATGTATAAGGTACAAGAGTAGCACGGAAGTATTGAATAATAGTTTTTTAATCTCCTACTTTTCAATCTAACCGGTTAATCCATATATGGAAGAACACTATGGCTGGCATAAGCTATAGCTGGAATAAACTATATATAACTATATACTTTAAAATAAAAGAAGATTTTACCGGTAAACCGGTAAACATCTGCAATTCCAAGAAACAATTCAAAGCACTAAGCAGCTGTGTGGCAGCATCAGTTAATCTAATAGAAATTACAACTGATGCAGGAGTTTTAATCTATTTTCACTAAAGATTCTTAAATTGCTGTTACCATGAAAAATTGTTATAAAACATGTTTGTGAGTTTAACGGCTTTTCGATAGGACCTGAAAATGTTTTCATAGTAAAAGGAACTTTTGCCATTTTGATTTCAAGTTACGTTTCTCTAATACTTCTGCATCTGCCTTAGATGAATGACTAATGCCAATACCCGCGTAATCAATGATAATGCATTTTATTGCTTATGATTACATTATTATGCTATTAGGAGTAATAGTACTCCATTGAAAGTAGAAAAGATAAAGACGGTACATGGCATGAGGAGGGCTCATAATCTATCCACGAAACGGTTTTATAGATGTATTAGAGCTTGTACTTATTTCTGACTGCGTACAAACGATTGGATGTGGATATCCTTCGTTTCAATGTACTCCGTCCCATTAGTTTCTCCTCTCTTATCGTGATGAATATGATATTGCGAAATAGAATGTTTCAGTAGACACAAGTGATTGAGAATGGTGCATCCACAGAAGGTCACGCATAGCATCGGGAAGGAAGTGACTAGTTACTCGCTACTATGACTGCAATGGTAGTTAAGAAAGAAAATCTTGCATAATAAGGTAACAGCAGGACTTTATCGCAAATTATTAATTCTTTACTAAATCTAACTTCGATTGTATATACCAATATAACATAATGCCAATAAAATAATACATATAGAAAATAATATTTAAAAAAAATATAAACAAATATATAATCTTACAAAACTGTATACATTATGATTAACATTCTAACAAAAGAGCATCTTTTACTGTATAATAAACAAGTTATATGACAAACAGATTGCATATAGAATTTTAAAAATGACGCAATAGTTAAATGCAATTTTTAAAAAATAAACATTATAGGTCCTGCTAAGCCTAAAATGGCTTGTCAGCAGGTGCCTTTTAAACAAAGAAGTAATAACTAACACAAATATTAAAATCATACATGTCAACACAATAAAATATTATTTAAAAAAGCTATTTTTACATGATGTTGCAAATTTTAGAAAATATTTTAATTTGATAAATAAATTTATACATTATATATAAATTTAATTTATAAATGCACATGTTATGATCAAAATACATTTATATTTCGATAGCATAAATCATATTTAAATTTATATATAAAGTCGATATAATTTTTAATTATATTTTTAATATTTGTAGTAGTTTTACAACCTAAGTAAATAGTTTATTCAGTAAGTAGTTTTATATTATATTATATAAATACATAGTTAATAATTTATAAAATTATATAATATGAAATAATATATGATAAATACAATAGCAATAAAAATATTTAATCACCGACCAGGTTCCTTAATCTCTGGTTATGTTTTTCCGCCACGAAATCATAATTTTTAAATGATTAAAACGATAATATAATACCGGCGAAATGAATTTGAAAACGAATGGCGTCGACCAGCTTCAATGAAACCTCAAAGTTCATTTTAAGCCGAGATGAAAGGATGATGATTTAATGAGATACGAGGAGCTAAGTCTGCATAATTATCGATCTTCTGTCCGTTTCATGCTCGTGAATGAAGAAACGGTTGAGGATTAATGTCCACTTTCCTGTGAGATCAAACAGCTATCGTTAGTTTCCTTTTGGAGGATTGAGATTACGCGGATGGGCTGTAATTCGATTTGCGTCAATGACGCCGCCCACTTCCCAACAAAGTGTCATCTTGCCTCCGAATACGTTTCATCGCCCTCTCCCAAAGGATTAATGAGGAAGAACCTGTCACACAAAGGGATGGGTGATTACAGCCTACAAAAGCCATTTCATACTGTTGAGTAATATGCAGAAAAATTAATTCCATTGATAATATTATCTTATTGAATATTACAGCGGTCCATATTGTATCGATAATACCAATAAATAAAGGGACGCAATAATGATATATTTAACGTAACATTTAAAATATTAAATTTTATCGAAAAATAGATAAAAATGCTAGTCTATTCAATCTATCCTAGTGTTGAGATGAATCTAAAAACTTCCTGTAAAACAATATAATGTAAGATAAATGTGTACAAAAAACATCCATATTTCTATACACTTAAAATGCAGTGGCTAAGACATTTGCAATAGCTAATCCTACCCATTAATATAATGGACATAACTAGTAGAGTATATGGTTGCACTATTTTCATTTTTCTTAACGCAATTTTGATATAATTGCTTGAGTTAACTGATATATTAACTGTATCCGAAAATCATTTAATCTAAGAATATGTAAAATACTATTGAGTTACTAATATCAAGGAAGATATTACAAATCTTTTCCGTTTAAATGATATTTTAAGTATATCCTATCCAATATCCGAGCGAGTAACATTTAGTTTAAGTATTCCCAGGAACGAATCCTAATGGGCACAGACGGCAAAATTACCTGGGCGATGGAAACACTTTTATCTAGGTTGTACAAGAAGTGAAATTTATTGAAAATACTGGAACTTGAACCCATGTCTCCCACTTGCCGGGCGGGTATTTTAACCAATAAATTGTTTTTCCTATTCATCTTAATGTTTACGAAATAATATTTTCAGATCGCCCTCCTTTTCACACCTGTAGATGTTTTTGTATTGCTGAGCATTCCTTTCGGACTGATTAGTATTAGCACAGATTTCTCTCCTGTACTTCACGATAAGGTTATAATGAAGAAGAACAATTTGTACTTTTTCCACAGTATTTTGATTAAATACTGAGGAAAAAGTACAAATTGTTCATCTTCATCATGACGTATTTCCGCAAGACATCGCCAGAGACTGTGGATTTTATTCACGATAAGGAATAGGAAATTAGCGGAATGGAACCACCGAAGAAAATCAATGTGACAAAAAACACTAGTAAACTAAAATACGTAAAACAAAAAAGGTTCGTTATTGTTCGATATACCCAAAAGGCCTGAACTTTACCTTTTATCAAAAAGAAATACTCTGAATTGCCTCCTAGCCAATCAGACGAGTCACGTAAATGACTAATAGGCATCTAAACGTTGGGCCGCGGTTAAATATTATTGTAAAATGGTTTAGAGTTAGCGATTAGTTAGTCTAACGGCCTTTCGTTCTATTTTCACATCACTTTCTTAATATTAAGTGAAAGGTGACAGTTCGATCTCAGGAAAAAACAACGGCGGATTAGCGGCATATTTTAATTTCAACACGATTTAGTTCGTTCTTCCTTCCACTGTTTCCTCGAAGTGCGATTGTTGGTATTGCTATTTCATCATAATTATGCTTCAGTGTGACTTCTTGAATTCCTAGCAGATGGTATTCCCTTTTTAAAAGGTGAAATAAAATTATTTCATTATAGCTCTGATATTGCTCTCCTGAAAGATGACATTCAGTAGTTATGTGGTTATGAGTTTGTAATCAACATCTTGCCTCTTACGCATTATCATTATTAAAAATATTCTGCTCCATAGATAGTTTCAAACGGGTAAATTTATCAGGAGTTATGATAGACGGGAAGTGCACTCCTTTGATATTTATAGTTTCCGCTTTGTAATATGATAACAATCAGACGCAATAAGTAATAATAGCATGGTTGATCATGGAACGGGTAATGGCAAGACTGTTAAACATATTTTTATGAGTTCTCTCATTGATATTGACCGTCTGTTTTATTGGTGTTATCTAGTCTCTAGAGAGAAAAGTAAAAATCATGAATATTTGGTTGCTTCCTTTAAAAAGGGATGTTTAAGCGTGGTAACAGCCAAATATTAATTGTTCACCCCATGGTTTACATTATCTTTTATGGCCACAACCTCTAAGTCGCAGGTGATCATCGCGAATTCTATACATTATAAATAATAAGTAATGTGAAAACTATCAGCCATCTTAGATTCTTAATTGATATTCGTAGAAATTACGTAGTGTTAGAGACAAAATTGTACATATTTATTTGTATCATACCCTATAATAATTTCCTTAAGTAAAGATAGATGCCATGGCAAGCTATTCTTTCACCCTCCCTTGCCCCTCAAATTTCTTGCGCGACCCATATTGGGGTCGCAGTACTATTGTTGGTAATCCTTTATCAAGCGTATATTCCGGAGGTGTTACTAACCAACGTCTTCATTCTCGTATGCAGAGTAAGACTACAAATAAAATGAATGCTGATTTCTTCGATGACACCATAACATTCTATTATTTTTCCCCGACGTTTTTTATTCATAAATAAAGCAGTTTTAAAATTCTATTTTGGGAAGCTCCAGTTGAGGTTCATCAATGGTTTGACTGGTTATTGACACCGTCAACAGCTTGGGTCATTCGCTTCGGATCACTCCAGTTCTCCGAGATTGATGAACTTGAGTTCGGAGGCGAGAGAGGATCAATGTGATATTTTGAAATAATTTAGACTGAGGTAATGGTTGACCCACTTTCTACGATATATTACCCAATAACAGGACGTCAACAGAGGAGTATGTGGAATGGGGAACTGAAACGCCTTCAAAGAGAAAGAGAAATAAAGCACCACAGCATGAGAAAAGCTATGAAAATATTTAATTTTACATAATTTAATAGTTATTTATGTATCGGTACTCTACATCCATTTCCCAGAGGATATAGGTAGTATATAGGACTCTTTCTCTCTGAGATCTTGTAATAACTTCTCTAAGCATTATATCATTTACTTAATCTTGTTGCATTAATCCAATCCGGATGTGACGTCATATTTCTTGAGTGCATATTGAAAATGGGACATTTTAAATATAAATAAAGAAATAATAAACTATCGCTACAATCAAGATTTTGGAATCAGCTCAAACAAAGGCGAAAGACATACTACCATATTCATTGTGTGTCACCATCATAAGTGATAATACCCAAGAAATGTGAGGAAAATGCTATGCTTTACCTGTTCAATTTTGGACAATGACAACCAGTTTGAAACTTCCAGAGTAACAACTTAAATATATTTCAACGTTTTATGATGGCAACTGTTAATACTGCGTTAAAATATCCTTCTTTGATTGTTTCACTTTCGTTAGTTAGTTTAGAAGTTAGCATTCGTTAACTTCTTCCTCATTTTCACCCTGTCTTAAAATATTGTGTTGAAATTAATCAATCTTAACCAGCTCCCAATAAAGTGGAAGGCTCGAAAAAGGTCGTCAAAATCGGCCAAAGAGTCCAAAATGTCTTCTTTGTAACCCCGGAAAATACTGAAATTACTAAGAGGTGAGAAAACTCTATTAACTACCAGAATATACATGTTCTTCAAAAAACTCCTCGTGCTTTACGGTTTTTTGTGGTTTAAAATGGTTTTTTACTCTCTTTGGTACATATTCCTCAAATGATTTTCTGTGAATTTAAATAAATCATAATCTATCGATTCAGCCGAGATGTTGTGGAGAGACATACTTGAAATAGATTAATGTATCTGAGAACGATTTATTTAATATAGTTGGGTCATTCCATGCCAATTTGACAAGGTGATGTCCCTTGAGGTAACCGATTTTGACCTAATTTGGAAGATCGCTTTAATTTGTTCTAAAAATAAAACCTCCAAGCCGTTTTGTAACGCAATTGTTTACGAAATATTGAAATGTTTAAAAATTGTAATTTTACAACAGCTATATATCTCTATATAGCTGTTGTTGTTATAATAATAGTTGCTTTCTTCTGACAACTAAACATATTATAAGCAAAATCAAAGAGTACTACAAAAGTAAACATCAAAACACCTATTTAGCCTACAAAAATTGGAACACGTTTTCATTACTTAAAAGGAAAACATATTTTTTCGCTGAGTACTCTTTTATTAAATATTATAATTTGGTTTAATGGAACCTGTAATCTTGGCTTTTCTTTGCCTCTAATCCAAGTTCGATTAAAAAATATTAACCGCACCGAAATTGAAGGAGTCTCCTCAGTGGAAATAATCGTTATATGTTTTATAGCGAGGTGGAGAGGTAACAGTGATGACCTTTTTGAGGCTTTCTTTTTCATTTTTATTAGACCTAAATGCAGCGGAGTCCTTAATGTCTAGAGCTTTTCCCTCTTTCCCATCCATCGTGAAAGAAGACATGATGGTTCCTTTGCTTTGCTTCTTCTATTGGGAGATGTTAAATACTCAGGACTTATAAAATTGCAAGTGATGCTTGATACTAACTGTCACAATTCATATTTACTATGCTCTTCAATACAGGTACCATACCAGCATCTAGTAGGCTTTCAACCACTTTCATGCCATCATTTTCCTCAAGAAAGTACTTTTCTGATAAGTTCCTTTTATAATTGATTGCTTTCATGAGACAAAATACAACATTTGGAAATTGATTCATCCTCATATAGTTTAATGCTTGCATTATGCTCAAGGTTATGTTCAACGGCAGATATAGGTGTTAGAAATAACTATGTTTAGCTTATGCTGAAAAAGTTCAATCAGTCAATATTAATTGAATGATTACTTAAATAACTTAACTCTTATTTAACTATCATCGCGTGAAATTCCGAAATCTTTCTAAAATAAATATACTACTGTGATGTAATCTCAATAGATAGGTAGTGTAAATTTTATGAATGGAATAAATGTTAGAGAGTTTATGACATAAGAATTGCTGCCTTAAATTTTATAGACTTTCCATGTATTGTAGAATCGTTGTCAAGAATGATTATAAAATTGGCATGGAGGGAAAGGGAAGGTGTTTTTCGCCGTAAAAAAATATAATAGTCCTCTCGCTTTAAGGTCAATATCGGTTAGATTCGATTGCAACCTCCTTCTATCAAGGTTAAGTTGAATGTTGTACAGGATATCATGAGTTCAAACGCAGAAATTCTATATAAAATAATTGTCATTCTGAATGTGAATTATGACGACCACGGCATGCGGCGCGGCTTCCAGGGGGACGTAGAAACTCATTGAAAAACACTTAGAGCAAAAAACTGAATAAGCCTTAGAGAATTAGGTTCCAATCTTCATACTCCTTAAGGTTTAGATTATAAGATGGAGTGAATATAGCTATAGTGCTCCCTAGCAACATTATGCCATTTTACGAGGGCGTATACAAACGAATCAAAAATCGTACTTCTTATTGCCGCTCTCTCTCTCTTCCAGTCCATCTTTCTTTCCTCTGAAGAATATCTCCTCGCAATAGTATGTCACAACCGAGTTTACTCTTCAATAAACTCCGCTTCTTTTATTCCTCCACATCTGAAGCTACGAGCAGTTGTTAAAAAAAGATAATGTTCAATCTTTCGCGGATTATGTTCGTCCTTTGTTTCGAAGCCGTCGCCATTTTACGATCAGCTCCCGCGAAGCGACGCCATTAACTTTTAACGCCGAGGGGGAGACGTGCGAAGATTTAAATCAAAGAGTCACGTCGTTCGATTCGGAAATAAATCCACCCGCAGCAATAACTGTCGCACATAACTGTCACATCGCAATTGCTACGGCTTAAATATTAATGGAATTGACGAATGAGGTAACGCGTCGCCAAGGACGCGGTAAAGGAGGGCAAGAGAAGGGTCAATTGATCTTCTACGCGAAAAAAATAAGAAGAGCGATGCGAGGTTAAATTAAGGGTTGCGGAGGGGTATCCGAGGATATATCTCGACCTCCTTCCGGGATCGTCTCTTTCAAGTCCTCCTTCACTTTCCAATCTCTAATTTGATTACCTTGCCGTTTGTACTCTCTATGCCCTCTAAAGCCATTCATTTCGGTGGAAAATTAATTTTTGATGAATGGGGCACTAAAAGATGCGTGGGATTACATCCTCCATTCAGACTGAAAGGTCGAGCTCGAAACAAGGATATTGCCAAAGAATCAATCTGAGTTGTAGCATCATTGTATCACAGTATCCTTCAACTTTGTACGTAATTTAAAATTTGTATTTTTAAACCCATGAATGACAAAAGCGACATGAGTGGAATTCGAGGCCAGATCTCCAACTTTTCGTGCTGCTGTTACAGTTTCCAAGTAGAATACCCGCCCGAGAATGGTGAGACCCGAGTTCGAGTCCCAGTCTTGTTTTAATTTTTTCATAAAATAATTTAATTTCTGTTTATCCTTGAGTTTATCAGGTGCTTGCCTTAAAGTGCACAATAGGTTCCTTTTCTTCATCTTTGTAATTTTAATTTTTAATTTCGTTACTATTTGCATAAAATACACTTTAAGCCTTTCCTTTTTGAATTACTGTTGGCGTGGAGGTTTTCGTATTCTGTTGGATATAGAGCTGGTTGGGGTTCTTTATAAATGGGCTGGATTTGTGTAGACATAATTTTTGTATGCATTACGTTGCTACAGGACAGTAATGTACCTGTGACTTGATTCATTATAAGTAAAACATTTGAATTAAAGGAGTAAATAATATTATATATTCAATTACTTCGGCCTTCTCTTGGTGTAATTTCATCTTGACACATAGAAGATGAAAAACTATGTCCTTCCCTATACCCTCTGATATCAATACTCCTCACACTTGAAGATGATGTTACGTTGAACGGGTTGTGTTGTTTTTTTTTAACTTTTGCGGAATAAAGGCATGGTTTGCTTTCATCTTATATGTGTATGTTTAATCGATATTTTCAAACTTCAGAGTACAAGCTTACTAATTCATAGGTTAATGATGATTTGTAGTAATGATACTTAAACAATAACATAGTACATACTACAAATAGAGTAATTAATTCTCTCACGAACACACTTTCCAATTCCAATTCATCATTTTTCATTCCATTACTCACCCAGAGCTCTTTGGTTCTACATCTACAGTTCCAAGAGTATGTTCTCAAAAATCTTTGCAATGCAAGTACTCAAAATTTTCGTCTATTTTCAATTGTACGCTCGTTATCCGGTTTCTTAAGACTTTCCTAATGATCTCCCGAAACTCATTCACTTTGGCTTCGACCGAATGCCTCGGATTCCCAACTTGGTATCGGTTTCTTGAATTCGGGACATGTTTCCATCGTAAAGAGTAAATGATTGACGATGTCCATGAGGATTTTTCGCAAGCAGTCCTGCAATTTATTTTCCAATGAATTTTACATTTCATTATCCTCCCGAAACCTCGCTTTCCTTAACAAGATCAAGTAATTAACAAAAAACTGATTATTCCACGGGCTAGAAAATGAATATTAACGTACCACCGTGAAGTTGGGAATTCTTCTCTCTTTGCTCAAATTGGACATTTCTTTGAAAGAATTCCGCTGTTCTTGAAGGAAGTTCCTGCTCCAGCAAGTGAATAGTGTGCCTGAAAGTTGCATCGAAAATTTATTATCATTATTTTTAAGTCAAAGGAAAATGTTTATCTTTCTTAGAAAGTTATTGACTAAGCTCTGAGGATGCCATTGATTCTGCGTCATTAATTAAATAGAAAAATTAATTAATAATATGCGTTCAACTTCCTTCCTTAGCATTAATTGCGGTGTATGATGATAATAAGAGATATGACGTAATATGTTGAACTGGACTGGCTAAAGGTTTAACCAGCCCAGCGAAGAGGAAAGAGATTTAGCTTAGGAAATTATGAAAAAGTCTCCTTGAAGGAAACAGGAAATATGCAGCAGAATTACACAGAAAATGATTGATATGGATAGCAAAATCACAAGACGCGGTACAAGTATTAATGAAGGAAACACTTTTAATGAAACAAAGTTGCTAGATTTCCACTATGATTCCCATGATTACTGGGAATTCTAAAAAAATATTTATTACGACATATATATTTAGCCATCTTGCAGCCATGAAAAACTTTGGAAACCTTAATGAAAAACTTTGGCTTAAAATATTGAGTGTTGACCCTTTAGCTTTTCGCGACCTATTTGGTATTTTGTCTACTGTTTACTTTGTAGGCATAACTCTATATTTGAAGTAAAATTAATTAATAAAAAATCATCTAGAAAATAATTATTGGTTAAGGCTCTTTGAAGTTTGTGTGCTGAAAAAAATCGTCGCTTTGAGTTTTGAAACAGAATCATGTTTTGTCAAAGAAAATGATTATATGGAGTAAATATTTTTTTGTAAATTTTCCTTTAACCTCCACAAAGCTCTCATGGTCTGAGAAGGCTAGGTGGGGCAAAAAGAAAAATAAGTTGCTCCCGTAAGTATATCTCACTTCCTTGCTATCGTTTTATGTACTGATTATGTAAATGTAACTTGATTATATTAACATATACTTACAAATATATACTAACTTATCCTTGAAAGTTGAGGCACCTTCTGATGAACTTTGGAACGGGAGGACCTTACTGACTATCTACCAGTATCCGGTATTTTTGAACGAATAACTAACAAATATAACATTGATATGCTGAAGCGTGACTTCGTGGAATGGAATAGACATTTCAAAAAATGAAAAAAACACCAGAAGATGTCATCACGGTGACGAAACCGGTCGTGTTTGAATAAATCACAGTGGAAGTTACCAAGTTTTTCCATTTTTTGAAATAACAAATATAACAATATGCGGAAGGAAATCAATTATCAATCTACGATACGTACCTAAATATTAACACAGTTTTCTGCACCCAATATATCAAATTAAATCCAGCGAAACAAAATCTGACTACGTCCACAGAAAATATAATTTTATCTTAGAAAAACATGGCTGGTTTCAAACTTCGACCCCTATCTTCGGTCAACCTGAAGAATCCTGAATCAGACCCCCAGATTAGTAGTCAGATTTTGTTTCATTAGATTTAATATGAATAAGTTTCACCGAGTACCGCCAGAATAAATCGGTCAGCATTAAATCTATAGTATACTAATAATAGTTAACAGCAAATTGATAGATAAGTGCGATATTAATTACCAATTTTAAAAGGGGTAAACATTTTGAGTTCTATGTACATTTACATTTATATTTAAACCCTGCAATCCGCCAGTGGCGCGTGGCAGGGGGCATGGAGTGGGCGTGGCATGTATAGTATTGCTGAATTGCGAAGTTGATTTTAGAAGTTTATTAATAGATTGATTCACGTATATTTTACTAATGATACAACGCGAATGCATTAATGTACTGTAATAATCGTAAAATAGTTAAATAATAAATCACAGGAACTTTTACTATCCACATATAGAGTATCGTCGGTTACTAGTTTCGGCTAATGGCTGCCATCTTGAAGGGGTTGGATAGGGCTCGAGGATGGCTATCAATACCCTATATATTGTAACAGTTACCTTATTATTTTGAACACCTTGTTTTATTTAACAATATTTCGAGTATACCGGAATTCCACAAAATTTCGGCTTCCTCCGTGAATTTTGTACTGTAAAATGATTAGCAACCTAACTTGTCATTGATTAACTATCAGGATTTCTAAAAGGAAGAATAACACGATGATAAGCGATCTAGAACATTCGAAACTGTTTGTTCTGGATGATTATGCCTGATTTAACGTTCTAGTTTTTCTAGGCGATTCATGGTCTATCAGTCCTTGCGGCGAGGAAACCTTATTTTCACCGTTTCGAAATTAGAGTCTATTCCACTTCGGCCGATAATTCAGCGGAGCGGAAAGCTTATTTTAACTATCCTCGAGAACACCTGCGGCGCCGATTGATTAGAATACTGGAATAAATGGCGCCCAGCTTATCGGAATTGAATAAGCCCTTTTATTTCCCGTTGCTCGCGGAACGCGATCCGTTCGAAGGTATTTTGGGTCGACGCGTATCGCCGATGTCGCATTGCGTAAAATAAGAACGCGTCGAACGGAAATTATCGGAGAGAATTACGAAATAGATTCGGAAGTCCTCGGGTTTTGAATTCTCCGAAGAAAGGAAGCGGATTGGAGTTAATCCCTGCCGTTAGAGGAAACGTTGCACAATGCGAGCATTCGAATGTGTTTTGTTTTGGGCTCAAATAATTTCATGCGCATTTCTTCAATCAAAATATGCCAAGGGAAGAAAATTATCCAGGAGAAAAGCTGTGTGTTCACTGAAACTGCATCACTCCGACCACTTTAGCGACGAGCGTTTACGTTAGGATCGTTTTGAATCTGTCTGTATTTATATTTATCTTTATTTATAATTATATTTATTAAAATAGATCCATAAACAGCACTAGGCCTTCACAATGGACAGAAAAACAATGCAATTTGTAAACAAGAAACTTACATTAGAAATAAAATTTAAACAATAATAATAACAAATTTAAAAAAACATAAAATTAAACGCACAGTTTCATTATTAACCATCAGTACAGTTGAAAAATAGGCCATAGGCGTGATTTACTATATTAATGGATCTGATAAAGGAGAATGTGAGAGAAAACAATTTATTTTAAAAAATAACTCACTGATATTTTTACTGCTTTCTCTCAATTTTTTATAATACGGGGATTTCAAACAGGTGGCCTGAGGGCCGGATAAAGTCTTTCAGTTCCTATTTTGCGGCCTACGATCGCAATACGAGAGTCAGTATAATATAGAAGAGTTTTATTCATTCTTTTTAGGATATCTCAGAGAACAAACATTTTTTAGCAGCACAATTTTTTCTACTTCGAAAGTGCCTACAGATTCCAATCAAATATTTTTGTGCCCGAAACTCAATGAAACAACTCACCGATGCAAATCCTTCCACCATAAACTATGTTCACAGATATTGTCTTCAAATCTTGGGAAGCCATCTGGAAGTAAATGTTTGCAAGTATCCAGTAAAAAAGTATAAAATGCCAGTGATATATAAATTTAAATGTATTTATCCAAACTCTGTTTATCTATCTGTTTCTAACTCTATCTGTGAATCAATTTAAAAATTGTATCCAAAATTATATGTAGGTCCACTATCATGTCCTCAATTTCCTTTGTATTATTTATTAGTTATATTATTCTTTATCTTAATTATAGCCAATCGATTGTGTAACAAATGATATTTACGTTGAGAAAGTTTTCTTTGAATTTGATATTTCCTTAAATAAATGTTCAAGAAACATCTACATATCTACTGTCCAAGTCACCTTTCGGCCTGTGGTAGGAGTTGCATATACGATACATCTACATACTAGTTGTTTACTTTCGCATATCCTTCGCAGAAAAAATGAATTTTTGAAACGACTTGTTGAAGCATCTTTTTCCCTGATCTTATACTGTGCGAATAGGGAATACAAGTTAATAATACCAAAACAGTCAGTAAAGTATTCAGCTAGAAGGCCGGTTGGTACCACACCCCTTTCAGCATAAACTACTAAGAGCTTACAGAGAGGAATGAGGTTCACTAGGCAGGATGAGGAGTGAGGTAGTTTGCCATTGCTTCCCTCACTGAACCAGAATGCTATAAGCGGAACTTGTGAAGTGAAGCGTAATGGCTCTATGAGTAACACTCTTCTTGGCATTACCTAAGGAGGGACCTTGATTAGTTCAATTATTCATACCTCAGTACCTCATACCTTTCATTTCATCACAGCCATGATCGAGACTGAGACAAAAGAAAATGAAAGATACATTTTTCCATATCTTGTACCAAATGACAAATGAAAATAGTCCATTCGTCATAGTATGGTAGCAGGAACAATACCGTGACAACAATTTTCATATCAAGCGAGATTTTTGCTTGGTAAAGAATGGCCCGCACAAGTGATGAGTTTGTGGCCTTGTTATATAGTAACAGTAGAGGTTTAATGCCGACCCCATACACCATGGGAAAAGGCGTAGATAAAGAAGAAGAGTAGAGGTTGGATTCACTAGGAGAAGTATATGAGTTAACTGAATGTGGTTGGGATAGATTATTCGAGGAATAAGTGTGGCAAAAACAGCAGCGAGAGAACCAGTAATGACTGGTTAGTGAACGAATGGCCTAAAAGAAAAAGTACGTGACCGGTTTGAAGTAGGTGTTTTCGTTAGCTCGGGCATGTAGAGAGGATAGATGGATGCAGAATGACGAAAATGGCGTGTGAGGAGAATTTGGATGGTCTTCATGTGGTCATTGAAATGCGGAAGATTTGCGTAGCTTAAAAAATAAAAGGATTCGGTTGAAACGATTTGTAGATGTATATGATGAGACATTGATAGGATAGCATTCCTTGCAAGAAGTAAGGAGTGCCGTGAATAACCGAGGCAAATAATGCTCTCAGCCCGAAGAGGAACGGCATTAGTGAGATTTATGCACGTTGAAAATACTCTTAGCATGATTAATTCTAGTTTGGTTGTAAATCTAACATCGATATTATGAATCTATAAAAAGAATTGAATGTTCCAATCACTGAACTTTAGAATACTTAGAACTGATTGGTACTTGAATCGATGAGGATATGGGCCCTCATTTCTTTTCAGAAACAAAGTTTGTTTTCACGACAAAACGCCAAATACTGTCAACGAAAGCCCAAGTGCCTGTTGGTACCTCGCTTCCTCTAACATTAGCTATCAAGAGCTATCAGGGGGGGATGAGGCTAACTAGGTAAGATGAGGAGTAGTTTTCTCTAGCTTCCTTCACCAAACCTGAAAGTCGTCATATAAACATTTCCACTTAAGTTAAGGACAATGACTCCACAAGTAACACTTTTCTAGGCATTCCACAAGAGGAGACTTTCATTAGCGCCACTATACAATGTCATTCATTTCCGAGTAGCTTTCATGTCATTATATCGATGAGCAAGACTTTGAGAAAAGTAAATGAAAGATGTATTTTCTCTATCCAGTACCAAATTACATCTGAAAAACGTTCCACTCATTAGGGTTAAGGTAGCAGTAACACAAAATATGTTAGTAAGACTACAAACATAGATGCATTTGTTGGCATAAAGTATAGCATACGTAGTATAAGTAGCATACGTATCTACTATCCTGAAGCATTGGAATAGTTCTCGTATGAAGCCTTGAGTGCATATAAATGCTCTAGCGTAGGATTGGCAAATATTTTTCGGCAAAAGTGCCATATTTTATGAATGTAAAGGACTTGCGTGCCAATCAGGTGCGAAAGCATACAAGGAGATGGTGATATACATTTAATAAGGCCAACGATAGGATTAAGATCTCGTAATTGGCTTAAACAATCGTCAATTATATTTAATAATGAACGAATTCACAGTAATTTACTGCGGAACTTCACTTTATAAGTAAAGTATACATAATAAAGAAGGTGTTGTGAGAGTTCTGCGAATGAAAAAATTCTCCCGCGTGCCACTTTGTACAGGCATGCCATAGGTTCGCTACTGTAGGAGAAGTATATGCTTCCTATTAAACTTAGCTTTGCAACCATTATTAGGACGTCGTAAAATTTGTAACACATTTAGTTTTAAACTTAAAGAATGCCTATACTGTGATAAAATTTTGCGAATTATACAATTCCGGTGAACAACAAGAAGATAATTCATGTCTTATTAATGGTAATTATACATCAAAATGTATCGCTCTATCTTTGGAATCTCAAATATTTCCGCAAAGGTTTCCCTTCTGCCGAAAATAATCCTCAGGAATGAGAAAAAACCGCTCCCGCAGCAGCAATTGATATGAATCCTTCCGGAATCCAGACTCCTCAAAGCGAAATTTACTCGCGGACCGAAGAAATAAACAGCTTCGAGATTTTGGGGAAAAAACCCGAAAGATTTATGGCCGAGAGCGATAGGATTACGGCTTTCCGAGAAGTGTTTTTTTCGGCAGGAACTTCTAAAAGGCGACGCGCGCTTATTTATAGGCCAAACGTTATGGAAATTGAATAATTTTGGTCCGAATTCAGAGATCGAACGGCGTCATTATTTCTGGCGCGGAATGGATTCCCATTCGACCGGCACTTCTCCCGGAGAAGGGAAGAATCGAGAAAACGGCGGAAGGCACGCGTTTTGGCACTCGTCTCTCTCCTTTGACTCACGCCTTTTGTGTGAACTTGGGAGTTCGGAATGCCAAATCGTTTCCTTAAGTCCCCGCTTTTCCTTGCCAACTATGGCGTAGGTGCTTACGTAATCTTAAGTCTTGCGCCGAGCATTTTTTTCACCCGACTTCCGGCCGAAACAAAACATGAGGCTTATTCGGAGGGAAGTGAAAATTTCGGGGAATCGTTCCCCGAGAAAGAGTCACACTTGAGTGTCTCGTGTCTTTGGGCTTGCGTCATTAGCAACTGTTGAGCAAGCTTCGGTGCAGTTGTCAACCCTTCAACGAACTAGAAGGGCCTCACCAAGATGAGCCGGCGTCTTTTTTATGATACTAGATAATGTGTGCACGCAAATAAGACGTTTGAATTACTTTCATACATGTGCATATTAATACATACGTAATATAATACCTTTTTTTTAAATGCAATTTGAAGTATTTACTCTCCATATTTCTAATTATTCTGTTTCTTGTAAAACTACCCGCTCCGGCCCTAACTATCTTTTATGTATACTGCTGCTGAGCACTCCTCTTCTATCAACTATAAAGCGATCACTCTTTTTCAGTATTCCTTCAATTTTCAACTCCCTTTCTTCCAACGTTCACTTCGATCCTTTCTTCTCCTCTCTTAAATCTATCCAAAATATGGTTGCAAGAGATTGACTTTTTATAATTTTATTCATTATTTAAATTAATTTTATGTTGTTGATTTGTTGTTTTATTTTGTTCTCACTGATTGTTGGTTTTTGCTTGCTTCTTGTTATTTCGTCAACTGTAATTGGCCTCGTGCTGTTTGTTGATACTTACTGATAAATAAATAAATACAAATAAAATGTCCAATCCCTCTGATTAATACTTACTTAAAATCCTTCTTAATAACTGCATCTAATTTCCGGAACAACCTGCCTGTACATATTAAAAATTCCACTTCCAAGCAATCTTTAAATGAAACATTTGTTTGATTTTCTTATTGTTACCACGGAATGATTTTAAAACCATAATACTGGCGTATTAATTTTTTGTATCATTTTTATGTGAGTAGTCTATATTTTGTATTATTATATTATGTGAGCAGATAATATTTGTATTATTTTTTTCTGCTCTTATGGGAATTTCCGAGATCACAACAAAGTTATTATTATTATTTCCTTTTGGTGTATGGCCGATAGAAACAGAGGACGATATATATATCAACAATACGGCCAATTTATTTCATTTTCTATTATGTCACGATAGATCATTAGCACAATATCATTTTGATGTATCATTATATCGAGCCCTGCTACTATTATACTAGTAATCTCCCTACTTGTAATCTCAATACTATACTCGGATATATTACTATTGCTATTTACTTATTACACAATTATTACTATATACTATAATATTCGAGTCTATTTCCATTCTATGAGAGCAGGGGGATGAAAATAAGACCCAACTACCTCATTCCTCATCCTATCTAGTTACCTCATCCCCCCTCGAGAAATGATTGAAGCTGATGAGGTTAGCATTCAGCCTTCTGACTGATAGCTGTACAAATTGTAAGAGACTGAAGTAGCGGAGTGGTCGCACATTCTACGTTTTACTATAAAAATACTTCTTTCTTATTTCACTAAATTTAGTTAACGATCTCTATCGAATTCCTTTTTTTCTGGCAAGTAATTGCAATCTGCGTGGGAGAGCTTTTAAACAAAGCTAGCTGTTTCATCTTAGCAAGTTTTGGGAGAATGATAACAATCACGGTTGGCTAGCTCGCCTATCTAAACCAGGGTATAGATAACAGCAGTCTCGTATACACTCAATGATCCTCCTTATAGTCTTACTCTTGTGTAACTGCATGCATCCTTTATTAAGAGATCCTCTCATTTCTTCAGATTGCTTTTCTCGGACTACGCAAAAATATTTCCCATCATGGAATCTATCCTTATTCAACCAATGCAGTTGGATGTTAAGGACACTGAATTAGAGCAAGCTCTTCATGCAATATGCATCAAAAAGTAATTATCGAATTAGCAGCAGATATATGTAACAAACCGTCTATAAGGATTTGAGGATGTAAGGATGTAAATTTAAATATGCTGTCGTATTAAGGCATACGGAATAATATTTTCATTTCTACAAACGTAAAACAAGAAAATTTGAAACACGGCTGTTAATGAATTAGAGGTTTGAAATCTCCAAAAGCCGTCTTTGTCGGGGCTCCGAGTCTTTGGCCAGTTTCACACGCGACGGTTTCGCCCGTCCGGCAAACCAAAGCCCGGTTTTAAACCAGGTCACGTGGGTAGTAAACCATATTAGTAAATGGAGCATTTCACACTTGCCGTGGAAAGATTATAGACCGGGTGGTCGCCGGGTTACAGTTGGCCCAGCGACTGCAGAATTATTAATATACTGTATTTTACGACCCCTGAGGAGGGAGACATTGTCTCCAAAACACGTTTTGGGTACCATAATACCATCCTTTGACTTGGAGCGCCTACAAAGACGGCTTTTGGAGATTTTAAACCTCTAATTTCTACAAACGTGTAAAACAAAAAAATATCGTTCCACAAAACGGAATAATTACAGAAAATTTTAGTAAATGGTACTAAATTAAACATGAATGATTTGGAATCCAATAATTCGTCTGTTACAAGAATTCGGCAAAGGTATTTGTTTTGATTTCCAAATATTTGCCAAAACATTACATTTCCGTTTTTCTTAAATCATGAAAATATATCGGTCAAGCGCGTTATCGGCATATTCCTTTAAACGCTCATTCCGGAAATCCTCGTATCGAAACGCACACTATCTGAGTAAAACCGCATAATATCCTGAAGCATTTCCGGCACCAAGACCGCACCGCCTTCCGTTTACGTGACTGCATTTGATCGAAGTCTTAACCGATTTTGATTTATTCGAAAAAGATTTTCATTTCCTCCTTGGTCACATCCAGAGAGCTAAGAAATATGCACGCAAGGCATATTGGCTCTAGGATTCATAAAATATTTAACGAAATGACTCCTAAATTACACGCCCTGCTGTACCCCATCTCCACTCAACCCTTATATTTAAATTATGAATTTAAATAATGGATTTTTCGTCTATGATATCAACGGAATATTTCTCTTTTATTAAACATAAATTAAGAGAGTGAATAGAACTAGTTTAAAAACGACAAAGAATGAGTCGAAGAATTCTTAAATAAAACGAGGTTTTAAAAAACAATACAGTAAATTTTACTTAGTTTAAAACCTTGATTAATTTAACAATTCTTCGATTATGTCGGAATTCCACAAAATTTCAGCCTCCTCCGTGAATTTTGTAAAGAATGAGGAAAAAACGGACATACACATCCCTTCGATCCATTCCATTCGATGAGAGTACGTAAGTTGCACTACGAGGTGAAAAGCAATTCAAGAGAAAATGACTGAATTCCATGAGAAACGAAGCATATCGATATTGTATAGAAATTCTAACTGTTTTTGTGCCAAAACTTCTTTATCCATGGAGTTTACCGCCAAAAAGTTCGTTGAATCCTCAACCATTCCAACAGTAACTTCCAAAGGCTTGGAGAGGGGAGATTTGCCTTTCTTTCCTCGCTTATGCCGTACTATCAGAGGATCGATTATCAGTGGAAAATATCCAAGTTAATTTTGCATAAAACCCTCTGTATTTCATTTTGTGTAACTAATGTCATGCAGTGAGCAATTCCATTATTCAGCATCACTCGTACTTTCTTTGATTTCTTAAAATGATTTCTTATTGTCACTACCATTGCTAAACTAAACTAAACTAATCTGTCACTAAACATCACAGAAGCACAACAGATTGGAGGACATCTTTATTCTCTTTTCTGCACCAAATTACATTAAAAATTCGCTTCCCGTATGGAAGGGGATTGAATCGAAAACCAAAGCAACATTAATTTTGATTAGAGTAGAAGTAAAATCATTTTAAATTTCTTACCCTATCTGCTACTATCCTCGACCGAGATTACCAGGATCGGTGCAATTTAGTTCAATACTACTTTTAATGCTTTAACCAAGTATTCGGTTGACTGATATCAAAATTTTGTGGTTATTTCACAGAAATTTGTAGTAAATCATCAAAATAAATAACTAGGTACACTATATATCTATATTACCCGAGGAACGAAGAAAGTTTACAAGATCTTGCCCTGAACCCAAATCTTCCACTTACCGCGTTGATGCCCTAACAATCAGTCTTCCTTGCTTCCTATTCAGATATTCTAAGAGACTGTTGGCAAGGAATAATTTCTCCTTGGTAATTACCCTACTGCATTCTACAGTGTGCAGAGTTATCCCTATCCATAAAACTGCTTCGTGACAAAGCTTTTCATAATCTGCATAAGAAATTAGTCAGTATAAGTTAGTAAATCAGTTAAAAAAGTTTTTGCCATGAAGAATTGTGTGTGAATGAATACTACAAAAATAAACCCGATTCTGTGATGTTTGGCCCTACACCTTTCTTTGCCTTCTCTATGAGACCTGTTTGACTAAAGGGTATTGCTGATGAAAGAAAACTCTTGAAATTTGATCAAAATGGAATAAAGGAATACAGCTGAATTGGAAAGAGATTATGAAAACAAAAGAGGTAGAGAAAGGAAGAGATCCTTAGAACTAAAGAAATGGATGTAGGAGGAAATGCTGGATCGATAGTCAAGATTCTGAGGCTTTAGTATATTAATAATATCATTTAATTAATCATATCATGCCAATTAAATCATATCATAAATATTACTTTTAAATGATTCCCCAAAACGAGGAAACATTTAATTTTAAAGAGGAAAATGATTTGTTTCCAATGGGTCACATAAGCTTACAACTCGTGAAATTAAAATAGTTTTCACTTTGCATGCAACATTTCTTCTTGATTCAATTATTTTCCAGAAACTAAAGGAAGTAAAGAGAAATATATTTTATCAAAATTAATTGGCCAGGGTAAGGAAGAATTAACACAATTATCAGGAAATGAGTGACATAATTCAAAACTTACAGAGAGAGGAAATTAAATGAAAAATTAATTAAACTGAATTCCTAGTAAAGAATGTTGGCTATTATACAATAGCGCTCTTCATTGCTCTATCTGTTATCTCTTAGTGAAGAACTTGCGTTGATTAGAACATTACGTTAGCTTCCTATGAGTAATTGAAGGGCTCCCTGTCAAATTATGATATGCAATTTATATTAGTTGGCCGTAGGTATTGGGAAGCCATGAAAAGTTCTAAATAAATTAAACATTACCTTCTGAGGATGGCCGTGCTTAGGACGAAACTGGTCGACAAATGAATACTTATGGAAGTGGAAGTTTCGTAGAACTGCTTAATTTATTTAGGAATGATAATTTGGGAAGGTTTGGGGCTTCGGTTATACTTTGCAATTAAAACTGAAGTTCGTGTTTGAAATTAATTCTCCTACTAAGACCTGTTTACAATTAAACGTTCCCCGATTCAATTCTTTTTTCCGGTAAGGCTATTTCAAACGAATGATACAAGTGGTAAGTTATTAAGCTCACAAAGCTTCTTCTGCTTTTTTATTCATGTTCATTCTATTCATCGCCGATCTAATCAATTTATCAATCAATATTCAAAATCATTAATCGTGGTCAAATTCACTGGAGGGTTTTGTATGTTTTCTATATGTATATAATTTGATTTTGTACGTGTGTTCCAATTGTTATTTCCTCCTTGTGACCATCTAGCAATGAAAACGATATTGTACGCTGAGACACCTCTTTTATAGTTGTATTATTGAGGTTTTTCTCAGTGACATTAAGGATTTAGGACCTGTTTGCTGGAAGTAATTGGCAGCTTTGGGGATCTTAAAATAAAATTTCTTTCTTTTTTATTCCCAATAGCGTTTCCTTTTCTTTGGAATTTTGTGTTATTTTTACTTTCTCCCTATACGTAGTATAGAGAAAGTATTGTATTCGCAAAAAAATTCGGCCTCCAGATTTCAACGGAAATATGTTTTTGGGCCCATAGAGTTCGTTTTCGCTATTTTCCCGAACATGTCTGTCTGTGGGTGTGTGTATGTGTCTGTCTGTGGTAAAAAAAAGTTTGTGGGTGCTCCATCTTAAAAAGTAATTATTCGATGATTTCCAAAATTCATATTTAATATTTTCCTAACAACTCCAAGAGTTGATTAGTTATTGATGAATATCGCTTAACCGGAAGTTGCGATTTCCCCGGAACAAAATTTCGTTTCTTAAATATCTCTGTCAGAATGCAATGTATACAATTATATACAAAAGTTATGTATAATGTACGTTACTACAACTTTTGTTTGAAACATTTTTTCGTAACACTGATTGTTTAGGGGTTATTCTAGAATAATGGTTAAGCGAAAGTTTTTGGGTGTATACAATTATATACAAAAGTTATAGACAATGTACATCACTACAACTTTTGTTTGAAACATTTTTTCCTAACACTGATTGCTTAGGAGTTATTAGTGAATACTCGCTAACCGTAAGTTGCTTTTTATCCAAAAATTGTAGTTTTTCTTAAATATCTCTGACAGAATGTGATGTAATAATAAACAATTTGTACAAAAGTTATAGATAATGCATTTTACTACAACTTTTGTTTGAAACATTTTTCTGTAACAGTCATTGTTTTGGAGTTATTTATATATTATCGGCATAGGCTTCTGTTTTCAATAAATATGGAAAAAGTCATGTGTTGGCCACAAGAGTTTTCTCCTATTCAAATTACGAAAAAGTTTAAAGCTCTGGGAATCTCACTTGGACAAAAACAATGTAAGTACTACTTATCAAACATGTGACGCTGTGTTTCTTTAATATTTTTTGATTGGAATAAAGCATGCATAAGATTAATAATTTAAATAAAGTCAAATTTGTCATAATATCTGAAGAAATATGCCACTATAATTTGAATCATTTCTGCTCATCTAAATATCTCTAAATTGTGAATTACAGATCTAATCGCATCTGTAAATTCTTACTCTGGAGCGATTCTCATTACTCTGTTTGCTTTCAAAGCAGAATCCTTTTACGAGTACTTCCTTGCTGCGTTGGATCCACCCTTACTCTCGCGCTATCGACCATATCCCGTGGACTCGGTGCGTAATTCAGATGCGGCGCAATTATCCTTAGTCGAGTTGTTTCGATCTCAGACGTCGCTTCGATGGCTTTAATGAATCCCTATATCTTGCCTAGTCTCCCGTGAAGTGCGAATTCCTCGCTTTACATCCTTTGGAAAGCCAACTGCTTTGACCGATGCAACCTCCTAATGGAGTCATGGATGAGGTTTCATATTACTACAAGCTCTATGTCTTTAGAGAAACACGTAACTTTTTTCTTATAAGTTGCATAATTTTTTCTCGTCTATTAAATATCGTATCTTTCTCCTATTCAAGTGACATTTAACCGTATGAACTGTATATTACAAGTATTTTCCAAAGTAAAAATAGGAATATTTTAATTTAAAGAAATTAAGTAATTTAACACGACCTGACAAACATCTACATCTGTGTCATAAACAGGATTAAAACATATTGGCATAAATGGGACTATTTTCCTACAGTATTTTTAACTTCTTTTACAACATTGGGTTAAGTTAGACACTTTCTTGCGCTAAGTAAAAATTCAATTCCATCACTCAGAATTAAAATCATGGACCTTGCCACTGAATGTTTACCATTTCATCAGCTGTTCTAGAAAATCTCGTTTTCAATAATCTATTTAAGTATAACATACCAACATGCATGTAGTACAATATATTCTTCATCAGCGAGATGATATTCCTAATCAGTTAATAAATTTAGTGGTTAAGCTGTTAAAAATGTCAGTTTGTATGCCAACATTTTCATTAGTGGCTTTTAAAAATTTGTAGCTTGTCTTTCAGTTGGAGTCAATATTCTTACGGATATATCCTATTATTTATAATACGCACAGTCTGAAAAGTATAGAATTCTGATGAAGTTTCAAGTTTTCCTGTTAGGAATTCATACTGAAAGTCTGTAGGAACCGAATGCCCGCTACTATTAGCTACCTAGAGCTAGTATAGACGAATGAAGCTATAATCACAACTACTAACCGTGACATAAGTAGAGTTTTTCCATCCTGTTCCAAAAGATACAATATTTTCAAGTTATTTCAGTTTATTAATCAGCAAAATATCGAGATGCAAACATGCCGACTGAGATAAGTCCTACTGCGTGATTAATCACGCCATCACCAAGGAGTTTCGCCCAAATGGTGCGTGTAAATCAAATCCAATTCGTTTATTGGTTCTTAGAAATACAAATACTACACGTGAAATGAAATCTCAGCGACGCTGTCACGTGAGTATGGGAAAGTTTGATAATCTTATCAAAGCTGATGTCACTTTTCTGAGGACAGTATTAAGCTGATTTTACTTCCCCATACGTATGTTTAATTGATGTTGATACTGATTTTGTTGCTTTGTACACCAAATTGAAATGTTCAGCTCCAGGGACGGTTAGAACCTCACTCCCTGTAATATTAGCCACCAAGAGTTAGTAGAGGGGAATGAGGCTTACTAGGCAGGATGAGGAGTGAGGTAGTTTACCCTTGCTTACCTCACCAAAAAAGTGCTATGGGCGGATCGTTATTACAATTATTATTATTATTAGTAAAGGGCTTTATTTGGCTAACTCGAGAATAATATATGTTATCGAATAATTGTTAAAGAAAACGATGTTTTAAAAACAACACAGTAACTTTTAATTTGTTACTGTGTTGTTTTTAAAACTTTTTTTTCAACAATTCTTTAATTAAATCCAACAAAATTTCGGCCTTCGTGAATTTTTTTTAAATATCATGTCTACCTAAGTGAAGCACAATGACTCTTCACGGTGCACTTTTATTAGCATTCCATAAAGAAATACCCTTATATATGTAACGGCTTTATTCAGTATCACTCATACCTCAGTAACGGCCATATCCACACCGCCATGAACAAGGCTGCGACAAAAATAGATGAAAGAAATATTTTAATTTATCCTGTTGCAAATGACAAATGAAAAATACTCCATTCATCAAGTTAGCAGGGACACACAGATCATGAATGGAATAAAATTACAACCTATGAAATCAAAAACACATTTATTTCTATTCTGTACGGAAATACAAATGAAAAATATCCCATTCATCAAGACGAGGTGGTAGTAACACTCCGCATTATGAATGGAATAAAATTACAACCTCTGAAATCGAAATTAGTATTTAGTTCGAATCAGAAGGTATAACAGGCTTGTGGCATAGTGCTATAAGGGACCCGTGTGCTTTACATGATCCAAGTCAACTCTAAATTTAGCCTCATCCACGTTTAGCCCCGTTCCGGAACTTCTTTAGCGCGATTAACAATTATCTAACGGCAACGCGGCGGAGGTGAGAGATTCGGATCGTTAGGGGGAGGAGATAGAAGGAGAGGATCCCACATGTGACCCCCGCGATGACTGCCTCTCAAGTGGAGACCACATCTCCCCTCCTAGCACATTTCCCCTCCGCTAGGGAAGCAACGGCGGCGGTGGCTGCCAGTCGTGCCGTGACTGGGTTTCGTGCTTGTCACGCGGACTAACGGAAGAGAGAAGAAAAAGACTTCCCTTTTGAAAAAAGCACCCGCGGCTGCGGTCGGACATGACGCCGCCCTCCATGGAGGATTCGCCGCACGAAGAACCGGAGGACCCGCCGCCGTCCTCTACAGGTGGGTGGCTGCACCGCCCCCGGAATCCCGTGGTCCCCATACGCGCAGGGTTCTTTCTAACGCGCCGTGTCCTCTAATACGATCTAATAGTTCGCGCGATGAGTTAATGCTTTCCTCTACGTACACATTGCTTACATTCATAAGGTGAGAATTCCTGGGTCACGAGCTGTTAGGGGAGATACTAAGTTATGTCTAATGGGCCGCTCTAGCGCTACATCATAGTTGAATGGTTCTTTTGGTATATCATATTGAGAGGCTTTGGAGGAACTCATAGGTAAACCTGAGCTCCCGGATAACCAAGTGGGCTTCTTTTGTTAAAACGGTCCAGGGGTCGTATTCCAATGTAAGCCAGAGTGCTAAGGGACTTAAGATGTCGTAGTATTTTAGAAAACAACAACAACGACGACAGCAACGATAAGCCAATCCTTCCCGTTGGTTGCCCATCTGCGAATGATCTCAGATCTCGAAGCACATTTAGAAAACAAAAACAATCCGCCCATCCTCCGCTTTATGATCCCATTCACGTAAACAATGAACATTTCTATGATTTCAGCTGTATACGAGTAGTATTTTAATGAAACCTTACTGTATTATTGTTTACCTGTACTCTCAAATAGCTTTGTAAGGTTCTGGAAAAGGAAAACATTCTTCTGCTGTATAACTTCATGTTTGAGCACAACATGCACCTTTGTCGATGCGTGTGTGTTACCAGCTGTTGCTGATGGCCATAGTAGCAAATTTCATCAACTTCTTCGTACTGACTTTAACCTTATTACAAATGTCGTGTTATATACTTCCTCGATGTAAACAAATAAACATCCCTGACATCTTTACAATGTATGGATTTTACCGGTCGTAAATCTCTTTCAGGCCATGAATTTTTCTACTACGTTCCGTTTGTTAGGTCCAAGGTATTGTTTTTATCTCAGGTATTCTTTGAAAATTCAAATTATTCTACGACTAACGATAAGAAACCGGAAAGTGAGCAACGCGCACTCCTACGTATTCGGCTGAAGGTAAACTGAACGCATTTCTTCACGTTCAGACTCCGATAACAAACGCTTCTCTGCCATTTTTTGCGCGGCTTATCAGTTCTTTTGTTTAACCAAGCAATGGATTTCGCAAAGACAATGCTTCCAGCGGAGTACCGAGTGTCTTCCTGAATGATAAAATGTTGTCAGGGAAAGTAGATTTTGGAAAATTTTGTTACAGATTTTGTTTGGATTTTAAAACATTCTTAATCATATCTCTCATGAGACGCTACTTGATTGAAATATTTTTTCTGCGAAATCATACAATGGCATTTGCTATAAAGCTTTGTTATAGATTCAGGCAAACTTATCTGTAATTATTAAGTGGAATGTTTACAATCGCATGAGGAATCAGTTACTTCGTACAGGCACTATCATTAATATTTGAGATTCAAGTCTTCTGTTTATTGACAATTTTAAATCGCAAAATAACTTAATTTTAACAAGAATACGACCGTGGCATATTCAAACGCAAAAAATAACCCGTTTTCTAATAAAGCAACCTGCGCCTCACCATTGCAGTTCTTTACCTGTATCTTATACAGACAACTCCAAATCCAAAGAAGCCTATAAGCAAGTAGGACAGTTTTGTCATAAAAAGCTTCTCTTTTGAAATTCCCAAAGTCTCTGATTCTGTTAATGGCAGATTGACTCCATGTTAAAGTTGTCAAATTTGATGATAAGCAGTATGAAAGCTAAAAGAAACTACTGCAATGCTAAGAGTTCCCAATACATGACATGAAATATGAGAATTTTAGCTCCTTAATTACTCGAAATAATCAAATATTGTACTGAGACGTTCAATATAACAACGACTGATGAACAACCTTACATTAAACAAATTATTTAAACCTAGGGTTGGTTTTTAACCGTTGATAGACACACATTAAGGCGAAAATCTCTTTTAAATTTTTTTAACGAAGAAGTAAAAAAAAACAGTTCGAACATGAAACGAACATCAATTCATGATCCTTTTACATTATTGGACGAATGAGGCCCAAAAAAGACGAATATTATCAGGGAATGTAGTGACAGTTAAGACAAATATATTATTTTTAACTTAATACAATTTTTCCACATAAGGTAGAGAAAGTTAATTCCTATGAACGTTATCTTAAGACCATGACGGTGATTATATGGACCGAATTTTATCTATATCTGCGTCATACTTACTCCATCAAGTAAGATTGCTTCGTCACAAAATTCTTGCGGTTACTAATGAAAAGTTTGCCATAAAAATAACTGGACTTACTACTATATTTAGTATCTAATAAGTTGGAGAAGTAAACATTTATAGGTTGAGCTATATCTATATGTTTTAGATTCACTAGATGATCAATCAATAGTTTGGATTTTTTTTCCATAGAAGCTTTCATGATTTATAAAATCTTTTATTCTGAGATAAAGGCTTATCAGTGTCAATTCTAATAGACATATTGATAAACAAAACTGAGTCATATCTTCCTCTGAGCAAGGTCATAAACAGTAGCATTATTTTTTATGATGACCAAAAAACTGTTATTGTGAAAAAGCTTACCTTTTATCAGCAGGATTTTATGAGAATTAATGTTGTTAAGATGGCATTCGCGCCATACACCGTGGTGTATGAGGTTCGCACACGCACCATACACCGTTAACCGCTCCGCCGTGGTGGCGGAGTGGTTAACGCGTAACGATCCATCCTCACGGTCCCGGGTTCGAATCCCGGCTTATCGGATTTTTCCTGTAAGGGAATGGTTGTCTGTGTATGTTGAGTGTGTGTGATATTAATAAAACAAAATGCAAAAAAAGGAATAAAATTAAGAAAAGGAGTTAATTGGAGGAATGACCTTCCTTGGCTAAAATTCACCCAAAAAATAAGAAGGCATTATTATTATTATTACAATATTTTTCCAAGTAAAATTCATAATTTTCTCAGGTAGACATTCAAGTGTCGAAAACGTATCTCTATTGCGAGTAAAAGCAATTTAAGGTAAAACATGCCGAGATAATTCTGATGTGAACACAATCAGATATCAAGCAACGTAAATCAATTTCCCCTAATGACGAAGAAACGTTTTTATCTGTAATAAATTTTCGCATGAATCCAATCAATGTTATTGATAAAAGTAATCGATTGAACTGAGAAATAAATTATTACTATGATTCCCTCGTATGATTTGAATTGATGATTCAAACGTTTGATAAATTTATTAGCAAATTTTAGATGCTCGACTTGAGTAGATAATATTTCGTGGAATCGATTTTTCTACTAAGCTGCTGTTGCCACTAAATTTTATTCTAACTAACTTAAAGTAAAGTTTAATTCTCTTTCAGTGAAAATATCATAGTATACATGGAAAATATCCTGAGATATTACTTTTACTGTATATTTGCTATAAATATTACAAGTAATTTGGGTGTTGACGATAAATTGGAAATTTATCAATTATTTTTAGACTTCGGAAGCAGAGCTATGTTGGATACATTTTCCTTGCCCGTTATCTCTCTTGAATGCTGTTTGCATTTCTAGGAATGTTATCCATGCTTTTTGTAAGCTGTACTTTCATTAAAACCAAACTGATTAGATGAAATTTAAACTGTATTGCATTATTAAAGCGAAGAAATAATTAAGAGGATTATCGATAAGATAATAGGTTTGAATTGCACTAGGAAAGAATTGCAATACGAAAGTTTTACTGCTGTAATCAACATAAATAGATATAATCATTTTATACTGACGATTCGAAGTGATTAAAACTCTTGCAAATAAATTAAATAGGTTTCATACTTATAGAAGTAAATTGATTAGTAATTAATACTGATTCCTACTATAGAGAGATCTTTATTAGAGTCTTATCAAGGTGTTCCAACTTATGAATTGCTGATCTTCTTAATGTATATCTCCTGCTTTTCAAATACGTCTCCGCTCAAAAATGCATTTTGTTTTATGCCATTATTCTCCTTAAAAGGAGAGTCTATGAACTATAAATTTTAATTATAATATTTAACAGGCCCTTAGCAAGAGTTCACGCAAAACCTATACTGTAAGATTTTAATAAATATTTGAGCATTTAAGGTGAAATATTTCATTTTTGTTCTCAAGATAGCAGACTTGTAAATTAAATTTAATCCTGTTCATGTGTGAAATCTTTTTATTACGATTGTGTATTTTGGTTGTTCAATAGTACAGAAAAGTGCACTACAGTTATTTTCGTTTGTTTTGTCATAGGGTTTTTTGAACCGTTTAGAGTATTTGAAAACTAATAACGGCCAGCCATTATCCATTTCTTCCGTATTCTTGTACACAGAGTTCTCTCAATTCAAATGAATTAATCATCTTTGTCAAATTAAAAGATTTCAACCTTTCAGATAACCTATTAATTGGTGCACATTCGAATTACTAATGGTTTCAAAGCTTATGGTAAAGTAAGATTTTTTCAACGGAAATTTTTTGTTGGTTGAGCTTGAAGAAATTCGTACTAGGAAACCGAAATTTTCGGTCGTCTAGCTCGAGAAAGTATTTCAGAAACGCTAATTTGTGGAGCCAGGAGGAACAGTGATCTAGAATTTACCTCCTGCGCGTGATTTCAGAGGTGCAATAAGAATTCCTAAGGTGAATAGGTTAAAGTCAACCCATTTTTTTCCTTTTGTTTCTCGATAAACAACATGCGAAGGGTCATAAGAAGGGAGGGTTTAGGGGGCTCGATGTTTTCGTTCATGCGCAGTCTCGCAGTTTTGAAAAATATCAACCCAGCTTCTGGGGAGGACTGACCCAATAACTTCCGTGATCACATAGTGCTTCCTGCTGTATCCCGTTGCAATGTTTCCTTTGGTTACCCTAAACCACTTCTCCAGAGAGGTTCTTTCTTCTCGAAATAAGGAAGTGTGGCTCGAATATCCTCGCAGCGGAAAATATAAATTCTCTGTAATTGTTACGGAGTTACTGCCAACGATGCTCTGCCGAATAAATCGTGTGGGCGACATCCTTTCAAACTTCAAACATGGGCTTTAAAATGGCTAACACTAGCCGAAATTATTCACTGGCACAACCCTATGCGTCTCAGTAAAAGTTATTTGAAAAATTGTATTAAAGCTATTGTATTGTTTCAATCTTTATTATCTTTTAAAAATTTGTCTGTTTTAATATCACTCAAGAAAAGTAAATCATTTAGGAGATAGAAAATTCATTTAATTAATGGTTAAGTGATTTTAGGATACGAGTCATATGGGAAGACAGTTTTCAAGTAGTATTAGTATTATTGAAGTACTTCGACTGCTTAGGTCATTTCGCGCATTGGCTTCCACCGGGAATCGAACCCGGGACCGCTTTCATCAAAGGCAAACGCGCTGGTCACATGACTATCCGGGAGCCCGACTTTTTTTCAAATACAGTTCGCATTGCTCTGTTTCGTCAACGATGATCCGTTGTAGTCAATATAATTATGATGTATTTAGTCCATTTTAGTTTTAACTGAGAGAACATTTTATTTATTTCGTATAAAACATCAACATAAAGCAAGAGGCCACATACAGTGACATTAAAAAATAGAAAGCAAATAATTTCTTCAAATTAAAAAATGTTAAAAAATGTAAATTGAAATAAAATAAAATCACTGATACGATTACTAGGATCAATCAGACGAAATTAAGGGATTCAATACAATATATTGCAACCATATTCAGAAATTATTTAAGAGATAGAGAGATAAAGAGAAGCAAAGTTATTATCGGAAGAGAAATGGCTAAAAATGAAAGGTATTCTGAAAAATAGTGATCGTTTTATTATTAATAGACGTGAAGTATCGAAGGAGAAGTTATCAGATTTAACTCTTAAACTTCAAAGCATGTCTTTAGAAACAATTATGCCTGCATTAGTTTAGATATTTATGAATAAAATTTATATAATAATTTACCATTTAATGTTATTTTAATTTTGAATTTAAAACAACTTTTTCTAAATAGAAACGTGAAATTTGCTTGTAGGGATGAGGGACGATTTTTGTCTTATTGTTAAACAAGGAAATCACTTTTAATTGGAAGAGCATTCAGCAGTTAAATGGCCAATAATTATAGGCGTACTATTTGAATACATTCGAAATAGTTGGAAATAATTTAATAGAAAAGCAACGTAAATTTGGGCTTGAATATAGTACTCAATAGGCAAACCTATTTCTAATTCTACTTTAAAGAAGGTCTAAATAGATGCATCTTTAGGAGACGTGAATAACAAATCCCTTTACATTTCATACTATCTCATCGCCATAAAGTAATAGACGCCAACAGTGAAAGCGTTCGTCTGCTTTTTTGACAGCTTAATGGCTTGAAGAGATAGCCCAATCACTAATTGTAATTCACGTCATATGGATTGCTCGTGATGCATCCATGCGCACATGTCAATCACGCTGATCTGTTACGGGATAAGCAAACTTTAGTCGCTCCTCGAATTCTCGATAACTCCTCTTCGTCCCCTTCAAACTCCTCGTGCTTCAAAAGCATTGTTACGTCACTTTTGCCCGATTGCTCACTCCTTTATTGTCGAGAGAATCCTGACCGCCATTTTGAACAGTGGCCTTTCATGCTTTCTCCTCCGTCATAATCTCAACCTTAAATCGTCTTATCACTTCAATCAGTTCTTGATTCCTTATGTTTGTATATTATCACTTCCTTTATATTTTTGTATACGACGTGTATTTGATAAAACTTATCTCTTGTGATGCTCAAAGCCATGCCCATCGCAGCTGATCCTATTTTAAGTCGTGGTTTTGGATGTCCAAGAGTCAAGTGGTTTGCGTTTCAATGCTTGAGACATTTTCGATTATACTCAAAATAGTTTGATACGAAAAGATATCAAAACTTGAAATGGATTTAATACATTGAATTTGGTGGATATCGTCCTCACGAACTCTTAATGTATAATTTCTTTTCACTGTTATCATATCTTATCTCACCTCTTACTCGCAGACTGATGCGTATTTTAACGTAAATTTAATGCATAGATGTTCCTCTGATAGAAACCAGTGCAGCAGCATTATTATAGGATATCCTTTGCGTACACACAAAATGTGTAGATACACCCATAACCTTTTAGAAGAAGAAAGCAAAGCAATAAGCAGTATTAATTTATGAGTACACATTTCTTTCAACAAAGTAAATACTGAGGCATGAGTGATGGCTATTGATTTGATAATTCCTAATTGAATGCAATGAAAAGTATTATTCATACGGTCACTGTACTCCACTTACGTCAGCTTCTTTTAATTATATCATTCAGGCCAAGTGAGGAAATCAAAAGGAAGCTTCTGTACCCCATCTTGTATAATAAGCCACATTTCCCTTCCAGAGATTTAAGTAGGTAGTTAAAATGTTAAAGATGTTTAGGTTAACACCTGCTTGAGGGCTGAATATTATACAGAATTTTGAGGAGCATAAGTAATCTACTCGTAAAATATCCAAGCAGCTTATGATTTTTACCGTCAAATCTCTTTTGGTTTCATCTCGTACTAAACGAACTGCATTTGGGCTCGTGTCTGGTTTCGCATTTCACGTAATAATTAAAAAAAATTTAATAAATTAATAGAGACAATGAAACTCAGACATTTTGCAAATGTTTCTACCTATAAATGCTGAGTATCCTATGTCACTTACAAGCCAAAATAGTAGGCTACCTCTGCAATTGTATTGGGAATAGAAACTGTACCATTGAGCAAAAATTCACCGTTTATGGTTAGAGGTTTAGAAATGTCCAACCATATGCACAGTCGGAAAAAGATTTTTAATTCTATTTAGTGTTTAACTATTTAGAAGTAGCACCAAGCTAAAGGAAGCATAAAGAAAAATAAACTGATCAATTTCCGAGAGGGTTGAAATACCGTTTCCGGGAAAGGTAAAGATAGGATAGAGGAGTGGATGGATGAGGCGTAGGATCTCACGGTGAGAATGAACAGAAGATAGCGGGGTCCTGTAAGACAAACAGTTCAAGTGTCAAAAACATCTAATTTCAGCGCCTTAACGGACGGCGTTACTCTTAGATGCCTAGCGCGGCAGTCAAATATATCACACGCGATGCCACATGTATCGTGACCGAAATGCCTGAAAATACGTAAATATTTATAAATTCTTGTCTGAGTAGAATTCGGAAATGGTGTTTGAAGTCGAGAATTTACCAAGGTACTTACGTATTAGTGCTTCCCTCAATGTGTTAACGATGAAGAGTGAGATGGAATTGAAAAATGTATTTCGTGTTAAGAGATCGGTTAGAAATAAACTAGAAGCGGTTAGGGAAGGTATAGTAAATTGACTGTGAGGGAAATTTATGATCAAGGCTTTGAGAAGAAAACACAGAAATCACAACAGAGAGGATACAAAATGCTAAAATTAGTGCCCTAAAGGCGCACAAAAGCCTTGAAAATGTGTAGAAGTAGCAAGACTTAGAAACGGTGTATCGTAATTCAAAGGGTTGATGAGAATGTAATAGGAGAGAAAACCGAATGGAGAAAAATGATGAGATTGGATAAGAAAGTGTAGCGGGTTGATTGTAGTAAATACTCCATTATAGAGACATTGTAAAAACATGAAATTATAGAGACATTAGGTAACAAAATAGAAGTATTTCAAGAACTTCGTGGGCTTACATATAGCGACTATGCAGAAGTCTTCAACTGATAAAAATACATATTTTGCCATACATAATGTAAGTGATTCCATGAAAAATATTTTGCGCGTATCTAAATTATGTAATACTAGCAAAATATTCTAAAACAATACATACGTGAAAAATGGCTGCTGTCTCTGACAGGACCAAATGATTCATACTGGACCATTCGTTTGTGATGTTTGGAGATAATTACGTTATCTCAGATATTTTCTTATCAAAAAGCATATATTAATTCAATCCGTCAGCAACAAAGAATTATTAATCTAATTTCACCCCTCTAACAAAAAAATCGCAAAATATCACATTCTCTTTATCATTACACGAACGGCTCGTACTCTTTCCGATTAAGTCATTTATCAAAAGGTAAATCAGGGATCCGAAGTTCTTATAACAAGTTATTGTAACAAAAACCTCTTCAGAGTAGCCATTTTAGCAATATTATGCTATAACCTGACAGCATTCCCCTCTAAATCGACATGAACAAGCAATATCCCTGTATCTCGGCAGTGTTCATCGCTTGAATCCTCCCCTTCATGGATAGCTGCACATTTCACATGTTTTGTCTCATTCCTCACGTTCGAATAGCAGTTATGAGAGATGGCGCAAAATCCATATATGTAATGCCGGAGCGCGCGAATTCAGTTTCCATTTCCCTTACATATTGTCATAATGCCTGAGAAGATCTGTCTCACCTCAAATTACATCTCGCCGGATATCACGTACGAAGATGGCAATCTGAAAAGAAAGTCGAAGAGTTTTGTGTCTTGCCTTTAAACCAGTTGCTCGCTATAGTTACTCGCTGTAGCGCACCGCTGCACCGAGGATCTTAGGAGTGTCATTCATAGTTTATCCTTTGGTGGAGGAATTATTCTACCTCGGCGCATTTTTTTCTCTCCATATCTGCTTTTTCCTCCATCTGTATTCCATTCTTGTATCCTCAGAACAGAACCGCAATTCATGTTTTTTTGTGCGAGTGAGTGTGTTGAGTTATTTTCGCCGAAAGGCCCTCTTTCAAGTATTCCGATGGTCGCTCGACTGCGAAAAAAATGTTTTAAGCACTCAGAGGCCAAAACGATTCCATGAGAAGGTATCGGTGATACCTTTTATTTGCCACATATAGCAAGGCAGTTTTCGTCAGCAATAAATATACCGTACATTTATATATTTTAATCAGTGTAGCACAACGTAAGGGGAAGATTAAATTACCTAGTATTATATGATAGAGAATGAGGTACAAGTCTGTAATCAAATTTTAAAAAAGTTGCATAATTTTGAACAAATTCCACAGTGCCAAAAATTGTCGGTTTTTTATTCGATGTATACGGTACGGTTCTTAAGCCCGAGAAAATATTTGTCATACATTTTCATCAGTGATAGTTTAGGAATTGGGAAATCTGCAAATCATGCAATCAACCGCTGTTCTTAAGGATTGTTCCCATATTGAAATTAAGGCATCCGTGATGCATTTTATTTGCCGCATACAGTAAGAAAGTTTTCGTTTTCTATGAATTTCCCGTATATTTATATTTTTTATTAGTATAACACAGTGTAGGAGAAAGATTACATTACCTCGGCAGAGGATAAGGTGATATTCTGTCATCGAAGTTTGAACAATTACCATAGTGCCTGAAATTTTCAGTTTCCTTTTCTTCGGTGTCTATCCGGTACATCACGTTCTTTGGCCCAAAAAAATATTTGTGATCTAAGTATTCAGTGATGGTTAAGGAATGGGGAAACTTGCAGATTGTGCAGTTACCTGCTGTGCTCAAGGAACGTTCTCATATTAAAATTCAAATGAATGAGTTTCATATCAATGGGAGGATGATTCCGCTAAAAAACTGTATTACATTCTGAAAATGTATCAACGAATATTTCTTTAAGAGTGATGAGATTTCTATTTTCATTTATTAAGTCGTAAATCGAAAAATCATGAATAGAATCAAGCCTCACTGCTGATTTTATATTTGGATTTATGCCATCTGCTATACATTCCCATCTAGACCCGAGACGAGTTTACAGTGAACAAGTTTATGTATCGTATCCGAGGATTCTATAGACCACAAATTTACATAAAATGCGCTTAAATTCGCTTGAGATTTTATTGTTTCATTGGAATTTTTAATGTACGTTTTAAAGTTTTCTACCCCAATTTCTTCTTCGTCAGTTGAATTTAGATCGAAATCAATGAAAAACAAGGCTAAGAGTACTGTGCCGCTTTAGGTAATTCGTGAGTTAGCTGTGGGTGGCAAATGGTTGGGAAGAACCTATTGAACTTGATTAAATAACCTATGGCACCTCTGTATACCTATCAACTCATTAGTTTGAGAAATAGGTGCATCCCTCATTTTGTTGAAGTTATTTAGCGAGAATAACTATGAATTACTATAAATATTGAGAACTACTATTATACTAGAATCAACTGCTTGGGCCGTGACTTCGTGCTATGTATCCATCAGGAGCGAAAGTGTAACCAACTTTTATTGTATGCAATATATTATATATTGGTATATATCTATTCTATATAACTATTTATTGTAACCATATTCTGTGGTTTTGTAAAATTTGGTTTCTCTTTCACTTCTACTATTATAGTATTATCTCCGTCATCTTCGGTAACACCGGGGAGAGTGTGATTGCTCCGGAAACCATAATTTCGCGATAGTTTTTCAATCTACTAATGTTCTTAGGGTATATGAAAACGCTTCTTACTTAATGTTTTACATCGCTTACATTTTTTGGGATTACATCTTTGACTGTTCTCACTTTGAAGACCATCCTGGTCGTTCTTTCCTTCATTTTATCGAAAATCATTCCTAATATTCCAATTCTTCGTTGTAGCCCATATTTTTACTTTACTATATACCTACTACCCAAAGCAGCTCACCCTCTGTAATTGAGTTCAATATGTATGCCAAATTCTTTTAAATAGTAGCTTTTTTCTTAATAAAGAATTGTGTTGATCAATGGCGAGTCTAAATTTGTTGAGAGATTAAATAGTTTCGAAAGTGACGAAAGAGGAATTATAAGTACTTATAATTAATGCTGCAGAATTTTTTATGTATCGAAGATAAGTTGTTTTCATTTCGTTTTAATTAAGAAGATGTACCAAAAAGTCGACACCGAAACATTGAATTTAGTTTCTGAAGTCATCGGGAAATTTTTCTTCTATCGCGAGCTTTGAAATCAATCTGGGATGGATTTAAAAGTGCGCTTGCTTTGGAATGACCGGGCTTAAGTGAGTAAATAATTGATAGCGTTGCTATAAGGAATTCAGAATTAGATATCCATTTGATTCAGAACGGATCTCTGGAATAAAAATTCTTAACCACAATTCACCAACCTATGCCACTTCGAGAAGTATAATAAATCTAACTTAGAACATGATCAGACTGTGAACAGTGAGAGGAATGACGCCGACGTCTTCTAGGATGAAATACGCAGTTTTTAAAACAAAAGCTCAAACTTGTGCTCTCCCTGACGATGGGGAAGAAGTGGAGTTTCGAAACCCTTTGAGTATTGCTTAACCCTTTCGCGATTCAGTTGACCGCTTACAGATCGTTGAATGATTCAAGTCGGGCGGCGAGCGGAAATAACGATTTGCATGCACGTTTTACGCAACCCAGGAGACGATGTAGTTGTATATTCCTCGTACCGAAAAGGAAGGGGGCGTGGCGGATATTACTGGTGGCGAGGTCGACTGACGTGAAATCTTATGTCTTTAAAGGGAAACAATGAGATTGACAAAAACAGAAGCAGATATTAGGGGATGAGATGCAATTGGAATTAATGAAATGGTGATCGAAGTAGCAGGAAGAACGATATTGGGAAATAACACAGTTTAGGCATAAATCTCCTTACACCACAACTCCCACTAGATGTTTCGGACATGGTAAAGGACATTCTGCCATTATAAGCAGGGGCTAGAAAATAATGTTCATCTCCACGTTTCGTTCTCTAAGTGATGTAAATGAGGTAATCTTGAAATGTATAATGATGTAAATAGTAGTATACCTAGCTAATCCAACGTAATATTTGTGGGTGAATACTGTATTTACCTCATCATAGGCGTGTTAATTGAGAGAAAATCGTGAAAAAGGCATGGATAGGAATAAAATTAGGTTAAATTTTCAGTTGGAACAGTTTAAGTCAATGAACTACCCAAACCAAAAATATTTTTACTCTCTTGAAAGAGGTAGTCACAAATTCTAATGATCTATAGAGTAATGTAAGGATGTTTTCGAATACAATCAAAGTTAGGTATATTTATTTATTTAAAAGCTGCAAGTTGGTATTAACACCAGGTGGCAACGGTTGTTTGTATATTGTGGAATTGATCGTTCTGTAAGAAGGGAATATAAACATTTACGGTAAGTTGAAATAAACCACAATTTGTGAATTTTTCCTGAATGGGGGAAGTCTCTCCTGAAGGAAGATCATCAATTTTAGGTCACATGAGTCTACCAAGAGGTATCGTAAAAATCTCAGATCTGGTGATGGTGAGAAAATGTTTAAGCAATATGAGATACTATTGAGAATGACTTCGATGTGATGACGAACATTTCTCATACATAATTCCCATAAGGTTAAGTAGAGCCAATACAATTTTACTTAGAATAAATAATGCTCAAGTCACGACAAATTTTTATTATCTATTCATTTCATTTAAGCTGCAGATAGTCTTGACCACTTTATTTCATAACTAATGTAAATGAAGTTTATATTTAAGGTTCGTAGTTGGTACGTAAACCAATTATCTGACGTTAAAAATACTCGTAGACAAGGAAGATCTCGATAGGATAGATAACTTATATCGACGACGAGTTTTGATTGTAGTGCCCGTAAATGTTACAACAGTATGTAATTATTATCCATTTAAATACTAAACTGCATTCAACGAGTATGTTAACATCTTCAATGTAACTTTATTTTCTTGTTATTCCTCACCACATTGGTCAATTATTTTTTTGTTAAAATCTCCATAAGCTGGTTGTTATTTCTCTTTAAACTTACATCTGAAAGTGAGCGTTGAGGTCGTCGAAGCCAGCGGTGAACTTTTACGCAGAGAAATAAACTAAATTACTTCTATAAGATATTGTATCGATATGCGAAAAAGAAAATAATCTACCAAGTTTTAAATATATTCGAAGTCACGATCAAATCGCGTGTGTGTCATAACATAAGCGACCCTGGTGAGTGACATTAATATGGATTGCCGTTGGGTAGTCGGCGACCCGTGGTGACAATTTAAAAAAAATCCTCTCTCATCAAATCCGTCCTTCATTCCGCTAAATATATCAAGGACGTGACAGATGACATTGGCAGTGACAACGGTATCTTATCGGACCTTTATCGTGATCTATGACGTTAAAGGGACGAAAGGCATTCACCGATATCGATTTGGATTACAATCACGAACAAAATGTCAATCCAAAACTAGGTTCAAATAGCATTCTGGAAGGGCTTTTTAAACATCTTGACGATTGGGATATTTGAATCATCATTTTCCTTTATTATGAACGATAAAACGAGTTAACCTTTGAGACGGAATTCATCTTTCAACTCGTATTAGACAAACGATCATTACTTTACATTTGGATTCGACTTTCTTTGCTTTCTTTCATATCAGTTATGAATCTAAACTAACCTGTAAAGTTTAAGTTATTTCTTACTCTTTTTCTGATTATTTAACATAACGAAGTCACTGCTATACTATTGTATCCCTATCTTGCTTATGGCAATCTTGTACATGCAACTGACTCTGAGTAAATTATTCAGTCTGAAGACCAGTTGGAACCTTATCTCCTTTACCATTATCAACTAAGAGCTAGTTTAAGGTAATGAGGCTTACTAGGCAGGATGAGGAGTGAGGTAATTTGCCTTTGCTTTCCTCGACGATCCGAGGCAAGGTACCGGACAATGAATCAGTAAAATAGAAAATTCAATCTGCTTGTAAATATGTTTTATTTTATTCTTCGTGGAAGCAGTATAGTGACAATGGTAATGTTTTCAATTTAAATTAAAACAATTGCTTTCGTTGAATTACTCGGAATAGGAAAGAAATGACACGAAAGTTTGGATAAATATTCTTTAAATTTCGACCACGAAATACGTGTTCTTCGAAGCAGGAAAAATGAAAATCATGGCTGCACTTCGTGAATCTTGCATCTCGCCTCTCACGTCCTACAACTTTGGTCGGGTTTTTAATTCTTTCCCTGTTTTGCGAGAGGATTTATGCTAAAACTCAGCTCGCCGTACGGTTTTGCCATAGCGACGGGTTCGCTCAGCCCACAATCATACTGAAAGTCACGTTCAGAAAGTCGAAAGGGTCCGAGCCCGTGAGCGTGTCCACAAATGAGAGACCAATCCGGCGATATGCATTCCCAAGGCGTCTTCTTCCGAATATCCCATAAGTATACGGAAAAACAATAGGCTGGCGATTCGGAAGTTTATCCCTTGCTTTCGATTCGAAATGGACGCTTAAACTCCGTCACGAGATTTCATTTTCCGTCCGTAAGAGGAGAGAATAGGAAGAATGCTCTCTTCTGGCTTAAGCTACCGAAGGATTTCCATTGAGGTGAATTGTCTTATGTTACCAAATAGGTTTCTGAAAAAAATATGAGATATGTGACGATATTTTGATTTTTAATTGTCATACTGATGTTGGAGCCTGGGCGCTCTGTATTCTTGCATTATGACCTTCTACAGATCATTATGAATTATTTATTGCTTCATTGGTCACGCTAACAAAAAGTGTATGGAGTTTTAACAAGTGAAGGGATATGAAAACATATTGACAGAAAGATTATATTGATAACAGGATTATATTGATAGCATTCAATTTATAGGCTAAATTTGAATTGTTCATCGAAAAATGGAACTAAGTAATGGGATGGGATTAGAAATTTAGGGTTGAAAATAATAACTCGAAATAGGTAGTAAATTCGTGATACTACTGATAATTTTATTAAAATTTATATCAAGGAATGCAATTATTTTGTTAGTGACTTTAGTGGTTGGAGAAAGGGAACAATTTTTATTAATTTACTTTTTTATTTTCATTACATCTAACATATCCTAGCAAATATGTAATTTAAAGCTGATCAAGTGCTATACCACTATCAAAACATTTTCTAGATAGTCTATAATTAGTCAAAGGAATAATTTAACCCTCCCAGGAAGAGAATATAATTCATGAACCGTAAAAATTATCCCTTTAATCAATTACTGACAAGATTAAAAGTATCTCATCGTTCCTGGGTAATTCAGCATCTACAGGTCATATTCCATAGATTGTTACCAATGAAGATATCGATGTCTATGACAGCAATATCTACAATAAAAGTTTGAATTTACTAAATATTTTTACAATAACAAATTTAATATTTAAAACCATTTTACCGTGACTAATCTTGCAGGCTACCTAAAAAAGTGACATGCATAACAGGCGCGAATGGTAAAGTCTTGCAAGATTCTTCTATCTACGAAGGCTCACTTCAAGTGATTGATGAATTTCCTATTTCAGCTGTATCTCGCAGCCAATAACAACTACGCGCTCTAATTTTTGGTAACCTTTCTTTATAATACGTTATCGCCATTTAGTTAGCGAATTTGGTAAGTATACTAAATTAATTCCAAAATTAGACGTGGAATAACATTGCTTGATATTAATGTTGCAATCTCAATCTTATATTAATTTGATATACACTTATACATTCATATTATCTAGGTTTCATTCGGTAACTATAAAATGTTTCTTTTTCCCTAAGATCTAAAGTAGCAATTATAATTTTGGAATTATCTATGGAAATCCTCACTTTAAATTTATAGAAATATTGCGATATAAATTGGTCTACTTGAAAATTAATTATTAACTTTATAATTATTTTATGAGCTAAGATTAATCCTATATTAATATCATATACCCTTCTTTTGAGGGTGTTTTCCTGCAGTGGAAATTTTTTCCTATGCTCTTAGCTTAGGTTTTAAACCCACATAGTAGTTTTCTTCTCTGTACTTTTGCAATCTATCTATTTCTTTCTGTTCCAACATGACAAAGGGTTAGGTGTAAGAAGAGACTTGATAGTCACAATCTCGCCCTGAATAAAGTCCTTTATTATTATTATTATTATAAATTATCTTATCAATGATATTGATTGGTGACTTAGAGGAGAATCCAGTTTTCTCTCTGTAATATAATTTATCGTTTGTTTCCTTTGGATAAAGTTTCTGGAATCCTACTCAGCAGTAGAATTGCAGCGCGAAAACACTGCTGTGGAGAGGCTATTTGAGAGTCAAAATATCATCGTTGGCATTCCGAGAGGTGTCCCATTGAGGGCGTACCTGTCCAGAGGCAATGGCCGGATGGCTCCCTCACCAAATTGTCGCTCGGTTTCGTCATCCAATCGCAGAAACATTTTCGGGCGGCGACGCCACGCGGCATTTGCGATGATTTATTAATTCGTTTGGCGCCAAGGAGGGATGGCGGAAGCGGGTTTCGTATTCGAGCGCCGTGCTCAACTTGCGCACAGGGTGCACGCGTGCCTTGCGTCACTGTGCTAATCAAAGGGCCAAGGCATCAGCGGTGCTACTCTGGAAAATGAAGTCGGTCGTATTTAGGCAAAGTAGGGTAATGACTATAGGTCTGCGAAGGCGTCCTCATCGAAAAAGCAGGGGTGAAGTAAATGCGAAGGGGGAGAACGTGGTTAAATGCTTGTGTGGCTTCTTTGAGGCACGAATAGAAATGCAATTCGTTTTGAGACATTTTAAACATTTTGGTTTCAAGTTGGTTAGATTAAATAATAATTTATCTAGATTTTATTTAAATCGTATTTGTAATATAAGGTTTTTGACAAAAATATGTTATATAAAATAAGTATTTATTAAAATAAATCAACTTATTTTGAAACATAAGAAATTTTAAAAATAGGTATATCTTCACCGTTAAATAAACAATAAGAAAACTCAATCATCGGTAAGAACTGTCATTAAAATCACAAAAAGTTTCGAAGCGGGAAATGAAAGTAATGTAAATGTAATTATAATTTTTTGAATTAAATATTTTAACAACGTAAAAGATTTCCGTTTATTGAAGGAGTAGGTAAATTGTATATTTATCACGTTAAAAATTATTCTATGATATTCAAATGGCAAATAATTATATTTTTAGTTAAATTTGCTTTGAAACATTCATTAATTCACTTTTCCTTGACATTTTTATCGTCCTGTTATCATCATTAAATATGTAAGTAGTGTAAACATACCGGTATATTTGTATTTTATAGACAAATTTTGTTGGCGTAGAACAGCGATGCACAAACTATGGCCTGTGGGCCGAATTAGGCACGCCGGAAACATTTATTCAGCCAGAGAAGACATTGATTGCGATAATAATGAGCGACAATGAAACGATTTGGGATCTATTAAAATTTAACTATTGCCCATGACGTATTAACATAATAAAAATTACATGTACTGCTGATGTACTAGCCTTAGCTTACTGCATGGCCAAGTGAGAATCCATCCATAGGCAAGGATAGTGAAATTTATAATGCCCGCAATAAATGTGTTAATTATTCCTTCAGAGTAATGAGTTTGGACGCCATAGGCGTAATTTATAACATTATATAGTGCGTTTGTGCGCAGCTGTTAGATTGAGATTTATTCTGATCTAATTCAGACTAAAATCAACTTTACGATAATGTAACTTCCAAATCTTACCTTTTATTAGCCGATAATTAGATTTTTATATCTTAAAACATATTTGGAAATCAATTAATTCTATCTGCAAGCATTTCATTTTTTATGTAATTATTTGGTTTAAGTAGGTGGATTCATATTAGCTGTACTACTTATATTTACAACTTTGTTTTAAGCTTTCTAAACAGATAATAGCTTAATTTTTCCCAAATAATGTTCAACGGAATGTGTGCAATTGAAAATATGGACTTAAGCATCAACCGCTGAATCTCTCTTCTTAACGAGAGAAAATTTCTCAAGGATCCTCCTCTTCCTATAGTCTTCAACCACACAGCCCTTTGTCGAACTTAGCTGGAGTTCGTTGTTCTTCTTCCCACTCTGTTAATTAACAGAGACCCATCTTCTGAGAAGGTTCCCTGGTTTATCTACGCGCTGTAATTCTCTAAAGAAGATTTGAAGATTTAAAGCAGACGGAGTTTGCTCGAGAAACCAATGTAAAGGGAGCAGCACCATCTGAGAGCAGCGGTAGTTTGTGCGAATACAAAATAACTGGGCCAATCACCAAACGATTAGCACATAAGCGAATACTAAGTTTCTGAAATGAATACTGTATGAATTTCTAAATTAGATGCTCTAATAGAATAGATGCTTAGTAAAAACAAATGATATTATATAGAATGTTTTAAATTATAAATTATATTAAATTCCAATCAATTCCAAAATCTAATTGAAATCCACTCCATAAAAGGGTATTTCAAGAGCTGGTTGATCTACTATTCATTGAATGTGGAAGAATCCGGAGAATTGATTCCGTGACACTAATGACAAAATTCACTAAAAGTGTATCCTTTCAATTCTCATTTGCAGTAACGATAGCCGAACCTTTTAGGTAATGAAAATTGAAATGGATAGCTATAATACTCTTTAAAAGACAATTTTATTCACTACATTTTAAGATACTCCTATAACGATCATTTACAATTAAGAAATGAGTTCATATAAATTTACCTTTCCTGGTGATATTTAAAGAAAATTACCAACTAATCACTGGAAAAAATGATAATACGACTCCTAACTTTGCAGACTTGCAAAGACACAGCCTTAAATAATTTATAGGCAGGGAATTCACGTTTGAAAATTTTCAAATGTATGCAATATCTTTTCTTATGGATAAAATGGACATTGGAAGCTTTTTATTCATGAAATACCCCGTTTTATCGTTTAAGACATCATAAAGAAACCGTAGTTTTAGTGTAATCAAATATTAGTTTTTTAACAAAAAATTTCAATCATAATGACTCCAAAATCGATATTCCCCAATGCTTTGCAAGTCGCTGAAATGTTTTATAAGTTCTAAGAAAACAACCGTATTCTTTCACAGACAATGCCATTTAAGTCTATGATTAATAATTTTAAAATATATTATCATTTTTAATTTTACTTGTTTGTTTTAAATAATCACACAGCTAAATGTTTACATTACGTATATCATTATCATTGGTTGTGGAAGCTGAGAGAACGTTTGACAGCTGTCAGCTACCACTGATGAATTGAAATAGTCATTCACCTTGAAAAGTTATAAAAAAGAAGAAGGTACCTGTCAGTTTTTCGACAAGATTAATAGAAGCTTCAAGTTAGATTCAAATCTTTCGGAAAAAGAAATAATACATTCGTTATCTATGATCTATGAGGAAAGCACGATGGAATACGTCTGTTCTTATCTTCTCTAGCTTTCACACTGAATCAAAGACAAAAACTTCTTAACAATTTATTTGTAATTTGCATGAATATCTTTAGCTAGATTAGATTGAACAAGATCTGAAATCTTATCAGTAATGGTAAATAGCATTTTAATTCTATCTTTACTCACGTTATAAAAAAGTTTCCCTAAACATACTCTATGTATTCAACACCAAATTTAATTGTTCTCTACTAAGTTATTTTTCAAGATAAAGGATCAGTATCATATGGAGATTCTCTTGATTTATTGGTTCAGAATTAAAGCAAAAAATGCATACTAATTAAAGTAGCGAGAATCAGTTAAACTTGAGGAAACGAAAGAAATCCTCTGTATAGCCACACAAGAATGCGACAAATTATCTTAAAGAGATATCTTTCGGGTGAAATTTGGGGAATTTCCTTGAGATTCGGATATGTGGATTGGGGAAGGGGATTTGAGGAAGATTCGAGGAACTTTATTCAATGAGAGGAGTTCATTAACGAACAGAAAGTAGGATTGGGAGGAGGAAGATGGTGGAAAAGGAGATAAAGAGAGTTCGAAATGTATATTAAGCTGAGAATAACTGAGATATTACAATCTTAGCCCGATGATAATTCCATGCATTGAAACCATGGCTTTTGAATGTATTTCTTGTTACGGAATAAAGAACATTCATTTTTCAATATTCGTTTGACCTGATTTTTACTATCGAAAAATTGTATCATTCAATTAAAACTTTATTATCATTACAGATCGTAAGAGATTGAGATTGTTCGTATACAATCTGCATTCATGTAAATTAAATAAGAATGTATATTTTTTTAGAGCTTTCCAAGCCTAGTATATGGCAGGAATAACTTACGTAAAATAATTTACTATTTAAGAGTAACTGCTCGTCTATTGGTGTAATTATATATTGAGGTCCTTGCTGCTATAAATGAGTTTAGAGATCAACGACCAAGAGTATAAAAATTAACATTACTTAAATGAAAATGTAAGCTTGAAAAAAACTTCTGGTAGACAGGAGGAAAGAAATTCTGTTTAGTGAAAGAGGATGATTTTTATATCATACTAAACTTGTATCAATCTCGCCCATAAATAAAGTCCTTCATTGCTATTTTTTATTATTAGCGTACAAGGAACTTGAAGTTAGAAAAGTATTCAGCCCTTCAAGGATCTATTAACAAGTCCACCGTCGGCATCATCAAGTTTGGATAAAAGTTAAGCCTGACCTTTTACCTGACCTGCTAATACCGATCTGGAGAATGGAATTGTTAAAGTATAAAAGTCTACAAAACCATGACAAAAATAACAAAAATTTGCGCATAATTTTAACATGGGATGTAAAGAACAGTTACAAAAGTGTACGAATGTTATATTATAAAACTTTATTTTCCTTGCCAACTGTCACTCAGGTGGGAAAGATTATTTCAAGCCTAAGGATGAAAAATATTAGCTCCACTTATTTTAAGGTAATTATCGTATTTGCAGACCTCGAAAATAAGTATTAGAAAAACAGCCAGGAATATCGTTTTGAAAAAAAAATATTATGGAAGTAAAGTTTAAAGATCGTTTTAAGCAATTTGAAGAATTCGGGGACACATCTTCGATTCGTGATTTGATTAATTGATTCTCTAAAAATTTGGATCGAAATCAATCGGTGCAGCTCAACCGGTTTAAAATCAAAAATCACGTATTAATCGATCTTGATGGAATCCCCCTTTTAATTTAACTGCAGACAGGCACTTGGGCTTTCTGATGCCATTCCTTTGGGTCCGCTACCTTGTACGTTTCTTCGTAAACATATGGTAAAGAGGTACTATGTAAAGAGCTCCCCGATGCTTTGTTTACCTAGCTTAGTAACAAGAGCACTGATTATAGATATCAAATTAATAACGTTTATATGAGAAAATACGGGTAAATGTAAGTAATGTAACACCGAGATCTATCTATCACGGTATCTTAATAACCGAAAAGGTGATGGCGTGTTTAGTTTACTATTTTTCATCTCCAGATTAATATACAAAGAACGTTAATTTCGAGTCAAGAATTATAAAACTAAAGTAATCGGTTTTATAATAATAGTAGTAGAAGGGGAGCTTATCTTTAAGGGTATATAGAAGAAGCTTCTCATCTCCAGTGACGGTATCTCCTCATGGTGCGTAAACATACACATTATGATATGAAGTATTCTTAAAGTAGCTGTGTTTACGTATCCTGGGTAATCAATGTTGACATTGTCTGACAGCCATATCTGGGAATGTCCACACCTGTCAGTGAATATAGATGGAACATTTCAGAGATTATCTCTCACCATAATGAATAAGAGGTGCGGGATAGTTGTGCTTTAATCCAAGGGGGGCCCGGGGACCAGAAAGGCTGGGTATCCCTGGTTTCCAGTAGGATCCTTCCTTCCAGCAGGATAGAAAGAGCATCTGAATGGGAAAGAAGGACTCAGGGAGTAGGAGCAGGCTTGCGTGGGAGGATTTTAAAAGTGTGTCAAGACGGAAAGCAAAGATTAGGCGACAGAGCGAGGGTGTACGAGGAGATAAAGTTCATTAGCGAAGGGGTAGGAAGTCCAGTCTCGTCATTTGCGAGATTCCGGTGGCGGCGCTGAGGGGCTGCGTAGTAAACGTCACAGTCGAGGCGCGCAGAGCGCAAGGACGCGAAAAAGAACGTCGGGTACAGCGTGGGTCGTAATAGCAGCATCATAATGCTTTCATTTTCCATCTCTGAATCACTGCACGTGATGGCAGTGTTTGACCTCGTCCGATGCAAATTTTAAAGAGGAGGCGCACCCGATCGAGAGTGTATGGGCGGCGATTGCTCGAACTTATTATCCGAGTCGCTGAGCCGCGAATAATCGAGAGACTTAATGAATTTGAAAAGTCCGTCTGAAGTTAATGAGTTTTCGGAGGTCTTTTCAACTTCGTGGGAGAAATAAGGAGAGCATCGACCGTGAGATTTATGATATTCCGAAAAACTTAAGGGAAGGATTTCAGATGCTAAATTGTGCGGAATTTGGTGTTTTGTTTTTCGTCGGAATGCTCTTTTGAGAAAAGGTTAAAGTTCCAAGTTAAACTTTATGATCCATTTGTTCGATTTATGTTAAAAAATTCATAAGCAAGGCCTTATTGCCGCCGCAGATGACAAATAAAGTTTATCAGACTTCGAATAAAATTAAATAGTTCATGTTTGATTTGATCAATGGCTCATGAATTTCGATTAGATTTATTTCATTTTGATGATTTGATTTGACAACTATTTTTAAAGTTTCTAAATATTTCATTTAATATATAATTCCTTAGATCTGTAGGAGTAACCTTGATATTAGATGCTCCGTAGTATTTTAATACAAGAGCTTCAGTAAATGTTATGGAGAGAGATATTTACCACGTGATATATGTCCTCATTTGCTTTAACTTTTGTGTATGGCCGTACTTTTGTACACGCAATGTTTCCATACCTTTTGCTATCACTGGAAAGAAATTATAAAATGAGGATAATGATGATCTTGAAAGCCTTTGCTAAATTAATACTATTCATGAAAAGAGAGGTGATAAATTCAGAAAAAATGAAAGATTAATGCAGCCATAATGTAATCCACATACAAAATTAATTACGACAGATTTCTTATAATTTTATAGATCAAGTTTGCTTTTCAACCGCCACCAAACATTAAGTGATATAATTTCAAAGAGGTACAATTAATTAAATTGACATTTAAAAAAACTTGGAGATTTCTCGCAATCAACCCTTGTTCCTATCTATAATATTTTCTTTAAAATATCTTTCATTATTTTAATTTGTTAGGCATAGTATTTAGGACCAAATGGACGTCCCAAAAATTTATATTACGTACACGCATAAATATGTTCGTTTACTGTCAGCGCAATTAATATTAAGATTTTTTCATGGAGCTATGAAATTTTTGTTTGACAGCAAAGAAATAATATTCATGAACATTTTAAAATTATTATGTTAGTAGGCATTCATTATTTTGCAAGGTAATTACAACATAATGTAATATTGTAGTTTATGAAGGATAATTTTTTTATAATTTCAGCTTTAAATAGACTATAGATCTAAAGAAAACCGTGAACTATGCCATTTTGTTTATTTTTCTTAGGCACGATTTTGTTGCAAGATATTTAGCCTTCGAAAGAAAATTCATCGAAAGATTACCGAAGTCCTCGATATTACCGTTGCTAGTTCCCTATGGGTGTCTTAACTCGCCATATGTGAGGCCAGAAATCTCATTAATGATAATTAGTAGGGAGATTTATCACCAGTTTCCCGAAGGATTCAAAATCCGACTTTCGATCACATCTGTGTTTGCCCTCCTGTAATTACCGTGATTCATAATCGAAAGCCTTTTCAAATTGCACAGCTGACTTCTATCGTAAGATTCCACTACAAATTATCGATGCAGTGAAGTTGAAAATCGCCATTTCTTACTAAAACAGGATTGGCATCCTCGGTAAATACAAACATGATTTTCCAGTTCAGCTGCCCATCCAGTAGTAGATTATGCGGTAACACATATGTTTTTGATAGTATCTTAAATCCGTAAAGCAGCAATAGAAGATTGCAAATGCTATCGAAAAGTAAAGATAGTAATTTTTTGCAACTACATTCATGATACGTCTTTGTTAAATGCACGGAATTATTTTCTTGGGATAATTTTTTCAGACTGTTTTCTGAGCAGTATTTCAGAAACTGTGTCATATTGAAAAATTAGGTAACCTATCATGTGAAGAATTTATTACAGATGAAACTTGAATATTTCTTTAAATGAACGCTGAAAGTAAATACAATTTATTTCAGAAAGTACTATAAAAACTAATTTGGCGTTTGTATTCCTATCGTATTATTGAGACGATAACGGGATTCTTCTTTGCAATTAATTTTATTCTAATAGGATTCAGCAGAGATTTAGGAGATAATTCTTTTACGCTAAGTTTTAGTAATGGCTCATAAAACCTTTGATTCTGGCAAACGATTTTGATATAAAATACTTCAATTAAAAATTCAAGTTTGCAAACGAACTTAAATCTAAGTCATTGCGCTCCGAGCTTTGGAGAAAATTTATGTAAAGGATTCTTTTATTTGTTTATGGCATGTTAAAATAGTATTTTATGTGAATCTTCCTTTGAAATTAAAAGGTATACAGGTTAAAATAATTTTTCAACACAATAGATTTGCTTAATAACTCTTCTCAATGAAATATTAGTTATGCAGGCTACATGCAACCCACAAAATGTCCTAACTTCGCATGCTGGTATTATCAGTTAAAGGTTTGGGACCCGTCTCCCAAGTTAGATGCCTTTGAACGGCAGAATCACCTTGCTTTGATATTAATACTAAATTTTACGATTATAAACAGGGAAAATCTTGCTTCAAACTCAGGCAACGAAATAAGGAAACGTGGCACAAAATTCTGCACTCAAATTTCCGCCCTTAAACTGTCTGTAAGTAATCTTTCTCAGATGTTTCCTACCCGAAATCCATTCCCCGAATGCCCAATAACATCCTCGTTTATCGCTCAAACGTTTGTAAAACCAAAGTCAGGAAAGAAGTGTCTGTTTTACCTTCCGTAAGGGGAAGATCTTCTCATTGGGATGGCGCTTCGAACTGCCCACGGTGAATCAGATCCCCTTTGGGCAAAAAACGAAGCATCCGCAAGAAAGTGCACGGCATCATCTCGGAAGCCATTAACGAGGAAATTACCTCTCTTGATCATAGTAATTTATCGCTCGGAAGCCCTTCCACCACTTTTTTCGACTCCGCTTTTCTTCCTGGCAATCATTTCGTGTGCAGCGCAGCCTCTTCCTCGATGCTCCAAAAGGATTCTTATTTTAAACGAATTCTGAAGTGGTAGCTCGTTAGCTCTTTGCACTAACTGAACTTGTATGGAGATTACACACCCCTATCCGCCGCTCCTCAGGTGCACCATTCAAATCGTTGGCTCAGCAAACAAATTTATCCTAATTTTATCGTTGAGAACCGTGAGATAATTGCGTTCTGGCATAAAATGCATCCATAATAAGCCTCCAGAAGAACATGGGTAGACCAGAACACGAGATATAGTAAAGGATATTCGATATATAACGGGTATAATGCGAACCCCTGCTATTATGGCCGATTCGATATTGAGCGTATATTAAAAGAAATGAATGTTTGGACAAGTCGTTTTAAAAATTCATTCTTTCTCCTACGATACGCGATAACGACAGGCTGAAAAATGAATTAAAACCACAGGTGTGTACATCCAAGTCGAACCTTATTTTGTAGGGTTTCAAAGTAGATGTAGTAGAAGATTTTAGAATTCTTTGCCTATAAACGTTAAAATTGTATTTCTATTCTTGTAACTGAAGACGATATCTAAATGTCAAGCTAACACAGATCCCCTTTGCTCTATTAATTAAATATTTATTTATTATACACATCGCCACAGTTAGTTGCTAGAACTAGTGACGACGCTAACATAAGCTACTTTTGACACCTAACACCAATAATTTTTCAAAATTCTACATATACAAATACACAAAATTGGTATCCACCAACCTCCTCCGTTAGCTGCGATAATATACAAAATACAGTGATTTATATTGGAAACAGCTATAACTTACCAAATAATCACTGCATGCTCTATGTATGTTTGACAATTAACTCGAACATTCCGAACCTTAAATGTACAATTACAGAAAATCAGTACGGGAAAGTACATGCCCACAAACTATAATTTCTTTTAAATAGCGTGTTAAGTTGAATCGTTACATTTTATACATCAACTAGAAATTTCTTTGAAGTAGCTCAATAGTTATAGTAAATCGTCCGTCTTCCTCTAAGTCTCGACCTTTATATTTTTAACGTTATAATTCATAGCTGCATTTTTCCAATTTTTGTATTCTTTCCCACTATGTAGTCTTTGCTATTTACTTACGTGGGCCATGAGCAGGATCAATAAAAATGCAAATCATTCAATCATAAAGTAAATACGATCGGAGAACCATTCTCTCATTTCAGTTCTTTTAATCCTGTTATATATGCCACATCCCAATCTTGTTCTTACGCCTTCGAATAAATTATTACTGGACCTACGCCTTCCTTTCTTTCCTAAGATCATATCTCTAAAATAATTGGCATGGTAGGCACTGCGCCTTATACTATCTCATATACATTTAATCTTCCTTCTCTCAATTTCATATTCTCAATTCTTTCTTATATTTCATACTTCCTTTACCCATTCTTTCTTTCCTCATTCTTCTTTCATTGTTTACCGGTGGTGTCTAGCTACGCTATCGCTCCAATCATAAGTTCCCGGGTTTGAATCCCGGGTGATAGGATTTTTATGATTGTTGTTGTGTTTTTTCGTCTATTGTTGCTGTTGCTTTGGTGAAGAACCCCCTGACAAGTTCAGGAGAGCTTAGGAGGACTTCACCAGGTAGTGGCAACAGCAAAAAATTATTATATACATTATATCTACATCTTTATATCTGTCAATTAACTTCTTGTCAATTTAATCCTAATATAATTACATTTTTTCACATCCTTAAGATCTAACTCTCATGAATAAAATAAGTTTAATTAATTTTATAGCAATTAAAGTGAAGTTGATCACATAAAATTCAAAAAATACATACGTAAACCTTAACCTAAAATATGGGTGAAACGTAAATGTCTATGTCTATGTAAGAACCCTGCAAGCCGCCTTTCGGCGTGTGGCAGGGGGTGCAAGCACCTTGACTCTATTTTCCTAAACGGTTGCTTTCGCGTATACTTCGGGGAAAAATGAATTTTTGAAGCGATTCGTTCTAACATCTATTTCCCTAATCTTTCTGGCAGTATCAGAACGTCCCATATAACAGGGGGGTCGCATTATATCGGTTACAACATCTGAGAAAGTAATTTATCTAGACTTATTTAATAAATTTATCCTTTGAATTTTTCTTTTATCTTCTAATGATTCCCATCCCACGTCCTGTAACATCTGAGTGACACTCGCTGTTTTATCGTAGCAATTCTTTACAATCGTATCGCCTTTCGTTGTACTTTTTCTAAATCCCGAATATGACATTTCTCGGCGGGGTCCCATACACTACATGCATACTCAAGGTGAGGCCTAATTAACGCTAAGTAACATCGCTCGCGAACTTTTTATTCGCTCCTACCGACTATTCTTTTAACGAAACTTTCATATATTTGAATTATGTTACCATGTTAGGATGCCTTTTGGTCATATTCGGTAGTGAGAGAGACCTTCATTCTTCCTTTTTATGTACTTTGAAATAATAACCGAATGTATACTGATACGGCTTTGGCAAAGAATGGACGAGCAGTTTCCAAACATCCGATGAAATAGCCAAGTACTAATGGGAAAGAACAAACATCAAGAAATATAAGATCCACTCCAGAATATTGATTGTCAATATTGGCAGATTATTGTGTGTTGAAAGAAACGAAGAAACAACTTAATGCATCCTTTCAAAGTGATTGAATGTTAGACTATATTGTAGGGAAGTGACGTTTGTTTACGATCGTTTTCTGAACCTTTCTTCCGTATCGCACGAGCAGAATTTTCAAGACCTTAGGTTACAAGGGATTTTAACATAACAGCCATCGAATGAAACATTGTTAAATCAAATGTCCTGGATTTGAAATGATAATCGAATTTATAAGGAAAAATACCCTATAGTCATTATTTACTTATATAGATATATAGATCGGTTATTCAGCTCCAAGTAGTTCCATTGAGCACCTTATTACGTAAAATATTTAAAACTTGTATAAGTAATCATATTCAATAAGGAACAAAATTTAGTTAATGAAATTAGTTTCAGAAATTTTTATCCCTGATAAAGACTAAGAAGGGGCAATATAATTTGGTTTCCATTTATACGGTTAGAATGATGTTTAGTCTAGGAAAACTTGGAAGGCTTCAAGTTAAATTAAGATCTTCTTTCCGCTTTCTGTGCAGTCGTCTGTCAGTCAGACTCAATTTCTCTGCCAGAAAGCTCTGGCGAGGGGATGAGGCGACTATGCTAGGTGAGAAGTGAGGTATTTCGCCCTTATTTTAATGCTTATTGTTAGTCAGAATACTCTTAAAACAAATAGCAATAGTAAAATTCACAGTCGCTGGCGATGTCTTGTGGAAATACATCATGATGAAGAAGAAGATTATTGTACTTTTTCCACACTTTTACTGTGGAAAAAGTACAATAATCTTCTTCTTCATCAAATAGCAATAGATTTTCCATAGATGCTGCTCGTGAATATCTTAAAAATATCTAAAAGATCCTGGTTTTATAACTATTTTACATAAAAATCCACTGAGTAGGGCTTCGTTATGTAACACTCCATCACAACATAAGAAAAGGAGAAGGGATAGTACTATTTCCACAATATTTATTTCATAATAATCTCCATAAAATATTGTGGAAAAATTACGTTTTCTAATCCTTTTCTTTTGTTATTTTGAATTACATCTCATCTGCATTAAATACCTTGCCTAAATCAAAAATCCTTCAGATGAGAGATTAATTATTCATTAAATACGACGTACATTCATGCAAATTATTTACGGGAATACTCTTAAACATGTCCATGCCCCATGGTATTTACTATATGACCAGCAAATATTAACATTAAGATAATTATCCTAATTTTTAATAGTGCATCTCAAGTGCAGGGAAGATAATTCTAGCATATGCGTCGCATACCTTGGTCGAGACCACTGCTTACCGTGTGAAAAAGAATGACAAAGAATGGAAAAGATTCATTTTTTAATTGAGTTTTCTATTTTATTTTTGATATTTTTACCGTGCGTAATCTAAAACCCATTAGTCTTCATCACATGGCAAATTCGGAAACTGTTTACTTCAGCTCCACATATGCATTTTACGACCTCGCTCCCCTTTAACTACGCCACTTGAAAACAATTGAGGATTCGGAAAATAACAATAATGACCAGATCATGACGAGCATAACAAAATACCTCTTGGTTCGAAACTAAACGAAACAAATTGCTCTCTGATTGCATAGGTGTTTCCTCGATGCTTACAGAGCGATGCATATTCTGTGATGCAATCTTTCTGGAAACAAATGGCCCGATTAGAGGGGCAACATCAACCTTCCGATTGTTTTAAACGAGGGAGATCCTGAGGAGTCGGGGTAGTTGGCGACTTTTTACATTTTTTTTCCCCAATTCCTTCACGGATGAATCTCGTTATCCGCTCACGAATTGTTGTTAGCTTAAACGACTCTCACGGTAACTTTTTTCACGTTGTTTTTCGACTCCGATTTTTTCCCGCCATTAGCCGTGAGCTATTGTTGGTACTGCGCCCTGGCGATGAACTCGAGCGTTATTTTCCTTTGAAACTCCTTTTCCGATCGACTCCCCCTACTCTCGAGTTTTCATTCGCCTCCGGTCGTTTTTCCGCCATAAATAGAATCCCTACGTTAAACTCTTTTTTTAAGAGCTGATTTCTCCCTAATTGTAAGGCTGTTTCAACTGTTCAGACGTGTCTAAACTTGGATTGCTTTTTCTTTTTTTTTTTCTTTCAGGAACTAGCCATCGAGTCGATATCCAGCTGTTTTACATTCGGCGGGCGGACTCTAAAAGTTTTATTGTCTCGATTCGGCATGTTAGCGAGGTTTTTAATGTCATAAAAGCGGAGGCATTTTTTCCTGCTCAAACCGTGAAAATTTTGTTTCCTTGTAGAAATGAGAACTACCTGTGATCCATTGTTTGCGCAACAGGAGTTTAAAACTAAAGAATGACCGCAGGCTTCAATCAATCGGCCATCGATTCATGGTCATACAGTTCGTTGGACGGATTGAAATATCCTTGAAATAACTCAATCATAACAAATGTTTGGAGATCGAATCGGCCATCCAAAGAATGGAACTATGCAACGGGTTTTAAAGTTACACAATATCAGAAAAAATTCATATCCTTGAAAAGAATTAAGAAAGCAAAATATGATCCTACCAATAAATAACCTCTCTTCTGTTTCCTGGACTAGAACGGTTTTTTTACAATGAATAGTTTATAACTACTACTTATAATAAAACTTTTGATTACATTTATATATTATGAAATATTTTAATATACATTGTGTATTTAAAATTATTTTATTTACATGACGCCACCGATAAATTATGCAAACACTTTTTTTAAGATAACAAAAATACGTTATAAATACTTAAAAATGTAAAAATACGTTATTAATTCCTGATTACAGTCATAGAAATACAAAAATAATTGATTCATAATCTAAAAAATATAAAATGTATGTAAAACTTATCCTTAAATATTCATCATATTCATCTCTCGCCGATGCAAATAATTCTAAATTCCCAGTTGCGCGAAGGCCGTATGAATACTAATACCTCTTCCATTAGCCACGCAATACTTTGGAAATAGTAAAAGAAATAAGCAAATAGGCAAGTGTAAGCTTAGTTTCCATTGCGTAAGTATTCCACGCATGTGTGCACATTTAGAATGTACTGTGTGAGAAAATCTTTTCATAGTATTCAAAGAACAGCGACGAAAAATCAAGCCATTAATTACGACCTTGAATTCCTCACTAATTTCTATTTTACTATGGCAGTGGACTTGAAGTGAGGTAAAGTAATATTAGACAATTAAAAGACAAAATAATATCACAACTATTACTGTTTCCCTTCGTCAAACCATTCCATTTTTATTCAACTTAATAAATTCCAAGGTTTGCGGATTTCGGTTTTTGCGAAAGCCGCGATATTTTTAAATTAAATTAGATTAGATTCAAATGAAGAATATCCCATTCATTATACAATGACGGCAGTAAAAGACATCCTTGTGTTATAGCTATTATTATAAACATATTAATTATAACACATGAAAATTTTCGCGCGTTTTTCCTGTTAGGCAAAAATATAAATGCATCTTTCTAGGATAACTATAGATTAGTAAAATCAGATTAATCGCTAAAATTTCTGAATATTAGATAACTTAATACTAATTTAAAACAATAAATTTATTTATTGAAAAATCAGTTCAGAGAATTTTTGATATGTGACTTCGATAGCATTAATAAGTAGTGCGTAACATTTCATATGGCCATTTGTATTCTTAGATAGTCACAAAAGAAATATTAAGCTATTAAGTGCATTAAGCTTGTTAAAATTCCGTCAGTAGTGTCTTAGCATTAAAAACTCTTCCGGTCTCTCGAGGAAATTCGTCTTTAACTCGGCATAATAAATGTCACCACTGTGTGAGATGACGGGCATACGCTAAGTAGGATACGCCTGTCAATTATATAATCAAGCAACGGATGGCGACCTTGAATGCAGCCAAGGCTCTCGTTTTCATTCGAACGTGGCAGATTAAAACGTTTGTTTTCTTAACCTTATGGTGAGAGTGATCGCTTTCATAATCGGCCGCAGTGAATATCTATTTTATGGCTCAGAACATGACGGTAGTTTGCATAATTTTTCTCACACTCCGACCCTTTAAGTGTGTCTTTAATTTTTTACCGATTAGTTGAAACATAATTACGTTGATAGCGATTGTCATCAACGTTTTTGCTATGTGCGAGAAACCGTTACAACTCCAACTAATAAAAGAGTGTATTTTCTTACATTATAATAGTTATTATGTATTATTATTGCATTTACACAGCATACAGGCAAAAACTAAGTGGCAATGCCCATGCCATATGATGATTATAGAAAAACGGATATCTGAACATACATACACGAATAATATAAATGATAAAATGTAACAAAATCCCAAAACCATGCAAAAATACAACACTAGTCAATAAGTACACAGATAAATTTTAGAGAGCCAATTTCCAATATGTACATCATTAATAGAGGTGTTTGAAAATGTTTTTATTTTTTCTGAAATTTGTTGGTTTGAAAACCAAATTGTGGTGTTTTATGTTTTTATTAAGTTTCCTAAATTTGGTGTTACTAATTTTCACAGAGTCTCATTTAAGCAAACGAATGATATTAGGCACACTTTAGCATAAAGCATTTAAAATACTATTAACTGTAAATTATACAAAATATTAAATTAAATTTATTTAAAACCGTGCTGCTTACGCCTAAGGAAAATGCTTTCACAGCTGAAGATCAACAAAACATGATATTTTCATTAAAAACATATTGACACGATAGATGTTAGGATTGACGTATTTCTTCGTGGAATTAGGCGAGATTTTGTGATAATCCATAATGAAAAGACAGTTTTGTGAATTTACTGCAAAAGATCAAAGCTGAATTCGCGTAAGAAAAGAAGTTATGAGTGATAAAAAATGCGACAAAAAATACGTAAATAATACAATTTTATATTGTACACTCCTGGCCAAAATTAACGCAGCACCTCCCTAGCGATCCTTACGGCCGGTGCTGAGTTAATTTTGGCCAGGACTGTACATTTATTTAAATCATATCAAAATTACATTTCCCTCTCTTACAAATGAATGAAGAATGATGAATGAAGCGAAAATCACCAAAATCTGTGCTGTTCATTAAACTGTCAAAATTAGCGTTATTTCGCTAAATCGGCTAAAATTCGCGTTATTTGTTGGTTTTATCGCTTATTGCGAAAAAACACCTCTAATCATGAATTATTAAATATCCTTAAATGTTTTAATTAGCTTCATCCTTTACACCGATTGATACTATACATTATAGTTGCATCTGTAATAATTTTAAGCAAAACCAAAGTAGAAGAGCAGATTTAAGAGTATTATTTGTTTGTATACACAATATGGAATCGCTTATCGTGGAATCAGTTTCGCCTGAAATGTAGTAAACACGTATATTTCCCGATGGAGACCACCTGTTCACCTTCATTTCCTATCAATTGTGACGTCGTGGCTCAATGTGGGTCACATCCGTAATTATAGGGCATCAGATATGCAGTTCCTAGCACGAAAGATTCCTCACGTACAGACAATCAATTAAGGTTGAAACACATTCTTTGTGTGCTTGCGAGGATGAAGTTCATTAAGCCAGTGTAATTACTTTTGTGCGTATCTTTTTAACGAAGTGTTATAATTATTTGAAAGATACTACGGTAAAACGATTACTGTTATATCAGATTTAGGTTCAGTTCAAGTGCCCCAATTCTACAATACTCACCCAAACCAATTCCTTTATTTGGATTTGTGACTGCATATGCCAACAATTTTTCTTTCGCAAAACATAGACGTTAAAACATCCATTATCTAATCTAGAAGTAAATTATGAAAATATATCTATTATAAAGATAACGAATTTATCACTATTTAAAGTGAGGTTTTGCTCATCAAAATTGTAAGAGAACATTTTATAAATTAAATAGATACTTGTAATGAAATCTTTTATAATAATTATTATTTTTATTACTATAAATTTCCAAGGTATGCACGCATGCATGGATATTTTACTATAGTCTACATTGAATTTTTATTAATAAACCGTTCATTTTAAATTTTATACAGAGCATATAGGAACATTTCTTGAAAGTTTTTTTTTTGCTATTATGCTTCCTCTTTAAATCGTGCTAAGGTTAGTGAATTTAGTACTCCAGTACTCGTATTTACATTATTAGATCAAAATTGCAAACATGATAATCATAAAATGATGAATAGTGATGCAGAGCTTCTTTTGCTATTAAAACAGCAGTCCAGGTCCTTTAAAAACTTACAATTCATTCCTATTAAAGAATTTATTTTCAGCTTCACTTTTTTCCAGCACCACATAAAGTTTAATTAATTTCATCAGAGAAGGGTCCAATTTAAAGAAATTAATTTTTTTGCAAAAATCGAACGAATTATGACTGGACAGAAATAAAATTGACATTATGACAAGGTTTTCCAAGTTGAGAACCAATATAACTTTAATTTTATTTATTTCCCATCCAGAGTTATTACGCGCATTTTAAGAGAAATCGAATCAAGCAAATTGTTAAACGTGTAATAGAATAAATCTTTGTGGTAATCACGAACTCTAGGACTCATTTCAAAGAGAGATTGATTTTATAAACAAGTTTTCAGCCGAAGGCTACCTCTGTTGAAACTCAGTTGTATATATTAAGTAATGATTATCAATTGATAATAACTAATATTTCTCATAAATTAATATGAATATTATTTTTTTTTCTTACATTAATTGTTATTTAGTAAACAATTTCTTAGTAATAAAAGTTATTTTCGCGGACTAAATTTCACATTCCTTTTAATGTTGTGAGAAAATTTTCAATTCTTTGCTGAAAACTCTTTTACATCGCTTAATGCGGTTAATTCATAATTACTCTAATATAATTAGGTAAGCTTTTGGAGACGGATTTAATGGAAAGCGATTAATAAGCTTGGCAATATCTAGACTTAGGTACAACATAAGCAATTAACAGTGGCAAGAGAGGAAAAAACACTGGACGGACAATATCGTGTATTTTGTGGTGAATTTCGAGAATGGGGATGATCCTTTTAAAGACACTTAAACAAAAAAGCCATTATTTCGTAAACGCCATCTTAATATTTCATCCGTTTGTGGAAACCCATCTAAAGCGAAATTCATTAACATCCATTAATAGCGCCGGCATTTTTTCCGGGGTATTTTTTTTAATTAGAGGAGTTTTTGATGGATATGGAGGTTGCCACTGTAGAGGATTAGGACCGGAAGAAGGAAAGGAAGGAGAGGTGAGGAAAATGAGCGAACGGAAGGACAAACAAACAGAGAGGCAAACGACATTATTCAAGGACGATACTAAAGCTGACTTTAGATAAGCGATTCACGGTATTCTTTTCTATTTCTCGTGGTATTACGTATAATTTATGCCATGTGCTAATGAATATGCTTCCAATTATCTCCTTTATATTTTTCAGAGATGAACGATGTATAACTTATGAGAATATATAAATCTCTATATACCTAAAGTACTCGTGTCGCGAAGTTTCTGTTTGCTAGGTACACTCACTAAAACATGCATACAGAATTTCTAGAATTTAAGAAACACTAAGTAAGGCGATTGGTAAATCCAAAAATATAAATTGGTAGTATTGGGAAAAGTGTTGCAACAATTATTTTATTTATTCTACAAGCACTTTTTTGTGGATTTAGCCACTTTAAAGTCCCGTACAGTTCTGAATTGAAACATTCATAAAATCATATGGGAATACCTTCAAATTTCTTTGGAATTTTTCTTTCTATCTCCTGTCACGAGAGGAAAACATATACATATATTGATAAATTGGGAATGAAAATTCCATTAATCTGTTTAATTTCACTAAAAGTTCCATTTTTTAACTTTCCCTGATTTAATCACTATGCAGTACCCATTTTGAGGAAATTAAAATTAGAGAAATTCCTTATATACATAATATTTCATGGATGATTCAGAGTATATTGGCGCTTTATCAGGGTATGCACTTCCGATCATTTTCTCTGGGTACTATACTGGGTTCTGTACTGGTACTATACTGTCTTTTACCATGATAGATTCCAAGAAATCAGCACTCTTTTTACGTTCCCAAAGAAATTTTAAAGGCTTACTCGTCTTCAGAATCTTCTCCTGGCGCAGTTAATGTTACTTCCTTAACCATTGACAATAAAAAGCTCCATTCATCACGATATGATGGCAGTAGCGCGACTATAAATAAGTTAATTTGTAGGTCATGTGCCGAATGGCGGCTTGTAGGGTACATGCATACGTTGATATAGGTGATGGAGGATTTTCGAGGTTAAAATGCAGTAAATAACTTTCTTTAAGTATCATCATTAATTCATGTCCCATAAGTATAGTATTCAGGCTCAAGGAGCAATCCAGAAACTTAGGAAGTGTAGTCTAGAATTAGGAAATGGGTAAGCGTAATCTTAACCGATGAAATCAATTAAATTTGAGAATATTCTTTTGTTTATTTTTAACATATCAGATTTAGGGCATACAGAATAATGAGGGCTTACTGCGTTCTCTTATAATCTTTAATTTTCACCTGAAACACCTTTTAAAGATCCTTTTAGTGCAAAAGAGAAGTAATTGAATAATGTGTTCATAAGCCGAGAATTTTGGATCCTCGCCTAAGAAATCAGCGGGTGGAGTGATTGGGAAGGAAGGAAGACTAGACAGGCTATGGGATTTCGCTTTTCCGCATTTTTCGAGCTCATAGAAGCACGCTTTTCTCTCCGATGATTAAAGAGGCGTCACACATTTTCGCTTCTCAAGAGAGATTCATTCATTTCCCTCCCCTTTAGTTTACATTTCTTCCGCCAGAGGGAACTGGAAAAGGGTTATATTCCTCGGATGATGTTATAAGACGTTGTGCTCTTTTCAATCTTTGACGGGCGGATACGCATCTCCCTGTCTTTGGTTTCTCTCCTCGTTGTCACCATTATTCACGGCTTCTTTGAGCAGAATAAAGGGAAGCCGTGGAAAACGACGCGTTAAAGAGAAAAGAAAATGGATCCGCCTTGGACATAATCCTCGGAGTGGCAGCTTTGAAAAAAGATTTTTTCGAATGAAAAGACCAAGTTTCACGGGTGTTTACCGATAGGCTGTCAAGGATTAAGGCATCGATGCGTTTCTCGTCGCGCTAGATATACTTATATTTCAGAGGAGATTTTCTTTGAGATCGTCATGGTGACGGGGCGTGTAAATATGCAATCAAAGTTCAGATAATCGTATTTCCAGCTCTCTCTCTCTTAATGATGTCTTCTATACAATGCAGTTTTTAATGCTTTGAATTTATATTCAATCTGTGTTAATTCTTGTATAAGAAAAGAGCTCTCACTTTTCATACGCTGAGCCTTTAATGCAATTTGTAAGGTAAAAAGCTTTTAATTTTGTTTTCTTTAACAGTTTACTTTTACTGCTGCAAGCCTTTTAAACGGTTTTATGAAATTCCACTCTTCTGGAGGAATTGAAACTTAAATAAATTGGACTCACTTGTTCTTAATTTCCGCAGAATTATAAAACTAATAACTATTTATTTCATTTTATGCAAAAATGACACATTTGTAAATAAAATTAATATTATATATTAAAAATCACAGAATCGGGTGAGATATGGTGGAAATCCATCATACGAAATGAAGGAAGAGTACCAGGAAGAAATACCAATCTATTCCTTTATTTCGCATAATATTATATAATATATTATATAATATATTATATAATATATTATATAATATATTATATAATATATTATATTATAAGCCCATCCCGTGGTATTGTGTATAAGTGTTTTATTCCTCCTTCATCAAAATTTATATTTGACTATAAGTAAAATTTTAGGTATACCAAATGGAATCCTTATGAAGAAATTTTCACCACTTGTATTATGAAACAGACGTGTTTACATGCATCTTTACATTTAATTCGAGTAGATATCCAATAGATCAAATTTAGTGACTAATTTTGATGATATATTATTCTCTATTCTTCGGATTTTTTTATATTTTGTCAACATGTTCTTTAACTTTCATCTGATAGAACAAGTTCAAGCGATCGTGAAGCAAACTTTTGCCACTACATGCGCATAAAGTAAAATAGCACGCTATTCGTTATTTCGTTAGACTCCAGCTCTTTCTAGTTGTAATACACTTGCATTGTTCATCGGATTAAGATTTTGTTTATCGTCATTCGCTTCAACTTGGTTAAGAGAATACATCAAAAACTAATGGAGCCATGAAAACGAATATAATTTCATCTTTTGGAACTCCAACCAACCGAAAGAAACTTGATATATTCTTACTAATTTTAGTTCAGTATGATTTTATTTACCCAAATAATTTTGTCGATCAATACTATCGAAATACTATTTCTTGTATATGGCGCCGTACTCCACCATTATTTTATTAATAATTATTACCCGAACGTTAGATTACAAACCTTTGAACCATACCCGGACAAAAATAAATAATCCATAATCCTAAATACTTGAGCATTTAATGAGTAATTGAGATAATATTTTCAAGATCAGGAAATATTTACCATCTCAAATAAAATCCATGGAGGCAGCCATCCATTGCAAACAATAAAAATGATAGATGATTTCCTACGAAAAATTATTTTAGCTTTAATTACATTTTTTTATTTTATTAAATTTACTTTTGTGGAAAAGTATTTATTTTTATTTGTTACCGTCTCAAAATTAAAGTTAATTTTTAATTTTCTTTGTTGTCCCAGTAACTTTACGATTTTTAGTGCATAGGATATCAAACGGTATCATAATAAACCAGCGTTTTGTTTTCCCATTGTATTTCATGATAATCCGCTCGGAAAGTACGACTTCTCTCCAAGTGAAATAGTCTTCCTTGTCCAAATATGGGATTTCATTCCTGCTTCGTACTATCAATACCGCGGGACTGTTGTGTTTCCTTCCAGTCTACCGTTATCTTAGCCGTTTTTGTTTTTCTTTGCTAATCTCTTTGACCTGTATTCTTCCGTTACCTAGTTTTAATGCGTCCATAAGACTTTGCGGTGATATCGCTCTAAACCCTCCTATATCATAAAGTATACCCATATGATTTTTACGGTCATAATTTCTCAAATCCCTTAAGCTGTAGTTTCGCTCTGGGGAAATTGGAAATTCTCATGAAAAACAAGGAGATTAACTAATAAAGTAAGAGTTAAATACAATGATTAAGACATTATAATGCAGCAATAAATACAACTCAAATTTATTACCATGTCATTAAAAATTATTCCAGTAAAGGGATTCCATTGCAAAAAGTTTCGATTTTCTATAAACATTTATATTTATTGGTAGAATACATACAAAATAAAACTTTGATGGGTGGCTAGAGGTCAGGTATTTTCCAAATCTGACTTAAAAGCAACAAGCATCGTCTTTTCATAATTTGAAATTCACAAGTATTTGTTAATTTATTAATGTAGTGGCTTCAAACAACTTATGAGTAATATTGTAACTCCTATAGTCCTAAGTCAAAGTATTCAAAACAAAAAATAATGGACATTGCATTTAAAAATTTTTTGTAATCCTTTGACTGCATTTAGGTCGATGAAAAAATGATGAAGAGTTTTCATTGATATCTATTTCTATCAGAATTCCATCGAGAATATGAGTTTAAGCCGAGGTGTATACATAAATGATAATGTAATTATAGAGGTTTTGTAGAAAAGCGTTCACAAAAAAGTAGTAAGGGAATAAAAGCAGACGCACGGCCTCAGATGGGGTGGCAACTGGTTCGTACAGCCTGGCGCAAAAATGCGTAGTTCAAAGAGATGTGAACAAAGATGTGCCGTAAACCAAGCGGAGAAAAGACGGCAGTTAGAAAGAGATAAACAGCTTTAGCTTTTGTAACAAAGCTGAAATATGGAGAGACTCCAACAAACACAATGCATGTGCTAAGGAAATAAGCTCACGTAAAATGCATATGCATACATCAGCGGTTTCCCCTTCAAAAAACGTAGGCGTGTTTGATCGAAGTAAATGTATAAGCACAAGTCACGGGAAAAGTATGACAGTGAAAGCACAAGATCTTCCCTTTTTCCGATCTTCCTCGTGGAACGATTTTCCGCGAGAAACCGCAGTTCGAAACTACACCGACCACAAAGCGTCATCGAGGGCGTATGAGGGAGGTAAACATGCAGGTATGAGGGCAAATAAGAGTAACAAGGCGCTGAATAATGGTTTCCCGTAACGTTTTTTGCGAACAGTCAATAAACCCCTCGTTGTCTAAGGACAAGCTGCAGACTGGAATAGCGGAACGAGTCAAAAGAAGTGCATTCTCTCATCGCAAGTGTGTAGAAATGACCTCGAAGAGCATGTTTGCCAGAAGGAGAGATATCTCGCTCTCTTATCAGGACTACTATGGACCAATATTTTATCTGTCCATAAGAGAAACGAATACTTACCATAATTTTTAAACTAATAGTAATGACTACGGTCCCTCATTCACTAATTTTCTTTCGAAGAAGGCTATATATAGATTTTGACACCTACTGTGTTTCACAATAATTGTTTTTATATTACTATTATTTTATTCATTAGACGAAGTTATTTTATTAATGGTCTTTCATAGATACAACCTCTGGAGTCATTTGATGAAATTTTTATTCTAATAAATCAAATACAATTGGCTACAACTATAATACAAAAAAATGACAAATATCAGATAATAGATATTTTGTTCAAGCTATTAGATACAAACTAAGACAAGGTGAAGTAGATAAGTGAGTATAGATTCATAGATACAAACCAGATATAGAAACAATAACCACAGAAAGATTTGGGTTGTGGGGAATAACTCTTCAACTGAAGGTTTACGGAGAAAACCTTCAGAAAAATACAGAGGGGGAACAAAAAAGGGAGGTTGAAAGAACACCATGAAACATAGATGTTATAAAAAACTGTTACTAATAACATCTTTATATATCTCTGTGTAGTATTATCAGAACTGTGGAGTCGGGTCACATACGCATCGGATACTTTGCTTTTCATCGGTCGACTCCATCTTCGACCCGACCCTTCAAAAAACAAATACAGGGTGTCCGGGCTAAATGTAGAATAATACAAAATGTAATAATTTGAAAAGTGATTGAAATATTTATTTGTGGTTTGTTTCTAGGAGTATGATAACTGAAAATGTTTTCTTACACAGTTAATAAGCCTCCATATATGCTCCATTAGAGGCAGAAAGACATCTAATCTGTATTTACTCTCTCCAAGTGTGTTGCAGCATTGCTGGCGAACATCTGCAATAACTGCAGGAATTTGATTGCGTAGTTCTGGTAGATCACGGACTGTTGTCTGGTACACTTGATTCTTGGTAAACACCCATAGAAGAAACATCAAGTGGCCTCAAGTCTGGGTTCCCAGGGGGCCAAGCAATCGATGGACTACCTCTCCCAATCAAGCGATCTGGGAACTCATTATCCAAGAAATCCCTCACAATTACTGCATAATGGCAAGGTGCGCCATCATCAAGCAAATATAGACAAAAATTTGAGTTACAAAACTTGTAGAAGCAAGCCGCTGATAAACATCTCAAATATTTCTCATGTTACTACATTTTGTATTATTATGTTTAACCCGTACATCCTGTATAAAATTCATTTATTTCAGCAAATAATCTGAATATAAAGTGAATGTATTGGAAATAGTGTTAATTACATTATATCGTTAAAAAATTGATAGTTTGCCTTTAGAATAAGAATGATTTTAATTAAATATTTCTTCAGTGTTTCCCTCAAATCTTTCAATGGGAGTCGAGATCAGTGTATTTTATCCAACTCGATTCTATAAATTCGATCCAGACTCAGACCCCAAAAACGCTTGTATTTGTGAGCCCTCAATTTTTTCCCGTGGTTTCATTATGCAACCTGTCACACCTAAAATAATAAAATTGATATTTAACCGATGCCCACTTTTTGAATTTTTTCTCGCTGAAAATTTTTCTCAGCATAACTTGACAAAATAACCTGTTTTATTGCGGATTATATGGCTGCCTTTAGTATCTATTTTCATTTATTATTATAACCTTTTCCTTTATTGACAAAGTTAAAGTTTAATTCTAAAATCAAAGTTACACATATGTGATTTGGTCTAGTGCTCCATTAAATTACAATTTCAGTTTTGCTTCTCGGATGTGACATTGAATTTAACTCGACTAACTTCCTCCATTAGTTGACTGGTAGTAATCAACTTCAGGAAATTGGAACTGATCGCCAGTGTAGGAGCACATGCTTTGTTTGAAGTTGTTTGCACGTAACAGAATTAGAGACTAACGTCAATTTGGGTTGAATCCATTTGAGGGATAAACTAAGTTTAAACTAGTAAACCACCTTCATTAGTGAGGGAATTTGAAAAATTGGTTTCTACTAGCTGTATAACATTTTTGAATTACTTTTATAATTCACAGTCAATGTAAATCAGGGTCAGAATATGATAGAGTGCTTAGAATAAGGAGAAACCAAGTCCACCCTTTTTGGCCAGAGCGTGAGACGTGGGCCGTAAAGAACTACTTCATTTAAACTATACCATTCTCTCATCAAAGTATTTCGTGTTTCAACAGGATAAATTTTGTGGAGATCGTTTACACTAACTAGCACAGGAAAATAGGCAATTACCTAATTATTTCAACAAAACTATGTGTGCAGGCGTACGTAGAGGTTTTCAGTTCACAAGTGAATTACATTTTTTGTTAAAATAAGGTTGATTACAACAAATGATTGCTTTAGGATTTCAACCAACTAAATTATTATTACTTGAGGATATAAGTTTCTTAGATTAAAATTTATTTACCAAGCATAAACAAGATAGCCAGGCTATTTAAATCCTTTGCTGGACCGTATTTTGGCCTGCAGACCGTGTTGGACAACCCTGATACCGTGAATACAATCAAATGTAGAATTTTAGTGGTTTTATGCACCTGAATACCTTTACAAGATTTATCATTATTTGGTAAAAATAAACAGTGGACCAACAAGCAGAATGCTGAGGTATTGTACGTTATCAAACTTAATGCAAAATAACTCAATCGTTACATAAATATTCTATGTCAACTGTCTTTCCATTCAATGACTACAAGAGAAATGATCAACCTTTAAATATACTTATGAATAGGATTTGAAAGTCTTAACTTCAAATTGTCGTTTTCACCACCAAAATTTGGAGACTTGCAGCCGTGTATTCACATATACTGTAAGAGACGTAATTCTATCACTTTGATAGCCTTAGTAGCTTCGAAAAGTTGTTACATAAATCATATAACACGCAATATTGTGAGATATCCTCAAGCTATAGAGCCAGTTGCCCACCTATATAAACGTGGATGTTGCTAAGTCTCTAATAAAAGCTGAATCAAATAAAATAGTGGATTGGTTTAACCAAAATCAACTTATTGAAAATCCTGGAAAAAAAACAAGTGATTACAATCTCTCTCACCAGATACCAAGTACATGATAATCAGGAATCTGTAAACTACCTAGGTATTATCATAGACCAACGTCTTCACTGGAGTGACCATATCAGACATCTAGGATCAAAGTTAAGCTAAGCTACTTACCTCATAGGTAAGCTGGCTCTGGCTGTTGCAAAAAATATACTGAAGGATTCATAATTCTCAATCTTCCACTCCAGAATGACAAATGGGATCGCTTTATGGGGAAACTCCCCACATTGGAAAAATATTTTCATAATTCAAAAAAGAGTAATGAGAATCGTGGCTAAAGTTCCCAGTAGAGAATCATGGAGACCATTATTCCAGGAATGGGGAATATTTACTATGCCTTAAGCATACATTTACGCCTACGCAGTCTACATACACAATAATGAAGATAAATACATTAAACAAGAGGATCAACATGATCATCTTACAAGAGGAAGAGACAGTTTGAGGACTCCATCTAGATTGAGTCGATAGATCGATCGATCAAAATATAACAAACAAAGGCTTAGTTTTACTGGGATAGGTTTTGAGGTGATGGCACTAAAAATATATAACAAACTACCTGTTTCTACAACAAATTATGTGAATGTAAAATTTTGTAAAGTTTTAAGGAAATTACTCATCATAAAAGCTAAATGGTAAATGATTTCTTGAGTGAGAAAAATGTAAGATTTGTATTTATACATATCAATGTACATATACATATTAATGTTTGTACTTTATTTTGTTGATAATATGCCTATGTTATTGTAGATATTTTAATTATATAATATTTTTGCTGAAGATTTTGATACTTGACGTGTCCTATATATACCTGTGTATGTCCTTGGACTAATAAGGTTATTATTATTATTATAAGTTAGGCACACGGTTATGCGTCAACGAAGGCCCACAAAAGGGTATTGTATGGACTTTATTGAACCAGTGAAAATATCCCACGTTCGTAAAACTAAGAGAATCTGAAAAAATAAACGAAAGTTAAAGAAAAAAGAATAAACTGTACCTTTAAATGTACAGAAAGGTAGTTACATCTTTACCACTGTAGGTATGATATAGGTATAAGTGCTTTCTTCTTTATTCGTTTAAATGGAGGACTATCACTAAGTCGAGGCCAAATCAGTAGATTAAAAATGAAAGTCACCTAACTTTTTCCCCATATCCCTGAATTCTTCCCTGAGACCTTGAATCTCTCCCTCATTTTTTTATACTTCCCTATTAATTTTAAAGAATGAACAAAAGTCAGCTGACGATGTGAAAATTATATTGATCAACTCGTTCAGAGTGCATAAATATGTATGCAAAACGATCTCACAACTATAAATCGTACGAAAGCTTCCTTGCATGGACAATAGAGTTATCAAATTCTTCAAATTTGGCTCATCACCAGTGAATTCAGAAGGCGATAAAAGAACCCCATGCATTACGACCTTCACCAGCCATCCAAACAATAAGTAGTAGCCTTGCTGACGTCAGCCTTTGAAATGAAAAATCAACGTAGTTCAGCGTCGTCGAACACGATCTTATATTAGTAATAGATGTTACGCAAATATGTCGACATGCAAGAAAATGAATTCACGTACTTGCCTTTTGGCCCCGCATTTAGAAAGCAGTAATGCCTCGGTGGATAGCAACATCTGTGGAATACGAAAACATGGAAATAAACATAACACATAAGTGATGAAACAGCCGAGCAAGATGTTAACGTTTGAGGAATAATAGTCATTTGAACTTCCTGTGCGGTTATCGTGTACTTGAATTTAAGATTAACAGGTTCCCACAGCAAGGAAGGAGTGATACGCATCTTTAGTTCCATTCCTGAACTGATTCCAACACCTCTTTCTTCGTGTGAATGAGTTAACCATAGAAAAACAATCTTATAACAGATTCATTGCGTGTAAAACAACACGCCCATCGCTATATTTTTAGGGCTTATAAATCAAATTTATGACGACTTTCACTCTGACTCAGAACATCCAAATCTTTGGATAGTGGCATCATTCTGTTTATTATGATGCATCATTTTAGGGACAGCAGTTTAAGTTGATGGAAACGTTTCAAAAGAGATGTTGAAATTAATGACTCTAAGATCTGAATATATATTTGGAACAAGATGACGTTTCAAAGGAAAGAAATCTTTCCACAGAATGATAAGCGTGATAAATTGTTTTGGAAAAAGCACCTTTCTGTATTCCCTGTTAGATTTCCCATGTCGTTATATTTCACTTAAATGTAGGGCATATTGATCCACAAGCTACCAAGAACTTGCTCTTACTCATCTGAGAAAAAAAAAGATTCTAAATCTGAAAACCCTCCGAATAATCGTCAATTATTTTTTATTCATAAATTCAAATTGCTTAAGCCATTAAAATCTCTCCAGTCTTCTCTCTCACAGCCTTACCCCTCAACCTCATTCAGAATCATTAAAAATATCCTTCATTTTTATCCTCTATTTTATCCAGATAAAGGTGGTGATTTGATTTGCATATCTTATTTTCACTTAGAGTTCATTTCCTCAGAACTATCACAAAATTAATTTACAATCTTTCAGAAAATGAAGGAATTTGGAATTAAGTTCTTAATGATTGAATCTAAGACCATGATATCATAATTGGTCACTACTTAGCGGAGGATTCCTGCTGAAGCAATTGATAATTATTTTAGAGTAAATATCACGATTTTTTCACAATTGTTTAAATCCTTGGAATTATTATGAAAGGTCGATAAAAGATTGCGTTTCGTTAGATCATTTAAAAATTAATTCCAGATAATAAATACAAAATATCAGTTCTCTGAGTACTTATGTTACATTATGCTCTTTTTATGTCGCCTAACTTTCTCCTCCTTATATGATTTCAGTTTACAAAACATTCTTAGGATTCAATGGGTAATAACGGATTTGTTTGATATATAATGATATAATAATTGATTAGTTTAATAATATTTGTATCATTTGATAATATATAATTGTTTGATACATAATATGATGAAAACAACAGAAAAAATGAAAAATCCGAAAACTTCCGTAATTTCCTTTCTTTTTTTAAATACCTGCCAATTATTACAAATTTTAAATAAATCAAACCCATAAATGTTATTTTATAAAGGTTAATAGACTATTAGCGTTGAAAAAATGTATCGATTATTTCAGCAGCATTTAGCATTTTGCGGTATTGTTTAAATTCAAGAGTATCTTATTTTTTGTCAAATTTTAATATCCTTTTAAGAAACAATCCCTTCTTTTCAATGATGATAAGCCGAACTTTTTCAAACTTTACTCTTTCAAGTTCTTTAATCACGTTAAGATAAATTGCGTAGAATTATTTCAAAATTTTACTTATCCTTTTAAATGATTTGAAATTTTACTACACGCATTTCCTATGTCTGAATGATTTTGAAAAGAATTGCATTACCTACTTTTAAAGAGGGAAATGGTTTTAATTATATAAAATCTCCGCTTTCCTTAGACTGTGATATTCTTTTGCTTGACATTTCTTAATGTATATTTACTCATTTAAATCCGTAAATGTAATGATAAATCGTACTCTAAAGGAAGATGAAGGAGAAGCGATGGAGAGTTATCAAATTTTCTACTAAATTTGTAGATCATTAAAGCCAAACTTGTCCAGGAAGTTAATTTCATGTACCCTCCAAATATTTTAATTGGTCTCGTGTTGCATCTCCTCTTTCTTTATGCCCATCTTCGCATCTGTTCCGCAACCAGGAGAGAGAAAGATTGATCTGTTGTAAGTGCTGGCACATCTCCCAAGAAAGCTCCATTCACATCTTCATTTCGTCACTACCACAAATATAACATCGGAGCACTCTCTTTACTGCTACACTATTCGTTTCCCAAAAGTGCTGCACTCGTTTATGTAATGGATTCCAGTCTCACCTCTTTCTTCGTTTCACTGAGGATATCTAGAAGGAATAAAAAATGTTTTTTTCCTCAATGTGCGTTTATGCGCGTGGCTGGAGATCCATTTCGGAGTAAAACCTTGAAAATGAAAACTGAAACGAAATGTTTTATGGTTTTATAAATAACTCGACGAGGCAAGAATACACAATCTTAGAGAGCCCTGCGTCCTAATACCAATTTAATTAAAGCATTGTTTACCCTGAGGATTTCTCGTAATATTTCCAAATTTGTGGGTCTATATTAATTAGTCATAAAATTAATAATCACACTAAATGGTATTTTTTATATTCTCGGATATATTTACACCTGTGCCCGAATTTATCGTTGCATTGAATAAGAGGTGGAGCCTCCAGTTATCAGTCATAATCATCAGTTAACTATCACCCGATAGTAAGCTGATTCTACTAAATTATTTATTTATTTCAAATCTTAAAATGGAGTAAAACTAACAAGAGTTTGGCCACTTTCCAGCAATGTTCAATGAATGGCAGAAAGGAAGGGAAATTTCAATATTTATAGAATTCCTACTGCGAACTTCTCAGTCTTGTGATAGGACGTTCCTTTTCCAATTTTCTGAAATCTATTATATGTGAGCGTCAGGAGTTTTCTTTATGTAAATCATGAATAAATGAGAAATCAGTAGTAGAAATTTTTGGTACAGACAGTCATGAATCATAGAAATTTTTCCGAAATTTTTAATAAAATAATTTTTTTCCTCTGAGCCATGTTCCCATATTGTATGGAGTCGGCTGATGAATGATGGTTTTGGCGATGATTTTGACTCTTACTGCCAGATGCCCTTTCTGCCGCGAATCCTAAGTGGGAAAGTCAGACAAATACACAGCCATTCCCTGATCAGAAAAATCCCGATCAGCCGGGATTGGGGTTGGAGCGATAGCGCTCAGCGCGCTAACCACTCGGCCACCAGTGGCGGTGTTTAAAAAAATGATTTATGTGACTTTAATTATTAATTGAATTTTTAACTGCAACTTAAAAGCATTATTAAAAAGTTTCATTATTAATAAGTTTGTTATTTATTTTTAAAACGAAAGCAAATGCTAACTTACACATCATGATGTATTTGTAACTGACCTACCATAAAATTTTAGTTTTCATAATTAAGCCATTTCATTAAAAGTTGGATATATAAATCTAACATTGATTTTGTAAGGAAGGAAACTTTAAAAAGTTTCCGTTTTCTAGTTTTACATCGTAAAATATATGGTTAGAAATTTTGCAACTTAAAGGTATAAATATTAATGGCAACCGCGCGAACTAAGTGTGAGATCTATCAACTGTTGCTAAGATCTACTATTCGACTATAAAAATACGCTTAACTTTCAACCGTTCTGATGCCAAACGCCTCTCTAGCCTTTACTACTCAATAAAAATGCATTTTCTTAAGGAGACAAAGATGATGGCAGCTTCACTCCAACTCTTTCCCTTTATTGAAAGCTCGATACTGAAATATGACTGTCGTTTGGATTGTTGTGGTGCCTCAAAGAGGCGCGACTGCCGATGAGATACGCAGAATAACGTTTGATTTGTGATGCATTCAAAGTAAAGACCTCTCCGCGACGTAGATCCATAAAATCAAATAGCTTTCATAGAATAAATCATCTACGACTATTTATGTTGATTGCTCCATAGCGCAGTTCCTATGGTAAATGAAATTTTGCTGTTTATTTTTTTGGCATGAATCAATTTATAAGGTTCTTTACTTCGTGTGTCAAATTTTGATTTGCGGAGCGTGGGCCATGATTCTCTTAGAGTTGTTTCCTTCTTCATATTATAAATGGTTTATTCATAATGTAATTGAGCATTATTCCTTGTATTTTATTTAAACGCATTTACGAGTATAACTTTTTAAAAATATTTTATCCATTTACAAGTATTTACAAGAATTTAATTCCTTAAGCTTTATTATAAAAAATAATAAGCTGATGTTAGTATCTAGGGTGCTTACTCAACCTCGAAAAATAATATTTTTGATAATAACACATAAGATAAAATAAAGTTTACTTTATTTCAGAAATACGTAGATGAAAATATAAAAAATATGTATCTGTGAAATTTAAGTTTATTTTATGTTTTATGTTGAGATGAAGTTCCACCATGTGAAGGGCGGAGTGAATGAATCGTTAATAATTTGTAACTGTAACTTAGTATATTGATCGTAGCATTCAAAATGAACCAGAAACTCATTAGTGATTCCAATCCCATCTCCGCTTATGTTCCTGTATAAGTTGGAAACCTACTACACCCACTATGAATGAAAGTTTCCTCGGGATTCGCATGGGACTCATACTCTACAGATAAGCAAATATTTCCCGACTGGAAGCTGGAATATTTGCTCGTGGGCCAAAGGAGCATGTGCTCTTTGACATGTCTCTTTTTGATAGGAGAGCAGAAACGGGATGATTTTTGCACGAATTATTAATCTTGAAGAGGTAAACAAGCAAATGACTGAGTTGGCATGACTCTTCAATGAAATTCGCATCCCCTAGAGATTCGTTCCGTGGAAAGTGATTAAGGGCAAGTTCTCACACGGATGCTGGTAATATCAAATACGCCTTTACTCGTCCATTAAGATATCCGAGCCAAGATGTGGCCTCGTGATGCCATTCACGCTGGTTGCTTCTGCATCCTGAATGAAGAAGCTGCCGCACTTGCGCAATGCTGATGAATAATTCTAATTACTCAAAGTCAGTTTTCAAATACTCATCCACTTGGCTTGTTGCCATAGTCATCATAGCACGGCTTTAGGATTATATATCTCAATCAAACCGAAATAAAGAACTATTTCGTTTATAGGAGCCGCTATTTTTCAAAGTGATGCGATGTACTCCTACCACACGCCGAAAGGGGCTTGCTGGGTTATGCAGATGTATTTATGTATGTCATTACTTGACTTTGTAAAAATATGAACCTGAAAATCTATTTCTGCAATGATTATATCTAGATCTGCCTATAAACTATTCAATCTTGGCGTATTTTAATCTCAAAAATCCACCATTAGATTCCACTAGTTTTCTAAAGGGATTGAAGCTTACTAGGAAAGATCTGGGGTAGTTTGCCTTTGATTTCCTCTCTTGGACAAAGCACTGAGAACGGAAATGTCCAATTGAGTGCAGCGCAATGACCCTAAAAACAAATCCTACTTCGAAGGATCGCATATTTGTACTAGAAGTAAGTAGTGGAATAAGTTGAGGAATATTTATTACTTTCCACAGGATATAATACTGAAGACCTGTTTCGGCACGAAGCCATTATCAGATCGTGTGCAATCCTTCTTTACTTCCTTCGAAGTACTTCAAAGAATTACTTCTCTTATTTCATTATTTCATTCCACGAAGTCCGACCAGAAATTATTGATTATAATCATGAACTTGGAAAGTATATGATGTAATATATATTTGTTAACAGTGCGAAATTCTGCAAAAGGATTAAATAATAATGATTAGTATTTTTAAATAAATAATTTTTAGGATTTTTATGATAGTTACTTATTCCTTGTGCAAACTTTTAATTACTTTTCACCTTTTGTTTCTTCTTGCTACTTTTAATTAAATATTTATTTAAATTTTTATATGAATGATTAGCGGCACACTTAGAACTTTTACTAATTTTTTGTGAACCTTAAATTAAATGGATCGAATTCTCTGCTACTTAAACCTTAACGACCTATATTTTTTGGCAGGCGTGGTTATGAGAGACGGTAATGAGAAGCGCTCATTTCATGAAGTGGTCTAAAATTGACTTGAGGTAAATGTACAGAGTAATGTTTTGACCTCCTAATTGCAGCCTTCTTAAGTTACTTTCCTCTCTTCAGATAAATTTAGGGTTATTTGATAAAGTCTTATAAAGACCTCATTTGGGATCCTATTTAAACAATTATTGTTTGTGAAGTATTCAGCCTGAAGACCAATTTGTACCTCACCCATCAATCCCCTTAGCTACTAAATGGATCGAAAGGGGATGGAGGCTTACTAGGCAAGATGAGGAGTGAGTTATTTTGAATTTCATTTTATTTACTGACCTAGAACGCTGTTCATGAAAGTTTTTTTCGTCAGTGTACCACCGTTTCCATATGAATAAACATTTTCGTAGCATTATGCATCACAGATAACAATCCCTTTCTTGTAATCGTGGTTATTTTAGCTTTATTCTCCTTTACCTCTGATGATGATAGCATCGTTATTGAAATGTACATTGGGTGTTTCTTAGAAATTTAATAATCCAGGCCTTCTTGTTATTTTCGGAAACCGGAGGCGACGAGGTACGGATCGCCGATTAAGAAGTCTTATGGAAATTTTAAACCTCTAACTCTAAACTCTAAAGACAATGAAGAAAAATTAAATGAAAAATAAACTTTTGTTGATTATGCATGAATGAGGTATTTAAAAAATCAAGGTATCAAACACTTTTCATTTAAGGGAATGTTTATTTAACTTTCTCATCGAATTATGAGATATTATGAGATTATAAGAGCTTAAATTGTGAATGCCGCAGACAACAAAAAAGCGCGCGTTAAATTGTCATTGTTGCGTTAGCCATTGTTCCCATCTTCCGATGGTGACTTGCAGAATGTATCCGCACATAAGCTGAGAAGTGTTTTCTAAGTTGAGTTCGACTTTGCGTAACATATCTGAACGTTTTTCAGTCGTCTGTATGCATTTACCAGATTTTTCATTTTTCCACATGTGACTACATTTCGTCTATACTATTATCTGCTCCTATTTTTGAATGCGGGTTTATTACCGCCTTTTGACGTTCTCGTTTCTGTCATCATTACTCAACCATTTCCTCGGCTGTCACACTTGAGTAACCTGTTTTGTTATCATTACATACCTTTATTCATATCGTAGTGTCCTTTACTGCTTCATTCACACAAATGTAAGATTAAATTTGTTCCTTGGTTCTTTTTCGTATAGTGTGAGGTAATAAGGCAGTAAAAATGCTTTATCCAAATTTTGTTTAGGTGATTGAACCTCGTTCCCAGACAAAAGAATATATAATCATGTCTTGTTACATTAATGTAGTAAAGCTAAGGTGGAACTAGAATCCAAAATTTTTCTTGATTCGTCGATTTTCGTGTAAAAAAATCTTAGGAACTGGTTAATTCGAACTTTTTACCATTGATATGAAGCAGTTTCACAAAAATATTTTCACAAAAATATTTTCCCAAAAACAGTTTGCGTTGTCAAAATCCGGTTAAAAGTTATAGTGATACAAAGGAATCTATTCTCCAGTTATTAAACCTACTGGAATAATATACTTTTACTGAGAGACTTAAATCGAGGAAGTAAGCGAAAATCTCCGACTCTTTTGTCTAAATTCAAATTCTTAGCTATGCAGCGTGAAAAATATAATTTGGTTTATCGTTTAACTTTTCTCATTTAGAATTTTATGCGAAAGTTAAATAAGCATTTCTTTAAATTAAAAGTGTTTGGTAATTTGATTTTCGGAATAAAATACGTTTTTCATGCACAATAAACAAAAGCTTATTTTTCATTTAATTTTGCCTCGTTGTCAGACTTGGTTTAGAGTTAGAGGTTTAAAATTTCCATTAGATGTCTTATCCGTACCTCATTGCCTCCGGTTTCCGAAAATAACAAGATTATCAACTTTCAAAAGCTAGTAAGCTAAAATCTCCGACTTTTTTTCGTCTAAATTCACATTCTTAGCTATGCAGTGTGAAAGATATAATTTGGTTTATCGTTTAATTTTTCTCATTTAGAACCGTTTAATTTTTAGCACAACAGATAAACAAAGTAAGATATGTACTGAAGTTTAAAGATAAATTTATATTTATTTTCCATTGGTATAATATGTTTTTCAAACTTTACTATGAAACTTCTGTTACCCGAATTTTTGATTGCTCCCCTCAGGTTCGATATATCCAAGTTCGAATTATATTTTAATAGAATAGAATAGATTTACTTTATGGAGAGCAATTAGGTGGTTATAAAGACTCCTCTTACATCTAAACCTGCGTTATTTTACAAGGAGAGTCGGATATTGGTTAAAATAGAGATAACAATAAGTAAATAAATAGTTCATTATTTTAAAACGAATAGCATAGAACCAAATTGCTAACTCACCATATAGTTGAGTCCAAAGTAACATATTGATAACATGCGAATAATTTGTAAGTGAATCTGGAATTCTTGCCTATGGAAATATTTTGCTTTAAACTTTGACCTAGAGAAAAGGTCTTAGTGTTTCTGAGACTATTCGTTGTACACGCCGTTGGTTCTCTTTCGTAAAACATAATTTTCCTGCTAAAGGGATGTTGAGGAGACGCCATGCGTCGGTAATTGGGAAATACGAGCGCTAACAAGACGGTGTGTGCAACAGTAATCAAATAAGGCGTTCGTTTGGAGAGATAGAGAGCTTTCGGCAACGCCTTTCGCGCCGAGCTGGGCCTCATCGAAGTTCTAAGATAGGGAAAATTGGATTTTCCGAGCAAGTGGCGAGTATTGTACTGTAAACAGATTCCCTTTACCTGACAGCGCACGGCCGTTATCTTAGTCTGCTTTGGAGAGGGAATGTTGCGAAGCATCGAAGTGTTGGCGGGAGAGGCAACCAAGACGAGATCGGAGAACTTTCGCAGCTGCTTGGTTAGAAGGAGATAGTGGAAACGAGACGAACGGTGTGTCGATTGGTCAAGGTAGCAGTGGAGGAAATTTAGAATATAATACCTCAAGTCATATCGTACACTTTCTTACACATTCGGAAAAATGAAGTAACCATGAAGCAGTGGAAATTGAATGTCACTTTCGCAAATAGTTTTCAGCATGAGGCTTTCCTCATGTGCTAAGGTTCCTTATCAATATTCTTATGAATTAAGGCTCCTGTGTGTGGCATAGTGTAGCCGTATTTATTGTTATTTTCAATACTACTATATTAGGTAGTGAATCTGTTTTTGAGATTGTATGGAATTGATTATTTTATTCTTCATGTTTGTATGTGCCCAAATATTATCGAAAATTGAACGAAGTAATAGTAACAATAAATTATTTTCTATCTATCTCATATCTTTGTTTACCTTTTAGCATAGTCTATAATACGACACATACAACGATAATTAAGTACTTTAACATAAATAGATATGAATTTAGGATTCATAAGTCCTTAAACCAACTGAATGGCTATGTAGTTTTAAAATATTCTATCTAATTTAGGTAAAATTAGCGGTTTAAAATATTTGCTGACAAAAATATGAATTAATCAATTAATAGTCATTCTAATAATAATCCTCCAGTTCGCGTATGGGCATCAGATACATTTTATATTTTTTATTGAAAGTAACCAAGCTCATCCGGTTAAGAAACAAAATTTGCATCCATTTCTCATGCGAGACCTGAGCAATCTGATTTATAATTCTTGAAGATTCATTAAGAATGAGAAATACCACTGTTCTACTATTATGCAGAATGCCATTGCTGACATACCTTGCTCCCCAGCAATAGACAAGCACATTTAGTACAATTACAGACAAGCACTCAGAGATTTACATTCTAACTTGGAATTCTTGAAGTATTCTATACCATTTAGATTTAAAAAGCACCATTTACCAGCACTTAGGCTTTCTATTCAAGTTATAATTTGAAAATTTACTTTTATTTCAAATAGAAAGAATACAAATTCGAAAGAAATTTTAAAATTATCTATAAATGAAGTTTAGTCATCCTGGAAGGAATCCATCACTTGCATTGAATATTATTTTATACATACCCAAAATAAGTAACTATCATGAGAAATTAGTAAAGGAAAAAAAAATACAATTGTAGTGCGTAAAAAGGAGACAATAAGTGAAATTGAGTAAGAAAATCGAATATTTACTTTAAAATAAACTATATCGGTTTGAGGAAAGGCCATTACTTCAGCCGAAAAGTAAATTTCCTTTCAGTGGGTGTAGAAAAATTTTAGGTAAGAGGAAGAAGGTTGGAGCTATAGACGAATAAAACCGGGGGAAAGATACGCTGTGTATGTATAAAACTACTTAAATTTTTAAATATCGAGTTTAGTAATCTTGAAATAGAAACTTCTTAAATTCTATTACAGAAACAGGGCTTATTTATCTGGTCTTTTGTTACAGTCTAATAAATTCAGACAGTGATTCGATTTCGTATTTCTTGCGTTGGTTACCCATATCAGAAGTCTAATAAAAAAATATACCTTTAGTTGACACTCATTGGTGTGATAAAACTTCGCTTTTAAATGTTCATTGTTCTTGCAGACAAGAGAGTGATCTTTCACGTGTCCTGACAATGCAATGTAAGGAACAAAGCGGTAGTGCTCACTTTCACTGACAAATCCATTTACTCTTCCAGTTTGATTTGGAGCGAACTGCGGGGGTTTTCGTTTGATATCATTTTATGAGTCCACGGACCGCAAACATGATAGTGGTTGACGATATTAACGCGCTCTGTTATGACAAAAGAGAAACCGGAATGTTCCGACTTCCTCGTTCCGTATCCGTAGATACGCGACTATTTGGGAAACTGCTTCCTATATTTCGTTTGCTTACAGTATGATAAAAAAATAGGAGGGTTATCGATTGAATGAAGATGAGTTTTGGAACTGAAGGTAACCCACAACTTCAACTTCGCTCTGACTATTTCTATTTCCACCGAATTGGATCCATAGAAGCTAATGTTAGTTTGAACGGCCTGTTTTGGCATTTTGCAACATTAACATTTGGCGCTTTTTAAATAGTCTGTTCTTTACAGGTAAGACTTATCTAATACTTATCGTAAGCGCAAACATCTTCTGAAATAACTTTATTGCAGCATTGTAGAAAGGGTGAGTTTCTTAACTCTATATTAATCTATATTAACAATTTATGAACGGCTGTAGATAAACCTTTATTTTGATAACTGATTCACAGAAAATAATGCAAACGAAAATGTAAAACAGCGAGGAAAAGCAACATATTTATCTACACATGAATAAATATTTATATAATAGAATAGAATATTTATAATACATGAATATTTCTTAGATTTAATTGATTCAAAACTCGTATGACATTAAATTTATTTACAAGTAATAGATAACGGAAGCTAGCATTGTTTTCTTAAAGTGTGAGAATTGAGTTTTATCCTTATATTTTCAATCTATTGATAAAGTGCACTATCTACTTGTAGACTTAACTAATCTGCCACTTAGGAGGCAATAAATTCAATTGTGTATTATGATAAATGTGATTAAAAAGTATAATATCGATTATAATTCAGCAATTCAATATTTAACAACATCAGTAAAATATTTTCAAATCGAAACTCGGTTTCCAAAATATTTTAGAAAATGTATTTTTCGATCCGCAATCACGACTCTAAATAAATTTAAAAAACGTATATTTCGGGCAAAGTAGGGACTTAAAAGTCTCTTCTTTTATGTAAACCTTCTTCGATTTAAATTAGTTTTGATTATCAATTAATCATAAAAGTTCATTCAAAAGGATAGAGAATACAAAAAAATAGTTATAGGTTAAAAACTTTCAGTGAAGCTAGGGAAATGTATACACAGCTTGAAAATGCTTAGAAATCACATTGACTGTGCCTTCGATTATCTATTATATATAGATGCTTCTCCGGATTCATTCATATATATTCATATAGATAGATAGATAGATAGATAGATAGGATACTAATTCACAGGCTAAACCACAAGCGTCATTGACTTGAAAATTTTAGGACGTATTGGCTATATCGTGTAATCACCAGAAAAATTGTGATTTTGAACCTCAACGTCATGGGTTCGACTCCAGAGGGCCCCAAAGTCCCGATTTTTTCCATTTAAATGCATTGCTTTAATTTTCCGGAATTTTTAAAAAATACTTTCTATGTAGGTAGAGAATCGAAACTCTAGGAGCCTATATACATATTTAGGATCTATCAATAGCATTAATGTATTTTAAAGAACATGTCCTGAGTTCGATGCTAGGACGATGCAAAAATCCGCCGTTTAAAATGCATTGACACAGTTTTTCAATATTTATTTTGATGCACTTATCGAAATGATAGGAAGTTCGTGCTTGGTTAGAATATGTATGGTAAGAATTCCTATAAGAAACAAATTTAGATAAGACCGTACTACTTCTGGGTTCGATGCCAGAGCACATTAAAATTTCTCTCATAAGGAATACAAGGGAAAAGTAGGACGTCATTTGGAGCAGTTACACCCAATATTTCTTCTTGAATTTTCACACATAGTTAGGGGTGGTGATTTTCTGTTGTGCTGCATAGAAGGTACTATCAGAAAGACCCGGGTTCGAAGCCAGGTGGTAAATATATCCCCCATTTCAAATACATTGCGTTAGTTTTCATTATTTTTTTGATGTATTTATCAAAATAATAGGAATTTCTTGCATTGCTAGAAGATGTATATTAAAACTCGGCTTAAGAAAAAAATTAATATAAGACCATGCTGTTCCTGGGTTCGATGCCAAAGCACATTACAATTTCTCACATAAGGAATATATGTGAAAAGTAGGACGTCATTTGAGGCAGTTGCAGCCAATATTTCTGAATGAATTTTCACACATAGTTATAAATGGTGTTGTTCTGTTGTGCTGCATAGTAAGTATGACCTGAACGAACCGGGTTCGATGGCAGACGATAAAGTTGCAGCAAATTTTAAGAATATTTTTAATCCTATTTTTCTTCTTTGAGGACCATCACAAAAAGATGCCGATATGAAATTAGTGTTGTCGATCTGCTTGCAGTATGCAAGCTACATTTTACTCGTATTTAATAAAATTCATCAAATTTTATTTACATACTTTTCGCATATATTTTAAACAGTGATAAAAGCCGCTTTCCTTGGAAGAAAATACTTAATCTAATAATGATATAAATAACAATAAATACTAAGTAAGTTGAATACAGAGAAGCTAAGAAACATTAAATTTTAGGTACAGATAATAATGTTAAAATGACTTATTTAGTGCTGAACAGCGGAAAACAATATTTTTCCTCAAAAACCCACCGCATTGCATATACTTTTCAAATAGACATCATGCAAAACTGCGACTTCTGCCCAAAAGGCTTGGAAATAGAATTCTGCAGACGCTGATCACAGGTCCCCGTGTTCTCTTCCCTAAGAACGTCATCCCACTCCACCCTTTTTTATAGGCGAAACGTGTAAGAGTAAGCCCTCGAAGCAACAAATTCCTCGTAAGCGTAAGAGAAATTACATTCATCCTTCGCGCTAAAAGATAAATCGCTCTCCCATACTCGCTTATTAGAGTTTGCTCGAGTATTAAGACATCGCTTATCAAGAGTCTTGGCAGTGCTCGCGGATATTTCCGCGGAAAGTTTTTATGAAATCGCCGTCGCAGATTCAGAGAAGATTGTGATTGCAAATTACGGAGGGATCTATCAACCAATCTCCCACGATGTGACCGTTAATTTTCTCTTTAAATTCATGGTTTCTTCCGAAATCACCTTATTTTCTCTTTGATGTCCACGGAAAAGTAAATTGGCCTTGTAGATTTCCTTCCGCCAAGTAGTTGTTGTTCCGATAATCACTGCTTCCTTCACGATGTCACGACAACTTTCCAAGAAAATACTGCCCATTTTACGGAATCTCCCACTTTAAACACCCGCGGTTGCAATAAAGTCGATACATTATCCATGAAAATCACATATATCCATCAGTTTCACACTACTCGCACGAACTTTCACGGTAATATCCTTCCCACTGCTTCATTTATATGCTAACTCTCATATATATTGAGTGTGCCTAAGGGAATGGTCTCTCCTTGCATGAATACCTGCCACATGATTTCATTCAAATGCACATAACTGCAATTTAAATTGAATGAATGTCCATTAAAGACCTCAGGCGTAGAAATGTAGGCATTTGCCTATATTAACTGGATGAAATGTCACCATTATACCGCTTTACGCTGTGAGTTTAGCACGGAATATTTAAACTCAGAATTTATGTTCCTCTCACCGTGTAATCACGTATTCAAAGGAACATAAAAGCGTATGAAATAACTGGCGAAAGTCGATGATGAATTACTACTTTTTGCCGTTTATTTAATTTACTGTTTTCTCTTGAAGGTTGTGAGGAAACCCTTTAATTAAATCGCTGCATCTATTTTTAGAGACATAGTTAAACCTAAATAATGGAAATGGTCTTTTTTCCCAAGGTATTACGATCTTAAATTTTTGCCAGTCATCTGTTCCTAATGAGTCAAGTTACAGATTCCAATTCAGAATTAATTTAATCCTAAATAGATCAAAGAATTTCAGTTTAAAGAACTCTGACTCATTCTAAGTTATTAGAATTTAATTCCGTAGGTTATTGCAGTTTTTACCACGGGATAACCAAATCTAAGATGAATATCGCTCTACTATAATTTATTTTCAATCTAGCTTTTAATAGATACTTTTAATACTAGCCCAGCTTGTAACCTATTGATTTGTTTCTCATTATGTTTTTCTTTGTTAATGAATTTCTATTGATTTATGTACGTGAAAGTTTACCTAATTTTTATTATTGGCATTTCAAATCTGTCTGCCTTTTAATTAAAATCTACTGAATCCGTATCTTAACTATTCCTAGGTTTCTAAGATTTTCCTTACGGGTGTTTTCCTTCTGTGCTTTTCTAAGAGAAAAACTAGGTTCTGAAACCACAAAGTAGTTTTCTTATGTGTACTTTCTTCAGTCCTAACAACTTTTCAATCTCTTCCTTTTTAATTATAAACGACCAAAGGTTAATTAGCTGCGTGAAGAGATACATTAACTTCTATCTTGTTCAAATTTAATTCACTTTATCATAAATATTATTCCTTTTATGGTTATTTGCTTAGTTACACTCTATATCTTGCTCATCTATCGAGAGTAAGTATAAATAAGGAGTGAAACAATGAATATTTTCTTTAAAAACTTGTACAAAATTCACAAGCATTTTAGTTTGAAGAACTCTGACTCACAATAATTCACTAGAATTGTTCCATAGGTAAATGCCGAGTTTACTACGGTATAACTTTTTGTTGTGGATTTTCTACTAGTTTTGATAGTAAAGATTTATCATAATAAAATTCCATCAAGTATCGCTCAATGTTATTCATTGGAGTGGAATAATTTATTTTGCCGATACCTAAAGGTTGATAACAAGCTCATGGGTTAGAAATTAAGGTATTCAGGAAAAAGGAAAAGCATCACGGAGGGAAACATAATCGAAATTCGTACATGAATAAAATATTGCCTCGAATCGCACTTGGGAAGATAAAGTGGCCTGTCACACCGCGTCATTTAAATGTAGCATTTCGTATCTCGAACATCCATGCAAATGTATAAATAAAGATGAGCGATTCCAGAACGCCCTTTTAAAATATTATGAAAGGGAGAGCGGGAGAAGAGGCAGGGAGTCGGAATAGGAAAAGTCCTTCCTCGAGAGATCGAGGTTAGAGATAGCAAAGGGAAGAAGGATGGGTACGCGTCAGTCCGGAGCGATTGAATGAGAATACGGAATAAATCAGACGGAATAAAGAGGAGAAGTGACGGCAGTGCGTGCGAGTATGTGCGTGTTTCCAGAAGAGGAGAGGCAAATAAAAATGGAATGCGATGGCGAGGAGATTTATCTGCCGTCGACGCCGGGACTGGAGACTCAAAAGAGGCGGAATCTTTGAAAGGGAGAGATGAAAGGGAGGGAATCGCGAAAATTAAAGTCCGAAAGTGAGGGATGGAACGGTTTGAGGTGATACTTGTGAATTCAAAGGAGGCTGAAGGAAGATACCCTTGCTTTTACGTTCTCAGCCCGCTGTGATGTTTCCGGTCCTGAAATCGACCACTTTAAAGTTATTTCGGAGTTATGGCCGCCCTGTGTGGATACAAGAGCGACAGAATATCAATTTTTTCTTTGAACGAAGACTTTCGTTGTGATTCCTATACGTGGTCATTGTTTTCAGAACTCTCTTCATATATAGTATCCAAAAAGAACACTATAATACTATAATTTTCCCTCCTAGGAATTATTTTATCTACCGCCTTCTCTCAGAGTCACCTTCATCGTCAAAAATTGCACATTTTTTTATTTAATTAATTTAATAACTCTAAATTACTCGTTAATCGTAACACCGGTCTCATTTTAGTATAGCTTTTCCAATAAAAATGCAGCCATTTTCATTGTTCTTCTTCGGTGATCATTATTCTTCGCATTGCTTCTCAACCATAATTTTCCATTCCTTTATCATCTTCTTGTTCCCTATTCTTTTCATTTCTTTGTAGCTCTTTACTCCAATGCCTTCTATAATTTTCCTCAATTATTCCACTCACGGTCTTCTTTTGATCATATTTCCTTGCAATTATTTACTCCGTATTGACTAAGAAAGGTGCGACAAATGGCAGAATAGCGTAGAGTAACATTTTGACCAAATAGTTCCGGATATACTCATCCAAGCACTCCTTTCTTCTTTCGATGGCTTATTTTAGCAATTTGGCAGGGGGGCAATATTTACAACAGATGACAATATCCAGAGCCATATATAGAGAAGAATGTGGCAGATTTCTGAGGAATCCAGCGTCTCAAAACCGCCTTGGTCTTTAAATTATTTTTGGGAATATATATGTCCGTTACTTCCTTACCTAAATACCTAAATAGCATTAGGAAAATTGAACGTCTGGGAAATTGTATTTCCCTTTAGTTTACATTTTTCTGGATTTCATGTAAAATTCAGATTAATAAGAATGATATTAGAGGTGGGTTATGATAGATCTAAGCCAGTGGTTCCAAACCTTGGCCCCGTTTGGCCCTTCTGTGAATCCCTTTCAGTAAAGTCTTTGCATATGAGTAGTTCGACATTTTTAATGCACATAATATACAATGCTTTGGAGCGAAAGTGAAAACAAACTTTTACTATGCCACAGAATGAAATATAATAAAATATTCTGTGGTATAGTAAAATTTTGTTTTCACTTTCGCTCCTGATGGATCCATACCACCAAGTCGCGGCCCAAGCAGTTGATTCTATACAAGGCTTTATTCAAAGATTATATTTGTTTAAAAGAAAGCTTATTTTCGTATAATTTTACCAACAAGAAGTTCGCTTTCTCGCAAATTTTATGTTAGCATAATAAAGTAGATAGTGTAAAGAAAGAAATATTAAAACACGGCTGTAAATGAGTTAGAGGTTTAAAATCTCCAAAAGCCGTCTTTGTCGGCGTTTCTCCTCCGGTAGTCGGAAAAAGCAAGAAAGGAATGCCGCACAATAACTGTACTCAAAGATCTTTTCAATAGAGATTCTTTAAATCTCTTGAATGAATTATCATAGAGAAAAGTATATGATAAGCCTAGTAATGATATCAACTGAATGACGGAAATAAAGAATTGGTGAAATGGTATCTTACGTAGTATTATTTTAATTAAATCATATAAATTAACCGATATTTACGGCAAAAGATGATATTATCAAAATTAATCTAAACTGATAATAAACTAATAATCTAATACGAATACAAATAATGGGTAACTCATAATGATACAATAGGCATGGAATATTCTGAATAAGTGAGCACATGCACGCATTATTTTCCAAGATGCGTTTAGCGGGATTTTGTAATATGGATGTAAGATTTTTGCTCTACATATGTTCTCTTCTATATCTACTAGAATTCCGAATGATATTTGCGTAAGATTTAGCGTGCCGTGCTAATTCAACTTTATACTAATGCACAAATGTTTCTTAGAAGATTTAGGTTATAAACTATACTAAACCGGAGGAGAAATTCTGGAGATACAGCATTATGATGCAGTGAAACGGCCGAATCATCTTAAGATAATTCTCGCTTAACTCGCTTAACCAACGAAAACTATTTTTAGGGTCCCTCTCGATTCAAGGTTCTATCACAGCTTCAGAACGGAATGAGAATGAGCTGAGCCTTAGGCAATTGGATTTTGCGAATCCTTTGACTGATAGAACAAAGAAATGTAAAAGATTGAATGAAGCCCAATACCCATAATATCCTTAATAATTGAATACTTATAATATCCTTAATATTTAACTTTATTAAATGTGAAAAATGAGTTATTAGATCAATCTCGGCCAAGTTTTCAAGGCAGAGATATACTTTGCTCGGGTAAACACATTCATTCTATTCTTCAATACATTCTTTTCTTCTCATTAACATTTATTATTGGAAAATATCACTGCACATACCAATGTACTATTCTGTTAAGTAATTTCCTTTAAGAATTCAAAATAACACTTAAACTTGATCTCCAAATATGCATTTGGTATAATTGCAGTTCACAGTATTCCCTCATTTTCATCACTGTACAGAAGACGACTAAATTGACACTTGAATTATTACCGTTTATGCAAAAATGTCGACTTCTAGATATGCTAAATTCTGTCTTTCTCAGCTACCAATATTTTACGGCTTGAGGCTCCTAACCAGCGAGAGGCCCAAGGCCTCCTAGTTCGCCAACCCCTAAATCCGCCGCTGGCCACCAGAGTACCCTTTCAAACCCCGTCGAAGAATGTTTTTAATCAATGCCAAAAACTCGTTACGTGAGTTACTTACTTTCTAAGTTCCTACACACCGCTAGATTTTTATGAAGGGATCCAAGGAAAGAGAGATCGATCAAGAAGGAGGAGAAATTCTTGAAAGATGAGAAAAGATTGGATGGGATCGAATCGGTAGGAAAGATATCAACGAGGAGAAATCGTGAAAAAATGGCACGTAAAAACAGGATTCGTTTTACGTCCAGTCGTATAGCGTGCGGTTTTCTCCAAGGAAGCGAGGGTCCTCGGAAAGGGAGAGGAATGCTGTAAAAAGAGAAATGGAACGACATAAATGTGGATGAGCGAGGATTGAAATGAATTAAATCAAAAGAGGGGGAATAAAAGATGTGCTTATCGAGCGTGAAAACCCTCCAAAAATGTAATATGCGGATAGGAAGATGCAATAAAATAGGGCTGATGAGAAGACGTAATGTTTGAATTGGATATAAAGTGGAATTATATGGAAGTTGGTTCCTGTTAATGTTTGGGTGTCTCTCGCGGATTGATCAGCTGGATAGCAAGATGTTTCTTAACGTACCCTAGATTTAATTGTTATGATAACGAAATTCAATATGGGAATTGACAAATTATTCGGTATGAGAAAAAAAAAGATTAATCGTCTTTCTTTACACATTGCAAATGGTGAAATGCTAAAAGATCGCAAGATCCCAAATTGCGGCACCATGGTGGTGAAAAGTATTTCCTCTACCCTAATGTCTATAGATAGAAGATTATGTGTCAAAATGACGTTATCTATTTGTCTAAGAATAATGTATGGAATTTACAGAGATGAAAGTATGGTATAAATCTTAATATACGAATATTTTAAGAGGATCATATTCCTTCAATAATTTTTTTACAATCAATTGGCATAAGTCTCTGTCATTAATATCTTCTTACAGCTAGTAATGAATCTCACGAAAAAATGTACAGGATATAAAGGAATGCTCTTTTTAAACTGACTGTATTACGTATATGTAATGATAAGTTATAAGTTGAGAAAATTATCACATAGTACGAGTAAATCGAGTCGAGCATTTACTTGTACTAATGCTTTTTATGAAATTTTAAAGGGAATTTTCCTGCTTCTGCATTCTGATGAGTTCAATCTTTCTCAGACTTCTTTCGTCACAATACAAATCAAATTATCCTTCATTTTCCGTTGGCTTACTTGATCTTGTTTGTGCCTCTGATAATGTTAAATGTATATTCCTGAAGCTAAATTGTGGCATTATTCCGTTCACTCATGATTGATATCCACGAAAAATGATATTTATAGGGTAATAGTGTTCCAGCTACATTTTTGCAGTTTATATTTGTAAGGAACTCGACCTGAGGCTGAAGCCATCTTCAGGGCTAAGTATCTTAAAGATGTGGGTACATCAAAATAGTTCTCATATCTAATAACCCTAAAAATACCTCAAAAAAATTAATGATATCAATGATAAAGACTAAAATTAGACAGGTTGGAAAAAATATACTCTGAACATTTACCTCGGGAGTATTTTCGATACCTCCGCCAAAAGAGAGCTCATAATCGCCTGTTTCAGGTACACTTGCAAATGTATATTCGTTGGTAAAGTTTAAAATGCAGACATTACGATGTTCACTTCAATCAATTACCTAAAATATATTTATAAAATTGTTTTCAATTCCATCAAACGTCAAGTGCGTTTTCAAAATCAAAGATAGGCTGTCATTACATGGAATATCATGAATAACAAGATGAAAGCTTATTGTATATTTCATCAACATCTGTCATTGTTTGATCAGCAGTTGTTCCTGCTACCACATTTTGATGAAAGTAATATTTTCATTAGTCATTTGATACAGGATAAAGAAGAAGAATCTTTCATTTACTTTTGTCACAGGCTTGATCATGGCTGAAATGAAATGAAAGCTACTGAGGTATGAGTGAATAAATGTCAAGGTACGGACCGACAAGACAAGTGTTACTCGTAGAGTCATTGTGCTTCACTTACGTGGACATGTTCCGCTTACAGCATTTTGAGTGAGGAAAGTAACGACAAACTACCTCACTCCTCATCCTGCCTAGAAAACCTCATTCCTTTCTCATAAGCTCTTAGTAGCTTATGTCACAGGGGGTGAGGCACCAACCGGCCTTTGGGATGAATACTTTTCAGATAGATCTGTCGTTGAATGGGTGGATTTGTACAAAATTAAATTATTTTTAGTCCAAATATACATATACAAGATGTGAAGGTATCAAATATGTGTTGAATGAACAGTCATGATTGCCTGATAAAATTGGTAGTAAATATCTAATCAAGCCCAAAGGGCAGTTAATATTTTCTCTAAAACACTAATAATGCCGCACTCACGTTTTATCTGCAATATCCCTCGCTCTATCATGATATTGGAGATGCGAGAAGAAAATCACGACCTCTCTGATGAGAGAACGTCGTTAATTTAACGTAATAAAGATTCGTAATCGGAATCAATTCTTACCGCAGAATTGGGGCACGCTTGTTACTGGCGTAGAGGAAAATCTGCTTGTAAGAACGAACACATCATCATCGTAACATCTCATCCCCAGTCGTAACTTTGTTGCATTATAAGAGCCCCTTTAGGGTCACGTGCGTGGATGGGTTTATTACCCTACGTGTTCTACCTTTTAATTGAAAACTTCGTGGCGACTCGAGGGAAAGAGTGATAATAATACGTCTTTATTCGGGCGAGATCGAGGCTATAAGTCTCCTCTTCCATCCATCCCATCTCATAAATTGTAAAAGGATTCATTTAAAGTGAAAATATGAAAAGAATTGTGGATGTAAAACCTAAGAGATTCTTAGGGAAAAAATGATATACTGTAGAAAAACACCTTCAAAGAAGAGGGGTGTGAATCATCCACTCTTTTTCAACTTCTCTTTACATCCACTCCTTATAAATTATTCCTCTCTTTCTCTATTTAATTACACATTAATTATGTTTATAATACCATTGACGAAAGGTTAGATGTAAGAAGAGACTTTTCAGTTTCATTCTCGCCTTGATAAAGGCCTCATAGACCTTATCTTATCAAAACATAATCAATGAAATACGTACAGTATGTATGTATAGTCATAATCACATAGCTCGTAGACGTAAAGGTATTTCTAAATAGGTGTAGACAATAGATTAGAATACATTTTTATTGTTATGTAGGACTTTATTTAAAAGTTTTCTAATAATTACGTCCAAAAAATATCTGGCAAAAAATTTGCATTTTTGAGAAATAGTCTACAGTTAAATGAATAAAGAAACAAAAGATTCGCACAGAAGCATAAAAAAGGTAACCAGAAAAAAATTGCAGCTGCATTTACTCAAGTATTTATAAAATATACACTCCTTTCTAAAAACTCTTTCATTTTTGATTTTCTTGCCCTTTATTGCCCTATAAAATAGATGTAATCCATCAATCATGATTGGCTTTCTATTATGACAAGGAAGGGTTAATTTTATTTAGAACAGTAATGTGTATTTGAAAAATGAAAACATAAATTCACAACTATACAATGCAATGATACACAAATGTATACATATTACAAAACATGATCAAAGCAATAAATACAGTATATATTCTAAATTACTCAAAACCTAGACATTAAGGTATCTCTACAAAGTAAAATAAAACAGATGGGAATAAACGTTTATTCTAATTATTAAGAAGGGTAAATTTTATTAACAATAGTAATAAGTATATGAAAAATTAAGACAAAAATGTACAACTGCACAATACAATGACACAAAAATCTGTACATATATTAACATGGCCAATGCAATACCTAACTATGTATGTTATGCGAAACATGATGATGTAAATACTGCATACAGTCAAAATTACATTTAGGTAGGTATCTAAAATTGAATAATATCTAAATAGGACAAATAAACAGATTTAAATAAATATTTATTATAATTATAAAGAAAGATGAATTTTATTTGCTACAGAAATGTGTATATGAAAACATAAGTCGAAAATTCGCAACCTTACAATGCAATCAGACACAAATGTATACCTATTATAAAAACATCGATGTAATTCATACCACATACAGAGGAGTAAAGCGAAGGAGAAGTGGAAAGCGTGGAAGAGAGAAATTGCGCGTGGAATCGAAAGGGCCAATTACTGCGACTTCGTCATCTCCCGTTCGACTTGAGGCAGAAAATAGCCTCGTAAAAAGCGTGGGTCGGCGGAGTGGGAGGGTGGAAAAAACGAGCATCGCAGGGCGATAAATCTCGGCGGCCTCGCGAAGGCGTTCGGAGGGCGCTGCGTTCATCCTCGGCGATTCCCTCTGCAGAATGGGACTCATCAGCGTGCAGTTATGGCGGCCGATTCGATTTTCCGACCCTTTATCAGCAGATTGAGTGTTGAGCAATTTATGCCAACGAATGGGAAGAGAGAGCACGAGGGAATTATGGCGGAAATAATCAGCACTGGAAGATTTGAAGTCGCCGAGGGATGGAGATGATTTAATTCCGCAGTATTATTTAGGTTGCGTGAGCGGATTAGGTTAATTAATAAAATGGATGAATTCGTATGGACGTCGTAAAGTTTGTCAATATTTGATGAATTAGGTTCCAAGGGAATATGGCCCTAGGCTAGGTTGTTGATATGGTCGTAAATTTCTTTTATCTTTATGGAGAACGGCGTTATAACATAAAGTTGGAGTTTTCATTGATATGTATTAGAAGTAATCAACGAGAGCGACATGCATTTATGTTAGGCGTAATGGTCAGGCGCGCTAGCCAATAAAATTAGGGGAATGGTTTCCTTGATTAGAGAGGTTTTCATAAAACACGCAAGATAAAAATAAACTATTACTATATTGCACAAATTTCCATTTTCCATCCAAATTTCTGGAACAGAGAAATAATTGATTTTCATCATATGTTTTTAATATAAAGTTCCTCTTAGTGAAGGTTGATGCGGTTTAATTAGATAGTTTTTCTTTTAAAATATTTTAATCATACATAGTCAACCTCTGCTATTATTTGGTTACTAGCCATAATTTGGAAAATTATACGAATGCATTTAATGAAGGAATTTATCTTATTTAAATAATATGTTTACAACCGCTTACTGATTTGTTACTAACCAAGAAATAATTCGCAACTCGGGTCGCTTACCAAATCTTCAGAAAAAGACTTAAACATGTACTGATTATACTAATTAACTCAAGGTATTCTGGGCTAATTTTCACAAATTGTGGAAACTACGAAGAACTTTCGTTAGTTTATTTATTGGATTATACTTGTTAGAGCTTTTCACTTTATGCATCTTGAATTTCACGGATTTACTTCCCCATAGTGAATAAAGTCAACATTAGATACTGTTTAACCCTTATTAGCAAACGTTTTCATATCTCTTGCTAGGTAGAAAAACTACAATTATGATGCGAGTCCGAAGAGATTAAACAAATGTATAGTATGGATGCCAAAACTATTCTCGACTATGGACTATAAACTCGATAACGTTTTCACTTCCTTTGTAACGCCCTTTTGATGTTCTTCTAACCTCATCAGCCTTATTAGCTGGTGAAGCGGTGGTTTCTGTATGATGACGTATTCCATGGCGATTTTCATTTATCCCATAGAAGAAGATTCGATCAAAACTTACGGTTGTCCTCTCTCGATATTCTTTTTCAAACATACATATTAATCATAGGCTAAGATGGGAGATGGGAATCCCATAGCCTTTGGGGGTTTTAGTATAGTGCATATTATATTTTTAAGTAAACGTTAACAATGAATATAGCATGCGTACATAAATGCATACATATCTATGTATACCTTTAATACAATAATCGTGTCACTCAGTCCCTTATCTCAACTGCAAAAAATCAATGGATAATGTTTTTCTTTGTTTAAAGCGTTTAATTTCGATGTTCTGAATTCAATGTTGATATCATACTATTTACATGTGTGCATGTGGCTTCCGAATAGAACGCAACTCACATCTGGCCTGAAAAATCTCCGATCCATTAATAATTAAATCCGATATTTACAAGATGAAAGAATATCACAGAGTAAGCTTACTCTTGGGCATTATCTTCTATTAGATTGTTTTGAAAGCGAGTGTCAGATGGAAGGACTTCATACAATCCGTGACAGTCATTAAATTCTTTTGCGTTTCAGTTTATTCCATTCCCGCTCTGATTGTGAGGTTTAAATGGTAGAATAATAGCCCGCATGCGGTTTGTTTGCGATGCGTCATCGTATATGCTGGTACCTCACAATTTTCCCAGTGTCGGAGAAGCAGATTAGCGCCTATCTATACTTTCCACTTGTTATTTAATTTACACGCAAAGCAGATATGTCATCACCACCCTTTGATTAGGCTAGCGTGATTCATTTTAGAAGTAAGCGGCCTCTATTTCAACGTAATTTTAATTAATTTAAATGCAATTAAGTCAAACTTTAAATTAATTTAAAACTAATTAATTTTAATTCAATGCATTAAAGCGTAATTTATTTATATTTTAATCAGTTTAGAATTCACATTATTTTTAATAACTTAATCTAAATTTTATTTAATTTAAAATCAACGGGGAGAGTAGATTAGACAATTTAATTTATACTAAACCAAAAAAAAATACATACACGACCAGGTTTCGATTCAGAGACCATCTCCGATAATTTAAACTTGTATCTTAGCGTGTGCATTTTATATAATTAAGAGTAGAATACAGAATGAATGATGGTAATAGTTAATCATCAAAAAGAATATCCCTGCAAAGCGTGTTCTTTTGCCCCAAACGATAATTGAAAACAGAAACATCTTGTTCTAAAAACTTCCCAAAACTCATACTCTTTAGTGATATTTCTCTGAAAGCAAGTCGTATGATCACATTTCGTCTGTCGGAAAAAGTCGTTTGAAACAGATTCGCAGGTCATGAATACTGATTCCATTCCAATTTTAATCCCTGGAAACGCTTTATTCCTCAGTGGCAACATGTGCTCAAAATGAAACTCGTTTTACGAATGAAGTGAGGCAAAGATGGTTGAATTTTGATTGCTTACTTAGTCAAGATATTAGTTTTAAATAGACAGGGAGCGGATTTCATTTCAACCTACTGTAACTTGCTCAAAATGTTATCCAATAATGCGTGATATCGATGAAAGCAATGTCGCTTATCGTATGTTTATGAAATAACCCCGAGAAATGACTTATAGATCCAATCCCATAAGGGAATTTAATTTAGGGGTTATGGCGTCCTGTCGTCTCCTCTCCCATTCTTCATCCCGGATTTTTTTCGCTGTTTAATAATTCCCATTTCCATAATAGCCTTTGTTCGAATTCGCTCTTATTACGTTCCTTCTTTATTAGATTTCCGTTTTTATTTCGCTTTTCTATGGGGAAAACGGCTTTATGAAACGACCGAGCGTGTGTATTGTTGAAACCTCAATTTCTTTTTCATTTACATTCATCGTTCGTTTTGTTTACTCGTCTGGGTTTCGCAGATTAGAGAAAACGTTTTCCTTTAATCGTCATTACATATAGGTTTATTTTATACGTTTTATCTTCGTTAAAATGAAAGCATGCGATACACTAATTAAGAGGAAGGTTAAACTATAGGAATTTTTACAAATGATGTAAATGAAGTTTGTCGTAGCAAAGAAAAGCGTGCAACTTAACCCAGGTTGTACATACAAGAAGAGAAAAATAGTGACTTGGCTGGGACTCGAACCAGGGTCTCCCACTTTCCGGGCAGGTAGGTTCCAGGCAGAATACCTGCCCGTAAAGTGGGAGACCTGGGTTCGAGCCCCAGCCAAGTCACTATTTTTCTCTTCTTGTACAACCAATATTGGAATTTTGAATTATTTTAGGTATTGTATCGGAGTATGTCGAAGGCAGTTGTAGATTGGTCTCGTTTATTGAATATATATAAAGGTAGTTAATAAAAGAAAGTTAATTTTTCTAAATAAATAATTTAAATATAGTGGTTCTTTATGGAGAAAAGCTTTCGGAAACTACGTAATGATGGCATGATAAACAATAAAATGGAATTTTACTGAAATTTCTGATAACAAGCATAATTGCTTTTGTTACATCTCTTTTTTTAATATTACATTTGCGAGTTAATCACACATGGAATATATCCCGTAATGTTTAGGTGATTTATTTTTGGAAATTCCGCTTGAGGTAATGGATGAAGATCATTTCACACGTCAAAGCGTGGATCTAGGAAACATCCCAAAGAATAACGGGCATTAAAAAATTCTGACAGTGCTAAGACACGAACCGGGATCTTTTAATTGTCTGTCGGCTGCTCGCAAACTCAAATAAACATTTTGGAAATTTAAAAAACAAATTTCGGTAAATATCTACATTTCTACCAGATAAAGGATGAAAGTGGAATTTTCACTTAAAGACGTGCAGCCAGGGAAATCTGATATCTAATTTTTATATTATTGACTCTGATATGAATATCAGTTGTGAGGGCTTTCATTGAATTACCCGAATCACTTTTTTCCTATCGACTAAAAAGTCATCTAATTACCATTGCATAAGAAATCTATCGGAAAATGGTCAACAGATTTAATACTATTTGAAAGTTTCTTAGCCTAAAACGTTGGTTGGGCCATTAATAAGACATAATAATAATTCATATCTACGTTATTATAATTATCATCTATGTTGATAATGTTCCCGCCATTTTCCACCCGCATACCGGTTCTTTCTCTGCTGCCTCTGATTCGTCACTAGCCCATTATCTCCTAAATATGCCGCACAAGCCCTTATCTATCACAACCTGTGAGTGACATTTAGTTTTACCGCGTGGCGTCGCTAGGATACATTCCTTTTCATAACGCATCGCAATGTAGGATTTATTTTTCCTCCGCCTTGTCCCCATTACTATATCTCCTCATTTTTGCCTCCGTTTTTCTTTTCCTCTCCCCTCCCTCCTTTCATCAGTTCGACAGATATTGATTTACAAAGTAAACACAGTCAATACGAATGTGTCGCGGTATCTTTTTATTTAGCGGAGACTTTTGGAACTTAATGCGAATCCAGGCTAATGAATGATTCGATTATTTTTTCGGTTTTTTTTCTGGTGCCAGGGAAAAAGACAAAGTTAATGTTAATTGCGATATTGATCTTACATTAAATCGATTTTGTGAACGAAAGCTGTCTGAAAATGAATACCTCCACCTTCAAATAAAGCACAGAATTCATCCTTAGAATGTGTTCTTTATTGCTGTTATTTACTTTTCCACTTAATCACCAGATACCTACATACACTCTGTCAAAGATAAACAAGTTTTTGAAGCCTTCACCAAAGACGTCAACACACCGTTTCTGCAAGAAGCCTCTCATAGCTCTCAGATGCTTAGTGATGTCCTAGCAGATATTCCATTCTCAGATGCAAGTCAAACCAAATCTGGGCTGTAGAGGATGAAATTCAGTGTCTGATCACCACACCACTAAAACACGTGCTTTACGTGCCAACAAAGTACAGTGGTACCTCGAGATACGAGCAGCCTAACATACGAGTTTTTTGAGATACGAGCCGGAGCTCGGGCCATATTTTCGTTCAAGATACGAGCCCAAATCCGAGATACGAGCCGTGTTTCCAAGCCAAGTGCAGCCAAGAAGGCAAAGACAAGTGATAATTAAATTTACGTAAATGTTAAGCTTAGTTTAAGTTTAAAGTTAAGTGCATTGTTTTAAGTTTTTACTTTCATTTGAAATGAGGAAAGTGTAGTTTTAGTTTTAAAGTTACTAAAATAGTTTTAAGTTATGAAAAAGCGCCGTTTACGTACGTGTCTAGAGTGCCTTCCCCCCTCCCTCCTCCTTCACCTTCGTTAGCCGCACTCGTCTGTCTCCAAAGTAAGACTATTATACTAAATAACTCTTTTATTTCTTTATTTCATATTTTGTTATGTATTTGTTAATTATACATGTTTATTTGTTATTTAAAAACATATCTTTATCCATAATTTACAATGGTTTGGGGATTTTTCATAGGTCCGGAACGGATTAAATCGAATGCAGTTATTTAAATGGGAGAAATTCGTTTGAGATACGAGCCGATTGACTTACGAGCTCGGTTCTAGAACGAATTAAACTCGTATCTCGAGGTACCACTGTAGGACTTTAGAGACTGAAGCTCACCATAATATGGCATCCTCCATACAGTCCTGATATTACATTATTTCTGTGTTTGATTAATTAAAAGATTCCCATTAAACCGAAGTTTTAAAGGTGAAGACATCACTTTTCAATCAATCCTCGTAGATAATTGTATATAGTATGGATGATTTCCTCCTTTTGTGGACAAAATTCAATTATCATGATTTTTCTATCGCTATGGTCTGTAGCTCATCAGTAGAGTCAATATAGTTTTATATTAATATTCATGTAAATTAGTATTTGATATTCACCAGCTTCTGGAGAAGTGGGAGCGGTCAAATCAGTTCGTTAAAATTCTGTCAGCAATGTTTACGATGAATTATTATACGAACTCGAACATAAATAAACGAGAAAAACAGTGAATAGAAATAATTAATTTAAACTGATTTCTGACTAGGTTTGTTCGCTTTCGACTTTTTTTATTTAGATTGAATTACGAGGATGATTAATCTAATTAAGAAAGGCTGCTTAAAATGTTCTTCAAGCAATTTAATCGGGAATCACAATTAAATGCTACATTATTTCCATTTTATCGTAGAAGACACGGGTACAATACCTCTTCAGTCGGCTCACAAAAGGGAGCTTAAGGATTTCATTTGCAGCATTTGAAACTCAGGAATTCCTTTGAGAGGAATAGAAAAAAATCGCGTAGAAAAGAGGATATTCAACTGCGATGTAGTTCACTGGAATGAGAAAAGTTTGAATTCAGAGAATGGTTCAATTTTTCACTTACACATTTAAGAACATCAAACAGTCTAGAAAAATTAAGAATTCCAATTTTTAATGGAATTTTAATGTTAAAAAATGTTGAAGTGTAAGCTTCATATGCATGATTTTTATTTACCTTGAATCAGAGAAGGGCAACGAAAACACTTGTATTAACTTTTATTTCAAGCTCAAGCTGATGTGCCTCAATTCAAAAGTTTACTTTTTACGGCTGCAGGAAGGTATTTGTGGGAAATATTTCAGTCTTTCCATGTCTTTTTATCTGTTGACATTTCATTCGGATTTTAAAGTTTCTCTCTCTGTAAATAATATTTGTATCATTTATCTCAATAAATTCGATCTGCTGATTGGGTCAGGAGATATTAATCGATTCATCAAATTGAATGAAAAAATCATGCTCTAAAATTTTCATTGACTTTGAACTCGACACGTTTTATTTATTTTTTTTATTTTCATTTTGGTGCCTTATGAAAACAACTGACGATCGGGTTAGGCGAATCATTTCAAATATTCTATGCGTCGAAAAAAGACTTAATCGGTTTTACTGATCTTCATGATATTTTTCTAAAAGATCCCGCTGTACTCGCGCACGACTCATGTATTGTACACAATATTTTCTCAAAAGCATGTTCAGTTGAGTAAAGAGTAGGAAAATGTCGGAGCTAAGGGAGGGAATCTCGATTGTTTGTGAATTTTTAGCGTTCATTACTTTGTATATTTCACATACACTTCTTTTCGACAGAATTTTCACAAACTTCATTATTTGAACGCAATTTATTTTATAAACCGACATTTTCTCCTTGTAACCGTTTCAGTAAGGCCAACCTATTCAATTGACTCGGTCGAGCCAAGTCCAACCTTGAACTTGACCACTTGGCCATACACTTGAAATTGAAACCAGGCTTGAAATTCTGACCAGACTTTTCTTAGTCTTAGGTTTAGTTTTACAGTATCCGCAACAGCCATTGCAATATGGCTTAGACATGCTCAAGTTCATAAATTCATGGATATTTACGAAAAAATAAATATTAGCTATTTAAAATTATGGCGAAGAATTCGAAATTATACGAATGCATGCTTTCGAGGATTGTTTTCTGACACATTTTGGGAATCCCCATTCCATTCTCCCACATTTGCTGAGCGATAGCGCAAAAATCCTCAAGCAAACATAATTAAGTCAGAAACCAGGTAGCATCCCGCTGCTTCTAATCTCCAACCAAATATTTTTACTCGCTGTAACGAAGAACATTGTCTTCCATCTTTTGAAGATCACTTCCTGTATAAGCAAATCAATTTTATAATTCCGCCGCAATATTCCGTATTTCTTAAGTTTGTATTTTAACAGAAAAAAAGTTCCTCGGTAATTATGAGTAAATTGTTTCTCCCAAAATTAATTTCCCTGATTCACATAACAACTGTAAAGCATAGTCATAATATATATAAGGAAAGGGTTGAGGTGACTTTGCACGTAAGGGAAGATTCCCAAGGAGAAACGGACATGAAAAATGTCTGACAGGGCCGGGAATCGAACCTGGGATCTTCCTCTATCCGGGAGGCTGCCTTAACCATCTAGGCTATCCGGCACACAAAGTCCCCAAAACGGCTTATTAAAATGTTCCGGCTGGGTAGCCTAGATGGTTGAGGCAGCCTCCCGGATAGAGGAAGATCCCGGGTTCGATTCCCGGCCCTGTCAGACGTTTTTCAAGTCCGTTTTTCCTTGGGAGCATAGCCATTATGTAAGCATCCAGTTTCAAATGAAATTTAAAAGAATTATGAGTAATTTATATTACCTTTTCCACCCTGAATATCTTCTAGTAGTAATATCCTCAATAGAATTGAATATATCTAAGAAAATAAACATTCTTTATGAGCCATACGCAGCGTAATAGAACATCGTGATAAGGATTTTGTTATATATTTACAGAATTTTACAGAATAATCCATAAAAAACGTTAATATCCAATAAAAAGGAAAGGAAAATTTAATATCAACAAAATTCAAAATTTAAAAAATCAGCCATTTCTTTCAATCAACGCAATATTGAAGGCATTATTCCTTAAAAACTTCATTCAAGGACATCATTTGCTGTCAGAATTGCTAGAGTAAAACATAATCAATAGAAATACGCAGCGATTAAATGCATACTTGCATTACCTTGTATAAATTACAATTAATACTTTGCATTCTCCACTGAAAGTATAGGGAAACACTTCCATTTACTCAGGTATTATTAAGTAAGAAAAATTATGACGGTCGTATTCTCATGAGTGGTCGTTATTAAATATTCTCTGGAAAATGCCAGGTTTTGTATTCATTCATTACGTTTTTACTCGACTCTTTAAGCCATACGATGATTCACTATTTTTTTGTAAGATTTCATTGACGCAATATGATTCTACTATAGCGGTTTTTTATACTTTCAATTGAAATCAATACAAAAAAGTCTCAGATATTCTCCGTCTTTGCTCTGGGAGAATCGCGTGGTTAAAGGCAACGATGGTAGGAACATTGTTTTATGATTTTGAAAGGAAACGAACGAATTATATAAAAAGGTGTATCAATTTTATAGGAATGAAATGCCACAGATATTGTGTAAGAAATATTTCCAAATTTTCCGTTGAAAATGCTTGTGTCAAATAATTTCATTTAATTGTTATCATAAAAATATGTAAAATCAATCTTCTAAAACGATATATAGTGGGATTCTATATTTTTCATGCAGATATATATTCTGTGGATTTGTACAAGTCTCCATTTATTTCTGAATCGATAAGCCTTTTTTAACGTAGTAATAGTAATTCTAATAAACGACTTTATTGAAGGGTGAGAATGAAACTGAAAGATTTACCTCAGTGGGTATGAAACGATTCTCTTACATGTTACTCTCAATAAAATGATACGCAGTCATCCTTGATACTTACGTGAAAAAACACTGAGGTTCACATTTTATTGACACTATTTAGATACCTTTACATAAAAAAGCAAATTTCTGTTTGCCAGCATTTCTGGCAAGAGCGTAAACAAGGCATCCAGAAGGTGCACACATAAAGACGACGGAGGTGGCCAAGATGTAGTGGAAATCCATGGTAATAATATTGCAGACAGATTTTTCAACATAAACATCAAATATGACTACCAGTTTTAGTGTTACATCACCATCTGCATATCCACAATGATATGAATTGTATATATCTGTCTGCGTTATTTTCAAGGTGCAAAATAGTTGGAAAATATCAATCCACTTTCCATAAATTGTACGTATGTTCGGAATCTTCCAGCGCAAAAGATTGCTCTCCCCGTTTAAAGTAGCCAAAGTAACAGAATCCCGTAGCTTTAATGGGCGTGTGAAAATTTTCCACCAGAGGAAAGAGCAAGGGTATGACGGCAGAGCCGAATGACGCATGGAGGAGAATCCCAACGTGTAGAATTCCAAACGGATGAGGGAATCTATTGTGAGCTGACCAAACAGAATTTCGGTAACGAGATAAGACAGAACAAATTGGTGGAGGGAGATCCATCGATCGAGCAGATGATGGCAGAGGACGATGACTGCCTTCTTGTGGATTTGTGGAGCGATTGCCTTGACGTCCTTCCCTACCAAAAAGAGCTCTTAGATGGAAGGCATTTCATGAAATTAGTCATTAAAATTGACCACGATTCTTTAATATTTGCTCAGACCTAACGCATGCTCTATTATAGTAGTATAATACTTTTAATTAGTTTATTCCACCATTTAACATAATTAATTTATTAATTTAACCACTATGATATATAAAAGAAAGAGGCAAAATCAGAAAGAAAGATAAACAAAGGGGAAAAATAGATAAAAATATATGGATAAATATATAAAATCCTAAAATATTATAATTGGAGAATAATAACTTAGAATAATCTTGTTGGAACTATGAAAAACTAGAATGAGATGAATAATATGAGAAAAGATAGAAACTATGAGGAAAAAAACAATAATGTGTTTATTTAAAAATATTTTCAAATTTTCAATTTAAAGAGAGCCATTTCTATAAATGTCTTAAAAAAACAGATACAGAACTTGAATTGGCTGGATTACCTGGGAAGAGAGAAACATTTTGCTCCTAAATATAAGTACTATGTTTGAAAAATTCATACTGTAGTCTAGGTATTTTTATAGATACGTAAATCTCACATTTTTTGCCAGTCTTTATAACCTCCCTGTGTTACCCCAATATTTAATCTTTAACGAAGGAAAACAAAAGTGAAAAATACGGATATTGCCTCTAACTCATGTTTTAACTTTTCGAGCAAGTAATCAAACCACAAAACTCCCATACAAATTCATTTACAATCTGTAACGGAATGCTTTGTGAGTTGAACAACCGGTGTTCCACAAAGCGTCACCAGCCATTGCAAGAGATCCTCAGGCAGCCATTTGCTAATCTATATTGGAAGAATTTTTCGTGAAGGAAGCTCAAGGGAATAGGAAATACATTTGCTCGTAGATTTGTGCGGTTTGTAACGAAAGAAGATACAGAAAGAAAAATATCGAAATTTCCGGCACTCAAAGGTCTCCTACTCCCCTGTATTTATTCTATGCGCCATATGGGCACCTTATGTACACATAAGAGATATTTCCTATAATATCGATTTGCAAGTATAATCAAGCTATTCAAGTACAGAAGCCATAGGTTTACTTTTAGAGGTGAATGTATTTTTTCATGGATATTTTACTAAATTGATTAAATTCATTTGATATGGAGAATATGAAGTTATTAATAAAATTTGAGAACTCACAATCTATTTAAATATTCTGAAGAGACATATACCATACCATTATTAAAACCTACAACTGTAAACAATATCCAAAGGATATCCGCTCTTGAAAATGATCTATCAAATCCTATAACGTAAGATTACCCATATTCGTGGTAACCGAATATCATTAATTTAAGAGTTACGATATGGAGAGATTTCTTTTATAGCAACTTAATCGAAAATGTTGAAGATATTCTCATTTGATCCCAGAGGAAAAGACCATGACGCTAAACATTTTGGGGTTGACAAATTTGCCTATATTTATAATACATATATATTTTTACCGTATCATTATTACTATAATAATCCATCCAACCTCACGGTACCGGGTTCGAATCCCGGCTAATCGGATTTTTCCAGTTAGGGAAAAGTTGTTTTATGTATGTGTTTTATGTTAAGTGAATGTCCGCTGTTATTGTTTCAAGCCCACCGATGTAATGGTCCACCAATTGGGTGTTTGAGGGGGTATTTTGAAAAAACAATTTTAAAAAATAAATAAATAAAATATATGGAACAGTTTCAAGTATTCATTAATAAATAATTTAAGTGAGTATTTATCACTTTTACTGAGGTTAGAGTTACCTTGGTCTAAATTTTATTATTAATATTATATTATAATTAAATAAATTGTATGTAGGCTGCATCGTAGCAGTTTTTTATATCTTCATTCCTTTAAAATTAACATACAATTGCCAGTTAAAAGCATAATTAACGTAACATGATAGTCATACTATTCCCACAGAATAATTATACCATACACATATTATATTTACCTTACAACTAAATAATGAATTATTAATATTATTTGTAACTGTTTCTACTTTCGGATTTTTCGGGGTTCGTGACTGAAATAAGAAAAGGAATCAAATCCAGGGAATGAGAAAATTGGGCAATAAATGCTATTTATAAGCTTCTATATTCACTTGCTCTTTGAGAGGCCGTAAAACCAGGAAAATTTAGAAACAGCTGCGATAAATGTTCTATTTAAAAGAGAGAGATAAGGTAAGTCGCAGAGGCGAAGATTTCACGTATTGGCCCAACGAATGTTCTGCGTAAATTTCTGAACAACAAACTAGTTTTTAAAGACTTGTTTCTCCGTTTCTATTCCTATTTTATTGTTATGATGACCATAAATTTCAATGAAAGAATTGAAAATTTGAATAAATGATCAGGGTTATCAAGGGAGAAATCATAATTTGTGTAACATTTCCACGCTTAAACAGAGAATCCATCGGAGTCGGGCATAACTTCATTTTTATATTTTATTCGTATTTTTTTTCGTCGTTTTTAAACTCTTTTTATCTCCCTAAAATCCTTTTCTAAATCATATTAAAAGAGTAGTAATCAAATCTTTTATTGTAATTCATTCTAAATTTTATATAATTAATTATCATTCTGAAGCAAATAATATTAAGCATTTCATTAATGGCTACGTTAATACTTACATTAAAATTTATATCGTTAACTGTGTTTTGTGACTTTGGCATGAAATTTAATTAAAATAATAAGGTATATGTGGTATGGTTGTATAAATAGTGATATTTAGTAAGGTAATTGAGATACAGAACTTTTTTAGAGACATGATTTCGGAATGCAAGGTATAAATACCCTGCAAACGTATAATACGAGTTTCCTTTCCAACTTGGATGAACAGCATGTACTTATTTGTATTCCCAATAGTTACTGCCATCTGGCCCTTATTCTACTTGTAGGCGTTGCATGTAAGACTAAAGATTAGACAAGGAATACGAAAGAAAATAAAAATACGTAGTAATTTCCACAAGAAAAAAATTACTTCTAATGCTTTCGACTGTATCGAGTCATCGGACTGACTTCAGGTTCAGGACCAGAAGTTGACTTTAGATGGTCGAAAGCAGTAGAAATAAAAATTGCTTTGTTTGAACTACTGTTTTAATTTCTCACTCTCTCTATGGCATTCCATCCAATAAATATGTCACACAGATTATATTATAATAACAACACTGTGGTAATCAATAATGCGATAAAAATTTTCCGAGATTTTTCAAAAGCTAGCAGCAATCTGAAACCCGTACTCAAGTTTCCGAGATTTTTCCCAAATTCCTGGAGCATAAAATCATACCCATGAACGTAAAATTTATCGGAAAACATGAATTAGTACATCCCCTACGTATGAATTGGAATCGCCCAAGATAGGCGGGAATCGACCTGGATTTCGACAGCCTTTAACGATTCCTTTCGCGGAAACCATTTAAGAGGTCCAGAGTCGTCGCGAGAGATGGAAGTGAGATGAATAGTCGCCCTCCGTCTTTCAAAACGCCCCTTTAAAGGTCGCCCCATTTATTCTACGATATTTATCGAGCACCTTCATAGCGCAATCACCTTCCGAGATGCCTTCCGAAGCGAGAGAAGGACGGGATCAAAGAGGGAAATCCGTCGGACCCGAAACAGGTGAATTCCCCTCGGACCAATTCCCTCGCTAACTTCAATTAGGGTCAATTTTCTTCCTTCGCCTCCGTTTCCTTTCCGTGTCCTCCCCAAGGTGGAAAAAGGTTTGCCCATAGTCCCTCTTCCTTACGGGTTGTCCAAGATTTCTGTTTTCGTAAGCTGTAATTCTTGAAATTACCTCAGCAGCTGGGAGGCTAGAAATATTATGATCAGATAGATAAATAGATTGACCTTTTATTGACGGAGTTAAGCTCATAAGGGGGCTCTTCCACCTAATCTCATATGTTGGCATAATATGTAGAGATAGGAAAACAAAAAGGTTTGTTCAGTGTGGGAAAAAATCATTGCAACTGAAGGTTGACAAATAAAAAACACATCCACCAAAAAGGGGAGTGGAAATTCATTAATTCATGAGTGTTCTACCTATCGGTAGGTTCATAAATAATTAAAAATCCATATTATTCACCATCTCCTTCATTTTCTTATAGCTAAATCCACCCCTTTTGTTTTCCAACATCTTCTGCCTCTGTCTTCAACCCGCGAAAAAAACAGTAAAAAATGACAATATAATACATTAAAAATGGACACATTAACAGAATAACAAAAAATAATTATTAATTACAATGGCATATCTTATGTACTAATTAGTAATTAACACACAAAAGATTGTGGTCATAATGGCCAGCCAAAGAAGTCCTCAAAATGATCGGTTATAATATCAGATACGTAATTTTTCCTAACAGGAAGACAGAAGATCCACCTGAAAATGAAGAAAGATAAATGCGGTAGAGAAGATATATTCATAGCAATTCAGATTTAAAAAACAGAAAAGAGGAGTTTGAAAGGCTTACTATCGTCAATACCTTGAAATGTTATGGATGTGTCGGTGATTGGAAGGAATGATGGAAAGAGATAAGGAGAAATCAGACATAGCTCTGATAGAAAGAGTGTCAGAGATCTCACACTTAAATGAAGAAAAGATGATTGCATTAATTTATATTGTACAACTTCAATCCAGTATTTTGCTCTGACGATAAGAGAAGACTTATTTAAAATTTCGTTTCTCAGTACGCGGTCAGAAGAGTTAACGTCGTTGAAGTGGGAAGGAAATGTTGGAAGGTGAACAGAAGAATCTTTGCGTAAGTAAAAGTTACAAATCGATGGAAGACAGAGGATAATAAAATTTTTAATTGGCAACTTGTGTTGGCTCAAGTGTCCAATCTGTTGCATAGGAGGAAACTTGAGGAAAATTGGCATGAATGTTTGCAAAACCAATCAAAGGAGCACATTTACCTAACCATCAAGGCTTGTCATTGTCTAGAGATCATAAAAATTCACATCTGCAGTAAAACACAAACTGATTATTATAACAAGAATAAGAGCTCATTTTTAAATCTTGTACAGAATTAAGAAGAATCATAAAATATTTTATCAATATTAATGCACATTCACATAATTTATTTTTTAATCAGTCCAATTTGTTGCCAAATTTAAACGTATTGTGGGTAATATCAACTGCTATTCCGTAAAATATTTAATCAGCTTTAATTAATTTTTTCAAGAGATGGTCAGCCCAAGTAAAGTCGTATAATAATACCTTTAATTCGGGATACTTAAATATTGAAGAGCAAATTTCATAAAATACTTTTAAGTATAAGGTTTCTACATTTCAGAAATGTAATACGATGAGAATACGAAGGAGCTTTCCTAGATTAGGTTTCACATTGTCCAGAAAATGGGAGAATGAGGCCATTGTCTGCAAAATTTCATCTTTTCCTCTGGGGGATTTTTTTAAGAGTGAATAGAATAAGGGGAGTAAAGAAGAATGGAAATGGGACGGAAAGAAAGGATGCTGGATGGACCCATTTCTGTTTTGGCGGAGAGTCAAAGAAGAAAAGGCATCTCTGAGCCGTCGTGCAGTAAACTCCCCGCAGAACCTGACGCGATGCATGCAAAGGGGGTGAGGGGGTGTTTTCCAGGGGTTTGAAGGTCCAGAGAATTGGGCAATCGGTGGAAAATGAGTGGGAGTTGAAATGAAGGGTTTCGGACGAGAATAGAATAGAAAATATTATAAGTGGAGGGAAGGAAGGGTAGTAAAAGAGTTGAAATAGTAGTAGTAGTATTGTTAAAAGTGCTTCGACAGCTTAGGTCATTTCGCACATTGGCTCCCACCGGGAATCGAACCCGGGACCGCTTTCACCAAAGGCAAACGCGCTGTCCACATGACTATCCGGGAGCCTAGAGTTGAAATAATGAGGAGTTTTCGACAAGAAGTGTCGCGGAGTGACCTAGGAAACTGACAAGGAAAATAACTTACAATTAGTATTTTTCACACTATATTTTGTTATTATCTTATTATTTTTCATAATCAAAATTATTTTTACATTTTTTTGTTAAAAAATTAGCGTGAAAAATAGCTCCTTTCAATTATTTATCTAATGGTATTCCACGAAGTGCGGTCTAATCATATCGATTAGATAGGATACTGAGTATAATTTTTATCACACAATTAATATTCATATGTATGTTTATATAAAGTTTAGCACAACAAATTTGTATCTACCACGAAAATCAGATATTTATTTGTTTATAACCTTGGTATTCTAGTAACTTAGGAAACTGAATATTAATTTTATGAAACGAATAAGACAAATTAACAGAGCAGACATTACATACAGTTCAATTTATCAAATATTTATCTTTCTCGAAATAAGAAATTTGGTTGTTTATGACCTTGGAACCCAATTTATCGTTGTATACGCAAGATTTGTTTTTTTTTCCACTCCCTCCGATAAAGAAGTTTCTACTACAATTAGAAAATATTTGATCTAAATTCTGTAAAAAGCATTGTAAAGTTTAGACGGAAACTAGCATCTCCTACATAATCATCGGTGAGCACAATGGATGATATCCCTTAAAAGAAGAAAAATGTAAAATTTTGGATGGATTTTAAGAAAGTTCGCCTATCTTTCAACCAGTTATAAGCTGAATTAATAAGAAAAAAAGTAAATTATTGTTGGCTACTAAACGTTGAGATAACTAGACTTTAACACGCCACCGCTTCAACGTGAAAATTTTGATTAACTTTGATTTATTTCTTCAAAATAGCTCTTCCAATATCTCTAACTATTTTATTGAAACAAAATGTAAATACAAACAATTCATTCGTCCAAGAATTTGTGTGAGAATCACCAAAAATGCATTACGCATTTACATGAAGGCACTTCTCGACTTCAGGTCAGCATCTCGATACTTAATTACGGTAGAAAAATGTTAGAATGTTGATAAGTTCGTACGTATCAGAATTCTAAGTACAACTGTACTCAGAAATGGAGAGATATCAATACAATACCTTTGTATAAGCGCCTTACCATTTAATCCAAGTTCAAACATCATAATTCCAGCCTGCAACAGGTGCGTACTCCGCATGATGTAATGAGAGTTCAACCGGTTTAGTGGTAACCACACCATCTCCAAGGTAACAGAAGCAGACGGATCGCCCTGTCAAGCTGCTCGCACCATATGATGATGGCGTAGTTACACCTAAACCGGTCCTTCTTTTATTGCATGTTGATGACTTCGAGCGTCTATGAAGAGCCATAACACTGCTGATTATTTCAAAGAGAACATTTAAAGCAACTGAATATGATGTAAGGGGTTACTTGGACTAGAAAGGATTGTCATTTAATATCTAAGTATGATAAATTATGTAACTCTGTGGCCATCTATGATGGATCTTCAAATGCTTCCACCGAAAAGAAGAATAGCTATTGCAAGTTCTTATAAAATAATAATAGTTTAGTACATTTTGCTGTAGAGTTATTATTTTTATAATAAGCTAGTTAAAAATGTCTCTTATTTGGTATTTTAGTTATTTTATTTGAAATTTTAATCAGGTTTCTTCCATATTCCTTTCAGTTAAGTTTCTCTTGTTATTAGTATTGAATATTTGTGAAAATTTTATTATCAAATTATGCGATAATTATTCAAATTTTTGTTTTGAATATTCGTGAAATAGCTAGAAATTAAGTATGTGATGAGAAGACTAAACGAGATACTCAATGGGTGTTGGAGTTTCTTTTTTAATCAGCCTTCAATCTAAGATTTATATTTTGATTAAAACCCTCGGAAATGGACTGTGTTAGTAGCTCTTGAGGTTTAATTACCCTCATACTAAAAAGGGATAAGATGAAACTCGACTTATGATGAATGTCATTTAAGCCTTTGAGGACCAGAAGATTCATTTGCTAAATGTAAAGTTCTTGTAGATTAACAGCGAAGAAGATCCGAGCAAAGATTAAGCTGAGCAATCAGGCTTCTTAAAGTTGATGCTAAGAATTTCCTACAGCATACGAAAAGGAAATAATTTCGAGAGAACATCTCCTCGAGTAGGTACTAGTATATTTTCTATACTGGCTAAATGTTTTTGAGTTCATTCATATTTTATAAACCAGTAAAACGTAGGTTGTATGAGTTTAGAAAAAATATAATTTTGACACGATATTTCTTTACCTTATATCTAGGTTTCACCTGTAAAGTATTACGGATAACTAAAGTACAGATTTAGTTATATTTAAGGCAATATTTAACTATAAGTTAATAAAATTACGCGTTGAAACTATGTTTTTCCATCAATCAGACAATCTAAAGTTTATTCATCTATATAAATCTTAAATTAAAGTATGAAAATTTACCAGAGCATTAATCAAAGTACTGCACATCAAAAAAGTTACGTTATAAAGCACATGAAAGAAATCCATTTGTATTTCTTGAAGCAATAATTAAAGATTTAGCAAGCAAAAGGATTAGGAAGATACTAAATCATACAACCGTGGATGAACTATGTTGGAAGCAAGATCAAGGTTACCTTGCAAACTCGTAGAGTCCACGTCCACGGTAGACTTGAGAGAAAGTACACGAGCACATTGCTAAATTGGTAAGCTGCGCAAGAAATTTATAGAGATATAGAGAGAACGAGCGGACTCGAGAACGATGCGTTTTGGCGAGCGGAACGTGATCGTAATGGACAGAGTATATCTTACGGTCCATGCAACAACCTCCACGCATGGGAAGCCAGTTTGTAAGATAATTATGTAAATGTTAACTACACTCGTAAGGAAAGAGTGGGCGTAAATCAGAATCACCAGCTCATTCACGTGCGTTCACAAGGGGCTAAAAATGATATAGAACTCGCTGTAAATTAATGCAGCGGGCGATTAAACAACCGATGGAAAGTCTTCATTGCCTAATGTAAGCCCTTCCCGTCTCGGATTACCGCTTCCAGCCTTAGATATCGGACGTAATGCCGCAGCATGATCCCCCTCATAACTCAATCTATGCTGGGCAAAACCATAATTTACGCGCAAACCTGTTTTATTTATGGGAGATGTTGAGGATGGGGCGGAGTGACGGAGTGGTCTGGAGGAACTGGTTTCCCCTCCGACCTGCTCTTCTCCGCGTACGACACATCCATATTCTCCGAACAATGGCTCACAAGAGAGACATATTTTTTATTTTTATTATTTATTTAATGAAATCGCTGCAATTTGGCGTGATTGCCAGGTGGAAACGGTCGAGGCTCATTCAGTGAGAAACGTAAATACACGCTTCTAATACGCTTTATTAATAAAAATAAATTTTTCCCTTAATCCACAATTCTGACTGCTTTCATATGATACAAGGTCCTGCCCAGCTCAATTTTATATTTTTTACGAGTCTGAAATTTCCTTATCTTTCCAATGAGTTCCTTATATTTCCATTTTATTACCGAAGTTCGTTACACAACTTTTCACGCTTAGGTCCATTTATTGTAGGAAAGGCTCTAGTCAGAGAATAATTCATTTATTTATTTTATTTAATCACTGCAATAAGGTATGGTTGCCAGGTTGCAACGATCGAGGTGCATATAGTGCGATAACAATACCATCTGTCCGGAATTCGCGCAAGGACGGGAGGGAAACCCCTTCTAAAGCTTCCCGTGGACAGTACACATATTAACAATAACAAAAAGCCAATAAGTCAGATAAACAACACAAACATCTCCACCAAATACAAACAATAATAAGGGATTTTATTTAGGGCGAGATTGATATTATAATGTCTCTTCTTACACCTATCCCTTCGTCAAATTAATGTAAAAAAAGAGACACCTTGAAATAACAGTACACAGAAGAAGACTACTTTGTGGATTTAAAAAACATAATCTAAGAACTTAGGGAATAATTTCCACTGAAAAGAAACACTCTCAATAAGGGGGGTGTGCAGAACTTGCGAAACCTGCAAATAGGAAAACTAAATTTAGTGATGAAATCATATTAAATGTGATTTAAAGGAAGAGGAGAAGAAAACATACTAATTATTATACATATTAAAAAATATGCTGATAAGTATACTAATGAATTACTTTTAATGAGGAATAAAAGACTAGAAGACATACCAATAGTATAATACAAAGACAATAAATGGCAAATACTTAGATATTCACATGTAAGTAGTTCAAAATAGACAAAATGCGGTCGACTTAATTTCGGCTACATAATCTAATATATATTCCACTACCTGGAACTATTTACTTATTTATTTATTTATTTAATTATAAGGACTACAAGTAGGCTCTAGGCCAGGTGGTAGTCATCCTTTCATATTATTCTTATTCTCGAAGGGACTGAATTTGTCTTGTATTCCCCTGAGTGTCGCTAATAAAAATCCTGTCTTCCCTTGCGCCTCGAGAGTGCATTCCGAAAGTGCATTGGGAATGCAAAAGAGCCTCCGACGGGGTTTGCAGAAACGTGGAACGAGATTCTTCTCGCTGTTTGCGAGAAGACGCGAGAGAATCACGCGAATATGCCGCGCTATTCGTGCCGTTTGGTTGAAATATGGCCGTGTCAAGAGTGGGAGATATCGCGTGAATAGAGGCTGCGCGAAAAGGTTTACGTTTTGCTTCTGTTTCGTTTATGGCAGACGAGCGTGTTGATGAGGTAACGCTTGTCTGGGTGCCGTTGCTATATGTTACGTTAATTAGCCTAAATTTAAATTATATTCTGAGAGAAATGCTCTCATATCCTCATTTCTCCTATTATGGATGTATTTGCGGAGTTGATGTTCAATAGTAACAACAATTTCAAGAGTTTGGAAACACAGATGTTAACTAATAAATGGCAAAAGATATCGTAATCCGTATTTTTAGCGAATTGTTGACAATTAAGGATCCCAGTTCAAAAACGTGATAAAAGCGTAATAAATGTAAAAAATGTAAAAAGTAACAAAAATATATCCCTCTAACAGCTGTTAACAATTAAATTTAATGATGACAACGATGGTAAGACTGACAGATTTTCTGGACAAAGATCATTTCACTAAAACATCAGGCAAAATAAGTATGTTGAGACGAATTTGTCGTTCAGCTATTTTATTTCCAGGACCAAGTCTAAGTACTAATTCTTTCTTCCAAAAGTTTAAGCTTTTGCGGAAATTCAACGGTAACAGAGAAGATAAGGTGAAGTATAAAGAGATGATGTGGACAGAAATGATTTCAGATTGAACCGTTATTATGAGCAATATAAACATAATATGACAAGTGTATCTTTAACCTGTTTAATTTCCAAAGCTGAGTCCAAAATATGAGTAAGTTTTAGACAACTCTTAAAGGGAATAGATTCTATCTCACAGTTTACATTTAAAGATTTTTTCATTTAGGTTTTAATAAAAGGTTTGTGCATTGAAAATTAATCCATTGAAAATTAATGCATTGAAAATTAATGCATTGAAAATTAAAGCAGGTCAAAAAAGTTTGCGGTAAATTCTGTCTCCTGCTTCCATTACATTTGTCAATAAATTCAAATACTGCTGTTTATGTTTCATTTACAAAAAGAACCTAAAGAAATAATAACGTAATAAATAAAATAACGTGAAAAGATTACGGCAACAAAATAATGCGCGATACATTATCAAAATAGAGCCATTCTTAAAGTAAATACGTATGTAAAATGTTAAGCGGTAATAATGACCAAGGTCGATATGAAATACGTCACATAAAGACGTTTCTCTCTCTAGAATAATGTAAGTCAATTAAGCTGTGACGTTGATCTCAATGCTTGCTTCGTGTGTAGGGGAAATTTCTCTCGAGAAGTCTAGGTCTCGCATTAATTATCGACCGTAATTTTCCGCATCATTCTCAGGAAATAACACGCATGGATTCTGCTACCTTGTCTCCTTTATGAACAGTTCTCTGAATTTACATATCCTCACCTTGAAATATATTTCCCACTTCTTATAACTGAAGGAGAATAACGTTATAATATCATCATCATTATCAAAACATAATATTGTGATCCCATTCAAAAGTAAGGAAAGTAATTTTAGTTTTTTAACTGTTAAAGTTTGATGATTACAAAGTTAACGTACCAAAGATTTGCTATAAATTAAAAAATGAAAAATTTAAATAAATCTTTACCATGGCAATTACCTTCAAAGTAAACCAAATATTTTAGATAAATAACATGAAAATATGAACTTTAACCTAATACTTTGATTTTACCGTTTGAAGAAAAAATAACGACTTATAATGATTCCATTAGTATGACCAACGCATATGTAGTTTCTAAATAAATTTTCTAGTCATTTTTCTTGAAGCTGTAATTCAACGGAAAATACGGAAAACTAAATTTATCGTTATTCCACAGCATGAAAATTTTCAAGCTAATAATTTTTAATCCAATTCAGTGCCCTATTGTTTCATCTACTTTTCAATATTAACTTTAAAATTCAAACTGAAATAATTCTTGATAACTTTCGGCTATGTTTGCAACCAGTATCATTTTATTTATTATTTCATATCTTATCGAAGCAACGAAAGCGTTTTTGCTAATGTTTCAAACTCTCGGTTAATTCATCTTTAAGATGCAGGGTTTTTTCCAAACTTGAAGTTTAAAATTTGTTTATAATATTAGTTTTGTTAGTAACAATAATTCGTCTTTATTCGGGTGAGACTAAAAAATCTCCTCTTCCATTTAACCCATCGTCGTTCAATATATTCAATTGAAAGAGATAGTATGAGAAAATATGAGAAGAATTGTTTGTATCGTTATAATGAATAAAATCTTAATTGTATACTATATGCGGTAATTTTATACCTACATTAATTAATTTTTCTACGATGTATTTATTTTTATACAATTTTACAGTGGATATCTCTAGCGAGATATTATGCATATGCATGAAATATTGGTATCTTATTCCAAAAGCTAAATAATAGCTTGTGCAAAAGGCAAAGGAGCACTCAAGAGCACTTCTCTTTCTTGCGCCAATCAAATTTTTATTGCTGCACGACTGGCAACCCCAAAAAGATTGAAGATGTAATTTTTGAAGGAAAAGGTATTTCAAATTGCAGGGACGTGATCTCTTAAAAGCGCTGATCTTACGGAAAAAACCTCCCAGTTTCAGATGCATAAGAACTACGTCACTTAGGCAATACTTGGCGTACATCGACGTGAATATTTCGGTGGATACGAAATCATCGACTTGCACGAACAAGTTGTAAATCTGGATGAGGCGACTATCCATTGAGCTGTAATTAAGCCTGAGGCGGACGCCTTTTCAAAATCTCCTTAACTCAATTGCATCGGAGATGAAGCGAACGGGAAGCTAAGCCCGTGGCAGCGTTAATAAACCATTCGAGTTTCACTCTAATTGAGGCACATATCCTGAATTGACGAATGGATTCACTCGGAAAGACTTCTAAAGTGCCGAGAGCTGTTGAACTTCTCCATTATTTTGACCCTCGAGACAAGCCTGATTGGAAAATTTTCTGTCGTGCACACAATTGACATCGGACTGAAAAATATCTCTTCCCACGAAAAGAGTTTATTTTGTTCTCTTCTTCAGCGGGAAATACAGTTGGATAGATAGTTGAGTTGTATGAGCTGTATTCTGCAGCGGTGCTACATTCTCCGTTGATAATTTTTGAAACGTATTCGATCTATGGGCTAGTGTAGTCATAAAAATGCATCAGCTGAAAAATCAAGTCGTCAGGATGGTGGAACTGGGCGATTCGCAAAACTTTTTTATTTGGAATCATCTTTCCACCATTTTAAATATACGTCTGTGAAATATTTTTTAAATATTAATTAAAAACATTATCTGTGAAAAAATAAGCGTTGCTTATACTATAGGATTCAGGATGGGAATGTTCATAAGATTTTAACAGTACATTCTCAGGGCCCATATGTAGTCCATATTATAAGTCATCTGTACTATACATGTCATATAAATATACTCGAGTGTGTAACATACATATATGTGAATAAATTGGCATCTTGCTTTTTGTTTTGTCTTGATATTGCTTAAATTGGCTCTTTATAGTTATTTTGTTTTATCTTGTCATTTATTTGTATATTGCTTATCTATAATTTGCTTAGTCAACTTCGGTAGTTGTTCAATCACCTTTAAAATTAGTAACAACCTAACTTAGGAACATATAATACTAGAAAGGATTAATGGTTCAGTTTTTGCAATGAAAATAGAGGAAGTAAAAGATTGACGTCACAATTCACCAAATTCATTTTTGCTTTGGCACCAAGAGATTATTTAATCATGTTGTAACTGTACATATTCCATTGTGTCATAAATAAAGTTCTTCATAATATAACGAACTTTATCTAAATTGCATTTAGACCTTAAAGGAAATTTGGTTGAATCTAACGTTTTGCCATGTACAGAAGTGCCGGTGTAAAGAAAACACGTCGATACTATGTGTTCACCGGTTTTCTCTTTAAGACGCAGCTGATTTCTTCTTCTTTATATCCTTGAAATTTTTTGTATAATTCGTTTAACACTGTATCAACGCTCTACTTCCTAGAGGTGCAGATAACACGGCTTTCCTATAAAATCCGACAAACTGTTTTGATTGATGCTTTCCCCGTAAAACCCGGGAAGGTATCTTTACAGCTTTCTAAAACTCTGATGCCGTCACAGTAGAATACGTCGATAGCACCTGCGTAGTCAAAAGCATGTGATAATACGGATCGTTTAGGCTCCGTGAATTTACAAGCTGTAAAGCTAGCGTACTTATCGCACATTATTTGATTTTCCCCTGATTTTAACCACGCTTTAATCTAACATTTGTTGTTGATAGGCAATAGTAAGATCGTTCAGTCATTTAAGTCTAGTCTTATCTCAATATATTGTGAGAATAAATTCAAATAATCACAACTATGCAACACAACTACACGTTATAATCTAATTCTTGAAAAAAATGGATGCTGTTTATTTTGAGACTGGTTATGCAATCTTTTATGAACAATTACATCTAAATAAAACATTATTTTGAAGGATCTCAAAGTAATCAAAATATTCAATTTCTCAGATTAATCATTTTACATTAAAAATACATATAAAGCATACAATTGAGATATATATAAAAAGAGTTAAATATCAACGATGTACCTTATATAGCATCAAAATTTCTGCATAGATTTGATGAAAAAATTTAATTTAATGCGATATATGCAAAGAGTATGCCTGTTTCTCGATAAGCAAGTCTAATAACTCAATTCTAGAGTAATTGCTGTGGAATTACGAATATTGAATGCAATTCGATTTAACGACATCTACATTTTACAAATACTACAAGCAGAATTTGCCCCTAAAATATAGCGCCGAAAATAATTCTAACGAAATATATATTTTTTATGCGAAACATATTTCGTTTCATCAGCTTTCGTATGATTTTCTCTCTTTTCTTGGTTCGATTTACAATGTTTTTGCAATCAAATTTTTGCAATACGGAACAAGGGTTTTCGCTGTTAAAATATAAAAGAATTTTGAGTCGTAACTTTGGTCTGAACAATGCCTTCTACATTGTCGGTGCGATCCAGAAGGAGACCTGGAACAAGTTACCTCTCTATTCGGAGATGGAATGTTTGAGTGGTGCCTTTTGGAGCATCTTGATGAGACGAAAAAGATGAAGTACAGGATAAATCACAGAAGGCGGAAACGGAACGGGAATATCGACGTCTCTCGGCCTCATCTGTACGTGCCACGAAAATATGTCATTTCTAGTCAGCTTTGCAGCAATTTTACTGGGAAACTAAAAGATCCCTGAACATAAGTTATTTGCATAATTTCCAATTATTTTGGACCAATTTTTAGGCTTGAAAATAATGCTCCATAAGCTGTTGATGAAAACAAAATAATAACTTTTCATAATGAAATTCGACTAACCTTTAAAATATATTGTATGCATCATGTTTTGGCCGTTTCTAACCAAATTTTAAACTCACAAGAAAATAATATGCGTTAAAAATATGAAAATGTTATTATAACTAAAATTAGCAAAATATTTATGTAAAAAATAAGAATATTTTGTAAAATTTCATATTTTACAATTTATATTAACCTTTCATAATTCCTCTTGCGTAAGATTTTGTGTACTTGATGCAACTATTGCAATGTTCCACTCCTACAAAAAAATCTAATTTTTTTAAGAAATGGGCTACGTGAAGGAAAAAATTATATAATGCCATCATAGATCAGGTGGACCTAGTGATGCTTTGACAATCCTTATGAGTTTTATCTCGTGCCGATTTCAAATACCAATCAAGCCAAAAATACATAAACTTTTCATAATTGGATAACTTCCACTATTTTGGTTTCCCATTTTTACAGTTTTGATGAAACAGTCACAATTTAAAATTCAACCTTCAAACGGTACGTTTAATATGTTACATTTTTTGCGTTCAGTGTCTATGACCACAGAATTTGAATATCATAATTTTGGTCATTCTACAATTGTATTCGACTTAATTTTAGAGCCAACGAGAAGTAAAAAAAGAAAATGAAAAGTTTATCTCTTAGACCAGTGTTCGGCAAACTCATTAGTCAACAGAGACACATATCAACAGTAAAACGATTAGAATTACTTTTGAGAGCCAAAATTTTCAAACTCAAACTATGTGTGTGACTATTTGGATAATTTACCTTGTGACTATGTGGATACTCTACCATGTAATGTATTATTTAAGTTAAATGATAGATCATATATATATTTTATATATGATAAATTTTATATCTTATGTGCCTATGATACGTATAGTGTAATTCAATTGTACAGCCTAAGGGAGGTTTTTGGAGGGTTTTCCCTCCCGTCTTTGGGCAAATACCAGGCTCGAATTAACTTTTATGTTCCCCTTAAAAATCGCCACCAGGGAAGAAAGCCTACTTGCAACGATTATCTCAAATAAATGAATATAGGTACATTTTTTAAATAGAAATAAGAAAACCAGTCATATCGAAGAGCCACACTCGAGGAGCCAAAGAGCCGCATGTGGCTCGCGAGCCGCGGATTGCCGACCGCGATAGCCTTTCGAGAATAACGCTTTGCTTTTTACAAGACGTGGTAATTTATTTCGCGGCCAGAAGACGAACTGCTGAGGATTCAAAATAACCTTCTAAGTAAGAAGTGTGCTCCCGCGCAGCTAATATGGAAATAAATGAAGGAGATCCTTTTTATTCAGTGTCTTAAAGAAGAAGGACTTCTGTCAGCGTCGTACTCATTCAGAAGAAGTGTGATGCATTCGCACTTTGACTTTTACCGTGCGTTCTGAGACTGTGCTCGCATTTATCTTCATCTCTGAATTTCGTAGACGCACCCTCTCCCGTACTTAAGGATGAATTGTTTCGTTCTTAGGTGAAATGAAGTGACGGACACCATAAAATCAGTGTGAATTTTTAGTAGCAGAAAAAATTACCCTATTAATGGTAAAAGCATCCTTTTAAAAATAAACTTTAAATAAATTAAATTAACTTAATAATTAAATTTTTATCTTATACTACTTTAAGGCAGAATCATGTCTTATCTGCATATCTCTTCGAAGTTTACAATAAATTTTGTATTTTAATATTAAACAATATCGTAAGTAGTATTCTCCGGTGCGGACTTCATTCCTGTTCTCGAAATCAAAATTATCCCCAATTTTAATTGCTGTATTTCTGGTAATGTCTTGTTTAAAATCTTGAGATAGCCGAGGCAAGCAATAAATAGTAAAGCTCGAGAAAACGTAAAAGCTGTTGCGTCTGTTTCTGTGTGCTGAAATCCTAAGTATAAATTCTTAAAAATATTTTATAACGTATCATTTCGAGTTAAACAATAATATAAATTATTATTTCATTTTCTGAAGTGATTTATCAAAGATGAAATAGCGAAGTAAAAGGGTTGAGTTACCGAAACGTAATTGTCTTCCTTTGAGGGTGATATTGTGATGTTTCTGGCTCACGTGGAAGTTTTGGGGATTATGGGACAGTAGTAATAAATCTTTCAATGTTTAGAAGTTCAGCGGAAGTAAAAATATGATTGTTACGAAATTAAAAATTACTGAAGTAGGCATTATTTCATTCTATATACTGATGAACGTGTTCCATGCAAACATCTGTATGACATTGAACTTATAAACCAAATATTTTTGGGGATCCCAAATTTTTCATCTGTTTAAATCAGGGAAAGGAAAATCTTCAAGAACAAGACTTTTCCCTCTCTGGAAGAGAAGTTTAAAAAATCAGAGCTAAATTTTATTCTCAATTTCTCACGACTTAGCCCCATTCATTCACGTAGGGTTTCTTGATTACGTAAAACTTCGGTGAGAAGTTATTAAAACGTATCCGAGGCAGTTGCGATCTTTCCGCGAAATTGGGCCTGCACATTGTCTGCGATGGATGATGCGAAAAAATTCGGAAAGAGAACGGCTTCCATCCGCTCATTTTTTTCTCTTCTCTGGGTCGTTAATCTTCTTACTGAAATGTATCCATTCGGGAAAAGTATTATCTCGATCTGCTCCATCAACATATGATTTATGACTCACCTTTCAACGGGGACTTCAATCCCTTATTTAAAATGTCATGAAACGTATTTTGATTTTCAATGCTGTTTAGCAGAAGTTATTGATAAAATTTCATTAATAGATTAGTGTTAATTCAGGTAGAATTCTTTTGTTTGTATATTTTAATGGAATTTATTGCATCTATTACTTACTTATCGTTGGAATATTAATTACATTTTATTTTCGTTTACAGGTAAGCCTAGCTGCTGAGCAGTACATGGGATGAATGACATTTAAGGTAAAATGATGAATATAGGTTTATATTCAGAGATTCGGTAACCTCCGTCCGTCATAAGGAATTTCTGATTTACATATATGTGATGCACAAAAATGGCAGAAAATAATTAGTCGTGCCGTTCTTTCAGTAAAGAAAATGATATACCACGTATAAGTAAATCAAATTTTAATTTTCAAATTTGTAAGCTAAACAGCTTATTAAGTTAAACGTCAACGCGGCAACTTTTAAATATGATCCAATTTCAATACCGAAAATCTGAGGGAACTAAATTATCGATAGCCGGATTTTTATACACAAACTATATCCATTTAATTAGAAAACTTATTAGCCCATAAACTAATACCAATGAAGACATTGGAACTGATATATCTCTTCTTGAGAAAATGGCAAACATACAAAACAAATTATAATTTTCTCTTTTCTTATAATTATATTCTTACTCATTATTTTATTGAGTGTACATACTACTGAGGATGAAGGATATAGAGTTCCAAATTGCTTGAACTTTGAGTGAAATCGTCCTTCGTATCTTTAATTCTACCCCCCTTCCGTTCGCACACTTACTTATTTTAATCGCAGATTTTAGAAAATAAATTTTTTACTCCTTTTACTTTTTATCTCCAATTTTAATAATCAAGGAAGGCTTCGTAAAATATTTTGCATTCACATCAAATTTTAAAGTGGTATTGGATAACTTTTTAAAATATATTTGGAAGATTCTTTTAGTGCGTGTAGTAATTACATAAAGAGATTAATGATTACGCAAGAGAAAAATAGCGGACCAGATACATTTCACAATCCTCCGTAAATATCACATTCTTCTTTCTTCAATACTTACGCGATATATCTTCATTCTCGATATCAGTCGAAAGATGAATTGACCCAACCGAGTATAAATCACGATCACAGCAACAGATCCACACCTCTTTCTTGATAAGTATTAGTTCCCGTCTTGTGTTTGAGTTTCACGCTTCTTGGAAAATTACCGAGATCGGTATCTTTAATCACAACTTCGTTTCATCAGTATCTGTCAAAAGCAATACAATCGACAATTCCGTATTTATCAGTTCTGAAAAATGATCTCACCACTATTTCCCGGAGGTTACTTTATGACTGCATCTCATTCATATTCCTAATGAATTAACTGGATCAAGTCCAGCACCCATCTATTTCCCAAGTCAACGGAGGTACTCCATAGGTAGGCGAGTACTTCACCGTTTTTTTCCGGACTGAAAATGTCGAGGCCGTTTAACGGAATTCCTCGCACATGCCCTTAATTATTGAGAGGCGAGAAACTTTCTCGAGAAAAAGAAACCGACCTATCGCCCGTTACATTTGAGTTTCGGCTCACGATAAACTCGTCCGAACATAAATGAAGCGCTTATTTACGGAAGCCACCATTCGACTCACGCCCCGCCATTCTCCGACGCTCACTTTCCCGCCAATAATACCGAAATTTATCGCCCCTCAGGATTGGCGCCATAAAGCAATCGGAGTCCTTCATTCGGCAGATGAAAGAAAACGAAAAAACGGGAGATGGGCGATACCCGTTTTGAAATCTTAACGAAACATCGAAATGGAAACGGTATCCAGAACGAGGAAATACCTCCGTTCCTTTTTTGTTGCCCGTTGCCAAGGAAGAGGGCGTTTGTTTAAAATAGCAACGTGGAGGAAAAAAGGGCAGTTTCTCCTCTCCGAATAAAGCCGGAATCGCCGCGTTTTTACTCTAGATGGAGCATCTAATGTTCCTCATTGGAACATAAATCCGTTTCCCAGAGTGCTTTATTCCGTCTATGGGCGCAATTTCGTTTTATGCGTCCTTTATTGTCCCGATCTTCGGTTCTGGAGGAATGGCAATGGCGCTGGAATTCTTCCAATTCCGCCTCGTTTCAGCTCATTTCGTCCGATACGTGTTATTTGTCGCTGGGAAGCGTCAATGCGTTGGACACTCCTTTACAGACAAGGGTTCTCAGCTTTCCGAGCGTTGAACCACGTTATCGACGGTATCAAAACTTTCCGCAGCTAATGATGCTTCGTATCATTAACCCATCAACTCTATAAGACGAAATATTACAAGTTACATATTAGATATTAGTATTACTTTAATATATTATAGAAGCTTTGTTTTCGTATAATGTTATATAATATAAATATAATAATAATCGTCTCTATATGGGCGAGATTGAGACTACATGTCTCCCATCTAACCTATTGTCATTAATTATAGAATAATTACATTTAAGAGGAGTATGAGGAAAAAATAGAGAATTTTAGATTTAAAAACCTTTCTTTCGAAGAGTTTTTTCAGAGGGGAAATATTATCAACTGCACGAAAACACCAACAAAAAGGAAAACCTGAGCAAATCTATAGATAGTAATAACTAAAAGATGATAAAAATAACATGAAAAAATATAAACATACGCTGTCAGGAAATATATGCTTGCGATACATCGATAAGAATAGTCAGTTCACATTTAAATAAACGATATCAATATACATAATAACATAAAACAAACAAAAATTAAAAGGCAAAAAAGGGAAAAATACATTAACTTGCATCCATTAGGCTCAACAATAGACATAATAAATAAATATTATAAACTTATTCTAACTATGGAAGAGCTGCTATTTGCTTGTATACGTGTTTTCTTATGTTGCCCTTTGTATCATTATCATAAGTACAAATCACATTCTATTTAGTTTATAGTATCCAAAGCTTAACAAAAAATTGTTTGTTTGGAACGTAACCTCAGAAAAATTTGCTCGTGCAGTTTAACTTTCATGTCACCAAAAACTTTTTATTTATGTGAAAAAGAACTTGTCGCGAGTTAAATTGATATAAATACTGTAATTTTCATTTAAAGTTAGTTTGGAGCCGATATCTTGAGTGGAATTTCAGTAATTGCTTTTGGTTCCTGAGAGCGTAATTCACGGTAAGGAAACGGTGGCCTCGAATGAACCTCATCGAGGCTTGAGGGGTTACAACTAACGTCTTCAGTAACGCACTGTTGGATTTCTCTGTTGCGTTGACCCCATCTTCCGCCTTCAAGTTTACGGGTTCAATATAAGGTTTCTATCACTTGGGGAAAGGTTCCGTCGATACTGTCCCTGGAGGTTTGACCCTAGGGAGCCTTTTAAAGCTCATAAATTAAGCATCATAACGAAGACTTACTGATATTGATCGCCAGAGGTTGATAGTAAAGCAAAAGGAGCTATAGGGACTCAGAGTAGATTTCTTTCTTACGTAAGTTTAACTTCGCTATTAAAACTGCTATAATTACCTATTTTCCTCTTATTAGAAGCTGGGCTTAAAGTCTTTTCAAAATCATATAATGCCCCCGCTATTAATAACAAACGTGCGAGGAAAGTATTAGTTCTTATATATTATATGCCTCAGTTTTTCATTACAAATTCCTCGCTAAGGCTAAGTAAATAATAACGCTATGGATTTAAAGTTTGAGAGCCCTCGCTTAATCAGGCTTGTTGAGATTGATCATATACGCAAGTTAACCCTCACCCTTTACCTTTGTGTGGCTTCATTGGGAACCATTGGTTGAATTTTGAGGGCTTCTGAGAGAAGTTGATCCAACATATTAACTTATGTGTAAACATATCCCCTTGAGCTCATGACGCTAATGTTATTGGGCATTATTTCGGTATGTCAAAGTGTAGTTCAAATGTTATTTAGAGCAGCACGTATTTACACAGAGAAATCATTCTGATAAAGATTATTTCGAAATTCTGTTTGGTTAATATTTGTTTGTTTAAACCAAGGAAGTTCAAGCAATAAAATATTTTAATTATACCAACCACAAAATACAAAAATATAAATAAATAATTAATTAAAATACAAAAAATAAGAAAAATTCTGTTTTTTCCATCAATTGCTTATTAAAATACATTAAAATATTTTTTGGCTTGAACTTTATGGTTTTAGTGATGGAATATCACTATCTTAAGTCCGGGACGATTTCGTTTATTTGTTTGCTACATTAGATCATTGTTATAAAAACGTACTACAAAATACAATTTTAATCTTCATTAGATATTTACTACCAACATTTATACCAATATGTTTGATTCGATCATTACACTCCGCTTCATAAATAAAATGATGGTGTACTTCAGGAAAAAGATCATTAACACAACCACTAGCCTTATTAAAAAAACAATGAAATTTTATAGAAAATCATTTTATTGTTAGATGTCTAATGATAAGAGTAAATCTAAACAGTTCGTAATGCTATGAAATTATGTAACCATAATATCGTAAAAGTATAAAAACGTTAATTATATCTGCATTATTTTAAGATGTTCCAAATCAGATTCTTTAAATGCTGGAGATAAACAGCTCCGAAGGGAAAACTTCTGTGAACAGTTCGGTCTAACGGTCATATATTTGGCAACCTTGCAGTTTGAGATAAAGTATACTTATTACCGATTTGAAGCACTGAATGCTTTTTTATGGCCTCTAAAGAGGTCGAGTAAGTCGAAACAAACTGTCCTTAGTCACCCACGGGAAGTATTCAATAAGATATACAACGTTGCGGCGATCTGTTTATCCAGCCTAGTGCTTCTTGTTCTTGGCGTCTGAAAATTTCCGTTTTCAAACCATTTACTCGAAATGTTCGTATAAATTTTAAACAACGATAATACTTCATTTATATATATGGGGGCGATAAATAAGAGTCCCACATCTTTGTTACTGTCTGGCATCGAAACTAAAGAGAAGTATACGACTATTTTGAACGTTCTATATATATTCTTAAAACTTAAACTCTAAGCTGCATTATTTTCTACAGAATATTCTATATCGAAGAATGATTCTTACTAAGATAAAATTTCTTCCACCTATCCATTCGATATTTTTGGGTTTTTTATTCATGCCTGTGTTTTGAATGAGAAAGACACTTGTTTCTTTAGTAAGTCATAGTTTCTAAAATAATGTATCTCTTTCCAGTAACCATAGTTGTATTTACCGAAGAATTAACCACTGAGTGTGTTTTCCAGTCGTTCTGCACAGCTTGTTTCTTGTTTCAGAATAGTTTGAAGACGAGAGGGGAGGGGGAGAGGGGAGGGGGAGAGGGAAGAGGGGAAAACATGCAACTTTTACTCGATTCATTTCTAGAATTTTCCCCTCATCAGAAGGTATATTCCTTGCCTAGGGTAACAAAAAAATCAAAAATCATGAAGGGATGCAGTTTTCATTATTATTACTATCCGTGGGATCCGGAAATACGAAACATTTCGGATTAAAAACCTTCTAAGAATCACCCAACGTGCACTTCAATAGTCATCTTCAGGGGTAGAAGAGAAAAAATTTTTTCTGCTACCTCAGAAGAAACGAAGAAAAGCAAAAAACAACTTCTTTCAAGATGTAATGGCTATTGAAATGTATGTACTTCCTAGATGGCCAGTAATCTGAGTCAATCTGTTGTTCCAAGAACCCGTGGAAACGTAGGTACCGACAAGGTAGCTTTGAGAGATTTTTAAATCTCCAGTTTACAAACAGCCGTGCTTCAAATTATTTCCGTACGTATATAAAAGAAGACCAGAACAAATGCCGAACTCGTTTGCAGGTCAATGAACGTACTTATAATGAGGATAACTTCGGCGTTCGGATACGCCGCCATATTTTGGATGACTGTTTGGAGAAACTGATTGGCAGTGCATGAATGCGGAACCCACGTCATTCCGAGGGAGAGCGAATGACGTAATGAGGGGAGCAAAAAAGGGAAGGTCGTGGAAGATACGGAAGATTAAAGGGGAAGGGATTCTAGCGTAATCGCAGACCTTGTCTCGATCCAATTCTCGCAAAAGTTGCGTACAGCAATTGGGGCGCGTCTTAGCCTTTTTTGAATGGCCGACCTTGGCTTCAAAGTCTCCCTCGCTTCCTTTGCCATTCCACTTCCTCATTCTCCCATCGTCTCTGTCCAAATACAATTTCCAATCTCCGGTTTCTCAAGCCTTTTTCCACTCCGTATTTCCCTGTATCCCTCCTTTTTGACATCTCTCTATCTTTCTCCGTATTAAATTATTCACGTCTTGAAAGTCAATTTCTGATTCCTCCTTTAATGCGAGGTTCGGATGCTGAAAGGGGTCGCGAGTTCTCTCAATTTCGACCTTCGAATGAAAGTCGGTTTCCAAACCTCCAATCTTCCATTTTCATTCCGCCTTCAACTCCGTTTTTCATTTCACTTCCTGCGGTTATTCTACGCTGTGCTTTCGAGTACATATGGTTAGAATACTTATGTGTATGCACCAGAGACTTTTCTATTATAGAAATCAATATAATATCAGAGGATGATAATTTGCTAAATATATACAGACTTAAGAGATTTATTTATTCAGTTTTTAATCAAATTCAATTTTTTGTCGCTGAGTTCATTAAACGTGTAAAATGTGTTATCTTGAATATTGTTCCTAAATGTTATACTTTCAGCTTTAATTAGGAAAGTGTAACTTAGTCCTACCAATAATTTTCATTGTATAATTAGATTAAGAAATATACTATTATGTGAATATATAATTAGATGGAAGAGTTGCTTTAGAGATTATCGTTATCTAGAAAGAAAAAAGGACTTCAAGCTATCAGAAAACGCTATTTTGAATTTTCGATGATTCAAGGATTAAACTGTAAGCTTTTTTCCTGTTGAATTTTTTCAGGGAATCCAATCATCATTGAAACAGCAATAAAACCAAAGTATCATATTCAGAAATAATCAAAACTGACTCATCAACAAAAATTCGCAGTGTATGCAAGGCAATTTAATTGTAGATATAGGATAGACATTTGAAATTCTGTAGAATTGCTCTCGAAAGTTAAGGTATAGTATAAGTATATATCCTTCCTTCATTAGCTTGGCCGTAGAAAGGAATCTTCTGCAGAATTTATGCCGCGCAGCATCTAAAAATAACATCTATAAGAAGTCCAGAAAATATGGTTCGCTGATAAGATTCTATGCTTTTCCATTTCATTTTATCTTTGCTGTTTATCTCTAATTCATTTCATAATAATAATAATAAAACATCTTTAATAGGGCGAGATTGAGACTAAAAGTCTCCTCTTCCATCTAACACATCGTTATACAATATATAAGAGTCAATTTTAAAACATAGTATGAGAAAAAATATGAGAAGAATTTCGGATGTAAAAAACCTAAGAGATTCTTAAGGAAAAATGTATCCACTGCAGGAAAACACAGCAGGAAGGGGTGTGTGAAAAACCTGCTCAAACCTACCGATAGTCATAACTAAAAGATGGTAAGAAACATGATTAAATTTTATAAATACACTATCAATAGGTACATACATGAGATACATCAATAACTATAGTCACGTTGACATTTAAACAAGTGTTATCCATCCCAAGGAAAAAACGGACTTGAAAAAAGTCTGACTGGGCCGGGAATCGAACCCGGGATTTTCCTTTATTCGGGAGGCTGCCTTAACCACTAGGCTACCGAGACAGAACATTTCAACAAGCCGTTTAGCATCCTCCCGGTTAGAGGATGATCCCGGGTTCGATTCCCGGCCCAGTCAGATTTTTTTCAAGTCCGTTTTTCCTTGGGATTTTTCCTGGCTGCACGCCCTTATATGCAATTTATCCTTTACCCTTTCCTAAGTATTATCCATTTACATAAAATTGCTCATCCCTCTCTCTCTCTCACTCATAGTTGTATATACTTGTATATTTGAATAAATTAATTTTTCGGAAATTTTTACCATTTATATATTTAATTTATTTCTTTGTTTTACATTCAATTTTTTATATTTTCTTTAGTTGGTACCTCGTACATTGCGTTGACAAGGAATATTAATTTTTATATGTCTATCGTTTATTGGTTCAGTATTATTAAAAACTGTCCACATTCTGCGAAAAATGAAGACCGATTACTCTCAGCTGCCCAGGTGAAGCGGGAGATAAGTCCAACATCCTGTATTTCCCGAATGTTTCCTATATTTTTCTCCATTCTTCGTCTCATTTCTCCAAAACATCCGTTCTCCCATTCCGTATCTCCCTGCTGTTTCTCCTCCTTATCCCTCCTCCACTGAGTGGGTAGCACGTGGGCGTAAATATGGATCGCGGAACAAATATTTTAAAAGACTTTACGGCCCTCTCGCTGCACTTGATAATGGAGAAGACTTCCAAGGGCTTTTCGCGGCTTCGAAACGTCTGAATTATTCGCGCTGCGGCGGAAGGCAAAAGTTAGCGTTTGAGAGACGCTGATGCATTATTCCACCACTCTTTCCGGTCGGCAAATTCAGCCCTTTGGCAACATTTGTTTATTTGATCGCTCCGAATAAGCGCTTTTCCACTGCGCCAATTGACATCACCGACTCCGTTTAAATCGCTTTTGAATCCGCTCATTTGTGGCGGTCCGTGGGCGTACAGCGCTTGGATCTGATCCTAAAACTATTCCTGTGCGTCTAACTTCATAGGCCTATTGCATTTCCTGTCTCGAAATATGAAGTCAGAATATGAAGAAGTTGGTCAGTGCTATATTTACTCAACTACTACTTCAATAGTAATGACGACTTCTTTTGCGAATTTTAGTCTTTAGAAACCACTTTTGCAATCACTCATTTTTAATGTACAGAAACAACCATGCCCTAACCCGAACCCGAGACTACGGCTCTGCGAGGCTAACCACTACGCCACCTGCCGATAAAATGGATTGCGATATATTTTAATGAAATATTTCTATCAAATATAGGGAATATTAATGTTGGCCATCTTTGATACGGAGAATGATTGCAGTTTCTATGTCTTACAAGAGTAATAAATGACGATACTTAGACCAATATCAACTAGAGTAAAGGGAGGAATAACTTTTAAAGAATTTATTTAGAGGAACCATCTTTAAGATAAGGTTTACCTTCCTTTGCGTATGTAAAACATAAATAATAGAAAAAACTTCAACCGTACCACTAAACTACTAGTTTAGGGTTACCTTAACGCTAGTTTAGCGGTACGGTAGAAATGTTTCCTATTATTTATGTTTTACATAATGGAGGACTACCACAAAGTCGAGGCCAGAGTAAAAAAATGTACTTTCTTTGCGTACTTTTCTTTTTCATTATAGGATTAAATTATTATAATGGTTAATTTCTTCGATTTAAAAATACATGAAAATGTAGTTATTCGTTAAGAAAGTCACAATTGGCAAAATAGTATTCACAACAGCTAAAACGCAATTTGTTTTGAGTTTTACAAGTAGAAATAAACAGTGAGCAAAAGAATAAACGAGAAAGATATTTATTCGTCGCTGAAAGCTAGAGAGTAATTCCAATCTTTTCCCTTTTCGGCTTTCTAAATTCTTTTATTCCGTCTCTTTTTCCTCTGGTCTAAATAGACGAAATTCTTCTGGAAACTCTTGAGACAAAAAGCTAAGAAACACTTGGTAGCATAAACGCTCGTAGACTTTGGAAGGAATTACTGTTATTATGAATTGAATAGGCATTTAAGATGCAGATGCAACATTTTTTATATGTATAATTTCCTGAAAAGAGTTTATCGTAATATTTTATATCTGTTAAATTTATTCATAATTAATAAATCAAATAAATAAAAGTTAAATACATTTTTGAAAATTAATTTGAGTCTCTGGTATAAATGTTTCTCATACCGATCAATTGCTGCTGAGTTTCAGAAAAACTCATATTCTTATGGCGTAGTAATCAAAAGTAACAAGATGGCTTTCCTCGCAACCGGACAGGAACCTAACAGAAAAATATCATTACTTTGATGAATGGAGATTTCTATCCTTTTTGTTGTAGGATCGCTTGTTATTTATCATAGGTTTTTTCTAAAACAATACGATGGAAATATTTGTAGAAATTGCGATCAATTTTTAAAATATGGAAAGAGTTGCTCAGATATATGACTGCTGACCGAAATATGGACATGGCTTTGTTATTTCGAGAAAAACCCCTCTTGAATTTTCAACATAAATTTCTATTTTTTCTTAAATAATTCAAAACTGAATTTTAATGAGCTCGAAGTAACTCAGTGAATAAACTGTAACACGTAAATAAAGTCTTATTATATTACAGCATATTTATGATACTATAAATCGTTAATCATTATGTTTACCTCTATAGTTCATTTTTAGCCTCATTATCGTAAGAGCAACAATTTCTTCAGGAAATAAACACTATGTTAACAAGGAGCTCAAAATATTCACTTAATGTATTTATGAATTAGATAGTTCATCCGTTGATAATTTGATACGAGGGGAGTTTTCCTCAAACAAACACTCGTCTCCCTCGGTCATAAATATCATCTCTCCAAATCCGCTTTCGGAGAGAAAAGAAGAATAAGAATGTTTTCCTTTCCTAATTCCTCGTCCAATCCAGAAATACCCCGAGGATGAATTCCAAGTCCCAGATATCTCTCATCTCCGAGTGTTGTTTACATTCTTTAGCCATATTTAGTGTCCGGGAGAGAATTCTAATCAGTGGTTACTCATCGCCAGAATTAAGAGTCTTCCGAGGTTGCACTCATTCACTCCGATGCTGGTGAATTCTATTGTAAACTGAGATTGTACACAAGACTTGAGATATCTTTGAAGTTTCTCGTTGAAGAACGTTTTCGTCTAATGCAATCGTTATTTCTTTTGAACGTTGATAGGCGAAGAATATAATTAGCTTCATATCGTTTTGCTTCATTCATAGGATTCTATTCGAAGCATATCTGAATCTCCATCGTGGTTTTTCTGTTTTCAACGTTGTTATTACCATAAATTATTTCGAGTTCTCCATTGTTCCCTATATCTTGCTTTTCTCTCGATACTATGATAGTTGCTGCTTTATAATTTCCTATATTAGGTGAAACCCAATCCTATTTGTTCCTATTTTCCTGTCCTCTATTTTATTTTGCTATCTTTTTCATTTCTTATTTGGTTGTTTTCCCTATGTTTTCTTCTTTGCGGTCTCCTATTCTCTACAACTCCAAATTTAATGCTTTTTATGACCCTTAAACCTACTTTAAAGATAAAGGGAATTTAATAATTATATCACACTCCTAATATAGCAATATTATTTCTCTCAAGTGACTCAATAAGGTGGCATCCACATCGAAAAAATAAGAAACAACTATGTATTTAAATAAACAGAATCTGGAATGTTTGAAACTTCGTAATTTACCATAAGAATAAAATGCTATATTTCCACTGAAGAAAATGACATAGAGCAGTACTCCTGTCTTACTTTCGGGATATAAAACACAATTAATATAAATTATTTTCACGGAGCTTAAATCGATTTATTAAGTATTCAATGAAGATTTGGTAGTTCTGTTAGGACCATGGAACTCAGAAGGTAGGCATAGATCACAAAAATATATTTTCAATAAATAATTGAAATATTCCTTGTCTTTGAATGCATTCTTAAATGAAATGACAATTAGAAGATATAAAATGTTATAAGGAAAGTATTCAATTTCTAATCTTAATTACTCTTTATCTATACACGGAAGTAAATTATATTCAATACTTTTTCAGAAGCCGCCCGCATGTGGTATTATTCGAGATAATCTCAACAGTTTAACTCCGACTCACTTCCTTTCTCAATCTTTGGACTATCATTTCTCGAATATCTTCCCATCATTATTCCATCCGTTTTTTCGTTACTGATGCAACTTTAATCGCTCACGATCGGTATTATGTGTGTTTTTATACAAACACACGGTTGCCAAGCCCGCACTTTTTGCTCCTAAAAATCTCGCTGCGATAGGATTCCATTCTGCTGCTTACAATGCATTTCCTTCGCTTCTAAAAATACTTCCATTCAAGGGCATTGCTGCAGCCGTCTTTTCATTTCTCAAACCTCGGAATACCTGAAAATCTGGATTCGCAATTAAAGTCGGATGAATTTACCGTCCACAAAGTATGTAACTCGAGAGCATCAAGTAGTTTTTTATTGCTTTACTCGTTTTGTAGTGTTTCTTCATCGAATACGCATCGCATATTGATTATTTCGGGTCTGGAATGACTGTCGACGGACTCGAAGCTTCTTATGCAGCGTTTTCGCTGAACTGTGAGTGCTGCTGGGTCATCAGTATACGAATGCATCAATTCTTATGGAGGCTTAGGTTCAGACGACGTCTGGCAGATACGTGATATAGCGTGGAAGTTTTTCCAAGGGAATTTCGCTTTAAGAAGAATAAAGTACGTTGGAATGTCAAATACACGTTTCGTAGTCATTTCAAAAAATATTCGTTCGTAATTAAGGGCTAAGATAAACTTTTGCTCGGTAATCACTGAAGTTTATAATGGTCAATCTCGTAAAATTCAAAAAAGGGCATCTTATTAACGATGAGTTTCATAACAAAATACGACGATGTTTAAAATATGACGGTGTAAATCCTTCACGAGGTTACTCTATAAAAAACTTTCATAGAACCGATGATTCATCACCCAATCGTAGTATTCTTATTCATTGTGTTATATGAGATAGTTCATGGATCGAAAAAAAAATCTCCCTGCTAATTTACGCAATTCCCGAGACGCAAACTCTATCTAAAATATGTTTCATCTAAGAGTTCGGAAAAGTTGAAATAATGTCGAAATTAGCCAAATGAAATTATAACCTTTGTTTTATTTAGCTTCCTCTCCCTATCTGTGTATTTGCTTATTAAGTAGTTTGCATATTAATAATAGTTAGAATCGTCTTCATTTGAGCGATATTGAGACAAAATGTTTCTTCTTCCATCCAACCCATCGTCATTAATTATGGAATAATTAAATTAAAGAGAATAGTAAGAAAACAATTAGAAGAATTAGTGTGTGAAGAATAGTGATATTAGGTCAAGTGAAAGAGAGTTCATTAAATAGTAAAGTGAAGTACATCTACCCTCTGACGGAAAAAATACAAGAGATTTAAAGGGAAATGTTTGGAAGAGTAAATATCTGGATAAAAAATGTGAAATTATAGTGTTACTTACTTATGTAAACTTAAATGTAGCCCTCGTCAAAGCGTTTCTTCATTGGTTGTAATGATGTAGGCATATATGTTGTATTAAATCATTCAATTTTGGATAGTGATATTAAAGTTCTGGAACCGTGCCTAATTTATTTTATTTATTTTTTATTTATTCAATTCTCACATACAGCATAACAATGCCAATTTAAAGTGAAATATATAAATATACATGTAGAAAAGTAATAAACATTAACAGTAAAAAGTGACATAAAATATAGAGATTAATAAATTACACCAGCGAACAATAACAGCTGGAACAACGTTTTGAACCCTCATTCATCGAACGTTATTATGTCTCCCATTGCGACTAATGGAAAATTTCGGCTCCTCGTTAACCCAACTTCCTCCTATAGCATTGCTTCGCGGCATCGAATTTTAGCGCCACCAAACTACTCCTCGCTCCCGTTCACCCGAATGGTAATGAAGTGCCATCTTTGCGCGACGAGAACCTCTCCACAACAATCGGAACTCGCGCGATGAATGGCAAAAATCTTGATTGGATGGCGCGATCGGGAGAGTCGTCGAATGGGGTGGAGATTCGATTGTTTAGAAGGAGAAGCGCGCGATCGATCAGCGGAGGGAACATTCGACTCACTAATGGCGGTTCCCCCCCTCCACTCCCGGCGCGGTGAACCACAATTTCCGGAGAGGGAAGGTACAGGGAAGAGGAAGCGCATCAGCGTGACGTATTTCACACAAGTCGCGAAAAGAGGAAGTTGAGGGAGAAAAGCGGAATTCGCGAAGTTCAAAACACGACGGATGCGATCTACATCTTTTCGCGACGGAGAAATTGCGAAAGAGAGATATTTAGGAGGGAAAAAGTTGGGCGAAAACCCTTGGCCCACCCCCTGCGTGGCCCCATAGACTATATTTTTTGATCTATCTTAAATGAAAAACACCTCGTAACTTCTATAATATAAGAAGTTTAAAGTTAAAAAGAAAATATTTTAAAATGATTTAGTATAAGCTGAGAATATTATTGAAGAGCTACAAAATTGTTCCATTAAACTTTATTTTGTACCGTCGTTGACTGATACTTATGTTTTTGTGTTATTATATTAGTAGAGCAGCGAGATATATTATATTTTTAGTTGTTTTCGTTGTAAGTAATGTGTCAATATTAATAATATAATATTTGCAACTAATGTAATTAATAATAATAATTATATATATATTCCTATCGACCGGTTTTGTCAACGTGTAGAAATACACAATGTGGAAGTTACAAAATGTTTTCTTTCAAGATGGTTTCTTCAGAATTCCACCAAGTTAGGATCGACCACATTCCTTCATACTTTCATATCGGGATTTAAACTATTGAACTGAAAGATCTCATGGATACTAATACATTATAAAAGTAAATCACGGATAAATAACAAAGTATAGCTCATACAAACAAAAAGTTATTATGGGAGTGAAATTTGTAATTCTGCTCTTCGATCTAATCGATCATCGAGGTAAAATAGATCTGTATAGGAAACGAATATACTTGGTAATATAAATCATAATAGCATATCTAAGACTTAGTTTTCGGATATAAAGAAACCTAAGTGAAGATTAGAAATAATTAAAAACAACTAAACTTAGTTTAGATCCATTAGATTTATTGGGACAACCAGTTTCGATCTTCATGATTATCTTCATCTGAAGATGATGCAACAAATATAGTGTAAAATACTAAGTTTTGTTGTTAATGATTTAAATGTTGCTCCATAAAGTTAGGCCAGTACACTTTGGGCTTCGGAAAAAGTATCTATTGAGCGAAAACAACCAAAAAGAATTTGGGTTGCGAAAACTTGTTTACATGAGTGCACGGGCATAAATATTCTTACTGTATTACGCCAAATGAAGAGGCCTTTACCTCTTAAAATTCTTTTTCATCAGTGACTTACTTCCTCTTTGCCTTGAATTAGATATTATGACTAGTGCAATCAATTCGATTGCAATTTTATTTGCAATTATCCTTAATTTACAGAATACTCGATTGATCTCAGTTCATATTCGATTGTACTTCTAAACTACTTGTTTAGCTATTTTTATTATTAACTTATTCGTGTATGTAAACCGACATGATTCATTTGGTTGGAGAGCTCTCAAGAACGTCAAAAATTTAAGTTCACATTTACTTACTTACTTTCACGTTTTGATGATCAGAAATTTAACCGTTTACAGTGGAAAATAGAGCAAATGTGCTGAGATACACGCAAGACACCATGCTACACAGAAAATTCAATGCTTCCATAACATATCCATCTTTAATACTTTTGTGGAAATTTGCTATGTGTATATTCATATCCACCTATTATGTGGATATGAAAAAGGACATCACTGAGAATTTCAACGTATACTCCTGGCCAAAATTAACGCAGCACCAGCCGTAAGGATCGCTAGGGAGGTGCTGCGTTAATTTTGGCCAGGAGTGTACAATAACCTAAAGGCAAAAGGGAATGGGATCTCTCGTCCATCATGAGAGAGTATAGAAATTAATCGGGTGTGATTATAAGAAAGTGGTCCATTATAAAATATCAAACAGTGAAGTTACGGCTCAAGAGAAGGACCAGAATTCATAATTAAGGGCAATTTTCTTTTTTCTGCAATTTCATCCCACTTAAAAGTATCGACTTTCTCTAAAAGGTCGCGCGGAATGATATATCTAATTAAACCTTAAAAAATAATACTGCAACCGAAGAATTCAATTAAACACTATTCATTAAATTTATGTTTGATTTTGTATGAGATTCTTATAATTATCGGTGCATCGAAGTTGTTCATGCGTTGCTCATTCTCTCAACTAATTTATTATGAAGTTTATTGCACGCTCCTTCATTAGTGCTGTTTATTTTTCACGTTTCCTTGCTATTCTATTCAGATAGAGACTTGTTTATTTATTCTGCTATAAACGTTGATGTTGATATTAGGACTTCGGAAAATTAATGCACGTGGTATGAATAATTCTAGCTAATGAATTTAGTCTATGCCATATATTCAACCTTGCTCATAATAATTCCAGGAATAGGATCGTGTTATATCTTACATGTATGAGAAATATTAACGGGATCGTATTTATTCTCGCTAACCCAACTAAAGCTCTATTGAAATGCAAACAAAATATTCAACAACCAAGAGTACCTGTACCCAATACAGCTCTCCCAACATTTTTCCTCGTAATTGTCCTTATTCCACTTATGTTACTATTCAAAGCAAATGTAATTTCTGGCGCTTCTAGTTCTCTGTGTCCTTTTTATGTTTATCCTCTAACAGAGCGTGATTAGGAGAGCTACCTCATATCCATTGAAATCGGTTCTAGAACTTTCCGTGAAAATAGGTTCAATTAATTTCGAATGCGCATGAATTATTAGTGTTAGTTCAAAGCCTCTTTTGTAGTTCTAAGCCTCACTTCTGCGGTCTACTAGAGCTTTGTTTTAAAAGTCTAATTCTCCGGTTTGATGAAGTTAATTGCAGGCAGTCTTTCCACAACAGCGACTAACTAGAGCACCGGATTTGATAAATGACCATCACTCTTAATAAACTACGGCAGAATGCCTTATTATATAGAGGTACTGATTCTTATTTCGGTTCTGTCTCTTCTTACTCTTCATAAACTACGGCAGAATGCCTTCTTATACTGAGGTACTGATTTTTATTTCGGTTCTGTCTCCATTTTTCACCATAACGATGATATAAACAGCAGAGAGAAGTAATAAAAGTGTCATACCGTTATTTCTTCACGGTAAATTCAAACAGGATATTTCAGGTTCCCCATTAAAAGGGTCATTACATTTAGTTTCAGCTGGCAATATTGCTGTAATGTTAAAATTAAACATTTAAGGTCATCAAAACGCTGAAATGTAATGATTAAAAATGAATGAGCAAGGCCATTAGGTTAAGTAAGGCATAATGATGTAACTAATAATGCAACTTACATCTTCTTCCAGATTTTGTGTATGTGCTAGAGATATTTTGTTACTTAGGCCATCTCGCCCGAGTGTCCGGGTGAGACGCCCCAACTCTGTGGGAGAGGTACCCCAATAGCTTAAACTGAATTTAATCTGGAAAGCGCTTGTTATATACAAAATTGTTAAATATAACTTAAAGTCAGGATCTAAGAAAACGTTTAAGTCAACTTTAAAACCTATTTAAAAGTTTCATTTGCAAAACTTTTTGGAGTCATCTCAGCCTCCTCTAGAGGCATATAAATAGCATATTGAGGCTTGGTTATCAGTTATTTTGCAAGTGACATCTTCTAACGATAAAATATTGTCGATTCAACTGAAAAAAAAAAATTATGACAATTTTGATGTTTTTGTCGATATTTCGAAACCTCGAGGCAAAAATTCTCACAGAAGATGTTTTTTGATTTCGAAGAAAAATTATATTTGTAATGTCGATATGGGTGGGCCACCTTTTCCGGGTATTACATTTCGATCATAAAAAGTGGCAAAATGCACCACCCTAGTGCTTACTAAACACTACATCATCTTTTGATCGTGCATAAAATGCATTCGACCGTGGATTTAAAATTGAATTGAAATTTAAATGTAGATTACAAACGTTTTCTTGAAAAGGTCCTTAATCAATATCACCTTAGAGTTAAATTGATACTAATAGGGAACATATACCTAAATATAGCACTGGGGCATCTATCCCGAGAAGAGGTCTATCCTTTCAGTACGGGAGAAATGCCCTTACAGCCAGTGAGGCTGCACTTTGTCCAATATGTCACTGCACGTGGATAATAGATGAACTTATATCTACAATTTTTCGCCCTTTAATTCAAAATATTCAAACATTTAAACAGATGTCAACCAGAAAAATTATACCCTATCTTATAACAGGGTGGAAAAAACAGTACCTATTTGAAATCATGCTATAACACTGCGTAAAAAGATTAATCGCCGTGAAACTCTTGCAGATAGACGGGTGCCTTCCAACTGACTGACGCACAATGTTAGTAGAGCAATCTTGTGGTTTTCCTTAAAAATAATGCGACTGGGACATCTCTCCCGGTGGGGTATCTCTCCCGGAATTACCTTATCAGCTAAACCGCATAATTTTCGTTCAAAATTGAACTTTAATTCACCTACACGAGCAATACGAAACATGAAAGGAAAAAATAGAGAGCAGGTAACAATATTTAAAAGTACAACAGAAGAAATCATTGAACTGCTTGTATGAAGCGATTTAAAGTATTGTTTGACACTGAATTTAGATTGGAAACATGTACATTTAGTTTAAATTCTATAGAAGGACTTCGAGTGCCATAATTGAATAGTTTTCACCAGCAAAGCTTAGGTATGGAATTTAGGGAATTGTAGCTACAATTGACTTCTAATGAATACCATTCAATGAAATGAAGCCAAAGAAAATATATTTTGTCAATATGTCGCCAAAATAGTTTTCCTTTTATTACACAGGATCGTGTTTAGAAGGGGAAGAAGAAGATGAGAATCAGTTTCAAGCAAATCTCAAAAGAAATAAATTAATTTACTAATTATGCTGTATGACTGACCAATTTCATCTAGATAACTAACTGATTACCTTTCAACAAATTATATATTTTTAGAGAATGATACATGTATTTAGCGATGTGAACATCTAGACGTGAAAAAACCGCAGTTGATGTTGCAAAAGTTCGTTAACTTGTTAAGTATGTGGTCATGGAAAATGAGTTGTGCATGAGGCCGGAAGATAAGGAAGTTTATTATGACCCATAATGGGACGTGGTATAGTGGTATCGAATTTACAAATCGAAGAGATGAAAACCAGGATACAAAGAGCGCAAAGTGCACAGCGTCACTCATACAAAAGGGATGCGTTTAACGGAATCGATGGACATTTAAGATGAAGTATTCCCACGCAAAAGGATAGATACCACCCTTTTGGGTTAAGTCTATGAGATATCGTATTCACCGTGATCGAGGCCACAAGGCCTATGGAAATTAATGCAGGCAACGGCGTAGGAAGATTAATGTATTGGGAAGGGAGACCGGGATAAAACGATACTGCTCTCGTCGCTCAAATGAATAAAAGATTAGATTTCTTCGGAAGATTTTTCGGAACTCCACTTTGCGGAAGAGCTCTCTTCAATTACTACGTTTCATTTCATATGAATTTTTAAACAACTGGTTAATCTTAAAGGTCTCTTTTTCTGAGACTGCTAATTTATATATACATATTTATTAATTAATGCTTCATAAATAAATTTCATATTTATTTATAGATTAATTTTTCCCCGACCGATATTATAAATGTGAAAGTATTGAAACAATGTAAAATATAATTATAAAAGGAAACTTACCAAAACCTATCGTATCATGATGCATACCACAGAGAATGATCGAAATAAGGAACGGAAAATTTTTCCTGCCGCTATTTCTTAGTAGTAGTTGCGCTAGTGTAAGGGTAGTAATCACGAATTAAAAAGATACCACGAAAAGAAAAATATTTCGGGAAGAATTGAGTATCACGGAAATGCTTCGCAATGCACCAGAAAAGTTCATAAAAGAAAGGACTTAAAAAATTAGGTTAAATTTACACAATTATTACAAAGATGATAAATGAAAAGTAATTAAATGAAGGTGCAATTCGTTATAAGTACACATTATAAAAATCTGATTTGGTCAGCACATGCCTTTCTCCATATGTAAGATGTAAATATTTATCTACGACAGTATTTTCGAACCCTAGATTCAATCAAAACTTGGAAGATATATACAAATAGATTTTTTGTAATTTTTGTAGATACCTGTATATATCTAAATATCAGATTAATGGAGGAATTTTGCAACAACGGAAATGAGCTTCGAAAAGTAAAGCTCGACTTCCGGTTAACCGATTTACTCCAAAAACTAATCAACTCTAACGAAACCAACCAAAGTGCTACATATGAAATTTGGTGTAGATACAACAAACAGTTTTCATGTTAGAGCGCCCACAAAGTACACAACCAGCAACTTCAGGTTTGTCAGTATTTCACGAATAACTCCTAAACAATCAGTGATGCAAAAATATGTTTCATACTAACGTAATAGTAAATTACACTTTCTAAAACTTTTATAAACAATAGTATATACTTAAATATGATATTCACGGAGATATTTTGCAAAAACGGAAATTTGCTTCGAAGAATATAGCTCGACTTTAGGTTAATTCGATTTACTCCAAAAACTAATCAACTCTGACAGCACTTACCACATTGCTATATATGAAGTTTGGTATTGATACGACTAATAGTTTTTACGTTAGAGCGCCCACTATCACACACACATACACACACACACACACACACACACACACGCACACATACACACAGACATAATTCCGAAAACGGTCACTACGTATTCTAGTGACCCCAAAACATGTATTTCCGTTGAAATCTCGAAGTCGATTTTTTTCATGAAAACAATACTTTCTCTATACTACGTATATGGAGAAAGCAAAAATGGAAGAAATAAGGGTACGTCTTACACATAAGATTTATAGATTGAATACTATACAAGGTAGTGAAATTCTAACATATTTTCTCTTTTTATTGCTCTTTTGCATTACATTCTAAACAACTAAGACTTTTTAATCGTAACATTATTTATGCAAAGTTTGTGAGTTTGCAATTAAAATAGATATTTCGCTCCGTAATGTGGATATTGGAATTATTTATAAATTTATATCAACTGCCGCTACCTTTCTACATAGTGTTTAAAAATGTTGATGGAAGAGGATGTAGTAAATTGATTTTATACGTCTACACAAGGCCTTACAAATTTCTTGAGGCACTTTTACTTGCAGGCTATATAATTCGTTGATGTGTATTCAATTGTTTAGCGTGATAATTACATTATTATCAGTTTCAGGTTAATACTTTCAGAATTTGGTATATTATATACACTGTTGGCCCTGTACCTATCATTGCCCTCATCCTGACTAGTGCGTCCGCTATCGACATCTAGAATTCTGACTTAATCTATTTGTAGTCTTGGAAACCGCTGACATAGCCCAAATTTCTAGGCCTGTGTGTGCCGTATTAGAAGGGTGTGCAGGAAATTGCTACAGAAAAAGAGCCATAAGCCACTACGCGAGCGTCTGCAGCACGCAGACTGTGAGTAAACTTCTTTGGATTTCAACTCAATTCCTCGGCAAGAAAATAGCGGAAGGATAAAGATTCTCTCAGAAAGAGGGAGATGATAGAAAAAGATTTCGCAATCCTTCTTCTTCCTTTCTTTTTTGAGAAAATATTTGAAAAAATCAGCGGCGAAATTCCGGTGTTCCTCTATTTTTTCCGAGGAATCGCTTGCAAAAAAAAGGAAGATAGAAGACACTCCCGGAAAAGAACGGATAAGGCTAACGGTGGGATTTGAAGGAATTTAGAAGCGGGGATAATGTGAGTGGGTGGAGTTATTCCTGACTTAAAGCTCCCGCTCCAGAAAAATCGAGAGTATTTACTTTGAGGAATTTCGGAAATAGGTATAAAACCGGATATTACGTAGGAGAGTGGGATTGGTTGATAACCGAGGATTGTTTCGATTCCTCCAAAACTGCTGATTTTGGGATTTCTGTTTATAGGTTTTCTTTCGACTTGGGCCTTTACCTCGCTTACTGAAAACGTAGCAAGTACGATATAACGAATATCTCTCTTGAAAGACGACTAAATAAAAAGAATCGAGCATTCTGTCAATTTATATAATACAAGGTTCAAAAGTTCTATCATGGTTATGGAAAATCAGAAATTTCGTATTTGTCAACATAATTACTGGAAACTAAGATGAAAACGTTTCTAAATACATCGAGTTTTATTTTTTATCGCTACAAATGTTAAATGAATTAATAACTCTTTCATCTCTATTTTATGTATCTATGTTGAACAATAAAAAGGTTCTGATTTTCCTTAACCATAACTACACTTTTGAATCACCCTCTAAATATAAGGTCCACCAATAAAGCAGTTTAAAAATTTTCAAATCAGATTTCCTTTATTGTACTCCATGAAGATTTTAAGGTGACACCTTTAAAGCGAATCGGGGAATATTTTGATAGTGATTAAGTAATAAGAACGAGCTTTACAAAAACAAAAAAAAAGTATATATGATACCAATATTTGCCAAGCGTATCTTTTTGCCAATGTAATAGATTAGAATTATTTGCTTGAATAATCAAAGGTACGTTTTCAATAGATAGATATTGAATCATTTAGTTCCGTAAGTTGGCTCTCTGCTATTTCATGAAAGATGAATAGAATTTAAGCCCACTCATAACGAATCTTAAATGGAATCGATCAACTAATAAAATAGTTATACTGCAGTTTTGACTTTTTCATCTAATCAGAGTTTTCATATATCATTTATCATTTGATATAGAATAGCACCTGTGTATATTTTAATCTACTCTCGTGATTACTTCGAAAACAACCTATGTATCGGATTCCTTTTCTCTATCATTACTTTGACCCCATGGTCCTTTGTAATGACGCTGTTTAGTTCGGCAGGAGTAGGTCTTTGATGTCATCGGTGAGCTTGGATACATTTTCCCCTATTCCTGATTTTTATTTGAGCGTGTTTAGACGCAGGGATTCTCTTACCTTTAGGCAGGATGTTCCACGTTAGCCCTCCTCTTAGCATCGTAAATAATGGGGTGGGGGCGCCACAGATCCCTTCTTATTCTCCAGCTCCCCCCTCCTCTCGCTTGTATCAGATTTGCACAAACATACAACGCCCTAAATCTTCAATTTGAAGGATACATAATTTGCTTCTTCTTTTCAATTTCTCCACCTCTAGAAATATTCGAGTCTTCTAATGTAGCACCGCTTTTTCGAAAGAGGATGTTGAAATAATCAGTTATTATTGACGCGAGGGAATACTTGGGTTAAGAAATAATCAGTTACTATCCTCAAACAAATGGACATATTCGTTTTTGTATTATAATCACAATAGGATCCATAATTTACAAACATAGATAGAAAATTTCTGAATGTGGCCAGTGAGCCAAAGGCTATGCCTCCACCTTCATTTTCATAGGGCCTCCATGTCCCCCTAACGTGGAAAGTCTAGTTATTTCCCAGCCTTTTAGCAGCCCTTGGTTAATCCAGTCGTTCACCAGGAGGGTACTAACACAGATAATAGCTAGCTTAAATTCTTCCTGATTAGTTAAAGGTAGGCGTGTTGTCTAGTAGGCAAAAGAAAATAGTTGTAGCTCATGAGACACCTAAAAATTTCAACTGATAAAAGATCGAAGGTATGTAATAAAACTAAAACGTTCAGAAGAACACACTATTTAAGTACTTGAGAAAACAATTGGGAGTATTGTCTCCACTTTTGATTGAAAGAAAAATTGTTAAGTCATCGTACAGAGAGGTTACGAGTGCAATTTTGAATATTTTTCACCAACTAGGCTTAGGTATGGAATTTTGCATAAAAATCTAACACCGAATCACAAATTTTTGTCAAATTAGCGGTTACCAAATTAATTTTTGATACTAATATGTTACGAAACATGACAGGTAAAACCGAGTTCGTTAACAGGACCCATAGAAGAAGACATTTAGTAGGAAGTCATGGGACTATTAAACCTAACAAGATATAAATTACAACATCATGCTTTACGGCTTGTATTCCTTAATGTACAGTAACATTACTCAGCAATAAGGTGAGACATTTAATTATACTATGACAAGTTTAATTTACGTTTAATAGCATATACGAGTAGCGAAGTGCTAGGATATCGTCTTAACTATTGTATTGAGACTTATTACCAACATCTGAACGTAACCTATCGAAATGAAGGACAGAAATACGAACCTACAGAAGAAAATTGAAATTGGTAGGTCCATCTTAAATCACACAAATGAATAATAAAATTTTTAAGCTTGTATAGAAAGTTAGTGCAAGGCTTGGGAGGTTTGGGAGGACAGTCACAGGATACGTTGGACTTTTATTTGGGCAGCAAATCAGTCGTGTAAAAGCCATCCCGGAGCTCAATTTGAATCCCCCGAACGACCGTATTTGCTCAGCGACATAAAAGTTCACCGACACCAAAGCTCAATTGATTGTTAACTTTGTAGCAAAACCCGTTTGCGTAACGTTAAAACATTCGCCAACGCTCCCTCCGCCAATCGCATCCGGCGCGGGGAGCGGGCGGGCCGCTCTTTGGCGCCGCTCTCGGAGGGGAAGGCACACTTTGCCGTAAACAAATAGTCCCCTCGCACGCGCGGTGGGGAGACGGCGCAGGAAGTTGCGCCGCGCCGCCGCGAGGGGTCAGGCCAGTCTGTTTTGGACGTTCAGTCGCCGTTTGGCTGTCAAAGGCAGTAGTTCCGGGTGACGATGGCGCGAAGGCCGGGAAAGAGTTAAGGCTAGAGGCCGCCGGAAGAACTCGTGCCAGTACTTGTTTTTCCGTGTTTAATCGCTCCGCCCTGCGAGGACGCCCGCCCCCCCATAGGGGCGATGTGGAGCGCCATCGGGGACCGACTTTCCACGCTGACGAGGCTTTGGAGAGGACACTGGATGGGCAGTAAGTCGTGCTTGAGGTTTCGCCGGACGGCAAGAGGTTCGCTTCACGCCCAAACACCTTCGGTCGGCGGGGAATTACCGCGCGCGTTGTGCTTGTGTTGAAGGTTTTTGGGTTAGCGCGCTCGAGGTCGCTTTTTTGTTCCGCGGAGGATGTAAGCACACCGCGGCGGGGTTTTTGCGGTCTCGGGTTTATCTGGACGGGTTCGCGTTACGTCAGTTTTTGTCGTTTGTGCTAATGTCAGTAACCTTTTATACTTCTTATAGTGCGAGCTAAGCGTTATTCAAAGTAGATGTGTGCATAATATTCGCTGTCAGCTATTCCTAACTTATAAATACATTAATTTACACTTTAAAAAGTAGTTACTTCCTTTTTTACAGTTATAATCTAACTTTTAGAACGATCTTTTTCGGTATTTTCTTATCCGTCGTGATGTGTGACTTTAAATTCCGTGATAGTCCGTCTAATTATTTGAGAGGGAATAATTACTATAAACTTTTTGGATATATGTCGATATTTAAAATGAATTTATCTGCTTAAATGTAGTCGCATAAGACTGTTTCACATAGGAACTTAAGTACGTATTTTTATCAGTTTTTCTCATTTCTATAACATTCACTCGTTTTTGTCTGTGGTAAGATACTAGTCCATCATTGTTTACATTACTAGTTTTTTTGGGAAAATATTACTTATCTGTTTCCAAGATGTTTGTTTTAAATGTAGAAGGTACCTTCAATATTTGTCTCTCAAAAGTTTTTAACCACTGACATAGGAATATTCATTTTTTAAATAATCAGTTATGTAGCTTTTTTATCATAATGGAAGTTTTTATGAATGCAAATGTTATTTCAATGTTTAGCTTGTAGCATGCTCTGTAGAGGAGATATGTGTGTTAAGTTTTAGATGACAGTTAACCAAAAACCTTGAGCTGTTAATTTTTAAACCTCCTGAGTTGTGTCCAATATTGTCCGTACTAAGTTTTGTTTGTTTTCTTTTTTCAAACGTTCACCGCCTTTCATTTCTTGTGATCAATTTGTATTTTTTCGGAAAGGTATTCCAAGAATTGGAGTAGCTATTAAGTTAATGGCTTTATCTCAACACATTGTTGATGCTTTCGTCGACGTAACGAACTTGAGCATCTTTTTCCAAGGATTCGAGAAGCGAAGATGTTATCGGTTGAAAATATCATTGAGATATGATAACAGGTTGCTTATCTCTCTCTGCGATATTTACATTCAATCCAGTTCTGAGGACGCGTCGCGGAATTTTCGTACTAGTGAAAGTTACAGTAGCTTGAACCGTAAAAGACGGAACAGCGTGCAAAGTTCCTATGTAATTTCATGATGACTAATTTTGCAATTACCCCAAACTTGATCAAGTGATTTATAGTGAAGTAACGAGTGATTTTATTTTGCTTATGATCATGTGGTTCGACCAATTAGCTCCTGAAATCTTAAATTTTTTATTATAAAGTGGAATTTTTGTTTTCTTTTCGTTATTGTTTATCACCAAAACCTATTAAATTAGTTAAATTGTGTGGTTTAACTCGTAGGAATTATATTCTAAACATTCATGTGAATATTACGAAATAGACTGGTAATTTTCCATTGAAATATGAATGAATTGCTGTATTTGGCATCTGAATTTGTATGTATAGTTTTCTTTAGAAATTTTTATTTATTTTCCTTCATCATTCTACTGTTAAACTGTATGTAATGTACCAAGGGGATGAATTTGAATACTTCATATCAGAAATTTAGTCATTAAAAATTCTTTTTTTATCCTGCAAATTAAAACTTATGAGCTAATACAAAGACTAAAGATAAAACTTTTACACAAAACCATACTAGAAATACAGCGAAAAAATAAACGTGGGAGTCGCCTGCACCCCCGTTAATGAAGGTAAATTGTCGTTTATGGGGTTGATCATACTGCCTAGATTTAAAAGGCTGAATTTATTGAAGTGTAGTACTTCATTATATAATTGTAAGGAATAACAGTAAACGCTGTATCTGATTAGGTAACTTCTTGGATTACCTGATTAAAAAAATACACTTATCGAATGAAGGAGCTTTATGTAGCTTTATAAGGGGATTATTTATGGTTGTGTCATTTTTTTAGTCGACGTACACGCCTTTGAAAATAGTTCATGTGACTTTTAAATTTAAGAAGGAAAAAAATGATTTAATTTGTATTTTAATAAGTTTCTAAAGTTATATTTCTTATTCTTTTTCTGGTTAGCCTCTCAGTCGTTGGTTCTCCTTAGTAACTTCAATGTTGTGGTTGAAGAGATCAACTTTTTTTTTTCAAGCAATTCTTCTAAATGTTGTTTTGTAGTAAATTGAATTTTGTGGGTAATTTTTGAAGAGATTTCACCATTAAATACATTTTGATAAATGGAAATTATTATCACATTTCTCGTCATTTTTATTACATGTATTTGGTAATGTATCAATTCGTGTAAATAAATCAAAATTACTTTTTCAGCAGAATGTAAGACTAATGAATTGTTATGAAAATTCACATAGGGCAAAAATTATTATAACGTAGAGTTCAATTTATTCTCCGATGTCCTCATTGTCTTAGGTAACACAAATTAGTCACAAAAATGTTGGAATGAATCGTGAAGGGTCATCATTCTTCATTGATCACGATTTTCCCTCTCGTAAGTTTGTGCAAAGGAAAGACTTGCCATGCCATGCAAGTTCTTCGGCGTTAAAATAGGCGTAAACACCAAGTTGATGGCTACTCATTGGCTTCAGTTGCATCCTGAATATATATATAGATGCATACGTCGCTCGGAAGTGTATGCAACGAGCCAATTTGGTCCCACCTCCTTTTTCGCTAAGACTCAACTTTGATTGATGTGTAGAGGTTTCAGGTGTACAATCTTCTTGGTGAAATAGAACGATGACTTCCCTAATTACCGTAGCAACAGAAGTTGACGTCATCAGCGAAATGATTTTATCAAAAATTTCTGGTCACTGGTGATTTCTTTCGTTGCATATGGTTCTAAACCAGTGGTTCCCAACCTTTTTTAGCTGGCGACCCACCTTTCCTTACCGGAGTACCTCCACGGTCCATCGGTCCATGGTGGAATAAAAAACCTTATTTCTATCGTATCCCTTCCTTATGTATATATAATTTACCATCAATTATTGCTATTCTGATGGTTTATTCGATGGTTTCTGATAGTTTTAGTATCGACTCGCGACCCACCTGTAACCCTTCCGCAACCCGCTAGTGGGTCGCGACCCACCGGTTGGGAACCTCTGTTTTAAAGTATAAATCGTTACCTCCGACGTGAAATTAAGTACACAGTGCTATCACAAAATAGAAATTAAAATGCTAATTCATAAATTAATAAAGTGAACAACTAATATATCCTTTATTGATCTAATTTATACGATCCGTCAACTTCAACTTGAGATAAAGCAATGGTGAAAGGCAATGAAATGGTTGATGTCAAACTTTTTCAACACGTTAATATATTAAATTCTTGAGATCATGAATTGAATGCAAATTCCATTCAGATGAGAGAAAACTAGGAGAGAAAATTTAAAAAAATTCCTACTAGATTCTTTTTTCTATAACAAACCATATGTTAATATCGTAGGCCTTTTAATCGCCTTAAGATGGTGGTCACATTACTGCTATCCTACCTCAATTTGTTTATCGCTTTGATACTCTTCGAGCTCCAGAGAAATCCATCCCTTGAACCATTTATTACGTTTATATGCAAGCGTAGTGGTGAATAAAATATTAGGGGAATACATTCAATCTGTTCATTTATTGTGAAAATATTTAGGAGGGCTTTGAAAATACGTTGGTCATTTTGAACACTTAAACCCTCCGCTATTAGATTATTGAATCCGTGGAGAAATAACGTGCATAAAAATTGTGGAGTCAAAAATGTTTAATTCGTTTGAAAGTAAATCATGAAATCAGTAAACATTTTGGTGTTCATAGAGGCTGTCCAGGCTAAATTTGGAGCTAAGTATTTTTAACTCGTTTGAAGGTAAATCAGGAAATAAGTAAAAATATTTTTACCTTATCATCCCACTGACAAAATTACTTATACATGCCTAAATCTCTATGTCATTTTAGCGACTGGAAATATACCTTTACAAGTGTAAACTTCTCGATAAATCCCTTTTACTCTAGAAATTAACTCTGTTTTACCAAGTGCTGCATATTTACAGCTGGAAACCGTTGTCTAGATAAACATCTCCCGATAAATCACAATACTACCCCAAGGGAAACGATTAACGTTCTCAAAATTTAAACCACGGAACATCTTGTGTGTCTTAGAAGTAGATATCCAATGTTTCGCTGCAAGACTTCACTAGTCTAAAGACTTCCCTTCTCCAAACTCTGCTCAAACTTTAGCACCCGAGAAGGTCTAGCCAGCCTCCCATCTCACAGCAAAATCTTTCACTCGCAGCCCTTAAAACTTCCTAGCCTCCAGACAAAAGGAAATCTCTGAGAAAGTAGTTTCCTTAGACTTGTTATAGCATACGACTAGATTCCTTAGCCAAGAGCAACGCTCCATGATTCATGTCGCACTACAAGTTCAGAATTTTCTTCGCGGCGCAGTATTTTGCCCGCATATCTGTTTCCTTAAAACCACGGTCAATTTTCATGTAGAGACGTAAATTGCTTGCTGAATTAACCTAGAATCGCGTAATTCCAACTCCCCGCAAACTTTAAAGGAATACCATTTTCCTTATATTTTACGAGGTTAGCGCACTAGAGCTAATTATCTTAGAGCCCCTTGTTAGTAGTTTTGCCATCTGTTTGCACTCATTAGCGTGATTAGCACCCAAACTTAAGGGAAACATTAGATTTCAAAGGTTTCCGTGAACTTTTTCCATCGGAGGGCTTTGTATCACATGTCCTTTTCCTTTCCTGCTAAGTATTTCTCATTCTTTACAGTTAGACTTATTGTTCTAATTTAAATTATGTTGTAATAATACATAAAGTGAAAGACCTGGGTTCAATTCCCAGTCATGTTGCTATTTTTATCTTCTGTTTATCCTTGGTTTTATTCAGGAGCATACCTTTAAGTGTGCAAATTAACTTCCCTCATCCTTGTAATAAATTGAACTTACTGTACTGAAGGAGTAGTTTATCTCTCAAAAATGTTTCTCATTTGTTGCATTATTGACAATCTATTAATAACTTTTTCATTTGCGATGAATGGCTCATTACTGCTGTGCTATATTATATTTTAACATTTAAACATTAAAATGTAAATTGGTGCTGCTTTTAATTTCACTCTCGTAAGGTTCATTTCCCGTGTTACAGCAAGTAAAAATAACCTGTTGTAGTTATAAATTCATTCGACCTTTTTGAAGGTCTGCTTCTTATGCCTTTGATCTCCAAAAGTACGAGGTCTTGGTCAAGGCTCCACAACCTTGGCAATCGGATATATAAAGACATCAAAATAGCTTAAAATTTCCAACTCGAAACGTAGAGGAATCTTAGCGTATCGACAATAAGATATTTTAATCATGCGAACTTATGGAAGGTTGTGATTTGAACAATTAGGTACTTTTTATACAACACCTCTTCTTATTCTTACCTTGGAAACTGTAAACTGCAAATTAGAACGACAATTTGAAAAATAAAGCAAAAGTATCTTATAAAACAGACTTACAGCTTCGTCTATATGACAATATTTTTAATTCCAAGAACTATGTGCAAATAGGAGATATTTGGTTAAGTCGAAAAGTTTTATTCTAAGAAAAAAAAATAGTTTTTCAGAAGTAAAATGGCAGAAATATAATATCTCATATTTATTGCTTAAAGTATCCCAATATGGCATATGACAGAAGTTATGACAGACAGTCTTCCATCCACTTTTGTCTCCTTATTGTTGCGACAGTAAGAAAGTTAGTGATGTAATGAGTGAGAAAGTGAGAAATAATGAGAAAGTGATGCTTATTAATGCATCTTCGTCACTCTCAATCGAATGCTACAAAAAGTATCATTCATTCGATCATTGTGCTACACCTACGTGGAATTGCCCCATTAATAAAACTCTTGCTCTGTGAGAGAAGTTAGAGTAATCTATATCATTTCTTTTACCTAGTCGCTTATTTCTATTCTCATTGCATTTGGACGCTGTTGGTGAAAGGTTTAAGAATTCTACAAGACTTTGTGCTTAGAGACTTATCACCGGATTTAATAGAAAGTAAGGTTCAATACACGTTAAAATAGGGAAACAATCATTTGATTATCATTAAATTTAGCTTTTTGCGTCTAATTTTTAATTCTTCTTGTGAATATTGTGTATGTAATATAGAGTTTTTGCAATATAGGGCTTCTCTAAGTAGAAGGATTGAACGTAATGGGATAGTTATATTGGGGAATAGATCGCCATAAATAGTTAATGACCATTAGATCTCCTGTAATTGATGAAGGGTTCTCGTTATTAAGGTGTCGCTCTTACGCCATATTATCCGTGTGTAATCACCTTAGCGCTTTGGATGTTTGCTCATTGCTTTAAATGCATCATCCAGCCTCCATCTGCATGGACCCCATCTCTCTCAATATCCTCCTTACCCGAATGCAACAAGTGGGCAGTTCTCCCAAAGGCGCCCCTCCCCCTTTCTTTCGCCCCCCCCCCTTTCTTTCGCCCCCTCCGCCCCACTGCTCATCTACTCCCTTCCACTTCCCTCCCTTTCTCTCCGAAACGTTAATTTACATTCATAAGGGATTCCACGGAAAGAGGGAATTTTGCCTCACGTGCCGTTGCCCAGACCACACAATTAAAACTTATCTCTTTAGTTACGTTCTTTATTCGTCATATATCTTAAGTAATAAACTGACCCTGATTTTTTTACAAGACTTCTTTCGCTTGTTATTTTTAGAGAGAAAACTGTTTCGTTTGATACTCTGCAGGCCTACCCTACTCTTTGTGGTTTCTTCACAAATTTAAATTTCAAGCTGATTTTAGGTATGAATTTTAATTGAGGAACCAACGATTTTGTCATTCATGAATTTTAAATACAATTGAAAGGACTACGATATCTTTTTTGATCATTTGAGTTTTATGAAAGGAAAATGCAGATGCCAGCATTGCTGGCGCGTAACGTAGAATTTTAGGGTGGAACAACGCTAACAATATTCTCGTAAATCTAAGCGCATGTCGATCAAAGGCCAATTTTCAATCCAATCTACATTCATTTACATCCAAAAATAACCTCCCTTTGTTAAGAGGAAAATAGTGATTAAATTACGCTCAGGATAGGCGCACGTTTATTTTTAAACCATTGTGAATTAATTCATAAAAATGTAAATGATCCTTGTCGTTCAGTTCTTATTCAATTTTAATACTTACTGGTAAGCAATTTATCGTAGCTCATAGTGCTTTGTAATCGAGGTAATTTATGTCCCTTTAAAATATTGTTTTAATGATTATTATTTATCAAGACTAGAAGCAATAATTTTTCATGAAAATAACAATTAATGCTACTGCAAATTAGTTGTAGGTCCTCTCAATGCTTGAATTTGATCCATGATCTAACTTTCACTTCGAGGAAACTCCAAGAATTTGAATTTGAAATGTGTGCAAGGGGAAATAGAAAAGTAAAAGGGCATCAGATGGGTGTTGAGGAAGGCTGGAATTCGTCGCTGCCAATATGAAGAGGGGAATTAATAAGGGAATATTTTTGGGCTTTGGTGAGAGGTGTGGCTCCTAGCGCAGAATTCGAATTTGATAAGAATTCCTCCGACTTTAATCCAAGCCCCTCCTTACAACAGACGTTATTAAAATAAAATAAGGCGATGTTGGAATAATGACGAAATATATAAGAAAGCGAAGATGCCTTCAGAGTCTTTTAGTTTTGCTTAGAAAGTACATGTATACATCGTACCTAAGTACATTGTAATTTTTCATATGAATACTAATTAACGTATATATTCGAGTAAAAGCCAACCCGAATATAAGCCGAGGCACCTAATTTTATCGCAAAAAAACTGGGAAAATTAACTGACTCGAGTATAAGCCTAGGGGTGGAAATGCAACAGCTACTGGTAAATTTTAAAATAAAAATAGATTACAAAAGAATTACAGTAATAAAGGCATTAGTACGTTAAAATTCTTTTTATCTTTATTCAATTATACAATTTATAAATTAATTTAATTAGGCCCCACTCACATGTAATCTACCGGAGAACCCACTATGGTTTATCACACGAGTATAAGCCGAGAGGTTTCTTTCAGTAAGAAAGTTCAAGGAAACTCATAAAAGGTTTTTTGATTATAAAATACTACTCTCTCAGATATATTTTGAATCTAGAATCTCCGTAGAAGCAAGGTAAGGCAACTTGCTCTTAGCGTTCTAGCGTTTTTTGATGTTAGGGCTTAGCTAAGTATTATTTTGTCCGCTTCATTATCGAAGGTCATTACTTACTGATCGTAGCTGCTCCTTACCTTACCTATGGAGTTGAGTACTGAGTTCTTCCTATAAGGAAAGGCAAATTGTAAGGATTCTTCCTTAACTGAGTTTGATAAAACCGCGTGTGTAATTGTTATCGTTCAAAATGTAACTAAATTAACTTAATTGTTCTATATTATTGTCAAAATTTTTGTGATACAAATTTTTAATTCAAATAACTTTCAAAGGAGATTGAGTTTGGAATTCATGAACACTTCTCATTAGTCTGTTTGATGTTCATCAATACTTCAAGGAGGACGATATTTTGCGACTGCTTACAAAATTTGACGCAATTATTTGTTATTATTTCTCATTAGACCTTTAGAAAATTAGTTTTTCCATCTTTTTCTCTGCTTTCCAATTTAAAATTTAATTACTGTTATATTTTTATGCTCAATGTCTTTTACGAAAAGAGAACCTGATTTTGATTATCTGGTTAACTCCTTAGAGGTTAAGAACAATCCATAAAAAAGTCACACGATAATGCATGAATCGATCACAATGAGATAGAAATAAAATAAAACGCTTTCCTTGCATTTCCTAATCCACAAACGTAATCTTCTACTTCCTTTAGTCTCTTTTAATTTATTTTCGCACTGTGTATAGCGTAATTACGAGAATGACGGTATGGCATCATAAACATTGGAATAGCGTCAAGATATCTACTCACATTGATGCAAAAAAACTGGCGCATTTGTATCAGAATAAAATAATAAATACAACCTTGTATAATTTATTCTTCATACAATTAACTAACTTTCAATGAAATTACTGTTTATTCAATGTCAGTTGGAATAAAAATGATAAATTACTAATAAAAAATTATCTCTTTTGCACAAAACCTCTGAAGCTATTTGAACGATTCTAAGCTACTAAACTTTCCCTAAGTCTAAGCTATTATATAATAACTAAAGTATCCATAGAGCTATTTTAGAATATTTTATTTGCTTCTCGGAAATATTTAAGGTACCACTTTTTTACCTAATTCTTTTTAATTTATTACATTGAGGAAGTGTCATTGCTAAGTAATATACTGATATACTACCCTGAGAAGGACTATTCTACGCTTGTAAACCATAATCCCTTAGACAGAGACTTAGGGAAGAAATACTGTACAGAAATTCTCTAATAGTTTTAATCTTTCAAAGCAGTATAATAATAATGGAAAAAGGAAGGTGATGTCGTTGCGGAATGTTTCAATTCTGAAGTGAAATTTTAGGAAAAATCCTGGAAAAAATACTCCATTAATGGCGATAATAGCGGTTGATATATTGGTCGATAAATTATCTTCACGAAGACTACGGAACTTTCTTCTTTTCTTCCATCAGAGGACACTTCATTCTACGGTTACATGGTCAAGCCCCTTTTTCCTCAACTTATCTCCGAAACACAGCAACCTATAACGCCTCCGACCTATGGATGGTGCCCGAATTATTTTCGCTCGAGCAAACTGTCTTTCTGCTTGCTTTATGAAAGAAAAGGCCTTACGAGGAGATGAAACCGGGGAGCTGTATTCTCAAGGATGAACGACTTAGTCTCTCGATAACGACGTCCCGGCAGCCTAAGGGATTAAGGGATCTACGTTGGACCATCTCGAAAGTGTAGAGAGGAAAAGGAAGTTTACGTCGGAGTTTTCTGAGCCTAAACTTGGCACTGGAGGCAGCTAAAGGGTTGAGAAAATCTACGCTCTCAAAGGTAACGACGAGGGCGCCGAGAGGATGCGGTGAGTGGCCCGTGAACTACGCCCTTCCGAAACAGTATTTCTCCGCGTATGATAACAACAGCGGCATCCATTACGTTACCAGAGAGTCTTTTCCCGGACCTTTCTGTTCGCGGCAACGATGATGCAGATAGAACCCACTCGCTGGAGGGTCTCCAGCGAAGGCAGACGCCCGTAAGACTGAAGATAAAAGCGGCGGTGGAGTGAATTTATATCGGTGTGCGAGGATGAGTTAACGCGCTTGCGATGGGGGAAGAGGAAGCCTTCGAAGGCAACAAAGGAACTCTTTATCAAGGCTTCCGCATCTGCGGCATATGCCTTTTCGATGGTCATAACCACAAGAGAGAGCGGTAATCGCGGAGGGGGGTCTTCTCCCCTCTGTTTTCATTTCCTCTAAGAGTATTAAGAGGCGTTATCGGTGGTGGCGTATTTTTCTAATGAGGAAATTCGTCCGGAAGTCTTCTTAATAAACCCTTTAGTTTCCCTACGGTAAACCTTTCGAAACTTGTTTCTCTGATGCCTTCAATGAAATCCACGTCTCTTTCGAAAAATACGATTCGAGAGAAAACTTCTTCCTTTCATCTTCAGACAAAGCTGGTTTATTTAATTTACGCTATAGGATCACATGATGATGGGCTTACAAATAAAAGTGATGAGTATCTTTCCTCCCAAAGGAGCTATGATTTTTTTTTGGTAATCTGAAGCTTAAGAAAGTAAGAATCATCAGTTACTATTTGACGATTTTATTAGCCATGATATTTGATTCCAGTTCAGCAACCGGTGTCAGTACTTTTGTTGTCTCTTTCGACATCCTTAGTTCCTTTTTTTTAGCTATAATTAATCCAATATTATTGTACCCAATCCAATAATTATCAACTTGGTGACAAAAATATTGTGTTTCTTATAGAGAAGAAGCTTTTAAAGAAATTTCACGTAACGTGATCAAAGATTATTCCTGTTATTTTTATTTTTAGTGCTTGAAAAACAAATCTAGTTTTTCAAACTAATTCAATGTATTAAATCATTTCAGATTGAATCAGAATCCTTACACCAAATACAAAGTGCGACAATATTATCTACCACGCTTTAAACACTAGGTCTAAGAAATGTCGCCACCGCTGCCTCTTTGCTGCATGTATGATGCTATATAGTTCTATACAGAACTCATGATGGACTGTAACCTTCTTTTACCTTAATGAAAATTGCCATCCTCCAACCTTATTCATCCTAAGAACAGATCCTTCTGTTTAGAAACAAACGTCACATTCACCGACTCATTAGGCATTATGTTTCTTCTGAATTATACATGTATGTATAGAATCTCATAAAAACTTGACCGAGAAACCGAGAACTAGATTAGTATAAGTAGTATGAGTAATATTTTAATTTGCCAGAATTTTGTTTGTAGCAAAACGGGAGCAGAAAAAAGTAGCCCGAAGTGGCTGCGGCTAAATAATCTCTTTCCCTTACATTGTTACCTATGAGGTCAATGAATAGAATAATAATGTTAGTAGGCATCTCTTAAAATCAAAAGAGAACAAATAAAATTTAATCTTGTTTTTATCGATAGCGAAATTAATTTTTAATAAATGCTATTCTCTCCTCCTTTAAAACATGAGGTATATTTCTGCTGAATCATGGTTGCTATCTTTAAAAATCTTACATTTTCGCAATAGGCTTAGGTGTAAGTAAAAACTTATCAATCCATGGGAAATGGAGGTGGTAATATAAAGCAAATATTTTCCACGCTAGCGGGTACGTTTAACTGCTTTAACGTTATGAGTATAGAGAGTAATTATTCACGTTTCAACGCGTAAACGGAACACGTCTCGTCACAGAAGTGCTGTATCATCAGGTAGTGCCGCGTCATGTTTTGGTGTGGCAAATAGTAAAGTTCATCATCATCAGTAATTGGTTATCCGAAGATTGGTTTGTTTAAGCTTTCCAATGCGCTACGGGGACAGACAATCGCTTCTTTCCCTTATAATCCCAAACCTTAGCCTTCCTCTCATTATCCATCCTCGATCTTTCTCTATAATTCACTCGTCCATTATTTCTTTAAATACTGTCCTCAGGAGACTACCTTGCCCTTGAGGATGCCCGATTGTTTCCTTTTTAAAGCAATATTATTTTCCGCATACATCTCTTCTCCACTACTTTTTTTTTCATTAAATACCTGGTCTGTCCATTTTATTATTTTCTCCCTCGATAGCACTCTACCTCCATTGATTCTAATCTTCCCTTCTTTGCTGCTGTTACAATCCATGCTATACAATCATACAAAAGGACACATCATGTGTAGGATCTCATGAACCATTGCAAGATATCCACACTTGTATTATCTGCCTCCTGTATATTGTTATTTCTGGTAGATTCCGCCTTCAATTGAACTGATTTAATCACTTTTTCAGATATCTAAGTAACAAATTCAAGCCTTATTTATTGCCTCAGGTTTGAGTTTCAATATTTATCAAATTAACTCTCATTAAAGCGAAGAATTGTTAAATAAAACTAGGTATTAAAAAACAACTCAGTAACGTTTACGTCGAAACTAGTCGCCGCTGATATAATACATAGCGAAAAGTAAACTTTAATGTGTTTTTTGACTTGTTTTATTTAATAACTCTTCGATTATGTCGGAATTCCACAAAATTTCGGCCTCATCCGTGAATTGTAACTTATTGGATCCTCTACTGAAAGAGCATTCATTGCATTTAATCTTATTTTCAAGCGATACAGCTTCAGATTAACATTCGAGTAATCATTAATGTAAAAAACCTTCCTGTATAAAAATGCATTTTGGATCACCGCAAAATATTTACGCATAACAACCGTAAGGTACATCATCAGGCTGGCCAAACGTGGTGGTAAATTAAAGCTTAGTAAAGTACTTAATAAACATGGATCTTTTAAAAATGTCGTAGGAATAAAACCATGTATGTTCTACCATAGAATTTTTATTTCTATAACATCTTAGTTGTGCATTTCCACGAAGTACAGCCGTCCCAAATTAATTTAAAGAGCTTTCCTCTCATTTCTAAGCCCGGCAACGGAAATTTATCCTCGGTTTACTAATCAATTTCTCTGTAATTTGCGAATGCGGAATCTTAACATAGCATACATTTAAATAATTCATAGTTTCTCATAAAAATGTACTGTGATAGTCTGGGAACACTTATCTCTCTTAACCTTTTATGCTAGAGGTAATAAATAATTCTTGTGGTTTTACACATCCATTCTGTCATTGAAAACTGCTGCTTCAACATAGATGTATACGTTTAAATATTCTAAAGCTTCTCATATATATCAACTACGATATTTTTATTAACCTTAATCTCCCTTCTTCTTTCAAGCGAGACCTTTTATTAGCAGGTATATCTCCATTCGTTCCTCCGAGATCCCCACGGCATAGTGTGACGCTTTTTTCTCTTCTTCTAAGGCACGTGTCCAATGTTTTGCCGTCTTCTAAGGTGTCTCTCACATATCCAGAATACCCTTCGGACGAAGTGCAAAGTTGGCATTGAATCCGAGCAGGGAATGGAATTTCGCAACCTCAGCCGCTGCATCTCTTGCTCCTTTTCCCACACGTGGCGCTTCCTTCGACAGTAATGGATTTCACCTTTCAGACGCGCTCTCTCTTGGCTTTTCTTTTTCTCGGGTGTTCCATTGATTGGTAATTGCCGCCTCGATAACGAGCGAAGCCTCTCTCGATAAAAAATATCCACTCTTCGCCGCGTTCGATTCATTGTTTCCCGCATTCAGAATTCAATATGGGCGGGGAAAACAATGGGTCCTCGGGCGGGAATTAATTAAGACAGGTCTTCGCGTGATGAAGAAAGCGATCGCGATGCTTCACGTTCGATTAGTCCAATTAGTCACGTGAAATAAATAAGCGCAGTAAAGGTTAATTTGAAACAGCACGGTGATGCTCGTCTGCAGCAAGAACGTATCTTATTACGGTACGGAGTGATTATAGGATCGAATAGAGACATTTATATCCCGATGAGTTAATTACTTTTTTATCGCGTCACTCTCGCAATTAGAATTATTGAGGAAACAAAAGAGCTTCCATTGTTTATATGTTAATGAGGTTACTACAGGATTTGAGAGGAAACCTGTTCATGTATTACGGGGATCAAAGTAAGTTATATTATGTCATGACTATCTATTTTTGAGTTAACATTGTATATTTATTTGAGCATACGTTTGTATAATAATTAAGCTGAAGTATGAAAGGCTTATTTTAGTCACCTACAAAGTCTGTTAATGTCTATTAATATCCAAGTTATTTTCATAGGCGAATAAACTCTTCTAATCAAAACTACAGAGAGTGATGTTAAAATAATTGTATTTATCTTAATGGTATTAATGTTATTTCCTTTGCATTTCATATTGTCCAAAATTACAATCATATATTTTAAATTACAAATAAATATATTTTTAAATAACATACACGACGAATTGAGGTGTGACTTGGTAGAACTATTTCATAATCTAGCAGAAAGAAAAACTTATTTAGTAGAGTCCACAAAATAATTAGTTATAAAGAATTTGGTTAACCGATACTTGGTGGAACTTCCTTATAAACAAATTTTTATGAAAATTCGTTTATAATTAGCTATAATATTTATTTTGTGGACTCTACTAAATAAGTTTATCTTTCTCTGTGATTGGAAGCAATATATAGCATATATATTCAAATAGCAAATTAATGGTAAAACATTCAGATTTGAACTAAAATTGAATAGTTGGGAGAAAAAAATAGCGTTCGATATGTTGTCTCTTTTCTGGAAGATTTGGGTGTTCATAAATTTGAAAGAAAGACTATAAAGGATATTGATAAATCGCTATTGACTGTAAGATACTTCAATTTTTAGCTCGAAAATGGAAGTAACGTTACATTTTCTGAGAGTGGAAGCAGAGAAATTCATTTTGATTTCTTTTTATTCCGTGTTATTAATTTATCAATATTTCTTCGCCATTAATCTATGTTCAAATTGTGATCCATTTCTTTTGAACTTTTTAATTATTTTCTAAAGATAAACAAACTACATATTCCATCATAATTGTTAGCTGATGAACAAATGATTATTCTGTAACTAAGGTTTCAGTAACCCTATTTATCCAAATAGTATACACTTCTTCATTTGATATTATATTTTTATTGGTTAGTGCTTTTTTTCTCTCCATTTTTAGACATCAAACACCCTTTCAGAATGTTTTTTTACCTCCCACATCGAGTAACGCCCAATAACCTTGTTATACGTTTCAAAGTCTTGATATACATCAACGTTTTCTTTACGTATTTCCTTTCATCCGAGCCCTGTATGACACTTGACATATAAAGAGGAAGAGATGGAGTCACCATCTTTCCTCAATCGGCAGTCGTATCGCGGGTGAAATTCTGATAAAATGTAATTTAATTTCCCGACTCCTTCCACTCCACATCCGCCCACTACGTTTTCCTTATCCCTCTTCTCCTGTGATACACTCTATCCAATTTTTTGTCCCCTCTTGACTTTTTCCCTTCAATTTTCGAGGCTCAGAATTAGATAAACTCCGAATACATGACTACGCAATGAGCGTCGACTTCTGCGACCGCAGATCAAAAGGGCACGGTGTCACACGGGCGCAAGGACTACGTGGCGAAGAACTACTCGGCGATCAGATTCTCCGGTGTAGGATCAGAGGGTTATGTGAGAATCCAGCTGGAGGGCTCGGCGAAGAGACTATACGGCGATGAAGTCCTCGGCGGAGGAACTACTTGGCGAAGGATTACTCGTCTAAGAGACTTTTTAGCGAAGGACTACTTGTCGTCTTCGATATCGACGAGTTAAATCGTTACTTTGAGAAATTCCTGCAAAGTTCTTTCTAATCGTTTTCAGTTTCAATTTGTGTGGAGAAATGAAATTATAGGGCACCACCATTCAAAATTGAGCCAAGTTTTACGAGGAATAAATTCTGTAAAAATCATACACCGATCGTCGATTATTGATTTTGGCTCCACATTATGCGAGCTCTGATAAGATATTGAAATTTTCATAGGAATTTTTAGTTCAAGATAGTCTATCCCTTTGGACTAAGCTAAGATTAAAGATGTTAGATTCTCCTCTATTCAAAAATGCCTATTATGTTTAACTATTTTTCTAGCCACCGTTGAGATTCAACGGTTACTTCTACTAGTCTTTAATAAATATGTAATAGATACCTCCCTAACCCAACGCACCCCGTTCACTTTCGAAGATACTATTATGATGACTAATTTAAGTGACCGTTTGATTTATTACATCAGATTTATTAATGATTGAACGATTAATTGTGTTTTCTTCCGTCGCCGAGTCGTCTCCTAGACCAGTACCTTATATACTCACGGGCAAGCCAAATTTTTCAGTAAATCCTTTGTTTAAAAAGCCCCCCTCGGCTTATACTCGAGTGAGAGTCTCACTTAGCTGTTTTTCGGTGAACAAATCGGCTCGTAAATTCATCTGTAGCTCAATTAACAATTCTTTATCGATTTTCTCCCTCTAACGTACTGACTCTTCAATTACGTACGCTGTTTATTCGGTATATATTTTTATTTTGAAACATACCAGTAGCTTCTGTATTTCCCACTGTAGGCTTACACTCGAGTCAATCAGTTTCACCAGTTTTTTGTGATAAAATGTGGTGCTTCGGCTTATATTCGGGACGACTTTTACTCGAGCATATACGGTAGACCTTCGCGAAATAGTTTCACAGAAGAGTAGTCTATCGCCGTATAATCTCTTCGCCAAGCTCCGTAGTGTCACGTAGTCGTGCATTGCAGAATCTCATCGCCGAGCAGTCGAGCCATTTACTTTGGCTTGAATCTTCGTGACCCTGAACCGATCAAAAGAACCCCTCCAATCCGACCAATTCTCCAAAGTTTTGCCTCAAATTAGTTTCGGAGATCCACTGAAGATAGATTTGGATCGATTAAAAGCTCCGCGTCTCAGTCCAAATCCTATCAATTTAATTCCAATTTATTGGGGGATTTCCTTGAGGTTAAAAGCTCTCCGCTCCTGTCGTTCGTGTGGACTTATAAAGGAAGTCTGCTCCATTGTAATTGATTTCAAGTTTATTTCCCGACTTAATTTCTTTTCCCTCCTTTTGTGCTTCTCTCGGATCGGAGCAAATGGAAGACAGGCGAAGTAATCTGAAGTCGCGGGCGGAAAATCGTCTCCGTCAATTCAGCCCACGCTATGAACTTAGCCTATTCCCCGCGGTTTTCTCTCCTCCGAAACGTTCTTTCGATGCGGTTGAATCCAATGCATGAGCTGCGAATGAAGTTCTAACTCCATTTCAGGAGGATTGAAATCCTAATAGTCTCACTACCTAGAAGCTAACATTGAAACTTTAATAATGAACAAAGTTCAAACGTTCCTCTGTACGTTTTGTTATGTATGTGATGTTTTCCATATATATATGGTATTTTCAAGCCTACGGGTCGTATGTAAAACACGAATAAAAACCTTTTTTAAATTTTTATGACCCAAGACACTGGCCTTGAACCAGCATAGAGGGAAAAATTGGATCGCCTTTCGAAGATTACATCATGGCTAGTATCTTTTTCTTTCTTTCTAATAATTAGACAAATTTTTTGAAACATTGGAATCCCCTACCAATAATATATATTTTGCTCCTATCAACTATAAAATACTATGTGTAATACAATGGCGGTAGAGAAATAAAATAGGAACCACGTTTTTTGGAAACTTGAGTAATAAACCAGAAACTAGATCTAGTTCCCTAGGAAAAAGTGATTACATTTTATTTTTCTATTTCTATCGACAGACTACTGCAACATGGAAACCAACTTCAAGATGAAAGAGTTAGTTAGAATTCAATACAGGACTTAAAAATATGAATACCTTATAAAGGGGATATCTGAGGCAAGTCATTATTATTTTGATATTAATAATGCTCAATGTATCTTTTATTATTTGATTCAAATGTATACTTTATTGTAATTTATTCATTGATGGACTGAAATCCAGTTTGCGATCATAAATTAAAAAATTAACAATAAAGATTATCACTCCTGCTCTCCACTCCTGTAACTACATCTATACTGTGCGAGCTGCTTTTCGGTCTGAAGCAGGGGGTGCAACAATCAAGAGTTCGAACTTCTTATTTAATTCCTTTTTTGTCGCGTATCGTTCGGCGAAAAAATTAATTCTCTAAAAAGCGTGTCTTAGCGTCTATTTATATTATTTAAGCTCCCTGTCGGGTCGTCTAAAGTAGCAGCGAGGCCGGAGGATACCAACTACGCCTTCTGCAAAAGTACTTTCTCTGTGTTTGTCACGTTAATTACATTCTAGTTTCTAATCTCCTTTCCTTCAAGGATTCCAAAACAGCGTCTGGGAGAGCTTTCCGTAACGCTTGCAATTTTATCGTAGCTGATAATGAAATTCTAATTCCATTTAAGAAGCGTTGAAATCCTGATAATCTCTCGAAAGACGTCGAAGCTACGAAAAGCGTGCAACAGATTCATTTATCTTCCCCACCTGCGGATTTCCGAATTTGATCGTTTGGCTTGCAACGACTCGGCAGACATGCAAATTACGCGTTCGAGAGGAAATTGACTTTCATTTCGACCTCACAGGGAGACGCGAATGAAGCATTACGAGGAACAGGCCCAGTTGAGTATTTTTCCATAAGTAACTTATAGAATGATGGTTTTTGAAAGGCGAACTTGCAGCTTTCAACTATAATCTGTTGAATTTATGATCAAGGTATGGTATACGAAGTCTCTTAAGGTAAAGGAGACCAATCAACGGTTAGTAGATAAGAGCGATTTATCTGTGAACTCGGAGTGTCTCATTATCTACCTTGTGTTAAATATGAATTCACTCTCCCTAAAATCTACTTTGTCACTTGTAATATATTGTATTTTATAATTCAGAAATCAACTCCAAAGGACTGAATGTCATTTTCAAATTTTGATTGGAGGCCCACAGAAAAATTAATGCTAAACATTTCTAATGCGGTATTTAAGAAAAAAAGAAAAGTAGTACTCCATTTCACGTTGCAACACTGATTTAAGAGCGATTGATTTCTGAAAGAATTTTATGGAGATAATAAAAGTTCTCGAGTTTTTAAGCAAGTTGTTAAGTTCTACCCATCATTGGTTGGTCTCCCTTCATGGACTTTAAAAGATTTCAGTTTTTTAGCTCTGCATTTTTAGTCATGTTGACAAATTTAATTGACTATCATAGGAGCATATAAGTAAGCATATTACTTGTGAAATGTAAGTGCAGATGTAGTATTGTAAACAGTTGTGTTATTCTTATCCAAAGGTTCGAGCGAGTAGGCAAAGACAAACGTGTAATAAGCAATATAGTGAGGATAACAAAGTTAGCTCATATTGGTTTGATAATTCTAGAATTTTTTGTCTCCAAACAAAAGAAATATCATCTTTTAAATCAGAAAGTGGATTCAAAACCGCATGACGTCACGTTTCAAATGCTTTGCTGAGAAATGATGCGTCGTTACGATAAGACAAGGAAATGAGAAAATACTATTGTTAATATAAGTTGGTGAACGTACTTAGAGTATCATACAAGCTGAGCATATATGGTAATTTCCTGGGCATTTGGCAGCTAGAGCAGGCTTTTCTGTTACATTCTATTACCGTATGATCTCCAAAAATATTAAGAGGTTAAGAGGTTTCTTTGATTTATTTTGGAACCTTATTTACTCTTATTGTCCGTATTCTCCAACTTGGTCTTTGTTAATTGTGTGGTTATGTTATATTATTCTTCTATATTTGTTGTTATGATTTGTACTTTTTGCGAGTTCAGAAGTGAAATATTCTAGGATCAAATGTGTACGCAAATCCTTACTATAAAACAAATGCATGAATATAATCATGGTGTTCTATGTTCATAAAAGTAAGTCTCTTTCGTAATCGCTTGATAAACACTGAAGAATATTATTGCCTAATACTTTGATAGCATTTTTGTAGGATTCTTATATGTCAAGATTATTACCCATTTATCATTATTACCGTGATATTTTCCATGAAAATAATTGATGATTGTTTTGGTATCCAAGAGCCAATCTCGTTTTCTTCTACTTCTCAGCATCTACAGATTTTTCTTTATTATTTTAATTTTTAAAATTTGAGATTTTTCGCAACACATTTTCAATCTCTTCACTACCTTTTGGATTCTCTCCACATTTATGACTGTCTTTTTATGATACAGAGCGCTGCCTAGCTCTATTTTCTATTGTTTAATATTTCATTATCTTTCCTGCGAGTTGCTTCTATTTATTTCTAATTCGATAACAACTCTTCAAGCATACGTCCATTTGTTATAAGTTCCCAGTCAGAGTCGAATTTATTTATTTAAATCAATCGCTGCAATTTTGTATGATTACCAAGGGGCAACGGTCAAGGGGGATATAACAATACAATTTGTCCGGCATTCGCCCAAGGACGGGAGAGAGACTCCTCCAAAAATCTCTCGTGGACAATACACATCTTAACTCTAAGCCCAGTTAGTACAATATACAAATTTACAAACACCTCCACCAAACACATATACACCCAATTGAAATAGTTTATACTGGATAATTATTATATTGGACTACCTGGACATATTTTCATATTCTAAAGATTATAAGGTGATTTAAACTGTGTACCATATATACATACATATGTATAGTAATTTAAATTTCATAATCTTTTAAACGGATTTAAAAAAATGTGAACATTCTCCGGCATTGGTATAAGAAGATCTCCGGGCTTAATGCATTCCATTTCCTTATAACTCTATTGATAAAATAATTGATTTTCTGTTCAATGCATATTCGTAGGAAAAAGTTACCAACCGGGTAAAAGCAGAACCCTGTATAGCGTAAATTTTTAAATACGTTTGTTTGATTTTAATAACTTAGAGCAACGTGGACAGCTGTCGGCTTGATAGAGGCTCTCGTCACCTGGGCCTCGGTTTACAAGGGAACCATTAACGCGGTGTTACTCAACACTATGACTCATCACCTAAAGCGACGCGGGGTGAAGCTAGAGTGACGTAAATCTCCCACGTGTTCCATTGATACCCTTGCTCTTTATTCTTTCCACCATCGACGTTGTAGAGTCTCTTCGGTCCACACGGTAACGAGTTTCCAACGCGTTTGTTCCCTCAGTCGTGGACTAAGTGAGAAGGGAACCGAGTGCCGCTTCTAATATAATTAACGTGCGATAGTACTTCGACTTATTACCACTTCCAGGCACGGACCTTTCCGTATGAGAGCTTAACTCGTTCAAACTTTTATCAACAAGATAGGTAATTGCATTGGAGGTACGAAACGAGGCAAGGAATCATTTTGTTGTTGACAACGTAATACGTAATTGACCTAAATTCGTGCTTAGTGGAGCCTTTTGTTGGATAAATTCAGATACAAATGCAGTCGCACGGACGAAGTTTTTTGACTTATGTTACTGCTACGTCAATGCCTGGTTGTTATACTGGAACGATATCCTTAAATGACCCAGTTTTAATTCAAAGTTGTCATGTTGGAAATGTGATCTTCTATTTTATTAGCTTCAATGCCGTTAAGTTGGAGTGCAAGGTCGGTACAAGCGTTTCTATCGTTAATTTTACGTAGTACTATACCAAAATGTCAGTGTTAAGTTGTTATGGAACCCATTTTGCCAAAAATATATTCTTATTCTCGGTGAAGCACCTCCTGAAAAGTTCATCAGAGCTTAGGAGGACTTCACCGGTAAAGGGCAACAGTAGCTAGGCATGAAAAAAAAATTACTTATTGGTTGGGTTGATGAGAGTTTTCGTACCAACTTTAGTATCTCGTACTTCACTTCTTACAAAGTAGCTGAACGTACTTTAAATAAAGTTAGCAAATACGAAATTTAAAAAATTAACGGAGTCTGTTGCACATTCCTTCATATTGCTAATTGTATATAATAATAAAAATAAATTTATTACGAGTTTCAATAACAGGATCATTAAACTGTGTATAACTGTACTCGAGTGACTCGACTGTTTAATTGATTCATTGTATAAGACATTTTCATGACAAATAAAGCTTTATAACCACACTTCCTAAAAGAATTAGGGCTATTCATATAATTTAATCCTCAAGAGAGCACGTGGTAGATTGTGACGTTAAGGGCCTCGCACGTTCTAAGTACTGTGCTAATCAAAAATATCATGCGATCCTATATTGTATGAATTCTCTTCATTTTCAGTTTATTTTACTTCATAAACATTGAATAGTGAATTTTGTCCCTTTTTATTAATTTCAGATAAGATTTTACAGGTTTACAGAATGGGTAACTATTGATCACTCAAGTGTAATACATGTTGAAAATTCTTTAGCCATTTCCATTAAAATACCAATTAGAAAAATCACGTTTTTATCTTGTACGTTTCTGCAGAATATCACTCTTAGACTTATCTTGTTTCTTCATCAACACATCAATCGTCTCGTCTCAGCAACGTATAGCAGATTTACTGTACTTTCATATCGAGAGAACATCATTTATAACTATATGGTGAAACAGCTCCACTTTCTCCAGAGAATATAATAATGAAAAAGTAAATAAATATACGCTTACAATTATAATTGATGTAAGCAACTCGTGATTACTAGGACTACGCGCTGTCCTTACAAAAAATCTTCTCATTGGTGGAAGAAAAACCGTTATTAAGTAACTATTTACGCGAAAGTAATCGATTAAAGACAGCCTGGTGTATGCACTTCCTTTCAGAGACCGAGATACGGCTTGCAGGGTACATATCGAGATGTAGGTGTAGATAAAAATGTCTCGATCAAAAGTACTTCGACATAAGATACAAAATACTCAGTTGATAAGGTAGGCTAAAGATCAGAGAAGTCATAGTGAAAAAAATTGTTTAGATTGGAAATGTTGGAGCCATCCAGTCTATTAGAACTCGCGCAACCCTTTGTATCATCGTAGTACATTTCTAGCAACATTATCCTCCAATCCCTGTCGCTGTAGCGATACATTTTGATCGTAAGGTTTTAGGAATGAAATTCCATTTAAGCAGTATAATCCTTTATTCACTCATCCATGTCACTGAATACCGCATGGTTGCGCTCAGCTTCCCAATTCCAAATATGCGAGACTCGCATGCGTTGGCTTCTTTCTCAGCCCCTCTATACCCCTGGCTACCCAGACGACCCGCTCTACACATGTGACTTTTGGGCTGCCGTACATCCAAGGAAGCCTTTCTCCTTTCACTTCTTCCATCAATTCTTCGTTCAGTGGCAAATTTTCTCCATCTAGATCCCGCAACTTATATCTCTTATAGAAGGGATTGTCTCCGAGTCATTTTTATTCGCTCGATAAAATAATAAATCTCATTGAACTCCTATAAAGATTCCAACTTAGCCGTAATACATAACAGAAATATTTTTTATTTGGCTAATGATTTCATCAAATTTGTAAATTGTGGAAAGTGTTGACGTTATCTAGCTGGCTGTAGCTGAAAATTTATGATATTAAAATAAACTGAGGTATTTATGAGACGCCATCGTACATTAATTAAATGTCGCCTCTTCATTTTATTTCAATAGGCATAGAGAAGGAATTGAGATTTTCACCTTCGGACTAGAGCACCCTTCAAGATTCACGAGCTTGAGATGATCAAATCTGTAAATATTCAAAATATTGAACATTTAAATAATGAATGTATAGATTAGTTTAAATATGAAAAGATTTACCTACGGGTTTTCAAGAATGTTATCTTCCTGTGTGTAATAATTAATCAAATTTATCAAATTAAAAATTCTAAGGATAAAATGCAATCGCTTCGGTCTTCACGTGGTGGATCTTAAACACATCAGATAAAATAATTTAAAGTTTAAATATAATGGAATAAAGCTTTAGTTTATCTTATCTTATGTATTCTTAAGATATTTTACTAGTCAAACGTCACTTCTATCCTTAAAATGTCTCCTGCAATTGCTTATCCTTTTATAACAATAATAAAAATCTTTATTTGACGACGTTAGGCCCATGAGGCCTCTCTTACACCTTTAAAGATAAGGAATTGTAATTACAATAGAAGGAATATATAAAAAAGAAATACAAATATATGTATAAAAGTAAATATAGAAGAGGTAAAACAAAAGAATTTGGATGTGGAGAAAAACTCCTTAGCTGAAGGCTTTCGAAGAAAAACCCACTGTGCGGGAAAATGCTCACACAAGAAGAGGAGCGAAGAAAAGCCGCGAAAACACAGATGGAAATTAATACAAGCAGGTATATCACTAGTTGCTATAATTAATGTATACATAATGGCGTGAAAAGTGTCGTTCATTAATAGCGTGTGAATTGCTTGGTAGTTGACTACGGATGTCATGTTTTAGGCATTGTCTTCATTAATACACCATCGTGAACTTTTAAATAATTAATTATCAATTAAACGTATTTTTATAGTGCAGGGAAGCTCATGGAAGTATATGCTCGAATAATGCTCTTCAAGAATTCATTTCTTTCGCAAAGGTAGCCGATTAGTAAGTAGATTCAAGGGGCATGCATCCCCTTCCATACATCTAAAGGCTGCTTGTAGGGCGTATATTTTGGTATATAATAGACACAAATTAGAATAAACAAGAATTTAATTATTATTACCGTAGAGACTTGTAAATTGTCGATATCAAACTAGGACCCTTCGTCTCCTTGTCTTTGACGTTTTTTAATTCCGTCTTGAGGAGACAGAACCCATCTTTAGGGTGCCTTCAGCCTTTCAGGATCCTTACGAGGCAACTTGTGCATTCCACCGCAGCATTCACTCCGGCAATTTCCACCTTCCGCTTTCATTTTCTGCACAACTCTCTCTTCTTCCGTTGCTTCCACATTCCGCAGCCGTCCCGAATATTGACACTGCCTCCGCAAACCGTAATCTTCGAGAATGAAAGAAACCATCCTCGTGCTTTGATTTCCTTCCTTAGACGATGAGCTTTATGAATCCGCTCGCTCGGAAATAATCAATTCTTCGGAGTCGATGCCTTCACATCTAAGCTAACGAGCACACGCTTACCATTCTCTGCTCAAGCGTTAAGAACAAATTTGTGAACTAACGCGACAATAAACATGGACAAGTGAAATGAATGCCCGATATTAAAGGTGGTTCTTTATATATTTAAAATTCAAATTATAGGATTCAAATAGGTTGCCATTTTTATAGGATATAATTTATTTATGTATGATTAATTGTTCCAGATTTATGAACACATTTTTTTGTGAATTTACGTCACAATATATATGGAAAAGTTCAATTAATTCACGATTTTAAATTAATATCTTTATATATTTAGCATTCAGATTATAGGAGACAAATAGATTGCCATATTAACATGATATGGGAATAATTTAGCAAACTAAGAAGGATTCGGTTAATAAATATTTCGCAATACTGATGAATTGGTGTTAAGGGATCTTTTACACTTGTATGAATAATAATAGGCTGCAATGAAGTGACTATCAAAACTTTTTCCACAATATTCCAATCAAATTATGGATTACTTTAGGTATGGCTCTGTTTTTGGAATCCATAATGTGAATAAATGAAAAGATTTAAATTTTTATCCATACCACTAAATATATTAGGTATTTAGCGGTACGTGTAAAAATCAAATCTTTTCACTTCTTCACGTGATAAATTGGGTAAAGGCCACTGATGGCTACAACAGTAAATATAAAGGGCAAATGCACTCCCAAAAACCATCAAAAATACCTTACAGTCTTATATACTTTTCGCCCCCAAAGAGGGCATCTTCAGAGACCGGGGAGACAATGACTGAGCAGATGAGAAACACAAAGGAACGAAAGGAGGGTGAATGTCAAATTTTCTCATCTAACAACTTAAATAAGGTGAAGGTTAATAACTGTGAAGATTTAATCAAACAAGGGCCAAACTTAACAATCAAAATAAATCCCATAAGCAAATACTCCAATCAAATCAAGGATGCTTTAAAAAGTCGCCAAAACTTGATAGATAATAAATTGAAATATTCCTTTTTGGTCTCCAATCCAGTGTTACCCATACATTATTGTCTCCCCAAGATCCACAAGAATGACAAGGCGAAGAGACCAATTACAGCAGCAATTAATTCTCCCACATATAAACTTGCAAAGTGGTTAAACACCCAGTTTAGATCTCTTCCTTTCACAGAAAGTCACTCCGTCATCAATTCTTTTGATTTGGTCAAAAATTGGAGGGTATTGAAATTGTTGACTCTGACTTGTTGGTTTCCTTTGATGTCTCTAGTTTATTCCCTAGTGTCCCTGTACCTGAAACCCTAAATATTTTAAAACATAACTAAAAATCCTCAACTTTAATCTTACTGTCGAAATCGTTAATTAATATATTTTATTTACAAACTTATGTATGGAATAGAATGCTTTCCAATTCAATAACAAGTTTTATACTACTATCCATGGGATAGGTATGGGAAATCCATTAAACACATTCCTTGCAAGTATTTTCATGCAACACTTTGAAAACAAATGCAAAATAGACCTTGATTATTTCCCCTCCACTTGGTTTAGATATGTTAATGACATCTTTATCATCTTCAATACAAATTTATGTAACATAGACACCTTCTTGATTAAGTTTAATAATGTGTATCCCGATATTAAATTTACTGTTGAATAAGTGTTTGGTAAGCTTCCTTTTTTGGATATTTTAATCATTAGAACAAATAACCACTTGGATTTTGATATTTTCAGAAAACCAATTTCCACAAATAATTATATCCCTTATAATTCGTTTCATCCAGTTGAACATACACTTGCAGCGTTTCATCACCTGATCCATAGATTGGTTAACCTCCCCATTACCAGGGATATATTTCACAAGGAAAAGGTGTTCATTGGAAAAATAGCTGTGAAACTTGGTTATAATATTAATCTAATTGACACTTTAATTAAAAGATACACATTTAAACGATTTATTACTACTAAAACTACCCTAACTTATCCCAATACAGAAAAAGAAAGGTACTGACATTTCAGCACCAGAAGTATTTTAGGAATACTCTTTTTACGTTCTAGTTCTCTTCAACTTTCGTCTCAAAATCTCATTACTTCCAAATATGAAGAATTTTCCCTTGGTTGAAAATCTTTCTTGATATTATCATATGCCCAAATTTACAAATAATAATTCTATACCTCGTATATCGTAATCGAATCATAATGTTTAATCTGTGAAAATGCTTTTAAACCTTATTATAATTCTAGATATCTTTATCATAATTCAATTAAGGACTCCTTAAATCTATTCGACTAGATAAGATAGCTGTTAACATTCCGCGCGCGATTGTACGATAACTTCTATCGCGGAATGCTATGTCATCTTTATCTCATTTTGAAGATAAGTAATACTAAAAGCAAATGATAATCTACTACGTATAAATAAAATCATATGTTGCTAATGGATTGTCAATGGAGTTAACTGTTAGGAAATGCATAGTCATAAATATTCTTTGAACTAACCGCAACGTTTTGGCGTATTTCATCTTCCAAAGTGATAATAGTGACGATGGTTCCAGATAAAATCCTACAAGGAAACAAAAAGCTGATAACGGAACCTTGTTAGGAATAAAACGTTAACGGCGTATCACTGATAATGCTATCTAAGATAATCAACAAAATACAAGCTAATCATATAATAAACTTGATTAGTCTCTTAAACTGATTACCAGTTGAATTTTACCGCAACGTAATCCTTGGTAGACCAGAGATAAAAAACGTTTTGAATTTATACACTTTCAGTAAGAGAGCAATATACGAGAAGAGTAATTGAAATTAAGTAATTTCCCCTTTAATATTTTCATCGTGATTAAATATCTCTCCACCGTAGTCTACACTGAATTTAGGACTTATTTTCCTCCTACAAGCAAAATATAATTTATGGAATTTTTTTCGATTTTGATATCAGGACGTGATGAAAGGAAAATCGCAAAGGGAACTGATTATTTAAATCTTGTGCGAACACCACTTTCATCATATCAATATAAATATGACCCTTATTCCCGTTCCATCTGTGTGCTACGTAAACAAACATCTGTCCCTTTTTCTCCTGTAGTACTGTCAAGGCTTCTGACTTTAATGTATCAATTTAATAGAGATGAGATTTTCCTCATATATTTTTCCTCCTTCATCTTCTCTTGTTTCCCATCTTTAGCTTTTTCATGATTCCGTATAAAAGCTCCATCTCCTTTACATCACATTAATGTAGTAAAATTCGTCAGAATATTTCCAAATGATTTTTTCCGTTGTAGTAATACCCGATGTAGATATCACAAGAGGATAGGTAGGCTACCAGGTATTCGATTAAATTATAATTTTTGCTTTCAACACGAAAAATATAAAAGCAATGGCTTACAAAATAACAACCTGAAAGACTTAGGTTATCTCCTAAGTTAAACCTGTTTTGAATCAAGTATGATTAAAAAAATAAATCTATTGCATATAACGGGGAAAAAATATTGACAGGATTAACAATTTGATCGTGCGGCAAGACAACAGAAACTAAGTTAACGATAAAGAAAGATAACAACAACATTTTAAAGATAATATACAACCATTAATTCATAAAAGGCTGATAATTTTCTCATTGCGATCACATTATTATTAATGGCCAAAGCTAAACTAAACAAAAGAGGCTTTCGTGACTTGTGGAATTTATTAAATACTATAGAGGTAACATGTTAAAAACCCTGAGTATCATGCCTCTATCACATCTATCATCGCAAAGGAATTAATAAATCTAAAATTTAATTTTGTCTATCACGATTGATTCCGTCAGCAATAGTATGGCGCGTTAAAATGAAGTTGATCTGGATTTTTAAAAAGTCAACATGTAAAGTAAAATTATAAGTGGTTCCTAGGATAGGAACTGTATGCTTTCTTCCTTGGTTGGTTTTGAATACAATTCGCTATGGATAAACCATTAAAAAATTTAAATTAGTTTCCCCAGTTTTTTGTGATAAAATTAGGTGCCTCGGCTTGTATTTGGATCGGCTTATATTCCGGTATAAACGGTACTTTTTCGTAGTCAGTTTCCATCGTATTTCGCGCACGTTATGAAAAGCAACGGCTAGGTGAGTTCCGTTCTGATTACGAGTGTAGCGATGTTGGCCAGCGCCGCAGGTTGATTGAATGCGGATGATAAAATAGCCTTCTTCGTCGTCAATTCCATTCGCATTCTGCTGCTACAGGTCTTCTTTCCGATTCATTTCCTCCTCTGCCGATACTCCCAGAGCACCACGTCACTCCACGGCCTTTTTACATCCTTTCGAGCGTATTGGTGCGTCAGTGGAGAAGAAAATAAACAACAACCCACGGATCTCTCTCTCTTCCGCCTCTCTAGTTATTTTCCTCTCTTTCCTAAACAATTTTTCTCCTGTCCAATTACACTGCGTACTCCAGCTTTTGAATCATCTCTAATTTCCACAACTAACGAACCGCCAGTCCAAAATAAAAACTGCGTCGTCATCCCTGTATCTTCTAATACAATCATTTCTCAGTATCTTCGCCTGAATTATTTTCCACGAAGACCGTGAACTTCTGAGAAAAGACAGCCAATTCCGCAAATTTTCAAACAGTCGTTTGGTGGGATAACCTAACAACAGCTGAAATAAATGTCAATTTAAATAAACGGTTTGAAGGTGTGTGTTTAAAAAAAATGATTGAATTATTTAAGCTGCTCAGATTCAGCCTAATCATAATTGTTTAATATTGTTATATTTATTTAATATTTGTTTTATTTGCAAAATATTGTTAAAATATTGATACATTTATTAGTCTTGTATTTTTCTTTCAATCACCTCCAATAAGCGGAATGCTAACAATAATTTACATGTAAATTATATCAAACAAGTTTGATTTAACTAACAAATAAATCAACTTTTTTAGTCGCAATTAAATTTCCGAAACAAACAGCCTCCAGAAACGTGAGATGAAATAAAGTTCGCATTTTTTCTACACGAACAATGATTCCCGTGATTCAGAAACGACATGCTTCTTTTAAAATATTTTTAGGTATCGATTTCATCCTTGATGTAAAGAATACTTACTAAAATTACTTATTCTATATTATACTTGAATATTGTCTAGATTGTCGTGTCACGAGTACTATAAAGAGGTGAAGTTGAATATAGAGTGGTTGTAATCTATCATGATAGGCTGAATTCGCGGAAAGGGATATTAAAAGAAGCGAAGAAAACATAACTTGTAATTTCCGCAAAAAAACGTATCCTTTTCATTTGAAATTTAAACATACACGTGTAAGAAAGCAACCAATTGAGATATTAATATGACTTTTACATGGAATGTGCTTTATCCATGTTCCAACATTTTCCATTCTTTGCTCATATTTTTATTCAATATTCGTATTCTTATATTTTAAGTCATTTTCGGCTAGCTTTTCAACTCCCTCCGAGCATAATTTTGTTTTTCTGAAAACCTGTTTGACTTTATTCTCATTACATTCGAATAAATGCTGTTACGATGGAAGTGAACGGTTACATTCGCACTTTCCTGCTGATTATCCGTAGCATCCGAATGCAAGAAGTGTCTCCGGAAGAAGCAAGTTCGGTAGCAGTCATAAAAGAGAAAGGGATGAGGCGATAAACTCATTTCTGGCCCATTCGTGCGATAATATTCAATCGTCTGAAAATGGTACCCAACGAGATTTCGTTTGGCCTTTTCACACTCTCCCGTCAGACGAGTGAACTTGTACCCAATGGACGCGATCTTTCAACGGGTTTTCCTAAATATATTGGGACCCGCCAAAATTCCATTCCTCCGCGGATCTTGGAGGAAAAGCTTAGGATTTGTAGAAATTCCCCTTTAGGAAAGAATTCTGTATTGCACTCACCCTGGAGGCTGGTTCCGGAGTTTTTAGCTCTTTCAGCAAGAGCTACTTAAGGGTGTTAGTGGAAGTGAGGCTTACAATGTGGGATGAGGAGTGAGGTAGTTTTCCTTTCTTTCATCACGTAGCTATAACGCTATTATTGGAGAAGGTTAACTTACTTAAAGTACGATTACCATGTGGATGACTCTCTTCATAGCATATACTGAGGATTCACCAAAATTAATTATTACGATCAACTTCATTCATACATTAACATTAATGGCCCCAAGTAAAGTTGGTGTCCCAAGAGAGTAATTCTGTTAGTTATTTTAGTTAATTATTATATAGTTAACTCATTTTTATTTAGTTATTTTTTGAGATATCAATCACCCTATTCAATTAAAGCACATTATCGTTTGATTAAAAGTAATTAAATTAACTGTCAACACTATATTTATGAATTTATATTTCATACAGAGTTATGTTAAAAAAAGAGAAAATTATCCTACTGCTACATAGCTACACTTTTATAACTAACAGTTGTGAAACGTTTTTAAGACGGAAGAATAAATTTAATACATGTATTTTTCTCTCACCATATATTAGAAAAAAATTCGAAACAACTATTCTCAAGCCTTTGGTACACTCCTGGCCAAAATTAACGCAGCACCTCCTTAGCGATTCTAACGGCCGGTGCTGCGTTAATTTTGGCCAGGAGTGTACATTAAATTTATTTCTAATATTTTTTTGGGATTGTTTTTATTCCCACCTACCTTGCAACAGAATAAGAGCATTGACTTACGAATTAGTATATTCGCCCCAGGAATTTTGCTGCCTCAAGTGACGATTTGTTTAATAAATATTCAATTCGGCCTTGTGCTACAGCAGTAGATTTCATTAAATCACATTAACGAACAAGACCTAAATATTGAAAACGTATTCAACGTAAATCGTGAAAAACTTTAATGAACCTTATTCATTAGAGAAGTAAATCTAGGAAGAATACCAATATCTGTCAAGATGGAGGAAGAGGAACTAAGTATAAATACAACACTTTCATTGGAGCAATTTTAAATATATGTTTCGATTAGTTTGAAGAGGCACGGTAGCAGGAACTAAATATAAACATTACACTTACATTGGAGCAAATTGAAATGTATGTTTCGATTAGTTTCAAGAGGCACGGTTACTATCAGTCGAAATGGCCATAGCATGGCCCTTAACCGTTCCAAAAGAAAATTAAGGCTCCCTGCGCACCCCCTGTGCTTTCGTTTTTCCGTTCGGAAATAGTAGGAAGAACGTCATCGACCGACGCCATGTGGGGATGCGAACGGAAAAGAGGAGAGCTTATTTCGCCATCTCCACTCATAGGATCCGCTCTTCTCCGTCAGACGGGGATTTCTATTACCACGTTTCTTTCCTCTTCGCCTTCCCCATTAGTGGATGCTCCGGGCGCACGATTGGACTTTATCGTCGTACGCATGAGTTTCTTCCGATCCTAAATCGCCTTCTTTGCTCATCTTTCAGTCCTCGCCTGGTCCTTTACTTTCTTCAAATTTCCCCGTATCTCTTCCAATTCGTTCTTACCCTTTTTTCTCACTATATAGTAATAATAATTTTATTATGCTCTGGGTAGTTCCCATGGAGCATAATAAAATGCAAGAAAATCTCAGTAAGAGTACAAAAAAGTATGGAAATATAAAAATACAGACAAATATTAAAAAAAAATTCGACAGAAATACAAAAATATACGGAAAGTCAAAAGAACAAAAGAATGCTCTACAGAAATACAAATTTAAAAATATTGCTCACTTAAGTAAACACCAACTTATCCGAACGACGACGATTTAGTACAAAATTATTGGATGTCATTCAGGTGGGAAAAAAAATAAATAGAGCGCAGTTTCATCAAAAAAATACAACATAAGTAATCAGAGAATTTAGAACCTAATACAGACACCAAGGAGAAGAAAACGAGATGAAACCCGTCTAACACAAAATACTCATTTTAAACATCAGCAGGTAAGAGATAGTTGAATAACTTATACTTAAAAACTCTCATCGAGCTGGAATATTTGATAGAGTCAGGTAAAGAGTTCCAGAATTTAGAGCCTTCGATCTGAAAGGAATTTAAGAAAATGTTTGATCGAGGAGTGGGAAATGTAATTTGCTTGGGTCCACTTCAAGTTAATCTAGTATTGGTAGAAGATATCTGTCTTTTTCGAGTAAAAATGCATTGCTATATCCCCTCTTCTACATTATTACCGCTGTATCCTCAACCATCCCCACTACCCACTAACGCCATCTTCCTCGCATTTCTTCGCCCAATTGCCGTTTCCATTCCATTCTCCACTAATCTATACCCATAGATAATCGGAGGGAGGTGTGAGCAAGGCATAATCCCATCCCATACTCCACTCTCCCGCTATATAGCCGTCATAAGCGAAAATAAACTCATAGCAAACATCCAATTTTCCGTTTCATGATCTAATATTGCTTCATCACGTTTGGCCAATGGCAGGCGCATGTTTACGGTGTGTTCGGACTATCTCGTAAAGCTTAATAAGTGGGAAAATATCGTCTGATATCCGTGAACCTCATATATCAAACATTGAGGTATTGATTATATTTTTTGTGCTGTGCCGAGTAGGGCATTGGCCTATGAAAATTCCGGGATAACTGTTAAACATACTGACATCAAATAATATATTTTTTGGTAGTTTTTTTATGTAAAACTTCATAGAATCCTTGATCCACTGACTCCCAGCATTCTATTTTACAACATTTCTCTCGCATAAAAAAATTTCCCTCACAAGAAGTCTCCCTTTAATTAAAAGTGTCACTTGTAAAAAAAAAATGTTTCCTATTTTCATATTTTTTTCGAATGACAGCTACAGTTTGCAAAAACCCCTAATTGAATAATATTGCATACAATATGTTTTATTATATTTTTTCATTCAGTGATAAATATTTGTATTCGATAGCCACTCGTGTCAATTTTATAAAATAAAGTAGTTTTCTATCTTTACAGTTCCACTGAATATATTATATCAACTTGTAAAGACGTTTACCGTTTGACATATATTATTTTCGTATTTTTTTATGTTATGGACGTAAAAACGGAGTTGAATATGGTATTTTATGTTTAATTTTTCTTTTTTAGCGCAGTGACAAATATCTCTATTCACACTGATAAATTGTTTTGTATCGGAGATAAACTAAGTAAACGAGAGCCAAGTATTAATTTTTTTGAACCAATATCGATTTGATGTACATAGACCTGGCTTGCATCGATTACAGATAAATTTCAAATCCCAAGAGGAGAGAATTCGTTTTATTTAAGTTTTATTCCAGGAACTGATCCTTATTGACAAGCAATGAATTTCGCGTAGTGGAAGATGTGGGGATGTTAGCTATGTGGCAGGTATAACATGATATAAGAATTTCCAAAGAATCGCCCTCTGATTCAGATTTCTAAAATGCTTTCGCAGGAATAAAATTATAAAAATATGCTTACAACGCTTATCTAATTAGTCTAAAGCATGATTGCATAAAGTTCTTAGGGAATAGGTTTCGTATTTTTATAAGAATGTTCTAAAAAAATAATTAACCATGATGCGATTCTTATGAAGTAATTCCTGTGATTCTAATTTTTTTCTCCCTAATTTAAACTTGGACTTGCGATTTGGTTGACAAAACCACACGTATTTCCATTATAAAAGGCTTTGTATCCATCTATAAGTTTTCTCCTTAAGTAAGCCAAGGGCTATGGAGAGGATAGGATTTTTGATGAAATGTATCAAAAGTTATGGAACAGCGATGCAATAAGGAACGGGATAGAATTATTTTCAAGTTGCATCAACTTTACGAGTAGCCGCTTCGACTAAACTAAGAAGTACATTTTTTGATTGCCTCATGATATATTCTTTATTATTCTTTAGCTTTCCGTGAAAATTAACAATCTATACTGCATATATAATGATGTTTATTCGGCTCAGTTTATTTGGAACATTAATAGCGCCATCGACTTTTAAATTTTGTTCAATTCATCAGAGATTATTTTAATTTAATATAAAACGTGATATCGTAATAAGCCTAAAGTAGGAAATATAAAATTATTATAAAGGAAATGTAGGATTTCAAACAAAGTGCTTACCGAATGCTACCTTGGTAGTATTTTTAGTTATACAGAGTAGCATTAATAGCTGTTGTTTGTCTGCGAAAGAGCATTATCATTGGAGAAACGTGCGAAGAATTTATACTTGTAGCGATCTATTGCAATTAATATAATAGACCTAAATCTTCAGCTTTAGGAAGGGAACAGAGCTATTGCAGAAACTATTTCTGTAAATAAGTTAGCATAGGGAGGTGAAAAGAGATAAAGGAAGCAAAAAAATTGGGAGCCGGATGAACCTCTTTCTCTCAGACTCAACTTAAGATAACTCTCAGCGGTGATTTTAAATGGTAATGAAAGATAAAACATTTTTAGACTGATAAATTCATTCCTTCCATAAACAGGTGATGTGCTTTTTGTGCCTAAGGTCGTGTGTTTCATTTCCTACTTCCTCATCGCTCATCTTCCTGCTTTCACGTTCCATTTGCCCCTCTCTTCCATTTATTTACCAATTCCTTCTCAGGAAAATAACCTCTAAAGGCGCTCTTAGGCGTGGGTGGACCAGCCTTCTATAAGAATGTCTTCCTGTATGAAAAGAGAGTATTGTGAAGAGAGCGGAATCGTGTCGTCTCCCAGGCGACAAAAACATCAAGCACTCGGAAGACGTATTGCTCGTCTAGCATTCCCTCGAAGAATAGTTCTGATGGAGATGATATGTGCTAATGTTTATGTACTCCGCAGATCACGAAAATATTTTTCTCCCTTCCGAGATGGAAAATGCCTGTCGTTCAACTTGAAAAAATAGCTCTTCCATATTTACTTGATTACGTTCTCATCGGTATCTCCGCTCCCAACTACAATTGTATCTTCATTGAAAGATCCCATTGAGGTTTATCACCAACGATTAAGATTTTAGTAAGGAGACTGTTATGCGAATTTTGATTTGATCTGAAAATTTTTATGAATCCAATCTAGATTGCTTGGACGTAATAGTCTCCCGACGTTTTGGAACCAATTCTCTGCAAACAATTAATACTTTTTCTCTTTAATTGATGAACAAGATGGGAAAATAAGTATTATCATCTTCCTGTTTTGCCGTGTTGTAGATATGGTACATATGGTTGGGTAAATGTTTGGTAAGTATTAAAACCCCATACATTCGAATGACACGCTCATTTATTATAAGATCCGTTTATTATTTATAAATAAAACGGTGAAAATGCCTTTATCCTAATGAACCAGTTAAATTTTATTTTTCCTCTCAGATAGCGAAATAATAACCGAAATGAATGCTTTCTCATTATATAGCTAATAATGAGGTATTTTATACGAATGCGGAACCTCTTGAAAGGGTAATTAGCGGACCCAGGCATTTTCATCGAAGGGAGGCTTCCAACTTGGATTAATATACAAGGAACATCAAAGGAATATTATGTATATTGGAGTTAAATTAGCCAATGTCTGTTTCATTTATAATTTAACTGGAAGGTAAAACTAATAATATGAGAAAAGTCACGGTTATTACTCTAAATCATTTATTCTGTATGTTTTAAATCAAAGGATCGAGAAATCCCTTTTATGCAATGGCATAAGAGACTTTTAGGGTCCGTTGGAACTGAATAGGGAACTGAAGGAATTGATAACGAACGACTTTGATTAGGTTCTTTGGAAAAGAAAAAATATCTTCCGGAGCACCTTATGCTAAAGATTGAATTTTAAAAAGAAGACATCAAAAGACTTCCAGCCTTTGAATTTGGCTGGGCCACAGGGTATAAAATTTATTTGAATGGATTTATAAAGATTGTATATTAATCATTTTGAATGATGAAAGCCTAAGGATGAAAGAAAGTTAAAGAACTTATTCGCTGATTCTTGAAAAACGATATAGGGCGATTAAAATTTGGGAAAACCAAAATGCGGATGTATACCGAGAAATTTTGAGCGGGAATTCACAAATAAAGGAAATAATATACTGTAAAGAATAGTATAAAATCATTTTTCGTAGCAAAAAGACATTATAGTGTAATTATTTGTGTGACCCAATTATGACTTTCTATTTATTATTTTTCAACGAAAATTAAACAATACTACCCCTAAATCCCGAATAATCTCGCTTCCCCTCCTTTCATCTAAATACAATTTTATTTCTCTTCTTCGTACAAAGATTAATGGATCCTAAGACTACATCATCACAAAGAGCTATTTTATTTACAAACTTTAATAAGCATACAGGTCGTAAATATAAAATTTTGCAATCCTGCTACGGAAAGATGTGAAGTAGAGAGAATTCCCTCATCTGAAAGTTTTAGTGTGAGAACTCTTTCATACGTGGCCATTATGCTTCGAATCTTTCCCTTACCGAAACATCGATAACTTCCCATTAACTCTTGAAAGAACTCAGTTATTCTTCGTTGTTGTTTCTTCCCTGCTATTCTCAAGCTCTGAGAAAAACGATTTTTTTTCTCTTACATCAGTTACTATGAATGCCTGTTAATATTATAGACAAATAAGAAGTGCTAGTAGAAGAATATATGTAAAAGTGCTTCAGCAGCTGACTTTATTTCACGTATAATACTTGTAATATAATTCTATGCAACTGATACTTTCATAACTAAGATTTTTCATTGGGATTTAAAATCACCTTTAACCAGTTAGGTAGGTTGGTTGTTCAGGGTATTAGTAGTTGAAAGAACTAATGAATAACTAAAAAAATCTGCCGTTCTAAAAAGAACCTATTTATTAATGAAAGAAGTGTTTCAGTGGTCAAGGTATCATCTTCAAGGGTAAAAGAATAGTACTCTTCTACTCCTGAAGATGTTTGCTTTGCTACTGAAATACGTGCACGTATCGTATTCTTCTCAGAATTGTTGACTTTTCCTGAGCTCTGTGAACCGACCACAGCGTAAACTGTCCTCCGCCCATAAACAGCCTAACCAGGATTTAAAATCTCATTTCAATGACGTTCGTGTCCAACTTTACTCTATTACAGTTGAAAATTCATCAGTTAAACCCTTTATGAAAATTTTGTAGTCTAGAGGGGGAGTGAATATAATTTCATGTAGTCTATCATCGTTGATCGGATTCTTTTCATTTATTCAGAAAAACTTTCAACGAAGCTTGGGAACATTTTCCAACTGTTGGTATAATGTGCATTATTTTTCTTTAAGCATCTGGGATTAATGACAATGATTGAGTCATATGATAATACTAGTAAAGGCCTTGAGGAGGCGGACTTAGAAATTTTAGCTTAAGAGACTTTTTCTCCCTATGATAGGATATAGTTTATTTTTAATGCTATTTTCTTTGGTGATTGAGTAATTTATATGCTTGTCCCATTAAGGATTGTTTGAAAGAATCACTCCTAAGTACTTGTAGGAAGAAACTGTTGAAATTACAGTGTTATTAAAACGATAACTTGGAGCGATATTCTATAAGAGTAATTTCCATAGGATTTAATTTGAAAAACAAAACTACCGGATTTTTTAAAATCATCATCTCCAGTTAAAGTAAAAAAATGCATCACAAGAAAATCGTGTCCTTATTTAATTTAATTAAAAATGTATTCCTTTTTTATGTATGACAATTAATGGATATAAGCCTTCCTCATAATGCATAATTTTCTCCTTTACAAACCATAATATGTATACAGGAACTGAATTTAAAGTTTCACAATTTTAATTACAAGAAAACACATGACAAGAAGAGCTTTTTCTTCTACTTTACGTCGAGATAGAAGTTTTATTCAATTTAATCGTGCTGAAATTACAATGCAACTATGTTTCTCTACCTCTACCATTTTCATTCTCAGCGCGTATTTCTTTTTATCGCCATGGTCCGTAACTCTGTAGTGCCCGGAACTTTTATGAGAGAGAAAGCTACGTGCTGTTTTGGAGAGGGTCTCAAAATTGGAGGCTCGAAACTCATCTTCCGCTCTGCTTGTAACTCGAGAGCTGGACGAGGCGCGTTTTAACGTGCGAACGAGATTTTGCGTGGAAATCGGTGCGAAGTTCGACGATAGAACACGCGATAGCGCCGTTCCTCTCTGCGGTGGGGACGACCGCATCCTCGGGGCGCATTGAAGAGCTGCCACGTCGACGTCCTAGTGGGAGTGGCGAATCGTGTCCAACCAGAGGGGGGAGTTGGGGGACAGAGGGATGAGGGATGAGGGAAAAGAGAGCGGAATCGTCATTTGGTCCCGTCGAGAGACGATTTTCGAGGTGATAAAAAAGTGATCGGACAAATTTTCGGTCGAAGGAGGTCTTCTGGTAGTCTGGATGATGGATGGCGGAAGGATTGGGAAATGAAAATAAAAGTGGAAAATGGATGTTTGAATGGGAAAAGGAGGCTTGCGGGTGATTGGATGAGAGAATCCCTTCCATGGATGGAGCAGGGGGAAAATAGACCGTGTCCCTTAGAGCGTTAATCTATCGTAGTCTATGATTTGATCGAACGTCTGTCAATTTGTAGGTACACTTAATGACGTGTTTATGAATCAAAATGATTTTATTTTATCCAGATGTTATCTTTATCAGTGCTCTCAATTATATTTGTTTTAACATCTTATAAGTTTTTAAGTATGAATTTACCTTATGCATTGTTAAGGTTCATCGCAATTTATTTATACTATGAAGAAACCTTGAATATATCTAATTAATTATCATTTTTGAATTCACGAATCTGTTGCCGTTGAAAAATTACGTTAAAAGCGAAGAAAATTATGAATTAAGTACTGCTCTACATGTATTTACATATAGAGTAACGAATTAGAGATACACTCCTATCTGAATGAACATTTATGATGCCTTGTACGAAATCTGCTAAAAATCGTAGTGAAAGTAGCTTACATATTAATAAGACCCATTTGTGAAATTGATGTACTTACAATTAAATTCATGCATTTCTCAAATAAATTCATAAATCAGCCAGTTAAATTGGTGAAATCAACTTTGCAGTAAATATTTACAGGTATCTGTAATTTAAGGTATTTTTGGTGCTATTTTATCTACGATTTCAGTTCTGCTGATCACATTGATTTCATTCGGCTGTATGAGTCACTTTTTATAGAAAAATTTTACATTAATAATTATTTAATTCCTTCTTACCCTGATAACGTAACAATGTACTTATACAACCACAATATATACCTTGGCACGTAACAGTTCCAGAGGTTCTGACCAGATTATCAAGTCTACCTAAAGCAACAGCAGCGCCTCGTTTGTACCAGCAAGCCTTTGCAGAGATCCTATCAGAGTATTCTGAATTCACTCCATTTTATACTGACGGATCAAAATCCGACTCTGATGTTGCATGTGCTGTCATCTCTCCCATTTCTGAAGCCGTAGGACTAAAACTGCACCCAAAATGTAGCATATACACGACAGAGCTCTTTGCTATAAAGACAGCACTTGTGCAAATGAAGACATACAATAAGCCCTGTCTGATCTGCACTGACTCATTAAGTGCCATACAGGCCATTACATCTTTTTCGCCTACAAACCCGCTTGTAAAAGAAATTCACTCCTCACTCATTCCTCTGAACTCACGTGCGATCAGAATAATTTTCTGTTGGATCCCTGGACATGTTGGTATCAAAGGTAATGAGAAAGCTGACTCAGCTGCGAAAGCTGCTCTCCTAAAAACGGATCTAGACACAACATATATTACTGCCCAAGACCTGAGGGTTATGCTGAGGGAAAAGATCCACGAGAAATGGCAACAAAAATGGCAGGACTTAGCTGGGAACAAACTTCGGGACATAAAACCTGGCGTCTCATCATGGCAGTCCTCCGTTCGGAACAGTAGGCGAGAGGAAGTGGTGATCGCACGTTTGAGGATAGGTCACTGTGCCTTGACCCATGCATTCCTCTTTGCAAATGGGGAACCAGCACCAATGTGCCTCAGATGCAACTGTCAGCTGTCAATAAAACACTTACTCACAGACTGTGAAAAGTACCAAGTTTTGCGGGACCAATTACGCATCAGAGGAGAGATTAAAGACATTTTAGGTGACAACCCAGAAAACCTTGACAGGGCACTACAGTTCTTCAGGGAAGCAGGCCTGTATCATCGCCTCTAACCCTGGAACAATTGCGCTAAAGTCTTTTAATTAACTTATTTATTTATTTATTTAATCTTCTTTTATTGTCTTAGCTCATTATTAGGTGATGTTTGCATGTTTTAGCTGTTTTAAGATTTTAATATGTCAATGTTCTGTCCATATTTGTAGTGATTGTAACTGTTCCTTTTTTTTTTCTTTGTGTCACTGGCGCAAATAACCTAGCGGTTGACGCGCCAAAAAATTTTAATACTACTACTATTGTACTTATATTTGTGTGTGGGTCTTTTTCCTAAAACAATACCTTCAGGTTTTTTTCTTCATCTACTCCTAATGCTTTCCCCTCGATTTATATCCACGTATACATTATTTGCGTTTTTCTAAATGTCATTGAAGACAAGTTAAATAGAAGAAATTACTTTTCAGTCTAAATCTCGACTCTATAAAGACCGAAAAGATATACGGCGGTAAAACGATCACTTTATCGATTAAAGATATTTTCCTTTACTTGGAGACTGCTTTAGAACTTCATTCGAAACTTTCCCTCCGCCATACATTTTATTTACATTGTTTCTTCTCTTCCGATTTCATTGCCCATAGGGGAATAAGATGAGCTGTATTTAGGGAGCTTTTCCCCTTGGAACCTAAAAGAGATGTATTTCTATTATTCTCTCTCTCACTCTCTCTTTGATAAGTCTTCCTCCGCCCCATCCCCTAAGGAATACAGATAGCCAAAGCGACTCTCTGGGGAACTGATTCAATTTGAAGCCGATTGCTTTGTTAGGCCAAGATGGCTAGAGGCTTCCTTTTCATTTCCGGCGCCGCTTATTGATCTAATGGCGCCACGAAGCACCCGAGGAATATGAGTTGCGATTTCGGACCCTTTGATGAACTCCGGAACGAAATGCGAACTGCGGGTGTACACTTTTATTGTTCTGAAGTTGAGTTAAAAGCCAGTTATTTACGTTCCCCCAAGTGCGTTTCATTAAGAGAAACACGTCGGGATGACAGGGCACCGCCCGCGCTCGGACGCCCATCTGATAGTTTAATCGCTGCGAAAGAGGACCTTCTCCGGCCGGATTTCGGAGCGCCCCTTATGAATTTAATTCTTCTAATTGATTTGTCTCCCCCTACCATTAAAGTGTCACTCAAAATAAAATTAAGAGGATATCATTTTTCTTAGCTGTCTCGAGGAAGATATTCAATCTCAAAAACCTCCTCTCCTAATTGGAATGAAATCTTTACCCCTAAGTTTTGGGATGCATTCAAGACTAGGAAAGACGTAATTTATTCAGTTTCATGCTTCGATTTAATCTGCTTATTGTTTAAAATAGCTTTGGAAGAAAATCAGGTTCATTTTCTCTATGAGTATCAATCATCAAAAAGTTATCGTTCTTACGTCGAAATTAATCCCGTAATTTCCATTCCTATAGTTAACCGGCTTTGTCTCATTTAGCAAACAAACTCCTGCGAAAGAAATATTGATGTTGCAAAGTAATAAATGGTAATTAAATTTTGGTAGACATGGAAATTTTAATTTCCCATGTCAAAGCTTTAATATTTATGCTCGTTGGCTCACTATATTGAATTCACGTAAATAAAAATATTATTATTGCTTCCTAAGTCTGTTTAAATAGTCAGTCGAATAGAAACCGTGTACTCAGCAGAACTGAAAACGTTTATAAAATAGCATCAAAAATACCTTAAATTATGAATATTTTAAATTCTTTAACGCGATGTTGATTTTACGCATTTAACTTGGTTATTTAAGTCTATATATAATTATTACATGATTCTAAAATTCCTACCCATTATTTTCACTAGTTGCACTGTTAATTCATAAACTACTTTCACTACATTTTTCTTAACACAGTTCGTAAACGTCACCATAGATGTACATTCAGATAGGGCTTTTGACATTTACCGTTCTAAGATCTCTGTAAAATCTCTCTAACATTACGGGGACGGTTCGAGATTGAAATAAGCAGAGCGGTTAAGCTTGATAAAGATAGATTTACTCGCCTTTCTCCGCTTAAAGGATCCTGCGCAAGATGAACGGGGTTGAGTAATCGAGGCACCGTTCGCAATAGAGAGTCAGTGAACGAGCAGCTACTTCATATTATACATTAAAAATTTATCCCAGAGATGCTCCATTCACGAGAAGTTCTCTCGTGCATTATTCATTCTCTAGGAACAGTTACAATCTCATATCAAATCATCTTGATAGCACGGTCTCTGTGACTCGGTTATTATGTGTCGCTTCCAAAATGAAAGCAGTTTAAGAAGCTGGGGTAGGTCTACCTACCTACTGAAACAAAATTTATCTTATTTTACGCTTTTCTATTTTACTCCTGATTTGTATTCAATTATAAATTATACATTTATATTACAGTATAATATATAATTATGAATGATATTAAAATCATAATTATTTTTAGCCGATAAATTCTGTCTTTGATCCAACCTATTCTCTTAGGGTGGTTATAATTAAACGAAAATACCAACACCCGAGGATTAGAACCTTTTCTGTGTATATACATACGTTGGCGAGACTAAATACTAAATACTAAATAATAATAATACTAAATAACTAAAAAAAAAACTTTTCACATAAAGACGTGCATATGTGTATATATAAAACTCCCAAGGAGAAAAAGAATATGAAATAAGTCTAAACGGCTGATCGGGAGATATGGCTTCGCGTCCCGATTGTATAAAACGTTTCCACGTCCATTTCTCTTTGGAAATAAAATTAATATTAATTGTTACTTTGCCATTTGTAATTGATCAATTTTTCCTTTTCGTGAAAGAAGGCCGTTGCATCTATTTCGTAATTTAACCGAAATGTCAATACGCTAATGAGCCTTGATATTTAAGAATGATAAATTGTTGTCAGAATATAATCTCCGGCTGTAAGCACTATACGTGAGCCAGTACTTAAGATAGAATATGGAAGGATTGTGTTCATATTTCAGAAACTAGTAAAATTTTATTCTTGAGCTTATTCACTAAGTCATAAATCTTACCGCTGAATATATGTATTGTGTGTACTCGTATGGTGTAAGAATATGTGTATTTATTAATCTTTCATTAAAACTTATTTCTCAACGCATTACTGTGTGTACCAAACAACTTAGATCTAACTTATAGGTTTTTACTTTCTCCCTATACGTAGTATAGAGAAAGCATTGTATTCGCAAAAAAATCCGACCTCCAGATTTCAACGGAAACTGATGTTTTTGGACCATAGAGTTCGTTTTTGCTATTTTCCCGAACATGTCTGTCTGTGTGTGCGTCTGACTGTGGTAAAAACGTTTGCGGGCGCTCTATCTTAAAAAGTAATTATCCGATCATTTCAAAAATTCCTATTTTGTATTTTCCTAATAATGCCAAGAGTTAATTAGTTTTTTTATGAACACCGCTTAACCGGAAGTTGCGGTTTATCCGGAACAAAATCTTGTTTCTTAAAAATCTCTGTCAGAATGCAATGTAGGTATATACGATAATTTACTAAAGTTATAATGTACATTACTACAACTTTTGTTTGAAACATTTGTTCGTAACACTGATTGTTTTGGAGTGATTTATATATTACCGGCATAGGCTTCTGTTTTCAATAAATATGGAGAAAGTTGAAAGAAAAGACTTCGTAATTTCCACAATAAATTTTAATTTATTCGACCGGTTTCGGCATTTAAGAAAAAATAAAATTTATTGTGGAAATTACGAAGTCTTTTCTTTCAACTTAAGATGTCGTTCCACGAAGTACAGCTAGGACATATTGATTATATATATGGAGGAAATCATGTGTTGGCCACATCAGATTTTTTATAATGCAATGCGAATCTCAGGTTTTCAGTATTTATCTTTTCTTTGCGGAGTTTCGGCTCAAAAGATTTTTTAAAGGTTTTTCACAGAGTTTTGACTACATCACTTTTAACGGATTTTAGGTGATTTTGTTGCCTCTGGTACATATCTTGCCCATTCTTACCCATTTTTGGTTGAGGTGTTTTCTTGCTCGATATTACTCATTACTGCGTGCTTAATACCATGCGTCTCCAAAAGCAATTCACTGAGCGATAGGGTAGAAAGTAAATCTACGCATGGTTTCCATTTTATGGAAACCATGCGTAGATTTACGAAGAATCAGAAACAAGATCTTTACAATAAGCATCCATCGTCAGATTTTCATTCATAGTGGAAGACATGGAACGATTTTCAGAGAAAGCATAATATAGATTGGTTTCATGTTGAAAATGTATCACTCTCAAAACAAGATTATGCGCGCATGATTGGCTGTAATTCCAGGAGAAGCGGTGCATGAAGGAAATATAACGTGAAGACGATGGAAAGATACCCGAGGAATATACCCTTGGAAAATTCATACGAGGTACTCGTGGCACTACCGCAAGGAATGCATAAATGTGTAAGTTTATATGGGAATAAATCATGAGGACAGATGTTGCACCGTGGAAAGCATGGCGACGTGTTTATGCGAAATGGGATTTGCGGAAGCAGCGGAGGTTTATGACGGCCTTGGGCCACCCGTGCGTCTTGAACACGTCAACGGTTGCCGTCACTGCACAAGCTGTAGAATACGGATTTCAACGTATATGGAGGGCTTAGTTAAGGCCTACAGTTACAACCTCAGCAGCAGATATGCACGAGTATTTTTATATAATTTTCTCAGTATTACATATATCATTATTTTTTTCCTACATTCTTTCTCCATTTAATATTGCGAATATTTTTTATTGTTATTCAATGTTTGTTAAAGTTGTTTTTTTTTATATTCGACCTCAAATAATTGAAAATCAATGGTTGTAGGCTTTAAAATGTGAAATTCCATAGGAATAAGTTATAAAAGTAAATTCACTTATACTATTTCCCACCGTAAATTTCACACACGATCGGTTTCGTGAGATAACTCACATCTTATGCTGGTAACTTCTTGCCACTTGAAGATGTAAGTTATCTGACGAAACCGGTTGTGTGAGGAATATACGGTGGAAAATAGTAGAATTGAATTTATTTCTTCAATTAATTTCAACCTCAAAAAGTATTCTTTTCACAGAATTTTTCCATTTTTGTAACTATTAGCCCTAGTTCATTTGTATCTATGACGACGATATTGACTGCAAAAAAGTATAAGCATAGTCCATGGTGAGGCATCCTACTGATGGATTTGGCCCAGCTCATCATCCACAAAGCGTGCTATATTAATACTTTCTCCCGTAAGGATATGAAATAGCTTTATTCAGAGCATCCCTTATGTGCATACTAAGGAGTAGAAAAAACTACACCCTTTTCTTACGTATTTTTTATATTAGTTCGTTTTTCGCTTTTCCAAGTACAAAAGAGAACTTTACGGAATCGTGTCTTTCTAAGTTCGCAAGTAGGCCTTTTATAAATTATACAAAACGTTTCTATTATATTTGCACGGCGATATTTACTAACCTTATTATTAAAACAAACCTAATATTATTATTAACTAATAAGTTATAATTCTCATTTTTTGATGCGTTTTTATTTATTTTTCACTCTTTTGGAACTATTCCTCCCTTTGTATAAGCGACTACCCCTACTAAAATTACTGATAATTTACGGAAAGTAATGTCGGAGATGAAACTGTTTAGGAATGTGGATGGGGGTCAATCCTGATATAATAGTTAATCTTCCGCCCCTTTGCCGGAATAAAAGGCCACCTGCGAAGATAGGAACTAGAGGCAGAACTTTAATTATAGGCCGTAGGTGCATAGTTATGTTCACAACACACGTACCTTCACCAGTGATTAGTAACGTTAACCTTCTAACTTCTAAAGCATCGATATGCTAGGAATGGGAACTATTTTTAATATTACGTACTAAAATAAAATAAATTCATCGTCTGGCGCGTGAATTTCCTTCTTCTTCGGTACAGCTATCTCATCAGCAAATAAGGAAGAAGTCCCTTTCACTCTTGGACGCAAATAAAAAATGGGTACCGGTTCTTTTGAGCATTTACAAATCAGAGTTGTAACAGTGAATTTCTTGTAATACCTCTTTGTCTCTATACTGTTATATTGTAATTGTTAATGAGCTAATCAACGATTACTTTAATTATTTTTCTTAATTTAACGGAGAAAAAAGGTTTCGAATTACATATCCATACATGACTCTAATGAAATTGTTTAGAGTGTAGGAAAAAGGTACTTATCTTATTTTTGTTTAAAATTACTTTTAAGGAACGTTGTAAATATGCGTTATGCTGATTTGACATCACAAGATCAAAATGGTTCTGTAATAAAGGCTAGTCTCTATCTCACCAGTCAGTCAATAACATTAAATTAAATTTGAAGTATACATACATTTATATGGCTATCCTTTATAGATGTGCCTAGTAGGAAGAAAGTTGACATTTAGTATAGTATTCCGTGATTGCTTGAATTGAAAGGAAATACTGAAATGTAAATCGTAAAAGTAAATTTAAAAGTAAAAATACTTGATAATTTCAGATTTCGCTAAAAGAGGTCTACCAGCTGATTTCGTTCAGAAAAGTCTATTTACAAGAACCGTTAGTACCGATCGCTGTTTGAGCAAGAGGAGCTATTGTACAACGCATATTACGGAGTCCCCACTAAATAAATAGAAAGCATAATCCAAGATATAGTAAAAGACTGCTTCAAAGTTATGTTCACATACTTACATCCATTTAAGATCGTAGTGGTTGCAAATAATCACCGTGGTTACCGAAGCTTGATGGGGCACCTTTGAGCTGCCCACTACCTGCACTGCGGCACGCCGCGGCCTTGTGTATACAATACATTCAACTCTCCAAGAGATTGTTTTCCTCCGCCTGTTGTAATAAATAAGAGTTTTAGAGGTCAACCGTGAGGATTAACTCGCTCCCGCGGATTTTCACACCCCTTTCACTCCCCTTTCTTGCTTTTGTGCTGCGGTCGAAGTCATTTCATTCTTCGTTTCTTTCCCTCACTTTCCAATCTTCTTAATCACTCTCCGTCTCTTTTCAATCTCACATTTTCTTCTCCCCCTTTTCAGCTTTAAACTCCCTATTCTTCTCTCTTTCACGTTTTTCCTCCTTCCGCATTCTCGTCTTCCCTCTCTCCACGTTTACGCCCTTCCAACTCTTTCCTCTCCTCTTCTTTTTTTCCCTCAAGGTGACTGTAGCCTTGCTCCCAACGTGGAGTAGATGCCGAAGAAGTAAATGAAGGACTTTATGGCTCAGTCGAGCTCAAACCTTCGCAGGTCCGCAGCTTTGTTTATTTTCCTCTCCTTTCTATTCTCGCGGATTCCGAATTTTGGAAGAGGCGGGGTTCGCGTTGGCTTAAGTCAGCGATCGAGTAGATAAGGCGGAACGCAGATATTCAAGCTATATGAGGCTTATTCTTAAACGAGGCTCAAGGGAAGCCAATATCCAGTTGCTGTAGATTAATTTTGTAGAATATCCTAAGAATAAGAGAACAAATAGTTTCGTAAAATTGCGCCATCTACTTTTTATTCTGTTGAACTTTTAATTGTTCTATGGTAATCATTGTGTCAAATCGGTTCCGAGAAGTAAATGTTAAAGTGATACGTCTTATTTCTATTTTCAATATTTTTGAGTTTAGTGTCATGTGAATGAAGCATCTTTTATGTAAATAAAGTGCTTCTTACATCACTCATAGTAGAAAGGCGGTACTACGAGTATATAGTAGGAATCCACCATGTAGAAATAGGAAATCATTCAACAAACGCTATTGATTAGAGGTTTAAAATCTCCAATAGCCGTTTTTGTCGGCGTTTCTCTTCTCATTCACCGGTATTCCGAGAAAACAAGAAAGGACAACGCACCTTTAGAAACTTCTTGTTTTCTCGGAATACCGGTGAATGAGAAGAGAAACGCCGACAAAAATGGCTATTGGAGATTTTAAATCTCTTACCCCTTAATAGCCGTGTGCCAAATTTTCTTTCTTCGCAACTGCTATTTATGGAAAACATACAAAACCTATTACTGTTTCTACAAAGAATTTCTTAATGTTTGTTAGTATTGAAGAAACAATTCGTTAAAGTGTAGGCCTTGCAACTTTCTTGGGATACATTGGATCTAAGTTATAAAATAACATGGATATATTCCTCTCTGCATAATGAACAAGTTTTTCCGTAGAAAACGAAAGGCTTTTTTGAACTACCGGTTTCAAATCGTCGGCAAGAAATAATGCAATGACATTAGTCTCTGAAACACAGTGAAAAACTATGCAATGAAACTGCAAGCCACTGCGTACGCTAGGTGTGGAGAAAAATTTCAGGCACCGGTGAGATTCGAACTCACGATCTCCTGTTTACTAGACAGGCGCTTTAACCAACTAAGCCACGGCGCCGTTAAGTTTTTCCAATATGTTAGAGAACACACATGACCTTGGATGAGAATACAATTAATTCTCTCATTCTAGTCAAACCGAGTGGGTTTTTGAGTACCAATAATTTTTTTGCTGTGTCGCCACCTCAATTTTAATTTTAACGGAACAAGGTGGAGTCCTTGGTCATGGACATTAAATGGCGAACTTTTCTTACTTATCACAGAGAATTTCCTCGCTTTTTCATTTGAAATTATCACGTTTAGAGTTGATGAAACATAAAACAGAAGAAAATTTTTGTAACGTTGGCAAATTTATCAAAGTAACGATATCTCAAACTGTTATTTTGCTGTATGAGCAACTTAAGCGTTTTCTCTGAGCCAGTTATGAATATATATATATATATATATATATATATATATATATATATATATATATATATATTCTTTATTAAGGCTAAAACTCATTCAAAATTAATAACACAACTATTGGGTGAACATTGAAACTCAGAGTAGTAAATCTTCAAAATATTAATACAGAAATTAATACAATGAATTACTAAATAAAATGAAGTACACATTAAGATTTCTCTCAAACATCATAACTCAGTCATTTAAATCACTTTTTATTAGAATACATTCTCCTTAATGGTTTTGATATTCTAATAATTTAATGTCATCAGCGACCATAGTGTACAGTTTTGAATATTTTTTGTGTGCTAAGTTAAAGCTATCTCGAAAATTTTATTGATGTATTGAAAATTTTGAATTATTTTGAGAAATATTTATATAAATTAAATTTATATTATTTTAATTTATTAATAGATTTTTGCCAAGATAATTTTAGAATTTTCGAAGTAATAGTCTTCCATGTACCCTCTCCCTAATTATTTAGTGACATTAACCAACGTACGGTATTATTTATGTTTTTATATTTGTGTATTTAGTTATCTCGAATCTTTAAGAATAGCTGTCAAAGTTATTAAATAGTTATTTAGATGTTTACTATAATTTTCTCAGAATATACCTGTCTTCAACTCCGCTTCTCTATTTCTTGTCAATTGTTCATTCCTTTGTGAAAGGAGAACGAAACTTTTCGGTAATGGTATCGCAGAACGAGCCACTGACTCAGAATTCCTTGTAGATAGAGAAGTTTATTTTTTTATCACGAGATGGATCATTTTCAATCATCCCCTGATTTACTGGTCGAGAAGCATTTGGATTTCCCAACATTTGGAAGTGTTACGCTGATGGGAAGGCGAAAAGAATCGTAGGCCTCGGGCGAAAACTCGCGAGATTATCTCCATTCTCTCCTTTATTCCATTATCAGCATCTCCTTCTGTAAAATATTCCTTTATGGCTTATCCCTCCGTTCCTAATTTTCCCAGAATCCGCGATGTTTCCACCGCGAAATGTCTCGACGCCTCGGGCCACGGTTATTGGCAGCTCCCGCTTCGCCTCCATTCATCCTCCGAGAGTTTCCTTTCGAAATATTTTATTCTTGAAAGGAAATTATTGAACGGTCTCGAGATGGTGGAGTCGAGGAGTTGCTCTGTATGGAATATTTCGCCCACTTTATAACCAGCGGTATCTGAGTGTGGAGGTTAACGCAACTTTTGAAAATGGAATGCCTTCCAAAAACTTGCTGCCTCACAAGAACCTCGCAATTTTGATCAATTTCCATCCCGTGATGGATAGTTGCGGTTTACATTCAGATGCTAAGATGCCAGTTTCGTTGAAAAGATCCTCAATTTTTTATTTTCCAAAAATAGTTGGGAGAGTCAATAGATGATCCAAAAGAACGTCAGTCGAAGGAATTGTAATCTATAAGCCATAGACGCTGATATATTGCGAGTACATACTGCTTCCTTCTCGATCTCTTATTGTTTTCCTAGGTCAATTATTTACAATATTAAATTATATAATACATTCAATTAATCACTTCGTTATTTTGATTTATAAAACTTCGAAGACCAAGATTTTCAAAAGAATTTATCTCTACCTGGAATACTAAGCCCTATGGTAAATTGTGGACGGCTAATTGTGGTTGATGTAGAGAAAATTGGAATGCTTGAAGCTGAAATTATAGCTGTGATAGTAAAAGTGAGATTGAAAACTTTTGCATCGCAATAAAAGAGAAGAGGTTGTCAATAACCCTGAAGCGATGTCAAAAGAGCCAAGTAGTCATAAATAGTCCAATTTAACAAGTCAATTCAATAAGACCAAGAAGTGTGAACTCCTATAGTACATACCATTTTATATGCAGACATTTTATGCTCAATAGGGTGGCCTCAGGAATATTCTTTTCTTCGTCTACTTCTCTATTACTACGCTACAATTCGCTTTTAGACTTGTGGTTGGGGTTTAAACACACAGTTCGAACTACATTTTTATTCTGTTATTATCGTGTTTTTCTCACGGAGAGATTGAATTTTTAAACAATCTACCTTAATACCGATTTTTCTTGATCTATGCTCATCATCGGATCAGTTGAAGTAACAGGAGTATTGCACAATTCCGGTTATATCTTCCGCAAATGTATTTTCCCTGAATTTATCAAGCAATTGTAGCATAGATTCCAATCTATCTTCTTCCATAGTTTCCCAACATTCCTCAGAGACTTAGAGTTAAATTTCAGTTAAACGAAGACTTCTCAAATTCAATTGTTAACTAATATCAAAACTGGTTACTTTAATGACAAATATATACATATGTATTAATAGAATTAGAGTAAGAGTAGATTATAAGGTTATATGAATGGAATTGTCCTTATCAAGATTTGTTTCAAACGCTACATTACACGATATAGGTATAGAAAGCCGTTTTAATTAGAGGAATGAGTTATAAAGTTTCTCATAGAAGCATTATTTGCCTGAAGATACATAAATGTTAGAATAGATATATCACTAATTGAGTAACTGTTTTATGCTACCTTGAATATCCCATCATGAATTCCTTCCTAATTTTACTATCCTACCCACGCAGCGTTTAATTTCTGGAATTCCCTGGTTGAATGACGAAATCTCACAATTAAATTCCGCAGTACTTTATTATAAGCCTCATTATAATTCACGACGTATCCGGCTTTAGGACTGTAAAAACATCCATATTTCTCCAGCGAAGTGAGGTTTTCTTTAATCAATGATTTTTAAAGACGACATATTTCAGTAATTGGGCATGACATTTTCAGTGCCTGTTAAATTGGGCAGCAAAAATATGGTGAAAAACTTTCTGCGGGAAACAGGATGTAAAGAAATATATCCATCTCGTTAATTCCACCCACGAAAATCCCAATATATTTTAGGTAAAATTTGTCCCTCTGTTATAATTCTATTTTGAAATTAATGAGAAGTTACATGCTAACTGTATTGAAAAGTAATTTTATTTATTACGAGTTTCACATTGTATTTAAACGTCATATAGTTTTAATATAAGTCGTTAGATTGATGTTGTTGATTTTTAATCTTTCACTTGGATACCATATCCTTATATCGTTTTTTGCAATACCTCCGAAACGAAGGCCCTCTCGTGATAATTGTCACGGTCGTAAATACATTTCGTCATCAAAATGGTTGCGAAATCCATCCATTTGCATTAGCCACAGTGAAATCCGAACGAAATGAGATAATAATTTCAAAATGTCGAGCTCCGCCATCAAATCTGTATTAAGGAAATTGAATCGAGGCACATAAAAGCTAGTTCGACCTTTTGTTCCTTCTCGAGGTTATGAAACCGATGATTTTGATTGTTTTCCTATGTTTTCACCAATAAAACATCTTTACGTCATGAACCAACTTTTGTTTTTCCCAACATGCACGCATTCTTCTTTGAGTATCGAAGATATATGCCGTGATAACATCGAAGCATGCTATAGTAGGCGTTTCAGTCTATGGCAGAATTTTATTTTTCGCATCCTCCGCAAAGTTCTCTATAACGCATATTCTATCCTTTTGATACGAGTTATTCCATTTATACATACACCTGAATAAGTACTTTGGAAACGTAACGTCTCACTTAATTTTCAAATATACGTAGTTGCTTTCTTGTACCTGACAAAGGAAGAGATAGATCTATTCTATTTTCTATTCTCCGGAATAGAAGCAATAAATTTAACTCAGTGAATTTATAGAAACATACGTAACAATAAGCTGCTTTGAACCATTCAGTTTTATTTACAACGCTAAAAGAAACTTAAATATAAATATAATAATAATTTATACTTCTATTCGTATTCCCTCGAGGGACCGGGTTGTTTGGCTTCAAATTCCGTTTATTCTAACAAAATTAATTGGTTATATCCTATCAGTTTGAGATTCAAAGATTGCGTATAACGTTAAAAAGGTGATTATTTATATCTAGTAATTATTATTAATTTGATATATTTTTCTTGCAACATGCAAACACCCATTTACTAAATATGATATATTTTTAAGTAGTAATTTTTACACAATAATATTTATTATTTTATTACAATTTATATGTAATTGGCAAACCAATAAATAAATTGATTCTAAAAAATAAAAAAGCCTTTTACATAAAGTTATGAATGCGTCCTAAATTTCTGCTAACATTTTATAATCATCTAGTTTTAGCTCGAACTGTATCCGAAACAAAACTGAATTTTGAGCTCTAAGTTCAACAGGCTTAATAAATATTCTTCGAATCATCGATGGAAAATCAATTTCTCTTATGTTTTACTTTTGCTTCAAAACTGAGATAATTAACTTCCAACTTCAAAAACCGTACTCAGTTGGAGTAACAATTTTACTCGAAATTTTCGATAGAAAAATAAACATTATTGAAGAAATTTGAGAATTTCAGTATCGCTTTAAAAGATATATTTTTTTATTATTTCTGTACCCCTTCACATTGTTTATATTATTTTCACAAAATCTTGAGCATAATCTATGAATCCTTGTATCATACCGTAACTTTATAACGTGATACATCTCTTTGGTTATTTGTGCATAACTCCATAAAATTGAATAAGCTAGAAATCAAATCATCATTTGATTTCTAGCTTACCATTTTCGCTGCACTCTCTTCATCTCTAATGTATAGATAATTTGTTAATAAAACAGGCACGACAAATATTGCAATCCTTGACTTCAACATCTACACCATTACTCTGTAGGCCGCCTATCTGAATGTGGTGTTCGGCAAATGTGTTGAAGAGGAAAGAAAAACTGCTTTATCTTCGAACATAACTAGGCTAATTCTGATTTAAGTGCGGTTTTTCCTCTCATCGTTATTCCCCTCATCGGCCATCGCATAATCTGTAATCCATGGAAGCAGTGAAAGAGGAAAATTTATGGCTCGGGTCAAGTTACATTGTATGAACCGCTTCATGAATTTCGAACCATGACTTTTACATTCGATTCCAAACATGCTGTGACTTTCAAACGAATCGGAGAGCGTTTAAATCGCATTAGCTATCATTTGATGCATTCCATTAATTAGAACTTACGTCATATATGTCTTAGATCATTTATTGAGTGCACTATTAAGCATTTCAAGAATTGACCACGCCCCTCTTTCTTTTAAAATTTTATTTAAGAATGAATAATTAGTTATTTTAATAAAACAGTTAAGGAATAATTTATGGGATGAAAAATAAAAGAAAGAGATGAACACCGAAATGACTGTGTCCAAGTTTCACAGGAATGTTTTAAATATATTGAAGACATTGTAGTTTTACTCAAAGAATATTTTTAAGTTTTTACACATTTTTATTATCTTTGTAAAGCTATGCAAAGATTTTCCTCAGAATTGATAATTTTTGTTTTAGTTTTCGATTCTGGGGGTTATTTTGAAGTAGTAAACTTTGATTAATGTAGATAATTATGTACCTACAGAATTCCTCTCGTGAATTATTCTGAACTCTGTCCAATATGTGTAAGCAAATCTATAAGAATGCAATCTGTCATGACATTGAATCATCCATTCAAAAAATATTTTTCAAAACTGATTGGTAAGACTTCATAGTAGTGTAGATAAAATGAATAGATGACGCTTCTTAAGAATTTACTTTTTCTTGGGATAGAAATATTCTGCAATTACTTGTCTACAATTCATTTCCTACAACGCTCCGAGTCCCGTGAAGTCTCACCCATCAATATCACCCACTGTACGCAGCAAGAGACTTTGAATCATTTTTAAAAACTGTTGAATAAGGTTACAGAAAAAGCTTACCAGCGATATAAAGCCGATAATAAATTACTGGTTGTTTAGGTAGCAGTTGGATTTGAGTGAATTATCTCGCGACTCAAATGGCAAATGAAATCATCGCGATTCCATCCAAAAGATGAATCATAGGGAAGTAAGCTCTCTGTCAAGGTCGAACGTTATCTAAGTTTTCTCAAATCAGATAATGCAAGAATCTCAAAGTACTTACGCATCAAACGAAAATTCCCCACTTTAGTTTACGTCATTCCTTTCAGAAAAAATATAGGTATCGTAAAGAAATGCCAAAAGAAAAGGTCGATTTAATCGTGCTTAGAAACTCATTGAATTATTAAAATATCTCACAAAATTCATCGATTATTGCCTCATCAAAAATGTAAATTTGACTGAATGACTGAGTTCCCAGGGGGACGCATCATGCTTCTTTTGAAATATAAAAGCACTTTTGATTAATTACGCCGGACCTTCGCTTCGTCAACTGGTTTCTATATTTTGACTGATGTCTGTTTAACTTACTTCTCTTCTTGGAGACAGCAACAACCTGTGCGTCCATTATGGTTACTGAATTTATAATGACAAACGCTGTTTATCCAATATTTAGATAGATCATATATTTGACTGCTGCCTTCACTGCAAATTCGTTATGTTTATAATGCCGTCAATCGGCTGAATTATTCTGCCAAGTACTCAGCTTCACCAACTCTGCAGAACTGGACCGCAAATCTCGAAAGTGTTCGAGCCAAAAAAGTCATATATTCGTTTGCCATTTTTCATTTATCAGTCATTATTTAACAGCATAAAGAACATGTCGCACTCTTAATTATATATTAGCTGCAGCGTAATTTAAAAACTGAAACATACTTATTAAATACCTACTGAAAAATTTTTATTACGTCACAAGCAATAGATTTATTACAGCAGAAATCTCCTCTCCTGAATTGGTGACAATGTGAAACAAATGATACTAACTCTAATAATAAGTAAAAAAAAAAATAATTCAGTTTTTCAGAATTTTCATTACGTTTGCATACATTTTTTGATTCAGTTAACAACATATTAAATTAGAAAAATTTCACAAATATACTAAACTTTTACCAAGTAACTTATCTGGGATATACGTTCTTTTTTTTCTCAAAGTTGGAAATAGTACAGCGTAAGAAGTCCATAAAATATTAGCATAAAAAGGACGTGAACTGGAAGAAAAGGTGAAAATATTATATTGAACGTGGTATGGTATGTGGTTTTTAAGTAGACTCTGGATTCGATGACAGTTAACGGTTAAGGGAAACAAAAATATTTGAGCAATATCACTGCATACAAGAAACGTTATTAGGCCCCAGCGAATATATCAAGGCACTGTTCGGCTTGCAAATCGAGGTTTATCTTCTGAGATTAAGTCAATACCAAGACATACAATGGACGATACAGAGAATACTCGAATATATCAAGGAGCACTGCTTTACATATCGTGACGTAGCTCTTCATTGCAATCTTCTGAGGATAGGTCATGGTGGGCGATGAGAAGTCAGCCGAAGAAATTCGGTCAGGTGGTGTAACGCTATGAATGCATACTGTGATAGAGATGTGTGGTGATTCTACTGAATATATCGGCATATTATATTTTTGCACACACTCATAAATGTTTAACAAGAATGTGTGACCTTGGTTTCAGTTTATTTTTGTATAAATCAAGGTATACTTATCAGCTCATAAATCTTGGTGGAATATTTTTATGGTTTCATGGTTTTTCTGGGGATAATGTTTATCTATACTTATTTCATACGTATGAGATACTGCTATGCCAAATATTACGCATTATTAGAGGCAACTTATATCTATAAATATAATATTACTTTAAATTTGCGAAATTTAATTTATTTCTAGTTGATTTATATTCATATCAAGGAAAAAATGCAGCGAACTTTCTTCATTAATAGATTTTTAAATCTTAAATTAGCGTCATAAGAAAACTTTTGTTGTTAGTGTACGTAGTTGTTAAATACTAAGGTTTTGAGGTTGTGTAGATTTAATTTTGAAACTTCTATTAGCTGCTCTATGTAGCATAAGTCAACGACACCACCTTTCTTTTGTATGTTAAAAATGAATAATCCACAAAGAAGTTGAGGCGTAAGTTCAGGTAATTCTTATCTACTAAATCATGTTTAATAAAATTTGATGACTTAATTTCGTAGGCGTTATATTAATAATTAGAGATTTAGTTTCTATCATAACTGATATTTAAAAGTAAATTATATGTGTGATGGACCAGATGCATGCAGTAATAGCTAAACATTTTTATAAAAGATATTTAGTCATATTTGTCGGGGGTATTCACTTGTAAATAAATAAACCAAGAGAATTTTCGCAGAGCACTATTGAGGAGCAATAAAAAATGGACGCGACTGAACGTTTGTCTCGACAAAAACGCTCCTAGAAGCTGCATTAAACTACGTACGGCGGAGCAGGTCTCCGATCATTCTTATTTCAAGAAAGTTCAATTCCTGGGAAGAAGATGAAGGTCGCTGTCTCAGCCCACCATCGGATCCCCGTTTAAAGATGACGCCATCTCCGTCGAGCCATAAAATTGGCGAGGAAAATGCGACGTCCTTTATTTATAGAAGAAAGGAAATCTACCTTTAAACTTTAAAAAGGATCTCTCTCAAATATTCCCCGTTAAGGATGGGGATCGATGAAATTGGGTAAAAATCGATCCGCCCTCTCTTGAAAAATTTCATTGTGATTTGGTGACTCGTTCTGGGATTGAAAAGGATACTTGGCCCACTTTAATAGCCAATTTAACAGCCTCGAAAATCGATGAATGAGATTTGGGTCTGATTTTAATAGCCAATTAAAATTAGGATTAAATGCGATTTTCTAAATACTATCTGAAGTTATTTAAAATTATTTGGTGGACTATCTTCCTTAAGGGATTTTTAAACGTGGAATATGCCTTATCGTAGGTGGTTGATTTATGAAAAGAAAAAACGCAGCACATTGATCTCATTGTTTAAGGAGCATAAATCTTAACGAAGACTCAGGTGCAGCAAACTTTGGGATTTTAAAAGGCTTAAGCACGTTCTTCAATTAATAACGCGGCCCATAACCTTGCAGCTTATTTCATGAAAATTTAATATCTATCCACCATGCAATGTTGCCATCACCTTACGAAATTTCTGGAATTCTAATTCATAGTTAAATTTACATTTAAATCTCGAACTGGCTCCCTAACCAATGTTGATAGCTCAATCTGGAATAGTGATCGAATTTCTTTCAATTTTGAGATTAAATGTGAATGCGAATCTCTACATGGCGAGGTTAAAAGAGAACAAGCAAACATTTGAAAGCATTATCGTTTCAACATGATTTCAAACTTCAGCATTACTTTCAGGAATTTTTGAACACAGAATAAAACTTTTCAAAACCTTTTACATTCATACGAAAATAAAATTTCGTGAACTTGAAGAATTTTTAATCGTGTCATTCATATACGAGCCATTTTAAGTACCTGATTCAACAGAAATAGTTTATTGCTTTAGAGACATTTGTGTTCAAATTGTTGATAAGTAATTAAATAATTCATTATAATACGACGGTAATAAAATCTATACTATTACCCCTTCCATTCATTTCGTGCAATTTTACCTTACGTTTCGGGAAAACGTCCTCTTAAGAGATTTTCCCCTTTAATGTAGAACACGGGAGAAAATTATGTCTGATGTATGGATTCCCGACCGCTAATCAAATGCTCAGGCGATTGCCCAAAGCTTCCAATAGAAGACCTTGCGAAGAGCGGATGATCTCGGACGAAGAAATATGAGCAGCAATCAGCACTTAATGCCCAGCGTCCTTGGACCGACTGCGGCGGTCGTGACCTAGGCCAGAATGAGACTTCTTCCTCATACGCATCTGCCGGCGCTGCATAAATTGAGATCCGAGGGCTGATTACGAAGCGTACCATGATGAATTGGAAGATTGGCAAAAACTAATAGAGTTCTTTATCGCAATCTTTCGAGAAGGTGGTTTATTTTAAGTGACACTCCGCACGAGTTTGCTTTTCAAAGAAGGCTTTGATGATCTCGGAACGCGGGGGCGTTTTAATCATCACGTTGCGACTTTATTACTCTCGCGTCAATACCGAGAAATTGAAATGCGGGCGTATCTCCGTATGATAATCTGAGGGAGCTTTGAGTAAATATATCATATAATCGAGCTGGAAAATTTTACTCGTTTCCCCTAGTTTCATTCAGATTTTGATTGGTTTTTACGACTAATCGCAATTACCTGGTAAAATACGACATATATTTCGCAAATATATACCAAACAGCTTTCAAATGTGCATAAACGAAGTAAAGGAGGCTTGAACCAGAAATTAAAATATACGAAACGAAAGGGGACAAAATTCATTAAATTGGATTAGCGTAGTTTCACTGCAGATTTTACAACACTTTTAAAGCCTTTCTAATTTTTACTCATTTGTATGTTTTACCTATTTTCACTATTTTCTGCAGCGGTAATTTTACTTTGATCAAAATTTTAAATGTTTCATTTGCTAAACAAAGTTGTTCTTTCTTTCCATATTTCCCCTCTTTGCTCACAACATTTTTTTAGAAATCTGTATACATAATTGGTTATATTCTAGTTTTTATGCGTGTTTGTATTAGACAAGGGTTAAAGGGAAGACTTCCTAGTCCCATTTCCTTCCAATAAATACGTGTGTACAGTATGTAGTACCGTATTTTACGGATTATAAGAAGAAATTTTTTCTTCGAAAATTGCCTCCAAAATTCATAGGTTAAAAATTAATAGGTGCGTCTTATACTTGAAATTACTGTATAAAATAGTCATATATTCGATACCGCGGAAGACCTATCTCTATCTGAAGTAAAAGAAAGTGCAGATTACAATTTTTCAGGGATTTAAAAGGTCAGTTCGGTTTTATAAACTAAGGATTTTTTTTTAAGTCTGGCAAAATGAAAACGGTAAAAATGTTATTTTTATAAATTGTTTAAAAATTACGGTGCGTCTTATATTCCATAAAATACGGTATCAACCAATGAGATACATTTTTATAGAAGATAGGGGTAACGGAATTTCGTAAAATAATTCATAGATTTTGAAATAAGATTTAATGCTCGCTCTTACAATTACAGCCTTCACTTAGAAATTAACTCTTTAGCTATAAAAAAACCTTTTAGAAAGGAACTGTGTATATTTTCATAGCTTGCGAACTTCATTTGCATAGTAATTACAGTGAAAATGAGTATAATAAAATGAAGATGAGTTTAAAAGATATGAAAAGAAAGTCGAGGAGAGTTATTCCAAAAAGAGGGGAATATTTTTTTAAATAAATTACGAGAAAAGTTCTATTCTGAGGTACGGAGATTAAAAGTTTCATTCAACGAAGAATATTCCGGTATCAAAAGTAAAAGGAACTTTTTGAAGTATACATTTTTCAAGCTCTTCTTTTTCTGCGATCATGTATGATGAATAGAAGATTTTTTAATTATTTTTTATATAGGACATACACAAATTTATCTTTCATTTACTTTTTCCCCATCTTGTTCGTGCCTGTGATTTCATGTATGCCAATAGGATATGAGTACTCTGAATAGTGATACTAATCAAGATATCTCCTTATGAAATGCTCAGAAAAGTGTGACTTATATAATCATTGTGCTACACTTACGTGGATGCGTTCAATTTATATCTTTCTGACTTGGTGAGGTGATGATCCTCGCCCCTTTTTTCATTTCTGCATATCCTTTACCATACTTTAAACTATCGATCATTTTCATTCTTATTTTTATCTATCCCTCTACAGTTCCTTCAATCTTTTCCTTTAACAAGCATTTCCTTCCCAAGGAAAAACGGACTTGAAAAAAGACTGACAGGGCCGGGAATCGAGCCCGGGATCATCCTCTATCCGGGAGGCTGCCTTAGCCTCCCGGATGGAGGAAGATCCCTCGTTCGATTCCCGGCCCTGTCAGACTTTTTTCAAGTCCGCTTTTCCTTGGGAATTTTCCTGAGTGCATGCCCTTATGTGCAAAGTCAACTCAACCCTTTCCTTATAAGCATTTATTTCTTAATGAGTGTCCAATCCAGTCTCTTTTTCCTACAGTTACAATACAATTTCAATTACAATTCTAATCAAATGAAATTCCAAGTATATAATTCAAGGATAATTGTTAATTTTATACAGCAAATATATTATTTTATATTTACAGACTATCGTAATAATTATTACTCACTGCTAAACTAATGAAATGAATAAGATAGCAATTTCATCCTATTAAATTTAACAGTGATAAATAAATAATTATGTTTGAAATAAGACCACGTGAAATTTCACTGGAATTGAATATTGTTCAGGATATTATTTTAAATTTGGAGGTTATCGTAATTATTATTACTAACCACTAAAGTAATGAAACATGGAAGATAGCTATCTAATCCTATGAAATTGGCAGTTCTGAACAAATAATTATGTTTGAAATTTCATTGGATTATGCTTTAGAGTAGGATATAATTTATAACTTGGATACTATGGTAATAATTACAACTAACTAGTGAAGTAATGAAATAAGGAAGATAGCAATTTCATCCTGTTAGATTGGCAGTGATAAATTTTCATTGCATAATCCTCAAAGACGCGAATCTGCTTACGTCTTGGTTCTTGGTCCGTCCCTAAAGAGATTTCCATCTAATCCTCGGGCGATGATTAAAGCCTTCAATGAGGACTGAAGCCGAGAAGAATGGCCGCGTGAAGACCTACTCAGCTCCTTAATTAAGAGTCTTTATCGCCTTAAACGGAGACTTATCGTCTCCATTAAGGGCCTTCTTTCCTCGCAAGGAGAAACAAATGACAGGCAAACCGGAATGAGCGTCGCGTTTCTAGAAGCCGCAGCGGCCGCATAATGCGGCTCTTGTTTCTCTCTTACGGCAAGCGGACCGCAGTATGAGGAAAGGATGGCCAATTAACATTGCATCAACGGTCGACTACTCAAGATGGAAAAATTTGCAGTAAGCATCCTCAATCGGAGCTCCTGCTTAATCCATCGTGTAGTATGACGAAAAAGACTTTGTTTAATTAAACTTTTATATAGCAAATATGCGTGTAATATGGCAATAAATCATCCTGTATCAATATACCATACATTTTAACTGATAAGAGGAGAGATCAATCATGTAAAAGGCCTCCATAATCCGGGATCATCTTGTATGAATGATACAGGCAAAATTAGATTTAAATTTATATAAGTTAAAACCATTATAAAATTTTTAAATCACTCACAAATGTATTTAAAACTATTTAGCTATGTATATATACTATAAGAACATTGATATTAAACGTCTGAAAGATCAATTAAAACATCATACTCAAATTCCCGAATGCTGCCAGATGCTAGAAAATAAAATTTGTTCATTCGAAAAATTACGAATAGACACGAGATGGTGGTTGCTGATGTTAGTGTAATTCATATGCCGTAAATAGTTTGTGTGTCGTCTTATAGATCAGATATATGCTAAAACTATAAGTGAAAAATTGGCGAAAATGTATGTCTCGTCTTACCTGCAAAAACACACGGTAAAATTTTATAATATTATTTATATATTTTATACGACATAATATTGCTATTAAAATTTGAGATTTCCTATATAAAAATCTCTAACTTTACTAATACCATTGAAATCTTACAGTGCTGCTTTCAATTCAATTGTTCTATATATCTATAATCAATCTTACAAAAAAAATTCCGATATCAACCATAACCAAAGGAGATTCTGTTCATTTTTACTCTGTGCACATGAAATAATTATAATAATGTAGGAGGTGGTGATTGGATGAAATATTGCCGTTCAGTTATTAAACTATTTTATATTTTATTAATGACATTAAATGGACTTTTAGATATCTAAAAAGTCTCCAAAAGCTATCTTTGTCATTGTTCCGTGCCCACTCTTTAACCTCATCCGGTAAAAACAAAAAGACCTGGATTATTGACTCTCTAAGGAACCTTATTAAGTTCCTTAACCTCTAATTGCATTAACAGCCGTTTTCCTTATTCTTTATTTAATTTAAATGGACTTTACCAGAAAATATTTGAATAATGATTCAATATGCAATATATTTCAATTATCATATACAAAAATAGCATTCACAAAAAATATAAAATAAACATGTAAAAGTATATATAATGCCTGAGATAGCCAAAAAATTGCATAATTTATTCTGGTCCGACTATATATAACTATAATTTACATTCGTTATTTGCATAGAAATAAATTACATAAACTAAATATCATAAAGCAATCTCTTAAAAAAAATCCCTAAATTGACTAATAATAAGACAAATGAAGAAAAACGTGCATATAAAATCATTCTTAATAATAAAATAAATTGCAATTTGTTGCTCAGTTTACTTATTATAAATATATATATGTTTACAAATGTTTACATAAGAGTATAAAAATATGAAAAGAGAGGGCTACATAACTTTGGTGTTTTCAATAAAGAACAGTCCTTACATAACAGTGGTTTATACTTTTGCATTGTTAACTTGTAATTTACATATAGTTGAATACATTTTCCCATTTAACTTATTTTTGTGGATAAAGCTGAAATTTTTCCTTAATGAGGCTCATCTCTCTACGCTTTCTCTCAAAAACATCTCTAAGAAACGAGATAATTACAAACCAAGGTGACCAAACGCAATAACAGACATTGAACTTTTAAATGCGTGGCAGGAAGCGATTGATTAAGCTTAAATTACTCTCGATCATAGATTTAACCACACTCAAGCAAAAATCGATCGACCTTTAGCACGAAGTGTTCGATTCCAAATTTATTGTGGCCTTACACGAATCCGGGGATGAACTTTTCCATCAAAAGCCACTCCCTCTATCGGTAATCGCCGAAGATTTGAACGCCGTCACGCCAACCCTTTTCGCGATTGACTCGTCCTAGAGGTGCCTTCTCTTAACGGCGTTCTTAAGGCATTTCCTTTTTTATATCTTTTGACATCTATCGAGGTACGCCCATTCGGAGGGAAATAATTTTGCCTTTTTCATCCTGCTAATTGCTTTATTCAAATATTATTATGTTTCTCAAGCTGCCAGGTGCGAATATGAATTGCCACTTTACGACTTGCACTCACAAGCGGCTTATCTTATTAAATTAACATTCTTCGGAGGTTGTTTATAAATTCCATTAAAACCAAGGATAAGATTCTGGCAAGGGAATCTATTATCCCCAACTATGCCTTTTAGCTCAAAATGGAACTTTTAGAACAAAATGGAACTCAAAAAGAAATTTGTTCTAATATTCTCATTTTTGACCCCGTAGTAACATCTCTAGAAAATTCAAGGTTAATTCCTTACAGCATTACCTACGTACTTCTTACCACCCGCGGTTCCCTTGCATACTTAACTCGAAGAACTTTAGGTGCATGCCACACTAAACCAGCCTCTGCAAAAACCTAAATAGATAAAAAATAACCCATTTTATGAGTGTATTTTTTTTTTTAATCCTACTTAACTCTTAAATATCTCGGGAAATATAGATGCTCTCCTATGCTTTCAAGTGGTAATGAGACATACTAATGAAGGTGAGCAAGGAGGAAGTTGGCCTTAGCTTTCCTCATTGAGCCGAGGGAAAACGTTTTCGCAAGCGCAGCTCATTGAATAACATTTTGTGTTGTGTCCAATAAGGAGGGACCAATGTGGATATCATTATTCTCCGTCTCCACATATAGTTTGAATATAACCGCAGCCATGAAGAAGAATTTGACATAAGTAGTGGATGCAAAGGAAGAGAAAATTCCCGTAACTCTTGCCAAAAGATAGATGAAAAGTCCTGAATTAGTCAAGATATGGTTAGAGAAAGATGGTTTGTAATAAAAGGGATGTTTTAACAATGCTTAATCCAAAAATATTACCTGACTTTAGAGGCCTTACAGGTCTAGAAATGGACATGTTGTTACAATTTAGAGAATATTTCATGTACCATACAAAAGTCCTAAAATGCTTAAATATAGTAACATGAGCCTTAAAAAACATAAAAGTTTGTAGATAAGGAACTTGGAGGAGTTTTTCTCGAGAAAATCCAACTGCCTTTCTCACATTGTGAGTGTCATTGTACTCGAGTACACTCTGAGACATTTGTACACAAACAAGATGGTGTAAGATATAACCTTCAGTTGCCATCTGAGAATTTAATTTTCTAATACTATGGTTAAATAACAGTTGTTTCTAAGAGACTGATCCCGTTATTCTAATTTGGCCAGCATACATTAATTAAAGGATTATTTGCAGCCCTTAGACACAAAATTATCTATTTTGCTAATAGCATATAAGTTCCCTAATTTTATTACTGCACTCGAGCATACTTTTCATTTTATAATTATGGAGTTAATAGTGTAAATAATCCTGTTTAATATCAGTGCATAGAATCTGAAATTATTCTGTAAGATGCATCACAAAGATTAATCCTCCTCGCATCACCTCAACAGACGGCTACTTCCCTCCATTACCTCGTTAGAATGAACAAATTCACTTTTTATGCTCGCATACCCAGCATTCCGTTACTATCATAACTTTTCATGTGCATCTCACCTGCGCATTAAAAAATTTGCATACGAGAGGAATGGCTTTGCTCCGCAAATTGCATCGCGTATTTTAGTCCCGACTACTTCCACCGTTATCTTAACGTCGCTACTGTCGCTGGTGGGAGATTCACGATCCTCCACTTTTTTCTTTAATGGACAGATATGATGTTCAGTAATAAAATTTTAATGCATTCGGCAGATAAGGGCGAAGAGTCCGCGTGAATTTTTGGACCGAGAGGCAACATATAACCCCGCGTCGTACGCTCGCTTCTTCCTACGTCAACCGGCTTTTTTATTTCGCGTCACGCAGAAGTTCAATTCATATCTAGTCCCCGGTCACGTAGCCTTCATTTTCAAACTCGTCTGCATGTAAATTTCCCACACGCACAAACTCATTCCTCCGTCCGCATATATGCTTCCCTCCCACCGGTCATTTTTTTCGAAACGCCGGTTTCCCATCGGTCTTCCCCACGAGCTTCATTTTTCCAATTAACTCCGTAGGAAAGTCACCGAATTTTCGGTTTACGTCCGCCGTCCCTTTATGTCCTCCCTCCTACGTAATAATGTCGCCGTTTGATTTCTTTTGTTGTTTTATTTAACGTCCGCGAGGTGATAGGATATCTAGGATTACCCCCGCTCGTTCCGATGCTTCGTAATCCGCCTCCCCATAACTCCCACGTCTCTTCGTTTTCATTGAGGCCTCCCGATGCCTCGCTTTGGCGTTCGATGAATTTATTCCCGAATTAGTATCAAAGAAATTTTGAATCTCTGGGATATCCCTCTATTTTGTTAGGGATAGAGCGTTGCCTTTTACCATAGGATATATCGTGGAACGTAATTTGAAATTTGCGCGGAAAGTCGTGTTCCTAGGAAATATCTACAGGAAGAACGGATATGAAAAAATATAAAATTAATATGGTCAAGTGTAACTTTGTGGAACTCAAAACTTGTTCAAAGAAAGTAGTGTTCCACTGCTGATAAAATTACAAAGTATTCTTTCTTTCAACATGGATATAAAAACGTTTGACAGGATTGTGACTCGAAAATGGATCAATGAATGTAGTTAAGTAAACATTATGGAGACCACCATTAAACTATTATTGCTATGAAGATTTTCAAACAATTAAATTAACTACAATATAATATATCTAAGCATACCTGTTCGTTTCAACCTTATAGTCTCCGAATGACCTGTTTCAAAGGTAATATATTTCCTTAGAACGTGTGATTCTCGTGCATGCTATTCCTGTGTAAACATCGGAAATATTACGTAATAATTTTCTGAGAACATCATTATGATTTTTAATATTGAGAATATCATGACGAAATCTGCTTTTCCAGGATTTTATTTTATTTTTCTACATTTAAAGTTCGTAAATATTTACTCTGAAGTCTATTGAATGAATATCGCCTAGGCCTAAATATTCATTGTAATTTTTCTCTATTTTTTCTATCGTAATTTTATTAAACTATAATCAGATTAAAACAGTAATTTTGATTAAATCACAATGCGTGAGTCCCACTCGAAGATATACTTTAATATTGAAACCGGTTTCATACTGCTACAACTTAATTATCTGGCATTAGTCAATTGAATTAATCCAAATCACAATTGGTTGATACAAAGGATAAATCTATAAGAAAAATGTATTTTTGAAGAAATCAATATATGTATGAAAGACATTTTTCTCAAGGAAATAATTACGACTACATCTCCATTAGTTTATTCGATTTTTCTTCCTCACGTCGATCAATTCCGTTACGAAAGAATGGTGGCGTAGATAAACAGGTGGTACATTAGTTCCAAAATTAGTTTCGAAATATTGGCAATGATGGCAATCAGTGCTCGTGGTTGCGCAAGTATTGCTGCCTTGAGTAATAATATATCGAACCTTTTGTAGCCTTGTTGACAAATTACAGGGAAATAAATTAATTAGGGTTGAAATCAGATATTCAGACAACAGAGAAATGACCCCAATATACAACGATGAATTATTATTTTAGTTATTTTTATTAAACTATAAAACGTTACGTATTACTATTTAAAAAACGCCAACCTTTATCAAACAAGTATAATTAAAATTCTCTAATATTATGTAATTGAAAGGAGTAAATTAAATTAATTTAAGAATATAGACAAATATAAATGAAACTTGTACGCTTTACCACGGATTTTTTAAATTTCACGACGATTAATTTAAGAAGATAAAATTTAGCCAGCGAGGAATATCACCAAACAATATCTTTCAACAATTTAGCCTATTTAAAAATAATATTTTAAATTTCCCTTAATATTCATCCACAGCTTTAGTTTCTACATTTTCATTCACCGTCTTATCCCCCAACAAATCACCTGGTAATTTTCCACCCATTCGACTATCTTGATCGGAACATATTTTTCCCTCCGTGAGATCGATATCGGACGAGTTAATAATGGCGACTTACTGGAATAAATAATCGAGATCTCAAGGAGGGGTTAGGCAAGAATGGGACGAGAGAGAAAATCGGCCCTCGATCGGCCCCTTCCTCGTTATCCCTCCATTTTTCTCAACCCATCCCTTAAAAAACAGAAGAAGGACTCCTTTTAATCTGTCCGATGGAATAGACTGCGTCTTCCAGTAGTGATTGCTTCCCTTCCGTTCCTCCGCTTCTCTACCGTTCCTCGGGGACAACGCCTTCCCGTCTTCCCCTCCGCCCAACCCCTCAAAATACCATATCCCCGTGGAAGTTGATGGAAAAATAACATTAGCGTTTCCCCGTGATACGAGGGATGGCGCTTTCACAATTTCATCGACCGTATCGCCACGCTTCTTCCCGTTTCGCTCGAATTTTTGCCATCGAAATCGTATTTTCCTCGGCTTGATCCTTGGTGGATTGTTTTTATGCTGTGGACAATTTAATTATTTTTCACGTGCCAGGTGGGCGGGGTGGTGAAAAATTGATCAGGGGACATATTGACGCCGAAAATTCGTAAAATTTTAAAGTTTAGCGTTTCAAAAGAATTATTGTCCTCGCCGAATGTTTGTTTAGAATCAGAGTTATCGCAATGGGTACATTGAGAAATACTGTTGCCATTGAAAATCTGGATTGAAGCTTGAAATGTCGTCCACCCCTCTACCTCCATACCTGTATCGATAAAGACATTTACGAAGCTCTAAATCTGTTCTTCTGTCAAATTAACTTATGATATAGTTAACTTTTTAATTTTTAAGTTGGCATTTTACATCAATTGTCTAAGAAAGTTAAGGCCTAAATATTAAGCCTAGCGATTAATGATGAGATTAATTTTCTATGTTTTTATAAATCAATAACAATAATTTATGCTGTAATTTCTATTGTGTATCTGAGGATGTTTATGGCAATGCTACACATGACGAATTTTATCCTAATAATTGAATACCTCTACTTGAGATGAACTGCGACTTCCAGCCAAGAGCACACTGCATCAAGAGAAAATTGACAAGATCAATATAAAAACTATTTTAACCATTAAATTATCTAATAGATTATCTAATTTCTCAAATTTCTATGTGAATCTTCCCACCACTTGACATAAACTATTTACTGGAAAAATTTAGCCAATGAAAATTCGTTTTTCGGGGAACGGTTTCCATGAACTACATTCACACAGAAAGAGATCAACTCAGTACCCTTTTAAAGTTATCATGAAGAAAAGCTCTTGTATCACAAAACACTTTTAGTTTATCTTAATGTAATGCTTCGGCTTTGCCCCTTTAAAAAAAAGAGGAATCAATCTGTATGACGTAAGCCCATGAGTGCCTACTCGTGTTCGTTTCGGCAATTTTTGCGTTCGAATTGAAGTTGGCTCGAATTAGATAAGCCCATGTGGATAATCCATTCTTTACCTGCGACAATCTTAGGTTCGACTTAAAAGCTTTGCGCCTCAGATAGACGGTCGATGACGGAAACGCGTGGGGGAGAGATAAGCTGCTTTTCAGCTGTAATGGTTCGAACACACCTGGCTTATATCATCGGGAATCAGCTGAATTAAACCGCACTTGGGAAACCAAGCATATGCCTCCATTTCAGCTTACAGAGTGAGGGACTCTCGAACGATCAAGCTACTATGGTTAAATGTTTTCCCCTTCCTTTTAATATTAAAAAAATAATGATCTTGGAGTCTCTGTGCACATAGTATGTTACTACTATTTATTTTTCTAATTTTTACACATATCAATCCAGTGATCACTGTGCATGTAGTATGCTTTAGTATGTTCTTTCCTAATTACCTTTAATGAGCCATTTTACCCTTTCCGTTCCAGTGAGTCATAATGGAATCACGTCGCTCTTTTTATAGCTACATCTATTAATATTGCCCGCTAACTCAATTCGAGCTCGTAGGCTATGGTATATAATTCCAGCAACAGGTTTTATGACTCGTCGTTCAGGAAAAAATATGATCTTCAGCTGTAGATGAGTATTGCAGTAGTATACTCATGCTCGCGAGTTATCGTCAGAGGGTATCGATGGTGGTGTGTACGCTATGTAAAAACTGACTGTAAGAGAATATTTTCACGTTTAAAACTTTAAAACTCGTTCTATAACATTCAACATTGGGCGTTTAAGGTTTCAAGCACTCACCACGAAAAATGTTTATTTTTTCGCAAAACATAACTTCATTCAATTTGGAAGCATGTCAGGAATATTGGTTCTAATTACGTTTAAACGAATTTTGAACAGATTTAAAAAAGATTCTCTGCTCATATTTTACACCTTAAAGTCATTTCAGTACAAAATATTAATTATTTTTTCATTATTTGGACCGGAAAGGGTTAATAAAATGTTTTTTTTAATAATTAACGATTTTTCATCAAATAAGATTTATTCGTATCCAATTTTTAGTTAAGGTTGAGAGTTAATAGCGAAAGGAATGAATTCAGTCTACAGTCGGGCAGATGGTTGAAAGACAAATTCACAATAAAAAGAATATGTAATATCTACAATTATATTTTCACTTAATAGTATTGAGAGTTTAAAAAAATGCATTAAGTGGATTATGAATGGATTAAAGCTCTTCTTTTTTTAAATAATGCTGAATAATCGCAGGGAATTCGATAACGCACTCTCTAGTTCGTACAAAATATGTAAGGGGACATTTCAATTACCAAAGGATGCTTTACTGAAATTTCCAAGACGTTCTGTAGCTTCAGCTGAACCACAATATATTCCTAGAAAAATATTAGTCTTGTTTTCACAAGTAATAACAATGATAAACATGTTTTTACATTTCAAAGTAGGGTCCTGCTTGTATCTCCCTCAGAATTCTACGCCTCGAGCAGTATGAAATGTAATCTGCGACAGAGCTGGGGTGTTTCGTATGTTTAGCAAAATCCCTTTCTCAGAGGATTTTGGTAAATAAAAAATTTAATTGAAAAATAGTCGTGTCTCATAGTTGTTCCATAACTAACTAAGCTAAAAGGTGTTAGGGATTACTTTTCAGAGAGATGAAATTGAACTATTGCTAATGGAAAAAGTCGAAGGCACAACTCAAAGGAATAAATTACTATCTACATCACTTATAATCGCTATCGGAGAACTAATAAATGAGTCCCTGTTTGAGGCTAATACACCGTTTCCATATTCCTTTACTTAACTGAACTAAGCTCTGGAAATTACGAATGTTCCAAATTAATGAAATCAGAACTCATTCGACTGTGGTCTCTAAATGTTCTCACAGAGTCAAGAGTGGGGGACGTATTCCATGTTGGAAATCCTACACATCATTCATGCGTACCACATTCTGTAATGCTCTCTATTTCAGAGAACTTGTGTGTTCTATTCAGAGGATGTTTGACGAAGTCCAAGTAGAAATGCGAAAGCTTCGTCTGGCAGTAACGAGATTTTCACGGTCCCTTCCTACCCTAGTGCACACTCAATGCAACTGTTCCTTCATTTGCTCTTTAACCATCCGCAAAGAAGTTTAAATAGCTGTCGCCTTCTCTCATAAATGGATTTCATCACGCGGAAAACATTGTGCGCCCGGATTAAACTCCTTCGAAAGCGGAAAAGGTTCGATAGAATTTCCATCATATGTCATGGATGACATCTTTCGCGTAGTTAGATTTTATTTGTACCAGCAGTACATTTCGACATAAAGAGCTTAAATTTCAAATCAAATTCATCTGTTATCTCGCCTAAATTAACATAAAACATATTGCGTAATATGTAATTTGCTCACATTTATATTTTGTAGAATTTCTGTAGAAGCAACTAAAATTTGATAGCTTTTAAGGTTTCATTATCTCTTTCCGCGATATTTTTTATGATTAAAATTAATTTTTGCCATTAATAAAAATATAAACGATATAGCATATTAAATAGCTAGTCGTTTAATAGCAATCCATGGCATATATCTGTTATTTTACTTCTAGGAGCTACATTTCAAGATTTTTTCGGATAGAAAATGTATCACAATAAAGCTCTAAAATTATATAATGAGCAATTGTGGCAGAGGAAACATTACTATCTGCATTCGCGCTTTTCATATAAGCTATTTAACAATAAAGAAGTTCCGAAAACCTAGAGATACCAATGAAAGTATTTGTAAGTTGTAAGTTTTAATTAGAGTAGACTTGCATTCAAGTTATTTAAATTTTAAAATTCTGTTGTTATCCATTCTGTTAAGAGTCATAGCCATTGGAATAGTAATTCCAAATCTCTCGCCTAATGCAATGGATAAAACTTTCAAAAACATCCCGAAATTTTCTAAAAGAAAGATTTTGTATAATTGGATTTCAAATCTTTGTTTCATATTTAGTTTTAAGTAACTTAGTATACTAATGAATCGCTTGTAGCGTCATTGATGACCTACTCATTTGTAACAATGTTTGATTTTGTAAATATAGAACGCGCGACTTGTAGGGTTTTAATATAAATGCAAAACCTTCTCAAAATATAAACCGAAGTATCAGAGAGAGCGCCAATTAATTAAAACCGAAAGGCACCGGCCCCTGTGACGTATATATGACGTCAATCTCTTAAGTCCTTGAATAGTAAGATATGACGTCAGATCACATCATTATAATCATAATATTACCGGGCCGTCATCCATATCTCTTCCGCTTTGACTCAACGTGAGTGGAGCATAAATAATATACGAGCCCGATACCAGATAATTACCTTCTTCCTATCACATAATGCGGACGAAGTTCATGTGATTCCCATTTAAGTAATCATATTAAGGAACACCGCCGAACTGCCGAAATATTCATCCTACTTAGAATACGAGATCGTGGTATACGAAAGTCTAACATTAATTAAGTGAATGAGGAAATCGTATTCCAAGAATTGGGAGTGTTGATTTCAGTTCCGTCCATCCCCATCTCGCCTGTTTGAGTCTTGAGTAAATAGTCATCTTGTTGGTCAACATGAGCTTTTGGGAAAACCGGACCATTACAGGATATACGTTCTGCTGTCGTATCGCGAAGGAAATTCATTTTGTGGGCCATCGTCGGCGTTCCTTCCGGCGGAAGAAGTTCGGTTTTGGGAAGACAGCGCAAACTTTGAAACAAGGACGTGTTACTGTCGAGAAGAGAAACTCGTTTTACCAAAGTCGTCTTGGGTCCTACGAGATCATCCCATGTGTACCATCATCGCACGAGGCTGAGACAACTGAAATCTGTTCTACCCTTACTTTTTTCCTCAACCATATCCCTTGCCTCCTATTCCTACCTTGTCTTTTTCAATCCCTCCCACCATGAAACTCTTGAAAGATAAAAAGTTCTTTATTTGCCAAATTTATGTAAACGTTCCCAAAATTAGCGGATCCCAGAAACCTTAGGTATTAATTTAATGCTTCAAATACTAATATTTACGTATTTTTAAAGATAGCGACGGATAAGACATAACTAGCTGATTAAGTCTAAATTCTATGGTATCAGGTTGGACTTCATTGAACGACATTAGAGATGTTTAATAAAATGTAGTAAATTTATACACTTAAATATATATTTTAACTTGTTTCGGAGAAATTTATTGACCTGGTGATGGCAACTTAACTGAAAACGGTCGAAAAATATTTTTAGCGTTGAAATTTATTAAGTTTTATTATTTATCTAGCTAATTTTGATTTACCATTTAATCAAATGGTTAATGGTAGATATCTGGGGGTTACACCATTACTTTTTCTCAGGTAGAAATTTGTATGGTCGCCGTCCTAATCCGGACCCTTAGCTCGCGTTCGCAGCTCAAAAGCGCCCGACCCTCCCATCATGGGGGACCATAAAAAAACTGACCGCGTGGAATACGATTTAAAAAGTTATAAACAATAAATTGTTGCTTATTTGAATTGTTTATAACTTTTTAAATCGTATTCCACGCGGTCAGTTTTTTTATGGTCCCCCATGATGGGAGGGTCGGGCGCTCTTGAGCTGCGAAGGAGAGCTAAGGGTCCGGATTAGGACGGCGACCCTACAAATTTCTACCTGAGAAAAAGTAATGGTGTAACCCCCAGATATCTACCATTAACCAATCAAATACTATGAGACCGATATAAATTTGGAGGAATATAGGCTACGGAAAATTTTGTTTTAGATTAATGGATTTATAATAAAATGTAGCCCTCTTATACTCGTAGCTACGCTCGTAAGTAAATAATTCCATGAAAAACAACAAAAATTAAGACATGCATACATTTTAATCAGTGTGTCAGAAGTCAGTGTCAGCAGTCGGTAGTCAGTAGTCAGTGTGTCAGTAGTTTAGTGCACTAACGACAAATAAAAATTATGTTGATAGATTAAATTCTTCCTACTTGAAAGTGGTGTAGTTAGGATGTGATAACTATTAATTATGTAACAAGGTACGTACTATCAGTTGTTGTTGAGGATAAGAAGAGGAGAAGAGCGTGGTCTTAGTAGGTCAAATCAGGTGTCAAACATACATATATCTTCTCTTCCTTGAAGATTGCAAAACTGCAAACCCCTTTAAAAATTTCCTTATTTCTGTATGTAGTTTTACCGAGGATTGCTGTCTTATATTAGTCGAAATCGGTTGTAATGAATACATTTTGTGGAAGATACGAAACATTTCTGATTTGTTTGGGTTTCGTTGTGTTAGATATCTGCATTATTTCGTACATTTATATTGTAGTTTAAAAAGTTTCTCCTCTTCTCTTTCTTACAATAGTTTCTCCCAGTTTAAATTTGTAAGTTTCTTCTCTTTCACATCAAATAGATCCTAGTTTCACTGGCATCATGACAACCCCATCTGATACTTCTTCCTTACGTCAACTCCCTTCTAAGTGCCTGATTAATTAAATTAACCTTGATCCGATCTGACTACACCAGGTTATAGCTTAAGTGTCCGTAATCGATTCACGCTCACGTCAATCCCCACAGGTGCGCCTATGATAAGGGTACTGGTGATGGTTATCTGTTTATCTTGCTGAGACGTTGACACCAAATCCACCGAAGGGACGTCAACTTTCGGTTGCTTCTAACAAATTAGCATCGGACGCGATGAAATCCTTGTTGATATTAGATTTTAATCGGTGGACTGAGGGCATAAACGATCACACGTGAGTAGCACGTAAATTACTGAACGCAAAACGCGGAACTAATGAGCAACTGAAGGCAGAAAGAAAATTTGCATGTGCCTGCGAATGGATCGGACATCCATCAAACATATTTATTTGAGGAAACGGAAAAAATTAGCCATACTCAGATATTCAAATAACTGTCCTTGGTAAGTTTATGCGTTTGTGGGTAAAGGCAAAGGGTTGATGGAGCGTAAGCCCAATCATTAAGCATTAAATTACGTTGTAGTATGTGGAGGTAATTAGCTGGTAATAATATGCATTACTTAGTATGCCAATATATATCTCCTTATTTAAAAAAGAGCATTTTTTCCGTTGGAAATTTTGTAATTAATTTTCACCTTATATATAAATAATTATGATATAAAGAAACCTTGAAAGAAGACCTATGTTTGAAGGCACGTAGAGCTACTTAAACCGACATCACTGAATAGAAAGAACTTTGTTATTTTCAACATAAATTACCGTTATCGTAAGCTTACTTGCTCCTTCTGGTACCTTTGGGTAAGCTTTCGAAATTTTCTTCATCCCTATATATGAAAAATTAAGAACCCTAAAATGCCTATCTAATTAGTATAATCTGTACAAAATAATGCACTTCGAAATTAAAATATACTTTTCAGAACATATTAACGGTATACTGTAATTTCTAAGTGGATTTGTAGAATTAATTTCTATCAGATTTCACTTGATACTATTAATTATGTACGAAAGAAGTTAATAAGTTAAACTTTACCTATTGAAAATCTCTGCTCCATATGGGGTCACTTCTACCCATGCCTAAACACCCTACGATCTTATTCCGGAATAATATAATCACTAATTAAGAATTAATCTCCTCTGTTTCTTAATGTATACATTTTTTATATAACTTTTGTAATACCTTCGTTCACAACATCACAACAAACGATGTACAAATATTTCCAACTCCATATATAGAATTCTCTCAGTCGATACCGGCACGAATTCTTGGATCGAAGGAGCTTCGAGAGCAGTAGGTTGATTGGAATGAGTCAGCGATGGCATGAGGAGGGTTTTAGGGTGCGATGCTCGGAGCACAAAATCATGACGCCATCTGGATTCTCTCAGCCGCCTTCGCTTCCTATACGCAACTCAGGCTGTGCCGCGTGGGGATTGTTCTGGTTTTGAAACTTAAATCTCGAAGTTCCAGGAACGTTTCCTTTCATCTCGATCCATAAACTCTTAAGCAAAGAGTGCCTGCAAACCATAGGAGAATTCCAATTTCTAGGAAGAATTCAAGTGTTGACTTACTGAAATTGAATTTTCATATATTGCTAAATATTTTGAACGGCAGTCTGTATTTCTAGTACGTACAAGTTTTGCAACGAAGCTTCTTTGAGGAATCTTCTCTTTATTGATATAATTTTCAGATATCTCTTTTTAGCAACAAACCTTCGTTCTTCGTGAGCAGCTCTTAGTATTTTGTTTACTTTTCTATCTCTTATCGTCGATTTTTTTATTTCATAAAGCACATATTTGCTCTATTGATATAATATTTGCTTGGCTATTCCTTAAGTTGAAATGAGTTACATTATTTCTCAATTCCTCTGCGTTATTCCGCGGGTATTTTCTCTTTCATTACTTTTACAGTAAATAGTAGTATTCCTTGATTGGCAGAGTTACTACGTATTTTGTGTGTATCTTAAAATTTTCCGTGTTCCAAATTCAGCCCCTTTCTCTTGATTTTGCTTAATTTATGGAACTAAAGGAAACATTTTCCAGAGCTTTCTGTCAAAGGGAGCAACTTCTGTGCAGTTTTAAATATATTAAGCAATTCTAAAATCTCTCTAGATTTTCGACTTAGGAACCAAATAGAACGCATCTTTTTAGTGCTTTCTGACATTTCGCTTTGACTGAAATATGAAAGGTAACCCGTGACAAATGTTACGTATTCTACCATATTGCGGCCCTTTCCAAATTATATTTAGCGTTAACCATTTATTCCGTATTGTTTAATTCTGTTGGTGGCCTCAAGTAGCTATTTAGGCGATCTTTCTTTTATATTAAGACTATGTTAACTTCTCAACAGATATTTTCCTCAATTTATCCATAACTTAGCAATAGTTTATAAGCTGGCCGGATTTAGAATTTCAATTTTTAAGAAAAAGCAGTGGTATTTGCCGTTCCTTAATCATAGAAAATTAATGTAAAAGGGGTATTGGAATGTTTATCGAGGTATATTTTAAGGAATTCTTATAATGAAAGACGTTTTGAAGGAAATTCTTGAGTTTCGTAAATATACATCAAATGATATTGTTCCCGTCAGAGCGCAGTCTCCGATGGACCAAATATGCATCACACACTCCTGTCTCATATAAGCATCACGTAGAGGACTTTTCCGTAGCACTCATCCATGGTGTTTGTTGGCTGGTGACAAATCGTTTAACAATAGGTACATATTTACTCTTTAAGTTTCGGAAGGCCATACCCCTCTTCCAAACTTCCCCCGATTTCGCTAACATAAGCGGGGCTCTGTTACGGATGGAGCATCTTCCCAAGTCTCATCCATCACGCGAAGCTGTGGTTAGCTGAGTTTTACTCTGTTTAACTACGTCTATCAAATCCGAGATAAGTAATCTTTATCCGATACAAGCGTCAGCTTGGCAATCCGAACAATTCATCGCATTGTTTTAACGAATTCGGCTTTAAACTTGATTGTATCATGAAAACGTATTCAATACGTATTGCAGACACTAAATGAAGTGCATTTTCATTATTATTTTAACAAAGATAAATTATTGCGAGTTTATTTTCAAAGTTTAAAAAAACTGGAAACTGATATTTGCAATTCTTAGTTTATTTATTACCTCTTGATGAATGTAATCAAACAATCAGTTCAATTTACAGATTATACTCTTAAATTAGATAATTACTTATTAGGGAGACTTAATTGATTCCTCGAAGGAAGGTGTATTTTCATAGTTTAAATCACTCATGAATTGATCACATTGTGTATTGTACGAATGAACTGAAATTTAAAATGATAGACACAAGTTATAACCAACTCGGTCGCGAAAAAAATTCGTTTTTTTGCTGATTTAACACATTCCAAACAGTTTCCCGCTATCTCCTCAGAAGAATCCATCACTATTTAAAAATCAAATCAAATATGATTTCGCGATATAAAAGGCCTCGATTATCTGTTTGGAGTTAATGTTCAAACTTCGCGTGACGTCTCGACTCTATGAAAAGTATGATGGAAACAAAGTTAACAACGTCGATTTCTAAATCAACATCTGAGAATATCTTATTTTCACATAACTCAAAAGAAAATATACATAAAAATTACAATGAAATCAATCTCTATATGTACGATTTCTGAATAAAGAGTTTATAAATGCTTGCCGTCAATCCCAAATCAAATGGCAATATAAAATTAATTTTACGCTATGGCTTTTCAGTTAGGATTCATTAGATAAATTACCGTAGGATCCTTTTTGGTTCTGCTGTTTCTTCAAAGATTCCATTAATTTATTCTATGAAATGTTGGTAACTCAAAGAAACATTTATTTTATTGATTATTTGCCGCTGTTTGACTATGGTCAGGTGGCAGCCCGAGCCATAGTCTACTTCTCAATACAAACACCCAGAAATACAACGATATGCCTTAATTCATACAACGTCCAACTGTGAACCATTCTAATACGCATGCACTCCAAATATCCTATAATTACAGTTACTGAATAACCAGTTTTCACCATTCCATTGCTAAGCCACTCATCATTTGATCAAATTGTCTATCATTGCGCTTACAACCTATGAAATGTACAAAAACTTCACCATCATTCCAATGCAATAAACTATAACATCTACATCTACTCGTAATATTTTTCGGTATGAATTTGAAGACCAATTCAGGCAATATGTTCCATTCATTTACCCTTCTATTAATAAACGAATATATTCCTCATGGAACAATAGCGCTCATAGTTTTCAATGTATTGTCTTCTCACATGTTTGATTTTAACGATATAACAGATAGAAAAGTAAACTTCGCCATCTCTCCTTGCAACCAACTGCGGCGGATTTCTACAATAAATAGAATTTGAAGTTTGTTGATTTTTCCTCATATCTCTGAAACTGAACTAAAAGTTAATCATACATTATGGAAATAGGTAAAGGCCAAAATTTCCGGGCCATCTCGTACTTTGATCTTAACAAACAAAAATCAAAAATTAATTCAGAAACCTATTATCATTGGATCAGTGATGAATTTTATTATCTTAATAATTTTTTGTCTGCTCTAGTATATATCGAAGATCGGTAGAGCACGGGTCAGGTCGTCGAGGAGAATGAGTGGATTTTTGAGGAGAGAAGAAAAATGAAAGGCTGGGAACAATAGCTGTGGGATTTCGGGAAAAGACAGGAGTAGTGGGGGAATGAAGCAGAGAAGATGGACGTATTGACCGCTCCCTTTGGCATAAAAGGAAGGTTCGCTTGATCGATAATTCCAGAGGATCGCCTTGTGGGTGAAAGGGTGGCTTACGTGATAATGACGAAAGAGTCCGAAGGAGATAAGGGATATCCCCAGAGAATCGCCATCAATGCGTGTGCTCGGGATCGCCCCTGTGAGTGAACGGACATTAGCCAATTCCACAACATTCTTTGAAGATCAAGATCAATATTATTGTATTATCGTTACTCTTTGCGGATCCGTCAATATATTAACATTATATCCTTTAACCATTCTGGTTTTGGCAACGCACCCATCATAGCATACATACAAGTAAAGGTAAACATTGTTAATTTTGTAATGAATTTTTAAACATCCTTAACGCAATTACCAGTGGTTATATTAGCTCCAATTTTGGCGTAGATAGGGCAAATAAATGAAAAATTCTCTAACCACAATTTGATCCAATATAACACCGGGAATTGTGCAATTTATCTTTGAAAATGTATCGTAAAATTACTAATATTTACCCTATGCATCATAAATCGAAATTTGATGAATAAAGTTTCGTGTAATATATATAAATTTACAGGCATACATTTCAGCTACATTGGAATAACAGCTTCTTGTTAATTCCTTACTTATATGACTACCAGGAAATAGTCTTTCACATCTCCTAAAAATCATAATTCTGTACAAAATTAAGTGATGTAATTAGCTCGCCTAATTGTGACATCTAACACTAGCATATGCAAGATCTCGCATGTACTTAATTTTAGCGTAATAACCAAAGAGTTTATCGGCAAAACTGAGCCTTACCATTAACTGTTTACTCAAGGCTATAACTAACTTAATCCTTATTTTTGATACCCTCTTTGTAGTTTCCTTTTTATTTTAACATTGAAACGAAGTTTTATTGATTGAAAAAACTCCACATCCCGGCCAGCATTGAAGATTGAAAGTATCCTTATTTTTGATATCCTCTTTGTAGTTTCCTTTTTATTTTAACATTGAAACGAACTTTTATTGACTGAAAAAACTCCACATCCCGGTCAGCATTGAAGATTGAAAGTATAATAAGCACGCCTTCGGATATGGAATATATGTAATAGAGCTCAATACTTGTATTCTGTGAGTCAACAACACTGAGATAAATCAAAAATAAGGTACGCGATAAAATTACCGATTCAGTGATCTAAATTTCCATTCAAATTTTAACTGCTTCATCTCTTTCCCGAGTAACGCATGTTCTTTATGGTCTAACATATCCCATCCTAGTTCAGTGGTTGACGTCACGTACGTTTTAGCACGTCTCTCCTTCAGCTGTTTTTCCCACGATAACCCAGTTCCTTTACGACTCCTCCTGCCCTTCTCAGAAACTTCGATTCTAAGATCACCAAAGTGCGGAAGTGAGCAACGGAAATGAGGAAAAATCCCTTCGCCTCAATGGGTAAATTATTTTGGCAAAGCTGAGTTTCCGGAATTCAAGGTTGTGTACTCGGTCTTGGAATGATTTCTTTTAATGTATTTGTAACTTTATTCGTTTTTCACATCCTAAAAAAGCATTTTGACATTCAACGAAAGCAAAAGCGCCCCAATCGTCACCTATGCGAACTGGCTTGTATGTGAATGCCTCGGAGCAGTACTCAAGTTATTCCATTGTAATCAAAGAAAGAAGCGTTCCCATCTTAATAGAGATAATTGGCAACGCTAATTCTGTAAAAACCAAGTGAAACATAATATTTCTCAGATTTTGCGTATTTTTTCTACGGTATGGTAAAGAGCTCAAATAACGAAGCTGACTGAATCACTGTTTTGGAGAAGGGCTATACTTTATTTAATTAATTAATTAATTTATTCATTAGTACTACAATGAGGCACCAAGCCAGATGGCAGTCATTCCTATGGAAGGAGGGACAAATAAAATAATCTGCCTGGTGTTCACCCTAGTCGGGAGGAAAACCCCCCAAACCCTCCCGAAGGTAGTACGTCTTACATATTATTACAAAATTACAAAAATAGTTCAAAATTTACAACAATTATACAATATTCCAAAATTACTATATTTAAAAAATCACAACAACATTACAATAAAATCATGAAACCCTTTTAATTTCATTGATGAATACATTATAAGAATGGAGAAACGATTCTGAAACATCTCCAGGTACATTTTACATACCATTCTACTATTCCCCGATTATTATCGTCATATTTTTATTATCGTCTATATTCAACCACAAATTGCGTTATAGAAAAAGTAATTAAGCTGTATTTCCACTTACAATGTGCAACTCTCGAGCGTCATTCACTCATCAAATTTACATCACCAAACTCCCACGTCCAACACGTGTATTCGGAAAAGTTGACTTAACTAAACCTAGGCGGAATCCCAAGGAAGAACCTCTTTCCTAGGTAAAAGCCAGTACGTGCGAGATTACCTGACGCCCTTTGCCTTGTCTTTTCTTAAATAAGCTAAGAACTTTCGAATAAAATAAAGTTAGCACCGTTCTCGAATAGCAACTTGGCGCTATTTATTTTCCAGAGCAGGGGTAGAAAACAATTTACTGATCGTGCGTCAATTATGTTATTTGTATGTGAGATACGTAATACAAACAACTATAGTATTGCGCCAGAAATTACAATGGTGTATTAAAAAAATATCATTAAACTATAGTAAATGCCCTCTTGAGATATCATAGGTATGATATTTTATTTGTGTAAGTAAATTTCTTCATGAGTAAATATGTGCGTTGTTGGAGACATCATTTTTTACTTTCTCCATATACGAAGTATAGAGAAAGTATTGTTTTCATGAAAAAATTCGACTTCGAGATTTCAACGGAAATACATGTTTTGGGGTCCATAGAACACGTTTTGACTATTTTCGGAATGATGTCTGTGTGTATGTGTGTGTGTGTGTGTGTGTGTGTGTGTGTGTGTGTGTGTGTGTGTGTGTGTGTGTGTGTGTGTGATTGTGGGCACTCTAACGTGAAAACAATTAGTCGTATCAATACCAAACTTCATATATAGTACTGTGGTGTGTGCTGTCAGAGTTGATTAGTTTATGGAGTAAATCGGTTAACCGGAAGTCGAGCTTTATTCATTAAAGCTCATTTCCGGTTTTCAAAATATCTCCATAAATATGATATATACGTGTATTGTATTTCATATAAAAGTTTTAGATAATGCATTTTGCTATAACTTTTGTATTTAACATATTTTTTTATCGCCGGTTGTTTAGGAGTTATTCGTGAAATACTGATAAACCGGAAGAAGATGATTATGTACTTTGTGGGCGCTCTAGCATGAAAACTATTTGTTGGATCAACGCCAAATTTCATATATAGTACTTTTATTACAGTCTTTAGAGTTGATTAGTTTTTGGAGTAAATCGGTTAAACGGAAGTCGAGCTTCATTCATCAAAGCTCATTTCCGGTTTTTATAATATCTCCATAAATATGAAATTTAGGTGTATACTATTATTTATTAAAGCTCTAGAAAATGTAATTTACTATGACTTATGTATGAAACATATTTTTGTATCACTGATTGTGTAGGAGTTATTTGTGAAATACTGATAAACCGGAAGTTGCTGATTATGTACGTTGTGGGCACTCTGGGCGCTGGGGCGAAAGGCCAAATTCATCGTTTTTCATCGAACATGTCCCGAAAAACTTTATTTAAAACGTTCGTGACGTAAAAGATAATATGATATAAATTAATCACTTATCTTCCAAGTTTAGATTGAATATAGAGTTCGAAAATACTGTCGTAGATAAATATTTACATCTTATATATGGAGAAAGTCATGTGCTGGCCACAGCAGATTTTTAATTTTGGTAGAAATGCGTTGTTCTAGTTTCATCTGTTCCATCCCAAGTAAAAGAATCTGATGTGGCCAACACATGACTTTCTCCATATTTATTGAAAACAGAACCCTTTGCCGTTAATATATAAATAACTCCAAAACAATAAATGTTGCAGGAAAATGTTTCATACAAAAGTTGTAGTAAAATACTTTATCTATAACTTTGTATGCAATTGTATGTATCTAAATTGCATTTTAACAGAGATATGTATGAAAAACTTCCATTTCTGGATAAACAACAACTTCCGGTTAACAATTATTGAAGAATAACTCCTAAACAATCAGTGTTACGAAGAAATGTTTCATACTAAAGTTGTAGTCAAGTACATTATCTATAACTTTTGCAAATAATTGTATTTACCTAAATTGCATTCTGACAGAGATATTTAAGAAACAAAACTTTGTTCCGGATAAACCGTAACTTCCGGTTAAGCGATATTCATCAAAAACTAATCAACTCTTGGTATTGTTAGGAAAATACTAAATATGAATTTTGGAAATGATCGGATAATTGCTTTTTAAGATAGAGCGCCCACAAACTTTTTTACCACAGATAGACACACAGACATACTGACACACAGACACACAGACAGACATGTTCGGGAAAATAGCGAAAACGAACTCTATGGGCCCCATAACATCTATTTCTGTTGAAATCTAGAGGTCGAATTTTTTTGCGAGTACAATACTTTCTCTATACTACGTGTAGGGAGAAAGTAAAAATGGAAAATATAGTTAAATATAGTTAAACCGTATAAAATGAACCATTCTTAAAATGCAACATTCTTTCATCACATTTTGATTATAAAGTCATTAAGTTAGTCGGACCTTATGAAACGTCTTAATCGAATATACTACGGTTCACGGCCCTGATGACAGCTGTAGAAGTCCGAAAACTTCCGTAAATAAATTCGCCAGTAAATTCGAACTTCGTCAGTTTCACTTGTTCAGTTCGCATTTAATGTTTTCTTCGGTAAGTAGCACAAGGTTACACCTGGAATGCCATTTTCAATTCCAGGAAATCGAGCTCGTTTAATTTGCAGTTACATCTCAAAGAAAATGACACTTTACCAGGCTTATTTATTTTCTATCATCGGTCGAGTTAACACGGATCCGAGTGAAAACGTAATCGCGTATTCTAGCACGGGAGAACAAGGTTTCCGAGCGGAGTATTTACGTAAGTTACGAGTCTGTGAAAACGTTTCACCGCTCTAAACTTCCGCCTTCAAAGCGAGAAGAAACAAATAACTTGACCACGCCTATGTTGACGAAACCTCTCCGCATATTTTCGTGCGTTGTAACCTCGTTTCGTAGGCGAAATCACGGAGATTAGCGTGGCGTGGATTGAAAGGGACAATGGGAAACGGGAATCATAAAGTGCGCGTTATTAAAGATAAACCATTCCCGGAGTTAAATTCAACGTCCCTGTGGAAGGATTTCATGTCAGCCCCCTCTCAGCGTAAAGAGAAGCTGAAATACACGCTTCTTTTGCTCCCTTCTCCGCTTTCATCTCCGTCGGCGCCACATCAAAGCCTCTCTCGGCAAGCGATATGATTCGGAGGAAATACGGTGATCGCGTTGTTGCCGTTCGGAAGGTCCACAGGAAGCTGCGGTTTTATCTTCTCCGGTGCAATCCGAGACCACGCAGTCCCTCCGCAACGAAAAAAGCAGAAATATTGTGGTGTACTCGGCGGAGCACCTGTATTCATCGACTGACACCACAGTGAAGCTCTCAGAACAACTTTAAACAAATATTTCAACCCTAAACTAACGTCAAAGTGGCTCCTCATTCAAAGGGCTAAAAAATGCAATTAGGTGTGATTATTACATCTGTTTATAACGAGTTTACTAAGTCTACTAAGTATACATTTGAAAAGCGAACATTTTCGTAGAAATACGAATGTATTTTAATGAAGTAATACTTCTTTATAGATTCGTGTTTAGTGCAAGACTGTATTATATTAGTATATATTTTCATTTTGTATCATATTATATAGATTTATATATTATTATTTTCTGTAATTTTTAATAGATATTTATTTTATTTTGTTGCGTCATTTTATTTTTTAAATAATTATGTCATATTTTTGGTTAAATGGAATATGAGACTCAAATATCTCACTTTCGCAAACAAAATTCCCTTAGTAATAACAATGATAGTAATAATCTCTTTATATTAGCCATAAGGAACTTCAAACAATGCCTTTTAAGTCTTCGGAATATGTTGTGTTTTAGAGATAGTTGAGTCTATACGTAAATGATAATATATCGTTCATATCTCATCCTTTTTACCATGCTAATGGAGGATACTTGATTAATTCGTCACGTATTGAATATGATATAAAGTAATTGATATAATACATATTCGTTTCCTAAGTCTTCCTTTTAAGCTTTTCAGTAATTGTTGAGTTTTCGGAATAGTTGAGCCAACTTGTACATGATTATATTTCGTTAATATCTCATCCTTTTCCCGTGCTAATTGAGGACACTTGATGAATTCGTCAAGTATTGAATGTGATATATATTATTTAATATGATATATATTCGTCGTACCTGATTATAATGAATGATACATTCGTCTTTACTCTTTCGATGTCATATTAATTTTGAAGTTAAATTATGGGTTTGCGTAATATGTAAATTACGGCCGAAGGAGCGAGCTGAAATGCAAGCACGGTATTGATTTATCAAAATGCATTGCTGTGGTAATTGACAACACATCGCGTTTCCATCATATTTAGTTGAATTACAAAATTACAACTGAAATGAAGATGAGTCGGCAACTGTATTATATTTAAAGTACGAAATTTAAACTATAGCATAAATTAAACAATACAAACTAACAATGAAACCTTGAAACGGGAAATATTATTATAGACCCTTAAAATAAAAGTAATTTTTAACGATCCCCAACGGCAATACCACAGGTACTCAATGCCTTCTAATTATCACTACCTTTCAGGAGAATGCTTTTTATAAATAATTTCCTCTACATTTTTCCCAGAAGCCGGAGATAAAATTTTCTAAATAATGTTATCGGTCCTACTCGATACACGGAAGTAATATCAGAAACTTTTCTTTAAAAGATTTCTAGCCAATATTAATACTATCCTAATATTTTGAAATAATTGGGTGCTCCTACTAACACTTGTCATTTTCAACTTATCGTTATTTCAGCAATTTCATTAACGTCACTTTTTACGCAACCATTTCTATGATTATAACCATCTCAGTGCTCAAAATGGAGCAAGAGCTCAAGGCTTCTTTTAACTATTTTCAAGACGTTCAACTCGAAAATGAGGTGAAAAGACTTCTGCATCTTCATTTTACAATATTATATTTTCATCACATGACGATGACATCCATTTTTGAACTTATCCAATTGTCAACTTATCCAATTTTAAAATTTATAAAGATCATTCAAATCAGAAATACGATTTATCTGTTGTCACGCACCATTATCGTTTCTTAGAATCATCCCTATTGTGGAAACTGTTGGTTGCTACAGGAGATTGAGTTTTACTCAATGACTGTATGCTGTCAAAAGGGAATTTGCACGCGGCTGTTGTTAAATAAATATTTAAGTATGTTCTTAAGCCGTTGGCAGGTGCAAGAAGGTTTCTACAGGCGCAGTTCAAAGAATTCCGCGTATCTAAGGGAATAATTTCGTTGTCCGAAGGTCCCAATAGTCCCTCAAAGGATCATTCCAGGAATGCAGATGTTCCGTTATTCCCGAAGGATTCCCAGAAACGGAGCCAGCCGAACTCTGGTTGCTCCTGCCAACGGCTTAAGGAATGTATCCATCTCTATCGCATAGTCCCTTTAGGATAAAAGCTACATGAATGAATTAAACAGGAGGAGATGTTTGATGGTCCTCTTTAAGCTTCACCTGTAATTGAATTAACGACACAGAATCAGGCGTAACTTTGTGGTAATTATTAACTCTAACAAAATTGAGGAATCTTTTACTAAAGCACAGAAAAAGTACAGAAACGACCATGGTTTCGCAGCATGTTGATGTTGATATCCTGTGTTTTTTCCTATCCTTTTACCTGATGATGCAGCCATGCTGCGAAACCATGGTCTGTACTTTTTCTGTGGTTTAGAAAAAGATTCCTCAATATGGATTTTGTAATTGAATTTCTTTACGACTACTCTTCATCCATCTCTCTTGACTTTTCGAAAATTTAAAAAGAAAACTTGGAATGAAGGCTTCCCAGTAGCATCAGCAAGGTGGGTCTGATACTGAAATAATATCAGAAAATATCTCATGCTTTCCTTGTGTATCTGCTGCCGGAATGTATTTATGTGTTTATTGCACAATACCGCTGCAGTTAGCCGCTTATGAAGATAGTGACGTTAACTTATGAAACAATTAAAAAAATATTCCTATTCATCGGTATAATAAACCCATCTATATAAAATATAAACATGCTTAAATACAATAATATAAATATACAATACATATACGAATCGTTATAAAAACACACAGTGCTGTGAATTAGTTATAGGTAAGCTATGAATTTTAAACAACCTTGAAACAGTATCTACACGACTAGTCAATTCTTTACGGGCTTCCAACCGTGCCGTCCCGACGGATAAAACCGAAGTTTCGGTCGCTGTTTCCGCAACCATCATCGGGGGAAAGTGTCGAAAGGCCGCCGAAACGTCTGTTTTATCCGTCCGACCGACACGGTTGGAAGTCCGTGAAGAATTCCTGCAAAGATCAGATTATCTACGTGGAAAGATTTGTTTCGTTTGTTAGGTGAGAGATGCGCATCTTTGCGTTCGTTCCATTTCTTCGTCACCTGTTGAGCCACGCCCCCCTTCGCCGAACGAAGGTCAAGAAGAGAAGTACCATCCTCTGGGAAGTGAAGGGGAATCTGTATTTCGGGAGTCTGCTCTCCCTCGGGAAAGACTTATTCGGTCCCCTCAACTCCCGACAAGGACGAAGGTGCGCGTTGCAGAAATCACGCGAAGAAGACCCGTAGCGGGAGACCGCAACTGTGGAAGGATACTCAGCCCCATGCTCACGCGTGACTACGCTTCGCTGTCGCTCTTAGGGAAACTTTTTACTCTTTTTTGTGGTATTGACAGAAGAAGGGAGGTGGTCTAACAATATTATGTCTCGCAAGAACTTACTTTTCAAATATATAACATTTTTATATATTATATATAATACAATATATTCTTTTATTCCCTCTGGACTCCCAATTAATAAAAGAGTGCAATTTAGCAGCCTTTGCTGTTTTATCATACTGCTTTTAAGTTCGTATTTTGACGGTCAAACATCGATCGTAACATAGAGCTGAAAACTAAAGACAGTAAAGTGATCTACCTCAAGCTTACTAAATTTCTCCCAAAACAGGATGTATTTTTTGTGGAATTTTGCATTTTCTATTTAAAATAATCCCGATTACAGAGTTCCACCAAGCTAAGGCCTCTTCGATTGAACTTAAGTTTCTCCCTTTAAATTTAGATAAAAATTACTCCACTTTTTATTAATTTTCAAAATTTATATTCACTTAAGATTATGCATATTGATTCATTGGTCTAAGAAATATCAAAATAATTTGAAAGCGGAGGAGAATGGAAATTTTATATTTTCTTTCAACTATTGAACTATTTTCTTCTAAAATTACGACAAACTTGCTAATACGTTTTACATTTTAGCTTTGCAGAAACTTCTTTTGGAAATCCGCAAAGAGGATGCTTTTGAATGCAATTGACTATAAACATAATTCTACTAATGGAAATAAATTTAATCTATAGAACGCTGTTCATTTTTAATGAATTATTCGCCACAGCAAATACATATTAATATTTGTTTTACGCAGCAAAAGCTTGAGTAATCACCAACTAAGTGGATTTCAATTAAGTATTTATAGAGCTAATATTTAATGAAGGATTTAAATGACGTATTTATTGAAAATGCCCTTGCTCCCTTCTTGCCCTATCTTTCAAATTTCAGTTTTGTAATATAAAACGAAAATTGGGATTAATATAAATTTGTAAAAGGTTGAATATATTTCCATTATAGAAACTTAATAAATGTTAAAGATTTTTCAGGTTATAACTTTTTGTAATTAATTAGAATTAATTAATGCCATATTAGTTAATGACTTTGTCTTTACCAAAAATGTATGTATTAATTCAAAGCGACCCTAATGATCGGTAACTATCATAATTTGCGATCGATTAGATTTGTATTTCTTTTAATAACTCAGAAATTTAGCGCAAGAAAATTAGTTTCAACCTGCAGAGCGTTGCGTCTTTGACATGTATAGGAAATAAAAAATAATAACCTATGAAATATTCCTCTTCTCGCTAATTTAAATTGCTTCCCCTTTCTACAGTAAGCCAGATTAGTTAACTTTTTAGGTAAACATCAGTCTCTGAAAAAAATGGATTACTAACATATAAATCTTAGAATTAATACGCTCACTGCAAATAATCTACAACATTCAAGTCGCTAGATATCAGGATTTAGTGTTTAGGATCTTAACATTGAAAGAAAACTATCGCAACTGCTGTTCTCATTTGGATTCATGAAAGAAAGGGTGATTTGCACATATGGAGCATGTTGACGTTTCGAAGTTATACTGAAATTCCTGATTCGACCACAAAATGAATATAACAGTCTTCTTTTTCATCTCATTGTGAGTGTGTCATCCAACATAGATTCTGAGCTTTCGAGTTGTACATATATCATTCATATTTCTTCCGATACCGCAAGAAAGTGAGTATAGTGATCCAGAATAAATATCATAACTGTCACTTTCCACAACATATAAAAAAGCATTAACAGCTAAAGTATCATACGCAGTCTCTGGATACTGAACATTTAAGTTCTAAAAGTTACCTCTCACATCCCTATAATGGAAGCGAGGTGTTGCAAAGTTGCGTGCCTAGTGCATTTTGAATCAGAGTCGAAGCGAACCGTATCGTAACACTGCCGTAGGAAACCACAACCAGAGAGTACTTTACACAAGTTTAACTTTTCTCTCACACTCCCAACCCCCATTATATCCAACCACGCCACTCAGGAAGCTGATAAAAGTTGAATTACGCATCCCGAGGGTGGAAAATTTCGTTACGCCTTGTTGTTGCAAAATGGCCAGTTCCCGACGGTGGATGCAGTAGAGGCGCCGAACCCGTCCTCTCTCCCAGATTGGGATACTAACTGTGGATCCTGGCCCAACTGGGTTTTATCCACCGTATTAAATATTAAATTATATTTCAATGAAATTTCCTGCACATGAGAAAATTATAAGTGGTCCTGCCTAAGTCTAAGACCAAGTTTCCGCATGAAAGTAGTCAAAATTGATGAATAATAATGATACTTAAAAGATTTCCCTGTATCTACACATTTCAAATTCTCGCCCATTTTCGCGCGAATTCAAATAACTGAAAAGATAAAAGCCTAAAATTTTTAAATTTATAGTATAAATAAATAATTAAGGGGAGTAAATAAGCAAAGAATTGAATTAGAGAATACGTTTATGTCATTTGTGAAGAATTTGAAAAAGCGGTGCTTGGTATTTTATATTTAACATACTCAGAGGCCCATAGAGTTTTAAAACCTTCTGATGGAACCACCATTAGTCAGAACTTTCATACTAATATACCATTGCATCTATGTGACGCTCTGTAGAGAAATTGTCGAGAGGGATTAAGCCAAAAGCTTCGTACATTTCTCTCATTTGTATAAACCTCGATGAATGAAGCTTCTTCGTTAGAGTAGTTCTTTCAAATCTCCCTAATTGGTTAATTCTCTTTCAACTACAACAGTGCCACGCCAGGCTTGCATATGTTAAGATTGATCTGACCATTGTATTGTACACAGTACGTTTCCGAGGCGCGGCATTCCCGAATGGAGTGCGGGTGTGGGAGAGACCCCACACCCCTGTTACCGCACCCCTTCCCCACACCCCTTCCCCAACCCCCACGGGTTGGCGTGCGCCTTCGGCCTGCTCTGTGCGTGACTGATACCCCTCGGAGGGGGGGATAGGGGGAGGACTGTTTTGCCCTTCGGAGTGCTTTTCGTAGATGGGGCTATAGGGTCATTTATGCCCGGACGGCGGATCCGTTTGGAAGGAAGGGTTCGCTCCTGACCGACTGACTTCGTTCTCCCATCTTCCCGGTGTCCTCTTCGGATGTCTTGGGGGAAGTGCTTTCCATGGTTCCCATCTGCCTTCTCAGGTAAATAACCCTAATTGTGTTCCGTCCCACTTGCAAGTCCAGGCGGGAAAAGGGGCGGTGTTTTCATCCTGCCCCATTTGACCCCGTTGACGCACGAAAGAGAAAAACAAAGGCGCGGAGGAAAGCGAATCCGCAACTGGGTCATCCCCGGACGTGTTAGCTGCTCGCCTTTTACGGCGGAGTGTTATCCGCGTCTCGAGGTGATGAAAATTGTGTCCTCCTCTCCGTGTCTTTTCCCCGTACCGCGTTCTTTTGTTCCCCGGAGTGACGTCGGAGTCGGCGATTGAATTAGAGGCGGCCGCCAGTCGAGAAGCGCCGTGCGTGTTTCCTCTTTTTCGCTCCGAAAAAGTCTGCCTTTTCGATTCGATAACGTGAGTGCACTTGCATAGAAAAGCCGTCGGCGCTCTCGTGCGAAATGCGGAAAGGCGCTCTTAACGGTGTCTGCGAGACTGCGACAAATGGCTTCACTTACAAACGACAGGAGTGGGTCTTATAAACTAACAACTCGGCGGATCCTGAAACCCCCATTTGACTTCACTGTTTCTGCACCCTAAATTTGGTAATCAATTTTCAATGTCTTAGCGTGTATATCTGAAAAATTACACGAATGATCTTGTCAAACCAGAACCTACATCTACACCTTCTTATCTACCCTGCAAGCCACCTTTCGGAGTGCGGCAGGGGGTGCATGTATCGTTCGCGGAAATATGAATATATAAGGCTACTCGTTCTAGCACCTATTTCCCTGATCTTCTTCCCAATGTCTGAATGGCCTATATAACAGGGAGGACGATTAATGTCGCCTACATCCTCAGAAGAGGTATTTTTTCTTAATTTATTAAGTAAATGGACTCTTTCTTTGCATCTTCTGTCTTCCAAATGTTCCCATCCTGCATTCTGAAGCATCTGAGTAGCACTCACTGTTTTGTCGTTGGAATTATTTAGGAATTTTATAGCATTTCGTTGTATTTTTTCCATTTCACGAACGACACCCTATTCAGCAGGGTCCCATACACTACATGCATCCTCCAGGTGATTATTTACCTACCGATTATCTCTGTATCAACATAACGATGAGTCTTACATCATTCGAATGTATTGATATAAAATATCCCTTTTTATAAAGAAGCGTGTTGCAAAACAGACATCTTTCTTTTCCGTAAATTCGTGAAATATGAATGAGTTTTAATACCTATATTTGTTATTACTATGATCCATATATCATGATTTGAGCGCGTTCACAATTGGACTATACCAGTGTACGTGAGAGAGGCAATCGCGGGTCGATTCTCAAAGGGAATGTATAAAAAGTGAATGGGGTTTCTAGGAGAAGTACACAGTTCCCTTACTAGACTGTAATGACAGTGTATTCGTGACCGAAGGAAAATTGAGGAAAGATACTGGTTTTCCCTACATTGATTGTTGGCATATAGCCAAAAGTACATTTAATTCTTTCTGTAATAATTTGATTTGATTCATTGCACTTATGCATATTTTAGGTAAAACTTCAAACATAAAGCAAGATACATCATCAATATTAAATTATCTTCAGGTACCGATATTTTGAATACCGATTTAGATACGACTCAGACCCAGTATATATGAAGAATAAAACTTTCACATCAATGGGGTTCTCAGTTCTTCATAATATGTAGATTTATTCAAATTATAAATTATAATTCATTTTATGTAAATCATTTCAATTTCATATAAAAAGTTAGTAGAAATACATCAATTAAAGCGATGCCTCATTCATCGGGCACCATACTAAAGGGGGTTTTCTAGATGATTCGCAAGCGAAATAAGAAAAATGCTTAATCTCATACGTTCTCTCGAATCCTTCGAAAGTACTTGAATTGTGAGTAGAGCATTAAAATTAATATTATCTCATATAAAATTATACATCAAATGTTACTTTTCCAAAAATTCAATTGAACCGGTATATCTCTCTTAGTAAAGTGAAAAATCGTCATTCCTGTATATATAAAGTCATCTGGGATCATACATAATTATATAACATTTGGATTTTTCTGGTTAGGTTTGTAGTTCCTTTCGATGTTTCCTACTTGTTAGCCAAATCTTTGTCCATAAGCCCATCAAAATCCGCAAAAACTATGCTGTCCGAATGTATCATGTACATTGAAGTTGAAGGGTTATCTTAAAAGATTTTTTTTATTATGAGTTACTAATGACTGAAAAATTAATGTCTAGTGAATCGTTTTGTTTTTCATGTATGCTCGTTCTTACGTTATATTGTAAATGGTGTTTTAACTTACTATAATATACTTGTTTTTGTCTTTAGGGTGGTAATACCTAATTTATTTTTCAATTTGTGCAATTTTGATGGATATATCAATGGTAATTGTTAGGAATCGCTCAAAGGCAACAAACAATTTACCATTTATCCTTTTTAGTTTGTCAGTCTTTGGTCTCTCAAATTGCTAATGACATATGTATAACCAATTGTATTATATTAACTGTTTGGAAATTACGGTTGACGTTTCAGTTATCAATTCTTTACTTTACTATATCCTTGCTAAGTAGTCTTAAATATTTCTTGGGTATCACAAAGATCATTGGAAAGCTGTCTAAATATTTTCAAAACAAGACGTAATCGTTAATAATCAAATTAGCCATAAGTCATAGGTTTGGTGATGTAATAAGACGTCTGTCATAAATTCGACATTTCCCGGATGGCTGAGGGTAACGACAAACAAGCATGCAACAAGTGTTTTGGAGAAAATATTAAATTTCGGCGTGAATGGAAAAGTTCGGTATACTCTTTTCGGCTTAAACTTCGGAATTGGAAGTGCAGTACATCACTGATGGAAGAATCTTTGGATATTGTTTAAAATTCACGTATAATTATTCCTAAGTATTTGCGTACATTTTTCGTTTGTCGATTCTGTATGTTATATGTAAAATAAGGCCTACAAAAGCACAAATTAATTTAGCATCATTAAGTATGACCTCTTAATGGTTGTGAATTTGATGCTATTTGGGAATCAAGATAAAATATCAGAAAACAATAGCAGGAGAACATATATTCTAATCCCTTATGACTCCTTTGTGTTTTTATATACTATATATATACTATACTTTGCAATACTCCTAACAAACAGCTAAATTTTGCTTTGAAAGAGGGCCAGAAACCATATACATTTACGAATATTAATTTCTTCATCTGGAAAATTTTAATTCCTTCTCTTAATTATGAAAATGCGTTTTTATTTTTTTATTTAATTAAACTTTTAATTATTCAATTTTTACCAAATGCCAATATTGATTTGCAAATAAATATTCCTTTATAATTAATTTTCTTATTTTTGCACACTTTTAATCATGTGTATTCCATACCACTTTGATCTATCCTTACCTTCTCATTTTGTACTACCGTCACTTAAATACAATAAATTACACCACTGGCCATGTATGTCCCATATAAAGTATATGTGAACATTAGAATATTCGACTTCTAGCACATGAATGTCATACGATTAAAACCCATATCGAAATCATTTAGGAGACAGATGGCGGTGGGAGAGCTACAACTGTCATGATCAATAAATATGGAAATAAGATAACAATTTTGAACTTCACCATTTTTTATCTTAATTTAACAGCAAACTGTTACAGTCAGCCTAAAGTCCAACGAGTCTCCTAAGGTAATGATGTGCCCTAAGGCAACCACCGCTGGGTTGCGCTGTGTCATCAAAGGGAAATTACTCCGGACACCTCGCAGTTATCTTAAATTGGCGTCACGAAAAGGGAGGGACTGCATTATGAACTAATCTGAGTCACACCTTTGGCTAGTGAATCTAAATGCCAGCAAGTTGGCTGCGGTTTCGTCTAAAGCAGGGTGGAGTCGAAGGGAGACGGTATAATTGGAGGAAGTAGTTACTGTGAAGCTAACAAGAGCCAATGTGTTCATTTGAAACTAAAGAGGCGCTTCTTAAAGGTGGACGGGCGATGATGTCTGGGAATATAAAATAGGAGTCTTTCCCAAATCGGATAACCAGGAAATCGGAAATGGAATTACTTAATAGCGAGAAGAAAATATCTGTGAGACAAAGCAATATATAAGCACAAATGATAATTAATGAGTGCATTGTTATTTTAAGGAATCGACTCTTCGTAATACTGTTCATTTTGAATATGCTATGTGTAGTCACAACTAGTTCCACTTTTAGGTTTAAGTTTTACCGTGTTAAATGATGGACCATAATTGGATTAATGTAGAAGAGATGGAAGAATGTTAAGGAACGAATTTTGTATATGTTACATCATCATTGAGAAGCCGGTTTTACTAATATTGAATCAATTCTAAAATTTACTTATATGAGGTGGGATAATGTCTGACTTTTTATTTTCCCTTAATTTGTATTTTCGTATAAGGGATCACCCTCCAAAGGTTTCTCTAATTTCAGTCCAAGGTACCCATAGAATAAAATTATGTTGAAGGTATCGTGTATGGAAAAGAGTTTGAATAAGGATGAATGCTATAATATTGAAATCCTTAATTCATACAGCGGTGGTTTAAGTTTTTTTCTATTATATTACAAGTTGTTTCTTACCACCTGTCGAAGTACTTGTCGTAAATTGAAGTAGATAAGGATTCTTAACAATTTATGCCCCACCGACTAGTCTAGCAGAGATTTAAGATTTAAGTACTCTAAATGAGAGAAATACAGATATTTGTACACCTGTGGTGACAATAAGGCAGAATACGATCCGAGTCTTCAGATATTATTTTCCCGAGAAAGTTCTTAAGCAAGAAGATTAAAAGATACTGTCAAAATTTGTGATACAGAATTTGATCCATATAATTGATTAAGTGTCGGTAAAATATCGAAAGAACGAGATAGACCGGAAATTTGTTCGTCAGATAAATAAGGCAAAACACTACTTACTTCAGTATTTCCAAGGAATTTTCTCAAATTTTGGATTTGGATTGATTATGGAAATTTTAAAATTAGGCGAGAAGTTTGTTCGAGGTTCTCCATAACCATGAATATACTTAGAGAGAAAATGTACACATTGCATTCCAGATAACTAAAAGTAAGTTTACTTATGTCATCACGGAATGCGCCTGGTGTGCTCCACTTCGGTTTCCGGAGCAGAGTGTCTTGGATTCCCCAAGGGTTCCGAGACACTCCAACTCTTAGAAATGCGCATAAGTAATGAGACAATGAGATTCCAACGCTCATTAGAGGACAGATTCCTTTCCAGTTTTTCTTCTGCTAGGATGGCGTTAGCCACCTCACATTTCATAGGCAACCCAGTATCATCGTAAAAATGAATTCGAAATTTCCTAAATCAGAATTCCGATTATCTTTCATCTATTCCCTACGGATCTGATTGGGCCCTAGCTCCTTTTGTCGTTGCCTCGAAATTCAGGTATTTTCGAATTTATTTCTTTGATTTTGAGTCTCTCTATAAGAAAAGATATTTATCTCAGACTTTCTAACATTCTTATATTATATAGAATGTGGTTGTAGTTTTGGTCGTTAAGTTTTTTCCTTGGCGAAAGAAAAAACTAAAATATCTCAAGAAAATCTCTATAGAGATAGATACATATTTAATATACATAGTCGTTTATACACAGAGTACCACATAAATTCATCTATTGCTGCACTTTTTTCAGTGTTAACATTGCTGAGTTAGTTAACGAGTAAATCAAATAAGTCACATCCTTACAAGTTCTTTTGGGAGATGGGATTTTTACGGAAGACCCTGTTCTAAATAACTAGCAGCTCGCCTATCTAGAAAAGAATTCTCATATATATTAATAACCAAACATTTTTCCAAGAAAAATGGAATCCTTATTTACTCCTGCGTATTCAGCTGATTTTATGCATGAAAGGAAAAAAGAAATTTAATATCTGTCATTTCATATAGGGAACAACTCTTGCTTGTTACAACATTTATTAAAGGATATTAACATATTTAATATCTAATATTCAGTAAAGTGTTGAAATATTATTTTTCCATATATTATTTGTATTCTAATAATTACATTTTACAGGCGTAACCTTCTTTTATACACTTTTTATACCATTACTGACCTTCACTTCGTTTTGAAGTATAATAAGTTTGTCCTCATGAGTCATCAGTCCAGAAATGAGTGCAGCATCTTCTAAAACACGGCGCCATGCTCGTCTGCGTTCAATTTAAAATACGGGTCCCCAAAAGTTAGTTTCATTTTTGTGAGTGCGGATTTGAAGGCTAACTCAAGCGGAAGCATTTCCCTTCAGGTAAGTGCCACTCATCAGGAAGGACACGAAATCCATTTTATTACCTCTCTCGATAAATGCACAAAGTTTGTTGCTTTCCGTTTAATAGAGCTACTGCCAGAGCGCACCCGGCGAACTTTTAATAAAGTTCCCTTTTCGACTTTGCCTCTCTCTAATGAAATTACTCATTCTGCCTCTTCCTTCGTCTACATGGAGTTTTCAAGTCAAAATAAAAATTTTCTGCCCTTGAATCTACTCGACAACATTTTTTCTCCCGTACCCATCTCTGTTTTCTGATCCTCTTTTCCTTAAGTTTTCTCTCACTATTTTTGTCAGAACTTCGTCGAAGCCTGCTTATTTTAAGTCTATTTTTTCTGGCTACTATTTAATTTAAATGAAGATAGCTTCCCTTGATTATCTTCTCTAAGTAGCTCTTAGGTGACTGTGATGAAATATCAATGGAGAGTAAGTGTAAAATGTGGACAAACAATTGATGATTCCTTCAGTCTTATCTAATTCTATCCTATAGGAGGTCAAAAATATAACGTTTACTTACCAAAGCTGGCTAGTTACGGAACAAGAAGGGGCTCGTATTTAAAACATGACGGAATACCAAGGGTCGTTCACTGTTTTAGGCTTCTTTTCTCTTCAGTGTTTCGATGGCCATAGGTTCGCGCAATTTATATATGATCTACAGAAAATACAATAAGTTTCTTTTAGTCAGCTTGTTGAATTTCGTTTTGGATAGTAAATTACTATTTATCGACTTATTAACTTAAAAAAGAAGCCATTAGAGGTACCATGAACAAAAAAAGCTACTTCAAACAAAACTTTTAATTCGGAAAATATGTTATATAATTTTACTATGGTTTGTAGAAATTTGCGCTTTTGAAAATGAATTGTTTTAAAGGCAGAAGTCATCATGTGAGTTAATTTTCAGGGCTGAATGGTGATGGCGTATTAGCAGGTATAAATTAGGAAATGCATCAGCCATTTTTCCACAAAAAAACGTTTTTGAACCCAGTTAAACTAATTTGATCTCCTGCAATATGAGACATGATGCTTGAAATTTGAATCAATACAAGCCAACCCTAAAATCCATTACAAGATGTTATCCATAGTAATTCGCATATATTCTAATACAGTTTGCATTGTAAGGTTATTCCAAATGAAACAGCTGAATGAAGTTTCACGCCATCCATCTTTTGGAAATTCCGAAAATAAACATTTATTAGCTCAATTCATACAAATTTTCACGAAATAATTCAAACTTCATATATCAATTCCAATAGAGCTGATTTTTTTCATGGACGTTACAGTTCTTGACGTTTCTCCTGCGAAGTTTCAATCGAAAAAAATCACGGATGCGTTTGCATTCGAATTTATGAAACTGAATCAAACCTCAAGAATTCAGAGGCAATTCCATTGGACGACTCCCAAAAACTCCTACGAAAAGCGCGCAATTCATTCGGAAATAATGTTGGCTGGATTCAAATTAAGCTTCCGCCAACTGTAGACGAACGTCGGTCAAGTTACGCTCTCAAAACTTGAGCAGTAATGCCCGTCTCAGACCTCCGTTTAAAAGTAGGGAGTAAGCAGTTCAAAGTCGGAGATGTAAATGGATTCCTAGGAAGAGTAATTGTTTTTCGGGCGCTGAGCCAAAATAGAATGCAACTGAAAACACCAGGCTAAAACTCGATCCCACTGAGTTTCTTTTTCGATGACATACATTTCAAATTCTTTGGCTGGAAGAACGAAATTCGATCCAAAGCGAAAAAGTTTCGTCCAAATAAAAATATCACCGTTTGCCGTGATGATTGTTGTTTGTCCCTTCGCTGCTTGTTCCTTTTGACATCGTACCATACCATGCCATACTCATACTCATCTGTCGCACATCTTCGGACGGAAAAATATCTAAAGGTATTTGTTTCCTTCTAATCATATTTCATTGGTAAGTCATTCGTGATTATGATGACCAATATCATGATATTTTTTCCTTTCATTCTGATTAGTCATTTTTCTATTTTTTGCCAGATAGATTCGCTTACTTTGGTTCTTTTAGTTAAAATCATGTCCAAGAAATACTAGTGTTCACAATATTGTAAGTAGCTAGCAAGCTATTCAAGCATTCAAGATGCATAACTTCCTTTACTGTTCAAATAAATATTCTGAAAGGGTAAAGAAAATATTCATGAGATAGGAAATTAGGTTTCACCATGGTCAATTGAAATAATTTATAAAAATAAAATCATGTTGTAATTAGTTATCTTTGATTTAACTAAACTGTATAATTCATAGTATGCATAATCAAACGTATGGATATGGAATGTAGCTGCCTGATAGGAATCAATTTTATCCGTTACGAATAAAAAGACTAGAAATCTTAGAAATAGAAATTGTTTGTGACGATGTCTTAAATGCAATAAATCTTTCACTCATTTCCATGGCTGCCTTGTATTAATGCCACACGTCAGCAATTTAACGTTAATTAAAACTGAGTGGGCTCATTATTCTGATTTTTTTCTCAAAAGATGGAAGCATATCAAAACATATTTTGAATAATTTCTCAGACTAATTGTTAAAATAATTTGTTGGAATAATTTGTTACCTTCTTATTAGTTCTTCATACGCTCTATCAAATGAAATAAAAATGTAATCAATAATTAAAAGTTATTAAATTTATTATATTACTAATGAATACTTTTTTATTTTTAAAACTAGAAAGGAAACATTTTAAACACTTCCGGAACTTCTGGACTATAATTTTCGATGGGTTTGCCCGAAGTTTTTCAATCTCCTCTTCATCTATAACCGATTGAGTTTCCATCATCTTTCATTTTACGTGAATATTTTTGTTGACATATTAAGTTAACTAAAATTAGTTTCTCGCGGTAGCTTGATCCGCAAAATTTGTAATCTTTTACTTGAACAGTCCTTGAAATTTTCCATGAAGCTAAAGTTCCCAAATTGAGGATACTCGATTATTTTCGATTGACATGGTGAACTCCAAGAGCAAAGTTTTCTGACCCATGACCGCGATATTCCTTAATTTTTTCGAAGATAGAGGTTCGAAGGTCACTCCGAATTTTTTTTCCTTTGATCCCCATTGTTCTTTTTGACATATTCCTGTTTAATTAACGCCTTTGAAGAGATGAAAAGTTTTTAAAGCCATGATTAATTGAAGATTTAACTGAAAAACAACATTTTGTCTCTTTTTTCTATACGCTGTGTAGTTTCCTAAACATATTTTTTGGCATTTTCTAGAAGTTTCATTAGGAAACTTGCTATTGTATAGTAATTAATTTTGGTGATAAGATAATTCATTTAAATTACAGGAACAATTATGTATTTGCGAAACGTAATTGTGTGTTAGGATAAAATGACGGGTACGATGTATCGCGAAAATAGTTATATTTTCTGATAAACTCGTTTACCTAACTTAATAAAAGAATTCTGCCAAATAATTCTGATATATACTTTTAAATATTGGTTACTGATTTACATGGGTAATGTATTTTCATCTCTATTATCCAATAATTGCACAATAGACTATAAAGAGTTTTTTAAGAAAACATTTGCCTGTTATAAATCAAGTATATCGTCGCAGTATTTGCAACTATTTTGTTTCGTGTTTTTCAATCACTTCAGTTTTCAATTTATATCCAGTTTCATGTATATATTTATTTGCAATTGAAGCCCGAAAAGAAATGTCTATCATTGAAATAGTTTTTTCTCACCTATAATAATATGAGTGAATGAAAACAGTAGTTAATGTTAAAAAAAATAGTAATTCTGCTTGCATTGTAGGACAGTATTTCTTTTTTCCTATGTAAACATCTCTTTACCTCACTCGTGGTATTGCTCTAATTTTGAGGAAGTTTCGATATCTGTTCTCAAAGCTTTCCATGGTAACACGCAGTTAATGTTGACTGCTAAGGAAGCCGTACCTAGTGATGAATGCTCTCTTCCGTTATTGCCATTTCGAATAAATGCGGAGTGTTGCAGAGCATGCAAACAGCCCCAACTGATTTTAGGTGCGATAAAGCATATATGTAAGCAAAACAAGAGCCCTTTCAAACTGCGATACCACTGAAAATCAACGACATTGACGAAGCGAATAAACAAGCGTACCTTTAGAACTCATATCTCAAAGTTTAACGTCGAACTTTCAAAACAAAATACATTTTTGAGTATGAAAATTGCGCGTCGAATTCCATGTTTTCCCTAATTTTGTAGTTTTTGAATCTACGTAAGCAAAATCATGAGAAATGGACATTGAATTATCTTTTGTAGTCAAAGAACCAAATAAACTTTTTTGATCCACTCCTTGAGTTGTTTAAATTATTGTTTTGATTTCATTTATTGCTGGCGTTATTGCATTAACTGGTTGCATGATAGGGGAACAGTCGAGATGAAATAAAATTTTGGAAATTTTCCTTGATTTAAGTTTCAGAAAATATAGTAATATTTATATTCAAATAGATGGGAAATGAATTGCCCAGATAAATATATCAGATCCCGCTTTTCGAAAACAAACCATGAAATTGATATTAGAAGAAATAATATTCCCTTCCTTGACCTTCACAAATTATAATCCTTATATCCTAACCATAGAGTAATTATGAATGCAATACGTACAATAACTCTTAATCTGATGTCTATCACTGGAGTAACTAATTGTGTATTAAAAGGCAATTTTTTTAAGAACAAGTCGATACATGTGCCTTGATATTTCGATGTGATATTCCATAAATCTTTTGATCGGAAAAATGTTAATAATAAATAACAGAAAAAGACACATCGATGAATAAAATTTAAAGTTAATATCTTTATGTAAGATATTTTCAGGAGGCATTACTTAACGTCACCTCGCATAATTTAACCTTTTGCAGCAAAAGAGTATTTTCGACGACGTAGTTAGCAATATTGCCAAAAGAATATTTCACGATACAATGAATTTGCACAATACAGTGTAACAGTATTCAGGTGATACAATGTAGTAGTTGCAAGAAAACCTCATTAGCAGCTTTACAGGTATATTATGAATATTTTTTTCTTTATTCCTACCCTTACTATTGAGATTAGATTGACGCGATACGGAATAGATGGGAGCCATTTTTCGTTGGGAGCAATGGCCGAAAACGCGCGACCTTTTTAAGCTAATCGAATCATTTTCCCAATAAGATCACATTTTTTCGATGGGAAGTCCATCATCTCCTCGTGAATTCCCAATGGGGTGAAAGAAAATGGAGAGAGTAAATGAAGTGAGCGGAAAATTGATAGCTGATTTATTGGGAAAGATATAGAGAATATAAGGTAAAGGTCTCAGTTTTACAAGAATTACGAGGCCATTAACTCCACTCATCAATCGAAATAGGTTCATTATATATGGAAAGTAATGGGGGATTGATTTTGGCGAATTCCTGGCTAATGTTTAACTGTGCTCTTTATTGGAAGTGTTTCTTTCAAATCTATGGAGCTCTGAATGTAATATGTGAATGTTTGAGTACTAAATCAGCTTTACCTTCGAAACATTTTCAACTTCCGTTGAAAGATTAGACTCGTCCCTACTTTTTACTTTCTCCATATACGTAGTATAGAGAAAGTATTGTTTTCATGAAAAAAATCGACTTCGAGATTTCAACGGAAATACAGGATTTGGGGTCCCTATAAACACGTTTTGACCATTTTCGGAATGATGTCTGTGTGTATGTGTGTATGTCTGTATGTGTGTGTGTGTGCTTGTGGGCGCTCTAAAGTAAATACTATTAGCCATATCAATACCAAACTATATATATATAGCAATGTGGTTGGTGCTGTGGTGTTGATTAGTTTTTAGAGTTAATCGGTTGTTCGGAAGTCGAGCTTTATTCTTCGAAGCAAATTTCCGTTTTTGCAAACTATCTACATTAATCTGATATTTAGGTATGTACTATTATTTATAAAAGTTTTTGAAAATGTTATTTACTATAACTTTTGTATTAAACACAGTTTTTATAACTGATTGTTCAGGAGTTATTTGCGAAATACTGATAAACTGGAAGTTGGTGATTATATACTTTGTGGGCGCTCTGGGCGAAAGGCCAATTTCATCGTTTTTCATCGAACATTAAAAACATTATTTATAATGTTTGTGACGTAAAAGATAATATGATATAAATTAATCACTTATCTTCCAAGTTTAGATTGAATATAGAGTTCGAAAATACTGTTGTAGATAATTATTTACATCTTATGTATGGAGAAAGTCATGCGCTGGCCACATCAGATTTTTTATTGACGATTCTGCATTCATAGCTAATGCAGCTCAAAAATAATCCAGAGCGAGTTAATTTACCTTTTCATTACATTGTGTTCCCTACTTATCCTTAACTATCCTGTGATCATAACTATTGAAAGTTTCCAGAGCCAAATAATTCTTAATTTACTCCTTCATTACAATTGTGATATTCACTCCCTCTGAATTTTCCACTCCTTTCTTCTCTCCTACTAATACTGTATAAACAGCGCTACATTGAGCTATCCTATTATTAATTAAATTTTTATAATAGTCACTTGTTCGCAATGAACTTTTAAATTCAATGTGAAAGTGAAAATTTTCTATTCTCGTGGAAAGAATCGCAAGCAATATAATAATTATAATTCGCATTTATTCTGGTGATTTTGATAATGAAAGTCTCTTCTTCCATATAACTCTTCTATATAATGGTGTAAATTCAAAAATATCATCAGAGTAAACAAATATGAAAGATATTCAATTTATTTTGTTACTATCGCGTATCATTCTCGAGGAGAGTATATTCTTATATCTATTCATCGCAACATATATTTCTATTAATTTATGCTTATTTACGGATCGGCCGAAATAGCATGGAGGTCGCAAAATACTGGTTGCATCTTCCACAAATTTACTTTCCTGAATGTATCAAGCAATCGCAGCCTAGCTTCTAATCTTCTTTCAAAGATTCCCGACCTGCATTCGGGAACATTTTCGTAAAGCTTGCGTTTTAATCGTTGCACTTCTTAACAAAACGTATCGCATTCCGCTGATACTTTCGAGCTTTAAAGAAGAACGTTTTATCTGGTGAATCCCATATTCTTGCCGCGAATTTCAGATGGATTCTAACCTAGGTTACATTACATCGCCCTTTCACCTAAAAAATACATTTCGTAAAATGCATTAAATATATTGCATGAATAACATCATACGTAACTAAGAGAATCAATATCATTATTTAAAGATCACCCTTATTCGAAATAAGCTCATCCAATTATCGATATTTCCGCTCGAGCTCCCTAATTTCTCTTAATCCCGCCAACTGATTGTGAGGCAATCCCCCCTGGAGTGGCGGCAACCAGCTAAGCGCGTATCCTGAGGTTTTCAACCCGCGTAGCATTCACGCATTGCCTGTGCCTATTTAGTAGGCGAACTCCGTTTCTACATCTAGTGAAAAATATTATATTATGTCTTTATGTTACATTATTATTTGTTCACCATTGAGTATTAGTTAATTACCATCTCTGTGTAGTAAAAAAGGGGGAATCATACAATCAGTGATTTATTCCTCTCGTTAAATATACTAATTATGCATACGTCTTTTGAGATGTAGAATACCTACTAAACAATTCTCATTGATGATGATTACAAAAATTTTCAAACATATGTTCCTAAATTACAATCCTTCAATTTAAAGAGTTAATTTTTATTGAAAATCTGTCTGTTGAACAACGGTTCGTCATCAATGCTTCAATTTCAACGTAATATCTCTTGAGTTGAATGTAAGAGACTAAGTTTCAATTTGGCTCGAAAAAGACTTTATTTCTTTACATAATTATTTTTTCTTTATTTATTTACATATTTACTTAGCTAATTATTTATCATCACCACATTTTGTGACACTGACAATATCTTTCAAACCTAAAATATTGTAAACAAAATATACTTCGACAACAGCGTCGAGATATTTGTTGAATAAAGCATAAATCATAATGAGAAATGAACCTCGATCTATAAAATAATGCTGCCTATTTTCACTTTTAAAGAGTGATTTGCCATGTTTACAATGACCAAGAGTAGGACTTCGAGTAGGAGTAGTTTCAGTAGCTTTAACAACAAAATGTTTGCCTTCTATAAAGTGGCATCAATTTCAATCTCTTATTTGTTTGAAATTTCTACTCTAAATACCTCAATTTCCATTGCATTCACTAAAAACCTATTCTGTAATTTGAAAATCTTCCTTCCTTGCATATATTACACAAGGCATTTTGATATTGTTCTTGTTTTAGTATTCATAAAATGAAATATAAAGGAAAAAAACAATTTTTTCTCCGAACCTTGTGAGAACATTACCAATAATATATACTCTCCGACGTCCGATATTTTTCGAATCAATAACAATCATTCTTTTTATAAATAATAATTTTAAATACAGTATCCCCAAGGATTCCTCGCGCACCTATCAATTGAGGAATTCAGAGTAATATTCGCTCGTAACGAAACAAAAATGGGTCGTAACAGGTGTTCGGGAAAGAAGCCTCTCGTAGAGACTCCCGGAAGATCCCAATTTATTCGAGGGTAACGAAGCGAGCATAACGAGCGGAAAGATTTGACTCATCCACCGTTTTCACATCCACCGGAATTCCCCGGAATCGATAGTGACGATCATCGAATGAAAATAATTACGAACCCCTCAAATGGAGCGCAGTCAGATAGGGCTGGAGAGAGACACTTTTGATCGTAGTGCGAAGAGTTGCCGCCCCATTCAATGACAGCCTGTTCGCCCCATTATTAGTCTCCCCGCCAACGTAATTGAAGTCACTCGGCGCATGCCCAGTCTATTCCTTTCTGCACAAGGAGACAAAAATGAGCCTATACACGATGACAGTGGTAGATTCCAATACTGACCGCCAGTTGCCAGTCTTGTGTTGAAGTATTCTACGTAAAAATTGCACCCAAAGTCCTTTTTCACTATACACCTGCTTCATTTCATTTGCGGAATTATATTAGAAATAATGCTCTTACGGAATAAAATTGGTACCAAAAGACGGGAAATTAGCGAAAGATTTATATTTTGGTCATGTAATAAATAAATCCTTTTGAGTTTTAAATAACGAGAATTTTCAGAAACAAGACTAAAACTGTGCACGATTTTGCGGTTGTAAACAAACAGTACCCCTGACGACTTAGGTGATTGTTGAACCGGACTCCGATACGATTATAGCTGCTACTGGGGTTCACGTGACCCCGTTACTGACTGTTGAAGTTCAAGTACTCCTGCATATAGGGATAGTAGCGAGATAATTACCGCAGAAAAATATATAATAGTCAATCTTCGACTTACGACTCATGCGACGTGCGACTTGCGACGGTTTGGCTTATGACCGAGCATCTAGAAGGGGTGTGATTGGTAGCACGTCTAAATAAATATAATTAGAATATTAAATATTTCATCATGAAAATGGTTTAATATTTATGAAACGATATGCTGAGAGATGTTAAAAGAGGAAAAATTATTTAAGGAAAGCTGCAAGAATAAACAACACGAAGATTATATAGCTTCTATTTTTGGTTGATTTCAACTTTAAGGAGTTAAAAATATTTTTTAAATTTAGCTGCCTCCATTTTGGAATGAAATGGCGTACATAGAAAGTATTTTTACCTAAAGTCTACCAAAAAACTATGAATATCCGACTTAAGTCCCCATTGATTTACTACCGATCTGTGGGAACCGAACGTGATCGCAAGTCGATTGCTGACTGAACTGACTAGTTCTACTGGCAGCCAGTACTATCCCCGTGTGCTGATGGCTTCGAGTAACCCCTTTCATACGCACGAGTCCGTTTCATTTCGGGAACTTACCTCACCGATTGAAGATCTTTCGAAGCGCTTTGTAGGCCACAGCCCAATTTCGCCTCTCATCTCGCCGACCTCTTTTTCCTCGGACGTTGGCCATCCCTGAATATGGGCGCCATAAAAGTAATAGAGGGAAGGAGAAAACACGGGAATCTTCCGAATTCTATGAAAGGGGCTCGATATCCCCCAATATCAACCCTCCGAAGCTACGACATTATTGGAACGTCTTTTCTTCACCCTTCCGCTCGCCCACTTTTCCCCTTTTTATCCTCCGACGTCACTCTCCCGCCCCCGACGCTGCCGCCCGTAAATTCGGCCGCTTTACTCCATTTCCAATCTCTCCCCTGCGCCCTATCGCTCCCCCATTCACCTCTTTCCTTTATCTGCCCTCTTCTTTCGCTCATTCACCCCCGACTTTTGTCTTTACCTCCCTCGCTAATATTCTCCTTCTTCACTCCTGTGTTTGTCTTACCTCTCTTACTATCCCTATCTTTTTCTAAATTTAAGGGATACTCTTAGAATGTGGACGAAACTAATTGTAATTATTGATGGCATTTATGCATTGTAAATTGGCAGGTTGTAAAATGATGGTGCAAATCGTTGGTTGGCTTAAATCATAGCCAAATCTTAAGTATGAAATATTTTAACACAAAATGTCATATCACAATACAAAATAATTTGTCTACATAAAAGACACACATAAATGGTGAATACTGGACTGATGGTTGGAACATTTATTACTTGAAACATGTTTAAAGTTGATATGGTTTGGCGTTACATTGTACACACAATACTTGGATACACACAGAAGGAAATAAATTTCCTTGTCACCAAGTAACTACGTTTCTTTCTTGTTTGCACATTATATTTGTTTAAATATTTGTTTGAACTTGCCTTAGAATTACATTAAAAATTTACTTTTCTTAGAAAGTGAAAGAAACAATTGGTAATTACCCATTGCGTTTATGCTTTGCAAATTGGCAAATTCCGAAATTGTGAAGCAAATAGCTTATTAAGGCTATTAAAATGTTAAGCATTTAATATTGTGTAAAAAGTTTCGAATGGTAATTATTTATAACATGAATATATTGCAAATAAGTAGATAGCGAAATGATGGCTCAAATCAAAAGCTGATTGAAGGCGTAGTTAAATTAAAAGTATGAAATATCCTAGAATGAAATGTGGAATCATATTTTACAGTTCTTTGTTATGATTTAACATAAATTGTTTGTACTGGACTGGACACGAGGGTGGTCCTTATTTATAGGGCAAAAATTAATTTGGGAATTTCTTTCGGGCACCCCCTAAAGTTGTTTCATTTGTTTAGGAAATTATTTGTTTAAAATATTATTTGAATCAGATAACGAAAATACGTGCCGCATCGTACATAAAGTTCATATTTTTTGTCAATTTTGGACATTTTTCGTTCACCACAGGTGATTACTGGGTCATTCTATTTTTTAATTGTTTTTATTCTATCATCAATTCATTGCTAAATATTAACTATGATATTTGTAAAATATTAATTAGATCGGCGCAGTAGTTTCCGAGATTCAGGTCAAATAGATAGTGCATGTTTCAATCTTTCGAAAATAAGGACCACCCTTATGCGACGCGTATTACTTACTCTCCCTTATCACGTCATATCTGAAGTCGATTTGGTTTGGAAGGCTATAGCGCAGTAGAAAGACACTTAGTAACTCTACCAGTTACAAAGCAACTTAAGGTTTCTTTCGTCTGTACACATTATATTTGTGTAATTATTAGTGGAGGATAGTCTTAGAATTCATATACAATATTTTTTTCTGAAAGGTAACTAAAGTGAAAGTAAAGGTTAAAAAATTTGGTAGCATCAAATTGCATAAGATTATACAACACTTATAGATAACTTATGTTAGGTACTGCGAAAATATATTACTTTGAGACTATTGTAAGTGCATGTATAATGAGTTTAGCTTTCGTAGATCATTCTTCATTCTATTTTAAAAGCATTCCATTATTCAAGAACGTTTAGTGTGCATGTGGATTCTTTGGAGATCTTTTTTTCCAGTAATAAGGAATATTTCTCTCTAAAAATGTCCCATAACCATGCAATCTCAGGGATCTATGAGAACTTGGTCATTCTGTTTCCTTTCATAATAAGAGACTTCGAAAAAATTATGATTTTCCGCATAAAAATTAAGTGGAGGTACGGTTTTACATAATTGCTAAAACTCATCGCATAAGCTTTGGTTCGTTATTTTCATCGTATATATAATGATTAATTATTATTTATCTATATTTAAAAATAGTTTTACGATGATTTTAGTAGATTTTTTATATTGTGGGCCCATGTATTTTCCTTATTCCCTTAGGGAGTCTTGTAATCTCTTAATATAAATAATTGTATTTATACACATTCCTATCGACAACTATATTTCTGCTCCTATATCTTCTTCCTCTCCTATTGCGATTTCAAAATTTCGCAGTCCAAATTCATTAATATCCTCATCAGATTATTGTGTATTATTCATTCCTTACATTTCCGAAAGTTTTACGAAGATTTTTTTTTCGCGTTTTTTTATAATGTAGGTATATATCTTTCACTTTATATCTCCTTCCCCTAGCGAGACTTATTATAAATAATGATAAAATTGTATTGGCCTGTAAAAACAAACATAAGTATGAGTAAGACTAGTCAAATAGTCGTTTGAAACTCACAATACTACATAAGAGATAATTACATATAAATACATACATCATCAATTAGATAAGAGATAATCAAACATACAGAAATATGCAAAAGCAAATACTTATAAACATATTTATACATTATAATATTTTTATGAATGAATTCATCTCCTTATAGGGTTCGTTGGCCGTAACCAGCAACAGTTATAATATAGCAAAACTTTATGAAAATGGCTACGCTCGTTCTCTGCCTCAACAATCCATGTTTACCCGTTGTCACCATACGTTCGTCGCGACGGGTAAACAAATACAAATAAATAGGTCGATCTTGGTCTCCCCACTTTCTGTATCTCTTCTCTTCTTGCTCTCCTATTGATACTTTAAAGTTTAAAAGTCCTCAGTGAATTCGTAACCCTATCAATTTTTCTCTCCTAGCGTGACATCCAAACCTCATTTTCCTTCCATTGGGTGCTCTTATCTCCCGCCTGCATTTTAACTTCTTCCCTCTCTAATACTCATTCCCAACCTCATACTCTATTCCCTCCCACTTCCTTATCTCCTTCTACTTGGTAAAGAGCCTCTCCACCCAGATGTTCGGATCGACGTCAGAATAAAAAGAGAGACCTCTCTTATTTTTCCCTCTTATTTCTTCCTTTTATCCCTTTGTCGGGAAATCTCTCGCTCCATCTTTTCCCTTCATTATTTTCATTTTTCCCCTTTTCCGCTTTTTTCTTCTCTAAAGCGTTTGCTAATTAAATTTAGATTGGCTGCGCGATTACATTTTTCTTTCCTTTTGGAACGCTTCTTTGCGGCGGTGATTTTGATGGCAAAGAGTGAGTGCCGGATTTGAAGGAAAATCGGGCAGTGAAGAAGGCTTTCTGAAGCCATTTCCAGTTCTTGCTAGCGAAGTTTTTCTCGTCCTTTTCTGTGTTATACTAATTGGGAAAAGGCTTAAGTTTTCTTTTATTCCGAAAGTTATTTCATTCGGTGCGACGCTTCCTAGATGTAAGTGGGAGTATCCTTTATGAATAGTTTTATCGATGTGAGGAATTTATACTGAAGTGTGAATCAAAACGAGTATTTAATCAAAGTATACCATCTTAGGAAGTCAGTGGGATTATACTTTTAAAATAAATGATATTCAAAATCTTAAAAAAGTACGTTTCGAAAGTTGCTTCGACTTTCGAAAAGATCAGGATTCTTTTAAATTAAATTTTTCTCCTCCCTCGGTCCCTTCACACTTGTATTTGCTAACCATTACCGAAATTAAATTCTGTGATTACCATTAAGATTGGGTTTTCAAATTTTCCGCCCAAGTTTTCAAGTTTTTATCAACATTTCAGAATTTTTTCTCCGATAGCTGAGAATATGTACCAATGCTGTAAAAAAACTCAGCGGGATATTTAGGAAGATATCCAAATAAAATTATTTTTGTAAGTTCTTAATTATGATTTCAATGAAAAATAATGAATTTTCTTTTCTAAAATGAAGAATCTTGGTCCCAACTTCAACGTCTATTTAAATATTAGAGCTTTGTTACTCCATCATGCACAGGTTACAGATATTGTAACCTTCTATGAGTTATGGCTAAAGTAATACATTCATTTTGACTCAGTTTATTCAAATTGCTCGGTTTTTGGTAACGGTAGGTTGGGTAGGCTTTTAACTTAAAGGAGGCGCGACTGACGCTATTGCTGAAGCCGTATTTATAACTTTTTAATATTAAACGAAATATGCTCTTATAAAGCTCAAATATTATCTCTTACACCATATTTTCTCATAATTTTATTTCTGTATTTTCCTCGAAGATGTTCTATCTTTCTCAAAATAAAGTTTTCATCTAAATCAATCCTCATTCTTAATTCATTAGCAGATTATTTCAGTAACTCAATGAGCTACTTTTATAATAAGATCTCATCAGGAAGTTAACGTTATTGATCAAAAGATAAACCTTTCTATTTTAAGATTCTATTTTTAATTCTTGAAAGGGAAATTATTTTTTTTTAACTCAATAGTGATCCTTCCACCTAAGAAACTTGCATTACTTCAGATTACTGAATCGTAAAAAGTCTCGATTTTAATTAATAATCCCACCACTTATATTATAGCAGTTTTCATCATTATTTGGTGTTTTAATTTTTGGTTAAATGAAGTCCTATCGCCGTTCTTTCACTACTACGAGGATAATTGGAGCTCTGGAAGTCCAAGAAACAGCTGAAAACAATATCCAAGCGATTTGCTTGTCTTCGGTGTGACGCAGCGTTCTGTATCATCTTGACCTCTCTCTGGCGCAGAATAAATTTCCCCACATCAAATATCGTCACCATATTGTCCACGGACTCCCGTAATTCTATTCCATTTTCGTCCTCTGCTTTCGTCATTCGCTCCGCCTACTCTCTTCCTTATTCCCGCTACCTCAACTCTCAAACATTTCCCTTCGCTTCCGCCTTCAAGAATCCTCGCAGCGTATGAATAGTCGAAGTTTTCAAGTTCTTTCCGACTGTGAAACACGATTATTTGATACCGTTTACGAGCTCCAGTTGAAAGTAAGTTACGGAATATTCTGCTCTGTCATGTTTAAACGTCTTCGAATAAGTTCTCGCAGACAATATGCGTACCAAAAACTAGTACCGAAAATTCAAGAATAAATGAATTGGAATGTGTGAAAGGTATGAAAGACTTGGTTCTTTCCCGGCGAATATGATGAATAAATTCCTCTCGGGTTCCCAGCCGGGTTAAGTTGGTGTATTCCACCGACGTTTCGACCACAGACTCAGCAGCCATTCTTCAACCCTGAATATGGCTGCTGAGCCTGTGGCCGAAACGTCGGTGGAATACACCAACTTAACCCGGCTGGGAACCCGAGAGTAATTTATTTGTGAAAGGTATGTTTATTTATTTGTTTATTTATTACACAATACCGAGGCAATTTGTCGCAATGACAGGTGGCGACGTTAACTTATATCACAAACAATACAATATACAATATATGTATGCAATGCAATAACAATACAATATTAATACAATATACAACTACAATAATTTTCAATTTAGCCTAGGCTTGCAAAAAATCTACAGACACACTTCATACAGCATCTATATTAAAACATTCATCTTATGAATTCGTGAAAGCTTTAAATATATGTACAATTATGTATTATCCGATCAGAAACGACACTGCTAACCAACTACATAAAAGTTTAAAAAATTAATACCAAAAAACAATCACAAAAATATAAATGTACAGTACATATATTTCTCATAAGATATGTAATATACTGTTATTTTATAACTTTTATAAGTTGCATTTGTATTAAGTTAAGAAATATTCTGCTCTGTCGCGTTTAAACCTCTTCAAATAAGTTCTAACTGAGAATATGCTTCTCAAAACCTACTGCCGAAGATTCAAGGCTTCGAATTCCATGGTAAAGGTGTGTCATATGAATAAAACACTCGATCATAGTGCGTGATAACTTTTATCTTTAAAAGCACTCATGGAATCTTTAAGATATCAACTGAATTGAAATTTTGGTTTCTCTCGACGGAAGAAGTCTCCCCCATACACATTATATTTCGCATATTTATCTTTCGAGATCCAGACTTTTCTGAGATGTTATTTGCGAGTCGTTAGATAAAAGGCATTTCCTCGAATACGCCCGACGTCGTTGATTTTCCGGTGGACGTTTTGAGAAGTTCCCGCCGCTATTCAGACCGTCTTAAAGGGAATTTCCTCTTTGAATGATTTGAGATTTTCGTGAGTTCTCGCGGCTTTTACTGAAAGCTGCCAAGAAGAAGGAGATCTAAATAAGTTCAACCTTTGCATTAGAACTGAAAGCCTGTTATCGGCTTTCGGGTGGCTTACTTTATTGGCTTTTCTGGTTCCTTAAACGCCATAGAGTTTTAGCGGTGGATATTAATTTTCTTACAAAATGTTCCGAGCGATAAAGTACAACATTTTTAAGTCTGAGGAATTTTTGTGTAAATTTAACTGCATTAGGTATAGTTATTTCGTGTAAACTTGAATTAGTACATCATGCCAACTAATACTTCTCGTGTACCTGGAGATGCGAGATCTTGATGATGCAAATTAATTGGAAATATCGGAAGCTACGTAGCAGAACCGCACCAGAATACACTAATGGTACCTAAAAAATTTTTCAAAACATTTTTTTATCTGACAAAGAGAAAATTTTATTTTGTGGTAGCTCTTTTACGCATATTTTATTGAGTAAGTAAATTTGCATTACATTATATGGAAATATAAATTTTCCTCCTTTTATTAGATTTTTAGGCAACAAATGGAAACGTTGAGAGTATCAACTACTGAAATTGAATCATAAATTAAGTATAATTTTATTAGGAAAGGGTTATAGTGTCTTTGCAAATAAGGGCGTTCACAAAGGGAAAAAAATATAATTGTAAAATGGTTCATATTATTATTATTTGCGGTGGAAATTAAATATTTCAAAAGACCTTTTGAAGTGGTTAATTGCAAAAAAAGTATATTTTGATGGTTCTTTAACGCTCAGTTTTTTCGTCTAAGCAAATAGATATTATACTATAAGATTATTTCTGTGTAACTAGTTCCAAATACCTCCTTTGAATGGACTTTTTTGCGCAACGTCATCATTAGCATTCGTTAGCAACTCCTTTCTCGAAACATCTCATTCATCCAACTAATCCTATTATTTATTACGTAAATTCCAAACCAGAAAATTACCTGAAAAAGTTTCCTCAAGCCCTCCTGCGCTTCGTATAATCCTCGAAAATTCCACGATGAATGGGAGCTTTTCGGTGGAAAGCCAAGTGCGAAAAAACAGCGGTCAAGGACGTAAACGCCGTATGTTCATCTCACCTTCGTCTATCCATTCACCTGCTAATTGCCACATCCGCGGAGTTCTCGCGGCAGAATCGGATTAAAAAGAAAACGCGAGAGAATCGCTTCCGCTAATTGTTTCGGATATTTTAAAGCGGCGGGGAGGGGACATTTGCCAACGCTCCCCATAATCGGAGCACATTTGAAGCGAAAACAAATGCTCGTTGCCATGACTTCGCGGGGCGAGAGCTGATTGGTTGTCAGAACAGGGCGTGACATGCGGACGGCGTTTGCTTTCCTCGAGTTCGCCGACCCTCGACTCACTTAAGACCTTTCGTTCGACGATATCACTTCAACCCCGTACCCTCCTTCGGATGCAATATAGCTTAAAGGGAGGAGATGCCCCGTCCTCAAATACGATGATCTATAAAGCATTCATTAATTGAATCTTATTGCCTCGCTCTAATGTAATTACCTCCCCGGCTTAATATTTTCTGTTTCAATCAAATTACCCACTAATAAAAACTGCTTGTGTTTGTGAATAGCGTTTTCTGGGATACGGACCGAGAAGGAAACCATCTTGAATTCCGTGGATATGAGTTTTCCGGAGGGGAATTCCGTAATACTTTCTTTGCCTTTCCGTAAATGAGCATCTTTGGAATGATATTAAATTAAAAACGCATTTCTGATGTAGGGCTTCACTGAAAGAAATAATGGAAGGATAGAGATCAAAAAGTAGGAAATATCGATGTAGAAAATCTTCATACATGAAAGATAAATATTAAAATCTTCTTTGAATCAAATCGTATTCAATTTTAGTAATTAAACATGCTCGTATTTATAAACCTTTGTCCTCTGGATATAAATTAATTGTGGAAGAGTTGTCTTTTTGTTAGCTATAATTTGATGAAATTCTCACCTCGTCGATATTAAGTAATTTAAACATTCTTTGAACTAACAAATAAAACTAATGGCATTTATACTCGAATTATAATAAATTCAAATTTCTTAAACATTAGTACCGATCCATCTATCATTATTTCTAAATATACATTATTATTTGCATAAATACAAAAGTCTTAATCTTGAACGAAATTGGGAGTTAGCTTTGCTCAAATTTAGAGTTCTTTGTACAATAAATTTTTAACTAATGCATTACACGAATCATTTTCAAAGAGACTCGATGTTTTGCATGATATTGCCCTACTTTTGACCTCTCCTGGGTTAAATTGGATTCTTAATGAATAGTACGATGTATGTATGCTATCACTTAATCGCTATGGAGATGAGATAAATAGAAAGGGCATATGCGCTAGCCTCACTTACTACCGTAGCCCTACTTTACTCAAATCTAATACAACGACGCAGATCGTGGATTTTTTCCCCTTGACCTATATCTCTTGCCTCATATGCACCCATATTCATAGGCATGTAATTTCTTGATTGCGATCATTCGAAACCTATGTTTATAACGTAAAATAATACACACTTCAATTGTCCTTCACATGTTATTCTCTCACATGGAAACTACATACCCAATAATTACATTAAACACAATTAAACAAATGCCTTATAAGAATAATACCTGGTATCAAGATCGGGTTAATATGATGATGAATAATAGAATTGTGATCAAAAGAAATAATTATATACAACTTAAAATAAGGCCTTGGTTCGGATATCTTTAAGAATTTTAATTAAATAAATAGAAGTCACCGCCGTTTTAAAATGGAAAATAAAACCTGTCACATTTTCTTGAAATATGACGATAGTTTTTAAATTAAAAGTAATATTCCTCAAGGATGAATATATTTTTTTCAAAATTATACTAATGTTCCATTCGAAGTTATTCTTTCTACAATATTAAGAGGAGGGATTTGTAATCAATCAGAATTTAATTAAATGTAATCTACTGGCTCACATTGTGGTCTAATATTTCCTTATCGAATCTGGCTCCCGGTACTAGTGAAATATTATGGCAAAGGATATATTATTTAATTTTTTTATAACTCCGCTTTTATAAAAAAATTAACCTAGTCTATACGTCAAACATACCTGAATATGACATTGCGAAGTCGAAACCGGTCGCATTTATTGATAAAAATTGAAATTTTCTTCTTTATAATCGATTTTATTTTTTCAATTCTTCATGAAATTTTATTCGTAACTGAATAAGGATCTTATTGTTTATCCCTATCTTCATTAAAACATTGATCAGCAATAGTTTAGGTAGTAGGCAGGGTAAATAAACTTCGGTTGCTTGATATTTTTATTTAACGTTCATATTATTCTATTTGGTCCACTATTTTTTTAGCATAATAGCTATCAAGAGTATCCTCTAATTTAATTTAAAGTTGTTTATGTCCTCTTGAATCCTACTTTCAACAATTAAGTGGAAAGCCCACTTTCAACAACTAAGCCCACGAGGAGTTGTAGGAAAAGTTCAACTTAACGAAGAAACAATGGATTCCAACCTAGTTGGCCAGAGTATCTCTCCAGCTTTGCTATATTTCTTACTTCATAAAGGAGCCTCTAAAGGCTTACAACTTTTTCCTACCTATCTCCGCTATGCGTATGAGTTAAAATACGATATCACGAAAAGAAATTCATTAACTAGCCGCGAAGCGCAGGTCTTTCATTTCTAGTTTTTTTAGAGGAACCCATTAACTCTTATTAATGGTAATTGAAGTAATTTTCTTTCCTTGCCACCTTTAGCCAGAGAACATAACTATCGAAATAGAGCCTTACATTTTCAGGGAAGGAGTTTTAGTGCTAATAAATAACCCTTTTTGTCGTTTTAGCACACTACATAAAGGGGTTTCTCTGTTTACTGGCTTACATACGTCTCAATCAAGAAGGAAACTAAAATTTAATAAGTTAAGGGAAGGAGAACGTAAAGGATTACTGCTCGGCAAAGTAGTTAAATGTCATAAAAAGTTTCATCACAACGCTTAAGCTATAGCTTCTGAGGTACGACGCGAGATTTTAAATATAGCCCATAACTACCAATGTTTTCCCTATGCGGCCTAGTTAGTTTCGAGCTGTTCTAGTATGGATATCATATTGTCGATAGTATTTGTAACATACAACTATTATTTACATTTAATGCGCTTCAGTTAGTACAGAGTCTTCCTTAAATAATTGAAGTGTATAAAGTGATTTCAATAGATTTCAATAAGTATGCAATTTATTTTTAATACCTTTAATGCTATGCTTAAAAAAAAATATTTTCGAATAATAATATTTAGCAAATAACAGATTTCTCCCTAATGTGGACAGTTATGGAAATGTTAGATGCGTTAGACTTTATTTAATCCTATTCTCGTATGCACCAACGCTTCGCTAAATAATATTTAACCCAGTTACGTGCTCTTCCATAATTTTTGTATAAAAATCGATAAATAAATTGATTTAGAATTTTTATGTCATATTTAAAAAAACGGATTTAATTTTTGCTTAATGAGATATCATATACGATATAGATAAATTGGCAGATAATATACTATATTATAAAACTGGTGTATTTATCGATATTCATATGATAATATTAATTGATTTTACATAATTTAAGAGAAAGTCCACAATTTCAATGCAATTTTGACTCTATTCTAGCATTTTATTGATCTAATTTGTATTTTTAGCTCTAAATCCGAGAGGAGTTTAATGTGTTAATTTAAAATTTTAAGAGAGGAATGCACTCAATTTACCTGATAAGTAGCTGTGCCTGAAATAAAGTATATATCTTTTCACCTTTCAACGATCAAAAATAACCTGCAAGTACAGCTGACAGCAAAAAAAAGTTACCACCCCTGACCCACCAAGAAATTCTAAGTCCAAATTTCGGGCCGGCGAGCCTTTCTCTCGAGAAGGGAGGGAGAGAAAAGAAAGATGCAGGACATGCTCCGTTACGCTAGCTCGGCTCTCGCGTTTGGATGGAGAATTTTCGTTATTTATATAAAAATCATTTACTACTATCAATTATCTGCCGCAACATTTGATGTGTTAACGCGTACTATTGAATTTGACGACGATCAACTGGAAGATAACTAAAGAAATGAATCGAATGGAATGCAGCAATCAAAGTAACTCTCACTTTAATTTTCGATAACAGATTATTAAATCATTTCCAAAACAATACAAATGAATTTAACTGAATACAAAATTCGGTATCAAATTAACTCACATTTCGTTTTTCGAAAATCGATCGTTTAAATCACTTCCAACGATTGATTATGCTCATCAATGTGAACGAAACCAGCAACTATTCTCTTCTTCTTTATTTCAAATAGGCCAAAAAGCAGGATCTCGGTTTCAACAATGGCATTTGTCGTCAGGGGGGCCGGCTGTTCATACTCACAAAAATTTTCGTGTATTCCGTAAAAAATCTCAAAATTCAATTCGGAAACAACAATAAACGACCAAAATAAGGTTTTCTATTCATTTACTCTACTATTGGTTCTTGTCTCAATCTCGTATGACTATTATTTTTAATTTAATTTTGCAAAAGAAATGAAGCATGCAGCGACAAAAATGAACTTTACGTTCATTTCTTACGGAAATGCTTTGACTTGTCTGGGATCGAAGCAAGGACGAAGTGTCACCATTTTTTTACAATATAAACACTTTCGTATATATATATTTGAATGCAATGTTCTATAAAAATTTCAAGTCAATCGACCAAGTGATTTTTGAGTTTTGCGGGCAGAAACATATGCAGGCTGAATTTTGCTGAAAACATAAGATATGTGCATAATTCGGTGGATTATTATAATTTAATTTGATTCCTTTTACAACCCTTTCGTTTAACTTTCCCAATTGAAAAGCGTTCTATCATGAAGAGAAATAACTAAGGAATAAACACAAGGAAATAAAAGTTCCACATCTTCCACACAAAAAGTCGTGTAACTTTGACAAAGTTATTTATTTCCTTGTGCTTAGTTACCGATGGAGTTAACCAAATTTAGAGCTCATTCGATTGATTTAAATAAGGAATAATCTTTTATAGATTACCATTTCCCCTTACTCTCGTGACTCCTATAGATTATATAATCCAAGAATTTGTAAAAATAAATTATCCTTATAACAACACTGTAGCAAATTCTCACAATTAGCTTTGACGTTTACTAGCACCTTCTTCAACATTTACATAAATACGCGATCCTCCATATGGCGTGTGCCTTGAAAAAGAAGAAAGAATGAGAGGGAACAAAAGTGTGACCTGCAAGTGAAAGGGTAGAATTCTTGGAAAACTGTTAAACAGGACAAAACGAAATAGGTGGGGGAAAAGGACAAGATAAACCTTTTGTTACCAAAGGGGAATGGAAAGGAAAAACTTTCTCGTTGGGAGAAGAGGACGGGTTGAAATTTGCTTGATTCATTTTGATTTTATCTAAAATAATGTGTTCACTAGCCTTCTCTGATATATGTTTAATTTTTAGCTCGCAATTAGAAGAATGACTCGAAGAAATAAATCTCTCATAAAGTGTGACTGCAGAGCATCAGATTAGAAATTTTGTAGGTTCTTCAGCCTATAACTTACGAAATCTCACTGTTTATCTGATGTGGATTGAATGAAAATAATCATAAATCGCTTGATGAAACTACCGTCCTAAAAATTGGATCCATGGATTCCTTATCGTTTCAGAGTAATGGCTCACAGTAAATACTGTGGTAAAAGGCCAGCGGTAGACGTCCTTTTGGTAAAATTCTCGAAATTTTGTTTCACAAAAGTTACTTCTCTCATTTTTTTTAGCTATTTACTGAACCACCAATCGACTCCGAAGAGTATTACAATTTGTTTATTTCGAAGTTCTCAGTATTTTAAGAAGACCATCTTTTATTTTATCAGTTACGAAAAATGATAAGACCGCTATCCGTGGAATTGTGACTTTTGCATGACAATGTTATTCGACGTCTAACCAAATTTAAGACTTAGCTAGAGTATGACTTATTAGTACTCGACGCAGGATGGGCAAGTTATTGCGTGTGTGTTACAGTAATGACTATTATAATTGTGTTTAAATACGTATTTAAATGACATCTTTATTTTATATTTTATAAACCAGTTGAGATTGACCAGCAAATTTTATCAGTGAATCAAGATGAGTTTAACGTTTTGGCTATCATCAACACTGAGAGAAAAAATGTATTCACTTTCTCTTGGTGGTTTTTTTATGTTAATTTTTAAGGTTCTTAAAATCTACGAAACTAATAACTGTATCTAACATTTAATGTGATAAAAGGATTGAAAACACTATACATTCAATGATAGTAATGAAAAAGAACCAAAGGAACGCTAGTTTAGCTAGCTAGCAAATAGCTATTTCTTAAATTTTCCCGTTTTGTTGTTGATTGATTTCTAAGGGTATCTTGAAGGTTTATGAAAATCATTGGTTAGAAGAAAAAGCCTGAAAAGATGAATGTAAATATTGAGAACGTAATTTTGGAATTAGAATGCTCCGAAGCTTAAATTTCTTCGGGAGTGATCTTTCTACGGTTAATATATGCTTAATTCTACTCCTGAAAGCATAGACGGTCCGAGACATGGGCAGTCTGGGAGACTGTCGACAGCATTTATGGGCTCTTCTCAGATCCCTTGAAGATTCTCAATGATAAAATTATACTCGTATAGCTTAGGTAATTTTAACGATTACACCCGGTCACAATATTTAGGTAAACTTTTTTTATCCATTAAGGGGAACTAGTTCTAAACGTCTGCCCAGAATGTCAATAATCTTCAGATTACCCCCTCCCAATGATTGGAATCAATTTCCTTCGCAATGGATGCAGCTTTCTTTGGTCCTAGTTCTCTGAGTAATTTCCTTTAATTCAAATTGATTGAAGAAGCCGTTACTTGGTAAAACTGCGTTATATAAGAAATTGTGAATCTTTTTCCTTAGTTATTTCCACCATTCCTTATAGTCGTTGAGCTATGGCTATATTTTTATGGAAATTACATTTAGGAAAACTGCTAAATCAGGCGCAATTCATCTGAGTTTCCCTTACATCGGTAAATGTATTATTGTAATAAAAACTTTAGCCGATGAAATTGCTCCGCTTCTACAGATTTTCTATCAGAAATCATTGGATGAGGGAACCGTCCCAATGTCGTGGAAAAAAGCTAATGTCACTCCGGTGCCTAAGACAGGGCGCGCGTCAAAACCAGATGATTATAGGCCTATTTCATTAACTTCAATTTTTTGCAAAATAATGGAGCATATTATAGCGAGCTCTATCATGCGCTTTCTTTCTGAAAAGGGAGCAATCAGTCAGAGCCAGCACGGATTCCGTAAAGGTAGGTCTTGTGAGACCCAGTTAGCGCTTTTTATGAATGACGTATCTAAAGCAGCAGACGGCGGTGTTAGATCAGACGCAGTTTTCCTAGATTTCAGGAAAGCATTCGACACAGTTTCTCACGAAAAGCTTATCCAAAAGCTGAGTGCCTACGCGATCGACGGAAAAGTTATCAGATGGACCAAATCTTTTCTAGAAAACAGATCTCAGCGAGTTGCGTTAGATGGAGTTTTATCCGAAGATATAAGTATCTCATCAGGAGTTCCACAGGGGAGTGTTCTTGGTCCAATCTTATTTCTAATTTACATTAACGACCTCGTAGATAACGTAAAGAGTAAGGATAGATTATTTGCCAAAGATACCCTGATATACAGAGAGATTTTGACAGAAAACGATTGTAATGTGCTTCAAGACGACCTTGACGTAATATCAGGATGGTGTAAAGATTGGCAGCTGGATTTAAATATAAATAAATGCGTTGCCATGAGTTTTACGCGCTCCACAAACATAATTCCCACGCAGTACCAAATCTCAGGTCATCCATTAGAGTTAGTTCACGACAACAAATACCTAGGAGTCACGTTTAGCAGTAACTTATCTTCTAAAGAACATATTCGAGATGCGATAGGAAAAGCGAATAGAATGCAAAGGTTAACTGGTAGAACGTTGAGAGGATGCTCATCGAGAGTCAAAGAAATAGCTTACTTTTCTTTTATTCGTCCGAGTCTTGAATACTGCTGTGCGGTTTGGGACCCACACGAAGTAGGTTTAGTCTCAGATTTAGAGATGGTCCAGCGTAGAGCAGCCCGATTCGTTTGCGGGGATTTCAGGTTTGATAGCAGCGTCACGGCAATGATAGAGTCCCTCAGTTGGAATTCACTACAGATGAGAAGATCTGAATATCGTCGGAAACTTTTCGAAAAGTTCAATCGTTCAGAATTTATAGACGAAGTAAGTGAAATGTTAGTGCCAGTAAGGAGCGAACGCGATCTCCGAGAGGCATCGACGAAGCGTTATAGGGAAGTAATCGCAAGGACGGATAATTACTTTTGGTTGTTTTTTCCCCAAGCTATTAGAGATGCTAATAGGTAGGAATGAATAATGGTGGTGTATTACACCCCCTGCCATACGCCTCTGGCGGTTCGCGGGGTATATATCTAAATCTAAATCTAAAATCTAAATGCTGTTTAATAATTAAAATTTAGCCTTCGTATTTTACCCTTCCTTTTTTAATGAGAGGCCAGTTTAGTCCATCAGCGATTACTGAATAAAGCACTAGAAACACTGACATCTCGTACTTATTATCTATGATTACTCTTAAATAAGATGGGTAAAGCTTCCTTTCTTGAGAAATGTGTCAGGAGAATCTATTACTGCTGAATCTTAATGCTGGTTTCCAAGCCTCACCTATTCTTCCTTAAAACTTCTTGGTTTAAAGATAAGGAAGACATTTACGTCTTGAAGGTGCAGAAATTTAAATGTGTGAATAGCTCGACATTTGTGTGGGATCAACTGGCAAAAGCTCTAATTGTATGCATGAATGTATGCACATTGTATGCATATTCTTATATGCCTACATGATTATATCCTATCCTATGCCAATAAGTTTCGAAGCAAAATAAATTTACATTGATAATAAATAATTTCGACTATGATAGGTCTATTGTTAATGGTTTATGAATTTTGGATGCAAATGAACGTTTTAGAAGTAAGTTCACATAAAACCTAATTCAGTATGTTAGGAAAATGAAACTTGCAAACTGCCGCAAAAATCGGAACTTTTTCGAATCGTTGATCTAATTTACATTCCCTCTGGCTGAAGCATTGAAAACATATTTTTCCGGTCACCCTCTAACCTGCATTATTTTGTCTTAAAATGGCTTGAATCGTTTTCTCAATCTTATAAATAGCCAACATCCCAGGATCTCTGCACATCACTTCTGAGCCTGTTTACCACATTATCTTCATATTTTTTTAATGTATGCCTTAGAGTTGAAGAGAATAAACATTCTTTTCCTAGTAAGCATAAAATATTCCGTATTCCCATTGTTTATTTTCCTATCATCGTCTCCATGAAGTAACCCATTCATATTCCTTCTTCGACGAACTTTTCTTTATATCACCATCCATGACGAAGAATTACATTTTCAGGCAATTCTCTCTCTCATACAAAACCCTTAAACGATGCCTCGAAAATTAGAGGCATTGAAGACGGAAGTAACCTGTGACCGCTCCATTGAAGACCCTTTCTCTTTCCTCTCTCACCCCCACAGGGAAGCTCCCTTTGTTTTCTTGAGAAGGAAGGTATGCATGCTACCGATTAACCGTTATGTAGACAAAAACATTAAAAGTAGACGTAGCACCAAAAGGTGGGCTTGCCACAGAGATCCTTAGCAATAGATTTAAATGTATTTTTCATGCACGTGCGAATATTTAGAGTGGAGTTGTAACAGCTTAAAGTTGCTGGCTCATACCCATTTTCTATGTAGAAACTCTTAATCGTTTTAGCATTTTAAAATTTTAGACGGAGGTTTAAATAAAGGAATTCAATATTTACAAGTATATTATTCAATTCTTTTTGCGCTTTGCTGGACTCTGCACGACTAGTCCTTCTGATTTCATTACCCAAAAGAAATTCTCGCGCGTAAAATATAAAGATGTTTGTTAAGAGACTACAGGTTAGATAGCAGTGCGTCCAAAATGTTCGGAGCCCTCCGCTGGGTATCTTTTAAAAATATAACTCTGTAAAGACAATAATTATTAGAGATATTCCTTAGCTGTGATTTACATGACGAAATACGCGACGACATGATCCCTATTCTCAACGATCGTTATTTTCACAGCCAGATGGTGAAAATATTACAGCGAGATAATAGCGAGGACAGATGGTTTATATTGTTATAATCTTACATATAGTATAAGGTGCGTAAATATGTAAATTATTTAGATAGTTGAGTGTTTCACATTCTCTGCAATAAGCCTTATGGAGGCTCGCGGATAGTCAATTTAAATGTATTTCTTACTTAACTATTTTTCACAAATCTGCAACACCATTATTATATTTATAATATACGTTTTTTTCTTATTTTTCCTACTTCCGTTGACCTGATTTACAGTAGTTCATACTCTCTTAATTATCGTATCATAATTAAGCATAATCTTTGCGAAAACGACCATCCTGCGTGGAGCATTAACTGAAATAACCAATTTCATTATAAATCTGCATTAATGGAAAATGTTATGTATTATATATGTTAGGACGAACCATGAGCAGCCAAAGTAATTCTTGTCCGATATTTTAAGAAGAAGAGCGAATTACGCTTGAGATTCGAGCCGATTTAACGAAATACGAATTTAATTATTTCATAATACAATACTGCTTCTACCGCAGCAAAAGCAATGACTTTTAGCGAGTATTTGTAAAATATATATCATCACAAAAGCCTTCAAAACGTGCCAGGCATAACGAGGAAGACGAAAAGCGCGCTCAAAACAGAGAATCTGAAAGACTCGCCCTTCTCGAGTTATGCTGGTTGCATCTTAGGTGGTAACTTTTTTATGCTGTTAGCTGTACAGAATAAATAAAAAAATCGATTGATGCTCATCTCTAATTTTTCAGTAATTTTTCATTGTGTTTACGGCACTAATATCAATTGCGCTCTATTAGCTTAAAGCATAACATATGTTTCTACCTGCATGTTTCTTCTATCTGTTTTTCTTTCGTTGTATACATTCAGCTACAAATAACCTAGGTGCTTGACGCTGCCTCTTTATGTTTGCAATCATAGAGTTAGTTGGTAAATCAATAAATTTTGAATATGTACAATTTCATACAAGGATGCCGATTGTTATAAAAGAATTGTGAACTTGGAATTGATTTTTTTTTACTGAAACCTTCCCTTGTTTTCTTTCTTTCTGAAATTTTATTAAAATGTGTAATCTATTGCCTGTGTAGCAAAATTGCAAAATTATTTCGAATATATCAGGCTATTGATTATTCAATGAGCAAATATATCTACCAATAAATCTCACAATTCATCTTCTTGAGAGTTTGCCTTGGAATATGCCACATAAAATTACTATCTGAGAATCTTTTCTTTTGTTATTCTTAATGATCGGAGCGAGACTTAGTCCAAGTTTCCGCTATGAACTGGATCAAGATAATATCTAGTACTAAATAGAACCAAGCCTAGCCCAGGAACCAATTTTTTACCATCTCGATGGTCCATTTTCAACTCTCTTTTGTTCATTGTGTCCCAGAGTAAACATACTCAAAATGCTGTGGACATTTGCAGAGGACGAGAACAATTCATCACTAAAAGCGTCCTTCAATCCATAACTCGAGTCTTCACGAATAAAGTAGATCAAAAAAGGCTATACATTCGCCAAATTAGAAATATCCTTACCTAAATTCTTCACATTGTTTTATTTGCTGCTCTTTGAATATGAATGGTTTCATACTTTGACTACCCACTGTAAACATTTTTTTGAGCAGGTAATTTTCATACTTTGGCTACTTACTGTAAATTTTTCATTTTGAGACTTTGAGAATAATTCTGACTTGAGCTGTATGATATGCATTATTATATTTTCTTGAAGAGGACACAATCTAATTTCTTCTTTGCGTATCTTTGCAGGAACAGAGGATCATGCCGCCAATGGCGTCCGCTCCACTGGAATCGCCGAAACCACACACAATGAAGGTAGAATACCTTCATTTAATTATTTAAGTATTCATGAGTTTCATTCATTGAGTGTAGCTCTAGTCCTGTCATGTCAAACTAACGGGCATGCGGCCCTCGACGTGATTCTTTGGAGCTCGAAATAATTCTTTAAATAAAAACAATACCATATTAACTCTATATTATTGATCTAAATTCACTAAACTATATGTAATGTATTTTAGTTGCTCTATCTATATTCCAGCATCCTCAAAAATTTTCAAGTGTGATGTGGCCCGCGAAAATCTTACCAGAACTAGTAAATTGTCTGTTGCTTGAATGAGTTTGCTGCTCAAGTGGATCTATTAGTTTACAAAGTATCTGAATCACCTCATTTTGTTTCATTCTCAAAGTAATGACAATATCTGATAGAAGATATATTTTGATGTTAGATTATAGGTAGATGATTCTATTAATCTGATCATATCTCTATTCAAAGAACTAGGCAGTTTAACGTGGCATTTTATTACGAACTGGAGTGAAAAAACCGTGGAGCTCCGAGGGATAATATAAAAATAGTAATGGATGCATAATATGTAATATTCATCATATATTTCCAGTTTATGACAAAAAATTTATTTTTGTTGTAAGCCTTTTATGATTAAAAATTAAATACTTAAGTCCCGAATACAGAGTAAAAATGATAAATGGTTTCACGGAAAACCTTTCTACTGTATGCGTTTTCAATTTTGGCATATTGACAGGTGACAGGTTGACTTTTCAATCAATGATTTACGACTGCCAGACTCACATCCAAATATTTTCAATTCACCGAATGGTTTGACTTTCATATTATAGATATTTTGAAGCATTTCCAAATATACAATATCTCTATCTCTGTGGCACGTAACAGCATATATGATCTCGTTATTCCTAGAAGATTGGCGTGTGCTATATCTATTTTTGAAATGCTCCCTGCAATTGTTATTAACTCGTTTTTGTGAGACTACTTACTTGTTACCAATTAACACTTTATCCTGAAATTTGCGAAAATGTTTACTACAAATTTCTCTATGTATTTACGTCAAAAACGTTGATAGCAGATGTTTTCATACATTCATCCGTCTTGATGACGTAAGTTATATTTCTATTTTTGAAAGACCCAAAAAATGTTTACCACCCTGTTTTAGTGAGACTACTTAGTTGCTACCAATTAACGCTTCCTTCTGAAATTTGCGAAAATAGTTTACTACAAATATCTCCATGTATTTACGCCAAAAACTGCTAGAGCGGAGTCTTGAAAAACAAATCATGTCGCCTTCAAGTTTTTCTGTTGCATACTATATTTTTTTCCTCAATGACTTTTGGCTCATTCCTGCTTCTTAATTAATTAAGGCAGAATTTTTTATCGCCAAGGGAACGATGTTTTTCCTTTCATTAACACGTAGTGACATCGACAAAATCAGTTTCGGCTCCTAAAATCAATTTTTCGCCCTCCATCGAGCCCCGAAGTCCCACAGCATGTAAACAGGAAAACAACCGCCAAGGTTGGCTCAACGAAAGTAAACAAACAATTTCTCTCCGAAACTTCTCTTGAGCGCAAACATTTCATTAATTCCGGCGTTTAAAATGCTTTCCCCCTCTAAAGGAAGCCTTACCCATCCCCTTGTCCATTCTTCATCCTTACGTAATCGATCATGTCACATCACGAGTGTCAGAATTCGCCATTTTGTTTATTCTCCGTCTTTCCACTGTTGACCGTCAACTCTTCTTTAATATGTGGGGCGTACCATCCGTGACGTCAAGAGGTCCCGCCCCCGCTCTGCCAGACCTCTCATTCCGTCTTCGACACACGCACACACTCATGAAACTTGATTTTCGCCATCTACGTCACAGTTGGGATACTTCTTCCCCCTCTTTTGTTTTACTGATAATAACATCGAAATAATGAAGAAGATGGAGAAGTATCAAGTTGATGTAGGTTCTGTCCCCCTTTTAGCTCCCCAAACGGATGGAATTAGATTAAATCGATTCATAACTTTGTATTCGACTAAGTAATACGGGGAGAGCTAATTTGCTTCAAGGGGGTTGATCGTTGTCGTCATTTGATGGGTAAAAATAGGCCTCTTCTTTTACATCCCCTTCCGTATTATTTTTGTATTCCCCCCCTTCGATTTATTTTTGGAATTCAATTATAATATGTCCCTAGCTCGTTTGCGTCGCATCTCGAAAGCATACAACTGTTTTATTTCTATTCTGATTTCATTCATTTTGTACAAATATCATTTGCGAAAGCTTAATTATTCATGTAACTGAATCTGAATGCATGGTATATTTTTACTTTTTTGGTACAGGTTAGAGGAAATTACATATCTCATTTACTTTTTAATTTAATAAATTATATTAAATATTTAATGCCCTCTTTTTTTTGTAAGCTTCATTACATCTACAAAGCTTTTGTTTTTTTTAAATGTTGTATGGTTTGAAAACCCTACCACCCATCGGACCGATAAGTTTACGGACAGCCAAAGGTATCATAGGGGCTTCTCTAATCATTGATAGGCAACTCATTAATATTTTTAAAGCAAGATGTACAATATCGATATTGGGAAATGTGAGTCTGATTAAAATGAATTGAACTCAAAATTTACGTCCGAGTAATTCTTCCGCGAAAATAAAACTTCTTATTCAAATCATCTGATAAAATATCTATCATTGTAATTAACCACTCGTTCAATGTAATATTAGACTTGAACAGATGTAGATATCTTCATCTTCAGATTCACAAGACATATGAGGTATTCTTTTAAAATCTAAACTATTCCTATAAAAATAGACTTTTCTTACCAGCTGGAAAAATGGATCAGAATTAAAATGTGAAACGTTCAACATAAGATTAAATTATCACTAAAAATATCTTTATATGGAAAAACCAGAATTTTAAAAAAGAACGCAGATAAACAAAGAACTGCTCTTAGTAACCTCTTAAACGCAGCAATGGGCATACATTTATGGGAAATAATTTGTAACCGTCAAACAGCATCCTGGCAAAGTAATGCCTAAGATATATTTCAAGGAAATTTTCTAAGTAAATAGAATCGCCGTTGCATACGATTTTGATGCAATTACGCGTAAAAGCTTTCTTAAATATTCGTGTTTGAAATATTTTTATTTCTTCCTTAAGTGAATTCAAGCAAGTTACGCTGCCTTCGGCTTTTTTTTAACCATACCAAAAAATCGGGTCTTAGCAATTATCCTTAAAATTTCATTACTGTAGTATTTTCTTTTTCATTCATATTTTTCTATTTTTGCCTATAAAGTTAAAGCCAAAAGGCTGATTAGATTTTCAACCCCAATCGATTAACCACTAAATGATTCGGAAAGTAAATGAGTTTTACTAAGAATGATGAGGTATGAGTTATTTTAACTTTGTTTTCCTCACTGCGCAAGAATATGTAAGGGAGGTCCACGCAGGTTTAGCCCAGTAATCCTATGAATAACATATTGATCGACCTTGAATGAGTACAAGTAACCAAAATTAATATCAATAAAAAGTAATAGTCGTACCACAGTAAGTTTCGTATTATCACAGCTTGAACAAGATTCAGATTAATTGAAATAAACGTACTACCGGAAACGTACTCTACTTTTTACCGGAAGACAAATGAAATTATTCCACTGCATAATTTAAATCAATACATAGTGTTGTTATTTCGGACTAAGTTGATTTCTTTTTCATTTACACTAGTAATTTACAAAAAGTTTTAATTAGTAAATAAGTTTACTAGTTAACTTAAACTAATTGAGAACTGTAAGAATTGAGTTTTAGGTTCAAAAAACGTGAGTGAAGAATTAAATCAACTGACTGACGAATTACTTAGAAGAACACAAATGATAATTTTCGATTAAGGAAAGAGAGTGAAGGTGCTAGAACCCCCTGCCACACGCCGAAAGGCGGCTTGCAGGGTTCTTACATAGACCTGACGTAATAAAAATAAAATAAAACAGGAACTACGTTTTTCTAGTAAACAGGATCCTATTTTAATAAAAAGAAAACTTTGCAATACCCAAATTAGTGTTTCGTTGGTTTTTGTGGGTGGTATTTTGCAAAGGTTTGTTTTTTATAAAAAAAGGGTCTAGTTTCCTAGAATAAAAAGAGTTCCTGCTTTAACCTATGTGAAGTTTAGGAAAACGTACGACAGCAGAATATGGTAGTAGTAGGAACTAATGTCGTATGAAGGTTTTAATGTTTGTATAGTTATTTCTAAAAATTCCACATCCGCTAGATTAAAGATAGTACACACTCGTATTTTCACTCCGGATCATCTATATTGTTATTTACCGTTGGATCTCTAATGACTTCCGCGCCTTACGTAAACGAAGTGTATCGAAGGCTATTTTTTCCATAGAAAACCCTATTCTTTCCGTGACCTTATTATTGTACCTGTATACGACTTCCATCGAAGCAAAATCACGCTGATGATTTCAATCCCCTATCACCGATGTTTTTCCCTCCCAAGCCCCATCCTCTCCCACCGACACTCTTGATGGGTATTTCGTGCTATTCATTCTCACCTGTCTCCTCCTTCCATCTTGAGGAAAGCTTTCATTTCTGCACGTAAGCTTAAAACCCGACGCCCGTCCGTCCATTGCGGAAGGGATACTTCGAATTTGAAAGGTAATGCCCAACGTGAAGCATTTTTCCTTCTCATCTTAGGATGGCTTCCAGAGAGTATGCGATCGAATTCTTTTGGCATCCAGCAGAGCTATCGAAGCCTCACATATCTTTTCCGGGGTTACGTTTTTATAGAATAGCATTCGAAAGGTAAAATGTAAGTAGGTAAAAGCTAGGCAAACGGTAGAAATATGAATGCGAAACTCATTGAATTCCGAAATGCATGTGGTATTATTCTTGCATCACAAAAACAAGATATCTGTGGGAACTCAAGGAATGATCTACAAATATACGATGAGATGTTTACAGAGCAAACTTAAAAGAGGACGTTTTATCAGTCTATTTCTATGTTTAGGCTCCTCCATTCCTTGAATTGAACAAATAATCTGATATACTTATCGTCAGTGAAATTTGCATTATTTGAATAAGTCTTACATGTCTTTTAAGTATATAATTACGCATATGCAGAAAATTAATTACGAGTACAATACGTAAGCCGAGTTTTAGCACATTTTTACGCTGGAAAAGCTCCACTCAGTTTATGTTCGAGCGAGAGTCCCACTTACCTTTACTACCCTGGAAAAAGTATGTATTAGTCAGAATTCGGCGTGTAAATTCCTTACATGCTCAATTAACAATTCTTTTTGAATTTTCTCCGCAATCGCCTACCATCCGTCGGGAATTGTCGGATTTAAAACCATCATGTCTGATCAGGCAATGTTGGATTTCCCACCTAAGCTTATACTCGAGTCAATTAGTTTTCGCAGTTTGTTTTGATAAAATTAGATACCTCGGTTTATAATCGGGTGGGCTCACACTCGAGCACATACGCTATGTATATCATTGATGATTTTATGCTAATGCCCACATGTCATTAAACAAAGGAACTCGTTTTGATATGAATCTCCTATTTTCTCAGTTCAAATGATTTATATAGTACTTTTAATCACTGGAAATTATCCGCACTATACTATCAGTGACGACAAAATTTTACGGTATGACTGGTCATGCGCTCAACAACCTGAAACATAAACTAGAAAGACTGGCTTGAATCCCAGCAATATCACAGTTATTTGGTATACTATATATCTTCTATCTTTATCTATCGTCTATCCATATCTACTTTATATCTATATTTACCTTCGACCTATATCTTTATCTACCTCCGTCTAGGTAGTAATAACTGCCATGCGCATTTCACAACCATATGAAATTTACAATGTTAATTCCCCCTTACAGTATGTTATTATAAATACAAGTACTGTTAATTTGAATTGATTACTTTCTACTATAGAAAACAACTTGTTGGCATTGCTTTCTCATCATTGGCATTTAATGAAACTGAGTTTCTACTTTGAGATAGGTTTGTCTTCTTTGAGTTACTTGATTGATTTGCCAGTGTAGCTAAAAAGGCCCATTATATCCTCAAATACATAATGTTTCAGTTGATTCACTGGGATTTTTCAATATTTTATTTACTGATTGTTGTCTCTAGGTTCTCAAAATATACTATACCATTGAGAAGGCAGGCTAAGGTCAGATGCTTTCGAGAAAACATTTGGGCACTTGGAATGTCCGTAAATCATCTGCTAAAAGAGAAACGCCAAATACACACTTTGGAAACCATGTTGCCATCTACAGTGATAAAAGAGAACCTCCAGTGGTTGTTTTCCCAGCGCCTTAACGTTTCCTTGGGAACCGCTACCTGAGATAGCCCACTCAGTAGTATAGGCTTCGACTCACGCAGAATATTTCCTCGTGACAGATACACAACCGCGTCCATTGTCCTTCAACACATTAACTTTATATTTGATTTATTTTTTCTATGGTGCGTTCTGTGAAATTCTTAATATCATCATTAATTTCGCCTTTCTTTGTAGAATAACAATATTTCATCGCTTGTTTTATTTTATTTTGTCTCTTTCTTAATATTTAAATAAATATTACTATATTTTCCCTCGAATCCTAATTTAATTTATAGAATAATTAAAATAACCAAGAAAAGGGGGCGTACAAATTAAAGTCTCGGATATTTTTCAATCGAAAAGCTTTTTCCTTGCCACGTGATTACTTAGTATCTCATAATATATTGGGAATTATTATGAATACAAAGTCTATTACAATACTTGAGTATGGAATAGAATCTCATAAAATAGTGTGAGGGGATATTTCTGAGAGATGTATTCTTTCTTTTGTTGCCTTGAAGAGTCTTGCCTGCTTTTTCGAATTTTAATGGAAAATACAGCTGAATTGGGCTAAAATAAATAATACGATTTTGAAATTATTGATTAGAGTTAAATTTAATTTACAAGTAATTGCAATTTAAATGCCATAATAACATTTTTCGTTGACCTTTTTAATTACGTTTTACCTTTTCCAGTCAATCAAGTACTTCTTCACTCAGTTGCATATTTAGTGAAGAGAATGACGTATGGCATTATATCGTTTTCCAGATACCCTCCTTAGCTCTACTCATGAATTATTTGAGATATTCTCCTATTTTATACATTATTTTGGGCTGTTAATTATAAACAGGAAAATTAATTACAGTATATTTGTATATTTTATAATGTAGATTTAATTCTCTAATGACTCTGTATCCACTTACTTGTCCTCTTTAATGTAAAGCATATCCACCCTTCCCTGTACAATTCCTTGTTTTAAATACTCATTTCTTAGCTTACCCGTCCGTAGCTTCTTCAATTATTTTCCTCCTCCACATCTCTTACCTTTCTAACTAATGAAGAGCGCCCTTAAAGTGCAACTCTTGTTTCAATCCAACTCGGCGAACTTCCTCTTGATTTACTTTCATTCCATCTTTCCCAGCTATTATTATGATCATAGCATGATAAAATTTTCATAAATATGTATGAAATTTCTGCTTCTTGTGTGGTATTGCATGTAAACACATTTGGGAAAAAGAAACTTGTCTAAATGAAAGAAAGTTACGCGGAGAATTAAAGGAAATTTGCAGATAAAGGTACATTCATATTATTATCATTAAATTTATAGTATCATATTGATCAAAACGAAACTATAATATTCATCCCTCCTCTCGCAAGTATCCAGTTGTAGGATTTGTTCTTTCTCTACATTCCATCCTATTTCTCCAGGTCTCCGTCCCAATTACAACTGTTACCTTCCGCTATTTTCTTCACCTAATCTCTCGTTGGTTTCTTTTACTCTTAGATCCCTTCAAAGCGCTATCTAATATCATGAAAGGTAATTAAATGTTCTTCATGTATTTTTGCTAGCAATAGAAATGGTGTCTTCTCCCCTTGATATTTCTTTCCCTAATACTTCTCATTTTTTTAATATTCTTCCATTCATTTTTAATCGACCCGATCCTAGAAATCGTCTTTATAACGATATCTACTCTTCATTTGTGTATTAAAACTCAGAGTTTGAAGAATAAGACTTACAAAGTAGTGGAAGGAAGAATATATACGTATGTTTAAATATGGATTGTTACAAATACACATGAAGGAAATAATAATATTAATAATGAATTTATTACGGGTATCAAACCCATTTACATGATCAATATAAATATACACATAGAATAAAGAAAAACATTCAAGTAAATTCAAATATATCAGTAACAAAGAAAAGAGTATAAAGCAATGTAAAGGAAAAAATGTATACCAAGATCATATTTGCAAAAAATAAGTCAATGTACATCTTTAATCTTAATCACAACCTAAAGATAATTTACGAGTACATACATACTTACACATAATATATATTTAAGTTTATACATATACAATACAATCTTGCAGTAATAACATATTCATATACACATTCAGGTAGTTAAAACAGGCAATAAGTACAAGTAAAATTAAGTACATCAATAATAAAGAAATTTACAAGGGGAAAAAAAATTCTAAAAGTAGAAGAGTATAAAAATAAAATCAATTCCATCGCAATCTTCTTCTTAAAGTTTCTATGTTAATGTGAAATAAATCAATTTCATCACTAAGCTCATTTAAACTCCTCGTAATTTGTAAAATTGGTGAGTAGAAGGTGTAGTTTCTTTGAGTGTGTTTTATGATGAATGTAAGGTTATTTCTTGTGTTTTTTTGTGAAACTCTGAAGCTATGCATGTTAGTGATATCATTTGAGTCAAATAATAATAATTGGTTAATAAAATAAAAATAATTGGTTAATGTAAGCTGTTTCATATCTCAGTCTCAACTTCTTTCATGTTTACTTTTCTATGAGCTTCCAAATCGTAGAAACTTACCTTAAAGACATAGAAAACGTAACCAATTGGTAAATATTCTAGTAAGTAAGGGAACCTAAATTTTTAAAATTATACAAATGAGAATCCTAGAACAACATATGTTATATGTGATGCTAAAAATATTGAAGACATCAGAAAAAGTCGAACCTGGAGATAACTCTTGTGAGCGAAACTAATCACGTGGTTGTGACACTTTCACCCTCCTAAACCTCAGTAAGGGAGGAAGGTGGAAACCTCTATAAGAGAAAGTAATTTTTCATCGCTACAAGCTGCTCCTTACCTTTACATAACCGAGGGTGTCATCTAGAAAATACAAGTCATCGTGCGTGTTTTGACAGGTCACTCGTAGACATTTTGCTCGGATGAAAGGGGTCAGGCTTGCTTTTGTATGCAAAGACAAATTACTTTTTGGTATCGATTGCTGAGGGTGGTGTGTTATGTCCTCGGTATGTCTAAACTAAAAATTAAGGTTGTTTTTATTCGGTGATAAAATTGAACTGTTAGGGCGTTCGAGGTTGGAAAGAGGTTGAGTGAGTTTGGCTATTTTCCACCTCTTATAAGATCATAGAAGACGAAAATTCCACAAAGCCTCAGGGTTTTGAGGGCCACGGAATTAGTAAGAGCTGCTGACTTTCCTATCGTTCAATGGTGCCTTGTGAAATGGATTAAATAAACCTTCGATAAAAATATTCCACAAATATAGAAACTTGATTGGTAAGAAAGTATCTTTCTATAAGTGAGAAAACATTGTTGATACGATGAAGTTTCTTTTATCTAAGCTAAGCTTGACTATACGAATATATATGTGTTCTACCCGATTGGAAACGTTACAAAATTTCAATCTAAATGTGTTATACAGCCTCATTTTAAATGAATATCTTTGGAATTATGGTAAATAATTCTTTTTGAGAATTATTAATGGAGGTACTCTCTTCTTCGGGGAAATAATTATTATTTGCATTATTATAAAAACTAAATAGTGCAAAAAGGAAAGGAAAAAAAGAAGATTTTTTTCTCAAAGCTTTGCTATTAAAAGCAACAGTTGTCAGCTATTTCTCCGATTTTAAATTGCTTACATGTCAGTGATTTTGACTTTTTCACCGCCTACTTTTCGTCTCTATCTTTCTTGAACTTTTCTTAGACTTCTTATCCGATTTTCCTTCCTGTAATTCCCGTCACTTCACTCCATTCGGACACTCTCTTTCACTTTCCGGGAATCCTTTTTCTCGACCATTCTCAGTGGATTACAGAGCGAGCAACGTCGGCCCACGATCATGAAAGGAGTTGAAAGCGCTTTCAGCCTTCGGGATATGCAGCGATTCCTCAAGGGGAGTAGAATAAAGGGAATCTGTCCGTGCTTTTTTTACGGAACCTTTCATTCAGCTTGTCGAAAGGCTGGGAGATTTTCTCTCCGCACCGAAACGAATTTCTCTGTATACATTGAGTGAACTGGTTACTTAAGCTTTCTTTTCTTCCCGACTTTTAAGATGTTTCGGAAAAAAATAAGTTTATTTCCTAAGTAGCTTAGCATTGAAATACGCCAACCAACGTAATCGTATTCAACCGTGCTAATGCATGAATTACAACGAAAGAATGTTCGCATGGTTTGGCATATGTTTGCGAGTGTTAAAAAGTATTTTAAATATATTTGCAACTTCGAATCCGTATATAAGTTGTATGAATATGTAAGCAAAACGAAATCTAGTGTATAATCAGGTTTGTGTAAAAGGTGAAAGTGCGAAATTATTATCTCATATTACAGTCATTTTTACTTTAAATATCTTTAGGTATGGCATCAATGTTTATTCGTTATAAAATCTGATATTGTTATCAGATGAGCGTGATGCGGTAATTGATGATATCGAAAATGCAGTTAGTATTTAATTTTAATTGATAATTATCAATTAAAATTAAATTATATTTATTCCATAAATAATTGATAATCATTCTTTCCGATCCAAAGAATTTTCATCTGAAAACTACTATCATTTTTACACCACTCATTGACTTCTACACTTAATTTTAGCTCTTTTCTTTTAGTTAGTAAATACATTGTCATCAATGAATTAAGGAAAGAAATTTTGGAACACGGCTTTTAATGAATTAGAGGTTTAAAATCTCATAAAGCCGTTTATATCGGCGTTCCTTTCTTGCTTTCTCCAACTACCGGGAAGTAAGAGGAGGAACGCCAATATAGACGGCTTTTGGAGATTTTAACCTCTAATAAATCAATGAATTAGCTAGGCAGTCTTTAATGAATTACTTCGACTTGCTATTCCTATTGAAACTTACGTAAGGTGAGATTGTCTCTTAAATTAACTTTCTGCTATCGGATTTGATCAACTCGCTATCCAAAAAGTTTGCCAATTATCCTTCATTAAGTTTTCTGTTCGTGTAATAGCTATAGTTATGCCAGTCTTTTACCAAGCTTCTAGGCTAAGCGAGTAGGTAAATAATGAACCGTCACTTAGATCTCAACTTCTTCTCTTCACCAATCTCACGTATTAATAAACTATTTTGTAGCTCACATTTTTTTGGAAACGCTTTTTGTACTATTTGTGGGTATACTCCTCAAATTCCTGCTTTATAGTACAGAAAGAGTAAATATTTTGATAAATTGGAAATATTTAGTAGGATGGAATTATCTGTAATTAATCCCAAAAAATTATTTTATCAATACATATCAATTAAATTGTTATTTTTAAAGATAAAGTAATATCCCTCTCGTTTTATAATATCATCATATTCATTTCTAAAAAAAAATTTTTTCTGATCCTCTTGGGCTTCCTACCTAGGCATGCCTTCTTTTAACTTATGAGATTACACGCCTTGTGTGCCGGACGAATAACTGACTTGGTGAAATCCATTTATTCTATCAGTAAAAATTAATAAGATCTGTCAGACTTATATTAAAGGGGAAAAGTTTGTATGTGCTTTCAATTGTAGATGGAGCATTACGAGAAACATATAAGTGTTCAGTTAGAGTTAACCGAATTGGTTAGGAAAGTAATTAGATTTTAGGTTAGATTTTTCATAGACAATATAAATTGAATTTCCCATTACGTGCATGTATCTTCTTCACTTATCCCTTGCAACTCTTTTAATGTAAACAGAGCCAAGTACGGAGGTGGTCACAGCTTTCCTACGCTCCCATCCGGAATATCTGGAGAAGTATTTAATGGAAGAAGTGGAACTTGAGACACTGGAGCGATGGATGATCCGAAGGACGCAAAGAGCGAAGGCAAGGGGAGGTGGAGACTCAACTACCGGCGGTAAGTGGAACTATTTCCAAGAAAACTAATGTGCAATGCCCTTTGTTTTAGTTATCTCTGAACCAAAATTGTTCAACTCTTAAGAATATTTTTTTCAATTTTCATTTTTATCAAATGTCACCCCCTAATTCAGATAAATAATCTTTCCAAAAAATCATTTTCTGTATACATTTTTACTCAGGATTCTCAATTTTCAATGAGCAGTTCGTCACTAAATGAACAATTTGCAAAATTGAATACTATTTCAAATACTCATTAATCATGACTCCCATTTCATTTTCATTTATTTTAATCCTGCGCATAGCGTATTTAAATAGCATTGGAAATATAATTCTCATTTAGTTTTCAAATTCGATTTCAAATTTTTAACGGTATTATGCCTCATGTGTGACTGAATAATTGCACTGATCAAGGTCTCTCCTTATGGACTGACAAGAAATGTGTCATTCATAGAGTCATTGTGGTTCACTTGCGTGGACATGTTCCGCTTATAGTATTCTGGCTCAGTGAGGCAAGCAAGAGCAAATTATGCAGAATGAAGGAGATATTTGGTACTTTTTCCACAAAAATATTATATAAATATATTTTTGTGGAAAAAGTACCAAATATCTCCTTCATTCTGCATGATGGATTTCCACCATATCTCGCCCGATTCTGTGAATTTTATTATAAGAGCAAATTACCTCACTCCTCATTCTGCCAAGTTAACCTCATTCCTCTCTACAAGCTCTTAGTAGCTCATGTCAGAGGGGATGAGGCACCAACCGGCCTTCGGGTTGAATAATTTACAGACATCAAACTCCAAAAAGACATTCTGAAGCAATATCGTATCCAAAATACGATTCGCCCCTTAAAATTGTAATCTTATACAACCCGCGCGACTTACATGTATCACTGGAATCCTACATTCTGAGCCAGGCCATCGAAATGCGCTGCATGACCTTCTCGCAGTTGCTTCCGGCATCAACCTATATGAAAGCTTCTGTTGTTTACTGCATCCTACAACATTCCACATTTCATAATCCTTCAAATATTTATCCCTTTTCTATCAAAACGTACTTATTTTGGCTCGAAACAGAGAATGCTTGCATTAAAAATAATTGCTAATCTTTGTTAATACTTAGGCGTATTTTTGGAAGAGGAAAAGAGGTAAATCTAAGTCTTCTTTCAATTTTTATGCAACAGTTTTGTTCCGTTCTGATTAACACGTTGTAATTCCACTTTGGGCAATTTCCTTGAATTCCATTAACACAAGTATTAATTGAACATTTTCGGACTAAAATTACCCTTAACTTATATCCTTTATGTGTATTCTCAAAAACATTCTTCTTAACCTCAAGACGGCTTCTTAATACGCTACTGGTTGTAGTTAACCCTTAGTCGCGTCAAAGAATGTAGCGTAATTATTCGCGTGGGATTGATATGGCCCCAAAATTCTCTGAATTTTTTAGACCCCTTTCAATAGAAAATCAATAAATTTAATTTATCATAGTTCATAAATAATAATTTTTAAAAAATATGGCTTTCTAACGTATTCTCATTTTTCATTAACTATTAATTAAATAAAATGTTTAAATATTTACCGAAATTCCAGTGACACAAGAGATATTTTTCCTATTAAAAATTAGCGATGGAGTTTCAAACTTTCTGAACATGTAGAAGATGGTTTATTACTTTAATTTCATTTAGCAAAGTTACACTATGTTTTGAATGCCGTCTGTAGGAAAATGATGGAAATTGGTTCTCCCCTTTCGGGAAAACCGTCAAAATATAGGGCGGAAATAAATGTTCGAATTTTTTTATGATATGACTTTCAGTTTATTGGTTTTTATGACAGATCGACTATTTACAATTTCAAAATAGGAAAATTAATCCTTATCAGTGATACCAACCTATGAAAGTGTTATTTTTTTACAAATCTTTCTGCAGCTATCCTTCTGCTCTCAAAATCAAAATCTTTTCCTTTCTTCAATCTTTGGAGTGCTCATACACATTTAAGATTAATTTTGCACCCCACTGCTTTTCACGACGTTTCATTTCAAAATGTGGAAAATCTTAATGCACCCGAGCATAGTCATGTAATACATTTCCCAATCTGAATGATTTACAGTACGTTTTGGTTCATCCCAGGAGCTCTCCATTAATTCTATTTCTCGTATCCTCATTCAATTTACTGGGATATTTTATTCACACTCGCCTTCATTGGTGTTAAAAGGTAGTTACTATTCCAGCTACTTTAATATTTCTCTTTTCTTTTAAATTTGCAGGCAAAATTGGAAGAAAGACCAGCCTCTCACGTTGGAAGGTGAGTTAAACATACAAAACCACTCATGAATCATAATTGGGTTACTAATTTCATTCGTTAGCTGTGTCGTCTCAGTAAATCACATTTAGCCAGGTAGTTCCATTCTGGATTTAACTCATATTGAGAGCATATAATTGGAATATGTATACATATAGACTCAATACGGTATATTTTGAAAGCTTTAAACGTTGATGTGAAATTTCTGAAAACTGTTGCCTAGTTGCCTAATTCTTTATTTGGACTCAGTAACCGAAATGTTCGCGCTAATCAAGATTTTCCCTCGTCAAGCCACTTATGCAGATGTTAGAGTCACGCCCGCTCTGGAAGATAAATGGCATTTAATTAAGGAGGCAATTAAATATTCTTTCTGCGCATCAAATGAAGCAGATTTGGTTCTCAAGAAGCGAAACTTTTTTGCTCGATGTCTTTCAGCATTTCGAACGACTAAAATATACGTATCTTTTGATCTCTGTTTGGGGACCTAAAGGATTTAATTAAGAACAGGAAATACGCAAGCGATTCTTTTCGCGACGCTAAGTTTGAATTATTGCTAATGGATTCGGATGGCCGAGTTTATCGAATCTCATTTAAAACGAACTGCACGCCATGAGTTGCATTCAAATAGCAGTTTTTAATTACAAAAATTCTCCCATCAATTAAAATTCTTATTATATATTTTCTTAAGAAATTTTACTGTTTCTGTATCATAGAATTAATCTGAGATATGATAATTAATTTGAATAAATTTCAGATTTCCATTTACTTGCATCAACCAGATCTTTATCGTTCATTTATTATTGTTTGAAGAAATATGGGCTTTTGCAATATAAAATGTGTCGCATTCGATGATACTATCCATAAACCTCATCAAGTTATTTTATTCATGTAATGTTTCAATAGAAAAATTTAATAGTTAAAGTAGTATAAGCCTGTATGTTTAGCCAATTCAAAAATATGTAATTTTCCTGACAGAATTTTAAGAATCGATTTAGGAGAGCTAGAAAAAATATCATGAAAATTACCATAATTTTCATATATCGTCAAGTTGAGCTATTGATGTGAAAATAATTAATATGACTACGTTTCATTATAAATTAAATTCACTTAGTGCTGTCTTCCTGTTGGCATTAAAGTTCGTACTGAATCATTTATCCTTCCCTCGTTCTATTTTTATCCTTGAAAGGACTTGATAGCTATAGCCGTGTTTAAATCACAACATGCAAATTGTGACGTAAGATTGATCTCTTTCGCTTCTGCTATTTATCTTTCTAACTCCTATAGCAAGCGTGTCCTCTTGCTGTGTTGACGTTTACAAAATCAACGAATCGGAAAATTCTTAACTAAATTCCCTCTAACATTCGCGGATTGAGTAGCGCTGGTAATGAATGGAAATGCAAGTTGTTTAATGTTTCAGTAGATAAATTTCATTTCCATCTCTAGCATAATAAGCGCTGATTTAATCGTATATAGTCACATGTATGTCATTTATTCCCTTAAACTCCTTCTTAGTCTCAGTCAACTTTGCAGTACTTTTAATGATCCTGAGAGCTTTTGACTTTTCTTTAATTTTACTAGCATGCCATTATACAACTACGTTCAACAACTTATATTTTCCCGTAAATGTAAAATTCTGATGGTAGATAGGTAGGAGATAAACCTACCATCTATCTACCTCTGTATTGTGGTGGTGTGGCGCTATCCACTATAAGAATTTTACATTTCTCCTTCTCAGCGTTTCCGCTGAAAATACAAGTTCGGGAACTTTTTGAACGTAGTAGTATTTAAGAGTAAAGAATAGTCGCAGTCGCAGCTAATACTTTTCTAACCAAAAACAGTTCTGCGTGCATGCGGACAAGCGGCAGATGCTCCAGGAGCTCACGCAGTCCCTCCACCACGAGAGGCCCAACAAAGCGCACGTCCTCTGGGAGCTCGCCTCTTGCATTTCGTCCGCCGTCGGCGCCGACGGTTTCCGTCTGCACATGCCGGAGAAGTCGGACCCCATGTCTCCCCCTCTCAAGCCCACCTCCGAAGACACCCCAGCGGCCAAGGCGTTGCCCCCGGGCCAGAAGGACTTCCTATCAGGGGACACGTGCGCAGAAGGTGGGGATGACATCATTAGCAGCGAGGATGTCGTGAGGTGAGCATGTATATAGCAACGGACCATGTCATAACACTAGAGGTACAGTGGGGTATGAAGATGGTGTATAATATCACAAGTGTCCTAAGGTCATCATCGCCATCATCTGGTATTCTGCCGAGTGGCAGGTTTCATCCACTGTTGGTATCTCCAACCGTCTCCATCCTCTCCACCGTCGCCTTTTACTCGGTTTCTTCATATCCTCCACTCCTTATATCTCTATCATTTTCAGCCTTCTTCTTCCTCTTTTCTTTTACCCTTCTATTGATCCTTCCAATTCTGTAGTTATTATTCTCAGTATATGTCCTATCCATTTTTCCTTTCTCCTCCAGGTGGTGTTTAGGAGTTCTCTCTCCTCTCTAATTGTCATCAATACATTTTCATTCCCTACTTTGTCTCTCAAACGTATCTTCTCTTTTTCTTCCATGTCATATATCGAATACCTCAATCTTAGTCGTAAGGTCTAACTCTAAAAATGTAAACAAATAGTTAACTCGGCATTGCTGTGGCGAAGCCTTTTACAATTTAAAAAACTTCAATTTTTTCTGAAAAATCTGATTGTTTATCCTAATTACTGTTGAATCGTACAGCTGAGATATAAGGACAGATTTCACGTTAACACCCAACTACATACGCACACATATCTCTGCGTCGAGTATAACAATCTTAACACACCAAAGAGACAAAAATTCTTATTTCTTAGAACTTTTTGAATTTTTATCGAGTATGTGTTAATTTTTATCGAGTATATGTTCATTGTTATCGAGTATATGTTCATTTTTTATCGAGTATATATATATATGATTATTGAGATTCTTTAATGTACAATTTATGGATTTGTTAATAGATAGGCCCATATGAAAGTTTACGTTTTTCATCTCAATTATGTGAATGTATAGCGTTATCTTTGCCTTATTTTAAAAATTATAAAAGACGAGTTTTTCTGTGCATTATACACACCCTTTTAACCACCATCTGTTGGCTGGCTGAATACCAATGAAGGATATCTAACTCATAATCAGCGATTTTGCTGCGACGCTCTTTTGGCGACCACGCCACTTCCACACCAGTGCCTAATTATCGACTCGCTTTTGATCTTTGGACTTGCGGTTTGCGTAATGATAAAGAAGGCACACGTTGGAGGAAAGAGGGACTTTGATCAAAAGCTGTTTTTAGTGGAAATTCGCGGAAAATTTTTCAGCTCATATGCAAACACGTCACAGGGCCGATACCGAGCATCAGATGTTGTCCTGAATGGAAAGAGAGGAAGGCGAAGAGAGTTGACGAGTTCAAATTGAATCAATAACCAAAGGAACAAATGGGATTTAGATGCGTCACTGATTTATTCCTATTGCGTGAAGATCTTAGGTCATTGGCTAAAGTCATTGCCCTCTTCACTGATAGAAATTCTGCATTTACTGAAGTGAAAAAACTATGGATGAATTAATAGACGTCAGAATGGTCTCTTGAATAAAATATGAGTACTTAATGATTTACCATGTATGTCAACGCAGTTAGCAAAGAAAACTTAGCAATTCAAAAAATTGTTTACAACTTGCAAACTCTTGTATTTTTAAACGAGATATTTTAAAATATGGAGGGAAAACTTAAAGAAATCGTTACTTTCGGATGAAATCTTCAGCCGATAACAATTTCAAGTGCAAATTCAATGATGGGAAAAATCCACAATAAGGAACTCAATCTTTTATTTTTTCGACCTATGAAATATTTTCGAATGAAATCTGATGATCAATATCGCTATATCTCTTATTAACCCTTTTAATTTTTTGCAGTAAATTTTTATTATGAACCGTTTTTATCGCCTCACTTTACTTTGGAAGGAAAATAACTATTTTGTTTGGGATAAACAGCCTAACAAAATATCTCTACCTGCAGTTCACCCTCTGATAAATGTACCCGCATCTATTCTATTATTATGGTTTACAATGCGGACCAACTGTGTACAGAACCAAAATTAGCATATTTACTGCATTTTAGACTTAGAAGTTTCGAATTTAAATTTGAATCTCTATTGTCACATACATCTATTTAATTCAAAGAAGATGAAGAAAAATACTGACGTTTAATAATCTATAATTGCAATGAGTATAGGTCACTTTCGTTCGAGTTTCCTTTGATTTTCGAGATACCGCTTATGGCATATCAAGAAAAGACATTTCCTAAATTTCTTGTCTCCAAAAGTATTTTTTTAGGTTTTTGTATTTATTTACTACCATTAAGATTCCCAAATCCATCGAACACATACTTTTTAAACTATCTTTTTGTCATTATGATTATCTTCCAGTGGAATATTTTTAGTAAACAATTTATAAAACTCATGGAAATAATAATAACCAAAAAGTGAATTTTGAACGTGTCTTTAAAAGTATACTCTCACCGATAAATCTTGGATTAGTGAATCTTGGATAAATCACTTGGAACAAAGTGATAAGACCTACTTTACGACAACACAAGGTAGATTGTAAGTAAAAAAAATTTTAACACGGCTGTTTATAATTAGAGGTTAAAATTTTCCAAGAGCCGTCTTTGTCGGCAACCCTCGTCTAATCCGGCGGTGTTCGGAGAAAGCAAGAGAAGATTTAATTGCTGTGTCCTCTCTTGTTTTCTCCGAACACCAGCGGATGAGACGAGGGTTGCCGACAAAGACGGCAATTGGAGATTTTTAATCTCTAAAACGAGGTAGTTTATAATTTTCATTCGGAAGAAATCGGTGGATATTTTTGCATTTATTGCGTTTTGCGGAAGATTGCTTGAAAGTGAAGGCCATTTCGATTTCATTTCGTACATGGGGTTTGTTAACGTGTATTTACTATTTATATTCACCGCGTTTCTTATAATACTACAATACTTTCCTTATACTACTTCGTCAGAGTCATTTAAATCTATCTTTCATTGGTATACGTTGATTGCGTATCGATATCCAGAGGCTGCGGCTCGCTTTATGGGAAGTTTATTCGCAAAAGTGCGATCGGATGAGACGGTAGCCTTGGCCAAGGTCGAAATCGCTGACGTAATCGAACCATTGTTTCATAAACAGCGTGACGTGTTATCTCTTCCCGCCCTTTTTTATGTTACAACACCCGAATCCGTTCAGACGATGTCTAACAAGCGTCTCCATTACGGAGGGAAGGAACCAAATGAGTCTGTAAGCGTTTGCAACTGTTATTATGAATACAAGTGGAACATTCTAATTCTTGCTAAGGATTAAATTCTACCTTATACAGGAGACATTAAACGGCACTTATCAGAATAAAAAGGAAAGGATGAATTCTAGTCTTAACGTAAAAGAGCACAGTGCCTTAGGAGAGCTTACTGAGCAATCGTTCAATTGAACTATAATCTTAACAATCCAAATAAATGCTGTATCCACAATAAGCGTTCTGTTTGAGTTTTCGTTTAGCCGCTTTATGAATAAGAACAAAAAAGAACGTTCCCAAAACTTCCCGATCACTGCTATTTTATTTTCCTTGACCTTGAGCTTAGCGATTACCTTCATGTGTAATTTAATTTTTGTTGTTCACTATTTTCTTACACATTGCAACAATGAAATAGTGGATCAGTAGTTTGATTATTCTGCAATTACTGATTTACTGCTTGGCTATCTTCGTATAATTAACTTTATCTTTTGTAAACTTTACTTTCACTTATCACGTCTACCCCTTCAGCAGGGTGTAGAGATTGCAATAACTCTGCATCAACTCTGCATCCTTACACAAACATTTTGTTTCTCTACATCATCTCTGATCATTTTTCTTTGTTCATCCTTCATTTATTTAAATATCTTGTGATGAATCATGTGTAGATTGCGATTGGAGTGAAGATTGCGTACGTGTACCTTACTTGGGAATTAAATTTGCTCTGAAACGAAAAAAAATGGTAACATCATGTGATAACTGTCAGTTTAATTCCTTATAATGTTTGAGTCTTTATAATTATTTCAGACGAAAGTAGATTCTTTTAGTCAAAATACATTTTCTATGAAATTTAGAACTTGGAGTCGACAGTTAATTCGACCATTTAGAAGTGAACTAGTCCATACCTCAGGATAACGAAGAGGTTGCCGAAGTTTTTTCCAATAAATTTCAACAATTTTCAATATATTCACAAGAATATTTACCACGTCTAATTGCCTTTGATGATATTTTCTAAAACTTTCTAATGATCTAAAATTATCACTAAGATTCCTAAATTGTTATATGTACGAGCCATGAAGCATGGAAGCATTTATATAACTCTTCAGTAGTGTTAATTATTCTTATCGTTGGAAAAGTCAAGAATGAATAACATTACGGAAGAGTAATGCTAAAATTAAGCTAGTGTATAACTATTACGCTGAAAATTGTGAAAGAAATATAATGATGGTGATAAGTGTAAGGACATTTCCTGAATCTAATTAAATTAAGACCACTGCTTCCTGCTCAAAAATCTCCTGCTTCTGACCTTAATTTATTCTTGTGTGTTGTAATAGCGTGTAATTATTCTCTTCTATATTGAGTGAAGATGATCTTGGAAGATGAGGAGTAAGGCTCAAAATATATCTACCACCTTAACTTTGAAAAAGTAGACATATTTCTAATCCTGATGATAAGTATGTAAGGAAGGCATATATTATGTTCGTCATTAGTTTATTCAGAGTAAAAGCATCGCAATAAATTACCCAAAGTGATTAAATTTATCTTTATTATTCAGAGACACTTTCAATTCGCAACCATTTCGAGAATATTTGAATTTCGAGATAAATTCAATCCATTTGGTGGATTCGGCACGTATTTTTATTTTCTAAAGGATGAAATTTCACTGTTTGCAGCCTCTACCGTCCAGAGGCAAGGGTGATCTTCGTAAAGCCGGAGGAGCCGGAGAGCCCTGCCGGCCAGCAGCCCCCATCCTCGCAACCCAGGTCACCGTCTCCGCCCCCGCATTCCACGTGGGCGCATCCCCTCGCCGCATACGTCGCCAAAACGAGGGAAGCCCTCCGACTTTCTCGCAACGAATCCCTTTCCTCGGAATCTCACCTACCAGACTCAATACTTATCGCAGATGGCGTGAGTGTCTCCTACAACATATCAGAAACAGTGCGGTTCCCCCAATATATTTGGGATTTCAAAAATTTATCTCCATGGCCTTTTCCGAGCATATTCATGCTGTTTTAAATAACATATCATCATAACACTGAACTATTTATACGTATTTTATTTGTTAATAGCTTGGTTTTTATGCTTAGGGTGTTTTGATACCCATAAAATTAAAGGTAGTTCTAAACTTACGACCGAGTTTTGCTCTCTCTGACCAGTCATAAATTAACGATGCAATTCTACTCAGTCAGTCAAAAATTATTGATTTAATAATAATTTATATGCATATTTGCTTCATTTTTCTGTTTCCCAGTTTTAATGAAATGAATTGATGAAATTACAATCACAATATTTAAGTAGCAACAGAAATTTGAAAGTTTGGGGCTTTTGGTACGAAAAATGAAATGACCCTGGTCGTTAGACCCGATAGTTGTGAGTCGTAATTTTATAACCACCTGTATAAGTGCTATAATCATTTAAGATTTGTATGTAGTTAGCTTTTCCTTTTTCTTTACCTCTTTACATTAGCCGGTGATATATTCTTAAAACATTTTAGATTTTAGAAAAAAATTTAAATTACTCCTTATCCGTATCTTTTATACTGGTCTGTCAACAAAATAAATTTTAACCCTAACGATGTTTTCCTTTGCCTTTTAAATGTTGAGTATGTTATAAATTTTACTGATTCGATGCATGATTTAAATCCTGCCATTTATTTATTATTTTTATATAACTTACCTTCACTCTAGATATACAATTAGCGATATGAATTGTAAGAATATATGATAATATGAAATAGAAATGTGTAAAGTATATAATATAATATACTTTGGTTAGTGCCACATTTTTTCATTTTCTTCTATATAGAGATTTGACTATATACTATTTGATTTTTAAAACTTCTGAGCTCATTTTTTTTTAATTTACCTAGATCACTTTGTCACTAGATCATTTCTCAAAACAAAGTAAAGAATTATTTAAGGTAGTTACTCTATTCAAATATATATGCCACTATGGTCACAGCAGATACCCGCAACCTCTTTTATATTGCTTATTATGATAAAATAAATATTGCAAAATGTTTTGAAATATCACAGGTTTAATAGAATAATTTGAATAGTCAAAAATAGATGATGGAACTTCAAAAACTTCCTAGCTGTGTCAATCCATTTTAACAATAATTAATCCTACTGGAACAGAAAAAATCTAATGATAAAAGGAAGTTTTGATATGTCTTAGAAAGTCTTTTTTCAGTTAAATATTTTAAATTCCCTGATAAAATTGAATTCTCTACCTATTTTTAACAACTTATGAGCATTGCTGTTGATGATGACTGAAAATAAAATATTTTCAGCAAGATTTAATATAAAATGATTGGTGATGTATTCAAACAAAAGGATTTCACTTTTTTCATTATTTTTTGTGATACACCTTTAGCCTCAACTATCTCGCATTGCCAGTGAAGAGAGGGAGCTGAGTGAATTGAATGAGGGCAATGTCACAGAAAACCAAAGCAATTTCAGTAAACCCCCAGCGGTGAACAGTGGTGTTAGAAGTAATCAGCAGTTTCCATTGTCAACTTTAGCACATGGTTCCAAGCAGCATGAACTTTGGAAACCAATGGTGCAGTGTGATGGGGAATTGGCTGGTGTCTTAGAACTGTGGAGGATAGGGACATCCACTGCTGCATTCCATGAAGAGGATGAGGAGATTGTATCAAGCTACCTTGTATGGGGAGGCATTGCTCTCCATTACGCACAGCTGTATCTCTCTATGGACAAGCAAAGAAAACTCAATGACTTCTTATTGGCTGTGGTAAAGTAAGTCTAACCAAAATATTCTTTTTTTTGATTATATGAATACCATTCATCCTTCTCACTTAAGTGAGATCAATCATGCATCTAAGGTATATCAATGAACGTTTGATTACTCTTTTTGGTTAAAAATCTATTTTTATTAACTTTGAGGAGTGTAAAAGCAGTTTTTATTCCATATCATGCAGTGTAGCAGCCAATTGCATGAAATATTTATATGTGACAGTGATTAATTATGCAATTCAATTCAATAAACTAACTATTCTTTAAAATTTAAACAAATCTAAGATGTATCTAACATGTCAACAAAGTATGAAATTTATTGTTTATACATATTAATCACCCTGACAACAAATTGACTGTATTTTACTTTAGCTTTTCTCCTGAATTGCATAGGAAATATATTTAATTTTGATTATATTCTATTTTATTAAAGTAAATTAACTATACAATAGTATTATAATGAATTTTATTTATATGAAATGGTGAAAATTCCAAAAACTTTGGCTCCTTAATCATTATTTTTGTATGAAAATTTTGTAATGAAACTAAATTAATACTTGAGATTTATGCATATTCTTGAAATAAATATCTCATTTTTTCAGGTCCATCTTCCAAGATATGGTTAGCATGGATGCCTTGGTTATAAAGGTGATGAACTTTGCACAAAGATTAGTTGACGCCGATAGAGCTTCCTTATTTCTTGTGGACAATAAGAGCCGGGAATTATATGCACGTATTTTTGATGTTGGAGGTGAAGATGTAGATCCCTCTTTCCATGCAGGAAACTCTCCTGCTCCTTCAGTGGCCACAGAAATCAGGTCTGTTTTGCCAAATTTAATTCCATTTTGTTGCCTAATTTATTTTCCATCCAAAAATCAATATCACTTTTAGTCACAAGTCTGTTTTGCCATATTTAGCACAATTTTTCATGCCAAATATTATAAGGACATTTCTGGTTATCAGTTCCATCAGTTTTATTAGTTATTGGGAATTAAAAGTATATACAAATTATGGCTTAAAAAACAATATGCTATTAAAAGTTTATTAACTACTTTCTTAACTTTCTATCTTCTTTCAAATTTTAAACTGTGCTTGTGAGCCTCTTTCAAATTTTAAACTGTGTTTTGGAAAAAAAATTTACAAATTTTCAACCAAACTAAAAGTATTTAAACATATATTTATAGTTTATCTTATTTATCAAATGGATTAAATAGCTCCAAATTTTTTAATTGTTCTTCATTTATTCATGTTTGACAGCTTCATTTGTCATTATATGATAATTAATGAACCTATGGAAACCAGAGTTGAGCCTATCCATTCTCTTTTACCAAAGATCAATGAGTTGATCAGCATATGGTATTCCAAGCCATTGTAGTTTCATTTTTTGACCCTTTCTTTAATTTCTGATTCGTTCATTATACTACCCAAATTTCAATCTCCTTTCATTCATGTATTTGATTCTTCTCTTTCATTTTGGTTAATCTCCTGTCCATTCAACTTTTTTCCTATTATTGTTACTCAATTATCTACTCTTTCTTAATCCTTGAGGTCTCTGAATTCTGAAATAATCTAACCAGGCTAGCTTCTGCAACCTCTTCCATGGCAGTATGTCAAGACACTCTAGAAGTTGTATTCTTTCTCTATAATGTCCATAGTACTTTTCCATATATAGTAATTTTGGCATAAAACCTCCCACCAAGATTCTTCTTCCGAGGTATTTTTTTAAGTTTTAACCCTAATTCAATCATCTTTCTGTCAAAAGCCTCTTTTACCTTGATTCCATACATAATTCTCTTTTCTAAGTTTCAATATTATGGCTGTAACACCTAAGTATTTGATGTTTTTAATCTGCTCAGTTGTTATCCACTCATACTTAAAAATAACTCTTCTTCCTACTCTATGAAACCTATTTGCATTCAGTCATATTTTTCTATGCATATTCTCTTCCACTTAGCGTTTTCAGCAGTATCATTTATGATTTATGATCACCAAGTTACATTTTACAGAGATATTATCATGGATGATCCTATCTCACACAATATTTCTCATCTCCCATTCCCATGATGGTCTGCAAATTTGCTGTTATCAATTAATGATAACAGCAAATTTACTATATAATATTATATATAATAATGATAATTATCAACTTTGTCTTATGAATTGTCCTGTTGGAATTCCTCTATTTCAATACCGTCAATACCTTTCTTTATGAACCTGAATATTAAGCATTTGCCAGTCACCAGCTATGTGCTCCAGTATAACTTTGAATTTACTCCAAGTTTATGTATTTAGTTTTTATAAGTGAACAAGACACAATAGTTTTATTGGATTATATATTTCTCTTTGAAATCCTTACCAAATCCATCAAGAAGATTATATCTTCTCTGAAAGATTTGTTAATAATTTTTCAGTCTTGTTTATTTTTGCCCTCCATTATCTATTAACATGATAATAACAATTCAACGGTAATTATTATTCCTTAAAAATTCACAAAAATGGTATCGATAGTAGAGTGATTTAAAAAAATTCAGTTTCCAATACTGTAAACACATTTTTTCAAAAATACAAGTATCCAAGAATTGTATGTAGCTTGACATGAATTCTGATATTGATGTTAAGCTTATTTTACAAATCATGGCACCTATCATACATTTATCAGCAGCATTCAAGCACCAACGATTTTGTAGAAGAATATTTCCTATTTCTGATGTTAAAAATTTAAGGACATTAACTATGATATAAATTTTATTGATATTTTGAACTGTATTCTTCATCAAATGTCTAAACAACTATTTTCAACTTGTTGAGCAGGTTTCCTTTAGGAACAGGTATTGCAGGTCAAGTGGCATTGACTGGAGAGGTGCTTAATATTGAGGATGCATACTCAGATCCAAGATTCAATCGGACTGTAGATCAACTCACAGGCTATCATACACACTCCATTCTTTGTATGCCAATTTTCATTAGAGGGTCAGTAATTGGAGTGGTTCAAATGGTCAACAAACATTCAGGGAAATTTACTAAGGTAGGTATTTATTGTTTACTCTCTCTTTTGATACTATAATGATGTAAATATTGAATTATTCTCTTTTTTGTTTCTTTTTATTCATTATAAACGGAAAATTAATTATCAGATATAAAATTATGATGACCATCATGTAAAATGAAATCTCTATATTAAGATTTAACAATTTCTTAATTTTCTATTGAACATACAATTATTCTTAATTTTTTTCCAAGAATCAGAAATTTTTCCTAATAAATATTCAATAGTTCAGGCTCTTTCATTGATTACATAAATATGTCAAAAAAAGTCTATTTTGTCATGGTCAAAGGGAGGCTGACATATCATGATATTAATTACAGTCATTGTTAATCAGTTAAATTTTTATCTATATTTGTTTCTTCTTAGGAAAAGTCAAAAATAAATTATTACTTATTGCAATTGCTCAAACTAATATAATGACTTAAATATTTGCTGAAAAATCAAAATCCCATTTTCTTAGAATAATTCCCGAGTACCAAAATATATTTTTTCAAATAATATATCTTTCGAATAGAGAGGAATGGAATTTATGCAACTTAAAATAAGTGTAAAATATTTAATGGCTTAAATATTAGCTGATATTTTGTTAAAATATTGAAGGCTGGAATGAATTTTATTAAGAATTCAGTCTCATTGCAATTTTCTAATTACCAGCTAGATAGAAGTTTTAGTTTGATTGCCAAAGGTGAGATGTATAAAAATGCTGCTACCTATACTTATTAATCAATATGCATTATATACCCAGCAATAGCAAATGAATACTAGAAAATTACAATATGGCAATATACTACGGGCCAAAATAGGTTAAAACCAATATTGTGCAGGTAATCATTAAGTACTCTTGCTGAACAACAAATTGCAGAATACATAGAGATGCAAATTGCATATGCATAAAATTCAGTCATCTTTAAATAAATAACAGTGATAAAATGTATAAAATAATGTTGATATTATAAACTGTGTAATATTTAAATTTAATTTTAACATTCTATTTTCAGGAAGATGAAGAAGCATTTGAAACCTTTGCTGTGTACTGTGGTCTTGCATTACACCATGCTAAGCTCTATGACAAAATACGAAGGTCTGAACAGAAGTACAGAGTTGCTCTGGAGGTGCTAAGTTACCATAATACCTGCTCTGAAGATGAGTTTGACAGAATGAGAAAGAAGGGGATACCAAACAAAAAGTCTTCCTCATTAGGAGTAGATGAGTATGTTGATTTGATAATTTATTGAAGTAATACTTAGCAAGTTAAAAATTATCTTCGTTTACCTGCCCTTCATCCACTAAAGTATATAATGAAATATATCATTGAATAATGATGATCTGATGTGTAATGCAGGAAAAGTAAATCTTTACTAGTAGCCATTTTCCATCACTTCTCCTCTTAATTGAAATCCAAAATTTGTCAAATTATGAGAATACTCTTAAATACTGATTCAGAATATAGAAAATATCTAATTGGGGAAAACTGATTCAAATGAATATTTATAAATATCTATTCTTACACTGATATATTCATTCTTGTGAAATGAATGTAGTATAAAAAGCTATTTGCTGTGAGTTTGAAGAGTAACTATGAGACTGGAATATACTATTACAGAAAATTCTATTCTATAGTTTTACAACTTGTGATTTTAATTTTCTTACAGCTACCACTTCAGTGTGTTTACCTTGGATGATTTTCAGAAAGCTCAGTATGCTATATATATGTTTAAAGACCTCTTCGGTCTGTCAAGATTTGATACAGACAGCCTGACACGCTTTATACTTACTGTCAGAAAGAATTACAGAAGGGTACCATACCACAATTGGACTCATGGTTTTGCTGTTGCAAATTCTATGTATGCCATTATCAAACGTGCAAATATTGCCTTCCGAACTAGTGAGGTAAGGAAATTTTTCCACATTTCTGTGTTTTCTTTACTGAAAAAATTAAGGTTTGGTAAACTAAATCTCCAAAGTTCTATTTAGAACAATTATTTAATGCTGATTTTTTTCTTGTACATCTTTCAATTTGTTGCTTATTCCCCCAGGAGAGAGGCATTACTTTGCCATCTTTCCAGAGTTTTCATTAACACAACTAGTTTTGTTAACTTCAGATGAACCTGAAAATGCTTGAACATTAGCATAACTGGTAATGTTGTTAGAAAGTGTGGAAAAATTATGTTTTATTTCCTTCTACTGTGATATGGCCTCCACAAAGTAATGCCTGAACTTAATGATTTTATTAATGCATAATATAATTGATTGAAATGCACTTCAAACTTTCAATAAATAGAAGTTAATATTGGTGATATTAAAAAAATACTGTTCACATTTTTATCACTAAGAATTAATTAATTCAACGACTGTTACTCAGAGCACTTAGTTTCATATTTAAGATTTTAGCATCCTCCATAAATGAATGTTACTAGTTCTTCTGTAAGCATATTTGCTGAGTTAATTTTATTATGAGAAATTATATGAAGAAACATGTATACAATTATGAGGTGTAGTATAAAAGTAATGAGACGAGTAACACAAAACAAAAAACCACAGTACTACCTTCCTTTATTTCACATATCTCCTTGCTTTTGACTCAATACAAGTTTGAACTTGCAACAGATTACTAAAGATTATCGAGATTTTCTGAAATGAAACTGTTTTAGCAGGGTGTACTGCAAAAATAGACTAGGGAAAGCTGTGTCATCAAATTATGTATGAAACTTGGCAAAATTGCCACTGTGCTTTATAAAATGTTTCAAAAAAAGGTTTTTCAAAAAATTAATCCATACTGTTGCCATCTGTGTTCTCAAAGTAAAGTTTTCTTTCAAAATTGGAGAACAATTAATTGATGAGCCTATTGAGGGAAGAACATTGACCATGAAAAAGGAAGATAATGTGGAAAGAGTTGGATCTTTTCTGAGGTCAGATGGTTGATTTGAATGGTTTACTGTCCATCAGATTTTATCAAAGGATTTTGGGATTTATTGCTTAGATGGTCTTACCAAACCTTATTACTGAGCATATAGACAATCTGAGAGATGAGAGTGACTGAATCACTTGGGTGGGAGGCAGAATATTTCAGTCATGTTATTTGAAAGCATTTTATATGGAAATTTCCAATATGACCCAAATGAAAATCACCAAAGACAGCCGTAGAACTTGCACAAAATCTCCCCACCCAGAGAAAGTAAGACTTGGCAAATCAAAATAATTTTTGCCCCTTCTTTTGTTTCACCCTAAAGAATTGTTCAAAATATGGCACCTTATTGGTGCTCTTGGTATCACTCAGAAGAGATTAACTGACAAAACTTAAAGGAATGCAAGCAATATATGCCCATCACTGCTTAGAAAAACAGGAACCATGGTTGTGGCTCTGAGTTTCTGCCCAAGGGAATTATTCTGAAGGAGAATCTTGATTAAAAGAACAAAAATTATTGTATCAGTCTCAATAATTTTATGTCACACTTTGTAATAGAGGTATTGTAGAATTATTTGCCAATTCTTAAAATTTTTCATTCTTTTTTTATTCAGTGTTTGGCTCTCTACATTGGATCATTGTGCCATGACCTCGATCACAGAGGAAAGAATAATAAATTCATGCTAGATACTGAGTCTCCATTAGCTTGTATATACAGCACTTCAACAATGGAGCATCATCACTTCAATCAAACAGTTACTATTCTACAGCAGGTTTGTTGAATTCCAGTATTTCATGAAATTATCTTTACTCTGATCACAAATAAGTCATCAGCAAATATTCACCTCATGAACTCTGAGAAAGTGAACATTTTGTTGTTTTTAATGTTCAGTCAAGTTAAATGACTGAAAAAATGATACTAGAAGAGGGTGGATGGATACTTTTATTTGGAAAAATAAACCATTTTCTGTTATAAGGAATGTGAAGTAAATAATATATTACTTACAGGAGGGCCACAATATATTCAGTAAATTATCCAGTGAAGAGTACAAAAATGTTTTGAGCCTCATCAAGCATTGTATCCTAGCCACTGATTTGGCACTATTTTTCCCCAATAAGGCTCGTCTTACAATGCTAGTAAATGAAAACAAATTTTCATGGGAAAATATGGAACACAGGTAAAATGCACTCATGTTTGAATAAAATTTATTTCAAATATTTAAATATAGTAACAGTTTGTCTATATGTAGATGTAACATGATAGATCCAGCAATAAATCTTTCTACAATCAGATATAAATTATCGAAACTCAATGAAAAGAACTATTATGAAGATAAACTTTGATAATAAGTTATTTCATTGCCATGCAGTCTAATGGAAAGTATCTTACAGGTTGTTATTGCAAGCTGTAACTATGACAGCCAGTGATTTATCTGCTAGTGCAAAACCATGGGATGTTCAAGTCGAAACAGTAAAAGTGATATTTGAAGAATTCTATGAACAGGTAATATTTTCTCTCTTTAAGAATTATCTCTCAAATTGAAAATGTAAAATAAAGCATTGATGTCATCAGCATCAGTCTTAACTAGTGTTAAATGTTTATTTCCAACTAAATTTATGAAAATGATAATATTTCCACTTATGTATATTTACATAGAAAATAGCATTTATTCAATTAAGAATTTTTTAAATATAAATTGGAATTTGTAAACTTTTTTTATCAAAATTAGGATACATATTATTATCATTTTATGTGTAAATGTGACTTATCTCTAGAGTTTTACAGTAAAGTTTCTCTCTTTCGATTGCAATCAATATTTGTATATATTATTGGTATTATGATTTTAATCATACAGAATGTAAGGAGATTTTCTTCTAAGACCATCTTAACAGATAACATGCAAATTACAGATATCTTAAGATTCAAATGATATTTTCCTTAAATTTTAGTTTCCAAGTGATGGATGTTAAGAGCTCATTTGTCGAAGATGTTGTCATGTTGATAACCAGTTTCATAGCATTTCCTTTATTTCCACAGCCTAAGTTATCATATATTTTTACAAGTTTCTATACAATAAATATTGAGAACATTTCTATCCTCCCAGAAGAGGCCTAGGAGAATGATTTAATTTTAATTGGCATCAATTTGTATCCACCCATACTTAGCCATAAAATTTGCTTAAGTTATAGATTTAAATACTTATGATGCAATGAAAACTCTTAGAGGCCTAGACTAAACCCACCTATGATGAATTCATGGCATCGACACAACATAGATTGTGGAATAGCATAACCCAAAAATCCTTTCAGCTGCTGATCCTTTGACTTCATAGTGTATTTACAATTTGCTCCAAAAAATTTAATTATTCTTCTATTTAATCCAGTTAAGTTTCAATATATTTATACAGTAGGTAACTGTGAAATAAACAGAAAAAAATGTGTCAGGATCCAATTTGCTGAGTTCTGCCAACAATGAGTGGGTTAAAAGACATCATAAATTTTTAATTTTGCTCGGCTAGGGTGATGCAGAGCGGGCTGCTGGAAGAACACCCATTCCCATGATGGACAGAAATAAGCCTGACCAGCAGGCAGCATCACAGGTATGCTTATAAAAATAAATATTTATTTCTTTCACAGATAGATATTACTCTACGTAAGAAAAATGATCCAACCACAATTCCATTTATTGGTATTATTTTTGTAATGATATCTTTTTATTGATTTGTTGTCTCTCTGTGACGAGTCAATAAGCAATTTGGAGACAAATTTACTTGTGTTAATTTGCACCAAGTCTAACTGGCTTTGAAATTATATTTCACAATTTTTTTCAACAGTAGTATTTTCATCTTCTAGATTTTCATTATTTCTTCATGTTACTTTTAAATGGCTCTCTATTTTATCTTTCTATTTGCGTCCTTTCTGAATATTCTTCTTTATTGATGTATTTTCTTCCTTCTTTTATAATTTGTCCATTTTTCTAGACATTTCTTTTGATTAGATCATTGAGCATTTTCATCATTAATTAAGTAGTTTTGTTTACTGCTAAAACTGTACATTTAAAGCCCTCTTCAAAAAGTCATTGTCACAAAAAGGTGATCATGTCTATTCTGGTTCAATGTTAACCTTGAATCTAAGAAGATTTTCTCTGGGCTTGAGTTCACAGCAGGCATTTTAATTACAAATTATAAGCTACCATTGATCTCTTTACTGAGCATTTCTTCTACATTGCATTATTTTATGGATTGTTTTCATCGCAGAATATTTCCACTCCACATTCTATTAAGTACAAATTATTTAATCATTATTAAAATATTTATGCAATTTAATTTAATTAAAATTGCATGGAATGAAAGAATATCAAGATTTCCTTTTCTTACTTTGCATCTGTACGTTGAGATTTTTGATTGAATACATGAAACTTGTTTTTGTGGTTTTTTTATAAATCTATATACAGTTGAGGTCTTGCTTATTTATATATTTTTTTTTCATTCTTGTAAATAACAATTTTTCTACGCTAAGTTTCCTTCAGAAGACTTTTCTCCATTGCTTTTGTATTCACCAAAAATCATTGACATCGGGTAGATTCATGTAACATATTTTTTGCATTACTATATGAATATAATGTATTAATAGATAAGAGTCAGAAAATACCTTTGGCTGTCAAAATTGGAAAGTAGTCTTAATGCACGTTTCGCTACTGTGTAGTAGCATCTTCAGAAGACAGGAACTGACTGACTGACTTTTCCTATTAATGTAATGTATGCATAAGCTATAGCTCTTGCAAACTACAGTTCTTTTCACCTCTGAAAATTATCAGAGAAATTTGTGCTAATACATTTGTAAAGATTGAACAGAAGAGAGATTTTGCAAAATTATATGAAGGAACTTCTTATATCTTCCTAAAACTTTGCAAAAACATTATATTAGATACTGTGTAAATTTATGAAAAATACAAGATGACACAAACTGTTATCAAATATCCAACTTTTCGATAAAAATCATTTAAAATTAAGATATGTGATATAAAAATGTATATCTGTCCATATAAACATCTAACTGAAAATTGGAAGCATATCAACATAGTAAAGGAAAGAAGTTAATAAGGGTATGTGTGTACGGCACTGTGAAATAAATATATGAGAATTATATTCATACAAATTAGCATATCTGATGGAAATTAAATAAATAATAATCAATTACAAGTTTATACTTATTAGCCATTTTCCATCATAGGTGTTTATTTATTACTCATATTTGATATCCTTGGAATCATAAGTTTGTTTTAAGAATACCTCATTCTAGGGCTTTTACTTGTCTATGTGGGTAGAAATTTTCATTCCAGGTGACATAACATTTCTTGTAAAAGTTCATATTGGGTCCTTTTTGCAATGGTTCCTTTTTGAAATAGAGTTTGAATTGTGGTTCTTCTAAAATCAATTGTTGTAAAAAAATTTCCATTGCTAACAAATACAAACTTTTTATTACACAGAAGAATTGTGTATTTAAACTCAGAGGTATTTTATTTTATATCATTAAGGCATTTTTCCACAAAATTGAGTTTGCTTGTGCTCATTTTGTTGTCTTGTCTGCAGGTGGGATTCCTGAATGGAATATGCATTCCATGTTACAGTCTGCTCTATAAACTCATACCAGAAACAAAACCACTGCTTGATACCTGCAGAGAGAATTTGCAGAAGTGGGAAGAAATTGACAAATGCCTAAAGAAGTCAATACAAGCAGAATAATACACAGGCAATTTCAAATGTAGCATTTAAAAATATAGGTGAATGATAGTTTTATTTATAATGAAAAATACTGAATATATGCACAAAAGCATTTGAAAATGACAAATATTTTTATACAAAAAGTGATAATCTTGTAAAAACAGATGTAATTTTAATATTTTAATTTCCCAAGTGCAAGTTGATAATAGGTTCAACTGGAAAAGTAGAATCTATTACCTCAGCAGTTCTCTAGTCGATAACTTCTTAAACATTCCCTTTGATGGAATTAATTTTGTTCTTATAGAAGAAAATTGGTGGTTAATATATCCTGGTAGATTAAATAAAATTGATGTTTAACAAGCCCTATGGGCTACATAGACACATGATCCTCTTTTGCAAAAATATTACACAACTTTTCTAAAATGCAGTGAAAGCCAGTAGTTCTTTTCACACATCTAACATTTGTTTGGTAGCTTCATACAGTCCATAATGTTTTTTGATCAATTAAGCATATCTACCTCATAAAGATCATGCAGTTAAATAATTTCCAACATTTGAATACAGAATTTCATCCATAAATATGGAGTGTCAAGTTACGTAAGCATGAGAATCAGTCTCATTGACAGCCAAAACTGATTAAGAATATGAATGTATACATTGGAATATATAATGTACACTTTCTTTGTATTGTTAAATTTGTACTTAACTTTCTTGAATTCTTCACCTTAGAAATAGAAGTTTATTCATGGAGACCAATGTTTCTTAATGTCAGTCTTCATTTTAAGTTATACATCTTTAACTGCCCTCTGTAAGAGATGATGGCATTCAAAATATAAAGTTTTCATTAAAAGCAAGCCACCAAAATGTGTTGCATATAATTAAATATTATAAGATAAGATGATACATAATGAAAATGAAGATAGCACTGAATTAGGTACATTAAGAAGATTAACTTATTTTATGGAAATTTGTTTTCATGAAGTGAATGTTGTAACAGCAGATATTTATATTCCTCCACAAAACAGCATTGGTATTAATTAGCCAACATTACTTTATCTCAAAATTCATTTTGTAATTCTCATAGGTGTTCAGATACCTATTTTTTCATAATGCCAAATAGAAAATTATTGCATTTCTATTTTCAATGCTATTGTTTGAATTAATTCCATATGTGGCTTTTTGATGACTTAATGAAAAGTTTCTCTGCTGAAAATTAAGTGGTATGTTATCTTCAATACTGCAAGTTACAAAAAAACACAAGTATCTCATAATGGGCTACATGGCTAACAAAACTCAAGTAATTGGACATCAAGGAACAAATAAACCACTATGCTCATCATATTATTTCATTAGTATGATTAATGTAAGCTATTTTACTAAGGGAAATATCATTTTGATACTATGGTACCAAAGGGAACAGGAAATACCTTTTCATACAAATGCCATATTTTTAGTTTTGCTAGCACTGTAGCTTATGAGTGATATGTATGATACTGAACCTCCATCAAACTGTGATATTTATTATAGCCATTAATACATTGTAAAAAGTCACAACTTCCTGTAACTCTTGTTATATACATATAAGAGATATTAGCATTATTCACTTTCTTAAATATGGGTTACAAACATTAAAAACTGCACCCTTATTTTATTTGATAGATTTAAAAAAATCTCATTCTGTGACTGGAGTTATTGTAATTTTATTGGATGTAGAGTGATATAAAATATCTCTTTAACTATTTGTAACAAAGATGTTTATATAAATGATTCTTTATTTATGTAGAAAGTGTTTTCGTCCTGCTGTACAGCCAATAAAATGTTTTAATTAAGAAGATGGTTTATGAAACACGCAAAATTTATAAATCTCAAGATGAGATTATTTATACAATTGAGAGCATTTCCTATGTATGAAAGTCATTAATTGCATTTCAAAGTTTTGAGATTATATTCAAGCACCTCATCAAACATATTTAAATGTAATGAAAAATATTATTTATATTTTTACATTAACTTTTAAATATCTAGTTACTTGTTTATGATTTTGAAAGCTATATTGAGTAACAATTCTATCTGAAAGACATAGAAATAAAACAATAAGCCTATTTCTATGTTTGTTTTGCATCATTAAAACAATCAATTCTTGTCTGAATTAGAAAGCAAAATGATTAAAAATTTGTTCATGTGTATTTTATTAAGATCATCAATTGAAATACTCTTATTGCAAACAAACAAAAAATCTAAGAAATTCTTTGATAAACTGTAAGAAATTTAGAATTGTTTTATTACTTTCTCACCTTGATATGATTTATTTCATGATGAAATTCAATAAATTAAAAGCTTAGCTGAAGTTAAAACTTGAAATATCTTTATTTCTATCTTCTATAATGAATTACATCTTGATATGCATAATAATATCCTCTGTTGTCAAAAATACAATAAATATCTCTAAATGAAGAGTTTCATGTTGCTTCAATAACTGAGGGAATTTTCAATATGAAAGACTGAATTACTATAGTTATTAATAAAGTGCACTAGTTGTCCCATTAAAAAAACTTTGCACAAATGGTCACTGGGGAATTTGAATAACCTCGTGAGGGGTGTTTATACACCCCATCCGCTTTCTTAAAGTGACCATTTTTTCCCAGTTTGGTTTTATGACCCCTTCTTCTAGGTAGTTTCAGTTTATGATGTTTGCAACGTTTTCTGAGAAAATTGTTAGTTTTTGGATAGATTTTCGTGAAGTTAGACGTTATTTGTAAGACCGTGCGCCCTTTTTTTGAGATAAAGTTTCCGAAGTTCCCGAATTTGCGACATTTGAACGGCTAACTGTTGAAAGTTTTCTGTTCTCATTCGTGTTTTCCATCATCTTAAATAATCAAGGAAGTTTAAAAATTAGTGGATGTCGTTGGTAAGTGCATATACATAAAATAATTCCAATTGTGCTGTTTGTAGTACGTATAAACTGATTGGTTCCTCTATGTATCTGAAGGATCTAGTTTATTTCCCATCTTCTTATAAGTGAAACTATTCGCTAAACTCAGAATTGCATATATTTTATAAAGGCTATTGGTCACGTAGTAAGGATTTATCAAACTTTTAAAAGTCGTAATATCAATGTAAAATTTAGATATCATATCCTAAAAGATCTATAAATGATATGATGATAACAGATAAAAATAATCAAGAGTTTTTGAAGATTATCGTGATAAATGAAAAATTCCGGCGGGGTCGGCGGGGTGTAGAAACAACCCGCGCGAGTAACCGCGTAACTAAATAGGCCGCGAGTAACGGCGGGTTAAGTGAAAATGGTATAAATGTGTTTTTAATGAGGAAATGAACACGGGTTTATTCATTTACATACATTGGTAAAATAATCAAAAAAGAATTTAAAAAAATTAAATTATTTTTCCATAGAAATTAAAAGTTTGAATCCAAAAAGTAATATGTGTGTCACTTTTTTTCCAGCAAGTTTAATGCGTCTGCCAGTTACTATTTGACCTGCCTTCGAAAAAATTCTTTCACTGGGTACCAACAATGCACAGTGCTCTTTGAGCTAAATCATAAAGCTCAGGATAAAACATTTTTCTTTCACTTCACCGCTTCAAAGGGTCTCTACCAGTCTCTACTGATTGTGAGAAGTGGTTCATCGCCATACTTCTCAACTTCAATATGCCACCTGACATAGCATCTGAGTTCTGTTGCACACCAGCAATGTACGAGTCAAATGTTCTCCCTATTTTTGACGTCCCTCCTTAGATCACTTTTTCAGAAGGTGCTTGTGAGTGAGAAGGCAAAACTTCCTGTTGCTGCCTTCTACTTTATCCGACCTTGGAGATAATTCTTTCCATGCACCTTTCATATGCCTCATGTTTACTGAATCCATATTTTTCAATCTAGGGTCCAAAAATGTTGCCTCAGCTAACAGAGAACTGTCTTCATTATCTCCAAATCTCTTCCTCGGCCCCTGCAATAATATTTCCTCAAGAGAAGTTTCTTGATGGGGAATGTCTTTCTTTCGTAGCCGCTCGTTGCACCAGTTTGGTAGGGCATGACTCAGAAGAATTATTTTCGAAGAGGTTGCTGCTTTCTCACAACTAATCTCTTCCGTTACATCCTTTAACACCTCCAAAATCTTGCAGCAATTAGACATGAGCCTTATTTCATCCGAAGTTAAGTTTTTCAAAGCTGGGCATTCGATGGCTTTATAACAGACATCAATGAGTCTTTGATTTCCAAAATTTTGGGTGGCATGTCAAATGTCGAGTTCCACCTAGTTTTAACACTCTGCTTTACATTTAGCATGAGACGCTGAAACTGGATTTGCATTTTATTTTGTTTTTTCGGACGCCTGGAGGCTTCTTTTAAATAATTCTATTATTGCTTTTACCTTCTCCACTACGTCACTTATTTCCCTTAGTCCATGTTGGACTACTAAGTTAATGTAGTGGGCAAAGCAAGGATACCTTTTCCACCCAGCTAGTTTAATAGCAGCGACTATGTTTGTGAAATTGTCACGTACTGCACCCACAATCTTTTCGTCAACGTTCCATTCTTTGACAACCATTTTCAATTCTCCAGCAAAATTTTCGGCTGTGTGCCTCTCAGCATACGGGAAACACTCGAGCAAATTAGATTTTAAGGCACAACTTGCATCAATGTTGTGACCAGTCACTGGTTGGCCTCTGAAGTCCAGCTATCGGTAGTAATGCAAAAATAATTTCCTGTTTGTATTGGTTTTTTATTGTCTCCTTCGTCATGTTGTATCATTTTCGAAAGGTAACATTTTCAACTAGCTGAAAAGGTAGATAATTGTTCACTAAGGTAAAATTGATTTCCTGAGTCTTTTCTGTTATGGGTTTCTCGGTGAAACTTGCCAATGTAGACTGTGTCCTCTTACCTTGCTCAGTTAGCGTAGGCGATTTTCTTTTTTCTACAACCTCCAGTCCTTCCAATGCATTGGAAGGACTGGAGGACATCTGCCTCTGTTGATGTATTGGGGCCTTCCTGTTGTTCTTTGTAGGTACCTATTTTTCAATTATTATTCATTTATATATATTCGTTATTTCGTTATATATTAATATTTATATATTCTTTATTCCATTTTCTCAAACAATTTAATTTCAAAATCAGCGTAAACTTTACTTTTTTCATTAAGACAGTAGCGTACGCAAATATCTGGTGAGGTTATAGTTGCTTCTACCTTTATAAGAAACGCTTCTGGAATTAAAGCTGTACTTAGCTTGCCCCGATCCTATGTCTTAAAAATATTCCCAAAAACTGCTGTTTTTCTGTTCTTCTCTTTGAGACATAATTTTCACGATGAAATTAACGGTCTGGTTCTACGTTCTTAACTCTTCAAACTCAACCAAAAGCGAACCAAATCTTATGTACCACGTATCGTAATGCGTATAGATAATACCACACCTATATATATGACTCAACATATAAGTATCCAGCAGTCTCTGCGAACTGCTGCGAACCATATCTATAAAGTAAATTCCGGCTAGTCATGTGATAACAATGTATCGTGAAGTCGCTTGACTACGACCTCCATAAAGAGATTCCTATTAAAACAGCCACGTAAATGTTTCGATCATCATTGCCTAGGAAAGGCTTTCTCAATAGCATAAAAGAATTAATTATTTCTTCGTGGCTGTGAGGGAATGACTAGAAGCATCACATACAAATGACCATGTTCAAATCGAACTGAAAGTTCATGTACCAATTTAGCCCCATGCACCACAACTAATGTATAAGTCCCCCTGCCATACACCTCGCGTTTGAATTTTACATTAATAATAATAATAATTGAATCTTTATATAAAATTAATGTAGAATTATAAGAAAAACTCTTTCATTTAACTTTGGTCACCAAGGTAGCGTTGTTGCCGTAAGTGGAGAAAAACCCATTCAGGATGGACTCGAGACTAACATCTAAATCTTGGTGATAAAAGAGCTATTAATGTGAGGCAAGTAATCTGTATTTTACATGAGTGCATTCATCAGGCGTTGGCGAATTTTCAGAACTATCCCACAACTTTTATAGTTATCCCTTAGATATTTTTTCTAGTTAAGAATTATTTACAAAGTTCGATTAACATAAATAAGGGAAGAGGAGGGAGAGTACAAAATTAGTCATATACGAAGAAATAGTCGTGTGCGCAGAGAGAGCTATGAGCGGAGAAAGAGCAGTGTGCGAAGAAAGAGCTGTGAGCGAAGAAACTATGTGCGTGAGGGGAGGGAGTCTTTTAAAGGGAAGGAATCTAGACTCATCAAATACGATTCCCTATCCTCAGCTCAGTTTGCCGAGCCGCTCATTTGAACTGACTCGCTCACACACTGCCCATCACTTGAGCAGTGGGCAGGAAGTGAGGTAGTGGTAGGGGTAGAGGGAGGGATAGGGTGGGTGGAGTACAGAGTGGGAAAGGAGTAGGTTGGGTAGAGGGTGGGAAAGGAGTGGTGGATGGGAGTGGGTGGAGCAGAGAGAGGAATGGGAGTGGGTGGCGCAGAGGGAGGGATGGGAGTGGGTGGTGGGACAGGTTTGCAACTGCAATAAGGCTGTTTACCTTCAGTTTCATTCCAAAATATATCCTACATCTTCTGTTCCTCATATGAAAATTGATGATTTTAGTGTATCATGCTGCCGCCCTTCTGTTACTTTTATTAGTTTCCATATCTCTGAAAATTTAGAGTGGACTCTCAATGTAGATGCTGTGATGAAGAAAGTCTCCCCATGTATTTTAATGCTGTGTAAACAATTTTGTATTGTCTCTTCTGAAATCCTGAAGTATCTCTACTACGCAAAAATTCATTCTCAATTATTTTATGCTGTTCTAGCAAACTTTTTACATTACAGAGACAAGGAATAAAAATTATATGTGGTGTATCATTTTGCAAAGGGGGAAGCCCTTTTTAAATTCACCTTAAAATACTTACCTTTCCATCAATTTACTACTAAAATAGTGGAATTCTTATAAAAAAATATCCTAGCTTATTTACTTTCAATGCTTCATACCTCACATTTAGTGAAAATTGCCAAAAATCATTACAGTCAAACCTCGCTTAACGAGCACCTCGCATAAAGAGTGATTCGCATAACGAGCTAAACAAAATGTAACAAAGTGACTCGCTTAACGAGCGATGTTTCGCAGAACGAGTGACGAGGATACATCGCGGTGCCACATGGAGGTTCCTGCCAGCATCTCGGCTATCAGTCTATATTCAGGGCTCGTTCAGCTAGCATCTTACTGTCGCTTGCGAAAGTTGTATCCGGACAAATTATTGTGTATTTTTAGTACAAAGTTTAAATATTCTTCCCCAAAGAAAATGGCACAAGAAGAAAGGAGTAAGAGAAAAAAAATCACTATAGAAGTCAAATAATGCAATGCAATAGTGTGTGAAAAATATAGAACAATTAGTTTGGTTTCACATACATGTAAAATATTACTAATGATAATTCTAAAGAGAATTGAGAAGCAAATTGAAGATAAAATATCAGATGATCAGTATGGTTTTAGAGAAAAGAAAGGAACACATGATGCTATAATGGAGTTAAGGCTAATTTTGGAAAAGAATCTAAAAGATAATAAAAAGACCTTTTTAGGTTTTATAGATTTCGAAAAGGCGTTTGACAAAGTTAACCAGAAAGTTTTAATGCAAATGTTACATAAAATTGGAATAGATAACAACTGCCTAAAAATAATTCAAATAATGTATAGAAACCATGAAGCTGATTTCAGAATAAATTCCGAACTGACAGAATAGTTCGACGTAAAATGTGGAGTAAGACAGGGGTGTATGATAATACATACGACAGATATATCGTATCATCATACACCCGATGAATATTCTAAAGGAAATAAGGTTAAATAACAGACTTTTATTTTACCTTTACAGTGAAGAAGTTATAGGCATACATTAGAAGAGATTTAGGGTATATGTATAGGAGGAAGGAATTTTAACAATATAAGGTATGCAGATGATATAGTAATCATGACATCTTCAAAAGAGGATTTAGAGTTAGCAATGCAAAGAGTTTATGAGGTGGGAGAAAAATTTGGATTGAAAATTAATACCAATAAAGCAAAAGTAATGATGGTGGCTAGTAAAAAGAGCAAAATTGACTGCAATATAAAAAATGACAAACCAATAAAACAAGTCCAACAGTTTAGAAATCTAGGAAGTTTAATGTCAGACGATTGGTAATGAAATAAAATCAAGAATTGGAATGGCAAAGGAAACTTTTGGAAATACAAGGACCTAATGAGAGGAGAAATCAACATGAAACTAAAACTGAAAATGTTGAGGTGTTATGTTTGGCCGGTTTTCAAGTATGGGTGCGAGACATGGACCATCTTAAAAAGTATGGAAAAAAGAATAAAGGCATTGGACACATGGTTTGCCAGAAGAATTTTAAAAATTAAATGGTCAGACAGAATAACTAATGAAGAGGTTTGGAGAAAGATTGGAAGCAGGTATAGCTTATGGAAAGAAGTGAAAAGAAGAAAGTGGAAATACGCGGGACATGTGCTGAGGGGATCGTCAGGGGAGAGAATCGTGACAGCGCTAGAAGGATGGACAGTATGGAAGAGAAAAGGAGGGAGACCAAGGATGGAATGGTTGGGCAATTTAAAGAATTAGACCGAATTAGAGAAATATGAGGAATTGAAAAGGAAAGCAAATAGAAGATCCATGAGAGCTAGCCTCTTGATAGGAGAAGCTACCAATTGATGATGATGATAGAAGTGAAACGTCAAATCATTGAGAAGCGGGATCGAGGTGTGAGCGTGGCTGACCTAGAGGTCTGCATGGGCCGGGCTCGGGCCGGGTAAGCAGGACGTCTTTCGGGCTCGGGCCGGGCTCGGGCCTGGTAAGCAGGCAGTTTATCGGGCTCGGGCCGGTCCTGGGCCCATGAATAATTTTCCATAGGGTTTGCACGTAAATCTAATTTTTATCGCATGCAGGGTTTGTTTATTTTGCAATATTAAATTAGTAAAAGAAGTCGTACGAAGTCGAGACAAGTACCAAAAGAAATGAATTCAGTCGTGGAATATTGCTTTTTATTTGAATTGCGAGAACAGCGATGAAATAAATGATATATTCCGGGAATGTTAGAGGTTGTAAACAAAAAAATTCTCATGGATAGCCACAGTGATTGTTGAATCAATAGTTAAGGTTTTCACCGTTAGATTAGATAGTGTAAATCAACCTGATAGAAGGAAAACAATATTTTAAAGCGTCACTAGCAACCTAACCTTATTTATAGCAACGTATACTTCTAATGTTGGAATTTTATTTCATGAGTAGAAATATAGAATCTATTAACTGAAACGTTTCTACTAGGCATTTACTTATTCAGATAAGTGTTTATTATGTAAGTAGCATATGACGGAGCCTTTGTGCGACCACCAGCCTTATCATACAATGTAAATTACTGCAATGTAGATACTTATGAAGTGATATGTTTTTTCATAAAAGGCCCCTGGACATATGTTTGACAACTTTTTTCGCTAAAGACCCTCATGACATGAAATCAGTGGCGGATCCAGGGGGGGGGAAAAGGGGGAAATTTCCCCCCCAAATCCAAGAGAATATATTTTCCGAGGCCAATAATGTAATACTTATAAACTGAGCTATGGATGACGCGTGACGGTTGTCGGAGTAATGTTGCCGCATGCTCTTGGCCCTCTACACGAGGACATTCTGTGCTGCTTCCAAGTCGCGCCACTCATAGCTGAACTTTGTTTCAAATAGAGGAGTTCACACAAGTAGCGGGCACAAAATCAGACGCGCCACTGGACGCGGCCGTAGCCGCCATTCAGTCGCATGGGGTGGCGATGCCGACCGTGAGACAACATTGTAACGCCTGGTTGTAAGGAAGAAACACAATGTTTGAAATCGGCGACTGCTTTGCACTCGTAGTTCTACTTTGTCTACTCCTCTTCTCCCTCGAACGACTGAAGCTAAAGTTCCCCCCCCACTCGCTATGGCCGTTCCTGGAAGTTCCCCCCCAAAATTTACGCCTGGATCCGCCCCTGCATGAAATTACTGTCCTTTTTTCAGAACAAATTATCATTTACTTGCTAAAATGTTTTACTTTATTTATCATTTATTCAGTACAATCACTTACAAAATAAATTAAAACTTCTAAGACAAAAAAATAAGAAATCATTGATTAATTTTCATTTAATTTAGTTTCTATATATTTTGGCATTGCTGAAGAAGTGAAATAAATGTACTGTTTCTACGTTCGGGCCGGGCCGGGCTCGGGCTCGAAAATTTTTTCCTACGTTCGGGCCGGGCCGGGCTCGGGCTCAACAACGGACGGGCCGGGCCGGGCTTGGGTTAAAATTTTCGGCCCATGCAGACCTCTAGGCTGACCTAGCACGTACATAGAATCGGTTCACATCTACTATTTGCACTATCCTCAAAAAAAAGGATAAGATTGATGTTAAGAAGGAGATTGATGCCTCAGAGGGAGTCACAAGAATTTCTACGCTAAGGCCACGTATTCTGTACGATGTTGAAAGATAGCTTCTCATATGGATCAATCAGAAGCAAATGCAGTGCGACACTATTAACGAAAACCTAATTTGTGAGAAGGTGAAACTAATTTTTGCCGACCTCATTAAGAAGACGTCAGGATCATCAATGGAAGAAGAAGAAGTATTCAAGGCAAGCCGTGGGTGGTTCAAAAAGTTTAAGAGAAGAACCAGCATCCGCAGCGTTGTGAGGGACGGAGAAGCAGCAAGCTCAGGCATAAATGCGGCCGAGAACTTCATCGGCGTATTCAAGAACCTTGTGAATTCTGAGGGTAATCTGCCGCAGCAGGTTTTTAATTGTGATGAAACGGGTCTCTTTTGGAAAAAGATTCCGAAGCGAACTTATATAACAGCAGAAGAGAAGGCATTGCCAGGTCACAAGCCAATGAAAGGCCGTCTCACGTTGTTGTTTTGTGCAAATGCAAGTGGCGATTGGAAAATTAAACCGCTGCTCGTTTTACCATTCGGACAATCCACGAGCCTTCAAGAAGTATAAAGCCCAGAAGTGGCTAAATGTCATGTGGAGGTACAACAACAAGGCTTGAGTGACACATTACCTTTTTATAGATTGGATCAATGAAGTGTTTGGTCCGTCTGTAAAAAAATATATGTTTGAGATGAATTTGCCACTCCGTGCTTTCCTTATTATGGACAACGCTCCTGCACATCCTCCAGGCCTAGAAGATGACCTCCTTGAAGAATTTAAATTCATCAAGATCCAATTCCTGCCTCCTAACACCACTTCTTTACTTCAGCCAATGGATCAGCAAGTCATTTCAAATTTTAAAAAGCTCTACACTAAAACTCTCTTTGAGCGTTGTTTTGAGGTAACTGAAGGAACCAATCTCACTCTCAGAGAGTTTTGGAAATACCACTTTCACATCGTTGCCTGCCTCAAGATGATCGACGAGGCATGGGAGGGGGTCACCAAGAGAACCCTTATTTCTGCATGGAAGAAGCTATGGCCGGACAGCGTTGTCGAACACAACTGCGAGGAGTTTGAGCAAGTGCCTGCGGAGCCGGTAGTTGACGAGATTGTGTCTCTGGCCAAGATTATGTGGCTAGAGGTGGATAGCAACGACATCGATGAGCTAGTGGAAGAGCATAGCCAGGAACTGACCACCGAAGAGCTTATGGAGCTGAATTCTGTGTCACAGCAAGAATTTGTGGAGAGTATTTCGTCAGGGGAGGAGGAGATTACAGCCTCAACAGAGCAGCAACCTTCCAACGAAATAAGGGAGATGCTAAAAGCATGGGAAGCTGTTACATCGTACGTTGAGAAGCATCACCCTAAAAAGGCAGTAGCTATACGCGCTGCAAATTTATTTAATGATAATGCTATGTCTCATTTTCGCAAAATTTTGAAGCGTAGGCAGAAACAAACCTCTCTAGACAACTTTCTGGAAAAAAGAGTATATTATAGATAATAAATTACATTATTATACATTTTTTTAGTATTTTTTCGGAATGGAACGCATTATCCTATTTTACATTGATTTCAATGAAATAAGATTCTGGAACGAATTATACTCGTTAAGCGAGGTTTGACTGTATTTATATGGCATATTATGTTATAAAATGTAGGAATAGGAATTTGCTATGAATTCTTGCTAACAAAAATAAGTGCTATTACCGCATCAGCTATTGAAATAGAATCATCCAACCCCTTCATTCGTCAGTTTAAATATTCTAGTACACATCTATTATATATAATAGCAATCAAATATTATAACTACTCTAAAAAAGGCCCTCTCTCCCTTAGATTCGTCTTTCGCTTTTGATATCGCCTTCTCTTATTGTGTTTTTCATAAGTTTCGGTTATTATGTCGTCATATACTTAGGTATAAGAGTTGAATGGAAGAGAAACCCATTTAAACCTAATCCCGCTACAAAGGTATTCGTCTATTTTTGGATCATTTAGAGTTCTTACCCATCGGCTCCTAAATGGCATAAGGTCAAGTCGATTACCAAAGATCTAAATTCGTAATATTTGGCTGAACTTGTACATTTTGATTTTTATCTCCATTATATAGTGAGCCAAAAATTGCGATGTATGTAATATGATTATTTATATCAATAATGAAATAATTTATTCAAATTTAAATTAGAAATATTTGTCGTAGGAAGTCAAATCAATCACTAAAAGAAGGCAAATAGAATGAGAATTCTTAATTAGGTCGCGGAATATCGTTTTCGATTCGAATTTGCACACACTTTGATAAATTGCGTGAATATTGTATCGAAATTTTGAGGTCATAAACAACCCATCCCCATGACGATCAAGGCGATTGTTGAGTCCCCAGCTCATGTATTTTTCTGGAAGAACACATTGAGAAAATATGCCTACTCCATATTAATGTTAAGAAAAGTGATAGATTAAATGAAGAGGGAGAAATTTAAGGAGATATTAGTAACTGCAGCTATGAACGATATACAATGACGAACTGAGCTCACAAACATAAGAATATACCTGTATTTAAGGAAGATTTTAAATATTATGGAAGCGTCAGAAACGGGTAGCAACGGAAAGTCTTCTTATGTCAAGTAAAGGTGAATTAATTTTTTGAAAATTATCTTCTATTCGATTGTACCTTCTATTATTATTTTATAAATCTTTTTTAATCATTTCCTTAAAATAAAAACTCCTGATTGGATACGGTTACTGTCGATTTTCGCGGGCCCTCTACAGGTACACTGACCTGCGAAGGGCTTCTCCTGGGAGGGGCCATAATTACGACCTTTTTGGGCCTTTTCTGGCCTTATCCTGTGGACCCTCGCCGCGGGAGGGGACCTTCACAAATTTGACCTTGTGTAGTACGATTAGAAAAGTTATAAACAATTCAAATTAGCAATCTCCAGAAAATCTCGACATTAACCCTAGTACTTACGCTTACTCGTGTTAAGGGAAAGTATTTGATGTTATAATAATTGCAGGATGTTGCGGGGTAAAGGTTTGTAGGTATGTGAATTCCAAACACACACAAATAACTTTAAATGATCTTACTTCATTTACAACTTTTATGGGAACAAATATTAAACTAAGAAAGAACAAAGATGAGACATCAATCAATATAAAACTTCCTGAAAATAGTTCTCAAGCAATTATACTTCATTCTGCGAAGTTAGCTGACGTCGAGTTGCAATCATTCTGAATTGTAAATGTGCCACTACGTGTTATCCTAGTCTCCGACTTTATTATCCTCAGAATTTTAATTTTTACTGCTTCAATTCCTGGATTTACTTCTTTCATATGAATTATCTTCTGAATATCGTTCCTGAAAGTGCAGAATTTACTTTTATGGTTGTGTGTGATTAAAGTAGTTTCGCAGATTGCTCATTAATATACTGCACAGGAATCAGGATGCTGTTCATACTATGGAGACAATTTACCCCAAGTTCTGTAACAAAGGGTTGATGAATATAAATAAAGTGAAGATTAGGTTTTCTAGGAAAATCAGTGAATGGAAGACTCTCATAGATCTTAAAGAGCAGTGCATCCTAACTCTGACTTAACAAAAGAACAAATTCTAAGCAATTAAAAGCTCCTTCCGAAATAAAAGTTTCCAAGTTCCAGTACACATTTAAAATTGAAACGAACAAAACAACGATATTGGAGCTTGTTTTTTAAGATACCTCTCTCCTAATTATCTTGTTACGGAGTGTATTTCTATAGGTTATTTACAGACTTACCTATCATTTCTCACAGCTTTATATTGCCTCTACAATCACACTACATGCAATGTTATGCAATCCCTCTCATCCACTCCTACACATCAAATCCTAGAAAGATTCTAAGGCTGATTTATACTTTTTCCACAAATTATATTTTTTAACGAAACAGTTACACCACCTGTATAAAACAGTTGATCTTCTGGAAATTGAAGTGAAAATACGATACTTTTAGTCTGCAAGTATTAGGATCTATACGGTTTACACAAAGTACAATTATATCAATTCCTCTCTATTGAGCGTCAAATTCGTTTGCATGTATTAGGCAAAGGGCAGCGTACAAATACGATTCTACATGAATTGAGAAAAAAAGGGATGATATTCATGTTTGTATTTGTATCGCAGTCACATTTTTATTAACAGAATCTGCTATTTAAAATGGAAAGGAAACAAAATTGATACATCCGGAATAACTATTTTCGAAATATCCAATAAAATCATAGTTTGCATTATGAAGTGAAATTAGAATGGATTAATTATCAAAGTGTGTGCTTCTGAATCGGTGGGCTATGCAACAGCAAATTAGGTGACTCGGTTCTTCGTGAGACGCAAAATACCCAAGGTTGAGTATATGTCGCATAGTAAATTGTCAAATTAGCTAATTTCTATCATTTTGCTTCGAATTTCTTTCCGCTATCGTCGATTTGAAAGGTCAACTTCTTGGACCAGGAAAATGCACCGACTTCTCGGAACGAAGAGGAATGGACTTAACTTCCTCTTGGAATGGCTGGCCATAATAATTGGTGGATAAGACAAGGTTGGGGTCATCTTATACACAAAAATGAAATGACGTTCGTGACGTCGTCTAAAACTCGAAAACAGGTCGACCGATTTGAATATTTTTTGTTTTGTTCGCCTCGGTACGGAGGGGTTTAGGAAAAAAGAAAATTAGGAAAAACTCAAAAGGAATAGCCGAAAAATTTAAAAAGCATATCCATTAGAAATTCACATAAAGTTCATTTTTCTCGCTGCAGGCTTTATTTCATTTGAAAATTTAAATTAGAAATAATAGTCGTACAATGTCGAATCAAGCACCAAACGAAGGGGAATAGAATAAAGATTCTTATTTTGGTCGTGAAATATCGTTTACGATCCGAAACTTTGAGAATTTTGATAAAATGCGTTAATTTTTTTATCTAAATTCCGAGGTTGTAAAACAACCCATCCCCATTGACAACGAAGGCGATTGTTGATTCCAAGTTCATGTATTTATCCATCAAAATGCATTAAGAGTATAAGTCAAGTAAAAAACTTAAAAGAATTTAAACTTTAATTTTTTACGATTTTGTTTGAACGTCAGTAGCAACCAAGTTTTATTTACAGCAACGTAATTGTTTACTGAATTTTTAGTTAGTGTTTCAAAACGGTTTTACTCCCTCTCTACTCGAGGACTCACTGTGAGGATTTCAATATTGTAAACTTCTGAAGGTGAGTTCGACATATTTGAGTGACTGTGGAAACAATTCCGTATCGTTTTACAGTCAATTTTGGTGGTACGAAGTTCACCGGATCATCTAGTCTTAAATAAAATTATAAGTACGTTTCCGAAAAGATAGCTCAATAAAATATACGTGGTAAAGAGATAATAAATTGGGCAAGTGTTTAGAGTAGTCACCAAAAAAATGTTTACGTGACTTTTTATTTAAATTGGCCTCGAAGATTTTGATCGAATTCACGACGTCACAGTTTTTGAAATTCGAGGTTTAACTCTGACGGAATGGAAGCAGCTATACACAACTTTCTTTAGCATATTTTAGCTTGTACTATCAGTAGGTTTGCGCAGGGTTTTCACACCTTCTCTGTGGGTGTTTTCCTGCTGTGGATATTTTTTCCTAAGATATCACCTTAGGTTTTTTTCACTTCCATTCCTTCTAAAGTTTTCCTATCTTTTTCTGTTCACATACACACAAGTTGTTATGCATATAATTCCATTGACGAAAGGTTAGATGGAAGAAGAGACTTTTCAGTCTCAATCTCGCCTTTAATAAAGACCTTAATAATAATAACAATAACATTACGATCGTTTGAACGTTCTTCAAAATAATTCCAGGTATTTAAACTTGGAAATATTTTTTGCGTATTTAATAATTTTATTTTATATTTTTCTTAATTTTATCCTCTAATGAAGGAGTTCAATCAAAATTCAAATTTTTTCCGTTCCTTGCATTTCCTTGGTTTCTCACCGCGAAAGCTGTAACGCGCATTCTAATAAACAAATTATTTTCATTTAAATAATTTTCTTGGGTAAAAAAAGCTTTTTTATCAAGTAATAATTGTATCAACGAAGTCGAAAAAAATTTTCAATTCCGAACTGACAAAAGAGTAACTGAGAATAATAAGTATAATATTATAGAAGCCGGAAATTACTCGATAATTTCCGAACTCCAAGAGGTAATAGTTAGCGACGATTATGTACGAAGTTAGTGTTGGAATAATAAAAATGGGTATTTTTTAAGATTGGCTGTGCTTTCGGGAATTATGAGTTGTTTTAATCAATTGAAAGCGAAGAATGCCGATCAGAAAAATCTCCAACGATGGTGGTACTATTCATTTGAACTCGTAATAACATTTCGTCTGTTTTGCTCATACGCATTCACTTCTCTTTTAATTCTCATCAAATTTGTTGAAAATGGACGAAAGTTTGCGCCATCCGCACAGAATCCGTTCAAATGATTTTTAAGTAATAAAAGCGACTCTTGGGTTTAGAGCAGAGGGTCACGGTTACTTGCATATCGACGCTATCATTGCAAACTGCTTAAGGTCGGAGTTATTTGCTCGTGCAGATTCTTCCTCGAATTATATGTCGCCATTGAAAACAAGCAATCTCAAAACGAGGAGTAATGAAAACTCCATGCTCTCTTTTGGAGGAAGCGCCATCACGTTCTTTTCGAAGACTTCATTTGATGGACTTATTCATGCATTTCGCCCTTCGATTCATTCGATGTCATGAAAAGTCACTTATCAATGCCCTTGCTATATTTAGCACTGCTTTTTGAACTTGGCTCCCTTACGAACAAATTTGCTCTTCTGTTGCGATGGCGCTTTTATATTCCTCAAGCTGTCATTTTCCACCAATGAGATGATTGAAGATGAATAGCTAAAACACGCAAAGCCATATCTTCGGCGGTGCTCGAACCTGCGACCTCTGCGGCCGAAGAATTCTGCACTAAATTGTCCTTTGAATTACATTCTGCCTTTGAAAATGCTACTTTGGAATAGGATATGCCTTCACATGAGATGTTAGGTGTTATGGAGTTGCAAAAAGATAGGATGTGTTTTACAGTCTATTTATTCTAAATTACGAAATCCTAAGATTAGAATAAAGACAGAAATCAGAGCATTGTGCTGGAAGAATCGATAACTTCAAGGTCACCAATTATTTTTGTTCAACAAAGGATTAATTTATTGAATTGAGTTAGCTTCGTCTCCTCCTCTTTCTGAACTTCTTTGTCAATACATACTTACTTTCAAGACAGCATAACTACTTTAACACGTTCCGTGCGGAGTGCGGCATGTGCCGCTCACATTAGTCCTACCCTGTGACGGTATATCAAGCCATAAATATTTTTAAAAGCCGGAATAATGTTGGCATATTAAAAAAAAACTTACTGCAGCATATAGATCTAACATTCTATATATAATTGAAATATTATTTATATATATTTAACTTATATTATATATATATATATATACGAGTAAAATGTTGCTTGCATACTGCAAGCAGATCGACAATACTATTTTCATGTCGGCATCATATCGGGACGGCCATCAAAAGAAAAAAGTGGATTGAAATTCTTCTTAAAATTCGCTGAAATTCCATCGTCTGACATTGAACCCCGGTCTTACTGGTGAACCTACTATGAAACACAATAGAACATCACCATCTCTAACTATGTGTGAAAATTCAAGCAGAAACATGGGCTACAGCTGCCTCAAAAGAAGTTCTAATTTTTACGAATTTAAATGGCTCTCTGGATTCGAACCAAGGACGATCTTGGAAATATAAAAAATGTTTCTGAAAGTTATTTATGATCTCTATCTATATGCCGAATTTGAAGTTTCTATATTATTGGCAAAGGTTTCAAAATAATTCCTAAAAATCGGATTAACTTCTGATTGCAGAGACACCTGGTGTCGAACCCAGGACTCTTTGATAGCTGTGAATGTACTGTTTGATTTGTATGGACTTGATCTTTGTACATGCAAAGTTTGAAGTTGATATCGTGCCGGGAAGTACCTAAAATTTGTTTCCGTTATCTCCGTAAGAAAAGCATTGGGAAGTGCAAATGGTCCTCTGGGATCGAACCAAGGACCATAAGCTAATATGTAAAATTCGATTATGGAATAAATTCATGATATCTATCGACGTGCCGAGTTTCAATAATCCATGTTATCGGGAAAGGATCCAAAAAAAATCTTAAAAATCGCCGCAATGCATTTTAAACGGCCGATTTTTGCCCCGGCCTAGCATCGAACCAAGGACAATATTCGAAGATGTCTTTCCGATTTTCGTTGGCTATGCACGGCATTTAGCGGTCCCTCGAGTTTCAACTCTCTGCTTTTCCGGGAAGTGCCTCAAAAAAATTTTCGAAAATCCCCGCCATGTAATCTTATGGGGAAAATCGCGATTTTGGGGCCCTCTGGAATCGAACCCATGACACTGAGGTTCAAAATCGCAATTTTTCTGGAGGTTATACGTTATGGCCAATATGTCGTAAAAATTTCAAGCCATTGACGCTAGTGGTTTAGCCTGTGACTTTGTATCCTCTCTATATATATATATATATATATGAATATATATATGAATATATGATATATGAATGAATCCGGAGAAGCATCTATATATAATAGATACGAGTAAAATGTAGCTTGCATACTGCAAGCAGATCGGCAATACTAATTTCATATCGGCATCATTACGGGACGGTCCTCAAAAGAAAAAAAAAGGATTGAAATTTTTCTTAAAAATTCGCTGAAATTTCATCGTCTAGCATCAAACCCGGGTCTTACTGGTGAACTTACTATGCTGCACAATAGAAGATCACCATCTGTAACTATTTGTGAAAATTCAAGCAGAAATATTGGCTACAACTGCCTCAAAAGACGTTTTAATTTTCACGAATGTAAATGGCTCTCTGGATTCGAACCAAGGACGATCCTGGAAATCTAAATAATGTTTCTGAAAGTTATTTATGATGTCTATCTATATGCCAAATTTCAATTTTCTGTATTATTGGTAAAGGTTTCAAAATAATTCCTAAAAATCGGATCCACTTCTGATTGCAGAGACACCTGGTGTCGAACCCAGGACACATTGATAGCTGTGAATGCACTGTTTGATTTGTATGGATTTGATCTTTCTCCCTGCAAAGTTTGAAGTCGATATCGTGCCGGGAAGTACCTAAAATTTGTTTCCGTTATCTCCGTAAGAAATGCATTGAGGAATTTAAATGTCCCTCTGGGATCGAACCAAGGACCATCATCGGATATGTAAAATTCGATTATGATATATTTTTATAGTATCCAACCTCATACCGAATTTCAAGTTTCTATGCCATCGGAAAAGGGTCCAAAAAAAATCTTTAAAATCGCCACAATGCATTTTAAACGGCCGATATTTGCCCCGACCTAGCATCGAACCAAGGATAATATTCGTAGATGTCTTTATGGTTTCCTTTAGATATGCACGGCATCTAGCGATCCCTTGAATTTCAAATCTCTCCTTTTCCGGAAAGTGCCTCAAAAAAAATTTCGAAAATCCCCGCCATGTAATCTTATGGGGAAAATCGCGACTTTAGGGCCTTCTGGAATCGAACCCATGAGACCGAGGTTCAAAGTCGGCTTTTTCCTGGAGGTTACACATCATGGCCATAACGTCGTAAAAATTTCAAGTCGGTGGCACTTGTGGAACATGGTTAGAATTTTGATCCCCTATGAATGAATGAATGAGTGTGTTTATAGGTATATCCGGAGAAGCGTCTATATATAATAGATATATATATATATATTCTCATGATTCTCAACATGCTTCGTAATCAATGATTGATAGATGGCAAATACCAGACTTTCCAAACCAATAAACCAAGAAATTTAAATTAATTCTACAAAGCTGTATCTGCTCTATATTCAACTTCATATACTAAATATTTTAAATTTCTTCAACTTAGACAATATAAAAATATATTCTAAAACTACTTTAGGATAAGCAGTACCACGTTTAAAGATATATTTTCAGTCAGGAACAAGGGGACAAAGGAATCAAACATTAAACATAAATGACAGAAATAAATTAAATATCACTCTAATAACCACCGATGAATATTATTTGCGGAAAGTAAGTTTATTACGTTTCAGACTCGTATCTCAATCTAAAAATGTGAAACATAAAAACGGAACACAAATAATACAAAAGAAATAGCTATACCAAAATAGAAACAAAGAGTGAACACCAATAACAGAAGGATAGTGAATGATTATGAAGTGGGAACACGTAAAAAAACGAATAAATCAGTTTTTGCGTTCTGCATATAACAAAACTAAACTGATCTACCCTTTTGGTTAGTTATACGATATTGGAGAATTGTTACAACTTTACAACTCGTCGTTCAACTCTCCAAAGATTACAAACACCGAATCTGGGAAATCTTTACGTTCTTCGCTAACTCCATTTCCGTAAATCGATAAACATACATCATTGCTAATAGATTAGATTTAATAATTAATTCAGAAGAATATATTCAATACATTCTCTACTTGCCAGAATATTTATACGCAGCCCGTTGAATTGATCGAGAAAAATCAATTTTCGGTAAACCACAACTATAAAACTCATTTATTTTACGAAAAAGACGGTAAACAAATATGTTAATATAAATAAAACTTGGTTGCTGCAAACTATTCAACAAAATTCGATTTTTTCTTATATTTGTCCGAGAGATTGTTCACAGAATATTGTTTGTAATTGCTAATGTTTAAATATTATCGATAATAATTTTTAAATCTCAACTTCTTATAGCCTGTCTTATTTAAAGTATTAATCCTGTCTGGGCATTCATTTTCCTCGTCTTCTTATGGGATTACGCATGAGCTCGGAATCAACAATCGCCTTGATCGTCTGGGGCAGTGATGGCGAACCTTTGACACGCAAGTCACCGCTGATACGCGAGCTCATTTTTGGTGCCACGCGTGTTCAAAGATATAAAATCTGACGAGGCCAACACATGACTTTCTCCATATTTATTGAAAACCGAAGCCTATGCTGGTAATATATAAATAACTCCAAAACAATGTTTTACAGAAATGTTTCATACAAAAGTTGTATTAAAATAAATTATCAATAACATTGGTACGTAATTGTATATACCTACATTGCACTCTGACCGAGATCCATTCCATTCTGGATAAACAACAACTTCCGGTTAACCATTATTCAAGAATAACTCCTAAACAATCAGTGTTACGAAAAAATGTTTCATAGAAAAGTTCTAGTAAAGTATATTATCTATAACGTTCGTTAATAATTGTGTATACCTACATTGCATTCTGATAGATACATTAAAGTAACGAAATGTTGTTCAGGTTAATCGATATTCATAAAAAACTAATCAACTCCTGGCATTATTAGGGGTCGTCCATTAATTACGTGAGGCGTTTAGGGGAGGTGGGAGGGTTAAGCCGAATCTCACTCACCTGGGGGAGAGGGGGGGGGGGTCCTTCGCCAATATTACGTAATTTTTTATCCGCAAAAAACAGTGTGGAATTATGAGATAACTGGGTTAAATTGAGTAAAACGTGTTTCTCTACTAAAATATGACTAAATTTTACACAATAATATTTATCACGATTATGCGAGCGCCACAAAGTAGCAAAGTCGATTGTTTGGCTAGGCGAACACGCGATTCGACGAGCGCTGCGACGTACGTGTTTATTTTTGGATAAATCCAATACAATGAAACATAGATTGACATATTTACACTGAAAACACTCATTTTGAATAATCTCACGTGAGATTAGAGGAGGGGGTCGAGCCAAATCTTACGATATCTCACTAGGGGGGGTCAAAAAATCGCAAAAATCACCTCACGTAATTAATGGATGCCCCCTTAGGAAAATACTAAATATGAATTTTGGAAATGATCGGATAATTACTTTTTAAGATAGAGCGCCCACAAACTACTTTTTTACCACAGACAGGCACACACTGAGAGACATGTTCGAGCAAATAGCAAAAACGAGCTCTATTGGCCCCAAAACATCTATTTCCGTCGAAATCTGGAGGTCGAATTTCATTTTGCGAATACAATACTTTCTCTATACATCGTACTATAGGGAGAAAGTAAAAATTTCATAATTCAAATATTTGTCTCTGATAACGGCCAGTGTTGGTTATTAATAATAATATTATTACTGAGGTTAATAATAATTAATAATTTAATTCTGAAACCAGACGTGCATGTACAAGTTCAATAATATTGCGTAACAATTATACATGTTAAAAACATTTAAATACATTGTTTCGATATTGATATCAATATAAAAATGCCATATTCTGGAAATATGTACGTCGGGTAGTATGATAGAATCAACTGCATATGCATTATACAATTAGCAGTTTGCACGTACTGAAATTAAACAGTGGGATGAAGAGGAACAATTTGTACTTTTTCCTCAGTATTTTATTAAAAACGATAGAATGAAATAAAACACGACTAGTTTCATTTTATTGTTTTTAATAAAATACTGTGGAAAAAGTACAAATTGTTTTTCTTCTTCATGACGTATATTCACAAGACATCGCCAGAGACTGTGAATTTTTTTTAAACAGTGGAAAATTAATTAATAATACAATTACGATAATCGGTAAAAAATCGCAATCAATTAGGGTCCTGGATGGAACCTCTTGGTGGAATTTACTTCGTGCAATCCTCAAAATAGTGCCATTGAAATGATCACTACAAATTCCTTCAGGTGAGAATATTTTTGCGTAGATGTTTATTGAAGGGACATCCTTTGTTATTTAAATCTAAAGTTGGATACTAGATACATTTAATTATAGTTTTTCCGTCTTAAAAGTCGGCATCATGAACGAACATGATGTTAAGGAAGCTGGAAATTCGTCTTACTAGCAGCAATAAGAGGAAAAGCGAGCACGAACGATAAGAAAAAACAAATAAAGACGGGTGAAGGTTATCCTCTTAGCTGGAGAACCGAGTATAAATAGAAGGGGATCTCTCATTGCGATGATCATTTGTGCTGTGGATTGTGTGTGAAGATCAACTAAACAAGCACTGAGGATGATGCGAGTCTTTGTAGCCTTGGCCTTCGCGGTCTTCTTTATCGTTCTGGCGAATGCGGAGAAGTGCAGCGTTGCCCACCCCAGCAAGATGATGAGGCTTTCAATCAGAAGCATCAGAAACGACACTGGTGAATGGGTAACCAAGTTCACCACTTGCGGAGGAGCAGATACTAAGGTGGATGGAATGGCATTGGACATATCTCAGAACATCGTCAATTGCGGAGGAGTGGAAGTTGTGAAAATAGAAGGTTATCTGGCCTCCGAAGTTGATTTCAAAGGAACAGCCAAACATCATATTTTGAAAGGTAATTCTTTTAATCTGATTTGTGATAATATTTATAATTCATTTTTGTGGCATAATTAATTGATATTTTAAAAAAGGTTATTGATTAACTGAAATTTAAAGGATAGAATGAGGGAAATATCGGTCCATCGCTTCCATGTTCTGTCTTCCCTCGCACATTTTTTCTAAATACTGCATAAAACGATTAGTTTTCCATCTTTTCAATACCCGTAATTGATAAAAGCAGATGCTTCATTAATACTTACTAAATCCCTTCCACCTCTTTGCTTCTTCTACTTATCTTCCAACCCCAGAGAGTAACTTGAGTTTTGCTCGTATATATAAATAATAGTATACAATTATTAGTTTGGAGCTAAGATTTATCTGGGTTCAGCCTCGCCACTATTATTAGGTGCAGCACTTAAAATACTGACAGAGTTTTTATTCCCTAAACATATTTAAGCGAGAGGAGCTCTACCGCCCCTACTCAAAGTAGCTATGGGCAGGTGAAAGGTGATGTAGTTACTGAGATATGAGGTGCCACTACAATTCCCATTGAGACGGTCCATCTGCCAGTACTGCTGTACCTGATGATGGCTGCAAGGCCGAAACCGTCGTACGATAAAAATGTTATAGATAAACGAAGCCCAGTTATTATTATTAAATGGCATTTCTGTAGATTCCCCTGTAGATTCTATAAATTAGGGCCACTGCCTTGCGCCACTTGTTGATTGCAGGGTTTAAATGTAGATTAGGTCAGCCTCTACTTATTACGGTTAGATCCTGATTTTATTGACATAAAAAACACCGATTCAACTTCTTCAATTTCAATCTTTTGATGAATCATTAACTAATCTCACTTCAATCGGGTAGAGGGAATGAACCGTTGGACGGGCATATACGCTGACAGTAAATTTCACATCTGGTAAAGGCGAGGACACTATCGACGTGTATGCAAGACTTGAGACGTTACACTTGTACGTCAAACTTGGAAATTGGTACTAGCGGACACAGTCAGAACGTGAACCTCAGTCAATCAGAGACATCAGAAAATCCTAGGGAGCAATGGACAGGCGCTATGCAAGCTGAGTGTTCTAACATTTACAAAGTGATGAAGAGAAGATAAATTTTATAGAATGATGGATGAAAATGAGGCAATTATTATGTAGTTGGCTTTAATAATTATGGCTTAATGATTATTCAAATCTTCGGTCTGTAATGGCAGACCCCAAATAGTAGTAGTACTTGTATTTATCTTCAGATGGCGCAACTATCGCCAGGTGAATCCTGATTGGTTGTTCGTGTACGTGTAACAGGTGAAACTTGTAAACATAGAAGTCGTCCATCTCCTTAAGTGCCTTAAGTACACGTGGGTACCATACATTAAGTTCCCATTGATTGTGACCCAGCCTTTAGACATTTCCAGACAAAACTGTACTTGATTTCTGTGCGTAATAATGCCCTGATAAACGTTATTGTTGTTATCTGACAAACTAAAATTTTACTTTATCTGCTTTATTTTAGCAAGGATGGCAGAAGAGACCTGTTCCTTTAGAGCTACATTGTATCTCGAAGGTTCATCGAGGAAAAATGAAGTTCGTCGATTTGTTTTACCCAAAAATGCTTTGACAGATTTTCATTTCCTCGAGGAGAAGTTAAAAACTGTATTCCAGTCGTTAAAATCGTTGCCATTCAGTGTGATGTGGGAAGGTAAATCAGATTACTTTAGCAACCTTTGCCTAGTTAAGAGGTATTGTAACCCGTTAATTTTTAACCTTTGTCTTTCTCCATCCAACAGATAGTGAAGGAGTAGAAGTTTTGATTTCAAGTGACGAAGAATTGAAAATTGCAATAAACGAAATGAAAGGTGAAGTGAATAGGTTGAAAATTGAGGCGAAGAGTGCTATAGGTAAGTACAATGAAACCTAATATGTATATTGTGTCTGATAATCAGGGACTGAAATAAATATTCCCATTTCATACGCATTCACCCCAGAGTACATTGTGACCTGGCGCTTGGTAGCTAATGTTAGAGGGGATGATGATGTTCTTTTAAATCTATTTGTTAATTCTATTATTAATTTATTCTATATTATTATTCTAATTAATTCTATCATAATGATGAGAGCGATAAGGAAATTTACACATATTATTTATAACAGTTATAAACGATATCATTCAAAGAATATAAGAATTATTTAGTATCACTTATAAACATGAAACTACCGGAAGGTAGAACACTAATGAATGAATTTCATAATAACTCCTATATAGTCTCATAAATATTTAAAAAAATTTAAAGTGTTTGTCAATGAGTGCTATAAATACAGGTGAAAATTATTAAACGTTCAATTTGTAACATTAACCGAAACAGTGATGAACATTGCAAGGTTATATGTTCTTGATGAAACACTACAGTATCTTTGAACTGAATTGAGAACCTTTTCCCTGACCTATTTCTATTCCGATTGTGAGGATAAAATATTCTCCCCGAAAATAATTAGGGCCTTTTCCCGTATTTGCATCATTATTTCTAGGATGCTAAGTTCGTGTATAATTTACAAAATTAGCAGTTTGCTTGGACTGAAATTAAACAGTGGGGTGAGAAGAACAATTTGTACTTTTTCCACAGTATTTTATTAGAAATGATAAAATGAAATAAAACACGACTAGTTTCATTTTATTGTTTTTAATAAAATAATGTGGAAAAAGTACAAATTGTTTTTCTTCTTCATGACGTATATTCACAAGACATCGCCAGAGACTGTGATTTTTAGTAAACAGCGGAAAATTAATTAATAATACAATTACGATAATCTGTAAAATATCGCAAGCAATTAGTGTCCTTGAAGGAACCCTTTGGTGGAATTTACTTCGTACGATCCTCAAAATCTTTCAATTGAAATGATCACTGCAAATTCCTACAGGTCAGAATACTTTTAGCATAGATGTTTATTGAAGGGACATCCTTTGTTATTTAAATCTAAAGTTGGATACTAGATACATTTCATTATAGTTTTTCCGTCTTAAAAGTCGACATCTTGAACCATCATGATGTTAAGGTAGCTGAAAATTTGTCTTACCAGTAGCAATAAGAGGAAAAGCGAGCACGAACGTTAAGAAAAAACAAATTAAGACGGGTGAAGGTTATCTGGCCTTGGAAGTTGATAGCGAACGGACAGCTAAACATCGTATTTTGAAAGGTAATTCTTTTACTCTGATTTGTGATAATATTGGTAATTCATTATTGTGGCATAATTAATTGATATTTTTAAAAAGGTTGTTGATTAATCCATGTTTGAAGGATAAGATGAGGGAAATATCGGTCCATTGCTTCCATGTTCTGTCTTCCCTCGCACATTTTTTCTAAATACTGCTGAAAACGATTAGTTTTCCATCTTTTCAATACCCGAAATTGATAAAAGCAGATGTTTCAAGAATACTTACTAAATCCCTTCCACCTCTTTGCTTCTTCTACTTATCTTTCAACCCCAGAGAGTAACTTGAGTTTTGTTTGTATATATAATTAATAGTATACAATTATTAGTATCGAGCTAAGATTTATCTGGGTTCAGGCTTGCCACTGTTATTAGGTGCAGCACTTAAAATACTGACAAATTTTGTATTCCCTAAACATATTTAAGCTAGAGGAGCTCTACCGCCCTCACCCAAAAATAGCTATGGGCAGGTGAAAGGTGATGTAGTTACTGAGATATGAGGTGCCACTACAATTCCCATTGAGACGGTCCATCTGCCGGTACTGCTGTACCTGATGATGGCTGCAAGGCCGAAACCGGCAAACGATAAAAATATTTTAGATAATCGAAGCCCAGTTATTATTATTAAATGACGTATCTGTAGATTCCACTGCAGATTTTACTGTATATTCTATAAATTATTGCGTCCCCTGCCACGTGCCACTGGTGGATTGCAGGGTTTAAATGTAAATGTAGATATTAGGTCAGCCTCTACTTACTACGGTTAGATCCTTATTTGACTGCCATAAAAAACAAACACCGATTCAACTTCTTCAAATTTAATTTTTTGATGAATCATTAAGTAAACACACTTTAATCTGCTAGAGCCCCTTTACAAACTATTATTGTTTCCTTGAGTAAAGTTTCTCATCAGAGCCAAATTGAGACAGCTGCTGGATCCGGTAGCAAAAATTATTCTGAGCGTAATTTTTTATTATGCACTTCCAAGTAGCCAAAAAATATATCACAGTCTCAATGTGTTAAATATGATGTTTAATGGAAATTAATTATAGCGTAACTCTATTGTGAATCCCATACAGAAACCGTTTCGGAGGGAAAAATCACCAATATGGTAAAAATATGTTATGATTTTTATTATGCTAAGGGAAACTTTTTCTGAGTCATTTTTTCCTCTGTGAGTACCTGATATCAGATGCATGTGTGTAATTACAATACCATCAAATATGTATTAATTTTATTTGAAGTATTTCCGAATCTAATCTCATTAGCTGAGATAACAGATAGTAACGAGATATGTTGTAATTTCATTTCCTTTAGATAACAAAACTGAAGAGGTGCCACCGCAACCATTACGTTTCCACGAGAGGACTGGTGAGAACATTGTTCTCAGCAACGGTAATCGCACCGCTGCACAAAGAAAGTGAGTTGATTTAGTCGAATAATGTAAACTTTATGGATCATTCCTAAATAATAATTATATGGTTCATAATATATTTAATAGTATCTCTATGAATTGAGTAAATATTATTCATTTTCGCAAATATTTCACTCCATTTGAGAAACATATTCGTATAACGGGAACAATAAGCTCTGGCTTATTTGGTGAAATAATTATCGTGGTATGTAACTGGGAAAAATTCATTAGGTAATTTAGTATCAAATACACAGAAATGAATTTTTAATTTTAATATGTCATAGAACACTATTATTAGAACAAATATTAAACGAATAAAGAACAAAGACGGTACATGAGTCAATATAAAAAATCCTGAAAACAGTTCTCAAGCAATTGTACTGCGTTCTGCGAAATTAGCTTATTTAGTATGTCGAGTTGCAATCATTACGAATTATAAATGGAGTACACTCTGCAACTACTTGTTATCCTAGTCTCCGACTTTATTATCCTCAGTATTTTCGTTTTTATTGCTTCAATTTCCGGATTTACTTCTTTCGTATAATTCTTCCTCTTCGTATCACTTCTGAGGGCGTACAAACATCACTAGATTAATCTAATGTAGAAGTCTATTTAAAATCAATTCGAAGCTTAATCATAAATAAACTCAGGGAATTACATCAACTACGGGATGGGAATAATATATTAATACAATGTTTTTAACTGTTGCATAGGTTAGATAAATAAATGTCAAGTTTAGAACTATACATGAATATCATAGAGGTGATAGAACAGTGCCTTCCAAGATTTTCTTTTTAACGGAGCAATTTTATAGTATCTGAAAGCCTCCTGCAAACCAAGGGTTTCCAAGTTTCAGGCTAAATTAAAATTAATAACGAAAATCACACTAATAGTGGATTTTGATACTACAATTTCATTTTAAAGATATCCTGTTAAATAAATAATTTTGTCTCAAATTAAAGTGCAGACGTAATTCGGAATTAGAAATGCATGTCAATTCCACTTGCTGTGCTTCACAATAATAGAGTATCTTACCCACGACAAACCAGTTAGATAGCACTGCAATGGAGTATTGTAGATCATATCTTAGCTGAAATGTCTGCAAATTCCAAGAATAGTAAACAAGGACATGAAAAGAATGAATCGAAACGAATGCAAGCAACTTTTACTCGTATATATAAATAGCGTCTAGGACACCATGAAATGTCTTAAGACAGCGTTGGATCCATCATTATTAGCTTTGACTGTATTTGTAGAAGACAAGAGTTTCTATATTCTTCCCTGGCTGAAGATTGCACCTTTCAGATCTGTAATTTTAGGATATAAGGATTCATGTTGAAAAGCACCAGCAGTATAAACCAATGAAAGTCAAATGTACCACGAGGAGGAAATTTTGTCTCAGCCTAAATCGGAGGCCATAAGCTTTCTCAAAACATTTAGGACGAGGCAGACTAAAATTTGAAACTTTAAACTTAACCTTAAGTATATTTTAGTTAATAGTATATAACCCTAAGTTTATTTGGTTAAATTTATTGAATGTATCCCTCAGTTATAAAATATAATGAATTCCTCGTTTTGGCTGGCGCCTGTTTCTCTCGACGGCTGAATTTTTTAGACTAGTTTATGCGCATGGTGTCCATAGGAAAACACATACATATTTATCAGCTACTAAACTTTTACTGATATATACTGGTACATAATTTTAATTTATATAAGTAAGTTTATTAATGGTAGTAACCATACTAACAAACTATTTTATTCACTCCAGATACGAGGAACCCTACTATGGAGGCAGCATGATAACGAATCGACCTCTGAAAGATGATGAACTTTTCGAAGTGCGGTTTGACAAAATTATCGACAATTGGGGAAGTTTTTTCAGTTTGGGAGTCACAGTTGCAAATCCTACGACCTCCTTCAAGGGTCACTGGGCCTCCTTCAAGTATAAATAAATTTTTAAATATATCGTTTGATGTATCATTGTTTGTGGATGTTTATCTAATGAACCGTATCTTCCATAGCGATGGCGTTTGGCTCTATTTAAGAGACAGTATATTCCATAATGGAAATTATATTCAAAGGGGATATGGGATCCATCTTGGAACATTGAAGGTAAGCAATTTCTAACCATCAAGTTTTGAATTCATAACTATATTATTAGTTAAAGAGGGAAACTCATTAATGCAATGCCTCTTATGTGAGAGAATTAAAGAGGGATACAATTTGTGTTCCCTTTATCTACTGAAGATATCATAGTACAATTTGAATTCAGTTTATTTCATGACATGGCTAAAAATTTATTCAACTGATGTGAAACTAATATAACTAGGAACTACTGATTATTTACCGTGATTTCACTTATTTCATCTTATTGAAATTTTTATCTTCTAAAACCTTTCTGTCTACGTCGTCTGCAGTGTGAATGCTAAGTCTTTTGATTTGTTTTATTTTTTTAGAGAGAAAGTACTTCAAACATTGCCAAATGAGAGTAATATTTCATGATAGTTGATATACGTATTTACACTTATACTTAACTCGGTTGAATTCTATATTGAAAAGCTCTGTTTCCATTATTAGAGCTTTTACTTGTTATGATACCATAAATATGTAAAAATTCTCTCATTCTTCACAGTTTCATTTTTGTTTTTAATTAATTATCTCTCCTGTAATTAGGTCTTATAGAAACTAATTAAATACCTGTTTTTATGAACACACAGGTTGGTGATCGAGTGGGTGTTATGAGGAAATCAAATGGTTCTCTGCATTTCTTTGTTAATGGAGCAGATCAAGGTGCAATTCCGACCACAGTTCCAGAAACAGTTTACGGAGTGATGGATTTGTATGAAAATAATGTGCAAGCAACGATTGTGAAGCCATAGACAAAATGCATAATGCCTTTGTTTTATAAATAATAGTAGACATATTTTTAATGTATATAGAATGGGGTGATTTTAGTTGTGGATAATATCATATGTAGCATAAGCTTCATAGCACTACAAAAGATATGTAGAAATTGAATATTTTTTCTATTCTCATGATGAGTGACCTTCCATATTTAGCGTTTGTCCAACTTCAAAGAGTTCATTGAGTTCTGGAGCTCGAGTCGTTATTACGCTGCCTCCACCTCTGATTACCTCGTGACTTAAATGAAAAATAATCGTTCCTTAGTATGGATAATTTCACTAACCAGCATTCTGATATACGTTAAATCGATGTACCAATTTAGATGAGTAAAATTGTAGCAGCTGATAAATATTATGTGTTTTCCCATTGATGCCACGCGCATTACCTGTCCCAAAAGGTTCATTCCGCGAAAGATACAAGTCAAATAATACAAGTCCGTTATACCAATGAAAGCTAGAAATTCATTGTATTTCTAATCAACTGAAGGGCATTAGCTACAAATACAGGAGGTTAAATCTTAACTTCATAATTTTTGATTGCCTATTAATATAGTTTTATAGCTTAGTTGATGGCTTGCGAGTCAAACTCGGACTATGTATCCTCTACGTGGTGCATTTTTCTACCATTGGTGCATTTCATTGGCACATTCCATGGTTCGTTCCAATGTTAATTCTCAAACCCAAAAACAATAAAGATCTGAAAGTAGCAAACTCCTCAGCTTGATAAGAATAAGGCAAATCCTGTCTTACTAATCTATTTATTTTTTATTGTGATCGTTAGCTTTCTTGATCCCCAAACAATCCGTTGGTACAAAATTTTGGTGAAAAATGCAGGATTTTTTATAAAATTGGATTCCCGGATTCCATCAACCAGAAAATAAATTGTACAAATATTCTTTTCCATGCAAAAATGAAAATATCCAAATAAAATAAGATATTTCACTACACACTACCTCTGTATCCTTCAATTTTACCTCTTACTGAGCTACTGGAAAAATATAGGACGAGAGCTCAGGAATTCGCAACAATGCTGTTCCATAGCAACCAATTTAAGCTTTCTTCATTTCCCTTCAAACTTCTCGCCGTAGCGGTTCTTCGTTGCGTTTGAGGTCAAAATAAAGTGAAAAATTGCATACCAAAGAGGAACTTTTCCTTATTTATGTGACATCACTCTGGTCTATAGTATTTGGAAGATTTTGGTCCATACTTTTGATGTCCTTGATAACAATTCTCGGAATTCGCAGCGATTTTAGGTAAGCTTTGATCAGAGCAGAATGCAGTGCAATTGCTTGAGAACTTTGTCTAGAAAATTGTGTATTGATTTTTGTCTCATTTTATGTATTTTCTTTAATTGTGAATTGGTCTAATAAAAGTGTCCCATGAAGTACGAATATTAGTCCATTATTTGGCACTCAAGTATTTAAAAATTTATTCCCAGCAACATTCCTGCGATTGAACTTTTATCACATTAGACAGAGCATATTGTTCTCTTAACATAAATAATTATCTTACAAGGAGTAATAGTTTTGCGAATATGTTCGGGAAATTCTTAATTAATTCATTGTCGTGCGATCAGATCTATTAAAAATTATTCCATCCTTATTAAAGAAAGAATGGATAGTATAAGCTTGATTTGACCCAAGTCATTCACACTACATCAAATGAAACAAATATATAGTGCATTCTGTACGTCATCAGGGCCGCATCTGTCGGAGTTTACTTCAAATGTTTTTCGTGTACCAGTGCGTTTATCGTTACTCTTTACTTTCATTAAAATACATTATTTGCATCTTCTCTTAAGTTATGTTTACATAGGAAATGCAATTTACAGCAATAGCTCAACTGCGTGGATCATCAAGAGTGAAACCACATAAAGAACAGTGCAATAGTAGTTTTCTCTTTTAAACTGTCGACACACTCTTGCAACTCCTTTATTAGTAGAATGAAACATAAATTTAAAATATTTATGGTTTATGTATGCCCATATAAAGCGTTTATTTATTCAGGTATCATCTCTTACATTCCAATTTCGGAAGGTGTATTTAACGTATTTATTTAAGAGCAAGATATTTACTACCTCTCGTTGACTCCCCCGTCAATAAAATATTTGTTTGCTAGTATATCCTTATTATACTGAGTATTTGTATTCTGTTCTGTATATATTTTGAAACAGGATTGCCAAATCCTCTTGGTCGGAGGATGCATTAAAAAGGTCGTCAAAGAGGAGACCACAAGTATTTCGTATTTTATTATTTCACACAGAAATCATTTTCCAGATCTTTAATTTGGAAGCACATAAACGTATACTAATGCCTTGTCTTTCCTTTGAAACGTGCTCAACGACTGGTTAGCAACCAATCTGTATACGAAATAAGTTAATATTTTTACATTTTGTGGAAAGACAGTTCAACGAAGCTTTTATTAAGTTTCGGATGTGCTACACATATATTTCGTATTTCTTGAATATGTATTTTAGCCACGGAAACAAGTGTCTAAAACAGAAATTTATTTTTTTAAACCTCGAGAAAGGTGATTAGATTATAACAGACAGCGTATTGCCAACCTGGCATAGAAAATTTAAATCCAATATTTGAATTCGTTGACTGACCGCAAAATTCTATGTAAATATCTTCTTATTTGAGGGAAAATGTATACTCAGTCTTATCAGCTTTATGCTGCATTTATTTTATCTTTTAGTTTAACTGCTCATTGTATCAAAGAATATGTGTGCAGGTTATTCCAGCTACCTATTATTTCTAATAGCTTATGCGATTTTTTATGTAAAGTAATTAAAACTCTTATATTTAATATTATTCTCGATTGCAAATTGTTTTGAATGGGAAAGATATACGTAATTATATAGAAGTATACAAAATTAATTCATTGAGGTAGATAGGTTATAGACATAAAATAGTTTATAGAAATTCTATTTAGAAAAGCAGTTTATCGATCAAATTGTATTATCTGAGTACTCTAGAGTGCTCCTTAGTCTAAAATATGAAATGGATTTATCATTATATGAATCATGCGTTTATTATACATGCACATATTAATTGGGATGTTGCCTAACCTTATTAATGGCGTTAGTTCTTAATTTTTAAAATCAACTATAACTAAATAAAGGCATTATTTACTCCACGGAATGGCGTCTATGATCGATTTCTGCGGATCATCGTTAAATACATCCTGAACGCATCTATCTGCATTGCTGCAAAGCCGACGGTTTTCGAAGCGCTGTAACTCGGTGCATCCCCACGGCCTGAAAGATCATTCGCTACTTCTTCACAAAATCCGACGGAGAACTTAATTCACCGGTAAAAATGGCAATAAAGTCCAAACGATGGGAGAGATTGGCGAGATAGAGGGAGCGCTTTTCGAAGGGTTGGCGGGGCGGATGAGTTCTTGGGTTTGAGGTGGGAAAGCAGGGAATATTTCAGACCGAAAGGTGGTGTCGTAGAACACGCTGCGTCGCGTCATTAAAGAATACCGCCGGGCCTTATATCGCCTCACGCGTCCCGGAGAGGGTGACTGAGTAAACCCCTAGCAGTATCTTACCGCGAGTAATGCTCGCCCAGCGGACGCCTCAGCTGAGTACCCCGTTGATCTCCGTTGGGGTGGAAACGGAGATAAAGTGTCCCAATCCCGTCAAACTTTTATTCCGGAGCGTTTTCCAAATGTTTGTGAATGCGTTCTTAAACGAAGGAAGGAGTTAGGCGCCGAGAATGCAGAGTTTAACGCGCGCTAGTTTCCGGATACTTCGGAAGATTTTCCTTCTTGTCACTCGCTGAAGTTGTCTCGCTGAAGAAGTCCGAATTTACTTCCTCATGACCGGGATCGAATCCGGGATCGGGCTTCACCCATAAAAACAGATATTCGTATATTTTACCAAACTTTTATTAACTACGACCGGTTCAGACGTTAACAGTCAACATCAGGTATAATATGTACGAAATTAAGAACATTCGTGCTGTTCGCTTTAATCTTGCCCGTAGGTAAGGGAAGGGGCCAATGAAGGTCAATACATTTGTTAGATTTATAGTTGAAGCTCTGTCTTTCCAAACCGTTAAGTTTTCTTACTTTGGATCCAATGGAATGTTCATAGAGACGTTTAGAGTAATGTGTGATAGCAACTTATATATATATAAGCTAGCATTTGATGATATTTTCGTGAAATTGCGAAATATTCTACTCGCAAAGCGTAAAGCATACTATCCCGCTATCAGTTTTAATTTTTCGAAGTTCCAAATTAGTCTTTTCAAATTCGAGCGATAGGAAAAGAATTCGGTAAGAGTTATTTCTTTTTAAATTATGATAGGTAGTTGATTTATCTTTATAAAAATTTTATTTAACTTTTCGATCATTTTTGCAAAATTAACTTTGCATCGCTTTTAGCTAAAGTATGGGTCATGGCAAACACTTATGAAAAAATAACCTATAATTTCTCATAAAATGGCTGTCTGCAGATGACTAAATTGCCGCAAAGCTGGTATTATTGGCCTTAGGAAGATAAAATTAATTAATTTAATATTTGGAATTTATTCTGTTGTGGTATCTTTATTGTTTTTCTACGTTTATAGAAGCATATTTTCGAGTTCTTGAGGCTGGGACTGACTTTTACATCGATAAAAATAGTGAGCATCAATAGGTAAAAATTGTGTGCAATAGGATTCTGTACATCATATTCCTTCATTTATTGAAACGGCATATTATCAGTATTATAACCATTGACAACATTTAACGAAATAGTATTTTAAGTTCATCATTAGCTGCTTTCCTGTTTAAGCCATGAACGACCGCCAGGCGCGACGGAACACACAACTATTTCAAGTTTGGGGGGGAAATACCCTTCCTCCACAACTCCCCCCTCCACCTCTACACTAGACGCCACCGCCTCCCGTCATTCATTCCGTCTACGCAGTCATTGTTACGCAACAACCGAGCTTTGCCGCTACGACACTTCCCCTTCATTCCGTCTCGACAGTCTTCCTTCCACAGCTTATCTTTTGACCTCTCTCCCGTCCTATCCCAATGTATCTTTGGTTGGCGATGCGCGGGGGTCAATTTCGTTTTACCGCTCGAAAGCTATTCGCCATTCCAGCCTAGGAGTACGCCAACTAGCGAGAGAAATTGGAAGTAGAGGTTTGGTGATAGCATTGTATGAGCCTATGTGTCATAGCGTTGGTAGCTGTTTGTGGTAAACGTAATTGTTGGCATCTTTCTGTTTTATCTGCTGTGAAACTATTTTTTTAGACTTCATAGCATTAAATTTTCATAGTTGTTTTAATAGCAAACTTGTTTATTATGGATGATATCGAGGCGATGTTTTCCCCTAAGAAAACCACTTCAAGGCGCAACTTTTGCGTTCCACAATGTGCTTCAGTGAATTACCTTAATCCTGATCTCCGGTTCCATACCTTCCTAAAAGAAGATGAGGTAGTGTTAATAGCGAATAGATGGAACGTCAGAGAAAAGTGTGACAGAAGGAAGATATGGATAAGGTTGCTGAAGATCGGGAAACCGGTGAAGAAGAATATGTTCGTGTTGTCGCGACATTTTGTAAAATTTGATTACTTCTTTCCAGGTAAGGAAGAGTAAATTTTACTACATGTTGAATATTTAATGTAAAGTTATCGAATTTACCAGAGCATATATGTGTTTGTTATATGTTACAGATGTTGCTGCGTCTCACAGATTTCGTAAGAGAACAGCAGTACCATCCTTAAATTTGCCAAGGACCACTGTCGAAGCCAGTCTCTTGGCAGAACGTCATATCAAAAACCGCTGATGACCTCGCAAGGAAAACGAGATACCAGAGTTAAATTTGTAATTTAATTTAAATATTTTCTAACTGCTTTTTAGTGTATTTCATCCCTCGTTGTGTATATGACATTTTATACGTAGTTAATAACTATAATGAATTTAAAATAGATGATGAATAGAAAGTGTAATTTTCCACAATTTATTTAGAGGACGACCGGTTTCGCTACCGAAGTAGCATCATCTGGTACAGAAATATTTCAAATGTTTCATAAATGTGCTGAGGGGTTGGAGGAGAAAGGGAAGGAGAGGTTATGGGAATACCCTTTAGGGAAGGGAGATGAGAGGTAGCCCTAGGGTAGACAATGGCTTCTTAATAAAATCACTATGTGAAGAAAATTTCTTAGGGTTCGTACAACCACCATTCTTCAAAAAAATACTAGGTTTTCGAAAGAGGATGCAGTATTAACATCAAATGTAGCTAAAGCTAGGGTGCACGTATAGAGGGTTATAGAACGCATAAAAAAGTTTAAAATAATATCAGATGCTCCATCACCGCTCCCCTTTGTGGATGATACTATGCATACTTTATGCAGACTTACTAACTTAAAATCTCCTATCTTGGCAGATGATAAATTTTTGAAGGAAATATTGTGAAAATAAAATCATTTGGTTCTTTGGAAAAAATTTTATTTCTCAATACAACATGTTTACCACTCGTCATATTCATGAACTTGCCTCCGTCTCCTTTTGTCTTCGTGCCCTGAAATTAATCGAAAAAATGTAAATTTGAAAGGCAGTATGAATATTAAACCCAATATTTATTTATATATTAAATTATGGATTATATAAATTATACCATAAAAATTGTATTCTATAGTTATGGAATAAAAAAATAATTTGAATAATATGATAATTTTGTTTTTTCATACCTCTGTATCAAAAATGCTGAGCCTGGGCTCACTTTCAGTAGCAGTTCGTTCGCCATTGCTACTGATTCATTGCATACTGAAGTCATTTTGGCCTTCTTGACACAGCAGAAATCTCTAATCTTCTTTGCCTCGTAATTATTCGCTATCACATGTTTTCGCTTTCCTGACCACATACACCTAACGTCAGTGGCTGAAAGCTCTTCCAGTTCATGGATGTCATTCCTGATTAAATAAAATATTAAGACAGCAGTGCTTTATTTGATATTTTTAGAAAATTAATATATGAATTGCAATGTATGAGAGCAATTTTGACGAGCATTTTCATTGAAATAAATAATTGTAGGGGAAAGGAGGGTAAGATGACGAACGTAAGCTTCAAAGATTTTTCTTGGACTTAGTAAATGTTTGAAAAAAACTGAAATTTACTAGTATGCTTCTTTCAACCTTTATCTCTAATAATAAATTTATGAAGTGCGGCCATCCGCTGTCGAAGGATGAAATATTAATGATTGTTTTGAAAATGTCATTTGTCATCACGAATGGGGGTGGGTAAGTTGACAAAGTGATAACATTCTTATTTAATGGATAAAATTTTATTAAAATAAGGCAGAGAAAGAATTTCACTTGTCAAAAATAAAGTATGAAAATGTTAAGCTAAAACGCTGGATTTCATGCACCGAAAAGTTAAAAATTCGACATAACATTCAACAAAATCTTTATGAAAATTCATAAACAAAAATTGTACTTCCAGGGTCTGTGTTTGATTTGATAATCATCCCAGCCGGTGCTTTCAGAGTGTGCCCAAGATTGGCACTTAAAGCACTGATACCACAGTTCGTCTTTTCCCTGCTCCCCAAATATAATGCAGTCCCTACTGTCATCTTCCACTAATCTATTCCTGTCAACCTCGCCGGCGGTTTGAACATAAGGGACCTCTCCGAGTGACGACTCGTCAGAGTACAATAATTTCAGTCGACGCGTTGTTGTTTTCCTTGCTTTTTTCGTAGTTTTTCCTTTTTTAGATCTACTTGCTACTTTAGAGGAGATGGCTTTTCTCGCCACAGTTACAGCTTTCCTTCTTAATCTTTCCTGTCGTTTTCGTTCTAGCAATTCTGTTTCTTGCTTCTTCTTACCGTTATTAAATATGCATTTAAAGCTATTATAGTTCGTAAGCAGTCAAAAAGCTAGTCAGGCAAGCTTTTGACGAAGTTGTGAAATCCTCGTCATCTTACCCCACCCTGCCATTTTTGTTTAAAAATTATCTACTAGTTCCTACATCATCGTAAACAATTTACATTTGCAATGATTGTTTAGGTTTTGAATTGTATTTTAAGAATATTTTACGGAAGAGTTAAAATAACTTACCATACAATTGTAATTCCTTAAGTTGTGTGGTCAAAAAATTACATCAACAAGTTCACTAATCAAATAATGGTCAACTACTTCTCACAGGGCAACCTGATTTGCAATTTATCAAGATAGGTATGTTGCTCGACCCCAGGGGTACCTACAGGGCCGGGAAAATTTCTTCTATCTGTGGCAAAGTGGAGGAAATAGCGAATTCGTCATCTTACCCGACCTTCCCCTATATCGAAATTACTAATGAAAAATTTCATATAAAACTAAAAGAAAGGTTATAATAGATAATAATAAATGCTCACCTATTTAGATACCACAGAACAGCTCCAATTTGTTTGCATTTCTGTGATAGTCCAGCCTTACAACTGCACTCCATCTTCTCCAATGTCATCGCCAATTCATCGGTGAATATTAAGTCTCCAACAACTTGCAGAGGTTCCCTTGATAAACCGCTCGTCTGGAGTACCAAGACAAATATTGAAACCTTAGTCGAACTTTTATCTCTACTCCCAACAAGAATAACAAGTCTGGCTTTTAATACTGCCTCGACTTCCACTATATTTCTTGAGTCAGGAATACCTCCCAAAAACTTAAACATTTCCCCGTAGGAAAGTGTTGATTTCCCACTCATTTCAATGAAAGAATGATATTATCAATTAATAAATTTTAGGAGAGTAAACAATAACAGCGACTGATACGATCTGACTATTATGCCTCACCTAGCCTTCACCTAACCATCCGCCATCTTGAAAATTGACTACAGCGCCTCTATAGCTCGTTTGAGTCTCCAATTGAAGAAGCTAATGGAGAAGCAGGTTTCTCCTTCGAATGTACTTTCGCGTTCCTCAGCTTGAGTTTGCATGTAGTCAAGTACTTAAATTTTACTTGAAATTGTCGTGTTTTTATTCTTTTTATTGGACGTGAATGAAAATCCCACTGTTGTTGATTGCAAAGCTGAGTTTTTAAGCTGTTTTTCTTCTCCGAGACAATTATTCGCTGACGATGTCACAGCATCATTTTTATTATTTTCAAAAACTGACCTGCGTTCAATGATTATATTTACGAGGAAATCTTTCGCGGCTGTAGTGAACCTTTCGAACGACATTTTCACAATGATTGCGTTCCGCTATGACGAGTGAATATCTTAAATTGGGACTTAATTGAAGTGTAACCACATTGGAAGTAACTAAATTAGGTGTTCCGATCACAATTATCATAGATTGACTGAAAGTGATTACTTTTTGTGAAATGGAATCGGTCATCAGTAATGGCATTCATGTTTCTGAAAGAGAGGTGTTATTGGGAATTAATCACACCTTTCACGCTTGTGATTCCTTCACACACTGATATCAATTCAGATTCTGCCGAGGAAAGTAGCGAGAGGCTCCCCCCCTCCACCGCTATCGCGTTGAGAGCAGTGGAGGGGGAAGCTGACTTCGCTTCATCACGAACCACGACCATTCGGAAGATGTGCCTTGCGAAGCTGAGTGACGTCACAATTCTAAGCTCAACTCCGCTTCGTATCCGGTGGGCGCATATTCAAAAGTATTCGGTACGACTGTCGAAGCGTAGTCCGCTCTGCGTAACTTCGCACAACTTAGCTTCGCTTCGCATTTGGATGCCACCCGGCCGTAGAATCGACATTCACATTCCGTTCCTTTGGCGCTTTTCTCGACTCTGCACGACCATTCCTTCTAATTCAATTCTTTAAAGGAATTAAACCCTGCAACCAATAACTGTGAACTTTACAAATACCTCTTATGTCAATATTTTGGGGTGATCTTGGTTCGAAGGGAAATTATCGAATAAGACAGTACTTTTTCCTAATCCCAGAGAACACGTATGCAAAAATTTACATAAATCGGGGGAATTGTGTTGATTCCAATCGAGGACAAACACACATACAAACGAGTCATTCCACGCCAATTCGACAAGAAAATCGGCAGAATTGACCCTCGAGGTGACCGATTTTCACCAAATTTGGCAAATCAACGTCATTTATTAATAAAATGAAAATCCCCGAACAATTTTCGCAGTTGTTTGCGAAATATTGCAATGTTTAAAAATTAAAATTTTACGAAAGTTCCTTCGCATTCGAGGCCATATCTCTGGTAATATAGAGGCTAAAAATACCCAATATAGCTTAATGTAAAGGTCTTGTGTTAGTTAAGATAAATATAGAACTTTATAAAATAAAAACAATTTGATAAAGTTTATAACAATTTTAAACTTTCAAATCGATTTTTGACGGTGTACCTGCCCCTTCGATTTTTCTCATTTTTTATATGTTGTACATCGAACCCTCCTCTACAAATTTAAAAAATTAGTGAGGGTTATATTTCATTTAAGAAAGAAAAAACATTTTGAGTACAGGCGTGACGCTCGCGCGCTGAAGGTTCGGTAGTCTGTTTTCTCAGATCTCAGCACGCTTATTCTTCCATCCGCTGTTCACCTATTGTTTCTCTTTACCGACCCTTAAATTCTCTTTACCCTAAAGAGAATTAAAGGGTAATATTCATACTTCGGGTATTTAGTTCGGGTCTGTTCTCCACAAACCAAAAAACCCGAGGATACGCCATCGTTTCCTTTGTCGCAACAGAGAAGATTGCAAGAGTTTTAAAAAACATGGCATAGTCACCCGGCTCAACTGTATAAAGAAAATAAATGACTGCCTACCGGGAGCTAAAGAAAGATTACCCCAAGTACTTCATGAAGGCGTTTATCGAGTCCCTTGCTCCTGCGGAAAATCCTATATAGGAGAAACATGCAGATCCTTAAAAATTCGAATAAGGGAGCACAGAAGAGTGACGAAAAATAAACAATTCAATCTCTCGCAGACAACGCCTGGAGTGAGCCGGGACACGACGTCCAATTTAAGGAGGCTGAAATAATTTCGAAAGAGAGACGATATTACCCACGGGTAATAAAGGAAGCGATAGAAATATTCAAAACACCTGAAAATATGAACAGAGAGGATGGTTATTACATTCATAATAGTTGGAAAGGAATCTTAAGAAGAAAACATGGAGTAGCAGTGGAAGGGGCGTATATAAAGGCGACCTGAGGGAAATACATTCGACCTGAGATTCAATTCGATGATGCCGCTTTAACCTTTGAGGTGCAAATAAACTTTTGCGAGATCCCAGGGCTAGTCCTCGGTATCACCTAGGACCACCAGGAGCTTCTTTCTATTTGCTCATATTTTATGAGTATTTGCTCTCTCGAGCTTTTCTTATTTTATTTTTAGTTTGTAGGTTTTCTTTTTTAGGTATTTAAATTCATTACGTAGATCAGTGGCCGCGGGCACTTAGTGTTTGTTCTTTCGCTTCGGCGCAATCGCCTCAGCTGTTTCAAATCGGTTCGAAATATTTTTTCTCATTTTATTCCGCCCCTTGGGGGATGTTTTTTATCTTTCCGCTCCCGCGGGAATTGCTTCGATCAATATTTTACATAAAATTCTGCAATTGCTAGTAGTTTGCTCGACCACCGCTTTCGGAGGCCAGTGCGTATATTTTGTATATTTTTTTAAATAAGACGTAAATCTTTTAATAAGGATCGAAAATGAGTGATTCTAACTTGGCCAAAATTCCCAATGCTCGGGACAATCGCGATCCTCGAGGCAGAAGAACTCTGAGCGACGGACGTTTTCCCTCGGAGAATTCTTTTTAATTTTTGAGTAATATCATTCAAAATATTAATAAAACCTAGAAATCTAAATCTAATCGATCAACTGCCGTCTCTGTTGGCAGCGACGCAACTCCCACCTCTGTAATTTTAAGAAATGAAGGCCATCAAACGAAGCACCTTTATGATCGAAATGTTACACCGAAGTCGTTGACTCTCCCGACAATGCCGATTTAATTTAACCGAAAGAGTTATTTCAGAAAGCCCCGCCGGTTAATTCTGCCGGCAGCAAGGGGAAAACAAACAGTCAAAACAAGTCAAATACAATAAAAGCGAATGTCCCAATTCAAAGGGGATTTCTACAATCCGTCGTATGTGGCCGAAATTTAGATATTGCCGGTCAAAGTACTTCATCTAAAAAGTGGGTATCGCAATCGTTGTGCCGCGGAACAGTACAAATGCGCCCGTCTCAGAGAGGACGCAAGAAATCCCGTATGAAAATTTTCCTAGGTTCCTATTGGTATTTCTGTTGGTTTATGTTGGTTTTCTTCGCTTATATTGGTTTGTATTGGTTTCCTATGGTGTCTTTGTTGGTGTGTATTGGTTTTAGGAAGCTCAGTATTTCCTATTGGGACGTTTCGCAGGATCTTATTAGGTTGTATTGGTTTCCTATGGTGTTTTTAATGGTGTGTGTTGGTATTAGGAAGCTTGGTTATTCTTATTGGGACGTACTGGATCTGAAAAGTCTATATTGGTTTTCGTTCAATACACTGCGAAGAGGCGCTATGCACTTGTATAACTTCCGCCATATAGGAGAATAATCCTTAGATATTCTAACAAACATTGCAAGAGTATGGAACTTGATAGTATTGTAATTTCATGGGCTAATGATAAATGTATTGTACAAGTAGCAGACGGCCCCGGGGTGGTAGTTTCCTAAGGGTCCGCTAGGGACGCTAGGGATAACGGGACCCTAATGGCGGCGTGAAGATGCAAGAGAGAGGAAGCAGTGCGAAAGTTCGTGAGGAGAAAGAGTTCGGGAGTGTTTTGTGAAAGTGCACATTTTTATTTTAAGTGAAAACGCGACGGTATAAGTTAAAATGATCGTACTGTAATCGAAAGAAATAGCAAAAGTTTCTAAAAGAGTGTTCGTAAAATTCGGGCCATTTGCACCACTTTCGTAGTAATTCACATGGTGAGCTATGTGAGTAGGTGTCTAAAGGAAGAAACAGTTTGTAATATGTAAAGGAAGAAAGAGTTTGTCCGGAAGTGAGCAGGTAGCAGAAGAAAAGAACAATGGAAAACATAGGAAAGTGCTTTGATTGTAATAATATTTGCAAGAACGTGGTTAACGAGGTAGGTGTGAATCAAACTGAGGAAAGCGGCCAAGAAGTTGGATTTAGCAATTAATAGCAACTAATTTGGAAATGATGTAGTGTTGTTGTTTGTGGTAATAAATATTTAAGTGTATTTTGCATTTCTTTACTGAAAATTATACCTTTTAAACCTGGAAATAAATTATGCGATAAACCATTAAAAAACCAATAGGATTTTGGTTAAAACCAACAGGAATATTCATGGAATACCAATAGGAAGCAACGGTAAACCATTAAAAAAATAATAGGATTTTGGTTAAAACCAACAGGAATATTAGTGGAAAACCAATAGGAAACCAATACCAATGGGAAACCAACGGCCAAAACTCTAATGGAATCCAATAGAATTTCTAATGGAAATGTTATTGGTATGTATTCGAAAATTTTATTGGAAACCAACAAATATTTCCACATGGGATGATTGACTATGTTTATGATAGTCCACCGGCCATAGAGGATCAAATGAGGCATCGGCGACCCGTCGCCCCCGCCCGCCGTGGGATTCCAGGCCAATTTAAAAAGAGTCGCAAATATTTTTGGTGACTACCTTAAAAAACTTCTTCAATTTATTAGCTGTTTCTCACGAATATTATATTGAGCTATCTTCACTGCAACATACTTGAAATTGGATTTAAAACACAGTTAGTCGGAGATTTTCCGTTTTAACGGACGAGTCAGTGTAACTCGAATTGGTGATATAAATGCATTCAAACTAAAAAATGTTTTTCTAATTGGCATCACTTAGGCACTCTCATGGTGTTAAGAAGAAATCCCCTTCCCCCTCGTTACTAGGCGAACTCAACAACAATATCCCTCGCGAGTATTACAATTTATGAACCATTGTTGGGATTCGAGGCGTAACCAAGCTTTCCCAACAATGCATTCCGCGAAAGTTTCAATTAATACAGTCTTTTGCCTGCTTTTATTCGTTGCTATATATTACGCTCCTAGTTATTGATCTTCATGACGACTTTGGTATATTTTACGGGCTTGATTGGATATCGTTCTTGATGAGTCTCACGCCGCTGTGTACTCAGTTGTGATCCTGGCTTTTGATATCTATTACGACTTATTCTGTGAGGCTCTTGTGGGAGAAACTGTTTCGCCATGAGGTTTTTACAACCTAAAATAACGCGAAATCTTCGTTTATTCTATCGAAATTCTCGGAGCTCCGGATCGAAAATTATTATCTATAAATCATAGACGTTTCTCCGGATATACCTATGTATAAGATACGAGTAAAATGTCGCTTGCATACTGCAAGCAGATCGACAACGCTAATTTCATATCGGCATCATCTCGGCACGGTCCTAAAAAGAAAAAAAAGTATAATCAATATGTTCAATCCTCACTTGGTGGAATTCAGTATAAACCATCGTAAAGAAACACTTAGTAACTTCCACACATTTATTTTGAGCGACCGGTTTCGTCAACGAGTTGACATCTTCAGGCATCTTTGACCTCCTGAATCGTAAACTTAAGAAAATAGCTTCCAAAAGGATCACCCCCTCTTTGTCCGAATCAACTCCCTCTCCTGTCTCTTGGAGAAGACTCCCTTTCTTAGGAACCATTTCTGAGACAGACCGGAAGGGCCCTTAAGACTAGGATTTCGGAACATAAGCGTTGCCTACGCACCGGGGGTCCAGGGTCGGCCTTCGCAGACCATCTCAACGACCAGAGCCACAGCAGCGTCTTTCAGCCTCAACTCCTTCATCGAGAGACGAAAGGACGCCGCCTCGACGCCCTCGAAATCATCGAGATAACCAGCAGAAGGAAAGAAATGCTTACAAACGAATATTTGTTTCCTAACCCCTCCCCACTCCTTTCCTTACTTTGTTTCCCTCTAACTCCCCCTCTTCTCCATCCTCCTAACCCCCCCTTTTCCTCTCTCATATATATGTCCGGAAATATCTGTACATGTACCTGAAGATGTCAACTCGTTGACGAAACCGGTCGCTAAAAATAAATGTGTGGAAGTTACTAAGTGTTTCATTAAGATGGTTTAGAAAAAAAAGGATTGAAAATAAACTTAAAATTCGCTGCAATTTAATCGTCTGGCATCGAACCCGGGTCTTCCTGGTTAACCTACTATGCAGCAAAACAAAAGATTACCATCTCTAACTATGTGTGAAAATTCTAGCGGAAATATTGGCTGCAACTGCCTCAAACGACGTCCTACTTTTCCCTTATATTCCTTAGGAGAGAAATTTTAATGTGCTCTGGCATCGAACCCAGGAACATCATGGTTTTATCTAATTATTCTTCTTAAACCAAGTATTTATATTCATCCTCTATCCAAGCAACAACTTCATATTATATCGATAAATGCATCAAAATAAATAATGAAAACTACCACAATGTATTTTAAATTGGGGATATATTTACCTCCTGGCTTCGAACCCGGGTCTTTCTGGTAATACTTTCTATACAGCACAACAAAAAATCATCATCTCTAACTATGTAGGTAAATTCAAGCAGAAATATTGGTTGCAACTGCCTGAAACAACGTCCTACTTTTCCCATATATTCCTTATGAGAGAAAAGTTATTGTGCTCTGGCATCGAACCCAGGAATAGTACGGTCTTATGAAACTTTTTTTCTTAAAGCAATTCTTACCATACATGTTCTAGCCAAGCACGAACTTCCTATCATTTCGATAAGTGCATCAAAAAAATAATGAAAACTAACTCAATGTATTTAAACGGGAGACATATTTACTGCCCGGAATCGAACCCGGGTCTTTCTGGTGATACTTCCTACTCAACAAAATGGATGATCACCATTTCTAACTATGTGTGGAAATTCAAGCAGATTTATTGGCTGCAAATTCCTCAAACGAAGTCTTACTTTTCCCTCATATTCCTTATAAGTGAAAAGTTATTGTGCTCTGGCATCGAACCCAAGAGTAGTACGGTCTTAAAAAAATTATTTCTGAACCAATTCTTACCATACATGTTCTAGCCAAGCACGAACTTCCTATCATTTCGATAAGTGCTTCAAATAAAATTATGAAAAACTACTCCCATGCGTTTTAAAAGGCAGATATTTGCATCGTCCTAGCATCGAACCCAGGAAATGTTCCTTTATGTTTTCCATAGATCATGACCATATATATAGGCTCCTAGAGTTTTGATTCCCTACCTGTCCGGGAAGTATTTTTTTTTTAATTACGGAATATCAAAGCAATGCATTTAAATGGAAAAAATCGGGACTTTGGGGCCCTCTGGAATCAAACCTATGACACTGAGAGTCAAAATCACAATTTTTCTGGCGATTACATGTTAAGGCCAATACGTGGTAAAAATTTCAAGTCGATGACATTTGTGGTTTAGTCTGTGAATTCGTATTCTATCTGGGTATCTGGTTATCTGGGTATATATATATATGAATGAATCCGGAGAAGGAATTATATTTAATAGATAGAGAGAATAAGGAAATTTTTTTGTTTGACGTAAGTCATGCTAATATTATTAATGCTTATAAGTGCTGTCGTTTGTCATTTGTCTTAAAATTTTTCCGTTTTCCAAGTAAAACGATATTTTAGATATAAAACGATTGATTCGAAGATCAAAATTACATCAAAATGTAAACACATTACTATACTAAAATTGCATATAATGTAAATCAAAAATTGGCGATAGCTTTTGTAATCGAACTACTGTTGTATAACTCCACTGTCATCAATTGACGAATATCGGAACTTTTGATGTAAAACTTGCCTTTGTTGATTGTTTTTGCCTTGTTGCCATCGCTGCCAGCTGCTTAGAAAAATTTGAACGTTTTTTTATGTAGAGGACCATTTAATTATTCGATTTTAGTAATAGGTTTGCACAATCTGCCATGAAATTAGGATTCACGATGATTAAAATTTTCTGACAAAAGTTCAGGCTATTCATGCTCCATGTCCATCCTATACCCTATTGAAAATATTGAAAAACATGAAGCCTTTGACTCTGCGAAAGTTTATTATGTTAGCTATAGTTTGTAAATGTGGACTCTGATATTTCTAACAAATGTTCGCATATTTACTTCTCTGACAATATTTATTCGATCATTTTTATGCAAAATATTCTACCTTTTCCGAATTTGGTGCTGTGGAAGAGCAAGGAACATGTCAATTGATGAGAGGATACGATTCTGGTTGTCCTACAATCAGAACTGCATCGCCGCCTTCTCGTAAGCGAAGTTAACTTGGCAGCGCTGTGCAGAGGCGCTTCCTTGGCTCTCCAGTTCAGAGCCCGAAGTGGGAAGCACGCCGCGCTTTACGTGTCCTTAACGACTGCAAGTGTAATACGGGAGTGCATTGAAGAAACATAGGAATCACGAACCAAAGTGAAAGTGTGTTGAATTCCTCTTAGCCGTATTGCAGTGAAAGTGCCTGAGCTAAGCATTGCACCGCGTCAGCTCGTTCACGGTTGTGGTCGTTCTATCGCAATGTATTTTTACATTGAAACGCATCCAGACCTTATTGTTTTAGCGTATCGTAATTGCTCATCTCCCGTGTGGATGTTCCTTGGATGTACTATTTTACCGCACGTAATCCAATGTGCAATATGCGCTGGTCCAATGTCAAATCGGACTGCAGGTGGAGAAGAAGAAAATGTGCCGTAGCAAGGACTCGAACCAATTCAAAAATCATGGCCTCTGGACCATGTGCCTATCATCGCTTTAGTTACCTGCTCAACGACTCACCTGTAAACTAATTTTGGTTAGTACATCATTTTGTATTTTGATCAAAGATGGATGTTGAAGACAATGTGTCAAACTTTGCAAATGGAGGTGTGCTCTCTAAACTCAATGAGAAACAAATCGAAGATTATCGGCATGACAGGGACTCGAGCCAAGGTTTATGTAAATGCTTTTTTTTCCCTTAGGTCTATGTCTATGTAAGAACCCTGCAAGCCGCCTTTCGGCGTGTGGCAGGGGGTGCAAGCACCTTGACTCTATTTTCCTAAACGGTTGCTTTCGCGTATACTTCGCGGAAAAAATGAATTTTTTAAACGATTCGTTTTAGCATCTATTTCCCTAATCTTTCGGGCAGTATCAGAACGGCCCATATAACAGGGGGTGGCATTATTTCGGTTACATCATCTGAGAACGTAATTTCTCTGAACTTATTTAATAAATGTATCCTTTGAATTTTTCTTCTATCTTCTAATGATTCCCATCCCGCGTCCTGTAACATCTGAGTGACACTCGCTGTTTTATCGTAGCAATTCTTTACAAATCGCATCGCCTTTCGTTGTACTATTTCTAAATCCCAAATATATGCAAAGATCAACACCTTCACTCATCCATGTTATTTCCTTCTATTGGAATTCCTCTTAGTGAGTCCTCCGTGAGGATTTCTGGCGGTGGTTTGCATTCCGTCAAAAGGGTGTAATTGGCAGTGCTAATGGATAGTAGAAGGTCACGAACAGAGTCCCAGTCATGTTGATATTTTTCACTTTGTTTCTTCTTTTATTGTTTAGAGTATCCTTGGGGGTATTTAGAGTATCCGTCTTAAGCAGGAGTGTTTCCCCAGGTTCCAAAGTAAATAGATATTCTGTTCAAATTACGCTGCTATATATGAAAGACGAATTCAGCCCTCCAGTATAGGTGGTGCGAAAACAGTTTGGCCATTTACCTTATCAACGCACTTCAGCGAAGATAATAGCAGAGTGCATTGCATGACTCGTTATCTATTTTACAGAGCCTTTGCGGACAGAAAAAGGATGCTAATGTGGCATCCAGGCAAATGACCGCCAATTCCTCGATTGATCGTGATTATTTATGCCGGCGTTATCGCAGCCTCATTCGGAAATATCTACCGCCTGACCTATTTTGAATTGCAATTTGTCGATGACAGTCTTTACTTCGACAAATGCGTTGTTCAGTCATCTTTTCATTCGCCAGACATTGAGAAATCGCATTCGAAATTGTACCGTAGAGAGAGAATTTATGAATTTGTAAACTTTCGAAATTCATAGGATAAAATTTTTAGTTACATTGATTTTTGGTCAAGCTGCAAATTGAAATGATTATTTTACCATTTAATATTTTTCAGATGTTATTAATTAATCTACTCCTTTATCATTTAATTATTATTATTAGCTAAATCATTCCTTTTTCTTCTCTTTCTGTGATTTTTATGGCGAGATTTTTCTTCTGCGGATCTATTAATTGCGATTTTAGAAAGATAATGCTGTAAAACTTGTAGCTATGTATGTCGATGTCCCGCACCACTAAGATACTAGAAATACACAAAATAACATGATAAAAATAGAAAAATGATGAATATTTATTAAAAATGGATGTTTAGTGAGCAGAATTGATTCATTTGCGTTACATGGAATCATCAGAATAATTTTTTTCGCAGCTTTCTTGCTGTGTATTAAATCATTTTGTAGTTAGGAATCTAAAATGCTTCGATCGCTTTGTTTTCGAACTTCTGGATCAGCGTAAAGAATGATCCCAGATCGTGGATTTAAAATAATTACCATGTTAATTACGACAATTTCATGTCATCTTCAGTTCGAAGAATACATTTCGCAATTATTTATTCTCTGTTATTAGTTTGGAATAGAGTAAAACTTTACTTTTGGGTAATCATATTTTAATGTATAATTGAGTACAGGAGCAACATTTTATATTTCTTTTGCAAATTGACTTGTTGCTCAATTTACTTCGCTATACCTACTGGTGAATAACAAATAGCTCAGATAAAATGAATAAAATTTTAAATCATATATAAAAATACACAACGCATTTTCTGCAGTGATAGTAAACATTGAGCAAAATAAAATACGCAATTAGATTACGTAACTACTCAAAAATAAAAAGTATTGTAACCGTTTAATATTTTTTTCTTAAAGTATATCCTCAAAACTATTATTTATATTAGGGTCTTTCCTAATGATTTGGAGAATGAAATTTCTAAATGCGATCAGTGGAGGTAAAGAGAAAGGTTCCAGTATTTATTCTGAAATTTTTCGGTTGACATGGAAAAGAGGAGTCACAATAGTATCATAAGAAAATGAACTGTTTTTTTGGGGAAATGACATCATGGAATACAGTCGAACCTCGATGACTCGAAAAAAACGGCCGGCCCTTGAGAAAGCCTCGATTAGTCGAAGAAAAAACAGTACATAACTCGATTTTTTTCCTGACGACGTTTTGTGCGTAAAAACATTTATAAGTCGAATTTTCGGTATTCGAGGTATTCGAGAAATACCGATAAACCGGAAATAGCTCTTATGTACTTTGTGGTCGATCTAACATGAAAACCATTCGTAGTATCAACACTTAATTTCATTTATAGTATTTTGGTTGATGTCGTTAGAGTTGATTAGTTTTTGGAGTAAATCGGTTAACCGGAAGTCGAGCTTCATTCTTCAAAACTCATTTCCGGTTTTCAAAATATCTCCATAAATATGATATTTAGGTATATATTATTATTTATAAACGTTTTATAAAATGTTATTTAGTATAACTTTTGTATTAAACAGATCTTTGTATCACTGATTGTGTAGGAGTTATTTGTGAAATACTGATAAACCGGAAGTTACCGATTATGTACGTTGTGGGCGCTCTGGGCGCTTGGGCGAAAGGCCACTTCATCTTTTTTCATTGAACATGTCCAGAAAAACATTATTTATAATCTTTGTGACGTAAAAGATAATATGAAAGAAATTAATCACTTATCTTCCAAGTTTAGTTTGAATATAGAGTTCAAAAATTCATAAATATTTACATCTTATATATATGGAGAAAGTGATGTGCTGGCCACATCAGATTCGACTTCGAGATTTCAACGGAAATACACGTTTTGGGGTCCCTTGAACACGTTTTGACCATTTTCGGAATGATGTCTGTGTGTATGTGTGTGTGTGTGTGTGTGTGTGTTTGTGTGTGTATGTGTGTGTGTGATAGTGGGCGCTCTAACATGAAAACTATTTGTCGGATCCTCATCAAATTTCACATAAAGTTTTTTTTTACAGTTGTTAGAGTTGATTAGTTTTTGGAGTAAATCGGTCAACCGGAAGTTGAGCTACATTCTTCAAAGCTCATTTCCGGTTTTCAAAATATCTCCATTAATATGATATATACGTGCATTGTATTTCTTATAAATGTTTTAGAAAATGTATTTTACTATAACTTTTGTATGAAACATAATTTTGTATCACTGATTGTTTAGGAGTTATTTATGAAATACTGATAAACCGGAGGTTGCTGATTACGTACTCTGTGTGCGCTCTGGGCTCTATGGGCGAAAGAACAATTTCATCGTTTTTCATCGATCATGTCCCGAAAAACATTATTTATAATGTTTGTGACGTAAAAGATAATAATATATAAATAAATCACTCATCTTCCAAGTTTAGATGGAATATAGAGTTCGAAAATACTGTCGTAGATAAATATTTACATCTTATACAAATGGAGAAAGTCATGTGCTGGCCACATCAGATTTTTTAATCTTGATTTTATAAGTGTTGCTGAATACCAAAGTTTGTACAGTGATTCATTCCATATTCTGAGAGATGTACAACTTTTAATTGTTATGAAAATTTTAATTTACCCAAAGAAAAAGCTTACGTACTTAAAATGTTCCTAATACCAGCTGTCTCTTTTATTTCCCCAGATTTATTGCCCCACTTTTAAGTAAGTACTGCAAAAAATTCTCAATAAGTCACTAGATTTTGTTGGATGGTCTTAATCAAAGATGAAATTTTAATGCACTGGTAATCATAAGAAAACCTCGATAAGTCGAAACCTTGATTACTCGAAACCTCGGTAACTCGAACGTTTTTGCCGTCTCTTGAGATTCGAGTTATCGAGGTTCGACTGTATTTTATTTTGAGTGATGTTTTCAACCATCGTAATGTTGTAGGCAACATTCCTCTCATTATCATCATGAGTGCTTTACCTTTCGATAGGTTCGGCACAATCAAACATCCCTATTAATCGCCATCTCCTTCGTATCCTTATATTTAACCCACCCCTTCCAACATCTTCTGTCTTCCCCTCTGCCTTTTCACCTGAATCCTACCCTCCATTACAAGCATTAACAATTCCTCTCCCCTCAATATTTGGCCCACCCATTTCTTCTGACGATGCTTAATCACGTCAATTAAAGCCCTCTCCTCCTCAAACATCATTCTTTTACGAACCTCATATTTACATCTTCCGTCCCAAGAGAGAGTACTTCCCAAATAAGAGAATTTTATCCACTTGCTCTAGTTTTTCCCCATCCATCCTAATGGTTAACTTAGCTTTCTTTCCTTTAGTGAACCGCAAAACTTTAGTTTTAGTTACGTTAATTATCATTCCAAACTCCCTTGCTTTTACGTTAACAGCATTTACTAAAGTTTGCAAACCCATTACGGAATTACAGACAATAGCTTTTTCAATAATAATAACAATAGCTAAAAATGCGACAGTCCTTCCTTCCTAATCCTCGATTCAATCACCAGCTTTATAGGCCTCGAGTATTTTTACGGGATAACACATCGGATTCAACAATGGGATCGGTCGTCAGGGGGATGAGTTGTTTACAACCTAGAATATTCACGAAATATTCGTATATTTTCACCGATATTCTCGCAAATTCGAATCGAAAGTAAGATACCACGACCAAAGTAAGAATCTTTATTCAATTTTCTTTCTTTCTATGTTTATCTCGCTGACGTGCGACTATTCCTTCTAATTTAATTTTGCGAATGAAACAAACCCTGCATGCGATGAAAATGAGTTTTACGTGTATGGAAAACTATCTGAACGATCTGTGTTCGAACCCCGTAAAATTGTCAAATGTAAATGCGAAAGTGATTCCTTCCAGGTCGCAGAGGACACATGTATAAAATTTGAAGCAAATGTTTCCGAAATAAATATTATAAATATTTTTCAATCGATTTAATCCTATCTAAAAGGTACTAATCCTAAGTAATGAATCTGTCACAATGTCTCATCAGTATCTCAATTTGATTAAATTCCGGAAGGCTTTTCAAAAACATTTCCGAAATTCCACACAATGCTATCTCAAAATTCCGATATGTTTGCCCGAATTTCATCCGATTTACTTTATTTAACTGGCAACATCGAGGAATCGTATTGGGTAATTTAGTTTTTGGTGAACAAACGCTGTTTTACGTGCATAGATAGGTAAGGTAACCTCCACCACCTCACTTACGTATGTCGAGCAACGAAATATTCCGCCTTTTACACGTTCGTCGATAGCCTCGGTTTATTCAAAGAGAAAAAGGTGATTGTTTTCATCTGTTTAATAAAAAATAAACGGTAAAATACGCGTATTCACGTATATTTAAAACATATGCCAATACTGCCCAATGATGCCCCATACGAGTAGAATTTGTAGCTATAATTTCGGTGGTATTTCATTGAAATGCTCATCCTTTAACGTACCAAGCCGTAAACTTTGTTTCCTATTGCCTCCTCAGACAAAATGGATTAGTTTACCTTTCGCAGTTGTTTGATACGGGATTTTTACCGGCGAATTTAACCTCAAAGGCACGCAGTTTTACATTCATACAATTCGGATTACTCCACTCCTTAAATCCGGGACCTTAAGTAACTTAAAAGTCTAAAGTAACTGAAAATCTTTGTTTCCCGACAAAACGAAAGGCACCTGCCAAATAATTCTAGCGAAGGAGTGGGAGAGGGTTAGTTTTCGGGAGTTAGCAAATCGCTCGAGCGTCGAAGACCGAGCCTGTAACATAAGGGTCGGCTAAAATTGCCATATCTAAATATTTCTCGACGTCAGTTCTGCCAACTATATTTTCGATCAATAGAGAGGATGAAAACATAGCCATATTTATTTTGCTATTCAAAATTAAAATACAGACACATTTCAGTAAAATGAAATTTGTCCATAATTCTACGTCCATTTTCTATAGTAGGGGTATCGAATTCCTATATAAAACTCTTTTCACATGAGTTTTTAATATGATTAGCAAGAATTGAACATGAAATAGGCTGATTGTTAGACTTAACATCCCGATGAAGACAGAGAAACTGGATTTGAGGATTCTATTGCGCCCAGCCGCACCGCGCAACGCTGACGAAAAATCAACCGCAATCCCAGGGCAGCGGGTGAAATGAAAGAGTTTCTTCAGATTCCATATCTAGAAGCCTTGTAGATTGGCGTGGTTTAAGACACTTTATAGCCCATTTACCTATTCCTTACTTTTTCTCGAAATTCGGCCCAAAATGGCGTCCACGATTTTGTTGCTTCAAATGAGCAAATACTTATCTTTTGGTGGAAAAAAATTCATTGCATCGAAAGACAAAAAGTAATTATAGGTTACTGCGTCGTTGTTTTTTCCAATAGTTTTTCGTGAAATTCTCTAAAAGTCAACAAAGTTGAATATTTCTGCGAAAAATCCGAGACTGATTTCCTGTGAAAATTTCTCAAGTTTGACGCCCTGTATCTTTTCGTTGCCTGGCAATATTAAAATACGACAAACGGAAACATTAAATTCGATCCTTTTTCAATGGCTATGGGAAGTTTCAATTGTCATAGAAAACTATCTTTGGTCCAAAGCCCGTTTTTTACTTTCTCCATATACGAAGTATAGAGAAAGTATTGTTTTCATGAAAAAATTCGACTTCGAGATTTCAACGGAAATACACGTTTTGGGGTCCCTAGAACACGTTTTGACCATTTTCTGAATGATGTCTGTGTGTATGTGTGTGTGTGTGTGTGTGTGTGTGTGTGTGTGTGTGTGTGTGTGTGAGTGTGTGTGTGTGTATGTGTGTGTGTGATAATGGACGTTCTAACTCGAAAACTAAAAGTCGTATCAATACCAAACTTCATATATAGTACTGTTGTGTGTGCTGTCAGAGTTGATTAGTTTTTGGAGTATATCCGTTAACCGGAAGTCGAGCTTTATTCATTAAAGCTCATTTCCGGTTTTCAAAATATCTCCATAAATATGATATATACGTCTATTGTATTACTTATAAAAGTTTTAGATAGTATAATTTACTATAACTTTTGTATTTTACATATTTTTGTATCACCGGTTCATTAGGAGTTATTCGTGAAATACTGATAAACCGGAAGAAGATGATTATGTACTTTGTGGGCGCTCTAACATGAAAACTATTTGTCGGATCAACACCAAATTTCATATATAGTATTTTGGTTAGTGTCGTTAGAGTTGATTAGTTTTTGGAGTAAACCGGCTGACCGGAAGTCGAGCTTCATTCTTCAAAGCTCATTTCCGGTTTTCAAAATATCTCCATTAATATGATATTTAGGTATATACTATTATTTATAAAAGTTTTAGAAAATGTAATGTACTATAACTTTTGTATGAAACATATTTTTGCATCACTGATAGTTTAGGAGTTATCCATGAAATACTGATAAACCGGAAGTTGCTGATTATGTACGTTGTGTAAAGCTCATTTCTGGTTTTCAAAATATATCCATAAATATGATATATTGGTATATTGTATTCCCTATAAAAGTTTTAGATAATATAATTTACTATAACTTTTGTATTTAACATATTTTTGTATAACCGGTTGATTAGGAGTTATTCGTGAAATACTGATAAACCGGAAGAAGATGATTATGTACTTTGTGGGCGCTCTAACATGAAAACTATTTGTCGGATCAACACCAAATTTCATATATAGTATTTTGGTTAGTGTCGTTAGAGTTGATTAGTTTTTGGAGTAAATCGGTTAACCGGAAGTTGAGCTTAATTCTTCAAAGCTCATTTCCGGTTTTCAAAATATCTCCATAAATATGGTATTTAGGTATGTACTATTATTTGTAAAAGTTTTAGAAAATGTAATTTACTATAACTTTTGGTTGAAACATATTTTTGTATCACTGATTGTGTAGGAGTTATTCATGAAATACTGATAAACCGGAAGTTGCTGATTATGTACGTTGTGGGCGCTCTGGGCTCTATGGGCGAAAGGCCAATTTCATCGTTTTTCATAGATCATGTCCCGTAAAAATTATTTATCATGTTTTTGGCATCAAAGATAATATATAATATTAATAACTCAAATTCCAAGTTTAGATGGAATATAGAGTTCGAAATTATTGCGGTAGATAAATATTTACATCTTATGTATATGGAGAAAGTCATGTGCTGGCCACATCAGATTTTTTTTATTTCAGCGCTCTGCGAGGCGACGATGATCGTGGGCCCCAGCGGGAGCTTGTGCGCATGCGCGATGACGTAGACACTCGCGGGCATGTCCTCGAAACTGACGTTTATCTTGGACGTCGCGTTTTGGGCCGCGACGAGCGCTACGATGCGTGGCGGCGAGCGAACTAACCAACCCTCCCCCCCCCCCCCTACGACCCGTGAATGAATGCACGAATATGAAAACTTTGGAACAAGGTTTGTGGTTGAAATCAATTGAAAATCCTGTTTTAACAAAAAGTATGGCCTTCATTTGCAATAAAGTAAAATCAACATCATTTAGCAATTTCAAGAATTTCACAGCTAGTAAAAATTATCTCCATTCACATAACAAATGCACTACGTAAAATATTTCAGGCTGGAAATATCAGCCCGTACTATATGTATAACATACAGGTTATATGCCCGTACAGTATAACAGATTCTCTGTTTCTCTCACTTTCGAACATAAATTGTGATACATTGTATTCATTAGGTGACCAACACCCGTCAGTATATCTAAAAGGTTCACCTTTATAGACTAGAAAATAGCTCCTGTCCGAGGGCTTTTAATTTCGCTATACCACACGGAGAAAGATACAAGAAATGAATTATACAGAAAATACATCAACTCCTTTGAAACGGGTCTTTATTCACAACATAACGTTTCAAGAGTTTTCTCTGATTAGCAACAATTAAGCCTTTCTCGAATTCATATTACCATATTTTCGAAGTTTATTGGTTTTTCTATTTTTGTTTTTAAGAAAAGATACTAAAATTACTTGAAGATAAAGCTTTTAAAGTTATTATTCATTGACCATAGACCTTAGGGAAACATTGTTATGAATACAGGTCAGTTTCCAAGGAGATGATAGTTCGGATTCGTTGTCAGAACTTGTGAAATGTTGGACTTTAATTGTTTGGTAATAACGATTACAACTAGGCAACATTAAACTTAAGCGACTCTTATACTCAATGTGAAATGATTTCGCATTGTCCTTGAGGAAAGCAGTTCCGTTTTATTTTCCGTTTAATCATGTCTAGATTAAACCGTGAATTTAATGTTGTACTTGTTTGAGAAAGACGTAGTGAAATAAATGTGTCCTTTCCTATGACGTCTTTTATATTTCCAAGCGGCTAATTTTTCGTCATCGCAGTCTCGACTTCAGCCACACATACTCTCCTCTGCAGACAGGCGAGTGAGAAGCGGAAATTGAATTTAGGGAGCGGCGAAAGGGAGCTGAAGGGGAAAGGAGGACTACGTCAAAAGATCATAGAGGTCATTAGGTAAGAAAGAATATAGAAAACAAAAAGAACTCGCCGTTTATATTTTCCCAACTCTTGAAAGTCTTAGCATTCTACTAGTTTATAAGGTACTAGCTGAGGCGCCCGTTGATTCTAAACGGGGTGAATGTGAAATATTAAACACGATATTTTTAATTGTACGAAACCCTCTTTCAGATAGCAGCCTTGGTTTAATTAAATTAAATGTTAATTACCTAAATCATAATCTTAGGTACCAAAAACAGAGAAGAGAGTATTTAAGGAGGATACCACCAAACAGCTCGTCAATTAAGAGAAATGTGAATGACAAAGAAAGGACTAAAACGATGTATTTGGCGTCCGAATTATATTCAATTACCGAGCGAACTAATCGATAAAAACTCAGCCTTCGTCGTCTCTAGTTGCATTGTTAATGTTACAGGAAGAATCGCTTATCAAGGAATCATACAGAGTAAGAAATAATCATATAGAACAATACATCTACATCTTACTTCCCTCATCAGTGGTAATCTACCCTTCCTGACTGTAATTACGTACCATTAAGTACAGGTTACCTTCTTACAGAAAATTCCTCGTTATCCATGTAATATATCGTCCTCTTTAATCATCAGCTTCATAAAGTATTTTTACGGGATAACACATCGGATTCAACAATGGGATCGGTCGTCAGGGGGATGAGTTGTTTATAACCTCGGATTTTCACGAAATGTTCGTATATTTCACCGATATTCTCACAAATTTGAATCGGAAGTAGGATTCCACAAAACAATTAAAAATATTTATTCAATTTTCTTTCTTTAGGTGTTTGTCTCGTTGAAGTGCGACTATTCCTTCTAATTTTATTTGCAGCTGAGATCGGTGCTCAGGAAGTGCAAAGTGTTTCATGACATCAATACAGGTGTTTATGCTGCAGATACGCTCCCAATACATGTTGAGCGACCATGTGCTTATATTGCTAACACCCACCCGAAAAATAAACCTGGTGAACATTGGGTGGCATTCTTCATCAGCGACAATGGCGTGTGTGAATATTTCGATAGTTTTGGAGGGCCGCCGATCATCAGCCAACACAAAATCTTCATCAAAAGAAATTCCGACCAGTGCTTCTACAATAGTTTGCCGTTACAAAGTCCTGCGTCAACCGTGTGCGGACATTATTGTTAAGTGTTTCTTTACCTAAAGTGTAACAAGGAGAAATCAATTCTTGAGTACTTTACCAGTGATAAGTTGAATAATGATGCTTTTGTAAAAGGTTTTGCAAATAAAATATTAAAAAATACATATGATGATTCATGTACCGAATCTGAATTTATCCTTCAAACATGCTCACAACTCAAATTGTACAAATAAATGTGATGTAACTAAAGAGGTAAATTAATAAATATTATATTAAAGCGAAGCATGTGTTTAATTTCATTTCATTTCAAACTACCTACTATATCCAACTGTTGTTGTTTAAGTCTTTAAATGACCGATTCCGTATAACTAGTAGTCTCTTCATGAAAATAGAAAATGCGGACAAAGTGGAGGTATGTAATTTTCCACGTGTTATAACATGAAGAAGCATATTCAAATCTTGTTCCAAAAGTATGTTTTCAATGAGGGGTCCAGGTTCGATCCCCGTGATGTGCTAAGGATTGGGGACACTTGAAACGCGATGGACTCACGCAGGTGGCACTTCATTTTATAGGGGAAAAATTACAACTCCTGACTAGGCCTAGGCCTACTCCGAGGCCCGGGGGTGTGACTCCTGTGACGTGGAACGCTGGTTACTTTAGAACACTCAGAAAAATTGCAAGTCCCTGACTATATGGGCTTGAGTTCGATTCTCATTAACACTGGCCATTTAAAACAATGAAATTTCTCTTGCTTTGGCAAGTTTTCAGGGTGTCTCACGTGTGATACCGAAAGTTCGTTCAGCAATAGAGCATCAAACAAAGTATTTCGGATGCTGACTACTGTTAAGCTGTATTATGCTGCTGTTGTATTATCTAAATTGCGCCATTATTTTTTCTCAAGCCGTTACTTTCTGGTGTTTAAGATCAACATATCGTATAAAGAGATTCTTTATATATTCTGAACGTCGCTGCACTCTTCCAATTTTTCTGACTCCTTAATTGTTAGTCTTTAAACCTTATTTTCAAATCATCCATTTTATTTCCTTTTTAATTATTTAAAACGATGTACTACTACGTTCAAAAAGTTCCCGAACTTATCTTTTCCCACGAAAACGCCGAGCAGAAGAAATTCTGGTGGTGAAATGAGAGACAGTTATTTTTAGTTTACGCAGGTTTGGATTTCTTGGCATTTTATGTGTACGGCCTCAGTCAATTTCCAACTTTTAATCATGTAAAAATTGTTTAGAATTTTTAATTTACAATGATTGCAACATAGGACGTCCGCGTTTATGATCAATGATGAATATCAATCATAAATATTCTTAGCGTTTAGAGATTTGTAAATATATGTATCCGATTTCATCATCTTTCGTAGTAATAAAGATATCATTCTTATGATCGTTTTCTTCTTGTTTTTTTTAGAGTAGAATAAATTACATAAGGTACTCGGTTCTTACCTAAGTTTAGGAAACAAACTAGGTATATGCTTACTTCCGATTCATCATAGTTTTACAACTCTCAAATGCAGCTTAAGTGATTTTTCACTTGTTAATTTCTACTCTCTGAGTCTTTTAGATCTTATCGATAAGGTTCGCTACTAAGATTCCTACGTCACTTAGGTGAAAAAAAGTTGCATATATTTTTTTGGTTCAACTATTTTATTGCGGACTACTAAACGAACGAAATGAATCCAAGGTTCCCTAACCTCGTTTTGGCGAAATATTAAAACAATCAATTTATCATAAAAATTGCATCCATTATAAAAACCTTCGTTGGTTATATAATCTTGTATTATCTCAATATCTTCCACTGCTAATCCCTTTAGCTGCGATTAGTTTTCTAAAACACATTTATTATTTATTCAATTGGATTTTATTTCATGGTCTTTCTGATTTGGGTTAAATACACATACCAATTTAGATTAACAATAAAAATATTAGATTCTTATTTATAAAATTGCATCTATAATAGTACCGCATAGTAGAGAGAAGGAAATTATATAATCGATATGAGAAGGCGTGACTTCGTGGAAAGCCATTAGCAGAATGAAAGCACTTCGCACTTTTCCACAGAAAATTTATTTTGCGACCGGTTTCATAAGCGAGCTTACATCTTCAGGCACAGAGAAAATATTTGTCACAGCATATACAGGATAGTGGAAGGGGTGAAGGGTTAAAAATAGGGGTAGGTGTGGGTGCATCGTGGGAATAACTTGCTTGGTAGGGATAGCAAAGGTGAGGGGTTCAGGAATAAATGGTCGTTGGCCAGCATACCATCCTTCGGGAAACTCCTTATCTCTACTTCCTCCAGGAGGTCTAGGCGACGGGAATTCTCCTCCTGATGTAGGCGTTTTGGTTTGAAATCGCTGGTATGTCCATTGTCTAGGAGTTGAATGGCGAAGCTCGAGAAAGGTTGTCCTCTCTTCAGGCGGTAGTCTCTTTGGTGCTCTGCCGCTCTGACGCACAGGTATCCACTGAGAAGGAAATGGGTCATACTACCACTCACACGAACCCCGAATACGACCTTCACTTATCCGTGGTTGCCAGCTATCGCTAATCTTTTTCTAGTTTTTCTTCAATATATTTCATGCGAACGCCTAAGGAATTTATTGAATTGAGAGAATTCGTCAACACGGTTGTGCATAGAAGAGACTCGTCACAAGAGAATGGGGAGAAAGGATACCAAAGGTGGAGGTATTCGACGGAGGCGTAGGTTGTCGATGCTCCTAATCTAATGCCCGTTGCCGGAAAGACTCTTTACGCCGTAGTAATATAATAATACTAGCTGAAGCGCCCGTTGATTCTCAACGGGGAATATAGAAGTAGATTAAATTCAAGTTGCCGGTCGTGCAATGCGTAAATTCCCTTTAGAATAAGGTCTAAAATCCCAAGCTATTCTTACTGTACAGGAAAATTCATGAGCTCGGCTCAAAAATCTCATTGATCGTGAGGAGGATTGGCTGTTTACAACCTCAACAATTTTGGATAATTCACGCGTATTTTATCAAAATTCTCCAAATTTCGATTTTGAAACAATATTCCACGATCAAAATTAGAACATTCATTTAATTTCCGTTCTTTTGCTACTTGTTTCGACTCCGCACGACTATTTTTCTGTTTTAATTCTTCAAAAGAAATATAGCCTGCTACCGATTAAAGTGAAGATTAGATTTATTCTTTATGGAAACCCATCTGAGCGATCTTGGTTCGAAACCAGCAAAATTATCGAATAAAATTGAGACAGTACGTCCTTCCTGGTCCCAGAAAACACGTACGCAAAGTTTGACGCGAATTTGACAAACGGTTTGTACTAAAATCGAAGACACACAATCTCCTGACTGTAATTACGTTCCTGCAATTGCTGGTTACCTTCTTACAGAAAATTTCTCGTTATCCATGTAATATATCGTACTCTTCAATCATCAGCTTTATGGGCCAAAGTCCACGAGTATTTTTACGGGATAAAGCATGAGCTCGGATTCAACAATGGGATCGGTCGTCAGGGGGATGAGTTGTTTACAGCCTCGAATTTTCACGAAAGTTTTGTATATTTTACCAATATTCTCGCAAATTCTAATCGAAAGTAAGATTCCACGACTAAAATAAGAATCTTTATTCAATTTTCTTTCTTTCGGTGTTTGTCTCGACTCTGTACGACTATTTCTTCTAATTTAATTCTTCAGGAGAAATAAAGCCTGCAACCGATAAAAGTGAAGCTTACGTGTATTCCTTATGAAAATTTATCTGAGCGATCTTGGTTCGAATCCAGCAAAATTCTTGAATAAAAATGCGACAGTACTTCCTTCCTGATGTCAGAGGACACGTATGCAAAGTTTGAGACAAATCGGGCAAACGGTGTGGACTCCAATCCAAGACAAACAAACAAACCCACAAACACACAGAATTTCTGCTTTATATATATAGACTAGCTGAAGCGCCCGTTGATTCTCAACGGGGAATATATATAGAAATAGATTAAATTCAAGTTGCCAGTCGTGCAATGCGTAAATTCCATTTAGAATAAGGTCTAAAATTCCAAGCTATTCTTACTGTACAGGAAAATTCATGAGCTCGGCTCAACCATCGCATTGATCGTGAGGAGGATTGGCTGTTTACAACCTCAACAATTTTGGAAAATTCACGCGTATTCTGTCTAAATTCTCGAAATTTCGATTCGGAAACAATATTCCACTGTCAAAATTAGAACATTCATTTCATTTCCGTTCTTTCACTTCTTGATTCTATTCCGCACGACTATTTTTCTGTTTTAATTCTTCAAAAGAAATATAGCCTGCTACCGATTAAAGTGAAGATTAGATTTATTCTTTATGGAAACCCATCTGAGCGATCTTGGTTCGAAACCAGCAAAATTATCGAATAAAATTGAGACAGTACGTCCTTCCTGGTCCCAGAAAACACGTACGCAAAGTTTGACGCGAATCTGGCAAACGGTTTGTACTAAAATCGAAGACACACAATCTCCTGACTGTAATTACGTACCTGCAATTGCTGGTAACATTCTTACAGAAAATTTCTCGTTATCCATGTAATATAACGTACTCTTCAATCATCAGCTTTATGGGCCTAAAGTCCACGAATATATTTACGGGATAAAACATGAACTCGGATTCAACAATGGGATCGGTCGTCAGGGGGATGAGTTGTTTACAGCCTCGAATTTTCACAAAAGTTTTGTATATTTTACCAAAATTCTCGCAAATTCTAATCGAAAGTAAGATTTCACGACCAAAATAAGAATATTTATTCAATTTTCTTTCTTTTGGTGTTTGTCTCGACTCTGTAAGAGTATTTCTTCTAATTTAATTCTTCAAAAGAAATAAAGCCTGCAACCGATAAAAGTGAAGCTTACGTGTATTCCTTATGAAAATCTATCTGAGCGATCTTGGTTCGAACCCAGCAAAATTCTTGAATAAAAATGCGACAGTACTTCCTTCCTGATGTAAATGGACACGTATGCAAAGTTTGAGACAAATCGGGCAAACGGTGTAGACTCCAATCCAAGACAAACAAACCCACAAACACACAAACCCACAAACACACAAACCCACAAACAAACAATCCACAGAATTTCTGCTTTATATATATAGATTTAAACCTGGCTTAAATGAAAAAATATTCTTCAAAGATAATTTCAGGACGTATGATTAGTTCAAATCTATCATTTGAATGGAGTGTGAGTCAAATGATGAGTCAAATTCTAATTAATAACAACTTTTATATATAGTGATGGGAAAACTACTCCCTAGAAATACATTTTTGTCGATTCTCCTTCGTTTAATAATTTCGTTACTGTGATATATCCCTATTATGGGTTAGATGGAAGAAGAGACTTTTAGTGTCAATCTCTCCCAAATAAAGACGATTTATTATTATTATTATTATAAATCCATTTTCTACTTTAGCGAAATAGTATTTAATAGAAAACATAAAACTCAAGGTAACTCAAAAATATTGTTCCACTATATTCTAGATGCCTATTACTCACATTGATATCTTAGTATAGTGAACGGTTGATGTCTCTTGCAATCGGCTCTGCACTTTGCCATGATCCTCGCCTTGCTGAAACAGAAAAATCTTTCCTTTCGGGGCGATGTGTCACTTGCAGACCAAACTAACCTTTAAACCAATCTCGTGTTGTTGTCTTTTTGTATTTCTTGGAACTGTTACCACCATGTGGCATTACAGCTTTTTTCTCCTTCTTTACAATATTGACCCACTCTACCATAGACATATAAATACAATAATGTGGCTCTTTTGTGACTAAAATCTTGGCTTAGGTGGTAAATTAATTCTTGCAAGCTATTTATGCGTATTGATTGGGTTTAAAGCTAGGGACATAGTTATAAACATAGTTTTATTGTTGTCAAGGAGGCTCTTTTACTTTATTTTGATTTATTTTTTTATATTTTTATTATTATTGTTTTTTTTCATTTTTATGTATTTTTTCTTGTTTTGTTTTTATTTTTATTATTTTTGTCCCTTTTTTTGTTATATTATTTTGTTATTGATATATCATAACTTACATATACTTTAAACCAATCCAATGGTGCAAGGCGCACTGCGCGAATTCGGTTCCCTGAAATTCCGTACACTTCCACCACTGCATTCCTTCCTACCAGCAATAGCGGGACAGAACATGCCCATAGACCTTTGCAAGTGACTGTGCTTACAAATATGCGGCCTTCCTATGAAAGGAGGCTTCTTCACCCCCATACTAAGCCCTCGGCAGTACATAACATTGAAAACAGATAAAAACCGAGAAAATAAATTGGTCTGTGGGATACGTCATCGCTGTTGACTTGAAAATGTTATCGAATAGCAGTAAAATGACCCATTTTACGAAATCAAAATTCTCTCAAAAGTCCTACCTCGGTTTAGAAAGGTTATACAACTTTTAACGGTTGGTTTGTCCCCGAGCAGATAACTGAGTTGGCCAGGATCAGTTTATGCCGAGGAATTTTGTGAGACCTAACTGCATTTTTGCCATGTTTCTTCACGTCTTTTAATTTTTTCTAGCCTACCTATTACGTAGGATTGCGCCGGTGTTTCACATTCCCCTCCTCGTGGGTGTTTTTCTGCAGTCGATAATATTGTTTTCCTATGACTCTCAGGAAAAAAATATTGCAAAATAAAAGTGTGGAAAATTTACAGTGTTTATTTTTCATTACCTTAACGGCTTTCCACAAAGTAACCAATCTTAGCCTCAATCGCTTCTGAATGTATATGTATGGTCAATTTTAGTTTATAGATTTCTTAATTACGTTCAAACTTGAAAAATGCGTTTTAGCTCTCCACTATTGTTAAAACAAAATGTTATTAACGGAATAGAAAGTTTTGAATATTTGCGCAAGGCAGTTTATCGAGATGTTTCTTTCCCCTCTCAGGGTAAATTTAGAGCAGATATTGTACTTGCCACCCAAGGAAAAATGGTCTGAAAAAATGGTCTGACGGGGCCGGGAATCGAACCAGGATCTCTCATGTGCTAAGTTACCCTTTTTGGCTCTCATGCTAAGTTACCTTAACCCTTTTTCTTGCCACCCATATTCTAATATCGCTAAATCTTAATATGAAATTCATTACCATTTCCTTAAAATACTATATAATTATAATTATAATTTTATTACTATATAATTATAGCAGTATCTGTTATTAACTATAGTAAATTTGATTGGGTTCACTGCTACAGTGAAAGTTCAACGAAGGTTATTTGGACAGGTTTGGAATTTTGAGATACTATAGTCTAAATCATGAAGTTTTATTATTCACCAAAATAGTAAAACGAAAAGAAATACAATAACCACAGGTACAGAAATATTAACGAAATAAGTTCTCAAATCTCTGTCAGGTACCGAGATTCGTACAAGTTTCATCAATATAATTTTCTGGTAGGTTTATCACCATCAGATATTCATAGTGAAATATAAATGCGGAAGTCGCAATATTGCTTCATTGCGGATTTACGAGCGTAAATCTTTTCAAAGATTTTTTGATGATTGTACATTCAGTCGTCAACGCAGAGATGTCAACTTTACCCATCGATCATTCCCTCGTCTCCTGGAAGCGAAATAGATTTTCTCTCCTCACTTAATTTCCCAAAGTCAAGGAATCTAAGTAATGGAAGGGTTCAATTTTTATTGACATTTTTTTTCCAATTTTACTCTGTTTTTAGTTTTTATTTTTTTCATGGTTATGGTAACTAACATCTACAGGCTTAGCGGAATCTGCTGCGAATTCTAAGGAGAGAAAGAGAATAGCTCTTTTGAAGGATGTAATTCTTATGGCTTTTGCTTTGATTGATGTTGTTTGCTCTTCAGCCAGGTGGCCAGCCACCCTCCCCTCTTCACTGCTTCCCCCTATGGTTGGTCCACTGACTCCTGGCGGAGCCTGGCGAAGTCCTCGAAGATGATGTTGTCGTCGTCATCAGTGGTGAAATGCTTCTGGTAACGATTGCTTTCGAGGGGCTTGGCCTTCTTCTTAGCCTGGGCCTTCTCGTTGTCGAGGGATCCTGCCAAGAATGATAATATAATTAATAGATGATTAAATACGAATAGCTGTCAATAGAAAGTGAGTGTTAACAGGAAATCGCGGACAAAAGGCAAAGTGTAGAAGAGAAGAATAGCAAAGTTGAAAAGTTGAGGCTCTTGAAAAGATGAGGAAGATTTACTTGAAGAACTTTTGTGTTCTTGTTTCATAATTTCATATGTAATATAAATGTGTATACATGTTAATTTGTTTTATGTATATGTTGGTTTTAAAATGATAACGTGAAATTAAAATGTTATGATCATATAATACACATATCCTAATGTAATTACATGTCTAAATATTCGTTAAACTTCACTACTGATTATTATCATAATGTATATTTGTATTTATAAGTATTTATATGTATTTGTATGTATTTATATATATTTACCAAAGTTTTTTACTATTAAGAACCTGCTGTCAAGCAGTCTGTGCTTAGCAGGGTCTACTTTGTATTTATTTTGAATTTGACAACTGTAGTAGTTATTACCAAATAAAGATAATAATAATATAAAAACAAGTAAGTCTTGTCTTGACATGACCCACAGAAGTCAAGTTAAACTTGAGGAAAACGAATAAAAGAGAGACGTAGATAATAAAATGTGGTGAAAAACTCTAAGTAATTCAATGATAAGAATTCAGAAAATGAGATGAGCGTAAAAGGAGTCCAACAGAGAAAAATTGTGGGGAAATGATTCAGGAAGAATAAAAGTCGTGATTTTTTTTAATATCCTTAATATCTACGAGTTTTTATACGTCGTTGTCACATCACGAGTGTCACAGTGACATCTTGGGGTTGCCAACGTGGAATGATTTTCAGTTTCTCGAAACGAACCTGAAATGAAATGGCCAAGTTTCGAGTTTTTTGGAAAAGAATTACGGAAACCAAGAAACGAGGTATTTTTAAACCCGTAAAGGCAAACTGATGGAATCTTTGAAACGCATCGTACAAGGCCAACGTCTTGTCAAAGGCACCAGCCTAAATAAGTGGGTGAAAGGAGAACCCACCTTTAGAATAACACTAACAATAAGTGAAGAGTGGAACGTGACGTAACGACGAGTATTCAGGTAAATTCACGAGGGAAAATAGACAGAAAAATTTTTATTCTCATTCTTAAAAGCTCTAACTGTAGAAAATAGGAAGAACGTGTGTAATATCCGTTTGCGAACACTTAATCGTGAGTTTACAATTAGCTTTTGTGCATTTTAGGATCAATCTGCATATTATTACATTTCTGTCTTAAAAGATAGCTTACCAGGAGCCGGGTGGAGTAGCTTGAATGGAACGTCGGTCATCAGTTCGCCTCCAAGAGTGCCGCAGTTGAGAATGACACGGACGGAGTAGGAGATGACAATACCAAGGGCTTCAGATGGAGTTTTGCCTTCGATGACCAATGTGGAGGAAGCAAGATTCACGTCGTCGTCCTAGAAAAGGTGGATGAAGCCTTCCATTAAAATTTACGCAATGATTAATTTTCTATGTAAGAGTCATAAGTTTCGATTTCATAAATACAACCGCTAACATCTCGCTTGAATATTTTGTTCTTTATGAGATTTAAATTCCTCTTTCAATTGGAGTTAAAGGAGTAATTCATTCCGACATACTGTTCAATGAATAATAAAACAGCATAAAGATAATTCAATAAAATAATAACAAAAATTATTAGCATGAAATTTGCTTTGTACTCAACTCAACTGTAAACTTTACTAATAGAATCAATGGAATCAATGGGGCTTGACTATGTGTAATTCCATTGGAATAAATTGAAGAAATTAAATTTTACCAAGGAAAAATGTGTAAAGTCACCTAAACCCTTTCCTTAAATTTTACTTGTATTATTTTCCACCGTTTATTTCATACACGACCGGTTTCGTAAGATAACTTTCATCTTCCTGAAAATTTATGTTTAAATTTAAAATATTTGGTGGAATATATTCCAAGTGAAAATTTTATTTCTTCAATTTATTTTTGTTAACTTCACGATTCACTCAGGGAATGTGAACTCGAATAATTTGCTTCTCAGATAAAAGTGATCAATGGAAAAACATAATGTAACAAAAAGTCTTTAGTAATTACCCTGAGGTGTCCATCAAGAGCAATGCCACGTCTGTCCCTGTTGGATGAAGCAAGGGGCACGAGGTAGAAGGTCTTACTAAGAGAAGCTCCAGGGGTGACTGGGCAGCCTTCGCGGGTCTCCATGCTAGCGACGAACTTCGAGAACTGGGCGTTGACCATGGTAACTTCGCAATGCTGGACGACATAAACCTATTCGAAGATAGGGAAGGAATAAGGTAAGAGCAATGTCTCTCATACTCAATAACCTGCTGAAATTTCATAAGAATATCTTTTCCAAAATAATAGTTGGAGTTTCATATACATGGCATATCTGATATAAAATTTTTCTATCTAATATTTCTACTTATAATTTTCGTTTTAAAACGTTAATTCTTGGATATTTTATTTATTTTACGTTTAAAATTCTGATTTTTGTGATGTTTGTTGTTTTCTTGGTGTTTTTTTTCAAAGGGAATCATTGCAATTTCTCCCTGCATTCATGAGCAACATTTGCATAAATTCCCTTCTCAGTATTGACATATTGAATGAATAGCCTGCCTAAGAACAGACTGTCCTTCCATATCCATGTGAAGTAAATACGGAAGTCCTTTCAATGGACTGATTGAAAATGAAGTTGATACAGATATAACTTCCTTAAGTAAGCAATGATACCAAACTCCTCTTTCGCAAATGTTAAAATTTATTTTTGTTCGCTGCCATCATGAATATATTTAATCCTAGCGAAATTCTCAGTGCTAAAGATTTTGCTCTTCCAATACATCTCAAATTTGTATTCTTCTTCTATCTTTTGCAGTTCATTAATCTTATGAATATAAGAAATATATCATAAATTTAGATTTCATTGCATTCGTTTTGACCTATTTTAATTCTCGATTAACAATTCCGTTTCATTGAAAATAGCTTCAAATAATTTTGATCGTTTTCAAAGAAACTATGGAGAAAGCAGACGTTATTGCAGTGTTTTCAGTTTTATGATAATATTAATCGGTTGGATGTATTAGGTAATTGATGATTCTATTGAAAGTTCCTCAAAGAAATTGTTCTTAATTCATAAATGACCAACATATCCAGCCAAGCTCAAATATCCGGCAACGTTAGCCTAAGTCACCAATTAGAGTAAAGATTTAGGATTCTGATTCAAATTTGGGAGATATATACAGGGAATATTTTTAAAGCAGTTGTTTGGCCGTACTGATATTTATCTGGCTTAAATTAGAAAGAAGAAGAATAGGACTATTTATTGACCTCTCTTTCGGAGATGGACATTTTAGAAAAGTATCACCGATTAAGCCGATTTGGTTAAATGGAATATGGAACTCAAAAGTTTCAGTTTCGCCAAATAAAGTCCCTGAATAATAATTATAATAATTAATTCGTATTAATACATTTGCTCAAAAGCATAATCAGCGATAACTGTGTTTGCAAACAATCACTCATCTTCTTCCAATTGCTATTAAAAACATTATTGATAATAATTTACAATATTAAGATTGAACGGGATGGTCTATTTACGTACTCCTTATAAATAAAATGCTTGTAGTTTAAGAGGTTGCTTATCTTTACATCTTTTGCGTTCAAGAAGCCGTCTGCTTCCCTCACGGTAGTCTGGAAATATCCGTGCAGACAGGCATTGGGCAGACATTTAATCTCACCTTGATGTTCTTAACGGTCTTGCGTGAGTTGTTGGTGATGATGATGCTAGGGCAGACCTTCTCGCCGTGGTAGTAGATTTCCTTGTCCAGTGTGACCTCAAGGTTGATCTTGCCCTGAGAGAAGGTGAATCCCTTGGACACGAGGGAGCTTGGAAGGCGGTTTCCACGTGGAGAAGAAGCATACTGGATCTATTGATGAAAAGATAAGAGATATGCTGTTATTTTTATACCTCGTAAGTGAATAGATTTATAATTATTCATCACTCTTTACAATCTTGGGTTCTCTTACTATGACAGATATTTAGAAAGACTAAAAATTAATTTTGAATTCCTTTCGAGCACTCCTCCGAAGAAGGGAAGAACGATATTAAGTACATGTAATTACGACTACCAGGGTACTCGAAAAATACCATCATTTAATCTAAAATAGTCACATGGCAGCTGATTCTTATCTGAAGAATGAGAGATTATATCTATTAAGGAATCTTCCCCCTCCGTCCGTCTTCTAAGAAATTAGGGAGAGGCAATTTAAGAAGCTTTGCTGTCTTTTAAGGTTTCCGATAGGAGTGAAACTGTTGATTCTTACGGTCTCTCTGTTTTCTAGGTCTTCATGACGATTTGTATCGTGCTAATGCTTCCTGTTTCTATAAATCCCTAAAAGAAGGCTGGTATCATTTTACAATTCCAATTAAGGTCACTATATTCGGCAAATTACAAGCTGACGTCCAAGCGTCGCGTATTTCTCAACGAATATTGATATTTGGCTATTTCCGCCCTAAGGTTTTCGCTTAAAGAGATATGCTAATGCCTTGCACAGTATCATTATTGCGTACAGCAACAACATCAAAACAGTTTAAATTGTTCCCAACGACTTAACTGATTTCAAAATAAAAAATAATATCACTTTACCTACGTCACCTATACTATGCAAGGAATTCATATGTTACAAGGGAAGTAAACTTATGTTATCATTGGTTTAAATTATGGTATATTCAATCTTCTTGATTGTTTTAGCTGTTTTCAATTAGGCTTGGTATTACCCATAGCATTAATGGGAATCTTAGGAGTTGAATTAATGAAAAAAACCCCTTCAAATCAAATGAACCGTTCTTCTAAATATTCCTTTTCATTCTTTAATGGTCAAAATTGATTAACATACTGATTAAGTGGTGCAAGTTTTTCTTAAATTAAACGATGTCATACTTTTTGGGAAGCATATTCATTATTGCAAGAGAAGTATCTTGATTTGGTGACGATTTCATCTATTATTCGTAAATATTGCGTAGTAGAAGTCAATTCCGCACCAGTGAGAAGACACAGTAAGAAATCGGTGCTTATCTGCGGCTCAAAGTAGGAATTGGTTTGATAAAGAAGTAAACAATGAGAACAGTAACTTCTAAGGCAGTGATGGTCATCGTTTCCTCAAAAATTTATCAATCTTTCCGTCAAACATTTGCAGAAATAAATGGACTTAATAGAATATATCTAATATGGCTACAGTCCTTTTATTTATTAAATTATGAATGCTTCTACGATTTCCGGGACCCGGTGCGTCATTTCTATCTTCCCTCGATTATTTTCTTCCCAAATTCTGTGAGAAACTTTCGAAAAAGCGTAAGCCCTTTTGCTGGAGGAAATCCAATGAACGAACTCCTTCTGTATTAAATCCGTGTTACGCAACGTTAGAAATGCTAAGAGGATAGCCAAAGTGCCCTTTCTCCTACGACTATCTTGTTATGAGACTTAGGGGCCTTTATTACTTGGCAAGATTATATATATTTCCGTATATTTTTCTCCGCTTAGGTGCGCGTGATCGCCGTATATGACGGTGGGTGACATTGGCGAAAGATTTTCGTCTTCATTTTACGCAATTCCCAAACACGATTTGTGCGGCTTTCGTAATTTCGTTTTCACAGATTTCAGAAAAAGAACGGAGATCTTTTTACTTTCACTTTCTCTGTTCAACAGTTTTCTCTCATAATCGCTTTCATTTGCAAAATTGTCACTGAGTCGGAATTCGGGAAATGGAACATTTATGACACTCGCACTAACATTCAATCGATGTTATACATCGCTTTATCCTTTCCTCTCAATTAGTAAGACTGAAATGAAAACGACGATTACAATATGGTCATTTTCTTAGACGTTGAACATCTTAATCGGGTTGAGTTCCAAATGTATCCACACCCATAGCTAATTCAGGTTTAACTCCTTTATATTTTTGAGGGATGAAAGCTATAATATATATGTACAAATAGATTACGGCTACGCTATCCGTTCACTGAAAAAGAATAGGATTGTCATTATTTTTACATTTTGTTTTCAAAAGGAGGGACTAGCTGAGAAAACTCGTCGCAGTATTTATAATGACAGTATTTTTGGAAGCTAGTGAAATGTATTCCTCAAAAATTAGAGAAATAACTCCCTCCCAAATTTCTTGGATAGTACTTTAATAAAATATCGGTCAATTATCCAGGCACCCATCTAAATGGAAAATTGACGAGGTTTCTGTATGATACACTTGAAAATACATAAGGTACCAAAAAATATGGCGCATAGCACATCTAAATTATAATTGAACTCTCATTTACTTCTATCGACACCGCAATTATCATTAAAATCATTCCCGATGAATCTCGTCTATTAATATTTTCTCATATTAAGCCCATTCCGATTTATACTACAGGAATTTTTATTATGATGTAAACTTTGAAAGATACTATCTAAAAAGAACGAATACTTACCGCGTGTTACAGAATTATTTGAGTATGTCTATGACCGAACTTAAAAAAATACTACGACATTGAATTCTCCATCCCCTTAGGTTTTCATGCTTGTGATTATTTGCTTAATATTCCCGAATTTAGTATAATATAGGACTAAAGTTTCTTCAGGAGTAGGCAATGTAGATTCATTCTCATCATAAATATCTCACCCCGGTTTACAAAGATTAAATTTAGCGTTGTACCTATTAAGCCCATTAAAATAGGAATCTTATTCCATATTGATCCCCTTTTACTAACCCATTGGAATGAATTTATCTCATTATTCCTTAGCATTGATGAATCTTTCGGCGAATTTTATTTCCCTTTGGATTCGGTTGGGGTAAACGTCCTTGTGACATACGTGGCCATAGATAAGGTAAAGCAATTTGCCTGTCAAAAGAGAAATGAATTTCAGTAACGCAGGCTCGATGAGGTCACATTAGTGGTATAGATAAATTTTCCAGCAAAACACTAATTGTGTCAATTTTCCTATCCCTCTCGTCAACATGGGAAGACAATCAGCATAACCTGTGGCGTTCCCGGGTGAGTAATCTAGCTCGAAATCGTTTACCTTTTTGACGGCAAGAGCGACAGTGGATCTCTTGTGGTTCTTGTCATCTACGTCCTCTCCAACGAATGCCTTAATGGTGTACTCGACTCCAAGGGGTTTGCCAGAGTCGGCCTCTCCAGGCTGAAGAGTGACGGAGGAAGGAGAGCAGGCTGGGAAGCTGAAGGTGAATGGGAAGGCGTTGCTTCCCAACTTCTTCACCAGACGCTCCTGTAACGGATTCAGAAAAAAATCATTAACAAAATTACATCAAAATATTTCAGACTCACCGCTTAGCCCTTCGAGCAAATCCTCTTTTCGATATCAATTCAACTACGGGAAATCATGGGGTAAACCCTTTCACAGATTCTATCAGAGCTAGTAGCATTATTTGCAAGAATGGCTTATGTAGTCGTGTTGAAAGTATTCGGTGATTCTTTGAAAAATGTCTTCGTCTTGGTCAGTGGAGGGTTTCGTAATGTTTAATCAATATTATTATTATTTCATAAACTACAAGTAGGCTGTAAGCCAGGTGGCAGTTGTTTTACATCTCGGCTACCGTACCGTACAGGGTAAAACCCCACCGTGCATCACCCTGCCAAGCAATCCCTTACTTCCTTCAGAAAGTTTACATTACTAAAATACTCTTATCTACTACAATACATTAAAACGTTTCTTTTTTAAAAAAAAATTGTATTTTTAAGCAAGGGGCTTAAGAGCGATCTGAGTAACTTATTCCATTCTGAAATGCCTCGGTTAAAAAAAGAATATTTCGCGATGCCCGTTCTTTGCCGCCGAGGCTTAATTTTAAATTCATCGTTATCATTCCCGCGGAATTCTGGTTTCTCCATATCATTTATTAGCAATATAACGATCTCGAATTTCCAAATATATTATTTCTCCTTATTATCCAAATAGGAAGCTTTTAAAACTGATTACTCGGAGATTACTCCAAATATATTATTTCTCCTTACTATCCAAATATGAAGCTTTGAAACTGATTACTCGGAGATTGAAATACTCTGAAGAGTTTCGATGATTTATTAGAACGATTCAAGGAACAACGTAGCAATTAATGAAAATCACGACTTTAATATAATTAACTTCACTTTTGGGGTTACTGGCGATAAAGATAAATTTGGTCGAATGCTCTTCCTGTCGTTAATTATCGGTAGAATTAGTCTCCTCCCATGATCAAATGCTTTGATCTCCGATATCAAACACTGCTTTCGGGCATTGCGGAAGAGATAACAATTAAGTTAATCGTGGGCTCATCGACATAACATCAAATGAGGTGATAAAATCATTAAAGGAAGATACAATTATCGTTAACGTATTATCTTAAAAGACATTCATTTTTCAACCCTCAGAAGTAATTACGCTCCACTGGGATTATTGTAAAGTTTACTTTTATGAGTTAGTCAACTACTGTTACTCTACATAGATTTGTTTGAAACGATAAAAAATCTATATCTAATCAAGAGATTGTATGGATACATAGCTAACATATACGGATATTGTTATGAATTTTAGACTCAGAAATTAAAGATAACGATATCTAGTAGATGATGGAAATCGAATTTAACTTAGCTAGTACGAGAGCGTGCGCCTCAGGACCGCTTCTTTGCTCATTTAAGTTCCCGTTCACAAAGGTGGTTCATTGGTTGAAATACCTGCCCGGGAAATAGTAGACATGGGTTCGAGACCCAGTAGTGTCGCTACTTTTCACTTCTTGTCCAACATATGAGTTAAGTAGTTGTAACATCAAGTAGTTTGGAGTCTTTTGCCAAGCCAAAGCTGTATTTTTTCTAATTTTTAGTGTTAAATAAAAATATGCTCGAGGTTTCTTTGAATTTTTTAATCTTCTTGATTTAGAAGTAATTACTGGCTGAATTTTCAGCAATTTCATGGGAGTAATTTTTAACTAACAATAGCCTCAAAACCATTAAAGTATTCATTGCAATTACCTGCATTGCGGACATTTCTCCCTTGTTCTTGGTAGGCACGATCTGCTCCTTTTGCAAGCACATTTCCTTGCTGAACTTCACTCCCATCACCTCATCTTCTTCTCGTCCATATCTGTACGTAGTCGTGAGCTATTTTAAAGGGCAAAACATAAAGTATCGAGCTTACTTACAAATTCACATTTCAAAAGGGAAGTAAATTGAATCTTACGGTAACTAATTAATCTTTTTCGTCCTAACGGGACACACATTTTTAGATTCATTGATTAGAAAGGTGTTAAAAATAGTTCTTTGTTTTATCTCATGATCGACGATTCAAAATTCACCTTTCAAAAAGGGAAATGAATTGAGTCTTATGATAACAAATTAGAATTTTTCGTCGTAACGAGACACATTCTTACATTTGTAGGTTTGAAAGTTATGAGAAAAATGTCTTCTTTTTAGATCATGATAGAAGATAAATTGCAATACAACAAAGTTTACTTATGATTCCGGTAAAACTTAAGTAATATTCCATAACTGAGATGAATTATTCACTCCTTGGATTTATTATGTAAGACTTCTTATGGCTAACATAAGGAGTAGTATTTTTTAAGATTATAGGGATTTTATGGTGAATCGTTTTACTATATTCCATCATTGCTTTTAAATGGAAAACTTAGTATATAAAAATTGAATTAGATAATAAAAAATGTGATATTTTTGGTTTACTTCTCCGTAGCATTGAAACGTGCAAAATTAATGCGATAGCATAACATAATGGATTAAAATAATGACAAGAAGGGAATATTAAGTAACTTCAGATTCAATAACTTCGGCCTTTATTTCGTGGAATATGATGCATGTAATAAAACACAAGGATAAAATAAAACTTTGTCTGTATTCCACAGATTATGTGGAATATAGACAAAGTTTAATTCAATCCTTGTGTTTAATTACATTAAGTAATCTATTTTCTCAAAAAAATGAAATTTTCGTTAAATGTCCATAATCTGTTCAAATTATGTTGAATCATTGATCATGAACAAGCTTAATTTTGACATTATAACGTGATCTTGTGAGTATTTGGAGATTTTCAAAGTTGAAATGTTAGGAAAAAACGGCATCGTTGCAGTAATGTTGACAGAGGCATTTATTGAATCACAATTTCCCGTAACTCATCCCGGAGGTGAATTTCATTATAAAGGTTGTGGAGGATTCTTAAATGAAAATCTATTTTTCTTATATGAATATATATACATAATATAATTGATCTGATAAGGTAAATCAAATGCACTTCCCTCTTTGTGTTTGATCTAATTGCATCCATTATAAAATAGAAGTAATTATCCTCACCTGTCCGAATACTCTGCGACCTTTCAGGTAATCGCTTTCGACAACCACAACACCTTCAATTGGGTCGACATAGTCCAGATGATCGAGGAAGTCACGCTTGCCGAGATATACTGTTATTTTGCCTAGGGAACACAAACATCAGGTTAGTATCTTTTAAATATATTTCAATCGTTAAGCTACGAATGCCTTAAGAGATCGAACTAGACCGAGGGGAACTGTAATTGAAACCAGTTCGGAATTTCGTCGCTTTCTTAAGAGCATCCCCGAGATGATGAAATGAAGGTGAAGATGACATGCTATAAAACTTCGAAAAATGTTTCAATTGTTGGCTACAGGATATATACATATAGGGTGTCTCTAAGATACCCTAAAGCGTGTTCTTTCGCTGTGTAGTAGTTAATACTTTTGGCTTCCGGAGCTTCATCACTCAACGTTTCGCCAACTGTTGCCGGCCTAATGTTGGCAACAAGGATACGCTTTGGAACCCAAAGGCATCGACCCTCCAAAAAGTTATGTTTTTGAAGCTTTTTTAAAATGACACCCTGGATCCTTTTATCTTCATAACTTTATGAACACCAATCATTCTTTCAATCACTTTCGAAATGAAATTTACGTAATCTCATTCCCGTATTAAAGTAATGTTCTTCTCTTCAAACGCCAGTATTACTATTTTCGTAAAAATTTTGCCGTATCAAATTTACTTAAATCTTAAATGAATTTGTTCACGCATGGCTAAAACAGGAAATACATTCTCACGGTTGACAACAATTTTGAAGGAAAATTTTCTAACAGCTTATATTATTTTTTGAGGCTCTTGGGAAATTATATCAATTCAGACATTTTACTTTATCGCTTCTCAAGCTTGAATAAAATCTACTTGGGAAGATTCAACGCACTTTTCGATGCACCCTGATTTTCGGCACATAAAAAATCAACTGAATGATTTTCCAATTCATTTGAATAATTACTGAAAATCAGAACTTCAAAAAGACTACTCTTGTGGTACTCTTGATTTCAATCGGTTTCAAGATTGGTAAATACGGTAAACTGATGTAGTGAACTTAAAAGTCGTTAAATTTATATACTTCCTAAACTGCGTGTCACAGATGTACTCACCATTTGGAGAGCTCTTTTTGTATATCTTCACGGCAACCACAAAAGTCAAGAAAAGCAGTGCAATCATGTTGGTCTCTTAGAGTGAAATAGAACTGGGCGTAAAAAGATGACGAACGCCGTATGAGCAAAACGGTTCTACTTCCCTCGCGTATCCTTTGGGTTTGAACGCGAACTCCCTTCGAATCAGATGCGTCCGTTCCACCTTTATATATACCCTTTTTGGGGGCACATGTTTGGCTTTCTTCCGCCTCCACGCACATTACGTGGGCACCTTCAAGGGCTCGTCTTTCGAATTTTCTAAGTCAATCAATAGGACCCGAAACGGACTCAAAGAAAATGTAATTTGATGACGCTGTAGAGGAGTTTTGGAGGTCGTCGCTCTAATATTGATTGACGTCTATTACTTATTAGCTAAACAAAAAATGTTGATTTCCTCATTTTGTGTTGGGAATATGATGGAAACGTGAAATAATTACACTTGTGTTTTTACAGGTGTTTTTTTACTTAGCGATAATGGAGTGATATATAATTTATGGGTATAAGATAGGGAACCTTTTTTCCACCGAAGGATTTCCATTTAGCATTTAGTCTTGTAAGAAAGGCCACACGTGAAACTGACAGGCCAGTCTTCTGCTGCGTGTTTCCTTTATTCATATGGTTTTTCATTGAAAATTAGAAAACAGATTGATTTGCCGAGTGAAGTGACAAATTAACATGTTCCACTTATCTGGTTACTTGGTGTTATTTGGAATATAAGAAAATAAAATAACTTTTATAAGAATATTTGTTTCAGGAAGTTATTATAAGGCCAAAACGTACGTACAAGTAAGGTAACATAAGCCTGAAAACGGCTAATTTCCCTCCTCCGGTGCAATGAATTAAGAGATAGTATTGAAAAAACTTTTTTTGTATGAGTTATTTAAAAACAAACTTTATTTATTTTTTATTTACATTATAAGAAGTATTTTATACAGTCTTGAAGTGTACTCCAAGTTTTTGAGATCTAATCTTGATTGGCGTACCTCTGATGAGCGTTCGAATTTAAATATTAATTGTACTGTACAATTTTTCTTCTATGCAATTAATATATTTACTGTATACCATTTTAAGAATTTGGAAGTTGTATCTATAGTGAGCCTCGTTCCTCTCAAAAGCCTTTTTGTAATTAATGGTGAAAAGGTTGAGAATACAATCAGCATTCCGGCAGACGACTTTATTAATAAACAAACTACATTTGATGCAAAGTCACCACTATTCAGGCAAAATTTAATATCAAAATATTGCTAACGCTCTTAATGAATTAAATTAATGGACGATTGAAATAATCATGGCCAATTTCAATGAAATCGTGGGCGTACAATCAATATTGATCATTTTATTTGTATGTTTATTGTAAAATTTATCTTCTCCTTTATTCTATTCCTCTTTGAGTTTCTGTCTTCTTGTCGCTAAACATAGAACTTTTTATACATTGCATAGACACTTTTTACAAAATAATGCATACAGACGTACATGAACCTTTAATATGCATAAATAAGCTTTCATATTTACAGGTGAAATGACCTCCCACGGCGGCCTATTTTATTCAAAAATACACAAATACTTTCCTTGTGAACTTCTTCCGCTCGGATCTACATATTTTCCAAAGATATTTTCAGTCATAACCTTATTACTTTATATTTCCGTTATTTCTCTTTGAATCTCATCCATAATGCCCAACCTTGGTCTTACCATCCCTGTCTGTGTACCTCCTCTGACATCTTATTCAAATTACTTAGTAATTCGGAAAGCTAATGCAGGCGTGTTCCTAATGGTGCTTCAATAAATGTCATACTCAAAACTTTTGTAACACTGACCCATCAATTAACTTTTGAGGGCCACTAAGATGACATATTATTGAAGAATGATGGTAAAAAAGGTATCGCCAAAAATATTTCCGAGATTTTAAATACGTTGTAATATAAAAATAGAGGAAATTTTATTTTATTTTGCATTCATAGTCGAAAACAGGATCGTAGTTATTATCTTCCAAAAATAATTTATCTCGAAGAAATGGATCGAAACAAATATCAGTTAAGGCGAAGGGAGCTAGATAATACAATAAGGACAAGCTTTGAAATAAAGAAAGTGATTTTAGACAAAGTCAAATATTTTCCGAAATGAAGCACATAAAAATAAATACTTTTAATTTTACATATCGAGCTTAGATTTGATTATAAAAAATAATTTAAAACATTGCGGGAGCTTTATTTTAGTCTTCTCCGTGGCTCTTTTATTTGGTGTATTTCAGTAGGAATAACTTGATGACGTGAAAACCTCCTTAAAAATCGTTATCCACAATTTGTTCTGTGTTCTTTGTTTGGCTGAGTGCCGCATATTACCAAACAAGGAATCTGAATTTATCAATATGGATTTCCTGATGTTTAAGATGAATTCGAATAGGTTTAATTAAATTTCCATTACAAATATGGAAGAAAAACGTTATGGAATATATTTATATATATATAAATATATTCCATAACGTTTTATATATATATATATATATATATATTTGAATGATAACAGTTATCTTAACTACTTAATACCCTAATTCATTGCTTTATTTTCCTATAAGTGAGCTAGCTGTAAAACATTTTCTTAGTTACAAGGTTTCTGTACGGTATTTATTCCAGAGGAGCGTTAGGGCTCCAAACCAACATCAGCAATCAATTATTTTATGACGAAGTAAAGCTTTACTGGGCAATATGAGGAGTAATGTAGTTTCTTCTTGCTTTCCTTACTAAGACAGAAATTAATAAAAGCAGAAAATGTCTGTATAACTGCAATATATAAGGATGTACATGAATATATATGGATAACCTTTCAAAGAATGTGATATGGAGTGTTCAAGATGAGTGGCATTATTCATCATCATTCGTTGCAGTAGAAAAGTACTACACAGCCATGACCAGGGCTGAGAAAAATTTTTAAAAACCTAGTTATTGTGGATCATCTGGATCAAAGGGCAAATCAATACTATTCCATCCATCAAGGTATTGAAGCAGGAAGAATAAGAGATAAAAAATGAAGCATCATAAGAAATCCAATTTTGATGTATCATTCTATTTCTAGAGCGGTGTTTTAGGATTCAAATACAACACGGAGGATTTGTTTTCTCCAGGATTTAGAAAGTTGAGCACCGATGATTTGCCATCACTTCCTTAAGACTTTATCGTAAACAGGTGAACTGGAATGGCTTCCTTTGTGTAAGAAATGATTAGGAGTTATTTTATTTAGTTATAGTATCGAAATAGTCCATAGTATTCGAAACTTGAGAATTCTAATCTTTAGGGAAACGTTTGTGAGTAAGAGTATTGAACTAGGATTCTAGTTCTACATTCTTGTTATTCTAAATTTACATTCAGATCAAATAAATTGCTATGCACATCTATGGGAAAATCCGGAAGAGTATAGAAATGTTCAAGGTAGAAAACATATCTAAAATACACACAATTGTATCATGTCTCTAAAAATCATATTTGAATGCTCTTGAAATTGATTAAAGGTAATAATATAATTGTTAATGATACCCATCAGTCGCACACAATTCCATATTTAGCAATTATAGTTTTCAAATATTCTCTGCTTTTCGAATTGTTCTGGTAATCTGCGTTTCCTCATGTTCCTTTTTAATTTCAAAACAAGTTATAATTTGCAGCAATTTTGTTCGTTCAGAATCGTGATTGAATATCTGTATACCATATAAGAACAACTGAGAGATAAGGAAAGGTAATTTTCATATTTTATCCATGCACAAATTGAGTTCCTTCATTTTTCTTTGAATGGAGAAATGTATTTTGTGTAACATGAAAAACTGGTTTGCGAAATGTTCTCATGAGCAGGTTGGAGAAATTTTAACCTTAATATCGTCTACATCTGAGTTACCATTTACTTTAGCATTGTTTTTATTCATTTCATAAACGCTGAATTACTACAGCTAGCTGTACAATTTTCGGATGCGTGTCATATTTAGAAAATACAGCACAGGTGTTCTCAGATCATCAATCTGCTTTCTTATCACCTAGTTTCAACTCGTAGTCCAGTTTATTTGTTTTGCTTTTTCATTATTAATTTATGTCATGCCATTTATGATCTCGATCATTACAGCATGTTCATTTTCTTATTTCCTGGCTCTTCATTTTGCTTTGTCTCTCCAAATTTATTGTAAAGTTAACTTTTCTTGTATACTATACATTGCTGCATTCGTACCATATTCTCATTCAATTAAATTCGAAATTGAATGCTTGATATTATGCCTCTGCCTTTACTTATCATTTAAATATTATGAACTACCAAAGAAAAAGTACTTCTAAGGATGAAGTATGTGAAAAATTGCTGCGTTGCATATTAAGTAATAGATCAAATATTCCCTGCATTTTTGATGTTTCACCGAGATATTTCACCAGTATCCAAGTCCGCGTCTTTAGGAACGAATTACTTAATAGCGGTTTATATTTCATAATTTTATTAAATAAGGGTTATATACATTTCATTCTATTATGCATATTATTTACAGAAAAGGGTCAACTATTTACATATTTGTTTTCGAAGATGTACAGAATTTTTAAAACATATGTTATCACCATAGACAAATCCATTCGACACTATAAACTACCAGATGTCCAAAATTTAGAAGTTTGCCATTTCTTTACCCCTCCTCTGGCAAACGAAACCTAGCAAGCTGACTGGAATCACATATTCATTCTTGCGGTAAGCCAAGCGAACTGCTCTGCTCGGTTAAAACATTTAATGCGAATACCGTATCACTTCACTCATCACTGCTGAGAAACCGTTGGATTCGAGTCTATTTATTCAGTACCTTGAATCCAACGAACTTCCACCAGATGGCACCTTTCCAAATTGGTTTTGAATTGAAACGTGTTGGAGCACACCCCTACGTGTATTGTTGACTACTTTCTAACACTATTTCCGTCAGTCTAACCATCCTTTTGAACCTTGAATTCCTACTCTACAAGAAAATAATCCTCCATAACTCGTGTAGTTTAGACTTTAAGTGAATTAAGTTAAATTCCGGAGGACATTATATCCTGAGATTATGAGCGCTCGTAGCTTATTTACTTCCGCCATCTTAGATAGAAATTCGCGGAAGAAAGCAAATGTAAACAAAGCGTGTGCAAAGCGCTCGGGCAGGCGTTCCGCGCTAGAAAGGATTATGGGAGATTGGATTGCGTTGATGCAACTGACAGGTGGCAGCGCATTAAGCGTGCAGTCACGAGTTGCTGGCCCACCTCGCAACCGGAAGTAACCCCCACGTGACACCCTTCGCCCCCCCCTCACCACGCGGAGGAACCCACCTCGAGGGGATTTTAGTATTTTTTTGTGTTTTTGTTTTTTTTAAATTTTTTTAAAGTTTTTGATTTTTTTATTTTAAACTATTTTCTATGGGACCATGATTCCTTTAAAGCCGTATCCATAAAGGAGGGAAGAGATCGAGGATGGTAGGGTGTGTCTTGATGGAGTTGATGGCACAAGATGGCGGGCGAACCACACTCTCGTATTTTTTTCATTCTGCAATCTCTCTCCGCCTCCAGGGGCAATCGCGGCGGATGGAGTTTATGCCGTTTCCTGACGGAGGCGGGAGAAGTCTTCGAAGACGATGTTGTCGTCGTCGTCGTTGGTGTAGCAGGAGTTCTCATAGCGAGATCGCTCGATGGACTTGGCCTTCTTGGTGGCGGCGGCCTTCTCGCATTCTTCAGAGCCTGTGGAAAGCATATGTCGCGTGTATGATAAGCATTTAAGTTTCCTTCAATGTACCAGAAAGATATACTTTTTACTAATTTAGGAATAGGTTACTTAAGTCAACTGTTTACAGTAACCAACTTCTATCATTGTTAAACTTAAAATTTCACTCCATGACACACGTTACAGAAATTCCAATTGAGTGAACTGAATAAGGACGGGTAAATGATCAGTTTAAGTTGGTCATGTCATAGGAATAGTCATCAATGCAAACAAGAATTTATTGCAAATACTCCGAGGAAGGAAAATATTGCAGTAGGACGTTTATCATGCTAAACTTTTTTTATATTTGTCGGTAATGAGATATTATGCTGATTTGCCGCTAATTAATTTCACGGTAATTTAATGCATACTGTTTCTCAATGGGCTTTTTCCAAAGTTATATATGGCGTATTTGTTGAATTGATTGACTTTGATTTGCAGTAATGTTCCTTGCATTCTTTTAATTCCTAGTATATATTTTTTCAGCATTAACTCCATTAATTATATTAGTTTTGTGTTTAAATTCATGTGATCTCCGAAATCTCAACCATCAATGGCCAAAGGGAATTAAGTTCTGTAGTTTGATACTGAAATGTTTCGGACTCGAAGATTCTAGTCAAACAAATCACGATATTGAGATTTAGATTCAAGTATTTTAGATGGCAAGCACAATATATCGTAGTCCACGAAATGCATTGTAAAAGAGGTTTGAGTTTCCTCACAAAATATCCGCTGGCTCTTTACCTGGAGCTGGGTGCAGAAGCTTGAATGGAACATCAGTCTGGAGCTCTCCACCAAGAGTACCGCAGTTCAGAACCACTCGGACAGAGTAAGAGATGACAATACCCATGTTCTCAGATGGAGCCTTGCCTTCAGCGACCATGGTGGAGGAGGCCAAGTTCACATCTTCGTCCTGCGAAATAGATTGTCATATTGAACTCATCAAAATCCAGGACCTGGTTAATCGTAATTTGGTTTGTTGCAAAGTTAGGTGAATTTTTTTCACAGTTACGTTGCTCAGTTAGGTAGAGATAAAGAAGGCGAAAAAATGGTTACTTCCAGATGCGTATCCTCATCTTATAATGAGTACGGAGGCTAAGATTTTTGATAGTTATATTTCTCATTAAGTTTGCGAAACTGCTCGAAAGGATGTCATTCTTTATCCTGATATTAACTTCTCATTTTTAGGGCAGGTCCCATGATTCCGTCTCATCTTTAAAATATTCAGCGTTACATTTTTTTATCCTCTAAGATATCGTATGAAAAATTAATTGAACATTTTTCTTCTGAATTAATCAAATATGAATTATGATGTATGATGATGCATTTAACTATTTCTAATTCCTTGATTGATAAAATAAAAATTAAATAAAAGTTCCGTTCAAAAATTTCAGAGTCCGTTTAACTCTGGCAAACGAGAATGAGTATGCATTTTGATATCGGACCTTGAGGTGTCCATCCAAAGCAATTCCTCGGCGGTCCTTGTTGGAGGCAGCAAGTGGCACCAGGTAGAAGGACTTGGTCAGGGAAGCTCCAGGGGTGATGGGGCATCCCTCGCGGGTTTCCAGGCTAGCAACGTGCTTGGAGAACTGTGCGTTCACCATAGTGACCTCGCAGTGCTGGACGACAAAGACCTAATGGGGGAGGTAATTGATGACGGAATTAAGTAAATCCTCCCTTTCGGTCTGAATATCATAAATAATGAGTCAATTAATTCCTCAACCTTGATGTTCTTGACGGATTTGCGGGAGTTGTTGGTGACGATGATGTTGGGGCAGACCTTCTCGCCGTGGTAGTAGATTTCCTTGTCAAGGGTGACCTCAAGGTTGATCTTGCCCTGAGAGAAAGTGAATCCCTTGGAGACAAGGGAGCTTGGAAGTCGGTTGACTCGGCTTGGTGGAGCATATTGCAGCTGTAAATGGGCAAAGAGATTGATATTTCAAAAACTTCTGCACAGTTTTGTCTCCTCGCGAATAAAACCCGAAATAACCGCAAATATATCTCCTCGTATAAGCGAAATTCCTTCAAAGTCGAATCCTCTCTATTGGATAGAGTGTGTTTATAAGAAAAGGAGATGTGTATTATTTGAGAAAGCTCTGTTTTCCGTGAGAGGGTTTTCCGTGTCTCACTTGTTTTCGCTCTACAGTGGTCTAGGCGAACCTTATACAGCTTCGCTTACATCTTTCCTGATCCTATTTGGCAGATTAAAGAACTACTTCTTAGCATTCCTTGTGGCATGCTTCTTCAAGCGTGTCGCTTATAGCGTTTTTAATGCAAAGTAAATGGATTAGTGAAGGTAACGATGACTAGTACATGTATATTCATATACGTAGTGAGTGGAAAACATATCTGAAATCTTTTTTAAATTTGAACACATACAAATATTGCATCAACAATATTCAGAATCACTCTGTTATATTTTAGTTTGAGAAACCCAAAAAGCTTCTAAATTATGCGTTGATATTTTAGCGGCTCCTATTCTGAATTGTCATTAACCCGTATTTTAGCAACATTTTAATGTTTTAAGCTCTTATTAATATTTATATGTTTGACTATAGTGGCTAAAAGTGTTTATGTGTTAAAATTTAATTTATTTCATTCCAATCTTCCTTATATTTTTCGCAGATGAGGTCCCAGGGTACTCTTCAAATGTAAATCTTAATTCACAATTTTCGGAAATATACTCTCATTTAAGGCTCGAAATAGAAGGTTTTTATCACGATTTGCAATTGAGTATTTAGCAAACGATAGCAGATCCATTTGATAACCAGTGCAATGTATCGCACGTTATGAACTTAATATATGTGCCAATTTTTTCCAAATATTGTCTACCACCGTTCCATGAAAAAACATTTTTCCTTTTCGACTTTGGTCGAATCGTAAAATATCGTCATATAATAATCAATAATTTACTGATCAGTTATGAGAGATATTGGGGTAAAATATTTTTCCCATATACCGTGAATCATATAAGGGAAATAATCTCTAATTTTTACATCTAGACCTCAACTGATTTTATGTATTGTTTATCAGCCTTTGGACGACTCATTATCCGCGAAGTATTTACTGATGTAAAAACAGTATTAAAGCTGATCTTACTAACTCTCTGACATGCTCAACGAAACAATGTTTGAATCAATAAAATGGTGAAAGTGACAAAATTGGTTGATTCTTGTTTGGTCAACTTCCAAGATTATATAGACTAATGAAGATCGATTTTAACCTTCTCTTAAGCTTAAGTCGTTAAGATGCTTGGTTCTCACCTTCTTGATGGTGAGAGTGAGAGAGGACCTCTTATGGTTCTTGTCTTCAGAGGACTCTCCGACGTAGGTCCTGATGGCGTATTCCACTCCCAGAGGCTTTCCAGACTCGTCCTCTCCAGCCTGGAGGGTGACGGAGGATGGGGAAGCCGTTGGGAAATGGAAGGTGAAGGGGTAAGCGTTGGGACCTAGCTTTTTAATGAGCTTCTCCTGTAATGAGAGCGGAAAGGATCGTGATTTAGGAGATGGAAATTAAGTGACAAGAGGTGATTATTTCTGTAAATAATGCCAAAAAATTAAAACAGAAAAAAACAATTCGCTACCCTCAATTTTGGAGACGTAAAAATACGAATTCTGAGAATTTATGGTAGATGGCGTTCATCAAAGGTGAGATTTTAGTTAAAGATTCATTATAGTTGTCGCCTTTTCTTTCAAAGATATTTTTAAGATTCAAAATTCTAATGTAAATTATTTTGAAATTATGGTCAAATCTGCTTTTTAACCGATTCGTGCGTTGCTATCGCATGATGAAACATCAAATTTCAATCCGTGAGTCTTATATAGGTGGTAATAGTTTCCCATTTATAAACTTTGTAAAAGAGCATGTAAAAAAAGGGCAGGATATGAATTTTATCGAGAAGGGATAGAAATATAAACATTTTGCTCACGTTGGTTCAATTCTATGAAAAGATCGAATTCAGAGTGAGTAGAACTTAAGGTCTCAAATGTTTCAAGATGCCAAGGGAATATCGATTTTCGTTATTTCCAGAATATCGAGAATTGATCAAAGGGTGTTTTTTTAGAATTTACTGGCACACAGAAACTTTGAGAAATAAATAGTCATTGTAAAATAATTACTCATATACTTAAAATGACCACTATTCATTGTTTCGATGGGGGATAGTGTTAATAGGTTGTTCAGAGAAATGCTTAAGGTCTTAATTCTTACTGATTCATTCCGATTGTTAGTGGCGTTAATACCTCGATCCGATGAATCTTTTGGAAAGATATACTTAGCTTGAGATCAAAGAATCATTTATTATAATTATAGCTAATTATAGGAGAATTAGAATAGTGTACTTCACCTGCATTGTTGTGAGCTGTTGAGACTGTTTGTCCTTGGAAGGGACGATCTGCGCTTTGGCGAGGCACATTTCTTTACTGAACTTGACTCCCATAACTTCATCCTCTTCTCGCCCGTAGCGGTACGTAGTCGTCAGCTGAAGAAGGGCGTAAAATATTAATGAATTACCGTTCCCGAACGAAAGGTCAAACGGTTTTATATCGGTAAAGAAAAGATGATCGACAGACTTGAAAAATGCACTCTAAAGGTATCTTTGAATCAAAGATGATTCTCAGGGAAGATACATTTGAACTGCAACTATTGCGTGATTTATGGTAATAATTATCATAAGTCGTTGCTTAGCTTGCTTTAAAATCATTTTTGAAAGATTTATAACAATTTTTAACAGATTTTTTAGCAAATTTTGAAATGACACTGTGCATTTCATGAGTATAATAAGTTAAAATTTAAAATTGTGATTTCAGGATAAATACGAATTCAATTCAGCAATATCTTTGCATTCTTTTCGAAATAAGTGGACTCTCATTTCAAATAATTTGAATTTTAGTGAACGAAAATTATATCTCTCGCAATTTGATAAAAAGTTCGAATTGAAACCGTTTCATAGTTCTTAAACAGCTTTATTTCGACATTTAATATTATGTTTGCATTATCCATAGCGTTACTTATGTTATTTCCGTTCGACTTTTGAATGATTTTACATTAAAATAAGATTGCTCATTTGCCTGAAAATCACTACGATTTAACAGAACGATATTTTTATACCAATTTATGTTATTTTACCTGTCCGTAAACTTTGCGTCCTTTAAGGTAGTCGCTTTCCACGACAACGACCCCATCGATCGGGTCAACAGTGTCCAGGTGGTCAACAAAGTCACGCTTGCCGAGGTAGACGGTGACTTTCCCTAATAAAAAGGAAAGAATATTACAGTGTCAACAGATCATGTGTAGCAGATTGAAATTTTAAAATGGTCCTATCCTAAATCCGTTCACCGAACACCATATAAAAATTTCATTATTTCACTTACATAGAGCTCAAGAATGATGATTCCGTTTATTTTGCTATACATATCGCTACATCATAGAAATCCACTGACATTATATATTAATATAAAATTCCAAATAAAAGCAATTTATATGTTTAATATTCCATTTTTTGGTTAAATCTTTCACAAGCCCATCGAAATTGATAGAAAAATCTGAACTAATCAAGCAAATAGTGAGCTAATGAGTGAGCTTAGAATCAAGAGATTATTTGGAATATACATGTTACTTTGTTTAATTATGCTATATAAATTAAATCCGCTTGATTTATCTATTACCTCTCTCTTTGAATGATATTATATAAAACTTCCAAAATACATCTATGGAGTCTAAGCTAGACCTAGAGAAATTCTACGGCCACTATATATCAAACGATTCAGAAATTTGTCCGGTTTTCCAATCCCTATTCCAGTTGATTGTTCTAGTTTACTTTTCACTATTCCAAAAAACTCTGTTTCGACGTAACTATTTTTGTTAGGATATGAAACTATCGAGATTAGAAAATCGTTCTAAATTGGTCAAGTTTCGCTCATACTGTAAACAAAATGACAGTTTTAATTTTAGGATGCACCGGCATACAATTATGCCTAAGTCTATCGTCGTGCATATCATCGTATTGTATTTTGTACTCTTAGCTGATAAATTTTAAACCTCAAGATCAAATCAAACTAGATCAAATCAGACTAGATCAACTAGATCAAAACGTAATATTACATTCGATAAAGATTCATTGTCCTGCGTTCAGTTTACGTTCATATGTGCTAGACTCAACGTTGCCTGAAGTTTTATAATTTACAACTAATAATTGCATTAGCGTGTATGCGCCAAATTTTTTTATCATAGAAAGTTTGCTTTTTAAATAAGATGAGAAACTTTCAAATCAGGCCAAGGTGGATTAAATAGCTCCATAAATAACTATTTTACTAACATCTAATACATGGTCGGTTATCGCAAACCTTCATTTAGTATTCCTAAGATTTCTAAAGAATTTAAATCCCCGCTAACATTCATTCCTATATGAATTACAAATATTGATGGGAAAATTAATTGGATATATGAAGAATATTGGCGATATTATATAAGGTGGAACAAAAGTAAAATATAACTATTAACAAATAAGCCGTTAATTATATTATAAACATTATGCGAATGTCTCAAACAAAGATTCGAGCATATTTTCACGAGATTTTTATATATAATAACCCAAAACGCTCCTTCTTCGGAAACTTTTTTGTATCACTCCCGATAATCTATCAGACAAAATCATTTTGTAATTAATTCTGCCTCTATATAAATTAATTATTTCACTCCAGGATTCCATGGAAAGTAAAAACATCCTCTGAATAAAATTCCGCTGAATTGAAAAATTAAATAAATTATTTCTGATACGATTAAAAAAACTATTTAATTCAAGACGGGTATTATTTTTCTAGATTCATGAACAACACGAGAGAAGAAATGCTGATGGGCTAAAGTAACTTGTTATAAAATATTTTATAGATCGCGGGAGAATTCAATGCTCAAAACTTAAAACATTTCAACAATTCCGATTATCAAGAGTAAATTTAATGTTTTTGCACGAGCTAGCGATGCTCTCAATTATTTCCAAATTTCTATCTGAAACCAAGAGAAATATTTCGATTCGAAATCATTCGAGCATTATAAGATCTGAATTCCAGTCCTAACGAGTTGACTGCCTGTGAAACACCTTAGTGACGAAACTGCGGGAGCAAGAAATATTCTGCAGTGCACTCACCATTTGGAGTTGTTTTCTTGAAGACTTTGACGGCAACCACGAAAACCAGGAACAGTATAGGGATCATGAGGAATTATTTGAGCTGTTTCTCACAAGGAAAGTAAACGAAGAGGACTCGAAATTTTATCGAGAGATGAAGATGTAAGATCTCAAGAGCAATGCGAGTATTTCCTCTGTCTACTTAACCTTCTGAGTCGCAGAAGATTCACCCTACGGCGCACAAGACGTCGTCGGTAGCTTATATACCTTGCTCGAGGATGCAGATGTCGGGCTTTGCAGACGCCACCCTCCCCTGCGTCTCCCCACCACCCCTCTACTTGCTTCCAACCCCTTACTTTAGAGCAAATGGGGGAAGGAGACAGGCACGTTAGTTAAAGGCGTAAAAGGTTTTTGAAAAGAGAAGTATAACTGGATATAGGGGCACACTCACGTTGTAGAACACAATTGGATTACTCGGCGGAAAGAGACCAGCAAAACCGCTTTCCGAGAAGTCTTTGCATTTATTTGTCGTGAGTCACAGTTTCAGTGTGCGAAAACGTGGTCCAGATGACAATAGCGGATTTCTGCTAGAAACAACTGATATTTCTGCCAATAAAATCATGGAGATAAATTTGTCCGAAATATTGGTCCACCGGTGACGTAACCTTAATGACTATCGTTCAAAGAGTGAGTATGTTTTTATCCTCACCTTAAGCTCTGGAACCAAAATTTGCAAAACGTTCTTTTTTTGCGAATTTTTGAAATTCGGCACCTCGTTGGTAATAAGCAACTTTTTATTTGATCTTCCCGATATGAAATAAATGAATGAACTATAGTGAATCAATGAAGATGAAGCAATTCAGTATTCCATAATTTCCATAAGAATACATTAGAAAATCGGCTTCAAGCATTCTTTTTTACTAAAACATTCACCTTTAATTTATCAACTTGCAAACTTTAGACCCGAAAAGCAGGAAATTCTGCAAAGGATCTGATTCTATTCATGAAATGTAGTTTTCGGAAAAGTTGATGAAACAAATAGATTTTTGGGAAAAAATCTCCAATTTTAAAAAGACTCTCACTGGAGATTTTCTCCATTAAAGACATTACTGGATTCTTTTTGACTCTAAATGAGAACTTATGGAATATAGATTCATAGTAAATGCGTTTGGAATAAAATAGTATAACATTTAATAATAAAATTTTCATAAATTGGTGAATAAAGAAATTGTCAATGTCCATATGCGAACATGAGGAATATAGGCCTATTTCTAATACATTGGGAAAAATAATTTAATATTCAATTTCAAAATGTATTTAACGTTATATCCATTTCTTAGGGGAGAAACAATTTTTAATTGTAAGAAAATATATTATTTTTAGTTAGGGAATAAATTTCATTCATTGGATTTCTTATTTGTAATAAAAAAGTTCTTTACTTGCGATACTTAAATTAAAATGACTATACTTCGATCTGCAGATACCATTTCAATGTCAAAATTTCCACGTAAGCTTTAAAATAAAGACAATAAAAAGAGGATAAGGTTAGGTTACAGAGGATATAAAAAAGGTAATAAGAAAGCAAACGGAGATACTATGATATCATGTGAAATGGTCAATTATCTTCTCTATAAAAAAATCCCTCTCTTATATATGATTTTTAAACTCCTCATTGAGTATCAACACTTCATGTAGATTATATTAATCATAATGATAAATCGAAGCCGGGGTGAAGAAAGCATCATGATCATGAATGCCGAAAACTTTAAAACCTTGATTTGTAGATTATATTCTAATTTAGACATCTTTAAATTTATATTTACGTCGTCTATTCATTATAGAAGCTTGGACTTAAGAGGTTTATTTCTTTCTCAAAGAAAACTTTAATGAGCATTAAAAATGGTAAGTACCATAGCGCAACATTCCAATAGGGCTTAAGCCTAACAAAGCAGTGTATAATCCGGGTTATGCGTGGTCAAAGCATCAACTCCAACTTTACATTACCACCCTCTTCCAGACCGAAAATGGATCAGCTTCCCAATTTTTTTTACGATGCTCAGTAATCATGATGACTCTCTCCGGAGATCGAGCCTAGTACAACTTCCACTTAAGACGAAAGCGCTATTCACTTAATTTTCAACATGATTATAAATTTTAAGTGATTCTGTAAATGATGAATGTATTATAACAAAGTTTCCATGAAACAAAATCCAATAAATTTTAAGGTAGCCACTGCCTTATACGAATCAGTAAAAGTTTAAAATGTATTTTGTGTGGAAACTTTGTTTTATCCAATATCTTCACCGTCATGTCGTAATTCAACAGTTTCCCTGAATTTTAAGGAATTGTATCAGTTTATCATTCAGGAGTTTAATGGTTCCTTTAAGCTCCTTTTGTTCCCTCCTATATAATCTCACTGATTGTAGTTTATCTGATTTCCACATCTTTGTTCGCTACAATTTTTAATTCTTCTAGGCTTAAACATCATATATCACCAATTAATTATCAACGATACATCATAATCTACACTGCTGATTTATTCGTGATTTACGATGTAACCCTTCACTCATTTTCTCTTGTTTCTGAGATTTTGTTGAGCTGAAATATTTTTGGCAGATAATAAGGGCGCTTGAATATATTAAATATTTCAGGCTCCCTCCATTTTTTAATTTCCACCTCCAATCCGATTCCACTGCGTTTTGCACTGTAAAACTGGAACTTCTCAATTTTTTGTTCCAGTGAACATTCAACTGATAACTGCTTGGTAAATAATTTAATACGTTTCGAATTAAAAATTACGCTCTTGTTTTTATCAATGGAAGGCGTTCGTGCAAGTGGGAAGCCCGTAAAAGACGAGGTATTTCCTTCGAACGTGTGGCCAGGGACATTGCAACATACGCTATGTGAAAATGGAAACTGAGGATAGAATTTTTCCTTCAGTACAGTTTCATTGTACCGGAAAACATTTTTGTATGAGTTCTTTCTTTTGTATGATTTCTTTTTAACTCAAGTTATCTCTTACTTGAGGAACATCTTCAAGTAATAGTATTAGAGGACAAATATAGAATGAGTTGGATTAAGTACATGCACATGAGCAAATTGAGAAAAATGAAGGAAAGTAAAATTAGCTCGTGAGACTAACATTAACCATCTGCATTTAAAATTCTATTTCCAAGAAATCTCTTATAAATTAAATAAGAGAAAATTATTATAAAATATTTATCAAAGGAATATCTCATATGGCCTAAAGAGAGTTTAACTTGAACTTATTTATAATGAGCATATATTACATATATTAAATAAATCCTAATTGAATTTCCTGGTACAAATGTTTGCAGTGATCAAACAAAGAGAAAATAAAATTAACTGATTCGAACGCATCAAATAAATAATCTGATGACAGACAACTCTCAGCGAAAAGGAGTCATTCAAATGAATAGTATACCTTAACCTATGATACAGTTTGGTTTACTTCATGTGCCTGCCAAGGAAAATGGTACTCGAAATATCTAATAATATTTCTATGTGAATCAAGGTAGCAAAGTAAAAAAGTACTGTAAGGATTGCTATCCCAGTTTTCTCATAATTTTCCAAATACTTAAAGCGATGCGATAATTTTAGAAAGGTATAGTTTAATTTCAATTCTAAAGTTTCGCTTTAAGCTAATGAGTTTTACATATTTTATAATCGTGAATTCTATTCCGGTAAAAATTTTCTTTGTTTCTTTATCTGTTACCCATTGCTAATAAGCAACAACATAAATATGTTTTCATTAATATTCTTTAATTTTTAACATACATGGTAGTGAGATATGATAAGCCTTTGGGGATAAATCTCTACGAAAATGTATGTCTTATAAGAAGATACAGCTAAGCTATTCAATTTGGTCAAACACATACAGGAAACAACCCCTTAAAAAAACCTAGGGTGGCACTTTTGCCACCTCCATTCCATTGGAAAATATACTTTTCGTTTTTTCCCATAAATGAGGTGTTATTATTTGCATGTTAACCAATAAAAATCAGATTGAAAACATTCGACCAAACATTTGTCGTTCCCCGGCAAATCCTAAAACGTATAATTCCAATGAGAACATTATACCGAGATACAGGTGTTAATTGGAAGTATTGGCCTTCAAAGGGTAAAATTCGCCCATGAAAAAAGACGGCATTATTATCACCATTATATACTCTGCAAGTCATTAATCTTAGAAAGAAGGAAATTATTTTTAGACTCGTGAAAAGAGATGGGTGAGACCATTTAAATATCCTCACTACTTTATTAAATGGAGATCGAAGAAATAAGAAGAAATCGTAGTGAAGATATCGGTGTACTCAAAGCCCTGAACTTCATAAAGACTGATGGAATGAGACTCCGTCGCGGGAAAATAAAAATTTTCGTTTCATACAAAAATATTAGAAAGTGAGACGGGTAAAATTACATTAAAAATATTTTTCATATGAGCTCGCGTTGCCACAAAATCATCGGATGGTGTTTTCATCCGATACCTTATAATACTTCGTTTCATATCTAACAAAATTTTCATTTTTTTTAATCGCTTAAAATGGATAGGGGATTTTATTGAAATTTGCATTGGAAATTTAACTGAATGACAGATTAGACTATGCTACTTCGAGGCCAAATATCTAGATCTATAAAGAAATGTAACAGTTAAAAAATTAATTAAAATAATTATATCTAACATAGTTTTAATTGCATTTTTCTTTGTCAATTGAGAAAATTCTTCTATCACTAATCAGCACGTTGATATTACTGAAGGAGGCCCTGAATCGATAGAATTTGCCGGTTCGGTAGAAGCAAACAAAAAAATTTACAAACATATTTTCTTTAAGTGTTAGGAGAGCAGAGGGGAAGGATGTGCTGGAGAAGTGTCGTGTACGAAAAAGCTGATGGGAAGTTAGTGAAGTTAGATCTTCCATCAAGTGGATAACGTAAATGTAAAACATAATAGTAATATACCTCCTCGTTATCATCAAATATGTTATCGATGCGATAATCATGTTGTACTCTTGGGCTAAAATTGAAGTGTAATACTCCCTACAAACTATTCTTACGAACAATAGAGTTTTATGTTTGCTGTTCTTTCGGTAATTACTAATTATAGTAATGTTAAAGTCCAAGGTAAAGGTAACCGCGAAATCCCATTGGGGGATTTGGACTAGAGTTAAGTAAGGTTTAAGGCTAGGCTTTTACATTTAGTGACAGGCATCGACTCCCACACCGCCTTAATGGCATTTCTAAGCCCCGCTACCTCATAATTCAGATAACTACCCATCGCGATGCTGTGTGAAAACGAAAAAATGACGTTCACCAGCAGGAATCAAACCTGGGAACTCTCTTAAATGGATAGCGAACGCGTTTCCCGCATGGCTATTCGGAATTCCAACAAATTTCTGTATAATGGAAAATTAGAGTAGCTGGGAATTGGATGTTGAATTAATACATATATTTCACTTTGTTAAAATTAATTTGTCGATTATCTTACTTATAATCAGTCAGAGAATAGGAAAGTCTTCGGCATCCGAAATATAAGGTTATTCGCTTTTTCCTGTAAAAGCCTACTAATTCGTTGGCGATTTGTCTAGTCGTCCCCATTTAGATAGAATACCCTCCGTAAGTCTTGTGAGACAGAGAATCAACAGCGTTAATCGCAAATGTCCTTTCCTAGGAATCATCTCAAGTGGAACTTGTAAGGGATCCGATGTTTTCATCCTTCTGGCAAATAATTTACACCGTATATAGACCATTGTATTCCGCTTCAATCCCATTTCATTAATAGGAAAATTAATGGCAAACTCTTTGGAATGTTTCGATAAGATAAAACCAAATATAACATCGCCAACAATTTTTGTATTTTTTTATATTTTTAATTTCGATTCCTATTAAATTTAATCGATAAAATAGATTTTTAGCCACAAATTTTGTTCGATATTCTAATTCCGTTTTCCAGCTCTCGTTTATTGAATAGTGAACACGAAATTTGAATTTAATGTGGAAATGAAAGACGTAAAGTTAATATGAAGCTTTCCAAACTGTTTTCTTTTACAAGTAGTTGATTTTTCCAAACTTCCATTTATTTATTTTTGTGTTTATTATTTAAATTAATGATATTAAGCTGTCACATCATGCGATTGAGAACGCCGAGTCATTTAGAATTGTGACGCCTTCAAATTGTTATTTGCTAATTCTAACATTCGTTCGATAGTATCAAACAAAACAGCGTCAATACTGAAGGAAGCCTTACATGGTTTGAATTATAGGCGTACTTAGGCTTTACCCTTGCATCTCATTAGTATGCTCTATTTTCCTTTACTTATTGTTCCAAGAGAAACTCTCGGCACATGAGCCATATTCACCTCGTGTGGTGAAACCTAGTACAAATATTACTATAGCGGCATAAGATGAACTTTTTAAATGCCGTTGTGAGTTTTATATAAGGTGGTAAGTCTTGTAATGTTCCTGGTACTATACTCTGATGAATGGAATCTTTTCATTTGTCAAGTGGTACAGGATAGAGGAAAAAGTATCTTTCATTTTTCCCAGTGGTGATTTTCCATCATGGCTGTGAGTAAATGAAAGCTATCGAGGTGTGAGTGAATAATTGCATTAATCAAGATCTCTCATAACGGAATGCCAAGAAATTTTACTTATAGAGTCACTGTGCTTCATTTAAGTGAACATGTTTTTGGCTCAGTGAGGAAAGCAACGGCAAACTACCTCACTCCTCATCTTGCCTAGTGAATCTCATTCCTCTCTGTAAGCTCTTAGTAGCTCATGCCAGAGGGGGTGAGGCACCAACCGGCCTTCAGGCTGAATACTTTACAGACAAGTCTTGTAATAAAAACTAGGTCACTTAGAAAGCTCGATTGCTCACTACAAAAGGTAAAACTTGGAGAGCCGAGAAGGTGCTAAAAATTATCATTAATTTCTGATGTCGTCTGGTCATGATGTTTGTATGTAATATCTCCTAAGCAAACCTTAATTTTTAACGTAAACTATTTGAATTTTAAGGGTTGAACTCTAAAATTATCTGATTCTCATTATCTTTGTAAGCTGATATGAAAAATCGGATTCGTGTAAAAATAATAGGCAGTCGATGAATTGCATAATTTAAATCTTATAGATTTGGTAGTCTCTATCTTAAAAAAATTATTCTATCTTATTACCGTTTGAGATTAATGATAAGTAAAATAGTATTTTTAAATAAATATATTGCATTGTTGACAAATGAATAAGAAATCAAATTTAACAGCATCAATCAAAAATAAAAATCCTATTCGATCTTTATAATGGATTCCAACCGTTTTGGACACTATCTGGAGATTTTTTACAATTGTTTTCATATTTTTCGGAATGATTTCCATGCTCTTTGTTCCAAATTCACGAGGTCTTTCTCCGTTTCCTCATCTCCTGACGCATTTTTGACGTGTTTTTCTCACGTGTCTCTGCACACTTTTCTTATCCTCTTCTCACTACTTGGGCTTCAACCCATGCACACTTTGTTTATCAGTTCGTTTCGCAGTTAAATTTAGTTTCTTCTCACGAGATTCGGCATCTATATCTATGTATTAGTGTGTTATTTGTATTTCTGTATGACGCAGAAGACAAGTTCATAAAGTTTCCTTAATTGCAAGGAAGCAGCGGTCCGTCAGTATCTTCCTTTTTATTTGTACAACCTAGGAAGAAAACCTCTCAATTCATGGCATCTATGAAAAATTTACAGAAACTTTTTTCACCATCTTATCTGTAATTGCTGCATTTTTACTTAGGTTAACAAAAATTAAGTTTTTGGATGAAGTTACAATATTATTTTAAATGAAATAAAAGTCAACATGCCGAAAGCTTTTCTATTTAAATTAAATTTTCTATTTTTAAGTTCATGATAGTTTTAGTTTTAACTTGCTTACATTCTAGAATAATTATCAGTAAACTGTGAAATATTTTAAGTTTTCTATTTCTCAAATGTGCCTCTCGGTCAATCGGACTTTTCATTTTTCTATATTTTCGACAATTTCAGTCAATTCCATCAAAAAATGCATTATGGAACGGAGAAAACGGTTCAGATGCTTTCATAAACTTCTAAAAAAAACTTTCATAAACCCGAATGTATTAAATTTAAGGTTTGGGCCCACGAAACTAGAATCTCCAATGACACGGAAGCGTCGAAAATAAAAATAAGAAAGGCGGAACAAATCAGCTATACCAATGCACGAATGATGTTTACTCGCCAAATCAATTGAATACCTTTTATTAAAAAGGATTCAGAAGATGTACTATTTTTTGATTGCGGAGATTATGAATTATACAGAAAATTACTTTCAAAATCCAAAGTTGTTCAATCACCTCTTTGAAGGTTTCTTTCCGTAGTTAAGTACGTACTACCTATGGTACTACTATTTTCATCCTAACATGTTAAAGAGTAGAGCTTCGAAACGTAATTATTTTAGCCCCAATCTTCACTTCAGTTAAATAAAGACGCCAAATTTGGGTTCGATTCCTGATTTTCTCAAGTAGATATCTTATGGAAATTTGTACGGATTATAAGAAAAAACAAGCCATAGGTCAAGGATTAATTTTAAGTTCGGCTCCAGTCCGATGCCCTGTTCCAGAGGGGTACTTGTATAGGAATTCCAAGAATGCATTTGATTGAATTCAGTGGGAACTTCTTTTACTGACAAGGGGAACATCAGGTTTGTGGGAAACGGATTTGAACGAAACTTTCAGGGCACATTCTTTGCTTAAAAATATTGGGCACATGTCCAACTGTTCAACTCAATGGGCCTTTGTTTATGAAACATTAGCAACTGAAAATCAGAGTTAGGCAACCCCACCATACACGTGCATTACCATATACAGTAAAATCTCGATAACACGTACTCGTTTAACACGAACCTCTCGATAACGCGAACAGTATCACGGTCCCGGCAGGAATGTCTAGTGTCTTACGGGGTTTTGTTCGTTTAACACGAATTTCGGTTAAGACGAATTTCGAACAGTTTCTTCCATCCCTTGAATCTTATAGTTCGCTCAAGGCGAACTGCCTGGCAGAATAAGAACCATGACTTTGAGGACAATACGTTGCCTTGGTCCCTCGTTTTGAAACTATAACCCAAGACAATGTAGGGCATCCAATATAATGTAAGACACCCAAGAAAATGCAAGGGGCCCAATGAGATAGTGAGAATGGTAGGCAAGGAGTGAATCAGGGAGGTAAGTTTGGATAAATTTTCTTAGTCTTCTCGTGTCGACGACTGTTAGCGCGTCTTTATTGGACATCTGTAGCTACAGGAACAAAATATCTTTTTGCAATGAGAAAACAAAAGCAAATGAGTATTTATCTTCAAACGAAGCTTAAAATATTAAGTGAGGTGGAACGCGGAGCACAGACGAAAACTCAGATTGCCCACGATAATCAAAAATCGCGAACAAATTGACGAAGCGGCCGCATCAGGAGGTGTTGAGCTGAAAGGAAAGCGCATGCTTGGATTACATCTTAAGGACCTCGAAGATGAATTAATGGAATGGTTTAATCACGTTCGAGAAGCAGAACTGTCTATAAGTGGACCCGTTACACAGCAAAAGGCATTGTCAATTGCATCCAGCTTGGGAATGAACGACTTTAAGTGCTCCAGTGGCTGGCTGTGGCGATTTCAAAAACGCCATGGAATCTCTTCGCAAGTGATATGTGGGGAAGTAAATGAACGAAAGTGAAGCAAGTGAACAAGGAAGCAAGTGAACGAAGGAAGTGTCAATGAGTGTCTGGCTGATTTTAAACTTCTTCGAGAAAAGTACTCTCCTCGAGACGTTTTTAACGTCGACGAAACGAGTGTATTATATAACCTCTTACCAAGCCGCACTCTTAGAATTAAGGGAGAGAAATACCATGGAGGCATCCACAGTAAGCAGCGATTGACCGTTGTTCTCACTTGCAACTCGGACTGAAGCGAGAAGGTACGAGGGTGGTTGATTGGAAAATCAAAGAGCCCCCGATGCTTCAAGCACATTGATCTTTCAGAGCTCCCATTGCGATTACTCCCACCACAAGTAGGCATGGATTGACGGCACTGCATTTCGTGAATGGCTCGTTCAATTTAATAGACGAATGGCTGCTCAGAATCGTCATGTGTTACTCACGATGGACAACTGCGCTGCCCACAACCTAAGAAAAATGGAGTGGACTAACATCAAGGTTTTGTTTTTTCCGCCAAACACAACCAGTCGTTTGCAGCCAATGGATTAGGGAATCATCGCTCTACTGAAGAGGTATTATCGGACTCATCTGGTACGAGCAGCGATCCTCGCAGCGGAAGGAAGTGTTAAAGTAAGTTGGACACTTTTGGATGCTTTAAGAGCGATTGGAGCAGCTTGGGAATCTGTTTCCGCAAAGCATATTAAAAGTTGCTTCGATAAGGCTTGGACCCATAGTGATGTCGATTATGCTGTTGGACAAGGAGCGGCTACTGAAAAGGACATATCTGAGGAATGGGAGCTTATGCAAACACTTTCGTCGGCAATGGTAAGTATCGTGAGAATATCTCCGCAGTTTGAGCGTTGATTGTATCTTCTTTAAAACATCTTTAAATTGAGTTTTTGCTTAAAATTACCAGGTTGAGTTAACGTTTGAAGAATATTTGGAGTTTGACAATGATCTGGCCGTATGTTCCTTTCCTGACGAGGAAGTAAACGCGAATAGCAAAGAATCATCTTCGGATGAAAGTGAGGAGGAGTCGCTTGAGCCTCCCACCCGTGGAGAAGTCACAACGGATCTAAATGTGCTCCAAAGATATGCAGCAACGGCAAATGATTCCAGGTCCTTTTCCGATAACTTAGACTGGTTATTTTTTTTAATTTATGTAATGCCTGACTGTGACGTAAACTAAAAAAAAAATACCAATTTATTTTAAGTTTATCGCAAAAATTAAACTACGGAATATATTTACCTACCAATTGGTAAAGGAAGATTTAATAGAGATTTTTGTGATCGTTACTTAAGCGTCAAGATCATAATAGACGTCAGTATATCAGCAGGTATAATCGCACTTTTTTGCCGCGATACGGTTAACACGATTTTTTTCATAATGCGAACACTTGGCCCGCTCCCTTGAGATTCGTGTTAGCGAGGGTTTACTGTAGATCCGGAGATTTTCCACTTGGGAAATTTATTTCCTTCCATTCTTTTAATGCTACCTCTCTCTTGCATTTTCACTCTTACTCCAGTTGTATGTCAAAACCAACTTAAAGAAGCTGATGTACTACATTTAAACAATAAATAATATATGTAGTAAAAACCATCATGTACCATACAACCGGTTCCTACAATAGCCTAGCCGAGTGTTTAATAAATCAGTGGGAATAGATTGAAAGAGGTAGTATAGAGCAGCATGATGGATGAAGTAACCCAAATTCATCACACAGTATTCTCTGGCATTGTCATTTCTTTATCTAAGGCAAGAAGAACAAAATAACAAGTGCTTGGCACAATGGAAAATCAGTTCTGGATTTTCTCTCCATCATAAAGTTGTCAGTAGAGTAAATATATCTGGTAATATGAACATGCTGACTTCTGCATAATTCTCATAAAAGAAATTAATACGCTCTTTTTTGCTAAAGAAAATCAAAATTATGGATGTAACGCTTCTAAAAGAGGTGAACAAGGTGATCCCGCACGAAAAATCTTCCTATGAGAACATACACCCTCACCTGTAACTCGTGGCCAGTGTTATGTTCTTTAAATATCCTATTTGAACATACGGTTACCTGCGGCGACTTTCCGCTCGAACACAACACAGTCAATACAATTCTCAACAAAACAGAAATGAGCAAAGAGAATTGAATCAAATAAGTAACACAAAAAAACACATACATACGCTAATTCTAATCAAATATTCGAGCTTACGTATATTACAATGAAAAAATTATAGACATAAAAAAACAAAATGTACATCTGGGTGAGACAGCACTATGTACTAAGGAAAATTCGCTATAATATGTAATGTATTATGTTAACAGATTTTAAGAAAAACAGAGTCAAATGGACCAAAATGTATCAAACATTAAGCCTCATAACACATTGAGAATGGTGAGTCCAGGGTTTCAATTTTATAATATTTTGACTTAGTTTAAGAAATTTTTTGCGTGTTAGGTGTAGTTGGATCTTCTCTCTTTAGTAATAATAATGCCGTCTTATTTTTTGGGCGAATTTTAGCCTAGGAAGGCTATTCCTCCAATTAACCCCTTTTCTTAATTTTATTCCTATTTTTTGCATTTTATTTATTTCACACACACAACATACACAGACAACCATTCCCTAACCGGAAAAATCCGATTAGCCGGGATTCGAACCCGAGGCCGTGAGGTTGGAGTGTTAACGCGCTAGCACGTTAACCACTCCACCACCACGGCCGGTGGTAGTAGTCAGCAGTAATCTGCCAGCATGTTTTCCTTTTCCTCCATTTCCTTTAGATCTTGGTGGAATCTTTCTCCTTGCTCTTCGCTCATATTTCCAAGGTTCTCAGGGAAATAGTCCAAATGTGGATTTAACTTGTGCACTTCTAAGCTCATTCTGCAGCCTAAATCTTTGAAAGAATCATGCATTCTATCCACAATTTGTTTGTAGTCTGAATCTTTTGTGTTACCAAGAAAGTTTTTGACCACATCCCGGAATGTTTTCCATGCTGATCGTTCTGCAGCGCACATAGTATCTTCAAAATTAGCATCAAAAAGAAGTTTTCTTATATCAGGACCTATGAAGATACCCTCTTTGATTGTTGAATTACTGATGACTTTAGTATTTTTCAAATTGCAAGCTGCAAATTTTTTAATCTTTTCGATTTTCACGCATATTTTTATTTTTTTTATTTAATTTATTATATTTTTTGTTTATTTTCTCTTTTTGTCTTTTAACACTTTCCTATAAACTATGTTTTTGATTATCTTCAGTGCACTAGACCTTTTAATGTTTCATTTGTATGTTTTTTTAATGTAATTTCATTTTCTTCATTTCTTTGAGATTTATCTCCCATTGTTCAACGTTTATTTTAATTCATCTATAATTAATGTCAGTTTAGTGAAGTTGATTTAATTTATCTGATTGTATGTAACGCATTTATGTTTTTTCCCCTTTCTTTTTTGTACAATTTTTATGTTTACTGCCTGCCTATCATAACCCTTTTCTTTCTCCTTCATCAAAAATATAATTTTCTATTGTAGGTTTCGCAGGTTTTTCACACTCCCCTTCTAGTGAGTGTTTTCCTACAGTGGAAATTTTTTCCTGAGCCCTCAGCTTAGGTTTTTTAAAATCCACGTACTAGTTTTCTTCGTGTACTTTTGCAAACTATCTCTTTCTTTCTGTTTCGCATATGACGATGGGTTAAGTGTAAGAAGAGACTTTCTAGTCTCAATCTCGCCTGAATAAAGTCCATTTATTATTATTATTATTATAAATATTATTATGACTGGGAATCAATGATACAGGTACTGAAAGGATTTACCTTCATTGTTAAGAGCCTTAACGAATTGCTTCATAAGCACAAGTTTGATATGAAATGAAGGAAAAGTATGTTTGGGTGTCAACAAAAGTTTTTTGTTTTATGTTTTTCGAGCCTACAATCCACTGTCTACGTGGCCATTCGTTTTGGGTCCAGTGATGTAACCTTGCTCAACTGTCCCACTCACACAGAAAGCAGGGGTGCTTTGTGTAACCTGTTTGAACCTAACAGAATACCTATCACTTTAAAATCACCAGACACTTGCCACTTGTGTTCCTGGTACTTCAATTTACACAACATCATCACAGCTGATTGTTTATTGGTCTGAAACGCAATTATAAAACACCTAATAGTTGCTAAAATGATAAACCATTACCAACAAATACCGAATGATTCGAGGAAGCATTTTTATGAACCATCATTCATCATACTTTTAGCGAGGCTCTCGGCCATAGAAGTTCATTTGGTTGAAATAAGGTTATTCTATTGAATATCAGGTGAAATAATGGAAACATTGCCCTTATGCCTATTAGTGAGTAACAGGGAAAATATATGTCAAAAGAAATAAAAATTAAGTTTGGGAATAACTCGAAAACAGCAGGTTTCTTACAGATTTGGTGTAGCGTGGGTGTGTAATCCAGGGTTGCCTATAATCAGATTTTCAATTAATTATTGCAACAAAACTAAAGCCTATTTAGACGAAGGGCAATACAGTTTTCATTACTCTACTTCCTGCATCACCACAAAAATTTTCATCAAAATCCCCAGACAAAAGTGAGAGTCTCCCCTTGTAAGAAGTGCATTATAGTGCATGTGTTGAAAAAACGTAATATGAGATTTAAAATAAAATGTGATGTGATATGGGAAAGTTAACATCGGATACTGATTCAGGACGCAAAAGTCAACCTAAAAAGCAATGTAGGATGGCGGCAATGAAACCATCGCAGGACAGTGCAATTGCTAATTATCAATTAATACTAGCAGATAACAGATCTTTAAGGTTATACCGGAGAGGCATATTATCCAAAATGGAATAGACCGTTTGGGTAGTTGCAGGTAGACCCTCTTTTTGAATAAATAGCATCTGATTGTAGTTCCAAAGTGTTGTTGCAGAAAATTCACCTGATACTGATCCACTTTTCTGCAATGCTGTAGGTGATAAGACCTAAGACCTGTGATAAAATAATAATTGATGATGATATACATTACATACATACATACAAATATATACAGACATATACAAATAATACTATACCATTGTATTTTTAAGAGAAAGATAAGGACTTGCTTTTGAATTCATTAAAAAATGAAACAGAAATTGAGAAAAGGTTAAATCAAATAATGATATCCGATCTATCTGAATTGGAAGGATATAGCTATAGATCAACTCATGAACCTATGTAAGTGTTTTGTAAATGTGTGTAATAATCAGCATTGAATTGGATTTGAGATGTGTAGTATTAAAGATAAATAACCTTAATTTAGTCCTCCCTGAGGTTAAAAAGATTTAATAAATGCTTGAATAAATAGGGTAGTACATGAATTAAAAGAGGAAATGTTGCTAACACATCTATTCTCAAGCCTTTACAGGGAGATGAAGAACAATAAGAACATCCAGTATGAACTTGGCGAAGTCAACTCTAACCAGAGCCGTGGACAACATTTTGAATAGAAGGCTGGCTATTGGAATACTCTCAGTATCCTGTGCTCTGTGCATGCAGACCATAGGACCACGATGTTACAAGGAATACTACAATGGAGAGAACTGGACACTCATTGAACGTCCTAAATGAATGGGAAAACCTGATGTAATTTGAGGATGAAAAACAAATTCACATGGAATCTTGCGAGATAGTTCACACTCAATAGCTGAAACTCATCCTGCTTATTGCTGTTGCAGTGGTGGTTTTTATCCAAAGCTTCCTTACCGCCAATGGAAGAATAAAGGTCTTTATAAATTAATGTTTTGTTTAATAATATAGTGGAATATTTTCCTTTTACATATGTAAATTTGACTTTAACTTGGCATGGTTTTACTATTTTCTCTATTAAAATTTTAGGCTAGACTTTTCATGTATAACTCAATTTAATGCAATTCTTTTTATTCATAATGTAACTTTTCCTTGCAAATTCCATTTCTATGAATTAATTAATTCATGTGTCAGAGATATATCAGCTTGTTATTATCTTAGGAAGGTAGATTTTGGAGCAAGAAACTTAGGAGGAACTATTTTTTGTAGTGCTAAGAGTTGCATTTTTTCAATTGCTGTAATATACTAGTATAGAGGGTTCAGTGATGGAGTAATTATCAGAAGAAGTGTAGAGACTTTCACAAACTAAGCTAAATTTTCCAAAAGTTAACATATTGTATGTTTATCAGCTTGAATTGTGAAAGTACTGGCGATTAAATCGCATTCCAGCCATAAGAAATATACAGAAAGAAAGGTGAAAAAGTAGGAAATCTGGAATAAAAGGTAAAAGAAAGGAAAGCAACAATTATATGGTTGTTCTTGAGCTTATCTGAATAGAAAGAAAACCAGGCAAAATGATTGAAAATATTGCAAAAATAGACAAAATAGTTAGGATTTAAGATGAGTCTAAAATGAATTCAAGCCAATGTATTTTGGAAAGCTATTCAGTCTTTCCAGCAATTAAATATTTTAATGGATTGGGAATTGCATATTTAAAATTGCTGCAATTCTGCATTTAATATATTTTCCTCAACCTCTCCCTCACATCCATGCATCAAAACTTCAATGAAATGGTTTTGGCAATAATTACAGCAGAGAGTTCACAATTGTCACACATTTTGTGGAATAATGACAGATTGGAAATGCAATCTTAGTTCACATAATATAAATTGCTCTGTATTTGCTTGGATTAATGCAATGTAAATCTATCCCTTACTAATCCGCCATTTAGTTGATTAGTTATAACATTGATTCAGGTCATCATATTATACATTATTTATGTGATATCTAATTGAAATATAATCTACTGAGGTGAAAGAGACAAAAATCACAAAGTTTAATTTTCACATAGCTTATATATTAAATTCTATCCTTGTTAATATATACATGTGATTTCTGTGATATTTTTTCTATATATGCAAAAAGTATGCTTTCACTTTACTGAAGATAGTAAAATATTCTTGAATTATAAGATTGTGATAAGCAACCTAATGCAATTCATCTTTTATTTCTCATCTCTCAGCGCACCAAATCACTTTCTCAAATTTCAAAACTTAGATTATAGAAATGATAGACTAGAATCCGAAAGAGTGATTTTTCTGTTGCATGTAATGACTGAAAAATTGTAATTTTTTTTACAGACTGATGCTGCCCTGTCCAATATGGCGAGTTCTGCATCTTATCTCGAAAGAAGAGACTGCTTTAGAGATTGTAAACTTTTGTAGGACATTTATATTAATGTTATGTAGTTTATGTTAATTCAAATACTTTGTTTATTATTACATTGCAAATTAGAGTTTTAAATTTTTTGTGCATCAGTTATACTTTCTCTTTTGTTTCCCCTGTCCTTGGTTCTTAGATATAGTAATTGTATTTCTGTTCACATAATAATATTTAGCACAAGGAGGTTGAAGCACTTGCAAAGGCAGGAGATGGGAGTCAACTTTATTTCGTACAAAGATTTTGCTAATTTAGTTCAATTAGGGTCAATTTCTCTCCATTGTAGTTTTCCTTGTAACATCATGGTCCTATGGTCTGCATGCACCGTCCACAGGATACTGAGGGTTTTCCAATAACCAGCCTTCTATTCCAAAGTTTGGCAAAGGCCCTGTTTAGGGTTGACTTTTTGTAGTTCATACTGGATGGTCTTATTGTTATTCGTCTCTCTGAAAAGGGATAAGAACGAATGTGTGTTACATTTCCTTCTTTTGTTCTTGTACTACCCTACTTATTCAAGCATTTATTAAATCTTTTCAACAAAACTATTTTCTACATAAATTATCATTAAGCTCCATGTTTTTAAACATCACCTGTTCTCTTAAACAAATAAGAGCTATGCAAATTGCACCCTTTATGCTTGCTGTGGTAATATTTATTCGCCAGCAATCATTTTAGCTACACCATGTAATAAAAGAAGCCCCTTTCATTAGCAATTGTAACATTATTCAAGAGTTTCTAAATAGAAAAAGCAGTTTCTAAATAATTTAGAATATTATGCCTTTGATTTATCAAATGCCAATCTTGTAATTACATGATACATCCAACATGATATCTCTAATTAATTATTAACAAAGTCTTGCGCTTAACATTGCTTTGTACTGATAATGAGATCTCATTATTTAAGTAAATAATTTAGCATTAATTTTGGTTGTATTTAAAATCATAAAACAAATGCAAATAATAATAGAAAATTATCTTTATTTACACATAAATATTATCCAAATATCATGATAAATTCCTATCTTCTGGAATATTTACTTAATACGAAAATAAAGATCACTAAAATAGACGTTTTCCTGCTTTCGCAATGTGCACACACTACGCTAAATCAGTTTTTGAAGATTCAAATTGCCCGCCTACCCATAATGCACCGTGGGAGAAAAAAGTTGGGAACTCTGCTAAAAATTACGATTTTTGATGGCCTATTACGGCCGTACGAGTGGAGATTTTTGCACGAAACTTTGGAATTTTGTTTTTTCGATTCTTTAGTTTACTTATTATTATTATTATTACATTGCAAATTAAAGTTTTAAAATTTTTGTGCATCAGTTATATTTTCTCTTTTGTTTCCCCTCTCCTTGGTTCTTAATTATAGCAATTGTATTTCTGTTCACAATATAATATTTAGCACAAGGAGGTTGAAGCACTTGGAAAGGCAGGAAATGGTTGTCAACTTTATTTTTAAGCATTTATTAAATCTTTTTAACAAAACTATTTTCTACGTAAATTGTCATTAAGCTCCATGAATTTAAACATTACCTGTTCTCCTAAACAAATAAGGGCTTGAACACACGGACCACATTTTGCAGTCGAAACCGACTGCAAAATGACGCTGAACTGTGGTCGGTATTCCGTCACCATAAGAAAAACAGGAAATGCTGAGATCCGCGCACACGAGCGTATTTACGACCACAAACTGGCAGCTGTGGTCGGACTGTGGTTGGTCCCGGCCACCGACCACAGCCTTTCACCCCAACACACAAGCCATACCGACTTTCAATAACAACCAGACAGGTGAAGTCGGGTCCAACCACAGGCGAACCACAACTTGTGGTCCACCTGTGGTCAGTCCCAACTGCAACTCAACCTCTTTTTTGTGGTCGAGACCAACTGCAAAATGTGGTCCGTGTGTTCCAGCCCTAAGAGCTATGCAAATTGCACCCTTTATGCTTGCTGTGGTGATCTTTCTTCACCAGCAATCATTTTAGGTACACCATGTAATAAAAGAAGCCCCTTTTATTAGCGATTGTAACATTATTCAAGAGTTTCTAAATAATTTAGAATATTGGGTCTTTGGATTATCAAATACCAATACCAAATACCAATCTTGTAATTACATAATACATCCAACATGATATCTCTAATTAATTGTTAAGAAAGTCTTTTGCTTAACTTTGCTTTGTACTTATAACAAGACTCATTATTTAAGTAAATAATTTAGCATTAATTATGGTTGTATTTAAAATCATAAAATAAATGCAAATAATAATAGAAAATTATCTATATTTATGTATTAATATAATCCTAATATAATAATAAATTCCTATCTTCTGGAATATTATTTTAATACAAAAATAAAGATACCAATACACTTTTTTATTAATCCTCCTATATACGTTTTTCTTGGATAATCACTGTAGGTGAAAAGTAAAAATACAATACCAAATGATGAATGTGATAAAAATTTAGTTGTGGTCCCATATTAATCAGTGGGTAGTGCATTTGCTTTTGTCAGAAAATGGCCAGTGGTTAAATTTCTGGCAGTTGCCATGATGTTTACCCAAATTGGGTTAGTTGCAAGATGGAAGTGAAAGAGAAAAAGTCTTAGCCGAGGATCGAACCCGGGTCTCCCAATAGCCGGTCGGTTGCTCTAACCACTAAGCTACCACGGCAGCACAATCTCCCCTTCACTTTTCACTTCACTTCACGCACGGACATCGCGAGATGTACCAAGCCATCAAAGCAATCCGGAAAGCCCTGGAAAAGGCAAAGGTTGAATAAGGTGAAAGAAGTTTTACATGGTACACATATTTAGGGTAATTGCAAGATGGAAGTGAAGGAGAAAAAGTCTGCCGTAGCCGGGGATCGAACCCGGGTAGAGCAACCGACCGGCAATTGGGAGACCCGGGTTCGATCCCCGGCTACGGCAGACCTTTTCTCCTTCACTTCCATCTTGCAATTACCCTAAACATGTGTATCATGTAAAACTTCTTTCACCTTATCCAAATTGGGTTACTTGAACCAATTAAAAGAAGATCCACTGAGTTTTTGCAATGCCAGTGGAAGGTGGTAAGGATGGATGGGACTCAATATTTGCCTTCTGGTCTGACCATCATTGGGCTGCTGAGTCATGGATTATTATTTTTGTTAAAGATTAGACTCACTATGTAAAGCTGTGGTAAAGATATGAGTATTTTTATATTTTTCATTTGGAAGAAGTTATTTGTCAAACAAAATACATGATTCTAGTATTTTCTTCTGTAATTAAGGTAGTACATATTAAATAGACTATCTGAAAGTAATGTTTAATGATTACAAACAAAGAATAATCTCTAATGATAGAAATTAAACCTAATAATAAGTAACAATAAGTAATTGTTAAATCAGTTACATTGTAAAATGTCTCGGAAAAATTGTTGAAAATATCAGAAATTATCATAAATACAGGTTATGATCTACTCCTTATTCTACAGGTACAACTTTTTGACTCAAAAAATTTGTGAAATTAAAAGCATATGAAAAATTAAGATATTCAGCAGTACTCACTACACATGGTGGTAATGATGGGTAGGATGCATGTATGCCAGCCTAACAGTTCCAAGTACATCAAAGGGCACTGCAAAAATTTCTTACAATATTCATTTCCTTGAAAGACAGGAACCAAAGAACCCTAAGAAATCAATTTACCAAAATGTGGGGATTCAGTCATTTTCATAAACTAATGTGAAGTAATTGTTTTGATGCTGAATTTGCTGAATAAAACATGATACTTTTATCATGTAGCTTTTACATGGTTTTGGGCCATAATGATGGAGAGTTGCAGAGAAGAGTCGACCTTTAGAATGAAGCAATCGAAAAGTATGGGATGATGGTAAATAAAGAAAAAGGTAAGATATTGGTGTTGGCAAGAGATCCTAAGAATGGAATGGGAAAGATTGAGGTAAATGGTCAACAGCTGGAGGTTGTTAGGAACTTTTCCGTACTTGGGAAGTGAATTGTCAGAAGATGGAAAAATAAGCATGGAGATTGAAGACAGAATAAGGGAAGCCAATGGATTATATCAAAGCATATGAAGCCTTATTTGAAGAAAAGAAGTTCCAATCAAATGCAAGATGGTAATGCTTAAAAACATATTGGGTGCCTATCCTGACATATGCTTACAGTACATGGACAATGAGGGGTTTAGAAGAGAGTAGAATCCAAGTGATGGAGATGAAGTTTTTAAGGAGTATCTTAGGAAAAACAAGGGGAGATAGAATCAGGAATGAAAGAATTAGGGTAAGTTTGGGTATAGAAAGGTTCCAAGTACAGATTGAAAAAATTACATTAAGCTGGTTTGGATATATGATGAGAATGAGGGAATGGAAACTCCAAAGAAGAGTATTTGAAGAAAAGAAGAGGAAAAAGACCTAGGGGAAGGCCAAGAGGAAGATTGAAGGATATGAGTTACAAAGACATAAGCAAAGGAGTGGAGGAAACTGAGGTGTGGGATGAGATGTGGTAGGAGGATAAAGCAAGATGGCAGTCACTGATCCACGGAAGTCTTATCCTGATGGAGTCAGGAAAAGGATGATAATCTTTTACTTGGCATCATCTTAATGTATTACTCCACATGATATTAGACTACTAAAATGTTACCTTGCAATCTTTAAATATCTAAGGATCTATGCCATATGCAGGGTGTACTTACAAACAGATTTTTTATGAGGAGAAAGTGACCTGTTAAACATTGCTGTTCTCTATTTAACGTGAGATTGATAAATGAAAAGTTAAGTATAATTCAGGAATAGTTGAATTTCATGATGATAGTTGAAAAAATGCCTTGTTTACACTGCCTACATAGAAGCCTATTTTCACAAATTTTTAACATTAACAAAGTTAATATTTTATAGGAGAGTAAATCTAAAAATGAAACATTATTTACAGAAATAAATGTTTTCAAACGTTCTTGCATCATAATTTTTATTTTCAATGGTATAGACAGTATTATTTACAAAATGTATGAAACAATACAAGCCTTGAATTGCAATTAGTTATGAAAAAACAAAATTTCAACTATAAACCTTCTTGATGTTCATTAACAATAACAAGTTTTAATGTTCCACCAAAATTTAGATAGGCACTCGAATAGAATTGAAGAAAATGTAACAATTATTTACATTAAATTAAAATTGCACTAAATAAGTCAATGTAATGCAGATCTTATAAATTATACATCTTTACTTAAAAAAATTAATTTTGATTATGATTAACTATTAGCACTTTTACTTGAGTATTAAAAATACTAGAAAGAGAATATATCATTGAGGTAGATCACAGTTATTAAGTGTAGTTAGGATGAATGTTACAAAGTTACTCAATTCAATTACTTGATTCAATATACATCAGCATATCATATCATATATGAAGGGAAAGGCACACTCATTGAGAGAAATATTTATATATTTTCAAATACAAATCAACCTAGAAGCATCCTGAGCTAAGCTATTTCTTCAAGATTTGTACATATTGTTAAGCATCTTAAGAGAAACATCCTCTTCAAATGTGTTCTCGAAACCACTGTTTTTCTAAGAGCTTGGAATTTTATCTTTAAAAAATATAAATTCCTGTAAAACTCAATTTTTTACACACACTTTTCAATAAGATTTGGTTTCTCACTACCTACTATTTTTATAATTTCCAGTCAACAATCAGAATGTTGAGACATAATTGAGATTCAGCTTGAAATTAAGTACTACTAATAATTCGATTTAAAAAATGGTTACTCTGAAATTGTAATCATATGCTTAGTTAGATTCCACTACAGTAGGTAAGGAAATCGTCACAGACATTTTCCATTTCTAAATTTTTCTAAGTATGGCTTTCGTAAGAGGAACATTTTTCAAAAATGAAATTATTCTCATAATCTTAAAACCTCAATTTGCAAACACTTCTAATAGGTATGTCTACGATAAGTTTTAGTAAAAATATATTTCCATAATATGCATGCTCCTTTGCATATCCATTCTAACCCAAGCTAAACTTCATTTTTTTTAAACCAGAGTAAGCCATTTTTGTGTTCCTTTGAAAATAACATAACATTTATAGCAACTAAAATGAAGATAAAACACTTGAATTCCAACCAGAAGGTTAACTAAAAAGTGAACCCTTTACTACTATAAGAAGAAATCGGTTTCTAAAAGACCAAAGGAACTATTAAGTAGATTATCCTAAAATCTTTCAAAAATCATAGATAAACCTGTCCTAACTTTCATTCAGTTTCTCACATATTAAGACAAAATACCTAAGAAATGTTGTTTGTGAAGAGGAACTTAAAATATATTCAACAGTTTCTTAACACACTATACACACATCCTATGATTCTTATTGCTAACCAGATAGAATATTTCAAAACTACCAAAAAATAATTCATAGCAATTTAAAATGAACAAACATGAAATTACACAAAATTTTTTTTAAATTAACCTTTGACAATGAGTCATAAATTTGAATATTATATTGATAACAACATGCGGTACCATGTTAAAATCATTTAGTAATCATGTAATATTTATATTGATAGAAATATTTTTTTTTAAATATTGATGAGGAGTAACAACTAGAAAGGGATACCCAGCAGTAAAAAGTACAGAGACTTGAGAAATGACAGCTGAAAGAAGGCGGAGAGTTGTATATTGTAGCAAGAATAAGGTAGAAAGAAAGAACAATTTAGAAGCACCAATGAAATTAAGCAAAACAAATTAAATAAAAGAGAAGATAACTATTGTAACTATTCCAACTGTTGTCATGACAATCACTACATGAATTTCAAAACAGCCAACATCAATAATTTCCAGAAAATAATTTGAAAAATATTTTAACATCACAAAAATTATAAGTATTTTGAACATCTATCATTATTTGTGACAGTGGACTTGCACATCATCAACACCATAAATGAAACTGAATAATATCAAGGTTAATATTTTTTAAATTAAACTCAGTTCAACCTTGGTAATAATTAAAATTCGTAAATTTTTAAGGACGCCTGCAAAATTTACATTATATAATATAATTATATGTTATTTTAAAGTATTATTTAGTTGTTCAGTCAACCTAGACAAACTTTTATAAAAGGCTGGAGCAACATCTCACTTGTAGTTTATCTATTAATCATTGAAGTAATAAGTTAAACAAAGATATTTAACTTTATGAATGTCTCATGATTCTGATCCATGAGATCCATAGGTGTAATGAAAAAGTAAAATTCAACTAAAAATATGATTATGTTTATGCTAAATCATTTCAAATAAATCGTTAAGCAACATTTTCAGTATCAACTCGGTAAAAGCCCGCAATTAGCAACAGCATCCTTGCAATAAGGTAAGTTAGCAACCTCAGATTATCAAAACAGAGCATAATGAGGATCAACATCTGGCAGGACTTGCCATTAAATTCTGAATGTAACTTATCTTACGGAAGAGAAATCAGTGAATATCAGAATAATCCAAGCTCACCAGTCATTGTTGGTAAACATTTTTGGTGATTTAAAATCATTAGTGGCATAAAAGCTGCCTTTTATGGACTTTCTTTAGCATTTTGTTTTAATAGTTTTCAATCAGGTTTCCCAAACAGATTTTTTTCTAAAAATCTACCCTATTCCATAATTTCATTACTGTAAACTCTACAGGAAACCATTGGGGATTTTGAAGAGATTTAAACTAGGCCAAAGCTGCAAAATTGCTTTAAATGATATGCAACTCTCTTTAGTTATAAATTGTCATTACTTGAGAAGAAATCGAGTCTGAAACCATTTTGGAAAAATATGAAAATTTTAATAGGACTTCACCTCAGGACAGAGTTAAACTAGGATATGTAATTACTGATTATTCCTACATCAACAAAAAAGCTCATCCATAAGATTTCCATTTTGTTTAGGTGCAAATAATAATACAATATTTGTACCAATTCCACAAGCAGCTATAATACTAAACCTATGGGTAACCTCTTCAATTCATTTCCCTTTAAGGAATGCATAAATTTAACATTAGTAAGCCACCATCAGTGTTTTACCAATGGTAAAAATTCAGAAAGTTTTCAATAAAAAGAGAATGAAATTTAAGTAAATCAAGAGCAATCAGTATCACCATAAAAAAAAGAGAAGAAAAAGATATTTCTTAAGATGTTAGTTGCAAATTAACAATTGACCCCTATAGAAAGTAAAGAAGCTTCCATTTAAACTTTTGTCTAATCTTTAAAATACTCATTATTGTAAATTATATAACAATCAGGAAACTCAGTATCATTTCCATTCTACATAAGGTCAAGAACTGATTATTCAGCATGAATTTATACTTTTCAAAGAATTTCCTGGTATTTCAAGAAAGAATATACAGAGCATGGCTGATGAATAAAGATGTCAGCGTTAATTTTTCGTTCATCCGCCATCATAGTGTATGAAGTAATTTAAGGAAAAATAACTATATACACAATTGAACAAAACTCTGCTATATTTAGCTGAATGCTTCTTACCATTATGTAATGCTCCCAGTACTAACTCTGATCATTTGGTTGCTTAACTAAATTAGAAAGCAAATATTTTTACCCTTTCATCATAAGCATAAAGGTTTTACCAATAAAAATGAATATAAAAAAACTTGATTTAATAGAACAGTCATCTTATTGAAAATAGGGGAAAAGTTATCAGCTAATAATCGAATTTGCAGTTGAAAACTCCATAACATAAAATAAAGCAGTAAAGCTGCATTTAATTACAGTGAGCCTTCTATGAGCCACTGTGACTTCAAAGCATAACTTAAAGTATTTTTTAACTGCTTAGTTAAATTTTATGCAACAGAAGACATATAAGAGTGGCATGTATACACAAATTTAACGGCTAGAAATTAAAATTTCCTTGATAGTGGATTAAATTCATAAGCATTAATATGCTCAAATGAAAGACTAGGTAAATAATTATGGTGATCAAAACTGCACATCCCAACAGTGATGACTAAATATCACTATCACTTAAAAGGAAACAATTATTCCATAACAAATATAAACAAACAAACAATATGAAACAAGATATAAAATATATTTTGATGTGCTCTGGAAGCTAATTTATGCACAGCAACAATACGATTGTATCTTCAGAGATATATATATATAATATATATATATATATATATATATATATATATATATATATATATATATATATATATATAATAGGTAAAATATACTGTAAGAAAACAATCAAAATTCATTCAAAATTTGAAGAACCCATATTTAAGCAGTCATTTTCAAAACTTCTGGAAGAATAGGAAATGAATTAGAGAAATAATAGCTGAAAGTATGAAGAAAGGTTTATAGTAAAAAAAGAAAACGTATCCGCTAGGATTTCTAAGCCACCACTTCTCCAACAGCCCTGGTGGGACAATCATTGCCCAAACCTGGAAAACTTTGTGCAATTACTTCACATAGAGCCCAAAAGAAAATCAAACACCAGCAACAGAAAGACAAGGCATGATACCACAAACCATAATGGATGCAATATTGACTGAATTTTGTGGAAAGAAAAGTTCTCCTAGAAAATGCCACATAAAATAACAGACAATTTGACATTTGAGGCTAGACGTATCTCTCATAAACAAAGGGGAGAGTCATAAAAATATATAGTTTCACTTCAGTACTGATTAATGATGAGATGAAAAATATCAGCCATATTTAGCAGTCCATAACTTTTCCCTCGTTGCCTAATGAGACTTTGAGTGTCTAGAATGCACCTGTTGTAAGGTTTATGCAAAACAAATGTCATCAGAAAACATGATATTTTAAATATTTAGTACAGGTCCAAAACATCCTACAGTCTACCAAAATATCAGAATGTTATGACCATATTCAGCATTACCATTACTAATTAGTATAAGATGCAATTTAGTGCTTTTAAGCTTATCATTATGAAATAATAATAATGTTACAAATGAGTGAGAATTCAAACTTGGCCAACTTTCAACTAATTTGAAGCTTGCATGTATATTTTTGCTATTTATTCAAGTATCATGACTGACACAAAAGTACTGTAACCTATATAAAAGTATTACATACAAATTGCATGTTAAAACTGTGTATTGTATCTCTTATAGATTAAGATAGATAGAAAATTTCATAAGATATAAAGTTACTTCATCGGTCCTAATTTAAATTAACATCCTAAGTACAGAAAATCCTAGAATTGAACCACAAAAGATTTTAAAAAAGACGTTACTAGGGCACCATAGGGCTCATGCATAATAGTATTCATAATAGCATCATAGTATTTATCAAATTATGGAAATTATTTTTAAATTTATAATTGTAAAGGATGAGTGAAATGAGTGAGATTAACTTTTTCTTTCCACAGAATACATGGACTATAGACCTCTTCTGAGATGACCTTATGTTAGCCAGTAAATTTGCCACGTAATTTTAAGCATTGACATGCATACAGGTAAATAATCTGTTAACCCATCAACAACTATCAAGATTATATATCATATAAGATATCTGAACATTAAAAAGTTTGTGAGCAATCTTTCACTAAAGCAATTAAAATTTTTTAAATGAAATTTTGATAATTTGAAATCAAATTTTCAAAACAATATTCTATCAAGTAAGTAATCACTAAAAATGCCAAGAAAAGTTCGCCATAATTTTCAACAAGGCATATGAGAGAAAAACATTTTGTGTTAATGGGTTAACAATCAGCAATAAGTTTTACATATAAGACCAAGTATAATTAATGATAAAGAGCCACATGCAAAGGAGTAATGGTGAGATAATCACCAATAGTAAATCCATGTTTTTCGGGCAGTCTCCTCCTGACTATCTAAGAGAGAGATGACTAATCAAATACACAGTTATAACTAGAATGTCCAGAAGTCCTGGTTTACCAGGATTTATCAAGAATTTGGCCCTCTCTCCCAAAGTACTAGAAACTTCATCCAGAAGTATCTGTTCAAATCATTCTGCTCTAATTCTTTTCAGCATTGATTATTCAATCGAGACACTTTATTTACATAACACTAAGTTAGAAGTGGGGATCCTCTCTTATTTGGAATGCCACATTAAGCCACATAAAAAACCAATGAGCTACTAGTCAAATCATCAGGCCACACTTGACTGGCCTGTTGCAAGTAATTCAGATAATTCAGAATTGAAATCAAATTCAAAAAAAAAATAATAGCAAAGTAAACATAAGTAGAAAGTTTTTCATTACTTTCACTTCAACTTTTCAACGTAAAAAAAACAGGAGATATAATATTTTTTAATAAGCAAAATTGTCAGGAAAAGACACTAAGGGCATAGGTTTCCCAACTCTAAGCTAAGTTAATCATCTCACAAATACATATGACATAGGCCTGCATAAGACTCATTTTGTGAAAATTTATCAAAACTTTTAACTTCATAGAAGTAATGCAAAATACATCCTTGCAATCTTGTGAATGACAGATACTTCAAATGTTCAATCTTCAGGAACAGGAATCACTTTGAGAGAATTCATTCTGGTAAGAATATTAACACACTTAACAATGGAAACGAATTAAGCATACAGATTTCCTGGCTTTATTGTGGATATTTTGAGTTTTACTCAGCAAATGTCCTGGTTTTCCAAGATCAATCCCTGGACACACTAGTTATAACCTAATTTCATCGATAACTAAATATTACAAGCAGGTATAGGATTACAAACCAACTGAATCCAAATGATACCCCAAAGAAGGATATCAAGACTGGAAAAGTGCATATTACTGAAAATACTTAATGAATACGATATTCAGTTTTTGGTTTGGGCCACCAATAAAATGTAAGTTAGCAAAAGTTTCCAACCATGTTAATAGATTTGGCAGGCAAGGTTTTCCCATCTGGAATCTAATTAATAAATGATATTATAAGGATCAGAAGATATCACAGCATACTTGAAACTCTTGCAATCAAGGAAACAAAATAGTGGAATAAACTGGATTGAACATAACTCATCATAGTACACAAAGTAAAGCTGTCATCAAATCAAAATTAAAATTGAGTATCACTGGAAGGAAAATGAGATCAACAGCTGCTTGACGTAACAAATTTAAGCTTCCTTTGTGCTGTAAGATGAGTTTACCTAAGCACATTCCCTAGGAAATGACTATATGCAGAGACAAACAAATGGAAAGGAAATCTGCTGCCAGCTTGTTGTCCTTTCTCATTGAAGCAGTCTTCAATCTGATGATGAGTGCTTCATCATACGCCCTTCAACACTATTATAGCTTGGAGAAGGAGATGCAGTGCACTGAAATGAGTACAAAACTGGATTTTATAAATATTTAAACAATAGTTTAGTTCATTCGATACCTTCCTTCTGATAGCAAATAACCATCAATGACTATTCTATAAGTAACCTTCCTAAGTAATGAAAGAAGGAAAAAATTGGGAAATTGGTTTAAATAAAAAGAAAATATGGGATGAAACCATTTCAGAAAATAATCTGAGGTGGAATGTCAAATTAGAAATGAGTTTTCAAAAAAATACAATTTTATTCAAACTTCACATTGAAGTCCTTTTATTCAATTTTAGAAAATAAATAAAATCAACACTTGCATAAGTTATGTAACATGAGATTCGTTCCTTCATAAGGACCATTTCTAATCACAAAAATGTACATGTTAACTTTAGCAATACAGATCTCAAAAGGTTGTAAAAACGTCCAAAATATACGTACATCATTTTGAAATAAATAAGCCAATAATTTAACAACAGCACAGAAGAAGAGAAACATCAACTATAAAACAATATGAACATGATACCAAATGATTCTTTTTTGAGTGGCTATGATCAATGTTATTATTTGTTGGCATCTGCCATTCTGACAATATCTTCCCTGGTGGCCATGTATCTTCCTTTTTCAATGTCAGGATATCCCTTAGTGGGGATATTGGGAGAACGGAGACTAACCTTAGCAGAATACCTCACTCCAGCGACATCAACTTCATAGTCTCCAGACATCACATAGTCATTCGTGACGACCTGATGATTTCCACTCTCATCAAAATTGTGAATGAAGCCCAAGCAGACCTACAAAATAAATAGCACATTATAATTATCAAATATAATGCCACTGCATTCGACTTTACTATAAATAAAATTTTAGTTGGAATAAATGTAAAATATATCCCATAAACTGATCTAGATTTTTTCCAAATCATTGGGCACTTTTCCAATCATCATTTTCCGTCCAAATTTAAAATACTGTATTTAATCAAAAATAACGCTCCATCAAATGCAATGAGCACCCCAAAATTAAAGCTTTGGAAATAGAAAGATCGTTTTCTCCCAAATCTAATGCAAACCTTAAGACATGCGGCCATACCATTCACGGCACCATATATTCATTTAAGATATGCATAAAAACTACACTTATACACTGCAATCATAATACTGGTAGTTGTCTATGCCGAAAGTCCTACGTAAGTGCACACATTTACTAATTAAAATTTGGTCATTGAAAAAGTTTGATGCTACTGGACATGGTCATGAGTAGTATTATGCCCAAATCTAGTGTGCCATCCATTCTAATGCACACCCTGATTTTTTTAGCCAAAAAAGAACCCAAAAGGGAGCGTGTTATTTTCAAAAATACATTATCCCTATAACTCACAAAAACTGAAATTAAAATGAAGAAGCAGTTAACGGGATTGAATATCAATTTACCATTCTTCCAAGGGTGAAGCCAAATCCAGTGGTGGTTGTGGCCCCCACATATTCTCCATTGCGATAAATTGTCTCTCTTCCAGAGGGCCACACATCAACTTCGTGGTCGTAGTCATCCTGCAGAATGAGCTGAACATACATGCGCTTCACTCCTTCTTCACTCTGTTTTACAAGTGCTTCCTTCCCAATAAAATCTATGTCTTTCTAAAATTGGTAAATATAACAATCATCAGTATTCAAAACTGGATACTTTTACAAACACCGATAGCACTATGCTTAAAAACATACATAATCAAAATTCATAAATAACTTACATTAAATTTTACACGAAATCCTCTTCCACACTCAAGGGGAGTTGTGGTGGAATCCAAATCCTGCCCCCAAAATGCATAAAATTTTTCAATTCTCAAGGCACGCATGGCATAATATCCAGCATGCATCAACCCATACTTCTTGCCAATTTCCACTAAACCAGAGTAAACATGTAATGCAAACTGAGAACATAAAACATTCCATTAGAAAACCATTTCACTTTTTAGACATCCCCATACTAATCAGTTATTTCTGACAAAATCAGGAAAAAACTGAACAAATTAAGTAAAGAATGTAAATTTACTGTAATATTTACCTCATTAGGTATATAAAGTACATATCCCAGCTCTCCAGTATGGGTGAGATTCATTACTCTGATTCCACTGGCCAAACCAACATCTAGTTTCTGGAAATCAGATAAACAGCAAATACTTCATGTTAGCAAAATGAAACTTGAAGCAAGCTAAACAGCATGGCTATGGAAAATTAGAACCTTCTGTAGATTTCTATTCCACAGATGAACCAATAACTGGCACCACAAGCAAAAAAAAAGAATCAACAACTTTAAAATATTATATAAATATAATGTAAAACAAATACAAACTTGACAATAAGCTTTGTCATAGCTGTAATGAATTTGGCTTCAAATTGAATTCCTCAATCAAGATTCTTAATATCATAATAATATAGAAGTATCACCCAGTAGAAGTATGTATGGTATCAAATTGTGTTTATATTTATGACATTCATTAGTAGAGAAAGAAAAAGTTATAAAGTCAAAATCTCCTACAGCAATAAAGTTGTATTTTTCCCAGCTCAACATTCTCTTTTCTGAACTCCTTTTATCCTTCTGTTAACTTAAGAAAATGGTCAAATGTTGAAATAATAATTAAGATATCCATTACTTTAATCAAAGATAATTCACCATTCCCAACATAGAAATAAAACATGTTATAAAGAATATATATCATACCTTGAAAGTGAAGAAAGGAAAATATTTGGGGTTGAGATCTACATCTGCCAACTCTGAGAGAAGAGCTTGCGTCAAAGGTCCCATGATGCAAATGGCTGTGTACATGGAGGTGACATCAGACATAACAACTGAACCATCAGAAGGCAAATGCCTCTCTATCCATACCTTGCATCTTGTCTGTTGGATTGTAGGAGCAATCAACATATAACTGTAATAGAAAACAAGGAGGACCTTTAATCCTGAAAATCATGGGTGTACATTGCTGTTTAAAGAAATTGTAACCATTTTCCCCAGGGGAAAAACTCTTGTTACTATGAAAATCAAGGAACCAATATAGCACCTGTCATGTAGTCCAAAATGTGATGAAACAATGGAGTTTGAATTGAACAAACTAGTGAAAGGATCATACCTCAAAAATCTGTTAGCCAACAGTGAGACTAGACTAGAGTCTTGTCATCCTCATCTACTACAAAACACATCAACATTAAAGTTACAAATCAATAATATTCAAAGTATATTCCTCCTGCCATTTGCATGTATTTAATGAATGAAATGAAAACAAGATCACAAAGTAGTGAACAAGGTAAAACATTGAAATTTAAAACAATTCAAAAATCATTAGGTCATTACTCATTCCAACATATGAATGCCACATGAGAATATAAAAATGGATACGTAGTATGTAATTTGTAAAATTCAAAACCAACGCTGTTCATGGTTTTAAGCAATACAAAATAGGTGATATATGGAAGAGATGTGGATGCAAAAATATGAAGATCTAACGACACGCATAATACACTTGTAGATTTTAAATAAAAATATTTACTGATGATCAAACCAAATTAGAATGTAATATTTCTTCATGCATAAATTTCAAAATATCCATCCAAAAATCTTTATGGCTGATAACTAAATAAAGATAAGAATAGAAAGAGGTAGTTACTGATTTTCTGCCAGTCTGGCTAAGCTGCAGTCATTTTCATATCCACCATACTTGTTCTGCATTCCTGTATGAATGATTCCTCCAGTGGGGACATCAACATCATTTGAACATAAATATTGTAAACTGTCCACCACCTCCGTACCTCGAGACTAATAATAAGAGAAAAATCTTACATATTAATCAATACATAAACTCTTTAGTTAGAAAATATCCTCAAATTATAATTTTTTGTTAATATTGATTTATAATAATTGATTGTGTTATTTTGGCTTGCATTTGTATTCTTATTGTTATTTTTATAATATTTTACAAAGCCATAAAAACTAGATGAAAATTACTGATAAAATAATAATAATATTGAGAACAATGGATTACAATGGCAGGGAAAGTGTTACCCATAAATCTATTTTGGTGAATGAAGAGAAGTCACTCAGTCCAACAGCATCCCGACATGCAGAATATTCTTCTTGGACCTTGTCAAACCAAGGAGGTTTGCTGAAGGTATTCGTGTACGCTATTTTGTAAGGACGGGAACCATCTCCTTCATCATCATATTCTGAAAGAACAATTTGAAAATGTATGTTTGTTGAATTTCAAATGACAATAGATATGCAAAGTAATTTGGTAGACTTCTATAATGATACTCAAGAGCCCTAAATACCTTAAAATTTATTAATTTAGCATGCAAGGGCAACTTATGGCTACATTGTGAATGGATAGGTCAAATGGAGTAACATCTCAATTTACATAATAGTTGGACATCAAATAATGAATAGTACTGCCAAATCCAGATGTGCTACATAAAAGTATTAATTACATACATTACTTTCATATCAACATTAGTTTTCTGGAAGTATCATTTTAAAAGGTACAGAATTACCTCTTCAAAGAGAAAACATTGATTTCAATAAATTTTCAGATTAAAATGAATAATTTTTAGGAATGATAATTTTTAGCATTTAGATAAGCTGGTGACGCATTGTGTTATCTCCCTGGTTTTATAACAAAAGTTTTTTTAAGAATAAATATTTAAGATAATATTTTTATAATAATAATTTTTTACAATAATATTTTTATAATAATATTTGTTTATATTAATGAGAAGGAAACAAATATCAATAAGAAAAAGAATACTAGTTAAGATGACAGACAACTGTTAGGTATCATTACATACTTCTAGATGTAGTTTATGCATTTAAATCCCCCAATTTGAGCAAAGCAATTGTTATGGCTTTATACATTTTTATGTTCCCCTAAAATGTTGCCACCTGACCAGCAGGCCCACTTGCAATGTAATCTATATAAATAAAACTTATGTTTACCTTCATCAGGCTCAAACCAGCTGGGCCTTTCATATCCCATAACTTGGCCAAAAACAGCACCTGCCTCCTTTAATTTAGGATAAATTGGCGACATTCTGAGATTTCTTCCAGTTTTAAATTCTAAGAAAGGATAAGGTATACAGTAATGCATTCCTGAAAGATAGATGAGAAAGACATTCAGCTACACTTCACAATATATCATAGTATTATTGTCATAACAATGGACAATTTCAAGTCCATACACAGGAAAAGAAAACACAAGGCAAAGCAAGAAATTGACAGTTAACAAACCTGGTACTTCTTTCACCCTATCTCTGAGAAATTTTCTGTTATTGTGAAGTCCCAAGAATCTTCTGATATCAAGTTCATACATGTCATTTTGAATGGCTCCATTCACTATCCATTCAGCAGTTGCCTTACCAACTCCTCCAGCTGCAGCAATACCAACTGTTTTCATTCCTGCTGCTACAAAGTAGTTCTGAATCTAATGAAATAAATTATCATTAGCATTCTACCTACGGCTTTACTCATTCTTAAGCATAATTAGGGTGTTTAGCCATTATAAAATTATCATTAGCATTCTACCTACGGCTTTACTCATTCTTAAGCATAATTAGGGTGTTTAGCCACTCTCATACACCTGATAAGAAATAAATTATTTCCACCAAGAGGATGAAGAGAGAAAAGCTATACATAATTATTTTAAAATAATGGCTATCCAAGGTAAACAGGTGTACTTTAACAAACTGTAAGGCATACTTTAAAAATAATTTAAGATGCAAAGGTTACAAAAAACTTAATGGCTTCACTAATAGGTGATGCATATATGAATAAATCTAAATACAGTGGTACCTCAAGATACGAGCAGCTTGACATACGAGTTTTTTGAGATACGAGCCGGAGCTCGGGCCATATTTTCGTTCGAGATACGAGCCCAAATCCGAGATACGAGCCGTGTTTCCGGAGCGTCCCGCTAGTTATAGAAAATAAAGTAACCGAAAAAATCCCGTATTGTGAAGCCAGGAAAAAATACAGAAATAATAGAAAAACATGAGCGTGGCGTACGAGTGATTGAACTCGCTAAGATCCATGACCGTAGTACATCGACAATTTGTACGATATTGAAGCAGAAGGATGCCATCACGAGTGCTACACCAGCAAAAGGAGCCACAATTCTTTCCCAATTAAGGACAAATATCCACTAGGAAATGGAGAAGCTTCTGCTCGTGTGGGTGAAAGAGGAGTTGGCAGGAGATACAGTAACGGAGACGGTGATATGCGAGAAGGCACGGAGTATTTATGCCGACTTAGTGAAGAAAGAAGCATCAACTTCTAAAGAGGCATCAGAAGAAGCATTTAAGGCAAGCTATGGCTGGTTTGATAATTTTAAGAAGAGAACTGGCATCCATTCAGTGGTGAGGCATGGCGAAGCTGCAAGTGCGGACATGAAAGCAGCCGATACGTACATCCAAAAGTTCTCTCAAAGCAAGAAGAGTTGGAGGAGATTGTATCTCTAGGAAAGTCGATGGGTCTGAGTTAGATGAGGATGACGTCAACAAACTTGTCGAAGAACATGAGGAGGAGCTCTCAACTGAGGAGTTGAAGGAGCTGCAGCTGATGCAACACACGAAGGATTTGGAAGAGATTAGCACAAGTGAGGAGGAGGAAGAGCCGGAGGAACTGATTTCTACAGGTGAAATTAAAGACATGCTGGCAATGTGGGAAAAGCTGTCACATTTGATTGAAAAGAAACACCAAGAAAAAGTGGAAACTGGTCGTGCTTCAGCGCTTTTTAATGACACTTGTTTGTCACATTTTCAAAGCATTTTGAAAGGCAGGCAAAAGCAAAGTTCTTTGGATACATTTTTATTGAAAAGAGCTGCGAGTGAATGTACAGAAAGTGCAGCCAAGAAGGCAAAAGCAACTGATAATTAAATAAATAAGTTTAAAGTTAAGTGCATTGTTTTAAGTTTTTTCTTTCATTTGAAATTCCCCCCTCCCTCCCTCCTCGCCGTTCACCTTTGTTAGCCGCACTCGTCTGTCTCCAAAGTAAGACTATTATGCTAAATAACTCTTTTATTTCTTTATTTCATATTTTGTTATGTATTTGTTAATTATACATGTTTATTTGTTATTTAAAAACATATCTTTATTCAGAATTTACAATGGTTTGGGGATTTTTCATAGGTCCGGAACGGATTAAATCGAATTCAGTTATTTTAAATGGGAGAAATTCATTTGAGATACGAGCCGATTGACTTACGAGCTCGGTTCTGGAACGAATTAAACTCGTATCTCGAGGTACCACTGTACTTACATAATGGTAGATTGTCAGAGCTACAGTTGCAATAATTAATGTTTCCTAAATTTGGATATTCTTGCAAATTTTAAATATCACCTTCATTTACATCTTTTGCAATATTTAATATAAAAGAGGTGGAATTTATTGGTTCTCAATATAAAGATTGCTAGCATTCACAAGAATGAAGAGAATAAACGAGCATTAATCAAAGAAATTTTAAACTTTGAAGCATCAAAAATTTTTGGATAAAAGTATATAATGATCAAAATTTAATTTCCAGCTGAATGAAAAAAATGAATTGGTTTTTCTTCTTTTAAATAACCTTCTTTACATTGCATAAATTCAATTGAAATATTTCAGGGCTCCATAAGTTACTCTACCCAAGGCAACAAAAATTCATGTCTGGCATGACAAAATAAATTTCTGAGGCTTGGTGTATATTTTTATTATTATACATATGCATTTTCTCTTAGAATGTTCAGTGTAATGACTATAAGTTAAAATGTTTATTATGAGATAAAGTAGTATAAGAATACTTTACGCTGAGTATTCACAAGAGTATTCACAACCTGAGTAATACGCTGAGTATTCACAACCATTGTCATCCTCTGAGTGATAATTTGAAAAGTGAATGATATCCTAATTTCTCAAACATTCAGATGCTATGAATACCATAAATATGTGATTTCAAAAGAGTCGAGAGAGCGGATGTCGTAGTGCTGGTGTACTGATTAATCAACTAATAATTTCACCTCAGGGGCTTCTCCAACAATCCACTTGCAGTCTGGAGAGAACGCCTCAGGTCCATTGCAGAGTCTTTCCAAAGTAGCATCTTTCAGACTTGGAGCTCTGTTCAGTGCTCCTTCTAACAAGATATGGAAATGATCCCAATCTTCAGTCAGCATCCTTTCGTCAGACGTTTCTGTTTATGGAAATCAAATTATGCAGAAATACTTTAATGGTGATCTTAAATAAATAAAAGGTAATTGTCCTTGTCTTATTAAAATTTTCTTGCAAACTTTCAGAGAATTATTTCTAGAATCCATTCAATACCAAGGTATTACGAAGAGTGATTCTGCATGGAAACAAAACAGTCATGTGTTTATTTGGACCTGAAACTAGCAAATGTATTGCTGCAATGCTGTACACCTTAACTTTTATGAAAGAAATGTTAACTTGTAAGATTCAAAGCCATACAAGCCATAAGCCAAGTAGAAAATAATATATAACATTATTGCTTGAGAATGAATTTATTTAAGATGTCCAAAAATAAAAATAATCCATAGGAAATAGCTAGCCAGTATTTATAATTGAGAGAACAAACAATGGACTATCTATGTATGAGGCTCATAAAATGTGGAAATATTTACCAATAGGATGACCTAGACTTAAGATCAACATATACATGTGTATTTACAATAGTTACAAAAAGATTTGATCCTGTACATAACAACAGACCACCATAGTTCATCCTCAAGCATCACAAACTAAAACTGTAATGTATTAATGACTATCCTACAATTTATCCTGGCCTACTCCAACCTTTCTACCCTAATTTAAATGATAATCTCATCCAATTAAGACCTGTTCTTCTTTTACAAAATCTGCTTCGAAAACTTACTTTACCAGAGTGATCCAAATAAATTCATTCTCAGCCGTTATTGACTACCTCTCAAACTTAAATACAGTTCAAAAGTGTCAAACTGTGAGTTTTAGGCCACTTGCAGGCCATTTTGGAAGGTTAGTAGCAGTCTCTTTGCCTTCCCTTTTTTCTTACCAGCCAACGGAGGAGAGGTTTCATGCAGATGTGTAGAGGTAAGGAAGGAGGATGGTGAATAAGATTCAAGAATGGATGAGACATAGTGAAGAGATGATGGTCCAGGGAGGGATGAAAGGAGTCCTGGAAGAGCAGATGATAAATGATGATTTGGAGTGACATTCCCTGAATCAGAAACAAGGGAATTCATCTTCTCACCAGGTATGTTTCCATCCTCAAACGCAGGCTTAGCGACAGGCTCAAATCCTCCAGTAACTAGTCGTCCTTCATTTTCACGAAAGTACACATGTCCATCCTGGTCCCTCACCACTGGAAGTGACAAATTCAGCCTTTTAATCAAAGAAAGAGACAACCTTTTAGCAGAATCAATAGATGTTTATCACTACCCAAAAGAATAATCCCATACATGAAGAATATCTCATTTACAGCCCAAAAGTTAACTGGTACCTGGAGTCATGGGGTCCAAGCCATGTATTGGTTTAGTGTGTAGGTAATAATGTTCACAGGCATGCAGAGGAACTTTGACATACGGTTCGCTCAACTGCCCAATTTTTCTTGCCCAAAATCCTCCGCAGTTCACAAAATATTCACACTCAATCATACCCTTTGCTGTGTCTACTGCAACCACTTTACCTCCTTCAGCGAAAATTCTGTGCACTCCACAGTCTTCCAAAACTGTCACACCTGCAACAATGAAAATGGGCAGAAGGTTTCATATTATCACACTACTTACGTAGTGATTGAAATAGTTTCCTTAAAATACATATCAGGAATGTATTCAAACCAGAGTTCTTATTGTGACTAAAAATATTTTTGTCTCACAGAAAACCACTTTTCTTTTTTTGTCCAGCTTTTTTAGATTCTAGACCACTGCACGGCATTGTGTATTAGATTGAATGCTAACTAAAAAGTAAAGAATGCTTGGGAGGTTAGAATACGAAATTTAATAGCAAAAAGATAAATAGTAGAAAAGTATTATAATAGTAAAAAATGGGAAAAAATAATTTCCTAAATGGAAAATCTTGGGATCTATTTGATAATGCACATGTATGGCAGGGTTGCCTAACTCCTATTTTTTAGTTGCTATTTTTTATAAAAAAAGGCCCATTGAGTTGAAAGGTCGGACACTTGTCCACTATGTTTAAGAAAGTTAAAGAATGTACCCGGAAAGTTTCGTTTGAATCTGTTTACCACAAACCTGTTGTTCCCCTGTCAGTTTCCTAAAACACAATGGATTGCAATGCACTGTATTACTGGATTATAGCTGAAATTTTTAGCATGGCATCTATAAAGTCAAGAGCTTTTGCCTAATTTAATTGAAATGCTAATGCTTCCAAGAGGAGTGACTGAAGAGATAGTTAGCAAAGTGGCCAATACCTTCCCTTTGTTTTTCCATAATTTTCATAATGATATTAACTTAGAAGCAAATCATCTTCAAATCAAAGTCCATGGTTCATTTCTTAACCCTCGAGTACTTGCATCCCAAACTGTCACATCAGTACAAATTGTCACACAGTCAGGTGGAATCAATCCGACATCTTCCAAAGGGGCAAATTGTCTCAAAATGTAGTGAATAAATTCTTAATTCATAAGTGAAGTTAACCTGGTTATTAAAATGACAAGCAAACTAAATAGCAAAAATATTCAGTAAAAATTCGATATCCCTGACGTATATGGCTGATGAATTTGGAATATTGCGTATAAAAAGTAAACTGTTAAATATAAAATAAAATTTAATATATTAATAGTAATTGTTAATTATATGAAATTTATAAAATATCTCTAAAAATTAAGGTGGAAACAAGGTCAAAAATGCAATATTTTACGTAAAGGTCTTTCATCTACTTAGCACTACCACTAAGAAAAATTTGTTTAAATAATTAAACTTCCATTTCCGACATGGCGAAAATGCATGACTGGTTCAGAACATTCTAAAACTCAGCTACTACAAGAAAGAAGAAGTAAAAAAGAACCAATAAAAAGATATGGAATTTTAAAATTCACATGGGTCGATTCGACCCAGACGTGAGTACTCAAGGGTTAAGGTGAAAAGTGGAATAGTAGCATTCATTTCCAAATTTTCCTTACCACTAACATAATCAGAGAATATGGAAATTCTTGTACTTATTTCATATTGGCTCTGGTATAACAAGATTTCGAGCCTTTACATACTCCTCATTAGGCAGTTTCAATATAAATATCAACAATTACTACTTATTATTTTCCTTTAGTATATAAAACATTTCATTACCCAAAATTAGAAATATGGGATATTTTTGTACTCAATTTAATCCTTCTCTGAGTACTTAAAGAATATTTGTTGCAGTAAGTGCCACTGGTGGCTGGTATAATGAACATATACAGTACAAGATATTATAGCCTGATTGCTATGGACACACTGAAATAGTTTGGCATGAGGAGTTTCAATCAACCCCATTAATTTAAGAAGTGATATCCTAGTGGTCAACTTTTTCAGAGCTAGATGGGCATATTCATCCAGAATGTAAGAAAGTATAATGGTTTTCCCCAACACCTACAAATTGTCAGATGACTAATTAAGGCATTGTAAAAGACTCATTTTGTAATTATAAATTAGTTAGTCTGTTATAACACCCCAAAAAGAGGTACTTCAAGTAACCCTACCTGAATTATTGATCCATAGTGGTTTCATGTATGTACTTGGGTTTACAGTAAAGAGAAGGTGGAGCGAGAAAATTGATTTAAATAGCAATACATTATTTTAGTTACAAAAGGTTTTGCGTATCTGATCCATCGTATATTTTTGATAATACATTGATCTGTCTAGGTCAGTTAGTTTAGTCAGATAACTCTCTTTTCTTCTTCCCCTCTTCTGTAAAGGAAGGAAGGAGGAGGAGAAGGAGGAAAATGCGTAAGTACACGTTTTCCTCGAGTTTGTACGGCAACGTCTCTGGCGAATAAGGTACCGGTAAAGGCCCCAAAAAAGGAGAAAAAATACGAAAATATTTGGAGGAAAAGGCACACTAAGGAGGAAGATACGCTACAGAGAAAGAAATTTAATAAGCAGAAAACTCTTTCCTCCCATACTTTTCCCTGCATTCTGTCTCTTGACTCCTACCTCTTTCTCTCTCTACATCTACGTTAATTGGCTTAAAATAAGCAGTTAGTAAATTGCAAATGAGAGAGATCATTCAAAATGAGCGAATTCACTATATTTCATTGTATCAGGGACAATTAAGCGCTGCATTATTCATGTCCTTCAAGGTGAACACCGATGACAAACGGACTTTAACATGGTTCCTCCGCTTGCATTAGCATTACATATCGATAAATGCACCCTCTGGGATGAGACTGGCATGGACAGTGATTTGAAAACGTCCACAAATAGAATTATTTCCATCTAAGGAATATAAATTTTCCAGAAAGAATAATTTCTCAACCAAAATCTACGAGTATCTTAGACCGTGGTGTCTCAAGTTAACGAATTTTAAGTCTCGTGCCTCTTTGTGTACTAGGAAAAAATAAGCTCAGAAAGAATATTTATTAATACAATTAGAAAACTCTTATTTTAAAATGTACTTTACATTAGTTGAGCAGGTATAGAGTAAAAAGTTGAAGCAAGATTCTGGAATACAAATTTCCCAGAAAGAAAAATTTTTCAATTAAAATCTGTGTATACCTTCATCTGTGCATATACCATATATATGCATGCAGGCAATAATTGACACAAAATGATTATTTTCCATCTAATTAGAATACTCCAATTCTAAAAAAATACAATCATTGTACAGTTATGGAATGAAGCAATGAGGTAAGGTATATATTGTATAAGGTGATTTTTTTTAAATAAGCTCTAAATATTAACTGAAAAATTTGTGTACAATGTACAATTTACATGCATATGATCTGAACTCTATTGACAACTTCATCCATCTAAATAATAATTAAACATTACCTCCTTCCTTAGCTATTGATGCGAAGGAATGACATAATTCATAGGGATCACCAACACCATCTCCAGGGATCCACAAAGCACCTTTTAAATCAGATATCTTGATTAAAGGACAAAGCTTCTCTGCATCTTCAGGTGTCAATAATTCACAATTAATGTCTCGAGATCTAGAAACCAAATGCAGAGAATCCACTCATCATAAAACTGACATATGATTTCAATGGTTTAAGCAAACATTTATCAAATTACAAGGAAGAATTTCATGAATATTTAAAACTTGTTAAATTACTATTTAAATTGTGGAGTATAAAGACACTAAATGGTGAGTTATGGGGTGAAGACGATAGCATATATGTTAGGCATGAGGCCTGGTACACTCTACAACTGAGTAAACTATATCTTCTCAGGTCTCAATCTCTATGTCCTAAACAAAGAAAAAACCCAACCTAGTTGCAAAATAGTTTGTATCTTTCCAGATAGACAAAATTAATATCTATCTGAATTATTATTTTGCTAATAAGGCGGCTGAATTGCAGTGAACCTATCATAGAATTTATTTATAATGGAGAAAGATATCAGAAAAGTAAAAAAGCAGAATGAATTTGAAAAAATTACATCATTAAGTTATTAAATTAGTCATAAAATTAAAGTAATTTAAGTCTCACAAGTAGTTTGTGTTCCATGGGTTGGGAAACATTGCTGTATGGCATCAATTCACATTGGAAGCATTAGAAAATAGGATATTATGCTAGAAGTGACAGGTGAATAAACAAGAAAATGTAAGAAATGATTGCTTTCAAGGCAAGGTTTATTTGGGTCCCAAGAGCAAGAAGATAGAGAAAAGTGGGCCGGGATGGTGCAGATATGTATTAAGAATGATTGAGAACTCTCAGAGAAAGAAAAGATAGAAGTTGAAAGGAAAAGAAAAATGAAGGCCAAGGGTATCATGGACAGTAAATGTGGTAAAAGGGAAAGAAACTAGAGAGGAGAAAGCAATGGAGAAGTTAAGTAGTAGAGAAAGAAAAATAAAGAGAAGAATAAAATTAAACAAGTTAAATTAAATTATACATATGTAGGTAGTACAAGTACCTAATTTAAATGCAGAATTAAATTGATTACAATGTTCAAATTTTCTTCAAATCAAAGACTTTTCATAGTAGATCATATAACAGTTTAAGGAGTATAGAAATAAATTTGTAAATAAACTTTCCAAAGGAAATTAATGTTTCTGTGCGAAAAGGGAGAAAACTTCTTGGGACTGAAAATTGAGAATTAATGTTGCACAATGGAATTCTATTTTAACAAACCAAATACCAATGCATACAAATACTATTTGAAGATATTTATATTTACATATAAGTATATTTTATTTTCAATGAATGATTTCATTTCAGTAAGATATGTGAACCATAAATAATAAGAAACAATGAAATCACCTGGAGAGAGCCTTCATCTTCCTTAACATTGTCATTCTATCCTTTGTTTGTGCCACCAAAAGACTTCCACATTCTTTCCAACCAGTTCTCAATCCCATTGATTCTAATTCTTTGTACAATTTAATGCTATATTGTGCTAATTTGGTTTCTGCTCGACTTGCTTTGAACATGCCTATCAATCCTGAGGAGTGCCATGTTGTGCCTCCACCCAATCTGAAAATAATGATGAACCGATCAAAACAGTGAACTGATTATTAATATGTAATCAAACGAATAAAATTTGGTTGGGTGAAGTACTTACTTTCCCTGATCCAAAAGAACAGTGTCCTTCCCCCAACCCATTTTGGCTAAATGATACGCAACTGCCGCTCCTTGCACTCCACCCCCACAAACAACAACTTTGGCTGACTTTGGAGCGGTTTCATCAGGGTTTTCCGCACTAGATTCATCATTTAAAACTGCCTGGGATGAGAGCAAATTTGATGCTTTCCCTTTCTTCCAAGAAGATACCAATTTCAAATTTGATACTCTATTTCTCAGCAACATTTTGATGTTCAAAAGGCTTGAAAATAAAACATAACATTATTCAACCAGTCTTTTCCTTATTTTGCTCTAGTCAATTTCATTACTGCAAGACAAAAGATAAAGTGACATGATAATGACACATAAAAAACAAATACTATTACTTACTTGGAGTTTGAGGTAATTAATCTGCGAAAAACTACAACACTGGATGATCAACAGGAACTGATAACATTTTGCAAAAATAAGTAGAGATAGCGAGAAATATATCGGTTCGATTCTGGAGACATAAAGAACTTATCATCGAATAAATTCCAACAAGAAGACAACAATACTGTTTTCCGTCAAATTTTCACCAGATCTAACGAAACATTTCGGATATTTTCTTTACTGACTCTCAACTGCCAACGACCGCTGTCAGCGTTTAAAGGTGTAACACTGAATAAATAATTTGCAATGTCAGTTAATACTTGTTACAAGATTAAAATAAGAGGTCCATAAGACAATCCTCTACCTTGATATTTTCATGCGATCACACTAGATATTCGTGGAATTGTACTCAGTTTGTTATACGCCGTATAAACAGTTCCAATGCACTGAACGGTGAAAAAGAATCTTGTTTGGGCAAAGAATGAGTCATTTACGTTAGTTCTCGGTTTCTAGCTTTATTCAATAAGAAATCTTCACAAAAGTGCAAGAAACTTAAGCCTAATCTCGCAGAAGGGAACGAAGGACAAGATCAAAGAGCTGAAAACTATCGTTTTATTCGATTGTCGTACGTTGCTAATTTTAGAGCGATTCGATAGAAATCGTCGAGTTCATTCTGCTAGCTTTGGCTAGCTTCATTTATTGCAGCGTTGGGTTAAGTCTTCCAAGTGTTGTAGTTAATTTTGTATATTTTAATTTTTCCATGTCAGACAATTAATCCGTACCCGAGGATAGGCTCTGTTTAATTAAATTAGTCAGAGTAAATGGCATAGAGTTTGGTATTTTTGTATCACTCTGATGATTGAATAGCTCTAACTTCGCTGTGTTCACATTAAGGATAAGTAGTTAATAACCTCTATGCGTCGCATTAATTCTTCATGTTTGTCTCTCATTCATATCTTCTTGTTCAAAATCCGGTAAAATGCTACTTTCACACAGTTTGCTTTTTATTACCCACTAGATTTATCCCAGAAAATGCAGCTCTCATAGAATTGAAATCATTAGACATGAGGAAACTGAGATTTTTAATTTAAAATTACACTCAGAAAATATAGGGTAAAATTTCACTTTCTTTTACCAAAAAGGTAAAATTTCACTTAGGTAAAAAAGTGAAATATTACCAAATATAGCAAAAACAGGATCATGATAAGTTAGGATGTTGGGTAAAATTCTATTATACTTTCACACAGTTTGGGAGAACCTCTCCTTTACTACTGAAGATACACACATAATTCTTACACTATATTATAGATGAAGGTTGCGGCTTATATATATATATACGAGTAAAATGTTGCTTGCATACTGCAAGCACATCGATAACACTAATTTTAAGTCAGCATCATGTAGAGTGAGTCCTGAAAAGAAAAATCTGATGTGGCCAGTACATATAACTTTCTCCATATATAAGATGTAAATATTTATCTACGACAGTAATTTCGAACTCTATATTCCATCTAAACTTGGAGGATGAGTGATTAATTTATATATTATTATCTTTTTGTTCCGAAAAACATTATAAATAATGTTTTTCGGGACATGATCGATGAATAACGATGAAATTGGCATTTCGCCCAGAGCTCCCACAAAGTACATAGTCAGCAACTTCCGGTTTATCAGTATTTCCTGAATAACTCCTAAACAATCAGTGATACAAAAATATGTTTCAAACAAAAGTTATAGTAAATTATATTGGTTGAGTTTCGGAAGGTGTGTTCCAGGGCCATGACAAGCGTTCATTTGTCATAGTTCTGTCCTCCGCAGCCTTTTCCCGCACCGAGGGAAGGGCGCCACTGGAGCCAATAGTAGCAATGAAGAGGTGTTTAGGCCTCTCGAAAAAAAGCCAATTTTGAATTTCCACTGTGCATGATGTTCGTCTACGGTCTTAGAATGTAGTTAAGTGATTTCAAATAGCAGCGTACATTTGTGAGACTGCGTTGAAAATATTCCCGTCGACGAATAATTTTTCTATCGGAAAGATTATATGTATTATTCAGCAAGATGAAATGACGAGTAAAACCAGCAGATAGTTATTCCTGACTGTGGCATTGAAATTGATAATGTATTTACTAAAAACAGTAATTTTGCGACCGAAAAGAAGATGCGAAAAAAAATCTAACAAAAGCAAATTCGAACCAGCAAGTTACTGCTCTAGAATCGGATCTGCTATCCACTACACCACAATTTCACAATTACCACCTTTCACAAAAATTATGGTAAAGTTTTGCAGTTAATTAAAATTAAAAATTGATGTTAATTTTTAAATTCATTTTACAAAGAAACTAGGAAGTGTTTTTTTAAACGGTTTAAACTGTAATAGAGTAGATACAATATGCCAAATACAATATATAATACGTAAAAGTATATTCGTCTGGTACAATATACAGGCCATCTGTTAAACTTCGGCAAAAAGAATCCGTCCCACCCCCCCCCTTACGGAGAGTCACTCCCGTGGTGTGTTCCCATTAGTTTCGAGTTAGTTCCGAGTCTAACCATCTAGGTGGCAGCAGCGTTAGTTTACTTACGTGCTGCGACTTTTTCGGCGCGAAAATCTATATCTCCTTTATTAATGAAGATACACATATAATTCTTATTTATCCAAAAACAGCAGTGTTTGTCGCAAATGTTGCTTTGTGTTAAGAAAAAGATAGTCTCCCTCACGTTCGGATCGCAAGCTATAGTTGGATTGCAAGCTCAATTGGTTTCCAAGGTCTTTTTAAGGAAAAGCAGTGTTTTTGTCGCAAATGTTGCTTTGTGTCAAGAAAAAGATAGTCACCCTCACGTTCGGATCGCAAGCTATAGTTGGTTTGCAAGCTCAATTGGTTTCCAAGGTCTTTTTAAGGAAAAGTTATCTTTAAGTGCCAAGTAAAAAGCAATGCCCCTAACGCTGCTGCCACCTAGATGGTTAGACTTGGAACTAATTCGGAACTAATGGGGACCACATGGGTAGCATAACCTATCTCCCTCTAGCGACCAAAAGTGAAGCCAGGGGTAAAGCGGCAAATTGCGCATTTCGCCATGCTGGTGAGAACTTTTCGTACCTCCCTATACTAATACATTGTTATTTCGTTATTTTGCGGCTTTGATACAGAGTTATCAAGGTTTGATTGAGTGATTCGAACGTTTTGGAACACAAAATGTAGTTTGAGCAATGTGTAACACGAAGTAATTTTGTTATTTTCGCGTTTCTAAAGGTTTAATAGGTAAATAAGCAGGGGCTTGTTTCTGCCGTCAATATGACCAATTGCAGTGCATTTGGCTGTAAGAACAGATTCGTCATTTTGACAACGTTTACTGCATTGAGCCCCAATTATGAATTAGAACAAACATTTGCAGAAGCGGAAAATCTCTAACTACCCTGATGAGCTATTATAATGTATGATAGAGTAGCTTTATCTCATTGCGGTAAACGATTATTAAGGAATTTTTATGCCATACTTGGTATTGATCGATTAAAAACTAAGTCGGATTAATGCATTACAATGTACATAAAATTAACATTATAATAATCAACGAGGTTTTAATACAGTTTGCGGAAGTTTGGCAGATAATTCGTTTTTTATATCGCTCTAGCAGACGACCCCGGCATCCGAGAAGTTTACATTGCAGGCATGTTTTATTTTCCATGATGAAAAGAATCAAGAGGACTTAGAGAAAAAAATCGAACATGATCGTTAAGTAAAAGGTTCATTTAAAATATCTGCGTCCATTTCATAGGATAGACAAGCTCCTGAGTCCCGTATGAGAGGAAAATAAAACCCCAAAAATACATGTAGTTAAAGGGGAGCTGGCGAAAAGTTCTCACCAGTGCTCTGCGGGTTGCGTTTTTTTTTTTTTTTTTTTTTTTTTTTTCTTTTTTTTCTTCACTTTCCCAACGTTAGACTCGCCCTGTGATGGGGACACACCTTCCGAAACTCAGCCATTATATTTTCTAAAACGTTTGTAATAATAGTATATACCTAAATATATTTATGGAGATATTTTGAAAACCAGAAATGAGCTTTGAAGAATGAAGTTAAACTTCCGGTTAACCGATTTACTCCAAAAACTAATCAACTTTAACGACACCAACCAAAGTACTATATATGAGATTTGGTGTTGATACAACGAATAGTTTTCATGTTAGAGCGCCCACAAAGTACATAACAGCTACTTCCGGTTTATCGGTATTTCACGAATAACTCCTAATTAACCGGTGATACAAAAATATGATAAATACAAAAGTTATAGTAAATTACATTTTCTAAAACTTTTATAAGTAATACAATATACGTATATATGATATTTATGGAGATATTTTGAAAACCGGAAATGAGCTTTGATGAATGAAGCTCGACTTCCGGTAAATCGATTTTCTCCAAAAACTAAAAAACTCTGACAGCACACACCACAGTACTATATATGAAGTTTTATATTGATACCACCAATAGTTTTTAATTTAGAGAGCCCACAAGCACAGACATCATTCCGAAAATGGTCAAAACGTGTTCTAGGGACCCCAAAACATGTATTTCCGTTGAAATCTCGAAGTCGAATTTTTTCATGAAAACAATACTTTCTCTATACTTTGTATATGGAGAAAGTAAAAAACAATGGATTGAATATATTCTTAATATTCGCCTGGAGTCGAACCCAGGTCTTTCCGGTGATACTTTCTACGCAGCACAACAGAAGATTACCTTCTCTAACTATGTTTAAAAATTCAGGCAGAAATATTGGCTGCAGCTGCCTCAAACGACGTCCTACTTTTCCCATAATTTTTCCCTTATGAGAGAAATTTGAATGTGCCCCGGCATCGAACCCAGGAACATTACGGTCTTATCTAATTTTTTTTCAAAACCCCATGCTTAATATACATCTTCCATGTAAGCAAGAACTTCCTATCATGTGGATAAGTGCATAAAAAAATAATAAAAAACTACCTCAATGTATTTTAAAGGGTCTATTTTTGCACCGTCCTAGCATCGAACCCAGGATATTTTACGTGAAAGTCATTAATGTTTTCGATAGATCATAACCATATATATAGGCTCCTTGAGTTTTAATTATCTACCTATCCGGGAAGTATTTTTTTTTATTCACAAAAATCAAAGCAATGCATTTAAAAGAGAAAAATCGGGACTTTGGGGCCCTCTGGATTCGAACCCATGACCCTGAGGTTCAAAATCGCAATTTTTCTGGCAGTTACACGTTATGGCCAATACGTCGTAAAAATTTCAAGTCGGTGACGCTTGTAGTTTAGCCTGTGAATTAGTATCCTATCTATCTATATCCTTGAATGAATCCGGAGAAGCATCTATATATAATAGAAATGAATCCGGAGAAGCATCTATATATAATAGATATGATGAGCAATCCCTCCTAAGTGCTGCCATTTGGTAGGAAATTGTATCAGTATCATCCCCGAAAATATCATCGAAAACGGTATAAATCTAGTGGGTGAAAAACAACGCTGTGTGAAAGTACAATTTTACCTGTTTTAGGTATAATCCCTGAAAATTTCATCGAAATAAGGCTGAATCTAGTGGGTTAAAAAAATGGCTGCCGATCCTAAAGTAGAATTTAACCTAGCAAGATTATTATGTAACACCTTTGTGATCAAGTGCCACTTATTTTATCTAGTTTCAATATTCAATCCAGTTGAGTTTCGGAATAGGTATACTGGGTTCGTTCTAATTCTAACCGCTTAGGTGGAGGCAGCGTCTGTTTACTTATGATGGGTTGAGTTGGGTGGGCGGGGTTCCTTTATTTAAATCGTAAGTAATCATTTTGACAGCTTAGGTCGCAGTAGGATTACAAAGTGTAATTTAAGGAAAACCCTGCTCACCCAACTCAACCCATCAGCCTTTAGCCAAAGTTATCCTTAAGTGAAAATAATTACAAATGATTCAATTAAAGGAACCCTGCCGACCCAACTCAACCCATCTGCTTTTAGCCAAAGTTATCACCTTTGCAAGTATATGTTTGTTGAGTAAAAATGAATTTGTTCAAAAAATTATATAAATAAAAAAGTAATTGCATACGATTATAAAAAGTATATGCATACTTCTTCATAAATGAATCCAAAATTTTCCAAATAGCAATGTAAGTGTTGCATTGGAATTTAAAAATGCTATTATCTAGTTGAACATAACTTGGAAACATTTATATGTGGGCCTAGAATGAAAAATATATTTACAGGATTGTAACTTTAAAACTCTGGTAGTTAATTCTTAATTTATCATATGAGTGTAACAATTTAAAGCAAATTTAACATTGTTACAGTCAGTACACTAACAGTTTGTTGTGATGGCAAGTTAGTCCAAATTCTTCAGCCAATATTACAACATATTTACTTATGTAAAATTAATGGATTTAGTAATTTTTTGTCGAGATTTAAAATATTACATTCATGTATTTCAGCCGTTGTAGGCCAAACTGACTCATTAAAACGTTCTTGTAATCTGTAATTTGCCCAAAATTCCCTTTTATTAATTTTTGTAGCTTTAGTTCATCATTTGATTGTACCAAGTCACATTACATCAAGATATAATTCCTTTCTAAGTAATAACTTAAAGTAACGGGTCTTTCTTGAATCAATCAGTTATCTATCCATCTTGGCTACTTGTTATAATAGAGGTTGACAATCTAACATCGATTTTAATGAAAAATTACATTTCAACACAGCAATCTAAATTTCAACCACAAAAAAATAATATGAACAGCCTATATAAAATTCAAAAATTTTTATTCACTGGATTTCTTCTATTTTACATATAAAATTTTAAATATAAATTCCTGTAACAATAAATCTCAGGAATAACACAGGTCAGTGCTTTGAAGTTGAGATACGGCTGGTGCTAATGGCACTGGAGCTAATGAGTATTGTTCAACAATGTCCAACAAAGAAGTATAAGTTCCCAAAACTGCCCCTAGTACACCAACAATAAGCAATAAAATGTTTTTCCAGAGAACCCATTTGAAACAGCCTAATCCATGCCCTGGCTTTGGAGAATAATCAGGGTACAAGCTAAAATTTTTAGGGTCACGATAGTAAGGTATGCAGCATGGACTCTCCCAATATATTATCGTTTCAATAATTGCAGGAAGTATGATTCCAAGAAATGAGAAACATAATGCTCCAATCAGTCCCATGAATGGGCCTATCATCGGAACCGCAACTGCCACAATCACTGAAAAGAAAATTTTTTCACTCATTACACTCCTTTGCCTTTTACTGACAAAATTTTTAAATTGAAAACCTAATCTGATAATAGGTAAGCATAATAATATTTAGCAATCTCTTGTGGATAAAACTTCATTACTTAATTTAGCTACATCCATGGTCATTGTAATTCACACTTTTCAATATGCAAGGAGTATTAGGGTGAGAAAAGTGTTTCAGGATATAAACTAGGGGATGAAGACAAAAATAAATGAGTAGGGGCATATGAAGACTTTTAAAAAGTTCCTTTCATTACAGGTATTATAAGCTTGTGTATCTATAATTTCAGCCATCAATGGTGAGGTTGGTTGAGGCTAGTTACAAACCCTAATTCCCTCTCTATTCAACTTTTTCTGTTACCAAATTCTCCTTCATTTCTACTTTTGTACTACTATTACAATTCATACTTTTTCAATCATCAGAATGGGCAAATATGTTCAATAATCAACTCACCAGATGCCAACACTATTCCTACTCTCATTGCTTTTTCTCCAAAAAATCGGCTGCTCTTAGAGCTATCCTTTCGAAAGTCTTTAAGTATATCCAAGCATACAAAAAATGGAAGTCCGTAGGTGCAAAATATCGCTGCTGCCACTAAGATTTTGACAGACTGCCCAAGCCTGAAAGGCAAAAATCAGTTTATTTCTTCACATTTTAAATCAATGACATACATCCTCAACAAGACAATGACCAATAGATAGTTTGTGCATTTTGCTTAATGCTCCTTTAAGAAGACATCAAAGATAACACATTCCTACTATATGATGTATATTTAAAATTTTTCATAATTGCACTTCAGAATAACTTGACAAATATCTTCCCTAACTACATTAATTTCCCTGTAGCGCAAGGTTAATACATCCAAATAATTAAATTCAGAAATATTTGACATCTTTTATCTATTTCTTCTGTAACTTACCACTCTTCTGTTCCAAGGTTCAGGGTTACTGCTCCATAAGTGCATTCCCCATACCTTACAAATCCAATAAAACCTATAGCACCATAAATAATGGTAACTACAGTCATTCCTATATTAAGTACGCCACACAAACTCCAAATACGAAGAAAGTGAGATGGATTCTTCATACTATTTTCGAGCGGCATCATCTAAAATGCAAATTTTTAAGGAAAAAATCTCATGAAAATGTTCATTTAACTGCAAATGATGAAAAATAACGAGCATGCAATTTCAGTTATTTTGGAAGTAATGTATATTGCTGATATAAGAAAATATGAGGATGAGGAATCTACATTGTGTTATGACATTTAATCATTTGCTTACCACACCGATGGTTTCCATTGCAAACACAGTTATGCTGAAAAATTGAGGAAGACCTGCCAGTGGTGCTGTGAGAGGTCGCTCTGATATTGCAGACTGATCTTGGAGGAGAAAATATGCTGTTATTCCCAGCCCTAAAACCATTAATATGTTAGCAATCAATGACACCGACGTAAGCGTTTTCAGGTTAGGGGTGAACCCCAACAACAGAAATGGGATGAGTAAAGCAGCTATGTATATCCTCTGCTCTAGATAAACACCTGTGTAGCGTTCTATGACCTAAATACATAGGGAAAAATGGAAGAGAAAATTAATTTCTCAAGAAATAATTTCTATTATTAATTTATTAGAATGGCTAAGGACAATTTATTGAAGTTTTTACATTTGATTGGTCATGCAATGAGGAAAGCAAGGAGAGGCAGTTTTCATGGTGATTGAAGTTGGCAAACATATCAAATTGAAGAAGGAAGGCTTTCATAGTAGTTGTTTGATCCTAATTAGACTATTAGATGTTGCTATGTAATGAGAAATTTTCTCCAAGTATCCCAAAAAATGCTCATAATGTAACAATATCTGAAAGCCACATCTGCATCATTTAATATTACATCTAAATGGCAAATTAACTTTCCTCCTTTCAGGTATTGGTTTTGATATGCAAAATTGTGTTTGGACTATGACTGAAAAATTTCTTCTTTAGATTACAAAATTTTAGCTTTGAAAATAGTTCAAATTGAAGTTATTTTATTAAAAATGTACCATATGGAATAGGAAGAGAAAATGTGGCTCACCTGCTGGAAGCTATTACCCACTATCACAGCATAAACACACATACTTCCAAAGTACGTGAGAAACAGCATGACCATTATTGTGATCCTAAAATTGTTCAATTTTTATATTTAATGAAAAACAAATACCTTTCATGAAAAACTATCAGTTCATACAAAAAATTGAGATTTTATTCAATATGTAAAAGTCAAGGAAAAAAATCTCACCTGCATGCTTTGGCATATTTCCTTATTGGTTGCGGTCCATTGAGGAATGCCATCTCTCCAATTCCACCAAATGAAAGTTCACTAACATGATATCTATAATATAGTTCATGAGCACACTTTACCTGAAAGAGTTATAATACATTTATAACAGCAACAAAATAGAAACATTATGAAAAGTTTTGATTAGTTTTTGACCATCACTTAAGAGCAATACATTTACAATATTATTCTTTATTTCATAAAATTAAAAATTTAATAGCAAGAAAAAACTATAATTTTACTGTGTGATTGCATACTAATATAATTCTAATATGTGATAGCGTACAACAACAAATACATGCAAAACAGATTTCTTATTCTGTCATGATTCAGATGATACAACTTTACATATAGTAGAAATCAAAGAAAAAGTCACTTAAAAACAAACCTTTCTAAACACAAAATACTACTGAAATCTAGATGTTCAGGCGTTACTTTGTGGAAAGCCACTTAAGATAATGAATAAAAACATTGTAATTTTCCACACTTTTATTTAGCGTACGACCGGTTTCGCTAAATAAAAGTGTGGAAAATTACAGTGTTTTTATTCATTATCACAAAATACTTCAATTTGAAAATGTGCATGAACTGGGTCCTCAGGCCTATGATCATCATCTGATGTCAAGAATAAAAGATTTGGCCTTGGTCACTCAACTAGAGTTGACAGTTTTTATGTATCCTATTGTGGTTTATTAAAAATAAAACGGTTATAAAAGTATAGTCTATCTACTATTAAACATTTAGAAAAGTTCACCAATGAATTCATCAAGATGTGATGACATTAGCAGCTAGACTTTATTTTTTCTTACAAGGCAGTCAAGGTAAAATTCAGAAAGTTTGGGCAGCCATTAATCTTAATGTTACAAAGTGCTACAGATCATTTCTATATTTTACAGTAATATAACAATGTAAAATGCCTCTCTCATGTATAAGTCAACTTTACATGATTTTCATAAAAATTTGGTACTTGAAGCTAAACGTTTGCATGAGTACATATGGTATTTAGTATCTCTGATCAGCTAAGAACTCCCTTTTTTCTAATTTGAAAGACTTTTATGGTGATAAGAAGCCCATACACTGGAGAATCAGTGTTGTGTGTTAAATGTTCAAAGTATCTGTGATTATCATTACTATTTATGGAGAGCTACAATTATAATGAATAGAAGATCTGGAAAAAGAGAGAGAGAGAGAGAATTTTAACAATACTTAATATGGTTAAGTAAAAGATCTTACCAGAGAATAGGCACAGTGTGTACAAATGCAACTAACGAGAATAGTTCCAATCACACCCACTAATAAACCTGCATTCATAAAGGCATACGGCATACCCAAAATTCCAGTTCCTACAATAGCTTTAAGCAGATGTATCAGTGTTTCCGAATCTCTGCAAATGCAAGAAGGATCATCAATAAAATCACAAGGCTTAAACAGCATATCTAACTATTTAAACATTAATAACAGAATATATTTTGCTAAATTAGTATTACTTTTCTATTATCCATCTACATAGATTATATAACAATTGAGCTAGAAGATGAGGAATTTTGTAACCTATAGGGAGAAAACCAAAGATGAATGAAGAAAAAAATTAATCAATTTGCTATTCTCAGTGGTGAATTGTAGGCAACCAGCAGATAACAGAGGTTGAGATGCTAAATATTTCGGTCTGTTAAGAATTCAACACAAAGGCCAGTTGGTACCTCTGACATCACTAACCAAGGTATTTGGGGGAATGAGGCTTACAGAATGGGAAGTGAAGTAGTATGACCCAGCTTTTTATTAAGTAGAATAATAAAAGGGAAAAACACCACTGACAGCAATGTTAATAGATAAGAGTCAAAAATACCTTTAACTGTCAAAAATTGGAAAGGAGTCTTAACGTGCATTTCGCTACTGTGTAGTAGCATCTTCAGAAGACAGAAAAAGTCATTTTCTGTCTTCTGAAGATGCTACTACACAGTAGCGAAATGCGCGTTAAGACTCCTTTCCAATTTTTTACAGCTAAAGGTATTTTTTTACTCTTATCTATTAAGTAGAATAATAATATCCTCTTATCTCTAATGATGACAAATGTTTTAAATGAATGACTTATTATTCCGATAAGTTATACGTCTGTTATTTAAATGATATTTTACCTTTGCGGTAGAGAATAGAATTAAACTAAAAGTTACAACCCAAAAAAAATTGAGAAATCACAGTTTTGAAATCATTTGAAATAATCTACAATTTGAAAAGTTTTAAATTTTCAAAAAACACCATCTTTTGTTAAGCCTCCTATCAAGCTCTTGAGTCAAATAGCATCTCTAATACTCCATGAAAAATACAAGCCTATCTTTCCAAGCAATTATTGATTGAGTAATCAATTAAGGATTGGATTAGGAATACCTGGAATAGTTACTCAAACAACAAAATCTAAAGAAAGAATCGACAAACTAGGCAAAAAAAATACTAAAAATATACAGTACTTGATATTGATCTGCTCAAAAGGGCAAGTTCAATTTTTACCAGATTGCACATAGAAACCCCTCTAGATAAGGGGAAGCCATATGAATCACTTACGTTGTTCTACTCTTCATTGGAGTTGTTCTTTCAGCAAAAGGATTATATCCAGTTTTTTCTCTTGACTCCTCCAAATGCTCCACGACTCTAGAAGAGATAAAGAAATCGATTAGGTTCATCAAGTAAAAGTATTAACTTATTTATTTTACACCTTATTTTTGGTTCTGTATGAAAGGGATGGATGGTAACATACTAATAGCTTACAGTAATTATACATATGCCAGTCATAATTACGTAAAAAGTTTCAGGAAACATAAAATATGGCTAAATTAATAACATTGAATTAATTTTCAATAGTAAATGACTTATTTTATTTCTAAATAATCGAGTTTTATAGTTGTACGCTATTTTAATCGAGAAATGTCACTTCTTTATTCATACAGGAAAAAATGTAGATATTGGGACCAAAAAGCTAGTTATGTGAAAAAAATTAAAATAAAATAAAATTAGATTAAATTAAGCATTAAAGTATATAAAAATAAGATAGAATGATTTAAGCATACATAGCTGCAGATATCACGCCAATGGAAATCTTATCCCACTCCCCACCTCTTGCGATTGTTTTCCTCATTTCTTGAGGGTATTTATAATGTTATAATATTTAATGTTTTGTAAATTTTATCCGATTCCCCACGAATATTCCAAATATTTTTGAAGAGATCTCATTAGAGTTTACTCTGATAGCTGCCGTCAAACATTTTTTTCGGATCCTGTTGATGAAAATTCATGGATTCCCCTTTCGATTAGATTTTCCCACTTTCACGAAATATGCTACATGCGCAGCAAATAAGCCGGATAAATTATTTTAAATCATGGCAAGGTATAATTTGCCGATGGAGAAATGCAAGTTAATGCTGTATGACGTAAGCCGCAGCTGCATCGCATAAATGAGTTTCAAAAGTAATTTATTCTTTTCTCGATTCTATCACACTACTGTTATTTAAAAGCACGTGTCACTGTAAGCTGTTAACAAACAACAGAGCTTCACTCTCATAAAATAAACATCCTATTAATATCCACATGACAATCACAGTCAACAGACTGAATGAAAGTCAATCAAAAGAATGCGTTAATTAAACTGTTACCTGGGCGTCGATTCTTCGATGACTGGAGCGATTTTTCCATCTTGAGGAATTAGTGTTTGGACTTCGGGGTCCCGATCCACTCCCTAAAAAATAAGATTATATGAATCTCGGTAGATCAGCTTAAGAGTACACTTCGAACGACTATCGAAATTTTTGATAGGATACCTGTTCTGGTTCGGACGCAACACCCATGGGATCGGTGTCTTTCAACTGGTGAGGGAGAGAGCATGCAGGCTCCTCTGCTTCTAATCCACGACTGAGGCAAACACGCTCACTCCCTATGTGTCCTTGGGGCGATAGCAACGCCAGAAAAATTGTAAAAACAGGGTTTTTCAGACTTTGGAGTTCTTTGACTGCTACCGTAAACTAAACTTCGTTATCGACGTTAAGTCATCAGTAACTACGATCTCTGATAAAGAAAAACGAGCGCTCATTTTCCACAGGGCACAATACAAAGTGTATACAAAGTGACCGGATTGTCTTGATTTTGGTTTAGTTCATTTGTAATTTTTATTGGTAGAGAAGGGAACCTCCAGATATTGTATACGCAAAATCAGATCATATTTATACTGCGAGTTGAAGCAACGGTGTTGCATGAGAGAAAATAGTAATTTATGTAGAATATTGCTCTGACACTAGAATATACATACCAAAAGTAAAAATATAGCCGAATCCCTCAAAATTCTTACTTTTCCATGATTTAATTTGTTATTATCATAGTTTCCACGTAGGAAGTTCCGGAGTAAGTTTTTAACAAGTTACTACTTTTCTTCTAAACAAACTGAAAGACCGATATCGTGCATGATGAGGATTAAGGTTAATTATTAAAAATGCACATTTATGCAGCTATTATCAATGCACATTAAATATATTATTTTTACCGAATATTATCATGTCCGATTTCCTATGGATTCCTGATACTGGAACTATCCCATGCAATCGTAAGCCATAAAAATATTTTTCAATCTCGATATAGAAATACATTACCGTTAATTCTATCCCTTTGCGCCTTAGATGATATACATCGAAAATTAAATTGATGATAAGAGTAAAAATTTACATATAATTTCCTGTCTTACAGTTTACCTCTAACATCTCTAACTATGCAAACATTTTTTTACTCTCTGAAAAATATTATGCACGCTTCAGATCCATTTTAGCGTGTATTTTTATGAAAACATATAATACGGCGTATGGTTAGACTTGAAGAAACAAAGTAGCAAGCGTTATGTCGCGTTCCTAAATATGATCATATTATTTTTTTAAATTATGGTTCTCTAGTTTTAGAAAGATTGATTGTAGCATACAAACATACGTAAACGTAGTAGTATAGTAATAGATGTAGCGTAGACACGTGCATGGCGTTGTTAACTGCATTCACTGGCATTTAAACATAGAATTGGCCATCTACCTTCGATCAAATACTATGCAAAAGGTGCTATTTCCGATTCTAATGATATGAAAATGCTCAATATCCAGATGATGTACATTTTTTCAAACAATGTAATACTACGCAGTGCATATATCTCCAGAGTTAGCCTTCCTCAATGAGATCTCTATGCTAAAGAACTTTCTCTGCCGTCAGCGAGATATCAACAAAAAGAAGCAGCACTCATTGGCATAACGGCAATAGTCAAGGACGCCTAAGTAGGACACCGAATTGATACTATTAAATAGATATAAAGCTTATGTGTTCTTTAACTATACATGTTTGCTACAAAGCATGCTATAATGATGATTAAGCATATTGCTTGGATGCTCATGCTAGATTGCTCATTTTACCAGTTAACAGAATTTTCGTAATGAGGTGAGAAGACTAAGAGCAAGAAACTTAGCTAGGCCTCGTTTGTTAATTCGAGTTTTACCAACGGCAACTTCGACTCCGACATGATATAATAATTCAATGCGTTAAAAAATGTTGAAACTCATTATAGTTTAATCATCTTACCAATGATTTCTCATAGAATTCGTGATAAACAGCTTTCATCGTTTAAGTCGATCAAAATTCGTCCGAAAAATATAATTTTTGTGACTACAATTGCAAGTGTCATCAGGTTTTTAATACGATAGATTCACATCAACGTGTCATTGAGAGATATATAGGTATTACATGAACATAGAGAGAGTTAGATGTTTTATTCCGGCGTTATACATATTTCATAGGGAGATAAAAATCGAGGGAAATTTGCATTTATTGCTCTGAAATATTGAAGCACAGGAAATAACATGCGAGGAATGCAGGAAGTAAGGCCTTAACATTTCAAAAAACATCGAATGAAGGACTAATAGTTACGGATAAAATGGGGTTGATAAAAATGATGCGATTTTAAACGTGAAAAGGTAGGGAGACGAAGGAATCCGGGCATGAGTCAAAGAGAGATTTTCATTACAAATTAGATTATGCCAATGGTACTCAACCTCAATCGAAGACCAAATGCGGCCGACGTTTATTTCTAAAACCATAAAATTGCAGGAATATTATATATTATCCATGATACTTTATCAGCTTTAAATTATTTCGCAGCAAAACATTCTTAGATAAATTAGGAACTACGAAGTCGGAAAAGGAAAGATTTGCCAAAAAATATAGAATATTCTTTCAGAACAAAATAAATATATGCAAAGTCTACACTGGTTTGTACTAATACTCGTAGAGGCTGTTTAAAACATAAATCCGGGCATTGGATCATGATACGAGGAAATCTCGTATTTTACGTTCCGGTTTTTGCTGCAGTCAGATGAAAAAAGCAAATTTCGGTTAAGTTCCGCTTTTGCTCTGTTTTACAACGTCGAACCGTTCTTTTCTGCTTCAACCGTTAAATTATTACACCCTCCTTAGAGTTATTACTGCGCGAAGCTTTATTTTAGTTTCATTAAATTGCAGCAAACTTGAGTGCAGCACTTCAGATAAGATTACCAAAGCATTTGATAAGATGAATTTTAGTGTAAAGTATTTACCTTTGTTAGGTCGTAGTCGCTGTAACTATGATTTAGTCTAGCTTCTTTCATTTACATCTAAATAAAATCTGCTGTGGCCAGCACATGACTTTCTCCATATGTAAGATGTAAATATTTATCTACGGCAGTATTTTCGAACACTAGATTCAATCTAAACTTGGAAGATATATACAAATACATTTTTTGTAATTTTTGTAGATAAATGTACATACCTAAATATCAGATTAATGTATGAATTTTACAAAAACGGAAACGAGCTTCGAATAATATAGCTCGACTTCCGGTTAACCGATTTACTCCTAAAACTAATCAACTTTGACAGCACCTACCACATTGCTATACATGAAGTTTGGTATTGATACGAAAAATAGTTTTTGCGTTAGAGCGCCCACAAGCACACACACACATACACACAGACATCATTCCGAAAATGGTCAAAAAGTGTTCTAGGGACCCCAAAACATGTATTTCCGTTGAAATCTCGAAGTCGAATTTTTTCATGAAAACGATACTTTCTCTATAGGTACTACTCATATGGAGAAAGTAAAAACTGTATTTTTGCAACCGATTTCGTAACAAAATGAGTTGCAGATTATACTTTCTTTTAGATTGTGGAATTTTAATGTTTTGGTTCCGGGTTCGGTCTACACTGCAGCGAATATAACTGTTCTTTTCTTCAATTTCTTTTAACGCTTCGATTCCAGCTCGATGGTTTGGTTAGGGTCTTTGAAGCTCTAGGGAAAAAATAGAAGTGATTAAATTAATAATAATTACCGGCCGAGTGGTTAGCGTGCTCGCACGTGTTGTGGCTCCAACCCCCCGTTCCGGGTTTGAATCCCGCCTAGTCGGATTTTTTCCAATTAGGGAATGGTCGTATGTGATTGCTCATTGTTCTTGTTAATTACCTACCACTGTAAGGGTCAGGTAAATGGATGTTTGTGGGGTATGTGAAATAAATAATTAATACTAATGCTATGACGGATGATTATCTGTCATATCGTTGATTTCCTTGTCATACTTAATCTCGTATTTAATTTCATTTTCGTCTTGCATTTCTCTCGTAGTTCGAGCTGTTAGTTTATCGAATTCTCAACGTCATATATTTCTTCGTTGGTTTATGTAGCAATAAAATTTTCGAAATTTTTTTTGTTAGTAATCAGATATCCTCACCTGGAACGAATCCTACACGAGTTACTTCATCATGGCCGAAACGCTGCTGTCGAACCTGTAAACTTCACCGGCGAACCGAGCTGCCCTACATTGCACCGTTTCTATATCTGAAATCACCCCAACTTCACGTGGATCCCAAAGCGCGCACCAGAAGTCGCGCAGCAGAAATATATCGGCTCACTTATTTTTTACTTCCCAAAAATTTTGTTCGCCCGCAGAGTAAGGGAGCAGTTGACGCAACGTAGAGGATAGATTAACGAAGAATTAGACAATCCTAGGATGGAAATCGTGAGAGAAACAGAGCAAGGTCGGTGTATGGCTTTATTTGGGTGAAAAAAGCTGAAGAGGCTGTGATATTTATTAGTGGAATCGAGGCTCAGATTTGAATCGCGAGAGAAATTCATTACGCGAATTTAGGTCTAAGAGAATTGTCTATTACTACCGTCATCAGTCTGAAGGTCGTTTGCATCCATCCATCCCCCCAACAACAAAAAAGCTCTGAAAAGGTCGTGAGACTTACTAGCCAAGAGGAAGATTGAGGTAGTTTGACCTTACTTTCCACGTTGACCCAGAATTGCTATGAATGGAATACACCTACTTAAGTGCGGCCAATGGCAACCTGAATAGAACTTTTCAAAATATTGAATAATAGCGAGCGATCGAGATGAATACAGCATCAATTATACCCCTGTATCATTCATTTTATCACAGCTATGAGTAAGACAAATGCAATCAAAAATAAATTTGTTTTATCTTCACCAAAAGGAACATGAGAAATAATCTATCCATCAAAGTATGGTAGCATGAAAAACCGGGAGCGGATATCACCTTGTTTATTAAAAGTGGGGTAGGAATGGAAAAAGTAGGGATATGTAACGTGAAAAAGCAAGGTTGTAGTTAGGGCGATGTGGATGATGCAAATGCCTCGGGTGAATAATCGGAAAGAGCGCCAAATTTTGATAAAACAGTTTCTATTTATATGGAGGGGAGCGAATTTTCCCACCTCCTCAGTTGAAAATATATTTAGGCACGGCTCTGTGAAAAGACCTTCAAACCTTAACTGAAAATAACTGAGTTAAGAGAAAAAATAATGAATGTAAATCTTTTCTTACTGTAATGATGAAGTAAAACTTTACTTGGTTTCGAATGTGATATACAGACTTCAGAAGTGTAGGTATGAGACTGTAGAGCTAACCATTGACTATGGTGGTTATAGAAAAGGTAAAAAAATATCGCACGCAAAATAAAATAAAAGGTTGCAAATTTATCGTTTTCAGAGATTTTGCGCCATCAACAACTAAGAAAAAATTAAGGGAGCCGAGATATATATAAAACGGGGAAAATAGAAGGAATAGGAAAGGTAAACAAGAAAAATATATTAGTTGTGGAAAAGAAGAGAATAGATGTTTCACAAGGAGACGATAAATGAGAAAGAAGGATCAAAACCAGCGTCATACAATTAACAGATTTTAAGAGAAAACATATTCATCATCTAGCGGAATGTAATGAAATTCCATTTCATATAGTGGCACGAGAAACGCGAGCTTCCGGGGGATTTCAGAGGTAGCCAAATATTTTTTTTTCTTAAATTCGACGGAGCTTTAAAACATTTCTGGTAGGAAGAAATCGCCGCATAAAAACAATTCACAACATTCACACAACAACATTCCTCACAAAAATTAAGTTTAGGTTCTTATTTAATTTGTGTATGAAATTGGAGCGGTAGATATAATTATTGCCCCCAGGCAGAATTTTGAAACGGGGTCGGATATCTGCAATTAAATCCTAAGATCTTTCCTCACATCAGCCAGTCGAATGTTTTCATTTTTACTCCGAGTATTAAAATCAGAGTAGGTGAGATGTAGCAGCCGTTTTCATCGAAATAGTCCGCGAAACGAGAATTATGAAAGTTATTGATAAAGCATACCTTGTTCACTTGGCCTTGAATGAACATTTATCTCCATTTGGACTATGTAGGCTATGCTTTACCCATTATATTCAAGCTTTTATAACTTGATCTATTTACCCATTTATTTGACTTATTTACAGATTCCCTCTAGAAGCTGTAAGTGGACTACGGTACGGGGTGGATCGATTCCAACTATATTTCATCGTGGACATTTATAATCAAAAATCATTTATTCTGAAAGCAAGTAAAGCCAACTACAGTGAAGATGTATTTTTCACTGTATGAATTTTATAGAAATATTTCCCCACAAAAGGAAAATACGGTAATTTTTATTTCATTGGGAGAAGTTGGTAGGAGATTACGGAATTCATCATTTTATTTTAAACTTATTTAGGCAAAGTAATTTTTTGCTTTACCATCGAAACAGAAACCACCTACCGTAGCGATTTTGTCATTGGCAATTTAGGTTACATACAACAATACACTGCGAAGAATATCGCGGAAAAATACACGGAAATTTTAAAAAAATTGTTTAATCGTCTGCAGCAACCAAGCTTTATTTTTATCAACGTAATTTTTGCCTGTCTTTTCGTGAAATAAACTATTTGATATGTAATTTACTACTTGGAATTTTTTTCGCTTGATCAATTCAACTGAATACATATAACTAAATTGGTAAGTTGCGGATTTTTTTAAATATAATCTTCTGAGTTAAGTATTAAATCTAATATATTTGCATTGATACATATTTAGCGATTGACGAAAATTTAGTAAGTGAAGATCGTAACGATTTCCCTTGATTCGGTGGATTCGCTATTTGTATTCTTCAAGAAGTTGAACGGCGAGTGGTCAAATGTAGCAATTTTATGTTTTGTTACATGCAGAATATAAAATTGATTTATTTTTGTTTTTTTATTTAGTGCTTCTACTCCATATACATCTACTATCTTTCTGTTGTTGGTGTCTAATTTTCGTTTATATATTGGCATTGTGATTGAGTTTGTGTTATTTGATGGTGTTCCTTGTTTATGTTACACATTTTAGTATTGGAATACAAGTAAGCTCCATAACACACTTACTTTCTGCAAAGAACATCATACATAAAAATCATAAATCATAATCATATACAACGTATATAAACATCGTTGGATTTTAGAGTGATATATCATTTATTTCTGTTTGATTATCGTTTCTGTTATCCCTTTGTGCCCTCCTGAAAATGTCTCCTTGTGCTAATTTGATCTTAATATATATTAATACTGTTTAAAATGATGTTTTCTCAATTGTATAAATTGTTCATTCAAAACATATGAAATGGAGTTGATATGGCTTTATAGACATAATTATTACTTTCATTTGTTGATTTCGAAAGAATTGAAGCCTGGTATTTGCTATCTAGCTACGATTGTGAAGCTTGTGCTTAGATCAAGGCTGTCACGCTGCTATTTATCAATATTAATATCCCATGGAAACATGGAAAAAGATTCTGTCTCATATATTTTCCGAACGACTACAATGTGACATTGCCGCAGAGTTCCCAAGTTACGCACTTCCATCTCGCAGTATTTTATAAACGTACCTGCTATTATGTTGTTATTGTTCAGGTTAAAAAAGTATGTATATTTGCCAATTTGTTAGATTAAGGACTTTTGGCGGAATGGTTTCCATCTTAGCATTAATAGAACTGCGATTACATGCAGGGGGACCGAGACTGTAAATTTCAGTAACGGTAATCCAAACAATACGTAACCTTTAGATATTTTGAATTTTAATGCAGACAATTTTATCCTCATGAGCAATTGCGTGAAGGAAGTACGTCGCTGGGAACTCTGTGGCAACATTCTTATCACAGTGAAGTTGTCTATAATCCCTTTTATGGCATTTATATATCAACCATTGACTTTTCTATTCTATTATAGTTCCCAAAGCTTTTTCTATGGTACGGAATCGCATTCTTTCTCAAGGTCAGAATCTACAACATGCAATTCTCTGGAGAAAGCCAATTCTCATTTTCTGAAGTTGTTTCAAGCTATCTATGAATGAGGTAATACTGTTAGACCCTTATTAGCACTTCCTTACTTTTTCCTTCCTCAAATCATCTTCAGCACTTTTTTTGGGACTTGTTTCAGCAAACGAAAGTGTACCCAAATGGTTTGAGTATTTCTCGTTTCTCTTGGAATGTATTTAATTTCTTTTGCTGTAATCTCTAGGAAATTAAAATTATTATTTATTTAAATTTTTAAACATTTTTATACCCCCTAACTTGTGTTAGTTGTTTCTCATAGTACCTTTATTATTATTATGGGGTCAATTCATATATACGACATTCGCATGTCATCTCAAATTTGCTAAGAATTTCCCGGTATCACAAGATTTTGTACTTCTGATTATTTGGCCTATTTCTAAATATTTAAGATATATTTGTATCATTTTATTTATTTTTTGCAAACACGTAAAAATCAATTTTAAAAATTCTGTCTAAAATACTCCTTCCTATCTGTTCCTATCCTATTCATCTCTCGTTGATTCCCATATTAAGTGGGTGCATGAAAACTAAATTTCATTGTAACTGTTCTACTATTCTTAGGCCTCTTTACCTTCTTCCCTTCCTGAGGCAGGGAGAGAATATTGTACTTTTTAGCGCGCAGTAGAAGTCGAAGAATAGTATTCCTTATGGAACGGAAACGAAAGCATTCAGACGTAAAATAGTTTTAAAAAATACAGCTTACTTTGCAGCAATTGCGTTAGGCCGCAAAATTTTAGACACATTAAAAGTAGTTTAAAACAATGTTGTTTCTAGGAAGGGAATATTGAGTAAATGCACCAACGGTACGTACAAAAATTATTCGAGAAATTATTAAACAGTGATTTATACGACGAAATACGCAACGTCGTGATCCCAACTCTTAACGAACGCGATTTTCGTAGCCAGAAGACAAAAAGATTTCGCGAGATTATAGCGAGAACAGATGGCCTTAATTGGTCCCTTTTTCCGGATAGTGCACTAAATTAAAAATTACTTAGGTAGTTTGGTGTTTCACACCCCCTGCCATACTCCTTGGTGCGGCTCGCGGGGTACTAATGTAAATGTAAATGGCGTATAAGTTTCTGTATATATTTTACATTTTGATAAAAACATTAGTCTCCCATTCATACCGTATCAAATATTTTGAAAGTTGGCAGGTTATGGATGATAATATTTGAAACATGCTGTATACCTTAAAGTAATGCAGCCAGCATTGCACTTCTTCTATTATTACCAAGGGACTAACCTCAGTACTCATTGAGTCAGCCTGCCGCCTCAAATGCCAGCAGTAAATCGGAGTCGCTGGGAATTGAGCAACTGCCATCTTCGTGGCTGGTGAGCGCCACAGCTACTACGTTGTCGTGATCTTTATATATTGATATTAATTGGTTTCTAATTCCTCTATCAGTGACCGCTAGACAGGAATAATAATGATAATTTTTTCTAATAAGTTCTCACGAGCACTTTCTTCGATCGCTCAGCTGTGACGGGGTAAAATGGTCCTTCACTTTGACGGCTAAACTTTCGTATTTATTATCAAATAAACGAGGCGAAATAAGACTCAGGATTCAACGGTAGAATAGCTCCTCACAAGCCAATGAAAAATGCGAAAGGAAGACCTGCTGTGGGCATTGTCTCCGCTGTTCGCTCTAAATGCAGTAACCAGAATCCCAGTTTACAAATAAACAGAAATATTTACTTGGAAAATCACCGTCTACAACTTCGTCATATATACTTTCCTCTTCTGTTTTAGTTCCATCATGGCTCTAATAACGATCACCATTGTGTGTGATCCTACCGTAGACTTGGCCATGGCGGTCAACATGTTCTGGAATAGTATCACTCTGTTTTTGTGGTCCCTTTCTGGATACGCACATATTTTGAAGAACAGACAAGTCTCTGATGTTTTCATAGGCCTTTCTCATCTGGAAGAGCATTCGGGTGCCAAAGGGCCAATTTATCGGCCGCGTTGGTACGTGCGAAAAATGCCACGAGCATCTTTAGCGAGGCCTATTGGCCCCGCTTGTTTAAGCCTTAAAACTTCCATCTCCATGAGTCACCTAGCCTTCGTTAGTATCTCTGATGCTTATTTATCTCTGTTCACAAAAATCGTAGTGGAAATGCATTAATTAGTATTTTTTCGGCTTTAACAACATCGGCTGTTTTCTCTCTCGGTAACCGATCTTGCGTTTCGAAGGAAAGGTTTTTCATTGGAGTCTATGACGTCTTCTCTTCTGCTGTTACGTCACGAACCGAAGCCTCTGTAGAAAGTAGAAGGTGCCTCCCGTATAGGGGCAAAACACACTTTCGTTTCGTCTCCCACTTTTCGTCAGCCGACCTTCGTTCCCCGAGTTTCGCCAACCGAATTTCCCCAATAACCCCCCATATCTGTAACGATCTCTGACGTCCAAAAGGTTTTGGTTTCGCTGATCCTCTTTTCTTCTTGAGAATCTTAGCCTTCCTAAACACGATTTTTGTATCTCTGATGCTTACTCATTTCTCTTCACGGAAATCACAATGGAAATGCAATACTTGCATTTTTCGGCCCGAAGAACATTTTCTCCGCTGTCTCTTATCTGGGGTTGCTTCTGAATGTTCTGGGGAAGGAAATAAATGCTTATGCATTTGCTAATTTATCTCCGAAATCTTTACCTCTACGTTACAAATGAACATCTGTCAAAATATCCCGACTCTCGTAACGCAAATTCTCGAAAAGTACGTAAGATAAATTTCCATAAATCTGCGCAACACTTTATTATGGGAAATATTGTAAATGTGGGGTCTTCTAGATTAGAACTAGTGTTACTTAGGATTCCATAGTTACGGCCCAGACAACAAAGGTTAAATTATATATAATAAAAATACAAAGGCTAAATGATACTTGTGGATTTGATTAAGAATTTGAAGCCGATATGCAACTAAACACCTTCAAAATATAATAGAAGCTAGAATTCCGACGTTATATATATTAGAATAATTTTTACCTAAAAATATAAGGAATACTTGGAAGGCAGGAAGATGAAATTATATCTCAAGCATTTAAGTCATCTGTCAAAAAATGGAAGATTGTAATTTCCTAAGTGGAAAATCACGAGATCTGTATGGTATGCATGAATCCGCTTTTAAATTGCTAATTTTTCATAAACCAAAGTCCATTGAGTTGAACCTTTAAATACGTGTCCCATATTTTTAAGAAATTAACGTTCCCTAAAAGTTTCGAGCGAATCCATTTGTCACAAACCTGGAATTTGCCTTGTAAGATGAAGTAGAGAGATAAGTAAAGAAGACACTAAAAAAATTACCAGTTGTAAAGAAGGACTGCTGTGTGTGCAGCAAAAGAAGTAAAACAGGGAAAGGAAAAGGAAAGCGTAAAAGTAGCAGTACAATATGTTCCAAGTTGGAGAAAGGCCTTCATGGTGCATGTTTTCCGGAAGATTAGTGCTCGTAAAAAATATGACTGACCAATCAGTATAATGCTAAACAAATTAGGTATAACTGTTGAAATAACAATGCCAGAAGCATGAAACTTAGTATTTGGGTTAATCAATAACTGCACAAACTAAAATTGGAAAAATAATTGATGACTAAAAATGATTCAATAACAATTTCATTATCGGAATGTAAAAGTTAATTTCTTTTAAATTTACTGTTTGTAATTTAAAGATATTTTCCTGAATTAAAATATTGTATCAGTAGAGAATTTACTTTTTATTTTGAATTCTATAAGTTAAGTAGGAATGAATAAAAAAGTTGGTGTCATAGTATAAGAATTAGCTTTTATATAAACTTGTATCCAAAAAGAGTACATTTTTATCAAAAACACCATGGCATTCTTCGCATACACCATGTAATAGAAGCTGGGGGCTTTTTCTATAACTTTGGCTTTCGATCGGAATGGTGCTTTTGGTCGGAATGATCGGCCATATTGCCCCAAATTACGATCGGAATTAGGAAAGTTATTCTACAACTCGCTATTCGATCTCGAGCGGGTTTTTACTATCGGAATCCTTACGCGACCTAAAAGTTGGCGTTATGGCGGCCATATTTATCGGAATTCTAAAAGTAAACAATAAATATGGCGGTTCGTCTGGCAGCGGCGATATTCCTAGCAGATTAAATGGAAGAAGGAGAAATGGTAATTGATCGCAGAACCCTAATGGACTTGCCAAATCCCTTTTCGATGTTCGCCGGAGAATTCCGTAATAAATTTAGATTACCCCAAGAAGGGGTTATGTATTTAATACAAAGGTTAACTCCTCAGCTGAGATAGCCGAGGAGAATCACTGGCATTCCAGTACTACATTTACGGGTAAAGTTTCACTAAATATTAATTTTCTGGAAGCATAAGTAAATGACGTATACTCTATATTAAATTAATGATAGTTGTGCGTTATATATGAGCAATGTCTACTTATGCAAATCCTGTGTGCCCTTAACTTTTTCCCCAGTGGAACGTATCAAAAAAGTCTTTATCAGAAAAGAGTTATATAATAATATATTAAGCTGTCCGCTTGATTTCTTCGTTTCTCTTCTTTAGGTAAGAGGGAAGAAAGGATTTATCAATTTATTCTTTAGTTCAAGTGCCAGTTGATCTCATAAAACTTTCATTTATGTACATGCTCCAAGTTGAAAGTTACTGAATATTAAAACAACGTTTCGGAAACTTTCCGCCTTCAGTGAAATTATGTCTTATGAATGTTAATATAGAAAATAACAATATTATTGTATGTTATTAACCATTAATAATGAAGTTTCAAGAATACAGCTATAATAAGCATTAAACTTTTAAATTGCCATATCACAAATATATGCATGTATCACTCTTCAATAAAATATATTTTCAGATGAATTTTACTTGTAGTTGCGTGTAAATTGATTGAATTATGCCCAAAGGAAAATGAGAACGGATTCTTCTGCTACTATTAACCTACCTATAATCGTAAGAATTTGTTTAAAAAAGGTAAGCTGTCACTCATAAAAGGTCTATTAGTTACGTCGCAGCACCATTCAGTAGAGTATACCGTAGCAATTACATGGTTGATTGAAAGGATAGAACAGAAACTAACAACCCTCGGTGAAATTTCTCTTCAAAAAATGTATATTCTTGTTTTCATTACATTACTTAACCATGAAGTTTCGGGATTAAAGAGAAAAGGCATAATTTCACAAATTACCGCACAATAAAATAAATACTGTACATCATTATGGGTAACCTGAAATAATTGCTGAGAATCTGCAATTATTGCAAAGCCAAGAGAGGATTTTGAACCCAATCCAACAAAGCAATGTGCATCGCAGAAAAGCGATACACAAGTCCAAAAAATCATTAAAAACTATATTGATGTAGTATATGAATATATACATATTATAAAATGCCATTATAATGCATTTAAAATGGTCTTAAATGTAACTTTTTTTGCAAATAATGTATAAAAGTGCACATAGACAGTGCTATGGACTAAGCAAATGCTTTGGCTGGCGAAGAAGCAGCTACTTCGCTAATTTAATCATAACCTTTATGTCCTTTAATTGTTTTCTGTCTTTAACCGTAATTACTAACAATGCCATCTTGTCTTTCTCTTACTATTAAGAATATTTTTTCTCGAACCGCCTTCTGAATACTGCCAAGCAGACGAGAAAACGACGTAAATACGCCTGCGCGAGTATGAGAATGTAGTAAAGCATGTCAGTAATCTGGCTACACCGTTTCCGATTCGACAGTCAGCTACGATAGAATAATACTAGTAATATTATAGTATAGTAATAGTAATAGTAAATTTAGTACGTATAGAATACCGTTTTCAGCGGAATTACCATTTCGATCGTTATGAGTCCACTTGGGAGGAATTCTGGGTGAGTTCATTCCGATCGAAAGCCGAAGTTATAGAATAAGCCCCCTGGCACTAAAAGGGTTAATTGGTTTCTAATTCCTCTATCGGTGACCACTGGACAAGATTAATGATGCTCTTTTGTCACGCGCTAAGTTGTCACGAGAACTCCCTTCGATCGCTCAGCGGTGATGGTGTCAAAGTTAATGGCCCTTCATTTAACAGAAAAAATTTTTTTTTAATCAAATAAACATTAGAAAAAAACGGCAGAAAAGCTCCTCAGACGCTAATGAAAATGCGGAAGGAAGACCTGCTGTGGGCATTGTCTCCGATGTTCGCTATAAATGCATTAACCGGAATCCCAGTTTGCAATTATGCAGAATCACGTAGATCGAAAATCGCCGGCTGCAACTTCGTCATATACACTGTTCTCTTCTGTTTTACTTCCATCATGGCCCTAATGACGATCACCATTTCCGATAAGTTTGACTTGGCCCTGGCCGTCAACATGTTCTGGAATGCCATCACTCTGTTTTCGGCGGCCCTCTCTGGATACGCACATATTTTGAGGAACAAACAAGTCTCTGGTGTTTTCTTAGACCTTTCTCAACTGGAAAAGCACGTGGAGGGGATCTTCGCTTTGAAACGAATTCGGAGAATGGTCAACATCCAATCGGCTGTGCTAATCGTTAACACGGCTAACGTAAGTGCGCTGGCAATTCAGACAACGGTCAGGATTGAGTCAATATTCTCTATCCAAACGAGCTTGTTGCTGTTTTGGAGTATGGTACACATGGAGCAACAATGGCAGTTGACCAACGTATTATTCCTGCTCCTAAGGTGCGTTCAAAGTTTGAATGGAAAACTAGTAGACTTGCTATCGTTGGATACCTCAAATCCTCAGATTAAGAATTTCACGAGACATCTTCCGCATTTTAAAGGCCTTCTTCTGGATTCGTACAAAATTTACAGTTCTGCAGAGAGGATTTATGGCGTCCCGAACTTGGTGATGGGATTGCAAATCTTGTTTAGTTTATCCTTCCTTCTTTACTCCATTTTCGATCCCAGAATGTTCATCATCGGCGATAATTGGGATGTTGTTTCGATGTGCAGTTCTTTTTTTTGGATGCTATCTGGCTTCGTCATCGAGACATTGGTCATTGTCCTCAACTATCAGTTAATGAAAGAGGTGAGTGTTCTCCCGGATATATGAATAGAGAGAAATTCAGGAGCGTTACTAGACTTTTGACCTCATGTTAGGAATGGCGTGTGTGGAAAATGTTTTGCGAACAGTTGCTCGCAACGGAGAATTTCTCACGGCCGAAAGCTCCTCGCATTACAATCTTTCCTTCGAACGTCATTGGATTGTTTAGGTCGATTGGTTAGAGGTGCGGGTCTCCTTTAAATTACCAAATTACCATAGGAATTCCCAGATAACTAATCAATGTTTCAGTTCTATAATCGTCCGAAAAGGAATTGTCCAGTGATAGGAGGTAACTTAAACTTAGCGCTAGAAAGTGTGCGACTTAACCAAAGTTGTACGAAAAGTGATACATAGTGACTTGGCTAGGACTCAAATCCAGGTCTTTCACCTTCTAGGCAGACATTCTAACCATTGAACTACCGAGCCACGTCCTTCTCACTTCCAGCCCAGAAAGTGGGAGACCCGGGTTCGGGTTCCAGCCAAGTCACCATTTTTCACTTCTCGTACAACTTGGGTAAAGTAAATATTTTTATCGTCAATTTTCTGTTCTGGTGTGGTGGAAGAGCGGGTAACTGTGGTTGCGTGTATGCACCTCGCACCGGTGTTGGGTTGGGTTGGGATTTTCGAAATACTGTTTTCGGGTTTATCTAAACTCCTATTTAATAAATGGGTTCGACATAATTTTTACTATCCGCCCCATTCACAAGAATCTCTCCTGGTATTACCAAAAAATTGAAAAATTAAAAACCAAAAACTATGGGAATTTGCTCGTCTTCCCTAATTGTACGTATAAGTCTGTGTACACAAATAAAGGAAATTTCTGAGTTACTGAAGATGTCATCATAATAGGTAGATTCCATTTTATCTGATCGAAATTATGTGATAATAGATCATTTGTTGTCTAGGCACTCAACTTTCGTATTAATGTAAATGAGATCCCTACTAAAAATCTTCCATTTCAAAGTAAGTTTTAAGAGTAATTGAGCTCGATTATAATTGTGATTGGCGCCTTTTTTAAGAAAATGTTGGTTCCTATATAACTAACAGCATTATCAGTTAAATTCAATAAAAAAGTTTGATCGATCTTCGTAGTCATTGGAGTAGATGAATACGAAAGATAAAACGTTTCCCTTGTGTGTTTTCAAGAGTAAATTGAAAACGGAATTGATAAAATAAAATCATTAAAGGCGTGCGATAAAAGCATTCAAGAATGGTTCGCTGCAAATGGAGCTCTCACTAAGTTCTTCAATATTCAATGAGTTCGTGAATTCCATCTCAAAAGGTCGAAATCGATAACTCTGGATATCTCGTTTTTCATGATGAAAGGAAATGAAATTCGGAGTGGGTAGCACAAAGAGAAGTCAGAACAAGATGGAAGGACAACTTTAATAAATATGCGACAGTGAAAGAAGGATGCAACATCAAAATAATTTCAGAATCGTTCGATCGACCGGACTTATTATGAGAAAAGCGATTAATAGAATTTGAAATTCTGCTCAACGCATTAGTCTTATTCTTTAGTGCAGTGAACAGCCCAGAATGAAATTTTTGCTTTGATTTTACCACGTCCATAAGGCCATAAACAATCCTTCCAAACAACACACACATGGTGATGGATATACGAAATTGGAAGGGCCATAAATAAACGATTATTAGAGAGACATCGAGGATTATTTTCCATTCAAATGTTTCCGTAGTTGTTAAGAATACTCACACGAGTGCATACATATATTTTAGGCTAGTAAACGAATTGTCTCTTCTTAAGTCATCTTTATCAATTCCGTCTATTTTTACCTCCTATATTTTGTCCCAAATTCCTCTTAGACGCTTGTATCACTCTTCGCAATCACATTCTTTTTCGCTCTACTCTATCTAATAAATCCAGTAGCGTGCTTACGATTCTCGCAGCCATTTTCACTCCTTTTTGCTCTTGTATAGACATCAACAATGGCTGGGAAGCTGGGTATTGATTTGGTTTAGCCCTCCCTGCAATTTAATCTTCGGCAATTGCAACAGTATCTCAAAAGTAAAAAAAAATCATACCTTCTCTTTCGAAATTCAACCTGCCTCTTCCTCTGTTAATCCGTATTTCCACTTTTTTCCGATATATTTTTAGGAGACATACCTCAGCATGTTTTCGATTATGTTTTTTTAAACTTTTATCAATTTCGCCATAGACTTCTTCTTCGTGAGATCATGGAAGAACTTTTATTACTAACTTGTTAAACACATTTCATTGCCACAATTCTTCTGTGACTTCCATCGCATCAAATCTATTTTCCTGCTGTTAACATCTTCAATTTTCATGCAAATGCTTATTGAAGATTATATTTTATTTAAGGTGTTACGAGTGACATCCAAGCTAGTACGATTTTATGTTAGCATGTGTCTATTCTTGCAGAATTCTCTATTCCCTTGGACTACTCGACTTACTATCTCTATTTTACTGTTTAATAGGTAATATAGTAATTAATAGTAATTCGTAACAGCGACTATTTCCAATGTGTTTGTGCAGCATAAATATAAACAATTTGTGTTTTTTCATTTTCTCAGTCTCCTTACTTGAATCAGGTTGACATCCAGCTCAGTGACATCCTGACTCAGTTCACTCATGCCAATCGCCATCTGCAACTGCCGAACTCCGTTTCCCTAAAAGCATTCAACACAGTGAATATGCTCTTCAGATAAATCAAGATATTATATGGAAACAACATATCCCGAGTGAATTCAACTTTAGCTCAGTGGATTCAACGTGGAAAAGTCATGACGAAGTCTTCTAACATTCGCTTCAAAAAATTCCCTTCTCATTTCGTCGATTAAACTTTCTCTTAACTACATTTCATAATCTGTATTGTTGTCCAGCTATCTTCCGTTTATCTACCTCATTTTCGACATCCGTATGATGGAAAAGCGAAAGAAAAGGGATCTGCTATGGGCCATGACTCCTATGATCACCATAAATACCATCTCTGGGATCAAGCCATTTTCCATGGGACAAGAATCTTCTCAGAGAAAGAAATGGTACACATTTAACTTCGTGGCATTCGCAATCCTCACCTGCTTCACCTTATATCTGATCATAGCAATGCCCTTTCACATTTATACTTTTTCGTCAGTTTTGGATGTAGCCGCCATCATCAAGTTGATGTGGTCGATGTTCATTTTGTCCTCTGCCATACTCTCCGGATGGCTGCATTTTGCAGTCAAAGGCCAAATCAAAGGGATCTTCAGTGGCCTAACCAAATTGGTGGATGAACTTTGGGGAGAAGGTATGGAGTACTACCGCAAATTCGTTCTGCTTCAGGTATTTCTATTCTTAATAAACACGACTAACTTCGTCGTATTATCTTGGCGGTCGATGGTCACCGTTGATTTCCATTATACTCACAGCTTTAATTTACCTATGATGATGTTTTGGACTTCAATACGCCTGGAACAAGAGATGCAGTTTTACAACTTTTTGTATGTCCTCAGTCGTTGCGCCAATAGTATGAATATCAGGATAAACATCTTAAACTCGATTGGTTCTGCAGATCGAATACCGAAGCGAGACAGAAAAACTGATGTCCTGACGCTAATTTCTCGTTTGAAAACCCTTCAGATCGATTTTTACAAGACCTACAAATCCGCAAAGAGCGCTTACGGTCTACCCATCCTCTTACTTCTTCTTAATAATCTTTTGAACCTGTCGTTTATGCTCTATTCTATCTTTGACTACGAGATATTTATCCTAAGAGGGCGATCCGACCGGATTGTACTGTATTCGTCCTTTGTATGGATATTCTCCGAATTCTTTCGAATGCAGTCCATCGTTTTCGCAAACGAGAAGTTACAAAAAGAGGTAACTACACAGCTTATGAATCGATGGATTTTTTCTTCTTCGTATTAAGATGTTCTTCCATTAATACACTTTAAGTGAATTTAAGTCACTGATCAGACATAATGTCCTGGCTATAGACCGCACGGATTGTTACCTGACCACCTCCGTACAAGCTTTCAAAAATCTTATATTTTTTTCAAAATCTTATAATTTGCCATGTCGATAAGGTAACTCCACTTCAATTTAAGCATCGTGAATTAAAATTTGTTATTTCTTATTTGCGATTTTTCTACCGTTCTACCTTCTACATTTGTGTTTTCGTTTTTTTTAACGAAAACACAAATGTTAACTAGCATAGAAAACAATAAATATTTTAAAATTTAATCGCAATAATTATAATTCACTTCTGTTTATCTTTAGATATTTGTTTTTACTGTGGGACGTATAAAATATTTTGAAATTTTGTGTACAGAAATTTCAGATAAATACGCATCTGGTCATAATTAAATGTTAAAATATAAAAGAGTTATCAGGCCAACAAAATTTAATTCCTCAGATATACAGCTATTGTAATTGAGGCCCGACCCCTTCTTCAATTCCTGATTATGGGTTATATTATATTATATTGATATATTATATTTTGGACCATACTGGAGAAGAATCGTGGGTCTGGCCTGGCCCGTGCAGTGCTCTTATTCAGCGCGAAGGCTTGTTTAATCCTTATAATAAAATGATATGTTATGAATATAGAATCTATAGGGTAAGGTTGTCTAATAAGATATAGGTTCCTAAAATGAGAAAGTGGGTTATTTGAAAGTTCGTTTACTTTTTGCAAGTGGTGCTAGTCTCGTTTGGTTACTCATTCGGTCGTGTTCAAACCTGCACCAGTACCCCCCAGCAAGCCGGTGATAACACACGCTACCACCCCAACTTTTGGTAGGAGCGTTTAGGAAATTATTCGGTCATCAGTTGCAAGGTATGTTAAATCATTACATATAAGTACAATCTTATTGAAAGTAGATTTATGATATCTGTCAAATAGTTAATTTTAATATTTTTATTCGTTTAATTTTGTGTATTTGATATAAAAAATGTGTTACGTAACTACGTTGGGTTTGTAGTAAGTTCGTAATATGAGACACCAGTAGGCTCTTAAAATGAGATATCTCATATTGGACACCCCATGTATTTATAATATGTTACACCTCACCGTTATGTTTATTGTAGATGCCACCAATTAAAAGGAAAACTTGGAGTCATGCCGCGATGACACGTGCCGTAAATGTTGTTAGGAGTAAAAAATGAGATATTTAAAAGCGTCGAAAGAATATGGCGTTCCAAAGGGGACCCTGGAAGTTATGTCAAGAAAGAAGGTGAACCTATCACATTAGTTAATACAGTTTAGTCCGAGGCCTTTGAAATTGGCCCGAGAAATTGAGGCCTGAGAAATTGAACTAAATAACTACTGTATAGAAATGAACAAACGGTTTTATGGCTTACGTTTAAAAGATATAAAATACATGGCATCTCAGTTGGCTATGAAAAACAATATTAAACCTATTTAGTTTATCAAACGCTTCTGCTGGTAAAAAATGGTTATGATTGCTTATTCATACAAAAAATCAGGTCAATTGTTACTTTTGCAAATAATTAAGACTGATTGTTACTCCAGCGATGATATAAATCAACAAAAGTATTTTCATTAATTGTATTTCTTATTTAAATGAATTAAAACGTGGAGGTCCCTAAAATGAGACATATCTCAATTTAGGAACCCTGGGTAATTCAAATTAAGATACCCTCATGCGTAGATAGAAAAAAATGTAATTTTGATACATCATTTATATTAAGGAATCGAGAAACACTTTTGCTAACTATTTACAGAGCTGAATTATGCAAGAAATCTTATTGATTATCAGGTCATATTACCATCTTAGCTGTGATATTTTTCGAGGAACACCCAAAAAACAAAATGGTATCTCATATATGGCACCCTTACCCTATATTTTTCATATAATTAGAGTAAGTGAAACGTGAGATGGAGTACTTCATCCAGTTGACTTATTTCGGTTTTACTACGTCTTACATTGGACATTTTTTACATTAGCGTGGCTTTTTCGTCTTTCATAATTGACAATGTTTTCAGTTCAACTCAATTTAAAAGTTTTATCAATCTTTCTAACTATTTAAGTACATGAATAGGAAAGATAAAATGTTTTGCCATGTATGTTTTCAAGCGTAAATTGAAATATGGAATTGATAAAATAAAGCAGTAACGTGCAATAAAAGTATTCACGAATGGATATTTGCTAAAAGAGCTCTCGCTAAGCCCTTCAATAAAAGCAGGTAACTATCACATTAATGCGTTTGTGCAGCACGTAGGGTAGACAGTTCATGATTTTTTTTCCTCCGCCTGCTCAATCGAATATCAGATATCCAGGTCTGTGACATCCTGACTCCATTTACCCTTGCCTATCGCCATTTAGTACCGCCAAACCCAGTTTAGTTCAAGGCACTCTTCTTCTTCAGTGTTCAATCTCTCGATTGATTTGTAGCAACTCGCCATTCATCTCGGTTATCTGCCTTCCTATTCACTTTTGCATGGTTTTTACATCCAATACCCTTCATTATCTGACTCGTAAACTGCAGACGAGGCCTTTCTTTCCGTTTCTTTTCCTTAACTTTTCCTTCGATTGTTAACTTCAGGATCTCTTCGTGCCTCAGTAAGTGTCCAATGAACTTAACTCGTCTCTGGACTATTGTTTGCCCTAAACTGGGTTTTCATCTTTTGTAAAAATTCCTCATTCGTCACTCTCTCGGCCCAACCAATTTTCAGCATACGCCTGTAAGTTCAAACAAATTGATTCGTTTCTTCTGCACCTAGGGTACGCGTCACACATCCGTATAACATCACACGCTAGACATAGATTGTTAGGATCCTTTTTCTTATTTGGAGACTATTGCATTAGAACGTAAAGAACTTAATTGTTTTTGTTAAAAGTGCCCTTAGCCAAAGTCTGCCCATGACCTCGTCTCTACTTCGTCCATCTCTTGGAAACCTACTTCAAGGCACTCAACACAGTGAATATATTCTTCAGATAAATCAAGTTATTATTTGAAAGCAACATATCCTGTGAGAGGTCAACCTGAACTCAGTATATGCATCGTTTTTATGTCATCAGACAAGCCTCTAACACTCGATTCCAAACAAATTCAGTCTCAGTACGTTGGTATGACTTATTTCAAAACTTACCTGTTTTGTAAATGCCAAATCTAGCAATCTTCAAAATATCTACCAACTTGCCGATATCCCTACTATGGAAACAAGAAAGAAAAGGGATCTGCTATGGGCTATGTCCCCAATGATCACCATAAATACTATCTCTGGGATCAAGCCATTCTCCTTGGGGCAAGAGTCTTCAAAGAGAAAGACATGTTACACGTTTAACTACGTGACTTTCACAATACTCATCTGCTTCACCTTATATCTGACAATAGCTGCGCCCTTTCGCGTGCAATATTATTCGGATTTCGCCACCCTACATCAAGATGATGTGGACGATGTTCACTTTGTCCTCCACTGCCCTTTCCGGATGGCTGCATTTCGCATTCAAAAGTCAAATCAAAGGGATCTTCATTCGCCTTACCAAATTGGTGGAAGAAGTTTGGGGGGGGGGGAGGTATGGAATACTACTGCAAATTCGTTCTGCTTCAGGTATTTCTATTCTTAATAAGCACGTCTAACTTCGGCGTGATATCTTGGCGGTCGATGGTCGCCATTGGTTTTCGTGCTAATCACTTCTTTAACCTACCTATGATTTTTATTTGGAATACAAGACTCCTGGAACAAGAGATACAGTTTTATAACTTTTTGTATCTCCTCAGTCGTTGCGCCAATAGTATGAATATCAGGATGAACATCTTGAACCCGATTGTTACTACAGATCATCGATCGCAGCGGTACCCAAATGCTGATGTCCTGAGGCAAATTTCTCGTTAGCAATCCCTTCAGATCGATTTGTCCAAGACCTACAAATCAGCAAAGAGTACTTACGGCGTACCTATCCTCTTCCATGTTCTAAATAATCTTCTGAACTTGTCTTTCGTATTTTATTCTATCTTCGACTACGAGATAATCCACCTAAGAGGGCGTTCTGACCTGCTTTTGCAGTCCTCGTTCCTCCTGTTGGTACTCTCCGAATTCCTTGCCATGCAATCCATCGTTTTTGCCATCGAGAAGTTAAAAAAAGCGGTAACTATCACTTGTCAGAGATCAATAATTTGAATGACCTGCTCTCATTACTATTCATTACATGTGAATGCAGATCGCTGCTCGAAAATAATGTCCTGGGTCTAGACTGCACAGACTTTTACCTGGCCAGGCCCGTACAGGTTTTCAAACATCTTATACCTTGCCCGGACTTTGAGTTAATTCCATCCCAGCATAAAGCCCCCTCAATTATACCATTTTATTACTTAATCTCAAATTTTCTGCCGTAGGTTGAGGCTTAACAACTAGAAAACAACTTAGTTATCCATCTTTTGCCTTTCAAATTAAAAACAAATAGTTACAAAATAAAATAATAAAAATAAATTCAATCTATGAAAATAAATCATAATAATAATGACTGCCCACAACTGTTTATTTTTGGATATAATTTCAATTTCAAAACTGATCGTGAAAATGATTTGTTGAAATTTTGCATAAAGTTCTGTCGGCTAAGCTAGATATGTTCATTAATAAACGATAAAATAGAAACAAAAGCTATTACACCAATATATTTTTCATTCCTCACATATGCAGTTATTTAAATTGAATCCTTTCCCCTTCATCAATTCCAGATTTTCGGTCAGGACAGGATTTGGGGAACGTACTGGCCCAGAAGCGTGAGACTGACCCAGCCAGTGCAGAGCTATAACTCAACCCTGATTATTCCTCATTCCCTCATAACTAGCGAACAAGCTACTCTAAATGAACGAATTTCATCACAGTGGCATGCATGTTGTTTTGAAAAAGAAAGGTATAAAATGATTTGCTATGCAAATGGATTCCTTATATATGTTCTGTATAACCTTTTGAACTTGTCTTTTATACTCTATTCGATCTTCGACTACGATATATTCATCTTAAGAGGGCTGTTATGCTATATACGTCCCTCGTATGGGTACTCTGCGAATTCTTTACGATGCAGTTCATCGTTTTTGTCAACGAGAACTTAAAAAAGTAACCACTATCACTATTTTTGGATCGATGATTTTTTTATCTTTCACTTCCAATGAAAATATGCTCCAATTGATACACAATATCATAATAGGTGTGAATTTAGATCATCGCTTTTACACGATTTCCTATGTCTCGAACGCCCAAATTTGACCTTACCTGGTTTGTACACGTTTTCATAATACTCATACCTGGCCCAGTCTGTGAAGTAAATCCATACCCAAATCAACTCCCGTGAATCAAAATTTGTTATTACTTATTTGCGATTTTTCTACCTTGCGTTGATGCTTATTGGCTAGTAAATTATTCTGCTATCCAATTTGGATGACCTTTCAAAGACAAAACACAATATAAACGAGTACTGAATCCAATACACACATTATAATCGGATGATGATAAAAAAATGTTCACTTCTTTTTATTTTTAAGTAAAATTTAAAGCAGCAATAAAATAAAACTGCAACACGTACACATTACTCGTCACACATTGCATATCTTGTTATAGGAATAATTATAAATTATATTCAGTAAATGGGGTATTGTTACTGCCCACGAATGGTTTTTCGATGGGTGTCCCTCCCATCCTTGGGTGAATGCAATACAGATTGTACTGTTACTTTACTGTAATACCTTACCTTGCTACCTTACCATTGACTCAGTTATAATTTCTTTCTGTTCAAAGTATAAAATTCGAAAGTTGCTATATAATAGATTTCACGAGTCATGCTACGTAAATAAGTACTGAGAAATTCGATTTCCAATTTCGATACTCCCTAGCAACTGAGTGTTGTTTATGAAATCATCCGAAACATAAAGGTAACATAAAGCTTAGGATCGACATTTCTTTGAGAGAAATAAGAAGGGTGCCGATAAATTCTAAGAGGACTGCATCTGTGCGCATTCTCTAATGGTGTTATTCCTTTCTGTGAGTGAATAGCGACTCCGTCATTCAATTATTTACTTATACCTTCAAGCAATGACTATCCTACCAAGCACAATTAGTTTAATGCCCCATTGACAGGTATTTATCAACTTTTAGATGGGTTTCTGAGATGTTTTTTTATTCTTAATAGCTGCGTCCGTAGATGCATGAGTAAATGATCTTACTTTGAAGTAAATGCACATATTAGATCACAAGAGCATGCGAATTAATTCTCGAGGGAGCTTCCATAGTCGCGTGGCAGAAATCAAACAAGGCTACCTTCAAACCCTTGGACCAATTGAACTATCTTTTACAGCTCACAGTAATGCAGTCAGAAGTAACTATGAGCTTTGGCAAAGACTAATTATCAAACCTTTGATTGCATGGTGGTGGTGGTGATGAATATAAGAACTGTAGCCTATATTCCGAAGTTAGATTCTGTGATGAAATCCACCTAAAGGATTTTATCATCGTAGTGACTTGAGTCCTCAAACAAGCCATCAATTCAACCAGTCAGTCCAACTGATAACGTTAAAACATTTTCTTCAAATGGCAAAGAGAAAGGATATGATCTGGGCCCTGCGTCCTATGTCAATCATACACGCACTAACAGGGATTCCTCTCTTTCCTTTGAAGCAACAGGGAAATAAGTCATCCCGTTGGAGAATGATTAGTACAAACGTCATTCTCTCATTTCTATGCGTGTTTTCTATATTCGCAACTATGCAACATGTTTATTATCTTTCCGGTAAAATAGACTTCTCTACCAGCGTGAAAGTGATTTGGGGGCTTTACAGCCTATTCACCTTAACTATTTCCGGATATTCGCAGATCTTCAAACGAGAGAAAGTGGATAAAATCTTTATAGGTCTATCCAGGCTGGTCATCGGGTGCAGTATGGAGAGAATACGCACTGGGGTCTACATTCAGACAGTGGCTTTGCTCTCCTTCGTCGCCAATATGATCTTTCGTTCGAGTGTTCAGACAGTGGGGGAAAGACGAGTCCCAATGATAAATTACTTCAACCATCTCATGCTGCTGTTTTGGGGAACGGTCCACATGGAGCAAGAGTGGCAATTTTACAACATCTTGTTACTTCTTCGACTTGGCATCAGGGACTTGAACTTCAAAATGCGTTCTTTACTGGCCGATTCGCAAGTGAAATTCGTGTGCGGGGCTCGCAGACACGGAGGACGAGGGGTTTTGCGGGAACTGTCGCGTCTAAAAGGACTTCATTTAAAATCTTACGACATATTCAAACGCGCTGGGAATGCATATGGAATGGCGAACTTCGTTCTGACTGGAGAGGCTTTGATCAGTGTGTCCTTCTTTCTGTATTCTGCGACTGACGCGAAGGTATTTCTGCGTCAAAGAATGAATCCTCTGAAATTGTTTGCCTCCATTTACTGGGTTTTCTGCGAAATCTGTGCCATGGTCTTCATAATCATCGCCAGCGAGTGTTTACGCAAAGAGGTACAAAAGCACCACAGGCATCATCTACATCCTACATTTTGTTTAAGGGAGAAAGAAAGTTTTTTTGGTGATGAGAATGACTTGTTTAAAACGAATGAGTTAAAGTCTAATGTCGATAAGTGTTATTGGTAGAATGCAATTGCTATATATCCTGCGCAGTGGCTTTTATCTCACATTCATTTATGACAAGGATGGCAGTCAGGCAACACCAAAACCTTTCCCTACTTAATTATTGTATTTCGTGTCTTCATATACTCCCATTTGACTATCCTAGCTATGTCACTGCAGTTTTGATCTTTCACGGTGTCTCTTTCTTCTTAGATGTTCCTTTTATGTCTCCTTTACGATACCCTTGATGACATCGAGCCTTCCTTTCCCATTAATATGTGTTCCGTCCTCAGAATTTTGTTTTCGAAGATGTAGAAGTTTATCCACCGTTCTCCATTTATGTTAATTACTCACCTTTCAGCTGCTTAAAACAATACTGGTTAGATTATGATTTCGTGTATTTTAAGTTTTGCTGCAGTCTAATTCTTGCAAAATGTATTATGAACTTCAATTGATAGAAAGAGAATTGGCAAGATATTCGGTGATCATTTCCGTATCCTCAGTGATCCATCCCTAATCGTTTCTACAAGTAATTGGAACTTTTTTATTTGCTAAATCTTACAGTCTTCCGCTTTTATTTTACTACCTTCATTAATTGCTCATCCTCATGCATACAGGCAGCCCATAGCTTCATAAAATACTAAAAGATAATGAAAATAAATGGCTTCTACGTTTTGCTATGTCGTAAGGTAAAACTTAGTTAAGTTGTTGAGTAAATTTAGTATGTATTAGATAATAGGAGCCAAATAAAACTCGAATTTTAATAAACGAATATTTTGGTATGCTAATACCATCCCAAAATGGATTTTCGACGCTAACATATCTTGTCTTAGATTATTTTAGCTTCATGGAATGAACAGAAAAGCGAAAATTTTTTCTTCCCTATCACAACTTGAAAAAGAAATCTCTCTCTCTTGGAAAAATGATCAGAAAAGCACTATATCTTAACAAAATAGAGTGTACCAAAAGGAAAGATTATGGAGCCATAGAGAAAGAGGATTTTTGTTAGCATTAATAATGTCATTGAAGAAAAATCGTTTAACAATGACTGATGCCCTGCTTTTCTCTCATTTCATTAAAAGACCATGCTATGTAATGCAGAAAATATTCGTCAGACCGAAAATAATGTAGCGATAGTATTTTTCCATGATTCCAATCAAGATGTTGTACAAGATACCACCCATATGCTAAGCACATATTACTAATTCACGTTTTCTGATTTTCAACAGGTTGACAAAACTGAGAAGTTAGTGATTGATGCGATGCTCAAGATTGAGGATTATCCTGCAAGAAGGGAGGTAAGAGAGAATTAATTTCATTATGATATTTGAATATTGCTCATGTGATATTCACTAGTGAAATAACGACTACATAGTAACACAGTTGCAAGGCAGCATCGTGGAATTCAGAGCGCACCTGTTTCTCGAGAAGGTCCATTGAATTCGAGTAATTTCAAAAAACAGTGTTTTCAATCTTTTAAAACCACTTTTACTATTGCAGACACGTTATTCTGTGTAAGATAATCGTTTTTTGTAATAAGCACTCTTAATTTTACTAATAATTTAAAGATTTATCTTACGTAATTTGTTCATAAAATACCCAGGAGGAGAGGGATATTTTTAGTAAATGCTTGCTAATTGATTTGCTATTACTGCCCGAAAGTTGTCGCCAACAATTTTCAATTTCTGTGGATTAGTAAAAGATATTAAATTCCCTGTTAACTAAAAATCTTGTGTTTTACTCAATTCCCCGACATGTCGAAATTTTACCGAGTGACTGCCTCCTAAGTATATTTTTCAGGAAACATTCATTATCGCTCAGAAAAGCTATTGGTACGTAAGTTTCTAGGAAAAATGTTCGTGAAAATCTTACTAAGTCGGGAATGTGGATTGCAATATATATAATATCAAGAATACTGCGTGACAATATCTCGGGTCCTTTTTCTAATGAAACATTTAATTTGAATCTGCCACGACTTTTGATGGTTAAACAGTTTAAAATAATTCGGTTCTGTTCTGGTTACAAATTAGCCTTTATACTTTAAATATTGACTCCGGAAAATGAGCGGCTATCGTATATGTACTAACTTATAATATTTCATTGTAAGACTCTTCCCACTTTATTCTATCATTTCACAGCTCAGCCTCTTCGCTCTTCAACTTCTCCACACTCAATTCCGATCCACGGCCTGCGGTTTCTTCCCTTTGGACTTGACCCTCTTCACGTCGGTGAGCAAACAATTACTCTTTTTAAAAATATTCTATTCTCTATATCACCTTCACTTAAAAAAGTATCTTTGTGATCTAAATTAGCTTGATGATCTGTTAAAAATTACGGAAACTGCAATATTAAACTCCTCTTTACCGTAATTTTTACTATAATGACCCAGCAAATAATTATGTCAACATCTTTTGATACGTAATACACTCTCACAAACATTTTTTCGTCCTTGGAATAATTTTACTTAATAATACGTTACATAGGACATAGTCGAAATGTAATATATCCAGCGATTAATTTGAAACCCATAATAATTCATGAATGCATTTTTTGCAGATGACAGCAACTGTGGTTACTTACCTCGTTATTTTGGTGCAGTTCAAGAGCTCAGAATGAACGGATGAAGTCTCTTGAAACGTTGAAAAATAGGACGACGACAGAAGAAGCACATGAAAATTTCGTCGTGAGAGAAACTGAAGTTATGGAGTTCTCGGCTGTGTTTCCCTACTATCGATTCGGGTCTCACCAACTAATGAGTATAATGGTATTATAAAAAGAATTCGTATAATCCAAAAATGCGAGAATCTGCGATTTATTTCAAGGGCGTTGAAATCCTTGTCCCCCAAAAAACGTCGGTCTGAACATGATGATGCAGTTTAGAACCATACCCCGTTTCTTATTAGCTACAGATGGTTTTAATGAGAAGATGAGGCATGTGAGACAAATTAGAGAGAAAGGCCTTTGCTTTTCTCACCAAGCCAAAATGCTATGGGAGAGGTCGTCCCCGAAAGTACAGACCCTATGAATAAAACTTTTTATATCGTTCAAAATGGATAGACCTTATTCGGCACCATTCATAGAAAAAGTAAGTAAAACTTCTAGATGAAGAAATTGCCAGAGCTACTATGAAGATACTACTAGAAAAGTAATGCTGCCAGCTATAAGTCTGCGACGGACAAATGCACCAATGTGATACTCACTGAAGGAGCGCGATATTTATAGTTAAATAAAAAATACTGACTCCATTGTAAGAATAGATGCCTTTCAAGAAATTTAATGTCGATTAAGTACATTTGGTTCATATTTAATGGATGAAAATTTTCAGTGTTGACATTTTGACAGTTGTTCACATAAAATTTAGTTATTAATCTTATCTGATCGTACATGCACAGTACGTTGAACAGTTTATCTGTTACGTATTTGTTGGCTATGGTACTTTCTAGAGGATGTTTTCATTCTTAAAGACTTACCCTTGGTAAGTTTGTCGATCCCGCAATCATAATCAGCAAAACTTCCCGTTTCACTTATGAATTAGAAATTATCAAATATTGGTTCTAATAAGAAAGATATAGAAATATGTTTACTATTAACAGTATTGGAAAATTAATATCTTTTTTAATACTTCCAATATCGCAGTTGATTGTCCATCTCAAAATGAAGAGCGAAGAAACCAGCAGTCTTCCCATATTTCCTAATGCAAACTTTTAATTTTTTCATCCAATGTTGCCATAGGTTATGTTTCGCTGTCTTCTGTATTCCTTATTGTGATGATATGAGATGGATTCACGTTTATAAAACACTATAATATACTTAAAATAGCGTTTTCAAATTTCGAACTGCTGACAGGATTGAGATACTTCATTAAATAACCAGGAAATGTGCTGATTACAATAGGCATAAGTATGTAGTTACAGATCCTGGAGCCTAACTATAGTTTTCAGATAGAACATATAAGCAACTAGACTTTTACATTAGCTAATAGAAAAGATTCATGTGATTATAAACCACTGTGGAAAGAGTATTATGGCTGTGAAAGAGTGAATATTGATCGAAGGAAATATTCTGCTTCGAAATATTAAAATGGCTTTGTATAATTCAATGTAAATAAAAGTTTCCTTAAAACTAATGAATTATTTATATTCCTGAGAGCAAAAATATTTTTTTTGATTTTCCTCGGAAAGATGTTTAGATCTGGTAAGCCTACTGACTCCCAGGTAAGCCTGACTGACTCATTACTGAAGATGTGATACATAAATGTCTCGAATTTTCAATGATTTTTTATAGTTGATACTTTTAGTTAAGGGGTACGTCTTTATGTATTCATAACGTTCGTATAGTAGGGTTTTCAACTAATCTATTTCTTCACAGAATCTACTTAGAAAAAAAGATATGAATTTGTGTTCAAACCTAGTATGCATTAAAAGGAAAGTAACACGAAGGTTATGCGAATGAAATGATGGTCAACTCAAATTCCCAAACGTTAAAAAGTAAATGCCGAACAAGAAATATACCGGAAAAACTTTCTGGAAATTATAGAGGAATTGAAGAAATGACTTCGTTATAGTAGCTCCGCTTATGTTTAATGGTTTTTCTATTTATTGAACCAGTGTTAAGAGTATTGAAAAATAATTTGTAAACGCAGTTTGAAGTGCTAAGCTAACCTTCCCAAGGCAATGCACATACCAATGTCTTTAAATCATGGCTATGATCGACTTCTTCAGCCTGCGCTTTGCGAAACATACCTATATCTTTCTTCGTGATAAGAATTGACTAGAGTAAGTATACTACATTTATTGTGTAAACCAAATTGCTTGTGTACTTACAATCGATATTTTTGGCTCGGATGTGATGATAAGATTTCACACTCACTAAACTATATGAAATTCGGTAAAATTATTGAGTGAACGTTAAGGATTATTTTATAATTTTAACTTTTTGAATTTTATTTCCGAGTCTTCGCGGTTTATTTTTAACCACCTTCTAGTGAGAGTGCTTCCCCATAACTCTGTCAGCCTTGTTTTGGAGACCTATCCAATCCTTTCCTTTTGTTTGATTATAATCTATTTTAATATTTTATAAGTATTTTATATTACAAGTTATTATTATGTTTAGATAAAATTATAAGTTATATAATTATAGTTATGTTTAGATAAAATACAAGGTTATGCGTAAAGGAAGCATACTCTATGTACATACTTCGGCCTAACCACGCCAAATAAAGGGTCAAATTATAATAAAATTATAATATAATCAATGTATTTCGGCGTTACTTGAAGTATACAGTTTTCTTATAATATTTCTATTTTTACCGTTGAGTATAAAATCGTGGATTTTTTACTACTGTTACGGTATCATCAATAAGTTAACTCCCAGACATAATGTACACTTTTCTCGGTTCCTTCCAACTTTATATCCCTTTAGAGCTCTTCCTTTCACATTAATTCAAACATTTCAGAATAATGACAAAAGCTCGACATAAGTTACCACAAAAGATCTCCAGGTAAATTCTTCCGAATTAAAGAAATGGCATTCATTCGTTGATGGATACCAAGGTGGCGAAATCTTCTTCTAAAGAAGTAATGTGACAAAGCGAAACTTGCAAATGTCGATTTTCCCGAGAGAGAGCCGAATACGACAGCATATGGAAATTTCTCGGTGTCATAATTTACTCTCAAACAGGCTTCACTCCATAATCGATTCAGTGTCAGTAGACTAAACAAATTAAGATGGAAGCCGACATCACTAATGTCAATAAATGGTTCCCAAGGATTCGCAGGAGGTTCACTTAAGTCGAAAGAGTGATAATTCTCATCCTTAATTAACGCGTTACGCCCGCGTGAATTAATTTTCAGCGTAAAATGGTTGGTAGACACATCAATGAAAATAGGAAATTTCTCGAAGCTGTATGAAGTTGAATTGCAGGTTACTTCAGTTCTCTCCCAACATATTATTGGTTATATGAGGTGATTGCACCGAGTTTCACTTACTGAAATTACGTTCTTCATAATAAAACACCGTCACCGATGAGAAGATTTGTCGCAAAATAAGAGAGAACACATCAGTTTTTGTTGATTAATATTCTTCCCTCGGATACGAAGAAAGGTTTAGGAATGCGCAAGAACTTTCCTCGATATCCATGCAGGACAAGTCTATCTTCTCCATGAATTCCTAAATAGAGGTATGGATAAAGGAAGGTTTCGACTATATACTTCGACTTTCGACTATATACTTTCGACTATATAGAGGAGTATATATATATATACTCCTCTTACCAGTCGGCTCTCTAATTTAATACCACACACTCAGTTCTACATTGGAATTCTGACCTTCTTCCCCATTTCTGTTTCTGTTTCGGGGTTAGTTAACAGGTGTATATTGGTAGAAGCTTTAGATTTCCATAATTCAAAAGGAATTCACTGGTCTTGGTATTCAGATATTTTCACTTTCAAGTTATAATCAATTAGCTTTATTGGACAATTTTCGTTTTTTATGTAATTTTCTTTCCCGCGTTTAGTATTTGAACGACATAGGTGCAGTAGCTAGAAATATTATTTAAAATCGAATATTTGGAGCATCTTGTAGTACTAACTTCTCTTTATAGATGATTAGTCGTTCCCATTTCTATCACCCCATTACATAATTTAGCTATTAGCGTATTTCGGCAAACTCTTTGTACACTAGGTTTGTAACAGAAGACTAATGTAAATTCCGTGACCATCCAGGATTTGAGTGTCAACCGCCCCTCGGTACCGCTGAAAAATCACCACATTCCCTGGACAGTATCATTGAGAAAAGATCGGAATCTTACGTATACTGTTGCCGGTTTGCGTCAACTCCTCTTCCTTGTGACAATGGGCAAAGAGAGGCATAAGAGCCTCTTCTAAGAGTACTTTCTCCGATGTTCAAAATCAACTCATTCACTGGAATCGCACCACACTGTCTCAACTCCCAGAAGATGGGCCATCACCATTCGCTACCGTTTCTTCACCGTCTTCTTTTTCTCTTCAGCACTCATTTGTTTCAGATCCGTGATGGAATACATCAGTCGTGACCAATCCGAGAGCGAGATTAAGTATGTAAAGCTGATGTGGACAGTGGAAGATTTGATTACGGGTATTCTCTGGGCATACCTTCAGCTTCAGCTTCTGAAACCAAGGAGGTTCCGCAGGTCTCTCTGGACGTGATGCAGTTGGAGGAAATACTTCATGATGAAGCTTTAAATGTGGGGCGCATTCAGAGATACGTTCAGAATCAGTATATGTTTTCCTTTCCACGGTCTTCATCTTGTGTGCCATGTAAGCATACTACTCGGATTCGTCACTATCCACTTCCTTGTGATTTTCACTCAAAAGGAAAACTCGTTAGATCCACCTCAAGAATAACGATTAGACCTTTTTAACCTGAAATTAGACAGTGAGATAATAATAAGTGGGTTTCTTTCACATGGGCCCGGGTTCGATAGAAAGTAGGGTACAAAGATTACTCAGTCAAATTTTAATGTAAACATAGGGCGTATATCAACAGCCTAGATTTTCTTAGCGGTAACGTAATTTACTCATATTGGTTGGGTTCGCCACCGTTCGGTAACATTTTCATTCGCTATTGCTTTTCATTTTCGCAGAATGGGGAAGAAACCCATGACCATTATTACTATATCATCGTGTCTCATCCTGATTCTTGACATCGATATGACGAGTTCCCTTTGTTAGTATTTCTCTTTGGTGTACACGCAATCGGTCTGGCAGTTTTACGTGGCTGTGTTCCTCCTTCAGGAATGTTTTGCCGCTCTGAACTCTCAAATTCTATCGTTGATTCCGGGATCCGGAGGGGGGTATCGGAGATTTCTACGAACGTAATCAACAATCGCTCCAAGAAAATGTTTCCCAGATGAGAAGGGTTCACCTGCGAACGCGCGAAACTTCAAATCTGCCACGTCTACGTACGCAATGCAGTTTGTTTGTCATGTCTTCTGAAATTTTTGAGGATTTCCTTTACGCCCTACTCCAGTTTTGACATTAATGTTGTTGTACCACTTAGAATTAGCCTAGTTTCTTGGAATATATCTCATTCTGCATTGCTGATTCGGGTGGTTTTCACTACTGAAAAGTTTTACAGTGCTATCGAAAGCTTATGGCCCCCGAACTGGAGCTATTTTCTAATCTAGACAGGTTTACCTTCTAGAAATACTGGTGGCACTGGTCACCTATTGAATACAATATATCACAATTTATGTTCGAAATTGAGACAAACAGAGACTCTGTTATACTGATGATATACGCTGATATACTATGCAGGGGCGTATTTATCAGTACGCCAACTACGCCATGGCGTAGGGCGGCACGAGTCCCGAAATTCTAGTTTCCGTCCTCAATTCAATTCCATCGATTCAAAATCCCGCGTGTGTTCCCTTTTAGAAAAAAAGTTCCACCATAAGCCACCAGTAGCGCGGATTGTGTGTTTACATTGAAAATGGAGAAAATTAATTCCTTAAGTGGGCGGCAGACATTGACTGGCGTAGGGCGGCAAATGGGGTTAATACGCCCCTGATACTATGCACTCAGGGGCCATGAACTTCTAATTTCACTGTACGCAGAGGTAATTACAGGTAACAAGTAACTTTAAAAACCCATGCAGATAAGTTTGTTGGTGATTGTGTTTACATTTATTGATAATTTATTTTTTTTCTTCCATAAATAACTTATGGTTGACCTAATTACCTTTTGATCTCATTTTGGAGTATTTCTTACTCTACATTTATTCATTACCCATCCTTTTCTGACTCCATTTTTTTCCTCACAAATTCCTCCTCTGGAAAGATATTTCATTCGCGTTAATTGTCAATCTTCTATTTATTGGCATTTCCGATGCTTCAGTCCCTCCCCAGAATATCTTCTTTTGCTCGCTCGCACAATACTTTTATCATTTCGAATATTCATTTTACTTTGACGAATGTTAAAAGCTCGACCAGAGGAGTTATCGATCGATTTTTTTATTGAATAGGTTATCTCCGAATGCAATATTGTGTTGCATGCAATATTGGCACGTGAGGCTTAACTCCTTAACAGTATCTCACCTTCAATAGTTTATGAAACATCTTAGGCAGATGTCCACGTCTGCATACAAAAAAGCAACATCAGTGTCATTTCATCAAGTTGCTAGGCAAAATTTTATGTTAGCACAGATTTACTCCCTGGGAGAAGTATCTCATAAAGTCGCTGGACTGGAACCGCTGGAATCCAACATAATTTTTGGTTAAATGGAAGTGAAAAGACCCGCGTGACCAAGACTCTTGACCGGAATCCTCCACTTTCAGGTGGGATACTACTTCTCATTGTTTTTGGGAGGATTTGTCATAAGAATCTGCAAGGTGCGATTCGAATTTACTGGTTTAGATGTTGATATATAGTTTTCGTGGTTGTTGTTGATTATAGTTATATCAGGGGTGTCCAATAGAGTGGACCGAAAGAGAACTTTTTCTAAATTGGTCTGTGGCTACTGCTTAAGGTTTGTGGTCGGTAGTCCTTATAGCCCATAAAAAGTTTCAACTCGATCGGATTATACCTTCAGGCTGCGCTTTTTAGTCTAAATTTTAAATTTTTATGAAAAACGTCAAATATTTGCGATTTTCCTGGTTGCTTCTCGATGTTTCCGGAGTGATTTAATGGATATATATCACTTGTATTTTGCTTAATATTAACGAAATAGTGTGATTAAAATAAGGGAAAATGTTTTCGTAGTTTATCGAAATTAGTCAAAAACGCCCAGTATACAGAAATGATCTATTCTAGGGAAAAGGATGGGTCGTATTGCGACTTTTTTTCTGATAGAATTGTAATACCCGGCATAAGTGGCCCACCCACGTTACAGATATAATTTTTTTCCAAATCAAATAATAATATCTTCTGCGAAAATAGTTGCTTCGAAGTTCCGAAATTTCGACAAAAAACGCCGGAATTGTCAATGATTTTAGTTCAATAAAGCAAAAATTTTTTGAACAAGTAGATGCCACTTGCGATGAAAACTGACATTCAAGCCTCAATATGCCAATCATACGCCTCCGGAGTGGGCATACTATATATGTCTCCAATTGGAACAGAAAAGGAGGCAAATTCAATAAAATTACGCTGACAAAATCATATTGAGAAAATTACGCCTGATTCCGTGTCGTTTAAAATTACGCTGTTTTATAGCTTTTTCGTCCTCGTCTATTCCTTGACCTGGTGACTCGTAGCTGTAGCAAAGAATTGTTGTCACGCACCTGTTCATTAAATTTAATATCTTATTTGTTGTATAGAAATTGTTATTATATTTTAAGTGTATCATCAACTTAACCCTCATCCGGGCGCGTCCTATTCCGTAGCGCCAGCGGGCGCGCGACGGTAATTTACCGTCTCCCTGTTTTTGCGTCTGATTTGCTCAACACTTCATCTTAAATCTTCAAAATCGGTATCAATTTGATGAAAAACATCTAGCACACATGTATATAAAATGAAATAAATTTATTGCACCTTGAATATTACAATAAATACTACAATATAAGCTACATAAGTAAACATTGTCATGGCATAAATTTTCAGGTCATCCAGGTTCATCCAATACATGGCCCTTCGCCGGCTTTTGGGCCATGTATTGGATGAAACTACAACGGCCACGAAAAGCCGCTAACATTTCGTCGATGGTCACACTTTCACCAACATTGTAGGCTCTTTGACAGTTCTATAGAAAGGTCTATTGAAAATCTCGAATCGGAGCTAATTTATCAGTTACAGATCGCTCTTTACGGGTCTTAACGTCATCAAAACGAAGAGATCTCAACAACAATCGAATCTATGTTCACTAAAGTTAGCGCGCAATACCATTATTCCTGTTCCGTTTTTACTAAAAAACTCAGAAAAATCAGCACGGTTTCCACCTTTTACGGCAATCAAGAACAATGCCCCAAATAGTGCTTTCATTTCCGTTCTAGAGTTGGGTTTGTAATCTCTACCTCGAATGGGAGAGTCAGACGACTCATTTCTTCCAGCCTTTATTTGAGCAATAAGATATTAGTGTACTGGACAATATCATCCAAAATTTCTAAAGAAATGATTTGGAGGAAACATTCGAGCTTCGTTTTACAGTTCCTAGCTTGCCCCTGGTCTTCCTCGTAGTCCTCGTAATCCAGGTCGTGTATTGCCTAATCTAACTCTTCATCCGACTCACTATTGTGTTCATCTTCTTGAATAACTTCAAGTTCAAAATCGATATCGTCTGGATTGTCAATTTGCTCTTCCTGTTGTTCTTCTTGTCGTCGTCGTTCCCGTTCTTCCGATTCATAGTCCAACTCAAGAAAAAGTCGACGAATGTCCTCAGGATCGGTGAAACGTGCCCTGAGAAATTACCATTTGCATAGACATGGGTAATCTTATATTGTTCAGGATTACAACCCATTTGTTTTGTTTGGTAACATAGTAGTATTGTCAGTGATAAGGTGCAGAGCAATGAAAAACTTCAATTATGGCAATATACCTACGAAAAAACAGAAATCGGTACTCACATTTTGCTCCGATGGCCGACCGAAAAGAAATACGTTTCTGGGCGCGCGACGGTAAACTACCGTCATTTAGTACATGCGAAGGTTTGACGATGACTGAGACGAGATACAGACAGAAGCTGGGAAGGACTACACTGGCATCTAGTGTCACATTGTGTAAATAGAGAATACACGTCCCCCCCATCCCCCTGCACACCTCCAGGCAAAAGTTGCACGCGCTTTTATGAATGTGACGGTAATCTACCGTCCGCGCGCCCGGATGAAGGTTAAAGAAGATGAGATCGATGTTCTTGGTAGTGAAGGAAGGAACACCAAAACTGGTTGGGAGGACGGTATTCTTCGATTATTCGAGGAATCAACTAGAAAACCGATAAAATGTGCCGTTTGCCCTTTACATGACAATGAACAATGGCAATCCCACCTAGGCCGTACGGAATTGATCATAGCAGTCATTCCCAAATGGTTTACACGAAAGTGCAGTTGGGCCGGTGGGCCGTAGTCAAATTTACCTCGCATATCATTAAAATATTGTGATTCTAATCCCTTCATTTCTTGGCTACGTCATAATTACTAACCTTTTGAATAATTGCTTGAAATTACATTAAATAAAATCTTATCATCAACTGTGCCTTAAGCAGGTGGTAGGGGAGAATGGGGTAGCCCCGGTATGTAGCGTATTAGCGAAAGGGTTTTTGTGTGTGTGGTTTGATTGGTGCCTTCGCATCAACTACGAGAACTAACTGCGCGCCCACCACCATTCCGCCATAACATATAGCAAGTTACAGTAGGTCAAATTTTTCAATGCAGCTTGTTATAACTTTTGTGAGTTAGTTCGCCACTGTAAGTAACTGATTAAAATTTGATTATTTAGTTATCACAATTTGATAATTTAGGTATTAAGCCTTAGTTTAATGTATCTATCAAGTATTTTATATGGTTCTGTCTAGGTTATAAGCATGCTTTAAGTAGACCATGCATTTTGGGTAGCCCCGGTAGGACGCCATGGGGTAATGGCGGTTATCGTACCGGCGCTCTCCAACATTGTTTTTAATAGTTACACTAAAACTGACAATAAGCTACGGGTAAAAACCACACATGGTTTACTGAATAAAGGATCCACGGTATGATTCCAAAGTGAAAATAAATTTTAAAGGTATTTTTTTTTAACTTTCATAAATCCCGATCTTCGGTTTTTAGTGTAAAGTTGTATTTTATTCTTTGCTCTCCAGAGCTATTTACCCTTAAAATTTCCTTATGTAAATATATTCACATATTTTAAAGAAGATAAAACTTAAATTCGACTAAATGAGGCTTTACCTGGTGGTATTCCATGACAAAAGAAGCAAATTGACTAGGAATAGATTTATAAATAAACCTATTCCTTGTTAATTTGCATTTTTTAAGATAAAACTTACTACAATTTAAGGGCAAAATTAGCTTGGTTTGTCCAAAACTCTCTGAGAAACAGTTCTTCGAAAAATGGCAATTAAAAAAAAAAAAGAAAATGTTCGTTATGGTCGTGTATTTTGGCGTACATCGTAAAAACTACTCATACTGAGAGGGAAATTATATCTTCTAATTAAGCAATATACTTATTTAGCTTTATCAATTTACCGTCGAAAAAGATACTTTTCCCCGAGATATTTATATTTTTGGTAACTATGTTTAATTTAAACCCCGTCATTTTTGACGGGGGAATATACTAGTATTAAATAATTAATCATGTTTGACTCTCTTATAACTCTATCGCAGGATGCAATTCAGGAATCCTGAGATATAATGGCCGTAGATTGAACAATAGTGCTCCTTCAATAAAGCGATTTTATCGCTTCTCCCTTCCTTCAGAGACTTTTATCTATTATAAGGACACCAAGGTCTTACTCTTTGTTGAGAAATTGAGAGCTATCACCTCCAATTTCCATCAATTCCTTTGCGATATCACTTACTGTGAATTCTGTAATGGATTACATGCTTCACACTGTCATTTAACTGTGGAAAATCATAAATAAATAACCTCTTGTGCAGCTCCTTGATTTCAACGACCCCAGTAACGATCGCACAAGATGTCGAATAGCAAGTAGAGAGCACTACATTGGACATTTCATATCATTTTACTAATCAACGTAACCTATAGTTAACTTCTCAACCATTCAGGAGTTGGTAGCCCTTATCTAGCACTACTTATCTGAAAATGGCGGTGAAACAGACGCGTAGGCTGTATTGGGCCCTGTCGCCCATGTTCAAGATGAGCAGACTCATCGGAATTGCCCCGACACCGTTTGAGGAAGAAGCCAAACCCAAAAGATGGACAATCATCATCAACTACATGGCGTACGCAATGATTGTACTACTTTCCACGTACTTAGTATGGAGAATTCCGATTGAAAAACTGAATAACGACGAGCCCATGAGTGAATCAAAATTGATACAAATTATTTGGGCCATGTTCGATCTCGCTACGTCTTCGGTGTGTGGAATCATTTATCTTCTCAAGCACTCCAGTGTTCGGCGAATTTTCATCAGAATTTCAAAGATTCAAAGAGGGTTGGCTAAAGACTTCAATTTCGACGTTTGGAGGATAAGAAGATTAGTGGAAATTCAGCTGATCGTTTCTCTCCTCAGGGCTGTTGGCCAGGGCCTCCTTATAATGGATTTGACCAAATTCTACGGGATTTTCACGATAAACACGTGCGCTGAGGTTATTGCAGAATATTTTACCGTCGTTCATTTACAACTAGTTTGGCAGAACTTTACTGCATTTTCTCTTCTTGGCAAATGCATATCTGGTATCAACTTTGAGATTCGCTCTTGGATTACCAAATGTCAAGTGAAGGATGCGAGATCACTGTCCAGATTGAAACAGCAGTTCCTAGAGGCACACATGACTTGCAAGTGTATAGAAAAAAATTACGGGATCTCTAACGTGATCTTTTGTTTACACGATATTGTGCGGTTATCTTTTTGGTTTTACTCTTCTGTGGATCACAAAGTAATATATTCTGAAGAGGGAGAAAAAGTTACGACGCGATTCCTTATATTTTCGTCTTGGGTTCTATCCTTACACTGTGTTTTGATGGTAGCGCTTTACGTTGCAGAAAACTTGTATGCAGAGGTATTTATTTGATATTTGTTCTCTTATTATATTTCACTTATTACTAACTGCACTCCCTTCTTCCTTCTTTTATAACGTCTTGGCAGCCGCTTTTCTTTTTATGTAATTTTCAAAGGTGGATACATTGTCCGTGAAAAACAGTAAGATGGAGGATTCAGGTGTCTGAAAATTATCTAATAAAATATTATCTTGTTTTTATGGAAAGGATAACTCTTAAAATCAATGTTACTGTCCAACAGTTTCACTTTCTACGGCACCTACCTTTCCACCTAGTTTGTTTTACTTTAACTTCGCGGCGCACTGAATCACATGCTTGTTATACCTTACGAATGAAAATGATTTAAGGATGGAATACTCTGCGTGAGCAATTGAACACTATAGAAAACTTTAATATCTGCAAAAGTTATCTGGGGTAATAAAAACTAAGCGCATAAATGAAATAAATGTAAAACCGTATTGCATTCCCGGTTATTAGATAATGTGCGGTACTTCAAGATGTAACTACTACACACCACTGTCTTGCAAAACTCTTGTTGAGAAGCGATGTTTGTACCTACCACTAAGCTTTGATTTCATTTTCCCCTCACTTTTGTACCTTACCGCCTTCAATTGTTTACCAACTTCCACACTATTCCGTACTTTCATTAACAAACAATCCCTCTTCACCCAATCACCTCGATATTATGACTTCCAACGACAATTTAAATCGAGCAGAATGCAGACATCTTCCACAGTTTGCAGTTTTTCATCAACCATAAATACTCCCCAAGATATAACATTCTATTTCCTGATTACGCACAACCTGAATTTTAAGCACCTCCAATATTTTATTGTCATCTTGTTAGTATTTATTTTTTTTATCTATTTCTATAGCTCAAACAGGTAAACCCACTAAGTTGTGCTATAATAAAGAATAAACAGCTCAAATAGAGAGTAAAATAATGAATAACAAATAAAATAGAAATTAAAACACTACAACGAAGTTTAAAATAAAATACAGCAGAATAAAGAAAACGTAGGTCAATGTTTACCGCTCTTATAGCTACGAGGCTTGTTCCAAAATTAAAGTCTCCATATTAAAAAAATATAAAGATATCTTTGTTGGAATAAATATTTACATAGGTAGATGGTGTATATATGTACTATTTTTCAAAATAGTTGCCATTCACTTGGATGCACTTTTCATGCCGCACTGGAAGTTTTGTATTCTCTCCGCATAAAAACTCACCGCCAGCTCTTTTTCCAGATACTCAGTGACTGATGTTTTCTCTTCCCCATCCGTATCCATCCTTTTTCCTCCAAAATCTTGCTTCAGACTCAAGAACAAATGGAAGCTGGATAGGGCTAGGTCTGAGCTGTATAGAGGTTTGATTAATCCTAACCAAACTGATCCAGAACGGCTTTGGTGTCACGGGCACGTGTGGCCGAGTGTTGTCATGCAGAAGACAAATTCCTTTAGTCAGCATGCCTCTTATTCGATTCTGATTTGCTCTGCTAAGTTATTTTAGTGTCTCATAGTAAGAAGCTGCGTAGATTGTGATTCCGGTAGGCATAAACTAGATAAGAAGAACCCCTTTCCTGTCCCAAGAAATTGTTGGCATGTATTTTCGATCAGATAGCGTCACTTGGTTCATCATGAACTTTCGTTAGACCTTTAGAAAATTCTATCGTAGACGGGAAGGGAGGTGGCGGCGGACGACGTGGAAGTAGCCATCGGAAATGAGTGTCAGACTAAGCACACCAACAGAAAGAAGAAGATCTAAGCTAAGTAGCAGTACAGCCTTATTTGGAAAAAATATTTCCGTCGGGCGCTAAGCGCTTGGAGACATTACTTTTGGGTACGCCAAACGTAAGTTTTGACCAATCCCTTCGTGGTATGCTTCTATGCTCCTGATCGAAATCCTCGGCTGCAACAAAGAATACATCGCTACTGCTGTCCTTCTCCCAACCTCATTTATGTAAATATTTGTTTAAAAAAATTGGATATTTTATCTGAATCTGCGTCATTTGACCCAAAATCTGTCATTCGTGATTTAAGAAACCATTGAAACGAAGAAGATAAGGAGCATGAAATGTACTTTAGTATAAAACGCAGACATATCCGAACAAATTACCTTTATACGACGTAATAACAAATAAATTTTTAAAGACAAGCTTTTTATACGCGGAATTGTTCCACTTCTTAATTGCAATTGAGAGTTAACCTTACCCAGTAAGTCTGAAACATAGCATGTTTGATGTTTCAAAAAATGTAAGTCGCAATCCTTTAGATAATAAAAGACTAATCGTATGATATACTTAATTCATGCGGCATCTGAACTAGTATCTACTTAAATATTGAATAAGGCTTTTGATCATTAGGATTTCTAATTGCAAATATCTTCTCTGAGTTTAGTAAAACCTTTTAAGATATCTTCAGCGAAACTTTATAAAAAAATGGCACCTCTGCTTAGTCGCACTCCAAAACTTCTTAAAGGCAAAGCAATCGATTTTTGTGAGCCTACTGTTGATAATTTGACAGCTGTTTTCCAGAATAGCTGAGCAAAGCGCTTGTTATGAATTCTGTAATGGGATTGCATGTTTATTTTGATAGCCTAACTGTTCCTTGAAAAACTTCAACATCAGTTTTCATGAATTCCTATGAAATACCATTCGTTATGAATTCTGTAATGTGATTACATGTTTCTTTTAATAATTTAACTGTTTCAGCTTACATTTGGAAACTTCCTTTGGGAATCTGTTACGAATCCATGATTTCAGCGATCGCATAAATTATCTCCCGGAGGAAAGTTATAAATAAAGATAACTAAGTTGGACACCCCTGGATAAATGGCACTTTCTTTATATACGTACTTATCATTCACTTCTCAACTATTTAGGAATAGGTATCCCTTCTCTGGTGCTTTTTAACTGAACATGGCCGTGGAAAAGACGCTTCGGCTGTATTGGGCCCTGTCGCCGATGTTGAACATGAGCAGGCTCTTGGGAATCGCTCCAACACCTTTCGAAGAACACGCCGAACCCAAAAAATGGACGACCTTCTTGAATTACCTCGTATACTCGATGCTTCTACTCTTCTCCATATACTTGATGTGGAATTTTCCCATTGAAGAACTGTTTGATGATGGCTCAGTGGAAGAATCAGAATGGATAAAAATTATTTGGGGCATTTTCGATATCTCGACGTGTGTGGCGTGCGGATGCTTTTACCTACTCAAGCACTCGAATGTTCGGCGAATTTTCATCAGCATCGCCGAGATCCAAAGATGCCTCGCTAAGGACTTCGATTTCGACCACCGGAGGATAAGAAGACGTCAGGAGATTCAGTTGGTTTTTGTTATCCTCAATACTGTTGTCCTGGGTTTAATGACGAGTGGAACGATCAAAATTTACGGGTTTTTTTCCATGGCCACGTGCGCTGAGGTCATCCTAGAATACTTCTCTGTCGTTCAATTACAACTAGTTTGGCAGAACTTTACGGCAGTTTCCCTTTTGGGCAAATGCATAACTGGTATCAACTTTGAGATTCGATCTTGGATTACCAAATGTCAAGTGAAGGATGCGAGATCACTGTCCAGATTGAAACAGCAGTTCCTAAAGGCGTACAAGACGTCCAAGCGAATAGAAGGAATTTACGGGATCTCCAACTTCTTATTCAGTTTAAATGACATTATGCGGTTAACTTTCTTGTTTTATTCTTCTGCGGATAGCAAAATCTATACTCTAGATGGGAATAGTGATTTCCTAAGACCTTTTAGCTTATGTTTATGGATTTTATCCTATCACTGTGTTTTGGTGTTTGCGCTTTACGTTGCAGAAAACCTGTATGCAGAGGTATTTATTTGATTTTTGTTCTCTTTTTATATTCTCATAATTGCATTATACTGCTTCCTTGCATGATATCTTGCTTTCAGACGCTTTGCTCCTCACAGTTTCAATTTAAATCAGAATGTATGCTTCACGAATTCCAGCATAATTGAGGATTCATGTGTCTGAAAGTCTCTTTTCTATAAACGTTAGCTTTGATTTTAGGGGAAGATAACCTTCCCTTTACATCAATGGTGCTTCCTAACATATCCATCCTCTATGGCACTCGTAAGGATTTAATGCAATTTCGCGGCACACTGAATCCCGTCTATGTTGAGCCTCTACTTTCGAGTTGATAAAAATGATCTGTGTTAACTAATAATGGAACACTGAAAATTTTCAATATTTTCGAAATTAATTTACGACAAGCAGAGGAACGAAGCGCGTAAATGATATAAAATATAAAAGCACATGGCACTCCTAGATCCTAGATAATGCGAGGCACCTAAACGGCTTACGACACTCTTATGCCCCGTTGTACTCTCGTTGACAAATACTCTTTTATATCAACCGCTAACTTTCGTTTATGTCTTCCCCTTTTTACTCTTCCATATCGCTATCCATGATTCACAAACTGCTACACCATTCCGTACTTTCTATGAAAAGAAATCCCATTTTCACCCAAAGTAGTTTTCTTCCTCAATTTTACTTTATCGTTGAAAAGCTTTCCAACAAATAAATAAATCGAAAAGAATATAGATGCGACAACATCCGAAGGTTCCTCACTAACAACCCGTGGTCCCCAAGACGTGGCATTCTCTTCCTAGTCTCCGTCGCACGTTTATTTCGAAGGCCTCCAATCTTTCGATGACAACCTCAATATAAGTTAACGTTTCCCGCGCCTATAGCTAAACACACCATACATAAGTTTTTGCCAATGTCTCCGTGGTTTGCTTCAATGTTTCTTATCAATATCCTCCGTTAAATGAAAGCCTCCTTCGTAATTGAAATTTTTCTTCTAACCTCATATTTAATAGCATTAATCTTTAAGAAATTGTTTAATTTACCTAATTCTGCATTAACTGACTCCAGACCTTTCGTAGATGATCTATAAAAGTCGTTGAACCAAAGGCTATTACGAACATTAAATGAATATCGGCATAAAATAGTAGATATAACAGTGCTAGTTGCGTTCATACGATGATATATAAAATAGAATCTTAAGGAGGAGCACTTTATTTGCAGAAATATTCTATTTCTGAATTCTTATCAATAGTTATATTGAACAACCCTGTATACATTAAATATAACGATAAAAATGCATTAGCAATCCTTTAGATCATAATAGACTGCATTCATCTTATATATCCAATTCAAGTACACCTGAACCAGTACAATTATCTAATAAAAAAGCCTTTGATATATAATAAATAAACAAATTTGGAAATTTTTAGGATAAAAAAGTTTAATGTGTTATTTACAAAGTTTGTTTATCATTTCTAATTTCATTCCACGATTTACGGCCGGAGAAGTTAGATTTCAAGCCATTTGATCTTACAGCTATTTATTTGCCAATATCATATCTAAGTCCGGTGACTTCTTAGCTACTCTTATGGATACCTTCTGCAAAATTGTTGAGTATGACTTGACTTTTCTGCTGAGTCACTACCCAATATAATTTAAATGTCATGGAATATTTTTCGTGAGTCCACCGTTTTGTGATAAACTTGAAAGCCTTTAGCTCCATTAACATTATTTCCTTTGCGCTATCGCTCGTTGTGAATTCTTTAGTGGGATTACCTGGTTGATTTTTCATTTTAGGGATGAAAATCGTAAATTTATTATCCTCCTTCGGAGAACTTGTGTCACTCCATGATTTCAGTGACCGCATTAATTATCTCTCGGGGCAGAGATGTAAAAAGAAGGAAAAATGAGTTGGACACCCCTCGTTTCTTATCATCGTATTTAACAAAGTTACTTATAAATTCCTTTCACAACAATTCAGGAGTTGGTAGATCTTCCCTGGGTCTATCTAACTGAAAATGGCAATGGCAAAGAAGCGCCGGCTGCATTGAGCCCTGTCCCCGATGTTTAAGATGAACAGGCTAATGGGAATCGCTCCAACACCTTTCGAAGAACAAGCAAAGCCCAGAAGATGGACGATCCTCGTTAACTACTTCGTGTACGCAGTGATTCTACTCCTTTCCATGTACTTGATCTGGAAAATTCCGATTGAAAAACTGAATAACGACGATGCTGTGGAAGAAGCCGAATGGATAAGACATCTCTGGGCTGCTTTAGATCTCGTTGTCTGTGTGTCTTGCGGATTCATCTACCTGCTCAAGCACTCGAGTGTCCGGCGGCTTTTCATCGACATCGCCAAGATTCAGAGAGGACTCGCTAAGGACTTCAATTTCGATGTTCAGGGAATAAGAAGACGTGTGGAGATTCAGTTGATCCTTGGTATCGTCATGATTCTAAACCTGGTATTACTTTCGAGGGGAACGTTCAAAGTGTACGGATTTTCCACTTTGTCAGCGTGCACCGAAATTATCATAGACTATTTCGCTATTATTCATTTACAAGTAGTCTGGCAGAACTTTACGGCAGTTTTTCTACTCGGAAATTGCGTTTCCGGTTTGAACTTCGAGATCCGCTCGTGGCTCAACATGGGTCGAGTGAATGACTCGAGATCCGTGTCCAGATTGAAACAACAGTTCCTAGTGGTATACAAAACGTTCAAGATCATAGAAGGAATTTACGGGATTTCCAACGTGCTCTTTTGTTTACACGACATTATCCGTTTATCTTTTTTGTTTTACTCTACTGTGGATCATAAATTCTATACTCCAGATGGGGAAACCGATTTGTTGACGCCTTTTAGCACCTGTTTTTGGATTATTTCCTCGCACTGTGTTTTGATTGTAGCGCTTTACGTTGGAGAGAACTTGTACTCAGAGGTATTTACTACTGTATTTCTTTGATTTTTATTTTCTAATTACATTCAATTTATTGTAGATATTACCCTCTTTTTGTTACTTTAATCTTTCCTTGGCTTCCGCGTTTCTGCTTATAGAGTCGTCTTTAAAGGAAAAGGAGCCATTTGTGATTGACAGCAAATTGTAAGGTTCATGCAATACGAAATTTCTTCATTAAAACCTTTGGTATCATCTTCCATTAAGTCGTTTTCGCTTATATAAGAAAACGTTCCATTTTACCAATAATTTCTTGGTTCCTTTCAATATCCCTCATCAACTTCCTCCATTACATTAAAAGCTTCATTCGCTAATACCATTCTTCTCCTAACCTAATTGGTACGTTATATGCTTCAATTTCTGAAAATTTGTTTAATGTATATGAGTTTGCGTCATTTAACCCAAGTCTACCATTGTTGACTAAAATAAAAATTTTGAATCGAGCACAAAAACGAGCATGAAAAGTATTTCCAGATAAATCCGCATATAATTCCATGTAAATTAGATCCATATCGTCCTATTCCGTGTAAATTAGGTCCTATGATGAAACTTCCATATTTTAAATCCAAAGGGAAACATTTTTCTAAGACTCAAACAGAAAAACAATAATTCAGCTCACTGCAATACAGCGTATTCATGTGTGATATTTTCGAAAACATTTGTGAAGAGGTCAATTCAAAAGACCTAAATATTGTATTTTCTAATATTGAATACGTTGAAAAGATCATAAGCGGTTAGGTATAGGTTCACCAGTATCAGATAGTATATACATTTTTAATTAAATTTAAGATGCGAAATCTGCAGCGTGAAGGAGAACATTAGTTCAACAACCTGGTGGTGAGAAAGACGGCTTAAGCAGGCGATATTAGGAGATTCAGATTTGGCGATATTAGGCGATATTTAAGGCAAGGAAACCTTGTCTGAAAGTAATTCCTTCTATACTAAAGCGGATATTCGGAAAGTCACAACGGATACTATTTAAATATAAAACACGTATGTAACGTCAATCTTCTGCAATACAACTTGCTGAATGGGAAAGCTTCACGAACAGGAAGACAACCTTCCAGAGAAAAAACGCGTCGAGAATGGGAAAAGGAATTAGTGAAAATTCGAGAGGATAATATTTGTTGAGAGGTGATAATAAATATAATTCAGTCATCACACGATAAGTGAATTCTGCAAGGATAACAAATAGACATTTTGTGCGATTCGTTCAACAGTTGATGCGGTGGTGGATCGATGGAAATCAGTCGAGCATTCGTTGGTTGCTCATAATGCTCCCTAAGTGGTATACAAGTAGTTGATGGATTTGAATGACTCGGGAGGTTTTAAGTAGTTTCAGAGCAGCAGGAATTATTAGAGAGGGTAGACATAAACTTTTCTACTAATCGAGAGAAAATTAGGAAAAATAAGATTAATGTGATGGCAGGTTTATTGGCTTGGAAACGGGTGATAAGCGAAAGAAATACTTGTTGAGGTCTGTGTCGCCCATGTTTACAATGAACAGATTTACTGGAATGGTAACGGAGTGGAACGTCAAAAACCAGCGCTGCAACAACGGTTCTTGCTCCTTAATTACAATGTTTGCTGAATTATAGCGTTGGCATCTGCCTACTCCAGTTTGTATTCCATGTTCGTCTCCCTCTTCTTCGCCAAGTCAGTGGAAGTGTCTGTATAGATCATACATGCACTACACTACTCGATTTGACAACTTTTACAACGTCAGTAATCCTTGCTTATCTGCTCTTTCCGCAAACCGGAGGCAACGAGGTGTGGGTCACTGACAAAGACAGCAGTTGGAGATTTTTAAGCCTCTAATTCACACACCTCTTCCGGCACGTAATAATAACTAGTAATATCAACGACATCTCCAAAAGCGATAACTTCTCCCGAAGTAATTGAATTTAGGCAGCAATTGTATCTTCAGATGTACTATATTCGGTCTGTTTTGCGGTTCTCGTTGTCCGTCAACTTTACTTCTACCCCTGATGATCATAGCATCGTTGTTGAAATATACATACATTGAGTGTTTCTTAGAAATTCAGCAATACGGGCCTTTCCATTGTTCCGAAAATCGGTGGTAACGAGGTTCGGATCGCTGAAAAAGATGGCTATATGAGATTTTTAATCCTCTTCATTAACAGCCGTGTTCCAATTACTTTCCTTTCTTCTTTCACGTTTCTCGGTAGCGGGATTAGCATTCACATCGTCACCTGGATCGTCGAATTTAAGATATTCTTCATCATAATTAATATGAAAAATGTGTGGCAGTTTATTAACGGATGTATCACACCTCAGAAAAATGGCAATAAAAGCATAGCACTATTCATTCCATGAAGCAACCATTTCTGTGCGCTGAATGCTTAACTTACAGAAAATTCATTAGAAACGGAGACACAACGCTGAGAATGCGACGATAAATGTCATACACTTAAAATGAACAAATTCCACTAAGTGCTTTCTTCACACTGCATTTAAAAGAAATGGTATCTCTCACATTGTAATATGCAGATCAATAGCACAACATGCTGTTCAATACATTTAGTGAATATGTGGTAGAGACTACATGGCAGCAGTTTATAAGGAAAAAATAGTAGCTCGAATATCAAATATTCAATTGGATTCCTGAGAAAGGCTTCCCGATGGCACCTCGGAAGCAATCGTGGATTCCAATGATTACTTTGAGAGGCACTCAAAATGGTGAAATTTTCAAGATCCCTCCGCCTCAGATAATAAAAATCGCTTTCGAATAAGAAAGAAAGTCTAAATACTTGGGCAGTATTAGAATATTTCCATCTCGAAAGAAGAAGACATGAAATGAATGAATTCAGCGGTAGTTGAAAAGATAATCGCAGCGAAAGAGAAGTGCCCATTTCCGATACTAATTTAGTATTGCGTAAGATGGAAAAGAAGAGGTCTAAAGGTCTACTGTGGGCTTTGTGGCCAATGCTCACCGTGAGCAAATTGACTGGGATCTCGCCAGACGATTCTACCAAACTCCGTCTAGCCATTCATTACAGCGCTTACACCCTGATCATGATATCTTGCGCGTTCGCGAGCTGGAATATGGCGTATTATCTCGCGCTTTCGGACGACACGAGACTAGATGTTTCAATGTTGATTCTAGATAGTCTGGCCAGCTGTCGATATGACCACGGGTGGCATTTGCACCTACGTGTGTCTCACAAAGTGCTCGAGGGTTCGGCGTAAATTCACGGACCTCGCCGAATACGAGGGGATCTTCCCCAATGCATTTGATGAGAAGCGGATACGAAAATCCTCCGCCATTCAGTCCGTATTGTTCGTCTCCGTCGCAGTTGATCTGTTTCTTCTTCCGTGGAAGACTTCCACGCACTGCCGAGGATGCTTTTGGATCATAGTGGACGTTGCCATCAATCAATTTTTCCACGCAGTTTTTTTGGAAATGGTCTGGCAGTTCCACACCGCCCTTCTTCTGCTCCGGAGATGTTTCAATGGCTTGAACTTGGAGATTCGTTCGCGGATTCAACCAGAGGAAAAGTTCGTCGGCGGGGTAACGTTGAAACCCCGTTCGGGTGCAATGTGGAGGGGTATATTGTGGTTGAAGAAGATGCAGCTAAATTTACATACAATTCTGATATCGGTCGAACACTCGTATGTCGTATCTAATTTATGTATCGGTTTCTACAATGTCATAGGAGTTTCCTTCATCCTATACTCTGCCTCTGATAGAAAAATTTACACTCCATCTGGGCAAACGGACGTAAGCATTGAAGTCATCGGGGGATTATGGATCGCTTCTTGCTTGCTGCTACTGTGTCTAGTTGTTTACGCAGCGGAGAAATTGTACGCTGAGGTAGATCTTGCTACTTTTGTATTTAAGAAGCGCAGTAGTTTTTGCGTTCCGAATAGCTCTGACTGTGTCGAAGTCGATTCTCTTTAAGAGGAGCTCTGATAATTTGAAACGGAAGGGACCACTTAAAAAATTCAAATTAAAGAAGTTTCTGATGTTAGGCTTGGGTTTAAAAATATATTTAAAGGATACAGTACATATATTCCCTGTTTTAATTGTTTTCCACGGAAATTGGCGAGTCTGGAATTGATTCCCGGGAAAGACGTTTTTCATTTCTGTTTACATCCAAGAAAATAACCAACAGCTGCCAGTTGGTTGCAGTCTCCAGTCTCAGATCAGTCTCTTATTTTCCGATAAACACAAATGCTACCTCCAACTATAAATATTTGGTTCTAAATGATTGATGGATAAACTAAAATAAATAATTGATTGATAAATATTACTTCTAACAAAAAATAATTGATTGATCAATATCAACCAAAGAGTGGAGTACAGATTCCACATTTCACGTTTACTTGGAAGTAAATGAATTACAACTAACAGATTTCAAGCAGAGTTCGATAATTGGGTAAAAATGTGAAGTTTCCATTTTTATAATAGAATAATTCAAATAAATCAACATTAAATACCATATTCAGGCTGTAACAATATAAAAAATAGTTTAACTGATCACTAAAACTATTATTCTTAAGATATATACGATATATTCTATAGATAAGTCTTAAACTATTCGTCTATTTCTTAAGATGATAAAAAACTGAGATTTGAAAAAAAATCCAAATAATTGTTTTTAGAACCGGATATTAAGTTGGAAATACTTAGTAGGAAAGGAAGAGAACACTTTGTCAAATTGAAATTGAAAAATTGATTTTATTTGGAAATACTTCATTTTCTAGGATTTTGATATCTAAAAAAATAAATATATTTCCTATTTCTGATTCCAATTAGTCATGCCTTCATTAAAGAATACACTTACATATTTCTTGCTTCCATTTTTTCTTCATTCATAGAATTTCAATCAGCTAAACATCTATTTAAAATTACACTGTACCCCATTCCTTGAGTTATTGAACTTCCAAAGAAACTCTTTTCTTCCTGCACTTTTAATGCTCTCTCAATGCAAATTCATAAAAATATTTTCCATTAGTGCAACATCAATATATTTAATATATAAACATTAGATATTATAAATATCTTTCCAATTAAAAGTGAAGGGAAGCAAAATAAAAATTAAGAACTGTTTATCACCCTTTTAAGTGACATTTAGCTATATTTATGAGCTTAATATTTTGATTACCAGAACTCTTCTACATAAAAGAAATAGAAAGAATCTAAGAGTTATTTGTACTTATAGCATAAAATTTTAATAAGTAATATATTTACCATTTAAATTTAGTTGTAAATTTTGAAATTACTCTTAGATTCTTTCCATTATTGATTACCACAACACCTTGCCTGATTCTGTGAAATAAAATAAATGTATTGAATCCAGCCCCTAAATTTCTTGCTTTCAGAAATATCCAAAACTGAAGAAATTCATTGAATTTGTGAAAGGGACATCGTAATACATAGTAATGCCTTAATACATTTCTTTCTCTTCTTTACATCTTAGGGAACGTGAATAAAAATATTTTCTGGTGTAGAAATTGCGGTGCTCGTGCAACAGGGTACAATGCAGGATTTATACATTTTAGGGACGCTTTTCCCGTTACGATTCATACTGCGTAAATAAAAAATCGAGTGAAACATGTTAACTGTATCAAACAAATGAGTTAAATGCAACAACTTACGCCAAATATTCAGCAAAGAACTTACCTCCACCGGCAAAAGCTGAACGACGTACAGTGGGCTAGAATCGAAAAAAACCTGGACAAGGGGCGAAAAATGTTTATTTTTGAGTGCGGATATTGAAACTTGGCATAGTTATTTCAAAATGATTGAATTTAATGTTCCAGCTCGTAGTTTTTTTAATTTTCAGTCATCAAAAAGATACAGGGTGGCAAACTTGAGAAATTTTCACAAAAACGGGAAGTTTCCGATTTTTCGGAAAAACATTCAAGTTCGAACATCCCATTCTTCCGCTGAGCTTTCTTTTGCTGCCTCAATGAATCAGAGGAGCGAAGGAAATCAATCAGCCTCCAAACTGATCAAAGATATAACAACAACGACCCCAACAAGAGCTAGGCGAGTACTTGCAAAATGAAAAAATCTGATGTTGCCAGCACATGACTTTCTCCATATATAAGATGTAAATATTAATCTACGACTGTATTTTCAAACTCTATATTCAATCTAAACTTGGAAGATAAGTTATTAATTTATATCATATTATCTTTTATGTCACAAACATTATATTTAATGTTTTTCGGGACATGTTTGATGAAAAACGATGAAATTGGCCTTTCGCACAGTGGTCCGAAATCGAAAAAAGCCGAACAAAAGTCCAAAATTGCTTTTTTTGAGATACAAACTTGAAACTCTGCATATATAGAGCCAAATGATTGCTGATCATGGAACAGTAAGTCATTTTCCATAAATCTTATGCGTTACGGAGGGTCAAACATGACTAAATTTCTGTATATATGCAGAGTTTCAAGTTTGTATCTCAAAAAAAGCAATTTTGGACTTTTGCCCGGCTTTTTTCGATTTCGGACCACTGTGCAGCGTCCAGAGCGCCCACAAAGTACATAATCAGCAACTTACGGTTAATCAGTAATTCATGAATAACTCCTAAAAAATCAGTTATACAAAAATATGTTTCATACAAAAGTTATAGTAAATTATATTTTCTAAAACTTTTATAAATAATAGTATATACCTAAATCTCAGAATAATGGAGATATTTTGCAAAAACGGAAACAAGCTTCGAAAATTAATGCTCAACTTCCGGTTAACCGATTTACCCCAAAAACAAATCAACTCTAAGGACACCAACTAAAATGATAAACTATATGGAATTCGGTGTTGATACGACAAATAATTTTCATGTTAGAGCGTTCACAAAGTACATAATCAGCTACTTCCGGTTCATCAGTATTTCACGAATAACTTCTAATCAACCGATGATACAAAAATATGTTTAGTACAAAAGTTATAGTAAATAAAAATTTTCTAAAACTTTTATAAGTAATAGAATATAACTAAATATCATATTTATGGAGATAGTTTGCAAAAACGGAACTTTGCTTCGAAGCAAAAAGCTCGACTTCCGGTTAACCGATTTACTCCATAAACTAATCGACTCTGACAGCTCCCACAACAGTGCTATATATGAAGTTTGGTATTGATATGACTAATAGTTTTTAAGTTAGAGCGCCCATAAACACAGACACACATACACACTGACATCATTCCGAAAATGGTCAAAACGTGTTCTAGGGACCCCAAAACATGCATTTCCGTTGAAATCTCGAAGTCGATTTTTTCATGAAAACAATACATTCTCTTTACTACGTATATGGAGAAAGTAAAAGAAGAGATCGTTCAAACAGAGCTTACAGAGGACGAGGTTTTATCAATGATAATAAACACGGAATTATCAAAAGTCAGCATAAAATAATCTGCTTGACGGCTGAGAAAAAGAACATAAGTTTTATCCTAGTTATGAAAGAATAAGAGGGGCTAAGTGTGCTGCATATCCAGAAGCGATTACCCTTTCGGAAGAAACTTGCGAAGTGAATTTACAAAATTTGTGAAATTTCCCCTATGTTCCAAAATTTCTTAATTCCGCATTTATTATCCAAAGTAAAGGTCTCAAATTCGTATCTTAAAGTGTATTCAAATAGGTTTTAAATATTAATTGCCAAAATGTAACATAAAAGAAGCCAATTTTCGACTCAACATAACCAAAAAGACACCTAAACTAGATTTGGGGATTCTGCGGCGCCCAGCCGGACCGCGCAGCGCTTACGAAAAATCCACCGCAATCACAGAGTAGCAGGTGAAATGAAACAGTCTTTACAGATTCCATATCAAGAAGCCTTGTAGACTGACGTGGTATAAGAGACTTGATAGTCCATCGCTGTTTACCAAGTTGATTTCCATACTTTATCTCGATATTTGTCCGAAAAAGGTGTCCGCCATTTTTTGCTTTAAATTTGCAAATAATCATCTTAGAGCATGAAACATTCAGCGAATAGAAAAAAAATCTGATGTGGCCAGCACATGACTTTCTCCATATATAAGATGTAAATTTTTATCTACGACAGTAATTTCGAACTCTATATTCCATCAAAACTTGGAAGATGAGTGATTAATATATATATTATTATCTTTGACGCCACAAACAGTATAAATAATGTTTTTCGGGACATGATCGATGAAAAACGATGGGATTGGCCTTTCGCCCATAGAGCCCAGAGCGTCCACAAAGTACATAACCAGCAACTTCCGGTTTATCAGTATTTCATGAATAACTCCTAAACAATCATTGATAAAAAAATATGTTTCATACAAAAGTTATAGTAAATTACTTTTTCTAAAACTTTTATCAGTAATACAATATACCTAAATATCATATTTATGGAGATATTTTGAAAACCGGAAATGAACTTTGATGAATGAAGCTCCACTTCCGGTAAACCGATTTACTCCAAAAACTAATCAACTCTGACAGCACACACCACAGTGCTACATATAAAGTTTGGTATTGATACGACTAATAGTGTTCACGTTAGAGCTCCCACTATCACACACACACACACACATACACACAGACATCATTCGGAAAATGGTCAAAACGTGTTCTAGGGACCCCAAAACATGTATTTCCGTTGAAATCTCGAAGTCGATTCTATTCATGAAAACAATACTTTCTCTATACTACGTATATGGAGAAAGTAAAAATGACGAGCAGGAACATAAAATTCAATCAGTTTGCAATAACTATGCCAAGTTTCATTATCCACACTCAAAAACTCATTTTTACTTTCTCCATATACGTAGTATAGAGAATGTATTGTTTTCATGAAAAAAATCGACTTCGAGATTTCAACGGAAATGCATGTTTTGGGGTCCCTAGAACACGTCATATCATACCAAACTTCATATATAGCACTGTTGTGGGTGCTGTCAGAGTTGATTAGTTTACGGAGTAAATCGGTTAATCGGAAGTCGAGCTTTTTGCTTCTACGCAAATTTCCGTTTATGCAAGATATCTCCATAAATCTGATATTTAGGTATATACTATTATTTATAAGAGTTTTAGAAAATGAAATTTACTATAACCTTTGTATGAAACATATTTTTTATAACTGTTTGTTTAGGAGTTATTCATGAAATACTGATAAACCGGAAGTTGCTGATTACTTAGTGGGCGCTCTGGGCGAAAGGCCAATTTCATCGTTTTTCATCAAACATGTCCCAAAAAACATTATTTATAATGTTTCTGACGTAAAAGATAATACGATGTAAATAAATCACTTATCTTCCAAGTTTAGATTGAATATAGAGTTCGAAAATACTGTCGTAGGTAAATTTCTACATATTATAAATATATGGAGAAAGTCATATGCTGGCCACATCAGATTTTCATCCCTTGTCCAGGTTTTTTTCGATTCGAGCCCTCAGTGCGACATCAGCAGCGAAACCGTGTCGTGACGTCAGGCGCCGAAATCCTGGTGACGTAGTAATTTCAAGCAGACGAAAATGTAGTATTTTAAAAGAGAAATATATTTATAAAACGATATTGTAAATCATTAAAATTTTCGCCGAGTACATTTTAGATGATAATTTTCTCATTAAAAATGTTAAAAAATTATGCGAATTCCCCATTCATAAGGCATCTGAACTAGTATCTACTTAAAATATTGAAACAGGCTTTTGATCTTTAAGATTTCTAATCGCAAATATCCTTTCTGAGTTTAGTGAAACCTTTTAAGATATCTTTAGCGCAAATTCACAAAAAAATGGCACCTCGGTTTAATCGCACTCAAAAACCTTTTAAAGGCATAGCAATCGATTTTTGTGAGCCTACTGTTGATAATTTGAAAGACTTCGACGGCTGATTTCAAGAATAGCTGAGCAAAGCGCTCGTTATGAATTCTGTAATGGGATTGCATGTTTATTTTGATAGCCTAACTGTTCCTTGAAAGACTTCAACATCAGTTTTCATGAATGCCTATGAAATATCATTCGTTATGAATTCTGTAATGTGATAACATGTTTCTTTTAATAGTTTAACTGTTTCAGCTTACATTTGGAAACTTCCTTTGGAAATCTGTTACGAATCCATGATTTCAGCGATCGCATAAATTATCAAACGAAGGAAAGTTATAAATAAAGATAACTAAGTTGGACACCCCTGGATTAACGGCACTGTCCTTATAAACGTACTTATCATTCACTTCTCAACTATTTAGGAATAGGTATCCCATCTCTGGTGCTTTTTAACTGAACATGGCGGTGGAAGAGACGCATCGGCTGTATTGGGCCCTGTCGCCGATGTTTAAGATGAGCAGGCTCTTGGGAATCGCTCCAACACCTTTCGAAAAACACGCCGAACCCAAAAAATGGACGACCTTCGTTAATTACCTCGTATACTCGATGCTTCTACTCTTTTCCATATACTTGATGTGGAATTTTCCTATTGAAGAACTGTTTTACGATGGCTCAGTGGAAGAATCAGAATTGATAAAAATTATTTGGGGCATTTTCGAAATCTCGACGTGTGTGGCGTGTGGATGCTTTTACCTACTCAAGCACTCGAATATTCGGCGAATTTTCATCAGCATCGCCGAGATTCAAAGAGGCCTCGCTAAGGACTTCGATTTCGACCACCGGAGGATAAGAAGACGTCAAGAGATTCAGTTGGTTTTTGGTATCCTCATTGCTGTTGTCCTGGGTTTAATGACGAGTGTAACGATCAAAACTTACGGGTTTTTTTCCATGGCCACGTGCACTGAGGTCATCCTAGAACTTCTCTGTCGTTCAATTACAACTAGTTTGGCAGAACTTTACGGCAGTTTCTCTTTTGGGCAAATGCATATCTGGTATCAACTTTGAGATTCGCTCTTGGATTACCAAATGTCAAGTGAAGGATGCGAGATCACTGTCCAGATTGAAACAGCAGATCCTAGAGGCGTACAAGACGTTCAATCGAACAGAAGGAATTTACGGGATCTCAAACTTCTTATTCAGTTTAAATGACATTATACGGTTAACTTTCTTGTTTTATTCTTCTACGGATAGCAAAGTCTATACTATAGATGGAAATAGTGATTTCCTAAGACCTTTTAGCTTATCTTTTTGGATTCTATCCTACCACTGTGTTTTGGGGTTTGCGCTTTACGTTGCAGAAAACCTATATGCAGAGGTACTTATGAATTTTTGTTCTCTTTTTATGTTTATCGTAATTGGATTATTCTGCTTTCTTGCATTATATCTTGCTTTCAGCAGCCTTTCTTCTCACAGTTTCAATTTAAATGAGATTGTGTGCTTCATGAAATACAGCATAATTGAATTGTGTATGAAAGTCTCTTTTATGTCTCTATAAACGTTAGCTTTGATTTTAGGTCAAGATCCCCTACCTTCCCTTTACATAAATGGTGCTTCCTAACATATCCATCCTCTACGGCAGTCGTAAGGATTAAATTCAATTTCGCTGCACAAGAAATCACGTCTTTGTTGGGCCTACTCTTTCGAATTGATAAAAATGCTCTGTGTTCACTAATAATGGAACACTGAAAATTTTCTATATTTTCGAAAGAAATTTGCGACAAGCAGAGGAACGAAGCGCATAAATGATATAAAATATAAAAGTACATGGCACTCCTAGATCCTAGATAATGCAAGGCACTTCAACGGCTTACGACACTCCAATGCCCCGTTGCACTCTCATTGGCAAATACTCTTTTATATCAACCGCAAAATTTCGTTTATGTCTTCCCTTTTTTTCTGTTCCAAACCGCCATCAATGATTCACAAACTGCTCTAACATTCCATACTTTCTATGAAAAGCAATCCCATCTTCACCCACCCAAGTTTTCTTCCTCAATTTTATTTAATCGTTGAAAAGCTTTCCAACAAATATATAAATTGAAAAGGATATAGACGCGACAACTTCCAAAGGTTCTTCACTAACTACCCCTAGTCCCCAAGACAAGGCATTCTCTTCCTAGTCTCCGTCGCACGTGTATTTCGAAGACCTCCAATCTTTTGATGACAACTTCAATATAAGTCTACGTTTCCCGCGCCTATAGCTAAACACACCATACAAACGTTTTAGCCAATGTCTCCGTGGTTTGCTTCAATGTTTCTTATAAATATCCTCCGTTAAATGAAAGCCTCCTTCGTAAATGAAATTTTTCTTCTAACCTCATTTTTAAAAGCATCAATCTTTAAGATATTGATTAATTTACCTCATTCTGCGTCTGTTGACTCCAAATCTATCATAGATGATCTATAAAAATCGTTGAACCGAAGGCGATTACGAACATTAAATGAATATCGGTATAAAATAGTTGATATAACCGTGCCAGTAGCGTTCATACGATGATATATAAAATAGAATCTTAAGGAGGAGCACTATATTCGCGGAAATATTCTATTTCTGATTTCTTATCAATAGTTATATTGAACAACCCTGTATACATTAAATGTAACGATAAACATGTATAAGCATTCCTTTAGATCATAATAGACAGCATTCATCTTATATATCCAATTCAAGTACACCTGAACCAGTATAAATTTCTGATAAACATAAATGATAAACACATTTCCAAAATAAAAATTTTTATTGTGGAATTTACAAAGTTTGTTTATCATTTCTAATGTCGTTCCACGATTTACGGCCAGAGAAGTTAGATTTCAAGCCATTTGATAATTCAGTTATTTATTTGCGTATATCATGTCTGAGTCCGGTGACTCATTAGCTACTCTTAAGGATAACTTCTGCGAAAATGTTAAAAATTACTTGACATCTCTGCTACCCAATACTATTTGAATCTCATTGAATCGATTTCTCCTGCGAACACCGTTTTGTGATAAACTTGAAAGCCTTTAGCTCCATTAACATTATTTCCTTTGCGCTATCACTCGTTGTGAATTCTTTAGTGAGATTACCTGGTTGGTTTTTCATTTTAGGGATGAAAATCGTAAATTTATTATCCTCCTTCGGAGAACTTGTGTCACTCCATGATTTTAGTGACCGCATTAAGTATCTCTCGGGGCAGAGATGAAAAAATAGAGAAAAATGAGTTGGACACCCCTGGTTTCTTGTCATCGTATCCATAGTAGTAACTTATAATTCCTTTCACAACAATTCAGGAGTTGGTAGATCTTCCCTGGGACTATCTAACTGAAAATGGCTGTGGCAAAGAAGCGCCGGCTGCATTGGGCCCTGTCGCCGATGTTTAAGATGAACAGGCTAATGGGAATCGCTCCAACACCTTTCGAAGAACAAGCAAAGCCCAGAAGATGGACGATCTTCGTTAACTACTTCGTGTACGCAGTGATTCTACTCCTTTCCATGTACTTGATCTGGAAAATTCCGATTGAAAAACTGAATAACGACGACACTGTGGAAGAAGCCGAATGGATAAGAAATCTTTGGACTGTATTCGATCTCGTCACCTGTGTGTCTTGCGGATTCATCTACCTGCTCAAGCACTCGAGTGTCCGGCGGCTTTTCATCGACATCGCCAAGATTCGGAGAGGACTCGCTAAGGACTTCAATTTCGATGTTCAGGGAATAAGAAGACGTGTGGAGATTCAGTTGATCCTTGCTATCGTCATGATTCTAAACATGGTATTACTTTCGAGGGGAACGTTCAAAGTGTACGGATTTTCCACTTTGTCAGCGTGCACCGAAATTATCATAGAATATTTCACTATTATTCATTTACAAGTAGTCTGGCAGAACTTTACGGCAGTTTTTCTGCTCGGAAATTGCGTTTCCGGTTTGAACTTCGAGATCCGCTCGTGGCTCAACATGGGTCGAGTGAATGATTCGAGATCCGTGTCCAGATTGAAACAACAGTTCCTAGTGGTATACAAAACGTTCAAGATCATAGAAGGAATTTACGGGATTTCCAACGTGCTCTTTTGTTTACACGACATTATCCGTTTATCTTTTTTGTTTTACTCTACTGTGGATCATAAATTCTATACTCCAGATGGGGAAACCGATGTGTTGACGCCTTTTAGCACCTGTTTTTGGATTATTTCCTCGCACTGTGTTTTGATGGTAGCGCTTTACGTTGGAGAGAACTTGTATTCAGAGGTATTTATTACTGTATTTCTTTGATTTTTATTTTTTAATTACATTCAATTTATTCTAGATATTACCCTCTTTTTGTTACTTTAATCTTTCCTTGGCTTCCGCCTTTCTGCTTATAGAGTCATCTTTAAAGGAAAAGGAGCCATTTGTGATTGACAGCAAATTGTAAGGTTCATGCACTACGAAATTTCTTCATTAAAACCTTTGGTATCATCTTCCATTAAGTCGTTTTCGCTTATATAAGAAAACGTTCCATTTTACCAATAATTTCTTGGTTGCCTTCAATATCCCTCATCAACTTCCTCCATTACATTAAAAGCTTCATTCGCTAATACCATTCTTCTCCTAACCTAATTGGTACGTTATATGCTTCAATTTCTGAAAATTTGTTTAATGTATCTGAGTTTGCGTCATTCAACCCAAGTCTACCATTGTTGACTAAAATAAAAATTTTGAATGGAGCACAAAAACGAGCATGAAAAGTATGTCCAGATAAATCCGCATATAATTCCATGTGAATTAGATCAATATCATCCTATTCCGTGTAAATTAGGTCCTATGGTTAAACTTTCATATATTAAATCCAAAGGGAAACATTTTTCTAAGACTCAAACAGGAAAACAATAATTCAGCTCACTGCAATAGAGCGTATTCATGTGTGATATTTTCGAAATAATTTGTGAAGAGGTCAATTCAAAAGACCTAAATATTGTATTTTCAAATATTGAATACGTTGAAAAGATCATAAGCGGTTAGGTATAGGTTCACCAGTATCAGATAGTATATACATTTTTAATTAAATTTAAGATGCGAAATCAGCAGCGTGAAGGAGAACATTAGTTCAACAACCTGGTGGTGAGAAAGACGGCTTAAGCAGGCGATATTAGGAGATTCAGATTTGGCGATATTAGGCGATATTTAAGGCAAGGAAACCTTGTCTGAAAGTAATTCCTTCTATACTAAAGCGGATATTTGGAAAGTCACAACGGATACTATTTAAATAGAAAACACGTATGTAATGCTAATCTTCTGCAATACAACTCGCTGACTGGGAAAGTTTCACGAACAGGAAGACAACCTTCCAGAGCAAAAAACGCGTCGAGAATGGGAAAAGGAATTAGTGAAAATTCGAGAGGATAATATTTGTTGAGAGGTGATAACAAATACAATTCAGTCATCACACGATAAGTGAATTCTGGAAGGATAACAAATAGACATTTTGTGCGATTCGTTCAACAGTTGATGCGGTGGTGGATCGATGGAAATCAGTCAAGCATTCGTTGGTTGCTCATAATGCTCCCTTAGTGGTATACAAGTAGTTGATGGATTTGAATGACTCGGGAGTTTTTAAGTCGTTTGAGAGCAGCAGTTATTATTCGAGAGGGAAAACATATACTTTTCAACTAATCGAGAGAAAATTAGGAAAAATAAGATTAATGTGATGTCGGTTTTATTGGCGTGGAAACGGGCGATAAGCGAAGGAAATACTTGTTGAGGTCTGTGTCGCCCATGTTTACAATGAACAGATTTACTGGAATGGCAACGGAGTGGAACGTCCTATAAATTATAAATAGTTTATCCATTTTAGGCTGCTGTAGCGCTATCAGAAAATTCCGTTTTCAGGCCGTTGGTTCAACCCTTAATGCATTTCCTTACTGAACAAATATCTAGTGATTTTTCATGGAGTGACTTACTAGTCGAGAGTGTTAAGGCGAAAACTGGTTTGATGCATTTCATAGAAACAATGAACTAACTTGATATTTTTTACATTTACATTTACACATTGATCCTGTAAACCGCCATTGGCGTGAGGCAGGGGGTGTGTAAGTTTAACTGCTATTAGCTTCTCTAATACCCCGAGAAAAAATTAGACAAGAATTAGATATCCATCCAGGCTGTTACTTCCTTGTAACGCTTTTTCTTATTCTCTCGGAGCTCACTAAGATTGTTAACTATATTGATAAATCAACTTTCTTGTCAACGACATTTACTGTTAGGGTATGAAGTAGCAAATTTGCGTTGTTTGATGAAGTTCTATCATTCCAAGAAGTAATTTCACTCAATATATCAATAATTACTGTAAAGTGTTCAGCATTGAGCGAGTATCACGCTTTTCCATTCAGCGCATCATTCAGCATATCTTTCAAGCTAAATAACTTTCCTCCCATTTCTCTCTTTAAAATATAACTTATTTTAGAAGAAAAAAGAAAGAAATTTTTACTCCGCACATTAATCCAAAACAATTTTTAACTATATATCATTATTTCATAAGATTTACACAAATTCAAATGAGTGAATATGGCATGGAACTATAACTGCATAAAGAGAAGTCTTACGGATTTGAAAATCAGCACCGAGCTGATCAGAAGCTATGACACTACAGTTTTCGATACATATACGAACATAGCTTTTAGTATCAAGATTACATTTTCGGAGTGACTAAAATTTCTTTGAACAAACTTAAATTTCAGCAATGAACTAACTGGCGCGAGAGGCAATTTCAAATTATTTCCGCTACATAGTTTGTTTACAACCATGAGGCAATGGGGTGAAACATATCTTTAATGTTTGAAGTTCACTAAATCAGACCTATCAGACGTTGATCATCACATTAAATACCAGTGAAAGCTTAAAAATTGATTATATCACGACTTGTATAGTATTATAGTATAGCAAAGTACACTTTATCCGGTAGATGACTATGATATACTAGATATGAAGACTATATTCAATACTACATCCATTTCTCCCGTTGAGTCTTCGGAACTTTTACTAGTATTTATAAATCCTTTCCTCCTTATATTTGAAGACATTTAAATAGCATGTCACACTTTGTCATTATATACTTCTATATTAACACTACAGCAAATTAATTTCTAAAACTTAAGTAGTAAATTAATTCAAGAAATTATACGATAACGTTTCTGAACTTTAAAAAAATACTCCATATTGTGAAATATACCCTGAGATAGTCTTAAACAGCAATTACTTCTTGAGTGACTAAAAATAAAATTTTTACTAAGAAATAATTTCGTGTCATCACTCGCAGTTTTTCAACTGTTGTAACAATCAAGTAACTATCTTTATCATAATAAGTATAATAGTAGTAATATCAGCGAATGCTGATATAAGATATAACAGGTATTATTCGAACTGAAATACTTCAATAATCAATATCTATTACCTTAATATAAAATATAAAAAAGAATATATTGAATAGTATACAGAAAATAAAATTTTCTCAGGAATGTAATAAAAGATAACTTTATCATAAACCCACTCTCATGACGTAAAACCTAAATGCACATTTGAAATATTAAAGGCATTATTTTATGAGAGATTCTGGAAGGAATAGATGTGCAACATCGCAAACAGTTTCTTAAGGGAACCTTTCCAATGGTGATGTATAATATATTCATCAGTGTTCTAACAATTATTTGTCTAAATAGTAAGGATGTGACTATGTTGCATTCCTCTTTTTTTCCTTACCATTCCCACACACAGATTCATTATATGCAATTCCAAAAATAAAGCAATCGCAACTGATAATTAATTATTGGCCTCCTATCGATTACGTAGGTAACGAGAAGAACTTCGAAATTAATTATAACTTCACTTTTCATTTCCGTAGGTAACGTTTATCTAGTATCTTTGTCTTCACCTCCATTATATAGGTTGTATGACTTTATCATCGGAGGTCAAGGAATACATATTCTCTCAACAGAAGTCAACTCACCCCTGTAGCTCTTCGACCCTCCCTGTTTCTTTGAAGTCAAGGAAGTTTGATAGATGAGTAACTAAATGATTCTATATCCACCTAACACATTAAACTTCCTTCGATACAACACAATCTATATCTCCGCGTTAAATTTATTTCATCCTCGTCGTATTTTTGGTATTCCCTCTCTACCTATCTTTACAGTATCAGATGCAAAAATATGCTTCTTTTTCAGTTCTTGCCGTAATTTACACTGCGCGGCCCGCGATTGTTTCGTTGCAGATAGAATTTCGTAGTGCCTTCTGATTGTATACTGCCATATTTTCGGACAATATGAGTTGCTTTCTTTTTTACTTCATTGGTAATTTGAACTATGTTATGAAGCTATTTTTACTAGGTTGACTATTCGGTATGAATAATGCCATGCATCGCGTAAGTCTGGCCATCATTATTGAATAAGAGATCTTGAAGAATGAAAGCATTGATGGGTTTAGATGGCCGTATGAGTTTTTCGGTCACAATGTATTACAATGTATGTGCGTATGAAAATGAAGCATACATTACATATATTTCCCCCTCTTGCTTTCCCCTCCCAAAGGAACTTATTTTATTCGTTCTACGCCGACATAAGCCGCGCTCAACAGGTCATTGCTGAGAGGATATCTTTCAGTAAGTGAATGTTTGAATCAGTGTATATATAAGAAAGGAAAACGTAATTTTACTATAGACGAGTTCAAATTATTGTTTTTTATTAAGAATAGCTATTAAAATAAAGTTGGTAATGATCTAACGTGGAAGTAGAAGGAATGTTTTGTTTTTTTCCACATGGTTACATTTTATTATGAAGCTGTAATAGATTTTTTAGTCCGTATTAATTGAAGTGACCTCATTATTTAAAGTATCCATCTTTAAGGAATTGTTTAATTAACCGGATTCTGCATCAATTGACTCCAGATCTATGATAGATGATCTATAAAAATCGTTGAACCGAAGGCTATTACGATCATTAAATGAATATCGGTATAAAATAGTTGATATAACCGTGCCAGTAGCGTTCATACGTTGATATATAAAATAGAATCTTAAGGAGGAGCACTTTATTCGCGGAAATTTCTGATTTCTTATCAATAGTTATATTGAATACATACATTAAATATAACGATAAAATGTATTAGCTTTTCTTTATTTCATAATAGACTGCATTCATCTCATATATCCAATTCAAGTACACATGAACCAGTACAAATATCGACTAAAAAAGCCATTAGATCCTTCAGCTATCTATTTGCCAATGCCATATCTGAAACCGGTGACTTCATAGCTACTATTAAGGATACCTTCTGCAAAATTGTAAAAATTACTTGAACTCTCTGCTGAGTCGCTACGCAATATTAATTTAATGCCCTGGAATCGATTTTTCGTGCGCCCACCGTTTGATGAGAAACATAAGAGCCAGTTAACTCGTTACAGAAGCTCCAGTTTACATTAATTCCTTTGCGATATCGCTCGTTGTGAATTCTCTAGTGGGATTACCTGCTTGATATTTTCATTTTAGGGATGAAAATAGTAAATTTATTATCTTCCTTCGGAGAACTTGTGTCACTCCATGATTTCAGTGACCAAATTAATTATCTCTCGGGGCAGAGATGAAAAAAAAGAGAAAAATTAGTTGGACACCCCTGGTTTCTTGTCATCGTATCCATAATAGTAACTTATAATTCCTTTCACAACAATTCAGGAGTTGGTAGATCTTCCCTGGGACTATCTAACTGAAAATGGCAATGGCAAAGAAGCGCCGGCTGCATTGGGCCCTGTCCCCGATGTTTGAGATGAACAGGCTAATGGGAATCGCTCCGACACCTTTCGAAGAACAAGCAAAGCCCAGAAGATGGACGATCCTCGTTAACTACCTCGTTTACGGAGTGATTCTACTCTTTTCCATGTATTTGATCTGGAAAATTCCGATTGAAAAACTGAATAACGACGATGCTGTGGAAGAAGCCGAATGGATAAGACATCTCTGGGCTGCTTTAGATCTCGTTGTCTGTGTGTCTTGCGGATTCATCTACCTGCTCAAGCACTCGAGTGTCCGGCGGCTTTTCATCGACATCGCCAAGATTCAGAGAGGACTCGCTAAGGACTTCAATTTCAATGTTCAGGGAATAAGAAGACGTGTGGAGATTCAGTTGATCCTTGGTATCGTCATGATTCTAAACCTGGTATTACTTGCGTGGGGATCGATCAAAGTGTACGGGTTTTTCACTCTGTCAGCGTGCACCGAAATCATCATAGAATATTTCACTATTATTCAATTACAAGTAGTCTGGCAGAACTTAACGGCAGTTTTTCTGCTCGGAAATTGCGTTTCCGGTTTGAACTTCGAGATCCGCTCGTGGCTCAACATGGGTCGAGAGAATGACTCGAGATCCGTGTCCAGATTGAAACAACAGTTCCTAGTGGTATACAAAACATTCAAGCGCATAGAAGGAATTTACGGGATTTCCAACGTGCTCTTTTGTTTACAAGATATTATCCGTTTATCTTTTTTGTTTTACTCTTCAGTGGATCATAAACTCTATACCCCAGATGGGGAAACCGATGTGTTGACGACTTTTAGCACCTGTTTTTGGATTATATCCTCGCACTGTGTTTTGATGGTAGTGCTTTACGTTGGAGAGAACTTGTATTCAAAGGTATTTATTACTGTATTTCTTCAATTTTTATTTTCTAATTACTTTCAATTTATTATATATAATACCCTCTTTTTGTTACTTTCATATTTCCTTGGCTTCCGCGTTTCTGCTTATAGAGTCGTCTTTAAAGGAAAAGGTGTCATTTGTGATTGACATCAAATTATAAGGTTCACGCGCTACGAAATTTCATTGCTAACACCTTTGGTATCATCTTTCCATAAGTCCACGTTTTCCGCTTTTATAAGAAAACGTTCAATTTTACCAATAATTTCTTGGTTGCCTTCAATATTTCTCATCAACTTCCTCCATTACATGAAAGCTTCATTCGCTAATGCCATTCTTCTCCTAACCTAATTTGTATATAGATCAATTTCTGAAAATTTGTGTAATGTATCTGAGTTTGCGTCATTTAACTATGGTCTATCATTGTTGATTAAAATAAAAATTTTGAACCGAGCTCAAGCACGAGCATGAAAAGTATGTCCAGATAAATCCGCATATAATTCCATGTAAATTAGATCCATATCGTCCTATTCCGTGTAAATTAGGTCCTATGATGAAACTTCCATATTTTAAATCCAAAGGGAAACATTTTTCTAAGACTCAAACAGAAAAACGATAATTCAGCTCACTGCAATAGAGCGTATTCACGTGTGATATTTTCGAAATTATTTTTGAAGAGGTCAGGTCAGAAGACCTAAATACTGTATTTTCAAATACTGAATTCATTGAAAATATCATACACGCTTAGGTATAGGTTCACCAGTATCAAATAGTATATAAATGTTTTAATTAAATTTAATTGGTTTGTATCGCCTATGTTTACAATGAACACATATACTGGAATGACAACGGAGTGGAACGTCAAATTCCAGCGCTGCAGCAGCGGGTATTGCTCCTTAATTACAATGTTTGCTGAATTATAGCGTTGGCATCTGCCTACTCCAGTTTGTATTCCATGTTCGTCTCCCTCTTCTTCGCCAAGTCAGTGGAAGTGTCTGTATAGATCATACATGCACTACACTACTCGATTTGACAACTTTTACAACGTCAGTAATCCTTGCTTATCTGCTCTTTCCGCAAACCGGAGGCAACGAGGTGTGGGTCACTGACAAATACGGCAGTTGGAGATATTTTAGCTTCTTATTCACACACCCCTTCAAGCACGTAATAAATGCAATTATTATCAACGATATCTCCAAAAGCAAGAACTTCTCCCGAAGAAGTTGAATTTAGGCAGCAATTGGATATTCAGATGTACAAAATTCGATATGTTTTGCGGTTCTCGTTATCCCTCAACTTTACTTCTACCCCTGACGATGATAGCATCTCTGTTGAAATGTACATTGGGGGATTCTCAGAAAGTATGTAATACGAGCCTTTCTGTTGTTCCGAAAAACGGGGATAACGAGGTACGGATCGCTGATAAAGACTAATGGAGATTTTAATACGTCTAATTCATTAAAAGCCGTGTTCCAATTTGCTTTCCTCACTTCTCTCACGTTTCTCGGTAGTATGATGAGTATTCAAATCGTCACCTGGATCGTCGATTTCAGGACATTCTTCAACATAATTAATATGAATAATGTGTGGCAGTTTATTTACGGATGTAGTATACCTCTGAAAAATGGCAATAAAAGCATAGCACCATTCATTCAATGCAGCAAACATTTCTAGGTGCTGAATGCTAAACTTACAGTAAATTCATTAGAAACGGAGGCACAACGCTGTGAATGCGGCGGTTTACGTCATCACTTCAAATGAACAAATTCCACTAAGTACTTTCTTCACACTGCATTTAAAAGAAATTGGTATCTCTCACATTGTAATATGCAGATCAATAGCACAACATGCTGTTCAATGCATTTAGCGAAATAATACAGAAAAGAGTATAAGGCAACAGTTAAAAAGAATAAATAGTAGTTGGAATATCAAATATTCAATTGGATTCCTGAGAAAGGCATCCTCGAAGGCGACTCGGAAGCAATCGTGAATTCCAATGATTACTTTGAGAGGCACTCAATATGGTGACATTTTCAAGATCTCTCCGCCTCTGATAATAAACATCGCTTTAGAATAAGAAAGAAAGTCTAAATACTGGGGCAGTATAAGAAAATTTCTATCTAGAAAGAAGAAGACTTAAAATGAATGAATTCAGCGGTAGTTGAGGAGAAAATCGCCGCGAAAGAGATGTGCCCATTTCCGATATTAATGTAGTATTGCGTAAGATGGATAAGAAGAGGTCTAAAGGTCTGCTGTGGGCCCTGTGGCCAATGCTCACCGTGAACAAATTGACTGGGATCTCGCCAGACGATTCTACCAAACTCCGTCTAGCCATTCATTACAGCGCTTACACCCTGATCATGATATCTTGCGCGTTCGCGAGCTGGAATATGGTGTATTATCTTGCGCTTTCGGACGACACGAGACTAGATGTTTCAATGTTGATCAAGATAGTCTGGCCAGCTGTCGATATGACCGCGGGTGGCATTTGCACCTACGTGTGTCTCACAAAGTGCTCGAGGGTTCGGCGTAATTTCACGGACCTCGCCGAATACGAGGGGATCTTCCCCAATGCATTTGATGTGAAGCGGATACGAAAATCCTCCGCCATTCAGTCCGTATTGTTCGTCTCCGTCGCAGTTGATTTGTTTCTTCTTCCGTGGAAGACTTCCACGCACTGCCGAGGATGCTTTTGGATCATAGTGGACGTTGCCATCAATCAATTTTTCCACGCAGTTTTTTTGGAAATGGTCTGGCAGTTCCACACCGCCCTTCTTCTGCTCCGGAGATGTTTCAATGGCTTGAACTTGGAGATTCGTTCGCGGATTCAACCAGAGGAAAAGTTCATCGGCGGGGTAACGTTGAAACCCCGTTCGGGTGCAATGTGGAGGGGCATATTGTGGTTGAAGAAGATGCAGCTAAATTTACATACAATTCTGATATCGGTCGAACACTCGTATGTCGTATCTAATTTATGTATCGGTTTCTACAATGTCATAGGAGTTTCCTTCATCCTATACTCTGCCTCTGATAGAAAAATTTACACTCCATCTGGGCAAACGGACGTAAGCATTGAAGTCATCGGGGGATTGTGGATCGCTTCTTGCTTGCTGCTACTGTGTCTAGTTGTTTACGCAGCGGAGAAATTGTACGCTGAGGTAGATCTTGCTATTTTTGTATTTAAGAAGCCCAGTAGTTTTTGCGTTCCGAATAGCTCTGACTGTGTCGATGTCAATTCTCTTTAAGTGGAGCTCTGATAATTTGAAACGGAAGGGACCCCTTTAAAAATTCAAATTAAAGAAGTTTCTTATGTTAGGCTTGGGTTTCAATATATAATTAAAAGATACAGTACATATATTCCCTGTTTTAATTGTTTTCCACGGAAATTGGCGAGTCTGGAATTGATTCCCTGGAAAGACGTTTTTCATTTCTGTTTATATCCAAGAAAATAACCAACAGCTGCCAGTTGGTTGCAGTCTCCAGTCTCAGATCAGTCTCTTATTTTCCGATAAACATAAATGTTACCTCCAACTATAAATATTTGGTTCTAAATGATTAATGGATAAACTAAAATAAATAATTGATTGATAAATATTACTTCTAACAAAAAATAATTGATTGATCAATATCAACCAAAGAGTGGAGTACAGATTCCACATTTCACGTTTACTTGGAAGTAAATGAATTACAACTAACAGATTTCAAGCAGAGTTCGATAATTGGGTAAAAATTTGAAGTTTCCATCTTTATAATAGAATAATTCAAATAAATTAACATTAAATACCATATTCAGGCTGTAACAATATAAAAAATAGTTTAACTGATCACTAAAACTATTTCTTCGCCTATTTCTTAAGATGATAAAAAACTGAGATTTGAACAAAAAATCCAAATAATTGTTTTTAGAACTGGATATAAATTGAAAATACTTCAATTTCTAGGATTTTTATATCCAAGACAATAAAAATATTTCCTATTTCTGATTCCAATTAGTCATTCCTTCAGTAAATAGTACACTTGCATATTTCTTGCTTTCATTCTTTCTTCATTCATAGAATTTTGATCTGCTAAACATCTATTGAAAATTACACTGTACCCCATTCCTTGAGTTATTGAACTTCCAAAGAAACTCGTTTCTTCCTGAACTTTTAATGCTGTCTCAATGCAAATTCATAAAAATATTTTCCACTAGTGCATCATCAATAAATTTAATATGTAAATATTAGATATTATAAATATCTTTCCAACTAAAAGTGAAGGGAAGCAAAATAAAAATTAAGAACTGTTTATCACCCTTTTAAGTGACATTTAGCTATATTTATGAGCTTAATATTTTGATTACCAGAACTCTTCTAAATAAAAGAAATGGAAAAAATCTAAGAGTGATTTGTACTTTTAGCATAAAATTTAAATAAGTAATATATTTACCATTTAAATTTTGTGGTAAATTTACAAATTACTCTTAGGTTCTTTCCATTATGGATTTCCACAGCACCTTGCCTGATTCTGTGAAATAAAATAAATGTATGTAATCCAGCCCCTAATTTCTTGCTTTCAGAAATATCCTAAACTGAAGAAATTAATTGAATTTGTGAAAGGGACATCATAGCTAGAATTTATTTCAGCTGATTTCTTCATTGAATTGAATATTTTAAAAAATTTACTTACATAGAACGTCTGCAAATGAAAGTAATTTTTTCATTAATATCTTAACTTGACTAAGTTTTATGATTAAAGTCATAATATTGAGTATGAAGTAGAACAAACAATAAATAATAATTTCAGTTCTACTCTATGATAGTCTCAAAAGTAATAGAATAATTTCTAAATGCTAAAATTTTGAAAGGGTTGAGAATGCAGGGTTCAGGATCAGCAGTGCAAAATTGAAAACTTTGAAAACTACTTACAGAAAAAGTACTCACAAAAATTGTAACTTTTTTGGAGTATTTGTATTTAGCGAATGTCTATTTTATAGTGCAGAAATACCGTAACTTCAATTACTTGAACTTTTACATTGCAAACTATAAGTTATGTCCCAGATGTACAGTTATAAAACATGCCTGACTATTTTTTAGTTAATGTTTGCTAAATATTCATGATTTGTCATATGAATATGAATGGTAGTAACATAAAGTGAGTGGCAGCAAATCAAACTGCTCATATCTCTAAACAAAAGCACTGTCTTTAAATAAGCTTCTATAATTTATCTTATTTTAGTTGTAATGTATTCCTCTATTTGATAACCACTTTGACAGCACAGCAGTCTAACTCTCTAATAGAGACACTCTAATATACTCTTATAGAGCAGTTCATGTGTAATATATTTGTTGACAAACTGAATCACCAGTACTTTTAAGTATTCCAGCAATAATCTATTCTCTTCTCTCTTCTTGTACTACTTTCATAAACTTGGCGGAAGTCTGATCAAACTGGCAAGTTAGTTTCAGAGATGATACTGAAGGTTAAGGATCATCGAACTAGAAGGGAGGTAAGAAACCTAAAATGTTATATATTTCAATTTTGTCTTTCCCAAAAAGAAAAATAATATCAGATATTAAGAAAAATGCTAGCTAACTAACGTACTTATTTATATATTCCTTTTGCTCTACTATAACCCTGACATGAGTTACAATTGATATGATTTTTAATTTTTTCCCCCTTATCACATTATCTCTTTCTCTAATTTTTGTACAATATTACTAACTATACTCATGTATGAGTAGACCATTGAAAATAATATTCAAATGGAAAAATGTCAAGACAAACTAAGCAAATAGAGATTTATAGTCAATTAAATAATTTAATTTACCTTTGGTGTATGTAACACAACTTCAAAACATCTTTCATAAGTAATAACACCCAATTTGTAACAAATATCGGAATAAATACTGGTTCATAACCGCTCTAATGATAGGAAGTCACTGAAAATAAAATATATAAATTGGAATTAAAATTTCATGGTTACTGCAAGTAAAAATCATTGAAGGAGGTATGTAGTATTCTGACTATGATAACAGGTGGTCCACACAGCAAACTTTGAGTCCAAGAAAAAGGAAGATGGCAGGGAGAAAAAATTTTATACATCCAGGATAGAGCTGAAATAAAAAGAAAATTTAAGGTTGACTAAGGAAGATTGATAATAAATAATTACTGTCTAACTTAGAAATGTCCTTTCTTACATAACTGAACAGTATCCAAAACAGATTAAGTCAGGATTTAAGTAAGTAGAGGAATTTTTATTCGTAAAAATTATATTAGGAAATAATTATTCTGAGGTTTTAGGATTGTATTGAAATAACTATGCAAATTCCACAAAAAAGTTTTAATTGTACGACTGGTTTTGAGCTAACCACTCATCATCAAGTACAAGACATAATTACTTGCTACAAATTAAGGCTACTTCCATTGAATTTATTATGAGGTTTTATCTAAAGAGAATGGCAAAAGCTGCTAAAATAATTTTGATACAAAATTGCAATAATTAATTGGTTTTATAGGTGAACAAATGTCTGAGATGGATAGAGAAGAAAGAGGTTTAACTAAATAAATAAAACAGTGCTTTAAAATAAAAGATAAACAATAATTGAAAAAGATCATCTTCCTGTAATATTTCACTGATTACGTATTGAAAGAGAAGCTATATTTAGAGGAGTAAAATTAAAAAAATGAGATTAAATAATAGACAGAAATGTAGCTTTATATTATTCGATGAGTTTGCTAGGGTTTTACACCTCAGAACAATTGTCTTATATCTAACCATTTATATCACAATTTATTGTGTTATCTTTTTAAATCTCTTCTAGCTATGCATCTCTCTATGTTTATGATTGAGCAACTCAAGTGCTAAGTTGTTTCAAAATTTATCATCAAGATATTTTCATATTTATGGTAGAGTATATAGAAGAACATATGCTTGAAGTTTCATCTGTCATCTCTGATCTATCCATTAGTTTCATCTGTTATTTGACACATTGAATATAGTATCGCTGAGGTTAGTTTTTAAACCACCTTCCTCTTTGTTTTTTCTCTGTTGATCTTTCACATAAATAAAGGGAAGTTTTATCAAATTGATAAAATAAAGTTAACTAATAAGCAGAAATGTGTAAAAATGCTCACAGAATGCTTCTACTGATGTGAGGTATAAATCTACTAACTCTACATTCTAAGAAAAACGAATATTGCTGAAATCAGATATCTTTTTCTGTTTTAGTTGTTATACTCACCGATAGTATAATCACTCCCAATAGATCAAAGGACTCAAACTTAATGGACAAGAAATTTTTCCCTTAATCTTTAACACCTCAATTTAATCATAATTTTCAATGTATTCTGCTGCAATCAACCGCAATGAAAAATTTTACTTAAGTCTTTTATGTAAGGAGATTAGAAGATGTTGTTTTAGACCTTTAATAAACCAATGTCATTAATTTAGATCACACGTTATGAGAAAGGAAATGAGTGCATGTGCATGCATTCTAGTTCATCACAAGGAGACATTTTCATTCCTCCTCTCTTCATTATATCTGTGCAATAGCATACATTCTTCTTGGTTTTATGTTCACCTATCTTACCATCTTTTCAGCATTTTTCCTCTCCAATTTCTGTCATTTACTAACTGCATATATTCAGCTGTTCCATACATTTAACATTGGTTTGTATTTTCTTCTTTTTTCAGCCTCTTTCAGATGGATAATTAGGGCAAAATATTGTGGTGAACCATACTCTTGTCAAGTGATAATTATTTGCAATAACTGGAATTTATAATACAAGAACAGGATGATAGATGAGTTCATGACATGTTATTGGAATGTTTACTTTCTTTCCTTCAGCTCCATCTCTTCTCTCTGCAACTGCTACACACCAAATTCCACTTCACAGCTTGTGGCTTCTTCCCTCTGGACTTAACTCTCCTTACATCGGTAATTATCAACTGCAGGAAAAGAATACCATTGGAAAACCATATGGTTCTTCCATCATTCCAAATATGTTATAGATAACTCACAAGGGAATTCAGTGAATAACTACATTGTGAAGATGTTATGGCTATACCTCAAACCAGGGCAAATCGATGACAGAAGAAATCAAAGAGGAAAGGGTCCCAGGTTGGATTATCCAGTACATAGAGATAATGGCAATTAATACTCTTTGTCATGGTCTTTGAGGCAGCAAGTTGATTTTACAGTTTCATTCATTAATTCAGTGTCTTCAAAGTGACCTAATGAAGGGCTAAAATGATTTATTTACCTATTTCACAAGAATATTGAATTACACAAATACTAGTTCTCCCATTTTAGAGAATCAAAATACATTTATCACTGGGTCAGAGCCAAGTAAAGTTTTAAAAGGCACTTGTCTAACAGTAGTATAGGTGGAAATAATAGTGAATATAATCTGACAATCACGCTATTTGCTCCTTAAATTGAAGTCATACCATTAAGTAATAAATAATTAAAAGTGTATTTTACTTGAGGAATGAATACCAATTCTTGGGAAATGGTGCAATTAATATTATTTGTAATATGACCATACAACAGTATATCCAATAGTATATCTTTGAAAACATCTTTTACTTTCATTAAGAATAAATTTAATAATTGCTGAAGATTTTCCTGAGTGCAGCATTGGTCATTTTAGATGACAGCATTTTGCCAACAATACTGATGGCTCCTTCAGGTCCAACGCTGTATCCAAAAAAATCTTCCACATGGATTCTTTGTGCAGCAAAAACTGTCTCACAAAATTAAATTATTGCTTCAGTTTGCTCATACTAACACTTCTTTCATGAAAAATTACACAATAAGCATTCATAAATGTCACTGAAATGTTTGAGTCACCACAGTGACCAAATCTTATAAATGTTTTTAGGTATATCTCATCCTATTTTCTCTTTGATTAATATTTACTTTCAATGACTTAGATCCCATAGTTTGTTAATTGATTCTTAAGAATGAATAATTTAACAGACTTTTCTCTTGCACAAACTTGCTGATATACAAATGCAGTGAGTGACCAATTTCCTAACACCACATAATATTTTTCTTTAAACTAGCAGTGAAGAAGCATTCCAGAGCATTAGTAGACGTAACATTGTTTTACTTATTCATTATCAAAACTTAAATTAGCAAATTTTATGTGAATAATATAATTAAAATGATTCGTATATTCAAATGTTAAATTATTATTATTTACTAATTATCTTTAATCTAACAAATAGAGGTTTATAATGTCATAGAGTACTTTGTTTCTTTGAATAGAGAAAGATATTACGTAAAGACAATGAGTCCTCCTAACTTCAGGCTAATAGCTGGGTGACACAATCCTCATACCAGTTAATTGAAATTGAATAAAAATTAGTAATTTTACCCAAAATGACATGAAAATATACAAACTTTCTTCTTTTGTAGATGTCAGCAGCTGTGGTCACATATCTCGTTATTCTGGTGCAGTTCCAGACTAATGACACGAAACTTCCGTGCAATTGTTCCTAAAATATTATTGCTGGGACTATATGAAAATAATTTTAATTCTTTGAGAACATAAAGATAAGAAAATCCAATCATGAGACAGCAATTGATGCAAACTTGTGAGAAGTTTATGTGAGCATAACTACCATAAACAAAATGTGAAAGAATCACAGAGAGAAAGTTTACATGTATTTTATGTTACTTATATGACTTCTGTGAATAACTAGTGATTGTGCCAAAATTATTTAAACAAAAGCATTATTTTAAACTAAAAAAAATTACCACTATCTCTTGAAACTAATGTACACAGAAACCACATCAATAATTTTACAGAAAAAACATTGGCCAAATTGATGAAATTTTAGGAAAAACTGAAGAAATATAAAAGAGAGTATTACTACCATTTGAAAGGAGGAGAATACAAGAAAATTCAAGATTGATTCCTGTTTATGAACATTACTTCAGCTTAACAATTGTAAATAGATTTATTGTATTGTATATATATATATTGTAGCTCAGTAATTTCAGCTTTCAATTAGAACTCATTGATAAGAAATGAGAATGCTGGTTGAGCGTATTCCTCAAGTATCATTGACAAAGTAACACTGAACACCTAGCACCGGAGTACTCAACCTTTTTTGGTGCCCAAGCATCCAAGGGCGTTTCAGAAAGCAAAGCAGGTTACACATAACATTTCTGTTCAGGGTGATATTCCATCCCTTGGCAATATTATCACTCAACCTGTTAGCCATAGGCCGTTTGAATAACCCGCTCCTTGGAAAATAAGATCGAAAAAATTGTTTGTAATAGAGAAATTTATACATTTCTCGCAAAAAGGTTTTATTGCTCACATGGTCGTGTCTCTTCTGCTCATGTTGTTGCACTTAATGTGATTAACCCCAAGCCAACAAAGTTTCTGACCCCAACCCCTTCCCCCGCCAAACCTTCACTCTATCCCTGCTAGAGCAATCCCAAGAAATAATATAGTTGCAAAAAGAATCAGTATACTGAAGCTTGGCGGGCACCGTGGAAGGCCGCTTCGGGCACCAGGTTGAGTATCCCATAACTGACAAATATGCTAGGAGGTATTACCCTGCACATGTGTCCTCTGACTGATGCAGAATCTGCTAGACCATTGACCCTCTCTCCTATCTAGGAGATAGATTGCTCATGTCTGATATATTCTAGACCTTGAGTCCTTTCTATTGGAAATTTTATACAAGACAAATAGCAAAATTGATTTTCTCTACCTTTAATAATGTAACCTTTAGTTGTTGGTCCTGCCTAGTATTTCCCTTCTTGGAAGACGTTTTACAATTCTCAGAAGTAGAAAAAATGTCCACTCCTCTTTTTCTCCAAAGTAAGTTTTGATGCCTATTAGTATAACAAAGTACCATCCAGAAGGTTATTTTTATAAATAATTTTTGGTTTTGCTGGTAATATAATTCAATGTTGCTGGTCTTGGGATGTGGTGTAAGTCAAAACGATTCCATACTAGCTAGATTTAAAAAAATAAGCTCTTTATTTACCTTATTTGATTATCATTCCTTTCGAAGTATACCTTTTCTAATTATTTGTCCAGCATTTCATTTTATGTCATCTTTGGAAAGAGACCATCTGAAATTAAGTCATTTTCAATAGTTTCTTGGACTCATCATTGAGGTTGATAATGTTGGTATAGCTTTAATTAATTTTACAATAAAATAATTTATAAAACAGCCTTCAAATCTAAATTAAATTCTAAATCAGACTTTGAGTTATATTGGTTAACTGAATTAAGAGAAAAGTTTGGTATGAAGAACTCCTCAAAGGAAAAAATATAAATAACTTTGTGTAATCACCGTTTCCTATTCCAGTGCTTCCCTGGATATTTTATAAATTTTTTCACTTTAATTTCATCCCATAATACAGAAAAATTAACAATAAATTACCTATGTTTCTAATTTACTTGGCTAATAATTTTTTCACAGTTTTACATAGTGATAATCACTGGCGTAGCCAGAAAATAAATCAGGGTGGGGGTTCATTGAGATAAACTGAAAAAGTTTTTTCTATCAGTGATGACTGAAATAATGTTATCAGCTGTGAACTAGTCTTCATGTATGAAGAAATGAGCTGTTCCATTCAAACATTCCTCATAGATTGTGCTCTTTATTGATCATTTGAGGATCTTATAAGATGAGGAAAATATTTCATATATATGTACAGCTATGTGCAAAAAAAAACTTTAAAGTCCCTAGGGCTATATAAGACTAAGGATTAAAGTTTTTTTTGCACATAGCTGTACCTCATGTATGCTGTTAATACCCCAACCCCCTGCTTTTACCACTAAGATAACATCCGCCATTACTGAAATAATTGCATCTAATATATCAGTAATGAGTAAAAATATTCCGCAATTTTTCAAAAGCCTAACACAATTCACGTGGTGTTTTGTACACCAAACATCGAAGCTTTCTTCGTCCCTTAGAGAGTTTACCCCTGTATTACCCTAAATGCCTTACTTCGAGTTAATTTCAATTTCGACCACTCATAAACGTCACTGGGTGTTACGCCAATTTTAATATCACTGTACATAGGAAGTGCTATCGTTCCACGAAATCTTTTTAATAAGAATAAGTTCAGAGTCTGATTCCTATTAATTCGGTTTATATTTTTCGATTCGGCCGCGACTTCTTGGCATTTACCCCGATACCGAGGGGTTGGTTCTAAAGAGTTGACCTCTACATCTCTATATGTTTCCGATGTTGATAAGTGGGAAAAATTGCATGGATTCTGAGAGACAGTCAGTAGCATGACCCGTTTCTGAGAAATTCCCTCCACTTCCTTCCACGGAATTCGAATATCTGTTCAATCGATGACAGTTCCAGGGAAAGGAAGCGGCATGTGCCAATCACCAAACGTCACGAACCTTGGATAGCTCCGAATGCTGAGAGGATAATTTGGAAGTTTTCAAAGTCGAGTGAATCTTTGATAAATCCCTGAATCTCGGCCTCTTTGGGAGAAACTTTTGGAATTTGAATTAATTGTGTTCGACGTAGACCGAAACCATGAGTTTTCAAAATACACATACCTTATATACTCAATTATAAGTCGACCTGAATATAAGCCGAGGCACCTAATTTCATCACAAAAATCTTGATAAACTAATTGACTCGAGTATAAGGAGGGAAATTCAGCAGCTACTGGTAAATCTCGTATATAAAAATTCAGCCTGCGTATGCTTGTGACAGCAAAAGTCGAAATATACTCGGTCGATTGACTTGAAATTTTAACACAACGTTGTATTCAAATACGAGTGTTTCTATTGTAAAAAATGTTCACATTTCGTCCTAGGTTCGATCCCAGACGAGTCAAAGCATTTCAATGAGAAATGCAGGTAAAGTTCATTTTTGCCGCTGCAGCCTTTATTTCTTTTGCAAAATTAAATTAAAAAGAACGGTCATACGAAATTGAGACAAGCTCCAAAAGAAGGTAAAATAAATAAAGTATCTTATTTTGGTAATGTGTCATTGTTTTCGAATTGAATTATCGAGATACCAATAAAGCTGCAGCTATTGAGGCATCAGTAAGTTAAATGTTTTTGATTACTTATTCGATTATAAAGTTTATATATTGATTTAATTAGGTCACTCCCCTCACTAAAGTACAACCCGTAGGTGACTTTTTCAGCATGAAGAACGGGCTTATACACGAGTTCATACGGTTTATTTTAAAAATTTTCTTGTGTTGATATTTTCCTGAGAAGAAAAAGAATATTGAACCGCTTTAAAAAAAATCCCAATTTTTGTATTCTATACTTTTGGACAGGAAAATCCAAATATTTTCCTGAATACCTCTTTTGCTAGAATATTATCATTAGATTTTAATTTTAATACACCTTTTAATCGGTCGTAAAACATAATTTAACTTTCTCAATATCCTTCTACACGGCGAGATATCATATCAGAATAGGAGAGCTATTTCAGAGAGGAAGACGAAAGAATTGGTTGGTCATCAACTCTGCTCAAAGAGAACTCTTCTCGATGAACTCTATTCGATGCATTAATAATTCTGAGATCTGGTTTTGAATTACGTAATAGGAAGGATGCCAAGACATCAACTATATAGAAGGCTTTATTATTATCAATGGAAAGTATGCGCGAAAGTTATCAAGGAAAAATGATGGAGATACATAAAAGACCTTGGGAGTGAAAGCTCGAACTAAGAAAGAGATACTGAATTGGGTGAAAAAAAGACAATTCGGGGAATTCATGCGAGCGTTAAGGTTTACGTGCTTGAAAGTCATTCAATTATGTCAATAAGACGACACTGTTTCAAGGAAATCGAGTGAAAACTATTAGAGATTAAACGGCGTCCTTGATATTTTAATCCTTCGAGATCTATCAAATTTACTACAGCATTAGGTTAACTTTGAAAATGAAAATTTCCGTAGTAGAGCGTAACACCGACTTAAATGGAGTTAGAAAGGTATTTAAATGTGAGAACTTTATCGAGGATGCAATATGGTATATGCCCAAGGATATAGCAAACTATAAAAAAAATAAACACACAACATTTAACATTTTACTTCCTTCGTTCTATGGTTTTTCATAACAAAAAAAGCTATAAACGTATTACTCATTTGCATCAAAAATTAAGAATTCAGCTGAGAAAATTATTTTTTCCACGAAAATATATGAATTGCTTAGCGTTGATCGCGTCTCTTCTTGAGAAAATGCAAACAATTCTCGTGCAAATTGCCAGGAGGTCAGATTTCCATTTTATTCCATTTAAAATCTATCATCAGCTGACAAGCAGCCCTCATTATCTTTGGTTGTATCTGGCTTTGACATTCATGAATGAATTAAGTATGCTATTTTTTTATAAGAGTTGGGACAGGTTTATTTGCGTATTTGTAACCCACGTATGTATTAAAAAGGAATTTAACTGCGAGAAGTTGAAAGAAGATTTGTCAAGTCAAAAAATCACTTGGAGAACTTCAAAATTCCGTACGTCAATCATTTCTCTGTTCTAGTCTCTGGCAGGAGTATTTTTGTTCATAAATTTTTCAATTAGGTATATTTGATAGCTCTGCTGCTGATAAATAATTTTCTTTTTAATAGGAAAAAATGTCTAGTCTTCTCAAGGGGTCCCTGCTAGTAAAAACGTGTATGCAACCCGCTCAGTGCATGTATTTAATTTTACGATGTTATTATCGGAGTTCTCGAAATGGTTTTATTCATTATTATTTTCATTATTTATTCTTAATAAATAATTTACTTAAATAATAATACAAATTTTATGTTCACCAATATAGAAATAGATGTATTAAATAATTTGTGTTTTTATTAATATAAATACATTTATAAATTTTTAATATTCTTTCTTTAAAATAAAATTCCTTTTTCCAACTTAATATGAGTTAAAATGCTTGAAACTATTATTATAAAGCAAAAGATCCGAACAAACCGAAAGCAAATTATAGGAGGAAATCCACAGTGATTAATAATCTAATCTATGAAGAGGCGTTTAGGCGAAATAAATGATATATTTGTCAAGCTAGGTTCGATTTATCCACCGGTTAGGGAATATACCCGATGCGAGTACATAATCTATTTTTTATTCCTTTTACTTCTTCGACATGAGTAACTTTCTCCGTTAAGCCATAATGAAAACCACTTTCACTTTATTTTAACAAGAGTATGCTATGTTAGTAATATACATCGAAACCATCGTAGATAATTCGTAATTACGAAGGAATCGCAAGCTGAGTCATGCGATATTGAAACGAGGATGAATTTCGCTGGAAGTACGGGTCGATGGCGACTGTTACCTGTTGGCGTGACGACATGTAAATAAGCTCGCCCCGGAGAGCGAACCATGCAAACAAATTTGGTAGTCAATGGAATGGCGAAGCCAAAGAATGTAATTCTGTTTAACGTAAGGGTCGACATGCATAAATCAACCATGCGATGACCTAAATCTTAGACCACAGCGGCGCCGCTATTGGGAGTTAGCATTTCTAAGATCTTCCTTTCTGACCATCCTTTCAAAGCAAAGCAATAAATTAAGCCAAAATTTTCAACTTTCTCCTTTTACCTTGACACCATTTACGTCGAATCAAGTCAATTAAACGAAATATTTATAAAATTTAGAAGCACATTTCTGACATTTGAAATAAAAAATACGTTTAGCCAAGGTTCATACGAAATGATGCTGAACAAAACAAATCGAAACAGTTCTTCGCATATTTCCAAACATTTTTGATGATGAATATAGGTACAAGCTTAAAATTTTCTTTCTTTTGTAGAAAATCGCGGGTGCTAGTTATTAATAGGAAATTTTAAAAAATAGAATAGTACAAAAATAATATTATTCTATTCAAAATAAGTACTACATATTACATTTTTATGGATTACCACTTTGATCCAAGAGTAGCAAAGACTTCTCTCAACAAATTAGTTAATATTTTCCTGAATTCCATTGAGCCACGGAATCAACCATTACATATTTAAAGTGTCAAAAAGTTTTATTCCGTAATAATGCTCTTCGACAATATTTTGACCGCAATTAGCTTGCTTATTTATTTCAAATTACGCTACGATTAGGCCATCAGGCCTCTGTGGAATGTTAGGAAATTCACTCTTTATACACGTACATAGGAACCTTTAATACTCCTGTGGCTTCGATCTGAGGGATACCATTAGATGACATAAATTATTAATTAATGTAATTATTAATTGACTAATTGACAATTAATTGTTAATTACATTCTTAATTAATGTTATTATTAACTGATATCTTCAATGAAAGAAATTTCAGTAATCTAAACTAAGCATCCTTATAAATTTAAAAAATCCCCTATTTATGTAATTCACGATTTTAATGAGGGTACAATAAACTTTTATTTACTTTATTCCAAATGCCCTCTCAAACATCCATTTGCTGGACTGTTACAGTGCCGGGCTCCAAACTACAGCAACGGACAAACACAACTTATAGGACAAGATAAGATTTCCATAAGAGTGCGTGATTAAATGATTTAAACTTTTGTTATGCATTAAAGTACCACAGAAATTCCCACACTAGTTAGACGTGATTATGCATGCGTCGCGACAGTTTGCAGTCCACTGAAATTGCAGTTTCATGCCGAGGGCTACTTTCCGTGCTCTGCTAGGATAGTCGTTTCAAGAAATATTTCAACTCTGTCAACAAAACACAGACGACTGCGTGCCTCTTATCTCCCCATGGCTTACAGTCACGGAAAGTGCCTATTCGTTTAACAGACACGCAGGTTCGCTTGGACTACACATATCCCTAATTGACTTGCGTGCTTCGAGACACTGGAATGGGTTATACGAAGAGCAGCTCATTTTCGCGGTCATAATTCATCAACTCGCATTGAAGATAGAGAGGAGTGATTTAATTTGAGAAGATGGCAAATATTACGTGGTTGTTGGATAAATTTATTTCTTCATTCGATTAGATTTCCAAATTTAGTGGATACATTAATTAATCAATCCACCTAATTCGGTAAACAAATAGAATACAGCAATTAATTAAATTAATCGTCAATCACGTTTTGCAAAAATGTCTTGGAAGGAAATAATTGGCAGTTACTTGTTTATAACCATCTCACTTTTCCGTCCTAGAATATTCTCTGGGGAGAAAGATTCCCAAAAAAGGGAGACTTTTAGAGAGAATTTTCCGAATTTATTGCTGAAATACGAATATATCAATACAACAAAAAGAATTCTAGATATACTTAACAGCCTAAGAAAACTCTTCACAACCATAGAACTACAATAAAAATTTTAGTGGATTTACTCTAACTATCATTCACTATGCTAAAATTTAGACTTTTCAACAGCACTAAAAATTTCTTCACACAAGTATCAAGAACCATAACTTTACCATAAAGAAAGAGTCATGACAAACCTGGAATCAAGTATAACCTTGACTTCCTTTAGAAAAAGGAATCTCTTCGCAGGAAAATGGTCTCAAAGAGTCGTGAAGCAACAAGCAATGGCATCATCTTAGCTGAGAGGGTTCATTATCAGGTTCAGAGATCCATTGGGCAATATCCAAAATGGATGAGAGATTGGGTTCTCAAAAGACTATTATCGTTGATTATGAATGGACTCGGTTAATGTTTGGCTGGAGCTGGATGAGAGCTCATGTTCTCAAAAGATTATTATCGTTGCATATGAATGGATTCGTTTGATGTTTAGATAGTACTAAATGGGATTACACGATGTCTGAAATCTGATATTTATACGATTTGGATAACATGAATTTCTGATCACGCATTTGATATATATCAAACCAGATCTAAGTACTCCCCTGTATTTCCATATCATTATATTTCCACAGTATCCTCGTTGTTATTATGAATATATTTTCTTCAACTTTAACTATTGCTTCCGTAGAAACTTGGTCACAACTGCATTTCCTAGTCCTTTACTATTCCATCCAATTGTCTCCTTCGTGGATATATAGAGGAACATAAATATTAGTTACGAAAAGGCTCCTTGTGTCTTTTGATTTCTCGAGTTAATAATATGAGTAATTTCCGAAATGTTTTCTCATAGCCTTCGTTCTACTAGATTAAAACCTGCTGACAACCACATGCGACCTTCTTTTCGCATTCAGAGACAAATGAACGTAGTCTGATAACTTTACTCTCCAATCTCTTTTATTTTTCGAATTGGAACTGTAGTGGAAGATATTTAACCTAACGGTTAAATTGTTTTCCTTCTTATAGTTTCGATATTAACCATTAAATAAAATTCCACTGAAGCAGAATACTATGAAATCAATGTGCGAAGGTTTTACCTCGCGGAAGGCGTATAGATGAGAACTATGGACAAGCATTATTTCGTACACTCCCTCAGAAATTTATTGGTGTGACTTGAATCCTCAGCCTGAGGATACTAGTCCGCTAGTGAAACATGTCATACCAATAAATTTCTTAAGGGAGTATACGAAATAATTCTTTTCTATACAGAATTCTATGGTTAATCATGTGGTCGAATGGTTCATACTGTACTCCGAAGAAAAAAGGTCACCATTTCCCCATTCTAATGCAAATTTTTGAAGATGAAATTTCGATTGCTATTATATTCAGTATACTATATTATCGTTTCTTTTCACAACTAATTATCCTTCGCGTCATTTTCATGCGGCTATGAGTATATTTTTCATTCATGTGCACTCACAAAAATTATGTCTTTATTTTAAATGTGTATGTAGGTTGAAGTGTTGGTGCGGCTTCGAACGAGTGCCGCTCGACCAAGTCCAATTGCAGCTGCTTACTTTCTAACACTACCCCCCTTTCTTATCGCGCTCCACTTTCCAAATGAATCCGGAAACTACGAAGCATAAGATATTAATCAATCACGAATCCAAATCCCTAGCGACACTTAAGTATGGACTAAGTTATTTTAATAGTAATCGTTTGCGAAATCGTCAAACGTCTGTTTATATTATTGCTGCAGTAATTAATACTGCAGTAAGTTTTAAAAAAATAATAATAATTAGATGATTGTAACTAGATGAGATATGTTATGTAATATTCATTATTTTGGATTTTATAGTAATAAGTATTGTGTATCGTATTTTATAGTATAGTATTGTATAGTATAGTATTATATAGGATTATATATTGTATTGTTGAATGGATTCGCATTAATGCATACCACTATTTTATTATTTCACCGCCCGTCTAACTGTAACGCCTAAATCCTATGTATGTGAAAGGATTTTTAATGGCTAGCAGGTATGATTAAAAAGTGTATGTGAACCTATATTTATATGTCTATACTTTAAATTGTTTTTATAATTATACAGTTATGAAATTTATATGTATTTATATATTAGACTAGCGGAGTGCCCGTTGATTCTCAACGGAAAATGAATGTAAATCCAAAGTAATGAAATTTTGATTTGAAAAAGTTGGATATGAAAAGTCTTAAATTTATGAAAAGAACAATACTTCTCTTCATCCTATGTGACTTACGAAATCACAAAAACAGCAACACAAATTTAAATCACAGACTAAACTAATGCACCAGTCGCTACAACAAATAGAGGAAACAACTGAGTACCAAATTAATGTAGACGGAATCACAAAAATAGCCACACAAATCTTGTAAACCACAAACGAAAACGAATGAACCAGTCGCTCAGCACATCCAAGATTTCCGTTTGATAGCGAGTCAGTGAAATCATCGCAACTATCAAATAAACGAATTAACACATAAACACCGCAAACGAATTACGATGTATAGTAATTAATCTAATTAGAAATCGCCCTTTCATGAATTAACAACTAATTTATCCTTAAGATGGCGTCGGCTGTTGTATAATTTATCTCTTTCGACACTTGTCTGGAGTCCGTAAATTGAATACTACATTGACTTTTTTGTAATAATCAAACCATGCAAAATAAAACATTGATTGTTGCAGTCGCGCGTATGCTAACGAATTTGAATTCAAATTTAAAGATATCGAGTAGGTGGATGTAGGTGGATAGTACCTATACTTAAACACACCAATAGATGATCCACTAAAACATTTCTTGGTTTAATTTCCCATTCTATATCTAAAAGTACAAAATTCGTTTACCTTTCAAGTCAGCTATAAAAGGCTTGTCATTCCTTGCTGCTTATTAAGCCTAATTATTGACACTTCAATGGAAGCAATCACTGAATTCAGGGATATTTCAAATATCTTGATTGATTTATTCTTCAGCGTTAAAGGTTAAATTCACAGCGGGACGCTAAATAAAACGATTATAATGTAGATCGGAAAATAAGAATGAGAAAGTTATCAACTTACCAAGCTAAGAAGATATAATTACTTTATATGAGGAAAGAAGATTAATTTAAGTAGTAGTAGTAATTATGAAGGTGCCTCGACAGCTGAGGTCATTTCGCACCTTTTCCTTTTGATTCATTTAATACGACGATAAACATCAATTTCACGAAAAGAATCAACAAACACTGGTGTTGCTATAAACAAAGCTTGGTTGTTGATGATGCGCTAGTGCTAACGAATTTGAATTTAAAGATATCGAGATTGGCCTTGACGACGGGTTGTTTAGAATATCAGATTCTCATAAAATTTTCGTATTTAATTTACTAATTCTCACAACTTCGAAGTGAAAGCAATATTCTACGACCAAAATAAAAAACTTTATTCTATTTCCTTTGTTTTGGTGTTAGTTTTAGTTTCAAAGGACCTTTATTTCTAATTTAATTTTGCTAAAGAAAAGTTTCGTGCAAATGATAAAAATGTCTTCCCATGTATTTCTTATGGAAACTATTCGACCCTCTGGAGTCGAACCGAGTACAATTGGGTCAACAAAAATTAGCCTATCATTTGCGCTAGGGAGACTTTTAATATTGTACAAATTTTGAAATTTTATAAATAATTAACTTAAGAGTTATAGCGTGAAATAGATTTTTGACCCCGACTGGGAACGAACTGGAGACAGCTAGGTGGATAAAAGGTAGCCTATGTCACTCCCCGGATGTCAAATGACCATCATACCAAATTTCAACAAAATCGGTCGGATAGTTTTTGAGTGATGCTGTAACATCCAGACAGACAGACAGACAGACATGAAAATTTCTAAAACCTGTTTCGGACTCGGGAACAACCCCAGTATCTAGCAATACAACTTTTTTTGAAATCGGATCAATGTACAGACACGACCCCCTCTACAGATTTATTATATATATAGATGATGCTAAAATATGAATATATCCATTAAAATATGTTGAGTAGGTATGTACCTTAATTTTCCTCATACTAAACTAGAGAGTTGTTCATACTCTACCGCGATTTTCATAAAAGATTATCTGCAAAACATTTTCGTACCCTGAAAAGTCTTCTGGTAACCATCTTCAGCTAAAAGGTTGCCAAAAACCGAGCTCCATTGCCCCTCTTTTGATTCTGAGTGTCGTTCTGGTATTCATTACGTATGTTAATAAAGAAGGCTCAGACAAAACGTACCATTTATCGTTCTAGTAATGGAGGGAATCCTTCCCTGATTCCGATGCATGTGCTGTATATAAATCAGATCAAACTTCGGTTACTAGGAAGCGTGATGTAGCGATAGTCTCTTTTTCTGCGAAGCGATTATGGGTCCATGCATACATTTCTTCACAACACAGCCTCTCAGAAAGGGTTTCTTAAATTGATGACTTCCCTGGAACTCTGCCAAGAAATCAACGTTAGAGATACCAAGTCGGGAATTCGCGCGAAAGCCTTGCGAGACCAACATGGGCATCTCAGGATGATTGTGTACTCATTCAAACAATTTCAGGGCGACAAAAATGGCGAGCAATCAGACCTTTAGAAATTAAATGGATGCTTTCAAACCGAAGAAGGGCGGACGAAATCCTTACGCCTCAGAGAGGAGAAAAATGTACAGGATGTGCAGCATTGAACTACATCATCCGAATCTTTCGAATTAGTTTGTGGTTGATACAGTATTCAGATCAACACTTAGAAAAAATATATGAAAATACATGCACAATGATCGTGATAATGTTTCAAATTTTCACTCGGTTAGATTCGAAATTTCTGACGCATAATTTAATAGTTTTTTCGGTAAATTTCTATTTAAATCATATAAATTCCACTCGGATTCTACTTCAACTTCTAATAATAATTTAGACCAAACAAAACCTAGTGATTATGAAAATATTTTTTCCTGTGTAATGACATGCTTATTTCCTGTGTTTAAAAGAAATGTGTGAAGATAATTTTGCTAAGGATTTCTGCCCACGAGCCATCTTGATATCTAATTCTTAATTCAAGATATCATGGAAATTATTATTTAATACAAATCATCATTACCACGAAGTACTTATTAAACTGCTATACAAAGTGGACAAGTTGCGTTAAAAGTATTGGCCAGAAAATTTTGAATTGAATCCTGAATTCTTTATTTCAGACTTTAATCTAAATCTTCACAAAAATTTCGCTGGATATTCCGAATAATTTGGGAACGGAAATAAGGTTTATATTTGTACACCTCTAACTCACAGACTTGTTATATATATTTCGAATATATACTGGAAGTGATAAATTTTAATGGCTTAAATGATTCAGAATTCGGGAAACTCAAAACTCTATATTGGACATTAAAGTACCAGAGAAACATGTCAAGCGAATATTATAATTAAGTACTCCAGGAACTCATTTAATGTATTAGAAAAAGCATAAATTGTCGGTTCATAAATGCCTACTCTCATTCATCCATCTCTCTTGGTACAAAAATAACACCCCAATGTCATCCTCTAAACTGACTGAAGACTATTTAGAATGTATTTCTAACGCTAGCTTAATAATCTCCATAAGATGTCACTTTTCTAAATTAAAATCCAGGTTTTAAAATGTATCATGTTTTCTCCCACACAGTTCGATTTGTGAAATTTCAATGTTATTTTTAAGTACGAAATCTTACCCTCTTCACATAAGGAGAGGAAGTTCTTTTCAATTTTTCCCATACTATCACTTTTAATTGATTACATAAAAAACTATGGATTGGATAGAAAGGGAGATTACGTTTTATTTCAGGAATTTACGGAATGCATGAAGCATTTGCTACTTACTAGAGTATATTCGTTGGAGCCTTCCGCGGTGGCGAAGTGGTTAGCGTTCTCGCATGACCAAGGCCCCGTTAGAATAATAGGGTTCGAATCCCGGCTTTGGTTTTCCCGGGAATGGTCGTATGTGTGTCCGTCTATTGTTGCGTTAGTGAATCATATTAAAACGGATATTATTGGGGAACCTGTTTCCCTTAAAGAGATTAATAAAAATAATAATATGTCTAGGATATTGTAAATTCCGATATCAAGAGTTTAGAAAGAGGTTCGCAGATGCAAGTTGCTGATAGAGATATTTTGATATAACCGATTTGCAACAAAAAATACTCATGAAATTACAATAATTGAAAAGGTTAAGGGAAAAATCTAGGTGATACATTATTAGATGAAACTGTTGTGAGATACGTATATCTATTTGACAAGATAAGGATGAGCTACTTGTTACGGAAACAACAACTTCGGCATTGTATAATCGGTGCCACACAGAAACATAAAATCGATTAAAAATTATTTATTTCCCATTCAGTAAACCATGATGAGATAATATTTCCTTATCTCAGACGTTGAAAAAATGAAGTCGTCATCCAAAAAGCGGAAGAAAAACGCTGATACAGAAAAAAGAAAAATCAAACGGGCATTAAGGAACGTTTGCCACCTGAGAAAGAAACCTTTTAAAGTTGAAAAGATGGAAGTTGAGATATGAGAAACTGGTGACGAAGATAGAAATATTAAGGTTAACCAATCCTCAGATTGATGACCTTCTTTGATGATTAGAAGTCGGTCAACATAAATTAGCCACAAGAATATTTTCAACTCAAACTGGTTGTATTGATAAATATTTTAAATGTGAAAGATAACAATGTCTTGCAATAATAATGCGCAAAATGTGGTGGAATAATATTCCTTAATAAATGACAGGCGAAGACTGATCTGAAAGACAGGTGCCCAGAGATGAGGGATAACCAAACGTTTAGCAAACCTATTAGCGAGAAGAGAGAGAAAAAATCGTGATCATTCCTCGACACTCATTAGCTGTTTTCTGTGAATTACAGTAAATATGTACCATCTTAAATCAGGTTTCAAGTTCCCGAAGTCAAACTCTCTTACCTTCGGGAAGTAAAGCATTGAAATGAAAAATCTTCATTTCATCGTCTTATTTGACTTTGTTCTGACCCGAAATATCTGTTCTTACGTAAGATCGAGGTATATTGAAACATTACGCATCATTTCCTCGTAATTATTCATATTTTAAGAAATCATTAGAGTAAGAAACATGTTATATACATGTTATATCATTCTTAGGAGATTGTTATTTTTACCAAATACATACTTTCATTAGTTTGCCCTTTACCTTTTTGCGCCTTACCTTGTATATCTAGATCATTACTTATTGCAGAAGACGATTTTTTAATATTCTATGGTTACAAAAGATTTAAATTCCATACAGTTAAAGAAGTTTGGCGTATGGGATGTAATTTGATCTTACATGTACTACGTAATAAAAATAGCAAATTTCTTTGAATCGGTCAGTCACTAACCCCCTAGTCATTTCCCCTAACTCGTGAATATTCTGTAATAACATTTGCTTTAGCTCAGTGATTAATTATACTTTACAGAAACTAGTTTCAATCATAAAAATTATCTTTAATTGCTATATAACAGTTATATTCTTCTTTGAGTAAATTTTCGTCAAGTGATAAAATATATGAGAATATACGTCCAGTAATAGCCTTAGACCTTAAACATGAACAATAAATAAGTATAACTTGAAATAAATATTTTGAGCGTCAGATACGAAGTCGCATATCTCGCGATTAGACTTGAAACTCTCAGACAAAAATGCGAACAGCCGAGTTAATGAATCTGAGCAATATTTGTAATTTACATATCATTTCATCGTTTACGGTTTCAATAAATATTTTGCTTGACTACATACCCGGAGTTTATATAGGATTAAAGTATAGCGTATTTTTCAAATTAACTGCGTATTAATCATTTGAAGTGATTTAAGATTAGCAATTTCTTACAGGCTTGCGTTTTAAATTCTATTTTATGATCCTTCATTTAAAATTAAGTCAATTCTAATTTGCAATTAATGCGCCTAAATGTTTTAAATCGATCCAAGAGGATATTCCATTGTTTGATTAATCCAACAATTAAACCAGCGCGCATCTTGTTTAGTGTTGCTCGCTAAATCCTTTTGTTATGCTGCATTTTTAATATATCAGTTAAGATACGATAGATTGATACGATAAAATTCATCAATATTAAATTAGATAAGATAAAATTCGATTACGATTGAAAATATTGGGAACATCATTTTATAACATTTTTAACATAAGTAATCGATAAGGTTAATTAATAAAATTATTGAAATACAAATACCGAGACGAAATATCAGAGTGGTTAGCATTTAACTTAACTTGCAGAACTGGTTGAATGCATCCGCAAATATCATCAGTCAGATAGCGAGTCAAATCCCACGTAAAGAATGTCTTGCGGCATCTCTTCAGTGGGCAGAACCACAAAGAGGCATTAGGTGGTAATTACTCCGGGAGTCCTTGGAGCAACTGTTGGCAAACCGTTCCATCAGTCGCTTCCAAGGGAAAAAGGCTTCCCAGCTTCTCTTTCGAGCATTTCTTTGCATTCACCACCCGAGTTGTTATTTTCCTTCAGCTCTCCGTTTATTCATGAGACTGCCTTTTGGAGATTGGCTTTAATTTTAGAGCCGGATGTATTCTTTCGAAAACATCCCTTGGAAATGGATTCCGAAGATAATGGACCCAAGACCGCTTCCGGATGGATTGAAGGACTACTGCTGCTGTTGAATGCAGAAAAAATTGTCTAATAACCGACTGTTTCTCGATTTATTAGATCGAAAAATATCTTTGCTAGTCATCGCCGCCAAACTCAAATAAATAAAAATATAGCTCTCGCGAAGATTGAAAGAGATTAGTTGGAGAAGGAGGTAAGGAGAAGAAAGAAGTATTCTAAAAGATATTAAAAGAAGGAAGTCAAACTGGATACCATCATAGTAATATATTTTCAGGAGGAACGGATCACAGAAAGTGATAATTGAAGGGAAAATAGAAGGGAAGAGAGGAAGGAGGAAGTATGGAATGCTGTCAAACATCAAAGAAGAAAGGAAATATGTTGAGATGAAGAGAGATGCCCAAAACAGAATGCTGTGGAGGTAACAGTTTCGTTGAAACCTATCCAAGGACAGAAAGACCAAAGAAAGGCCACCAAACTCCTCTACTAACGTCTCTTTACGTGATTTTCGAGGACGAAATTTTAAAAATTTCACGTAATATCAGTCACTGATTTCATATATTATTTAATCCATATTCCATTCATTTGTATATCACTATCCATGTTCTCCTGAGCGACCAATCTTGGAATTCAATAGGATAATTTGCAACCCTAATCATACCTTTCTTACTCAAACCATTGAGTATATACAAATACGCCTCATGAAATGGCTTCGTTTTAAAACAACAGGCTCCTTATGTTATAAAATTAATTATGATACGATCTGTCAGAAATATAACCTTGCACTCCTCAAGAATAGACATATAGTGGCCGATGTTGTGTTTTCACGTAAATTTTAATGGCTGTGATAGATTCAAGTGAATTGTTTCACTTTTAAATTTTTATGTTCTTCCGATACACCCTCAGTATACGAAATTATTTCGTTATTCTCTTGGGAGAGCGGATGCTTGCCGATTTCAGCCTATTTCTCAAATTTCGTGATCAGCTAACGATGTCCTTATTCAAGCGGTCGATATTGATCTACCATGTGATTCTCTTTCATCTTTATAACGAAAAATTTATTCCAACATGTTTATTTATATTTAAATCAAGATTTCACATACAACAAGTAAGCCAATTTACAGTGAAATATATACAAATTATTGATATAAATAGAGAAAAAACATAACATAAGAATTAAGAAATAGAACATCACAAGAAAGGAAATCAGTAATTGAGCAATATTTCCTGTGAAGAAAGGAATACTCACTGCTTTATGAAGGAATATTTGGTCAATGAAAATGGATCCTAATCAGTTGGAAGAGAATTTAATAAGAAAGGAAGACGATAGAAGAGTGAGCGTTTAACAAGAGAGATTCTGGGAGTAGGTTAGTGAAATAGAAACGAGGAACGGGTAGTCCTACTAGGAATTCGAAAATAAAATTGGGCTAATAAATTAGGACAATCAGTAATGGAATTTAAAATACTATGTAGAAATGAAAAATCACTTTTATTTTTATTGACAGAATGACAATCCAAAGATAGAGCAGATAATATTGTTGTTGTAATCTTCTTTGTAATATATGTAGTCTTAGTGATATTTTCCTCTACTTTTTCGTATTTAAGTTTATATTTATGAACTTATTACATCGCATTTAATTGGGTTTTTTACCTGTTTGTGATGAATAAAATATTGTCACTATTATTTATGCCCTAATTTGGCCCACGGATGTTCAAATGGGTCCGACTTCGTCAAAAGGCCCCCTGAGGCCATTCTGTTCACCCTGAATCACGAAAAAAATTGGGAACTACCTGAATAAACAGGTCCAATACGGTATAGAAGAGCCAATAGAAGGCGGCGTGGGAGTCGATGGGCCCATCTATTGCACGCTTTAAATACAGCTTGGCTAGGGCCCGCATTGAGATGTTGCGCCATGGACTATTTTTTTTCTTCTTGCACAACGCACCAACTGTGATGGTCGAGAGAGTGCAAATTCGAAATGAAGTAAATTTGGTTCGTAAATCTTCCACAACGGGCAGTTAAATTTACTCCTGATAACTCTATCTCGGTAAATGAAAAGTTATTATAGATTATATAAATAGATAACTTTTCATTTACATATATAAAAATTAAATTTCAATACATAAATATTGTTTGATTTAATTAGTTGAAAGAAAGTCATAATTGATGGAAGAATATTTCTAAATTATTTTGATTCTTGTCTGTATCTCAATATTATCCTGTTAGAGAAAATATCTTAGAATTGAATTACGATGAGTTTTCATGATCAAAAGAAAACTTCTTATCACTTCCAGAGCACAAAAATAAATACTTCGGTAAAATAATTCACGGAGGAGGCCTAAATTATGTCGAATTCCGACATAATCGAATAATCGTTTAATAAAACAAAGTTTTAAAAAACAACAAAGTTACTTTACTATATTAATTAACAATGTGTCGATTAAATACTTCGAGTTTAAATTCAGAAATTGGACTAATGTATAACCGTCTTCACACAATAATGAATCGTTTTTTATTAGTAAGAGCAAAAATTAGGTTACCAGATCAGCAAAAGAATATTTTTTTATAAAACAAGCATTGTGTAACCCTACTATATCATATATAATTGGAAATTAACATGAAATCAATCTGGGAAGCTTTAACTGTGTGGAGTTCCATCCTAGTAAATCGGTGAGAAATAACTTAAACAGTGGAATTTTGTTAAGTTATTTCCCACCCATTTACTAGAAATTAACAGTTAAATATTAAAGACGAAACAATAAATTTTTACCGGAAACGTAATGAATTAGACCACTTATAAGCTAATTTAATGCCCGCAAAGTTCCAGTAATAGTCACCGTAATTTGGTCTCTGTTTTCATCGTGCCATATGAAGAAAACATCTTTAAAAATTTTACATATAATGAAATTACCCGCTTAAATTACTTAAGATTTTATCTATCTTTGAATTCCAAGAATAGTCTGATACCAAATATTACCCGCATGAGTCAATGTGGAAATATGCGAAACAGGATTTCCATTTCATCAACACCGGTAGCGGACTTCATAAAAAAGGAGAAGTCATCTGCAAGAGAGCCTGTAATTTACTGGGAGGAGACCGTCTTCCTGTGGAAGGAATGCCATTGTTGATGACATCATTATAATGACGCCTCTTAAAAGGTTGCTCAGAGTTATAAAATGACACCTAATTTAAATAATACATTCAGGAGCACCCTGCTTGAGAGAAAAACTGTAATTCTAGCCGTTACCAGTGGTTATTCCTTTCCAAGCAAAGCAAACATTAATAAGGTAAACTCTAGAATAACCTACCGTGATATTTTTATATTAATTTTTTTAATTGTATTTATGAAACAGTGACGTTCTTGTTAAAATTGATGTTTTCTCCTTAATGGCAATGAAGATTAATGCAATTTTTACTATTGTTATTATTAATTTTATTGGTTAATTCATTGTGATGTGAATTTTTTCTCATCCATTTTTAATTATTTCAATATATTTAGCAACATAAAAGCAGATTATTTTTTTATTAATTATACGTTATATATTATATATCATGTGATTAGCTGCCACCAGACTTTTGCCTAACTACGGCGAACTTTGTAAATAAATATATGCATAACTTTCATCCATAAATACAAGCTGGGTGTTTCTTACATAAATTGATGCAATAATGCACACAGAAGTTATAAAATTCGAGTTAACAATAAATGAAAATAATACAGCAATATCATCACAGTATTTAACAACCTTACGACTTCGCTGAAATACACACATATAAATATTTCGTCCGATCACGTGAGTATTTTTCGATAACGCCAAAAATATTTACCACATCAAATTCTGCTTTTTCCCCAAAATCACTGCTAACGTCAGATACTTCCGCGATACTAAGAATGAAAGATGCAAGTTCGTTGAACTCGTATACTTTAACTCTTCCTTTTAGCGCGCCATAAAACTATAACGATAAACAAAAAATAAGGGGCAAATAAAACGGTTTTTCATGTAGAAAAAATGAGGCATTGTCTCATTTTTATTTATAAAGTCGACTGCTATACTTAATGATTTCCATTCACAGCCCAGATTGCGTAATGCAGAGCAAACATTCTAATCTTAAAACAGGGAAACGTGATGCTATGATAGTTGCATATGATCTGAAGTTTATAGCATAAAATACGACTATTATATCCATCATATGAACTCTGACATTTGAATGTGCAAGGATACATTCTGCAAAATTATCAATGGGTCATTTATTCTGTTTATTTATTGGAAAAAACTGACAAATTAATGCTGCCTGTTATGTGACTGTTCTCATGGACGACTATGTGTTTATGTTCAACGGGCGAATTCTCTCCGTTACAAAAACAAGAGATAATCACTGTCTCATTATAAAAATAAATAAACTTGAAAACTACGCAAATATCTTCAATAAATTAGATAACATTTTCTAGGATATCTGAGGTTTGCGGATCTATATCCAACAGAAAACCACCAAATTAGTTTATTTGAAGGAACAAAAGTCAGTCTCCTACTAGTAACGACACTTTACTAACTTCATCGACGTTAGTCTTTCGTTTTTGAATTCACCAGTAAGGTTTTTGCAGAAAATTATGGTTTGCACCAAGTGATACCCAAGGAGATTGCAATGTCTCACCATATTTTTCCACCATTATCCTCTCATAATAGGACGTGAAATGACTCAGGATGATACTTACAACTCCCACAATTCAATGGGCGTGATATCTCATGCCAAAAAATGCTCTCACGCTCCCCCTGCCGCACACCAAAAAGCGGCTCGCAAGGTATTAATGTAGATGAAAAAGAGATGGTTTTTCGATTTCCCGTGGACTAATTCTGGAAAGTACGATTTGCTTCTAAAACTCGATTCCGTTACTTCCTACGCGTACACCCAAATGCCTCATGCTTTCTTTCGAAAGTGGTGACCCAAAACATAGGGATTGTCCTGTTGCTACTTTTTCCTTAATCCTTTGGAAACGTTGAGGTTAACGTATCTTGGATATTCCCATTTCCTTATTTTTGAATGTGCCTAGAATTAATTTCTTTCAACAGGAACATGCGGACAACAGGTAAGAACATGAGTTTCCCCCGTGAGACTCATTACTGTACGTGCAGTGATTGTACAAGAGCGTGCATTTTCCCTTTTCAAACAATCGCAGATTTTGACGACTTCTTAGGCCTATTTCCTTCCGCCTTTTTTATTAGAAATTTATACAATTAACTACTGTATGTAATCACGGAGAAACTATTTACATGAATAAACATTAACCCTTTCGATGAAATCACCTTTCCTCTTCCTTATTCTAGCATCCGGATAGGTACTCAGCCTTCCGTAACTTCCTGATTGCTTCTTTGAATCTTTTTCTATTGATGTCACCTTCTCCCTTTGCCCATTGCATTGGTTGGGTAAAGATTTCAGCGTAAAAACTAGAGCTCACGGAAAAGTGCACTTGAGGAAGGAAAAATCTCATGATGAATAGGATTTTTATCCTTCACACATTTGTTATGGAAAATGGCCACCAAAATAAATTTCAATTTCGGAATGTTCACGTTTATATGATTGCTTTGTTGAGTGTTTTGTTTCGATTGATTCTTTTGAGTTTTTTCTTTATATCAATGATAAAAAGTTATGCATCAGTTTCCATGGTTTCAATAATACCAGATTTAGCGTATTTTTGCAGAAACTCACTGAATAATCGCCTTTTAATTTTTAATCTTCATTTTGTAATTGCATTCAAATATTTATTTAATTTCTTATTTAAATAATTGCACATCACCTAATATATTAGATAAGTGAATGGAAACAACGACTTGATGGCACCAAGGCAAAATTCTGCGTATTAATTAAGGTATTTAACTTTTCTATGTTTCTATTTCCGTTATCACAGGAGATTCCCAGTAAATCCCTGATACCTCACAGAATTTTTGGCGCTTCCATATCAAGTTTTTAAATAAAACTAATTAAGTAATCTAAGATGAAAATGCCCTCCTGCGTTCTCGATGACTTATCATAAACTTTTCTTGATTACGAACTTAGGTACGTATTTGAATGAATTATTCGTGTTAAACTAATGTTTAGAGAAATATATCAATAGATAAATTTGATCTACAGGGTTTTTAAAAGTCATGTTATTATTACGGAAAATCACATTTTTTTAATTTCAGATGTGGGCCGTGCTTCAAGTAGAGTTCACATCGAATATTTGTAGACATAAAAAATAAAACTCGATGTATTTAGTAACATTTTCATCTAAGTTTCTATGTACCTACGTAGAAAAATAAAAAAGGTGTGATTTTCCGTAATCATAACAAGACTTTTGAATCATCCTGTATTTAAGACTAAATGCTTTCATAAAATTGTAAAAGTTTACGACAATTATCAATAGGCTTCCAATTGACTTCCATTATACCCAACTAGACTACACTTCATCATTACCCATTCTGATTTTATTTCAAAGTTGATGAACTTCTGCATCGCGAGTCTCTTTGGGAATCTCATTCGGACCAGCCGCATCTCGACCTAAATAAATGTTCAAGGTTCCGCCTCTTCTTCTACTCGTAGCGTTCCTGTTTCTCGCATTTACTAATCGCATCTCTACCTATTTCAGCTCGCGAACTTCACTTTTTTGTCCCTTAAGTATTGGGTTGGGTGCGGGAGTACCAATTAGGCTGATAAAACGACGTCCTCTATTTCATTCAGCTGGAATACTTGCGAGAAGTTTCACCTTGAGAGAGCTATGCCCCTAAGGCCGCATCTGCACGAAAACCCGTCGGAGGGACCGTGCGAAGACGGCGAAGGAAACTGGAAGTAAAAAATTTTCGGCGTGCGCCTTGACCGAGGCCGTAGTGACGCATTTGGAGGAAGCGGAAGACCCGGAGGGCCTACCGGATGACGTCTTCCGCATTGCCGTTTGATAGACTACGTATTTCAAGACGCATACCGGCGGCATAGTTGACCACAATGACTCCTCGAGAGTCATCGATGCTCCACCTTCGTCCAATCAAAGATTTCTAAATTTAGCATTTTACGTAGCAAACTCATCCTCAAAAAACAGTGAGTCTGAGCAGATTACGTATTTAAAGACGTATACCAATGGCATAGATGACCACAATGACTTTTCGAACGTCATCGATGCTCCACCTTCGTCCATTTACAGGTTTATAAATGTATATTACATTAGTTGACCACGATGAATCTTCGAACGTCATCAAACCTCAACCTTCGTCCAATCACAGATTTCTAAATTTAGCACATTGCAAGCCCATCCTCAATGGAACTTGGATATCTTCCTTATGACCTGAAGGTAACATAAAATATTCGAGCTATCCAAAAATTTGAATGAAAGAAGTTTCTTAGAAAAGTTTTAAAACACGCTTCATTACACCTAGAACAAACATGCATACATTTATTTTTAAAAATTTTAGTACTATTTTGTTTTGTTTAATTATTTTATTGAAAATCAAACAATCGTAAGTGAGAGAAAATAAAACGATAAAGCAAATTAAATAGTAACTGTTGCAACGTTAATTACTGTGTACTTCTGTAGTTAATACACTCACTCACTTGACCTTCAGATAAGACAAGGTAGGTATATATTTTCGTCGTAGTTCAACCGCTTTAGCATATATCGGTCCGACAAGACGACCACCAAACTGTCAATGCCCTGTGAATTTAGTTTAGATCAGCGACCATCATCTGGACGGTAATACTATATAGCATATATGAAATTATGTTCTATTTATAATTTCTAGAATGAACAGATTTTATATCCTTGCATCTGTCTTGCGATTGCAGCAAACGTTTAGATTTAGATATATGCCCTGCAAGCCGCCAGAGGCGTACGGCGTTCGAACATATTATTTTTTTATCCGTCCTATCCCCTGGATTTTGGGGGCTTTTTAATGATTTAACTATCATCTTATCTGTGGAAATATATGGAAGATAAATTTTGAAAAACTTTATTTACCGTTTCTCAAAAATGCTGGAAATTTCTTACTAGCTTCCTCGACTTCAGTCTTTCAGTAAAATGTATGATTCTAGTAGATTCAATTACTGGAAAATGGATTAACTTAAATCATCATGACTTTCAATCGCATTTAACGTCGCTTGTCTGTTTTTGGAAAGTTTGTGTCGTGGAATTGCTTAATCTTGGTCATTAAAAGTTCGAATTAACCTAAACAAAATTAGCAATAACCACTAATTTTTAGATTGGTTTGATAAAAAATGCTACAAACTAAAGAAACAGTTCAATTTATAGACGATTTCTAATAATAGAAGTGTTTACAATCTAAGTTCCACTTTATTATGAATACAACCGGTCTATTTTAATCGGATATCACGCCGAACAGTGTAAATAGTCAATGCATTCTTACACGTGCCTAATACCACGTTGTGGACCAAACTGGACAGGAAGATAAGTCTCTCCTTCCTGAGAAATGCTAATGTGGCCTCGCTCAAGGCCGCGAGATTCGCACGAACCAACACATGAAGAACTCTGATAACTTAGACCTCATCGCAAGTCTCATAGGAAGCAATGAATTGCACTCTTATGAGAAACGGTGAATACACAATACAGGAAATTAATACCTTGCGAACGGTTATTCCCCAACTTTGAGAAGAGACTGAAGTGCTCCGTGTATTTTGGAGGAGAGACTTCGCACAATCCTTGACAACTTCTTAAGTATGAATTCAAGGGCAGATATTAGAGCCAACGTTAAACAATGCTGAGACGCAGTGGATACGACTAACCGTGGAAGACGGCTAAACTAAAAAAATACGGCGGGAAAGGATTAACAGCGTATGAAAACATAACGAATTGTAAAACACAATTAAAATGTAGGCAACTCTACAATGATGCGTGTGAGCAGCTATTTTAGAAAGACGATTTTTATGTTTAGCTGTTTGGTAGTGAGACGCCCAAGACCGCATCAAAATCTTTCTTAGATAACTATGATCAATGAAAAAGAATGAAGGAGACACGGCTGTTGGTATATCAATAATAAAATAGAAAACTCACCTAAGCCGTATTATTTATCTCAGTCAATTACGGCTTAGTTGAGTTTTCTGTTTTATTATTGATAAGATAACTATGATGATAACGATGATAACAACCAGATTTTTGCAGAAATCCTGCATCTTGAATTTGTACCTGAATATTGATGCAAACCTATGATTGTTACCTTGTGGAGTGGTTTAATAAAATCATGATTTAACTTAAAGCAATTTAAGATCTGCATTACATGCGTAAGTTCTGTAGGGTGTACAGTTCACAGTAAGCTCAGTAAGCTACCTTTCTTCATTAATACTCGTAGGCTGCATACGATGTCAAAACACAGAAATAACTCCAAAAGCTGTGACAAACAGTGGTTTAACGTTGCAACGTTAAGCTCTTCCATATTCAGCAAAGGAACCACACCAAAAGTAAGTCTTCAAGAATCGAATAAGCAATATGGTAAGTAAGTAATTTTAATTTTATTTATTACGGCTTTTGGGAGTTATTTCAGTGTTTTGACAATATTCTAACAGTCGTACCTCTTCTTTCTACATATGGTAGGGGACATACGTTATTCACTGGCTATAATAAACCACAAGGCCGCATCTGAATAGCATATTGCATGCATTCAAATATCGAAATAGTAGAGAAACATATTTAACCATCAATTAAACCAATGCAGAATATTTTCCATTACATTTTCACTTGAATTTAAAAACGAGGTTGAGAAAATAATTTTAAATGCATGCATTTACCTCAGTAAATGAGGATAAGGCCACAGGTTCCCTACTACCTCTCCTATAAATATTAGCAAAATAATAAATTTCAAGTGTTGGAGCACCTGAATGGAAAGAGACTTGGATTCGAGTCCCCGCCATGTCAACATTTTCTCACTTCTGTTTCTCCTTGGGGAAAATACTAAGTTTCTATATTGATTTAAGGGTGCAGATAGCGGGACACGTGTCTAAAAAGAAGAAACCGCCGCCGAGAATATTTCTCTCGAGTGACGGAAGCAGTTATGTTGGAGGAAGTTTAGTAGCTCTCAGAGACCATTTCAAAATAGAAGGTTACGACGCGACGTTTGCCTTCATATTCCCTCTTCACCGGTGGAAGCAAGCTATTCGCCGTTTTTTGCTTTCAAGACTTTATAATCTTTTTGATGATTTATTTTAACTTTTTTCCCATGCAAATTCACATTCCATTGCGTTTTGGTCATGTGAACTGCAGATTTCGAGTCTGCATCCATTGGGTCATGGATATAGTGACATTGTTTGTTGCCCTTGGAAGGGGAGATATTGGCACCCCAAGACGATAAACTTGTGACTTCTGGCAGATTAATTATATAACTATACATTATTACTTCTTTAAAGTTTCATTTTTCTAGCTTATTCGAAGTAAACATGCTCATTGCGTCTTTGAAATATACGATTTTAGCAGAGACATATCCTGTAGATAATATGAAAGCTAGAAAGTCCTCTGGTTCATAGGTGACCGTAAATAATTTTTCGTTCATTTCAGTTCACTAAATGAACGCCCTCCAGTTGAAATCAATGTGAAAAATGTTAAAATTAGCACTAATGTTTCAACATCTGAACGTGGGATCTGAACGTAAACTATCACATTAGTGAAAAAAGTCGAAAATATTTTTCTGCGTCATTTTCTCACCAACTTCATAGGAAAACTTTTACTAAACCACATGGCATTATGGCATTATAAAGATGGAACATGGTTTTTTAACATCGCTACAACATCAATTATGTAATTAATAATTACCACGAAGTTACGCCAGATTCTGTGTGATTTAAGTTTCCCACTTTTTACCGAAGAAAAGGGTTTCTTTGAATTGTGAATTACTTCGATAAACTTTTGCTGACCGTTAGCAGCTGTTTCTAGTGGGCCTTATTATTTCTTTTATAGATCACACATCAAAAGTCTAAATATCAGTATGAATGACATAACCAGATATAAACCGTATCGATAGTTACATTTCAAGATGAATAATGGCCTTGCGTACTGAATCATAAGAGTCATTTCCGCTTCCGATTTTGATGACTCCACAGTTTCCACCTTGTCACGTAATTTCTTTTATCTTCCTCTTATTCCTCAGCTTGGCATATATTCATTCTTCCTCTAAAAATACGACCCCTTATACATTTCCAATTGTGGCTGTAAAACTTGTATATCTGCTCTTAAGATTCAGAATATACGAATAACTTAATTACATCAGTATTAAGCTGAAGAGTTTAGCGGTGCGGTTGATAATCCATTGGCGGTCATTCCAAAATACCCAACGAAGTATAAACTCCACGAAAGTCTGTTTTATCGAAACTTTTTCCTTGAATTCATATTTATCCTTCAATTTTAATTACTTTCGATAAATTTTACTCACTTACTTTACAGATTGCTACTATCGTCTCGTAATGCCACATCATGTTTCGCGCAGTACAAACATCGTTATATTTAGCTTTCTATACATAAATTTATGAAAAAACACTTGTACAAATTCCACAAAGTTACAAAATATATATACGTTAACTAGCTTCGGCAAAGCCTATGCCATCCTCAGAACTGCGCTGTTCAGCAGCAGCTCTTCAGAACTGAACAGCGCAGTTCTGAGGATGGCATAGGCTTTGCCGAAACTAGTTAACGTATATATTTTTTGTAACTTTGTGGAATATATATAAGTGTTTTTTCATAAATTTGTGTATTATGAAGTTCCACCAAATATCTCCATCTCTCCATCAAATTCTATCTTTCTATACATGTCTCTACACACAAGGAGAATCCCAAGAAAGAATTAAGAAGAAAAAGAAGAATCCCAAGAAAGAATAAAATATTTATAATGATCCATAATATCTCAAATCTGCAAGATATATCAATAAAGAATGTTTATATGCCCATGGAGATTTTGAAGGAAGAAAATTTACATTTTATATTTTAGGGATAGTTGAAATTGATTAATAAAAATAAGTATGTACATGTTTAGTACGTTAAGAACTCTCTATCTCTTTGATAAATAATATCCGAATCATCCATCAATTCCTCTTACATGAATTAAATGTTATATATTTTCTAGAATACCTAATAAACAATACTTTTCCAGGAAATTTTCATTTCGATTTAATATTGATAAAATATTTAGCCCTCTACGATATTACGACTATTCCACCTGCTTGGAAAACCGGGCAGGTGCAATGGGCATTGCTTTGCGTTGGGAAAATGTGGATAAAGGTTTTAATACGTTCCGAATTTTAAGCTTCCCAGATTGATTTAATTTAAAACACACATAATCTTTTTGACAGCTAACAATAGAATAAATATCCAATATAGCTAACACAATGAAGCAACAATTAAAACAAGCTTACCATCACAATAACCAAAAAAAATCGCGAATCGGACAAATTCATTATGCGTAATTACAAAATTCCTTTCATTTCTAACACACCTCAGTCATTCTGGGATGACGGGAATTAGCCTGAGACTCATTTCAATGGCAATATTCGGTGATATTGCTTTGTGGAATGAGAAGCTCTAATTTTCAAACATTCTGACGCGGGTCGTAATCCGCAAAAACATTTTAGTTCTTTCAAATTAACAGGGCTTAAAAAGCTGTTTGTGACCAAAGCGAAATATCGGGAGAATCGAAAGTTTGTTTTCCCCGGAACATCTCAACATAAGAAACGACGGTAAACAAACGGGACGTTGTAATTTCCCTTTCCCATCGATCCCATTCACCTCGGAGAATATGACAGTTAGCAACTATTTTCGGATCCTTAATCTTTTTGCGGCTGGACTCAAAACCAGTTTGATTTAATTTTCTTCGGAAAGTGGAGCGTATTAGTGAACGGGTTCTGGGAAAGACCAGCGAAGATTAGAGGGCGGAGAAACGTCTTGGAGCCTGCACTCGCTTTTCTCGGAGAAACCGATGACGTCACTTTCCATGAGTAGAAGCTTTTGTTTGTGAAACAGTCGGCGCTTTTTTATTCGGGAGCGCGTTTAGATCGGTTCCGTGGATTTCGCCGAAGAAAGACGCTTTCTCTCGGCGAATCAGTTCGACAAAAGAGGTAATTAGATGAGTCGTGGGCATCCGCGGTGGACTTCCAAAGAATAGTGACGAGTAGACTGGTTAGTCTGGTTAACGGCGAGCTCGATTTTCTTAGCAAAGACTTCGACTCGTCTCGGAAACAATGGAATATAAATGGAGTCTAAGATCCCGAAAAGGGAAGTTGGGTCTTGGACTGCGAGAACAGAAGAACAGTAAAATTCACTTTGCTATTGAGACTGTGTTTCCACAGCAGAGCCCGTCGGATTTTTTAGAAGCAGAGCAACAGGAAAACCAGAAAGAGAAGTGAATACCAGAGAATCTAAAACAAACAATCGAAGGGTTACGATTCTTCGAAAGACGTTAAAGTTTAGTCTCGAAGAAAGGGAACGTCAAAAAACGCCAAAGCCGTATTTTTTTCCTTGGAGGTTTCACCAAGCTTTAAATGACTATTTGAGAAGGAAATCCATTAAAATATGGTGATGCGCAAATATTAACCAAGGATTTAAAGCAGATAGGATCGAATGTGTTATTTTTCTCAGGTTTTTGAGATTGAGATTTCCCATAAATCATTTTTTAAACTTGATTTATGGGAAACAGCCTTACGAGAGACAATTGACTTGAGTGTGATTATTAATTTGCTTATATATTAAAAAATAATCAAAATACAGCACGGGGACGATTTCAGTTGACGATGAACAATAGTAAAAAGTAAGATCGTTAAATAATGATATAAAATATAAAGTGATAAATATTTTGTATGTACTATTATCTCTGTTTTTTTCAATATTTTCAAGGTTACAATCATACGTAACGATATGGTACTTATTTCTCAGATTTCCGGAATATCTAAATCTATTCTAGTAAAGTAAATAATTTTCCAAGGCAAAATATTCTATACGGAAAAAGAAATATATCTTATATTCTCAAACAACAATCTGAAGATCTATGGAAAATATAAGATTTAAAGAGTGTTTAAATCTTTAACAATATCAGGTCACAAATACTCCCTTACTTTATTTTATACTTATGTATCAGATTTATGTATTTAAATTTCATCGTCGAGAAACTACCTATAGTTTTAGTGTTAAATAAAGTTTTCAATGACAACTAGAATTATAAAAAACCTTATCATGACCCATGTAGACCCTTGAAATTGGAAAATATCCTTGGTTAGAACTCTGCAGGTTCTTTCTGGTTTTACCGCAGGAACGCTGGCGAAATTATTGTCACAAAGAAAGAGCACAGTTGTGAAACCCAAAACCAGATGCAGAGTTCAAGAAACCAGCGCCGCGTAAACCTACTCACCAACATCCTTGGTCTGAGGTTGAAATCGAACGCAGTTTTAAGAAACGACGCACAGTAGGCTGGAATAGAAAAAAGACGGCCAAAAATACGACTGTTTTTTCAGTGCAGACATAGAAACTTCGCATTGTCATTCTCGAGAAAATCTCCATCGAATATGCACACATATCAGCATATGCAATTTATTTACATTGATAATTTACCTGAGTATTCAAATAAAAGATAAGATAATATTTGACCAAATTTTGCGAAAATTTCTTGCCACCGATTAGCTTCTCAGCTATCTTAGCTTCAAGCTGATACTTAATCCACATGAGTAAAATCAACGAGTAAATATGATTCTATTTGATAAAATTATTTTTAATTCTTCGTAGTGCTTGACTTGAATGATTACAGTTTAATTTTTACATACTATATATACAGGGACGGATCCAGGGGGGTGGTCCTGGGGGTCCGGACCCCCCCCCGAAATATCACTTGTTCCTATTTTTCTAAAATGAAACTCAAAGAACGCAAATAAACACACAATTTAATAAGCAATCACTAGCAAAAATATTCGAATTTGTCTAACACAATTCTAACGTCACGTTTTGTGAAAGCCGAAATGTCTTTTATTTTTAAATTTTTTGATCGGACCCCCCCCAAAATTTTTCTCTAGATCCGTTCCTGTATATATAACAAAGTGGTGTATCTTGTTTTAGAGCAAACTTTCATCAAAAGAGATGAAAACAGTAGAAATGGACGAAGATATGCCACGGGATTACTTATATCAGGATATTCTTTGAAGTTTTTCGAAGTGAAAACAAAACTCCGTGACGTTTTATTTCACGGACTACCATTGTAAGTTCAAAATATTGCGACTCGTATGAGGGTGAACAAGAAATGGCAGTTCAAAATAGGTCTCATTTTCTTAGAACGAACGATAAGATAAAGCGGTTTTCGGAAACACATAATGTCCAATAATCGTTGCATTCCGGGCTAAAAGCGATAAGTCCGTTTACGAAGGCTTCTCAAAGAACCTTTCATACTCATCGGTCAACCGTAAACACTTCCCAGAGGAGGCCTTGCTTTGGGCTCTTTCGGAAGTCTATCGACAAATTGCAAACGAATGTGTGATTATTCTCAAATATTCTGATTAATTTTCAACGTGAGTTTTCCACAGACCTTCAAGTTTTTGTTTGAGAGTATAAATTTACATTTCCATATGTACATTTTTTATCGCTGGATGATGATAAATTTAACAAGGATACATTCAGGGATTCCGTAAACGTAGACAGAGGGTTCCTTACGTCGTAACCTAGAAAATGTTGAAAAATCAGAGATAAATAATACATCTCAGTCGACCTACTTGTAAGAAAAATACTTTGTTTAGTAAACGACGAATGTAACAAATCATAAGACTATTCTATCAAACGCTTTGAAAGCTGAAGTAAGACAAGGATGCTGTGCGATTTCATTTGAATACTTATCTTATGGGTTATCAAACCAACATTTATCATTATAATACAAATATTACTCCTATCGTCTTACCTTGAGACTCCTTAAAAGATAGGTATATTTTGGTATTATATATAGGTATTATTTCGATAATTAAAAGCTATTTTAGCACCCAAGAGCTAAATTATAGCTCCAAAAAGGATAAATGCTCAATTTTAAAAATATTAACTACACGTAATTACCCCAGTTCTCCATTTATTGGCGATTTTGAATCATTTCGAATGCAAATACTCAAAAAGCGATTTTTGATGGAAATTCAGAGAAACAGATGAACATTTTTAAAAGTCTTCGACAGTAAGAAAATTTCATCAGTATCGAAAGTCGTTATGCTTGAAAATAGATATATAATAATGAAAATAATTCCACGAAAACTAGTTGTAAACGAATTTATTCCTTATCCAAAACAGAAGAGCATTCACCAGTTTATTTTCTAATCCATTTTTCGAAATGGTTAGCCATCATCACAATTTCTATAAAGTTGCGCTGAATATTTTTTTCAAATATTAATTGCAATTTATGACAATTAAAGAAAAATAAAAAGGTTAACTCCACAAAAATTTTTTTTTTACTTAAACTGCACAACCGGTTTTTACTCGATTGGCGTAGTAGAGACGTTCCACCAGATAACACCGGAATATGTTAAGTTAAGAGTTTTCATTTGAATCTCATAACGAAGTTTGATGGATTTACAAGCAAAATGCGTAGAATGAAAACTATTATAATTTTTTGAATAATCTTATATACATAATATTTCATTAAGTCACTGTTTCTGAAAAAGTCGAAATTTTTACACTTCCTGAGAAACGAATTCGCATTGTGTATCACTGTGAACCGGATGTAAGATAGAAGTGATGATTATCCTTCACAAGAAGACGTGTGAAGATTAGAAGCATTTATGTAACACTTAATCAGCCAACTATGATGACAAGCTCGTATTATAATGCAAAAGGATAGATTTCAAGTTATGATCCGCGTGAGAGGCTATGGTAAACTTATCATTAATTGGTATTCAATTGTCAGAGCACGTGTAAGTTTGCGATTGGTTTTCATGGCCTAACGACGACACCCCCCCATTCCTCATTTAAAATGGATAACTGCGCGGCTTCCAGTGAATACCTAATGGAAAGTTGACAAAGACAAATAGTTTGAGAAACATACGCGGTGTCCTCCAGGGGGAATCTTGAATTGAACGGCAGAACAAAATCGGCTCATAGAATTGACTTTAATGTAAAAATTTTCCCAGACTTCAACATTTCATTGGGTTTTTATCGTTGAATCACCTTGGGAATAAAGGAAAGAGTGTACTCAAAATAGATTTTTGGTAAATGAACGTCAAAGTTTCTCTTGATGTAGATGGATGTTCTGTGTGTGCAGATAGTTGTGGGTGAAAGTTTGACCTTAAAAGTCTATTATGGTGTTCTTCGGGCATAAGCTAATAAGAATGAGCTGATGATAAAAATGAATAATAATGAGAATGGTAAAGGTGTAATATATGTGTTTATACAACTCAATATAACTGTAGCAAGAGAAAAATTCCGTAAATTTGCACACTAAATAGTGGTGTGGTAGTACTAGTGCGGAAATTTACGGAGTTTTTCTCTTTCTATAGTTAAAACGTCGTTCCACGCAGTTCGGCCTGAGATGACTGAATTTATGCAACCAAATATGTTGAAGGCGTTACTTCATGGAAGGCCATAGTAATAATTGTAGTAATTACTCGTATACTTCCACTCTTTATCATTATTTAGTATAAATGGAAGATTCGGTCTGGTAACTTTGCCTAATGATGCTAGTTCGCTAGCGAAACATGTCGCTAGAATAATATCTGTATAAGTGTACGAGTAATATCCATCATTATTATTCTTCATGAAGGAAAAGTACCACTAAGTCGAGGTGGAACTATTAGATTCTAAGATTATGTCTTACATTTTATAATGTATGTCAACACTGATGTACAGTACAATATGGTTTGCACAGGATACGGTCTTGCTGTAAAGAATTTTCAATGCAAATGATAGTAAAAATTTCAACTGTAAGAATGAATGGAAAGGTAAGAGTTTCAAGCCTCAGAGAAACTAAAAAAAATCATTAAATGGGTCAGCGTTGGGAGAGAAAAAGAATTTAAGCCGCTGCGCAAGCCATCCCACTCTAACATGACCTTTACGAAAGGATGTTGTAAATGTTTTTGGTCGCCACTACTTTTCCTCATTCATGATGTACGAGGTGTATTCAAAATTCCAGGGAATTTTCGTTTTTTGGAGATAATTTTATTTATTCGTCTGCAGCAATGTAATCCCTTTCAAAATTGCTCCCATTAAATATTATACACTTATGCTAGCGCTTTTCCCAATCGCCGAAACGTTTCCGAAACTCGTTCTTTGGGATAGCCCTCTCATCGATGCGTTTTAATCTCGTCTATGTTTGCAAAACAAAGGCCCTTTCAGGTTCTCTTTATTTTTAGGAACAGAAAAAGTCACAAAGAGCCATTTCTGGTAAACATAGAGGATGAGGCATCATTACAGTGTTGTTTTTGGCCAAAAAAATCACGAACAAGCAATACGGACGTTTTTCTCTGATCACTTTACGCAAACGGCTTTGAAATTGTAAGTAGTACTCCTTTTCAACAGTATGACTATTTGTAATACTTTTTATTTTCCATTGTTTTCCCACGTTTTCAATTGTTTAAAATGGCGCTGGGACGTCCAGTACGCTCATCGGTTTTAAACTAAGGCGGAAAAAACACGGCCATCTTAGAAATGCTTATACAATTCGTAATCCTTGCTCTACCATAACATACACAACAAAAGCAATGATTCACATTTCTAAAACTGTGCTGCACTTTATTACATTTTTATAGTAAAATTCAATACAAATTCTTTGATCCATTTTCAAAATCTCTGATCCTAGGTAAACACATGTAACCTTTTTGGCAGCTATCAATAGACTAAATATCGAATACGGCTAACACGGCATAGCAACTTTTCAGGCAAGTTTACCATATCAATGAAAAAATCGCACGAATCAGACAAAATTACAAACTTCCCGTAATTTTTTTAACACACCAGATATGTGAGCGCGAAGTAGTAAGATTTCGCTTCGCAGAGAAACCACGCGCACGGACGTTTCATCAAAGCAACCGCAATAGATGATAACCGCCGCAAAATTTGAATACTTATCCTGTAGATTTATCTTACTGATTGAGAAATTGATTGCCTGTAAATTGCCTTACGTCATCAGACATCAGACAGAAGAACAAACGATACGTTTATTCTTCCGTAAACATTAAATTCTAAGCCGCTTAGTTTCTCCGAAGAAAATTGTTTACGCTGAGTTGACGTCATGTAGGAAGAGCCTGAGGTGCAAGATCTCAAGAGCCAATGAACCCCAACGAATAGCTTTCTCCGAGTACCATCTCCTCGCTGATTAGCGGCGGACGAAACTAAGGATATTTTAATCTTTCCATATTTCATAGCTAAAATTCGCCTCTATTCATATCACCGTGCAAATTTGGATAAATGGTAATATAGAACATCTTCGTCAGTAGTCGCCGAAAAAACACTGAACTCTTATGAAAATAAACTTTAATCTCGATGGCCCCAGTTAATTTTAAATCTTTTAATAGTAGAAGAAGTCGAGGAGTGAAATTTTTGAGAAATAACTTATTCGGGATAGCTCAATTGGTGGAGCAACTAATTACAACTGGAAGATCTCGGTTCCAATTAACATCTCATCAGACATTTTTCATCCCCGTTCCTCCCCAATTTTCATAGAAGAACGAAATATCCTTATTCTCTTTTCTTTGCGTAAAGTAATTTTTCTGAGTCTCTGTCTCAATTCTTTAAAACTCAACCAAATAATGTATTCCAAATTCCGAAACAACCTTGATCGCAAGCATTCAACCGGTATGTGAATTATTGATTTTGAAACGAACACTGCCTCTCTCCCAAGAAACTTTCACCTTTTAAGAAGTGACATGTCGAATCTCTGAAGACGTCTTTCTATTTACTTTTGGACTGCGGACAACATCCATATTCATAACAACTACTTATTCTACAATTAAATCACCGGTTACATCAATAAAGGAATTTCATCCAAAGGATTCGTTTGGCCTCATTGATAATTTTGGCCTCGCTTTCCTATTTTGACTGTTTTTTACTATTATTCTGCTTAAGATCAACGATTTTCTCTCTCAATTTAAATTGATAAGTATGTACGATCAGATAAGTACTCTCAATGATTATTGACAGAGGATAGGATATGAGGATATTGTTTTTTTCTTAGGATTAATTTTTACCCTATCGTGATTATTCATTTATCATATCTCGTGATTAATTATTTTTTGTTATTCTGATAACTCATCCATTTATATATTTACTTTGCTGATATTTATTTTTTACTGTGTTTTCGCGTTTTCTCACCCCCTTCTCATTAGGTATTTTCCTGTAACACGGGTTTTTTTGTCAACCTTCAGTTTTAAAGATTTTTTCCTACACTCAACTCTCTTTTTGTTTTTATGTCTAGCAGCACACACTATATCGGCATGTGAGGTTAGGTGGTAGAGAGGCCCACATGGGGCTAACCTCGCAATTAAAGAGTTAATCTGTCACAAAATTCACGATCTATAATTCCTTTGCCTCCGTTTAACAACACATTCACGTTCCGTTAATATTAGCGAAGGAGCTATCGGAAACATCAGAAAATACCACTTCAAATCGGAAAGATCTCTAGCCAAGCGAGGATTACCGTTGATACCAACACAGAATGCCAAGTACTCGAGGCGTTCGAGACACGCGCTCTTTAACTTCGGCCCTAAAGCACCTCGAGCCTACCAAAAGGAGTAACGGTACGTAGGGCCCGCATGGCACGCTCCCGAACTCTCTCCGACACCATGACGTCATCTTAAGATACAGCAACCTCATCTGCAACTGCAAAACGAAGACGTCCAAGCTCGACCCGTGACCGGCTTCGGAATTTCTCGGAATTCCCTCGCGAAATAGGCTATTACGTATATTTAGATACGCCTCGCAACTTGTTCCGATGTTTATTTGGTTTACAGTGTTCGCGCATGCGCGCTGAGGAATGTGGTCCGCGCGTCCGCCGACGAACTAGTCATTCACGCGTCCGCTTCGGTAGTGTAAGGTGCGGAGAGAAAAAGGCGAGCGATGGGCAAACTTGGTGTAGCATTGCTATGCCTTATCGCCGTATCGGCGTCTGTGCTCGGCAATTCTACGGTCTCCCCTGTGAAAGAAGCGCCATGCGAAGAAGACCTGAGTGTTCCCATGTATTACGCGCGCGCTTTTCCCAACGGAACCGTTTGGGATCCCGTGGATGGAACCTTATACCCTCCTGGAACTTATTGGAAGGACTTCAGCGAAGACCCTCACGTACCGTGGAAATACCGGGGATGTCCCTGCAAACTTTCATCGCCATGCATTAGAAAGTGCTGCCTAAAAGGAGAAGATATGACGAGGAAGGGTATGTGTGTGCCCTCGGATGTGTATCTCCCGTTCAAGCCCAACGTTACCGACGATGAAGGTAACGTGGTGAAAGATTGGAACTTCGGCCTTTTGTATGGACTCCCCTGCAGAGGGAAGGTATTGCTAGACCCTTCGAAGTACGCAGACGATGTGTCTTTCATACATGCTTCTGATGGTCGCCTCGCCTTGCCCCTAAAGAACAACAGAGTTGTGGATGCCTCGGATTTTTGTGTGGATTACGTTGAGGAAGCTGGAGATTATTTGGTTAAAGTGTGCGACCGGGCGAGTCCTCTTCCATCAACTTCGCCGATGACCATGGATTGGATTGCCTATGTCTGCTCCGTGGCGATGTTGCTGTCGACATTGTTCCTGCTGGCTACTTTCTTTGTGTATGCCCTTATTCCAGAACTCAGAAATATCCATGGAAAATCCCTCATGTGTCACGTTAGCAGTCTCGTGATGGGTTACGTTTTTCTGTCATTGGTTCAACTAGCTGGAGAAAAGTTGGCTATCAACAATTGCATCGGCTCAGGTTAGTATACGTGCCGCTCGAATGTGGGATTCTACGTTTGAAGTGGTTGTCCCTGAGTGAAAGAATGTAAACAACGTGGAGGACAGTGTGATTTTTGGTGCCGCAACCTATGGGAGTGCTCGGGCATCAAAATAATGCGACTCCTTTAGTGAGAGGTTATATTTATATCGGTCGAGTGTCTAGGCGAAGTCTATGCTCAAAAATAGCACTACAAGCCTCATTGCCAGGACAATAATACTGGACCCTAAAGAGAAGAGTTAGGTTGTAAACATTACTTGGCATTGTTTCGCATTTCGAATTGCGTTGAACACTTTTTGATTGCGTATCATCTTTTGTCGCTTTTCGTTTCAACGTAAGAAGTGAATAAATAACAGCTTTATTGATGAACGTATCTTTGCCGATGACGTGTATTAATTTTATTGTTTTAGAGTTCGTGTAGCATCCAAGTACTGGTTAATTCTTTAAATAATGCTTTTCAAGGATTAGTATTATTTTTTCTTTACCTTTTGAAACATGTCTCCTCTCTTATTCAAAATAATTTAATTGATTAAACTATTAAAATACTGCATATTTATGCTATTGAGTTGACAACTAACAAGTATTTGTAGTAATATATATTAATTGACAGCTATGCCTTATTTTTAATATTTTGGTTTAAAATTCAAATTCTTTTCTAGTTAAATAGTTTTTAGACCACAAGAGACACATTTGGTTTGAAACTAATATTCTGAAATTTTGGGAAATCTTTTGAGAGCTTTACAATTTTTTCATTTCATTTCGAATGAAAGGCATTAGGAATCATATTTACTATACTAGGAGATGAAGGAAAATTACAAAATATTTTTTTTCAAAATCAGTAATTTTTTGTCATTCCTTTCTTACAGCCTTTGTGATTCAATTTTCCTTCCTTGCTACCTTCTTCTGGACCAACATCATGTGCATTGACATTTATCTCAAGTTCAGGTGAGTGTTTTACTTTTCCCCCATAAAGTCCTGCCAAAATTCATTGACTTTAAATGTAGAGCCCTTTTTATTTTTTTGTGTATACCATTGCATAGTAAGTTCTGAGTTAGATGTATGTATTAATTCATTCTTTTACTATCCTTTTTTCCAATCAGGGGGTTTAGGAACTCAGCTCTTTCATCTAGGGAAGCAGAGGACAGGAGATTCTTGTTTTACTCACTTTACGCATGGGGTACTCCTTTTGTGATTCTTATGGTTACGCTGTACATGGATTTTGCTCCAGGAATTTCAGAAGATTACCTCAAACCTGGATTTGGGAGGCAAAAAAGATGCTGGTTTCAAAGTAAGTGTTTAATTCCTTGGTTTACCAGAAGTATGGGGCATTAAATTATTTTTTGTCCATGGTCCTAGTGATAAACAAGATTTGTTTTATCATAATTTTTCTCTTTATTAGGGATGGTTCAATCACTAACTACTGTATTTCCCTGAAAATAAGACCTAATATGATTTTTCTGGATGTTTCATACAAAAGCCCAGAATAGAAGTCCTAATTGACATTGTCAGCCAGACAGATTTTGTTTGTCTGTTAACACCTGCAACAGACTTATTGAATTATAAAGTAATGAATCTATCAATGAATATGAATAATTTTATGGGCATTATTGCTTTAAATCATATGTAAATGATTACTTATTACTGTTGTAGCATAGAGAAAACAAATGATGAATATGACAGATTGAGGTGTTACAATGATTTTTGTGTACAGAAAAACTTAAATTAATTCAACTCAGGTGGTAAAAACAATAAGACCCCTGAAAATCCTTAGGCATCTTTAGGAATAAAAATTAATGTAAGACCTGTTCTTACCTTAAGGTAAGATTCTACCTTTGCAATTATTCTATGCTGACAAGAGATTTCATGAAATTTTGGAAGTAAAATTTGCAGGATTTCCTTTGCATCTTTTGAATCAAATATTCATTTGTATAACTAGTATGAAAGTGTAGGCAATTTAATTGTAGTTGCTGTATCTTAGCTTTAATAAATCAAATTCGATGAATTCTGATAAATTGCTGCTTTTTTATGTTGTTTTGTGCTAATACAGTGCTTGGAAAATAAAATCACTCTTCTTCAAATGTTTATTTTTGTAGTAATTTATCCAAAATATTATTTTATATTGTCTAGGATCTATCAATTTTGTGAGGTTTTACACATTTTTTGTATAGCTAGACATTAAATCAAGATTTGAAATCCAAAGTTGTTAATCGGCATTGAGTGACTTTACCAATTTAAGAAAGCATATTGGTTTATTTTTAATACACGTTTGAGTTAACCACATTATTTGCTTGTATAATAAACATTTTAGGACATTTAGCGCAACCGATTTTAAGCTATAATTTTTCTGTAAGATTTTGAATCAGAAAAACATTTCCAAACTTGTACATGGGAGCTGAACTCACAGATTCATAAGTATTTTGTAATTCACATCTAAATATTTTCACAGAATTATAAAGTTTTAGATATAAATTTAGAATAAATTTTTAGTTTTGAGCCATTACAGGAAACTAGAGAGTAAAACTTTCTTCTTTCTCATTTGCAGGTAAGATGGCTACATTGGCGTACTTCTATGGACCTGTTGCTGTGATTTTGGTGTGTAACATTGTGCTGTTCATAATCACTGCCTTAAAAATAGCTCAGATAAACAGAGATACAGCCATACTGATGGATGGGGAAAGTAGGAGACATGATGATATTCAAGACAGCAACAAACAAAGGTTGGTCCTTGTCTTATTTGGAATGTTTCCAGCTAAATCATTGTCATTGCTAAATTGAAACAGTTCCTCTTTGTTTAACTTTTAATTTTGTACGAAGATGATTGGAGGTTTATCTAAATACTTTGAGAGAACATTTCTTCTTTCTTGTGAAAATGTGGTTTGGCTAACTAATGCAAATGCAAGAAAAATCAAGGCTACTATTTTTATTTCGTTTTGAAATCTCATAAAAGTGTGTATCAGTAATACATTCCATTTTTTAAACACAGCAAAGCACTTCATCATCCTGTTCTTTATTGCAGGTTCTATATCTACTTGAAATTATTCATTGTGATGGGTGTCAACTGGATGACAGAAGTGATATCCTGGGCAATTGGTGGTCCATGGTATTTGTGGTTCCTGACCGACATTGGAAACACTCTCCAGGGATTCTTCATCTTCCTCATTTTGGTTTGGAAGGATAGAATTCGGCGCTTACTCTTGCAGAAATTGAGACCTCACCCTGCAGTAACCAATCGCAGACAAGGGGAGCCCATAAAAACATTATGGTATTCTGTGTACTTGGAGAAGGTATCTTCCGATACATAAATTCATAATTTGAATTCTAGACATTTGCCCTATTTATTTAAACATTGGAGGATCACCGACTGGTTTGCTAGTGCCTTTGGTGCAGTATTAATCTCTTGGGAATGTATTAGCAGAAGACCTTGTGATGTTAAGTGGTGCATACTCACTTAGTGATACAGTTGAATAGTGTATGAAGTGGTGAATGAGGGGACATGGAACGTTAAACCATTATGTTGGTTTGATGTTATTGAGTTATCAGCAGCTAGGATGATGACCAAAAAAACTGAGTTTCACTCAGGGATTTCTTTATGAATACTCAATCTCTTGGTGCAACTGCTTTGTGAAATACGAACATGGATATATCCGTGTAAATGCCTAGCTAATCTGCAGTTTTTCGTAGGTTGAGTTTGCTTTATGAACAACATCTTTGAGGCTGCTAATCAAAAGGTGTTAGTGGAAGTTTTTAAAGACTACAGTTCCATCCATTTTCAGTGTGTGTGTGAATGAAGAAATAGATCTGATAATGAATGAGATTCATGGAATCTGCATATGAAATTTGCGTGTTGATTTTATGCCTATTACAAAAATTTTGATATGTAACATTTTTTTACCAATTTTATCATCATTAAACTTTTTTTACGGTGAAATTTTCATTGTTGAGTTCTAACTGGTTTACATTTTCCTCTGTAAGGTAAATAAAACAAATTGTTCTGGCATTAAATTTTACCAATAATTAACATAATCAGTAGGAGGAAATAAATTATTCGTAAAAGTATGGTATCCTTTATATCATAGAAATAATGTGCAACTTGGAGAAGTAAAAAATTGGATAAACAGAATGTTTACATCCCATGATCTTTTGAGTAAACTGTTGTTAAATTATTGCTAGGAATAACTATTTGTAGGTTTTGATTCGTTGTATTCATCTACCTTATGGAATAACTACTGTATTTCTTTGATAGTAGTGGAAAGAAAAGTATATGAAGTGATAGTATTGACGTGAAATAGTATGACTTCTGGATCCACAGTGCCAAAAATTTCATTTTCTAAGATGCTAATGCTACCTATATTAATGCTAATGCTCTACTAGTACCATACAGTGTTTGGTATGTAGTGCATGTACCTTTCAATCTAAATTCCTACTTTGTCATTATTCTGTATCAATGTAGAAGAGAATACTTGAATCGTCTTTTCCTAGTGTTAATTGATTTTACAGGCCTTAATCGAACGACTTATGAAATAGGGGAGGGAGGTACAAATTCTTCAAATGAGAAATTGTTCGTAAACAGATCACTCTAATAAATCTAAAATTATCCAAAATATATATTGAAGAAACTGATTCGGAATTGAAATCCGTTCAGAAAAGCAATGAATCTCCTTGAAGATTGGGTGTGGGGATTGCATGCGGCAATTTTTCCGTGATATATTTTTTAAGAATACGTAATTCGAAGAATTTGCTTCCGAAGAATTTGTCTGCAACCAATCATAAGACTTATTACAGCTTCCAAGAACTTATTTCTCAGAATTTACTAAACATGTTTATTCCAAATTTTAATATTCTTTCCTTCAACGATTTCCATCCTAAGTCGAGCAGTGTCTTTGCAGCACTTACGGATTAATCATAATTCTCAACAAAACGCGCGACCTTCCTCTGGATCCTTTCTAATTCAAGGATGCGTTGTTTTTCCGCATCTTCAACATCAGTTGCAACATATAACAACGGTTGACGATTTCTAACTTGGCGCTTTCAACTCAAGTGGTATATCATTTAGGTAAAAGATTTAATTTCCGAGCAATGAGGTGGTTAAATTAAAATCGTGACAAGGGTGGAGTATTGGATTTTTCGATGATAACTGACAAAACTCCTATTCTTATTTGCAACGTGAGCTACCATAGTTGTGCATATTATGTGCCTGAAATTGAAAGTACAGCACTATTATTTTTCTACATTTTAAGATACTGACTGCTTATTAATTACATAATTCCAAAATATACGCCAAAGTGGTTCGCAAATGAATGGAGAATTCTTTCTTCATTAGAAAAACAGCCTACTATCGTATTATTGGATCTGAACTCTTTTTCATGAAATCTGCCCTTAAAGCAACTCATCATTCTAAGATACGCTAAAAAAGGCTTTAATGAGGGAGAAAAATGGAGCCTTGATAAATTAAAGCATTTCAGAGACGCCTTATCCAGAAAACTGTATTCTTAACACTAGCCATCCACATTCAGCAAGGAATGTTGAAACTCCATCTAAATTCGTCGTTGGAAGCCGCAAAGTATAAATCTTAACCAAACATAAAACGTACACTCCTGGCCAAAATTAACGCAGCACCTCCCTAGCGATCCTTACGGCCGGTGCTGCGTTAATTTTGGCCAGGACTGTACATTATGATTTCTTCGTAAGGTCTTATTTCGAGAGGATGTTAACATCTCATTAACTTCATTCGCCACTCTTAAGCTTTCTAGTAGTTGTGTCATGAGAATTTCGAATTCTTTTCACCTGAGGTTATTTCGATCCTCTCTAGAAAAGTCTTTCTAAGTTGGTCAGCTGCTTCTTAATCTGTATATTTGCACAAAAATAAACTCAACTTTCTAGGCTTTCTCTGCTATCGCGCAAATAAAATTCAACCATCTGATGAAAAATTTGTCGCAGAAGAGATTGCAGAAAGGGAAGAAATGTTCAGAAAAAAAGTGTGGCTGTAGCTATCAGATTCTACCCTATTGTCTCTTCATACACCTTAACTTCAGTACTGTGGAAGGAAAAATAAACAAAAACAATTTTCCCCTTTTTCTGGGAAAAGGACGTCGACTTGCAATATCTATGCTGGAATTCGCAGAAAAGTATCTGTAGGGATAAGATTAAAAATGCCATAACTTCTTGACCTTCACTTTGTTTACCAAACACGCTATCTCGGGTAGAGAGCATGGAAAAATGCAAATCTTGGTTTGATTGATTGAGTCAACGCTCCGATAGCTAAAGATACACATTTTTAATTCTTAAGCCTTAAATTATTCTTACGAGAAAATAAATGTAAGGTAATTTTGTAATGCCCCCTAAATGCTAAAATTTAATTACGTGAATTTACTGATAACGAAAACAATAATTAAATCCTCTAATTAATTGTGTAAACTAGAAATTCAATGAATCTTCAAGTATGCCGGATGTTGATGGGGTCTTTTTTTACTAATCATAATTATCTTGTTTTATATCGTGCATATACGAAGCATAACGTGAGCGGATGTTTCTAATTTTAATTCAAACAAACTATTTTCTATTTATATTATTATATATATTGTATATATACATTATTTTATATTATTATAACTATATCTATTTATATTATTATATAACAAACTATTAACAAATCGACCACCTCGAGTACTAAATTTAATCGCCAATATAAATTTAAGTCGGACTGTTTTTACTAGTTTTGTTTAGTTTCTTTGCAATTTTAACCGTTTCGCGGGCATTTTCAAATCGACCAAAACCACACTAAAATCATCGGAGGGCAAAAGAAAGAAGGAAATGAAATAAGCAGGTTCTGAGAATGTGAACATAGGAAACTGAAATATATGCGTAGTTTATTTTCAATGACCATGAGCCTCCCAAAAAAGTTACCGATGCCCACTACAATGGCCATGAGGACACAAAGTGTTAAAGACTTCTGACATGGTAATACTCCTTATCTTGAAGCTAGAAGCAATCAAAATATCTACAATATCCAAATCGTTCTAATGGATAAATCCTAGGACTAAGGGATCAATCACTGAAAACACATAATACGTCGTTGCATCCTTGAGATCGGATTAATTTTCATAGATATGCATTAGATGTACTATTATCGAATATCTTGATCTTGCAGAATATTTATCTCACAAACGTAAGTTGAATTCTATGGGCTTGTAACAATTGCAAACACTCATTAAACAAGTGCTCAACGCATGAACATTGATATTAATCTGCACGTCTAGATCCACTATGTGCGAAGGTACTTGCGTAATTTGAGTAATTACTAATTTGGATATGTATCCGAAATCCTTAAAATTCACTGACAGAGGAGAAAACTTACAGATCCATAGAAGGCATTATAAAATTCAATCGTCTATGTTGTTATCTTTCTCCTGTAGGCCACTAATGACGAACCTATTCAAGGAAGAGTGCTATACTTTATGAAATACTTGTGAGCTAATATACCACCAACCCAAACCGAGATTAAGAGAATTAAGCTACTATGTCAATTATAGGTTTGAAATGTTATTATTGATGAAGAACTTATTTGTGTAGTGGAATTCACATTTATTTCAACATGAGTCTAAATATTAAAACCGAAGGATGTGCAACGAAATTAGCGTCTTCATTGATTCGCCCGCCAAAAAATTTCGTTGTCTTCCACTTACAATTACAGCACGCATGCCATAGTTTAGCCACCCCCGTTCTTACGTAATCAATTCAGGAATATGAAATAACGTACAGAACGTTCTGATGATTGGATCATCTCGGGAAGGAAATTAAAGGAAAATTTGATCGAAAAAGGAACTGTTTAAAGTGACAGAAGTTTTCGGTATCTTAACTGAGATCTTATCTACATCTACATGCATACCAAACAAGCCGCCTTTCGACGTGTGGCAGGAGATAAAAACAGCGTTAAAACAGCCTAAATAATAAAGGGGCTGCTGATGATTCATTTTGACATTAATTCTTGGCGCATGGTACTCGCATTTAATCTTTGAAAATGGAAAAGTGTTTAAAATATGGTAGCAATTTTTTGGTTAGATTGATAGCAATGAATATCTGAAAAATACGATGGTACTATTTCATGAGCTTCTTTGGGCAGTCGATCTAATCTGCGAATAATATCTCCACTTGACTTAAAGGCATCTAAGTCAATGTGTATTTAACATTGGCTGAAAATCAGGGAGTAAATGATTTAAAATCAAGAGAATATAATGGTTTATCTGGTATCAAACTGCAAATGAATACCCATAGGTCCTTCATGACGATTTGATGTTCGAACATGGAATGTAACCTATGACTTTCCCTCGCCTGGCTGTTAACCCTTAATATTTAAGGATTAAACGGGGTTTTTGATTAGCTTTAGGGATATACCAAAAGTCAAACGCATCATGCAGAGAATAGCTGAAGATTTCTATATCTAATGGAGGTGAAGGAAAAAGATTCTCAGCTTACTTCGTCCATCCGGAAGTCCCCCGGTGATGTAGAGGGGCTGAAAGAGGACCCATACTGCGTCTTTCATCCTTTCTTCTCAATGGCTTTATGGGCTGTGACTGACTTGCAAGGGTGCAAATCTGCAGAGAAAAGGAAAAAATGGCTAGTTACGAAATGTGAAGAAACTTCAAATTAACCATCATGCATTGACATGGCCTTTTGAAGAGAGCCCGGAATTTGAAAGATATGGAGGCTGCTTTAAACCACATGATTTACCTTTAGCGATAACGACATGACACCCACGAAACGGGACAAGCTCTCCTTAACCAACACGTCATTTTCAAAGTTAAATAGCGCAGCTTCCATATTTATATCATTATACAAAACTATAAGCTCCTTTCGACAGCTGTAGCTCATCAATTATAAATCTAATTATTTTCTCGAAAGAAACGGTTCATTATCATTAGTGATGCACCTTCATGCCTTGTAGACAAATTGAAAATTTTACATTTACTATTTATTCTTTTATTTATTTTATTTTTGACAACTCTTATACTCATAGTATATTTCAAGTCATTGCGTAATTAAATTATCATTATTGTTCAACGTAGATAAAAATATTTAATCGTTGCGATTCATCCGTTTTCAAAGTAGGGAAACATTTTCTACTTATTAATTGACAATCTCAATTTCGCTACGTATATTAGGAGAGTATATTTTAATTTTATAAATGCTTCTCTAACATGAAGATCAAAATCCTATTATTATGACGGTCAAAATATACGTATCGATCAGCGACATTAAATATGATCAAATAGTGGTAATCCTGTTGCAATTCAAATACCCCGATGAGTAGAGATCGTGAGATTATAGCGTTGCTCGAAAACACTTCCTTATCTAATTAATTTCCTCGCTCATTTCTGAAAATCCTATTCATTGCTGCAATGACTTATACCGAGAACTGCTACGTTAGAAAAGGATTTTATTACACACAGAACTAGTAATACATCGCTACTTCATTTCATGGATTCATGGAAATAAGTATTGGAAAGTGTCATAATCAAATACTGTCCTCATTAAGATTCTTGGGAAAGATCTCTTGAAATATTTTGGATGAAGTTATGTTCAATTAGCATTTAGAATTTCTGGTGTAAATTGAAATAAAAAATAATTCCTCTCAAAAAAGGAAGTTAATTTTTCTTAACCAATGGTTCAACAATCTTCTTCTAATAAAATTGGATATGTATTAGATAAAATTGGAAAGTATAATTCAAAGAATAAAATTAACCGAACACGTCCTTGTAGATCTGATGAAAATTAACGATGACTTTTTCTTTAAAAACAAAAAAATATCTATTCCTCGTTTGTGCAACTAATAAAGCTGAAGATATTTTCCTCTTACTCATCATTTATTTCATATTTTTATATACATCGGAAATGACTGGGGAAAAGTAGAATGCTTTGTCTCTTTCATTTCATGCCTTGATTATGATTCATGTATCGCGACAAGAGGAAGCGAATTTCCGTGGAGAATCAGAGCTGAACTTGCGTTGAATTGCAATCCTAGCAGCTGTTGGCCTTCGAAGCGCCGTGGCGAAATTTCTCTCGTCAAAGTTAATGGTCGCGTGAGAAAATGATGAAGGATAAATCGATACCAAGACGTTGGGTCAGCTTAACTGCTTTGCGGGGGTGAGTTTGAAATCCACGAGTCCCATCACGGCGAAAACGATGGGTCGCAAACGACGAGTCAATGAATTCTTCTAGATGACAATCATCGATGAAATGCGTACCTGTGGAATCTCATCAATTAATCCCAGTAAAATCCAGCTTCTTTCCATAAGATAAAATAGTTCTTAACGAAAAGCATGTTATGAATGGTAATGTTTTTCGATGAAATGTATGGAACCTTTTGTTACGGAACATATTTCTACATGTCTACATCAACCTATGTACGTACTGCACTACAAGCCGTCCTTTCCAAGTGAATCGTTCGCGAAGAGAGGGTATTTTTGAAACAACTACTCCAAGCATTTATTGGCATGATTTTCCCTGTGGTTTCTAATCGGCCAATATAAAAGGAGGGAGTTATAGTACACTCCTGGCCAAAATTAACGCAGTACCTCCCTAGCGATCCTTACGGCCGGTGCTGCGTTAATTTTGGCCAGGACTGTACATAGAACGTCTTCCGAGAACGCATTTCCCATCTCCTATAGTATTGGGAAATTATACCAAGTTAAAAACTTCTTTCTTCTAAAGATTTCCATTCCATATCAAAAAGCATATATGTGCCGCTTAACGATTTTTTAATTACAACTCTTAAAGCAATCGTTTTCACTTTAGTATAACATAAAAGCTTATATATTTATTAATTTTAAAATGGAGGGAATGATCGTGTGAATATTTACGCTTTACCCTTAACAGAATGAAATTTATTAAAAAAATTTTTAAAGTTCAAGGTTTTATAGTGGGGGTACAGCTGTCTAAACATTTTAAAGGTTATGTATGTTCTGAGTTGACCTCTGGCCTCTGTACAGAATGTCAAAACCTAGGATGAAAAAATTACTGATTAATGTAGCTATTATAAGGCTAATTAGTCTTAATTATTTAGCTACCGAGTCCTCTGATTTAGTTTACCATTCCTCAGAGTCATTCAGCACACCAAATCATCTCTTCACAGGGGATAGTGCTGTAATCGGTTCGCAAAGAAAATATTTGAAGCGATTTCCCCTCCTTGTTTTGAAGCAGGAAATCGTATAACATTCGCAATAAATCTAGAATCTTACTCTACGCTCCAGGCCGGAGGATGTTGATCGATTTTTAAGGGCGAATTAATTCAATAGCATTGCCATTCTTCGCAAGTATCTTCTGAAATGGTAAATTCTTTGATGGAGGAAAAATACTCAAGCTAACAGACTGAGATACCTGTAAGATATGTCGGCAATGTAAGTGAATATTTAGCAAAAGAAGTAGTACCAAGGTAAGCTTCGTAATTGGAAAAGGATCCAACTCAAGGCGACAGAGAAAAAAACGCAGACAAATTGCTTGGAAATTTTCACATGTAGTGATTACTGATTCATTTCCCTGAAACTATCTGCGAAAAGTAATCATCTGCTCATAAAATGTTGGTACCAGGCACAAACAGTTTACTGAGAGCCTCGCGGTCTGACTTGAAGCATACTTGATTGGCGGCCCATGTTACGTTACGTGACCGGAAATTAAAGATTGATCGCAACACTTTCTATTTCAGTCATCTCTCCTTCCTAAGTACGACAATGCTGATGATGGATGTGAAGAGTTTACAGTTAACAAAAAGTTGCTATTACACAGTTTGTATAGAGATTACGTGAGATAGATTGGAAAGGATTAGTTATTAGACAGTCATTTATCATGCTTATGAATTCAGATAAAGATTGATTGCTCGAAAAATGTTATACTTAACCATGAGTGAGAAACGAAGTTATCGATAAATATATCGCTAAAAAAGAAAAAAAATTACTACAAATTAATAAAATATTCCGTGTCTTCCAAGCGAAAAATCTAACAGTATTATCATTACTATTAATAGTATTCGCGCACGTTTTATAGTTGATGTATGCATCCTCAAGAAAAACTTAACGTATTTCATGCATACAAAAAAAATGCTTTTAATTCTTTGTCTGTCTCCAAGTCTGAGATGAAGATGACTCATTCTGCATGAGTTTAAATGTTTACTTCTTCGGATGTGAGAAAGAAAAAACAATCCAAGACAATCTCCTCCATAACCAGTGTATATAGTAAGCGTAAGAGATAAATATAGAGAAAGATTTCTGGCAAAGATCCCATATATCGTATACATTAAGAATAAAATGAACTTATATAAACGTCTAAAAGGTGCTGGCATATACGAGGAGATGTAAGGAAAATAAGGAAAGGAAATATAGGAATTATGCTCGTATAAGGGAATGTGCGAAATAAATTTCCTTAAAGTTAAATTCCTCCAAAAACAGGGATTATATGAGAATGAGCTAGCATGAAGTATTCTACGACATAAAATGGAACTGAGGCTGTAGAAGAATGATGAACGAAAAATTCCTCCTATAAAGCCTTTTGACGTGATAACAGTGTTTTGACATCCGTAAACAGAAAAGAAAAGGTTTGACGTGATTAAAGATGAAACTCCGTTTATCTTTGTGTATTTCCGGACCATCTTTCACTTGCCAAGTTCCTTCGTTCCACTCCTCCATCGTTTTAGCATCTCTTCCAAACAGAGAATCCGCAAAAACGTTTATACCTCAGTTTTACTGATAACGAAGTCTGATTTTTATGTGCTAACAGACTGATTCGTCTTTAAAAATATGCACATCATAATAAATAAATAGAACTGTTTTCTGCGATTTAATGTTCAACAAAAGAAAAAGATAAAAATGTTCAGTGTAAATGAAATGTTCCGACACGCATCGATCAGCACGAAGAAAATGAGGGGCCACATTCATGACCACAATTCATTCTAAATGATCGCGGAAGATGAAAAATAATTTAGCAATGGAAGCTTATTCTCATAAATTACAAAGCATTATTATTTTTAACCTAAAAATTCAAGCACGTAATTACCCTTACATGTAACATTTTCTTCAGTAAAAAGAATTTAAGTTATGCGTAACCTTGATGAGAGGTCAATATTCTGAGAATCTTTCTCTGACAACCTATTTTATTTTTCTTACTTTCTAACTCAAAATTTGAACAATTTTTTAAATAATTTCCATATGCATTTCTATGCTGCGAGGTAAAACATAACGGATCTGAAGACAGTAATTAGTACAGGTCTGCTCTAATATGCAACAATGTACAAATATAACTTACATATGAATATGATATTCGGAATGTTGCGACAACGTTATTGTAAAAAATAATAATCAAAGTAACTCCTAACAAAGAATAAGTATAATTTTTCTGTAGTTTAAAATTTGGATTTTTACATCCGAGCTGAAGAATCCTTGATTGACGAAAACGCCCATTATAAATTTCTCAAATTCTCTTCTTCTCTTGTAGAGTAAAGTTGTATGTGCTCTCAATGAGAACAACAAAGGTATTACTTCCGGAAAAAGTCATTCCGAGAGCTATGCCATTGTATTAATCAATCATGTAACAGTAGTCAAATTTCCAAAATATTGCTGAAGAAACGTTGGTGTCAAAGTGAACCTAGTTGTCTTTTTTAAAGGTGTAGTAGCACCTTTATGAAATCGTAAATTCATCTCTGTAAAGATGGATCATTCATAATGGTTCGCCGTGTTATATATTTCACCAATCGTGGGCGGCAGATATCCCAAGGTCTTATCAGATGTATGCGTAATCTATAAAAATTCATCCCGTGCTTTACAGAAGCACCTAAAGGGATAATAATTATAATAATAAAAGGACTTTATTAGGGCGAGATTGAGACTAGGAAGTCTCTTCTTACATCTAACCCTTCGTCGTATGAGAAATGAATGGAAATAGATAGCTTGCAAAAGTAAAAAGAAGAAAACTACTATGCGGATTAAAAAACCTATGTAAGCTAAGAGCTTAGGAAAAAATTACACTGAAGGAAAACACTCCCTAGAAGGGGTCTGTGTAAAACCTGCGAAGCCTACAGGTTGATAGATAAATTTGATGATTAAAGTAGGTTAAAAGTGTTATAAAAGAAAAATTGATAGAGGTTTACAAAAAAGAATGAACAAGTGATGACATATTTATATAAAAATCAGTACCTCACAAATAGAAACTAATTGCGAGATGAGTTTCAAATGTAACGACAGGAAATGTATCAATAGTAAAAAATAAAAATTATATACATGAAAATAACATAATAGAGAGAGAAACAGAATATTCACTAGATTGAACTAACTTTGTGAAATATCACCATTAAATTAGCATGAACAGGTTTTCGCTTAATAAAAGCTCATCAAATATTCGAAATGAGACAATAATTAAAACACAAGCAAATACTTGGTAAAACTACTAAAAATACTAAATCTAAAACACTTAAAAAAGACAAAAGAAGAAAATACATTAAAATTATATAGGGATGAGTGAGAAGATTCTGGAATAAATGGAAACAGGACCTTGAAATCAGGGTTGCGCTATATCAGTCGACAGGTCGTTCATCAGCAACTTAGTTTACCTACCGATACTCCAAACAAACCTGGTGTTACTCATGCTCGTGTTGGTTTCCGCAGGCCCTCGGTCAATCTACCGAAAACCTTTCATTGTGGTAAGATGGCTATACGCTCCGTACCATTCTTCCTCATCTTTACAGGGTTCGGAACCGTTCTTTGTGAGAGACATGGAAAACCTTGCGACGAAGATTTTAGCGTGAAATTCGACTCCTACCTGCAGCTGAGGAACGGTGGTGTGTGGGACGTGAATGGTGCCGTCTTATACCGCAACGGTACCCACTGGACAGAGGAGGAGGGAGGGAAGTCGGTGGTCAGAGGGTGTCCCTGCCTCCTCAATCGACCTTGTCTTCGGAAATGCTGTCCTATGGAAGAGGCAGTGAACGCAGAAGGTCAATGCGTTAAAGTGGAAGAACGGCAGCATTTCCAATTGAACATCTCCCACGATGATGGAACATTGTTGGGTACTGTGGACGCTAAAGAAAGATTTGGCATCATCTACGGCGTGGTTAGGGAATGCGAGAGAAAGTTTTACTTGGAACCAGAGTCGGTGCCCGGAGATGGGTATTATCTCCGTGCATCTAATGGATGGTTGGTGATGTACGAGAGAAATGTATCTTTAGGGCCATACTACTTCTGCTATGATTATGTCCTCGACTTCGGGGATACTCGCCCTTTCTTGTGCGAACCCCCGGTTAATATTGACCGCACTGCCGCGATTGTGTACCCCAGCCTTATCCTAACGTCCGCGGTGTTCCTCTTGCTGACGCTCCTGGTCTACGCTATCGTTCCAGAGCTGAGGAACTTGCACGGCATCATCGTCATGTGCCACAATTTCAGTCTCTTCTTAACGTTCTCCTTCTTCTCTGCGATTGCTTTCGCGGGACGCAAAATGCCCCGCGGGATGTGTGTGGCTGCCGGTGAGTTTCGAGCCTTTCTCTTTCAGAATAGCCATCTCCACCCTCTCCCCCCAACCTTGGAGAATTGCGCTCTTATGAATTCAAAAACAAATACTTTTTCGGTCACATTGGGACAGAAATAACCGAGTGTGAAAATTCTGTTTTATTTCTGGGTGATTCTGTCCAGAATTAAAATTAAATCTGTATCTTTTCATGAAAGACTTCGACTGTGCAATGAATTGATGAAGGGATAGAAATCAGAAAAAGAATAAATAGCAATTGCAATAGATGCAGAAGTTAGCCTGTTCCATTTTGTAATTTAGATCAGGTTTGCTACCATCGGAACAATCAGGAATAGAAATCATGATCTGTCATTAATGAAAAATCCTATTTTGAACTCAATGTCTTCGAATCAGATGCAGAAAATTATGAAGATGAAAGAGAAATTAAAACTCTACAGGTTACCAATAGTTTTATACAGTTTCATTAATTTTAAAAATATTTGATTGAAATTAATGAATCCACTTAAATCATTTTTGCTCTATCTGCAGAAACTGTGTAAACATCTAAATATAATATTTTGAAATTTTAAATCTCTTAAATAATGACAGATATCTAAATGGGAATATTTCCAATACAATATAACATAAGTTTATTATTATTTCTGTTTTACACAGTATTCAATAGACAATGTAAAGAAAAACGACCGTAAAAGACAGTCTAAAACAGAGTAAATGAAATATTTCAATAAATATGAGCCAAAATAACTCTTTCACGTACTTCAATCTTTGGAATCTATCTCAATTAAGATGATTCTTAAAATTAAACTTCATAATACACCTATTAGAGTACATGCGATGATAATCCAGTTTGAAGTCCTTAATTAGGGTAAGTTATTCTATCAGTAAACCAAAGTACTATTGAACGTTGCCTCAAGTGAGAATTTTCTGAAACGCAGAGATCCATTTAGAACGCAGTTAGAGTTTGTTTAGATCCGCATGAGTAGTTTCCTGAGGAGCGTTGCAGCATCGTGCTCAAATTTAGATGGGTTCTGCATTGTTAGGCATGGAAGGAAATTTTGCCAAAAGTCGATCTCCATTTTCTTCTCGTATTCCAACCAGAAACCCTGTACGCTATCAACTGAGCAAATAAATATGTTAAAATAATAGGAGGTAGCTCTAAAATACTCGACGATCAAAAGTAAAACGAAATGATACCGACGAACTTAGAAAGCAAAGAATCATTCCTAACAACTTCAAGTGGCCCAATGAAATAATATTCTGTATGACATTAACGTTCAATATTTTCAGCCTGATTGAAAGTATTTTCCAATAAAAAAACCAAACATAGGTTTGTTAGGTAGATAGTTCTGTCCGAAGGTAATTCAGTCCGAAAGATGACTGAATTCTCGTCCCTATGGTCGTGAATGAGAGGGCTTCAATTGTAGTAATTAAGTATCGACAAAGGAAATGGCTGGGTGAAATCTTGAGAAGAAAAAGAAAGTACTAAATATAAAAGATATTGATTGAAATTATACTAAATACTAACACAAAAGAAAGTAATTGAGGCTAGAATACAAGGGATAAACAGAAGGAAATTAAAAGGCAAAAGATGTTCAATGACATAAAGGTGGGGTAAGCTAAAAAGAATTGAAGGAAATTACTTTGAGTAGGAATTTTTAAGGTATATGAACCTTTCGAAAGGTAGAAACACTCATTCAATGTAAATAATGCATAATACGTGGAGATAGGAAGGCTAAGAAGTATAAAAATTAAAATATATCCCTGTCAAAACTTTAATCCTTTTTCCAGCCTTCATCATCGAATTCTCTGTGATTGCTTCTTTCTCTTGGCTAAGCGTCATGTGCTTCGACATCTGCAGAACGTTTGGGTAAGTTTCAACTCTAATATAAAAAATTGATCCATAAAAAGTCAGCTTATTATTTATGCATCATAGAACAATCTTTTGGTGTTGCTGTTATACGTAAGATAATATATTCATATTTTAATACGTAATTCCTAATAATAATTCAATGCATAGATATGAATATAATGTCACTATAAATAAAATATATAAAATTTATCGTAAAAATTGATATTCGAACATGAAAGTCCACCACGCTGGCAGCCATGCATGCCTTTATGAATTATGTTGCGGATTATTTTCATAATTTCGTTTTCCTAACTTATACATTTTCTTCACTAAAGAGGAATGCGACCAACTCGAGGCAGGAAATGCAGGACTTTGAAAGAAGATATGAAAAAGTTGTACTTCTATTCACTCTACGCTTGGGGATTGCCAACTATTATTCTCATTGTGACGGTCATCATAGAGTTCTCTCCTGATCTTCCGGAAAACATCATCAAACCTGACTTCGGAAAAGTAAAGTGCTACTTTTATAGTAAGTCCATTATTTATTAATTTGTTTACAACATCCCGTGTACGATTTAGCCGTAATTTCTAACTCTGTGAGAAGAAAAATTTCATAACCTGTATTTATCGATGATGTTATATCATCTACTCTTTATAAGGTGACACAAATTCGACTATATTTTGCGTGAAACTCAAGAATTAGAATGAAAAAAACCAGTTATTCATCTTCTCTTAACTTTTCTTAAGACAATTTTTCCGTCTCAAGAATGTTCACAAGCAACCTAGCGTAAGGACAATGATTTAGCACAATTTTATTTAATTATATTGTAATAATTATGATCAGTAAAGAAAAATAAAAATTCCTTGAATGAGAGAAAAAGTTGTGAGCAGATTGAGGCCGTTTTAATCATCAATCGGCTTAAAATTGTTCTCAAAAACAAATTCTCTGTAAATTCCAAAGGGGGACTTGAATATTTAAGTTAGAAAAATTAATTTTTAACTAAATTAAGTTGAATAACTACAACATTCAGGAAGTTGATGTGAAATTACTAAAAGATATATTTCGTAATAAGTATTCCTGATATGACTGTTTTTTTTTAGAAGATTAAAAGACATTAAAGGAAAATTAAACTAGAATTGTTTACCAAAGGTTTTGGGAAACAATTTCAACTGATTACAGACAGTCTTTTTTATGTTTAAAACTTTTCCGGTTAATACCTCATCAATAAACATGTAATTAATTTCATTAATTTCCTTCACAGCTCGCGAGAGTCTGGCAGCTTACCTTTATGGACCAATAACTACACTTCAAATCATGAACATAATCATGTTCATCATTACCACCATTAATATTTACAAGATCAATCAGACGACAAAATTTTTAATGACTGAAGACAGTAGAAGGAATGCAGCCCCTGCCTTTAACTACAACAAAGATAGGTGAGTCCAAACAATCCTTGAATTGTTGTTCTACTGGAAAACACTACAGATACTTAAATATTAAAAGGATTGCACTGAAATTCGGGAAAATTATAATTTATGTCTCATTGATTTGGGTGAAAAATTAGAACTAAACTAATTTTTTGTGTTTCCAAAGAAAATTTCAACCAATCTTGAACTATCAACCGATTTAAAAGACAAAATACAACAAATAATAGTATTACTCTATGAATATTTGTCTGAGGAAGGAGTTTTAATTCTCTCAGTTTCAGTTAATATTTTGGAAAAATCGTTCATTAGAAAGATAAACTTTCATTGGAGTTCGTACGTACTTGCAACAAATATTATCTCCAATTTACATTTATTTATAAACACCGAAGAGAATGAAAATTTAACAAAACATTGAATGACTAAGACAGAACTTCTGGAAAAATTATATTGGTTGCGAAATAGTCAACTTTACTCCTCATTCTTTTGAACGTCGATGAATTTGTATTGTATTTTCAAATTAACTTTCGCCATCTTTGCTCGTATTAACGCCGAAATCTTCCGACAAATAATAATAGTTATATTATTATAATCAGCACACTTGCTACTTACATAACAAATTAATTTTAAGTTTCGAACAGAGCTATTTTCTGAGATAACTAAGATAATATAATTGTAATACCAAGATAACTTTTAGAAATGTAATCGTATTCCTATAAATATTTCAGACAGTCTTTCGTCAATAAATTAAGGAAATTCCTTATAACTGATGGAATTTCTACCCTTCAAAATCAGTGGCGGATCTAGGATCGAGCTGTGGTGGGGGCTTGAGAGTTGGGATTAAAGATTCATTTTCTATTTATCGATTTTTGTAAGAAATTTTATAAAATTAAACTCAGTATACATATTTGAATTATGCTTATTATTATCTATCGTTGTAAATAAACAATATTTTCTTCACATCTCAATAGTATGAACGATGATACATTTTTTTTACTGTGACTTCTGGGGGGGGCTACAGCCCCCATAGCCCCCCCCTGGATCCACCACTGTTCAAAATCCAATACACTCGTATTTGATCATATCATAAAATTTTTATCAGATTAGAAATAATCCAATTAAATTTTATGATTTCGATCTTTTGTAAACATCCTGCTTTTTTACGTCATTTTTAGGGAGTTTCTTTGCGTTCCTTTTCTTTAATTTCCCCAAATCCATTTTCCAAGATCACCGCGATCTGCCTTCAGTCGTTCTATCTCTATCCAATAAATGATAATAATTTACATGAAAAATTCCTCACACTTCTTTCCATTATTATCGACATTTAGAATCACAGTCATTCTAGTTTGAACCACTATATAGCTATAGACTAATTTACAAATGTATAACTCTCATTTATAGGCACTCGAAATCATGAATCAGATTTATAGTAATCGTTATGTTTGTCTTATTTGTCCCACTGCATACATTTCAATTTTACCCATTTCTATTACAGCCCTTCTTTCTTTTCCAAGGGCATCGCTTCAATTGATAGGTAAGGGATATTATGTTGACAAAATTCTAGATAAGGCTATTTTTATTGCCCGTACGATCTACCCTATTTTTAATTTACGCGATGGAAATGAAGGAGAAAAAGTCTGCCGTAGCCGGGGATCGAACCCGGGTCTCCCAATTGCCGGTCGGTTGCTCTAACCACTATGCTACCACGGCAGCACGGTAGCTTGTGGTTAGAGCAACCTACCCGCAATTGGGAGACCCGGGTTCGATCCCCGGCTACGGCAGACTTTTTCTCCTTCATTTCCATCGCGTAAATTAAAAATAAACATGTGTTTCATGTGTAGCTTCTTCACCTTTGTTGATCTACCCTATGATGATCTCTTTATCAACTCTGTCAATCATAAAATGATTTGTCCTCCTTCATTCGAAACTAAGACAAGGTGTCAGCTATCTATTTTTAATGAATCCGTGACAACTCATAGTGCTACAACTCACCGTACCCGACAACTCACTGTGCGACAACTGATCGGACGGCAGCTCATCGCTCGATTTATTTATTGTCAAAATATTATTGATGACTTATTAACTAGTTTAATCAGTAATCGGTAAAATGACTACCACTCAATTGTTTTAGCGTTTAAAATTTGATATTATTGCAATTGCCGTAGTTGTTTTGGGACAAGATTTTTTTAATATTCCCAGCAGTAACTGCTTAGGTAGGGTTCGCAAAATTCATTCCGGAGATTCTCCCAATTTCCTTTCTCTAAAGCATATGCGGTGATCAAGGTCCCAAATCCTTATGACCTGGTAGTATTGAAAGTCGGTGGGTAACATTGGGCCTAATTAATTACGTATCTTTCGATTTCACAGGTTGTATCTATACTTCAAGATCTTCATTGTCATGGGAGTGACATGGATAGCAGATTTCATCGCTTGGGTGTTAGACGATGATTTCTCCTGTTTTTACGTAACTGACATTTGGAATTCTCTCCAAGGCGTCTTCATTTTCATAATCTTCGTGTGGAAAAAGAGCGTTCGACGAATGGTGATGGAGAAAATATGCCCGACGAAGCCTAATTACTTGGCCAACATGCGCGAATTCTTGAGTTCGATGACACCCTGCCAGAGAAGGCGGGTGAGAATGCAAGAAGATACGTCTACCTCGGCAAGAAACACTGTGGAGTCCAGCCTCTTATCTTCTAAACCTCAAGACGATTCTTCTAATAGTAAGATGAACGATGACTCCCACAGACTCACAGCTTCATCCTCGACATTTACCGAATCAAGGCCACAGGAAGGAGCCTCGCCAACTGGTGTAGCGGAGTAACATTAAATTCCAGAGCTATCCTTGTCAACAAATATCTCTGAGCGAGGGAAAATGTTTTAAGATGCTTTCTCGAGCTAGGATATTAAAAACATAGGAATGTGAAGATTCTACAGCGCCTATTAACCATAAGATACTATAATAAAGATGTTTTCAACACTCCACTTGCAGATATTTTTTAAATTAAATATTTAAGATTGATGTGATGAGCTTTCGGAAATTTTTTCTCTATTCGAGAAAAAATAGACGGTGTGCTGCGAAAGAAATTGACTAGGCAGATATACTGACATGTTACATTCAATTACCCATAATAACAACGGAACAAGGATATTTCTAAATAACTGATAATGATTATTCATTAAAATTTTTCATCCCGTGAGAAATTCAGTGGATGGATGCCTGACTGCCTTCAATTGAAATTGAGGCACGAGTTGAATTAAACTAACTTTCCAGTTGTTCATAATATTTAATTTTAAGCATTTTTTACATTTGACACGATTATTCCGTAGAAAATTGCAACATTTTCTCCACAGCGGATTCCTCAAACAAAGACGATGTTATAGAGTATAGACCATAAAATATGTCAAATATGCAAAAAAGTGAAAATGAATAGAACATGGAGTAAATAGTTTCCGGAAATAAATTACTATTGGTTGATTATATAAAAAAAGAATTATGAATAGTAAGGCAGAATTGTAAAATAAGTACAATTTATGTAAAATATATCGAGCGTTCGTCGTCAAATTAAATTATTAATGATAATGACAGAAAATGAACATAACCAAATTGTCATCGTCGAATTAAATATTTGTACCGGAGAAAGAGCCTTTCTATAAAAAATGTACGAAACCACTCTCCCCACAAAGTGTTATCGGCAGATAACTTACAGCAATCTATTTCACAGATTGTTAATGGATTACAGCTAAGGATAGTGAATATGGTTTCCTTCATAAAATTAAGTGATTCCTACCTTTTGTTGTATATTTTTGTGATTGTTTACCAACTATGTCAATAATAAAAATGTTCGACGAGGTTTTTCCTACCAAATCTTTAGTTCTTCACCAATTACTCTGGTAAGGATGAGTATTATTATTAGTATTATGAGTATTACTTGTTATGCCCGAGTAGATAGTAACAAAAATAATAATCAAAATAACTCGAAACCTAAAAATAAGGATGCATGACTAAAAATAATTCTTAAACTTTAATCAAACCTTTCCTACTATTCTTTGGGCTGCGAATTTTGTTGTTATTTGCAAGATCAATGAGTTAAATAAAGAATTTCTCTGCTGTGCTGCAATTATGTTAATAATTTAAAGCAAGAACTAACGCGAAAATTGTACGGGTGGACACATGATCGCATTTAGCACAGAGAGATAATTACTATGATCATGCGATTTTCTTGTTATTGAATAAATTATAACTCGTGATGAATCGCTGCGTATTTAACCCACTGATAGCTCTATTTTTGATTAAATACCTGCTTTTTTCCTTAGACGCTATGTGCCAATTTACGATGAAATATTCCGGGGTATCTGAAATTACTTCTTCAATTCAAATGTAAAATTTTAATAACTCTTCGGGTACGTTAAATCGTGCAATCGACAGTTTAGAACGTGCAAAGATCTTCAAAATAAAGCAGTCTTTTCAGAAAATGCTATTCCTGGGTGATACGCCTCGAATTACCCGAGACTTGCTACCCATCCGCATGAAAAATCACCGGATATCATCGTTAATTAAATTCAAGGTGAGATTTCTTTGCGACCGTGAAACCGTGGAGAATTATTCCGGCCCTCTTGCTCTAAATTTAACATTATGATCTCATTTGAGAGAAAAACAAGCCAATAAAGAAGATAATCGATTAAATCTTCCTAGATTCATTTCAATGTTTGGAAAGGATGATTTTCCGATGTATTAACTAAAAGCGTAATTCTTGGGTGTGATCGATGGTGGTATTTACGTAAAAGCTCTTTTGATTTTACAGTAATCGGAAGTTCATTGAGGGAGCGATCGAGTTTTTGAGGGTTCAAGAATCGCTGTTCCAAAGCAAAAGAAGCAAAAACTTTTAAGCTAAGCTTGTTTTTAAAATGAACAATTTTTACCCTCAGAAAAGACCATTTTATTATTTTATTGTATAGGTGGTTATCAGACCCTAACAATATACAAAGGTTGATACGTTACGGCTTTAGGTTGAGAGATTAAAATCTTCATCCACTTCCATCTGCTTTATTTCATCTCGCGCGTTTCCATATAACTGAAAACTGATACGATATTACACTCCAACATTCACAATTCAGAATTTCAAACGCTTGAAATTGTCTTAATTTAAATGCACACACATAAATTAATCCCAGCCTATATAAAAATTTCACTGAATAGAATTCTATAAAAACAAATGATTTAGCTTAGAGGATACATAAAAATGGATATGCACCCCAAAGCGATCCTCCATCAATTTTGGAGATTATTCTTAGCTTATAAATCTTCTGATACAAGAAACAGAATCAGGTGTAACTTTGTGGTGCTTATTAAATTTAAAAAAATCCATTTCAGCAAATCGTTTACTAAACCACATGCTGCGAAACCATGGTAGTGTATTTTAATTCTTGCCTTGTGGTTTAGTAAACTGTTTGTTGAAATGGAGTTTTTTCTCCTGATACATTTGAAAAATGATATAAGGGTAAAATACTGCCTCGAATATAAAAATTTTCTATTCTCTGGCACGAAATCTTGTTATGCAGTGCCCAAAAAACTGACAATCGAATAATCCGAAGTGATCTTGATTCTCCTCATCAGTTATTAATCTTTAATTTGCTCTAATATTCCACTCTTTGCTAAATATAACCTAAATATAACGATTTTGTTGACATTAGCCTAAGTAATTTCTGTTGAAGGTTGCTATTCTTCGTCCTCTTCCTCAGCCTCGTCCTGCTTGTCGATGAGCTGCTCCAGATCCTCCTCACTCAACTCTTCATTGCTTGAATTTAAAAGTTCTTCAACATCTTATAGCTGCATGTCTTCTAGTCCTTCCCCTTTCAGTCGCCTTCCATGTGAAACGATAAGATTTAGTTCAACGACAAGTTTAAGAAATTCTATAAAATCAATGACTGCCTACGGCCAGAGTTTCCGCCAACATGAATTCAGTGTTGATGGTTTAATCTCGTCCAGTGATTCTTTAATTATATTTATGCTGTCGGCAATATTGAATTTTTTCCAAGAATCAGTTACAGAGAGAGAATTGTTTTCTCTATCATTTCTAACAAGAAAAAGAAGTTACACCGAATTTTATTAAATTCGGTGTAACTTCTTTCTTTAACAGGGTAACATTTCTACTTTTCTTGAAGGTAGACATGTTACTTTTCTTGAAGGTAGACATGTTACACTGATCTAGAGACTGGAGGAGTGATGTGTTGTTAGGTGGGAGGAAGTGGGAGGTTGGGTGAGCAGATTTAAGCTCCTGAGGATGGCCTGGAGCTCCTCCTCATCCAAAATGAGAAAAACTTTAAAAGGTAATTCTTTTGATGATATATATTTCTCAACTTCGGGAAAAAAAAACAATTGTTAAACCAGTCCATGAAGATATTTCGACTCACCCAAGCCTTTCGGTTGGACCGCCAAAACACTGGAAGATTATTTTTAACTTTCCCTGAGAGAGCTCGCGGGTTCTGCGAGCGGTAAATTAGCATAGGCTTCACTTGCACTAAGCACTTTGAAATCGCCTGCTGCATTGGAGCATAAAAGAAGCGTGATTCGGTCTTTGCTAACCTTAAATCCCGGAGCATTTCTCTCCGACTTGGAGATAAAAGTCCGGGAAGGCATTCTCTCCCAGAAGGGTCCGGTTTCATTGGCATTAAACACTTCTCTTTAATAAGCTGCATAAACAAATTGGATAACCCTTTCGCAGGTTTGTGGTCCGCAGATGCAATTTCACCGGAAATCTTCACAATATGTAGGTTATGCCTTTTTCTTAAAATTCTCAAACCAGCCCTTACTTGCGGTGAATTGTTTTTCGCCACTTTTTCACCTGAAGAAGCGAAATGTTTATATAACCGCAAGGATTTTTCTCGGATAATAAAGGTGCTTAAGGGCACTCTGTTTTGTTTCTGCGATTCAATCCATATATTCGGAGCCTTTTCTGTTTTTTGACGTTACTATTTCGTGGCACGTAGGACACTTTAACACTTGCGCTAGTTCCACTCTGAGCACTAGTTCTGATTGAAGACTGACTCTATTTAATTGTCCTAATGGTGGACTCATTCACTTCCATCGATCTGGCAACTGATGCATAGGATTCTCCGCGGGCAAGTCTGTCGAGAACTTCTAAATTCTTATGGAGTGTCATTACTCGTCTTGGATGTTTGGAGACACTACTTTTCTCCTACCTTGATTTACACTTCGGATCCATCACAGCTCATATAAAAGAAAATTCGCCAAAAATTGAGACGTCTTCAGTACACACAACTAAACTTCTCCGACAACTCAACTAATCTGGCTAAGTCCGAGTTAGAGGTTGCTCTCGGTTTACCCTAGACGGAAAAAAATGTCAATGTAATAATTTTCCAATGACGGCGGCCCACACCGTTGAAGCGGACAGCCTTATTAGACCACTCAAACCCCGATGAGATTTCTTTTAATTACCCTCCCATGATTACCGATGAGGTGCCCAAGTTCATAGAATCATAGGAAGCCCTTTTCAGAAATAACACCATAAAAATTTCTAAAAAGCTAAGGCTATACAGAGCAAAGACATTTCAAAGAAGTGCCTCAGTGTATGAAGTAACTTCCTTAAGATGCAAACGACGCGCTTCAGCTGTATAGGAAGATATCCGTTACGTTTATTGGTTCCCAATAGAAACCTAATTGAAAGGAAAACACCTAAGCTAATGCATTTTATCAGAAAATACTATTAATGAAAGGAAATTCTGTATTATCTGGTAAAAATCCGCGATGAATCTTAATTCTAATAAGAAACAAAATAATTTGGAATGAGGTGTTTTCACGGTAAGGTAAAATTTTGAGTTGCGGTTGGAATTGTTAAGTAATAGATTTCATGATTCGAAGAGAAGTGCTAAAAATGACCACATGAGAATACTGAGTAAAATTATTTCTGATTCCGCAATCGGCGAAGCTTGGTAAAATATTGGGCACCAGCTGTACTTGAATTTACATTGTGGACTGTCGAGTTGGTTGACTCGTAGACCGCGGTTGACAAGGGAAACACCCGCGGTTGAGAAGACTGGGTATCAAAAAATTAACCGCGGATACTCAAGGGCCGCGGTTGGCGAAACCGCGGTTGACGAGGGATGCCTGTACAACCCAAATCAATGATAAATTATTTGCTTAAATAATGAGATCTCATTATAGGTACAAAGCAATGTTAAGCAAAAGACTTTCTTAATAATTAATTAGAGTAATCATGTTGGATGTATTATGAAATTTCAAGATTGGTATTTGATAAATAAAAGACCTAATATTCTAAATTATTTAGAAACTCTTGAATAATGTTAACATTGCTAAAAAAGGGGTTTATTTTAGTACATGGTGTACATACAGAGAGATGAATAACAATAAGAACATCCAGTATGAACTTGGCGAATTCTAACCAGGGTTTTTGACAAACTTTTGAATAGAAGGCTGGCTATTGGAAAACTCTAGGTATCCTGTGCTCAGTGCATGCAGACCATAGGATCATGATGTTACAAGGAATACTAAAATGGAGAGAACTGGACACTGATTGAATGTCTTAAATAAATGGGGAAACCTGATGAAATTGGAAGGATGAAATAAAAATTAGGTACAAAGCAATGTTAAGACAAAGACTTTCTTAATAATTAATTAGAGTAATCATGTTGGATGTATTATGAAATTTCAAGATTGGCATTTGATACATCAAAGACCTAATATTCTAAATTATTTAGAAACTCTTGAATAATATTAAAATTTCTAAAAAAAGTGGCTTCTTTTATTACATGGTCTACGTAAAATGATTGCTGGCGAAGAAAGATTTCCACAGCAAGCATAAAGGGTGTATTTTGCATAGTTCTTATTAGTTTAGGAGAACAGGTAATGTATAAATTCATGGAACTTAATGGCAATTTACGTAGAACATATTTTCGTTGAAAAGATTTAATAAATGCTTGAATAACTAGGGTAGTACACAGTGGCGGCGGGTCCATTGGGTTCACTGGTTCACTGAACCCCCTAAGAAAACTACTGTACTATTTTCATTTATACCAATGTTCTTATCATAACCCAAATAACCATAACACCAATTACTGGACCTAACTTTTCCTTCGTTGAGTCGCGATTCCTGCCGCTTTTGGTTCCAACTCGCTTGACTTCGCGCCAGGTTCACTCCCCGAAGTGAACCCCTTCAAGCGTCGCGTTATAGGTGAAGAGCGGTGAGGGGAAAGAGGGGCATACGTAGAGATGGGAACCTCGAAAAAAATGAAACGTTTAAAACGTTTGAAAAAAACGTTTTTTTCGTCAATTTTAAGATGGCGTTCTTCGTGGTTTATCCGATAGATTTACTATCCTTATTAGTAAATTTTGCAGTTGACCTGACCTAATAGCTTGTAAAGAATGTATTTCTCTAGTTTTTAAAACGATTTTATAAAAAACACAAGTGTTTATATGTTTGCAAGACTGATACATTGTATAAAATCAATATTTTCAGGCGTAACTTTGTGGAAGTTTGGCTTCATGATAAAATTCAAATGAGTTAATAGATTTGTAAAAGCAATCTATGATAAAGTGTAGAAAATTTTGAAAATTGGCCCCATGTGGTTGACTAGTGACCGCTAAGGTTCATGTTGCCGAACAGAAAATAGTGTTCATAGTTTTTTCTTGACACCATGTATTCACGTGTTGGAATTCATCAAATTCAGTGTTCCGCTTCAAGCTCTGAGTGGAAGACATATCATTGCGTGGATTATTTGAGCGTGTGTATCATCGTTCGAACTTAGTTTTCAGATGTTCAAAAGAGCAAAAAAATTTTTATCACTTAAAAAACCCTGCAGTAACTCGATTCTGATCCACAGCTATTGCTCTGGCATCATTAATTACTAACAAAAGTGTGCTGCAACAGATAGCGATTGATGCGAATCCTAAGAATCCATCCCTGAGGCTTCGTCACGACACAAAAAACGTGTTCTGTCCGAAAATTAACTTTTGAATTTTTTAAATAATCTGCAAGACGTCCTGAAATCATTTAAAGCTTACATAATCGACATGGCAAATGATGAGCCACAGCTTAGCAAAGTCTTCTGCATTTTCCTAGGTCCCTTTGAAAGAGTAAAACATTTTTGTATGATCACAACTGAAATTACTGATGGTCGCAGTTGTAAAATTATAAATTTAATTAAAAAGAGAAGAGATTTGGCCGTAACGAAGGCCCATTTGCCAGCTAATTTTTTTTGACCCTTCAAGAAAAGGTTCGAGCTTGGAACTATCAAAAATTTCTGATGTTTTTAAATTTGTTGATATTCTCGCAAAATCAGATCCCACCTTCAGTGAGGAGAATATAGCATAAATTCATTCCGAGATGGCAACCAACGTGGCTGTCGATGGTAAGTGGAAGACACCATACGTCATTTCAGTATCTAAAAAACTTTCGCCTCTAATTTTTTGGAAGGGAATATGCTCCAAAACAAACGTCTATTGAGTTGCCGTAAAGATTTTTCACTTCCACCCACATCCTCGGCGACGGAAAGAAGTTTTAGCAAGCACGGAAATATTCACAACCTAAGAAGAAACCGCAGGACTAATGAAAGAGCTTTGAAACATATTTTAATCAAGCGCAACTTGAAATTACTGGAAACCGAAAGAGCTAAAATTTCAAGCGATAATCTCTCGAAAACTGGATGGAGAGGAAGTTGTTGCAATTGCGGATGTAGAAGAGAACATTTCTTCACTCCTTTCCAGCGAGGAATCAGATCTAGATGGCGTGGAGGAATTTGAAGACACAGTTACAGCCTAATCCAATCCAAAACATATGGCCACTTCGGTTCTTTTGCTTTTGTATCGAGTTTTATGCATCTTTAGAGTTGTGCTCTACAGGCTATAATTTATCTACAAATAGTTCATGTATGGCTGTAATTAATACCATTGAAGATGATATCGTCCATGATTAAAAAAATGATGTAAAAATCCTTCTTATTTATTAGTTACCTACGAACTTTTTCACTCATTTATTTCAAACATTCTAAGCTACGAAACGGAATTTTTAAAACAAAACATGTATGATCATAATTAGATTGGAACGTCAAACAAAAATGTTGCTGCTGTTTGTTTTTAATTCAACTTTTTTTAAGGCTAAATTAATCCCCTATAGTATTAGATTTAAAAAACCACTATCGATATACTGGAAAGATATAAACATTTTTTGAAGATGTTTCTGCTATTCGTGGTAAGTCGTATTAATATTATAAATAATTTATTTATTATTTATATTAACTCCGCCCTTACCGTGTGGAAACTGGAGGATTCCTCAACATTTATATCCAATTGAATATTTCCTTTAAAATTCAGAACCAGTTAAAGGTGGTTGAAGTAATTTGATATTTCTAATTTATTATTATTTCTATTCTAATTACTATACATACCATAACTATCCATTTGGTTCCTTTATTGGCTCTTTAATATGACAAGTAAGCAAGATTTACGTGTTTGCTAGTATGAGCCAGAATATTTAACCATAATCGCGGCCACTTAAAAATATATGAATTCTGAAGTGAACCCCCTGTCTTTTTAGTCACGCGCCGCCACTGACCAAGAGTATGGATATTAGGCAGTTGCTCCCAAAATGTGGCTCAATAATAGTTGCTCACGTACTTAAGATCTTAAGTGTGGAAATCCCTGAGCTAGAATGGTAAAGGAAATTAAAGGGGAAAATGAGATACGCAACGTGAAGTTTTGGAGAAGGCACTCATTCTGTTGTATATTTCCATAATACAAAGAGTTTTAGTGGTTAGATAAACCCAGAATAGATTTTGTCACTCTTCTTTTATCATAGAAATATATTATCAAAAGATCATTATTTTCCATCTTCTGAAAATAAAGTTTATAAAAAATATCATGTTCTAAAAAAGTCATTTTCCTCACATTTTTATTTAAGACTATCCGCCAACCGAAATGCTGGAATAATCACATTCAGTGACGTAGACATTCACTTGGGAACTAATGATACCTGCGAATTCTTGGACAAAACCAACCAAATCGTTTCCAGCAAAGGAGGCACTAACATCTTGAAGGCAATGAATTTGGCAGTGAAGGAGGTTTTAACTAACTCACTTCATAACCTTACTCTTATAATGTAATTTCTTCATTTTTCCATTTTAACTTGCTTTATACCTCTGGATTCATTTTCCTGGAATAAGATGGAATTCAAGCAATTATATGCATGAATAAGAATTTAATTTAGAAATACACTCTTAAAGAATAATGTTGATAAACAAGCATTAAGAGATAATGAAATATCCTTGAAAACTAAAATATTTTTCTTATCAATAATGAAAATTGAATTTCATTAAGGTATTATTCAACACATCCTAACTTAATTTCATTATGGATTCCCCTGAGGCTTCGAACTAAATATATTTTCTGCAGTAAAGTTCATAGTAAAAGATAATGTTTTCAAGAAAATCCATCATGTAGAATCAAGGAGAGATTTCGTCTTTTTCTACAACTTTTGTAATTGCAAATATTCCTTTAATTTAATCTAATTGACTGCTAGAATAAAATTGATACATAAGATATTTGAAAAATAAATACTCTTTAAGGAAAGCTTCAGTTATCATAATTTAATGCTCTTCGAAACTGTTTCATAAGCAAAGGTATACGATTGAGCAAAATATAGGGTTGATTCTGATAAAATAAAAGAGAAGAAACGAATCATTGACTTGTAAGATAATTGGTGTGGGTAGGAAAACAATATCATCGTGAAATCTCCTCACAAGTGCGATAGAGAGCTTAAAAGCCCCTACACACGTCCCGACCCGATCACCCTACACAACCAAATTTCCCGACCATCCCTGTTGGGGCCTGCTCTACACACGTCCCGACCAATCTTATCACTCGACCCGACCAACTCAAGAAAATTTCTCAGTAGACATCGAAATCTCGTAGAGTGAACTCTGATTTCACTTGTTTTATTTGATTTTTTGATTTGACCAGAGATAAAATGAGTTGGGTCGGAATCGGGAGTCGGCTGAAAACACCGGTAAGACCGATAACGATTCACGCGTGTATCGTTTTCGGTCTTATCGGTAACGATACGCAGAAATCGGGGTTGGGCGGTCGGCAGTTGGATGGTCTCGCAGGATCAACCGCCCGACCGTCGTGTTGGACTGTTTTTGTAGGGCGACAGGCCTACACACCTTCCAACCGTCGGGGCCGACGGTGTTGGTCCCGACAGTTACTTTGTAAACCAACTGGTTTACAAAGTAACGTTGCATGAAGATAAGAGATATATATCAAGGAGAATGGAGTTACAATTATGACATTTTTTAATTGAAGTATAGAAAAATACAGAGAAATGACAAAGAGGACAAGATATAGAGGATATATAAAAGGTTGGGGCCACTGTGCCTACCAAGGAGGGATAGTATGTTTAGGTTTGTAATTTTGTTTCTCAGGTACGAGACATCTTTATTGGCAGCTGATTGTAAGACATTTAAAGAATTTCAGTATACATTAAAAAAAGTGTATTGGGTGCATTGTATAAGAACAAGTATTGATAGAAATTGCACATGACTATTGATAAATCTAGGTTCTTATACATTCGTTGAAGTGAAGCGAGGTGACGCCTTCATTTCCACAGTAGTGATTCATTTTCATTGTAATAGCAAAATCAACTTGTTATACTTAACCAAGGAATGAAAGAATTTGTGAAATACTTACAGTTAGGTTTATCCTCTGAATATACTGAACAGTGGCGCAGCGAGAGGGGGGTTTTAGGGGTTCAAACCCCCCCCAAGAGTCAAGTCCTATGACTAGCTTTGTGCTTTTATTTCTGCTGAAGAGTACAAAACCCCCCCCTCGCTGAGGGGGGGTTATCACGCAAATCATACAGATACACTGCTTGTCATGTGTTTGCTTGATAAATTCAGCGAAAGCTTCGCGTACCCGTAAATATGGCTCCGATTTCAGTTAAGGTGATGCTTTCGGTAGCAGAGTAGACATCGATATCAATGGGGCGCTATGATACGAGTGTTTCGCACACAGTGTTCAACGCGTGCACTTGTTAAGACTATCCTTTAGTTAGATAACTCACGCCATAAGATAAGATTCCCATGAGAAAAATTCGAAAGTGCTGATTTGTTTACAAGCCCCTACACACGTTCCAACCAAACCACCCAACTGTCGGGACCAACACCGTCGGCCCCGACGGTTGGAAAGTGTGTAGGCCTGTCGCCCTACAAAAACAGTCCAACACGACGGTCGGGCGGTTGATCCTGCGAGACCATCCAACTGCCGACCGCCCAACCCCGATTTCTGCGTATCGTTACCGATAAGACCGAAAACGATACACGCGTGAATCGTTATCGGTTTTATCGGCGTTTTCAGCCGACTCCCGATTCCGACCCAGCTCATTTTATCTCTGGTCAAATCAAAAAATCAAATAAAACAAGTGAAATCAGAGTTCACTCTACGAGGTTTCGATGTCTACTGAGAAAGTTTCTTGAGTTGGTCGGGTCGAGTGATAAGATTGGTTGGGACGTGTGTAGAGCAGGCCCCAACAGAGATGGTCGGGAAGTTTGGTTGTGTAGGGTGATCGGAATGTATGTATGTGTTTTCAGGCGAATCAGCCTCTCGGGCTATTATCGCCATGAGTAGTAGGACATTACAAGTCAGTACATCCACAAGTCGAACAATACATACAACATATAAGGTTAAAAAGTTAAAATTAGGCTCTGATTAAAATTTGTAAAAACAAGAAAGGGCTGTATAATGGCCTCTAAAGTTTTGATAAAATAAGGACATAGACTGTAAAGGGTCTAGCCCTTAGAGTCCATTTTCACAATAAAGGATACTGTCTCCAACTAATATTAAAACCATAAATAAAATAAATAAATAAATAAATAAAATTATAAATTAATTGGATCAAGGCAAGTTGAGTGGGGCTTGACTAAATGTAAGTTAGTAGTTACGTGGCCTTCACAAAATCAAATATCTTTTCAACAGATGCTACATCGTCTCCTAGGGCGACCGAGAGATCCGTCGAAAGGCCTAATCTCCTTCGCTCATCATCAAACTGGGGGCATTGCAGTAAGACATGTGACACAGACAATACTGTGTCACATCACATACTGGGGCCTCCTCAGACCACAGTAGATGTTTATGAGTCCACCAGCAATGCCCGATTCGTAGTCTGGTTAGGACTACTTCCTCGAGTCTGGAGGGCCTACATGATGACTGCCAAGAATTAACATTTGGTTTCACTATTCTTAATTTATTTTCTGTAATTTCATTCCACTCATCTTGCCATTGTTTAAAAACCAAGTGCTTTATACATGTCTTCACATCACTCACAGGCACTTGGTCATAAAAAGTCCACCTCTTATTAGCAGCTTCTTTAGCTGCAACATCCGCCATTTCATTACCTGGTATACCAACGTGGCCTGGCAACCATATGAAATCTATTTCCACCCCTTTAAATTTTAGGTCCACCAGAGATGACTGGATTTTCTGTACCAGTGGATGGATGGAACCAATAGACTCGATGGCTTTTAGAGCAGACAAGGAATCACTTAGGATTACATACTTAGTCTGGGAGTGTGCGGATATGTAGCAAAGAGATTGTAAAAGAGCATATAGCTCTGCTGTGTATATCCCACAGAGTGGATGTAGTCGAAACAGAAATGATGTTTTCTTCACCACATATGCACATCCAACCTGACTTCCCTGCTTGGAACCATCTGTATAGATGGCAGTACTAGAGCTGAAGTCTGCAAGGAGTCTATAAAATTCACGTTGGTATTCCATAGGAGAAGTTTTTTGCTTGTCAAGTCTGGTAAGGCAGAGGTGGACGTTGGGACATGGGAATGTCCATGGTGGGAATTGGGAGAATTTTGTTTCTGGCATCCTGGGGATATTAAATTCCATTTCTCCGAAATATCCTTTGACTCTCATACCCAAGGGCTTTAGAGAACGGACCCGGACAGCATATAGGTGGCTATATCTCTGCACAAAAACTGCTTCATACGCCGGATGATTTGGCTTGGATCTAAGGGTTATTGCGTAACGCATAGACAGCAGTTTACGGCGCATATAGAGTGATGGTTCCCCAGACTCACAAAGAATACTTGCTATAGGGCTGGTTCGAAAAGCACCTGTAGCCAAGCGAATCCCTGTATGGTGAATCACATCAATCGCCTTAATAGCTGATGGTGCTGCTGATGCATATACTATGCTACCATAGTCGAGCTTTGATCTAATGAGCATCCGATATATTCTAAGCAAGGTGGTCCGATCTGCTCCCCAGGATTTGTGGCTGAGAACTCTCAATACATTTAGGGCAGCTAGGCATCGGGATTTCAAATATTTAAGTTGAGGACGCCATGTTAGTTTATGATCAAATTTAATTCCCAAGAAGTATGCACTTTCAACACAAGGTATCTCGGTGCCATTTAAAAGAAGGGATGGATTAAATGGGACCGAGAATTCTACAGACCACGAATTCTACAGAAATGGATACAAACTGTCTTGCTGTGCGAAAAGGTGAATCCATTTTCTGTTGCCCATTTGTATATTCGGTTAATTGTCATTTGCATTTGACGTTGCAAAATAGTCATATTTTGGGATGCTAGAAATATACCATAGTCATCCACAAAGAGACTTCCATCAATAGGATGTCTAATACATTGGGCAAGTCCATTTACAGCAACAGCAAACAGTAATACACTTAAGATAGACCCCTGAGGGATTCCATTTTCCTGTGTGAAAAGCCGAGACTGAAAAGTCCCGACACGTACCCTGAAGTAGCGCTCTTTTAGAAAACTCTTAATAAAGAGTGGGAGATTACCACGTAATCCCCAAGAATGTAATGTCTTAAGAATGCCATATCTCCAAGTGGTATCATAAGCCTTTGCAAGGTCGAATAGTACTGCTACCAAGTGCTGTCTTCTGACAAAAGCATCACATATTGCTCTCTCCAGTCTCACCAGATGGTCTGTGGTGGAGCGATACCGACGGAAACCACACTGAATATTGGCCAACAAGTTGTTTGTTTCAAGGAACCAAACAAGCCTCCTATTGACCATTCGTTTCATCACTTTGGAGATACAGCTTGTAAGAGAAATTGGTCTATAGCTCTCTGGTAGTTTCTTGTCTTTCCCCGGCTTGAGGATGGGGATTATAATGGATTCCCGCCATTGTGTTGGGTAGCAACCATCACCCCAGATTCTATTGTACATTCTTAAGAGATACTTCTTGGCGGTAATATTTAGGTGTTGCATCATACTATAAATAATGGAATCCGCACCAGGGGCGCTATCATGTACCTCACGTAGAGCAGTCTCCAGTTCCCACTGGCTAAAGGAGCAATTGTAATGTTCCTTGTTTCGGGAATTAAATTTTAGCTGTTTCCGCTCACTCTCAGCCTTTATATTTCGAAAGGATGGTGGATAATTTTCGTAACTAGATGCCTTTTCTATAACCATTCCAATTTCATTTGAAATATCCACCTTTTCAGTAATTGTTTTCCCGTTGACCAATAAACCACTAATACTACAGGAAGATGTCCGACCGGATATCTTCCTGACCTTTTCCCATACTTTAGCTACTGGAGTTGAACTGTTAATGGTAGAAACATATTTCATCCATGAATCACGCCTACATTTCCTCACTATCCTGCGAGCCACAGCTTTTAACTTAAGGTATTTTACCATGTTTTCCTCTGTAGGTCGGAGACGGAAAGCTCTAAATGCTCGTCGTTTATCCTTAATGGCAGAATGACATTCGTCATTCCACCAAGGAACAGGGATGCGACGAAGCCGAGCAGAGGATTTCGGAATGCTAATTTCCGCCGCCTTTATTATGGTATCCGTGAAGTATTTGACATGTTTGTCTACAGAGGAAAATTCCTCCTCCTCTAGCTGAATTGATTCAGAGAATTTTTCCCAATCAGCTCTTCTCGTTATCCACTTGATAGGGCGAGGCTCCATTGGGGAGGCAGTCAGATGCGTCAGGATAATGGGAAAATGGTCGCTACTACACAAATCTTTGTATACTTCCCATTTGAATGTTGGAGCAACAGTGCTGGAACACACAGAAAGGTCAATAGCTGAAAATGACCTGCTTCCAGCACTAAAATGTGTGTCGCTTCCATCATTTAGAATTATCATGTCCAAACTTGAAAATATATTTGAGAGCCGACGTCCCCTTACATCAGTTCTTTTGCATCCCCACTCTGAATTATGGGCATTGAAGTCACCCAGAAGTAGGAATGGCAATGGCAATTGTTCAATTAAATCCAGTAATTTATTTATAATGATGGGCTCATTAGGGGGAAGATAGATGGAGCAAATTATTATCTGAGCAGGAAGATACACTCTAACTGCAACAGCCTGCAGTTCTGTAGTCAGAGTCACTTCTTCTGAATGAACAGAGTCGTGCACTAGAACAGCCACACCTCCATGGGCCTGAGGTACCCCGGCAAGATCCTTGTTATAAACAGCATACCCCCGAAGCTGGACATCATCATTTTCTTTAAGTCGTGTTTCCTGAAGAGAAACACACACTGGAGATAATTCTGAGAGAAGTATACGTAATTCTGGTAGGCGATATCGGAAACCATTGCAGTTCCATTGAAGTATGGTATTCATGGTTCTGTATATGGTTCAACGGTTCAGTTTATGTTTTGTTTTCCCTTTTTTTCTGCGAATCCTATCAATTAAATCTTTATCTATATTAGTCTCCATCATTTCATCAGAGTCCAATTCCTCTACTAACTTTTCGGACTCTTTGCATGGTGTTTTGGTTTCTTTGCCCAATTTTTGTTCCGTAGAATTTCTTTCGGATGAGGAATCATTAGCTCTAGAGTGTACCTTGCTTGTTAATATTTCAGCCTCTTTCTTATTGCTTAAAACAGCCTTTGGTTCATTACTAACACTAACAGTAACAGGTTTATTCCCTGGAGGAACGGACTGGTAGCTTCTGAGTTCAGATAATTCACTTAGAAGTTTCTTCTGTTCTTCTACGAGTTCCTTCACCAGGGTTAATAGTTCGCCCATGGTTGCCTGAGAAGAAGGACTGGCTACTACTTTCAAAAAAGGGATGGGAGGAGGTGGAGTCGCCATCACCTGTTTCCTGGCTTCTGTCACTGAGATCTTACATACAGCTCTGAGCTCTTGAATCTTCTTTTCAGTGCGAAAACTAGGGCAGTCCTTAGACCAGGCAGAATGTTCTCCTTTACAGTTTATACAACGATGCCCTGAGAGACATTGGGTTCCCTCATGGGCCTTACTGCTACAGTCTGGGCAGATCTTCTCCCGACTGCAAGTGAACTTGGTATGTCCGAATCTGAAGCAGTTAAAACACCGCATTGGATTCGGCACATACGGTCTTATTCTTTCAACCTGGTAACCTAGCTTTACATCAGATGGCAACTGAGGAGTTCCGAAGGTGAGTATTAAGGAGGCAGTAGGTTTTAGAACACCATCCCTTTTCGTCATTATCCTTTCTACTTTTATGACACCTTCGGTGGCTAGCTCTGAACACAACTCCTCTACTTCCATGTGCTGCACTTCGAAGCATTTTATAACACCTTTGCTGTAGTTTAGGCTCTGATGTGCATTAACCTTAACTGCAAAGGGACCAAGAGACTTCAGATCAAGGAGTTTTTTACTCTGAGCATCTGTTGCTGTTTCTATAAGCAAGGTTCCGTTTCTTAATTTCTTTATTGAGGCTACTTCTCCCACAGTGTTCTTTATGGCTTTAGCCACCACAAATGGAGAAGTTGTGTTGAAATCATTCCCATCATCCATTCTGCTAACTATTAGATATCTTGGCACAGATATTTTGGCATCATTAGCATTAACCACCATTTTTACTGGGCTCTGAGAGCGCAGTCTCTTTCCTTTTCCTTCTACTCTACTTTCTACTTCATCAACATCCATTTTTAGCCGCTACTTCGCCGAGTTCAGGACTCGTTGCCCCCCCTCAGCCCCGTGGAGGCGGCGGCGGGGAATGAGCTCTTTACTCTTTCGGTGTCGCTTTTAAGATGTTTTAGCGAAAAAGAATTTATCAGGTATCACTCCAAGTGATACAAGAAAGGTCCTAAGACCAAAAGAGAAATGCTGGGATACCCCCCAGCAGGTAGCAGAAGAGCACCGGGTTACCCCCCGGCAGGTAGCTCAAAACAGTGGATGGTGACCGGTATCCGAACCCGGTCGCTTACCAAGCCACTGTCCCCATGAGGGGGTAGGGTGATCGGGTCGGGACGTGTGTAGTAGAGGTCTGCATGGGCCGGGCCTTGGCCCGTGGGCCCAAGCCCGGCCCGGCCCATGGGCCGGGCTCGGGCCGGGTAAGCAGGACGTCTTTCGGGCTCGGGCCGGGTTCGGGCCTGGTAAGCAGGCAGTCTATCGGGGCTCGGGCCGGGCCTGGGCCCATGAATAATTTTCCATAAGGTTTGCACGTAAATCTATTTTTTATCGCATGCTGGGTTTGTTTATTTTGCAAAATTAAATTAATAAAAGAGGTTGTACGAAGTCACGACAACTACCAAAAGAAAGGAAATTAAATGAATACTTTTATTTCAGTCGTGGAATATTGCTTTTTATTTGAATTGCGAGAACAGCAATGAAATAAACGAAATATTCCGGGAAAGTTTGAGGTTGTAAACAAAAAAATTCTCATGGATAGCCACAGTGAATTTTGAATCAATAGTTAAGGTTTTCACCGTTAGATTAGATAGTATAGATCAACCTGATAGATGGGAGAACAATATTTTAAAGAGTCACTAGCAACCTAACCTTATTTATAGCAACTTATACTTCTAATATTGGAATTTTATTTCATTAGTAGAAATATAGAATCTATTAACCGAAACGCTTCTACTTGCCATTTACTTATTCAGATAAGTGTTTATTTTGTAATTAGCATATGACGGAGCCTTTGTGCGACCACCAGCCTTATAATACAATGTAAATTACTGCGATGTAGATACTTATCAAGTGATATGTTTTTTCGTAAAAGGCCCCTGGACATATGTTTGACAACTTTTTTCGCTGAAGACCATCATGACATGAAATTACTGACCTTTTTTCAGAACAAATTATCATTTACTTGCTAACATTATTTATTTTATTTATAATTTATTCAGTACAATCACTTACAAAATAAATTAAAACTTCTATGACAAAAAATACGATTAATTTAATTATTGATTAATTTTCATTTAATCTAGTTTCTATATTTTGGCATTGCTGAAGAAGTGAAATAAATGTACTGTTTCTACGTTCGGGCCGGGCCGGGCTCGGGCTCTAAAATTTTCTCCTACGTTCGGGCCGGGCCGGGCTCGGGCTCAACAACGGACGGGCCGGGCCGGGCTTGGGTTGAAATTTTCGGCCCATGCAGACCTCTAGTGTGTAGGGGCTTTACTCCTCGAAAAAATACAAGGGAACATTCGAGAAGTAATTCTAAACTTGCACCCTGAAAACAGAGATTAAGATTACGTTTGAGAAACAAACAGATTGATAAAACGCTCAGTTAGATCTTTTGCTTGTGACTGTTTTAAGGGTGTGAATGCGAAGCTAGGCTCGTGAGCAGTGCTTTCGAAGAATTCACAACAGTTCGAAGGAGAGTTTAGTTTGGATTTCATTGAGATGGACATCCAAAAATTCCTTTCACAGTCTGCTAACAGCTCGAGGCCGCTATCGGAAAAAAACGTAAGTTAATGGCTATGTGTTTTTTTGTGAAATAACCATTATTAGATGCATAAATTAGGATTTTCTTATTTTAGGGCTGTTATCAGAGGACACATCTCAAGATGTGTTTAGCGACAGTTGAAAAGCTACTTTTTCCTTTATTAAGCATTCTAGACGATTAAAAGTCTGCACACAGTTGACTCTTCATTACTCGGGATGATAGAAAATATACTGATCTTTATTTTATGATTGCCTGTTAATTTGATGTATATTTAATAAAAATTTTCGCTAACCGAATTTCCGTAAACATTTGAAAAAGTATTGGAGCCATGAAAGATTTCCGTAAAAATTAATCTGCGATGATATTATTAATAATATAACATTTTCGAAGCAAATCTGTCAGCTGAAAGGTATTGTGCGCGTAAGTTACGCACATATTTATCGGAACTGTGACTTGATAAACTGTTAAAACTGTGAATTAAATTCTTCAGCTTCCTTTTCAATGCAGCCAATTTTTTCTCTGGTGATAGAATCCCACGAAATGCATGACTTATCCTGTTAACCGCTTGGTCGTGCAATGCCCGTTCAAAATTTCAATTCATGGAAAATATTTTGCATCAGCTCTTTGCTGGTTAAACCACCTATTACTTAGTCTAAATAATTGTAAGTTGACGTCTTCATTTTTTCACCTTGGTATGTGACTTTAATACTGCAAGTTCCATTATAATATCGACTATAATCAAGAGTCTACTGTATTTTTTAATGCAGCCGAATTTTTAATTTTCGGTATGAGACGCATTCAATGAAATACTTAGCTAATACATAAATAACGAAATCAGGCTTAATTGTAAGCCTGTCAGAAAATTTCATCTGATAAAAATGATTTTTTTGTTTCTTATACAAACCTTGTGCAATAAGCTTTATATATACTTCATATCATTATTTTTATACATTGATGGCGTTTTCTTGGCAGGAGATATTTCAATTAAATTCCAAAATCTGCTGATGAAATAACGAAAGATAATGAAATAAGCATGGGCGCGCCAATATGGGGGAACAAATGAGTGGATGTTACGTTTTATATCGCTTGCCAAATAATCGTAGCGATTTTTTTCCTTCCCACGCTTTGCAACCTCTAGGAAGATAGAACTCTCGAAGACTCGGAAAGTTTATATGTAAATCACTAAAAAGCTTCAGCATAGAAAAACTGAGTTTTTATTAGATATTGGACGTATCCAAACCAGAAATCCAAAGAACACACTTGTTAAGTTTCCAATTGTTCGCTTATGTAAACTACTATCTTGCAAAGTGTAATAAGTTGGCCACATAAGCCTTAAACTCCTCTAGTTTTGAAGGTATTTAGTTTTTGAAAGAATTGACATATATTGTACGAGGGTCATCCGGAAAGTAGTACCCGTTCGTGAAATAAAGACACAAAAGTAAATATTAACAAACATAAAAAATTTTATTTGAAAGAGGATACTTTAAACTACTTCTCAACATAATCTCCAAGCAAATTGAGGCATTTGTCATAACGTGTGACAAGTTTCTGTATTCCTGCTGCATAGTTCTCCGCCGCCAGCTCATTGAGATACAGGGTCACTCCTTCTTTAAGTTCTTCACCCATCTTACACAAATTTTTGCATAATGCAGATGGTCTTTAACAATTTCATGTACAATTGTTCGAGAAACATTGGGAAAATGCTCACAGATGTCATCAATTGTGACGCGCCGATCGTTCCTCACGAATTCGTCAACTGAGCTCACCAGTTGGTCTGTAATGACAGACGGTCTCCCCGAACGCTCATCGTCGTGTGTGTTCCCCCTCCCCATGTTGAACTTGCGACACCACTGCCGAACAGACGACTCGTCCATTACATTGTCTCCATACACCTCCTTTAATTGGCGATGAATATCACATGGGCGAACGTTTCTTGCATTGAGGAATTTAATCACTGCCCTCACTTCACAACTGGCGGCGTTCTCAATTTTTTTAAACATTGTAAACAATCACAGAAACAACACAGGCAATGCTAGCGTCACGCAACTTGGCTCAGAGAAGGCAGACAAACCACTGAAGCTATCTGACCTTGTCCAGCGGCTACTCGCGTCGTCAGCACTTCATGCGGCACTAACGGGTACTACTTTCCGGATGACCCTCGTAGTAAGTAGCGGGCATGAATATTCTAGCCCCTGTAAAGTAGGCATTTTTCGTTTCCTCAGACCCCCCCCATTGGTAAATCCTGGCTGCGCCACTGATACTGAAATATAATTAAAAACTTAAATAGTTAGTAGGTAATAATAAACTTTGGAAAAATTATTTATTGTAGTTCATAAATAGGATAACTACATAATAGGATAGTATAAAGAGCACTTATTTTACTTATCATTAATTTAAATATGATTATTTTTTAAATGTTGAATATATATAACCTCAGCAAAGAAATTATTTACTTATAGAAGTATCTACTTGTAGAGCTCATAAATCAATGGAGACATTATTGTATTTTGTCAATGAACAGGTCCTATTTGCCCACATTAGCAATCCTTCCCGATGCTTTGCGATATTTTTCTCCCTGAATGGAGTTTAAAAAGGTTTATATTATAAATAGCCTGTATAAATATGATTTTCAGGGCATACATAGATGTAAAGTATCACTAATATCTCACTTTATTTCTCTGTAGAAAATGTAGGTATGCATGAACAGATGAACTCTTAATGTAGAACCGTAATCGTTTGGAGATAATTTTAATGACATACATGAACAACAATAAGTACCACAATAAAAACGTAATACACCTTAAACCTAGAGAAAGGCATTTTCCCCATATACTTTTGAGCTTTAATTAACTCCTATAGTCTTTATGTTCAAAATTATTTCCATCCACGTGATGTGTGTCCCTTTTTGTGGTATGATTAGATAATAGTGAGAGAAGAGCAAATAAGAAATTTGGATGTCTCATAGCGGGGTCGTTATGAACAAATTATCGGAGAAAGTCTGAAATATAAATGCCCCTTCTATTTCTTCACTTATTAAGGTACTAAACATGATATAGCCATATAATTCTTCTATAACAACAAAATAATTTTAAACATACTGGAAGAAATCCTATGGCTAATCGCCGATTAAATTTCTAAATCAGTCGTTGAAATAAAAAGAAAAATACTGTTACAAATTTAGTGGAGAACCAAGAGGGGAGGTATTGCGAGTGAAGAACATTTGCCATTAAAAACTAAAATACGCGCACAAAACATTGAAGTGAAGATGACTAAAATCTGAAATGTTTTTCAGGTTCTTATTCCTTTTGAACAACGAGCAGTCCATACTTACTTGTGTTCAGATAATTGGCAACTACGTTGAAAACCTCGAAGGACTTTACACCGAAGAATTGGGCTACCCATCATTATCATCTTGAGTCGCCAAGGGTTCCAGTTGGTCGCGTTGATAGTCCGCTATACCGATGGTGAGGAAACAATACGGATTTCAGCTTATCAGCCACTGGAGTTGGATCCAACTCTAAGAGATTAGTAAAGGTAAAATTTTACATTTTGGTACCTAAGACCTACCCCTTGAAGTTAAGCCTCGTGGAGTAGAAATCTCAACTAATTCTTGTTGAATCGAGAAAGAACGTGTAATGTCATAAAAAATAAACATCACTTAAGCAGATATCACTGTATAAAATCGTGGCTACACTGTGTTGATCATTTACGAACGTATGACAATCATAGGCTTGCTTGATCAGTGCAGCACTAAGAGATGGAAATGGTTACTGACATAAATGGCTTAGCAGGGCGAACCTCTACGCGGTATTGTGATCTTTAATTCCTAAATATTTTCAAGTTTTCCTTGTGCGTATGCTGAAAGCACATTATTACATTTCACCAGGCATTAAACCATTAAGAACGAAAAAAATCCGTCCGATACAACAGTACCCATCTACTTGCTAGTATTGACGATCATATTGAGAACAGTGAAAGTAAAAATCAATGAAAGCCGTATTTACATACCATTTTTTTCGTAAGTAGATTATTTAGCTTTTCTGATATCTCTCTCATAAGTCAATTACGTATTTTCTCGTTGTTTGTTACTTTGACGATATTTAAAGCTATCCTGATACGATATTTCTCCCAATCCCGGTATAAATACAATGGCTGGAGTTGAAAACCGTTTGAATAGTCGTTCAATGTATCAATGATGGAAATATTTGGCTGAAGGAAGTTTCATTTCTTCATTTAACGGATTTAGAAGAGCAAAGTGAATTTCAACCAACAAAATGTGAAAACAAAGATGTAAAGTAAACTTATCTATTTATAATTCCCAATAGCCATAACTGTAGTTGAATATTCAAACCGATTCTTCGATTTTCATACGTGCCAATACGTGGAATTTTCACTCAAATTTTATAAAATGAATAAAGTTCTTGTCTTTCCATGCAATTTAGATGCTTCGAAGCAGTATCCAAATTATAGAAAAGTAAGAGTGTGATTTTCATCAATCATTATACTTACAGACAAGAGTAAGGTTATGAAGTGAGTTAGTTAAAACCTCCTTTAGTGCCAAATTCATTGCCTTCAAGATGTTAGTGCCTCCTTTGCTGGAAACGATTTGGTTGGTTTTGTCCAAGAATTCGCAGGTATCAGTTGTTCCCAAGTGAATGTCTACGTCACTGAATGTGATTATTCAAGCACTTCGGTTGGCAGATGGTCTTAAATAAAAATGTGAAAAAATGAATTTTTTAGAACATGATATTTTTTATAAACATTATTTTCAGAAGATGGAATAAAATGATCTTTTGATAATATATTTATATGATAAACGAGGAGTGACAAAATCTATTCTATTCTAACCAAACAAACTCTTTTCATTATGGAAATATACAACAGAATGAGTGCCTTCTCCAAAACTTCACGTTGCGTATCTCATTTTCCCCTTTAATTTCCTTTACCGTTTTAGCTTACACCTTAGCTTAGAGAGGATCTTAAGTACACGAGCAACTATTATTGAGCCACATTTTGGGAGCAACTGCTTAATTTCCATACTCTTGGTACCCATTCATTTATTAGAAAAATACATGATGAAATAAGTTTTTATTAGTGAGAGAACTACATAATGCAGCCGTATAGTGAAAATTGATTGGAATGGTCACTATCATTATTTTTGTCAAATTCTTTCCCCCTGAAAAGTTTCCAAGCATTAACTCGTGTTCATAGAAACTATAAATAACAGACTTTAATTTGGAATAAATAAGAAAATATTCAGAATTTTACGTATTACAGTTCACCATTCACATCTTCTTCCTTATCATTTTGAAAGACAGAGTGGAAATAGTGGTTCTCTTGAAAATTCAATGTAGATTTGTAGATTCGAGGCTTAAAATCTCCAATAGTAGTATTTGACAAACAGCTTGTATAATAACAGCCGTTTTCCAATTTTTCTTTTCTTATAAAGATTCGTGGACTGGAGACAGCGATGTAGGCATATCTTACTCCATTAAGTGCATCACTCAAAGCAGTTTAAAAAGAAGACTTACAGCCAAATCAACGTAAAATATTTCATTTAAAATGAACTGATTGAAATTCTTGAATGCATTTGGATGGCGAAGGTTTGATTTATCATCTAAGTAATGCCTAGATTGGCACACATACGGGAAAGCTGCGGCTGAAGCCTTGACGAGGGTCAGTTCCATCTGAAGCTGCGCTGGCGACACACTCGTCCAGCAGAAGAGAAGGAAGAAATATCCACGAAAAGCCAAGTCCCTCCGGAGCTGTAAAATAAGAAGGAATGTCTCTATTACATTACTTGAAACTGTTCATTCCTGATTTCTTCTCTTTTACTGATTTCTTTCATCTGTTAACTCCCGATTTATTTTAGAGGTTGACTCTTTAGCTTATAATAAAAAACAAAGACAAGACAAGATTTCGACAAGATGTTTCACCATACATTTTTACTTTCTCTATATACGTAGTATAGAGAAAGTATTGTTTTCATGAAATAAATCGACTTTGAGATTTCAACGGAAATACATGTTTTGGGGTCCCTAGAACACGTTTTGACCATTTTCGGAATGATGTATGTATGTGTGTCTGTGTTTGTGGGCGCTCTTAGTTAAAAACCATTCGTCGTATCATAACCAAACGTCATAAATAGCACTGTGGCGTGTGCTGTCAGAGTTGATTAGTTTTTGGAGTGAATCGGCTAACCGAAAATCGAGCTTTATTCGTCGAAGTAAATTTCCGGATTTCAAAATATCTCCATTAATATGATACTTATGTATATTCTATTATTTATAAAAGTTTTAGGAAATGCAATTTACCATAACTTTTGTATTAAACATATTTTTGTATTACTGATTATTTAGGAGTTATTCGCGAAATACTGATAAACCGGAAGTTGCTGATAATGTACTTTGCGGGCACTCTGGGCGAAAGGCCAATTTCATCGTTTTTCATCGAACATGTCCCGAAAAACATTATTTATAATGTTTGTGACGTAAAAGATAATATGATTAAATTAAATTAATCACATATCTTCCAACTTTAGATTGAATATAGAGTTCGAAAATACTGTCGTAGATAAATATTTACATCTTATATTTGGAGAAAGTCATGTGCTGGCCACATCAGATTTTTTAATATTTCGCTCATTTTATTGCAATACTGGCATATTTTCAACTGATTTTATTTACTACCATGGTACCTAAAACATGAATTAAGCTGAATATTTTCTTTTTAATGCCTCTAATCTAAGCCCTACTCTTAATGTATTAATGTAGTTGAGTTCGCCAACAACGCTGACGGATTCCGTTCGTCTGTTAAAACGCATGAAAATCAAATTATGAAGTTATAAATGTTTAAGTAAATGCTTCTAACATTATTTAAATTGGTGTTTTAAGTAAATGATAAGCAAATCAAAAGAGCACTCGACAACTTAATAAAATTATTCACCCTTTGAAAAGAAATCGGTATTTGACCAATAAATCATTAACTCTTCTCTTCAATTACAGATAAAACCTTATAGACTATTCTCCTATACTATACGGAAGCTAAATCTAAAAACCTGTGTCGCTTAACTGCTGAGACATTTCCTAAAACCATACAGCTAAATAATAGTTACTTTCGATAGCTTCGTTTATTCGATATTGTAAAAGGTGCAGATTGTGGTAGACCCAAAAATTTACATTTGTGTTAACTAAACCTTAATTAATGTACCTTAAATATTTTAAGTGGTATACTTTTAAGCATTAACTGAGATACATCGGCATCTGACACGGTAAGAAAATTGAAGCAAAATAAGAATATAGATTTGAAGGCTTCGTCTCCGAATCATCCTAAATGTTCGTCTAAGTCGAGTAAAGTACATGATTGAGTAGTAAATCTTTAATAAATGTTATAATGTTTTTCTCTGCCACTCATGCAGGGTTTATGACATTACACGTTCTTTCTCGATTCAACAAGAATTAGTTGAGATTTCTACTCTACGAGGCTTAACTTCAAGGGGTAGGTCTTAGGTAGCAAAATGTAAAATTTTACCTTTACTAATATCTTAGAGTTGGATCCAACTCCAGTGGCTAATAAGCTGAAATCCGTATTGTTTCCTCACCATCGGTATAGCGGACTATCAACGCGACCAACTGGAACCCTTGGCGACTCAAGATGATAATGATGGGTAGCCCAATTCTTCGGTGTAAAGTCCTTCGAGGTTTTCAACGTAGTTGCCAATTATCTGAACAATAGTCATGTGCAATTTCTATCAATACTTGTTCTTATACAATGCACCCAATACACTTTTTTTAATGTATACTGAAATTCTTTAAATGTCTTGTTGATGACTTTCTAAATGAAGGATGCGTTCAATTTTGGTTTAATTAGATAGAGCCATCTTTCGGCCATGGTGAGACTCGCTTCAACGTAACTTCGAATTCCGTGTTTTATTTATTATTTATAACAATTTTCAAGATATAAAAAAATTCGTAACTAGAAAAACCCAGCTTATTATTTAAAATTTGCTCTTTGCTCTGTCCCTTCTCTACAAAAATATCGCTCGATATATTTAAAAATCAAATACAATTTTAGTGCTCGTTTAAAGACAAATATAGTAAAATTCATAAAAAAAAACTTACCGGAATTTGCAACGCTAAGACTAGGAGTAGATAGAAGTCTTGAGCGACTTCACTGCCATTCCTGGAATATAGAACTTGTAGTCGTTGGCAAACAATGAGAAGGATGCGAGATGGCTTCCCTTATATACCATTTCCAACACCCTCTCCTCAGATATCACTTGAATTTTTTGCACTTCATAATTAGCAACCCCTCATCTTTCTGATGGAGTAAAACGTTATTACTTCGGAAAGCCTTGAAGACCGGTGTCGCCGTATCTTCAATTAATTTCATTACCCCATAATCCTGATTTTGATAGAGGAATATTGCTCGAATAGCATAGCGTTTATTACCAAAGGACGAATTATAATTTGCTCTTGACTGACTCCGTTGATTAAAGTCACGATCTGATCATAAAGAAATTATATTATTGCAATTGCTTGATTGCTTATTGCTGATACTGATGTTGAGTTGCCAATCACGTCCTCATACACCGCACTTCTCATTGATGAAATTAAATCGCTGCACCGAGATTGGTGCAGTAGGAATATGATCATTAGGAACGTCAAACCTAGGATTAATGCAACGTTTCGCAAATCTATAATCAACCTTGAGCAACGGGAAATGCAACTATCTCTTTATTCTTCCTTTTAATCTCTTCTAATCAATGGTGAAGAAACTCTTCCTTCATTCTCATGTATAATCCTTATATAACATCTTCTTTAATATCTAAGCACGTTTCGGAGGTACGCCAGCTGAGACTCGCAAGAACGAGTCTTACGAAAACCGTGTTGATTCCTGATTATGAAATTGGACGTTTCAAGAAAACCCATTAAAGAGCTAGCTATTATATGTTCCATAATTTTACCGCTCAGTGATGTTAAAGAGATAGGCCTGTAATTAGCTGGATCGTCCTTAGAGCCGCTTTTAAATATAGTCGTGACGTTCGCAATTTTCCAATCATTCGGGACCTTACCATCGCTCATACTCTTGTCAAATAAAACTTTAAGAAAAGGAATTTTTCTGTAATTTTGAATTAAATGAAATAACTTTTTATATTTATTTTGCTGTGAGGCGGACAACGGCCAAAAAATCACTCGCTATAACGCAAACTCATTATATGCCGTACTCGTTATAACGGACTTCTACTCTATATAGCCTTGATAGCTTTAGGAATCAGTATCAATTGACGAGTATCTTATACTTTCTCTTGTAAAATACCTCTGAAAGGCATCCTGGTGTATGCAAAAATCAGGGTAATTATTAAGACAAATACATACACCTGCCTACTAATAAAATTCTATAATTTATACAGAAAATACAGGTAATTCATCAATAATAATACTTAAATTCACTTAAATTAGTGATTTAACTGTCATTTATTAAACAATTCAGTACAACTATCACAATATCTTTAGAGGTACAATACAGTGGATGAAAACTGGAAAGAAATGCATTATGCTCCTGTCATTAAAAAAATAAACACAAAGACACACCTTGAACTATATACAAATGTTACAAAATTTTTTCCACATTCAGACATCATACACACACACACTTCTAGAAAGGAACACATCTCATACAGAATGATCAAAGAATAAAAAGGTATTGTACCAGAATTTTTGAATGAGAAAAAATTCTTTTAAGCTCTTCTTAGAAGATGCAGTGTAAAAATATGTTGTTGACGTAGCTGGAGGTAACGTACAGACATGATTTTATTACGAGAACATATCTTCCCTATCAGCTCCAACTCCATCACCATCTTCCAGAGAAGAGAAGTTAAGGAAATGAGCTGGCCTGTGAACTTCATGGTAAAATTCTTTTGGATTTGCCAACTGCAACTCATACTTCATGTTAGGGTCATGCCTTACACCTGGAAAATTATAGAAAGAGGAACATTACATAATGATTCAATTAAAACACCTTCAAAAACAATAAAAATTTATCACACCACTATTCTAAGGTAGTAAGTAGACGGTAACTTATCGGAACATCTAAACAACAAACACATCCAAACAATGAAATTTCAGGATCAATTTGTTTTTTGAGTTTGGCTCCGTTAGACTGGACTGGAATTAAATCAGTGATGATGTTGGTGATGTACATGATATTTAATGTATTCCATTGATTAACTATTCCTGTAATGCTGAGTCGATGAAAAATCTTTTCTCGGGTTTTGTGTAAATCAAAGTTTTCAGTGACAGTAAAGCACAAATATACATATTTGTGCTTTACTGTCACTTATTTTGTACAGAAATCCACCAAAGCCTTTTTACTTCCTCCATATACGTAGTATAGAGAAAGTATTGTTTGCATGAAAATCGAAAATGAGATTTCAACAGAAATATATGTTTTAGGGTCCCTAGAACCTGTTTTGACCATTTTCGGAATGATGTCTGTGTGTATGTGTGTGTCTGTGTGTGTCTGTGTGTATGTGTGCATGTGGGCTCTCTAACGTAAAAACTACAAGTCGTATCCATACCAAACTTCATTGCAGTGGGTGCTGTCAGAGTTCATTAGTTTTTTGAGTAAATCCGTTATCCAGAAGTTGAGCTTTATTCTTCAAAACAAATTTCCATTTTTGCAAACTATCTCCATAAATATGATACTTATGTATATTCTATTATTTATAAATGTTTTAGGAAATGCAATTTACCATAACTTTTGTATTAAACATATTTTTGTATTACTGATTATTTAGGAGTTATTCGCGAAATACTGATAAACCGGAAGTTGCTGATAATGTACTCTGAGGGCGCTGTGGGCAAAAGGCCAATTTCATCGTTTTTCATCGAACATGTCCCGAAAAACATTATTTATAATGTTTGCGACGTAAAAGATAATATTATATAAATTAATCACTTATCTTCCAAGTTTTGATTGAATATAGAGTTCCAAAATACTGTCGTAGATAAATATTTACATCTTATATATGGAGAAAGTCATGTGCTGGCCACATCAGATTTTTTCAGTTCGTTTTTCTCATTAAGATTAAATATCTATTATCCAAACGTATCCTTTGAGCGAAATGACCTCCCCCGCAAAAGGTTTGGATAAACTACACTGTATTTAAGGACTAATACTGCACCCAAGTCATACAATACAAATCTATCACTTAATTCAACAAAAGCGTAATAGTTAATCAATTCTTAAAATAATCTAATTTCACGTAAATCATGAGTACACAAGAAAATTATAATTCTAATGTAATGAGAAAACAAAAATTTTTATTGATATCCCTAATAATCTCAAACTAAAACTTTAAAACAATCTTACCCATGAAGTTGTAGTTCCAGGAGCCTTGAGTAGGCACCATGAAGAAGCCAAGGAATCGATCTGAGAGCAGCATTTGTACTTTCTCATAGTGAGAAGGAAGATAACCTTTGGGGTTGTTGCCCTTGTCTGTGTTCTGTCTACCCCATTCATAACCACTGGGTGTTAGTTTGTAAGCAGTTAGGGAGCAGGAACCAGGAGTGAAACTGCAAGTAATTATCACAGTCTTCTCTCCATCCCATGATGAATTTTCAGCCATCACTTTGGCATGAGTTGTTATATCCTGAAAATATTATCTCCATTAGTCAACTTCCAAAATATTTATATAGGGAACAAACAATAGAAGGGTGAAACACAAACTCTAAATAAATAAAAAGACTATTGCTTCACTGATTACAGAATAACAATATCAGATGTTGAACTTACTGACAGCTTAACAAAGCACATAAACTTAGAGAATGAAATATGATGTTTTCCAACAACTACCTGGGAGTCAATGTTTACTCCAGTCAAACACTGATTCAGCTAAGACTCGTTAATATTATTATGACAATATTAATGAATCATTGCATGAGTAATTAAAAATTATTGCATCCTATATAAGAATGAAGTCAGTAAATACACATTTTGTTTCACGAATCAGATATTATGTCAATTCGTAAAAAGGACATAAGATGAGGGGGTATTTTTTAAAGCTTTTTTTAATTAAAAACTCAATACAAAGGATCAATTCTAATAACAAAATTGCAAGATCTAACATAAACCAATGAGGAAAACAACAATGTAAACCATTACAACAAAGTGAAACATGAGAAAAATCGATAATTTTTACAGCCAAGTCTGAATAAAAAATAATTTAAAATGATATATGTATATTCATCGTAAATTAGATAAAAATTGAACATTTTGGTTTGTGAATTTATTTTGCAAACATGCATTATAAAACAGTTTAATTAGGGATGGGGTGAGGATTCGATCGAATACTTTCACGAAACTATCGAATATCGAATAGCAATTTGAAAGTTGCATATGCCCCACGTTTTGGTAAAAGGGCTCCCGTGAAACGGTGAACAGAGGTTGTTAAAAAATCTTGTTGCGGAGTAATTATTTTTTGAAAATGTCGGCAAATACTAGTGAGATTTGGAATTATTTTTCACTGAAAAATATTGATGATAAAGTCTCAATATGTGATATTCGCAAGACGTCAATCTCACGTGGTGGTGTTTCCAAAGCAACTACTACATTGTGGAAACATGTGAACAAAATTTAATTTCTAATCAAGTAAAGCATTCATTTGATGAAAAAATGTACTAAAATTGGATGAAGCAAGTATGAGATTCGATGAAAAATAGGTAGATTCGAATTCGATGAAATTTTGGATTTGACCCATCACTAAGTTTAATAGTTTGTATTTGACTCAATTTTTGACAAGGTTATCAATTACATAAGTATGGATTTCAATGGTGTAAATGGAAGCCAATACAATTTTAGAGAAAAAACTGTCGATCCTTAGCTTCTACCAGCTATAAGTGTATTACCTGAGGTGAGAGCTGAGGCAATTCATTCGGCTGGGTATGGATCCATCCCAAAGGCTCCATTTCCTTCAGGTACTGATGATGAGGAAGTTGGTTGGGAAGGTGGACAGTTTGATGGGTACCCCACTGAGGAGCCATTACAATACACCTAATTTCCTTCACTTGAGGGTTGTCAGCAGGACTCAAGCCATAAAGATACCCAGCAATCTATATGCAATAATATTCATACAGTTAGACAAGCCAATGAGCAAAAAAAACTTAGCTTAAAGCCAACTTAAGTTTGCTAAGACGATACAAAATGATGAACAAACCTGTGCTCTCAAATCTGAAATGGTGACAAACTTCTTCAGCACATTCTTCGGCAATATATAAGTGTAGCCGGTCTCCTTAATGTCATCCGATGATACATAAATGTGGTTGGTTCGGAGATGTAAGTTGGTGGCGGATATAGCTCTCACTCGCCACTCGGTCTTGGAGCTGAAATCAAAACATCGATCGTAATTTTAAGTCTAATGATTTAGCAATAGAGCAGGAGAAATTTTCAAGTTCACAAGAAAAAGTTGCAGAGCAATAACTACACATCTTTTAAATATAAGTACTAATGTTAATATTTGAATTTAGTTAATTACCTGAATGTCTGTGTTTCGTAGTTGGATGTCGTAGATGTTATAATTTCATCACCATGCTTGTTAACAGTTCTCGTAGTAGTAGCAGTCAGTTGAGACTGTTCCTTGGTCTGCTTCTCAATTTCAGCAATCTGTTGACGTTGGGCTGACGGAGCAGATATTTCCATACCAAGAATAATATCTCGGATTTCTGACTGGGTTAGGGATGCCACATTGACGCTGAAAGATAAAAATTAGAGACTTGCTTAATTTTAACCTACACCATGTTAGATAACGTACATTTATGCATGAATATTAATGAAAATAGAATCCTGAAGAATGATTTGGATTTCAGATTTATTTGATAAGGAACAAATAAGATCGTTAATCAACAAAGTAGTAAATACATCTATTTGGTAAATAAAGATAATATAAAAGCCAATTATAACACCATGGAGGACTATTCCATACTTTTCTAACCCTAATAAAGTCAAGGCATCACCATTGGTGATCTCCCAAAAATACTAAAACTTCAACTCACTTGTTCTTCTTGCCATAATCAGCAAGGATAAGATCCTTCAATTGCACTTCAACCTTAATCCATTCCTCATCGGTGAGGGTAGGCCAAATATGATGTGGCTCAGTCACGGTGGTCTTGTCAGGCTTGAGAATAACCTTCGTACGTTCAGTATTCACATGCAGAGCTCGCAGAATCAAAATCAACCTTGAGAATGCCTGTAAAGGAGTGCAAAATAAATAAAATTAACCGTATAAAATACACTTAGAGAGAATTAGTGAGCATAAAGCAAGAAGGTATACCATCAATCTAATTTTAAATGAGAACACAAGATAAATGATGTTTAAATCATTTCTTATTAATATCACTCGAAAATATAAATAGATATTGATAAGAATCAAAAATATACCCATACTTCAATATAGCCAAAATCTGAAGCTATTTATGGAAGAAATATTTAATCTGATAAAGAAAGGTAAATCTAATCTAAATAAATCTGAATTTAAATGGAAGAAATATTTAATCTGATAAAGAAAGGTAAATCTAATCTAAATAAATCTGAATTTAAATGGAAGAAATATTTAATCTGATAAAGAAAGGTACATCCTATCAGACAAAATTTCAAGACTAATCTTAACTGTATGGCCTGAAGGAAACATCATAATAATCCTATGGAAAACCTACCGTGTAAGATGAAATTGTTTTCAGCCAGTCATCATACAAGTTGAACAGAACCATCTGAGGCTCTGTAGCCTTCAAGATCAAGTCACCAAACTTCTCTACCTTGAGACAAGCCTGGAATGGAAGTTGCAACTCGGATCCTTTGATGACAATGTTGGGGAAATCAAGCAAGTGAACCTATAAATGAAGGTTATAATTAGTTTTATGATATCCCTGAGCAAAACAAATTGCACTATAATAAGTATGATTGTGATAACTTACCTCGAGTGGATCCAACATGCCCTTTCGGGTAACAATGATCTGTTTGGGCTGCTCTTCTACTGGAAGTGAACGAATCAAAGCTGCTACCTCTTCAGCAGTCTTCCATTTGGCCAACTGTCCAAGACGTTTCTGTCCAGCCCATACAGATGTGTGAATAATCTTTAAGAACAACTGTCCAGTTCTTGGATTGAAAATGAAAATGGCTCCGTTGATGGGCTTTGTGGTCAAGTTTCCTTCAAATGTCTTGTGGATGGTCACACGATACACATTAGTGTCATCCACAAACCTAGAGTATAATAGAAATCCATGTTTATAGGCTTCATTAAGCAAAATATTGTGGAAAGAATGGATATTTAAAATAAATAACTACTTAAAACTAAATAACTACAAGTCTTTCATAAAGTCAGACTAAGAATCCATCATCAAAAATTCAACATTGTGAATTTAACTCACCAAATGATTTGGTTAGAGAACAGCTCTCCATAGTTCTGAGATGACAAATAAGGCTCAGTGGGTTCTGAAGAGTAAAGCTGCAGAGCTTTGCGAATACGTTCTCTCAACACATATAAGGCAGGATTGGCTTTCATGATCTTGGCCATGGCTTGCTGAACCAAAGGCTTGCAACCAGGGAACCAGTTTCCATAGGCACTATAGAAAGATAAATATTCCTTTTAATCACAGGATGGAATTTGAAGGATCCAAAACATATGCATTGTACAGAAAACATAATTCATTCCTGGCTGTATAATACGCTAAATTAAAATTTGACTTTTCCCTTTGATTAACTAGACAATTATATAGGTAGGTTTACTTGTCATTTATCTATACATTTTAGGCTAAAGAGTTAACATCGAAGTTATTATACAAAAGAAATTAATAATTTAATAAATTGGAAAATATATCTTCGCTGTAATAATAGATAATTAAAAAATAAGTTTATCCAAATTAACACATAACAGAGATGAGTACAATAATAGTATGATGAGAATGCAACAACTTTAAGGCATTGTTTATTAGAAAAATAACAGATTTAATCTAAAGGAAATCATAGCTATCCAAAATTGATTTACATAATGATAAACCTGCTGTATACCTGTGAAGATTGTATGCAAGATCGATAGCAATGAGGACACCAGTAGGAGATGGATAAATGGACATGTTGTCGGTGGTGTAGTCGAGGAACTTGGCTCTTGCATAACGTTCAATATCGTGAGAATCGTAATCACCCCATCTCAACTGCACATCCATCCAGTATTTCTGGGTTGTAGTATTATCCATGGTGTCTCTATAGTAAACAAAATCAAAATAAAAAGGAGAAATATTATTAATAAAAAAAATTGTGGAAAGGAAAAAAGATTTGCTTAAGAGTTCACATTGAACCAAACTTACTTTGAGTCTGCAAGCAATGATGGACGAGAGACATTCCACTTGTATGCAGCGAAAAGGAGGATATCAGCACAAGAGGAATTCATTTTGTAAGATTTCCTGGGATGAATTGTCTCCTTTTGCACTGTCTCAATTTCAAGAGCATCAAGCTCTTGATCAAACACCTGGCCAGATTAAAAAAAGAAAGAAATGAAAATAAGTCCACAAAAATAATCTACAATTAAATAACTTCATTAAAACTTTAAGGAGATAACAGAAATAATGTATACCTGACAAAGATCCATAACGATTGACTCATGGATTTTCTGCCACAAGTGAGCACGGAATATCTGAATCAGTGAAATCTTCAGGGTTGGAATCTTACCATGCATAAAAATTCCAGTAAGATCAAGTTGCACCTGTATAGAATCAAAAAGGATTAATCTCAGTTCTTTACCAAAAAATTATATTGCACAAAACCAACACTTAAATCAAAATAAAACTCATTGAATTAAAAATTAAATTGAATTTCCTCTTATTATATTTTATCTAACTGCCATAGGAAAAGAAAAGTAAAATCATTCAGGAAGACAATTCATCAAAATTAACGATATGAACTTGTCAGACTTGGGATATTATTCAAGCAGTAAGTATTCAAAATTCTCTAAACCATCATTTAGAAAAATATGAAGTATTTGTAATTACCTAACACAGCAAAAACTTTAGGATGCTAAAGACTAATTGACTCAAATAAAAAATGAAAGATCAGATCACACTATATAATCCATTGTATAGATGCACCAATTTTTTTTAATTACTGAAAGCTATTTCAAGCTGTATTGTAATGATTAAAATAAACAACGCAAATGGGTAAATTCTTTTTAGAATAAACGAGGAGCCATTTTAAAAAAGAGGAGAAAACATACCTGAAATCCAACGTATACATTAGCTCTGTTGATTGTCGGTGACCACCAAAGTGTGAATCGTCGATTAGGGATTTGGTTCAAACCAGATCTCTGGGCATTGGTGAGCTTCTTGTACTTCATTGATTCCTCAAAACCTGATGCCTTTTCCCTAAGAAGAAGTAAATGAATAAAATTGTGAATTGAGTGATTCATATTGTACGTTCAGCTTAAAACTAAAGCATGACATAAAGTGCTAACCAGAAAAGACCTTCCCAAGTTGGGAAATAAGTTCCCTTGAAGAGGGTGTGTTCCAGAATTCCTTCCACTCCACCAAGGGCCTGGATCATATCTGTTCGATAGTTATTCAAATTCCATAGTTTTCCATCGTGACGCTGATGAGTCCACCAAAATGGATTTTGCTTCAAGACCTATGGACACAAAAAATTTATATAAGATATTTATTTTAAAAGAGAGAAGTTACAATATCAAAAGATATAAGTAAAAGCCACTACAAAGGGTAGTTGACAAAAATAAGCTAATATTTTATTACAAAAGACACCAATAAAAAGTAATTACTATCGCTGTTTACATAGAATATCAAGGAAATGGCAATAAAATATTTTCACTTAAAAGTTCACAAAAAAATTTTGTAACAACTTTAAATCGAGTCATGGAGACTTGTAAGAAAATATGAATAATATAAAATAATTCTGTAAAGAAGCATTTAGCCAACAGTACCTGATACTGCTTGAATTCCGTCCTTATTCTCCACCCCTTGTCATAAGCCAAAGTGTGACGATCCTTCTGGAAAAGTGTGTTTATTCGAGGGATACCACGATCCCAGCTGTCCTCCAAATCTTCAAGAGTCAAACGCCTGAAATGGAAATGGCATTTCAGTACTGAAGCTCTGTCAATTGAAACATTTACACAGAGAAAAGACTTCAATCTCTATCCTTACCTATTTTGGGCATTGGCTTCCTGTCTCTTCAGAGCATACTCAGCCCATACTCTCTGAGAATCGATAAACTCTGATTCCCAAGGTTGAATGTAACGATACAAGTTAGGAATCAACTGATCTTCATCGTGACTCATACCAGAACGGAAATGAGTGATGCCAACATCTGTTTGTTTTGACCACCTGAGATCAGACTGCAAAAGAAACAAAAAATTAATACATCTAATTCAAGTCAATAATATTCTATCAAAGATCAGGTTAACTAGCCAAATTAATTAAATTATCTGATTTCCACTTTTAAAAAAATGCACTGAAAGCACTTAGTTTTTCTATGCTTCAATAAAATTAGTTTCGATTCGTCAATGAAGGCCATATCAAATTAAAATGAACAAGACAGAAAACATTACACTATGCTATTCAATAACATCAAGGGCACCTAATTTTCCGTAAAATTTCAGTTCAAAAAATGACTGCATTATTAAAGCTTTAGAAAAATCAAAATTCATTGAAAACAGGAAACTGATTACCGTATTTGATGGCATATAAGACGCACCCTCATTAAGTTAGCCACTGTTAGTCACAAGGAAAAAGAGTTTTAATAGTCCGTGCAAAGGCGCAGTACCACAATAACTTAAAATGTAGTTTCTTTTAGTTGTCACGTTTCGTAAAAGCCAAATATTAACACAATCATTGAATGCAATTATGAAATAGGTAGTATAGACCATCTGGGCTAAAAATAGCATTCAGTATTGAAAGTTAACCTGTGGAGGTTGAACCTTCACATATAAGACGCAGGCAAATTTTTCGAGACATAATTTAGGAAAAAAAGGTGCGTCTTATATGCTGTAAAATATGGTAATTCCAAATAAAAAATGAGAAACATAATTAGTTACATAAAAACTTGAAATATACCTGTGGAATGAGAACGTGACCCATGGACAACATTCCAAGGCCACCAAGTTCTTTGGGAGTGTAAAAGACCACTGGAGGGAATCTTGAAGGCATTTTGGAGTTCAATCCAATCTTGATACGAGTCTGAATCTTATTCTCGCACTTAACCAGCAAATCCAGAAGCTCTTGGGTGTTGACTACAGCTTCACGGAAATATGTCATCAAGCCAATCAGAGCAGTATTCCATTTGTTAACAATCTGGTTTCAAAAGAAAAAAAAAATAGCATTATTTTCAACCTCACACAACAAATAAGAATTTGAATACTTTAATAAAAGTAATTCAAAAAACATTCACTTAAGAATATGTTAAATGAGAAGAGAATACTAACCTTGGTGAATGTTGTGGAACCGCTAGCCATAAGGATTTGCCTAACACGATTGTGGAAGCGCTGCATTGATTCATCATCAACCCTCAAGAAACACTGGGCAGTTCTTTCCTTAGTTATTTCATTCTGAAGATTCCATACTCCATCACGATGAGTGAATTCCTCATGAGTTGTTCGGCACTATGTCAAAAAGATAATTCAATTTTGAGATATTAAAAATGAATAGAATAGTAAAATTTAATAAATAGTAAAATATAAATAATAATATTCAAACAGGAAATTGAATGATGAATCAAATCATATACTGGTAACTATTGACTTATGACAAAGTAAATTGTCAATTCAATTCGGACTAAAATTAAGTAACTTAAATGAATTACTTGATCATTACATAAGCATATATTTCTCACAAGTTCTTTATACGTGTTTTATAAAATAATTGATGAAATTACATAACATTATTTATTTAACAATAAAATTTTGAAAGTCAGGGAGCTATTGGTTTCAAAGTTTTACATAATCATACAAACGCTGTAGATAAGATTAAAGAGATCATGTCATGAACCACAAATAGATGATTCAGATTTGATTACGGTTATTCTGGCTTAATATACAGCATAAATTATAGGCTTATGTTTTAGCATATGACTTTAAGTTGAATTCAAGATGACCCCTACAGAGGCAGCTTCTTTTAATTGGTGTTTAATAATAATGTTTCATAGATAAAAATATTTCACTAAAAATAATACAATAGAAGTAATTAATTTAAAATGCAAGCGCTCATAATAAATAATTTATAAATCTCAAATAGATAGAAAAAAGTAAAATTTTCTGTCAAACTTACCTTGGGCAATATACGGCATTCAAAGCCACTCATGTTGAAGAGAAGATTAGGGTTGTCCTTGGAATATACGCTTACAAAACTATTCTCCCACTGAATTGTGGTTACAGATCTGGGAAGTCTATTCTTTATGTCCCAAAAGACAGCTCGTCCCCTGCAAGACAATGAAAAAGTCAGTATCTCTTGTTACTGCAATCTGGGAATAACCAATAAACCTCAAGTTTCATTATGTGACTCACAAATTGACGTCGTGTTTCATGAGCCTCATTCTGGCATCACGAGGCCAGCATTTCTTGTTATTATACCCAACGATATTCTCATTGTTGGGGTCAGGGTGTTCTGTTAGATATCGCTGAATTAAATCTCTAGCTTCCTCAGCAGAGAACCTGTAATGATAAAATATAAGATTATTGTAAGTAGACCATTAATTATCTGAGTTCTATTATAGAAAAAATGATCCATCTTCACAATTAGTCTTTAAACAAGGATAGCATAAATTTTACTGGTATAATAATGGAAAAGTTAATATAAAATAAATACTGCTTGATCAAACCTTTCTTGTTACACAAAAACACAACATTGAATTGCCTTAACAGAAATTTAATGAAATTGGATTCATATACTACACAATTTAGAAAGGAATTTAAAGATTTACTATACAGCAATAAAATTTGACAAAACTAAAATTCAAAGAAAGGAAAAGGTTTTGACATTCTCCCAATTTTTTTTAGATCAAAGAGAACTATTTGGTCAAAACTTTGCAAGGGAAAGAGATAATTTGGAAAAGAATACCACCAATTTAAGGCTGCGACTAATCATTCATAAGTCTTCATTCCCAATTGCTGGAGTACATACCTGAAGAAAATGTGCATTCTATCAATGTATCTGCAGAAGAGTCTAATAGGATGTGCTGATTCTGTTGGCACATCCTGGAAAGTCAAGAAGTCGTTGGGCATCTGTGGAGGACCAGCCATTTCAGATGCACGTTGAAGACCCAAGACGAGAAGATCCAACACCAAACCGTAGTACTGGACAACAAATGAGGCAAATTGCAGACCTCGAATGATTCCGTAACTGTTTGTGTGGTTCATGTCCTGTGATTGAAAACAAAAATTAAAATCAATAATTACATAAATTAAGAATAACTTTTAGGCAAAGTATTGCTAAAGCAATATTGAATTTGAGTGAACATTTCGTTCAACATAGGTTATTGGTTTTTCTAAAATGAGCATTGGGGTATCACATTAATTTAATATGTAAATAACTAACATTGAAGTCCAATACTGAGAGACAGGTTAATACTGTAGGGGTTTTAGAGCTTAAATCAATACAATGTCAGTCAAACTACAAAATATTTAACAGCATAATGATTTTAAATTAATTAAATAGCCTTTTCACATCAAATTATCTAATAAATTAGCAAATTTTAAAAATGTGGGTACCTTATAATTGATGATGACGTTGTTCTTTGCAGTCATGTAATCAGCAATATTGTGATCAACGATGAGACGAAGCAATCTGTTAAGTAGGGTTAAATCTATCTTCTCATACATCTTCTCGAATTTAGACTCCAAAAGAACATTGCACTCTCCTTCAGTTACATCCCAAACCTCTTGCAAGTTATTGATACCTAGAAAAATACAGAGGAAAATTAATATTTCACAGGAGACAATATTTTTACCTCAAATTACAATAACCAACAACATATATGCAAATTGATGTTATCAAATAATCAAAAGAGTGAACATTAAAACAACCATTAAAAATGTAATGTTTTTGATATTTATTTTGATGATCTTATTGAAAACCAATAAGAAAGTGGAGATGAATACCTTGACACCATTTGTACACAAGCAGGGGAGGAGGTTCAGTGTCCGAAGGCTTCACCCATGGAGGAAAGAGGCGTCTTTTGTCTGCTTCATACCACAGATACTGGTCCAAGTAAGCATCTGTAATCTTTTCCAATGGCTCAACGTCATAAACAGGTATCAGGTGACTGTACAAATCCATGAATTCTATTCCAACCTACAATAAAATGAATTAAAACATCAATTATTAGGATAAAATATGTTTACAACTTATTATTGTGATAACATGGGTAGTTATCAATTTACTTCCAGAGCTAAGGTTCATCGTAATTTAAAAGATTAGGATCTACGGAATCAAAACATACCTCCTTGAAAGCTCTCTGGGTGAGGAGATGACGCTTGATACGTGATAAGGCTTCATGAGGATTGTCATAAGCTTGTTCAATCAATCCTAACTCTTCTCTCTGACTTTGATTCAAGCGAGACTTGACGCTAAAAGAAGGCAAAGACATTATAATTTTAGAATGAAAATCTCAGATAAATACACAAATTATAAAATATTCTACAATCATGTTATATCCATTCTAAACGTTAAAAAAACTGAATACAATAATATCTATGAGGAATCTATTTCTTTCACAGAGGGACTACAATTTAGGCAATATCTATTGGTCTGGATCATTATTGTCACTTAGCATCCAATAACGATGCCTAAGCAATAAGAAGGGATGCAACTAAATACTTAAAGCATAGACCCAAATAGCAAAGGGGGCATGGGAATCACCACAATGACCACACAATAAAGGCATCTTTGATAATCCTATTTGACCAATGGTTCAGTAACGCAAGATGTCCTGTTCAAGTCCAAGCAACCAATAGCCTCAGGCTCAGAGATTACAAGAAACTTAAAGCAGTCAGCCCTCATTAACAGCTGATCTCAGACCCCTACACAAATCATCATTACCAAAAGTCACTTTAGATAACACAAATGCATAGAAAAGTTAGAAAAAAGTGTGCAACTAAGAAATATCCCAGGAGGATGTGACATAAAAAAGTGTAACAGCCAGCAATCCAGATCTCCAGGTTGTTTGTTCTAAACAATTTAACTATCCAGCCAAAAAATTCTAAGATGCTATTTAAGAGACTTTATATGCAAGCATCCTCTATGACATTGACTGTATTAATTTTTCCAAGAGTCTTTTAAAACTAATTTAGATAGCATGCATAAATAAGTATAACAGTTATTCTCACCTGTAAGCTTCCTTCAATCGCTCCAGAGCTAAAATTAGGAGTTTTGTGTCATGTTTGTATGACAGAGGAGGGAAAGGAATAGGAGCAAATCTTCTGGACTCAAGCCAATGCACAGTTGTAGTGTAAATTGCAACAGCTTCTTCTGGAGAAATATATGGACCATCCTATAAAAGCAAGCAAAAATATATTAGATACAGCCAAAAGAAAGGAACATAAAAAATTACTAACTCCATTCCCTTTGGAAAGTTTAACAAAAAAATTACCTTCAAATAATTATGCTGTCTTTCTTGCTCTGCCTTCAGGTAGAGTCGAGTAAGACGCCCAAGATTTTTCTTACAGACTGTCTTGTCAACAGTTGCACCTCTTCGTATACGCTCACGATTGTAGTGAGCTGTGTTTGTCCACCAATCAGCCTTCATCTTCACATAACGAAGGATCATATTCTCAATGGGAGTGGGGAGTCCAGGTACCTAAGAATATAAATGCCAAATAATCAACAAATAGAGTAACAGTATCTTCGCTGATCAAATGCCAAATCGAAAATTGATGACAAAATGATATGGCAATGTAACCATTTACATTAAATCGAAAAAGTTGGTAAAAACAACTTACCTTCCATGGGATATTGGCCTTCCAACAGCGCCAAGCTTCAGATAAATGCTGGAGAATGGTACGAGCCTTGTTTTGTTTGATACCTTCTGGCATCATATCAACAATGTCATGCATCACCTGAAATAATAAAAACCAAAAAGAATTAAGAAAATGAGTACTTAAATACATAAATGAGTGCCTTGAGAAAATACTCAATGATTTATAAAGTTAAGACTCAGGAAAATAAAATTTTAATAGGTGCAAGAAGTCCTGGCATAGCTGATGCAAGAAGCAGGAAAATATTGGATCATTCTTAAACTTTCAATACGGTCAACAAGAAAGATTGTTTCTGAAATTAGCTTACTTAAGCAAGTTTATATATTAGGACCTATGGTTCAGTAAAGCAAAATGTCCTCTTCAAGCCCTTGCAATCAATAGCCTCAGGCTCAGAGATTACAAGAAACTTAAAGCAGTCAGCCCTCATTAACAGCTGATCTCAGACCCCTACACAAATCATCATTACCAAAGGTCATCTTAGAAAGTATATGTGCAAGGAAAAGTGAGAAAAAATCATGGGATAGTAAAAGCTACAGCATTCAAAATAATGTTATTCCTGTGGAAATGTACGTAAACCAATATACTTACAGAAGCCCTGAGCTCAAGATCGAAGTGACTTTCAACTCTCTGCTTGGTTACTGTCTTTGCAACTCCCTTTGAATGTCGACCCTCAAACTGACGCGACAGAAGGTTGCCCAACCAACGTTCAAGAAGAGGTGTGATACCACGCATGAAGAACAGCCAAACTCTCCAGCCAGGGGACCAAATTCCACAACCAGGTCCTTTTCCAACGGGACCCTAAATACATAAAATTGTTCATAGTTATATATATGCATAGAATTATATGAGAGATATAAAGCGTATGCATAATTTAGTTATCAAGTTCAGAAAGCGTAATTCCTATTCCAATTATGTCAAGGTTTAAGCCTCAGGCTCTGCCAAAACATGAATTGAAATAGCTGCCTCACATATAGGGCCAGTTTCAGAACCCCTACGCTACTCATCACAACCATTAAAATATTAAACACAAGAATATATATATTTTCATACTGAGTTAATAAAAATGAAAGTTTGGAGTCATTGGAAATAATTCTTTATCAAATAATATCGTAAACAATATTTTGATTCTAGAAGAAAGAAATCTATATCCTCAATAAAGTAAAACTTCATTTCTCTATAATCAAGCAACTCAAAGTGATATTATATTACAATATGTATACATATTTATAAGGAGCAGACAGTTATTTGGAAATTAAAGAGTTAAAAACCATTCCAAGTAACTTTCCAACACCACAGTTATATCCTGCTCATATCACAGTCTTCATTCAGTCTAAAAAAAGTATCTACAGCAGGATTTACTGTACTTGGTTTAATTTAAAACAGAATAATTTGAAATGGCATTCTTTGGTTCTTCGAATCATTAAGTATTGACGTATTACTGTGCTTACAAATTTTAAGTTAAATTGAGTTAGTGTATAAGAATGTGAAGAAAAATATAATGCACTCACAGTATTGAAGCGGTAATAAATGAGATGTTTCAAATCCTTGCACATTCGAATTTGCCTCATAAGCTTGTATTTGTAACGATACATTCCAGTTAGCTGACCAACATGAGCAAATATATACTGCAGACCATCAGCCAATTGAAAGGCATCTACGTTGTTCAGTCGGTACTGCACGTGGGAGTCTACAATCAATTTGGTAAGCCGAAGTATTTCTCTGCACAAATGGAAAGCTGTAAAAAAAGTTAAAGTCACCTTAAGATATTGATAATATCAACAAGAATATAAGACTAAAATTTTATATAACATGAGACGGATTTGTTCAAGCAAATTGCTACTTATTCAGAAAATATCAGAATAATGAATCTTTAAATATTCAGTAAATCAAGAAGGAATTAAATCTTTGAGATAGATAATAATAATATTTTTAGAATACAAGGTTAATTAGATGTATGTTGGAATATTATTTAAGATCATTACTGACAAGGCTTGACAATTTGAATTCTTCCATCATGTTCATCTTAAAAGGATCATTTAATTTTAGAGTTAAAATTTATAAGAGCAAATATAAATTTAACCAAATGCTAACTTTGAATCAAGGAATATAGACAATTTTCAATACTAAATACCCTAAGGAAATAAAAACAATAAAAATATGGAATAAAATTCAACAAACAAAGAACTTTTGCTTGAAATTCACTAAATTTACAGTCACAACTTTAACTATTATAACTTCCATTTAAAAGACTAATCATACAGGAAATATAACACAAACAAGTTATACAAATATAATTTTTATACGAATCTACAAACAGATATAAGAGAAAATATGTCGCTTACCATTTCCGAAACGAGATTTCTTTCTTTCCTTAGTAGTCAAGGTTTTGACAGGCTTCAAATTGAAGTTGTAATCCAAATGAAGATAATTGAGATTCTTACGATGGATAAGCAAATTCAACATGTTATAGCCCTGGCGACAAACTTGGAGACCTGCTTCCACCCAGTCAAGAGTTGTAGTCTGGAAGAACTTAGTTGACTTGAATGACCTGAACAAATACCTGTAAGGAATGGCAGAGTTATATCGATGTTCTACTAAATTATAATTTGATGCTATGCTAGATAAAAATATCCTTCAATCGATTAAAATTATGTCATCCATTCATTAACTTCACAAGTAAGTATAACCTATTAATATATAATATACCTTTTCTTCTGTGGTTTTGGTGGCCTATGTTTCAAGGCATTAAGTACATAATACTTGAGCAGTTTCTGATAGCTGACACGAACTTTTACTGGTTGTCCAGGAGGACAATGCTCCCTGTACCATGGCTTCACTAGAGGAACATCGATTGCCCTTCTGGTGCGACCTTGTGAGAAGATACAGAAAAATTATGAGAAATATAATGAAACAGATCTTAGGACTATCATAAAAGTTATCTTACAAAAACTTAAGCACAATAAACTACAAGAGTGAGAGTAAAATTAAGCTAGCAATGAATTAATTATAAATCTTATCTTCAGGTTCTAAAAAGAATTTTAAAAGGTATGTTTATTCACCTGATCTCATGTTGAATGGTCTTGGTGCCCAAAGTAATGCTATACCATTAGCTGTGTTATCAGTATACAGTGGAGTTTCCTGTAAAAATGGTTGAACCTCTTCTGGTAGTTCAAACTCTTCATCGTCATCAGGCAGTGGCTCAACACCCTGTTAATAAATCAAATTTTAGTATGAATTCTCAGACTATCAAAATTCCTACAAAAAAAAGATCAGCATATAAATTATATTTACTTTCAGTGAGCTTAATAGCAAATATATCGGGATAAATTATTAGACAATTATTTATTATTTTTTATTCCCTTCCACACACTAAATCATTCACGTAAAAAAAATTTAGAAAGAAAAGCATTCACTAATAGAAATCTTAAATATTCATATCCCATTCAATAACTAAGCTAATTTTCTGCAAGTGTAATCCCATTTTTAAAATGATTCCCCATTAATCATCATTTACTTCAAGGAAATCCATATTATCTTCTTTAGGGACAACCCCATACAAAAATAAAAGTGTTACACTTTTCCTTAAATAAAATAACTAACCTTCAAAGTGTGACGATGAGAAATGGGATTGATAAGTGGATCAAAATAGAAAGCCGGCAGATCAGGATCTTCTGTTTTGATGTACACCACGTTTGGAGCATGATACCTAATGAAAAACAGAAATATATTGAATTAAATAAATGCACCAGCCAAGACAACAGAAAAATGTATTAACCTGCCTTCTATTGATAGGAATTTCTACACAGCCTCCATTCATTCACAAACAAAAAAACAGCAAATTCTTCACAAATCAAAACAAGTACAAATTGATACTTAGCATGCCGATAATACAAAAGAATTAAATATGCCAAATAATGTGCACATATTTTTAAAGGTTGAACTAAATTTTATGAAAGCCTCTCTATAAAAATGTTCTGTAGAAATCAAGCAAAACTTTTTCTATTCCATAAAGATAATTCTACTGAAAAAATGTAAAAGCATTACAAATATTTTCTTACAATGCATATCACTTTACTGTGATAGCTATTCATAAAATATAGAATTTAGAAAATTAACAAAATGTAAGTGGCAACAGCAATCATCCCTGTATCTCCACGAGATGACAAATATCTAGCCACTGACTTTTCTTTTCCACATTTCCATAAGTGAAACACCATTTGGGACAGTGAGCCACCACAGTTTATGTGGACAGAATTCTAACCTACCAATATGATTTATAATTTTTGCAGCAAGACAATAGGTGATAAAACAAAGATAGTAAATACCTATGGAAATAACATACCATCTTCCAATTATTAAATTACTCATGCTTATTTGCAAACAAAAATCTGATCAACATTCACAACAACAGTTTCATTTCTTACGAAAATAATCACATAGAAAATATGCTTACCAAGACAGGTGAACATAATGCGGCATGTTGTTGTAGAGATATGGAAAGGCAATCCTGTACTCAGTTCGAATTGGCTGCCTAATGATGATCTTGTTGATATCATTGAATTCATTCCAATCTTCATCACTGAATAGAGTAAAAAATAGACATTTTAGATGATGCGAGGATGAAAACAAATGGAATTTCAAACTAAAAATATTGTTTGAAAAACAAAACTTTGAGCAATATATCAGACATTAAAGAAATATATTATTGTATTCTTAATTTTACACAAATATGGCATAACTCACGCAGGATTGGCATCCTTGATGAGAGGTTCAAACTTAGGGCCACCTGGTATGGCCATATTAAGGGCCTTCGCTGTAAAGAATGACTTCAGATCAAAGAGATAAAAATAGTTGTCGTCCACTAAATCTGTAAGGAGCTGGTTTGCCATTCGATAAAGAGTAGCCATCTGTGGAAGGGTCAAGTTCCATCTTCGATAAGTAGAGCCATTTACATGCCTGAAAAAGCAAAATTTAAAAAAGGTATTAATTTCAACAACAATGGAGGAGGAAAATAGCATTACAAATAAACCACTGAGGAAGATCATATGATAAAACAGTCTTACACTAAAATGCAACAAATGAAAACTTAAAAAAAGGAGAATTACATAATATTTTATTCTGAATATTCATAAGAATCGACTAACAAAATAATTTCTGTATATAAAAAATATATACAGAAAACAGCTAGAACTATGCTTTGAATAGGAAAGAAATACTCAAATAATAGCTTAAAAGCCTTCACTAGATCAAGATATGACAAAATACTCGATTCCAATGATATCAGAGAAAGGGAAGGTTTAAAACTTACTTTGACCCAACTAATGGTTTGTGGTCATAAAACCATTTAGCAACAGCTGTGTCTTCTTCAGAATCCAATTCAATTTGAATTGCTTCCAGTGGCTCCACATCCAGGACGTTGTCAGCATAATCAAGAGGAGGTTCCTCATCATCAAACGGAGGAAATCTCATTCTTTTGAAGTGACGCCTATCACGCTTCTCACGACGCATCATGATCCACATGGTACTGAATCATGAAGAGATAGGAGAAAAACACGTTTTTTATAAAATGAAGAGTTGAAAGGCGATTGATCTTTATAAAAGGAATTAAGCTTCACAAAGTAGGAGTGAACAACATTAGATTAATTCCTTTTAGAGATCATAATAAAGTTTAATATTTTTCAGAAGCTTTTAAACAAGATATTACCAATACATAGAAGATGAAATTTATGTTTGATTACCTATATTAATGTGATTAGATAAGAATCAAAAGTCAACTGACACAAATAATACGTCTTTATTGAGTGAAATTTAGGAGGTTCCATTTTCCATTAAACCCTTAATGTTGCTTACATAATGGCAGAGAGATCGAGAGGAGCAAAATGTTAGTTTTCATAGGCAGGCAAGCCTTGTTATACTTCTATAAAAACAATAAAAGATCAGAACTCACCCCCACTGAGCTATGTATACTGGTTCTATGACCCATGGAATTTCATTCACAAATGTGATGGCTCCAGTGATGTGATACAACACTTTGACATCTCTGATTTGCTCCCATGGCATAGGCATGTTTTCCAACAATTTCATTACTGCATGGGGCATGTACTTCAAAGCCCTGAAAATGAAACAAAACAATCCATAATAAGGAAGAAGGATTTTTCTCAAATGTACTACCTCTATAAGTGCAACAGAAATAAAATGTAAAAATTACAAAAGGAAAGTAAAAGAGACAATCAGTGTTCAGAAATAACTGAAATTCACAAAGTTCCATAAAAAAGGCTTCAGTGAAATCGACATGCAACCACAAATTATGGTTGTGATAACAGGCAAAGTGAGTTATTGACTTAAAATACAATAAAAAGCATTCAGAAGTCAGTTTTAGCTTACCCTAAATAAACACGTTTGTCGTGCCTGTATTTACGGCTGCTCATGTCACCATGATCTCTGATAATTTTGCGGATGTGTTCTGGAGGCATATCTTCCTTCTGCGCATCAACAAAACCGAACTTCCTCTTCTCTGAGAAACGTTTCGACTGCAGTTGCTGCCATTTCAGGGCTAAATTTTGAAAGAATAAACATTCCACTTACTTAATTCCTGAAATTTGGTCACCTTAAATTGCCTACAGCAAATCTTTTATTAAGATGCAAATTCTGAATAGCATTCACAGTTAAACACATAAAACAATAACAATAATATAAATGAAAGGGTTATTTACTTTACACAAGAACAACGTACGATTTATTTCAAAACAAATCCAAGACAAATCAAGAAAATACTCTCTTTAAGCAACTATTATTACCTTTATCCTGCAACTTTTCTTCAGTCAATATCTCGTGTCCCTGCTTTAGAGCTTGGGCTTGAGCCTGTTGCTGTTGTACTTGCTGTTGCTGCTGAGCTGCCTGGGCATGGGCATGTGCAGCTTGGGCCTGTGCGTGGACGACATGGGCCATCTGAGCTTGGGCTGCAGCTTGCGCATGGGCAACCTGGGCTTGTGCCGCTACAGCTGCATGTTGCATATGTGCCACTTGGGCCATCTGAGCCTGAGCCTGGGCATGAGCAGCTTGGGCCTGGGCTTGGGCAGCAGCAGCCAGTTGTTGGGCATGCTGCTGCTGGGCCATCATCGTGGCCCATGAATGTGGACCCAACAAGTACGGCGGAATCGCCATGATTTAACTGAAATCAAAAGTTGACAAAGAATTTACACATTGTTCACTAAACATGAACGCAAGCCACCAAAACAAGAAAGAAACTGAACAAAACAGTGAGCGAAGTTTCTATGGACTACACTATTATTGAAAACGGTAGAAGATCGTTTATCTTGGATGGAAAATATAACATAAAAATATCTACTTTGGGGCAGAGAAAAAAATATTATTTTGGTGCATCCACAAAAAATTATTACATAAGATAGAGGAATTCACAACTGAGCATGTATCAGTAGCGAGATAAACCGAATTATTTTGAACGCAATACTTGTAAGTTTCAAAAGAAAACTACATCCCACAACAAACAATATGACGCCGATTGTAAACACTTTCAATCAGTAAAATAGTTTTAAAGGAAGCATACATGAAATGAATACATAAATTATGACCTAAGTGGCTTCCACAAATAAGACGAATGAAAACATTAAAGAAGTAATATCATTATTACCACGAAAATAATTCACACCTCAAGACACACTTCACCGAAAATTAATGCGACGCAACAGAGATTAAAATTCCTTAAAAATAGAAGAAACTCTGGATTAATTATAACTTACTTTGATTGTAACTGTGGTAGAGATATCAGTCCACCTTAAAAATGATGTATTTTTGACAAGAATCACATGCTTTCACGTTAAACCAGCAACTTAAAGCGAAAATGGCGTCCCCAATACCGAACTGGTTGTGGGGGATTGTGGCAACTTCCGACAGCAGCGATTCGATTGTTGCGATTGATTCGATAGTCCCACAATTCGTTCGAAGGAAAAACTGGGAAATGCAGACCGAAGAAACAAATTTTGAGTCATCATGAATTATAACGACTTCTTCAAGTGAAGAATGTATTAATCCGTACAGTACTTTTTCTACTGTTATCTTGAACTGATAAATAAAAAAATATTTAAGAGGCAGTATTTATTATTGGATTTTTGCGAAAAGATGTCATAGAAATTAAGGCGAAGGAAATTTTTACAAAATATTTTTTTCGTTGGAAATTCTTAATGAAAATATAGGCTGTAAAAATAAGTAATTTTCACCTTCAAAATCAATTTTTGAACTTGTGTAGTCCATTGCATAATATTGTCTATGACATATAGCATTTTTCATCTTGCTTCCTGATACTAATATATCTTGATGCTGATTATCTTTGAAATATTATTTTCTCCTCAAGAAGTAACTATTTTGTCTTTTCTCCAAGATGAATAGAAACTTTTTTATTAAAACATTGCACTGCGGAGTGGGTACCCTACTGTAGTACAACGTGGCCCCAAGTGGGGCGTTGAAGAGCCACCGTTAAATTAGCAGCGCGAGTGTTTTATCTTCCTTCTAGAATTCTTGCTATTCATTGTCTGCTTTATCCAGGGTTAAGGTTGACTGAATTAAATAAGAATGAGTGGCCTAGTGAAATTAAACTCATGCCTTTCGCAATTCAGGAATGTGTTACATCCATTAAGGCAATCAATATATGCAAGAAATGCAGCTAATATCAGTAATGTAATTGCTAAACGACAGTTTGCGAGGACTCTATGGCACATGTGCTCCTCCAGATCTGATACCGGCTTTGTTACCCAGTGGAAAATAAAGCATCCAAGTGATCTTTGTGGCTGCGGATGCGGAATACATGGAGTTCATACCAAAAGTAATGCTTCTAATTTTCTTCTTTCTAGACGAATTATGTATTCATCAGTTTATTAAAGAAACCAATCTTCATTGCAGGTGATAAGGAATTAGTGGAATTTCTCAATGAAGAGATAGCTACGGAAAAGAAAGGATTGAAAATGATAAAGGTTCCTCCCACATTTGAAGGATTTACGATCGAGGTGAACGGTTCAGATGTTGACTTGACCAAGAAATTGGATAACGAAACGTAAGATCATAATGTCTTGATTGTATTATGTTTTTCTTGTAAATGAGCTACGTAGCTCTAACTAGTTATTTTCTGCTCAGTGTCACTGTTAGCTTCAATGTCAACCACACTGTCGATTCAGAGCCTCCAGAACCACAAATAAATGCAAAAATGGATAAGCCTGAGTTAGGTGAGATGAAATCTAAACCAAGCTTCGAGGTTGATATCAAAAGAGGAAACAAAACTCTCAGTTTCACATGTTCATTTACTGAGAATGCGGCTGAACAGCAAACTGATGAAGCCTATGGTAAGATTTAAATTCTAGATTTCTGTTTAAGCTTTGTCCTGGAATTGTTTTTATCTCATTTACAATTACAGATGACCTCTTTGGAATCGATGAAGTGACTATTTTTGAAGGAGAATGGAACGAGAAAACTTACGCAGTCTCAGGCGAAATTCTCGACGGGGTAAGATTTTTCCCATAAATATTACTAGGTTAATAAATCGTTTAAAATAAGTAGGTACTCGTTCACACCAATCCTTGGAATCAGTAAAATTCAATTATTTTGAATGATGTAATGATTGCATCACTGTTGAAATATCAATTATCCATCTTCAATTAGCGGTATATTCACTTTTATCTTGTAATTAAGAAATCAATTCATGTTATGCCGGCTTATTTGATCTTGTTGTAGCTTAATACAATCTTGCATATTTCCCTCACAGCCTTTACCCAGATAAAACTTCAACTAATTCTTACTCATAATTAACCGTTAACCTATATTAATATTATTATTTTCAACTCTCTGATATATAATGTTGTTAATTATTTCAAAATATTTCCTTTTTCATAAACTGTTCTATCATTTGCAGTACCTGTATGATCTGTTCATGAGTCAACTCGAAGACAGAGGAATTAACAATGAATTTGTGGATAAGCTGTGTGACTTAAGTACCAATTACGAGCACCTGTCTTACGTCAATCTCCTGCAACAAATTCAGAACTTTGCTGCTGGAAAGTGAAGTTTTTCAGACTCCAGTTACTTCCACACGTAGGAATTAAATCTCTTCGAAGAAATTTATCTTCACTGTAAAGTTAATCCAGCATAAAAGGATCCGAAGAACTCAAAGATTGAAACCACTGTTAAGCATTTAAAAGTTTTATTTTCACCAATGGCTGTTACATTGTGCATACTAGTAGCCATATTGCTAGAACCCTGTACATGTGTCTCTATCATCTAAACAGGATTTATCGTACTGCTATTGAAAAAGAATCTTCAGCAGTGTGCATTGATTCCTGCAATAGTCTTTATTTAGAGACATTTATCAATGAATATTTCACAACCTATAATTTAGCTTAAGCTATCAGCATTGATGTCTATATTTACACATTGGTTGAAGAGGGAACACATGAAAAGTTGCAACACCGAAGCGCAGAACTGCATATGTGGTCAAAGACTGAGAACAGCCTCTAAGTATAATGTTAGCGTAGTAGACGAATGAATGTGTAGGAATGCAGGAATTTTGTATCTTTGTTTACTACTTGTTTATTTAGTGAACGAATATCTTTTGTAGAATAAAATTGTTAAAATGGTGAATGTGTTTCATTTTCCTATATCAGCTTAGGGGAATACATTAAGTGGTACTTAAATTGAATAGCAACCCTTGGAACTATACATCAGTGGTCTGTACAGAATCTCTTTCTCTGTTACTGTTGGTCCATTCGTGCGAAAGTGCTGCGCTATGGGTTAAACTTTTCTTCCAATCACAGCTAATCGAGGGTGTGCAAATTATCCTGAGAAAAGCTTGTGGTAAACATCTCCAGCCAGTATCTATCGTCTTCAAGTCCATATCAAATGACTGTCAGCTGTTCGGTTTCTTATTGCTGTTGGGCTGCTGCTGCTCACTATCTGTGCCCAACACGTCCTTTTCAATCTCTCCAATGTCGATTTTTTGGTCCTGTATGGCTGACTGCAAGAAAAAATATAATGCATGTTTAACAAGACTATTTTTGCAGGGGGGGAAAGATTCTTCATGTATAATTATAATCAATTATAAAATTCACGGAGGAGGCTGTAACTTTGAGAATTTCCAACATAACTAAAAATTGTTGCATAAAACAAAGGTTTTACAAACAACGCAAGTAACTTTAACTATCCATATAAGGTTTCATTGGGAACTAGTTTCATTAGCCTAAACTAGTACTAGTAAAAACGATACCTTATGAGGATAACAGAAGTTCCTTGTGTTGTTTGTAGAACTTTTATTTTATTTAACAATTTTTAGTAAAAATCAATTGTGACTTAACGTTTGTTTGTTACTTACTTTCTCCTTGACTTTGGATAAATTTTTATTTTGGTAACCCAAGTCATTGGAGTGTTACGTCCTTTTAAGGATCTGAGCAAATTGGGGCTCTGTGTTTAGAATCAACACTGCAGTTTCATTTGATGTTAGAATAAGTTCACTTAAGTCTGCAGCTAAGGTCTTCACACAAAGCAAAAATGTTGCTAAACTAAAGCAGTTAAAAAAAATTCTATCTACAATGTCAGATGTCTTTGAAATTGATCCCAAATTTTACTTTAAGATCGTTGGTCATTAAAAATTTTTTACTGACCCAAATCGTCGATTGTATGCTCCATTTAAGCAAAATAATCAACCAGAAAGCTCCCATTGTCCTGGCTAGTTAAGTCTAAGGGGTCCTGGTTTAGAGCTCCCTTTGCTAAATTCACTGCAAATAAGCTGAGTCCAATAAAGTAGTCTATTCTTAATTCCTTTTTCCTCAGTGGTAGTTTTATTTGCTAAGGAGGCAAATCTTAATTAAAAATTTAGTCATGTAATCTTTCCATCATCACTGATATTTCCTTTCAGAAGGCCAGACAATGATGATGATTGAAAACAATATCTTTTCAATTTGTAACATATTGTAAAAGAAACATTGGATTTCCATTCCCGTTAAACAAATACTTAAAAAGGAGCATATACTCTAATTTGACAAAATTATCTTATTTATAAATCATTTTCAGTGAAAATGTTGGATAAAGTCAAAAATCTAGGAAATTCAAAAATAATTAGCTACACACCATCAGATGATTAAGTGCCTTTTATAATGTACTCTTATTAAGATTTAAAATCCAGGAAGTAATCTCAGAAATGAAACACCATTTTTAGATTACTTGTTATGGATTTCCACGTAGTAAAGCCTTCCACAATTGATTTAACATTCTAGTCTAATTGCAAGCATAAAAATTGTTAAGGAGTAGAAAATAACTAGAATTCTACCGAATTTTATCTTTTAAATGTTCAAATCATAGGACTAAATGGCTGACAGATAGAATCACATCGCGCTTTTCACATTCAATTATGCTTCTTAAAGAATATAGATCAACATTTATGAAAAATCATTCAGAAACTCTTTTCAAATTCAAAGAGCCTAAATGTGTATGTATATAGGATAAAGTATAAGAATCCATAGTTAAGCACTAAATGGCTATAGCACTTTAAATACCAACGTTTCGTCCGAAGAAATTATAACTAAATATTTCTGAATCGACTACAACATTGAGATCAGCGATCGCTTTCGAAAAATTGCTTTACTGTAAGTACAATATGTTTATAACACAACAAAAGTTTGAAACAAGGGCACTACATACCAGTAAATCCGTACAATTAGGTATTACTCAATATATCTTGGATGCCAGCCATAACATTAGATTATAGAACTGATTTTTGTAGTTGGGGAATAACCAATGATAACAATTGACACTTACTTTTACACATTCTTGGTAAACTTTAAACATAGGAGCACAAACTTCATCATTGTAATGGCCTTTTAGGAATTTATCAGCGAACCATGAATTGAAGCATGTATCATACTGTTTCTTTAAATCATTACAATTTTCACCAACGCTGTTCATCTTTTAACCTGAAATTAAAGAATATTACGGTAATTTTACCCATATTACCATACTTAGGATACTTAAGTTTAGAGATTGTAAAAAATTAATGCCTTGAATAAAACATACTGATAAACTTGAGCATCAAAATTTGATTTCGCTGTCTGTCGTATGCAGTCCAAATAACCTTTCTAGATAACCATAAGCTGCGAATTTCGATCTTCCTTAATTAACGTCTGCTACGTCTCGTTTACCTGTTCTACGCTAGAGTGACATGTCGTGGGGCGGGCACAGTAGACGCCCGTAATTAGGAATTGGGGTTGTTATGCTAGTTTTTATAAAGTTATTTTTTATCAGCAGATGAATTAATATTCATCCTAAAATTTATGCGGAAATTACAGAAGAGTAATGTCTGATTTTTTACAACGTAATATTCTTACGGTATGTTGTGTTGCATATTGATTATGTAACATTTAAATCATGCTAGGCAAAAAATGTATGCATTTTAATTTAAACGGAGACACAGAGACAAGAAATTCATCGATATCCTTTAGTTCCTTCGTCATAATGCCGTGTACCTTCAGATAGGACATCTAAGAACTCAAAATGGCTAAGTAAATAATACATTTTCTTTGTACTCGCTTTGTTCAATTTAAGTCATGTTGCATTAATATAATTAAACATTTACTCTAGGGATTTCAATATCGTGTTCGTGTACGACACTCAAAGGTGTCAAAGAGAGGAGGATGACCCCCAAGATGCTCTGCTTTATTTTCATCCTGGCTGGGTCAGTGACCAGCAAAGAATGGCTTTAGCTGGACAGTTGATGGGAGCTGCTCATTTTTTCCTTGCAACATTCAGCTGTCCTAAAGTTCTAACCCTTCAGCGGGGTAAATTTGTGGTCCGGCAATTTGGTCGCTATATTTTGGTAAGAAAGCCGGCACTTTTATGTGCCGTATTTAAGATTTTTATCTAAGCCTACTTTAAGCAAATGCTTTGATCGATTACAAAAATGTTGTGTTTAAATATTATCTTCGCTCCAATAAGATTATAAATATTAGCTTAGCTGATTGCACTAAGTAATCGCTTTCACAACCCTCATCACTTTGATTGGAACCAAATCTAATTCATGTACTATCAAGGCAAGTTATTGACAAAATACAATTAATCAATTAGTACAATTGATATCAAAACATTCCAATAATATTGATGTAAATTTAAGAATTTTTTGTGATTTTCTTCTTCAAATGTTTTATATATTCCTTGATTTTAGGCTGTTGGTACTGACAGTGGTACTCCAGATTGGCTGCTTCAATTGCAAGCAACATCTCTGGAAAATACCATAGCATTTTATCATAAAGACTTAGAAACCATTGCCCACAATGCAGCAGCTTCTCTCCCATCGCCTGGAGCAGGCAGTGACAATCAGGAAGAGGAAGCCAGCAGTTCAAAACTGGAGCAATTCGATAGTATGAGAGAGATAGAATCTGAGCAAAGGACCGCCTTGGCTGAACGTTTGACTCAAATGTTGGATGTTTATGTGCCAGTATTACAATGTGCCTCAAGTCCTTTCGCTCACATTCCTACAGTTCTCCTACCAAAGGTGAGAAATGATGATTGGCCTCCATGAACTACTTGTTCTCAAATGAAGGACTCTTTAAATGTGTCAGGTGTAAACGTACATAATCAATATGGTCAATCTGAGGCCAAGTAAGGGGAATTAAGCACTTAACTAGGGATATTGAATAAATCTACATTTCTTAACTTAATAATAATAATCCAGTAACCAATACATTTTTTTAGGAAAATTACTCATAAAATCCGAGAAAGAGAATCGTTGTCTTAAAGTTAATGGAAAATATCTTTATCTACTTAATATATGGGGGTGTGAAACAAATTTCATGTTTGTGAGGGTCCAGTCTTGTGTAACAGTGGTCTCTTAACACTGTAGATCACTGTATGAATCTGCTCGGTTTAATATTTCTTAAAATGAAAATGGATGTGCATGGTGTGAATTTTAATTAGTAATTCTTGCTGACTACAAAAATTGATTGAAAATTTGAATTTCCAATGAGCTATGTTTTCTTTTGATCGAGTGAACTAGAAGGTCACAGCAACTTATTATCATAAAATATTCAGGGCTGTTGTGGTATTTTACCATTCTTTTCATTATTATTTTCCTATTACCTGCTACTGCAGATTCAATTATAAATTAAGAGAGATGTAGTATGCCAGCAAGCTAGAATAATTAGCTACATTAATTTTATTATTAGAACTGGTTGAAAAAATATTAAAATTTTAAGCGAATGTATGAAGTTCTACTAAAGGAGAATGCTTCTGGCAAGTCACTGTATTTCTTGGATTCCGTGATGTGATTAAAATTTATACATTAATAATATTTAATGAAAGTCTAGAAATTAAGCAATTGCTACATCTTTTTCTCAATTTCAGAGTGCAAGTAATACCTTCCTGGAAGCTTTCCAAATCCTTCAGTGTTGTCAAGCAAAGAAGGGCGTTCTGGGAGGTGTTTTACTTTACCAAAACAAGTAAGTATTATATGTATTAAAATTATTATATCATGAGTAACTTCCTTATTATAGCAAGTAGCTAAGCGTAATTATGCTATTTTCATTAATATCACCTTTTTTCCAGGGTTGTGGCAACTCAGCTATCTTCGGACATAACAAAACGATTGGTTTACACAGATCCCTTTAGGATAAAGGTAGCTTGAGATTTCTATATATTGTGTTACTTGCTGCGCTTATTTAAATTGTTCTTATTTGATTAATGTTGTTGGCTACAATTGCTTTAAATTATATTCACCTTGACCTATAGGATTAGATGGAAATATTTTGGTTCCTATAAATTTGCGTGAAAAAAATAGAAGTAGCAGTAATTTATGAAAATCAGCATGAATTTATTTAGATGAAATTGGTATTCATAGATTTGAATCAGATTTATCATTTTTATAATTGTGGAAAGAATTGTTCTGAAATTTTTGTTTCTTCAAAGTACATAAATGTAAATGTATTTAATATTCATTCAAGAATGTGTCTATCATGATTTTTTCAGTCTCCTGCTGAAAGTGTGTGTGGAGCATTCCGCCCTCCGATTGGAGTACAGCTTTTAAGAATTTATGTAGGCAGCAAAGAACTCAAACGTTTGCATTCAATGGCAGACATTGCTGAAGAAGCATTCTCGTCCGTTTCCTCTCTTCAGCCTGCACCTAGGAAGGTGAGTAATGCACTCAGCAACTTTTTTTGGAGTTTAAGCAAAATACTTAACTAACATGTTCCATTCTTGGATCAAAACCCAACACTTGGTCATTATTTTCTCGGGCCATAAAATTTCATTGTTCAAGTCAGACGTAATTCATAAAAATCTTAGAATATCTGTCTAACACTAAATGTAGAAGTGCATTCCCATTGCTAGATTTGCATTCTGATATATCAAAATGTTTAAAAAAATTTCTGAGATGATGTAGTTCAGTACTTCACATAATTAATGCATTGAGTTTTATTTTAAATTCCAATTCTAAATCAGCCTGATTAAGTGATCATGATTCTATATTGTTGTAGCTTCATGTATTGATTGGTATATCGGTTTACAATGCATTAGATTTAGTGATCATGGAAACTGCTATCATAAGAATCAAATTTTCAGGCCTCAATCACCAAAGCTCTGCCTAATAAAGAACAGCAGACGACTAGTATGAAGCGAGATCCTTCTCGCATTCTGAGTGTTCTGGAAGAGGGGGAAGGAGAGAGTGACATCTGGGGAGAGGGGCCAGAATCTCCCAGGGTTAACGAGAAGCAGTGGGGCAAACGCACTCCTGGACCTACCAGCCCCAGTAAAGTGCTTCTAGAGCAAGTCATATCTATATGCAAAGCCGGTTTGGCTGAGATGACTAACCGAAGTAAACCAGCAATCAAAGATGAAGAAGAAGAGGAATTATCCCCCATTTTGGCTCATCCTTTCTTTAAGGAACGAAGTCACAGTCTGGACGATGTTAAAGTAAGACCATTTGCAATGCATCACCATGCTTTTGGTTTAGCAAGGCACGATGTTCTCGCCAAAGGCCTTGGTAGCCCCCAGAAGGATGAAGATGAAGAAGAGCTCAACGTTAGCAGCTCATGGGATGCAATCAAAAGAAATAAGATGTTGGCTGGGAGGAAAGTCTTCCAAACAATCACAGATCCAATGTATCCGGTTTTTCGCTCTGACGGCCTTCCCATATCTCATGCCCTGTTTAATGAGTGTGTCGAGCTGCATTACCGAGCTCTGAAACATGATGAAAGTGAGACAGAAAAGAATCGGATGAAGAGAATTAGCAAAAAAGATACAAGTAAAGCAGAGAAGAAAAGTGTCCAAGTGGTGGAACCAGTCAAACCTGAAAATAAGTCACAAGAAAATGTACGTCCCACCGTATTGTCACCAACTGGTGACGGCATTGACCGCTCAAAACAGGAACTGTACCGGAGGTCTCTGTCATTGCCTCTCAAAACATTTGCTTTGGATGGAGAATCACCTCCCGAGGCAGAAGAGGGAGCCATGACAAGAAGAGCGAGAGCTGCTTCAGAATGCCCAGGTTTCGTTCCAACTCCCGGACCGGAACAAACTCCTCTCAGTCCATTGCTGCTTCCACCTGGTATGCAATTACCTTTCACGATGGAGAGATTTTCTCGGGACGTTGGATCTGAATCGTCAAAGGAAGCAGAGTCTACCAGCAAGCTGGCAAACACATCCTTGAGTTTAGGAACAGTTCCGGAAGGAGCTGTTGTTGACAAGGGAGAAAAGAGAAGTAATTTGACTAATGGAGATGAGCCGCAGGATTGCAAGCTCGAATCTGCTGTGTTGTATGTCTATGGACAACATGACATGTCTCTCATGCTGATCATGGATGATGGTTGTGAGAGCGATCCTGAACTTGTGCATGGTTTGGTAAGTATTTATGTATACTAAATTCTTGTGTTATATTTAGAATACCATAAGGTACTGTGAGAAAGACTTATAGTTGAAAGTGAAATACGCCTACTAATGAATGATTGCACTCAAAATGGACCTCTTAATGCATATTTTTGTGTGTTAGGAAATGTAATTTTGTGGATTTAAGAAAACAATCTATTACCAACATTCATTAAGTATTGCTTCCGTTAAATAAACTGAAAAGCAATTGCTCCCTAATATAAAAGCTGAAGAAGCTCTCCACTTATGTAACCAATTATGTATTCATGTTACATAAGTTGGGATAGTTTAACATCTAACTTGTGAAAGCTTAGGAATAAGTGGTGAGAAGGAAACTTCTTTCAGCAACAAGTATATGAATACATCATTCTGCACTTGAAATTTCTATTGCTTATGTATATCAATAACCCTAATCTAATCTAATCTGGTCTAACACCGAAACCTATGCTGAAAATCAAATTCGGTTTCCCAATTAGAAGTGGAGGAATATTTTACATTTAATTTTCACTGACTATGATTTAGGAATAAAATAATATAAATTCTTGAATTTTGTTTATAAAGAAAAAAGTTGCAGTAAATAACTGCAGTTGATAACTTTACCTTTCCTAACTTCCTCTCATAAGCTTATGAAACTTGAGCTGCGGATCCATTCTGATTTGGAAGTTGGTATCCAAAAATTTCCGGAGGGTTTGGCCTGCTATCTCATGGTGTTTCAATTTTGTCAGTCTCTCTTTTACCCTATATACTTTGTATAATGAACTACTTTATAAGAATGTTATAAAATTTTTCGTGACTTAATTCGTGGTACTCACAAAATTCTGGCTTCCATTGTTTTATTGTGTAGTGGGAGATGTGTGAAGAGGGTTTGGGAGGATTGGAAGCCCAGCTGGCGCGCTGTCTCGAGCACCATCACACCGTTGGAGGAGCCAGTGGTGGAGGCATTGGAGTTGGTGAAATGGGCTTCAGTTCTGGTTTAGGTGTGGCTGAAGTGGGTGAAGGCGGTTCCTATGGTTTCCTCAGTTTCGACCCATTTGGTGAAACCCTACAATGTGGTGGCAGTCGTCCATGGGGAGCACCTGAAGCAGAAGTTGCTCAGCACTTACATGCTCACTTCCGGTCTATGCCAGGTTTAACAGAGGTTGTGGTGAGGTAAGGAATCATGGTTAAGTATTTTTTTTATTTATGACTGTACTTTTAGTTAATGAGTTTATCATGATTCATCAAACAACTATTTTAATGCTGTAACCTAATTTTTCTTTCTTTGGTTCAGCATAGTCAGTAGTCTACTTAAGCATCTTATTAAGTGAGTCTGAAGATTATTGTTAAGGGTAGTTATCCATGATAACCAGATTCAATTTGAATAATGTAAAGGAATGGAATGTTAGAAATGTATTTGATTGATTCATCGGCTAGAAAATTAAGTCATGTAAATAATACCCTGCTAGTTTACTTATTATGTGCACAGAAAGAATTATGTAATCATCTTCAAAATCTAATAGGAGATCTAATACTCAAACTTTGATCGTATTAAGAGTGGGAAAGACCTCATTCATGACAGAAACTGAGTTTAGAAGATAAAGATAAACTCAAAATTTTAAAGATATTTCAAAGCTATATATATTCTAAAAGTTAACAGTTGCCTGAATGCATATTATGTAATAATGATTTAAATTATTACATAATATTAAGACTGCTCAACTTAGATTAAGTTTGCACAACTTAATAAAAAGGAATACACGAATCTGGCAAAATATTATTGCTAACTACAAGTAAATATGTATAGTGATGAAGGTATGTTTTAGTATAGTATATAAAGAAAAGTTATTCAAATTTAAAAGTAAAAAATGTGGTGCATTGAATACTTTCATTTATAATCTTTTAGAAACTTTAATTAAAACTTCTTGTAGACTTCAATTAGAGATTAATATTCTTTAAATTTATTAAATAAGGCCTGGGTCCCTTAAAGTCCGCAGGCTGTATATTGTGCTGATAGTCTATAGATTACTCTTAAGTTATTAATTTTCCTTAGACACTAACCTCTTGACTGTTTAGGTGTGAAGACTACACAGTGTATGGATGCCAGTGCTGTAGGTCTGAAGTTTTTTATCAGCAGCCTGCCGGGAACAAGGCAGGTTTGCCTGCACCATCAGATCTAATGGGAGTAGTCCCATTGAAAGCCAGGCGCCGACTCGAGAGGGACTATGGAATAGTTCTACTTTAATAACTATTCCAGTTCCATCCATATTAGCCCATTTTTTATCGTACCTTATCAAAGAGGTACTTTGTTCTCCCAGTGACTTCAATGCTTACCTCCATGCATTCCGCATACTCGGGCATAAATATTTTCCAATGTTCACAAATGTTAAGCAAACTCTTACACACCAACTATTTTAAATATGCTGAGAATTTTACCTGTGCAATTTGTCTGTGCTGGCTTGTAAAATAATTTTAAAATCTCTTCTTAGTGCCGTCTGTTTGACTCATCTGTAAAACTTGGATTATTTTCATTGATGAAAACTTTGAGCTAACAGTGAATGTGGCCACTATGCAGTTTTCTTTTCTGGAAAAGTTTTAGAAAATTTTGAGGTGTATCCATAGAAGTAAAGATATAGGATGATTTCTCTAATTTTTAAAATCTTTAGACCAAACTGCACTTTTAATTAGTTTCATAGGGACACGCTAGAGCAAGGTTCGAGTCAAATAATTATCAATAAAAGTATAGTTTCATCCAATTAATTGGACAGTTTACATTAATTCATAGAGATTTTAAAATTCTATCTGCCAACATGTCTACGTTGTGGTTATTCTTTCTGATATACTATTATATTGTCAAAATTGATGTAGTCTACCCAAGTAGGGCTGAGCATTTTCAGTTTTATTTGAAAATCTTTGACAACATTCCTTTTACTGACAATGGTATTATGGTTGATGGCTGTGCTTTTTAATATGTTATTTGTAATATATATTTTTTCTCAGACAATGGAATGCTTTATAAAGCTTTCATGGTATTATCATAGGGTAGATAAACAAAGAATAGTTGTCTTTGGCAGTTATATACCAATTTTTAGTAACTTTTGTATACTGTATATAATAGTTGTTTATTTTTCATTAATATCATTATTTATTTCTGAGATTTTTCTATCCACTGGTCTTTTTTAGAAACAGGACCATACATGGTTGCCTCATCATTTGTTATTACTTAATGTTTGTCTTGTATTCCAGATTATATTATTTCTGAAAGAAATTAAAGTTTGTGTTGACTGTGATTATTATTTTCATTTTTGAGTAATCAATTAAATTATTTATTGTTTGTATGATTGTGAAGAATTAACACCAATTTCTTTGTTGTTATTTAATATTTTTCTATATATATTCATCCCAAATACCATAAGAACTGAAGCACCTGTTTAATTATATAATTAAATATTTTCTGCACTTAAAAAAACAAATACCTCGTTCAGTTCGATTCTTAATAATACCGCTTTAATGATGCAGTTACCTTTCTGTAGTTCTTATAATTAGGAGCTGATGGATCCTTCTCTGTACTCAAGAAACACACTTTTGCTGTTAGAGTTCCCTAAAATTACACTCAGCCTCTATTTAAATCAGTAAATATGAACAAATTAAAACTTGAACAATTTTTAAAGGCAGAGAAAATTAAAAATAATTTAGACCCAGAATAATTAAATTATACAAAGGTTAACATGCCCTATAAAAATATCCCTGTTTTAAGGGATAATTCATTTTTCTGAAATAAATGAAAACTGAAGTAAATGAGTGATCCATGGAATACAGCACTCTATGAATTTACATACCTAAGACTCGATATATCTAGATAATGGGAGTATATAGGATTTGGAAAGTATGTGGTGGATTCTGTATGATCTTAATTGTTGGAGAACCTTGCTTAATGGATCTCATGAAATATGTATCACCATTGGTGTCTATGAATAACAAATTGATCTAAATTTTTAATAATTATAGTTCAAAGTCTTGGTATGTAGAACAATAATTTTAAGTGTGGTTGGCCAAAGAGGAGCTCTAAAACACAGCTTAGAACAGTTGCTTGTTCAATTTTCAATCCAATGATGCAGACTACATTTCAATAATACATACTAAGCATAATGCAAATTTCTTAACATCATAAATACAATTATTGTATTTATCAGCATAAGGCCATTTTTTCCTAAATTGTAGGCCTGAAATTATAACTTCATGCTATACACATATAAAACTAATTTCATTTGAACTCAATTGAATAAATAGGAGCTCTCTCAATTTACCAATATTTTCATATATTCAGTATTTAAAGAAAATCTACTTTTTATAAGCTATAAAAATGTTATAATCAGTACCAATAAATGTTTACATTGAGTTATCTAAAAACATTCCCATCCTATTATAATGAATTGAATTTTTTGCCAAATTTTCTTTGGTTAAATTTTGGTACATATTATAACTCAAAATATATGGTAGTATCTCAAAAATTCCTTAAAACTTCAAGTTCACAAGAGAAATTTTTCCAATTGACAGTTGTTTTATATGTAAGGGCTACTAATCCTTGGACCATTGAAGCTAATACTGTAAAAATTATAGGAGATACTTTGATTGTGAGATATGGGATTCAACCCAATGGAAATTTAAGGTAAGGCATTTAATGATTTATATACACTAGAAAATTTTTGATGGAAAATTGGCCACCAGTTGTACTTTTCTGAGTAATACATTTCTGTTGTAATAACTTGGAATTTTGAACTAACAAAAAATTTATAGCAATAGATTTCAGATAAAATTTGGTATCTTATCTTATCATGATGGGTTAGAATATGTAAGTTGTATCTTGGGGGATGAAATTTGAAATAATAATGCTCATTTTGTCAAACTGATCAATTCACAGAAATACCATCATTCATATCAGCAATAGCTTATTTAACTCTCCATTATATAATCCTTGACATAGGCATTATTTTTTCAAAGAAATTACTAGAGGTAATAATGCACCAAATGTAAAATACCAAAAGCATTTGCCGGAAAATTAGTTATTTCCAAATAGAATCTAGTTTTTTACCTAAAATTTACTTTCACCTTAATAAAAAAATACATGAAAACTAAAAAATTTATTCCAACAATAATAGTCAATTCATGGGATTTCTAAGTAGAATATTTGTACTCAAACCCTTTCACGAAAACGTTGCACATCTCACTATTATCAGGACTGCTACAAACACTCAGCTCCACATACTCATCAACATATAATTGAGTTAAATGTTTAATATAATCATGATAATAAAACACTGCCATTTCATACAGCATTAAGTAAATTGATTATACTCATCCATCCAGCAGTATTCACTAACAGATGAAAATCATCGCCATAAATATTAATTATGTGACACTAATTGAATGAAAGGGTTTATTCCTTAAATATATCCTTTATATTTACGTCAGACTGCGCCGGGTACCCATCAGATTTTTCCTTAGCTTTTCTAAAAGATGATGCTAAACTAGACCTTCCCTCTGGCTGTTTTCCACCGTAATCGCTTCTTTCCGAGTCTTGACTAGACGATAAAGTTTTTATTCCGAGTCTCTCCACTGCTTTTTCAAATAATTCTTCCTCTCTAACTTCCCCGCTCTCTTTTATAGACTGGTAGATTTTTAAAAAATCCTGTGATTTTGAAGGATTTCGACTATCCGTTAAGTTGATTCTATATGAAGAAGCGTACCGCTTATGAAATTTCCTGAAATAAAAAACCAACAATGGTAATTAAACTGTAACTCTTAGATTTTTGGTATTATTATAAACGTTTCTATTGAGAGGCTAATTCATTCAAGTATACCGATGAGTTACTTACGCTCTTTCAACATCTTCTGGGTAAAATATTTTCCTTATTGCTACTTCCTTGGCTGGACGATCGAACCTTGGTTCCTCGATTGGAGGAAATCTTTTATAAATATCAAACCATATTGGCCTATCTTCTTCCTTTAAGGCACCAGCCCTGATTAACCCATTTACCCTAAAAAAAGTTATTTTAACATAGTAAAAAGTATATGAACTACCAAATTATATATCTAATGACAAAAGCGAAGAAACTAAAGCGGACACTGTATGTCTCGAGACTAATAACAGAGAATATCTCTTCCATACCTAGAAAAAATTGTTCCAATTTTCTCCAATCTGCTCCAAGCCATGTTATTTCGAATAATTTCCTTCGATGGTAAGGTATTTAACGCTCATACGGCTCATGCCAATGCGCCTAATATCTAATATCCTTCCTCATTTGTCACAACATCAATTGACGTTCGAAAAAGTCCGGCAAGGATAGTCAGTTGTCATCTTCTCAGAACGGTAACTTCCTTATCAGCGTATTAAGTGATAAAGTAAGGCTAAATTTTAATTGACAATTGTTGCAATGGTTTCTAAGGATAAAATTGAAGCCATAGGGAATCTGCTAATTGATTCTCGCAGACCATTGAAAGAAAGATTTCGAGCTTTATTCACTCTGAAAAACTTGGGCGGCCCTGATGCTATAACCTGCATTGAAAAGACCTTCGTGGATAATTCTGCGCTTTTGAAACACGAATTAGCATATTGCTTGGGACAAATGCAAGATGAACGCGCTATTCCTATTCTAATATCTGTTCTAAGGGACACTAAACAGGAACCAATGGTTAGGCATGAAGCAGGTAAGACTTGCTAGTTACACAAGCATATTTAAGTGGAAACGTTATTATGGGAATTATTATTTATATCTAGGAGAAGCTTTGGGAGCCATTGGATCAGAAGAGGTGATTGAAGTCTTGAAAGAGTATGCAAACGACAAAATACCTGAAGTAGCTGAAACTTGCCAGTTGGCCTTAGATAGGATCCAGTGGCTGTCAAATCCGAAAAAAGAAATAGATGGATTACCAGAGAATCCATTCGCTTCAGTCGATCCAGCACCGCCTGGCAATGATAAAGACATTTCTCATTTAGAAGGCATTTTATTAGACAATAACAAATCTCTCTTTGAACGCTATCGAGCAATGTTTGCCTTAAGAAATCTTAGAAGTCCTGAGAGTGCCTTAGCTATCTCAAAAGGTACTAATTTTTCTTTATTTAATAATATTCAAAATCTACATTTATGAATAAAATATAATTGACTCAAAGTTTCATGCTATGATTAAAATCAGTGGCCTTTTTCAAATGCTAATGATTTCGCTTTATATTTTAGGTTTGAAAACTGGAAGTGCATTATTTAGACACGAAATAGCCTTTGTGTTGGGACAATTACAAGATCCCTCTTCAGTTGATTCTTTGATAGAGGGACTTCAGGATTTAGAAGAGAATGAAATGGTATGTATATATCCTCAGAATTCATTAAATAATGAATTAAATAATCGCAAATAATTTATTTTGCAGTTTTTATCGACACGTTGATGTCATTCCTCTCACAAATTAAGGTAGTGTGACTTTATAAGAATTAATTTCATCATAAAGATCCAATAGTTTGTATTAAGAGAATTTTTCATCAGTACTTTTATATTAATATCATTGCATTTTGAATTTACCATTACAATCATAGTCTTATTCTCTGACTTAACTCTATAATGATTTTTTAAAAACAAAGGCTAGGTTGCTCTATTTTGGAGTTTTTGTTTTATCCTTGGTCTGGAAGTTATTTAGCTAATTCATCTGAAGCTATCAAAATTAAAAATAAACAATGCTTTCAATATTCTATTCCCTGTGGAGTTCAAGTATTCCCTCTTGTCCTAATCCTGTTTTTAATTTTCATTAATTATGAAGTCTTTCTATTTAATAACATTCAATATTTATTGTTTAGATTATGACCTTGCATTGTTCTATTCTATCAATGCCAATTGTTTAATTTCAAATTGGTCTTCATATCTCTTGAAACAGTGAGGATACAAATTTATTAATCTCATTTGCTTTCATCTTGGTTTTAATAATGGCAGTATTCCCTATGTGCAAATTATGAATTCCCCAAATCTTCCAACTATGTCCAACCACCATGGATATGTCCCTAATATCATACCAATAATACCATAAAGTAATACTATTATGTACTAATATATCTTATCATATCTCTAGCAAAAGCTCTTTAATTACCTTTTTTCTTCTATATTTAAAGAATTTTTAGTTCTTTCTATAATTAGGTTTTGTTCTCAACCTAATTTTTAGTCCATGTAGTAATATCATTCCTTTTATTATTTTAATATCCTCATCAAAGGCATTCACCTCCTTTACTTTTTATAGTACCTGTTCTGTTGTGTCTTCCTTTTTTAATGAGTTTAAATTCTATCTGCTGAATAAGTTTTTCTTGTCTTATTTTCTTTGTGCATTACTATTTTAGCTTTTGTAAAATGGGCATATCCCAGGTAAATAAATATTATAACCATTGCTTAAGATTCTACAAAGATTTATATTGGGGAAGTGGCACACTTTCATGTGCTTAGTCAATTCTTTCCATCATTTGTGCAAGTCATAGAGAGTTAAGATACAGATTATTTCTTAACTACTGGAAATACCTTTCCACCACTTTATTTCATTACTAATATAAATGTTCTTTTATGTTGTAGGTCAGGCATGAGTGTGCGGAAGCACTTGGGTCTATAGCAACTGAGAAATGTGTTGAAATCCTAAAAGCCTACTTGAATGATAGCAAGCAAGTTGTACGTGAGAGTTGTGAAGTGGCACTTGATATTAGTGACTACGCAAACAGTCCAGAATTTCAGTATGCTGATACTTTGTCTCTTGTATGAACTTGATTTGTTGAAATAAGATTTTTATATTTTAATTAAAGAGGATGCTCTTGAAAACAGTAATTTCAACCTCTTAGTTAATCACTATATTGCTCTGAAACTATAAACTTTCAAAGTAGGTTCTGGATCTTAGAATGCTGAACAGTCTCTTTTCATTTTCATCATTTTTAGGAAATAGACTAATATATATCCAATATACATTGATATTATGCTTTCGAAAGATCAACTATTTTCCATTAGTGTATAAATAGTTCTTGGATCTTTCAAGCTAGATCTTTGCTACATCAAATATGGTGGAGGCACTGGCATAATTGTAAACCCACGTTTTCAACATAAATTCTTTTTTCAGTCTTTTTAAATTTATTATTCATTGAAACAACTGATTATTGCTAGGAATAGCATTTTATTTAATTTTGGCTCCTCTTTTCATTATGACTGGATGCCCTTTCTGCTGCCATTCTAAATATGGACAATATTAAAAGCAAAGATCAACCCAGTTGGGCTAATCAATTTTCACATTGTAATATTTTCAAAAAAAAGTCATATAGTTCAAATTATCAGTAGGCTTAAAAATGATAATTAAGAAGAAATAGTTATAATAAAGACCTTTCTGAATTTAAATCTTTACTGAGAAATTTTTAAACTGTAAATGCTTGATGAAAGCTTAATAATATTGTATGTTCACTTTGTCAAATAGAAGTCATTTTATTATTGAAAAATATAGAAATTGCCATATGAATAATATTCAACTTATTTCTAAAAGTTTTGCCAAAAATTTTGTCTTGTATAACGTCATGAAAGCTGTAACATTCTAAGGCAAAATTCAACAACATAACGTACAAGACAATTATGAATTAGCTAAATATTGGGTCAAAGACTATGATAGACAATGGATCCACTGTATTAGGCATCTTCAAAGAAATATGATGGAAACATAAGTACGTCCTCCTCTGAAAAAATAATTCAATAATGGATAAAAACTCAATGAAAATACAAAAAATAATGATTTTTAGTTTTATAATTGAATTTCAAATTTTGAAAACATTTTTGATAAATCCCATTTTACATCAAAACAGGTTTTGATACACAAGTTTTGTTTTGAAACTTACATTACATTTCGCAATTTTGATTCCCTGGAATAGAGAGATTTATTCAAACAATTTTCAACTGTTACTGTGCAAGAAGGCTGATGCCAAATAAAGTTACAAGACATTCAAACCTTACATTCATATGATAATTATTCAAACAAAATTTTAATTCACTTCAAAGATGAAGTACACTGGATAAAGCATAAACAAGTTAACAAAAGCTTCCAAATACAAATTTTTTCCACTTGCAGATAAAGAAATACATCATTAATATTACCAACAAAAAATTTCCAATTTATATAATTATTTATCATTACCAACTCGAGGGAAATATTTATGGTAATTCATGCATACATACATATGTTCAACACACTGGTTTTCATTAAAAAATAATAATTTGACATACTAGGATTATATACATGGTTAATACAGTTTCAAAAGGTCACATCACATACCTATTGCAGTTTTATCATCGTTGCTTACATCTAGTTTGCTTTTTAATTTAAATTCAATGCCAGTTTTGCGTAGAAAGATACCACTAGAATTTTTGAAAATTTAACCATAACTTAACTTTATAAGAGACATAACATCATATTGTATCCAATACATGCATGCAGTACCACTTAAATACAATCTAATTGTGCCAGTTATCAACATATGGTTCTTACATTCAAAGGAGTGGAACATTAAAAAAATGTGGCAACTTACTTGTTACATAACCTCTTTCTGATCAAGAACTGGCATTTAGAAAATCCGATCACATATTTACAACTCATAATACTTCAAACATGCATTGAAATGATATACAGGAAGTCTTTGGACTGATTTTTCTTCTCACAAAAAGGCTTTGCCAATATTTTCATCTATAACTATCTTCCATTTTGATAATTTAAGAGTAAAGGCAAGTAAACAAATATCTACAAAATGATACATATTTACAAACAGTTACTGCCATGTTATTTAAGGAAAATTTTTTGAATAGTTACAAATACTACAATTTTGAGAATATTTAAGTATCTAACAAAACAAACAATACAGAATCAGAAGAAGATTACTAATCAAAGCTAAAGATTTGGTTAAGCTAATTCTCCGAAGGAACTGCTACAGCCAAGAAAGAAACAGACTGTAAAAATGCCAGCAGTGCAGCAAAGTCTGGCAAAAAGCTTTCATAAACCCATATGGAGGCAATGGTTCTTCCAATATGAAAATAGGAAACAAATGGAATATTTAAATGAAAATATGCTATTGTCATCTCAGATAACTTGCGCATGTTGACTAACTCCTCTTCGGTAAGGAACACAAAGGGGCTAAACCTTTTAAAGGTTTGCAACGCGAAGTGACCGCAAGTGGTCATTCAGCCGCCTTGTTGCATCTCTCTCACACTCGATACAATCACAAACAAAGGGTTGCGAGCAGTCAGGAGAAAAAGGCAGCAGAGTCTAACACTGGAGGCTCCATAAACTACATCGAACAAGGGCATTTGTATCAGCACCTTATGCCGCGATCACACATTACTTCCATTGGTGACTTTAGGGTCGACGCAAGTCCTTCTGTATAACCATCGTGACCACCGCACTTGCAGTGGTTTTCTGCGCATTGTGCTTGGCATGAGTTATCCTTGAAAGAGGAAGATACCTCATCCGAAGGTGAATTTGGCCTAGGAGCATGTGACACCAAAACTGCGATGAGTGCAGATGAGGCGGTGGGCAACGGAAGTTTTGGGGTCAACCACGGATGTTGCAGGCACTGTTGGGCTGTGAGACGGCCCCTGATAAAAGACATTGGAAAATCATTAAGTTTAAGTCTACGTTTCACCTCTTCTACGTTAACGCAAGCAAGCTTAGTTTATAAATACAACAAGAACTGACACCTAAAACTTGCCAGAAAAAGAAAGAATATTTGAGATTAATTTTTACCATCAGAAAATTTTCCACTTTTTTCTGAGATAGAAATCTTTAAATTGACTCCATGACTTGAAGGTAATCAAGTTTTAGAGAAACGCAACTTGTTATGAAGAAAATAGATTATGAACAGTGCATTGAAAGTATTGTATTGTCCTTACAAGTGAAAAATGGTAACCTTATTGACTTGCTACCGTAGTAATTAAGCAACAAATATACACTTTAATGCAAACTTTTTCTTGGAAGAGCAAAAGAACCAATGGAAGAGATTACTTCCCACTGGTTGCATAGTGACTTTTGGTCTTTTTACTGGAAATTGTTACAACTGATAAGCAACCAATAGAGAACTATTTTCATAATCATCTTTGGAGAGAGATCCAGAGTATCCCCAGACAAAACTTCAATTTGGCAGTGAAGTTTTAGTAATATATATTTTCAAATATTAAAAATGTTACACAAGTTTCACACCAACAAATTTCACTTATGAGTTCCTCCCAATGTTTGTAGAATACAAACAAAATATTTGATATTATTTGAATTATAAAGAAATTTTTCATAAATTACTTATCTCTTAATGAATTACAATCCCTCATAAATCTCTGAGTTCTAAATAAAAATGATATAACAGAACAACAGAATCAAATGGGTACGAAATCAACCTTTATAATTTACAAACATGGTTTTGCCTTCAAATCAATGAAGATTTAAGACTTTTAAGCCAAATTGATGTGAAAAAATAAATTGAAATTTGCATACCTAGGCTTAGCTACGACTGTAGACTTGATGAAATCTAATGCTTCTTCTGAGATATCACCAAAAAGCTCTTCAGGAAACGTAAGATTGCACCGAGAAATATTGCAGAAAGTTTCTTGCTTGCAGTCTGCACCGAAAGGAGAGCACCCACTGAGAAGCACATAGGCAAGAACACCAATTGACCTGAAATTTAAAAAAACCTTTGTAATTACTGATTCACAGACAGTCCAAATAAACTTATTTCATCAATGTGAAATGATCTCAAAAAAGTCTTGGAGATAAAAGTTAGCATAGCATATATAATGGATCAGAGATTGACGCAATGACTTAGTTTAAACCATTATAGCTGCTGTGGACATAACTGCTCTTCACTCTTCAGCAAAAATCAAATAGATAGAAATACTCTTTATTGTCTAAAGATGAAAATTTAAATTCCAAGTGAGATTTCACTGACAGTGACAAATTTATAGAAAAAAATAAGAGTTTTAAACTGTGATTTTTAAGCAAGTACTTACCATACGTCTGTAGCAAGACTTATTGGCTCATAACTTAGGACTTCAGGAGCTGTGAATAGAGAAGAGAAAATTATAAGATGAAATTTTTCATGGTCCGAAAGAAGAATTTTATTAAACATAGATAGAAGAGATAACAACTTAAAGAAATTTGGAAGATATTGCAAAAGATATTACATGAAAATGTAAGCAAGGGTGCTGACTTTAATTTCAAAAGAGGCAGAGAATTACATCATGTGACAAAAATTAAGAGACACATCTCAGATAAAGAATTCAGATTTCAAAGGAATTCAAAAAGTAAAGCCAATAAAATTGTTATCAAATATTTTCTCATGAATAAAAAATCCTCAAACAAGCGTATAAACAAGAAAAATAAGAATAAATATCACACTAGAATGCCAAAACTTTTAATTACTGACAACTGGTTTTGATATAAGAAAAAATTAATCTTTTCTATATTTGAGAAATTAACCATTATTTATGTTAATATAATGACACAACATTGAGTGTTATACACCAAAAGTAAAATTCACTCACCAACATAATCAGGAGTGCCTAGAATCTCCCTGACTTCTGCTCCCATCTCAACTACCCTTGAGATGCCAAAATCACAGATTTTTACATCAGTTGATGGATAAGGACCGCACAGGAGGATGTTTTGGGGCTGAAAATACAAACAAAAAATTGAAAATTAGACATTTAATTAAAGCAAACAAACAGATTTTTAGTTGAAATTAAATCTTAAAACAGAAAAATGATAAATAATTATCAAAAGCTCATTGTATTTCATTCTACATACAAATTTATGCACGAGTATTAATGAGTAAACTTTCAATATTACAGATAGGAAATTAGTTACACAGTTAACTACTTTTGAGATAACTACATAAAAATCTCAAAATAAAAAGTTTGAATGAGTTAGATCACAATAAGAATTTAAATCCTCGATAGCTTAGACAGCATTAGTGGAGAACAAATTTAGTCACCCATCCATATTTCATAATCACTACTTTAGAGCATAAAATAAGCAAAATCAACTTGTAGTAAATGATGCTTTAATTAGTGATTTATTTGAGCAATTCTTTTTAAGACCTCTTGAAGATAGATTAGATTATTTTATTAAAATTCTTAAGTTATATTAAGACTTTGGATATCTTCTGAGAATAAAGGGTAATTGGTCAAAGAATATTTGCATACAAGTTAAGATTTTGTATTCACAACAAAAGAGGAATCAATAATGCGTTTAAAATGCAGAAAACTCACCTTGATGTCAAGATGGGCTACATTTCGGTCATGGAGAAAGGCTATTCCTTCAAGCACTTGTCTTAATATACGGATGGCATGGCACTCCAACAGTCCTCCAATACCAGAATCATCGCCAGAACTTCCACCTTCTGAACCTTCGCCTCCCCCTGCATCTATCACGTATTGCAACTCGCCCCCTGCAGCCCTGAAAAACAGAAAGGTATACCGCGTTAGCGTTAATATAAACCATTATTAACACTATGCTTAATCTATGACAGCTATGATGTAATGGTAAATTGTATGCTCATAGGTCTAAAAATAGGATTTTAATTTGTATAATTATCAATAAAAATAGTGGACCATCAATCCCTACCAAGTAGTTTCAACATTCAAGTGCTGATATGAAAAAAAATTGGAACAGGTGTAATAAAAACTGCTTCAGAATGGTATACAATTATAACGTGAGAGAATTGGGTACAGGGAAGTTTAAAGTATCAGGCCACAATTCTTGTTCGACCCAGATTGAGACCGTGGCTTTAAATCATTAAATACAAATCCAAGAAACCTCGCATCTATTTCGTATCTGAGCAGTGAACGAGATTACAAAAATATAAAATCCTGGGGCTCCGTTATTTACTTTCCAACAGGAACAACAGAGAGCTATTGACACAATAACTCTATAAAGGAAAAACTTTCCTGCACTCGTAAGGCAAAACATCAGAAATATTCAACAAGCGACCGAAACGTTAATTATTTACCAAAAATTTCGCACAATATAAAAATCAAATACCTCTATTAATAAACTCAATAAATGAAATCCATACTCAAACTAAATTTTAAAAAATGTTAAATAAAATCAACGAAATTCTTTAGAATTAAAACAAAATATAAAGGTATTTCGATAAATTAATAATTATAGATAGTAATATAAGGTAGATAAGGTAAAAACTAGAGATTAAAAAATATCGAACGCCTTTTACGTCCGGGAAATTCAAGATGAAGAAGTTTAGTACTGTCCGAAGGCCTCGAAGTCTTTCAGGGTGATGCTGACCGCTGGAGATTAAAGCTCGGGCCATTCAGATTTAAAACATACGTCGTGACATATAAATCACTAGAAACATAAAAACGATTAAGAGAAGCGTTTCCAAGCGATTGTAGCCTTTGCAATTATCACCGTCTCTTCCTTTTGAGACTTGGGAGCAAGTGCACCGCAATCTTAGACTGCAGAGGAGCGGCGGGATGGTAATCGAAACGAATTAAATTAATTACGCGGGATTAATTCGAGGGGGCAGTTCGCACTCGGATCTTTCCTTTTAATTTTTTTCTGCTCCACATCTCCGGGTCCTTTTATTACGCCAGGGGTGTGGCCTTCGTTTGTCAAGGTCGATTACGGTCTGTGGCGAACATTTGAGCTGCGCATCCCCCGTTGGAATAGTGCAATCCCACGCCTCAAACCTCACCTGTTCATCGGAGTAAACTAACATTGATTTCTATTGACGCAATACGGGCGGCGATGCGCCAATACGGCGAATCTGCATTTAACAAAACTTTCCCGAAACGGTGCCCAGCTGTTTCAAGCCAAGTACGCCAATACCTAATTATTTCATGCTAATTACAAACGAAACAATCTGCTTCAAATTAGATTGGATGTTGAGACTTTTATAGTCTTTATAAGTACAAATGAAGAAAATGATTCTTAACTTCCGACGTAAGACGTTAATTATTTCGGGTTCGAAAGAAATCTTTAAAGGGCTAATTAATTCCCAACACCCAGCCTTAGTCGACGACCTACGCATTGAAATGAATCGCCCACACCTGAAGGAAAAATTACCGTTGATAATTAGCTTACGTCTTAATATTTCCTGTCAATTTTTGGACTTCCTGACTCCTTTCATCTGATCCAGCCAAAATAATAAATTGCCACATGTCGATGGGTGGCTTGCAGGGGCATCAAAGTAGATTTACGGGTTTCGTCCACCATCAAAGAATAAGGTTAGATAATTCTTTAAAAATTTCATTAATAGAGGTAGTAGTTGGAACAGAAAATAATTTTAAAGATTCTTCCAATTCAGTGATTGGTCGAAAAACCTTTATAATTTCGCCATCAACGGACAGCATCTCTTTTGAAACCAAATCCCAGATGATATTTACATAAACTCCTGAAAAAGTCATAATAAAAATTTCTGAAGAACTTTTTCTGGTTTCTCCATCTTTTCAAAACAGGAAATTAAAATTTGCTTCATTAATTTAGAGCACGGAAACGGCAATGAACGATGGACTTCCCATAAGGTTTACCCTGAGCTTATTTCATGAATTAAATTCTTGGAAGGAAAAGAAAATAAAGATACCTCGTTATCGGAATGAAATAAAGAAATATGCTCTCCTTTTTTTCCAATTCCAATATGATAATGAATATTATCATATTGGTTCGAATGAATATCGTCATATCATCAGCGAATTTTCCAGGAAATAATTCTTCGTGTAGAGTTACTAAGAATTCGGTATTTATCTTGCCATGCAAAAACTTCCTTGACTGTATAGATTAGAAAGTGATGAATTATAAAGATAGAAGATCGATAAAATTATATGAACAGCTGAGTTTGTCAACTACTTAATTATTGCTTAAAAAAATTAATTCGGAATGAGTGAGACAACGATACAGAAAATTTAGTTAAAAACAGTAAAATCCAGCAAAAGCTAAGTCATTACGAGTAATCAAAGAGTAAATATATTTATTATCTTACGTAACTTATAATAAACAGGATGTATAGATTAAAGACAGGAAAAATGTGAATGCAGGAAACTTTAACGAATACTTTGAACTGAACGAGATTGCCTCCGACTACTAAAATGAAGTTAAAAATTTTCCATTTATTCGCAGTCGCTGTTTTTCATTTTCTCTGAGAGAAAAATTAATGAAAGGAGCAACGTAATGTAAATCGGATGAATACCAGCAATGAGTAAATTCGACATAGCGGCAAATACATGAGTCTAGATGACATCAAAATCTTTCCAGACACGGTATTTTATAAAATGAGGAGGAATAGGTCTAGAATAAATATAAATGAGGTATATCTAAAAGAGTATTTAGTATGTATAAAAATGTACTAACAGTGCTTATCGTAGTACGAATATTAAGCATGAGCTTGACAATGAATTGAGGAACTAAGAAATTTCTGGAGGTAACGTACTGCAATAGGCCATAACTAAGATCCTTTGCAGATAAATATACGAAAAAATAGTTCAAATCTCATTCTTAATTTTCTTAAAGAAAAGAGAAATTCATACTTATATGAATCATACAAACCATTCAGCGAACGCGGAATTTAAAATACGCCATTACGTATTGAAGAGCGAAACTGAGAGGTTGCTCCAATTTTGGAGCCTTCATTTCCATGTTTCAATAGGGGCGATTCAAAAGTTAGCGGAGAGAAAAAGGAAAAATTGGTCACTAGTGACAAGTGCAGCGAAAAGTTTCGAGACATCTCGAATTCTTCCGTGATCACAAAGATTTCTCTGTGCAAAGTCGGTGAGGAAGTGAAACTGGAACGGCGCCTCCAGGGCGTCAAAGATAAAGATTTAATCCGCCGAATTCCCGTCTCATGAGCAACCGGGAAGCCACATCCTCGAGAGCTTGCGAAAGACGTCTTTTCGCAAATTGCCTACCCCAAGGTTGCGAAAACATCTACCGGATCCATTTACATGTGTCCAAGAGAAGAGAGACGTTTGAAAGCGTCGTGAAAGGGTTTAACAGCACGGCGATCGACCATGTTCAATAAAGGAGAGCTATTCTTTCCATTTACTTAAATTAAGGAGATAAAGAGACGATCTTTTAAAGATTTCAATTACGTATTGCAAGTACTGCAAATCCGAAGGCTAGTTAGATCCTCAAACCCTCAATTTCACACTACACATTGATAATATTTTATCGGATAGTAAAATCATTAATTTGCCGATGTCATTTCGAAATTTCGTAGAAAATTCAAATTTGGAGACATCTTCGAACCATAAAGAAGTAAAATTTTCAGTCAACAGGCATATGAATTAGATCAAAAGAAAACATGCTGATGAGCAAACCTTCTGCGAAAACCAGAGCAGGGCAAATTGAATGAAAGCTGAAGAATAATTAAAGAAAGGAGCAACAAAATGTTAGTTAGGGGGGATTAAAGGAAAGACAACGAAGATATACAACCAGTAAATACATCACTAGTCAAATCGACAAAAAATAATGGAATTTTGAAGCTGTAACTCAAGATTTTCAATATTAATCTAAAGAGCTCCAGTTAAGTTTTCTTTGAGAGTATGAAAAGCATGGTCATCTACACAGTTCCATATGCAGTAATAAATGCATTTACAAATTATTGAAAATGTTCGACAAGGAAGTTAGTTATAAAAAAGTTTAGCAATTAACTAGATTGGCCCGGCACTATGTGACACACTAAAGTTCAGAGCCGCAGAAGAGTTAAAATTACATAAAAGAAAATATATATAAGATATATACTGCTAAATAATTATGAATGAAAGTCTGGAGAACTATCATTCTTCAACCCTAGCCTATTGGGAGTAAAGGTTATCATAAAAGAATGTTTATGATACACAATTAACATCTATGAATAGAATCCGTTCCATTATCTCATCACTGACCATCGTCGAACTATGGAGAACCTATTTCCGCTTTAACATGCCTATGGAAACAATAAATTGAAAAGCAGTCCACGCCAAGGCGATATAAACCCCAAAGTGTCCGTTTCCCATCCACAAGGCTCCCCGGAATGGCTTGTCATTCCGTTCGAACAATACCAATTACAAAGGGCTCAACTACGATCGGGTGACGCTGTCGAGAGTAAATAAACAAAGCCCTAAGAGCAAGTGATATTGATAACTCCCAGGCAGACGGGGGATAGCCGAGTTTGGACCGCTGTCGATCCCAAATGGATTATAATCGGTTTAATTAGGAGCGATGACATTGTGGCGGGACCTCGTACACAAGCAACTCGATGGTTTTGGCTCGTCGGACCATCTCTGCGTCACTTCTGTTATGACCCTCACGAGAGAGGGATATGACCGAGATATCTCCGACCACGTGTAACGTACACACTACTACATGTCACTCCGAGTATCATTTTTGATAAGACTCGCAGACGGAATAAATTCTCGTTTTTTTACGGCTGGATGTATGAAAGAGAAGGCGAGTGCCGGAAATGACAAAGCAGGGGACTGTCACGATAAAGAGAATAGGTTGTATTATATTACGAGGTCCGACTGCCAATACTTTCATTAACTTCTTCAGTTCACGCCAAAAATTGATTTATTAACAGTGAGAAGCAGAAGACAAGGAAAACCGACTAGACTGGCCCAAACTATTTTTTAGACTAAAGGAGACCTTTTTCAAAACCAAGACATTTAATGTGGTGTCATAATTAGAGTCGCAAGGATGCAGGCTTATCATATTTTATTTATTCCTACAATCTCATGATTTTTCACACATCAACTTCGGATGCAAATAAGTTATTAAAGTCGCGAATCATTATCATACCTAATTAATTATTCCACAGCTCAATAAGAAAATAACACAGATTAATATCCAATATTACTTTTATTAATATGATTAAATGTTGAGAATTTAGTATTGCGATGACTGATGAGAGGTAATCATGGAAAAAGCGAAGTAGCTCAGTTTTCTTCAGTATTTTCTGCGCTCTTGAACGTTGAATATCAAGTAGTTTTTACTCCGTTATAATTATTCGCACCCAATGTTAACAATTTCAATTTTTCGTAATGTTTACCCGATTACAAAATTATACTATCCACAATAGATAATAATAAGCTTCTAAGAATTAAATAATAATCAAATAACACGAACCTGCTCCGCAAATTAGGATTATTTAAAATTATTTTAATTATTGATTGATAAAATTATTTTAGAAATATGCTTGTTAAGATAACAGAAAATTATTCATATAGGCACAATTAAGAACTAAACACGAAGCACTGCAGCGTCAAGGTTTCACACTGGGTCCTGCTATAAGTTAAGCCATACCTACGGCGGCTGCATAAATCAATTCCTTTTACTATTATCAGCATTTTCTACTATGAAATGCCACCTTGTTAAGGCAAAAGCGATATATTTCATCTTAAATTGCAACAGTCGGGAACCCTCATTTTCGCCTCAAGATTCTCTAAAACCATCGAAGCGTAAAAGAGTACTCAAGAACCAATGAACCGCAAAATGATGGCAGTTAATTCCATCGAGCGCCGGATGAGGTCTTCGAAATTCGTACAATTGCACTTTTTATCATCGACCTGTGGATCTTCCCGCACAGGTAAAAGAAGAGACTCCGTCGGAAATTCGCAACGAGCCATCACTCCGGAACCGAAATATCGAATGCTGTGAAGCATCGCTCGGGACCACGTCCCCGGCGGGCGTTCTTCCATCCTTGAAGGATCCTTAGCGCAAATTGGGGCACACCGGCATCTCGCGAACTTTACTGCCCAGTAAAACTCCCTCGTTACGTACCCCGCCATTATGTAGGTTGCCTTGCTATCGAGGAAGCGGCCCATCGCAGGAATGCTTGTTCGAGAGCCATCGCATTAAAGTGATTCCAGTAAAGACGGTCGTCGAAGTGGAATTCTTCCGATCGGACATAAAAACGGCGATGCATATGCGGGCAATGGAAATGCCATTTCCTTGGACTCGATTCCAAACGCATAAAAATTTTCATCGGCTGCGACAGAACCATGACGGAATCTGTGCGCTCCTTTCATAAGCCTTTTTATTCGTCTATCGATAAGACATTCTCTGGGAAATGATTTTGATAGCCGCAGAACCGTATAAAAGAAACTATTAGGATATAGGGAATGCTCACTAAAGAGTTTTTGCTTCTCTTATCTCATTTATTCCCACATAGGGTTAGGTATGCTAGCTATGCGAATAGCTCAACTCACGTTTTTCATGGATTTCAAGTCCACTCCTTTCTTGGATCTAAGATGAACGTTAGCTCAATAGTATAGAGGCTAAATTAGTTCGATGTACCAAGAACATTTCACGCGGTAAAAAGTATACCTTTTTTAACGCTTTTAACAAAAAATGAAGGAGTTTCTTAATAAGGGGGATAACCATAATGCCATACACAAAAAAAGGTAATAACTGCAGAGATTCTCAATTTTAACTAGTCTATAGCTTCAAAAGGTAAATTAAATTTAAATTGGGGAGCACCATGATTTAGAAAATAAACATTATATAGGATTGACTAATAGTGAACACAACAAATAAAGATATATTAATGATTTTTTGGAAAACATCGTTTTGATCAAAAAGATTTCAAAATTTCATCACAATCTTGAACCTTTGATGATATAATTTTCCATTGAATTATTAACCATTAATTTTAAAATTGAAACATTCGAATAAAACCTTAATACTGATTTTTAACAATTATGTAAAGTAACATTAGAAAAATACATTGTTTTTATTTAATGTTATCTTTTATCCCAACATGAAGACTCTCAGAGGTCACCGTGTTCACTTGCAAAGACCTTTTTAGTTGGTATTGTATCGAAAACAACAATATATTAGCTCCTACAAAAACGATTCATTGAAATAACCCCAGCTAAGTATCAGTTTCAACCATGTCTTTGTAGTTATTTTAGTTATGAATGAATTTATTGCATGAAAATATTGCTTAAGAATGACATCTCAAATTCTTCCTTGTTTGAGAACATATAGTTTCTAATCAAAATTATATCAAAACACAAAAGGGATTTTCAAAGTATGCTATATAGAATAAAAACACATATTACAGCGTCAATAACGGTTACCTAGCAAGGTCATCCTTAACTATACATAGTCATCAGCCATCTTTCCATAACCTTACATAATTTAAGCACATAAAATGTACGTATCAAAAGAGAAAAGGCTACTGACCATAGAAAACAAAACACTCGTACACCTCCGCATACTATGGAGAAAATTCCCTCCGTATACGATAACGCTTTTCATTGAATAATAACGGCACTGTAACCTTCCTTCTCAGGATTGAAACATCACAACGGCAGAGAAATTTCCCTCCATAACGAGAAGGAAACGGCAAACATTGACTGGGGCGCCGGGAACAAAAAGATTCCCCGCGCTGATTGCACGCCAATGGTATTTATGACACCGCCGTAATTTTCTAGGCTAATGTCGGCCTCCTCTTTCCCATGGCTCTGCACACCTCATCTGTTTTTTCATTCTCTACGCGACCCGTTTACACACCCCTTGGAAGCTTATGTCGCAACGCGAAGAATATCTCACGAAGTGGCAGAAGTTACTGGCTTGTCTTTCACGCCTTGTGCAGCGAGGAATTCTCATAACTGAACCGAAGAACATGATGCCCCTAAGAGTAAAATAAACTTTCCTGAAGCAATATTAATAAACAAATTTTCAACTAAAAGTAGAGCACATTCCATATTCGTATAATTTAAAGGTACTAATGTGATGATTCAGACAAAAAATAAACTGGAAAATGAAAAAAAAGATCATTTGTACTCGGAACCAGGCACTGAAGAATTTAGCTGATTTTTCTCAAGAATACTAAAGAATATCAATGAAATAATTAATCGTAAGAGTTGGGGATGGAACATTCATGAAATCGATATGTCAAATTTTTACATTTGGCATTTCTCAAAGAGACTCAAGCGTAACTTAGTGGGATTATTTCATTATAAAGTGAATAATTAAACCATAGTAAATCCCAAATTTAAAGTCATTATCGCTCTAAAAATATTTACAAATCGCGTAAGAGTTGATGCAAAAAGGAGAAAAGAATATAATATTTGTTCTGTTCCTGGAAAACTTTTAAAACTGAAAATTTTAGTCATTTTATTTTACACCGAAACCCCGTTGTGAAAATAAAGCATTTTTTAAGTACAAATCGTCTTTATTCACAATGCGTGAAGATGTTACACCATGGAAGACTACATTAATGAAAATAAAACTTCTCGTACGCATACACAGCAGATTAAAAAGAATTGTCTATTTTTTCACGTTTTCTGAATTAGCTCACTTTCTATAGATATTCGATTATACTATCGAAATATACGAGGGAATTTCTATTTCCAATAGTACATTTTATTATGAAAACGTTGTTTCACCACATTTCGATTCAGAAGATTAATTTAAAAAGTTAGTGCAAGAGATGCAACACGTAAGATCCCAGAATGAAAATAACACGATATTTCGCTCTCCGTGAAAGAATTTGCATTGGAGTATATCCCCTCAACATCGACGACATGCAGATTCTAATCCCGTGTTCAAACTAAAAGGTATGCGGATTTTCCGTATTTTTTAGACTTCTTTTACGCTGCAAAACGCCTTTGGCATGCAGCGTTAAGGGTGGAAAGCTTCGAGGAAGATTTCGATTGCCCCTTTCGCGGAATAACCAGCCTGCGGTACGCCGGGGATACCAAGAACGGGATGTGCTGGAGTTATATACTCTTGAGCGTGAGGAGGCTGGGGTTCCTTAGGAATCGCGTCACCGCGGGAAAAGCATAAAAATCTGGATATCATCTTCTTCCGCCCGTGGAATGGACTTATACTGCACCACGCCGAAGTGGAGTGAGACTATTAAAGCTGAAGGGCAATAAACAATGACAACTAATGCCAAGGAACTTCCATAAATTTACGCAAAGATAAGCGAAGCCAGATAAGGTTAAAAGTAGAGATTAAAAATTATCGAACGCAATTTTAGATGTGGAAATTCAAGATGACGATAAGTTAAGATGGCGGGATTCCCCGAAAAGGCAATTTCGCCGCAACAGAAATACTAAAATATAATTTTATGATTCTCATTTCTCACCGCAACTTTTTGTTAAAATTTCTAGCTTTCCTCAGTAAAATCGTGAACTTTAAATCGCTCTGAGATATAAAATAACATTGAATCGACTACTTTATTATAGCAGACGGGAGCATGAACGTAAATGTACGTAACTCATTTGAACTATAATTGTGCCTTTTCTTAATAGAAAATTCGGGAATGCAAAGTACTACACATTACGATACAGCCTCTTCTTAGTCTCAATAAATAAAGCCCTGAAAGCAGGATGATACAGAGATAAATTCTATGACTGTATCCGGATCATCTCTCTATGGATCAATCAGCCGTTAATTCGACGTGAAATGAGGTACATGTAATTAGATAACGAATCAAATTATACAGGAAACCAAGACATAAAATTATAGATAAAGAATCAAATTATACCAGGAACTATGAAAAATCTTGGATGACCTACCATGATACGTTAATTATACGATTATAAAGATTAATGGGCTATTTTTGCTGTTATTTTTATTATTAATCGATTATGTTGTTTATTGATGCATTGTTTTATAATAATAATTGTATATAATGAGAATAGCTACTCCAGAGTTTTTTGAAAAACTGTGAAGACATTTGTAAATAAATAGATTAATAAAAAAGATGATTAATTCATAAACAAATAAACAATAAATAAATATAGAAATAATTGAATAAATAAATGAATAAAAAAATGAATGAATAAATGAAATAAATGAATAAATAAATGAATAAATAAATGAATAAATAAATGAATAAATAAATAAATAAATAAATAAATGAACTAATAAATGAATAAATAAATGAATAAATAAATGAATAAATGAATGAATGAATGAATGAATAAATAAATAAATAAATAAATAAATAAATAAATAAATAAATAAATAAATAAATAAATAAATAAATAAATACGAGACTCACGAATAAGACTGCAATACGCATTGACTTACACTCAGAATTGAAATGCACTTAGAATTAAAAGAATACGCTACACTTTCCATAGCATTGTAAACAAACCCTGCGATAAAAAAATTACGCCGTACAAAGAGGGTGCGATAAAATTTATTTCCAAACACTTTCAAAAATTAAACAGCCGGATCGGAAACATTGTAATTCACATCGCTATCTTGGATGCAAAAACTAATCTGCTCGGAATTTCATTTACACGAGGTGAAGAAAGCAATGTACGATACTTCCACAGCCAAGTACAGCTGAATGAGATCGATGCTAAAGAAAGAATAAATTCTCGCTACGAACTGGTTTTATTGTTATTTTAATTGGGCGAGCGTCTCGGAGGAACTGAGATAAGGGTACAAAAAGCGATCTCTGTTCATTAAAACTAATCGCGTGATCATGAGACACATTACATCTGCAAATTTAATCCCGAACGATACTAACTTTTTTGCGGGGACGCGGACAGAATTCTGGCGAAGAAGAATCGGGAAAGGCTATGCATAATGCACGGTGAGAGGAAAGTGGAAGAAGTAGGGAAGAAACCTGATTGGAGATCGGGAAAGTAAATCGAAGGGAAGACGAAAGGAAAATCACGCAAATAGAGAATCAGAGAAAACAAAATCGAACCGAAAGAGAAAAGGCAAGGAGGAAAGAAATACTGAAGCGAGAGCAATATGAAAATTGGAAAAATAAATTTGGAGAAAGGTTAGAGAGGGACAGAGACGGCATAAAATCAACTAGGGTAAACGTGACGTCACAGCATTCCGGTATAGAGTGGAAAGCAGAGGTATAGTACGTCACTCCTTAACTTGCCTCATTCCCTCTAAATTTTTTGTAGCATACATTAGAGGTATAAATTCATTATATATATTCATTCATTCAGCCATTCATATATATTCATATATATTTTCGCCTTCCGGAAGTACAGATAAAAACCTTACCCATGAGAGGGATAAGGAAAACAATAGGAATATGGAGGTGTCGGTAAAGTATTCAGTATTCAAAGCTGGTTGGTACCTCATCCCTTGTAACATTAACAACAAAGAGATGATAAGCAAGATGAGGAATGTGGTAGTTTGCTCTAGCTTTCGTAACCAAGCTAGAATGCTATAAGAGAAACAAATTTACGAAGGGAATCACAATAACTCTACAAGTTTTCTTAGCATTTCATTATGGAGAGACCTTAGTAAGTACCACTGTTTATCATAACTCGTACCTCAGCAGCTTCTATTTCATTGAACCGCTGAAATGTTAAGGTGAATAAGAGAATAATAAAGGACCAAGTCAAAGATTGTAATAAGAATTTGTATCACAAGAATTTAATTTCAACAATCTTGTATCACAAGAATTTAATTTCATCATGATAACCTTACGATAAGCTAATGAATGAAGCATATCTTCCGATAGGTCTATCTTTATTTTTATGTGTAGAAAGGGAGGAATGTGTTTGGAAGTTGAAACGATTCAATTTTAAAAATACAGAGATAGGAAGGAAATAGAATATAATAGCATTGTGAAATAACTACACTAAATAGGAAAGACGGAAAAAAGAGATTGAAATAATTTCAATGTGCCTTTACTTCATCTTATTTATTGCCACTGTTAAGAAATAGATTCACAATAAAATCATCAAAAAACTTTTTCAAACACCCGATGCGCATTTCGCTCTCAATGAAAGAATCTACGGAAGCAAAAGATGATTTTTTTATTCAAGATGCTCTCGTTGAAATCGAAATAATTATTGGGTGTTTCAAAAGGTTTTGTGTTTGGCACTTGCTATTTCATTAATTTTCACCATAAATTTTCTCACTAATAATACAGATACTATTCCTTGTTCTCCACAAAATAAGTATAAGTAAATCCACATGGCATCTGACCTTCGCTATGGATCCCGGAATCCTTCGGAATAATCAACCTGTACGTGTTGGTCCTTAGGTGGGAGAGAAAGGCGCTTCTAATGCACAAATCCGAAGAGAATGGGGAGCGAAGGGAGACAAAAACGCGGCTCCAGAACCAGGTTACCGTTAGACTTAACTGCTGCACGGCGAATACAAACTAGAACGCGCATTTGAATACGGAGGCTGCATACGAACGATCCCATAAAAGATACAGAATCCGATTCAATTGCTATCGATAGGAAAACACAGGGTGGCCATCAGCCACGAAACAGGCACCCACTACAACCGTAAATTGGACATCGTTTAAGGGGAAACACGATGTCGAATTCAAATTTGTATTTACCGATCTAGAAAGCGAGTGAAATTACCTTTACAGTTATCTGACGTGAGACTTACCCTTGAGAAGTTGTAGAGTATGATTTATAGTAAGTTTTCATAAAAGTGTAGGGTAAAGTGGGGGAATGGTGCGCACCTAAGCGAAAAAAAATATTTTACCCTAACTGTGGCTATTACAAGGACGATACTTATGTGTAACTCTTCTAAATATATCTGTGTACAATAGTAAAAATTATCACATTGATATTCCTTAAGGTTAACTAAATATATTGCATAAACTAAGAAGATGCATTTGCGCATGATTACCCGCATGGTAGGGTAATGGTGCGCGTGTGGTTGGGTAATGGTCCTCAGGGGCGTTCAGGTTAAAATAAAGAGAGATACGACTTTTTTTACACACAAATTATTTTTATTGGTACAAAAAAGATAATAGTACTTATTCAAAATTATAAGAAAATCCACAATGAAAACTTGTAATTTAAAAAAAAATTTAAAACAACATTTTTATGGTTAGACCTAGTTAGGATTTAAACAAAAGTAACATAGATAACCTTCGGCTGAGTCTGCCTCAGAGCAGTTAGCATGGCTCCATGAAGAACAGGTAATGCACCTGTACCATAGTTCACGATCTTTTCCAATGTCACAACAAATATTGCAAATGTCAGTAGAATCCTTGTTGACTGCAGATGGCAACGGATTTGTGGCTAAGTCGTCGAATTCGTCGTCTTGACACAACACTTTTGGATCAACGTCTGATTCTTCAGATGACTTAAACTCTATTTTATCTATTTTTTATATTTTATTGGTTCCTTCTTAATTTTAGGGATTTCTTTGTTATCACGATGTTTTTTGCTAGGTGCTTTTTCATAACCCAGGGGACGTGCAGCTTTCTTCATTTCCCTCTCTTTCTTTTTTTCCTCATTGATAATTTTGTTTTTCATAGCCTTTTCCAACTTTACTTTTACAGGTGTGCTGGTCAATATCTCTGAGTGTTGCTTTGCACGCGGCTTTACTTTTTTTGCTGTTTTTGTACTTGGTTTAGGGATCGGCACAAAATTAAAAAAATAATTGTCTTTAGATGTTGATGGAGTTGGGTTATCATACAAACTTTGATCATAGCTTTCAGAGTGTTCGGAAGGTTCAATTTGTTGACTTTAATTAGCCCTACTTCCGTTTCCTTCGGAGGACGCTTTGGTCTGACCAGAGTCTAGATTAGCAGAAAAATCCGTAATCTCAACATCAAATGGCTGGCCAATTATTTCTCTTGCAGCTGCAAAATCGTCCTCAGAAAATTTGTCAGGATTGAATGGAAAAATTCCTGATGTTCTGAATCCTGACACGGAAGTGCTTATTTTGGCCACTTTCACAAAAGCTTTATTCAAAAGCTCTGCTACATCATATTCCGTGATCTTTGTGTGTCCTGTCGATGTAAGGTAAAAGTCACACTCTCTGTAGAATGCACTCTTAAGCGGACTAAAAATGTCAGGTCCAGAGGTTGGAGCCTATGAGAGGTGTGCGGTGGATGTGGCACCATATGAATGAAGTTTTCTTTACAAAACTCATAAGCTTCCATCGAAACGTGGCTACCATGATTGTCTAGGACTAGCAGCATAGGATAACTCTTAGTTGGGTGTATATGACTTTAAAGTGATTAAGACACTGCAGAAAAATACCGCTATTGTTCCAACCGTTAGGAGAGATGGTATAAGCAGCACCGATCGGTCCATTTCTTTCAAGAAGGGTTGTCATTCTGGCACGAGGATAAACAAACAATGGCGGGGTGAACTGTCCAGACGCGCTCATTGCAAAAATAACTGTGATCGTTCTTCCACGCTCCCCAGATGTCGCAGCTCCTATCTGTTATACCCCCTTGGGCCCATAAACCTTAGGACATTTCTTCTGGACGGTGCTTATTCCAGTTGCATCCTGGTTATAAATTCTATGGGCAGGAAAAATATGCTTCTGCATAACTGTTTCAAGGTTTTTATAAAAAAGCTGTACTTCATCTTGATTAAAACCAGCAAATCTGTTAAGACTAGTGGCTTGAGGTTGACGAAGACTTATACTGGGGTGTCTTTTAAAAAAATCGTAGAGCTAGTCTTTATCGGCTGGACCTTGTTCAACATTAAATGTGTTAAGAATGTTATTTTTGTGTGCATAATTAAAAACCAAGCGACGTAATAGCTTCTGGGACACGCCATAAAACAGTTTAAAAAGTATAAGGATGTATTCCTCCAAATCTTGTTCAACTTCTTCTAAAAATACAGGTTTATTCCCTAACCGAGGATTATTAGGACTAAGATTAGGCCTATTTTGGGTTAGGGACAATTGTTACCGTAGAGTAAATTCGGGTATACCGAAACTCCTTCCCACTTCTCTAATCTTTCTTTTATCCATCTCGATGGCTACGAAAGCCTTTTTCAACGTGTCTACATTGTAGGAAAGTCTCTTATTTTTTCTCATGTACTTCTTCGGCATCTGTGAACAATAACGAAAAAAAACGAATAATTGGGGAGCCTTACCATATAACTGCATAAGGGGGAATTGTGCGCACCGCTGCGCACCATTACCCGTTTGTGCTCTGACCGTTGTTTTGCCTTATAACTATGAAATTAAAAACGGAAATGCAAAACCGATTGTACCAAATATTAGAGCAAGGACTACCATTAATAAATATGTGTATAAGTTCTTCAGGAATCAATAAAATAACCCTTACTTTCAGTTTTTTGTGACAGCAGAAATAAGATCGGCTGACGCGGTTTCAATGTTTTGTCTCACATAACCTCAAAATTACACTTCCGGGCGCAACTTGGTATCGTTGTAGTTCCTGAGCCTACTACATCTTAGTAGGAGCCTACCTGAGCCTACTAACTACATACTAAATACGAAATATTCGATGCGCACGATTACCCGCCGCGCACAATTACCCTACTCTCCCCTACGACCAAATTTACGACAAATGTACTAATTTTTTCGGTTATCATCGACGAATAAGTTTGCCTCCTTGAGGATAAGCAAGAAAGAGGAAAAAGTATACCACATAATATCACTTTTTTCCATAAAAGCTTTTTACAGATAAATAAAGTAACGCTTGCCTTAAATGTTGGCTAGAGGGACTGAGATGTATTCAAATTGATGATTACGCCTAAAATTTGGTAAAACTGCTTTCAAATATAGGAAACTTCTGAATTTCCCAGAGCTTATTTTTTTAGATTAATTTAGCATAATAGTAGGATAAAAGTACAAGAATAGCACGAAAATTAAGTCCTATGGTGGCTCTTGAATCAATCTATAGATTCAATCCTTCGGAAGACTTCCTTGAAATTTTAAAAGCCAATTGCGAATTAACGTTACTATTTTGACTGAAACCTTTTTACAAAGGTATCAAATTGACAAAAACCAGAGAGTAGTTGAGCCGCGATAAGAAACCTGCAGCAAATAGTCTTATAAAATAAATACTATTGGTATCAAACCATCATTAATGAACGGAAGAGGTGTAATTGTAACGTTAAGCACGTAACAAGATAAGGAAATAAATCACTGATAGTGTGGCATTGCGTTCGTTCCATTAAAGATTATGCAGGTTAAAATTCGATTACATTCCATTGATTATATTGCCCATCATCGAAATCGGCAAATCTCTATAGCATTGTTGAAGAATTGAATTGACCGTGGGGAATGGAGCCAAAAGGTAATGGAGGTAAAAGGTAACTATTTCGTTCAATTAAAATGCGATGCAGCAACATCTTCAAACGGAAATAACCTGATTAAGAAAAAAATCCCTAGAAATCTCTGATACAGTTAAAATGGTTACATGGCTCGAACCGCAATTATACGAAAAAGGCCCACAAAAAAGCTAGCATCGTATTTTTTACCATTCTTTTTCTGGAAAATTCAATAAGCTGATCCATGCTTTCACCGCCGATACATATTATTCTTCCCCTAAACGGTGTATCCGAGTGAAAGAGGTTTACCACAAGAATATTAAGGAGAACACCAAGGGGAAGTTGAATACCAACGACCTGAGAAACGGACAAAAAATTCAACCGGGAGACCCAAATAATAACCGTAGGAGGCCTTCATATTTTCTACCTAAGGTTAGGCGTGTATAATTCAGAAAGTAGAACTCGGAAATAAAGCGATGCTGAAGATAATGAGCGGTTTTGTACGGCTACCGTAAGATTTCCCCCGTTTCGGAGGAAGTCGACTTTTTTACCCCATAAAAAAGAAAAAGAAACGCTTCAGAAATCAGACTATAAATAGGTATCACTTTTGGAGATTCGAATGGCAATAAAATGCTTTGTTTGGTGTCCGTATCTTCCCTTCCCTCAACAGTTTCGTCGTTTTTGTGCCACTTATCTATTCCATTCATCGTATTCAGAGCTCCTATTGATTCAGTATTTTTTCCGTTTACTGTTACTGTTGAACGCCTTTACGAAAAAAAGTTACGAAAGTTTCTCCGAATACGCTCCGAGGTATCTTCGCTTGTTTCTTCCCTGGAATACGTTTTCGCAAATAGACGACCTTGACAATCGCATTGTTTTATATTTCGAGGAAATCATTCTTTACTAACAAAAGAGGAAGTTATTTCATTCCGAAATAGAACAGGAATGATATGTCAAAAGACAGAAGACAAAGTACATTGAGAAACATTTACTGATGATTCAGTAACTGCGGTACGTTGTAACTTGAGCTCCGTTCGTCTCCAATACAAACGTCTTCATTGGGCGATATTGACGCTAGGAAGCTCAATATTCCATTTAACCCTTGCCTTTTACACATTAAAGTAATATATAAAGAATTCTGTTAAGTAATGAGGAAGCAGAAAGGATATATAGAAATAAATAATGAGTTTGTGGAGTAAATAAAAAAAAACTGCGTTAATTTTCATCACAGAAAAAATTCCCCTGCAGGAAAATACTCAAGGAAGAGGGATGTAAAAAACCTAGGAAATGTGTAGGAAAGGTTGTAAGAATGAGAGAGATAAAGGTAAACTTAAAATATATTGACATTTAAAAAAAGTAATTGAAGCACAAAAGCGTTCTTTGTCGTAGCATTTTAATCAACAATTTATACATGGTATATGGAGATCGGGGTAAAATATGGAATATATGAGCGGCAAATGCTGTTTACCGGGGACCAAGGGCTAACATAAACACTAACTTAAAAGATAAATTTTTAATAAAAATCGAATTTCATTACACATATTAATACAAAATTTATGGCCACGTAAAACGAAGTCATTTAGATATCGAAGCTTCATAAGATGAAATAAAATCTTTTTTTCCACGCAGAATATCTTCTTAACGAACTAATATACTTCCTATTCCTTGTTTTGTAGCTATTAAAAGCTTTAGTTGCCTTACTCTATGCTAGCATTGGAACCAAGTATGAAGTATTGAGTTCTAGAGAAACTTTTCGCTCACACTTAATGCACTTATCGATTGTCAGCTCCAGAATATACATGAATTTAAAATTTGGTTGACATCATCACCTTCGACTTTCAAAACCGAATTTGCCAAGAAGTATTGGCAACTTCTTCTAACATGAGAGCGACATTATCAGGCCTTGTTCCCATCTCGTTTTGGAAAATTAATGGACATGGTCTCTTCCGGCAGGGGAACATCGAGAAAAACTATCAATTACACGAAAGTCGGGGTATTACTTTATAAAATACATGAGATACTTTCACTTTGAAGGAGAACTTGAGCACGCGACAGATGGCCTTTACGCAGCGAGCGGATAAAAAGTGTAGTTCGAAATGAATTTGTCTCGGATTAAACTCCGTAGCCCTGGAACGTCCTTAATTCCAAGAAATACTTTTTCTTCACTTTACCACACGACGTATGACTGAAAGCATTTTACATATGATGGATCCAGAAAATAAGGGAAATAGGCGTGTTTATTTGTTCGGAGGAAAAAAACTTTTGATTACCTTATATACTCGGGTATAATACGACACGAATATAAGCCGAAACCCCTAATTATATCACAACAAACTGGAAACATAGTAACTGACTCGAGTATAAGCCTAGGGTGGGAAATTCAGCAGCTACTGGTAAATTTCAAAATAAAAATAGACACCAACAAAAATCACAGTAATTTAGGTATTAGGTAAGCAGGGGAAAATTAACAAAGAATTGTTATTTGAGCAAGTGAGAAATTTACAAGTTTATTTCCGAATACGGCATATCCACCGGAGAACATGAGAGCCTCACCTCGTGTATAAGCCGAGGGGGGCTTTTTCATCCTAAAGAATGTGCTGAAAAACGTTAAGTTGTGGATTGATCTAGAAAAGTAACAATCTAGGAGTAATGGAGATAAAATATAAAAGTACCTTACTGAGTAATTAGAAATCTAAATAAAATTTTCAGAACGTCGAAACTACGATAGAACATTGGTGGGCGATGGAATAGTAGATCAGACCGGAAAAAACGGTAGAGTTAACATATACCGGTTATAACTGTTATAAGTTAACTAATACCAGATACAGTCTCACACAATTGACAGAGGACCTCCCAAAAATTGACCCACGACTCTAGGACTGTAAGAATCCCGCTTGAAATCCGTTCATTCAACCGTCTCGTAAAAATCTGAAAACTCTATAAATAACGTAATAATAAACTCCATCGAGAAAATACCGTATCTTGTAAAAGTCACCATTCTTCAAAATAGCTATATATGTAGATGGAAAAAATAATTCTGGCCATCTGTGACACTCTGAATGTCCAAACGCGCGGGTGGAGCGTCCTCTGCAGACCAATGGAGGAATGGTGTGAATCACCGGTGGTGCTGCCCACGCACGGCGGAAGAATCTTCCACGCCTTCAAAATAGATTGAAAAATCGACCACTTCGCACGATCCATTCGTTCGTCTCGGGACCACTCAAGAAGCCACGTTTGTCATAATAAAATACAGACTGCGAATCGTTACGGAGTTTTGATTCGCGAAATATTCGATGCCTCTATAGAAGGGTTGGCAAAGGAATAGCAAACGAAGAAATAACAGCGGTGATACTAAGAATGAACGGAGAAATGAGAGATTTGGGGAATTTTTCCACAGTTAAATTTCCTTTTTGCTACAAAAAACAGGTTTAGCTCAGGCGATTTCGAGAGAACAAATAGCATTAAAAATCTTTGCCAAAATCTTGCATTACTACTACGTTGAAGAAGTCAATTTTAGTGTTGTGGCATTTACAAATAATATTTAATAACGAGATGAAGTTCGCAAAAGATAATGTAGGAAAATACCTGAATAATGCAGAATTAATGCGTAACAACAAAAGGGACCCTAAAGAATAATATAACTTTAAATAATGATTGCATGAAGAGTTGAAGTTTATCGTTGATAATAACAGCTAGTATACACTTCCAGAATAACGGAATTTTACACAACTAAATATGAATCCAAAAGAATAAGATAAATTTAAAAAACGATTTCATGACGAGTTGAAGTTTATCCTAGTTAATAATTTCTGGTACATACTTTAACAATAGAGGAATATTAGCGTAACATCCAACTGATCGAAATAGAATATTTAAAATTACTATGATTGGAAATACTGTAAACAAAAAGGAAAAAATACATAAAAACTAAACAGTTATCACAGACCAGCACAAAACAAACAGCAAAAACATGAGAGCAGAAGTGAGAATTGATTGTGAGTGTCGAACTCTCCATTCACAAAATTATTGATGATTTCATAATGGACAATTCATGTAAAAGCATGAATGCTTTGGTTAGTGGGAAGAGGTAAAATATGTGGATAAACTGCACACCAAAGAGAGGCTTATTATACCGATGATGACTTAAGGAAATTGTGAAGTCATTGAGCTCCTCCTGAGATCATTTTTAATTTCAGCTGAAAGAGTGATTAACGTGCTAGTGACGTGGGATTATCAAACACAAGGGATTTTACGATATTCACCGAAGATTATAGAGCTTCAGTGAATCAGAATTTCCAGAAAACTATCTTTTATGCCTTGATGGAAATCAACATTGATCTAACATGAGCAGAAAACAAGAAATTAACATCCAATAGAAAAACAACCAGAAATTAAATGTACGAGACAAATATAAAACGCAGTAATCCAGGTTAGCTAGAACCAATTGCGATAGCTTAGCGGAAAAAGAATTTTTCTATAATTTGCTTCCAAGTTTAAGCCTAAGACGTGTAAGATCTAAAAAAAGAGAGTATATGCAGAATTGAATTCAAAACTAATACGAGTACAAATAACTAATGGTAGAATGCAAAGAATTTAAATGGGGTATACATAAATTGCCAATAGCAACATGAAAAGTCACAGTAATATTTGTAGTTAAGCTTCTACAGCTATTTTAGATGCAATTTTGCTTTAGCAACAAATGTAAAATCTATACACTAAAAAAATCAAAAAATAATAAATGCTACAGATATTTTATAATACTAGAGATATATTACCTCATTATTTTCGACGAAAAATTCTCACTCACAACCAAAAAGAATAAAGCTTGAACTTAATCGCGTAAAAGAATCCTAATATGCGAGCATGAGCTAAGGGAAACCATCTGGCAACAAATTACCATAAATCAATTAGAGTAGTAATTAATTACCAATGAATAAAAATCAATCAAATAAGCCTACAGCGGAAATTACTTATATTTATTCCAAGGATATTCAAGAGGTACATACATTATACGAAGAATTCCTATCATCACCTCCTTCAGAGAAAGGGATTTTAAATGAAGAAAGAGAGCAGTCGGAGTGACAAGGAGGAATGAGTCGGCGTGAAGAGAGGTCCGATCGCAATAAAATGGAAGAGGTTTTTAGCACGTCTAGACACGTGACTCGAGTCATGACCAGTTTTCTTCACAATTACGATCGAAGAGATAACCAAGGTAACTCCTTCAGCCATAAAATGGAGGGAGGTCAATGCCCACGAGGCCATCCTCAGATCAGGTATTATTTAATCAAGGATAATGAGACGGCATCTTCATTGGTTGGATGCACCAATATCCACCGAGGATTTTGGGCAACTCAGGTGATTATCGACAAATTAAACTAGAGAGCCACAGTTTCAGGAAAAACAAAATAATTTGAACAAATGCGGAGAAATTATTCCCTGCGAGTAAAATAGTCACGCATTTTCCTCCGGTATTACACGGAAGGTCTGTAGTCCATATAAAACGAACCACACGTCTAAACATCGATGATGATGCTGACCGCATAACAGAAAAAACATAAGGATCGCTAACAGGTGTCCGTTTCTGTCTAAATGTGTGTGCGTTATGACAAGAGATGCATGGTTGAATTTCCAAGTAGTTAATAAAAGACGAAAGTGAAATAAGAGAGCATAAAAACCGATCTAAGCTTATTTTGTAAAATAAAGAGGAATTTCATGTTAATAAATTACATTTAAAAATGAAACATTAAGAAGAAAACAAAACTTTAGGAGATAATTCAGCAAGATAAATTTACAAAATAATAATATTTAAAAAATAATTTGCCATTTAGTGAAAGGTACTCCTACATCAATCAATCGATGAACAATTTTGCAATATAGACTTTTACTTTTAAGTTAAGGACGTCTGAACACTGTAGATAAATATGTTACAACTCTTTTTCGTTGTTAAAACCCAATCTTATTTCGTCATCAACTTTGTTTACCTAAAATGATGACAGCTGAGATTGAATAAAACATAGTTGCGCCAAAACTCCATAGCTATTCATTACATTCCAAGTTTAATAAATATTCTCTCGAGAGGTATCACCTTACACGATTTCAGGCAAGACTTATCCTATTTGATAAATTAACCAGTTTTTATCTCTTTAACATCGTCTAACCACCTTGCATCTAAAATCAGACGACGAAATAAACGGAAAAGAAAAATTGAGTATAATTCACACCAGAATTTTCGTGCGATTTCTTAAAATTTCGGTTTTCCTAGTGAAGTCTTGAGGTAAACAGGACGGCATTGAAGACTCGTAATATCGCACAAGGTTGCGAATAAACCCTGTTATATATACGTCGGGAGAACACGCAAATGCTTTTGGGAGAGAATGCACCATACAAGTGTGTCACAGACGAAAGTATTTTACGGATAACAGATAAATTACGCCAGCAAAAAGTTAAGCATGGAGCGACAAGGCTACTTCGAATAAACATTTATCTGGACGAAATTTAGACGAACTGCAGTGTAATTTATCTATTTGCGCAATGCAAAGGGGTTTAAGATGGAAATATGAATTAAGATCAATTTTCTATACGTTATCAGTTGAGATAACACATCCAGTAAGACAATGTAATCTTCATTAAATCTACCAGATGTAGTTGAAAGATTCCTTCAATGCTGAGTTAATAAATTCTCCTAAATACTTATTCCATACAAGACAAAGATAATTAAAAGTCAGCTGTCAAGCCAATCTCATAAAAAATTATTCCAATCTTTAAAATACAATTATCATAATACATGTAAAACCAATATTTTTGTCATAATTATCCCTTGACACTGACAGAAATAAAATATCTTTTTATTCCTCAAAGACACCGTAACAAAGACTTCGAGAAGAACAGATGGCCTCACAACCAGCATGTGTAAAATAACCGATCGACGACAAAAATCCAGATCAATGAGATAAACCCTGCCAATTAAGTAAGTAATTACGAGAAGTATAAAATGAATTTTCAACTTTCTGTCCCTACTTATGCTCACTTAATCAAAAACGTAATGAATATTAATCATTTCAATACACGCGCGATGAATTTATCACGTAAACACTCTTCATATTACCGTGACAACGCCGTTCATTGATGGTGCGTTTACCATATTTTTTCTCACAGCTTCTTTCCCCGGACATCCAGAACGGCCCCCATACAGTCCGGACGGAACCAGACTTTGATAAATCTTCCTCTTCAACTGTGAATTATTACCCTGCCAAACCTCCGACGACGAAAGGAGCTAATCCTCCCATTTTTTCCAACGGCGACCCGAAGTCTATTCCGTTCCTCCATTTCACGAAATATAAAACAAAACGATAACGAGAGGCGTATATATTTATCACCGCGATAGCACTCGAGGAGGACGGGTTTTGTAAGAGAGAAACCGAAGTGGGTGGAGCGGCTTTTAAACATGGTGGGCGTCGGGGAAGGCGACACTGCTCTGGTTGGGACGGTATCTTCGGCCGACCATCTCCGGACTCTTCCCCGCCTACAAACCGGGGGAAAGACGGAAGAATGCCTGAATCACCGCAGAGGTAAAAGCGTACCGATTTGAGGACTCCTTATCTACCAAATGCAGAATCTGCGAAGTGCTGAAGAAGCGGGAGATGGGGAAGATTGCCCCTCGCAGGTGCGGGGCGCTGTCGGCGGCGAAAGACGATCGACCACGGAGGATCTGAATAAAGTGCCTTGTTTTATTTTACGGCTGATAACGAAAGGGGACGATTAGCTTGCGGGAGGATACTTGTTTCGAGGAGAGACATAACAGTGGAAGTGCGATGAGAATATCTTTACGTCCGACGGGTGGGTGAAGAGATGGAGAGGATAGGACGGTAATTTACTTGATTTCAAGCCTTCTTTTCCACTGAGAGGACACGTTGACTATGAACGTTGAATATCTAATGTAAAGTCAAAGCTAATTAGATCTCTTACAAGCAACTCGAGATTGCAATTCCTATTTTTCCTAACAATTCCTAACTGCTCTGCCTACGATTTTACTGCGACGTTTAAAACTGCCTGAAAAAGTAACCAACCAGAAGTTTCGCTGGATTCACTATTTGATACTAGATAGACATACTACTGAATAAGGTTTGGATACGGATTGAGGTTTCCTAATTGAGATGAGAATTGAAGTCATTCGCCTTTACTTTCCTCACAGAGTAAGAATGCTAATAAAAAAATAAATTCTTTGGCGTACCCCAATAACCCTAGGAATGGCCTTTTTTGGCATTCAATACAGACATCACATTTGACAGCAATACATTTACAATATAATAAGATTGAAGTTATAAAGTAAACACCGCAAACTTCCACAGTATAGGATTTTATTTCATATACTCTGGAAGTTTACGGTGTTTACTTTATAACTTCAGAATGTCCTTCCACGAAGTTCGGCCGAATACGATAGAGTTTATGATAAGATTATTATTCCGCAATGAATATTTTACATATTCTTTTTCTTTGATCGGCGACCAAGAACGATCTTTACAATAATTCACAATTTATCCAGCAGAGAAATGAAAATACGACGAGGATTCACTTTTTACTGAACTGCGTACTTGAATCGCTTGAGTCATTCATTTACACAAAAAATGCAGTTGAACAATAAAGGAAAAAATGTACGAAACGTCGCACTTTACAACTGTATTACACCAATCAGGCTTAATAGATCCTGTCAAATTAATCAAGATTATCTTTGATATGCAATTTTTGAAACTTCCCAAGGTGAAATATGCATTCGTAATTTTAATAATAATATGCTAATAATTCGGAATTAAATAGATAAATAAAGTCTGAAATTCACGCAAATACGGTAAAATAATAGGAAGATTAAATCACAGAACCATATTAGTACACCTCTACTCTGAGGTAATGATAAACCATACCCATAGAATATACTCTAATTTTCGCGAATATAACTTACGTGGCAGACATACGGCAGAATGCCGCAATGATAAATCTTTCATAACAATGAAAAGGAGGTCACAGTGCCGTGGCCTATTTCTCCATTTCCTAGTCCACCTTATCAGCTCGTCGCCTGGGATTCCACCTTTCAAAACGTTTTTCCGTGAATAACGCGCGCAATGAAAGGTGAGAGGAATAATTTTCCGGACGAATGAGTAAAATTTCAACACCTCTTCCCTAATTACTCGGAGTGAGCAACACAAATAATTTGCCTTTCCTTTGGAGAACGAGTGATGAATTGACGCTTCGTGGAAACATCACGAGCGAACTTCCACCAATAATTGCATTCAATTATTTTTCCAAAATTACTCTAGGTAAAAGAAAGGTGAACTCATAAGTACTTGTTTATGATTACACCTCTAAAAACTGATGAAAAAGATATTGCAGCCAAAAATAGTAATGCCCATGAAATTTGACTGGTTGATAATACAACACGATTCGTTAAATTACGAGAATTAAGCTGCTCTCTTTTACGGTTCAGGATCTTCTAAACATTTAAACGTTAAAAATATAAATTAATGCGCGGTGATTCTTTAGGAAAGCAGAGTCATGGTAAATGCAACCCCTGCCACACGTTGAAAGGTGGGGTAAAGTGGATTCAAAGAACTGTTCCAACTTTCATAACACCACAAATGAACAACTAATTTGTTTACATTCTTAATTTTGATCCTCTCATTACTGTGTAAATTTCACTGCAGCAACATTCTATAGCATATGACTAGAAAATGTTGATATTTCTTGGATGAATTTAGGCGCAACCATACGTCCTAATTTGTTACAGCTGCATTTAAGAGCGATGAGAGTCACTCAGTGTTTTCGGTTGAATATAAGATATAAATTATTCTGATATAATTTGTAATTAGGAATTCATTGGATTAATATTCCCATTTCGGTAAAAGAAAAAATATTCAAAATGATAAAAACAATTATTCACGATGGTATCGGAATGAAATCTTCCAAGATGGAATCAACGGCAGGATTTAATTGATACGAGTGGTTCTCAGATCGTATAGAAGTCTAAAATACTCGAGCTCGAGTACTTGAGAGAGCAATGACTTCTCTAAGGTCATAAGTCATCTTTCATCCTCAAATTTCAGAAAAGTGAGGAAAGTTTGAAACATTTTCTCTCCACGTGCGAAATCCCGAAGCCGCTCGAGGAAATCAAACCAAGTCCTCGCCGTCTCTCGAGATCGGTAAAATATATAAGCGCCGCGATAAATTTCGGTGGCAGACCCAATCTCGAAATGTTATCAAGTCCGATAACGTCCAAATTAATCCACTCCGCTGTCTTGAACGAGTTTGCTTCATCTCTTGGTCCCGATTGAGCCATCAAAAGCGCTCGTTTAATTAAGACCCGGAATGATGAAAGAAGGATAAAACAACTTTTACGCGTCACCAGAGAATATTTTACTAAACGACGACTTAGGTTTCAACGCATGGCGTCATCATTAGGTACATGAAAATAAGAAACCGTCACATATACCTACTATGTAGGGAAAGGGAGAAGGGAATAAGTGGGGAAGAAGAGGTTAAACTAAGAAAATGAAAGATGGCACGTTGGAAGTATAGATTGGGGAAAGTGTACGGGTAAAAGCTTACACTGGTGATAGATAAAGGGTTTAAGAGAATTAAAAAAATCCAAGAGAGTTAATAGCGAGTTTGTCTGAGAAGTGGAGAAATTCCATGTTAAAGGAAATGTCTAGGGAAGGAAATTTTAAAAACTCTCTTAAGCCTCCCTTTCATTAAATTCATTTGTTTGCCCAATTTCATTCGTACTCCCAGAAAGTGATACGATAGGCTGTACATATTTATTATGAATTGTTACGACAAAGCGGTGAGGGTTACTCAGATGCAGGATAGGAATATTTGGAAGATAGAGGATTTAAACAAAGATTTAATTTACTTAATAAATTCAGGATAAATACTTTCTCTGAGGATGTAATACAGAGGTAGTTCAGACAATGGGGGAAGATTAGGGAAACAGATGCTAGAGCGATTCGCTTAAAAAATTATTTTTTTTCAGCGAAGAAAATGTAGGAGTAATAGATTTGGGATTCAAAGGCGTGCTCTATGAACATCCTGCCACATCCCGAAAGGCGGCTTGCAGGGTGAATATGTAGAAATAGAGATGTAGGTGAATATTCACCCAGATGTAGATCTTCCCCACCCCTTCAACTCCAACTCTTACCTTTCCCTACCACTACATAAGTGAATTTATTATTTAGATGCACCTGGTAATGACGTTATACGCTGTAACCTAGGCTTTTGAAGAGTAAAATTACCTATGGTAAGGTGTCAAAGTCGTTTTATAAGTCGTGCAGATCTACAGCAAAATTGAGGCTGTGACGGCGGATTTGGTTGGTCACCGAATTTCCTCTACGCGAAAGGACCCAAATAAGGCGAACCGTCGGAGGGGGTCGCAAATCTGTTTGAATGGACCGAAAAACAGCACGATGCGTAAGAAAACGAGTGGACGGACTGAAATTAAACGCACTTGGACCGTCTCCAGATCTTACTCTCCTCATTTTTAAAAGTAGAAAAAATCCGAGAGCTGCGACTCACATCAAAACAAGCGAAGGATATGATGCGAATGAATGATTGCGCAACGTCGCATCGAGAGAGACTTTTTCTCTCGAAGTGGCGAAATTTCACACCTGCCCAGAAGGGGGTAATCTCCTCACGTATGAATGCGGTACGTGCTCTCCTTGATTTTGAATTCAGCGGTCTTCTTCAAAGGAAGGGACGCGTCATCTCCCAAGAAGGGTTCCGCACACCTGTCGCGCGCTTTTATCTCCGCGATTAACGAAATTGAAATTGTTTTCGAAGGGGGCGCTCTTGGATTTCCCGCCCAAATATTCGGATTGGGTATTTATAGCGTCGATCATCCTCTTGCCAACATTTTCGGAATTCTTCGCGATTATCCACTTATGTTGTTCGCGCATTTGTGTCTATTTCTGTGGAGGCGTATTACGAACACAAACGAACGCGTTGTGGGCTAAAGCGACGAGATTTGCGCCGAGGCGACTCGAGCTATAATGGGATCGCGTAACAGTCATTTTTCAGGGCGAATTTGTCGCCCCCTGTCGCTGAGTGACGCGGGTAACTGCCCAGGGTGACGTCTTCTTTGGGGCGGGCCCTAAAAACTTCAAGGGGGACGTTGAGTTTCAAAGGAATGGAAACTAATCCCCCGTGGTAATAGGTTTGCACGACATAACTGAAGCTTTACAAATCCTTGGGAATAGGAGATATCGTTGAAGTACAAATTTTGGGGCAGTGGTTCTGGGTTCATTGGTTTTAACGGTTCATTTTCTTCCATTGGAACCATTTTTAAAGCCGTTTCTTTTGGATTTTAGATGACGGATTAGGTGTAAGAATATGCTTATTAGCCTCGATATAGCTAAAATAAGAGTTGCTTGATTATTAGTATTAATATTATTCAACACATTCAGATTACTATTCCTTAAAGAGAGTGTTATTTAAATAAATAAAAGAATAAATTAACTAAATCTATATTCCACAGTATTAAAAACATACAACACACGACCGGTTTCAACGTCTAAGCGTAATCATCTGGTGCGACGCTTAGGCGAGGACGTTGAAACAGGTCGTGTGTTGTATGTTTTTAATACTGTGGAATAGAGACTTAGTTAATTTATTCTTTTATTTATTTATTATGGAATTCCACGAAGTGAAGGCCGAGATGATTGAATTTGGGAGAGTGTAATTTCCCTCCAAAATTTAATTTTCAAACCTATTTAAGCATTACATACACTCAATTCTATATTCCTAGCAAATTAAAATTATAGAAAATATTGTCATGAACTCAGAAACATTATTCATTGAATAAGGATTTCAATCCCTGCTTAACTTAAATCAAAAATTAAACTTAACTTTACCAAAAGTTTAAATATCCAAAAGAATTTTTTCTCGATTCAGGACTGCTTAGGAAAAATTGTGTCTAACAAGCGATTGTAAGAGTAAAAAAGAAGTTTAAGTTTTGGAGAAATAAAATAAAAATCTTATGAAATCTATAATATGAATATTATATAATTTAATTGATAATATTTTTGAAAATTATTCCGTGATTTATTTGAAAATAACTTAAAATGTTTACCATAATAGGGCGGAAAAGTATATTAATGATCAATGGCCAAGTAACATCTATTTCTCCTGTTTACTCACAATGGTAACTCTAGATAACATAGTATTTTCGATGAATTCAATAGCACGAAAGATTCGTCCAATGTAACACTACCGTATACATATCCCCAATAAGGTCAACAGATAGCATACGTCAGAAGTCTCCTTGCGTTTTAACCCAACCCTGAGACACTCCTTCGAATCACCAGCCGACACTTCAATATCCACGGAAACACATTCATCAATGGAAAAGAGACATTGAAACGTGACGATTATAACCTAGGTTTAGCTTCTGATAAAATGAGCAAAGACATATATTTGCTATTAAGAATAAATAGTAAGCGTGTTGCTGAAACCCGAGCGAAACAAGGTTAGACTTAAACAATGCCGAGCCTATTCCCTGAATTTATTATTCAACTTTCTAGAGAATTAAACTTATTCCGAACGGGGGAGTATTTAGAGGTTCTGCGAGATTTAACCGCTCGTCGTAAATTTGAACAAATGACAAACATACGCACCGACACGCGCTTATTACTGGGCATCAAAGAGTGTTTTATGATCTCATCCACGTCAACTATTGCGAATAACAGAAATAATCATCAGCTAGCAAAAGCTCCCTGCGATAAATATGGCGAACTGCGTCTGAGAGAAAATAACGCAGCGAAATGGTAGTTAAGCCGCCTGTCTTTCATCTCCTTGCTTAGGGGACCACCCCCGCCGTATGAAACTTAAACAGTACAGTTTCAAGAAGCTTACACGGAAAAATACTCCTAATTTTAGTAAACGGCAGCTTTGGAGTCCTAAGGCAATACGGCAGCCTTTTCCCAAAGGCCTTGGACCACCGATTATTTGTTAAGTGAATCAGAATGGGTCGATTTATCTGTTCGGATTGCACACCGTGAAGAGTGATTGATGCCTTAACATTCATCTGAGTTATCGCGTATTAACGCAGAATTTATCGATATCGGATCAAATATGGCAAAATTGTGGCACACGTGCCAGAGGAGGTACGAAGAGGGCGTAACGAGCCACTCCTTCCCCTACTTCGAATTGTCTCGTTTAATAATATGGCTTGAACGTGCGAATGACGACAAGTTGCGCTGGCGCTGTAATGCAAATTAATGACGATAATCATATCTCTATAAAAAGTCATCAACCATCAACAAATGCTATAACATTAGTTGCAAATAAGATGAGGGGATGAGGCGATAAATTCATGTGAGGAATGAGGTATTTTTACCCTCACTGGGTCAGAACGTCATAACAACATACTGTACAATGACTCTATGAATTGTTATTAGTATATTGTAAAATATTACTCTATAGGTTTTCATAGCATTTAATTAATGGTGACAGAAATAAATTCCATTATTCAGCATAATTCATATCTCAGCAGCTTTCATATTACGAAAGACAAGAACAAGACAAACTGGATTACTGCATCGCCTTCGGTAACAGCCATTATCAGCGACTCGTGAAACCAGCATATCTTGCGATCAACGCTAAATTTACCCAAAGGACACTAAATTCAATCAAATGCAACATTCGAGGATATCAGTGGATCCTCAGGATCAATATATAACATATATAATTGATTTTAATAATTTAGATCTATTGAATTGAAAATTTATTTCAAAAAGGAATCTACCGGAGTCTTATTGTCCTGGAGATTGACTCAGAAAACGTGGGCAATTGAAGATATTAGTGGAAGCCAATAGAAGATAGATTCTTCATTTGATTCGAAGGGAGAGGACTTGTTACAAGTTATCCCACAAAAAAGCGAAAAACACTCTCTGACAACAAGATTGACTCCAAAACGAAATGAGCTCTGTCCCGGCTAATAAACTTACATAAATTTATTTTCGAAATGAGAGAGATTGGAACTAAATTGGATAATATTAGATTAGTGAAAAACAGTTAAAGCTTCATTAAAGCATGTTCTGTCGTGAGTTTCCTAGCTCCAGGCTCATTAGAACCTGGAGACATCGATATGGCCAGCAAGAAAATAGAACACAGAAAATTATCAACTCGTAAATTGTGATTTAGAATCAATTTGGACAGTTGGGATCGTGACCGAATTTTAAGTCTTTTATTAGTAGATAACATCACGTGATACGTGAAAAGAAGATTACGAAGAATTAGAAAGTAATGTCCGTTGAAAATAACGTAATTTATAATTCTATTATAGTTGATACTTTTGACTGTTCCCATAGGGGAAGCATGCATCTTTTACAATGTAATCAATGGTTTGTAATGCCATCTGCGAAATTTGGATAAAAGGTTACAGTTACGCGTTACAGAATTTGAATTAAGCATTTGTGAAACTCATTACTACATAATCATAAATCAGTAATAAGCTTCTAACTCGCAGCTCTCATCCTGATCATTTTTTCTGCCATCTCTGAAAATTCTCGCAAGAAACAGAAAACTCAAAAGCATAAATTATACCAGTCCATAATGTACTAAACACGGTAGGGAGTATAACTTTTGAAGGACAGTTTGGTATCCATTTTATTTACCTTCGAACGTTCTTTACTCGCTGGCCATAAATTTTACACCTTGATTACACTACGACTTCAAATGAACTACAAAGATTTATTTACTAAAGGCACACGCCTAATTCATTCATCGTCCCATATCCAGAAGGCATATGCGAGAGTTTCAAAAACGGAGCAGCAGTTAAGCAAAACAGATATCAGTCATATTCGAAACCTTGACAAGAAAATGGCGGGCAAAAAATCGCGGTTTGGGTAGACTGACTTTCCCTGTTGATGTCGAGATGCGAAGAATATTTGTCCAAGTCGAAAGCCTTTGAAGCGGCCGGCACAATGTTAATTTCAAAGTTAACGTGTAAATATATATACGTGAGAAGACGTACTGTGTTTCCGTCGACCTAAATCATCCGTGAAATTCGCCAAAACATTCGGACGAATTTCATACGACTGAGGGGGGAAAAACATCGAGGAAGTAGAAAAGAGGGAACCGTCAGGAGAAAGAAGATAACCATCGAAACTTATTCCCAGAATTTTGGGCAAAGACCTACCGTGAGGGCGATAAAATTATGTGAAGAAAAATCTGACAAGATGATAGCCCGGCTATGGCATTGACAAAGTTCACGGGAATATTATCCTTGGGAAAACTGAAAGAAGATACACGTTCATTGGAAGTATAAGAAAAAAATTTAAAATAGAAACTGAGAAAAGATTATTTTGCCCCAAAAAAATTACACGCTGTAAGGATAACATTGAGCATAGGTAGGAAAGATACCTAAATCCTCATCTTGCGCATTGAACCTCATGCTATCTCCACGAATTTTAGCAACTAAAGTTGGAGGGTTTGAGGATCCAAGTTGACATCGAGTTAAATACAGAAAGGCTAACTTGTACCCGTTGTTTTCAGTCAAGTAATCGTTTTCAGTCTAAGTATTTCTAAGTATAAGTATATCCACAAGGAAAAACACACTAAAGCAAACACTGACAGGACCGGGATTCGAACCTGGGATCATTACTGGTCCTGGTTCCATCAGACATTTTTCAAGTCCACTTTTCTTTGTAAATTCCCTTTCATCGTTTAAAAAATGTTATAGACACAGAAAGGTTTGCAGAGATATTGGGAAGCTTTACATCAAACCAAGAAAATTACGTAATGGAAACATTTGCTGAAATCTGAATACATAACAATCTTCAGTATAATAAGGGGTGACTTCTATAATCCCTTCTGATAATAATAATTATTATTTTAAGAATAAAAGACGACCCAAGACGACCGGCCATACCACCGCAATCAAAGAAATAACAGCCAAAAATCACGACTTCGGCATATGACCTAAAGGGTAAGAATATAATTCTGAACCAATAAAAGATTGTGGAAGATATTATCCACAGTCAATAGAAGAAGTGACATTGCCACTGAAATTTTTCGTTTACTCTGCGGTTCTAACACGCAAACAATTTGCTCCAAAGATCCCACAGCACTTGATATTTACCAAAAGCAATCAGAGCCGCAAATGCGACCAGAAGTGGGTTTCTATCTCATCACTCGAAAGAAAAACAAACCCTACGCATTCCTCTCGACCCGAGACAATCTCCGAACCCTGTTTACTATTGGGTCAAAGCATTCCACCCTTTGACTCTGCCGCTCCCTTCTATCCTCACAAGGGAGCCGAAATTTCGGATCGCTTGAGTCGCCTCCAAGAATAACTTCGAGGATTTCCATTGTTTTCATAGAGCGCTCTTGAGACCAAGAGCGCAGCAAGACCAAAGGTTGTCTCCGTTTGCCCAAACTCCCTTAGCAAACTTCTCCCGTCTAATTTCACGAGAATATTCAGCGACGATGGAAACGACTTTCGGAGACAGGAAAACAAAAATCATCCTCGACTGACGTCTGAAACGCGCGTCTGGGAATGTATTCGCGTATTGACCTGCTCTTGCTTTGTGAATTACTTTCTGAGACCAAATGAGAGAGAACGGGTGGAATTTCTGGCTTCGTTTCGTAAACAAAATCATTAAGAGATGCAAAACCTTCAGAACGAGAGGAGAAATGGTGAATTTGCTACAAAAGTGACCAAATGATCACGACCTATCGCATTATTGCAAGCACAACATGTTACCAAGTATAAGAGAATCGCTACTTGAATTAACCCTAAAGTTTAAATCACAACAGAAAATTGTAACATTGTTCTCATTCTGACAACCTATTATTGTTGCGGTAGTATTTTATTTGTTTCCATTTAATAATTAGATTTATAAAAACATTTATACAACGAATTCAGTTTCCGAAATGTGGGTTTCCTATTGTTATCATGTATCCTTTCAACTCACTGAAAAATTCCATGTAATTCACTTACTATTAACAAAAAATCAAAATTCATTTTCTTATATCTATGAAAAATGACAAAAGTAACAACGCAGATTGAGCTAACTTCAGAACAGAGTGCGACACAAGAATACATCAGCTAATGATCCTGTAGGATAAATATATTGAAATTAATAGTTTATGATGAAATCATAAGTAGATTTGATAAAGTTCAATCAAAATAAAAGGTAAATTAGCAACAGAAATAGTGTGAGAATGGCTAGTTGCACGATTAGTAAAGAAGCCAAAGTAGAAAAATAGTTATTACGAAATTTATTCGACTATATATTGGAAATAGAAAAATCACATCAATCAATGTATTAACAATGCTAAAAATACTATCGGACAAAATAAATCTTTTAAAAAGAAAGCAAAAACTTTCTATTTCATATTGTAATCAAGGAAATTCTGTTAAGCCGAGTCGCATTAATTCTTACGTGGATTAATGCATTGCTTAATTTTTTAAATCATATTAAAACCAGCTGGATATCAAGTTAAAGCCATAATGAAATACGGATATCTCTCAAAGACTGCTAGTAAAATATCACATTTAAATATTAGGGTAGGTGAGGGTGAAATGGGTCAGCGGGTGAAGCGGGTCAGGCTAAGCTTTTTCCAAACAAAAACTACATTAGTTTCGTTTTTGCGTTTTCTCACTATGCGGCAGAACTTGTCCTTTACCTAGGCGTCCTCAATGACTGTGTTGTAGCCACGGCGTGCTCAGACTGCATGTGTAAAAAAATCACGAAGATTCAACCACAACCCCTAACTGGTTAGTTTTTTCAGTCATCTAACTTGAGAGCGCATTCTTGGGGTTAATATAGAACGATTAAATGATTCAAAAAACTTCATATTGTTGCATACAGTCGTACGTTCCATCTACTCTTCAATGCAAGCAGGCGGGGCTTGGCAGGCATTGCCACATTTTGTATTTTTAATTTTTTATGAAATGTGCATGAGTGGGTGAAGTGGGTCAGGTATGGGAGGGTGAAGAGGGTCAATTTCATAGATGGTAATTTTGGGCTAGAAACTAATTACATTATGTTAATATAAACTGATTACTAAGTATTATATTATATAAATAATTAATAATCATTAAATTGTAGTAATATATACATGTAGTAATTTTTAATTGTATAAACCTTTTATAGCATCATGCCGCAACATTATAAAAGGGAGGTGAACTACGGAATGTTCATGTGGAGTATAGAGGAAATGAATAATGCAGTTTCAGCAGTAGAAGCAGGTGTTGGGATTTGAGAAGCATCGAGACGATTTTCTGTTCCATTTGGTACCTCTCAGCGCCGAATGAAAGTTGTTAAGGAAGACAACACTCAACGATCCATTGGTGGGCAGACCGTATTTTCGGAGGTGCAGGAAAAGGAACTTCTTGAGAGACTTCTGTACCTGGAGTCGAAAGGATTTCCATTGACACCACAATACGTCCGCAAGGCTGCCTTCAAGCTTGCCGAAGAAGAAAAGATTGCTCATAAATTCAATGTCGCGAAAAAGGAAGCCGGTAAGAATTGGCTATACAGCTTTATCAAGGGACATGGACAGAAACTGTCGCTGCGTAAGCCTGCCCATGGCACGAGCAAACGGATTGAGGTGGGAGAGATTAAACAAGTTTTATGATGTACTGCAAACTACCATTGAAGAATTAAAGTTGCAGAACCTACTTCAATCAATTTACAACATGGACGAGACTGCACTGCTTATCCACCACCATCAAAAATTTTGGCCTGTAAAGATAAAAGGGACATTCACGCAGTTACGTGCAAAGAACGAGGTGAGAATGTAACTGTGATAGCATGCTGCAGTGCATTCGGCTCATTTGTCCCTCCGGGTGTCATTTTCAAGGGGAAACGTAAGAAGGTCGAGTTTGAACGACACATGCCACCGTCCACTGCGGTGTGCATGTCAGAGAGTGGATGGATTAACGAAAACATCTACCTCGACTGCCTGAAACATTTTGTCAAGCACAAGGTATCAGGACATGTTCTGCTTATTCTCGATGGTCATGTGTCACACGTTAAGTTGCTCGATGTTCGACAGGGAAAATCAAATCACCATGCTGTGTCTGCCAAGCCACAAAACGCACGAACTTCAGCCATTGGATATGTCCTTTTTCAAGCCATTGAAATCCAGGTACAGAGCAGCTGCAAATCAGTGGGTTTTTTCAAATCCATCAAGAGCTATTCAAAAAGGCAATTTTGGAGAAATATTTTCTCAAGCTTGGATGTCCACAATGGTGTCCACAGCAGTCAATGGCTTTAGAGCCACAGGAGTGTTCCCGGTCAACCGTTTTGCAGTGACTAACGACCAACTCACAAAAGCTGTTGTACCCGTGGAATGTGATCCTGCTACACAACAACCTCAAGACACCCAAACATGTCAAGAATCGACTCAAGTGAGAAGATCCTTCATCTATGAAAGTCTCTGTGAAAAGAAAAGTCCCTGGAAGGAATAGACAAGAAGCTGAAGTGCTTACGTCGCCGCAGCATATTGCCTCTCTCGGCAACAGCAAGCCTGGTGAATCTGAACTGGACAAAATAAGAAAAGCGAGCCTCCAAAAAAACCTACCAGCATCTCCAAATGGGCCTGCAGATGGAAATGAAGACAACTGTGGGTTTTGTGGCAGGTACTTTTACATGGCAACCTCCAGCAAGTATAAAAACTGGATTCAGTGCATCATGTGCAATGTATGGTTCCATGAGGTGTGTGTTTGAGCCTCAGGGAAATCTTCTTTTACTAGAGGGAAGTGTTTCTAGAAAAATTTTTGATTTTTTGTTTTCAAAAACATTTTATTTTGCTGGAATCACAGTAGTTTTCTAATGACCCACTTCACCCTCCTGTTGCGGGTGAAGTGGGTCAGAGGTGTGGCTCCATCTTAATATTTTTTAAAAATTTATTTATTTATATATATCGTTCTTACTCCTCATACATATACATATAATCGATATCTATTGAATAAAAATTTTATTCAGCTTATTATATGTTTGCTTATTTTTTTATTCTTAAAACTATTTGAACTGACCCGCTTCACCCTCACCTACTCTAACTAAAGCAGACGCGGATCAAGAACAACATTCATCCCTTATTAAATGAAATGAGAAGCGTAAGCCCTTACAACAACAGCTGCAGCATTTTAGCATAATATTTTTAAGACGAGAAAAGATAACATTAGGAGAGAGAGTCGCATTCTTAATCCTTTCCAGAAGACAGACATTCTAAATCCCCCGACGCGACAGAGCAGTAGCGGAATTTCCGCACGATTTCACCGGACGTATTTCAAGTCAAATCTGTCATTGCTTTTCCTCCCTAAGGACAATAAAATTTGGCTCGATTTCCAACCGAGAATATCCCCGGCTGGATATTGAATCAAGCCAAACCTGGGCCGACGGACATTTTCTCCGCAGTTGTCGCTTCGAAAAAATCGCTGTCCAGGGAAGACTGGCTTCACTACGGATTTAGAATTCGAAAGAGGAATCCGACCTTAGGATTCCGAGCAGAACGGAACAAATTTTAAGGGATATTTCCAATATGATTACTCAAAGATGAAAGATATAACGGAAATGTAATGTGAGGGGGGAAAATAACATGTAGCACGGAGAAGGAATGAATGCATCACCTTTGTTGATAAATGCTGGGGTTATTATGTCACATCATAACACACAAAAAAGTCAGACATATATTTCATTCCAGCTCCCTGTATTTACGTTTTCTTCGGAGGCTGAGCTTTTGAAAACAGCGCTCTATCTTGCAAAAACACGCAGAAATCGTCAAGGAAACGCGATTTATGAAAAAGAGAAAAACGCCGAGAGGGAGCGAAACGTATGAGCGTATGGGAAAACAGTGAAAAAACCTCTCTCGATACATTATTCCCTTGAACGATGTTACCACGATAATAAAATGAAATTAAATATAAAAGCCACAACATTTTTCACGAGTATTATCTTCGTCTACATGAGACTTAAAAAAATACAGTCATTTTTTTTTAATTTCTTAGGTTTATAAATCATCTTTTCAAACAGAGAGGTGCTACTGTATTCTTGTAGTTCGTAATTTCTGTTGCTGGAACAAAAGATTAAGACACATATAGACTGAGTACGTATTTAATAATAACAGGTATCCTATATTCTGTAGGTAAATTACTAATCTATTTATCAATACTAAGAGGAAGCTTTACATGTCTGAGATATGCGAAATTCAATTTATTTTGAAAAATAGCTCAATATATTCTGTATTTCACAAATTTGTTCCTATGAAGGGAATCTATTGATAATAAAAATACATTCTTCGGTAGAATAATCAATTAATTTATTAATGTTTGCAAAACATTCCTATAACTAAACGAGAAAATTATATTTTAAAAGAAATGGTAACAAATAAAGCAGTATCTATTTGAAAATTGTTTACATAATCACGATTAATTTCGTTTGAACTTCACTTCGGTTGCATTGAGAAAGAGATACGGACTAAAAGAGAATTTTGACTTTTCATGAATATTATTTAATCAATATATATATATGCAATAATGAATTAAAAAAAATATTATTATTATTAACGGTATTATACAAAGGAAAATACGGTTTTATAGTGATAGAGATACAGTAGTGATACGAAAATATTACATTAGTAAACGAGATTTGTTAGTAGAATGCCTAAAAGTCGAAGTTAATAAACTTAATGACAAACTAAGAGGTTTCCACAGGGAAACGCATAAGGAGATTATCCTGAACAAAGTGGTAATGAATCCTAACCCATCCGAACACGTTTAACAACCCTCTTAATCGCCAATTTTGTTACCGAACGACAGGAAAATATTTGTGTTCACTCAAATAGCCCAAGTCATTAACGCCGAGAAACGGATATCCATTATTACCAACTAGGGAGGGTAGTAACACGAGAATCTTCTCTCGAAAAAAAAAACAGAGAAACCCTCCCCTGACGAAGGGACCAGCTCAAATATTTTAATCCCAAAGTCCATTTCGTTCTTTTTAAGGTTTCCATTGTCCGGCGAAGATTTTTATAGAAGCTGATTGATGGGCATTGTTCAACATTCCCCCCCGATCTCGGATAGCCTCGAAAAGACAAGAAAACGCTTTTTGGATCTCCGATCGCCGTATGGAGATATTCGAAAACATGTATTGATGAAGAGTGTGTACGCCCACCCGGGTCGTGTGACCGTGGAATCCGAATGGGAGATCATTACTCTTTGACGGTAGCCCCGGGGGATTCTCCCCCAACGCCGAGGGAGATGGTTCCGCCAAAATATCAACAACTCCGTCCCGCTCTCTTGCCAAGGTCCCGCCCCAACGCGACGCCTAGTTAACTCCTCGACCTTGCCCCTAAAAAAATACGTCTTGTCCGTAGAGCGATAGATTAACTGCTTCCTTGAGTACGGCGAGTTATATACTAGGGCCGGAACAAGGGGACGGATTCCTAAGAGCAGCAGCTGCTTCCTCTATCATTCTTCATACGATACTTAAATTTAATTCGATTCCTTGCGCTAACGTATTGAAGCGGGGCCAAACCCATTGCGAGTCTTTCTACCATGAAAATATCAAGAACAACCACGTTTCACGTAACTGAAACAGAAATTTCCTTTAAATAAAACAATTTAACAAATGTTCGTTACTGTGTGATAAAGAGCGTAGAATTCTTCAAACGAGAAATGCTGTGCATTTCACTCATAGCATGTCAAAAATATTCGTTTAAATCTACGTAATTTAAAGTTTTAACACAAATTTTAAAAGCAACGCTCAAAAACTTCATTACTAAATAATTTATATTAAATAATGTCGTCATTTACAGATATTGAAGAACATAATTTGCAGAATATCATAACCATAAGGAACAGTAATTTTCCATTCGGTAATTATTACAAAACGATGATAAGTAAACACAAGCATGAAGTCAAGATAACATCGAAAAACTCACTCCTGTGAGATCTTTTGTAAAAAACTCAGTAATGAAAGGAGACAATTAACGAATTACCCCGATAAAATTATACAGTCGCTCTCTGATACCTTGGCACGAATAAAGAGAAGAGATTCGACCACTTTTAAGTTGAGAGAGATTGCTTTTCTGTAATGTTACGCGAATTAGAGATACAGAACTAAAACAATAATTTTATAATTCTAATAGTACTTTATCTTATTTTCATTTATGATTCAGTTATTAGCTTATAATTTACCTAATGAATATCTTGCTTAGTTAATATTGTACGTATTGCTTTCTTGGATTGTTTCATTATTGTTTTTTCATAGTTAAGGAAAAATGAATTACGTACCATTCTCAAGGCTTTATGGGACCATCCTCATTCTAAGAACTGAATTAATGATATAGAACGCCAAGAAAAGGGGCGAAAATATTATTAATATATATTCTTGGATAACCAGAAAATATATCTCAAAAGTGGATGTGGATTTTTAACAAAAATTTAAGTAATCAAAATGTCTTTCACAGTGAAAGTAATACGCAAACATTAAGATATCTATATTACAAAATTTTTTGTTCAAGTTTGACATATTTCAACTTTACTAAATGGACTAATTTTCGGGTGACTTTTCTGTATAACCAGCAACATTTTCAAGTGTCTTTTCATGTTTACTTTTAGATTCTTTCAGGAAAAAATATTTATGCGATAGTTTAAAATTTAAAAACATATCCAGCATCTTGGCCATTTTCCAAGAATTTCGCTTCGACATTTTCCATACCGAAAAGAAGATTGACGTTTGAATGGGGAAAATGCGACCATCGCGAACATGCATCGCGCATTTCCATCGCTTTCTAGGTCACACTCGGGGGAAATAGAAACAAGAGTCACTCACAGTTCCAAGACTAGGACCATCTCCGCGGCCGTCTCGTACACTTGGTGCAGCCTCACGATCCTTTCGCATCCCTCCGCGGCCAGGAGAACGGCCGCCTCGTGCATGATGCCCAATCGCTGGTCCTCGGCCCTCCGCCTCTTCCGGATGAACTTGGCGGCGTAAGCGACGCCGGTCTCCCGGTGCGTCACCCTCCGGACCACGGCGAACTTTCCCCTGCGAACGAGAGGTGAATGTTAAAATGGGAAACCGCAGACGTGGAGGACCGTGGGAGTATGGCGAGTTTTAAGGCGGGGCGGAATTCGATTTCGGGACGTTGTTAACAAGAGTTTCTCGACCTTTGATGGATCACGCAGCATCCAGAAATCACTCACATAATCCGCATTTCCATATTTAAAACCTAACGAGAGATATCAGTTTTCAGACAATATTCCATTCATCAACAATCGGTGACACCTTCTATCAATATTTTGATTAAAGTAAAAAATCACAATGACACTCAAAAATAAATATTTGAAATAATGTGATGTTTTACAAAAGAACACGGTGAATGTCTTCCCTTGTTTGACGTGAAACTTATTGTGATTTTTGAAAGCGCAAAAGTAATATGATCCAAAAGATGAATCAGTATGTTTCAATGTTCATTGGGGTGAGATATTGGGAGATAAAATGTTAGCGAATCTTACCTCACTACTTTGCATTCTATTACGGCCTTGAACTAAAGTGAAACAAAAGTGAACGGGAGATATATTTGTCTCTTTCACAAATCAAAACAAAAAACATTCCATTCATCATGGTACGGGAATCATGAATGGTGAATCATTCCATAAAATCAGAAATTTCTAAATCTTGAGAAAATTTCATAGGCAATCCTTAAGTAAAAATTTTAAAAATATATATTTTCGTGTTTTCAGCTAAGGAAAATAATTCGCATCAGAATACTGAAAAACATCCTGTTAAATCGAGCCCAGAAAAATATTTTCTTCGACAAAACATTTTATTCAAGAGAATTATTTGGAAACTTGTGTTATCACCAACAGATTTTTATTTAATTTTACTATTGAAAAATATTCTTTATCGATCAACAATAATACTAAAGGGTGTTGATTTATGGTGTTTCTATGTATCTGATAAAATCAAAATATCACGACATCAACAGGCAAAATAACCAGTGTTGCGGAGGTAAGGTTTTAATTATGAGCAGTTTTCAAATCAGTCGTGCGGAAAAGATTTTTGCTGAGGATTTGACCATGAACCATTTAAATTTGAGAAAACAAGAGAGTAGGCTATTTTTAACGATGGGTTCCATATGTATTCACTTCATTTTAGGTAGTCTCATTCATCGGAGTATTTTATTCTTTTCATTCTTTTGATAAGCGTACTTATAGGAGTTGAATATTTAAGGCGTTTCACCTCGGACTCTCTTTCGGTGCGGAAGTCCTTGGGCGCGGAAGCTGGAGGTCGCGCATACGGAAGTGAAGCCAATGCTTTTATATCTTTCAAAACCAATAAAAATCCTTTTACAATCAAGTAACACAAGTTGAAAGAGGATTATATAAGAGTAGCAAAATTATATATAAATGAGCTAACAGTAAGGTTTAAGGGAATTTCCTAGGGGAAACTAGGTAAGAATGAAGAGCTTATGCAAGAAGCAAAGCATTCTGAAAAAGTTGACGGGCAGAAATAATTGGCTATCAGAATCCATTGGATAGAAGAAAATACTCTTTTGATAAACTCTCATATCATAGATACAAAGCAAGCTCAATTATGGCTACATTGATACATTAAATGCAACCTGTACGCAAGCATACCGTGTAAATTTTTTCGTTATGATGATGTTTCACATGATGAATTAACAAATGTTGAATTAACATCCCTTCATAACCACTTCCACCGGTCGAATTAAAAACTGTGAGCAGGATATGACAATTAGGATAATGAGAGTTAAAAGGGGGACGTTAAAAACACGGAAATAATTCACTCATATATAATAATTATTTTATAATATGATTTACAGAGTTCATAACATATTATTAACTGACGCAATTTATAAATGTAAAAAAACATATATATGGAAAATAACTTTTTAAAATCACAAAATTTCCAAGGTTTACCCAACATAAACTTTGGAATAAATTTATTATTATATTGACGGTTAATTTTTTAATTGCAAACTACAACTGAATGTAATAATTCGGAAATAATTCGCAGCAACAAGAAATATAAAGTATCCCACCTGCTACTCTACCTTTCTTGTTCAAATATAACCATCAACGAAACAATAATATTACACATAGTGATAGAGTTTAAATTGTACAACTACACACAATAAGTAGTAAGAATTTTACCGCATAACTTGTTACGTTTAAGTTCAAATCTCCGAATTCTCGCATGCAACAGGAGTCAATCGGCAGTTAAATGATCGCGATAAAAGAGAGAAGCCGGCACGGATAAGCGATTTATTTTCACCAAAAAGCGTCAGCGACTGTCAACGCGGTTACGAAGATAAGGTATTCGTCTTGGGATATTGTGACGGGCATAGGAATTTCGTATTTTCCGCGGCAGTCCTACACAATATATTATAGGGCTTCGGAGAGACAAGTGAAAGACAACGTGCGAACAATAGCGGCGGCAGCTAATCTCAATACAATAGGAACGCTACGGTTAACCGAGGAGAAATCTAACCACAAGCGAAAGCATACCACAATGCCATTTGGTGAATCACGAGATCATATTGTCACTCGAATAATGAATAGGTCGGGACTTATTAAAATGAGAACACTCTCGCTGTCTGAATTCAGGAAAAGCATTCACCCCGTTATTATGAATGCGTTACGTCGGTGCAAACAAAGAAAAATGAGGAACTGCGATAAATTAAATACAATAGATGACACTTATAAATAAACGTAATAACAAATGTGGTACTCTAAGCCTTGAAGTTGAATTTGTCGCCGATCTGTTTGTCTAATTTATTGCGGCCGAAGCTTTGATAAAAGATCGGCTACAGGTGTTACTATATGGAAACAATGTTTCTTCTTTATAAATCAATGGGTGTTTTGTTGTCTTCCAAGTTTCCGATGCATAGAATTATTTTTCAAAACAAACATTTAAATCACCTTGTTTCATCTGACACCTATTCATGTCTGTAACCATATTTGGAGCGCATACATGAAGTACGAATTTTTCATTTAATTTAAAAATATTCTTTTATAATTGTTTTGATACGCAGTTGGAAAATATAAAGAATGATTATCTAGTTGATACATAACCGTGGATTACATATACGAATTACTATTATATTATTACATGGATCTAAAATACGTTTTATGATATACATATTTCTTAAGATTTGCGAAGAGAAATAAATATTTACCCACCGCTTACCCTATAGAGAAACAGGAAAAATTTCAAATTAGTTTTACTCGCTTATATATTATTGTTTTGTACGGCTTCGATGAAGAATGGATTCTTCTACTACATTTAATTGATTGTAAATATTAGTAAAACGTATTATCTTTCAATTTTTTAATTTTTTCTACTTCTTTCTTCTTTCAAGTGCATACTGCCTTTTTAGCGCAAACATATTCCTTTATTGGGCACTCCCTTTAAAGGAAAATATTTGTCTGAAACGATGAAAATCACTTTTTACTTCACAAAACCAATATAATTATTCAACCTAACTAATTAATACATCTAATTCTTCGACCTTCCATAGTGCTTATATTTCAGTATTCAACTGGATAACTGTAAGCTCATTTCCCCTAAGTTGATTTTTTTGTACACATTAACTCGTATATGGGGTAAACGTAAGATAGGACTTTTCCTGAACCTAACATAATTTCACAGAACAGAGTTTTATATCTTCCTGAGTTCATCTTGTATACAGTGATGTTATAACACTTTTATCTATCAAGCGACCAAATAAAACAATCTCCGTGCTCTTCAATTGCTTTCCAGCTACACCACTGCATTTCACAGTTAACACAATGGGCAGAGGGGATAACCACGAAGCGAGGAAACCGTGACGGACAGACCTCCAGTGAGCGGGTCAACGGACTCCCTTAGATTCCATAAACCCCCAGCGGGGATGCATAAGCACCTATCATGGCCAGATTGGCATCAACCGACACTTTCGTTGCCACATCCACGACTGGATAAACCCCGCCATGAAACGCGCGTGTGAGACCGGAAAATCTCCACGCTTTAACGGACACCCGACAAAAACACCATCCTGCTCTTTCGAGAAAAAAAAAAAATAAATAAAATCGTCCGCGATTTCCTCCGGTTGATCAAGAGTCAATTTTTTTTTCGACAGATAAAAATGTACACATTTTTTTCGGTTCGCTTCCCGAATCAAGCGGCCAAAATGCCTCTCGATCTTCTTCAGACGTATCGAACGGGAATGAAAAAGAAAGGAAGAAACTCATCGTTTTTACGGCTGGGCTGACTTGAAAGTCAATTTCAGTGCGGCTGAAGCTATGGGTTTTTCGTGTTCTGCCCCCCACCGAGGGGGGATAATGGAGGATGATTTGCCAAAAAAATAACTCCGAGAGAGCTTCCGCGAGAAAAAGCGATGGAAAAAGAGAACGGGTCCATCTGCCGGGAACCTGGATTACGCGGGGATTAAACGAGAAGAAGGCGGTGGGGAACGGTTCTAATAGACGTGCGATGTGGACTTAACAATGAAGACGCTCGCCTTAACGACCGCAAAAACATGACGTAAGGTCCTCGAAAGTTACGGGGAAAGGATGCCGTTACTCGCGAGGAAACATTAAATGTCACTGAGATCTCTGCGGGATCACGAACATCCGTGAAAACGGCGGGGTTCGAACCGGTGGCCCTTCAAGCGGGATTCACGCACGCCTGCCGCGGCGATTTCCGGCAACGCCAAGGCGATTTAACAAGCTCCTACAGGGTGGGTTATTGCGTAAGCTATTTCGATTTCGGTATCGGCAACCCTAGTCGAAAACACGTCACAACCGAAGGGAGGTGCTTCTTATACACTGTATATGATTATAAAAATATACATGAATACTTCGTGAATGCACTGGTCTTCTATGATACGGTTCTTATATTTTTAATAATTTAATGTAGTATTTATTATGGCCTGTCTATCCATTGACTTTATTTTACCGCTGTTAATACTCCTCCTGTCGTTATATTTTTGACAAGTTTATACTTTATTTACATGTATATGTATAACTATTTGATCTTTTTTGGGCGCTATTTGGTTTACATTCTTGTCTTTTACATCTCATTTAACCTGATTTCATCACTAAATTTAATATCCTATACGTAGGTTTCGCAGGTTGTTTTCACTCACCCCTTTTTGAGGGTGTTTTCCTGCAGAGGAAATTTTTTCCTTAGCTCTTACATTAGGTTTCTCTGTTCCACAAATTTCTTTCGTGTACTTTTCCAAACTATCTCTTTCTTTCGTATCTAACATGAAAATGGGTTAGATGTAAGAAGAGACTTCGTAGCCACAATCTTGCCCTGAATAAAGTCCTTTTATTATGAATGTAGACTCGTGTATAAGCCGAGTTTTTCAGTACATTTTTATGCTAAAAATCTCATCGGCTTATACTCACGTGATGAGGGACCAAATCAAATTAATATAAATATAAATGGTATAAATGAATATGTATTCAAAAACATTTAACGTACTGATGCCTCGATTACTGTAAATTTAATGGAATCTATTTTTATTTTAATATTGACCAGTAGCTCCTGCAATTCCTACCCTAGACTTATACTCAAGTCAATTAGTTTTCCGTTTCTTGTGATAAAATGAGGTACCTCGGCTTTTGTTCGGTTCGGCTTATTCTAAAGTATCTATCTCTAGTAGTACGGTAAACGATTGCGTTGTAACATCCGTATCCGAAGCTTGTTTAAAATCTGGACCGATTGGCCCGAAATTCCGAATGGTAAGCATTGCTCGCCCTAGGTTTATGTCGAATTTCGCCACGCTATAAAATCTCGTACGGATGGAGGCGATTTTTTTATTTCTATATCCGATGGAGAAAGGACATGTTGCTGGCACGTTGATCGTGCCCGAGATGGAACAGAGGAATAAATGTTACCGTGTTCTTTAAAGGAGGATATTTTAGCATTGGCCTCGTATCTTGCGATCGTAAAAAGGAACCGGACATAAAAATCTCCAATGCGGGATCAACAGCTCAATTCCAAATATCTTCCTTAAGCAGCTGAGCGAATAAATATTACATACGAAAAACCGAAAACAATAAATTACTAGTCGCATTTTCTTAGATAGAAATAAAAAGAATATTTACAATTGAAAGCAAAGAGAAACACTGTGTAAAATAAAATAATACGACGAAAATAGAAATAATTCACTGTCATGATTGAAAATTACTGAATTTATAACAAAAGAACGCTAAAGAATGCTACAAAAGATTTCATCATAATTATAGATCCTCAACATAAATTTATAATATAAAATCAGTATTGTAATTAACTTCAAGCAACTTTTGCGAATAAATATAAATTCTTAGGATTTCCCTACAGAAGATGCACACAAGTGACAATACATTTTGCTTATATTATGCTTGAAACTGATCGTAAATACGTTTCATAGAAAATTGTTAGAGTTAACCCTTGAAATAATATTGTAAAATTAATTTATACGTTGTCCATATTTCTTTATTTTTGTAGAATAACCTTTCTTTATTCATCATTTAGGCTTACAGAGTGACATTATGTAAATGTAAACAAACTTGAGTCAACCTTTATGGTCATTACATAAATAATTCTTAGCAACAAGAATAGATAGAAGAAAGATGATTTATCGTTGCAAAATAAACCACACTGCTTGTTATTAGAATCAGTCTTATTTATTTATGTACGCATTATCTATAGTAACGCAAACCACCTCTAAGACACGACCTTATCTGTGAATTCGGTCTCCGAAGCTAATTATAGTTAGAAATAATTTATCTTTCGTGCGAATCACTGTTCACGATTCACTGAACTCGATAATTTAATCTTCAACTTGAAAATGTCGAAATGAGCGGTCAGAAGAGTGAGGTCACTCTGTTGAAACGCCGCTGTGAAACACCGTCGTTTTGCGAGACCTCGAACCGATATTAAAATCGTGATCATTTCCCGATAAATCCATATCCCTGCTTTGTGATTCGTGGGCGGAGATGAGGAAAATATTGAAAGGGCGTTTGCGTGAACTAGGGATGAGGTAAGATCCTTCAAAATCTTCATTGCGGCAATGGGACTGAAGGATAGATACTTTCATTTGAGTTTTTGTTGAGATCCTTATTGACTTTCAACACAGGTTTCCCTTATATAATACTTTATTGATATAATCAATCGATTCGGCCGAGATGTTGTGGAAAGACATAATTAAAAATAGATTTTTACTTTTCCAAAAACCTTTGTGGAAAAGTAAAAATCTATTTTTAACTTTATTGATATTTTAAAAGGGAGACTATTTTAATAGTTGGGTTCTACACATATGAATTTGTCAAAGTATCACTAAAATAAGTACATTTTCTCATTTTAATGCACCAGATCAATCCTAAGAATGAAACTTTCGATTACAGGGCCACGGATAGACATAATACTCCACATTAGCTAAAGCATGTGCGAATGATTAACTTTTCGTAGTAAAACACGTTCTATAAAATCTGTTTTCATGTTTTCTACTGTAATCACCGCGATAAAATGCATGAAAACACACTGAAAACTGGATTCTTAAGAAAATGAATCTGAAATGACATCCTTAATCCTTGCAAAAAGACCAAATGCTTAAGCAAACTCAATGTCAGCAAATGAGCAGAATTCGTCGACCTTTGTCACATTCGCAGGACATTTTAATTTTCATATGAAGAAGATTTCGGTATCAAAATCTAACTGCAACATTGCGCAGATTCATTTCATCTAAAACAATTTTGGCACCACGATTTTAAAACATGGGCCCGGTTATGTTATTATTTAAGAGGTAATCACTGTACAAAACGCTTCTTTGCAGATACCGATCTTTCCAGTAACGTCCACTGCTTTTTTCCTTTTTCTTCTAGCAACACAGCTGCTATTATGCAACAAACGGCAGCTCTTATCTTTCTGTCAGCCATTGAACTTTATTTATTTTAGAACACGCTCGAACATAACTTGACGAAAGTGAGGAGAGAACTGAAGAAGAATCGGACGCACTGAGGCAAAAAATGAGGGTATCCTACACGCCTTCAATTCAGATAAATTTATAGATTTTTACACAGTCATTTACGACAGATAACTGCGCAGATAAACGGAAAGTGTGTAGCCCCCTTTAGTCAACTTTCCGATCCGCTTCTCCTTTGACACTCCTATGGTAAAAGTCACGTGATCGTGCGTGGGAGGGAGAGATCGCACCCCGATAAAACTCTCTCATGGGATTCAATTGCAACAACAAAGCCACAGGGTCGAGCGTTCTTTTGGTATCGCCGCCGAGGGAAGGTCATTCAACGCTCCCTACAGCGGATGCGATGGGCTCCTCGAAATTTTGAGCGCGTAGTCATGGGCTCGTATAGCGGAGAGTCATGGGCTTGAGGGTGAACGATTCCAGAGAGGAAAAAAACTGAATAAAAAGAATCTGTGGGAGAGAGAGAAAGGAGTAGACGTGACATCACGCGCCGATGCACGAATGTTTCGCCAGCACGAGCAATCTCTCCGGAGAAAGCACTCGGACAAATCGGGCTTATCCGAGATGTGCTTTATTGACATGCGGACTTATAAACCAAGCCGAACATGAAGATCGGATGCAAATGGATTTAGATGCACTTTTCCCCGCTTTCCCTCAAAGCGCTTTCTAATCCGTAATGGGGAATTATCGCGGAAGAGGAACTTGCAGGTCACCGTGATCGAATAAGAATTTCGAGTCCCTCGACCGAATCGCTTCTCCAAATTTAAACTGAATGTGGACTTTTTTGAGCTTTTCACTGAAAACAAACACGGAACTCAAAAATGCAAAGATCTAATTATTCAAGAAAGATCGGGAAGCACATAATTAGGGGCTCACGGATACCCAAGTCGGCAGTGAATGCGGTCCCGTGTTCAATTCCCGGTAAAACTTTCCATAAGTACGAAATGAGTTAATATGTTCTAGTACCTACCTAATAAGTATGTTTTTACTTTTAAATAGGTATTGCTGCTGTAAGTGTAGGAACCCTACAGAAACAGCTCAAAGACTAAAATATCTCAGCATTGACACTCAGAAGTAAATTTACTATTTGAAAAATTATTTTGGTAATCTTGCCCCAACATATTAACATTTATGCGATGGCTAATATTTTTGGGAACACTGCTGTTTAGAAAAATCAATTTCACAATAAAAAATTAAAGCGATGCTTTATTCAATTAATAATTACATAATTAAGGAGAATTAACGTCGTTTTATAAGATTGAGGAATTTAAGGAAAATGAAATTTATTAACACTTAACAGTAATTCCTGATAAGACGAGTTAAAGAATTTAAAGGGAGCAACTTTTAGTAATGCATTAGTAAGTTTTGCGTCAGGGTTAATGTCTAAGGCGAAACCACCGAAAAAGTGGGATCAAAACTACGTTTTACTGATAGCATTAAAAAAGTTCTCAATTCGAAACAAAAAGATCCCTTTATAGCCAGGTAAACATTTAAATCTAAAATATTTCCTGAGTAATTCCTCTAAAATCACATCATCAATCATTTATAATAGGAGCAAATAATAACGAAAGAACACCAATGTCTGGGGCCCGATCTCACGCTTCAAGGCTAGTACACCAATCCCTACACTGCTAAAGCTTCGTAACCAATATAACTTCATGTAAGGATTAACAACCTATTTCCATGTGTTCAGGAATGATCTAGTGAGATCAAAGAGAACCCGGTGAATCAGCAACAAGTACAATCCTCGCTAGGATCTGAATAGAGAAACCCAAAATAGCTGTTCTAGCTGTTATTTCGAGAAATAGCTAAGCTATCTGGCGCCAGAATTAACCCTCGTCATGAATGGGTATTTGAAAGGTCTCGCAATTCCTCATCCGAGTAGCTATCTTCATATTCCTGGGAGTCTGGGACTAAATTCAGCCCTTAATGGATTCCCAGCCACATTCCAATCAGTTCCGACAGCCTCAATTAGAGCACAAGGACTCTTTAAGTCACGGGAAATGCTAACTGCTGTTACTTCTTCATTTTGCGCAATTGAAAGAAGACGATGTGTAATGTATTCATCCTGCCTACCATCAGCGTATTCAGCACGATAGTTTTATCAAATATGTACATTTTGTACGATGGGAATTTTCGATTTCGTGACATTTTGCCACTGTTAATTGGTTAATTATGCACAATAATAATAAAAGATTATTGAAGTTATGTTAACCTTAGAGCGATGCTCGATGCATGGCTCGATTTCTGGTCCACATTCTTGATTATATTTCATAGACTGTATTTTTTATATTTTTTTAATTGTACTTTCTTAATAATTGTTTCTTGTTTGTATGTTACTGATAGTATTTTATAACTCTGTAAATATTTAAATTGTAAACTGTAAATGGGATACACATATTAAACGTATTATTAGAATTGTACTACCGGCATAAATAAGCAATTCACAATGCGCCATGCACCACAATGTAAATAGTATCGCATCCAGCCAGAGATTCAGCACAAATGGAAAACCATTTCCTGGTGGATTGATATTTCAGAATATTTAACTGCCATTGAAGCGTGAGAGGATAAGGGGCTGTAAAACAAACTATAGAGATGAATTTGATTTTTTTTATTAATAAAAATACTAGCAAGAGGAAATGGAAAAAAACAGCAGTTAATCCGTGTCATGGAATACAGAAGAACGACATTCCTATACAACTGCGAAGATTCTTCATTTAAGATATTTTACAATGAAGGTTTACGACTGTTTAGAAAGTGGAAAACCCGGGTTCGAGTCCCAGCCACGTCATTAGTTTCCACTTTCCATCATCCTTTGAAATTTACGGTTAAACCTAATTTCACCCACTCACAAAATCATCGGAAACATATTACTAACTTACGCAAAACGGAAATGATTCGGGTTGGCGGCATTTCCTCGTTCCTTCCATAGAATTCAAATCAGTTTTTATTTAATGAGCGATTTGGAAATCGGAATTATAATAGACGCCTCAGCGTTCTGAATGGGAACGTGAAAGCGTCAGCCGGTCCCATCGACAGACACCTGTAATTGCCCCGAATTTGCGCAGGAAGTCAAACCTCTGGATCATCAGGAAGCGATACCACTCCACAGGGAAAAATAACGAAGGGAGACCTTCGCATTCTGCACTCATTTCTCTGCCGTTGAAATTAGACGCACGGTTCGAAAACGTGAAGGCGTCACAAGGATTCGCGCGAGCCAAATGCACGGAATGTGCACGCAAAGGATAGCCGAGCTAATAAAAATTCGCCAAGGACGACGTACCTTCTGCTTGGACCGCTCGAAGCCGCCGGTGATGAATTATCAAGGTTAAGTGCGTTGAAAAACTACCACGCTCGCTTAAATTGCTGGATAGTCTGAATTTAGCCCTCCTCGGCGACGTACAGAATGAGTGGGGACAAAGGTGGTGGTAACTCTCCTAAATACAGTAATATATCACTCCAACTACAAGGCGATTACAATTTACCCCAAGACTTAGATTAAGAAGATTTTGCAAGAAGAAATTCCCTAGTTTTCCTCGAGATTAGTGGTTATCTTGTGAATTTGAAAAGGTACAAAATAAATGCCAGCGCTTTGTTAAAGTTGACAAACTATTAGCAATACTTTGAAATACGATAGAAATTATTAGAAAAAAGAAGACTGAGTTTAGATTACACTTGCTGATGAAACATTAATTCAGAGATAATATTCATTAAGTACTCCTAATCAGAGAATAACCCTAAAAGAACGAACATTGCTCGAAATAATTAAAATTTTAAGGGATTTCTTCAAGAATTGAAACATAAATTGATTGAAAAATATTAACATTCGATAAAATAATGGTTAGCCCTATATCTTTGACTATTACGTAGTTAATGAACACTTAACTTTTGTCAACATGATGGTGTTTACTGTATGTAGAATAACGCAATAATGTCATATATTAGGTATACTTAGCTTTGAAATATTTCATGCTAAATAAGATAATTACACATACGGTATAATATGAGGAGACAGGAAAACTATGATATCTCCTATACGTTACATGGCTCGTCTGACCGTATATAAATTATAGTTCAAGGAAATAATGCATTTTTAATCAAGAGCAATATTGAGGCGATAATTTTCTTTAGAAAAATCACCAATAACTTCTTACGTTGGTTGATAGATACTTTCAAGGAAAAATTGGCATCTTAGCACACAAATGGAAACCATTCCCGTTTCACGTCGTTCCTCTAGGGACATCGATCGAGTCTTTCTATTCACTGCCCTTTGGCAACTTATCCTCCCTGACCCATCAATCACGAAGGAAACTACGAGAAAAACCAGGTAACGGTTTCACAAAAAGAAACACATTCAATCCTAGGGATAAGGTACAGCTAACAGAAAACAAAATACAAAATCAACAATTCTAAAATATACCAATTAAAATGTGATTCCACGAATCGTAGATGCATATCTTTGAAGATTAAAAATCAGGTGAGGCTTTGACAAAGAACATTCAGTTTTTCAGGGTTTAGGCACAATTAACGGAAACAAAATGCAAAATATGAAATTCGTAAATATTCCAATTAAAATACAACAACGCGAATTATGGATGCATCTAAATATATTATTCCTTTCTGGGAGCGAGAGATCTCTTACCAACCTGAAGAACCTTTAAACATTCCCGTCAAATACTTTCTGTTCCGACAAATACCTACGGCTATACTGTCGCCAGCTAATATATCAGGCCAGCCTTAAAGAGAAGAAGCTTTTGGCACCCTCCTCCCATAATATGTTACCGCTCATTTGAGAACGCGACGAAAAATCCCACTATTTTGGCTTCAGGGGCGAGAATCGAAATTTTGGGGGAAAACGTGGGCTTATCCAATAATTCCCACCTTTCTCCTTGTTGCTGATTTAGATATCCTTGGATAATCAACCTAAATACCAGAACCACTAGCTGACAACAGGGAAGGAGGAATTAAAAATCGTCCACACCCCAGTGCTGAAGGAATAATCATATATAAAGGCGTTCCCTTGCTTCTTTTAACCGGCTGAAACCCAATTTTCGAGGACGAATAGCACAAAATTGTGAATTTTGAGTGACTCTACCCAATTCCCTCTGCGTTACCTACCGCAATGATTTTCCCTCTCTGTTCCTGAATCATAATGAGCAGATGTAAAAATAAATTGAAACCGAATACATTTCGATGAGGAAGTTAATCAAGGTCAAAGGACAAAGCAACTGAACAGTCACTTTTGAAATATGTAATTTGATAAAATAGAAGAAAAAGCCCGATTAAAACGGTCAATCTTTCTCACTTATTTATTTTTCAATTTTTTTGTAAAAGATCAGGATTTCAATCACAATAAAGCGTTTAAGCATGGTCATTAGGTGGCTTAAATGCGTCATAAACTTATCGATATAAAATCTTCCAACGAATTACCTTATGACACCAGAATGATAATATACATAATATTGATTTACTGAGTCGATATTGTGAACTATTTTTCATGAATCTAAATATGAAAACTATTTTTAACTTAGGCGTATTAAAATTACAATGAGCGACCTTATGCAAAAAAAAAAATGTTCCAAGAACTACGTATATACTGCAGACCTGTCTTTTTTATAAGGTTGAAATTATTTCACTAAAGATAGAGAGAGCAGATGTATCTTTTGTTTGCATCTGTCTCAATATAACTTATAGCTGTAGCAATAAGACAGTGAGTATGAATGATGCTGAATGGTTAAACTCATCTTACCCACAACTAATATCAATAGTAACATTCAAAGGGACATTGTGCTGACCATATGTAGACTTATAGCACAGATAACAATCGAGTATGTCAGCGGGGAAAGTAAGGGCAAACAACCTCACACCTCATCTAGCGTAGTATACCTCATTATCTCTCTAAAGCTCATGGTAAATAATAGCGAATATTCACAGGATTAAACCAGCATTCGGGCTGATGATTATACGGACAATCTTAACAGAAAATCATCCCATTATTATTTCCGGAAGAATTTTTAATTCTACTAATTAGCAACGACCAAAGTATAAAAGAAAGACTCCAAAAATTTAATCTATTTAATTAGCAACGAAATTACGTCGAATAACTCGTAATTTAAGAAAAGACCCATTCCTAAAATTAATACGAAACGACAAGACCTGTATTTTATAAACCAAATTTCATTTGCGTCAAGGTAGCTCTCGTGATTTTATATAAGCCAAGAGCATCTAAAAATACGGAAAGCGAAAAAATCTAAAATAACTCCGTCCCCTTTCTTTGCTTGTTTCGTCAACAAGGATAGCGACCGTGAAGCGATGGGACCTCTTTGGCCGATTATTCACCCACTGCGATTATTTCCGTTGGCAAACGGAAAACTTCATCTGCGGCGCAAACCCTTTTCGCTTTCCCAAAAGCACCGGAGAAAAGAAAAGAGCGGACGTCTTTAAGTCTTTGAAGAATTGCGAGGACAGCAACGAAGCACAGCAACAGCACGCTTCGGATTAAGAACGGAACTTTAACAACTTCCCACGCGGAAGTGAGAGGCAATCTGGAAGCGACCAAGTCCTTCGCTATCTACTCTTTGCCATTTCGAGACAAGCACATTTCCGGATGAATAAGACGACGGAAATGCAAAAAAAGACCGGCACAGAGAGACGAATCTTCGCAAGAAGCTGTACAGTTGGATAAATATTCGGAGAGAGCGACTCGAGAATTATTTCAGTCTCGTTTATTGTACAGTGGCGGAAAAAATTATCGCAACACTTTGCGCGCGCACCAGTGGCTTTCACAGAAACTATTTGGAATTCTGCTTTCTGTGACTGACTGGCAACACCGAGGAAAGCCTCGAAAAGCGGTAATATTTGAGTCGGAGCCTAGAACTTACACAAATTTCCTCTCTTTCGAACTCTTCTTAGAGCCTTCGCGCGAACTCTCCCCGAGTTCGTCGTGTTTATTTCGGCGTTTCTCTTTCACAGATAGTTATCGTATTTATAGAACGATAAGTTGAATATATATTTACTCCAATTTAAATCTTAAATGCAATAAAATACATAGACAATAATTGAAACTTAATTATTAATAATGTGAAGAATGCTATTCAGTTTTAATAATGCGTAGCAATAAGGAATAAGTGGGATTGGAGTAGGAATACGCGATGTGGTGATTCTCACCTTTAGAGAACGAGAATCTTGGAGTCTAGAGGAAAATGATGTTCTGCGAGATTATAGCGAGAACAGATGGCCTATAATGGTCTCTTTTCCTGGATAATTTGTGCGCTAATAAGGCGTTATTTTGTTAGTTTGGTTTCTCACTCCAACATACGTCTTACGGCTGCCTGCTGGATATTGATGTAAATGTAATTCTTCAAACGTCCAGTTCAAACATAGGATATTCATTATTTGTGATAAACATTCCGAGGAGGATTTTTGAATACAAGTCTTATGTTTTCAATTCAGCAATTAGAATTCGAGAAGTCGTTAGAGCGATTACTGAGTTGCTAACTATGACACAATGTAAAATTTGTATTTTGTCTACGGAACATAATTTTTCCCCAACTTAATCATGCAGACGAAGGAAATTCGTAATATAAATTTATATACACCATTTGTCACCTAGAATACATGAAATCATTGTCCGTCCGGAGTTAAAAGGAAAAATACCAATTCCAAAGTTAAAACAAACATGATTTCATAAAAACCGAACAATTTCTGCGCATATATCGGACTTGTCTTACATTTTGTAACAGGGAGTTCGGTGACCTTGGTCATTAGTCAATTGTGTTGCCTTCGCGCGGAGAAATTCACGTAGAAATGCATTAAGGCTTTGATAATTCGCGAGGAGAGTCTTTAACCACAAGTTGATCCCTTCAAAGTATTGCAGGCTCCAATACAAAACAAACGTTGAAATGCATTACCTCGCGCGGAAAAGCTTTAACCATATGTCGAGCACTTTCAAAGCAAGTATTGCAGGTGCAAGGTATATTTTTCCTTTTCAAGCCTATATCAGCTAGACTCAGGACCCTCATTTTACAGTCGCCCAGTAGAAACAATCCTCTGGCTAATTCAAAGCTCCTTCCTCACCATGGTGCTAATGAAATTAGATGTTATTGCACTTGTAAAAATATTCCCAAATAATATTATTATATTAGCGTATTTTAGTAAACAAAGACTTCCTAATAAACAACCCAAGTTTTTAGTACTGATACGTATTTTATGAACGTCTGTCTTTATAAAGTTAATTTAAAAGTTATGCTGCCATAATAAAATTATTAATAAGCTGCTAAAATGGACTTCTCAGTTTGTTGGGAAGTGTCATAAATATAACTAGTTGCTAATTAAGAGGTGATTTTGCAGCTGCCTGACACATGTTATTGGCAAAGGGAGGGCACGAGCTTGAATTCCGCTTAAGTTAAATGAGTTTTTTATCTTAAACTTCTCTTGTTCGGGAAATGAACGAATGTAAGATATGATTTCCACATATATTTATACGCCCCTGTAATGAATATACATATTTGCCAGAGAGATGCAATTCATTATGGAAAAATAACCATTGGACATGAAAGATGCGGAACCGATTCATCACCAATTGTCGGTCAAGAAAATGTTTCGTGTGTCAGTGAAAATTCCTCTTCTACCAAGGATTCGAGGTCGTTCGCTGAAAGACAATTCTTTTACTCATTTTCCACAATTAGAGGTATTTGACAGGGCCTCCTGATTTCCCGAAGCACGATGAACCTTCGGCTTTCAGTGCAGAGGATTTTCGAAAGCCTATGCGTCACTCGCAACAACAAACCGGTCGTAAGGCAAGGAGCTCAGGCTTACTTACTCAGACTTATTGGCGACTATTTCTTCATTTAGGTCTTCACGTTGATAGACGGACAACTAGCAGACCGCGCAAGCGAATCTTTTTCATTTTTACGCTTAAAAAAAAGCCTTGAGAACTATTGACATTCTTATGCATATTATTATTCATTGTTCGTCTACAACCAGGACAATTTGCTGGTTCACAGTTTCCAATTTTCTCGGCGGTAGTTCCAAACCAATTATATAGATTTAGATTGAGATATATACCCCGCGAGCTGCCAGATGGGTATGGCAGGGGTTGTAATAACACCATCATCAACTAATCTACTCTATCAGCCTCTCTAATTGTCCGGGGAAAAAAGCGACCAAAAGTAATGTTTTGTGATTACTTCCCTGTAACGTTTTGTCGATGCTTCTCGGAGATCGCGATTAGGTCTTTAGTTGCACTAAAATTTCATTAACTTCGTCTTTAGGTTCTGAACCGATAAAGCTTTCGATGAGCTTCCGTCGGTCTCACCTGAAGCGAATTCCAATAAAGAAGTGGTTAACTCTGTGTCTCGGAGGCTGAATCATATGGAGGAGAATGAAGGAGAATGGATATATTATTAATCATCCTATGTTTTTATTAATTCCATTGTAGTTCTCGATTATTAATCATAGTGTATAAGTGCACACTGTTACCGAGTCTGAGAGAAATACCAATACATATAAATATTTTCCACTTGCTCTAAATTATGTTAAATAGTCTCCTTCTATTAAAAACATGAAAATTGAGTAACATTACGGGGATGGAAGTCTATGGCGGAGCTGACATTTTTTCATAATCAGCTATGAGTAAGAATCTACGGATTCTATCGAATGTGGACATGAATATACAGATGATAATTAATGATTGCTTTGTCGCAGGGGCGCAGCCAGGATTTGTGTATGAGGGAGAGGGTTATAGACAGTAGAAAGAGTGAAAACATTTCTACATTTCAGGGCCGGTATATTCATGCACGCTACATGATAGAAGATATGTTAAATTCTTAAAAAACCTAAAATGCGTAGAAAACTAGGATATATTCACGGTTATGTGGCAAAATTAAAACCTTTTTGAGATTTTAGTTTGTAAAATGAATAATTGAATAATAATGGTGAATAATTATCCTCAATGATATTTGGATTTCCAGTTTTGATAGGGCCAATTTCTCTTACATTATCATTATTTCTCAAGGTGTAAGGTTTTTATCATTGTAAATATTAATTTCGGGTGCCTTTGAGTGTTTTTTTTTAAATCAAAGGAAGGTTAATTAAAAATTCCTTTAACAGTTATTGAATGTGAGAAGAAATAAATTAGTAGTAGTGATTTAGGAGATGATATTGAAACGTAAGTATTTTGGAGGTAGCACTACAATTTGGACAACCCAGTTACTTTGATGGAAACCGAAGACCAATCGTAGCGGAGACGGATGAATTTTTCCTCTTAAATTATATGTTGTTTTATAAATACGATATATTCTGATTATTAAGTTAAAATGTCGACAGCACAGAAACACCATAAAAATATGTCTATGTAAGACCCCTTCAATCCGCCTTTCGGCGTGTGGCAGGGGAAACAGGCATCTTAACTCTATTTTCCTAATCAATTTCTTTTGCGTATCATGCGCGGAAAAAATGAATTCTTGATACGATTCGTTCTAGCATTTATTTCTCTAATCTTCCTCGCAGTATCAGAGCGGCCCACATCAACAGGAAGGTCGCATTATACCGATTGCATCATTTGAGAACCTAATTTTTCTGAATTTACTTAGTAAATTTATCCTTTGAATTAGTCTTCTATCTCTTAATGATTACCATCCCGCGTACTGCAACATCTGAGTAACACTCACCGTTTTATCATGGCAATTCTGTACAAATCGTATCGTGTACAACCAATCAAGCAAATGCCGTACACTAACTGTAATACAAAAGTTATAATCAGTGTAATCGCGAAACAGTATTTTCTCGTTTGGCTAGGTTGAATAAGAGGAATATGAGTTTTTTTCTTTGAAACACGATGAGCATCCCCTCAACGATCTACTAGTTAATCTTTGCATTCTATTCACTTTTCCTATCGCATCTCCAATATGTTCTTTCAAAGATAAACTACAGCTAAACGTGACACTTAGATATTTTGTGTGGCACACTAACACTAAGGGTTGTCGCGAAATTTGTTGCTGCGTGGAAATAACGTTTTTGGATGATATCTAACATCCTTACGCTTTATATACATCAATCACAAAAAACTCTAGGTGCGTCTTACAAGATTTATCTTTATGGAATCCGTGTTGGATCCGAATGATTCCTATCTTTATGGTAAGAAACTGAATAATAGAGCTTGCTATAATATTCTCCATTATTTTGCAGAAATTCGAAGTTAACGAAAATTACCCATAATAATCTGATCATTCTTAGGCCCCGGAGTGACGTTTAATTTCTTCCACGACATTGGGACAGTACCCTCATTAATTGATTTCTGATAGAATTTCCTATCGGTGGGATCCATTGTGCGAAATGACCTAAGCTGTCGAAGCACTTTTAACAATACTACTACTACTACAATTTATTATCAATCTGTTGCAGTGAATTTCCACTAACATCAACTTATATCTCTATGGAAATCATCTCCGAATCAATGCGCGAAGTAAAATCGTTAACTCGACCATCATCTTATTAGAAACATTTCTGGAAGTACGGATTAAGTAAGTTAGCTATTTCTGCCGATTTATTTAAGGCAATTCCCTCTTCGCTGATAAAGCTAGACATAGAAAACTGACCACCATGAGTCTCTCACACTCATGACCAAAATTCTTTCTAATCGCCAACTAGTGATTTTAACAGGGTTCGAGATCTATATTCCTGGTATTCTTTTCGTGATCCTTCCTCAAATAGCTTTTGCACTTCTCTATAGTTTTGATCACCAAGCTCATGGATCTCACCGCACGGTTTAAGTTTTCTCAATCGCGAGTGAATGACTCCTATGCAACGATTCAAACTTCTTCCTCGTCTCACCTACTGTTTAGACGGAACATATTAAACTAAATATACTTTGATTATCCGTAGAAACTCTACCAAACTATCGTTTACTGTATTTTCACCCGAAAAGCGTAAAAAATTATCCAAGCCTTCGTTCAAATAAAACCTTAAACTCAGAAATAATTGCTTTGCGAATTACATACACTTGCCTCACCGGCTTAAGAGATCTAAACGCTACTACTTTCATGCCTGCCATTATGACATCATGGTCTGACTGTACCGTCAACTACAGCGAGGCTAGTTATTATTTGTGGTTGGGAAGTGGCTAGTAAATCTAAATTGATACCTTGCCTCGCACGATTCGTTCGAGTTTTAGTCATATTTACCTTATCTAAAGCATGCAACGAAAAAGTAAGATGTATTTCGTGAATTTTTTTCCCACTGCTAGTGCTGGAGAATTTTAGATTATCCCAATGAATAATTGTTAGGTAAAAATCTCTTCCTACGGCGATGATTGGATCTTTTATTTTCTCGAAATTTTTATGTAAGGCCTCGGATAAATCAACAATACAACCTATTTTTTCATCGGGAGGACTACACAAAGAACAAACATTAATCTTACTTCCGTTTTGTCTTTGAATCGAGCACCAAATGATTTCGCTCCTGCTATTTTCTACTAATTCATCGCGCTTACTAATTAAATGAGTCCATACTGCTATAAAACCTCTACCGCGAGAATTACATAGTCATATTTTCAGTATATCACATAATTGGGGGAAATATCTCACTTTGAGTAATATCCTCGCGTAACCAAATCTTTCTAGAATGATTTCCGCGCAAGTTCTCATCGTAATGTTTAAGATTTCCACCTGTTTATTACGTAAGCTCTTGCAATTTACTATTATTATTTTTAGATCTCTCAGTTCGCACATTAAAACATGGTTTTCTTTTTCGAATAACCTTTATCTTTTTTTTAAGTGAATTTTTCTTTTTCACCATTGCAATTTTTCTATGTTTTGGGGCTAAGCTCATGCCCACCCTTTTGCTTATTTAAGTGGGCGTTAGTAACTATTTCTACTGCTAAATTAAAGAATAACTTTGTCTGCGTATATTCGCTCTATTCTCTATTCTATTCGCATCTAAACCGCAAAACAACGTAGCAAACGACATTTAAACTATGGTCTTCATGGAGGGAGAGGGGTTGGGAGTGTTTCGGAAGAGTCCGTAAAGTGCACACAAATTTTAGTAAAATCAGCGAACAATAGCTGAGTATGGTGTCTAATATATGGATCTAAGTAACCTTGAGAAGTATTTTAACATACGGAAATCAAGATGATCAAATTGGAAGCGGAAAATTTTATTCATCGCTACGGAGAAAGTAGAGAAGTGAATACCGGCCTCTTGGAAACTTAATACAAGTTTAGATTATGCTGCCACAAGTATTTTCGTAAGTGTGGCCCGTTCTACAGTGTAAAATCTGTGGGGCACCTGTAATTCGTCGAAAGTGTGTGATTATGTTTACACTACGAGGCGAGTACGGAACATCTAATGATTGATTATCGGACATTCGAATCATCATTTTTTATTTGCATTAAAGATTCCAATTGTTGGTATAATTTCGATTGCATTCTAGCTCATTAACCAATATATTACAGCTCTGGATAAATTAAATTGAAATTAACTGTTGTAGAGTAATACACTCACTGAAGAGGAAAATCGTATTAGTGGTGTGATGAATGACTGTAACATCAATAGAGATGTGGTACCGTTGCAATTTATTATATTTTTTCAGTCAGTATGGTTAAAGTGCATTGATGTCTCATGAGAAAAACCATTTGTTATTACACAAATATTACTCCCTATTACATATAGCCTGATAGAGCTGAAAGTTGTTTATTACCGATTCCACTATTTAAAAGTTAATAATAGTGATGACAATTCCTGTCAAAACGTTAATTGCTAAAAAGCTCTTGGAAAAGTTGAACTCCTTCAACACACGGATTAGATTGGATTCATCGAAGGGATATTTTTAATACCTTAAGCAGTGGAAAACTACACTGCTCGAGAGAAAATAGAAAGGTAAGAATAGGACGCATCTTAGTGGTTTCTAAATTCGAATTTTTAAGTGTTGAATTCTCTTTGCAAGAATTCAATTCTATCACAATTCTAGTATTTAGATCTTTAATTCTCGAAATAATACCTCAAAATGTTCATTTTAACGTCTGATATTTCGCTATCAAACAATCTTGTTTGTTACTATCTCCCAGTGTATTATATTGACATTCTACATAACTATTTTTATATCACAACTGACTTTGAATAATAAATGGCAAAAAATGAAGACAATGAGGCAAAGGCACTACTTGGAAATCTCGCGAAGGTGAGTCTTAAATTTCTGCATATAAAAACGAAACTAAAAGTCTATTTTCCATTCGTATGGACTTTGAATATTCCCGGTTTTACTGCCTCTATACAGAGTTGCCGAATTGTCGGAGTTAGAGTGATTTCAGTTAGTTTCCACGTAATCCGCGCTCTGACGCCAACTGGTGTTGCGATAATTGTTTCCCCCACTGTACTTCCGTGTTTTTATAGCTTATTTCAAAACAATACAATTTCATTTAAATAAAATATACTTACAAATTAATGGAGTATTCAGAAAACCCCCCAAAAGCCCTAGTTAACGTAGCTCGTACAGTATTATCCGGCTATCAATAAATAATTAACTAATAAACAACCAAACAAACAAAAAACAGCTTAAGGCTTTATGACGGGTGTAATTTATAACTCCTTTCTTTCCATGTAGTGTTTCAAGAATAAAAATATTACGAGATTTTAGCTAAAAATCAGGCAACTCCTATGGAACCTTAATGCTAAATTACCAAATTTAGATGGCTTGACGACTTTCTACATTCTTACATTTTATATTCTTTATTGTTGAAACTAAATTTTTAATGTATGCACTCATAAATGTATAAGTAAACAGGACTTTAAATAAATAAATAAATAAATTGGTATCCTCTATAAATGATCCACTCTAACATCCAAAATGTTATCCTTATCGATGGAATAATCATAAAAAAATCATTCTGAAGCAAATTTAAAGACGTCTTTTTGAAAAATGAAATTAAGCATTCCTGTTAAAATCAGAAAAGGTACCAAGGAAAGGTAGGAATCATAGGTAGCCCCGAGAAGAGTTGATTCGTGAAAATTTTTATGTGATTTACATATTCATTTAATCAAAATTCGTTTCAATCTAGACGAAAATTATTAAATAAGTAAGATGATATTTTATTAGGATTATTAAAAGTAAGGGGGTAGAAATGTTAATTCTAAAGAAATCATCGCTCGTCATATTGCCTCGTAGAACAGCAGGTGGGAATCTCGTGAATGACCTCTTGGAACCGAAACCTTGGATAAAAATAAATCCGTAATGAAATTAACTTTATTTTATGACCTGTCTTATTTTATAACTGTCTCCGAAGCTAATGCATATTTCCGCACGAATGGACGCTAAGAATGATAATTAACACCGACCACGTGCCTCCTAATCCGTCATAAATATTCATTTGCTAAATGTTTCGCGCAATCGCTAATCGTAATTACCCTGAGCGATGCCAAAGGCGTATACTTTACGATGTGGCAAATCATTAAGCATTCAATAAGCCATTTTGCATGCGCTCGATTCAGAATTGTTTCACGTTATCTCGAAACACCAGCTTAGAACATCCAAAGCCAATCCAGACAATAACAGGCAATAGGAACTGAAACAAAGATAATTTATCGAGAAGTACTTAAGTATGAAGAAAAGAATTGCTATCAGAAAGTAGATCCCCGCAAATCTCGCATTAGGTTTCTCATCTGAATGAGGCACTATCTTCCACTGATCGTACAAAACAGAGACTGAAGCGAGATCCACACAATGACTTCGTCGTGATAAGATGTCGTCACACTAAACAAAAGCCTGTAATTATTTATTCACACAGTACTGATACCACGTTGAATTTGCAATCACCAGTCAAAGCCTAAAGACAGTAAATAATGATAAGCAGTATATGACTTAAATCAGAGTAATTCGCATATCATAAATACCACTACCACATATCCTCTTTCGCAAATGAGTAAGAAAATAAAATATTAAGCAAGGTTTTTTCTTTTTCAGATTTATTATAATTCGACTGCTTCTTTATTAGATTATATTTATTAAAAACTATTTTTAGAGTAATTAAGTACGTACAGTAATGATATAAGTGTATCTATATCTAATCGTAATGGATAGAGGATTAAAAATGAATTATTACTAAATCGGCGTTTGTTTCATTATGTAAGAAAGTGAATAGATTAATGAAATGAAATCGCATAGAAATTGATGCCAAAGAACATAACATCATAGCATATTCCTGAAGAGAAAATCTTAATTATGCTAATTACACTTAATGTCAATAGCAAAAATGTTTATAGTTCTTCAAACTTGCGTTACAGTCTAAGAAGAATCCAGGGCGGTAATTCTTAGTAAGCCAAGCCATTCCAAGCTATTAATCCACTCTGTGAATTAATATAATTTACTTTAAATAATTTAATAATTTTACTTTTTTTACTTTAAAATTATTTTATAATCCATTTTTGATAAGATGTGTACATAGAATTGTGTTGTTTTGCAAAACTTATAATTGTTAATGACTAAGTATTCCTAAAGTTTTTAGAAGTAAGTTATATTTCTGTAATTCTTTAGTATTTTATAATATATCTATATTCTGGTTGTCTGTTTATTTGTGCACCTCCTGACGAGCCAATTATTGGCTCAGGAGGACCAGAACGGAAACCAATACCTTCAAGTGCAATTTTTTTGTTCAATTTTGTCTAATCTAACCTAATGGACTTTGTACTTGACTCTGTACATACATAGATAAATAAATAAATAATATACAATTTTACTGAAAGAAAAAAACAAGTCGATGTTCAGTTACTCTTAGCTCATTTACATAATGTCGTCCTTTGTAAATGAAGAAATTAATAAAAACATGTTTTATAATTATAAAATTATTATTATTAAGATTTATAAATAGAGACATGTTCCTCCTAGATCTAACATATATTTAACACTCTGCTGGTCAATGAATGCCAAGATGAACTATAACTGGAATTTCCGCCACTAGAGAAAAGAACATCGCTTCTGAAAGAAACACCCAATTTCAGCAACACTTTGGCCAACAAAATGCGTTTTCCATTCATTCCAAAGTCGAGCTAGGATTAGAAGCTTCATATTCATAAACGCGACCGCCCTTTCACCTGGCGGAACCGATTGCTCCAAGGACGCGCACCGTGACACAATACTCTCTTTGTCTGGATTACTCGCATTCCTAATTACGTGCGCAGGCGATACAGCCAATTAGCAAGGCTTTGAGGAGGAAAAAAGTCTCTTTAAAATTCCGCCTTTGAGAATCGAGAGATAATTCCTCTTTCTCACACGGCAACCTTCTGGTAATGGGACGGCAGGCGGATACTTAAAATTCTTAACCAAGCCGCTCGCATTTAGGCTCCTCCGACTCAACGTTGGGGTATGTTAGAGATGAGAGACACACTTGGAACTAAACCTAAGCAGGCTAAATGTGAGCTAGGAACCGAATGCCAAATTTCGAGAAACATTCTTAGACAAGGAGGACGCCCACGGATGTAACGGATACTTGTTACCAAACACCTTTGGAAGAGGACACTTTCTGGATTAGGTGTAAACAAACTCGACAAATTACCCGAGGGAAGTATCTTAAGCAGAATAAAAACAAAAGGTAAAAATTAACCTAAAAAATATATATCAGTAACTGTAAGATGAAATTTCCGTGAAATATTCTAATTCGAATATAATTCTAAAAATCAATAATAGTTCGTTATAGAACTTTAAACTCTTAAGAGAATTCAGATAGAGTTGAAGATAAAATACAGAAAATGAATATGATAAAAGTAAAAAGATTTTGAGTCTTACATAAGAGCGTTCAGCTCAAGTATTTAACAGGTATTGCGCTTTCCCAACATTATTTATGTATGACATTACAAGAAAACATATTTAACGATATTTCCGACCATTTTTTTGATTCTACTTCAATCAACATTTTCGAAAAATTATCATATTACTATACAATGAAATGCTAGAGAAAACTCAGTTTGTAACATACCTATAATATGGAAATCTGAAAAGGGATAGAGTCACTTAATAACCTAAGAATTTAGACTTTCACTGAAAATACGCTTGAAAGTATGATTTTGACCCACAGCAAAAAAAGAAAAGAAATGAGGCTTGATGGAACTATAATCATGAGTCTATTTATAAAATAAACGAAGCACCAAAAACCATGAAAGAATACATGCATATTTACATTTTTATACAATCATTATTATCCATTATTACACATTACGAGTATTATTACTTGATTACTTTTGGTGCTTCGTTCATTCTATATTTCAACCACCAGCGACCTTTAATTATTATATGAGTCTATTCCTTTTTTCTATATGGGACACTTAGAGTATATATGAAGTAAATTAATTGCAAGTCCATAGCGATTATCAAGTGTACAGAGGAAGAAAGATACCATAAAACTGGGTTATAGAGTTATCTTCCTTCCGTGGAGCTCTTCTGCAAGAATTTTGGATTTTAAATTAAAAAAACCGGTCCCATTTAGGAGATTAAGGAAATAGATACATAAAATATAAAAGGATAATAATTTTACGATAATATAAACTGAAATATAATTACGAATATCTGCGATATTACGCCTACTAAGCTAAATAAAAATAATAATGCTCGAAGCAGAACAGAAAAATGATTTTTTCGAATGGCTATAAACATTAGGAACATAAACTAAAATTGTATTCCATTGTCAGTAATGAAATATCGTTTGAGCATGCTATTTCTACTATGAATGCATATCGATAACTCCGATTTTATGTTCGCGTTAGGTTTTCAAAGGGAAACATTAAATAGAAGCGAGTGTTTTTCAGAGCGGAAAGAGCTTTTTCATTCATAGAGAGGAACTCCGAAAATTTGGACCAGAGCCAAGTTTCTTTAGGCGAAGTCTCGAACACAAAATAGGAGAGGCGAGAAACACAAGGGCCACTAACACAAAGGAATCCTGGACTTAATATGAACTACAGCTCACTTATAAATTCTCACACGAAAATATTTGAATAACCACCTTTTAGCGAGGCAATAAATTAACTAACTTCCATAAGAAAGGCAAGCAATTAATTGGAATTATTAAGATATCTTTTTTTCATAAAATAGATGCTCCAATGCCATATAAACATACACGTATAGGATTCAGGGAATATGGAGTTTAAATCAAGTTAACCCTTTCAGACCCTGCAATATATTGGACGTCATTTACAGTGCTGATTATACCTTATTCATATTAATTAAACATTTACTTTTATGGTTTTGCCTCTTTAATTTTAATATTATGTACATCCTGTACCGTAAGAGTGTCATAATTAGATTGTATTACTTATTGAATATCTAAAACATTGACTAAATTCAAAAATATAATTTTCTTCATAGAAAAAATTCAGGTTTAAAAGGATTCAAATAAAAATATTACAATTTTACTGATGAGTGAACATTCGGCGGCATATTTAATTTTCCTTACAAAGAATTTTATCGAGGTTATTAATGTTAACAGATAAAATGAAAAAATGCACTTCATTAATTTTAGAATTATCATTAGCAATGCACTCAGTTCATGTTAAGAATCATCATTCGTCACTATCAGTTGTTCGCAATTTATTTTGATTTTTTGCATTAAATTAATTTCATAATTATTTATCTTCGTAAAGAAAATCTAAATACTGGACAAAATATTAGTATTATACACACATAAAATGATTTCCAATACTTTTTAAATTTGTTTTAATCTATTCCTGTTCAACTAAAGTAAAATCTTTGAGGAGTTCCTTTCTTTAGGTTCGTCCTATCTTTGAATCAGTCGAATTCTAAAAAAATTTGAATTGAGAAGTACAAGAAGGTCTGAGGTTGATACATGTGTCCTATATATGGCGCCAAAGATTCTTCCTTGGCAAAATCTCATAAACTATGTCTCTTGCATACGACGATCAACTACAAAATTAAAACGGTATTTAAAAGATACACCTACAAACGCAGATGAACTAGAATACGTCGAAAGCAAGAGTAAACGAATACAAATGAAAACAAGGTACGGAAGGAATGGAAGATCTAAAACAAAGGCTTAAAAAGGTTGGGTTCCCGAGAATTGCTGTCGCGCGTGAAATTAAGCTTCCGAGGGTTAATTATAGCGGACGGGGGATGCGAGAGGGCGAAAAGGACCTTTCAATCGACGAGCCACTTGTCCTTCCAATCACCTTTACTCCTTTTAAGCTGTCCTTTAGTATATAGTTGCATAAATCGCTGATGAATAACTGTACTATTTTTCGATATTTAAAATTTGTGCCTGCACGGAGATTTGAAACAAAAGTTACGGGTTAATACAGCCTAAACTTGTCTCTAATCAAGGGACCAAGACTAGCTGTAACTAACAAGCTTATTTTTTTTTAATTACCTCTTTTTGATTTGAACTATATATGATACTAATCGCAATATAAGCTACAGAAAAACTCTCTACTAACAGATTTTATAGACTGCTTTACATTTATCTTACGAAAAATAAGTTATAATATTGATAGAATCGTATTAGAGATCGTGGTTGATCGAGATTCGAGATAAACCAAGGACGAAATTAAGGGAGAAAAAATGAAAAGTAACATTCTAGAAAAATTAATTTAAAAATTAAATGAAAGGCGAGAAGTTCCTCAGACATTACATATTTCTAAGATAATTATTGCGCCGGTGAACCTGAAAGTAATTTTAATAAAATAATTTTGTTTCAAGATACGATGAATTTATATAAGGTACTTAATTTATTTTTGTATTTTCTTCTTTGCCTTTTTTCAGCTTCTTGAACCGTTATTACTTATTTATAATCTAAATACTGGACGAGCTTTTACCAAGCGAAATTATGTTTATAATGTTTATATGTTCAGTATGTCTATTATGTTCATATAATTTAACATATAATTGTCAAAACTAGTTTAAGCTAGTTAAAACTTTATAACTCAATTCTAAATTAGTTATACGTTTTGTCAGAATTTTATGTTAATATGTTATAACTTGCTCTCTTCTGTACATTCTAATGACTTTCTTTTTTTTCTAGTCCTATATAGCGCTTTTATCTACTACCATATTTAAATTTAGTTTTCTATATGTAGGTTTCGCAGGTTTTTTTTTGAGGGTGTTTTCCTGCGGTGGAAATTTTTTCCTATGCTCTTAGCTTAGGTTTTTAATCCACATAGCAGTTTCCTTCTCTGTACTTTTGCAATCTATCTATTTCTTTCTGTTCTCACATGACAAAGGGTTAGGTGTAAGAAGAGACTTGATAGTCTCAATCTCGCCCTGAATAAAGTCCTTTATTATTATTATTAATTCTATTTTTAGATTCATAATGTCATTTTAACCAAGATTTATCCAAAGCTACTATTTCAACAACTTTTAGAATGCTGTCCAGATGCATCGTAAAACAATCCAACGCGAAAAATTAGTTACACTCAATATCTTTATTAAGTCCACTTTTATACAAAGTTTTGCCTTTTAATCATGAACAAAATATATCCGTACACCCACTTCTTAAATAGATCACATAATAACATATGATGGTCAATATATAATTAGTTTCGTTATTTTAACCTGAACATACACTTCTTATGCATATTTCATAATAAGATATGATGGTAATTAGAATAATTTTACCCTGATTTTTTCTATTGATGCATTAGACATTTTTACTCGGAAGTCCCGGAAGAGATAGCGTCCGGTTTTCGTAACTGGACATCCCGTCCAACAATCCCATCCTTCGCGTGGAGCCAATATATCGGCGGTGACGAAACATCCGGGGTTGAGCGGGGGCGGACGGATTTAGGGATCGAATCCCAGGCTACCATTTTAAAAGCTCTTCCGGAACCCCAGAGACAATGCATAGGCGTTAATAGCACTCGGCGGCGCCAGAAGATCCCTGGGCGATGAGGGACATATCCGCCGGGGACTCGCGGATGCCCACGCCAAAAACACCGATCGATCGGAAGACGAGAATAATATCGGAGGGTATTTCGGGTGACGGTCAACCGGAACGACTGTTAGGGCCGGGCGCGTGCGGCAATTGTCAATGTCGTGTTTAAGTCTATATCGGGAGAGAGAAAAGTGAGCCGCGGGTAAATATAGATCGTGATTGCAATGAGTCCCGATGCATTAGTAATCCGGAGGGAATCTCGGGATACTTTGACTCTTATTTCATCAATGATTTTAGCATCTTGATCTTTCCTGATGATATTTCTGTAGATCCAAGAAGATGTGGAAGACAGCGATGATGATGGAGATAGACAACTTACGTTTTGATAGTCAATTAATTGTAATGTTGATTAAAGTTCATAATATGCTAACATATTAAATTTTACTAATTTCATGAAAACATTGATAAGTATTTTATTAATAAATAAATATAATATTAGCTATTCTTTTATAACCTACAACAAAAAGTTCAGGAACTAATTCAAAACATTTGGAAACAAATATACTTTGTAAATAGACTTATTATTTTTCAAGATGAACTATCGTTAAAAAATATCAAAACCAGGATGGTAAAAATTTTCAGTATTAATTGATATTTAATATATTAAATTAGTCACCTAACGATCAATAAAGCGATTTCGACTGAAGATGCTACGAAAAACTGCGAAAAGGGCTACTACACCCAAGCACTGTAAAACATAAATACACAAAATGAGCCCGGAAGTGGGTCACGCCTTATGGACAAGACAAGTGCCACCATACTTTTAGCATAGATTTACTATGTAAGAGTTGATGTTATTCATCTTTAATTCCACAAAATATAGTCTGATAAGAAATTTAGGAACATCAGCGGAATTTACTTCTTGAAAGTGTATGCATAAAATTTTGATGTTAAAAATATAATTATAGTATTTGCATTTAAAAATACATTTTATTAATAAGAAAGTTGAAAAATAAAATTAAACTACGGCAATGAAATAATTAACTAATAAAGTTATTACTATTTCTGTAAAAAACAGAGATTCTAAAAAAAAACGATTCAAAGAAGAAAATTAAATGGGAAGCATCAAACTTAGATAATAGAATCGTAAAGCTTAATGGGATAGTTCCTGAATCACGCTTTGAAAACAAGAATAAAAAAAATGAAAGAAATACACCACAGGAAGTCATAAAACAAATTATTACAGGAGTGAAATCTTAGAAAAAATTATGTAACGCATGTACGAAAAATTTATTCAGTTTTTACTGAAAGTTTTCAGCTAAATGCTGTTCTGGAAAATTCTGGAAAACAAATTTAATTTACGATGGTTTAAACTATAATAAATCTAGAGACGAAATTATAAAGCAAGAAAGATAATTCGATTCTCTGAAGAATTTTAATCGAATCCTTGACTTTCTTAGTCGCTGACGACATTGCTAGTCCGGTAATGTTAAATTTAAATCGTGGCTTATGCATATCTATGCTTACTATTACTTGCGTTTTATTCCTGCTGAATCTAATGATTATGTAACATGTTATAAAAGCACAATAAATATACTTTCCTTGTTTCAATGTATTCTTAAGCGGTGAACTTAAATTTAAATTGGATGCAGTTTGAATTAAAAGAGTCATAGGTTTTTCTTACTAATTAAAGAATGATAACGTTTCGAAAGACAGAAACGAGGGCTGAATGCAAACTTCATCTGCAGCGAAAAATTTGAATAATTATTAATTATTATTAATAATTAATAATATTTAATTACAAGACATTCAAGGTGAAAGAAAACCTTTTAATCTACGACTCAAAATTTAAGGCGAATAAATCCAGTAATTTCGAAGCATATAAATCCCTTTAAAAAGATACATCCTTTTTATTGACCTGAATTCCTCCTCGTAAAAAATCCCGAAAAACAGAGAAAAGGATATTCTGAGTTCGGGATACACGCCGCAGGAACGCAAACAATTCTTAGAACCCGCAGGATCAACAAATCAACACAGGAGCGAACATTGTGAGCCAGTTCGACAAACCATTAACGTCCATTACGAGCACTCCAAGGAAAACACATAAAAGCGATACCTAACGCGAAATGGATGTCCGAAACCGCCAAATCGCTAAGAAGACAAAACACGATTAAAATTAATCGACCGCTTTGCTACGGAGCGTAAACAGTTTACGAGGCTGGGAAAAGATCTCAAGGCAACTAAACTTCCTTTCTTCGCGTCCATTTCATCCCAGCGCTGACTCGTCAATCACTCTCAGGAACTGTTTGAAAAGTAATCGGGCCCATAGACCGTTTGGTAACTCACTTCCTCTAGCATTAGCTACCAAGAGCTAGGATGGAATCTAGATATATACTTTACTCTGACTTGAGAATTAGATATATACCCCACGAGCCAGCAGTGGTGTATGGCAAATTGTGTGGGAACTCCGTAATTCCAACTTAATCTACCCAAATTAGTTTATCTAAGAGACTGCGGAAAGAAAAACCATAAGTAATTATCTCTTTATACGATTACTTCCTTACGTTTTGCGTAACGCTTTGTCGATACTTTTTGGAGATACCTTTTGTTCTTTACCGGAACTAAAATTTTATTTACTTCGTTTAAAGATTCTGAGAGCTTTCTGATAACCATGCGGGCAGCGCGTTCGGCTACGGTGAAAGCAGTCAGGGTTCGATTCCCGGTGGGAGCCCATGACCTAGTCTGTCGAAGCACCTTAAACAATACTATAAAAATTTCTTAACTTTTTTCGAAAAGCTTCCGGCGGTAATCAGATCTTCAAACCTGGAACGTATTCCACCGAGATAATTTATCATAACCAGCTACTGCCGTACCTAAAACTAGTAGATGGGAATGAGGTTTATTAAACAAGATGAGGAGTGAGGCAGTTTGCCATTGGTCCCCTCACCGATCCAGAATGCTATACAAGCAACAAGTAATTCACAATGCCTCTACGACTAACAATTTTCTGGGAATTCCATAAGGAAAGACATAAATAGTGTCATTATTCAGCATCAATACCTCAATATGTTTAATGTCATCGTAAATTAACAAGGTTGTGAAAAACGCAGATGAAATTTAGACCTGCCTCTATCATGTACTAAAAGACAAACGAAAAATATTCCATTCATGGGGACATAATAGCAGGAACTAACAGGAATTCCGTAAAACTCCTTTTATTTCCCTCTTCGACGTGCTCAAAACTTTTCAATCGCCGAGGAGACAATTTCCGACGGACGACCGCCGTTCTCGGAAGCACGTAGAAAGACCGCAAACTCCGTTACTATTTACGGTCGCAATGAGCAATCGATATTCTGCGAGAAGTGAGATTAACTCGACATATAGTCTTACGGCTCCGTCTTTTTTTTCCGCGGGGAAATGACAACATGCATTGCGGGGTAAACGGTTCTGACGTGTGAAGGAAGAGAAATTAGCCGGAAACCGCTTCCTGAATTGCACAGCGGCGCCGTTGCAAAGCGTCGATAACAGCTTTTGATTTAATGTCGAACCTTACCGAGATTGCAGAAAGAGTAAAGTCGTTGATAGATTGTTGCGATGGAGATGATAAAGAGACAAGATTCGGCATTTAATGATGGGAAGATTTCAACACAATACCCATTTACCTTATCTATGCATGCAACAGGGATTTCTTGCAACAAATATTTCTCGGAAATTGCATAAATATTAACCATCCGTATAAACTATAGGATGGGTATATGCTAACAATACGTTAATAGGCGTTAAATGTAACCAGTGTGAAGAGATTCCATTCGACACGTCAATGACAATGGAAATCAGATACATATTTAATAGTGGTAGTGATCTGAGAAATAAAAGAAGTACATTACGTGAGTAACCAGCAAGTATCAATTTACACAAAGGCGTTCCATAGCTGCAATTCATTACGTAAGACATTATTTATAGCAAGAGATAAAAGGGCTCTAAAATGTTTCTTTTTGGAGCGCTGTTAATTTTTCTAAATCATTGAAGGAGTACCTTATCTTCCCCTTAATATTGGCGATTGGTTAGTAAAATTAAACGCTGGAACTGAGGAGTTCATTTTCGGCTGACAAATAAATAATGTCAAAAATAATAATGCAATAATAATAATTTAATTTAAACATTTCATTTTAAGCATTAAAAACTTGAAGATGATTATATAAGCATTCGAAATTTTGAAGTCTCATTCTCTGAAGAGTGGTTTTAATTCTACCCCTACGATTTCGCTGAAGCTCTGCCTCCAAAAGAAATTCTTCGTTACTTTTATTAGTAGATTCTTTAATATGGAAAATACCAATTTGCCGTACTACTATGCTCTCCTCATGATTTCTGTCGAGTGGCGATGGATTTCCTACCTTGATCCTAGACTCCAACATTTCACGATTGTATAGAGCGATCTTGTTTCAGGAGAGCGCTGCACACGATAATTAAAAATATTAACTAAAACTTTCAAAAATAAATAACTACCGCTATGCGAGTGTATCTCTTATTTTAAGGAAATATTTTCAGCAAAATATAAAATTTTACCAATTGAAAAAAATCAAATATCATTCACAAAAGGGAAATTAGTAGGGCACTTATGTTGCAGCAGTAGTAGCTAACATTCAAATCTTTGATTGGCCATAATAAGTGAACTGTAGCTCTAGGTAATATATTATATTTTCCAAAAAATGATTTATTGAGCTGGTATGGAAAAATTAACTTAAATCTTTCCAAACAAAATCAAGATAATTCAAAAAGTTAAGCATCCATAAAGTTAGTCGTTAATGTGCAGTCATTATACAGCCAAGTAGTTTTAATTCTTACTCTTAATTTGACGAATATCAAATTCACGATCAGTAAATCTTATGAAAGGTTCTCGCGATCCACAAAGGAGTTATTTACCAATTTAGATAGCCTTATTTTGCTTCTCAGAGCTCCATTTTCCCACAACAAATGAAATGGCATGCGATAAAAGCAGCGTGGAAACGAGAGACCTTGGCCCTGAGTCTCTAAACCAGATAATTAAGTAAATATACTGCCACTTTCGACTCATCTGCCCGTGAAAACGTCACTTTTCCTCCACTTTTAATCCCTCACATAACGACTCGAGAGCTCTTCCGCCGAATTCCCCGAAAGATGTAAATCAACCAATTAAAAAAGATCTTCCGCGGTTGAAACCCGCTTTTTAATGGCGAAAAAGGCCACCTCGACCGCGTAATGCTACACTAGCCATTCGGCGAACTCGTTAAACATTTCTGAATCAACAATTAGAAGCATAACGAACTTGTGGGTACTACGGTCAAGGAGATCCTCCCTCGTTAAACGCTCGGGTAAACAATATTCCCGGATTAAAACGCTCTGGGTCGCATTTCTGAATTAACCACACGCTTAACTCTTAGCGATTAAAGACGCTCTGAAGAGAGGGGACGGCAGTTAAAAACCTATACGAGCGAAATTTACGGCTCGGCTCAGCTAGTAACTGCGTCGTATGAACTAGACGCAACTGCGTGAACAACAGCGGACCCTGGGATAACTTCCCCCGGGATCTCCATGCCCCGAAGACGGCAAAAAAACAAACAGCGGGCGAAGAAGAATTTACGGGCAGGAAGGAGCTGCTGCAGCTTTCAGCACGCAAAGGCGGATTAAGGGATGGCGCCCAGCGTACGGTCGGTTCGTATCAATCAGGGAATCCGCTGTCCCGCGAAGACAAGATGCGGTAAATAAGGAAGGAGCAGATGGAGAAGAGGTTACTATCAAACCTAAATCCCGGAAGCACGCGTCGCAACTTTCGGTTTGACATTCGCGCTCATGCCAACGGATGCAGACTCGAAAATAAGGTGAGGGAGCAGTGAACTTTCAGGTTAATTTCACCGTACTTCTCCAGCAATATGTCGCAGCGAGTTCCATCATTGATGTATGGAGGAAGCTTGTATTCTTATCGTAGGTTAAATTAGCGTTGATGGTTTACTTTGATGGTATGCCGTGACAGAATAAAAACAGATGGTAGAATCAACACTTTAAGTTATACAATAAGATATTAAATTCACACATTCACGACTCAAGTTTCAATGCATAGCATCATCCTCAGGAAATTCTCAAAAATTACTCAGTATATGTAGTCACAAATTAAGTTAATTTATTAAATAAGGGACAAGAATGTTTTTATAAATTATATATTAAATATAATTATTGGCGAGATATTTTATCAATCAAAGTGTTAATTCTACAATCTTATTTTATTCTATAAATATTATTTTTATAGAATAAAATTATTATTAATTATTCTAAGACTCACGTTAAGAAAACTCAAAGCCTTTTTCAACATTTCTAATTACCTTGTTTGATATGTAACTTTTATAATTAATTCAAGTTTCTCTTCTGTTATATTTTTGCTATAAATTGGCGACTCATCCGTATTTCGAAAATTGAAAAACTAAATAAATCATTACAACATTTTTGGAATAAATGGAATCGAAAATAATTTATAAGAATCGATTTTTTATTCCTATTAATATTTAACAGCCGTACGCACGCTGAGGCCAGGTGGGAATGTCCATTTTGATTCCAAGATAAGAGAAAGAGATATAGAGATTCCAATAAAATGCATGGCTGACAGTTACCAGGGGAAAAAGCAACGTGAAATTCAGACATGCTGCGAATAGCATAACGGAACCACGAATTTATTAAATTCAATGAAAGTAGTAATTTATAATCTAAAAATTATTTCCTCCATATTAGAGAAACAATAGTATCGCTTGAAAATGCACGAAAATCTGATATACGCCGTACTAAATAGATATGCGGATGTCTAATCAAAGAGCGACATCTTCGAGTTAATCTCTGCTTTTCGTCAATCCCACTCAACAGAGATAAACTATTGGTTACAAACCAAGACTTGCATCAAGGAAAAACGTACAATGCACTTAAGTACTTGGCAGTGTTCGTGAAATGGAAGAAGGGATTACAATGCACGTGGAGAAAATCGTTCGTAATTCCTTTCGAAACATAACGACCGAGAAGAGGAAGTAATGAGATAAATCCTCTTTACTATAAAAGATGTTCGCCTCAGTTCTTTAAAGAAACTCGAAACAAAGCTCATTGATATTCTCGAGGCGAGCTTCAGCAGTCGCTTCGCACCTCCGAACATTTCAGCAGGACAAGGAGTCGTGCGGAATATAAAAGAACTGATTTACGATGCTAGATCGAGATAACAAGTAATTCAAACTATAGTGAATTCTGCGAAGAGGATACTTTTGTCCAAGAAGGGACACTAAAGCCTTACTGACCCAAGCTAACGCATAGCTTTTAACCTTAATGTCGTCTATAAGCAAATAGATAAGGTGCATTAAAAATATTTCCTTTAACTGAAAACCGATAATGTTGAACGATAAATAGTTCAAATATTTATACATCGAGATAGATTCCACCAAAACGCAATTATGTTAAAAAATTAAAACTCGAGAGATTTTGTAAGATACCATTTTATTTAATACCTACATCAGTTAGCTGAAACGGCAAGAAGCTTTTTATATTATACACCAATAGTTACCATAATTAAAAAAAGAATATCATTAATATTTTTGTAGCAATCATGATTATATTATTTTAATTATTATATCATTGCATTACTGATATTTTTAGTTTATCAAAATTGCATATTGATGAATATTCAAGAAAAGCTAACAACGTTTTTTTTAATTGTCACCTAAATTCACCGTTCAATTTCAACGGCAATTTTTGTTAAATTTTTGCAATTGAACCTTTAAATGTTCCGCAAATTTTTCCCAAACGTATTTCTCGTTTACATAAATCGCTGCAATGTTTATTTAATTTACTTCGACTACAATTTTTGTTTTAATACAACCTCACCTCATATGCAGCAATGCACTTAAACTTAATAGAGATGAGGGAAAATTTATTCAAGGATTAACAGAGTAATTTTTTGAGGAAGGTTTTTGAATGAACCACTATTTTAGACTTATATTGAGTCACTTATAAGAGAAGGATACACACCTGAGCGCAGAAATGGAGAGACATACGTCGATAAATTCGATCGTGAAAAAACCTTCGGCATGAAGGTCGGTTATCAGTTTTTCACGGCAGATAAAACACGTGCCTAAACCCCAAAAATAAATCTCAGGCGTAATTCTTCAGTCTTTTGAGGTCCTGCGTTCTTCCGTAACGAAAGCTCTGCCAAAGGGAAATCCTCAACGAAGCTAGACCCGGTCGAGGCCGCAAAAAAATAGCCGATCGACCTTGCACCGCGTCTTCCGTTAACCAAACGAGAAACGAACCGCGAACCTGAACCGTGGCAGACGAGACGCCAGAATTGGAAGAACGGCTGCAGACAGAATCTGCTAAGAATGCAATTATTCGCCAATGGCACGCTCAATCTTCCCGTTTATTCCCGCCTGGCACGCGAGCCTCTGATGTAATTCCATCACTCCGAGAAATTGATCGTGATAGGCTCGGGAGGTACTTAAGGACTTGCACTCTTTGAGTAAGACATTTATCACTCGCGCGGGCTAAGGAATGCCACGTTAATCTGCATGTCCACCAAAATGTACAAAGAAAACAATGAAAAGAGAGCTAAATGCTGAGGAATATTTACATTCTGGTATTTCGTGTATTGTCTTGCTTCGAAAGGTTTACTTGATCGATTGTTTGGATGACAAAAATTTAATCTTTTAAATTTAATTGATAGAAAATTTTAATACCTACTGGAATATTTTCATCTTCAGATAATAAAATGATTTACATAAATACAAAATAACTAATAACTACTAACGGAAAATAAAATTCAAATTTTGAAGTTTTTAAAAAGTGGAAGAGTAAATATTTTGGAGATTGATAAATTATTATTTCAAATGCATATAATGAATAATAATTTATTATAATATTTATAAATAATTACTTTAATAAAATTTTATCAACAACACTGCAGAAAAAGTGAAATTTTTAATTTACTCTAATTTTTTCAAGGAATTCAAGCACGTAAAAACTTAAAATATTCTAAATGATAAAATTATATCTCTTCAAAATTATGCTTCTCTATAATAAACATTTTGAAGAAGTAATAAGGATTATATAACATGTTCATACTATTTATATCACGCGTTACTACAACCTAGATAACTTTTTATTAAATAATTTCTCCTTAAAACTTAATAATTGTCGTATTTGAATTCGTATAAGACGATGAAAAGATACATCTATCTTTTCTACGTGAAAAATTATTTACTTTTACAAACATATAAAATAAAACACTTCAAATTTCCACAGAATATTTAGCCTTAATCACATTTTCTCATTAAATTCCGACAAGAAGGTATTTAGCACGCATCCCTCCCTAATGCATAGTTATGAAACTAAAGAGACCCATATGCCAGAAGCTTAAGAGGTGATTAATGCTGCGTACACCGCTGAGGCCGCAAAGAAGATCTTTTTGTTCTTTAGAAGTTGTCTCTAATTCGAATTTCAACGGAGTAACCATGCTAGAGAATTCCTCAGCCAAGCGCACGCCGATCACTCCTGTTTCTCGCCTAACGACTTCACGTCGCCCGTGTTCAAACTCACTAACGTTACTTTACTTTGTGTGCGCTAACCCAGACACGCAATGCCACAGAGGAAAACAGCATTTCTGGTAAATGATCTCGAACGGAGCACGCACCTGCCACTTGTAATTGAGTCTTCATCTTTCTCCTTGACTAGACACATTTTATGCGGCAATATTAAGTAGCGAGGGTCATCTATATGCACGTCAATATGTATATACGTGAGTGAGTATGCACGGATCTGAGAATGCATGAATCTTCTAATGTATGCGAAGTTCTATAAAAGGAAGATAGCCTTTTCCTGCTGCACAATGGAATCCAGATGGTTTCAAGGAGATAGATTACGGGGCATATTTTCAAATGAAAACAATGTAGCTTACTCATAGATGTAAAGATAAAAAGAAATACTTAAAATAGAAAAATAATTAATTAAAGCATAAATTACATAGAAAGAATCTAAAGAGGCTAAAGTCAGTTTTACAGCTTGCCGATTTCTTTGAAAATCTCAAGTTGGAAATTGTGAATGTAAAGGAATATGTTGCTGCCAAAATGTTTTAACAACTTCTTAATATAAATACACCTTACAACTGTTACAAATTTGAATCCTTAGATAAGAAAATTCTGCATCCAATGACTCAGGAATATGAATCGGAGCTATATGATAAGATTAAACAATTTTGATACTGTCTTTACAAACATCTTCATTGGGTGAATTTAAACATTGCCTAGTATGAAATAAATAAAAACAAGAATAGAAACGCAAATAAAAATATATATAAAGAATATAAAAATATATATATATATAATATATAGAATAATGAATTTTAACTGGTAATGTGGAAATGGAGAGGAAATTTGGAAAGTAAGTATTGTGGAGTAAATAAAAAACTGATAATTTTGTTAACAGAAAAAAATATTTCCACTGCAGCAAACCGCCAGCAAAGAGAAGGGGAGCGTGAGAAGCTCGCGAAAGTTGTAGGAAAGAACGGAAGAAAGAAGGAGATAGATAACAACATAATGGATAAATTGCTTTCAGATACGATATAATACTTTATTTAGTGGAATTGCTTAATGTTTATCGTGGTGGTAAGTCTTCAGGAAAATTGATACGATTGTAGAACATTTAAACTCATAAAAGTGTTTGCAGGATTATGAATACGTGAATCTAAATCGAAGTTTCTTTATCTTATTATTTCTACCACTTGTGGAGTAAGTTTAAAATATTAAGAGTTATAATGAATTTGGTTTTAAAATTAAATTTAAGGCTGGATGCCCATTCTTTCACCAACCCCTTCTGGGAAAATTATACTTCCACCGGTATCGAACGCAGGACAGCCTTGGAAACATTTTGGTTGTTTTGAAGAGAGCTTCAACAACTTTTTCATTTCGCATATGGGCTCCTACAAATGGAATTCAACTAGAACCGCTTTCACCAACACATAACGCGCTACCCACTTGGCTATCCGGGAGCTCTATCCTTCCGATATATAAATAAACATAACGATAAATAATTGCGGGGAAGATAGAGACAACGATAGGCCAAGGGTAAGGCCACAATTTACCGAGCGAAAAGGCGTGATGTTGCGTGCACAAAGTTTTCGGTCGTCCGAAGTGACAGGCGCTTGGAAAGGAGACAAGATGGAGGAGACACTCCCCTCACCTCCCCCGCTTCGCGAGAACAGGTGAGGGGAGTGCATTAGGGATTCCTTCAGCCCTCGTGTGAGAAGACTATTTAAAGTGCACGCTAGCCCAGGGGTTCATTACACGTTGGAAGATCAAAAGGGTAAAAGAGAAGGGGTTCGCCGGGGAAGCGTCTTGAGTAGCTTTGAAAAAGTGGTCGGAATTCCCTTTTTTTCATTCCTCTCCGACTGTAACTACCCGAGTTGTCCGGGTGGCGTGAATTTAGGGGCGCACTGCTGCATGCCGTGCCGGAGAGCGGTTGACGACAAGAAAGTCCACGGGAGAGAAATAATGATTAATTCATTGCGATCATTATAGGTACTTAGTAAATTGGAATTCATAATCATCTTGTATATTTATATGAGCTCCATTTTCTTACTACCTCTAAGCGAATACTAGCCAAATAATTTATTGTATGCTAATTAATTCATAATTAAATAATGATATTGTACTTTACGTATCCTATACTGCATTTATTCCTATCTCTTGTTACTTTATAATACAAATTGCCGTAGATTTTTCTTTAAATTATGCAAAGGTGATGCTTTATTTTATATTGCAATATTGTGAACTTTTTCTTTCTTCGACTCTCTTCTTTCTTACATTTTTTCAATTATTCAAAATTCAAATATTGTTTAATAGCCCAAATCATTTGCGGGCATACCTTACTGATATCTCTTTAAGAACTGATACTACTTTATTTTTAATTCTATATTTGTATTGCTCTCTAATCTATATTATAGTTCACTTCTTAATTTTAAATAAAGATATGAATTATTACAAAAATTTTCTTCCTTCTCCTAGTTATCTATTTTTATGATTGTAGCCTATAAAATGTAAGTAGTACTTGTATAGTATACTTAGAAGACTTAAAAAGAAGACCTGGGGATCAGAAACTTGAGTTATGTTCTGTATAATCAGCTATAGACACGTTTACATTATACCATAAAGAATATGAAGACAATCTTTAATACAAATAATAATAATAATAACAATAATAATAAATCGTCTTTATTTGGGCGAGATTGAGACTTAAAATGAGTTATCCTATACCGACTCTTTATAACATTCAACTTGAAAACAACATCTCTATCTGCGAAACAACACACTAACCGGACCGGTATCATGATATTCTTACACCCAATTTACAACAAAGGGTGAAGGATAAAATATAAAATTAATCGATTAAAAATTCCAGTTAACAGAGGACATTTCAATCCAAAATGAAAGAGACCAAAATTATTTGGATAGTATTGGATAGGAAATATTTATCACTCAGAATACAATAAAGTCGAAAAAGAAAACGATCGATCTTTTCCTCATCAACGAAAACCAACAAGAAGATGGGTAGGAAATAATTCATCACCAATGAAAGAAGACAAGGAATCGATGGTAACCAAGAAGTAATTATGCGTAAAACACCTTTCTATACGTGATTCAAACTTTTCTCCATTCGAGATGCGTAAATTACGGTCACAAACTTTCGTAGAATACAACGCATATATATGCTGGCGGCATACTTTCCGATAGTGATTAAATAACTGTAGCTAGTTTTACGAGAGATTTACCCAGCGAGTATATTTCCCACAACAATATACATCGATGCATCACGGCTCATAAAAAGAGCCAAGTGCACAGTATCATCTGTCTCCCTCAATTACCTTGGTGGCGGCCTTGAGTGGGAGAAACCTCACAAAAATAGAACAATTTGAAGAGGAGATTTATACGCTGGAGCATTCGAAGCCAAGACAATTCGCTCGCTATTCCACGCAAGGGCCGTGGATAACACAGAAATCTCGGACCGGAAAGTTTTTTCTCGAACTTTTCGATCGTTTTGGGATGGAAATACGGCGAGGGCTGGAAAACATCTCGCAGCTGGCAATCTTTCTGCCATTCTTCGAGGGTGACTCAGGCGATTTCGAAATGTTTAAAGCCCTTAAAAATCCCTTTCGACTGGGATTAATCGCGTTGCTTTTCAAGGTGAACGCTGAATTAATTCGGAACAAATTGAAACAAGGGTAGAGTGGCTTGAAATTCATGGAAGTAATCATTATCTTTAGGCGTTGAGTGAAACAAAACTTGCCGCGCGAAGCCTCACACAAAACGCTCTTGAAAGGAATCTATTGAGAGAGAGTTTTTTCTCTTTTGTGGTAAAAGCCTGTCCACCTTGATGAAGGCACCATTAAAAATGACTTGGCCTGCGTTATGCTTACGAGACAAATTTGAGGGATGTTGCTAAATTTGAGCAAACATATAAAATTTGTTTGAAAATTGTTCATTATAATGTGATACAGCATATACAACTATGGTTTATTTTAGGTTATTTTGTAACAGTCGTAGAGTAAACAAATTGTTAAATTTCAAAGTAATGCGGGATATTGTTCCAGTCTTTCTGGAAGTGTGTCTTTCATTCTCTAATGCCACAAATATGGGATTTAAAAATCAAATTCCGGTTCAAATATTTCTCTATCCTTAGGTGATATTACTTTTGAAGGTAAACGTTTTTGAGGCATATATTTAATAGAGATACATCGTGAAGTCAGGTTTACGTGACAAAAGGCATAGAAAAAAGTAGCAGCTTGCCATTTTTTGTCCAATTCAGCCGGAAAAAAACTTACAGCGGGATGGTTTCTCAGAAAATAGAAAATTCTGTGCTAGTCTGTACCTGAAGTTCATATATAGCATAGAATTTGATTTTGAATGCAATTAAGTTTCTTTTGAATGATGACATGCCCACGCTCCCACGCTTCTTAGTCCTTCACGTTCATCTGGCTTTTCCCACAGCTTTCAGCTCGTAAAGTACAACGAAATACGACGTATCGATTCTTCAATTCAATTTCTTGCTTTGATCGAAGGACTTAATGGAAGGGCTAGGGAAAATAATCTCGGGCAAAAATCACTTGGACGTTCTAAGGAATAATTGCTATTAAATTCTCGCACGAAATAACACGAGCGAGATGTAATCACAGGAGAGCTCGGCTTCTAATTGATTCACCAGTACGTGATTCCGCAGTCCTACGATATCATCTATTGCCACAATCTGATCCAAGCCGTTCGGGAGTGCGAGAAAATCGCTCGAATAAACCATTTGTCGAAAGGGAAATCGTAAATGATTCCAAGGGTTTCATCATCTCGTTGTCCAATTACTGAAATGAGTCAATTATTTTCCAGAAATAGTCGTGATAAAATTAATAGTTTGACACCTTCGGAAAGGATATGATTTTTTTGAGAGTTCCACTGTGGCTGGATATTATGAAGATGTTGTTGAGTAATGAAACTTTTCTAATATTGGCAAAATTAATTCAAGCGCCGTGCAATCAATAAAATCAAGATTTGCTCGAGTTTTTAAATATAATAGGAATATATAATTAAAAGGAAAGTAATTCCAATTAATTAATTTTAACACTATAGGCTTGATAAAAATAATTAATAAGAATATAAAATAATAGAAAACTCCATTTTGCACGTATTAGAAAAGAAAAGAGTTACATTTTTGATTTCACCATAGAAATTAATTCATTTACCTATTTAATTGATTTTTTTTTTCCCACCTGAAGTCAAGGAAGCTTTAATAAATCCTTTTAATTAAAAAAAATACGGATGCTATGAATTATTTATTTTAGTTTTTATAAAACATAGCTTCACTCTCTTTAAGTAATCACTAGTGTATAAAAGGGTAGATTAAAATTATCAAGTTTAAAAAAATTAAAATGAGCAATTTATAGCAATTTTTATAAAACATAGCTTCACCCTCTTTAATTAAATACCTACTTTAAAAAAGAGTACAAGTCATAAATAATATTAATTTCCCGTATAATTGTACACAGAGACAATGGTGAACAATGAATTACAACTCGCTAATTGTTTTGCTCTAGTCGACATTTTAAAGCCCTATCCACATGCCTATTTAACACGGGTAGCATCATTCATCAAGGATAGCTCACTCGTAAACCTATCATCGGACGAAATTACTTCTCGAAAAACCGTGGGACGCGTCCAGCAAAGGTATGAATGCTCGCTCTTTGCCCGACGGATCTATAGAGCAAGCCGGACTTATATAATGCTCTCATTAGCGACGGAACGGAATCTCGAGAATGTTAATCCAAAATTAACTGCCCCTGGTTGAAAGACCATTCTGTTTTATATAAAAAAAATCCAAAGCTCGAAAATTTCGCGGACCGACTTTCTTTTTGCCCGCATTTTTGGCATGCTACCTCCAATGCTCTCTTCAAAGATGCTTGACCTGGCGAAGTCCCCAAAACATTCCTGAACCGAGAGAGAAACCAACTCCAGCGAACGGGTACGAAAGTGAACCAATGAAAGAGGCATTGTTGGGCGCATATGGGCAGCCACAAAGCGGTAGAGCAAGATCCTCTTTCAAATTAGCTCCCTTGTTTATTTTTGAGACCAGAGAATCCGAAGAATGCCAACATGCTTCAAGAGCCTCTTCTGTCTACTACGACGGGTTTGAATCATCGAAAATGTTATTTAATAATAATGTCTTCATTGGGTCAAATTGGGACTAAAAAGTCCCATCTTCCATTAGCTGATAATACAGATTCTGTAGAGCAAATGTTTCATTATCATTGTTTTCCCACAGAAAGAACACATGCCAGGCAATTTCCTAGTTTTCAAGTGATTATCTGTAATTCCACGTGACTGTTGACTGTTTATAACGAATTATTTTCAACAAATATCGATTCAGGACACACAACAAAAGGTCTATGGGCATATATATCGATCTGATATGAACAAGCTCGACTTTATGGAAGGGAGACATACTAAAGAAGTAAAACACTTAGTAAGTTTGAATATGCAACACAGAATACCAAGTTCCAAAGATACCCGTTGAAATTGCCAAATGTTTTACTCCTTTAGTAACCATGAACCAATAAGCCTACATATTCTTAGAAATTACTATGATGAGAGTAAAAATTATTACCTAAATTTGAAAATTTCTCACAAATTATTATTTTATATACGTGAGACTAACCTCTAGATACACATGAAAACGAAGGAATTTAATGAAGAACGGGTGGATATTACAACAATGAACCAATGATATTGAATTTAAAAATTTCAGTGCAATACTGATGTGAGATGTTTACAATTCACAACAAATCAGAACAAAGCAACGAACAATTTAAAGCATTTACTTAAGTGGCTTAAGTATTCGCCATTTCATCCAAACCTCCTGACCCGAATGTTTGATGAACGAAGGCGAGAAGCATCTTGGCGAATAAAAATACCCAAAAGCGAAACGAAAAAAACCTGGAACACGTCGTCTCGAAAACCCTCAACTTAGAAAAGGCGTGAAATCTCAAGATATAAATGAAGAGCTGGCCACTCACTTGGCCTGGTGAGATTCCTACGATTTTTCGAAGATAGAAGAATTTTGGGAGAGATTCGCAATCCTACAACAGACGTCATAAATTTACCAGAAAAATCTATAAAAAATTACTAAAAAAAAGAAGTGCCATCCACTTCGAGAGAGTAGGTGAGACTTATTGTTAGCTACTTCTCGGCTTGCCAAACAATGGCTGAATCGGAGAACGCGGGGTCCCGCAAGGCATCACACTAGGCCCCGATGAATATTCAATCCTTGTATGCGTGCATTCTGATTGAAAAGCCGCAGCGCGTTAAGGCGAACGAGATCAATAAACGTCATTCTTTCTATGCAGCCTCCGTGAGACGAAGGGAACAGGTGAGAAGATGGCGCCTAGGCGATAAATAGTCGGGTCGCGCGTGACAACATTTGACATTCGAAACACACTCGCGAAAGGAACGCGAACAGAAATGTCGGCTCGACACTTTCGCGTGTTTCCATCGGAGGGTGGTTTTCCTTTCTCTTTCTGCAATTGTGAGAGAAAGGGTAAAGTTTAAGCCCCGGGGTGTTTTGCTCCTTTGCATAGAAATCTCGTGTTTCGATAATCCGGTGTTCAGATGACGATCTCTGAAAATTTTCACAATCAGCAATCACCAGGTGCAGCTTCAAAATTCCAGTGATATTATTATAAATGAAACAAGTTTAAAAAATAATACTTTTGTCCGATACAAGCTATTGCATAGTTTTCTGTGAATCATCAGACGTCCTTACAACATGAAATATTGAGAAGAATTAATATAAGAAAGTTAAACTATAAACTATAATTAAAAACAAAACTATGTCGGGGTCAAATAGGAATAATTCATGGTGAATTCGAAGAAGATACCCTACTCGAATAACAAAAGTAGAAATGATAAAGGGTAGATCCTCTTTCTGAGTACTTAGCTAATATTAAAAAAATACGGCAAGGCCGACATAATTGGAGGAATCGAATATAAACCTGAATTATCAAAATTCATAATTCCATTTTAAATTTTCACAGTTTAAGAATAAATTCAAATTTATATTTAATAGAGCCCATAGCAAATTAATTAGAAACTTTCTCAACAACAACTATCGCCAAAAGAGCCTTCAAAATATAAATATTGATTTCTATCTTATTGAAACTTTTACGAAACAGTAAGTTCTTTTAAATTAAGTTGAACTGGTCTTTTAACCAGTCTGTTTAACAAACTGAAATATTTTAACAAAAACAATGGAATTTACATCACTTATCTACATGTTTTATCTACTTTCCAAATACTATACTTCCGATTCTGAACAAAACATCCCTGTTTAAACGTACCGCAGATCCAATCACCGTATTCCTCAATACTCGTGAGCACCGCCGATTCTTTGAGAGTCCGATGCAGACGGCCTGTCGTATATCACTCCCGCTGTTCGCCCGATTCGCGAAATCTCCGCAAGAGAGCGATGCGACGGTGAGTTGGGAACGTCATCGCAGACGGATGATGTAGACGACGCAACCGTTCATCAATCACCGACAATCTCACGCATATGACTGTACTCCGCCGCAGTGAGAAAGAGGGCGGGTTAAAACAGACGACAGACGAAAAAAAATACTCCAGCGAATCTTTCAGCAGAGGGTTTTTGTTCAACTCAGCGTCTCTAAAAAAACAGGCGGATAAAACATTCGAATAAAGACGTTCTGGGAGGGGACAAGATAGAGTGTGATAAAGGAGGTTGAAGAGAGGAAGAAAAAGAAAAATTGGCGGATTTAAAGGAAAGAGCGAGAGTTGTTTTTGAGAAAACCCTCGACTTTGAATAAAAATATAAACATCTTTCAGCGAGGAACGTGAGGCGACGTCCTGGATAGCGTGAGCATCTCTCGACGGCACGTATTCGTGAAAATTGTGGCGAAAATATCAAAGTCGCAGATGTTGGAACGAAGGAAGAGAAATTGCGGAGTTTTGGAAAACTATTCTCCTTCTATATATAGCTCTTATAGAAATATTTTTTCACCATAAAACTAGAAGCGTATAATTTCAATCGAATAGAACAAATATATTTAAAGCTTAGAGTAGATAAATAAAGAATATGAACAATGACATATATCCATCGAGGCAAAAAATTAATACTTTGAGAGTAAAGTAGCGAGTAGCGTAAAATCGCGCCTAAGATATCCTTCAAAATAATTAATTACTAATAATACAGCCTAAATTCGAAATTCAATTTACAACCGCAATTGTCCTAATTTTCGAATTATTCAAGGTGAATTAAATATACTAACCTTTTAAAAGCTATCAATTGCTATTAAAAAGTATGTTTAACTATACTTTTTTTAAAAATAAATTACTCTTTAATTATCAATCAATCTTTCAATAATTTGAGAGATGGGTTGTTTATTAATTAGTGGTATTTCTAAGATTAATTAATTGCTAATTTACTTACTGAAAGAGTGAAATATGTGATGTACATATTAGGAGTGAAAAATAAAATGGCATCTTCACAATATATAGACACTAATTAGAAAAAATAGAAAATTTTTCTATCTAGACTTTCTTAGAATATTTTTGTAATACGAAAGCCCAAATTTATAGAATTATTTACAATTTATAGAAGATTTAAAATATGACTTTTGTCGGAAAGAAAAACTATTTCTAGAAATACAAAAAATTGGCGATTTAGCAAACCATATTTCCTTTGGTAAATATTTAACGAAGGAGATCCTTCTTAATACCCCAGATCATTGCCAAGCGAGAAACTATCACCGCGTATCGACCATTGAAAAGCTGCTCTCAGAATAAACTATGTACTGCCTAATGTGTGTGTATCCGCCAAAAATTTAAAAATTGCAACGCTTTTCAGATGTAGCAGGTAAAATAATCGATGTGAAGTCAGAGATACCGAAGCGCAAAGAAAGCGTGGATAAAGAGGGAAAACAAAACGAATTACGAAAAAGGATTTGCGAAAAGGAAACACAAGAGATGTCGAAAACATGGCAGGTTTCCGCAGACACGTCATTTATGGACTTCCTTAATAATTCTCACAAGAACCAAGCGTTATTTTTAAACATAAAACAACACTCAAGCCTAAATAAAAAGCTGCTTCAGCCTACACTACGAGGATCTAACGAATAGTATCTATATTTAAAAGTATGTGTAATACAGTATTATCAGCAACTGTTAGAATATATGCATTTCGCAGATGATACCGTTGTTTCATTAAAACTGAGGAAAGTGACTAAGGGTAAAATTGAAGGAAAAAGACAGAAAGGCAAAACATAATAGATGTCATAAATTGGGGTAATTTCCCAATACACGAAAAAATGGCAAAAACGGAAAATAGTGATTAATAATATAATTTAATATTTGATTAATTAATAATTATTATATTAACTACCTAAAGACAGAAGACTTGTATGTGTACCGCTGCTTCTTCGAAATGTGTTAAATTATGATTAATGTTTTTGTAAGCTAATAATATTGTAGCGTGGTGATTATTAATTTTTCATTTAAATTTTCACATAAAAATTGGATTTTATTTAAATGATTAGTACTGATTCTTTTAAAAATTAAGATTCACGAGAATGATTTTATCCTAATAGAGCAACTGATCTCGTGACGCAGTACTTTCTGACTTTAATACCTAATTTTCCCCTTTAAATGATATTCTTTAACACGGCGGAAAATTTGCCCGCCTCTCACCTTTAAAGGAAGCTTATTTTTTTCTTAATTTAGTGGCGAAAAACAATGTTAGCCAACGTCTCTCAGCAGCTTTAAACAGAGCGAAACTAAAGAGGCACCTCTTTCGCTACGCTTTCAGCTTCAGAGACCAACACGCGAACACGGAACTGACAACGACAGTGATGTAAGCTTTATGAGAGGGATTCAGGCAATTTAACCTGAAACGGATAACCCGGAAACGAAGCTCTGTATGAGTTCAGAGTGACGTCAAAAATGTTGTCTGTCACGCAAAAGAAAATGAGAAGGGAGAGACTGAAAAATAAGAACCCATCAGAAGGAGAAAAATTACAAACGAGCGATTTCAGAGGAGAAGAAAAATTTAGGACTTGAAAAGACAACGACGGATGGGATAATGAGAGAAAGGCTTAGAAAATAAAAGAAGAATGGGAGGAAGGAATCGAAAACAATTTAAAGTGAGCCGAAAACAGGATGAGTTGGTAATCGAATAAAAATTTAGGAAAAACATTTAATGATTCAATGAGGAAAAACGAAATATGTTGACCGATTGGTAGAAATGGTCTTAGATTTTACATATATAATAATACAATATTTTTTGCAGTTAAACTAAAATATAATTTTAATGCGTATTATACTCATTTACTTCAAAGTTTGAATGTTTAAAAAGTTTAAATTTAGATTTTAGAAAATAAATACTTAAGTACAGCAATACGGACTAGCTTGGCGTAATCTTTCTGTTTCAGTGAATTCCTATCTCAGCCATTGCGATAATTAAGTAAGGAATATGATTTTGAAATCGGACTTAAGAAACAATCTCGAATACAATTATATTTATACACTTAAAAAAACTTTTTACTTAGACATTACGTTGTAACACCGAAACAAACACTTTACTGTTTCTTCAGAGCTTACTACCAGCAAATATCGTTGTAATAGCGATCTTTATTTTTGCGTTGTTATATATTCAAGTAGCACGTGTCTGCAAACAAAAGGAAGTGTAGCGCAGGGCGATACGGTTTGTTGAGAAATGTTACGATAAAAAAAGCAAGCGTTACAAAAACGCCCTAGGACACATGTTGGGAATCCTTGAAAGAAAGGAGATAGGAAGCTAGTCTGAGATTACTTGATAAATTTAGTGAATTACCCTTACTGCCGATCTAATAATGAGCGTAAATTAAGATAAATGTACGCTATAACAAGTCGATTTAAGAGCTCATTCTTTCTAGAAACGATACGCGATAATAACAAACTGAATAAGTAGTCCGAACGCCTGATATTTACACAACCTGCCACACTCCGAAAGGCGTATAAAGGTAGATGTAGAAATATTGTAAACATAATATAAAACGTACATATAATAATGGGAACAATATCGTAAGCTCGAAGTCTGGGCTTACTGGCCCACTTACATTCTTCCAATGATCCAAATATTTAGAAATGTTTGCAGTACTGATTAAAATAATTATGATCTATCAAATTTAATTTCCCATATCATTCAGGTCTCCTAGAACTAGATAGCATGAAAATACCAATAAAACGATTACGCGATAAAATTGACTATGGGAGGTCTCCTTGCTAACTGATTCCCTATTAGGAAATAATAAGATCACCATTATAGTCAACCTTCCTATAACAGAAAGAAGAGTAAGATTATATTCAATCCCAATTTTTGGAGAAACGAGAATTTTTTCAGCGTCTCGAAACATGTTCCCCCGAGCCGAAAGGAATCAAGGCCATCGAAAAGTACCGCTAATCGAGGAACAATGGACCCTTACACCCTTCCTCCGCACGAGAGACAGTCCGTGGCTATATTCAGAGAGGAGCGGAAAGGCATGGCGCTCCATCAGGGACTCACATTCGCAGAAGCAAAAAAAATCGACGCTCCATTTTCGTCGAAAGAGCCGTTAATACTTTCGTTTGCTTAGCGAAACACTTCCACGCCAAATATAGTAGACGAAATTTCGCGGAAATTCTAATTATAGCTCTGAGGAAGGGGGACTTCAGCGGCATGATATAGTGCGGACTATTTACCGCGTGGGACTGAGACGTACATGATGCTCTACCAAGGACGGCAAGAGCAGGGCAAAGTGTTTCCATCATCGACAAACAACGTCGTCATCGATTGCGAGAAATGGAAGAAAAAAATCTGAAATGCGACAGGCTAAATTTGCAAATTGGCAATCCCCCTTTTCAGAAAAGGGGCTGTTTTTCCAGGACCACCTCGTAAATATGAAAATAAACTTCCGAAGATATATTAATTACCACGTCCAATCCGTTGGAGAATGTTTGCAAGGGCGAAATTATTCAACCAATTTGGAGGCAAAGAGAGAGCTATCTGTAACTTCGTCCATACTCCAATAAAACATCAAATATTTAATAAATGCAACTGAGCGGTAATTGCCAATGTGAAATTGATTTCGCATTCGAAATGAGTTTTAAAAATCACCGAAACTGGGCAATAACTCCGAATCTGCGACTGAGATTGACTGCGAGACGATTTTAAAGTATCAAGCACTACTTCACCAGCAAATAGTACTATTTACTCTTAATTGTATATTCGACAGAAATATCAGTATCAAATATGTTTACATAGAAAAATAGATATAGGTCCTGTCCTCGAATTACGGTTGGAGATTTTACATTTTGACTCCAAACGTTCTTCAACGTTTTAGTTTTATTTTATAACTGACTTTTACGCGCAGACTCATTGAAGAATTTTATAATTATTTAATAAACTTTAGGTTAAAATATTTCGCGCCGTTAAATTTTCACATCTTCCAATAGAAATAAGCGGTGAAAGGGTTAAACTATTTATGTTGCAACTGTTAAAGACGCCCAATAATTAAAAACCATCCGAAATTTTCTGAATGTGGTAAATAAATATTTTCAACTTTTCCACGAAATGCTTATTAAACATCACGCAAATACTATTGTAATATATCTGATGATGTATAGCCTAAACGGGACGTTATGATAAACACTGCTGATTTAACTACCATTTTTTACTCCCTTTTAATACATTTGCCTTCAAAGTTGATTTTCCTCAGCACACACAAATTAATGCGGAAGATTCGGAACGGATTAAAAAGCGGGAAGATATATTCTTCCATTGAAGGTCAATGCTATCACATGTAACATTCTCAATCCATGGTAAGTAATCTACGATCGTAAATAATGGAATTTAATATCTAGAAAGACAACCTAAACATTTCCCGTGTCTCATCGCAATCGTAAATATAACAAAGAAGATAAGAGAAGATTGTTTTTGGAAGGACGTATCATCGATCCATGAAAACTGATTTACGGAAACAATATTAACGGGAAAAATCCCGATCGCCTTTCAACCCAGATCCATCTTATCTAATGAAGGACGCTCCGAATTGCATTAAATCAAAACCTAATTGAAACTGTGGAAACTAGGACGAAGGATTCGCGCGTCGAAGACAAAGTTAAAATTCAGGTCAGGAATTATCTATCTGGTACGTAATGATTTGCCACTACTTCTCCGGTATCTTTTTGGGTCGCGAAACGAAATTACTGAGGTGATTATCCAGATCAAAGATACTAAATGCGAAGTTAAGTGCTTAAGCCTTTAGTTATAATTTCGTTGCAAAAATAGGCAGACAGGTCTTCCGATTATGTAAAAATAGAAGAAGAGGGCATTAATTACTAATCTGAGTGACATTCGATAAAAACTGCAATAATTATAAGGTTGAGGGTGACCTTATTTCAAGGTTGGAGAAAGACGGAAATTCCATTCACCGACAAAGTTAACGCTTGATACCAAAATTGAATTCACTAATATTTAGTCAGAATAACATTAAAAGATTTTGATTTCGTTTTCCCAAAATCTTTCGAACTTAACTGAGAGATTCAATACTACGATAATGCTTACTCGAAAATTAATCGACGTAAAATATAATTTCTAAGGAAATTAAGCAGGAACCTCTTTTGTTTTTAGGGAAAGTAGGTATTTTATATTGAAGGATTTCATATTATTATAAACTATTTAATGTATTTCATACAGAAGTTTTCCTATTTTATTTAATAACTCCTATTTAATATTCTACCGTCATGAAATACCACAAAAAGATACTCGCCAGCCAATTGAATTTATTTATTATTTCGAAGTTGAAGAAGGCAGCAAAAATATAACTTTTGCATACTGGTAACTCCCAAAGGATCCTCTGCATATAATATCTAAAAGGAATGATTAGCAGTTCAAAATTTCCACAAATTTTTCTTTCGCATCTAGTTTCTACATTTCTCTGGATTCCCGAAAGACTTCAACGAAACAAAACCTAGAGACAAAATATTTATAAATCCGGACTAAAAATCTACCATAAAATGATTAAAACCAAGTTTGGCAGTAGAAAATATTTGCCTCAGAAATTTACCACAAATCATCATTGCATATATGATTACACAAAAAGAGTCTTACACCAGTAAAGTGAATAGAGAATTATGAACTCCCTTTGCGACGACTTAACCCGGATCGCTCTCACTACCAGTCCCCAATGATATCCAAACAAACCAAGCACGTTAACAATAGCTCTCTCAACCCCAGAAGAATCCCATTAGATGGTCTCTCTACCAGCAGACGCTCGCTAAATCAAGGATGTGGACTAATTGCATCCCTCCGTGAAATTAGCATACCCTCAGAAGGGAGCCGAAGGGAAAAACAAAGACGCGTTGAAAAATTGATAGAAAAAAGGATGGAGCGAGACGCTTTGTCCGCTGAAATGGAAGTCAGTAGGCTAAGCAGACGTCCCCGAACGGTAGCCATTTTTTCATCCTCGTGACTAATACCGCCGTCTCTGTGGGATGCCCGACATTCCCCCTTTTGTTCGAAAAAGGGAATGAACTAACAGCGCTGCAGACGGAAAGGGTGCGGAAAATGAAAGGGTTGGAGGCTGCGGAGGAGTGGGGGGAGACGAAAATGGGGGCGACGAGGAGGCATTGCCACTTGGCAATTTCAACCACTTTTAACCGATGCAATGGAAGAATTCCCAAGCTTACTCAACCGTTATGCGTACTACTGAATTTATCTTATGCAAAAACCAACGTTATATTTCCCAATCAGCTATATTATCAAAGCAACCGTTTCTATTATTTTTCACTTATTAAAACCCGAAGTTAATGATTTTCACCTTGGCTGCATTCTTTATATCCCCTAAGCTTTCCTAAGCCTCCCATTTGTCTTCGAGCACCAATTACTTCTCTGCCACAGCGCTAACCAGACTGGGTATAACTATTTTGTTTTTGAATGCTTCCGTTGCAGGAAACTTGGCCGCATAAGGATTTTCCGTGAAACTGAGTAGCTTCCTGTTTTTCTCTCTAATAAAAAAATATTGTCGTGGATTATCGAGTACCAATAAAACATTTGGGGACTGCAGATAAACATCTAATCCTAATCTTTACACTTAGATGCGTATTAGAGAAGAGGTACTGCACCGAAGGATTTCAATGGATACTGGATAACATAACTGGACTTATTCAACTGTCTTAATACCGTCAGTATTCATATAACGATGCTTTATTGACCTACCTAGGAGCCCGCTTATTTATACTACCATACGCTTATCTTTACTCTATAACGAAAATATGCGGTTTATTTATGAGCATAAGATAAATAGGAAAAATCCTTCCAATTACCCATAACATGGCGTTTAAAATTTGAGAATTCATACGAGCATTTCATACGAGTTTTATCGCTCTATAAAGTACAGACTTCGTCCAGAATAACTAAGTGGAAGCTGGATCTACTAAGACAAAAATGTTCAAAAAAGTTCTCCTTACTGTTACTGAATGAGGCATACCATCAATATGCTTTGCAGGAATAAATATTGATAAGATAGTCATGAACCAAATCTATTCCTCACACTAAGATTAAGAGAACATAACAAATGTTATTAAATGATCAATTGAGAATGATCACTGAAGAAATCGATGTATGATGGTAAATTTTAATGTAACTAAAAATTAGAATTTCTGACAATTTAAAAAATCTAATTTGGCTATTCTGAGCTCAATCCTACGCAGGCCGAATTTAGAATGTTCGTTTGGGCTATTTTACGGCGCATTAATTTGACAACTGTGACTAAGAATACAAGGAATGCGGAATAGAAGGAAGGCCAAGGCGAAATCGAGGGTGGAAAGAGAACACGAAGCGAAAAAAGAAATTCAAATAATAAAAAGGCACACGTGGAGCAGTTGGAGACCATTATTCCTCTATCCTTATGACGTTAAAAACTCAAGTAATTCAAAAACTCGCGGTTTAGCCTTATGATTCCGCAGCGATAGCAATCGATAAAAACAAAAGACTGCGGCTAGAGCGCACAATTGGGCTCGGCTAGTCCCGGGAGGTGCGGCGAAGGTGTGGCAGGTCTAGCGAATGCGATGGGCGTCTCCCTCGCAAAGGGTATTCCGGTATGAACATCCATCTCCCTCGGAAACGTAATTGACTTGAAACGATCCCGCGCTCGCTCCGATACGAAAAAAGTGGCCATAACACATCCCCTTCAGTATTCCCACCCCCCGAGCACTTTGAAAGTGAAAGCGCCTTTAGTTCACGCGCAAATTTATCGAGCCATGAGGTGAACTTGGACGGAGCAGGTAGGAGTGAATGTTTGATAGTATTGAGGGGCTTTTTACGATCCTTTCCCTGAAATTGCTTCTTAAGTAATCTCTATATAAGATCTGCGGGTTTACTCTCTCCTTAAAAGCTGAGCTATCAAAATCGGAAGGAAAGTTTGATGTACCCAAAATTTTCTACGGCTTGACGACCTATATTTAAAGGAAAATATGTGGGAGATAAATATCGACTGAGTACAGCTTTCATGATTACATTTCATAAACTATTCTGAACCTTTTACGGAGGCAATGTTTCTCTCATGTTTTCCTCGGTAAATTACTTCGGATCCAATTAATAATTCCATTCTGAGCGAAGGATTAATGTTTCAAAGAAAATTATAGCGTACATAATAGAAGTGGTAATAATATTGAAGGCTGAAGTCACAGTTTGTATGGGCAGTATTTCTATCTTGAATTTCCTCTTGAAGATATAATTTCGCATCAAATTAATAATTTAATTGCGAATGGAAGGTAAATGGTTCAACGCAAAGTTTTACACATATACCGGACGTAGAAAAAATCGTGATAGCGAGCGAGTATGCACTTGTCAATAAATATTTAGTAGACATCTATAAACTAACTACACAAATACATTTTCCATGCAATTTATCTATCTATTTAATTTTTAGAAAAACTTGAAATGATAAATATATATTATATTTCTTTATTCACTTAAGGTCTTTATTTATTAAGGCGAGATTGAGACTGAAAAGTCTCTTCTTCCATTTAACCTTTCGTCAATGATATTATATACATAAAATGTTTTGAGTAGGTGAATAGAAATAGAGAGGGAATCTTTAGGAGGAGTGGAAGTAAAAAAAACCTAAGGTGAAAAATAATAAGGAAAATAAATGATCCACAGCAGGAAAACACCCACAAAGAAGGGGACGTGAAAAAGCATATTGAGATGATAAAAGTATTTCTTTTACGTTTACATACGATAAATACATTTAGTAGTTAATTTAAAATAAATATTTGAGATTTTGAATTCGTATGGTGAAAAAATAGTGCTTAGATTTTAGACCTAACGTTTTGGCCACACAGTTATGTAAGATAATTGCCAATAAGAAATAATTGCTGCGGTAATTTTACACAAAAAATGTTCAATCTTCATCAATTCAGTCACCATCACTGCATTATACACTCAATGTATCAAAGTTTTTAAAAAAATACCTCAGAATTTGTTTGCTCCGCGAAAAAATAGGATATTATAATCCTTGTTTCTACTTCCAGTCAGTTCACACAGTTAATTCAATGTTTCGTTCCTCCGCATAATACCTTCAATGAAGCCCATTCGTCCCAGGCTAAATCTAGAATCCGCCATTAATCTGATGCTGCGTTATAAGCTTCAATGTTCGAACCATTAAAAGTTCAAAGGGTTGTTTTCATGACGTTCTTAGGGTCGTCACGACCTCCACGTTCCTCCGTGGCCTGACTTGCAAGATTTCCACGCGCATAGATTATCGAAATCCTTTAACTCTTTTTCTTATAACGGGTTTAAGATGGAACTCCACGACCGACTCTGAAGGCGAGGCACGTGGATTTTATTCGAAGAGCGCAAACACACGGCGCCGAGCGAATGATAAACCGACCCCGTGATAAGGACAAAGCGCGAGGTTTAACGGACCAATGGATTACAAGGCTTCCTTTTCGTCTCGATGCGACACTTTAATCTTCCCCTTTTCCTCCGTGGGATCACTCGGCAAGAATAGCAATGTCCGCGGAACGAGGTGGGTATTGGGCAACTCACGGATTTCGGGGAATGCAGCATTCGTTTGAAATCTCAGGGGGAAGGTTCCTCGGTTCTTACCTGAAAAAAATAAAGACAAGTAAAAATTAGACAGGCTGAAATAAGACTTTCTCCCTGGAAAAGGCGATTTTTTCCAGATCAAGTCGCTGAATATTCTATGCACGAGCGCACAAAGTTTCCAAGACTTCTTTCCGTGATTTCATAACTTTTAACCACGCCTAAAGCAGGAAACTCTTGCGCATTCGACATCAAAACACAATAAGAGATTTAATTTAAGAACAGATTTTTGATAGAAATTTTAAAACATGACTATTGCGAAAAAAAAATCATCCAGCAACGATTTTCACTGAAACCACACACAATATCTACCGGTAAATTAACACCAGGAGATTTGCCAAGGAAAAACGGACTTGAAAAAAGTCTGACTGGGCCGGGAATCGAACCCGGGATTTGCCTCTATCCAGGAGGCTGCTTTAACCACTAGGCTACCGGGACAGAACATTGTTTGAGCAATTTACCCTTTACCCTTTACCTTGTATTTTATATATTGGAATTGAAAAAGGTATAAAAAGATATGCCCCCTATATCAATATGAAATAAATTGATTTAGTATAGGGTCATACATATTATACTGCCATTCATCTACAAAATGAATCAATAATATTATTGTATAAAATAATATCATAATAAGTAAACTTTAACTATTTATTCCATTTATTTATATTATTTTGCTAGAAGATTGTTAATTGTTAATTACCTGTTAATTGTTGATGTTTAACTACAGTTCGACTTAGGGAGACTAATGTTTTGAATGTGTGAATAATAATAAATACTAATATTCTTCCAAAAAAAATATATTTACTCCTTATCACGTAGATGGCAAAAATATTTAAAATTAAATAGTCAAACATTTCATTGAAAATCGTTCTCGCGGCAATTTAAATAATGAACAGGAATAACACTTAAGAAAGCTTATTAAGATCTGGGAGTTAAAAAACTTATAGGTATGTAGATGAGCCAACTGCAAATATGGAAATTTGCAACGCATAATGTAGAATGAGAGAATCAATTGTAGAATGGTTTACATAAAAGATTGTACGCTATCATACAATCAAAGATATTGGAGTATCGATAACAATCATTAATTGATTTTAAAGGAATTGGATACCTGTTGCAATATTATAATTTCCTAGTAAAAATATTGTTTGATAATGGTAATTCTAATTAATGTTCCGACAGGTAATATCATAATTGAAAATAAAAGAAATATGATCGTAAAAAAGGTTTTCTATCTCACATGTGTTAAATATGGGTCATTCCTCTTTAATGAAAAACTGGAAATACGCTGAATATAGGCAAAAAAAATCGTAATTAGTGCTTCGAGTTTGATAGTCTAATGCGGAAATCTACTAAACTATTTAAAATTATCTGCACTATTTTACTCAGTAAAATTATTATTCACTTAATATTCGGTTATGTTTAAGTATTGGTTTTACAAATCACAAAATGTGTACTTTATAAGTATTCATAAAATAATCATTAACTTTGTAACTTAGTTGTGTTCCAAAAGTATACTTTCAGAGAATAACTCTAACTCATAACAGATATTTCTGAATCAAGAATGTAGTGGAAACTCCTTCCCTGAGTTCTTCAAAGGGTTCAAAGATTCAGCTCTAAGTAAATATAAGAGCCTAGTTTTGACACTCTGACAGCTACAGTATGGAACCTTATGTATGAATACGTGGCAAAAATATCTGAAGCGGTTCTTGGAGCGTGGTACGCAACCATACCAACATTAAGGGCGGAATTTCTCCAACTGCGAGCTTTGGTTAAAAATCCATCTCCTGACCCCGTTGAGAGCTGGCGAAGATGGAAGAAGAGCAAACGTCAACCCACGGCTTCGGTCAATAAACGCAAGGAGCGCATAACAAAAAGGAGACATTTCCGCCCACAGCGAGTTTTGAACCCGTGCCCCCCTTAACGGAAAAAAGTCTGGCACCCATCCCGGGAGATCTCCAAAACACGAATTCGACTCAACTCCAAACATCTCTCGCAATTCAAGCTTTTTGCTAATTCAGCTTCTTCGAAATTCGGCGAGAAATCCATGGGGGTATCAAAGAGCCTCTTTTAGTTCCTCGAGATCCATGTAACTAGATCTCCGCAATTGAATTCATGACCAAGCAAGAGAAACATTATGTTATCTAATATCAGTTTGATACCCTGACGTTTACCTTCCGATAACACGGGAAGAGTAAGAGTCATATATTAGAAATTACATGATGATGACGTTTTAGTTGAAATAAGACGTATAAACAAAAAACTCCTAGGAAATAACATCATTCCTAACTTCTTCATAATGGCTATTCTATAAGCTGTATCCAGTCCACTATCTTTTGAAATGCTAACTTTGGAAGAAATAGTACATAAGTCTGTACTTAATTCATTGAATATCCATTTGGATATATTTAATCTGTATTAAACACATAAGATGAAAATGAATTATAACTTTATCCCAAAAATTTCAGATAAATATTTCACAAACGTCAAATAATTTCAATTTTCAAATTTATTCCAAAATTTGTGGAATAAAGTAATAGTTTATTTTTATCTTAAGAGTTTAAGATGAAGTTCCACCGAGTGAAGGCCTAAGTAACTGAATTAATTTTTATTTGCTATAACAGTCTTCTTAACCTCACTATTTCCTCATCCCCTGCGAAACTCAGTTTCACATATTTGATAGAAAAGTAGGTAAGAAATGGAATCAAATGAGAAGAACTAAATAATAGCATAATCAGCATTAATGGTAGGGCGAACGCTGAAAGAATGAGATGAACCACTAACTAAAGATGCATAAACGCCAATCATACTAAATAAAATTCTAAGCAATATCATACTAAGTAAAATTATGGTGCATAAACTGAACGAGAAAGAAATCGCAGATAAACCATGGAATAAAACATATAGTTCTTCAAAGGACACGAAATCAGGCGTAACTTTGTGGTAATTATTAATTCTAACAAAATCCATATTGAGGATTATTCCTCCATATGGATATAGTTATTCGTTTCTTCGGGTAAAAACAACATGATCTAAAGCAAAGCCGAAAGAACTCTAATCCTAAATCTCCCGTATAAGCGAGCACCTCCCTTGCCCCTTGTCGAACACATATGAATATTTATAGTACCTTGAAAACGTATCTGGATCTAATTAGATCTGTGACGCAGTCGTTGCCCTTCGAGGTCATCGTAGAAGAAGGAAGGTTGAGATCGTGGGAGGAGGAAAGAAGAGGAATGGAGGAATTGAAAAGGGAAGAAGAAAGACTTGGTGAGAGCAGCTAAAGGGTGACGAGAGACGAGGAAAGATTTCGTATTGTTTACTCCAAACGGAGAGCACACACGAAGAATAAATGAGGAGGAAAGAGGAAAACGAGCGAAAAATGAAACGAAAAAACGGAAAGGAAATTAATGGAGAAATTACTTTTTGTCCAAACTGCGACTATGACATAGCTTCATATGGAAAGATAAATATTTAAACTAGCATCATTCATAATCATTGAACGACGAGAATTTCATAAAATTATCGAAGCAACTAAAGTAACCTTCGATTATTTTAAGTAAAAGTATAACGTCTTACGTAGATAAGGGAGTATTAAGTAAAAAATAATAATATTCGAAGATTTTCGTATACTGTTAGACACCTACACATACTCAACCTCGGATTGATATTCCGCATAAGATGTGATATTTTGGCCAGGAGTGTACGTCGGGTTGTGTTTGAGTAACCTTGATTTTAATTACAAAAATTTACCATAACTTTTGTTAAGGTAAGCAATAAGGAAATACTCCCACGGGATTCCCCATGGTCACAACTTGTACGGGCTACCAAAATGACGAAATAATTTAAGGTTTCCGCTGGATAATGAACATTCCCAAGTTCACTTAACTCCATCACGGAAGAGCAGGAAGGGCGAAATCGTTCTTATAAATAAAAATTACCCATAGAAAGGTTTTCATCGCAATTACATGCATAAAAGATTCACTTTCAAAGTTCATTCAAATTTTCATCTTCGATTTAATTTACGAATAGACATTTATGAATTTTTCAAGTAATTTACTGAATTCAGTAACCCTTAATTTCCTTCATTTTACAGGGAACAACTGAGACGGGCAATTCCATAATAATAATTCTATAGAAAACTTAGCAAATTCATGTACATAAGGCGATTTAGCGGTGATGTTGTAAGAATCTTGACCAATTATCTTAATCTGTATTATTGAGCAGATAAACACAAAGATGGGCATTGAAGCAAAGACAAGCAAAGCAAGGTGGAGCAAAATTCCGCAAAAAATTCTCAAACAAAGCTGATATTGAGGAATGCGGAATTTTATGGCCGACTTACTAAATTCAAACAATAAATTATTAGTCTATACTTCTCTCGATATCTATTATATTATTGTACAAATGTATGTGTTTATATTCTTCAAAATATATTATTATAATTTTATTAAAAAATAATAAACACTTGTAATATTTACTATGACCTAAAAGGAATTTTATATTACTGATTTTTCATTTTTTTTTATATTTTTATATTACATTATCTTCCACGAATAAAGCAAACATTCCAGGAGACGTGAGCCGGAAAATTAACCTTAAGAATCCTCAGCATAATTTAAAACTTCCTCTTATGACCTAGTAGAATACCGAGCAGCAGTAAGAGTAGAAATGTATACCAAAATTTCCACAGAGAGGAAGATAGCTTAGTTGGAGTGATTACAATCAATTACAGAGTTGGAATATAACACGATCATAATTTACGTCCTCAGAGGACGCAGGCAACCAGATACGCGTCGCGAAAGAATCTGCGTCAAAAATCCAAAGCAAGTATAAATAAATCCGGGGACGGCAAAAGCGTCTTTGTGATTCAAATCGAGAGCTTCCAAAAGAGTCCACATCGGGGAACAAAAAAAGTCGAGATCCGTGAGAAAAGGCGGCGATGATTATGCGCGCCGCATACCAACAGGTATGCCTACTGGAAGTTGGCGGACAATACTCTCTCTCGGACGCCCACGGACCTCTCGCATAATTACGCATGCAAATTATTAGCTCCACCATGCAGATTAACCGGCGAATGGGATTTCGCTTCACGAACTAAGAGCAGAGGATGAATTCCGGATTCTTAAGCCCCCAGTACACGGGGACTCTGGCGGCCAGTAGAACTAGCCAGTATTGGTCGTCAGTAATTATCCCGATACTATCCAAGAGCAATTCATTGCCTAAAAATACAAAATATTTCCAAAATAAGTGTTCCAATGTGTAGTAGTAATGTTCCGCAGTACTGTGCAATGCGTTATAGTAATGTAAGGACCTCTGGAGAAGTAAAGGAATGCTTGAGAGGCTGATGTACGGTGGGGTTCTACCCAGTGACCGCTACGGTAGCCGAGAAAGCCTGTCATGAACCTCGAAAAACCCAGTAAAAAAGTAAAATATAATATTATAAATTCAGTATTTAGTTGTAAGGTAAATATAATACATGCATGTAATCATTCTATGGACATTGCCAGTTTATAATGTATATATTTTTTATTAACTATGCATATAACTTGTATGTATATGTAGGTAGAAAAAATTGTCACCGAGCTTAGAGCCTACCAATAGTTTATACTATTATAATGATAAAACTTCCGCTTCAACGTCTAGTAGGCTACTGGTAGCCATTCACAGGGTCACGTGAGCAGTCAATCGTACGAGAGTCGAGTTCAACAATAGCCTCAGTCGTCAGGGTACTGGTTGTTTAAAATAGCAAAATCATGAAAATGTTTCGTTTTATTTCTCCAAATTCTCGTTATTTAGAATCCAAAACAATATAACTCGACTAAAATACGAACCTTTAAATAATTTCCCGTGCTTGGTACCCGTCTAAATCTTGAAGAAGCTTTTGTCTAATTAAATTCTGCAAATGAAATGAAGTCTGTACATGGCAAAAAAGAACTTTACGTATATTTCTTACGTAGAATACTTCTAAACAAGACTGGCTACTGGCGGCCAGTACTGAAAGTCACTACTGCCCTCGTGTATAGACTCACTTCCCGACAACGTCACTGCCTGCCATTACTGTCCCCGTGTACAGGGGGCTATAATATTGTAGAGGAAGCGAGGAAAAGAGCAAAATGAACGAAGAAGGCGAGATAATTAAAACCCGCCATGTTGGCCTTTTTACCTATGGAGAAAAACCCCGCTGATAAATTTAAACAACCTCCCGTGCGACCGTAACTCCGATTCTAATGTAAGGGCGAGAAAGATTCACCGTCAGGTGGGGATAATGGCTGGAGATAGCCGTACTCGTTAAGAATACGTTTTTGGGGGAAATGAACCTTATGGGAGAATGGCATGACGAGGAGCGATAAAATATGCTTCGTGTGATCTCCCATTCATGAAAAGCGATTGGAAATACTCGTTAAGATATTCCCCGATTCCGTACTTGGGGTAGCCTTCTGCTTTCGGAGGACCATACGGCGTCGGACGAGTTGCGAAAGTATCTGTTCACGTAGCCTCGAATGAGTCGCATTTACTAAAATATTTAGGTTGATACGGTAGTTTGGGTAACCTCTGCATGATGGGGAACGTTACTTTGAGCCAATGATTCGTGTCAGATACTGGAATGAGTCACAGATCACGGGGATCAAATTTGAACGAAAAAAGGGGTCGTATCCCACGCAGCTTATCGATATAAACATATTCTTCAGTATCTAGAGCCATAGAGACAATGGGTTGAGTATCTACAGCGACGTATTTAATATATACTTAAATATCGCTTTCTTATTCTAACTATAATTTGATTTTTTCGAAATACTTTGAAGAAAAAGCAATAGTGTATAATGAAATCGTTTAAATAAGAAACTTAACGGTAAACCTGGAGGCTTCCCGTACCAAACAATACAAGAGTTATGGGCAACGAATGAGGTCCCTACATTTTGAGGTCTGGTTGCATTTAGGGGGCTGCGAAACGTATTAGTCGTTTCCTAATCAAGCGTGAAAACTGCAAAATAGATATAAGATACATAGAATCAATTCTACACTTCGAATTATGATGGCAGTTAAATTCTAACCTAATTTGAACTTAATTCTGAACTCAAAATATATTATTTTTAACAAATCGATTTCAAATCTAAAAAAAATCACTTAAGAGTTATTCTAATCGATGCATAATTTCCTTAACAAATAAAAATAATGATTTGAGAAACAGCTTTTGAAAAAACTCTTACAGGTAATTAAAAGAGCATGAACTGTTAGAGACCACCCAAGTGACTATATAAATATTCATCAATGCTAAATAAAAAGTGTGTATAATTACACAAAATATTAAGAAACTAGTTAAAGCATCCCCACGCATAGTACCTAACACCGAGGCTATCACAATAATTTTACACGGATTCTTACGACAAAATAGAACTCAACAAGTAGAATTAAACGTGCCTTTAAATATCGAGAAGATTTGGCTTTATTCCCTGAATAACAAGAGCTGACTGTTTTGCCAAAGATTTCTGTCATCGTTTATCAAGACTGACGAATGGCACGAACAAGACGCAAATGTACTCTCCAACGGTAGAGAGTGGTCTTAGATCCTCGGATAATAATGAGAGAAATAAATTTCCAGGAGAGCAAGTGATCGTTCTGCTTTAACAGAACGATCATCACAATGGATCATCGTAATGGACCCCAAAAAATTAGCTAGGATAATATGGAAAAAGTCGCGAAAAGCTTAAGTGAGCGTAATAGAAGAAAATATAAATAATTTAGAACACGTTTTTTCGAATTTTGGGGAACAAAAAGTGTCATCACTTTCTCTTTCGAATTGTTACCCGTTCCACGAAAAATAAGCGAACTGATTTGCATGAAACCTGGTTAAATACAAAGACGCTCGATACTTTCGTTTAGCATGAAGCATGTCTGATTGCAGCAATTCAAAGGAGAATCTAAATAAAGAATTCAGTTCCCCAAAATTATTCTTAGGGAATAAGAATATATGAAATGCCGATAAGTTTACTGCAAATGCTGAAATCCATGAAAATTGATTTTTTTCCACGGTCGACCATTAATTCTATGTAAATTTGATCCTCAGCTTTGCATGCGTACTATGGTATTTAAACTAATCGCAAACGAAATGATAAAGCCAAAAACTACTATGCAACATCATCTTGAACTATACATAAATTAAAGCCACCTCAATGCCTTCCTTATAATCTCTCATATCTAATTTTGATTAATCTAGGTTTGAAAAATTAATTACGTTACAATAGTATTTCATACATCTCGGAAAATATACGAGAAAGATTTAAACGACTGTAAAGTTGAGGGAAAAACACCTAAGCGACACTTATAATGGACGATAAATCTCTTTTGATGTTGTCATGGCAACGCTTAGACGGAGATTTTTCGCTATAAAATGCTAAGCGAGGCATCCCCTGCCGATTCACTCTTCCTGTTATAGAAATGCATGTCTCAGGGCGTCGACATGTATATGAATTCCACGTTTACGACCAATAAAAAAATCAACGGGAGATGGTGCCTCCACTACCTTCCAGAGGAACAGGAAATTCAGATTCACCGCAAATACCGGTGGATAAGTTACGAGCGAGAAGCACGCTCAATCATACTTGTTTCCGACTCGAGATTCGAAGGCTTTCCCGTTACACCAGCTTAAGGATTAATGAAATGTAGTGAACACCAGACGTGGAAGTAGACGAAAAAATTTCTGTTTCCGGAAAAGTGTAAATCAGGAAGGGATAGCACGACTTTACTAATATTAAGTGTAACTCGATCTTTTTCAAGTCTGAAAAGTTGACCCACAGATGACTCTCGGCGAAAATACAGAGATCGTAAAATTCCGTTTCTGATGGTCTATAAACCTGACGGAAATATGGGGAAGAGATTAATACTGCCGCGAAACTTATTTTCGTCTCAAATAAAGACAAAGAATAATGAAACCCATTCAGATTAATTTAGAGTCCAAAAGAAATGCGGAATCAAGGAATCAAATGGACTATAATTAGCTTAATTTTGAGCCTAATGAATACATTTTTAATACAAGGAAAACGTTACCAACCAATCAAAAAACTTTTGCAGAAATTTCCACCAGATACAAGCAGAGTTATCCTTGGAAGAAAATATAAATATGCAAAACATGAGACGGCTATGAAGGATAATGCCATAGAGGCAGCTAAAAGTTACCGAATTTCAGAGTTTCAAGAGTAGTAAGTTAAGAAACTGGTGAATTACTAAAGTTACAAAATTACTGAATACCTTATGAATACATATGTGTTACACATTATATATATAAAAAAGCCGCTTTTAATTTCCACAATAAATTTATTTAAGCACGACCGGTTTTACTTCCATGGAGGCATATTAAGTTCAAATGACAAAGTCGCTTTCTTTATTCATGACTTTCCATAAAGTTAAGTTAAATCACATAGTCTTTAACACATTTTATACTTTATAAAACCAGCACTTATACATTACAGATTATTATACGAATAGTTAAATGATTGAAACAAAGAAGGCAGATAATTTTCAATAGTTCCAAAACTTACCTTACTGTATAAAACTAATACTTTAACATTACTGAATATTATATGAACAATTAAAGTACCGAATCAAAGAAGGCAATAATTTTAAATATTGCTAAGATTTTCTCCATTAGACTACCAAACTCGAAGTACTATTAAAAAATGTACTGATCCTTAGCTACGATTTGTTGGCTATACTCTGTGTTCTTCCAGTAAATCAGTTAAGAACATAAAACATATTTAACTCTAGAAACATTGAAAACGCGTTTTACAATCACGTTTCTCTCATTCGCAATGATAGTATTACCTGTCGAAAAATCAACTGGAATTAAGAGTAATCGGACCGATTTATTTTGCTATACCATGAGCTTTTCCATTTATGAATGAAGAGCATAAAACATATTTAACTCTAGGAACATATGAAAAAGTATTTTAAAATCATATTTCTCTCATTCTCAATGATAAGACTACCGTTAAAATACGTGGAAACAAAGCCGATCGAAAGAGTCTCGCAGAGCGCGAGAGACGCAAAGAAAATAAACACGAGCGACGGAAAACACTTGGCGTGAATAACTATCAGAAATCGCTCGAAATCTGTTAAGAGCAACAAAACCACCGGGGGAGAGAGAAAAACATCGAATCCGTTACGAAGAATTCCGCACCCCCAGAAAGCAAAACATTCCAATCGCGACGGATGAAAAGGGAGCAGGAAATATCTTTGGATACGCAGATGTAAGGGATTCACAGGGGGAGTGGATGATAGATGGCAGTGGGTGAGGAGGGAATGGAGCGTGAAGTGAGGCGTAGGAAAAGAAGGAGAGGTGGAGGAAACGAGCTGAAAGAAGAAGTGGAGAGAATGAAAACAGCGATGTTGGCTCTCTCCAACCACCCCTCTGGGAAGCACGTATAACGCAGGACAGCGGAACATAGGCAGGGGACATAAGGGGTACAACGCATACTAAGAAAACCTCTGCACTAGGCATCTATTAAACATAGGCCAAAGCAACCTCCTTCCTTTACCTCAGGTACTTCTGTTTATTTATTCTTTAAATTCTAAATGAAATCGGCTTTTTCGATCCTGTCTGATTAAACCTTAAGAGAGAGCATCGAGTTAAAGAAAATATTTTCTCGAACAAGTAGTATTCAACGATAAAATCTACGAAAATTTTCAAGGCATACATAGAACTTAATCACAAACAACCGCACTTACAATAAATGATATTGAAGAGTACCAAAGCAGAAATGTGTTAAAGAATCTGAAATATATCAGATTGTGAGGAGCTAATATAAACTTGGATAATGGAGAATTAGGAGGGACGAATTAGCAATGTTCTGCTGAGGATGGATAATTCCACACAATCCGAAACGTATTATGAATACGACCATTTTAATATAATATAATATATAACAATTCGTTACCGCTAAAACCCAAGTAAATGGTCTTATATCACAACGAACGCCTTAGAAAAATAATTTAAAACCTTTCTAGCAAACGGCGAAACAAATTTCGGTTTGCACACATAGTTGGATTCTGATCTGATATACAAAATCTTCAGAAATTACTTAGTGTATATATTATAATAATATCATATAATTACTTAGTGTATATTAGTGTAAATTGTGATTATTTTGCACAAAATCTTGAAAAAAGTTACGCATTTAAGCAGCCGGATAATTTTCCCTTTTCTTTACAAACACTAAAATGACCTAAAACCATCTGCGACGGGAAACAGATGTCCGCAAATACATAGAATTATCTCTAAAATAAGCATAAAATTCAATACGCTCAAATTTCTCCAACTACGATATATAAGGCAAGACCGCATTGCATATCATCACGCAAAACTCAGTCAAAAAAGAAGGTCTCGTAAAGGGGATGCCTGCGCATCCTGTGCCAAACAATCACAAAGGGTCTCATTTTTGTTTTGATTCGCGGTATTCCGTTTGAAAGCGAGCGATACAGCAACTCATACGTGGCGCTATGCGTACGAGTTCAATGCGACCGGCGAAGGAGAAAGAAGCAAAGAAGAGAAAGAGAGGAGGGGAAAGTAACAGCGAGAGCGGATAGGTCATCGATATGGACAGTTTCGTCTCCAAACCATTTAAGGGTTAAAGGGTCCACTTTTGGTCATCGAGCGCATAACGAGATCCGCGTAGGCCGGGGGATAGCGGGAAAGATCTCTTCTGTGTACACAAACCGATCTGGATTCCCACTTCCCTTACCGAATCGGGACTAAGGGGGTGGGATTCTTCGAGAATAAAACTCGCTACGGTCTCGTTCTTTTCCTTTTCTCGACTTTTTCGACGACGGAAATTTCGCGAAAGCATTCCAAATTCAGAGCGGAGCTGCGGGGAGAGCCGCTTTGGAGCCGAAATTCGCCGAGGAATCCGAGGGTGTTCGGCGGAAGGAAATCTCCTTCAAAAGGTTGTCCTTTTCGGATTCGGAGGAATGTGAATAAATGGAGTGCGATCCCCGGAGGCTAAATTTACTCCCCATGCCCGCCAATGCTGCGATGCAAGTCCGGGCTCAAAAGGCGACCGGAAACATATTTCCTAACGGCATCTCTGACAAGGGTGCGAGTTGAAAGGAGAATACTTCGGCAAAATTGCAATTTCTTTGGTTTCGTCTGCAAACGCTCATAAATTCATACTCGAGGTACGAATGTGGAGCTTAAGATAAGTTAAAATCAACAAGTTCAAACCAAAGCGACTATATGGAATAATTGAAGCCTAGATTAAGTGAAAAATAATGAAGAGACGGTAGAGATGAAAGAAAATTTTATTTAAGAATTAATCAGCAAGTATTTAACCCATAACAGTTGACATATTTCGAATGATTTCACCAAAGATTGTCATGTTTTTTATTTCATAATTTAATAATAATTAATTCAGTAAAATAAAATCAAATAACCAAATATGATGTCGCATCTAATAATGATAATAAAAATTGACAACTTAAAAAGGGATATTTGAACACACAATTAAGCTAAATAATTACATTGGGATTTTTTTTCTAGATTATAACACAGCGTAATATCGAGGATATATGACAGAATAAATAATGAATATGTAAACTCTATTTACTTTGATAACAGTTTCAAAAACCAAGCTGAATAGTTTACTCGTTTTTTATTCGTCAATACCTAAGAGACTCAAAATATTCGATTAAATTGATACGAATAATTCTGAAGCTACCCTTGGGGTCGATTGCAGTTTATTTCCCAAATATTATCCATTGCTCTTTTAAATTAAATACAAACCAATAACTCTGGTGAACCCAGGTAAGGCAGCAAACGTTCTGTCCCATAAAATAAAACGCTTTTCATATACACAGAAATAATTACATAATGAATGGGGTTCTTCAATTATCTCTTCCGAGACCTTAATTTAAGGATTGTGACCGATAATATTTGGAACAAATACCAATTCACGCTGTTAAGCAAACTTATCGACGCCCATCATAAAAAATAATCACTAGTAAAGATGTGTTAAAGTTTTTCGAATATCTATAAATATATCCTTGAAAACTCGGGGAAATATTAAACGTGATCAATCTGTAACGCATTTCGACATAACGTTAATTTAAGACGATGTTAATTCCTAAACGCGCCGACTCGATCCACGCGCGACTCATTTGCCACATCGCGATCGAATCAGCAGCGAGAAAAAAGGAAGTCCGTGAAGATCTGCCCTCGAAAAGGACAATGGGATTTCCAAACAGCGATTTCTGACCGATGTCGTCAGCGGCGAGGTCGGGCGGATCGCTATTAATTTAAAGCAGAAAAACATCGCGTATAGCGGCGTGATTAAATGGTCGAGAAAAGTCTGAAAAACAGTCACCCGTTACATCATCGGGCGAAAGGGGAGCCTGAAATGGCGATGGGAAGAAGAAGGCACTGACGAGGAAGTCCTAGATCCAAAAACAAAAGAGGAGAAGATCGGAGGACAATTCCGCGAAAGTCCTTACTCCACTAAAGGAATGCTTAAGGACGTACAGAAGAAGTGCGAGCGCATTTGTGTTCTCGCAAATGCGGCAGAAATAGAAGCCCCGCGTGACAACTCCGCAAAGGGAAAGCATCCCATTATAGAGAGGGATTATATTTAGAAACAACTTCGCTACAACTTAATAGATGATAAACTAAACCATGCCGCGCTACTTTATACGTTAACTGAGTGATCTTTCGGATACGTTCGAAAAACTTTAACAAGTATCTCATGTTATACAGGGAGTATATGAAATTTATATTACACAATAGTGTAGGATTATCCCGAGTGGCAAATGTTGCACAATTAGTAGTAATAACAAAATATATACTTGATAATATAAATATAAATTATTAAGAGTGAGTTACATAGCAATGAGATGATTCAAGATTGCTGAATTCGTAGTTTGAATTTATCCAATATTGCATGTTTATAAATTTCTAAAAATGGTTACGTTATTAGCAATAACTGGGGACATACATCATGAAAAAAGAATCTTAGTGAATTGTCTTCAAAAGCATGTATCGTTATAGCTTGTGTAATTATTTGCCAATAATCATTAAATCAAATGTTTTATTTTTCAACAAGTCCAACAAAAAATCATCACACAAATGAGCTCTCTGACATTCACTACAATTTATTCTTTATTATTAATTCAAGTTCTAGAAGCTAAGTAGTTGTACGGCAGCGTCTAAAAATTTCACATCTTATCGATAGTTTGGACTGGTATAAAATGTTTCTCATTCTTAAAGAATAAGAAATTCCTATACTGTAGTAGGAGAAACATTTCTTTTCCTTTTAATAGCTTACTTAACTTTGGATTATCCTGTAAACAAGCACTACTACAAATTCTTTGACTCAACAAAATCATTAAATTAACTACATATAAATTAGTGTTAATGCTCAGCAAAGTGTGAATCACCGTAGGCGTTTCTAGAACACTGGTATTCACAATGCAAACAACAATTCTGATCAAAAACAAGAATTAGAAGCGTTTTTCACAATCAAACCTGAGGGGCGGATACCCAAGGGAGCAACCTTCATACGCTGCTATAAAGCGACGGAAGACGGAAATTCCACGGAATTACTGAAATCCTGACCGGTTTCACAACGACCACGCCGTCAACTTCATTCTTATTGTTCGCGCCGACTTCCCCTTGAGATTTCATTCTTCATTTACTTCGGCTGATTGGCCAATACCACTTAGTTTCCAAGCACTCTCGCAACCAAAACAAACTTACCAAATTCGAAGTTGCTTTGATATGAATTGATAATGATCAAAACTATCTACAATATAATTATTATTTAGATACTCATTTGAATAATTTTTAAATCATGGTCATTGTCTGCTATTTTCATATATATTTTTATTTTATTATGTAACGAACTAAGATGAATACGTTATTTTACGAAATTCTTCCTACGTACATTTTCTACTTATAAAACTGTATACTTGACGATGCTTTTTGACATAGAGTATACATGCTTGTACTTATCACATGAACGTATCGATTACATACATACATTTTTTGTTATATTATTGACCATCTTTTGACAATTAATTTTGCGAAGTTCTGACCAGGTTTTTTCACACCTTACTATGCAGTATACCAAAAAGATTCTCACTTTCGTTATTTATATTCACAATCATATAATTTATATTCATAATTTATATTCATTCGTTATTTATATTCACAATAATATAATTTTTCTTACAATATAACTTTAAATTAATAACTGTACCAAATATTACGATAGATTAGACGGAAGGGGAGATATCAGAATCAAAATTGCCAAAATAAAAACGTATTTTAATATCTTTAATTACTTATTGAAGTGGGATTTGTGAGTTTAAACCACCTTCCGCAGATTTGCATAACCTTCACCGCTAGAGAAGGAATATAAGTTCGCTTGGAGAACTATCCGCAAAAAAATCAAGGATTTCAGAAGCGTAACCAAAACCACGCTAATCAAAATTTGATTATGAGAGAAGTCCTTTTAGAAAATATTAATAAGTTCATCGAAGATTAGGGCTTGCGAAACAGATAATATTTTCTCGAGTTAAGTCTGAAATATGTTATGGGCGCGCCGAGGAAATATCTGGGAGGCGACGGGTGTGTCGCGAACCGAGGAAGTTCGCTAAACATTAGCTTCGGAGGATTGTTATATTTAGATTAGAGATATCTCTATTACAGTAAACTCATTGAGGAAGGCGTAAATGTAGGTGGGGCAGACGATGATAATGAAGATCTGAATTAGCGTGGTGAGACAAATACACTGAAATCGCTAATTTGGAAGCGAAATATGGTAAAATTTGCATTATTACGGTATATATATAGAGAGAGGTCAACGCTCTGATCAATTTCCTACCTTGATAATTTCTCCATCAACTCGAGTGATTATTTCGGAAGTACTGTTTATGAGAAAAATAGAGGTAATAACGTATTTAGTCACTTATCTATACACAGAAAAAAGGCTAAAAGTAGATGTATATTAAATTACAACAAGGTTAGCCTAGATATACTTTGTTTCAGATTTACGAAGAGTAAAAAGTACCTTCAAATTCGTAGACCGCACTATACAATCCAACATGTATAATCCAACGAGCCAACATATTTCTCAAGATTTGTTAAAGATCAAAAAAAGAGCAGAATTTATAAAATCACTAAATTTTTCACGATGTGTAGTCTTAACGACCGATTTCGTTACATAGCATCATCAAGTGAAGAAAAACATCCGATCGCAGAATATATGGAAAAAGTGAGTCCGTGTCCATGAAGAAGACAATAAAATTAACAAGAACATAAAAGTAGAAAGTTTCCATCTGTAGGAATCTTCGTCTATGGAGAAATGCCAAATCATAAGGAGATACAGACTTTAGCTGGAAAAGGAACTAAAGATTTTCTCCGCTCAAGACAGTATCCCTCACTCGGTCCAGTACGCAGTCGGGGGACATTTTTAAATCGATAAACCGCACATATTCATATTACTTTCAACCAAAAAAGACTCCATTAAACAGGATATGAAATCATAAAGTCGCACTTTCCCACGCGTTTCAACTACATCAGATAGATCAGAATCGGAATTGCTCGAAGTAAATCCCATTTGTTCACAGAATTAATTTAAGAATAATATACTCCATTTTGTTTAACAGGATGCGGTAGACAAAATGGGAAATAGAATCATTTGAATACACGAGTTCGTTCCATTACGTCGATGTAAAGGACACAGAACGCGAGTAAAGGCCGCGAGTGAGCTGGAGGACGCAGGTTTCTCCCCTCTTGGCTAGTTCATTAAAACTTAATACTCATGAATCATGTGATCTACCATCGTTTGTGAAGTGAAGTGTGAAATAATGTTATTTTAAAACCTAAAGAAAATCCAATTGAAATTTTAGATGATATTAAAATATGGTAGACTAAATATTTAGAGAATACACAGGAGTTTTAAAAATACCTTGTTAACACTGTTACGTAAAATGAAAGATGTAATGTTTATCTTACAAAATTCTTCATACATACATGATATTTACACGAATTCTGTCACATATTGGCCGATTAAGTACTAGCAACTTCTTTTCCGTTTCCAGTTACTATATGAATAAATTGCATCTTTTTCAACAAAAATTACCAATGAATGAATCACCGGTGCAAGAAAAATGTAAAACTTGTTCACTTACACGAAATAAGATAATTTCTTTGATTTAAAGGAAAAATAGTCACTGATGAAACCAAGAGCAATAAAAATAATTTTCTGAGTTGCGTAACCACGATCATCATCCACACATTGAAAGGAATCTGATTTAGTACCGCATCAAGCTTCCTAGATGAAGGCCAAAACATACATGAAAAATAGTTAGCATTAATCTCAAGCTAATCTAATCCTTCTCGTTAGCCACGATAAAAGATACATTTCTCATTCCTTAAGGAGACCCATCAAAAAGGACACCGACAAAACGCTAACACCATAACTCATTTTCCCCTTACAAAAGAAACCATTTAGTAGAGGAAAAGAATAGGCGAGAAGACCTGAGAAGAAACACAAGTCCTCCAGATCAAATAAATAGCTAGTTTCGCAAAAGGGGCATAGAAGCCGAGGAGAGCCATGTTGGGCAGGACCAAGGTTTCCAGTCCCACTCCCATCCTAGAGAATAGGTAGGCAGAGCCGGCCTTGGCTAGTCCCACAAAGTGCCGTGTCCCCAACACTCTTTATAATCTCCGAGATACGCTCGTGCGGGTCACGTGATAGGGCCGCATAGGATACAATTGAAGATGGCGAAGAACACTTCTGCCGGAAACGAAGGTATGACCCGACAACTTTGAGTGCGACAACTCATCGGACCCGACAACTCATCGAGGGACAGCTGACCTGGAGACAGCTCACTGCGCGAAGAACAGATTGCTACGACAATTGTTATATTATCAAATTGTTAACATTTTGTCCGGGGATTTTGATGAAATTTTTTTGGATGATGCAGGAAGTAGAGTAATGAAACGGTGTTTTGGCGATCGTGTAAATGGGCCTTTGTTTCGTTGCGATAATTAATTGAAATTAACAATCTGAGTATAGGCAAACCCACATTACACACCCGCGCTAGCCAAATCGGTAGGGAATAACCCGCTGTTTGCTAGCAATTATCTTAATTTTGTTTTCATTTTATTTTGTTATGTTATTTCTTGTTACTCACTGATAGACTTAAAGGCAATATTTCCAATCTTGCACCAGATACCCAATCGAATCACCTTATTTCAACCAAATGAATTTCGATGCGGTAGTCTTTTTACCGATTACTGATTAAACTAGCAAATAAGTTATTAATAATATTTTTATAATAAATAAACCGCGCGATGAGCTGTCCCCCGGTTAGTTGTCACACTCTGAGTTGTCGTACTCTGAATTGTAGCACTCTGAGTTGTCAAGGTACTGCGTGATTCGTTTCTTTCGATCGATGGGAAAAAATATCGTGGAAGGCGTGAAGATCGTAATGCGAGGAGTAAACGACCTTCCCTCGATGGCGTTTGACACACGGGTGGTGACGGGAGATGCTTAATTCTGCGGAGAGTTGATTGATCGTCGGGAACGGGAAAAAATACGCGATGCGATGGGCGGAGACCAAAGATGTGTTACTTAGGAGAGAAAAATAGCGAATGGAGTCATTAATCTCCTCCGATTTTCGATGCCAAACTATTTAGAGTGATTTTCCACGTGGATGAAATTATAGGCGTGAAAACAAGTCAATAAAGGCAATGGAGGGAGACTGAAGGACAAATGCAAGACGTCAGATACGCAAAACACTGACTAGCACGAGCATGTGCAGACATATCGCACGTGGTGGGCGGATGCTCTACCGCGAGGCTCTCTCTCTGAAGAACCGCTTCCCTTCAATTTCAAGGTTGCTTGACGAAGACTAAGTCGGGAGGATAATGGAATGAGAACATCCCTCTAAATAAGTTCAACCTGAATTTTTTCTGTTTATAATTTAGCGTCAGTACAAAAACAATTGATAATTGGGAGATAACTGGAAGGAAAAGAATATTAAAAAAGGAGAATATACTAAAATATCTATCCTAATACCCCTTCAATAAATTTTCCCCATTTATTCTCAAGAGTTAAAATATAAAACATTCTACGAAATGCGAAGGATTTGAGAAACATTCCACAAATGCTTGTCGGCCGGAAAGTTTAAACTAGATTTTAAAGAATATCAAACAAGAATTAAGTGTATACCTTTAGTATAGAAAAAAAAGGATATACACCTAGTGTAGAAAAAAAACTGTAAAAATAGTTTTAATTTTTCTAAATTGATGTACACTTAAGAATTCACCGATCACGTTCAAAATATTATTTTACCAAAATATATACCAGCCTATCATTCAACAATAGACTTAAAATATATAAATAAGACTCAAAAGGACTCAACGTTCAGAATTTAAATTCCAAAAATCGTGACCTATACAGTTTATTATACGAATGGAATGTGAACAACCGATTTAGCAAGAATATACGTTCTCTTTTAAAGAACACATTGTTATTAACATAAAATCAAATTTTGTCGTTTGAAGCTTGTGAAATTCTTTGTTTACATCAAACCACAATATTCATAGCAAAATATAGAAAAAATTAATAAAAAATGTATCATAAAGTTAGAGCTACAGTTGTATAACTCCCTCAAAATCATATAATAAGGGAACAAGGATAACCAATCGGAAAAGGTAAGCGAGAAACAGCAAAATAATCGAAAATAACCAAATAACAGTTAAATAAGCTGTAATAACTAATGTTATCGAGACAGTAATAGAACCTACGAGAGGTTTATGTCGTTTCATAACAAGTATGTGGTTAAATACCAAAAAACGAAATTTTAATAACAGCAAAAACGTATCTGGAGTCAAGAGTTTTCAGGTGATCAAACAACTAGATCATTGCCCTAACGAAGCATTTCATAAAACTCCATTTATCTCCCCTTTATCTTAGAATTACTTAGCACGCGGAACCCGAAGAAATAGCTCAAGTCCTCACACTCTTTTCACTTAACCTAAGACTCGAGTTTCCCTTTCATCTAGATCGCCGCCCAGGGTTTAAAACCCTTTTAAGCCTCGCATGACTCACCTTTACCATTTATCAATGCAAATATGCGCCATATGCCTGATATAGCCACCGCCATCCATTACCCACATCTCCGACAAAACGCTAATACCAACCCCTTTATCTCGGGACGGGGAAAAATTATCAAGAGAGGTCAGCCAGCGGATGGCTAAGCCATCCATTCCTCGATGGTATGCGCATAAGGGAGGACTCATTACTTTCCGACGGGGGTTGGATCATTTGGCACCCTCCGCTATCAACCAATCGTGGCTCTCGTCCCGGTATGCGACCGGAGGCAGACGGAAGGCATCCCTAGAGAAGAGGGAGATAGAGAGAGATTCGTAGAAATAGAAAGGGGAGATTAGAGGTAAGAGGCGAAATTAGATAGGGAATGAGAGGGGGAGGAAGCGATGAGTAATTCTGTAAATAGAACCCCTGTGTTGCCGGTATCCAAGGGGGATAGGGTGGGATAACCGAATCGACGGTTAACCCCGAAAAAGCTCACAACAAAGAAGACAGCCGAAGTTGATAAACAAAGAACGCGTTGAAAGAACACATTTTGAATGTGAATTCACTCATCTCGTCATTAGGAACTAGAAAGAAATTTTATTTATTTTATTTTATCATTCATTTTTTAGTCTTGCTTATAGCTTATAGGAGGGTATGAGGTGTAAATGATCCTTAAAAAACGCGTTTTAAATGCGCATTTATCCATTCCGTCTTTTGGAACTAGATAGGAAATTTCAATTTTATTTCATCTTAGACTTTCTTAGACATGCTCATTGTATTGATAGTATGAAGGCTTAGGAGGTTTAAATGAACCTGAATAATTCATTTTGGCATTTATTTCGACAACTCCTTGAATTCTACGAATAGCGTTATCCATTGTTTCGTTGTACTGAAATTATGTGGATTATTCTTTGTCAAAGCTTTCTTGCAAGAAGAGTACACAGAAGGCAAATTTACTGACTCCACATCTTGCCTAATAAGACTCTTTCTCTTTCCAGAGCTTTTGGTAGCTGTGGCGGTGAGTTTTAAGTTCAAACCGGCCTTCGAACTCGACAGAAAGACATCCGCTTTAACTATTAGTAGCTTCATTACTCTCGTACGCATGAGCAAAAACTATTGTTAAAAACTAAATATCAGCACAATTGCATTTAAATCTTATATCTCATTCAAAGGTTTTCAACACAACTTTTCTTGAAATACCGAGACCTCATTTACGGATATATCTGAAAGCGTATCTACTGTATTATAAGTTTTATCGCATCTAAAACACTCAGCATTGGTACGGTAAATTATAGTACTAACATAAAACATATCCTGGGGACCAATTAAGCTACCAAAACTAATATTAACATAACGTTTTGACGCATTGTTACGATACGCTAAAACCTTACAAGAGCACACTACCAAATACAAGAGGTAAGCCGGTTAAAGCGATACCGGGTAAGGAGAAGTCAGCTGTGTATGAAGGATGAAGTGAAAGTTGGATATCAAAAGAATTTGGGTACCAAAGGTCGGCGGAAAGGGTTAGAAATAGGATGTTACCTAAATAGAGACGGGACTTTCACGGAACTTGAAGGCGACTGGAAAAAAGAGCGGTACGAGTAGAAGACACGCCTTCGCATAGATGAACTAGACGGAGACGGTGAGTTGAGTACATCAAAGTACTCGAAGGCAGAGAGATGAATGAAGAGAAATAAGGGAAGGGCCGAGGTTTCTCGATTGTGTCTTCTTGAACCACCTGGGGTCAAGAGCAACAAGTCTTTGTAAACAGCCGAGAGGTCAATAGATAATGATTCAAATTTTTTACTTTCTCCGAAGCATAATACACTTCCCGATCCGTTGATTTCTTTTGAAACCTCAAGAGGGTTCTCATAGCGTACATCCAATCGTAGGGAAAACAGAAAGGAGTTTATTTGTTATGTCTCGTTGTTATGATAGGGGTCAATGTCTGATATTTAAGTTCCGAATTAGGTTTACAAACTTTTCAGTTTGAGAAACCCTTCGCTAGATCATCGAGGATAGCATTTGAACAAAAATGTAAACCATCCGGCAGGAATTCATTCTTCTTCAACCAATTAAATTCTGAAAAACTTATAGTATACGTAGCTGTTTTACCTTTCGGTAGGACAATACACCTTAATATTTCCTACTCAATGCAATTTCTTTCTTTTCTTGGTAGCTTACGCCACCCTTTATATGATCTGACATCTTTTGCCTTACCTTCTGTTTTTCCCCCTGTAGTCTACTCTCAATTACTTTTTTGAGCAAAAAATCCAGTTAAGATTCAAATTGACACAAGAATAAAAGTAGCTGAATATATGTACAACCTAAAAAGGAAAGGGTATATTAAAGCTTTGAAAAAATCAAAAATTACATTTTTGCAGACGTATCCTACGCAGGCATAACGACACATTAGAATAATCTTGGTCAGGGGATGTAAGAATGCTGGGAGAGAAAGGAAGCACTTGCACGAGCTAAATAAGTTCAATTGTGCTCCTCAGCTATGCAAAACGACATAAGATAAACCTCTAGATATACAGGAAAAGAATATATAATACAAAATTAGCAGAGGAATTCAATGAATATAATAGAAAATGATTTAATGAAAAAACCTGGATTGATAAGCGAACATACGAGCTAGATAAGGAAAAATAACGAGGGAAAAGTATGAGGAACGCCGGACAAACAGAAAGAACTTAAAGGGGGAAAACAGCCGAAGGGACGGAGGCTTATAGACAGAAGGATGGGAAGTCATCAAAGGGGTTGGGGAGGGAGAGATGGAAGATACTGGGGGTGTTAGAGGGAGCAAAAGGGTCCCGAAGGGGCCGACGCAGCGGGGGAGGGGATGGAGTGGGAGGGGGAAGCAGTGGGACGCGAAGCACAGCTGTCGCGGCGAAGAGGATGTGCGCGGAGGGCAAAAGAAGAGATGTCGGAGACCCACACATTACAAAATAAAGAGACCAAATTTCGCGCGGAAAAAATACGGGACCGCCGAATTCCTGAGAATTGCCCTCTCCCGCCACTCCCACGCGAGGGTAACAGAATGCACACACACGCACTCTCCGAGATGTAAATACACTCGTCCGAGAGAGACCTTTACGCATTTGTGAGAGAAAACGAATTCCCCACTGACCGGACTCGCGGGCAAACGCTTTCAGAGGAAGGGAGCGAAACTTGAAATATATGCCACGGCTGGGAAGGGGACGTTTTGACGAATCGCGAGGCAGACTGTTTGTAAACAGTCCGGTGGAGAACCTATGTTTTGCTTGGCGCCAAATATGTCTGGACAGCTTCTTTTGGAAAATAAATTCGTGAATTGGGCGAGAGAGACATCGTTGGTGATGGAGCTGGTCCGTCCCGTCTAGAAATATGTCACGTTCCATCAAGAAACTGCTCATGAACAATGTCATTCCTATACAAAAGTCTGAAATGGTAATGTATAATACGAGGAAAGATTCAATAACAAGCTTCGTGAAATTAGTTTCAATGCCAAGCTCGGTATACAATTCACGGACATAACGACTATGATATCTTAAGATAAATGATCATCATGTGAAAACTCTCAAAGTTTCTAATGGTTCCTCCAGTGAAATACAACCAATTATAAGAATATACGCTACTTCATCAATAGGCCTTATAAACTCCTGGTGAGCTCTTTGTCACGTCTAAAGAAAATGTGTCAAATTTTGCCGATTTTTGCACCTAAGTTCTAAGAGTGAATTTTAAGTATAATTTGTAGCAATTTTTATGTAAAATGTGTAACTAATTTTAAGTATAAGTCCAGATGTGTAGCTGTAAAGTGTAAGAGTCATGTGTAAGTGTAAATTATAACTAGTATGGGTAAATGTAAGTTGAAGTGTACGCGTAAAGTATGTGTGCATCGAAAGTTCTACAGGAAGAAAAATGAAAAATTGGCTAAAGATTCTCTTTAAAGTGTACCGAAAGGTATCTTTCAAAGTTACCATTGACTCATTCTATAAAAAGTGATTGCAAAGGTTTACGTTGAATGATTTCCAAGCAACCGATAGTAATTAAAACGGAGATGAAATTTCGAGGTGCAAACCGCTTTCGGGAGGTCCGATACTGGCTCCCTCCGAGAGAGATGAAAAGGGGATTAATGAAGCAATGAATAACAAATGTACGTCGGGTTGGAGACAATGCTCGACGTTGGCACGCACGAGAGTTTGGTAAATACGCTCACGCGAACCAAAGGCCACGCATAACATATGAGGGGCTTTTAAATCTTCTTAGCAATTTAAATATGGACATTTTTTGTGCATCCGCATTAAATTAGGCGGAGTTAAATGCCCTCAGCACTGTGGAATCGGCAAAAATAGATATTACATTCGCGAAAATGCTACTGTTTTTACAATAATACTCCTGGAGGACGATTTGAATCACAAAACTTCTACCATAGTTCGTTTAGAAGCTCCAAGAGAGATTGAGGATGTCAACGTGAAGAGTGAGGTTATCTGCCCTGGCAGATAAAAGTAATAAAAGTTTACATTAGTTCATAAAGCCTAAGGAAAGGAAACTTGCCATAGAATTCAATAAGGAGAGATCCAAATGTATCTCAATGACCAGCATCATTCATACTATAGTAACTTCATAGGATAAGTCCAAGCTCGACTTGGTGGGATTTCTGTTGATGAAGATGTCTATTTGTACACGAAATTAGTCGTCGTTATAAAAAATGTATATTCTACGGAAAATACTAAGTGTTTTACTTCTATAATAGAGCTCTTATATTATTATAGCGAAAAATAAGACAGAAAAAAATGTAAATTACCCCGTTATTCTTGTAGGCAAGAATAATAGGCTATGACATGATAACTTAAAACAGCTAACGAGAAGAAATCAAAAGAAATAAATTTCACGTAGAACCTTTTAGAGTTCCATTGGTGAACCAAATTGATTGATTAAAGATCCTAAGATTAGATAGGGGATTTACAGGAAGGAAGAAAGTCAGGTAGATAGATCTCATATGTTAGAAATTTTCGCTGAAGTAAAACATTCTGGCGGTCGAAAATCCTTCTACAGCCGCTCCTTGTTAAATTTTCATACGGCCATTCTTAAAACAAACAAAAACAGCTGTGCAAAAAGCAAACAAATTTACGAAAACACTGCACCGACGCATCCATAATTCGTCCTTGGTGATATCTCGATACTCATCAGCAAACCTGAGCCCTGAATTGTGCCTGTAAGCGATTGGTTTTTCATAGGCTTAAATCTAAAACATTTCCGCATCGATATGAATCGCTTGATCGTGGGCGTCTCTCTTTTAAAATTGAAATCCTCTTGAGAGAGAGACAGTCACCAGAAAATCCACTTCCTCGGGCCACGAAAAATTCCGACATTATCAATTATATGGCCGAATTATTCAAATGCTCGCGACCTCGGGGATTTGAGCGGGCGTGGGCTGAACGATCTCGGAGGCGATAGAGGAATCCGCACACGCACGACCCGCTTTCCTTAGGCTCTTTAAAAAAATAAACACCGGCGCCTAGGTGTTACACCGTGAAATTGGCCGGAGGAGTCGGCGCCAAGCAAAGGAAGGACCACGCAGAGAAGGCAGAAGGTCGGAGCGAAATGATTCTGAAAAGGGATTGGGGATCTGAATGAACTTGGCGTTCAATTCTCAACTCCTAAGGTCTACAAGCCTTGAAAGCAATTTTTGTTTCTACTGACACATATTTCACATGTACTTATGTATCAACTAAATAATGACCTAGCAAAACAGAATTTTCGTTGTGTGACTCGGCTAGAGAAAATGGTTGCAGATGACAGATGCGTTGGATAATGTACGGCAAACAAGCGAGTACAGACCATTCAGATGCAACATAACGGTTATTTTCCATCCTTACAAGCAAATAAAAGAAAGTGGGGTTTTTGGCAGCATTTAAAAGTAGTTGGTATTTGGACAGTTATGGGAAATGACATTTCCTTTAACGAAGAGGATTTAGGAAAGAATTTTCTCAATTAGTAGAAGTATTATTGTAATTTATCCGGACACATTTATTCTAATACACATTCTCATAATTTGTTAACACATGCCATCAACAAAAAGTAAGTATGTAATTTAGACGAATCTTATTTTAATATTTTTCACTACGATGTAAAACATTTTCTTACCGATCCGAATAATTTTTAACTGAGAAAAGCCTTCGCTTGAATACTGCCGAAAGGTTATAGCACAAAACCAAAATTCAAACGTAAATTCCCAAATCTGCCACCTGAGGGGCTACTTACTACCTTAGGTGATGAAGCACAAAAAAAATAAGGCGCTCAAAGCATTCGACAAAAAATCGATTCCCGTAGATGCTTAATGTATAAAACACTGCCACAAGACATAGTGAACACTCGTATACCGTATGGCAAACCCTTCATTGTGGGGAACTCAAAACGTGTCTACAGTGTATTTGATAATGCCCTTGATAAGGTTGAGTAAGAATAAGCATTTTTACGGAGTACTTGACAATACAAAACACCGACAACTAAAGTGATTCAAACAACTGAAACCTTTAACCATTAGTTTAACTTCGAAATTACAAAATGAGAAATGACTTAGCATCTGTATCCAACTGAGCACCAATATTCATAAAGAAACCTAAATACGTGCACCTTTTATTACCAGAAAAAGCGAACCAATACGGTTTTCCACGATCATTACCTCCCTCCAACGAAAACTTCCTCAAAAATTAAACGACACGAATTCATCCAATCTCTTTCCCCTCCCTAGACATTGGCAGCCACGAGATAAATAGCACGACCCTAGTTTTTAATAAGCGAGAAAGGCGGGGGGAAACACGGCGAAACTTACCCTTGCACGCGAATACTCCTCTATTAAAATCGGCTGCTCTTCCCTTGAACATACATATATTACCCATCTCCATCACATATACGGGGACCAATACCCTCCGTGAACGCTCTCTCCCCACGGTCTTAATCACCCATGCCATATTCTCCCCACGCCTGCCCCTCAGCCATTCTCTCCGTGCCCTCCCAACCCTATCCTCCCCCACGTCAGTAATAAAAACCCTGAGAATGACGGCCACTTACCGCCCCTTCCGAGCATCGCAAAAAACATTTTTCCCTCCGTCGACAACTGTCGCATCCACGTCCTTCCGCAAATACAATGCTGCAAGCGCAAACAGCGGGAATTTTTTTAAAAGAAACCTCTTCGACCACTTTAGTACAGCATGCTGGAGAAACGGATTAAACAAAAGGAATTAACTTTAAGAAAAGCATTAATTAGAGAGGATACGTCGCTTGATCTCCGTTGCCCTTTCCTTACACGACCAATTCCGTCTTCGCTATGAACCGGGCGATAAACAAGGATTCGCGCAGCGGTCGGCAGATGTTTTTTCGCGCTAGATTCGACTCGCTTGATAAAGAGGAATTAATTAAGACATGTCGACGTGATGAAATGGAAGAGCTACATTGGGATATGCACCATCCACCTGATTACCTTAATGTAGCGAGACGTTGTATTTTTCCACCAGCGGGGGTCATCGACGGTGGGAAGTAATTAAGAATTAATTCAGCTGGATTGCCGTGGAATTTCAAGCCGTTGTAAAAATAAAATCTCGGTTTCGAAAGCGTATTTCAGCGAGGAGTTAATTCCTCGATGTTTTGATAAAAAGCAAACACCTCAAAGAGGATTCTCCGGAGATATGAGGCTCGTAATTGAAAATATTTTTACACGGTCGTAAATCTCAGCAAATGTTTGGTAATACGCGGTCTAGCAGTGGGTTCTAGAATTTGCCTCCTTCGCTTGGTGCGGCAAACCAAAACGCCCCATCGCAAACGCTAAAGATGTGTGCTATTGCCAACTTCAAAGGCGGAGATCTACATAGACTTTCCAACGCCAAGGCCATGGCTCTATTCCGGCTCATTGCAAGGATTCTTACGCCCGTGACTTTGTAAGGAATCGACTCAAAGGAATCTTCCACTGGGTCGCGCTAGTTAAGACGTTTCAAGTGCAATTACAGCGACTGCAGATACTTACACTACTATGCAGTTTCAAGTTTTCTACAGCATTTTCTACTCCGTTATGTAAGAGAGGATGTGAATAAACCACGGAAGAAATATTGTGGTTAATCCGGATAAAGTGTGACGATTTTGGGATGCAGCTCTGAGAAGGTTTATGGATATCCGATGAAAAAATCCAGGTAGGAAGGCGTCGTTTAGAGAAACTATATCATAACAAAAGAAAAGGAGAAGTAATAGCGCTTTTTCCACATTCACAGTACGAATTTCGGTGAGTAAATATAGTGAAAAGATACTAAACCTTCTCCTTTTCTTTTTTGGATAACAGATGAGTGATAGGTTGGAAAAGCGATGGTTTATGAGGCTTACTGAGAAGAAATTGAGAATAGACCAACAAATTATTTATTTAAACTATAGATTACTGTTTAAAACGGGGCGGATAAAACGTACATTTAAGATATTAGACATCGATAATGATATTCTTCCGCAACGTAAGAGGCATAAATTTACGCGAGACTTAAGCCAATTAAGCTCAGAATGAAGTCAACAAAAATTTAATTCGGAAATCCAATGACTGCAATCATATTGAACGCAAAAGCGGGGAAAATAAACATACACTTACCCTTTACTAGTAGCCAATGTTTCATTGAAGATGAGTGAAACAAACTTGACCAAATACGCACGAAGGAATTCGAGATCGAATAAAGAGCACAGATTTCTTTCGTCTACAGAACCCTATTTCATGGATTCCTAAACATTCCAAATTTCCTAATTAATTCCAGGCCACCGACTACGACGAATAACACAAATTCCGTGACCACCGCGGATTATACCTCCGTACGTTACCAACCGCAAATAACCCTCGTGAATCGAGACAATAAGGCTCGAAATGCATGAAGAACTCTCGGACAATAAAAATTCCAGCCCATTTCCCCGATTCTGCATAAGGCGAAGCATTACCCAAGTCGCCATTTGCGGGTTTCCCAAAGAGTCGTATTTCTCACGTTCCCACGCGCGCTAATTATTCCCGATAAAATCTACATCTTCAACAGAATTAATACCGTCCGTCCATTGTGCTGGGGAAACAAAGGGGTGAATGCAAGACGCGTGATGGCGCTCCATTCCTACATTTTACTTTCCCGAGCGGCGAAGCACGAAGGCAGCGTTAAAAAGGAAAATCTCCCGGAGTTAATCAACTGCTTTTCCGCTAATTTCGAGATCTGGGCGGTGAGATACTTTCGAAAATACGTGGCAATAGTTGGGGACGTATAAAAAAATGGCTTATACAGAAAATAATTAAGCTATGGCAAAAATTAAATACATAATATATTTTTCTAAGATTGAAATTCTGGTTGAGAAAGCCAAGAGACTAATGTCTGAATTCAAAATGATGTTCTCCTGGACTTAGCGAATTTACTGCAACCTTCCCGCGAAGCATATTTTTGTTGACTTCACACCAAATTAAAGACAATTTGTTATTCTCTTTATGGTAATATTTCAGATGGTAAATGTTGATAAATTAATTTACTGTGAATCTAAATTTAAACCAAGGTACCCCAAAATATGTACTTTTCAGGAGAGGCGGTTTTTTTATGGTTAAAATACAACAAATAAAGCTTATGGGGATGGAGATTTCATCATGAGTTACATCTTTACTGCTTTTGAGAAAGGAAGATTTTTAATTTTCCGAATATTCATTACTTTTTTGTTAATCGGTAGGTTAATTAAAACCTTAAAGTCGATCTATTCCAAGAGGTATTAGGTAAATATAGAAAATGGAAGTAAAAATAACAAAGACTTTTTCTCCTAAATGCTGCTTTGGGTGCTCAAGTATACAAGGAGAGGATACATAATTAGGAATGATGACGCTACACTCTTTTAGGATAAGCAACCTTATGAGCTGCTTGATTAGCGATTACTTTCCATCATTGTTTCCTCTAATTTTTACATATTTAGGCCGCAAAATGATTATCACGGAAACTGATTTTACGGAGTTAATTCATTATTACCAAATTAACCATGCTATCCATCAATAAAAATCTTAATATGAAAAATAATTAATGAAAAATAAGGGAAAAGCTTGCGGATTTTTCAATTAATAGTGGACACACGAAAAATTAATTTGGCGGCACTTAAAAAGTATTTTGCGCTACCACTCTGACAAAACGGCTTAGAGGGAACCCTGCGCGCCAACCAGTAGAATAACTGCAATTCGATAGAGAGAAAAACTATACACTAAAAAATCTGATGTGGCCAACACATGACTTTCTCCGTATTTATTGAAAACATAAGCCTATGCCGGTAATATATAAATAACTCTAAGACAATGAGTGTTACAGGAAAATGTTTCATACAAGCTTTGTAGTAAAAAACATTATCTTCAACTTTGGTACATAATTGTTTATACCAAAATTGCATTCTGATAGATATATGTATGAAAATCTTCCTTTTCTGGGTAAACAACAACTTCCGGTTAACCATTATTGAAGAATAACTCCTAAACAATCAGTGTTACGAAAAAATGTTTCATACAAAAGTTGTACCAAAGTACATTATCTATAACTTTTGTAAATAATTTTATATACCTACATTGCATTTTGACAGAGATATGTATGAAAAACTTCCATTTCTGGATTAACAACAACTTCCGGTTAACCATTATTGGGGAATAACTCCTAAACAATCAGTGTTACGATAAAATGTTTTATACAAAAGTTGTAGTAAAATACATAATTTACAATTTTGGTGTGTAAATGTATATACCTATATTGCATTCTGACAGAGATATGTATGAAAAACTTCCTTTTCTGGGTAAACAACTTCCGGTTAACCATTATTGAAGAATAACTCCTAACCAATCAGTGTTACAAAAAAATGTTTCATACAAAAGTTGTAGTAAAAACCATTATCTACAACTTTGGTACATAATTGTATATACCTACATTGCATTTTGACAGAGATATGTATGAAAAACTTCCATTTCTGGATTAACAACAACTTCCAGTTAACCATTATTGGGGAATAACTCCTAAACGATCAGTGTTACGAAAAAATGTTTTATACAAAAGTTGTAGTAAAATACATAATCTACAATTTTTGTGTGTAAATTTATATACCTATATTGCATTCTGACAGAGATATGTATGAAAAACTTCCTTTTCTGGGTAAACAACAACTTCCGGATAACCATTATTGAAGAATAACTCCTAAACAATCAGTGTTACGAAAAAAATTTTAATACAAAAGTTGTAGTAAAGTACATTATCTATAAATTTTGTATGTAATTGTATATACCTATATTGCATTCTTACAGAGATATTTAAGAAACAAAAATTTGTTCCGGATAAACCGTAACTTCCGGTTTGAGGATATTCTCCAAAAACTAATCAACTCTTGGCATTGTTAGGAAAATCCTAAATATGAAATTTGAAAATGATCGGATAATTACTTTTTAAGATAGAGCGCACACAAACTTTTTAACCACAGACAGACAGACAGACAGACATGTTCGGGAAAATAGCTTAAACATGCTCTATGGGCCTCAAAACATCTATTTCCGTCAAAATCTAGAGATCGAATTTTTTTGCGAATACAATACTTTCTCTATACTACGTATAGGGAGAAAGTAAAAAATACATGACATACAATTCCTTTTATTCCTCATGATATTGAAAACAAAGTATGTTTGTGGAAAATAAATTAAAACAGCCACTTGATTGAATGATTGTTGCCGTAGTTTATAAGAGTAAAAGGGTTAGGAGAAAAGTCAAGGAACGGGATGTAAAAATTCGCTTTAAAATACAATGACCCCAAGCAGTCCAAGAATTAATTCCCAACGAGGAACTCGCGAATATAACTGAATAATCAATTAAATCACGCCATCTGATGAGATGATTAAGATATCACAAGCTAATAAGGAACCAGAATTAGTCCCTTTGTTAGAATGGAAAGGCACTCCACATTGGGAGCCTGGGTTCGAACCCAGCTGTTCGCCGCGTCGGCGCCTCACACACTAGAGGCGAGAGTAATCGGCAGGGGGTCCAAATTCGTAATTAGAGAAAATAATGCAGTCTCCGGGCGTCATCTCTTCAGGACACAATTACGATAGGGGCGAGAAGAGGGTAATTGCACCATCATTCGCGTTAATTATAATAGTGGATTACCTTTGACAATGTAATTCATTTATTTTCCGGGTGCTCGAGGAACAATAGGAGAGAATGGCGGGGCGATAGAGTGTTGTATGCATGCCAGCCATTGAGTTTCTTCGAGATTAATTAAATCATGCAATGAAAGGAACGAATCGATTGTTCCGGTCGACCAATAAAAAGACCGCATATTTCAGGCCGATCGCTCTTGAGGCTTTGAGGAGATAACACGTAACAAAGAGAAACTAATTATGAAACAATTCAATACCCCAACAAACGGAAAGATAGCGTAAGAAACTTTTCTTAATTCTCAACTTTCAAGAGATTATCTCTGCGATGGTTATCTCGATAGCAAGAAATAACTCTTAATCTCACTGGACAAACTGAAACCTGTACTTTCTACGACAATTAAGTAACTGTAAATCAACTTTCGATCTAAAATTCTTTAAAGAAAAGTCTCTCCTGCCACGATAATTTAAAGACAACAATTTCACAAAAGCAAAAAATGTTTTCTTTCTTCCCACACGTCGCATTTGGGCATTGAAGTTTCTCCACAGAGGGGAGTCCACATTCATGCATGGAAGACAGCGTAGGACCATTTTTTCATCTGGCTAGCATACCACCTATTTACACGGACAATTAGTAATTTACTAAAAGTAAATTATTAATGGTAATTACTAATGGCGTTCAACACACAGTAATTTACTAATGGAAATATACTTAAGTTTAAGTTTGTGCCTTAATTAAAACATCGAGATACATACAATTCAAAGAAAGATACTGAATAGAAGTATATTATCGAAAGCAACAGGAGAAATATTTAAAAAGAAAAATCACCTCGGTATCTTCGGATACATTAGAGGAATATGATTTCCTTTCAAAATTTAAAATCTGCTGATGTACTTTAGACCAAAGTTGTTTTCTAGTAATTTAAATTACCTAAGTTTTGTGTTTAAGAAAATTCATGGAAATGGATAAACGTTAATAGTTTGGCCGGTTCCTGGCCGGACAGTGCAGAATCACTGCGGAATTCGAGATACTTTAACATTACAAGTTAATGAGAAATATCATTCGCCATCGATGTGGCGATTCGAGGGAAGTGAACGGTTTAATTTCCCAAAATTCACACGGAACGGAAAAATTAAAAACCTCATAAATCGCAATTCGATGGGTATCTGAAAATGCATTAACCTCACCGAAAAAGTTTAAAATCCGGGTTAATTAGCCCCTGAAAAGTTTCTCGCGGAAAAAGAAACCCCCGACACTCCCTTTTATCGATCCTATTGCAGCGAAGTTCACTTACCGATAAATGGGGCAAATCGGTTCCCTATTCATTCTTTCGCCGATGCAAAAATGAGCGCGCACCGCAAACGGGATGCGATCGCGGTTCTTTCCTTTTCAAAGAGACGCTGCTACTCTGTTAGTTTCCATTGCAAACATTGATTTCTCCCGAGCATCATCCGTATCCCTCTCCCAAGCCCTTTTCTTCAACCCTTCCCATAAGGGATGAAAAATAAAATACTCTCTTACGCGAGGTCATAGACTTCTTATACGAATCGCTTATTTTTTCCCTCCGAAACAAAATCGATCGAGGCAGGCTTTAGTAAGTGGAAATCCATATCAAAGGATTTTAAGAATAAAATCACAAGCACTCCTTTCCTAATATATATTTGAATAGCATTATCTGGAATATTGGATGGATCATAGGGATAAACCACACTTGAAGAAAATCCGGAAATTGCATTGTTTACGGTGGCATATTTCATACAAGCTAAGCGAACTTTTCGCATTGATATCTGATGATTCGTCTTCCAGAGTGATTTTGGATCCAGTTAGTAAAACAGTGAAGCAGTTAGTGAAGTTAGGTTAAGAATTTTGGGTTGGTTGAGCCATTCCCCCCAAAATCGTGGGGGAAGATACTCAACCATCTTTCCACAGTTCATAGCAATATGATTGTCCCACCAAACCAACTAGACAACCACGAAGTACTGCATTAATATCCGAATCTCACCTAAATTATACAGTAGTGTTTCAGTTTCTAATCCACTAAAAGTAGAGTAAAAGTTCGACCAATAAAACATACGGAGCAAAAAATCGAGATACACACGGTAATAATCTCTTCTAAAAAGTATACGTCGCTTAGAGCAATCGAACGCGTTTCAGCTGGACAAACAGCACCCTAACAATGTTTTATCACTGAAAATTATTGATCTCAAACCTCAATAATGCGAATTGAACCGATTTGAGCGTCTTCCCCCGGCTCACTCTACATACGTGGAAAACAGTACTTGTAATTTTATTCTCACAACCCCTCCCTCCGAAGGACACGGACGAGTGAGCGTGACTCCTTACAACCCTTTTGATTTGTTTGGACGCGCGTCATAATAAGAGGCCTCGAAATGAAGATCTGCGGGAAAGTGTTCGGGAGGAGATGCGGGAGGAAGAATGCGTTCCGCTCCGTGCGAAGGCTTCGAAAGGGAAAATGTAGGATGTACGATGCGATTTTTATCGATTGGGCGAGCCATTCGAAGCGGAAAATGTTCCGGTGTGTGGTGACGCTTCGATAACTAAGAAGCTAGGGCAGGGAAATTTGGTCGGATGGGAGAAAAGCTATTTCTAGCGATTAATCTCATGGAAAAGGCGATATTTCCGCATGTATCGATTAAAAAACTCACATAAACTTGCAGGTGAGAAAATGCGGTGACCACAACTAGTTTATGTACAGAACTAAACGGTCCTTGAAAGTAACTCTACGTCAAACGACATACTGCACAAGTAAAGGGAGTAAGCTAATGACAGCTATGCAGCGGGCGAATTCTGGTTTGCATGAGCTCAATTCCTGAAATACATGCAAATGGCATTGTCCCGAGTTAATCTTTTGTGTATGCACTCATTAACCAACCACATCTGAAATTACTTCCACTCTTTACTGCGCTTCGTAGCGCCATGAGCTCTTGCTGGACCGCAAACTGCATTTGAATAATGCACTATTTCCACATTGTTACGTCCTATTTTAGCTCTTCTCTGAGTCTTGCGCGTTGGGAACAGCATGGAGACCGCAGAAAAAATTCACTTAGAGTTGTAAATTTGTACCATTTATTTTACCATACACAGCGATTTTCATGGCTATGTTCCGTTAGTTCATGTTCGAACTACTCCATTCCTCATCTAGCCTAGTAAACCAAATACCCCCTAAAATCTCTTGGTAGCTAATTCTAGAGAGGGTGAGGTATGAACTGTCTATCGGGCTGAATGTTTCACAGATATCAGAAGTGCCCGCTCCTCTCTAGAGCGGTGTTTCCCAACTTGGATCCCACGCCCCACAGGGGGGCAACTTCAAAGCTAAAGAGGGCAACGGAAAATGTCTTGCATTTTTGGAAAATTTTACGTTTTCTTCGCAAATTTATCCCTAAAACAGAAAGCCAATGCCCTAAACAAGATTTCATATAGAATTCATTCATTGAGTAATTGATTTTTTTAAATATTAAGCATATGTTACATGAGGAAAATTAGAATTTAAAAAAGTTTAGGAAAGTATAACGAAAAAGATGTTGGGAAACACTGCTTTAGAGTGCAATTCGTTGAACCATGGTTTTCCAAACTGGAAGATGTATTGGGATTTTTAAATACTAAATGATGATAAAAGGCTAAATTCTGACTAACCTAGTCATCAGTTATGACTCAAAATTCAAATAAAAACCGCACGAAACAGGTATTTTTAAATCTTTTTCTAAGGTTTATTGAAATGTGTTACATACTCTCAAAAATACTGGAGGTCCACCGTCAAAATTCAAAGACCCTCTAAGTACTCCTTCAGAGAAAAATTTTGGGAAACCCTGCGTTGAAAAATAGACTGCCGGCGGATCGCGAATTACGCACTTAAAAGTCGGCTCGTTATTATGACACGAGCGTACGCACCGCTTCCAGATATAGAGGCCTTCATCCGAGTATGAGTCGGCGACGAACAGCAATGTGGTACGAGGATTCTTCGCGGATCCGCGTGAGTCAAGCCACTCGGACGAGAAAGAGAGAACAAGGATATTAAGAGGTAGCGGTGGAAGCTTCCTAATCGATAGATAAAAATCGCGCGGAAGCGTTATGGGACAAACAAGGTGCGGGACGCGTATGCTAAAAGCGTTATAAATTGTATGAGAAGTGCCGGAGGCGGTCGATCGAAGAGGAAGGCCTCCCGAAGGACGATCGGGAGATAAGGGAGAGATGGATTGACTGGTCGGGAAAGCGAATTTGAAGGGAAAAATAGATCATAAATGGTAATTGGAATTCATTAAGTCGCCAAAAGGATGCGGGAGAGAAAGACGTCGAGAACGAGCCAAGTTGGAGCGCCGACTGGGTTGACGCGTAACATTTCCTGTTTTCGTCTGAATAGCGAGAGTTGCGTCGAAATGGCACTTGTCAATGTTGGTTCGAGGGAAATGTTTACTTTGTCTTCCCGAGTTATGAAATTCGATCCTCAAGGATGGAGATTGAGAGAGATCGGCGGTGTCGTGTCGGAAATCCAAATACGCTAAAATGATTTTGTTGACCTCTTCACTTGAGAGGGAAATTCAAATGTTCCTGAGATAATATCTGAGATCCTGATCGATTCAAGGGGATCGAATTCATTCAAGTAACCGAATAATTATGCAAACCGATGCAATCTTGAGCTACGAATCGCGAATAGGCTGTGAAATCAGGTAGAAACGAGGAGACCTTAGATGAAACATTGTGTAGAAGAAGTGAAAGTTATTGTTAATAGGTAATCCATCCATTACACTCTAAATTGCTAACAAGGCAGAGCTTTTATTTCCACTTCTTGGCTACTTAAGCCTGGCAATATCTTTAAGACATAGATAGAGATAACAGGATTTCAGTCATCCTTAGTAAAAGTAGTCGAAGGAGTCAAAATTCCACAAATAATCGAAACCTCAATACTACTTAAGACATTTTAGTAATATCAAACAGTAAGGTGAGGAGAAATATAAATCAAAGAAAGTTGTTTACACGATCAGCTTCGTCATTCACAATGGATTGCATTGCATATTTATTGCAATAGCCTATTGCATGAGGCTATCAGAGCAATGAGAATGAGCATTATTATATAATAAATAAATATATTACTATATTATAAATAAATATATTTATATAAATAAATAAAAAGTAAAGAAAATTCTTGACGACAAATAAAAACTTTTATGACGTTCGATCCTTATTTTATTTTGGTTCCATCCTTGTCAGGTCACGGTAAAAATGTTCTAAACTCAGATTATTCATCAAATAACAATATTTCCCTTAAGTTGCACTCTTTCCTGTGTTATGTTAAAACTTCATTCCATCATTTGTAATATTTCCCATATTGTTGACCTATTTTGGCAGATTCCTCCATACTTCCTGCATACTCCGCAGATATCTAAATCTAAATAGAATTCCCGTGGCGTTCTTAATACGAATCTTAATAGAATCCTAAACGAAGTTTTGCAAGCCAATCCACGTGGAAGACAACGCGTTATTTACGACGCATCAAGTTACATTTCACAATCAAATCAATTAGCTGCGACGATGATAAAGTCCACATTCCCAGTTCTTCAGCACCCCTGAAACCTACGCTCCAACACCCACACTTCGACACGAGTACTTCTTTTGGACCATTAATTTTTTTAGAGCAATGTTCATACTTCCGCATCCTCTCACATTCAATGCAAAACAAAATGAATCCCGCATTCTGTCCTTAATGCGGTAGCCCGCTAATAGCTGCGTCGTTACAACCTCTCTACTTGATGGTGACAAGGTCGAGGCAGGGGATAAAACCGTGGGCATGGCGTTCCCCGTCATTCCATTTATGCTCTCCGACTCCATATGCGCCTCCCGCGAGCGGCCGTCGCATAAAAACATTCGCTGCAACATTAATGAGACGCGCCGAATGCTCCAGACCGCGCACGAGCTAGACGATTTAATCAAAGGCTTAGACCAAAACAGGAAAGTAAATAATTCTGCGGGAAACCTTGACCGCCTTCCCGTCGGTTTCCAGCACCGCCGTCCCCGGTTCTGAAAGCCAACCGACAAAGCGCGAAAGTTGACTTTCCCGCAAAAATCGCGAGGGAACGCCGCCTTGGGAAAATACGAGGTTCGGCGTGCCGTGGCACAAAGCAGTCACGACTTGTGCACACTCGGATGACGGAGGAATATTCACGAGGAGGCTGCACGGGGGAAAATTCCGAACTGCGCACCGGATAGGATGTTTATCGCGAGAGCTATCTTCAAACGATAAGAAAGTCGTTAATGACTGATGGAGAAGTGAGCTGGAACGTAAACGAAAAGCCGGGGGTGGAGATGTATTGTCGCCGACGACATCCACGAGATTTTTCGCGAAAAATTCCATGCTCTTGTCAAAGCTGCAATATTCTATAGATAGAATAAGATAACTCCGCAGAAAATACGTTTTTCATAAAACTTCCTTTCCCTAATACGGACAACTTGAATTCTGCATACGTTTTGACAATAAAAGTAAGGATCCGATAACAGGAAATGTAAGTTCGGTATGCGAAGGAATTACATCGTTAAAGGCAATTTATAAATATGAGAATATGTAATTGAACAACATAAGATATATAAAAACACATTGAATTCTTAAGATGTGAATTCAATTGATTCAAATACGACTTTGAGGTAGTAATCCGTTACGTAAATAATGAAATAATACTATTTTTCATCCGTACTATGATATATTTGAATAATGCCACGGGTAGCAGTACGCTATTTACCATAAAATTTATTAAATTTCATTGATCACAGATATAACCATATCATTCGCCAATCTCTTCACCTCAACTTCAAAATACATTTTATGGTATCATCATCATACATTTTCAATATAGTAAAATGTTTATTTTAATAAAATACACTATCAATTGAAATTTACTTCTTAAAGTTCTTCGTAAGTAAAATCTTCCAGTATCTCAAACAATTAAATTATAATAACTTTGGAATTAATTTGAAACTACAGCCAAGTATTCCTACGACCAGCAAATTGATACATCGTAAATAACCCTGGCAAACGAGAGATTCCCTTTATTCCAAATTGTTTATTTTCCAAGACAGACGGATCCACGTTGGAATTAATTCAGATTAGAATCAAGCGCTACGACAAAAGGAGATGTAAGAAGCCCAACCCGACGTTTCAATTTAGTCTTAAAAAGAGGATAAAACGCTTACGGGAAGGAGTTTATCTAGACTCTAACCACGGAGGTAAAGACTCCGTAACAATGGCACATTCTTGCGGCTTATTAAAAAAATAATAGCGAATGGAACCCGAAAAGTTTCATACAGCCGCGAGCGAACCAGAAAGATTGATTAATAAAATCCCAGAGGTAGACAAGAATGAAACTTTTGTGGTTTATGATCCGTTGAACGAAAGCAATGAATGGAGGATTAGAGAAAAGCCAATGATACGCGATGAAAAAGATATTTTTTTTAAGAATAAAAGAGAATTGCAGGAAGGAGAATATTATTTAAAAAGGAGGAACCATATTGGACCCGAATCTAGCGTAAGCTGAGCAGTACCCGAAAGATATCTATGGGAATGTCGCATTACATTGGAGAGGAGCAAATCCTTTTGTTTCCTACGGAACTTTGGAATGGAAAAAATGAGGAAATACAGAAAGCAAAACGAAAGAGGAATAATATTGGAGAGCAGGAGCAAAGTGAGGGGAAAAAGTCTCATCTTCAGATTTAGTCGTCGTAAACTGCTCCCGTTGAAATTAAAGTTGTAGCAAAACGAAAAGTACGGTATTGTGGTTCATCGCCCGATATCAAAAAACGATCGCAATGACAAAGGAACGCACCTTTAGGCTGAGGACATACAACTTTAAAAATCATTCTCGTAGAGTTAGGGATCTACTCATTTTTTTCGAGAGTCTCCGCGACATTTCCCTCTCTTGTAATCGGGGTGTTTGGAGAATAGATAAAAATACCTTCCTAAGTCAAGTCCTTGGCCGATATAGTATATAAATGATTTAATACAACTTTGCGGCTGATAATAAATTGAAATAGCCCTAACATTTTAAATGGCTCCGATGTACGATAGGAAAAAAAACATTAACTACAGAAAAAATTATTTAATAAATACGAAAATATACGAATATGCCTATACATTACGCATAAAACGTAATGTATAGGCATATGTAATAATATGTAATAATAACGTAACGTAATTTATAGGCGATGTAAGGCAATTACGTCGCTTCAAACCTATTCAAGCATTTAAATTAATTCATTCCTTATTTTATACTTATTATAATCCACGTTACGAGTAGATTCATATCGTTAGTAACACCGACGCATATTGTATAAAAAGATCTATTATTAAATTAGAAATATTTACTCGGTTAAATGAATATACAGAAGAAAGAACAGCAAAATATTTTAAGCTACCGAAGTACTACATACCTACATATTAACAAGAATCCACAATTCTTCGCATATTTCGAATGTATTTTTAATTTATTTACAAAGAGATTATAATGCACAAAATATTCTCCTTTGGTTAACTTCGCGATAAACTGAGTTTTCTGACGCATTCATCAGTTATCAAACTATACCTAAAAACTCCGTGTTTGTAAGAAAAGAGACGTACTTTTTCCAATGGATTTTAAGATATTACTTACTTTTTTAAAATTAATTAATTTTAAAATCTTTTGAAAGAAGTACTTCTCTTTTCTTTCAAACACGAAGTATTTCAAAGAAATTGGGTTTCAGTCTTACGACTTCACGTGCAAAGTTATTTCCTATCATTATTCCTTATATGAAGTACTTCATTTCCACAAAACATCGCCAATATCAGAGAATTTTAATGCTAAAAAGTAACCCGCGGCACAAGGACAGCCTGATGTTTTCACATGCAACCTTCTAATGAATAAACTATCTCAAGTACGAATAAATACTTAAATAATGCATCATAATTTTTAAGATCAGCTCTGCTATAATTGTAGCCGTTGAAAAAATAGGATAGAGGTATGGAATGAAACATTCATAAAAATAAAACCCGCCATAAAGGGAATAAAGAGGGAAGACGTAGACGCAGGGGTGCGTAAAGAGAGACGGAGACATGACTTGGGAGCGAAGGTGATGAGAAAGGTGGGGAAAAAACAAAAGAAGATATGTTAGCGCGTGGATCAGAGGCGCTTTCCAGAAGAACGTCTGGCGAAGTTGATGAAGAGATGAGGAAGGAAGGAGAGGCACCGCACTGCGGCAGAGAAAGTGCCCCCACCCCGTAAAGCATCTCCGCTCTCCTCTAGCACATCCTATACCTTCAACCCCATCGCAGCGATTTATACCAATGCATGACGGGAGAAATGACAAGGAGAGTGATGGTGAGAGAGGCAAAATAAGAAAAAGGAGTAAGAATCTGATGAGCAAACATATGACTTCGTTAATGAACGAAATTGAAACCCCGAGCTCATCCCTGCGTTTAACCCCAACAAAAGCAAGAAGCGTAATTGGAAAAAAATGGCTGAGAGACAGCTCACGAAAGATTTTCCTTGTTGGAGTTACGATAAACTTCCCCATTCAGTGGACTTTATCGAGGGAAAATAATCTATCCGCTGCTATCCGTTCTATAATGCTTTAAAACGCAAAAATAAGAATGAATTGAAGTGCGAAATTAAACCGTGAATGAATAAGATAGAATAACTAAAATAATAAAATAAATAATAAAGGGAAGACCTGGGTTCGATTCCCAGTCACGATTATATTTTTCATTTCCGTTTATCCTAGGGTTATAAAAAGCATTCCCAATTATACATATAATAATATGAAATCAATCTGGCAAGCTTTAACTGTGTGGAACTCCATCCTAGTAAATGGGTGGGATCAACTTAACAAAATTCCACTGTTTAAACCAGTTTAAACAGTAGAATTTTTAAAATTTATTCCCACCCAATTACCAATATAAATAATAAATATTTCCTAGGTTGATTGAAAGCATATTCTTGTTAATTTCGTTTCGATTAATAAAATGCCGATGATATATTAATAACAGGAGGAAAATAGCTTTTCACTAGAAATACAAGTTAATATTTACAATGATATGTAATATATGTTTTTAAACTAGTAGAAAAATTAGTTTTAATCAGTGTTTCGTAGATTATAAAATATACTAAAATTATATTGCTTTTCTGTCAAGAAAGGAAACTCAAATCAAATCGAATTCACCTTAATATTGGTGAACAAAAAAAACTTGATTTGTTTGCACCTTCACAGAAGATTAGAGAAACGAATACCATTGCATTAAAATCTGAATTACCGCTATAATAGTCCACTTGCTAGTTAAACATTGAAGTAAATTCATACTCTCGAAGCGCGAATAAATTTCACACACTGAAAATTGAAACATGAAACTCAGACTTAACAGAGAATAACGCAAAACGCATACAACACTTAAAAAGATGAGCAGACGCAATGAATAGACGCGACTCTACTAAGCGACGTATAAACCGGAGAAATGTGGAAGATCCGACGGAGGAGCGCACACTTGCCGGCGTCCTTTCCCTTAACCCACACACCGCCAGCCGTACCATAACGAGGGGTATAAATCAGGAGGAGGGAAAAACAAAAGCGAGGGAAGACTTAAAAGGACAATTTGTGTGCGTGACGCCGACGGGACGGTGCCTGTGCATCGCCGCTGCGAGTAATTTGTACGACGCTCGGAATGAATAAAAATATCCCGTCTTTTTTCTCCGAGCGCCGGCTCCATTCCAGGGAACGTTTTACGTGACGGACTCGATCTCCATGTACCACGTTCGATGCCGTATACAAAAGGTGGACGGAGTGCACAAAAGGTGGATGATGTGAAAACGGTCGCTTTAGCGGATGACTTGATTGCAGAACAGCGGAGAAAAGCGGGGAGTATCGCTTCGAAGAAAGGATTGGAATAAACTCACTGTGGGTTCTATCAACTACAGAGGATAGAGCGTAGATTTCCGAACGTATTTCCTTCCCGTGGACCCCCAGCATTCCTGATATTGAATTTTTCTGTTAAAAGGCAATATCTACTTTCCATTTGATTATATTATCTATTAAAATGGAACATTGGATTCTGAAAACTCTAAAACACTTTCAAAAATTATAAGAAAATCTTGGACCCCCATATTTCTTTCTCCCAGACATGGAAACCCTGTAAATCTATATGGAACCCTATGGGAACCTATGGGATGGCTTTGACACAACTGTTACTATAGTAAAATATTTAAACGTGTTTGGGTTTAATATGCTATGTTGTGTTTGCTATATGTGAGTCATGTATGTTGTGTGCTTCCTAAAATATATGCATTTCAGTTTGCATGTACTCGTATATATATCCTAAACATGTATTTCACCTGTGATGACCAAGCCACCAGGATCGTAGCCTTTCTGCAAGGATATCTTGTATGATAATAATAATAATAATAACAGTAAATTGCAATATTCTTCAAAACCCTACCGCTTATTACGATTAAAAAACTATACTACGAAAGATATATTTATCATCTCCTAATTATACTCCAACAAAGGAACCGCTAGTTTTTAACCGTGTGCGATACAGCATCTTTCCCTCTTCAAACGAATTCAATATTTAAATTTTTTCCTCCCTTATTTTACGTGAATATTGTAGACGAAAAAACTTACGTAAATATACATAATGACCAAATCTTTTTTAAGTACAAGATTGAGATAAGAAATTACTCATCATTAATTTACTTACACCCGTTGAGGTTGATTTCACCGGCATTAAGGGAATGAAGTACAAACTCACCTGCAAGAGAAGAGAAGAGAATATTAGATCAAGAGAATTCAAAACATCCATAACCACATGTCCACGCTAAAAGTGGACTTATATCGGTAGTAACACCAGTGCGTATAAAAAAGAAAAAAATGTATATCATCGAGTATCATCTACGAGGATCTATTTTCACTAATATTTTATGCACGACCACGACACTGATGTGTTTGCGAATCAAGGCAAATTGAATGCGTTCTCCTAAACTGACATATATTTCGGATATTCAAATTGTCTTTGTTTTCCTCTACATTAAATTATTCAAAAGGAGGATGCCATACAGTTATACATAGATACATACACACACATACCCTTTATTAACCATAAGGATATTTGTATCATCGAGAATAGGAATAAATGTATAAAAGAAAACAACTGGCATCGAAGCTCTTCCTATATTATACTAAGTAACAATAATTAAAGCAATGCATTACGACAATATTTCATCGTGATTCGAAAGGTTAAATCTTAAATCATGGAATAATTTCAGAATAATCACTTAATAATCTGTCCTTGTATCTAAATGTATGAATACAAACAATGAAAATCATTACTCCGCTAATACAAATAATATTAATGAATCAAGTGACTCATTTGTGATAAAAGGCGTAGAAACAGAGGGCCCACTATTTATCTATGGAATTTGCCCTCAGAAGATATATTTTCGGATCATTTACTAAAGAGCGCGGAGTGTTGATAACAGGGCACAAAATCATAGTAGAACTTCCTGAAACTTATCAAATTCACACTCATAGAATTTCGCAGGATTGGAACGATAAAAGACGAATATTCTATAAACTACTATTAGAATCATATTAAAGGTTACCTTCCATGGTAAATCTTTGATAGTAAATTTTAATTCAATAATTTCTTCGTGGAGTCGTGTAAATGAAATACTGATGCAAATCAATAAAAGCGGAAAGATAAAAGTACAGATTTGTTTAATCTCATTACTCATCAAACCATATCAACCACATCTGAAAACAATTAACCCCAAATGTATATTGCTGGTAATACGACCCGCAGTAATTCGAAAAAGGTCTCAAAGATCTGCATGTCCAACATTCTCCAAATACCAAGGGAGAAATCTGTTCCAGGATTCGAACTAGCGCCATCTAGGTCACCACAGAGTAAACTCATGCCTTGCACATTTGAAAGTCGAAATACATAAATTCACTGTGAATACGAAACAAATTATCCCATTCTCTGAAAAGATAAATAAAATTCCTGAATTACAGACCATTTCTTCTAAAAGAAATTCGCTAGTATATTCTGAAGATTTTTAAAGAAATCCAGATGACGTAAAGGATCAAAAGTCAAACGGACGTATCAAACGTTCCTTCATGGCTAGTTTAAATATATTACAGCGATTATTTTATGCGGACAGCATGAAATACCTCTTAGACTATTGTTAACAACATTTCATTACTAAGCTTTTGAATTATGCAGATAATTAATTCCAAATAATGTTTTTAATTATGCTCAAACTGAACCGCTCAGTAATCCGTAAAATAAATCATATTTTAATGCGAAATCCAATCTACAATGTAAAGTAATAATAATAAATATTATTTGGAATAATTTATAGGTACCTTTAAAAAAACATCCAATTTCGTCAAAAATTTCAAACTTTTTACTACTCTACTATTCATTGTCAGACTTCTACTGTATTTCAGACTTTTTACTACTACTCTGCTGATCTAATAGATAAAAATCATTTTCAGACCAAATACGGTTTCGCGTACATAGACAAATCACGTCAACAAACAACAATAAGTAACCACCACGACAATAAACAACATCTAGGAGAAATACAAACAAAATTTCAGGGCATTTACAATACAAACTTTAATTGGAAGGAATATTCATGACAAAATTAAATCATAAGCCACACAAAAATGAAGTTCAGTGCTGTGTATCATTGGTAACAATCTCCCAAATACTTTTCACAACCTTAGGTTCGATCTGACACGCAAACATGAATTTTCGGTAATCTTTCTTCCAAAGAAAGTGCCACAGCCGTCTCCACATTCCTTTATCAGTCGCAGCACGAGAAATGAAATCGAGGGATTCTTCTCCGTCGAGCAGATATTCGGAAAGGTGCGACAGGGTGATGTTCCGATGACTCGCCAATATTCCGCTGACCAGGACATCGTCGATCCAGTAATAAGGCGTCCTCTGGGCAGTCTGATAAAGTTTGAAGACGACATCGCGAGAATAGATGATGACCCAGCCTAAGCAGTACGTGGGGTATTCGAGTTGAGGATATTCTTGCGGGGTCACTCTCCATCTTGAGCGAAACGTCCTCAGCGGTCGAGCATCAGTCCTTCTACTGCAGAGAATCAAGTCACTTTTCCACGGCTTCGAGCTTCCACCAGAACCCGTCAAAAACTTCACGAACTTGGGAATGTGGACAAAAACATCATCGTCGGTTTTAACCAGGTAGCTAGCTTTGGGGCAGTGGTAAACGAACCACTTCAGCGCCATCACGTGTTTGTACGACAAATTACGATAAGCGTCTACGAAATTGCCCTGGATGATGTCTCCTTCAACTCGATCTTCCATTTCGACTTCTATCTCATCTTTTGGATCAAGTGAATTGCCAATCAAGAAGAAGATGTGGAATTTGATGCCTTTTGTAAGATTCTTCGTCCAAGAACCCCATGTTTTACGAATCGCCCATCTCTTTTCCCAGTTCTCCGGGGCCGAATGAACTAGGAAGAGCAACTGCAAATTCGGCGGTTTCACTTCGACGTCCTGGCACGGATGATGGTTGCGTATGAAGTGGAAATCACTGAGGTTGAAGAGTTTTCGGTAGTCGTTTCGACTCAACGTGGGACCCATGAAGTTCGGCGATCTTTTTGGAACATGGACAGGCGGAATCGGATAAGCCTTCCATGGTATGTTAAGTTCGCTTTTTAGAATTAGTAAGCAAATAATAAAGGATACTAAATAACAGCAATGTAAAATTCTTTGCCACCGAATCCTTACAATCATTTCTCTGTTTATTTCATCGAAGTAGCGAACAAACTTCAAACTCAAACACACATTGAAATAAAATTATAAAAACCACCTCCATCAACAATGGGTAACGAAATAGCTATTTACAAACGAAGCAACAATGTCGCTAGCGTAACCATAAACAATTTATCATTTTCTTATCCACGGTATGCCATTAATGCTATTCAATATAATAAAACTGAATAAACCAATTTAATTTTTAATATTCAAGATTCACCGGGTTCACTTATAAGAAAACGTGAATCAGAATATGGGGTTATTTAAATTCTCGGCAATCATGACGTAAATAAATGACGATACGGTTTGTTAGTGCCAATGTTGGGATTATAGTTTGAGTCAATGTTAACTATTCATTATTATAGTGCCATAAACTCGATCTTTCTCCTTGAATTCCGGCACCTCAAACTTCTTTCGTGATCCCATCATTCCGGGCCTAATCCGGGAAGTCCTCCGATTCGTCTTACCTCACTTTCTTCTTTCACTTTCTCCCCTTTGTTCGATGGAGCATGCCGCATTCCATCCTTTCGAAGCCTCGCCTACAGAGGGCGCCAATGTATACAAATAACTCCCAGATTTCCCACACCGAGTGATCGGACACACTTCATGTTAATCGTTTGAGTTCCGAGATTCCAGCCGAAAAAGAAACATGGACCAATTACGAAGCTAACAGGGGTCACTAAAAAAACTGAGTGACGGTTGAAGACTTTACAAAAGGAAAGGAAAAACGAAACCCAATAGCAAGAGATTTCGACTAGATGACTTTTCCTACGATTTCGACGAAATTTATAAACGTATTTAAGTAAGATAAAATAATTCCTTTCGTACAGGCCTTCTACTTGATTGAAAATAATCTATACAACAGTATAGTTATTCAATGGCTAACCTAAAATACTGTAAATGCATCTATTACACCACAATTTCGTACTGCTTGCCTACTCAAGAAAGAAACGTAAAATTCTACACTGAGGTCAGTAATTTTTTTTTTCAATTTTCTGCTGTATTTAAAACTAAAATATTGGTACAGCAAACAGGAGTAACAAATTTCATAGTCGCAATAAAATCTCTGAACCTGACACATTACGCACAGATTACTAAGAGAATAAATCCTGGCATCTATAAGTGGTATCTAGAGAATCTGCTTGACTTCTCTCTCAATTGTAACAATAAATTTAATATTATAAAAACATTTCGTACTTTAAGCATAAATTTATGAATCTAAAAATGACGAACGATAGAAACAATGCTGATATAAATTCTTGAAAGTTTAATCTTAGCATTCTCGAACATCGAAATCATAGCACTTACTAAAATTACTCAAAATAATTAAAGAGCTAACGTGATACATGGTAAGTAATGATATAGTAAAAATGATACCCTACTTTAAAACATGTTACCTACCACTCTCTACTCCATTCTCTCTCAAACGGGCGCGAAAAGTGACGAATTAAAATCGATCGGGGAAATGAAACGTATTTTATTCTTTCCCTTGTGGCAACACTTCTCCGACGAGTCTCTTACGGTTTCCTTTTTTTCAACTGGCTCACGTATTAGAGATTGAAAAGGGAAGGTTTTAAAGCGCCAGCTAAGTAAAATCAATGCACACTGCGGAATTCACTTTAATGCATTTGCGCAGGATACGGATGTCGGACAATAGCACAAACTTTGCTTAATCTCTCACCACACAAAGCGAATAAAACATTTCAAAAAAACAAATCTTTATCTACGAGGAAAATCGATTTTTTCCCCGATAGTTTCTCAAAGTGTTATTTGATGATGACGTCGGAAAGGTAATATGCTCAACGCTCTTGTGGATAAAAATATTTTCCCCTTTACACAAGAAAATATGGCTATCAGACAGGCATAAGAGAACGTACGTAGATTATTATCCCCATATAAAAACAAAAAAGAAAATGAATAATGATTACATCCAACAAATCTTCAATATGAGAAAGTAAATTATATTAAATTACTCGTCATATATATCATAGATGTAAACGTCTTGCTCTCGAAATACTAGTAAAGGTAGTTACTAAAACAGTAAGGTATAGGAGCCATTTAACTCAATAATTCTGATATACAAGCATAAGTGTAACGCTTTACCCATGCACCCCAAAGGTAATCGAAATAATTTATTACTTAGGTGAGAATTACTGTGAAAATCTGCCCAGTAATATATTTACTAAATATCGTTTATGTTTGTTTTACTTGAAAATCATTGTCATTATTCATCCTGGGTTTAAAGGGAATGTATCAAAAGTTCTCCAAGAAGTAATACGGCTCTTGATACCTGCGTATAGAGTCAGCAATAATAAAGGTTTCTACTTCGAGAAAAATGTGGCTGTCAAGTCTCTCCTTTGTCAATGCACAACAAATTATTTAAAATAAATAAAACAATTCCTCAGAATGTGAGGGTATCAAAAGACTACGAGTTGAACTCAGAACTAAAGATGCAGAAAAAGAAAACATCAAGGAAAGTGGGATGACAAAACTCAGCGCAAACATATTGCAGCAGTAGATAAGAGATATAAACAAACAATGTATGTACATAGAGATAAGGATTATCAATACGCTTACAATCCCATATTAACTAAACGAAAATATCAATGAGAAGCGATGGGATTGTATTGGAATATTTCTCTTTGTAGTTCGAGAATCAAGAGTTCTTGTAAAAACATCAAGCTAGGAATGTTAACCTTAAAAGTGTAACCTGCCTTCAAATCGAGATACTCGAAAAAACTCTGATTGTGAGTCGAAAAGTCGCTTCCTTCGACGCCATAGACAAACGAAGCGCCATATGTAAATGACGAAGCCTTCCGTGGTAATAACTTAATTTTCCTAAACACCGTATTCACCTAGTTATCTTCAACCGTCGGAGAACTTCTACACGAAAGAACAGTAATTACCACCCATGACCCTCAGAAAATTTCGGAGCAACTTTCCCGACTTCATTAAAAAAAAGAACATAATCCAAAGGACTTCCAATGAAATTGTTCCACACACCCATAGCTATTCTCAGCCCAGTATAGAACAGAAGATATGATAGTCCCGCCGTCCATTACTCCTTCCAAGCCATTGCTTACATCGACGCTACCCTTGGAGCTGGAGAGAAACCTTCCAACGAGGGCCAATTTTCACCCATATATATTCATCGTTCGATCTAACTGTTTCGGGAAAGAATATTTTACCCAGAGACTTCAAAAGATAACTAAATATATACGGGATTGAGAAATTTTTCTGTTTCATAAAAAACATACCGATATACTGGTTAGCTAATGTTTTCTAAGCATCTAATTTTCTTTAATATTAGATGAACGTAGCTTGAGGTTCAGGTATTATATCAGGGTATCGGCCCAAAACTAGAATCACTCCATTGGCTCGCTAGATGTCGGACTTTATTTATAAATTGATACTTTCTCAAAAACCTCAAAATTCAGTCTTATAATGTATTCAACCGAGAAATCTCTCTCTTCTCACCAAAGACTACAAGAATTTCTTCTACGTTGATTAAAAATAGTGAATATACATCCCACAAAAGCATAATTTCCTTTGTTATTTATTTTAAATCAAGATTTCACACACAGCGAATTGTCCGATTTACAGAGAAACAAAAACAGTTGTTGATATAAATAAAACAATAACATAGCATAAGAGATAAGAAACAGTACATAATATGAAAGTAAATTTGTAAGAAAAACTTTCTTGTGATGAAAGGATAATCCTAGCAGTATGATGGAATCTTTGTCTATGAAAATGTATGTCCACATCGGTTAGAAGAGAATTTAATGAGGAGGAAAGACGATAGAAGAGTGAGCGTCTAAGACTCGGATAGTGTAATAAAATAGAGGAACGGGTAGATCTACTAGGAACTGGAAAATGAAATTGGGGCAATCAGTGATAGATTTTAAGATACTATGTATAAATGAAAGATCACTTTTAGTTCTATAGACAGAAAGACAATTCAAAATATAATAGACCATTAGAAGCATGGCGATAAGAAGGTACAAGGGATTTAACAATTCCGAGAAAGAAATTAGTGATCCTATCCAGAGAGGCCAGATTGGAGAGAGAATACATTTAACACATAAATGAACAGTGAGCTCTTGAATCAATTCGTCTTATCGGGCCAAAACTTAGTTAACACAATATCCGACTTAACACACTTAAAGCTTGTGAAAATTGGAAAGGGGACTTAAGACATGACCTTAAGTCAGGAATGAGGAAGAAAAGCGGTCATTTACAAGCAGAACGAAGGAATGGATCTAAATCTGAACGTCTGTAGACCCGAATGAATAATTGTTTCCCTGGAACGTCTTCCAGGCAATCTTTTTCATTGTTAAGAGCCCGCGATGTGGAAGAGAACGCCTTTGGATCCATCCGAAACGTCCGAGCATTCAAATCTCTCCAGGTTTCCGTGACATATGCCGAGGATGGCGGAGGGTCATTTAGCAAAAAAGAGAAGGGAAACGCTTTTAATTGAATGGACAATAGTCTCCTCCCAAGCGACGTGATATGTTTTCCGGTTTTATACTTTCTTTCCGGCGACCGCCTATCTCCTTAATATTCCATCCACTCCTCTCGGAGCAACATCCAACTTAATACTATATCACTATCAAGCCGTCGGAAATGGAAAGGAAAAAAATCACCGCTGGAATACGAAAAAGATGTGGCGCGTCATCGCAATGCGTCTTTTCCTGTATCCTGTACCAACCTTGGCCTTCTCGTAAGGATGCCTGATGACGCACGTTGGGTCAATCTTGGACCAGTTACATCCGGGAGGCTGGAGACTGAAAACTAATACTTTTTCGTAATATTATGAGTGGAATTCGACTAAAAAGTTGGAGAATCATATTTCCACTAAGGAAGCTGACGACTAGATAACATAAAACTATCCTTCGGAGGCTAGGTCGAGAAAAACGTCGATAGATATCCCAAGGAAAAACGGGCTTGAAAAAGTCTAACAAGACTGGGAATTGAAGGATCTTCTTCTATCCGGAATGCTTCATCAACCAACTATGCTATACCATACCATGCAAGGTCTTATACGCAAACCTGTCTTAACCCTTTCCCTCGATTGATATTCCTGACCGTGTCTGTAAGTCAGATGTACACTCCTGGCCAAAATTAACGCAGCACCTCCCTAGCGATCCTTACGGCCGGTGCTGCGTTAATTTTGGCCAGGACTGTACATTAGATAGGATGCTCGATAGGTATTAATAAATTAATAAAAAATAAAAGCTTACAAAACTCTCTTTTATATGAAAATGCAAAACATAATAAAATGAACGTGAAATAGTTTATAAAAATCAAACAAGACGATAACTCCGTTTGGGTGAACTTTGACTTAATCTAACAAGATCATGTAAGCTTTCTGGAACAGTAATCAGTATTACATCTCTATCTTTTGGTAATAATGAATAACACAACCTATGACAATTAAAAGAAATAAAACTTTATTCAAATTAAAAAAAGAATAATTCAGAAAATTCCGCATGACCATAACTCCGTTTGGATGAACTTGGAATTTATTTCACTAGATCTTTAAGGTTTTATGGAAAAATAGATAATCAGTTATGTATCTCCATAAATTGGCTGTAATGATTCTTACGACTTATTATAACTAAAATAAAACGCCATACCAAACAAAAAAATATAAAATAGAGATAATCATTTCAATGAAATACCAGAGGAAAAAAGGTTGGTTGCAATCCTCTATCACTACAGGAGGAATGGTTTTAAGTGGAGCTATTTTCCGATAATGATTTGGAGGAAAAGACATAAACCTTCCTCTTCCTTATGAGATCGGATAACAGGAATGTATTACGAGCTAACACCTGAAATGTTTAGCTATCGGAGAAATTATCAGAGCAGGAAGCGGGACATCGAAGGTGTTCTGGAGAGATTCTCGTTAATGCTAGTTCTTCGCTGATGTGTTACCTTAAAGGCAAGGCTACCAAATTTGGAGGAAATTTGGAATTTGGGCGATTGAACCGAAATTTGCGGATATCATAACACATATCTAATACGGAGTCGCATAAATGAATTCAATATTGGAAGTTACCGACTGGATTCCATATTTAGATCGGAAGGGTCAGAGATTCTCGATAAGCCAAATAAAGGAGGGTTTACCACCGATTTTATGCTAAGTAATAACAGGAAACGATTATTTCAAACGATAAGGAAATAAAAATTCTTCGTGCCATGAAAAATATATTTCCGCCAGACCAGAAGATAAATAGGAATCGAAAACGTTCTTGTATGAATGTCCCTTACCCTAGATATGAAATTTCTAGCCTCTAAATAATCCAATTTCTCGCAGAATTTTAAGTTAAGGGGATTATAAATCATATATGATATCAATTTACTTGAACAAAATTTAAACACAGAAATGCTAATCAGCCAATATGAAAAACATAAGATGCAATCAAGCATTATAAAACCCCAGAAATTCAGTCAATCTTATTTTTCTATTATTTTTGGCAATCGAGGAAAATTTTCACTCCGTACTACGTATCTAAAGATCAATTCGGATGCGCGAAGCGGAATGATTCGTTCTGACGCTTTAATCAATCTAGAGGGAAGCCGAAAAATCTGTCAAAAATTCATTTGCTAAAACAGGATCTGTTGAGTGGTGAGAGTGTTTAAGTGGTCCATTTAGATAGTCATCTGAAAATGAGCCAATCAAATTCGATTTCCGGCAACAAATCCGTCGCTTTCGGCGGAGATCCGCTGTATGACGACCTCGCCTCACACAGAATGAGTTGGTGGGCGGAAAGATAATATCTCAAACCGATCTGATTGGTAAAGGATAGCGTATAATTTTTTCCGATAATTATTAAAGCCTTCTCTTAATAAGGAGGCGAGAAAACTTAGTTGAAATAACACCCGACTAACGAAATTAAAATATTTCCATTTTGATGTTTTCATTCGTCCCTTATCTGATTCACATAAAATGTGAATCCTAAGTCTAAAATGTTGTCTAGTGTCAGAATACCAATAAGAGAACACTAATCGAAATCTGTTTTCGTTCCCAAATTTAAAATAAAATAAAACGATCATTCTTGGTATATGGAGGAAATTATCTGATAGTTATTATCATAGAAATATTACTTTATTTAGCTATGCAGCTAATGAGCGGTGATTTCTAAGAGATATCCTAACAGTTTAAGCACTTGCTTTTAAAGCAAGTAAATCTTTCTACTCCAATATACATATTAAGCTTCTCCAAAGCAGATTGAGGTAGAAAGGTTTTAATATAATTTTATACCTATGATTTGATTATTTAACCTGAATGTCACTTAACCCTACTTATATATACTTAACAAATCATCTTTGCTTGAATAGGATAATTCAAATCAAGATGACATTAATTTTAAAGAAATCTTGAAAGGAAACTGCCCGTGAGAGAAAATTCATGAGAGGTAAAAGGAGAGAAATACGCGCTTAAAGAGTAATATTTAAAAATAAATGAATTGAAAAATGTCAAATTTAAGTATATGACATTTCGAGATAGCAAAGAATCCACATTCAATCCACTAAGAAGTTGATAATAGTAACTTAATTAACATGACAATGGAAAAGAAACCTAAAAAACATCATAAATCCTTGATAATAGCGAAAAGATTGGATTATCCGCATAAATAGAGTAGGAATGGATTCGGAAATCATTCCTTCGAAAATATTTCAATCGCTTACGTGGGAAACCTATAAATCGGAGACTTATAATTCCTTTCGCTGATCGAAATTTACGATCGCAAAAGGTCGCAGTAAAACTTATCTCCAGCGAATCCGATAGCAGAGCACTATTTCATCGAGGCTTAGAACAGCTCACTCGAGCGACATGTGCTACCATTTTCAACATCTGTAAGAGATCGCCCTCGCAAAAAATGAATTCCTTCTCTTCAGGAAGGAAATTTCAACAACGGCAGCGTGCCCAGAGACTAGTTTGGAGAGAGTCCTTGAAGCGGCCCATGTTTCATTGAGAACTCTTGATAATTACTCACTGGAAATACTTGATCATTTCTTCTTGTTTTGCCTCCACTAGCAATACTTGAGCAAATCATAGGGATATAGGGGTATCAAAGATCCAAAAAGAGTAATTTTGAAATAGTTGTGATTAAACCAAGCAATCGACATAAAAAAGACAAAATAAAATAGATCCAAGACATACGTACTTCTTAATCAAAAACTCGGGAACTTTCACGGACGATAATTGAAAAGATACAGTAAGTTATTTGTTCGAGCAAATTTATGTAAAAAAGAATTATGTCGTTTTTCACGAAGATCAAGGAAAATGCCTTTAAAAATTCTTCTAATTAATAATTGCCATACGATAGTATAAGCAATGCCATGATAATAAAATAATTACCAAAAAATACCTAACAATATTTTACTAAACGCAATTTATAGTATACGTAGATAATAATGTTTTCTCTCACATCGTTGTCCAAACATTAAAACTAAGAGGATAACTAAATTTATTCACAAGAAATCAAAAAGGTCACCCAGGTTGACTTAAATTGTTTCGCCGTATAACGAAGCGATATTTTAGTTTCTATGGATTAAAAGGCAAATAAGGATGCGCAAATTGGTATATATGGCTCAAATACGATAAAAGGGAAGATGCATTTAACATTAGAAATACTACTTAAATTTTCAATGCAAAAAGCAGTAATTTCTTCGAGTAATCATAAACACCGCCCACTGACGTACCACCTAAATCTACCAATCTTAGGGTCCCATCGCTATCCGAATTAAGCTTTGACAGAGTGTCGCACGAGCAACAAGTGTCCCACAATTCAGAGGCGGATAATCCAAGTTCCACGTAATCCATCCGAGGATCGGAAAGGTATTTCTAAATTATCTCCAGAAAAGAAGCGTGAGCAAAACGAAAGATTTAGCACAGCGGGTGAGATTAATGTTTTATTTTATGACTCGCTCAAATTTCCCATTATTGCTCACTCAATGAGGAGGCCATTAAGAGTACAGCTCTTTTCATAACCATCGCTTGACAATACCGAGAAAACTCATACTCAACCCACCATGAGGTATTCCAGCAATTGTGCGAGCGTTAAATTCGCGGAAACTACCGAAGAAGATTCCTGTGACGAAGGAAAATACGCGTCCATTGATTGAGCATATCCTAAACGTTAGTCATAGCCAAGGAAGCAATAGACATTTCACGCATCAGCCTTGGGGACATTACAATGAAGGACTCTTTCTGTACACAACAGATTATGGCGGTTTACTGATCGGAGCAACACGACTCCTGCAGTGGCAAATTACCATGGTCATGGATTAGCTAGAATCCATGCAGGATAGAGAAAAAATTGTCCGTAACAAAATGTGTTGAGAATTCAGAAAAAAGCAAAGAGAGTAAACTCTTCGAGACGTCAAAGATAAAACAAGAAAACTAAGATCGTAATGGAAGATAAAACTTCCCATTCATAAATTTCAATGTAACATCAGATGAAGGTCGCATATTACTGAAAATGGTCATAATGTATTACTTAAACGAGAATTTGTAATTTGTAACGTTTTCCCAAACATTTGGCAAATATAACATGAAAGGAGCTCAACATCCATATCACAATCATACGTCCACAATCAAATCTGAAGTAGTAACTCTGGCTACAATACCTTTGCGGATGAAATAGTTTTAATTTGTCATTTGGTGCAGGATAGCGAACAATAAATCTTTTATCCACTTTTGTCTTACTGTAACCTTTGGCTGTGACAGTAAAAATCTTCTGAGATATATGCAATTCTATATATAAAGGAAATCATCTAGGTCACTCATTCCTGAGTACTATGAAAAGTGCTTTTCGTAAATCCATTGAGCTGAAAGTAGACGGGCCAGCATTCCAGCTTGGCGAGGAAAGAAATAGCAAAATCTATTCCTCATCTTCCCTAGTATACCTCACTCTTTCCCCAACCCTTTCGGCTACTAATGGTGGAGGGATAAGGTTCGGGCGGCATATTTCACGCACAGGTATCTATTTCAACCTCCTACATCGACCTGAAAACCCCGGACGAGCATCCTAAAGGCAATCGGTGATGCTGAAAGCAGTTAAAAAACACGCCTCGATGTTTAAGCCCTTCACCGCGCTGTCCCAGACGTGCAGAATTCCTTCGCGGAAGTCGGCTTCCTCATTTCGCCCGGAGACGACCTTGGAGGGAGGTGGGGTTGGCACAAGGCAGAGAAAAAGACCATGCCCTCCGCTAAGTAACGCCGATGCAAAAAAGACCGAGCCGTTTGCTATCTGTTCCTCCGTGGGCTCCCCGCAGCGGGACAGGAAGGGGTCGCCACGCACGAGCCCTCCTACGCCTCGATGCAGAATGTCTCGCGGGGGAGTGAAATAAGAAAAAGCCGAGGAATCAATTACGCCCTGCCCGCTGCGACTTGGTCTCCCATGCACGCAGAATGGATGCCTCTGTATTGGGACGGTAAATTACGGTGGTGTGCTTCTGCCCAACGCCGCGGGAGGTCGGCGATGCCAAGTTAAGGTCGTCACTGCACGAAGGAAGTGTTTTTTTATAATCTCCGTACTCGCTAAAGAAAAGGGTATTCGCCGAAAAGAATTCGATACGGAGGTTCTGATTTATGTTACCGTTTAGGCTTTTCCACGGACCGAAAAATCTCCCCTTTTTTCCTCAAGGTTTATGCTTGAGAAGAAGACGTCATCGTTAACTTTTCAACGTCAAGATGAAGAAAAGCTCGTTAAAGGTGAGCGTGAGTAAGGGAATCACGGTTGAGAAAAAATTATAGGAAATTCCGGTTTCGATTTCCGCTGAATATGAGGAAAATTACTCATCTTAGCCGCTGAAGGAATGTGGGAGCATGGTTAGTGATTAATTTCTTTTTGGAGCTGCTATTAATGAAAAAGGCCACTCAAAACAGTACGTAGACTGCTAAGGTCACTAAAATTCAAATCAGGAGTGTTCTATCGCAGAAGAATCAGAAAAAGATTCTTCTGATTTTTCCAGGAAGGTCAAAAAACATTTTTAAATAGAAGATATCTAAAACTTAAGAAATAAAACGTTAAAGAGTAGTTAAATAAATGGTTGTTGGAAGTAAAAATGCTATGTTTAATACCCCCAGTTAAGATTAGCACGTTACAAGATAAATATAGGTATAGCAAAAGAAATTAAATTGAGAATATAGTAAATTTCTCAGAACAAACTTTGCAGGCATGGAGAAGTCCTGAATACTAACGTACTAAATACGATAACTACATTTCGGCTAAAACATCTATTAATAATGAAATTCTTCCACAAAGGAAGAAATTTTAGAAATTTCAAGCTTTATAAGGATATTGTGATTCTAACTTGCCCTTTACCGATAAAATGCTCGAATAAACTACGGGAAAAATCTTGATACATGAAGAATAAAACGTGATTCAGACTTCGGAAGTAACGGCAATTTGATAAATTTTTCTTTGAATTATAAGAGAATTCTTGTAGAATCTTTCTCGGCCACTAGCAAAGAATAATTTCAGAATTTCTAGCTATTTTAAGCTTGATCAGTATATGATGCCTCTTCCCTTTTCCTAATAATATGATCTACTACGGAAGAAGAAAATTATTGATGCATGAAGAAGAAAATTCTTGATGCACGAAGAAAAAACGTGATTCAGGTATCGAAAGTAAGGAGAATTTGATTTATTCTTCTTCGATTAAAAGAAAATTCTTATAAAATCATTCTCAACCACCCGCAGAGAATAACTTCGGAAGGTAGTTGACGAAGCACTTTTCCCGCTCAAAAAGAAGGAAATTCGCATTACGGACCGCGAGATCGTTCTAATCCGACATCTACGCCATTTCGAGGTCGCGAGCGCGGGTCGATGAGCTCGCAGATTACGAGAACATCTGTGCCTCCGTCGGTATGCGATCCCGGGCTCGCAGGACGCCGTACGAGCGCCCAGACGAAGAGTGCTTTCTGTTTTCGCAACCGCCGGGGGAGATGTACGTACGCCATGCGTCTCGAAACGAAAAATAACGCGCCCGCTAACGAGCCCGCGATGTGGCCTCGGTGGATAGAGGTGAGTGCAACGAAACGAAGGGATTAACCGCGCTTTACCTTGATCATCCATCAAACGACAAAAAGAAGTAACGGCTTTCGTCATGAAACCGATGATCGTTTCCATTGCTCGGAAACCGCATTCGGAATGATGTATCCATTTGGAAATTGCGAGAAAGCATAACTTACGGCAATGAGGAGATGAAGACAGCTGTGAAAGTGATAATCATTATGGGATTATACGAGTTGTACTAAAACGAGAAAAAAGTTGAAATAACAATGGAAATGCTCATAGAATAAGAACCACTTATTCGCTTATTCTGCAGTCTGCATTCATACAGATCATCCGGAAAGCCTTCATCTGTTGCATACCTTTATTTGGGGTTTAAATTAATATGAATAATATACTTTAAGGATACTACAGGCACATGCAAACTTAGAAATTTAATAAAAGGGAAAATAAGGCAAACTGATGAAAAAAGATTGCTCTATCCCAATCAAAATCTACCGTGCTGCTTACCGAAGTAAATACCTACGGCATATTATAATATGAATTCGAAAAATAATTTCTCAAAATTAAGGTATTTTGAATATTTTTTTAGGGTTTGAATGTATGCTCGAAAAATCTGAGATATAATTTAGCTGGCTAAAGATAAACTTAAATAACCACCTAATATTTTCTTAGGATAAAGTTGAAAATATTATACACCATGTCTTTCATCTTTTCTTGTCACACAGTTCCTACGTTTTTCCAGGATGCCGAAAATTTCAAATATGAAGATTGGAGCAATCGCCTAAAACAAGCGACTAGAAATCAGAAACATTTTCTGTGAAAAGAACCGTAAGTTTTCCAGTCACAAACATTTCCCACGGGGGTCTTCTATACTATCAGTCAGAGTTTATATGAACGTCATCGAAGAATATATTTGACGTAAAAACCTTATGGCACTGTTATCATATCAGCAAGAAAACCCCTCAACTTACTGTTTCCCAAACTGTGGACCATGAGTAAACTCATGATGCGTCAGATAATATCCGAGTATAACATATCCACCACATTGCTTGAGCACTGACACATTTTGCGTATTTCCTTAAATGGGAGTAACGGAAATTTATAAAATACTTTATTCCATACTTAAGTTTTTTCTTCATTTCAAATTTGAATCTCGAAGGAAACTTACGAGTAGTGTGGTAAGGTGCGTCACCATGTCTGAGTAACATGCGAATAGAAAACAAAAAGTTGTTGACTAATACCAAATCAGAAAAAAACTAGAATGAAGCAGCGAAAGACTTCGCTTCATCCTCACATTGAGTCTCTAGTTTCAACTCTTTAGCGGAGTAGAGAAAATCGATTTCATCTTGACACCTTCGCCCGAATAGAAGCATCACCCTGGCAGCTCATAAGAGGGTCTCAGAAAAAAGTCGCCATGGGGGTGCTGGTAGGTGAAACCACCGCAACAAGTCGTTCCTCCCACGGATACGACCTTTCCACCAAATGCCATTCGGATGCTAGAAACCATCCGACGGCGATACGTCAAAAAGACAACAAACGTCCTCGATCGAGCCGTTGGTACACTTCCCTCGACCACCCCTCTTCCGGCCTCAAGTTAACAGGTTTAACATCTCCAAACAAAATAAGGCGAAAATACCTTCCTGCCCACGTTATTGATGCATCCGAAGCTAGAGAAAACCTCCTATCCATCCTACCCCAACGTCTCTCTGCATCTTGGCACCCGTCCAATTAACTCCGCTCGCTGCGGGTCCGGATGCAAAATCAGCATCCCTCATCAACGAGACACACTGCGCAACTTCGTAGACTTGCTTTACACTAACACGAGTGGAAAAATTCAATTTTACTTTCGCGGAAATACGTATAAAAACAACCTATTCTAACGAATAATACTAAATGATGCGATCAAAAGTTGACAGAAATTATTATTCCTCATAATTCACAAAATTAATGACGTCAATTTTTGCTGTTTATCGATCACAAAGGTAAAGATCTCCTAAAATACAACCATTCTTGCCTTCTTCTAATTTAGATATATGTAAATAAACATGAAGATTTTGGTATACTCCCCTTGTGACAAGGAAAGTATTTTCATGTTTAATTACATTTATAACCATCAAAAAGCTCAATAAGAATTGGAAACCTATCAACAGATTAGTTAGGAAAGGACATATTACGATGAAAAATCTTCAAACTTTACTTCAATTGATTATAGACAGCTAAATATGCGATTCAATATATCAGTACGTATGAAACTGGATTAAAGCTGTAAACAAGGTGAAGTACACTTTAGTTTGGCCTCCTTAAACTGTTTTTCAATCTAGTTTACGTATTTTTTCTCTTATTCATTACGTTATATTTATGTACAGTCCTGGCCAAAATTAACGCAGCACCGGCCGTAAGGATCGCAAGGGAGGTGCTGCGTTAATTTTGGCCAGGAGTGTACATTATATAATAACGTAATGTTTTTTCATATATATTGGGATTATGATGTTTTAAAAGTGTATAATAATATGTACAATTGTATTTTTTTAAGGGAATCATATCTGGCAAGACAATTCTTTATAAGTATTCTAGCTAAAAACTTTGTGAGAGACGCACATCAATAACTAAATATCACTAAATTACTTTGATATTAATAAAGTAAGTTCGAGGAATAGGCTAACTAAATATAGCATTTTTATTTCGTACATATTTCGTAACATAGAATACACAGAACTTTTTCCTTAAGCAAACACGATCGAAGATTCCGATTTCTAAATCTACAAGAGAAGGGGAAAAATACATTACTCTGATGAAAACCGTAAAATCAACATTATCCTCAGCATCACCAATGAACTCCTGCATTCCGTGTATCTTCCTTCGTTCCCTTGGGCAATGGGCTCTCTCCCCACTGCTCCTTCTACACATAAAGTTGTATTTAGGATATGCATATCAAGATGGGCGTAGGCGCTGTGGGAATCCGCCCAGAGCTGCCTCTCGCTTCAGGAAAAATGGGGCTTTCGGGAGGATGGGCTTAATTAATGGAAGAGGTTTGTCGACAATCCTGCGGCTCAAAATCCTTCCTGACTAAATGTCAAGTTTGCGGAGATGTGAAATATAACAGTTCCTTTCACCATGTAAGCTCTGGCAGGTCCCACATAAATAATGCTGATTACTGTGGTGGAGTCATCATGATTTCCAAAGTTTTTCCTTTCTCCTCACATCCTTGTTAACTAAGGTTTTTAGGTTTCTTTCTTCGTGACATAATTCTGTAAATTAGGTAATATACCTCAGAATAAGAAATGTAATTTAAACGCTACTCTCATGGAAGGAGCTGCATGCCAGAGGAAAAAATCATAAACAATGTCCTTGAATGAACGTTTATGGTAAATTCCCGATTTCTACGTACTTTGTAACTAAATGAAAACATTCAAAGACTTGCTTTCATCTGCATTTTGGAGTTAACTAAAGTACATAACTCAAAGAAACTCACCGCAACAGCAAGAAATCAAGCTTTTTAGGATAATTTTATACAGAGCATTGAGAATCCAACGCTGACTCTATGTCCATGAAAATATTTCATCTGTTAACCGGAGTGCTATAGCAAGAGCCTTCTGTGACTACCACTCAAATGATCTTTAGTAAGTAGACTCTATTTCCTAATATTAAGAAAAGTCATTTCAACAACAGATGCAAAATGAACTGCGGTGAATCGGTAAAACTCGCTTAATAATTTATAAATCGAAACAAATTTCAGGTTTAGGATACAGACAGCATCCAAAGATCACAATTGACACAGAGCTGAATAATGTGATCTTAAGTGACTCTCCTAATCAACTTAAAAGTGCTACTCGGTTAATTAGTTTCTGTAGGTCATATTAGTAGAGTACTATACATGTTAATATTGAATATAAATGTACGTTCGTAAGTACTGAACTTGTTGAGGCTGAAACGGAAAGTTTATGTTTCTCGTTGTTTTGCATATTGTGCGTATTAATTTCTTGTAATGATGAATTTCTCTTTTTTTACTGAAACTACTAGTGTAAACAGGACACACAAGGTTAGGTGATGACTACTCGGGTATAACCTCGTCAATAAAAGGTCAAACAATAACAATGCTAACAACGTGACTCGTCATTAGCAACTGTTACTTAATTAAGCCAAGACAGGGAGGAATACTGAAAATGAAGATAAACGTAACAAGAGCACAAATCCGTTATTACATTCATCAGCTCTTGGACATTCATTTCGCTATGGTTCAAAGAATAGGAGCTTCGCAGAAAGTAACCACCTGCAACCTCGCACCCTCTCAGGACAACCGATTCGGAAGTTTAACCAAATCCACCAAATTTCGAGCGATTTGGCCCATTTAAAGATTCACTTCGCATCAATCATTAACATGAACATACTTCGGGGGCCTTCGATAACGACCGATCGAAAAGAAAGAAAGCCGTGTCCAATTTTCCTACATTCGTCATAGACCCCGAAGCATCCCTGAATGCTTTCTGCGCGTCTACAGCGATGCTTCTGGAGACTACGGAGCAGATGAGAGAGTAGGCGAGTGGGGTGGGGAGCAGCCCTTGGCACCCGATGCTGCACCCGCCCACGGCACCATTCCATCTAAGGCCCTCTCCTCCATTACCGGTCCACGGGAAAGGGTGGGAAGAAGAGAGGGGAAAAAGAGTAGCGGATTTTGTGGCCCGAGGGTATTTGGACGGGACATAGCGAGTCTTACCGAAACCTATCATATTCCTCCGCAGAAGAAGAGCCTGCCGATCGACTGGAATGAAAAGGAACTACGGCGAGTTATTAGATCCCGGTATGCGGTAATTGTTACCCCTCACCTCGCTGGGACCTCAAGGCGTTCCGACTATGTAACAGCGAAAATTACCGCAAAAAATTCGAAGACGTCCGATTTTTCTTATATTGAGGAGCGAGCGGTGTTCGGGGAATCATTTCCTTCGATACGGCGACGTTTAAAAAAATTCCTCGAAGTAATTTCAACGCCGGGCTCTCCCGCCGTCCTCGGCTGTTATTAATTATGGGAGAAGCCGTTACTTTTTTGTGGGGAGTGCAGATTGCTAATTGTAGCGATGAGTCCAACGCGGTGTATTATCAAACAGAGGGAAAAAATCTGGTTGGAGCAGCTACCAGATATTGCAGACGTTGGTTGAACCTGTGGCAGGAGAAGGAATTGACGGAGAATTTTCTTTTCTGAACAGTGGATTCATGACATGCTCTTCTGAAACCAATTTCGGTATTTTAAGTGCAAAGATAAAGAATTTTCGTAAATATGAGCAATACTTTTATACGTGATTTCTCATAGGGCCGTTAAAAAGAATGGATGATAAGATATTGTCATATTTATTTTACTCTTCCTTCGAAATATATTGAGTACCAAAACAAAAATACACTCAGATAGAACATACCTACGGCATCCTAGATGAATATGTCTCAATGTATTTATTAAATAATGGACAATTAACAAGATAAACAACTTCTGGCAAATTTTGAGAGGGGCGTATGACACTAACTGCGTCGGAGGAGACATCTAAAATATAGTCGATTTAGACGTATATCTATATTTCCGATATATTTGTTCAATTTACGAACATAATTTTAAGTAAATCACTGCTAAATAAGATGAAGCTAAAACTGTTCGCAATCTGGCCTGTTTCGTAGGAAGTAGAATTGCACAAAGAGTACTTGATGATGACGCTGATGATTGCCTGAATTCATCCGAAGTCGGTCTTAAATAGAACAAAACTGCGGAAACCACTACGATATCAGCAAAGACCTATCAGCGAGAGTTACAAATTAAGGTAAAATTTCTAATGTGAGCTATTAGTTTCCATTCACTGCAGAATTAACCCCTCGATCTTGCGGTACAAAGGCGCTCATCAAAATGTAGAACCCTCGACAGCAAAGATGTAAAGAGAGCTCACCCCCAACATTCCCCCATTACGACGCATTCGCTATCCGACGGATCATCCCGGAGAATACATAAAACCTCACTCACGCCTCCGATAAACATCGCAAACTCGCATACCGCGAGCGAATCCCGCCCCGCAATTCATGCTCACTTATCGGAGCATCGCGCTGACCAAAAGCCCGCGAAGACGCGACCAAATTGAATCGGGTCATGCACCCCGAGTGCAGACCCCCGGATGAAGAGAAGGCGACTGTTGCAAATCGTGCCAAATCGATGGGCAAACGAGGAGAAAGTACGGAAAGCCTGGCTGGATGAAACGGGCCGACGCAAAAACCTGAAGAATAAAAAGGGAGCATAAATCATATCGTAATAACATCATCCGAGCACGAGGAGGTGTTGGGCAAAAAGAGATCTCCGTAGCTGATAAATGGGAGAAAGGATGAGGAAGTGAGGGGGAGTGTGGATGGAAGCCGGTCATATAAGTGCCCTCGAGGCGAGTATTCCGCTATTCTATTTACACTCCCATGATCCTCTCTCTCTCACGGTGCCACGGATTCACAGTGGAGAAAACCCCAGTGACCCGACAACTCACCGTGCGACAACTGATTGCGCGAAAAACAGATCGCTGAAACAGAACAACTGAAATAATATCAAATTTTGCACGTTAAAGCAATAACAGTAGTCTTTTTACCAATTACTGATTAAACTAGTTAATAAGTTATTAACCCTTAGGCTACCAAAGGGGTAACTCAGTTGCCCCAGCGATAGTTTTTCTGTGTTATTTAGGTTAAAAAAGTCTTAAAATAAAGATCTAATAATTTTATTCTTTGCATATTCTTTCACCAATCACAAACTTTTGGTGAAATTTTAATAAAAAACCTTACTGGGAAACGATATGCACTCTGTAAAGGAGGTGAAGATGGAAAAAAACTATAAATATATTGATAAGCAAGACCATTCTTTCTTTAAGTGCTCTTATTGTGAAATAATTCTTAAATGATGATAAATCCGTTCAGAATTTGGCTTTGCTAAACTTTGTTAAGTTGAATAAGAATTTGAAAGGCTAGTGGTAAAGTTTTTTTGAGATATTTTAATTATATTTGCTAATAACGACATTTCTTAAGATAGAATATCACTCATTTATCTATTATCATTCATTTTTAAGATAAATTCATGGTGCTATTCCATCAGCCATTTAACTAAATCCTCAGAACACAAAATAAGTTTAGGGTTACCTTTGGGAGAGGTAAGGTATAAAATACCTCGGTAGCCGAAGGGTTAATAACATTTAATAATAAATCAATCGCGCGCTATAGTGTTCAGTTGTCTCACGATGAGTTGTGGGTTGCGATGAGTTGTCGTACCCTGAATATTTGTACACTAAGTTGTCACACACCAGAAACCCTATCTCCCGCTTAATGGCAATCTGCTCTTTACGACGGTAGCGCACCGAAAAAGTTGCGACGGACGCCTTAAAAGGGGGATTATGAAAACAAACAAGCGTCTAGTCCGCACATTGACGATGGGTGAGAAATAACACGATGGCGCCAAGGGGCATCTTTACCATACGAAAAAAGGCGTCGAGGAAGCGGCCGCAGCTGAAAATTGAGTCGATTGTTTTTACTGTCTTCTGGGGGCGGTTTGAAAGATTTTTATCGCGGGAACAGGAAATTCCACCGCTAATTTCGCCCGAAAGTTGATTCGCTGCATCGGGCGGTGGACTACTTTCCACTGCGATCGCGAAGGTAAACAATGTGACTGAACTCCTTTCCTTGTTTGCGTACGAAATGCGATGTAAAAATACTAATAAAATAATTCTGTCAGAATATAATAGTATTTAGGAGATTCACTCTAATCAAAATCCAATTTTAAACGATGAGATATGAGACTAAACAACGTCCCAAAGAAGTGAGAATTAATCCTAAATTGATGAGAACTTGCAAAAACATATTTTAATTTTCATATTTACTGGTACAACATTGTAAAGAAATATAGAAATAACACCGTCGCGTTAATGGATCCTTCGTAATTGGAAATAAAAGTGAGTCATCGAAATTTTGCACATTTAATCTAACCACAATTTATTTGAGACCAAATATGAGACATTAACACACATCGTATTTAATCATATACAAACACATATCGTATGTATGATTTTAATTAAGTTTCTTAATAAAGTAAAACCGGGTCGCAGATTGACAGATGGGACAATTAGGTCGAAAAATTTCACAATATTCATCGAATACGACTGAAATAATAAGAATGTTACTGAAACAAACTTTCATAGACTTTAATAATGGAAAAAATTATCGGTGAACTATTTTTCAAAAAGTTATGATATTTCTGTGTATTCACTATATAGAATTTCCATTTATGTTCCTGCAGTTATTAACTTGGCATGACAATTTCCAGCATTTCTAATATCTTACTGAACTTAAGTTCTAAAAATCATCAAGGTAAAACGAATCAGCTTAGAAATTATTAATACTTTAACGGCATTACACTCAATCGAAAATGGCGGAAACTTCTTCGAGAACTCAACTAATCAAAAGATATAGGACAGCGCTTGGCCTAAATAGATTCTCATAATCGGAAATAAACCTTCGACGTTTATTATCTCCAGTGAAAGTATAGGCATTAATGTAGTTATTGACCTAATGACATTATAGTAAATAACTTCCACCGTTGAGCTTGAAAGGCTCGGAATCGAGCTTCCAATCATAAAACATATCGATTTCAAAAGCCAAGTTCTCCGCATTCTATTTTCAATATATTAAAATACATTAATCAGTGCCTACTTAGGAGAGCTAGTTGCTTTCCTTTACCTACTGCTAAGAATAACATATCCTTGAAATAAGAACATATCGCCTTCTGCGAACTAGTCTATATTCTATACTGCATTAACCGAGTAAAAAGGCGGAAGAAAATAGACTGATATGAAAACGGCTGTAATTTGTAAGAGAGCTTATAAGACCAAAAGAAATAGAGCAGTGCCTCCATTGCACGTTGAAAAAACAGCAAATATCGCCCGTGGGCTCAATTTCTTTTGTAAGCACCGTAGATAGTTTATCTTTCGATCATATACAACAAATCGATCGCAGTGAATTTTCCCGACCTAATAATAACGCTTAAGATAAATGCAAATTTATCTTTACAATCACGGAACATGAGGTTGGCAGCTGATATTGTGAACAGAATAGATTCCAATTGCAGATACCATAATTTTGTAATGAATTTTTCAGTTTAACGAGAAATAGTTGAGTGCGTAGAATTCCTGCCCGGAAAATGGGAAACCTGGGTTCGAGTTCTACTCATGTCGCTATTTTTCACATCTTGTTTAGCCGTGGGATAAGGACGGTTTCTCGTTCTCAGTTAGATTCAATTTCCATTATCATTGGAATTTTTAGAGTAATTCTTCAGCAAAGGGGAAAAAGGGAGGAAGGCAAATACACAAGATGTTACGTGACAAAATCGCTGGGGTATGGTACCAAGAAAGGAAATAAATGGCGTTGAATGCGGGATATTGAGGCGCATGAAGCTACCAAAAGATAGAACAAACAAGTATATCTATCACAAAAAAGTAGATGGGAAAAACATGTGATATAGCACACAATATGTACAGATTATTCATATTTATCTACATCCATGCTGGTAAATCATGAACAGTTAGTAATTTTACCTCCATCTTAGCACACGAGAAGTAACGGTAACTATAGCAATGTCACAAGAAAGTAGATGGGAGATTGAGAGATTATTCATATTTATCTAAATCCATGTTCGTGTATCATAAACATTTAGCAATTTTGGCAGGAGAGAATTAAAGGTAACTGGCTACATCTTCCAACGATTTTCCACCATAAAGCCCTACCAAAATGGATACCAAATGAAGATGCAAAAAACTCTCCTTCATTAGCGGGGAAACTGAACCTGGGTCAATGGGGCGTTGGTCTCCGTGAACGCCTGAGGGATACGGCCGAGTCTTCGCAACGCACGAATGCATATTGGTGGTGTCGGAGGACTCGTTTTATAAATCTCCGGAGATGCGCCTCCCAAGGGGTTACCCGCGTGGCCGCGAGCTACGCTTTTTTCTTCCGAGGCCGTGGATGCGTGAGATTCGGAAATAATTGCTGCTTCTCGTTCGGGTCATCGAGAGAAAATGGAAGGATGGAAACTCCTTAGGGCCCTACATCGAGGAAGCTCGAACTTTGTCGCGTTTTCAACATGAATAGTCGAACTCAAGGTTTTGAGAATGAAGACGGCATTGAAGAGATGAAATGGTACCACCATCTTTTCCACGTGCGCTATAAACAGCGGCAATTGAAAATAATGTTAGAAGTGTACAAATCGGGGCCATGCGATAAAAGATTACAAAACTAATATAATTATTTACATTTCATCCTCAATGTTTGAACATGAATGAACCTCGGCTGTCTTATTTAAAATTATAAGATCATTTACAATGACTTTAAAATTAATAATAATTAGGTTTGTGCAAATTAGTGATATTATTTTATTATATACTTAATAATTTATATCTGAATAAGATAATAAATAAACACGGTCAATTTAAAGACTTGCGCATATAATGATGAGTGTTTGCCAAATAAATTTAGCGGAACCGTAATTTATAAAATTTCAGTCTTCAAAGGATAACTTCACAATGAAAATATTTAAATGAAATACATTCGTGTACAACTTACATAATTACAAACTAACTAAGAGGAACCTTGTAAATAAACATTTCAAACCACAGAAAAGTACACACTCAAATTACCCTATCCTTTTAATTCGTAATATACAACTACTATGTAAAGGATTCCATTATCAACCCTAATTATCACAAACAATTCATTACTAATGAGTTTTATAAAAGCATACAATGAGTATTATAATCAACCGATATCCTTTATTTATAGTACTTAGAATTACTTTCAAAGACGACAATGACATATAGAAGATCGATAACATGACCAACCTGTGGGTGTAGAGATATCTCAGCAAATAAAAGGCATCGATGGATTCCAAGAAATATGAAGAATTAAAACCCCGACGGGGAAACAAGAAACGTAAGACTCTCTGTGATTCATCAACGTCGAAGCAAATAGTGACCGAGAACCAGGTTGCAGAAAACGGACATCTCAATAAGTAAAACAACTCGAATGCGACCGAGGATTATGAGAAAAGTTTCCAAAGTACTTACAAATTTTGACGTGAATGCATTTGCATCGAATTTCTACAATTCATACCAGAGACTCTGGAAAACAACTGGTCATTTGGAAGACAAAAACCATAGGCCTAGATGACTGGGAACAGCTGTGGGGTCAATGATAATGGATTCTTGGTGGAAATGTCCTCCAAAATTATTTCGTAGCGTAGTCATCCATCAATTACGAAAACGCCTACCGTTTCGCACTAAGAAAATATCTTTCCTCATGCGAGTACACTGATGACTCCCATCGCCATTCCGAAGCATATCTGCAACGACTTCACCACACATTTATTTTGAAATTGATATTCCATCCAGCCATGTTTACACCCTCACAATCTGTTCTCCTCTCTGTCCAATTTACTTTCTCTAACCCTTGCCACACTCATCTCAACATCCTGTCTTCTTATCTTGTTCATTTTCTCTTTCGACAGAGTTCATGTCTCATGCCTACGCTACGCCAACGTCCAGAGTTTTCCCTAAAGCCTCTCTTTATACCAAAAACAATCTCTTACATTCCGATGAAACACATGTCCCTACTTTCCTCCCAATGCCTTGCGGAGTAACGACTGATAAAAACGATTTTTACTGGGGTTTCTGATTACAGTTTGGCAATCGTTAAGATAGATGATATGCCGAGAGATTGATTTTACGACGTTACACGACTTCTTCGAGAGTTATTGGGTGAAAAACTCACAATCAGATAAAACACAACGAAGACCTGATAGCACAATAGCGCAATAACAGCATTGAAGTAACATGCAGAAGCAATATCGGAATCAATGTCATCTTGCATCTCATTTCATCATTCATTGAAGGATCGATACATAAAATGAAAACATGATAATTTTACATCATAAAATACCTGAACGGGTTCGTTTGGAATCTAGAGTATCGTATGTCTGTATAATTCCGAATTACTGATACAGTTTAAAATAAAATTTTAATTCATTTCCGCATCCCAAAGCAAGGAAGACATTTCGCAAATTAAATGCAGGAAGATAATTGTTTTATTTCATTATATTTCTTATTTTATATTTACGTTTCAGTTTGCCTTCTGGTCAGGAGGCAATGCTGGATTTATCTAGGGGAATGTTTCCATATTTTTCAATTTCATTTTCCTTTCAGTTAAAAAACAAAAGAAATGATACACAGAACGTTAGAATAAAAACCTACCAATTTAATAATAAAATTAATATTTTATTTAACACACACAGGAAAATCCCAAATCAAATGTGTTAAAATGATTAATTTTATATTTATTTAATAAATAAATATTAACAAAATGATAGTAAAAATAATAATAATTACAATAAATAATGCAACCAATACATAGGCAAATAGATAACAAGTGTAAGAGCAAAAATTATAAAAGACCGGGCGATAGGTGAAGATTTAGCGATTACTTCAACGAAAATCATGCAAAACTGAACGTTTAAGGAAATTTAGCAGAGGAACTAAATCTTGTGCAAAATAAATGACAGAAATGAAAGGCAAATATGAATGAAACATTTCTGGATATTATAGGAGTTAGTTCACTTCTCATAAAAGAACAATACTTTACGTAAAATCAATGATATCAGATTGGGAATGGTATTAAAATTTTCTCAAAACAGCAAACGGAAATTTAAATGGTTCCTTGAACCCGCCTAAATATCATAAACACTTCGGACGGGGTTAATGAAGATATGAATTCTCGGAATATGCTTCCGAGAATCATCGCCACATCTTGCCAAAAGCGATCTCCGAATAAATAAGCCTTCTGCACGCCCCCGAAGATCGTTTTACGTTGTCGCAAGAGACTTAAAAAGAGACGGCGTGGAATTCATGAACCTAAACGTCAGCAGGAAAGGAGCGTGACAGCTTTGTTTTCAGTCAGACGTTGAAACGTGGGACGATGTCAGTGGCCGCGTTTCACTCATCACCACTGTGCGAAATTGTGTTTTTTACTGCTTGTAAACAGAGGAGAGGGGCTTCCCATATGAATAACATATCATTTGAGAAACCGTGAATAAACCACTGTGGAGACAATTATGGGATTGTTGAAAGAGAATGTGAACATGACGAAGAGTGCCGAAAATTAAATAGATAAGAAAGGAAAGAGTTCATTATAAATTTCTTGCAGACGAGAATGGAGAGTTTTCTTTCGTACTGGCTAAACTTTAATTCCATCGAGTCTAATTAACATCACCAAAGTGAATTCGTATACAGATGAAAATAAAGGAAATAAAAAACTACTAAATTCTATAAATCCAACCACATTAATTCAGAGGAAGAATTTCAATCATATATTAGAAACTGTTGAAATTAAATGTATTCCTGTAGGTGACTGAATTTTCATTCTTAGCTATTTGGCTACGTTGAAAATATTCACTTAGAAAACGAAATGAAATTACTCGAGTTTCTTGGAAGATGAAAATACCTTTGAGTACTCTTACCACATAAAATGATATTCTATCTTACGATCATAAAGTAAGAAACTTTTATCCCGTTTCTCTCAACGTAACTGTAAGTCACTGGAAATAGAAGCGACCTACGCTAATTAATAAAATGGAAAATTAAATTTAAAACACTTCTGATATTTATTGGCGGCGGGAAAATTGCGATGAAATATTTTAACGGCTCAAAATTTTGGAAGTATGAAACACAGCCATGGAAAATACCCTCATATGTTTCGATATATAAATTTTTCATAATCCAAAAAACCTTTTTGACAACTGTCCTGCATGATTTTTGCATGTTAGCGCTACTACATAAAAACTGCAAATTTTAACCTGCCGAGAATGTGTTAAAGATAGCCTTTTTAATCTCACATATTATGCTCCGAGCCAGGAAATCAGCTTCACTTAACAAATGAGGTGCAAAAATACCAGTGCAGACATAAAGAACGGTGATTGAGATAATAGTGTAGCAAATAGAAGTAAATAACGGATCTATACAACTGATGAAAGTGGTTATCCTTGGCAAGTAAATCTTAATTTATTCGAATAATTGAAAAACCGCTTCAGACCGCAAGCAATAGCCTTAGGAAACTCATAATATCCATATTAGATGATTTCGCATTCCAGATCTCGATACGGTTCAGATCGCCACGATAGGCAAAGTCCTTGATAGGAATCTTGTTCATAATTAGCTATAGGGCTTATCTCAAGACCTAATTAATTTAAAAAACCAAATGATCGAGCATACTTATTGATTTGAAAGGGAAAAAGACTTATATACAGGTAACGGATTCCTAAAACTTATTAATTGAAAAAATGCAAAAACGATTTTAACACATACTGATATATTCGAGAAAGTTAAAAAAAGGCAAAAGAAGAGGACAATACTGCATAATTTAGGTTTATTGAATTTAATATAGTATAAAAGCTAAATAAATATATTTAACGTGTAAGATAGACTACACGTGGAATCACTATACAACATATCATGAAGGAGATTTATGCTAAATAAAAATCGTGAAATAGCTCAATGTTTTTTTAAGCAACTTAAAACGATACATAAAGACGTGATATGAGTATTAGAAAATACAGAGCTAAACTTTTCTGACAATGTTGACGTGAACTCGGGTCGCTACTTCAATTTTACTATCTAAAATACCAGACCCTTAGCGGAGCGAAAATTGTATTGACGGCAAAAATGTACCAATCCATCCCTTAAAAAACCAACCCACAATTACCTGAAAATTTACTTCACTAAAAATATTTAATGGCAGCGTTAGACTTAAATATTACCTTAATGATAGCGGAACCTGCTTTTCGTAACATAATATCGACAGTACCTATAGTGCAGGGAATGAAATGATTAAAAATTTTTAGAGCTCTAGAACCTGGAATAAAAAACCAAGCAGGACGTTGGAAAGAACAATAATTTTTCTGTTTCCCACGATGGGCGATCTTTGCTAAAACGACCCAGCGTTCCGTATGGGTTACGCCAAAGTGAGAAAAACGAGTGAAGCAGGTTTGGTTCTTTTTGGCGAGGGATCGCGAAACGGAGAAAGATTCTCACCCACTCCCGCTGCGTTTTTAATTGCTCAAGTCGTGCTGCGAGGGAACCGCTGAACGTGGCGAAACGAGCATGTGAAAGGAGCGGAAAAGCGTGAAGCTCAGAAAGGGCTCCAGATGAGAGAACCAATTCAAATCCAAATAAATGACTCGATACCTACTTAGCCAGAGTGACCAACAAATGGGAGCACGTATAATTAACGATAGGAGCGAGCAAGGTATTTCCTTAAAGTTACTCCATGAGAGAAAAAGTTTATTAAATCATAAGAAGAATAAAACAGACACAACCATAGTTAAGTAGCAATGCTATATAATCCAAAATGGAATAACTACCACAAACTTAGACCTGATTCTTTATCGTTTTGCCCTTAAAGTTGATCGTAGACATAAGGAAATTAATAAAATTCAATTGAACACTACAATGGCGAATCAATTTTCTCATTGACACAGCGGTGAAGACAATAAAAAGCACGATTGGTAAAAAGAAGAAAATTAAGAATTTTAAAAGACATCTGACAGATCGAATTTTAATACTCGTCAGATAATCACCATCTATTTCAACGGCATTCTTGTAGGCAAAATTCTATCCTATGACTATTTTTTACCAATTTAGGTGGCTTAAAGGAAAATCGACTGTCAAGCAATTAAAGGAAGTAAATAAATTAAAAGTATTTAGAAAAACTAGAGAAAAATAGTTGAGAGTGGTTTCGGATGCTGTAAAACAAAATTTGTAGAATATGAAAGCGTTTGAATACTAATCTTTGAAAAGTTTACTAGAATTCAATAAAATATAGATAAATCATTCAATGCAATTAACGCTTACGATCCTTCAGTGCGCGACAACTGCCTTGGCTAAAGAAAAACTCAACGTTATCACTCCAACGAACTGGCAAAATATTTTTGAAACCATTTATAAGTAATGAAAATGTATAAACACTGAATAATAACAGCAAAAGTATTTCCTAAATAGAATATAAACGTCAATTTCCATTCAGGAACTAAACGTTTCAAATTTCCCCAACAATCGAAAGAACATAAAATAAACAGACGAACGGAAGAGTTCTCCAGTTAGTTTTTACCTCTTCAAAAAAGAATAAAATCCAAGCCCGTGAATTCTCCGGCCCAATCGACGAGGAAATTACCACCATTAGGGAATGGAGGATCATTTTGGACACTTAATTTTTTGACCGATTCAAAAAAAAGCAGCAACGGGTTGAGTGCACAGGGCGTACGCGGAAACCATTTCGAGGGAACCAATACACCGATCCGCTGGAGGGCGAAATAGCGTTGGAAACGGGATCGAAACAGAACCGAGGAAAAAAGCGGTGAATTCCAAAGGGTAAAAATTGCAATCGACGGCATAACCGCTGGATGTAACAGATGCAGTGACCTTCCCAGAGGCTAGTTTTTTGCACAATACGTTCGTTTTGTGACTGAACATAGAGAGGGAAAAAAGGTCTCTCTCACTTTCACTTCCTACTGCAAGGGGAAAAGCCACCAATGCATGTCGGCCCGATTTCCTTAGCTGCGCCACGACAAATCCTTAGCCAATTTTAAGCTTCTCCCGAAATCCTACGAAGCGTGGATTAGGAAAGCAGGGACGCCCAACGAGGAAAGTTAGGTAATCGCACGTTGTATAATTCGGAAAGGCGATAGAAAACCTCGGAGAAATCAGATTTGATTGTTTTCTATACAGCAGTCGTGAAAGGGAAGTTATCCGGTGGATAAACACAAAATAATGAGCTGCATTTAACTGCAATTTTCAGAGAAATATGAAGAGGAAATATTTCAAAGATCGGCTGAAAATATTTTATCATTAATCCATAATTAACGTGATTAACTGAAGATATTTCTAGGGCGAAAAAAATATTTATTTTATACACCACATCTACGATGTGGTTTGGCAAAGATGGTATACGTATTAGTTTTAGCTATGGAAAAAATGAAGCTAAATGGGTTTATTAATTATACTTACGATTCAACCGAGTTGATTCAAAGTCAAAATTTCGATAAGCAGTGAAGTTGTCTTACCTGAAACGAGAAAAAGATAAAATCAGACATCATGTTAAAGTCAAAACACAAGGTTCAGAAATAGAGTAGAGATTGTATACATTCTATCTTAAGAAGTATGATAGATAAGAGTATTCAATTTACTGAAAATAACATATAATATTAAATTTCTTTTAATCATAATCAATTACGGAAATTTGAAAAAATAATAAATTGAGTCTTTGATATATATTATTTTATAATAATAAATTGAGGTTTTTGGTTAGCACAAATTAATTTCTACTATAACACACTTTCCCATTGTTACACAGTTAAAAAAGGGCAATGTTGTTTTAAATGGTGCATTAAAAGTGCACTCTTTACAATTTAAACTAATCTCATTTAATTTTATTTGAAAAATTGCTTCACAGAGACTTATATGTAAATAAATTCAAGGGTAAAAATTGGATAGACGAGGATTACTCAGTCATTCCGGAAGTATTGCAAGAATTCAATAAAAAATTTCAAGAATCTGCATTAAATTTTTACTAGCAATATCACTGAAGTTAATCTGCCTCACATTTAATAAACCTTTTCTATTATTTTCCCATGGATGTTCCATTGATATGATGGCCCACATCCCCCAAACTATCATAACAATAATCTATTACCCAACCAATGACCTAGGCAATAAAAAAATCCGCAAAAATACTTGTAACACTAGCTGGCGGCGATTCAAAGGTCTTTCATCTATCCCTTCCATAAGAGAGGAAAAAAGCCTATATACAGACGTGAAATGAGCTTCACGAATTCTCGAGCCGTTGATTTATGACCCCGATATTTCGGACTCCGTGAGCTGCAGATTTGAGAAAGGGATAAAACTCATCCGTCGGCTAAAAAAATAAAAGAAGCTTGAGACGCAAAAAACACAGAACTTGGATTGAATTAAACGAGTCGAAGCTTTCGCGAATTTGTGAAAAGGACTCTGCGGAAAAAAATCCGATATATCTGCAGCGATTACTTCGAACTATATTTAGATATATACCCCGCTAGCCATCAGTGGCAGGGGTTGCAGTGACACCTTTATCCTTGCCTTACCTACGATTTTATCTTAGGTTTTTTTACATCTACTCCTTCTTAAGTTTTCCTCTCTATCTCCTTTCATCTACGCATTAACCATTTAATTAATATCAATAATGAAAGGTTAGAAAGAAGAGACTTTTCAGCGTCTCTTAAAAATTTCTCTTTTCAAAAGCGTCTGTTTTAGCGATTACTTCCTTGTAACGTTTAGTCGATGCTTCCCAAAGATCGCGTTCGTTCTGGAACTACCCAGCAATCTACTCAATCTAAAAGTTCTGAACCGATGGATTTTTCAAAAAGCTTCCGTCCGAAATCAGATCTTCTCACCTGGAGCGAATTCCACCGGAGGGATCATAGCCGTAACGCTACTGTCGAACCTGAAATCTCCTCTGATGAAACAAGTTGGACCATCTCTAAATCTGAGATTAAAACTACTTCTTGCGGATCCCATATCGCGTAGTAGTATTCGAAGCTAAGCTGAATCAGAGAAAAATACCCATTTCTTTTTCTTTAGTGCATTCCAGGTTTTCAAGTCAGTAATGATGTATTACGTATAGAAATGAGAAAATAAGACTTTTATCCGTACTACTTCAATAATTTATCTGTGACCTAGGTTTCAATGCGTCGGCGTCGAGTCAAAACAATAAATATCCTAAATTGTTACAAATAAATCATTCAAGTGATACAGGTAAGAGTCTGATCCTCTCATTTTCTTTACGCTATGAAACCCTACTACGAAGTCGTGCCTGAATCAATTGAAAGTATAATACGCATTATAGGGGAATAAAATCCTATGTATTTTGCAAGAATAGTCTCACTTCAAGTTGTCTCTATGTGCTAAGATCTAACAATTGAAATTAGGAATTGTTGATTACATTAGAAGAACCAAAGTAACTGTTTTCAGCCATCAATCTGACTACGGCAAAACGAACACAGAATCTGGCACTTACAACTGGAACAGTATATGGTATGTATATAGTATGGGTATCCCCTAAGTGTTGTACCGGTTAATCATTGAATTTTATTCGCCTTTCCTATTGTATCTTAGACTTTTTCTTTCGCTCGCGAAAACGTTTCTTTTTTTTCCTTGTTTATTTTCCGAAATAAGGGGGCGGTACTCCGCAAGCGATAAGCGAAGCGCGGCGAGAGAAGATTTTGAAGGAAATCCAGCTAATCGGGCTTCGGAAACGGGATTTCCATCTCGAATTTCCCAACGAAGAGAGAGAGATCCCGGCTTCCGCATCATTCCGGCAAGTCACCGACCGACCAGAGATACAGCAATTAACGCGTTTTCCTTTTTTTATGGACGGCGTGACTCGTTAATTCTAGCGGAATAACAGTTTTCGGGCCTATTAAAGGAAGCTAAACAAAGGAGGAGGGATTATACTCCTGAAATAATAGGATATCGGGGAGATCTAGGGAGAGTGGAGCGGGTAACGGAAGGGATAGATAGCAAGTGAAAACAGGGACCGTAATTAGTAAATGAAACTCTTTGTGAATTGGAAAGCGGATTTCTTGGCGGTATCGTTTCTTTGGATCGGTTTCCCAATGATCTTCGTCTGGGTACCCCACTAATAACGGACGATGCCGGATTAACGGTTGGGCAACGGAATCTCTGCTTTAGTACATACAAGGGATCCATTGGGAGTTCGCGCAATACGTCTTTCCAAACAAGCGTTGTATTCATGAATTCGAAAGGTTTTGCATTATGCCAAGGATTGCTAAGATACATTGGTAGACGTTGGTGAAATTATTCTTGTCCTTGGGATCGAATTATTCAGAAAAATGGAGGCTAAAGCTCAAGTAGAATTAACGTAATAAATCTATAGATGTTACGATCTGGGAATGTTTGGCACATATAATTAGTCTGTAGGATACACATAACGATCTCATACATTGGGAAAAATCAAGAAAATAGATACTGGTATGCAAAATTCACCAATGTATATTTTCTGATGAAAGTGCACCTTCGTAATATGTGTTCACATCTCCTGTCACATATTATAAATAAACCTATAAAGATGCAGAACCAGTTCACTGTGACCAACTGTTATAGGAGATGATATTTCGGTCAACAATTAAAGGCGATACTTCAACATTTTAAAATAAATCTTTGAGTATTTTTCAAGGAAAATAAATCTTATTCACTTTTACCTACGAATTACTATTAATCAAACGGAGTTTTCCACAGCAATGGAATACTTTTCTTACACAAACAAAACTTCCCCATACTTTTCATAAATTTATTAAGAAGCGGATAATGTTTTCCAATGCTGAAATACCCGGAAGCTTGACTTCCCAATAAAAGTCAAGGACTACGGAAAAGCTTACCATAAAGAATACAATTCATTTTTGAAGACTTGCCATTAATTCTTAATTTGGAAAAATTAACAAACGTATGTACCTAGCATATTACATCAACTGAATTATTTGTGAACATTAAATAATCTAATCCTTTCGTAACGTATTACTGTTTGCTTCATATCGACGAAAAGTTATCTTTAAGAATAATTATGTTTTCCACCCCTAGGTAAAAGCGAAATCAGCTTTAGAGTGAGTTCCAATTCAAATAGGACAATTTTCATAGTATAGGCAATACTTTTATAAATCTCATAAAGTGCATGCATTCCACTCTTTATGAAACGAGTTCACCTTGATTTTAGACGGGCAAGACGGAAGTGACCTACTCGTCGGGTCGTGCCTCCCACCAAATTAATTGCTCACTGCAATTATCAAAAGGTTCCTTCGTTTCTGTCCACACAGAAGAAATACAATTTGAGGATTAAGATACCCCTACTCAGTGACTAAAAGAGGCGATTAACGAATTGCAACCGGATAAGGTATGACTAATTTTATTGTTTCCGTCCTAACTAAGTAAAGGAAGGGCTCGGAAAGGTTTCCTGCTCTATGATTCAAAGCCGCCTTTGTAGGTAATGAAGTAATTGAGGCACACCATACACGGTAAACTAATCAACTGTCACCATGATTCATGATGTCCACACACGGATTCATGCATACTTTCCGCTTCCGATACAACGCTGCAATGACTTATACATCCATCTTAAATTCCGAATCTCTAATTTTTATACAACATAAAACATTACTGAACTTTCAAAATTTTAAGTATCGGACTTCATAGGCAGCAACATGAAATTTAAGGTGATGGACGTATGAACGTTTTTATCAAATGCTACAGTAACCTATACCAAAACCATGAGTGCTGAGGTCATATTAGTTCAATTCTGCAACCTCAAGAATACATTTCATCATGAATGCCACCTTATCCATTCAAATTCACTATCCAATTTACTATGACAAATAATCACCTTGGAGATTACATTATAGATAATACATTACATCTAAATCCATTAGAGACATGCTCGATTAGCTGGAATATAGCATAACCTTACTCGGAATACTTAGGGCACATTTCCAGGGGCCCATGTCTGAGATTGACTTCTAACATGAAATCAAGTCAGCAATAATAAAACACCATCTCGCTTAAGCTTCAAGATCATCTATAATTCTTAGATGGCAATGCTCCAGATTAAAACTAACCGCCAACAGCTCTACCGCATACCAGAAAATTGAGAATGAGATATTTATTGTGAAGATTTTCCGCTAAACATCTACATCCTACTTTTCAATACCAAAGTTAAATGCGACCATAAATTACTTCTCCCTTCATGATGAGCGAAATCACTATTCAAAACAACGTAAGAAGAATTCCTAAAACGTAGCGTATCATAAACAGCAGTTAAAGCTGAGGAAACGAAGGACAGATATAGCCAATAATTCGCTTATAAATTTAAAGAGGTTAAAGAATGGAATATGTTGTTTAAAATGGGCTTTCAAATCCATACCGCAACAAAATGGAGTTTATATGTAGTAGTAAAATGTGAAAGAGTGATATGGATGGGAAAAATTTGTACATTGTTTGTAAATTAAGTGTTATGATGGACAATATGACAAAATGGCATGCGACTTAGCAAAGAAACGACATAAACTGACTATTTAAAAGTAACTGTATATATGAGATACCAATGGTACAAGGGTTTGTACATTAGAGAGGGTGTCATGGGGATTTTGTATTCATTATGGCTTGCTGTTGATAGTGTAGTAGTGTTTGTTCTAATATTGCTTTTTAAATACAGTGATGTTATTTCGAAAAGTCAATCAGTAAGAAGCTTTCTGGTGTAAGGGATTGTGCAGTATATTTGTGCTGTAAATGTAGTTAAAAATTTAATAATAAAAAGCATTAGATCTTTTATGCAAAGAATTAAAAGTTTCCTTCTTTCAAAGAATGGCATAGAATAAAAATTCCGAAAGGTAAACATGTATAAATTCCGAATCAAATACTTCAAACGAAAGTCTTTGGGAACCAAGGAATTGCAGCTTGTTAAAATGCCGGAAGAATTCTAAACAAAATCTCCAAAGAATAAAAAGCGTCGCTCCGCATATGCAAAATAGGTTAGCGAAGAGCGAACGCACGTCATGTCGTAACGCTACATTTGCTTTGAGAATTTAGCGCAGGCATTCCGGAAACGTATTCGTCTTTCGAACAATAAAAGGGCACGAAATAACGAAACTTGCATCGTTCACGCTATCCTACCATCTTTCTCTCGGGGGTTTTATAAGATCACAATGAGGTAAGGGACACGAAGAAGAACCGGAACCTGTTTCAGATCGTTCACGTAGATTGGAGAAATCTTAGGCAAGACGCCAAAAAGGATTCCTACCACAACCACTCTCTACCTCTTATTTTTTCATCACTAAGATGTGAGAGCATTCTATCTCCCCTAAGAGCCATTTAAAGGACCTGGCAGCCACTTCGAAGGGGTCCTCCTTGCAAAAAAAAAAACGTTTTCGCAAGCCATCTTAGTAGATAGGGGGGAAACATGCAGTTTTTCAATCTTCCGTCATCTTAAGGCCAATAGGATGGATGAGTTGGGTAGATTAGATAAAATACAAGTGACACAAGAGGTAACTAAACTGAAGAGGCTACCAAAGTACTTTCCTTATGCTGAATAAGATTCAGAGCGATAAAATTATCTCCTAGAAAGAATGCTAGTGATCAGACCATTCAAATGATCCATATCTTTTGATTAACTACCGCAGCAGTATCAATAAAATTATAATGAAATGAAGCAATATAATTCTTCTAAGATATTATACATTGATATAAATGTAGTTAAGCCGATTAATTGCTAACTAAAATACACGCCTAAGTAAAAATTAATAACTATTTAATTACTTTACTTTGAGAAAGGGTTTAAAGAAACAAAAATAGATATTGCAATTATCTAATTAGATATGTACTCCTTATAAGACGTTACAGATATCCTTTCCCGCCATCAATCCTAAGTAATTAATTCTTTAAAGAGAGGAAATTCCTATTTCAATTCTCTAAAATCGATTATACTAGAACACTATTTGACCTAGAAAGTAGGAAATTATAAAACGCAGTCTCTCACTTACTGGACGAGTGAAAATAGAACGAACGGATCAGAAAACTGAGAGGAAAAATAACCCTTGGAAAGGCGTGGAGGAGAGTCTTCTTGGAATGTGCTACGTGCTTTTATTATGGCGAATTGCCCCTGGGAAAAAGGTTTCCTGGTTCCAAGGGAAACCCTCACGAGGAAGAATTAAAATGAGCCAAATTTACATTACTTCTCATTTGTTCCTATTTCATCTGATTTTCAATCTAAAAGTGGATTTTTAATGTAAACAATCCTAAAATACCCACTACGGTTAGAAAAGATTTTAATTTTTGAAATTTCGAATTTTCTAAAAACAATTTCTTGTATATATTTTAGATAAGCGTCAGTCAAATTGTTAGGAGTTAGTAAAGTCAAATTTGATGGATTGAAGAAGGAAAGAAGGAACGGAGATAAAATCAAGAGGGGCAATTTCAGCAACGATTCACAGAGGGAGTCGATGTTTCTCAAAAACACGGATACTGAAGGTCATCTCATTGCAAGAAAATTTTAACAATGTGCGATATTTAGCGAACATCTACGGAACGTAGCATCGTAAACGTCTGGACCTCGCGATACAGAATCCTTGGGGGAAGAAGAGACGCACGAGGAAGGTTTCATCTCCAGAATCGAGGCACAAAAAATAATACGCACCTATACAATTACATTAATACCAAGCGAGGCGCCATAAGGTTTTTTTTAATTACTGCCTCTAAATTTAAAACTCCTTACTCCACAGGATTAAAAACCCAACCTCTTTGCAATCATTTAAACATAGTCTATATAATCATCTTTTGTTATTTTATGATTAATCTTTGTTATGTTATCTGTAATTATTTTGTAAATATTTGAAAATGTTATGTTTTTTTGTTTTTAATTGTGTTGATCTTATTTTGAAATTCTTTAGTTGGGTAATATTTGAGAGCAAAAATTTATTTATTTTTCAACTCTTAAGGGCATCCCAGAGCTAATAAAAACAATAATATTAATAAAATTCACAGCCGTTGGCGAAGTCTCGTAGAAATTCATTAATTCAAGTGTCTTGACTTGAGTTGACACTTGAGGATGGCGATCAATCGCCGAAACATGTATTAATCTTTATTTTATTAATAAAATAATTTTGGGAAAAGTATTCATTTTAACTTTTCTCATAATAATAATAATATTAATAAGGCGTGAAGACACTGAGCTGCCTAAATAACTGAAATATGAGTAGAGCAGATACTATTTGGAAAAAGAGACCAATATAGACCACCGAAATATTTTTGCGAAAATCGCGTTCACTGAGGGTGGAAATACATCGCGTATTTCGTCATAAAATCACCATCTTGGTCACTCCTTCCGGAGGTAATAAAAAGAAATACACGCTCACTTCTCAGCATGCACATACATACACCGAGAACGAGCAACATCAAACGCCTATCTCAAAAATCATCATGAAGATTGAATCTGCAGATTGAGACGTACAGCGCGTAACGCCAAAGCAATCCGAAGCGATCCTTTCATTGTTTTGAGGGAAGAGAAGGCCTTTTGGCAGCCCGACGAGGAATCGAAACGTTTCCGACGGATAGGGAAAATAAACTCGTCAACTATATCTTCAAACAAAGAGCGTTTAGAGATCTGCATTCGCGAGATTTTTCCGGATCCTCGAGAAAATCGGGTCGGAGAAGGAGAGATTCCACATGCAGTCGATAAACGCAGCGTCCCGAGAGCGGTCGTGAAGAGTCTATCGATTTTATGCATGTGGAATCACGTTGAAAACTCAAGGTCTTTGTAAAAAGCAGTGCAGGGGAAATCGTAGTAAAATGGGTACTCTACATGGAGGCGTGGATCCAGCAATGAAAATAAATGCTCCTGAAAACGTGAGAATAGAATTTTCCAAAGGACTCTGAGAGTAAAGGTTAGGCGCAAGAAAGAGCTGTGTTATTGCAATCATATTTAGATTAATAGAATATTCTTCAATCGCCTTTCGCTAGATATAAATGCATCTGTCGTTTACTTTTATCAAACACTTATTCATGACTGCGCATTTATGAAAGCTACCGACGTAAGTGCGATGCTGAATCATGGCTTTCTCACTTGTAACTCCTCATTGGATGCAACCATAAGTGTTATTCATGGGATCATTTGGCTGCAGTTACATGGACCTTTACCGCTTATAGCATTCTGTCTGACTGAAGAAAGAAAGGGTTAACTTCCTTCCTCCCCAATCGTTCCTAATGCTAATCCCAATTTCCTCTCCAACCTTTTTGGTAGCTGGTTACAGAGGGTCAGAGGATCCAACCAGCCAACGGACTAAAGACTAATCACAGTACGAGACAGCAACATGGGTAATTTTCTTGATTAGAATTAGTGATTCGTAAGTTACAAAATTATACTCAAGCACAAACTGAAGAATAGCAGATAGAAAGTGATAGAGGATAATTGAAAAGAAATTATTTTCAAAAGAAAGGAACAGAATAGGGGAGCATTATTTGTGCCCAAGGCTTTCTGGATAACGTTTAATAATAAAAAGTAGTTTAATTAACACCATAGAAGAAGGAAACTCCGAATTAAATTGACGAGAAAACCGATAAACCTAATTAAGTCTGACAAAAGAAATTCTGTGGGTACAATAATCTACTGAATTTTGTGATAATAATAACGATAGACGAAAGGGAAACTTTCTTTTAGATGATTATTATCTTTAATCTGACGAATCAGCGATCAAAGCTATACCATCTTCAGATAATTAATAACTTGGCATTGAAAAAAGAAAAACATAACCATTAAAGAGCCGTACAAAATAAATTAAAATATCTCATAAATGTTTCTTTGATACATTATCAATAACGGCCTTTAAATAAAATTGGATAAGCCACCACTGCAAAAGATAACTCGATAAAACTCAAAAAAGTTCCAATCTAACGGGATAAAATGTCAAATATTATCAAATAAACATCATCTATTCCGAAAGTTCCCAAGGATAACAGGCTTGAAACTAAAGATCCGCATGGTTTCCTTAGACGATAAAAGAAACACCAAACACTAAAAAGTCCTCAACAGCTCCTAAGCATAGACTCAAACTGCCCATCGTCGAAACTTACAGTCGAAACACGGAACTACCGCCACCTGCGTTTAGCCCATACAAGTGAGACTTTAAGGGTATGCAAACGACTTAATTGAGGATGAAAAGCTATAAAAACTCACGAGAAATACGGGCTTCATACACAGACCCCCGTATAACGCGCGCTAACCTCCTATAACTTAGGTACAGAGCTTATTCCGGCGTTTTATGGCACGAATAAAATTCAAAGACTCTACGGAATGAGTTATATGGTACGATAATCGATGACTTCTTTAAAGTCTCTCCCCAAGTTTTTCCACCCACCGCTATAAAATCATAAACTTATTTCTCCTTGGAGAAAAACTGCGAGAAAATAGAATATAGACGAATTTATTCCCGAACTTTGGGCAAAAACGACGGTGTATATATTAGCCGAGGCGCCGAGGGAATATTTGAGGCGTTGAATATGAAGTGGGACGAAGAGAAAATATGACACTCTCGTTTAGGAAACTCGTCCAGACGCCTTATTTAAATCGACAGGAAAGAGCGACGAATATCGCGTTCATTTCTTCCCTGAAAATGGGTTATTTTATGGTTTTCACAACAGGTGGCATCGACGTGACCTTCGGCGTGCCTTTATTAGGAGGATAACTGAAACGGAGGTCTACGAAAAACATTAAGCTGAAATATGTACCAAGTTGATTAACTGGCTACTAGCTGATAAAAATAAACAGAGCTATCACATATTGCGCAGCAAGAAACACGATAAATATATGTGCGTTTTATCTGCAGACTGGAAATCTCCGTTTTAAAATAATCAGGTTTTCCAGGGATTGCGGTATGAATCATTGATCGAGCGAACGTCCTTATTTCAAAACAAGAAATGTATAATGAGCTCAAAGTCACCACATGAAACTCTCGTTCGGGAAATTACATGTAAACATAAATGATTTAAATAGTTGTTCATGATTAAAATATTGCTATTTATCAGTTAAATATTGTTATTTAACATTTAAATATTGTTAATTATGAATTTTACACGGTTTCCAGGTACATAGAAATTATATAGACTAAAAAATTATAAAAAATCGAGCAAGAAGGGTACATGAAAATTGTGGCTGAATTATATGGAGGATATTAAGAGGAAAATGGCTACAAAATTATGCAGATATGTAAATGAAAGCGGAAATTAGAAACACTTGACTCAAGCAACAAAGCCTTTTTAATCGCTAAAACAATGCTTAAATGGAAAATTACTCTGTAAATAATCCCCTAGTTACGCAATGTCCTAAATAAATAAATAGAATCTTTACGCATTCTCTCAACAAACAAAAGTAACTCGATCTCTAATTCTCATAACAGGTGAACCTGTTCAAATAAGCCTCCATATTCTGCTCAAAGGAACGTATCGAATCAATAAAAAATCGTATTTACTTAAAAATACCACAATAAAGAAGTAAACTAATACAGATCGAACAATATTAGTACAAGAATGAGCCTATGATTGTGCAAACACACGAGAGGAATTTCTAACGCAGGCACGAACCCGTATATAACTTAAAGTGCACACATATTTGTTTAGAAATTATAGAGAAGCTCGTCACATTACGTATGCATGTCCATAACCGGACGGGAAAGTGGAAAAGGCCTGTCCCATGTAAAAATCCATGCATGCCAAGATAGCATTTCCTGATTTGCACATCGCTTAAGATGATGAGGCGGATGAAAACCATATTCCCTCACTTTCGTTGTGATCGGTCAACGTGTGCTTCATTTGCATACGGTCAGCTCGCTGTCTCTAAGTCGAGACGCACATATATGAGAAATATGGAGATTATACCGATTGCAACTCGGCTTACTCTTACCCCGGAAAAATCGAGGATTTACAATTAAACTAGAGTATTATAGTTAAGAATATGACAAACAAGAAAATTTGTAAATTAAATGCATCCTCAATTCTAATTAACTATATTTTCAGTTCAATTATAAACAATTTTCAGTCAATTTATTCATTCCATAAGAACTGAATTTTTGAGCTGTATGTAAGATACGCTCAGTAAGAATTTACCAGTAAGATGAATGCACTACAAAACAAGAATAAATTTTTACCTTCTAAACTTCTACGCAATTCCTTCCAAAAGTTTTAGAAGTAGTGCATTACTCGTAGCATGACTTTAGTAACTGGAATTAAAACTTTAAGACAAAAATCAATCACGATAAAAGCTGAATCAAAATAAATTAATGAAGTGGACCAGATACCATCCAAGTATCTCCTGATTCATATATTTTTCTACTCTTACTTATATTACGAGAAAGAGAAACCAATGCGAATATTCCCTGAACGTTTACGCTGAAAGATTCCTAAAACAAATTTCAACGATAAGTAATAAATCAGCATTTAATAAATGTTATATTTTTTACTTATACACAAGCATAAGTCGTGCAGCCGGAGATAATCATTGATGTTAGAAGAGAAATCATGAATATAAGATATCAAAATCTGAAAATACCTCTACGGTATACTCAGCATCCTTCTGTGACAAATAAATAGACTGAGGTGGATATTACAAATTCTGCAAATATTCAATTCTTTGACGACATACTGAAGTTACAATATTTTAATAATAGATGGATATGGAGAAAAAGGAAAAGGGCTCCAATCATTGTCTATTTTAAAGAAAGGATCCACCGAACATCACCATAGCAGAACTATTTCACTCCCCAGCATCCCTCCGTATCCATCAATTCACAGAAGCAAGGAAAACAACAACAAAAATCCTCGCCAGCCTTCTTCACGCCCAAATCTAGCGAATAATAGTTGCGACACGACCATTGCTTGCTTGCATAACAACGTGCGTTTTCATTAAGTGTTTTGCATCGTCAGCTGCGTCGTTTTTCCGAGCGTATGACTGCTCTTCATAATCACGTTTTACGAAACGACAGGAAATGATTGACGGGACATTTACGTGCTGAATCGATTGTTGAACGCTTCGTTATACAGCGTGCGACCACTTCACTCTCGCTGACAAACAGACCAAGCCTATTAAATTATATGCAAAGAAATGTGTGTCAGTAGCGATCGAGTGGCATTCACCGGCAGGAGCGCCTCGTCCGACCGGCGCCTAGACGCTCCTGCGTGGCGCCTCAAACCCAGTTTCACATTTCTCGCAAGCTTTCCTGCTCCCGACATAACGGATCTATCAACAAATATAAATAAAAAATACTTCCGCTGATCCGACTATACTTTCTACCAGACTTTTCACGCTTGTTTGTACACGCGCGAGGTTTCAAACTGTCTTCTTCGAAGAAATTAGAGGTTATTAGAAAAAGGAAACGGAATTGAGGGAATGGAAACGCCGGCAGATGATTAACGGGTTCTGTTGAAGAAAACACGGAAAAGTTTAACACTTAGAGAGAGACTGAGAGGTAATTGAATCTTGCGTGTTTCCCGGGAGAAAATTTTCATAATGAAGTTCGTCTATGGAAAAGTACGGGAAAAAGTGGAATGTATCGCAGAAGGGGAAAGTTAACGCAGAAGAGATTATGGGTTATGTTTGCTTTTCTAAAAGTAATTAATTGAAGCAGTTCGGAGAAAAAGGTGATAAATAACCAACTTACGTTTTATTTCAGACCATCTGAGTTAAAGTTTAAGAGAGAAACCTTGATTTATCGCGTGCGATCATCGAACGAAAATAAACAGAATTCATTGAAAAATTAAAACAGAAATAGAAAATTCGATCAAATATGCGCCAGAAAATCTATGATGAGGGTCAATATATATTATTTACGACTTATATAAGGAAGAAAGGTTGAATTTGTTAAGGAATTACACTTAAAGCAGACAGGGCTAGACATTCTTGAGGTAAAATAAAATTAGATAAATATAACCAACCTTGTAATTTCTATAAAATATATATTTACGGGAACTAGTTCCATCAAAGACGTGTATGTCTAAACATAAGGCGAAAATTACTGTATAATATGGCACTTTTCTAGAAATTTTACACTCAATTGACCACATCAGATTTACTGTAAGTAAATTTAGAAATAAAATAATGCCCAATATATAAGTAATGTATACTCAGGGACTGGTAGTCACGCAATTCCCAGAATTTAACCGTTCCGCGTGACAGAAGAAGATGCTGCCCAAACATTTCAGAGTCTGAAAGATGCTTGCTTATCAGGAAGCGAAAATGCTTCGTTAGCACTCAATTAGCTTCACACTTTCAGATCTGATCATTTTGATGCAAACAATGTGATGTTTACAAGAAACGTGAACACAGTTTCCTTAGGAAAAGGCGTTCATAAACTATCGCAGTTATTTCTTGAGCTAATGAATTTCAACTTATTTGGCTCTTCTCGACTAAAAAATCAAAAACTTACGAGAAAAATATAACCCAAAATCGAGAAGATACAAACATTGGTTTGATTTTACATACAACTGTAGGTTACCCACTAGTTACAACAAGGAATATTAAGAAAATACGAGTGTCATATGAACGAACAGATAGCAAAATTATTCGAAACGTCTCTCATATGGTTTTTTGGAACTACAAGGAAAAATAAAAATCACGATCGGATATTTTAACTACTACGAAAATGTATCCAAACATGAGCATGGTTACTGTTCATTCACCTGATTATAGTTTTAAAAAAACCGAAACACTTTCGTAATTAATTTATTGGATTATAAAAGAACAAAATCCAAACGCGTTTTAATAGCAAAATTCCATAAAATCCCAACTCATGATTCCGATTTCGAAATACACACAGTTAATTTGATAAAAAAAGCAACTACTGACTTGTAGGTAGGCAATTCCACTATCGAGTGCAAAAAAATATTAATACCGATCTCGCAAGCCATTCGAGATCCCCTTGAAAGACAATTTCCATGGATAAGGCCGCTAAATTTTCCAAAACCCAAAGTAGGAATCACCTCCACCATAACGATCCAACTAACCTAGAGACTCCGCACTCCACATCATAAAAATACGCTTACCATTCATCTCAGCCTACCAACCTGAGAGTACCCCATTTCGGGAGAACATAACAGCGGCGAAAAATCGCTACGAATACAAATCCCTCATTGAAACAGAGAGAAAAGGGACCTGTCAGCACCCACGTCCTTCCTCAGACCCGAAAACATCAGAGAAGATCGTCAATTGACATCGCACAAATCTCATGGAAGGCAAACTCGAGAGAGGAGTAAAATAAACATATCAAAAGGTAGGAGAGTCCGCGAACGTTTGCTATAACACTCGGATGGCAAAAGAGATTCGACCTCAGAGACATGTTGCGAAAGAGTGGGGAGATGCGAAGTGGTCCCGCGTCCTTCCCAAGGACGAGGCGGTGAACCCGCGTCATCCTTTTATAGGTCCGGCCGAAGCTCATAACCGAGCGAAAAAAATTGCAATCCGAGTGGGAGAGAGGGATTTTTCTTTTACGGAGGCGTATCTAGACGAACCGGAATCCCGAATCGAACGTCTTCTCAAATTCGAGAAACGTTAAATTTTTCTAAATGTTGTTGACGAGAGACGCAAATGGACGAGGTACCGTATTAACGAGATTACGGGGCGACCTCGAATGTGAAACGCGATTTCTGAAAGGTTTCGGAAATAAAAAATGAATCCGGGAAAGGCGAACAGACGGTTCGGCGTCCAAAGGTTTCTTCCGCATCCATGAACAATCTCTTGTGTGCTCCTTTAAGCGTGCATTTTGTTCATTTTATATCTTCCGACATGGAACGAACCACCTTGACCTCGAGGGTACTCAATTATGGATTCGATTCAACACTAACATTCCTTCTAGACATGAATACACTGAAGTCACGATCTGATTGATCCCTTTAATCAACAATTATCTCCTAACACTTGCCCTTTTAAAGTATGATTAATTAGGAACTACGAAAAATCTCATTTATCTCTCTCTCCTTTATCACTTTCCTTCTATAATATAATTAACTCTTTGATCGCTAAAGGTACATAAGTATGTTCATTTTCTACATCTGTATATTATATTGAAATTTTGATACCATTATCGAAGAAAAATAAAACGAATTATCCTCTATGTTGAACAGATTATAACAATTCCCAAGGAAAAACTAACCAAATGATTACCGAATCTCCATTGCCTACCGAATTAACCGGCAGATAATATCTATCTCAAAAGTCCACACATCAAAACTTTCACAATTCATTAACTACAAGAATTTTTCAACTAAAACCTACTAAGTTGTAAACTTTCCTGTTAATGAATTTACTTCTCACATTATATACACGTACTAATACACTATAACTTGAGATGTTATCGATCATCTGCTATCAAAGATTGTCCCGAGCAAAAATGATTGTGCAAACGGTGAGTGAGATTAACTTTACTAGGATAAGAAAACAATATAGATATATTGAAGAAAACAGCCCGAAACAAATGCAGATAATATATCCCAAAAGAGATACTGAGATAAATAAGATAAAATTATGCTTTAGTGATTACTTATCTTTGAGTTTAGAAATTAAAAGTGGATGAAATGATAAATCCTTAAGGTAGATTAGATCAAATTAAAAATAACTTATCTTTAAAAAAATGAATATGTATCTGAAAAATTCTTTAGATATATATATCAATCAACCAAATAAATAAGGGTTGCAAGTGCAATGTAATGAATTCATCAATGTTTTAGTCGCTTAAGGAAAAATGTACGTATTTGCAAATTTTCATTTATTACCCCTGCTAAAATCAAGATCATTTTCGTATCAAAAGAAACTTAAAAAAATAGTTTAAGTCACTCTCACGGATAAAAATGAGAAATGAATAGTTATACATAGAAATTTTTCGATTTTCAACCTTTCAACTCTCAAGAAGAAGTAACTATTTTACATCATATTACGCGATATGTGTTTAGTTCGCAAGGCGATAAGTATTGTGGTAACCTGGTGCTAAATTGGTGTCTGAAGTGAACTGGAGTTCAGTGCTCTGCCGAGACCCGTTCCACTTTCATGGAAAAGGAGTTGGAGTGAGAGGAAAGAAAACAATAAGTAATAGAAAGGATTCTAAAGGAATAGATCATTAAAAACGCTTCGGGATATAAAAGGAAAACGTGAGCAGGAAAAATATGAGAAGAATACAAGAGGTAGAGGAAGAATAAACACGTTTAGAATATACTTTCGAGTAACAAAAATAAATTTATAATCAAGGGAAAGAGAAATATTGTGATATGAAGAAGGAATGCAAAAAATGCCAACTTACGTACGGAGAAGAAAAACTCTGAAATATTTTAACGTTAGCTCACAAAACATAATGGCAAATAAAACTGAGATAAAATTCGCCATATTTGAAAGAGTATGAGACAATGCCCTTTCCCTTTGAATATCTTGAATAGTACACCACGATATTGATAAAAGTTAAATACTAAAGATTCAGTCAATTACCGTACCGTACATACAAATAAATAAAAATACCTAAAATAGAAAATGAAATACACATAATGAAATCTAGATGATCAGGCGTTACTTTGTGGAAAGCCATTTACGTAATGAAGAAAAACTTTGTAATTTTCCACACGATTTAAATCCACGATAAAATCTATTCATAAGTTTCTCTTCATTACCCATATTAGGGAGTCCTGAATTCGCTGTTAAACTATAGAAGTACCAACATGATAAAATTGAAAAACTATCGTAGTAGTAGTATTGTTAAAAGTGCTTGGACAGCTTAGGTCATTTCGCACATTGGCTCCCACCGGGAATCGAACCCGGGACCGCTTTCACCAAAGGCAAACGCGCTGTCCACATGACTATGCGGGAGCCTGAAAACTATCATTTTCTTTCAATATGAATTCGCTAGATGATTATATTAATACAATTAAAATGATTCAATAAAAGCATGGGCCACAGATAATAATTACCTGCAGGCAAGCCAACTGAATACAATGATTTTGCTTACGTTTGCATTACAAATACACTTTTCGGACGTCCACATACATTGTCTCACATTCTTGCAAATACGGTATACAGACACTCAGACACTGTCAAATATACATTCCACGAGAGGGAATCGTAAATTATTCGTTACACGAGTTTTTGGAAGCTGCGGCATGGACCACCAGAGGAGAGAAAGAGCCCGGAATGAAAGCAGAGACGTTGGGAGGATGAGTGACGCGAGGAGGGGAGTTGAGAGATGGTCTTGGAAGTGAGAGGCCAATAATGGACCAGAGAGAGAAGAAAGAGGAAATAGGGATCCTGACAGAGGAGGGCAATTTACGCAAGACGCACGGACGTCGCCTACTTTCTTCCCACAGCGCAAACGATCGCATGAGCGGGCGATAATTAGCAACGCAAACACGAGCGGCGGTCGACCTTCCTCATAGAGAGTGGGCAAAGCAGAAGCGTTTCGCGCCTATCAGGTCCTTCACTCTCATTTAAATGGGAAGAGAAGCGGGAGGTGTTTGAACTGGTTGCCCCAAACGACCTTCCACAGATTAACACACGACCAGACACTCCATAGAAAATCTAACACGGATATTTGCCTAAAATATCCTAAATCTACCAGCTTTTTTCATCAAGTTTTCTATAAACTGTCCTTCTATCCACCAACAGGATCTTTTCCTGGGATAAATCCCCTAAGAACATTTTGAGGTCACGAGAAGAGGCTTGTTTTCAGTACAAACAGAGATGCTCCAACGGTAGAGACTCTTCGCTGTTATAGAGATGCTGGAGGAGGTCCGTTAACATATTTGTGGGAACTATTTATGCACAAGCTCGACTTTATCACGTAATATTAACAACCGGAAAGGGCATTCGGAGACCTTGGATTTAGGACGTTCCACTTAATACGAAAAATCAACACTATTATTAGCGATGACACTGTAGCACGAGATATAAAAAATCTATGACTGTTATGTGAACAATTTTATTCTTTCCGTTCCATGACACTGATAAAGTTCTCTGCTTTTATGTTCAACGCATTCTTCTGAAGATTTTTGTTTGAGCAGTATTGTTAGTATTCAAACGAATTTAATTCAAAAGAAAATAACAGACTCCGCTCACAGATATTTTTTTTCTTTCGGAATTAGAGATGTATAATTTCCACCAAATATCGCTTGATTAAGGATGTTACTTACTTTTGATTTAGCTAGAAACGAATTAAAAACCATTTTTAGAGAGGAAGGGACTAACTACACAAAGTTCCACAGGAATTTAAATAAAAGCTGGCGACCAATGTATAAGTTCATCTTCAGCTTCATGATCTTGTATTGTGAAACCGATAACCAGCTTTCATAAATGTTCCTTAGAATGCTGCATATTTATTTTCCTCCTCACTTAGGGTGGAATTCTACAAAGCTTTATGAATTTTATAAAAATTATTCTGCTAAAGACAATAAAACAGAGCTTCTTCACCTTTTTCGAGGCATAAAAACTAATAATCACGTAAAGAAAACGTTAGTTTTCAATAAGTTATATCGGAGCTTTTCTTGAAGAGTGAGGAGCTTAATAAAACTTCTTTCCATATACTCACAAAGAATCTGTGTACAAGATACCGAATTTCTCAAAAGCAAAAAAAAACTTGCTTTCCATTCTACGTCACTCATTAAAATCATTTTATTACTTCCCGGCGGCTTATCTCACGGTCAACACGAACTCATTCTTCCCGGACTGTATAGAAATAAAGATAATTTAAGGTCAGCAGTAAAATTTAGTTGTTTTTGAATCAATTAACGAAAATGAAAACCGTCTTATTCGAGGAATTCAAAGGGTTGAACGGCATTGGGAATATAAAGGAATTCAAACAACCAGCGTAAAACAATAGAGGATGAATGTTACCTTGGGAAGTGTAGGATCGATCATAAAGCAGCCCATTACCCGGAAGCGCTCTTGACCTTCGCAGTAAAAACTCCTCCGTTTCTGAACAACGGTTCGCAAGTTCAGTCGATTCCCAAACCGAAATCTGTTACGTCTGCAATCACCGCCGACGCAGGTGATCATTATGACCTAACCGTAGGTTTTGGCTGCATAAAAACTTCCGCGCGAAGTCTGACCCACAAAAGATTACGTTCTAATCACATTACGAAACTGACGTGATGCAATTCCTCCGTGTCGACACCGCCGAAAGTGAACTTGGAGCAATAAAAACTTCGTGACCATCTTATTATGTTCTGACAAATTGATCCTTGCGGAGAAATTCTGAGTCGATTCGTGACTCAATCACGAAATCGCAGTCGGAAAGCCATACTCAAAGAGCGATGAACAAAGATCGGAAGGAATTTTCAGTGCGGGGAAGGTATTAATTCCTATATAAATAAAACGTTACGAAAGAAATGAAATTTGTGACGTATTCGATGACAAACTAATGTCGTGAATAAATATAAGGGAAGGTATTCTTCACAAAAACATATAACCGATGACACCTTTTAATAACTATAAACTCACTTAAGTGCGATATAATGTACATTTAAACAATTCCGCACGATATTTTGTTTGCGATAGTTGATGCAGAGTCATATTGCAAACAGAATCGCGCATTATGCCCATTTTACACATTAATCCAATCAGAATTGCGCAATGTCGCGAAGCCATCGACACCAATGGCTTTCGATGGATTGAACACGGAATGGCACTTTTCTAATTAACTCTTTCGATTGATAGCGGATGGAATTCGTGAAGAGGAGGAAGAAATCTTTTCGCACCACTTGGATCAGACATCTCCGCGTCGAGCCAAAAGTTGGAGGCGCAGGGCAGTGGAAATGCAAATTTCGCCACATCACCAAATCACGCACACTGAAGAAAGAGCGAACTATCGATCGAAGGGAAAAAATGGGGGTTGTGAAATGGTGTGGGGGTTGGCCCATAAAATTCCGCACCGTGTTCTCCTAGAAATGAAACTCTTCGAAGGAGTGTGGTCCTTCAAAGTGAATTTGCAAAGATAAACAATCTGGTTCTTAGTTGATTCCTCGCTAGCACTCATCAGATGTGATCCTCGACACGGATAATTCTCGCCACACACTTCATCAAGACAAATTCGCAGAGTATCAACATGTAAATCCCATTCTCAACCCAACCCGATCCAAACATAGCCCCAATCTTTCCCAAATCATTGGGGATGCACTCGTATGCCGCGATCCCTTTGCAAGATTTTTGCGAGTTAAAGTATTAATAAGAAATTTCTCGGTGAGCAACTGATTGCGCATATATAATGAGAGAGAAATAAAAATACTTAATATATTTATATAATAAAAATACATATAATGTCCACAGAAGATTTTTACTTCGACCAGTTTCGACTTTACCTCTACTGAGTATTTTTACTTCTTTCTCAATGGCGTGCCACCAAGTAAGGCTAAATCATATCGTGTTATATGCACATCATTATTATCATTACAGAAACAATGCAAGTAGGTAGAAAATCTGGTGGCAGTAGTTATACATTGATATACATTATATAAATATAAACAGTCGTGGATCGTGTATGAAGTGAACTGCTCACAGAACAATGAAATAAATCTTGCGTATAAAATTTTGTACTCTTCTACTTGCAATGCCTATATAATGAGGGGAACAACGGTTACGATGAGCGACTGTATCAGCGTGGAATTATCCTGTGAGAAATTTTAGGGGACGAGAAATTTCCATCGGGCAATTTCACCGTCAAGATGTCCATCGAGCAACAGTACCGAGGAGGAAATGTTTGGCAATAACATGTCTGTCGAGATGTTCCTGTGAAGAATTTCCGACGAGCAACAGTCAGCACACGGCATATTCTCCAGATAGAGTCTGAAAAACGGGAGGTTGGTAGTGTGTGGGCGGAAGGTTGAACATAGGAGACTCATTTCCCACGGAAGAAGCGTGTTCCGCAGAAACGGTATGCGATGGATGAGTAATGCAGACGAGCGTCGATGATTACGATGGGAGACGGCGAAGGACGTGGCGGATGTTGGGAGACGAGCATTATAAGGCCTTTTCTAAGCTTCCCACACAACGGAAGGACCCAACCACCTTATATAGCAGGCTGTTAGAAGTCTATCATAGAATACAATTAACGAAGTTTCGAATATTGTTTACGCTACGCGGGAAATGTCGGAGGCAGTAACTGGAGGTCAGTATGGGAGAACAATTATTCCTTCGTTCACCAAGAAAACATGCTTTGTTATGAAGGTAGAAAACAAGAAACGCATCATGTGCCATCTTTTAGAAATCATTTTGGTAGAAACAAACTAGAAGTTGTGGTACCAAAAATCTTTGATAAATTACCAAAAAATCTTAGGTCTTTGACAAGTACGTCCCAAGTGAAAATAAAAATAAAATTATATTTTGAGAATATTATTGTATAAAAATATGTACAATTAATTTATTTTTATTAATACCTATGTGCCTATTTCTTTTGATAACTATATAAAAACACAATATCTCTTAAAACTCTGGAACCACCTGAAGACTCAATTATTGGCTCAGGTGGACCTTAAAGTATATCCTGAAAATGCATGTTAATCTTCTGTATATTAATGCATATTTTTTATTCTTGTATACTTTCATGTATATTACTGATTTAATTTAAATTTACTTAATAAATCAATTTCTGAAAAATATTATTCGACGAGTGGAATTACTCCGTAACGGTGTCTGCGTGGGCGATCGCCCAAGGAAGGCTTCCGAAAAGCGAGCTCTTTTCGTAAAACGCCAGCGAAGTCACAGTCCTTCAAAACCTCTACATCCTGATAAAATCCATGTAGACCCTTATTTCAATTAATATTTTCGGGTAATTCTACTTTTATGATATCAAGAAAAATTTAAATTGCCTTCTCCTTCTCACATTTCCTCTATTTCCGCTTTTATGTATATTGTTAGTGTTTCTTTATATATATTTTTTTGATTAATCTAGTATTTATTTTTTATTATATCACATGTAAATGGGTTCTTTTTAACCTGTTTTTGATTAATAATTTATCATTATTATATTTTTTATTATTAACAATCACTAAATCAATAAGGATAAAACAGTTATGTCTCACCTTGAATCTGCATTGCATCAGATTTTTACTGGCCTCCTAAACTGGGGTGAAAATATATTCCTCATAAATCCCACAAGGAATTGTTACTCAATTCTTCCTTTATTGATCTAAATACGAAATGAAGAATAGATTATAGTAATCACTATCTGTTACAGGCATAGGGGACACCCACGCAGCAACGGCCTGGGGGAGCCATGGCCCCACGAGGACGACGAAATAACTCTCTGGGAAGCAATGGAAGAAATCGCCTACTCAACATACTTTCACCGATTCTGATTTCCATAATAATATCTAGTCCTAAGAGGTGAAAAACAAAAAGTAATAGACCGCAAAAGAAATTTCTAAGTTAGTAGAAATTCAGGATCGTTACATTCTTCATTAAACTAAAATTTGAGAACAGTAATTCTACTCCAGGTTGAAATCCTTTTAAAAGTATTGGTCTCATGATACTCTCCTTTAAAGCCTTTTTTCTGCCAAAAGATTAAGATGGTAATATGTATTTGACTCCCAAGTCAATCTATTTTCGAGCTCTATTTCCTAGTTTTTTCTTAGATTCGATGACAAGGTTGTCAATTGGGATTTTTTTTTGTTGTCAAGCTTCATGGTAAGAGCCAATTATAGCACTCACGATTACACAATATAGGAGAGAAACATTTGGGGGAATATAACCCGTTGGCGTCGCGGAAACCCCGCAGTGCGAGGATAACCGAGCCTAACGAGAACTAGATCAGCTCACAAGAAAACGAACGACATTTCGCAACATAAACAGCAAAATTAAAAACTTGGAAGTGATAATAACAGTGTGTAAAATTAGAATCATTGTACTCAAGTAGGCGCACCTCGAAACAGAATCTGCCTTTGATCTAAGAGAAAGATGAAAAAATATCCACCATATTTGAATTAAAAACTTACAAAAAGTACGGGGTACGTAAGTGAAGAAATTAAATGACCGAATATTTACATAATTCTCTTATTTTTCCAGCGCAATTCGTCAATTATATTGGTCCTTTGAAAGCTGTTCTACTCCAAGTTAACCATAAACGCATTAGTAGAAAGCTTAACTAGTCAAATAATATTTCCACAGGGAAGCCAAACATGCTACGAAATTTGAATTTACATTATATTGACTAATATAACGAATGGTAAGAACAGGGCTGGTTACAGGAACATTTTTAAATGTATTAATAGTAAAATAATCAACACGTGGTGTCCAATTTCAAACAGCTTCCACAATAACACACCTTCAATCGTGAATCAAATATTTTCTCGAACGCAAATGGCTGTCTTCGATGGAAAAGGAAACCACCGCGAAATACAGAAATTCGATGGGTTGCGGAAGAATCAGACATAATTGAGATACAGAGATATGAATCGATACACGTAATTTTGTGAAAATGAGAAGAAAAATAATTCCTGACATTACAGTTCGCGATTTCACCGCCCACACAACTTCAGGAGACATATTGCAAAACATGGTCTGGAATCGATCTGAAATGTGAAGAGAGCGAAAAAAGGCCAACTTCCTAACATTACCTGTCTACTTCGCAAAAGCGATGAAATACAATTTGATCCACAAACTGCAACATTTCGCATTAACCTATGGTAACTAAGATGATATTCAGCTTAGTACGAAATGATCAGTATCCACTTTCCGAGGAACATCTCGACGGAATTTCCTATGGGACGAAGTAAATTTTTGCGTAGGATTCCAAAATATCCAAGAAACAAAATGAATCACGAAGTTCACGACCACACCCAAGAGGAAAGGTTGGACTCTTTCCCGAGCAACTTATGGAAGCCTTATATGTTTTCAGGAAGTTGCTTTTTCTTCCATGGGACGCAAAAAAATCCGCTTTCAAATCCGATTGGATATTACTAGAGGAATGAAATCAGACGAGAAACAGAAATGGATATCTCGAGAAAACATGAACTCCTTCCTTATTGCTGTTAATATTCCGTTATTCGAAATGATTTTGTTGACATGGCATTCGAACGGAATAAGTACGTCAAGCGACCTTCTCGACAAAAATGAGTCTTTAAGAACAACTTTAGAATCATGAAATTAAAAATCCCTTCTGAAGAGAGAAAATACTTTACAGTTAGCAAAAACTGTCAGTTTGTTGGCAAACATGTTTTACGAAATCCATTCCTGTCTTCATATAACCTCACGGTGCTAGGGAACCATTTTTTTCCAACCCTTTACGTTCTTTAGAATCTTTCCTTGGCTTCTTAGTCCTCAAGACATTGAAAATTGTTATATGACTCATTTACTTTGGTTGTAAGGCATAAAAGAAAGAGCTAAAATAATGAAAATACGAAAAAGAATATTAAGGCACACACTCAAGAAAATATCCATTAAATAACATATTATTTTAACTGAAAATACACAGAGAAAAGCACTAGCTCAGAGAATGGTGGTCATGCGGAGTTCAGGCCACATTTGGCCTTATTGAGAGTTCATTGCGACATTTTATTAAATTTTCTAAACTAAAAATATACCCGCATTTATATAATTTTGTTTTCTAATCTTGCCGATGACGCTTAGTGGAAAATAAAGCAGAATGTGTTCTCTTTCTATCTTCTGTACAAATGAATTCCTTTCTCTCGTACGATTTCGACGTTTAACTATTTAAATGTAGGCAACACACGACAAAATAGTCGCCTGATTTGGTTTCACATCCGGTCTATTTTACAACACCGAATGCTAAATGTGGACTTACGATAGAAAATGTATCATAAACCTGTACTAGCTAAAAACTTGCTTAAAAATATAATTGTATCTAAAATGAGCTAGCCTAAAAGAGCAATTCAAACGATAGTGGGTAAATATACGCACGACCTTACCAATATGCAAGGAAAGAAAATTGGAACACGACTGTTAATTAATTAGCCTTGCACCTCGTTGTCACCAGTCTTCGGAAATAACAGAAAGTACTGAATTCTAGAAAGTTGAAAATCCGAACCTTTCTGTTTTTTTTCCGAAAACCGATGACAACGAGGTCCGGATGGCTGACTAAGACGGCTATTGGTAAATTTTGAAGTTATTACTAAATAATCTATACATAGAGAGGAATATATAACTAAACTCGAAGAAATATAAAAGATATAGCAGTGGATCTACTGATTTACAAGAGCGGTTTTTTTTCAACCCTTTAACCCCGTTCCCGCGTACCACCGGTTGGGAGCCCATGCTTTAAGCAATTGACAATTGTTTTATTATGCGTTAACCCGGATGAAAGAAAATGCTAAAATAATGAAAAACAGGAGAGAAAATATCCGAAAATATAACGCAAGAAATTAATAGGAAATTATTTCAAGGAGAAACTACACAGAATTATTAGCTGAATTCCTTAAAAATATAATTGCGCCTAAAATTTAGTAGTCGGGAACAACTCAAATTATAGTGGGAAAATGAATGTATGACATAACTAATACTTAATGAGAAAGTTTAAAAAAGGAGGATAAATACATAAGGGATAGTTGCAGAACTTATTATAGACGAATTATAGGAAGATTAATAGCGAAAGAGCTGACGAAGATCGTTCGAGAAGAAGGAAACGATTCCATTGCACAAATCTCATGTGAGCGATTCAGCGAATTAATGGAAATAAACGCGAAAAAATCACATTATCACCGACATCACGATCAGGCGAGGAGCGAACAAAGAAAATGCGCGTGATAAAATGCTCTGGCGAATTACGATTGCTCCGCATGTACTCCTTCTGTTTGATTTTCCGACTTGTGCAAACTGCTCGTAAATCAAAAGAAGACGACAAACTTTTCCTCGGAAAAATCCTCCGTGCGAATTCTTCGGCTAACATTCGCGATAAAGTAGCGAGTAACGGAGGGAAAACAAAGCGAGAGGAGATATTCACGCATTCCGAAGCTCATAGTGGAGCAGGACAGCGTGGGAGTTGGAGGGGGAGGGAAGGGTGGGGGGAGGAAGCGGATGAGAGGGGAGGGAGTGGGCGGAGTGGAAACAAGGAATGCTAAGGAAGAGGATTAGGAGAGGAAATGTTAGGGAAAGACAAAGGATAATAGAGTGGAGGAAATGGAAATTAAAGGCAAGCAGTGAAGGGGATATTACAGGAATGCAAGGAAAGGTACTTAGCATACCGAAATGACTCATAATTCTATTCGGAACGGATTTCTGAGAGGAATATGTGCGAAATCGATGAAGAGATAAAGAAATGGAAATGCACACGTAAAGAGGGGAACGAGAAGAGAGATGTCAACATATTTTCAAGGTGACCAGATTTAAAAATGGGTACTTTTCTGTTATAGTCATCGCACGACGACGACTTGCCAACAGAGCCACCGTTGCTAAGTTCTACAAAACAATCTACTAAACCCGCCATCCTGACCTGCAAATGCGTAATAGGTTACACTTGCAGAAGAAAATTCCTATAGTTTCCTAATTAATGGCTGAACGTGCTCAGCTTTGTTTGGGAGTTTTTTATCATGCCATTTTATTAAAGCTTTGTCTTATTATACTTATCTTATTATGCAACATTCAAATACGTGGATATTGTAAAGGATTCCTCAATGGTACAGCTATGTGCAAAAAAAAATTTTAAATTCCCTGTGCTATATAAGGCTAAGGATTAAAGTTTTTTTGTACATAAATGTACATATTCAATTAATAATCATCTAAGTAAATATTAATATTAACTAGGAAAATATTATTATGTGGCCACACGAAAAATCTCGATGACCACAACAGAAAAGTAACAATATATGTAAAATAGAGTAAATAAAGATTAATAAAATAAATAATGATAGAAAAAATGTTGGATATAAGAAAGTAAGGAGATATCTCAGCAAGATTTATAAAAAGTTAAAAACTTTACAACCGAACTTTACTAAATATTGTTGGCTTGGTACCAGATTGATGTAAAAAATTCATAAAAAAACAACTAAGAGAGACCAAATCCGAGATGTGAATATTCACATACATAAAAATCATACTATCAAAAAAACATAGTGAGAAAATAAGCTTCCGAACAAGATCGTGGTTAAAATGATGAAGAAGAGATAAGGGTAGTAACACTCAAATGAAACCACCGAAAACATGTTGCGGCTCATGAGCACATAAAATCATTCATGCATACATAAAATTATACCAGGAATACACATAAATTAAATTCCTGGGTAGGGATAAAACGGGGAAATAAAGACGAAGTATAATGAATTTAAGAAAAGAAACGAGAGAAAAAACGAAGGGAAGAGGAGGAGGGGCGACAGGTGACGTAGGTATGGGAAGGGAACTGGAAGTAAGAATTAAACGGGCTCTTAAACAACTAGATAAGGAGGTCCTGGGAAGTGTTTGCTCTCGCTAGCGAAAATTCCGGGCGAATCGCAAAGAACCGCTACCGCAGAGAGGAATTTAATGTAGCTCTTTCGCTCGGAAAGAGAGAATAAAAATCAGCGTAGAGGGAGATAAGAGGGCAGCCTTTCAAGGCGGCACATGAAAGGGATTGAGACGAAAAATGGCACCGCTCACGGGATTTAGTGCTTACGTATGAAATGCCCTCAGTTCACTTGCCTGCGGGAACGACCCTTCCAACTAACTTCCATGGAGGAGTCTAGCCAAAATTACGATCTTCAATTAAATATGTACATGAGACACGGTAGAGTAAATGATCATTAATGTTGGATGGGTTTAAAGTGGCGGAGAATGGAGGTTACACAAAATGGTTCTAATTGGAAGATCTTTAGAGGAAGAATGAAATGACCATTATTACTCAAAAAATCTTCGCTTTGTTTACATTCAATTTCTTATTTAACCTTCGGCAACCAAGAAAGTAACTGATGAATATGGTTGGAGAAGAAGAAGAATATGGTATCCAAATACCCCATCTATATTTTTCTTTCTTTTTCTATCAAACTATTTTTTAATGTTTTCATTCGTATTTCTTCATTTAACCACCAACCAACATCGTTATGATGTTGGTATATTTTAATGTTTCATCCACAATATCTTAGCCTAATTTTAAAGTATACTTTGTAGCAAGGTTGTACGAGAAGTGAAAAATAGTGACTTGGCTGGGACTCGAACCCAGGTCTACCACTTTCCAGGCAGGTGTTCAAACTAAATAAACTACTAAGCCAAATCTTGACGTGGCACGGTAATTTTGCTGATTATTTATTATTTTCTTAATGTTAATTACAATAAATTATTTTCCCTTATTTATCATATCTTATGAGAAAATGATAGGAGAGTAAATTAGTATTTCCATTTTGTGTAAATTAGAAAAATTACGAATTGCAGTCTGAATCGTTAAAAGGAAAATTGCAATCCAGGAACAAAAATAATAATAACCTCTAGATTTATGAGCATAACTTCGCATTTACTGCAATACAAATGCCTATTACTTCGAAATTTTCATCGTCTGGCACAAAAGTGCTTCCTAACCGCCATTCCCGACCAGATAAAAACGCGAAGTTTCCTCCGAACGAGAAAAGTTTTGGCAAATGCGAACGGAACACTCGTATAGCAGAACTATGTCTCAATTTCAGGCGATGAAACAAAAAAGAAACACGGGCAATGGCAATTTTTCTGCTGTCGAGACGCAGATTTTTTTATCGGCTCGGCCCATTCATGCGAGAAAACACTTTCTCTTCCGTAAAGCCACTGCAATCGAGTTGAGAAATGCTCTTATTGTCTACGATGAATTATCTTGCCTTACTTTTTCCAAAATCGCGGAGGATTTATTTCTGGAGTCATTGAGAGAGCCAAATTGGGAAGGATATCAAACGAAATCTTCCACGACTCTTAGAAACAACATTTTTCATACACTCACGAACGCTTTTCTTCGAGAGACTGAGAGTTACTTTTTATTCTCCTTTGATGGCATCTGTATGCCATCTTGATGCAGACTGTAAGATAATTGAAAGCAAACAACATGTCGTACGAATATTCAGAGTTAGTAATATTCAGCATTAAAAAATCAACTTTAGCGTACATAATAAAAAGAATGAAAAACTCAATAGCCAACAAAGGAACAATTGGTGAGATAGGAACAATTTGGAGATAATATCCCATATTTTCCAAAATAAATTAATGTCCTCGTTACATTAATCACAAAACTAAATATTAACATTTTCTCTGTTACAAAATATCACCTAGTTGTGGAGTAAAAAAACGACTTAATTAGCCATAAATTATCGATAAGTAGGGTATATTATGGTATATTATGAGTGAGTAGTATAATTTAAAATTTATAAAATTTTCAAATATAAGAATTAATTGATATAAGGTATTTAAGAGAATAACATAATTAATCATAAAATTTGCAGAAAAAGAAGTTTCATTCTCATTCAAACTCATTCCAATACAAAAATGTAAATATTTAACGTCAAATAATAAACAAGCACTCCGCTTCTCCAAACTTGAATCCAGTAAAGCTTTGCGTTTTACCGCCTACAGTTACTTTTTATGACAGGGCTCTTAAGAGTAGTTTCATAAATTACAAAAACCACAAGAAGCAAGAATTTGCCCTATTCGTGCAGCAAGCGGTAACATTAACTTGAAAGAATCATTCATACGCTACTTTTCGCGTAAATAATGAACGATGCAGTAATTCAAAACACAAAAGTTGAAGAACGACCCTAAATGATACAGTTCGAAAGTCTTGTTGAAGGACAACCATAATTCAAGCAGTGCAAGTCTATTGATCCACTTTTGCGGAATAAAGGCAACATTATGGGCTCCACTATTCGCAGAAATATCAGGACGGCGCCCTTATTGGAAATGCGAAAATGTAGGGAATTACGGCAAACAAAGAACGCGCAGTTGAGTATTCGCCACGAGTGCACTCGGCGAAACTGCTTTCCCGAATTTACACGGCGAGAGCACGGCTCACTTGTTGCAAAAGCCCGTGAAGGAGAAAAAAGTCATACGGGCGAGGAAAGTGCAAACAACACTCCGTCGCGGTTATGAAGGGCGCAGCATTTGGCAGATACTGCACGCTGCGAAGTGGCGCCGAAGCAGTAAACGATTTGGCCGACGCCAATGTAGTCCTGCCAGGCTGTATATCCCCGCTAATGGAGTGTAAGAAAAATGTTCGCTCTTGAAAATACTTTTGGAAGGACGAATCGTTTAAAAGATATTGTAGCATCAAAGCAGCGCGCTTTCAAGGATCCTTGTGCAATTAGCTCGAGCAAGGGCAACGGTTGTTCGCAGGAAACTTTCGAATAACAGAATTTTCCTTCCGAATTTGCTTACTGAAACTCTTTAAAATGGCTCGAACTAATAAATAATCAACTTGATATCTCAGAAGCTTTTCGGAGGTTGTCATAGAAAAGTAACTCTGCATTGAGGAATAGGATTCGCTTTGTAATAACTTAAAATAAAATGTCACTCAAAGCAATAAATCAATAAGTCCTTCAATTTAAAAGCCAATACAAAATTAAATCAAGAGCTAAAGATCATTTTATTCGGGTTTTTCTTTTATAATGATAGCAATAAAACCTTTCCCAAAAATATAGGAATTATAACATACTCAACACAATTTCTTCAAATATGAATTTTTAACAAACGCATAACTAAGAATCAGTTCAAAAAGGTGCACGCAGATCAATAGTTTTTCATAAGAGTACACAAAGAAAGCTAATTTTTCTCTCTAATTATTTGATATAGATTGTTTCCGAAAGAAAAGAAGGAAATAGCTGACTTCTGAGAACGCAAATTATCCGTTATGAAACCGGAGGAAGCATTCATTCAAACGAAACCAATTTCCTCGTGAGTCGAAATGATGTTATGATTTGATAAATTCCTCTACATATGAAAATTTAATAAAGAGGTAGTTTATATCACAGCTGACACAAACAAAGCAAGAGAGAAATAGCATTTTACAAAATAAATTTTATCCATTATTAGAAAAGAGTAAAGATATAGAGGACAGATGTTTCAGTTATTGATCTCAAGAACTTAATTGTTTTTATCGTAACTATAAGTCGCTAATAATAAACGAGCAAGTATTGCAAAACCTCCAAACCCAAAGAAAGTTCTGGGGTGATTTCATTGCAAAGGTGACCATCAGATATTTTCAATTGCACCATAACATTCGGAGTCTACATCCAAAGGACGTTCCTATATATCTGTACTCCTAGAAAGAGAATCTCTCATTAACGCTACTTAGAAAGACTTCCGTACTTTATGAGTCCATCAAATAATCCCACTATCAACTTGTTAACGCACCACTCTCCTATATAATCATCCGTCCAACTAAATTCTTCTCCAAAGAGCAAAAGCTGAGAAGTGTTTCTTCAAAACATTCCGTCAGTAGCTGAGATAGCCTAAGTTGTTGGAATTCATATGAAGTTATCACATCCTCTTGACGTATTACAAGGAAATCCGAAGTCGACACCGTGAGTACATTTTCTCCAGAATTCGGTGAAGGCACGAAATGCCACGTGCTCCGTCCAGCATGCGCTTTCCTCCACAAATCCCTTAATTAACTCCCCCTCCCCTAACACTGAAATCCATTAATTCCATCTTCCTCTTTTTCACCCGCTGTTGTATGCCTTCCCATTAGCCGACTACACGGCAATAGCTGGCAGACGAGAAAATGGAACGTCTTCTAATTCATAAAATGAATTCTCCATGACTGATGTCACCTGTAGATGGATTCCAGGTAATAACTCCAGCACTGCGAGATTGTCGAGAGCTCTGATGAAATCATTCTTTTTACCCCCTACACTTAGAACTAATTTCAAGAAATGCTTTCACGTGCAAAGTCTATTTGGATTGAAGATGCTTAACATTTTCCGAGATAAGCTAGATACAAAACGAAGGTAAATATAGCTCGCGAGAATAGCATCATCAGATTCTTAGAAGAGGCCTACAATTAACCGAGGGTAACCAGTATGAGCCAAACCTTAGCTCAAAGGATAGAAGACAAATAGGATAATTAAACCTAAGCTTACCAGAGTGGCAAAATGTTTAAGATGCAGGAAATACATAATCCCTTTCAGAAAAAGTTACTAAAATATTAAAAATAAGAATATAATGGATACCAAAGGTTTAGGGATATTTTTAATCGAAAATATGGTATTAATTAGAATGACAAAAAACCCAGTGATGAAAGAAACCCATTCATACAAAAAAATAAGATAAAATTTTCTTCCTAGGAGTCCACAGAAAAAAGAAGTTAAATAATAAATCAAACCCCATAATTTTATTTAGAGCTAATATAGAAGTACATATTACCGCCATACTAATTAGCGTCAGTGAAATATGAGTCAATCTAATTCGTAGCAATGACAGGATATCAAACAAAAGAAAAGAGATAGTACCGCGTTTCGAGTCATTGCGGTATTAATTGAGCAGAATCCTCTGCGGAATTTCTTCTTACGACATTTGAAGCAGGACGAATGAATTAAAAGTATTTTCTATTGAAAAAAAAACAAATATTTAGGAAATTTTCTGGGCAACCATTCTATATTTTCACTTTATTTTATAAACTTGTATGAACGCTCATGGTCTTCTTAGTAACTTAGTTTGAGCATACGTATAAAATTTTCCATGTTAGTCCTCTAAGTACTTCTGGAGCTTAGTTTTTGAATATCATACGTTATCGGAGATTCGACTTTACTCATTAGATTAAATTACAAAAACTAATAAAAACTAGCAATATCTAGTTGAACTTATTATGGAAATTATAAATAAATCCATTTTAGACACATTCACAATCGAAGATAAACACAAATTGTGAAGCACTAGCAATTTTTATTGATACTGCTGGACCCCTTCCAAGTCAATTTCGGCTTAGGGCGGTTCACAACAAGACAACGCATAATCAGTTAAATCTATAATTCAAGGAAAGCTAACGGACAGCTGAAATGGTATCAGTGCCGCTCATTCCCGGATAGGGAAAGCATTCGAAACCTCGATAAAACAGTTTATCAACCAGGTGAGGAATAAAAGACGGGAATACCACGAAGATGATAATCACGGACAAAGTCTCCCTCAGCATCCCCTTCCAAGGCCGCTCGCGATGAATAGATTCTATTTTCCTTCCTACACGAACCCTACCGTCTCGTTCGGAAATATTCGATGGGTCCTTGTCAATATGAGAGAGTGGAGATGTCCTTGGGCCGCATAGAATAAACATTGAATCCAAACAAAGAGGACTCTTCTCAGAGACTCTTTGTCTCGTTATTTTTATTCGGACGTCGGATCGCGGGTTAAGAGGCGTTTGACAGAGCCGCAAAAAACTAAGGGAGCACATGTTGACTCCGTTCTTTGGAGTCTATTCATGAGGATGTATGTAGCGAGGAAACTCGTTAGATGGCGTTAATAAGACACTAATATCCAATACGGAAAGAATTAATAAGATCGTTAATCCTCGATGAAGATGAGAAATTGGAAAGTGAAGCTTTTGGGATTAAATTTCATGCCTGTCTGAATGAAGCCATCCACCCTTTCATACAAGCTCCTAAAATCTTGATCGAAAATTTCACACAATCATTAATTTGCCAGCGAAATTACATCAGAACCATATCGATATCTCGATGGAAAACGACAAATTAATAAAATCAAGGAGGAAATTCAGATGATTATTTTTAATAATTCAGCAATAGCTACGCAGGGCTAAATAATAAATACCTCAATAAATTAAAGAAAATCTGTTAATTAAGGCCTTCAAACGTTTTAGACATGGTTTTTTGATCAGACAGATGAACACGATTTAGCGCTTTCAATTTAATACCGTAGAATTGACTTGAAGTACTCGTAAAATATGACAACAATCGACAACTTAGTTTACTGTTGACTAAATTCTATTGGGTCTACTGTACATTCATAAGAAATTAATTAAGCAGTTTTATGAAATATGAGAGAAGAATAATTTCCTAAATTTCACAGAATTAGTTATTCTATAGAAATTCCAACGTTATTTTTCACTTATTTATAATGGATTTCCAAGAAATCTGGCCTAGTATGACAGATGCAACTGTTAAAAGACGTACAAACTACAGAAGTACAGAATAGAGCTGATTACCATCATTACTTAAAGGAACATAATGCTAATACGTAGCAGTTCATCGTACCATAAATACAGGAGACTTACTTTGAGAACTAATACCTAAAATTCAGTGATTTATAATTTAAAGAAGCACTTAGCATCTCAGCAACAAAACCAATAACGGATTAAAACCACACCTAACAGATGTTTTCATTTTTATGGTAGTTTTAGTTGGTAATAAAAAGTTTTCGATACTGAGACATCGTTGCTTAACATGCTGATAGTAAAGTATTTTGCTTCGTAACCGTGTTACCTTATCTTTAGCCTCATTTCTCATCATTTCCTTACGCAACTTAAGAAACTTAAGTGAATTATTCGGTTCGATTATACATTTAACAGAAAAAAGTTAGGCATTAGAAGATAAAATTGAATAATGTAATTATAATAAATCTATTTTGCATTTTCAAGACCACAGAAGAATTACTTTAAGTTCGTGGAATGAGACAATAACGAAGAATAATGAATGCACCATCATTTTACGCTAAGCCGTATTTGAAATGCCAGTGAGAATAACTATAATTCATGGGGATTCAGTGATGGGCGCTTAAAAAAACCATATGATCGTTTAAAGCGGACTTTTTAATGAGCCATATTTCAGAGGGGTTTATAAGAGGGCTTTATGCACAGTCGCTCGATCAAAGGGAATCCGAGCGAAACTTGGCGGAATGGTTTTCGACGAGGAAGTTGGGGAAAGCAATTTATCGGCAGAATGATCTGTTGCACAGGGTGATCCTGCAGTGGGAATACTTCAGAAAGGAAAACGCCTTTTTGATTAGCTCGGAGACGGCGAAATTATTAAGCGACGAACATTTTGGGAGAAGATTCGGGCATCGTCGGGCACCAAAATCTATTAGGGTTCACTTTGTCTTGATACCTAGTCTGAATTGACATCCATGGGATAGATTGTCAATTGCCATAGTGCGCAGATGCCGTTTTGTTCAGAGATTAAAACTAGTCCGACATTATTGCTCAGTGAATACGCGACTAGAAAACGATAGAAAGTATATCGCTAGACAATTTGCAAGCATTCATAACAATAACAGTTTTACTTATTTACGCAATCGTTAATCGCCTAAAAAAATTATTAGTGCGAAAATTACTTCCTCCTCTGATTTAAAACAATGGATTTAAATTAATATACTATATTAATAATTAATTATGACAATAAAATTCTCGCTTCTTGAACTTTTGGAGAGTCTAAAGATTGAACCAAATGGACCACCAGCGCCTTAATCATCAATCCAACTGTGCTAGCTTATTTTAATTAATCAACTGGAGACTGATATGGAGAATTTAATTTTATATAAAATAGTCAAAGAAAGAAATTCCTTCAGCAATAATGGCGAATTCTTAACAACGATTACTTTTCATATTTCTACTACGAGATTCTATAATAACATTAGAAATATGGATAACATAAGTATCCCTATGACACATAAAATAATACAACTCTTAGGAATATTATCAAGCCAATACTATCAACCCAACGCCATAGACGAAAAAATAACTGAAGATTCTACAAAATTATTAACTGGCCACTTAAAGCTTGAAATAATTTTTTTAAGTAATACCTCTTTAGTAGTACCTGACTATATATTAAAAACATGGGTTGATCTAATATATATATATAATACACCTCAAGGAGAGTGGTTACAACCTCTAATTACTCCATTTAGGACAAACTTCACCCACAGCATCCGATAACCGGGAGCCGCGCAAGAATATCCATAAAAAATCAATTTCGTAGCCGAAGAATAGATGGATCATAGAAGCAGGAACGGCAGCAGATGGGTAGTTAACAACCCAGCCATTAAAATTCCTCAGGTCAGCGGCATCAGCATGGGTCAGGACGTAAAGGAAGTTAATAAGAGCCCGGACAGCGTTAAAGACTAACAGGAACCATCATAAGTCATCACCTGGACGCGTAAAACAGGATTCCAGGAGTAAACGCCACCGAAAAAAACCAACGCAATGGTTAATGAAGTGAGCCGTGGTCATCGTATTAAAATCTCCCGAAAGACTCCGGAGGGCCGATGGCTCACCGTTATAAACGCACCGGAGGAAAGAATGGGAGATCTGAAGCGCTGTTTACCCAAGGAATGCACACGGAAGTGGATGGAGGAGGCAGGACCGTGCCGATGCGTGCGGAAGGACCATTAGAAAGAAAAATCTCCGCTTTACGAGCCGCCTATTTGTCAGGAGAACGCGTAACTAAAATCTCCACGGATTCCGAAACGCATCGTTCCTAGAAAACTCACGTCCAAGTTGCGCGCACAGTCTCCATTTTCTCACGAAATCCCCATAACGGCCGTCGCTTTCCTACGGACGGATGACTGCTGGAGAGCCCATCAAAGATGACCGCCTCCACGAGGTGAGGACTTCCATTATGCCGCGGATAGAAAAAATACGACCGGTAATGACGAATCCGTTGACTAGTGGAAAATGAAAAATGCCGCCATTCTGTCTCCACGCGTGATTCAGAATGTATAACTGATTGAAAATTATAATTTCTCTAATGGAAGCTTTTTGAAAATTCCACGATCCAAACCTTTAAAGCAAAGTGAATGACATTGCAGTTTCAGAAAACAATGAACACGATCTACGAAAGGCATCGACCATGAGTTAAAGAAAGAAATCCCTAAATAAGATAGTTATTCCTTGATTAATTATAACACTTGAGTCTGGAACTTCTTTAAAGTATTCTATAAATTATTATTATTATTACTCCTGGTAAGTTATTTTCCGCAAACTATTACATATGCTAACAGGATAAATCAGATTATCCATCAATTTAACTTAATTACATAGAGAATCTGGTATAGTCTCTTCTAGAAAGTTGAAAGTATTTTTTATTCCACTTCTCTGCCTTGGTAGAAAATAATTTCATGACTAAAACTCAAAATCTAAAGCTTTAAATGAACAGTAACCTGGTATTGCCAATGATATAACTAAGGTAAAAGCTTTAAATAATCACCAAGATGTAATTCTGCTTCGCGATCGGATGAAAAGTAGAACGAACAATAGAATATAGTTGAGTAGAATTCACTTTATGTATAATCTTCATTAACGTAAGCTTCTCATTACTATCAACTCATAGAAGATCAACAACCATGTTTTCAAGCAACAACAAGAAAGACAATCTAGGCCTTATTTAAAGTCGCTAACATACATACACAGATTTTTAGGTCGCTTAATTTTATTTCTATCCTTATCTAACATACGTGAAAGTCCACTTCCTGTTTCGATGCAATTTACAATACCAAGAAAACCTTATTAGCGCAAAAATGAGTATTTCATATGAGGGTGGATTGGCAAACATACATTACCGAAAAATACGCTCAGGAATGCACTTAAAGAGTTCACAGTTGAGTAATACGTACTTAGCATCGGAGTAAGCTGGAGATTTTTAAAGATCTCGAAAGCCATTAACACACAGAAAGGCTGTCCCGTGGAGGGCCCTCTTGGATCCTGCGAACCGGCGACGAATTCATTCACATTTAAAATTCACTTACTCCATCCACTGCGGTAAACAATAGGTTTCCGGTAAACGAAGAGAGGGAAATTCTGAGAAAACTTTCGTAATGGCGTATGGATACAGCGAAAGGAAAGCGAAGTTCAAGGTTTTCATGGCGGAATAAAGGGGAAATTATAAAATAATAATCATTACCGCCGAGGAGAAAGTGTATCAGATGCTCCAAAACATAAAAAGGGAAGAGTGCCTTTCTCACGGCAGTTTACGTTCGATACGTAGATGTCGGAAATGTATGATGTATAATCGATTGAGTAAGCGGTAAAGGATATGAAAGGTTTCTGATTGGATCGAATCCGTGAGAAAGTATTCTTCGATTAAATAACTTTCCCATCGACAAAAAAATACAAAACCTCTACATCCGGATGACAAGATACAGTGTTACCGAACGATCACTTGTGGACTCCAATAAAGATGGACGATATTATCTGAAGTTAATTAAGCTATAAAAACATTACCACACACCAGATCCTTGTAATTGTTTCATGTGCTTTTCGTGTTCTTTTCTCTCTAATTATTGCTATTGTATTGCTGTTTATATTGCTATATTTTTATATTTCTACTTGTTATATTATCACCGTAAATTGACATTTTATGCTGTATGTGATAAATGAATGCATAAATAAAGACGACATAGTGAGATGAGCTACTGAATTTGAAATTAATAATTCATTAAGAAGAAAATATTTCTTCGATGGAAGATTACTTTCACGATGAAATGAACTGGAACTTAAATGGAAGAAGTAATTGACTGTAAAATGTCTTGGAAAGCAGTTATGTAACGGCAGAAAGTTTTGAGCGTTGGGAGAGACATGTTTAAAGAAATTTTAAAATTTAGACCGTACTCTACCTCTAAAACGATTTAAACATACAATCAGTATAGTTTTTGATGATCGGACCTGTTATTTAGATATAGGGCGCAAAAAAATTATTTTGTGGTGGAAATTAAAATAAAAAGCAAATTTTAGATCTACAGCAGAAAGGTACGATATATGTGAGAGGATCAATCATAACCCACCCTTTACAAACTTTAGTAATTTACTATTCCTCAAGGAGGCATCTTTAGGTTACATTTACTAGCTAAAACTTATCGCTCCCTAGAGTTCTACAGTTCGTGATCTAAATAAAAACGCTACGACCAAGAGGTCCATATGTTTTGATCTAGAGATATGCGAGAAGTGTTAAGTCACTTTAGTATTCATAACTAGAAATTCCACACTTGTTACGCGTTATAATATTAAATGGTCATCCATAAATTTTATAGAAAATCTTTTACGAGGCTATAAAATAGATATACTTCCGGAAATCGCCGGCAAAAATAGCTTAAGAACTTTTCAGTTCCCCATATTAAAAAACACGACGGATTTCGAATCTTATGAAATCTCGGAAAATTTTAATTTTACTGTTATGAAACTGATACTGCTGGTTTATTACGGAAAATATTTGGAAACCATATAACCTTACATATCGATAGAAAAAAGCCAATGACGTCAAATAGACGAAAACTACGTGCCGGAAACGGTTTCCTCTCACGACTGAGGCATCACATAAGATGTATTAAAATGAAATTTATGTGAGGCGTAACGTTTGATGACTACTTGTTAAGACTCCCTTGAACTTTCATCCTTGGAGTTATGCAGAATATTCCTCCACAGACTGCATCTTCCTCTTTACGACCCATTAAATCCAGCAAGTGACACCGCCAGCTCCTTCGTACATACCTGAACAGGGGGTGTAAATTTCGAGCATACGTTGTGGGAATCGAAAACTTTACGTATATAATTACCCCATTTGACTATGAACCGAATTGGGCATCTCTCTCCTAATCTACGCATTGTTAACTCCGAAACTTGGGAAAATCGAGCGAAAAGAAACTTGCGAACAGCCCATTTCCGCACAAACTAATGCCGAGCTCTTACGACAGGACCTAGTAGCTGAGATTCCATTTTTTCGGGGGATCGCGACTCTCGAGATAAAAAAGACAATGGGTTATAATGAAAACTAGACACTGTTCCGAAATTCAGACCCGGAAATGAGACAAAGATACCACGAGGGCCACACTTAGTCAACTGAATTTATCGCGCACCAAACGAGATCGTGAGACATAAAAAGGCCACTGAAATTCCATTAAAAAAACCCTTTATTTTCTTTTTATGAGCCAACATTCCATAAGAAAGACCACTACGATGCCCTGCCTCCGCAAAGAATTTAAACAAATCACTTCGGGTGAACCAAAGGCAAAGAGCGGAGTTAAGGGCAAATAAAGTTATTTAAGAAATAAAACACCAACGAATCGCAACCGCTAATCGAAACGGTTATACGAGAAGTTTCAATGATGGCTATTTTCTTTTTCTTGTGAGAAAGTCAATGTCGTTTTCCAAATTCTCACGGAATTTTCCTATTAGAAGCTAGTTTAGCTAAGCTTATTTCTCACATTTCTATGATAAAGCTCGATTTATTTCCGAGCTAAATTAAGTATGGCCGCACAAGATTAAGCGAATTTCCCCATATGAATAAAAACCTACAGGAATTAAAAACCAGAAGGCGGAAAGAAAATCTCCTGGAAGGAAGACGGTTTCCGCTCGCTTATCAGTGGCTTTTTTAGTATCAAAACAAAAGCAATGCACTTCTGCGAGCCACGGACCGCTTGGAAGATACTGTGACACACATATACTGAAGAAAAGGAGCAACATTAAAAAAAAACTTTCCCTTACTTTTGGAGACCGATATCAAGTATTTCATAATTTAGCAATCAATATTATTTAGACCATCGCAATAGATAAATGAATTAAATACACATAACATTGATCGATTAAAGAAAATTGAAGGAAACTCGGAACATTATGATTGGTCACTTAAAAACCTGGATCAATTAAATCTGAAATAAATTGATCAATAGACCAATCAACGCGATATTTCAATTTCGGAAAGTGGTGTTTAGTTTCAATCACGATGCAATACATTTCAAATAAATAAAAATACTTCATTATGAACATGCGTGACTGCAAACATAATTTAACGTAAGATCCATTCTGAATGGTGTATCTTTTCTTTGGTATACATCTAAAGAAACCAATTCTGGAATTAGTTTTTCAGCAAAATGCAACTTCATCTCCGCTGTCCCGCACTTATTTCAATAAATTAGTTCACAGTTCAAAGAATAGACACAACTACTGTGGAATATACTTGAGAATGTAAGCATTTAATATTTATTATATTATGGTTTGATGCTTTATCTATCCATTAACTTCATCAAACAAAATAAATGCTGACTCCTACTTGTCTAAGTAATTCAAACCACCAGAGAAACAAACTTTCTTTTTCCTATAGAGTCTTCATCTATATCTCTACAATAATACCCTAGTGAGCATTCCGTCGCTTTATGGCAGGAGGTATTCAACTCGAAGGGTTGTTTGAACCTCAAAATCTTTCAACGTTAGCAACCAAAGATTTAGAGAAACAAGGCAATTGAGGGGTGAATTAGTTTGCCATATCTTTCCTCGTAAACACAAAACTCTAAATCTGGAAAAATTTTATGTAATGATATAGAGCGCAATAGGATACTTTAAAATATTTCATACTAAGAGACAAGATAAGATTAAGACAAAAGTGAACGGAAGATAAACTTCCTCGTGCCGATAGACAAATGATAATGTTCCATTTACCAAGACAACGTAGCCGGAGAAAATTTCCGCATCCGTCCAATTTCTCAGCGAAACCGTTCTGCAACCACGATGTAACGAACGATAAAAAAAGACCATTAAGCGATATCCACCCATGTAAGTAGCCAATCCGCGGAAATCTCCGTAAGAATAAGCCTCTTAAAGCGATAAATCGGTAGAGTTAACAGAGAGAAACTACATCAAGCACCGGAAACGAGGCGAGAGCCAGAAATTTATCCAGTCGCGATTTTATTCTTCGGCTTACCGATTCTGATAACCGCACCACTCTGAATAAAATGGCTGTGTTCCGGTGCTTTCCTGAGAATTTAACGCAATTTTTTGTACAAGGACGTCGAAGCATGGGAGCAAAGAAAGCATTTTCCCATCGTTGCGGAAACATTACTCATACCTCATCGGGAGGATACGCCAAATCGTCGCCCAACTGGAGCGCGACTGACATTACAGCCGTATATATCCTTGTTTGGCTTCTCAACATCTCTACGCTACTCGCTCACTTTCACTTGTTAATTGCTTGTTACAACTTGTTTTTTATCGCCTTCCCTCATTCTAGTATTAACAGATACCCTCTAAAGGCCTCATTCCCTGAACAGACATATATTCTACTGGGATTGATAGTTCTCAGGGGTGTCTATCTTTTTCAAGTACGACGACACCATTTAAAGTTTCGTCTGGCAGACACCTAAACGACGACCCCTTGATTTAGGCAACCATTCCTCCGCTTTAAGCTAAACCAAGCGTTTTATCATATTCTTATCTAAAAGAATCCAAAATATAACAAGAGAGCTTTCAATAATTTATCGAGGTAATTTCAACAAGCAAACGATAAGATTTTTCCGCATATTTTGAAACGCATATCACATTTACAGTTACATTAAGTTAAAACTATTTTTATAAAAAATTCATACTGAGTAAAATTTAAATATCTACTACTGAAAATATCAATCTTCAAGGAGAAAAGACGATTTGATTGTTAATTTATTTGATTACTAATTTACTTGATTACCAACAATAAATAATTGAAATCAATTTTACTCTTAATGTAGAATAAAAGTTAAACCCCAACCCGGAAATGGCCACTTCATGATTGAAAGTACTGCACTGAATTCAACGAAAAATCAAAAATGAATGCCTAATACAATGTATATATAAACTTGCAAATACAATTATATCACCCATGAAATCTAGAGAGCGCATTTATTGGAGTTTAATGATATTGTTTAAAGCACATGATATAATATAGTTTGTGTGCCACCCTTATAAGTAAAATGAAATAATTGACGCATCAGCTATAAAATACTGGCAACCCCTATCACCTTAACTTTATCGCTAAAATTTACTTCAAACATTAATCTTCAAGCCACTTTCATTAGACAAGTACAACTCCTTCAAAGGAACTCGGAACTCATAAAACACGACAATTAACTCCCTCCACGTCCAATAAATCGTGAGCTATTAGACCACAACCACAGGTGATACACGTTTCCTCTCATCGCAACTTCCGGAGGCCCTGAGACACTCTAGGACTAGAAAGGCGACGCCTCTATTACGAGGAAGAAAACGGCGCACAAATACTTATTCTCCCATTAAGAAGGTCCCGCCCGCCAGTGAAGTCACCGCACGGAAAGAAAATGCAAAAGAGGCCGCACGGAATACTTGAAAAGGATCGCAGGAAAATCTCGGAGAAATATGCGACCGAAGAAGGCACTTTTTCACTTTCTCGGCTCGCCGATCTCTGGGAGAAGATACGGCACGGTGAGGTGAAGTTATAGCTTGGAGTTTTTTCCAAGATGCTTCTGGAATTTGCGTAAAAACGCTGTCATACCACACCCATTGTATCGCGAAGAGAAATTCGAGTGTGTGTACTTGAAAGGCAGCGCAAAACATTTCTGGAGGATCGGGTAAGATTAACCGTGATTATCATCGGTGAGCAAAGGAGAAAATTATGCCAAGAGCCATTAGAAGAAACGAGGAGCATGAAGGCGATTATGAAATGCGTGTTGGCACAACGGAACCTGATCGTGGATCCGAAAAGGAAAGGCCCTCCGTCTAGTTCTTAGTCACAGGAGCAGCCTGATTCGGTGAAAGCTGGTCTACTCCAAAACCGCTTCTGAAAGACCGCGTGAAATACGTCAACGGAGTAGTCCTACATAATGTTGGCTGACAGGTTATCAGCTACCGATTGACATGAGTAACAACCTCAAATCTAACAAAATGTTATTCCCCGGCAACACCATTAAAAAAACGGAGTTAATACATTATAATTCTCATTCGGCAATTTGTATCACAAAACTTGCACAGGAACAATGACGGGGAGATGATATTTAAAAAATATTAACGCGACGTCTGATATATATTCGTTGGAGAAAATTCAATCATTAATACTTCGTGGTTTGAAAATTCTGTGAATGATGAGTTAAGATAACATAAACGTATCTCACTCTAAATCAGGGGTGTCAAAACTTTTTGTGGCGGAGGGCCACATTAAGAATTTTCTCAGGCGCGCTGGCCAGAAATGATCCCTGTATTTAGGCAACCCTTATATTAAGGTAACTAAAGGAAAAATCTTTGCATGAACTTCTTTAGTTAAGAAGAATATATAATACAAGATTAATTCACAATATAACCCAAATAAAAACTATCATGGTAAAACAACGCTTATTTTTCATAAAAGACACATTTTTAATGTAGATTTAAAAGCATTTTTTCGATACCGGTGCCGTTAATTTTCCGATAATGCGACCATGAGGCCGCATGAGACCCGCGAGTAGGACACGTCTGCTCTAAATGAAGCAAATTGTCTAAAACTTGAGAAAATTCAAAGTAACTGGAACAAATTCGATGATCCCTAAGCTGTTGCCAGAGATAAAATCTTTGAAAAAGGTGCGTAGGGCATGAATTTTTCAATCATCTACATCATTTAGATTTCCAGACACCGATTACTTAAAGAAAACTGAGAGGCGTAGATTAAATTGTATACATTGTACATCCCACACATCACCTAAAGCGAGAAATTTCTTAAGTTTCCAAATAGAACGATACCAAAATGCTGTAATTAGCATGCAAACATAACCGAATGGATAAACGGATAATCTATAAAATTAACAGCTATGGGCCCTTTTACAGCAACAAGTTATCCCCAGCTTTGTGAACTAGATCACAAGAGAATAATGTCACCTTTACCGGTGAACTAACAAAAGCAATTTCATCGACCTGGTAAAGGGATTAAGATTTCGCAACAAATATAGAAAGTCGCAATATTCTGCAGAAAAGGTGAATCGACATTCTTGAAGTGGTTGAAAATTTCTTCAGCGTAAGATTTAGTATTATTTATTTATTAATTCAACGGGATATACCGTTTCGGTAAATCCCGTTGCGCAGCACAGCACCAATATCACATCAACAGAATTTAAAAGGATACAATACAACAAAGAATAGGATTTTATGAGTATAAAATATCACAAATATAGAAATTTATATCGCAAATTATTTAAGTTAAATGCATAAATATCACTCTCAGTATTATAAACAATAAAATTTGCACATAGGATGTTACAAATAATAGATATGAGTAGATACATAAAATACAAGATGAGAATAATACTTAAAAGTTGAAGTTAATATGAAAAATAATAAAAACTGAAGTTTAAATAAAGTTTAACATATATCATAAAAAATGGAGGTAGCAAATATAAAGTAGATAAATATGAAATATGTACGTAGTAGCATTAAACCTACTACTTTGTTAGGGTCACACTTGCACAAAAATCATCTTCGTAGAAAGATACTTCACTTTGGTATTAATTGAGGAGAACATAACTCCTTACAGTACGCTTGGTGAGAAGACAACGAGACAAACCCCAGGTGAAAAAAAGAATACCCGCGATCGGTAAAGCTTCGGCCAAATAAGATATTAACAGGCATATCCGGAAGGCAAGAGGGACACCCTCATTTCGAGTACCGAAAGGGCTGATAACAAAAAACAGTCACGCCTAAAGGTCGCCCTCCGCTCCTTCCTAATTAAGACCAAAAGACGACCTCCGCTTTCCGCTTCTTCTTATACGGCTCTAATGCACAATCGGTTATGCAAAGCGTGTGGGTCAGAGGAGAAGGGACGGAAGGACGGAAGGGAAGTCCTTGCGAGTGAGTAAGGGGGCAGGAAAGAGGAATAAAAAAGTTGCGTGAACGCTTTGCAAAAGACGTGGGCGGGCCTGAAGATAGGACGGTGTCCTCATATGGGTACGGCCGCAGTGACCCACTCGCGGTCAGCGGCGAGGGAAAATCTTCCACAGATTAGATTTCGGAGATTTAACACGTTCCTCGCCATTCGAGCAAAATTCAAATCGCATATTGGCACGGGACAAAAGGGTCGCCACGCCGACGTGAAAGCGGGCCTTCTCTGCATTTGGAAAGGAAAAGTGAAACAGGAATATGCTTATATCATCTCAGAGTAGGTTTAGTAACTAAATACGCAATCGTGGGAACAAATGTAGACAGCGATGGATAATCAATAATTCACTTCGAAGAGAAATCCAACAGTGATGTGACGGACGAAAATAATTGAAAGAAATCTAAAACAGAAGAATATATATTGGAAAGAAAACTTGGAGGACCTTAAGAAAAATTGAGAACGATAAACTTAGAAACTTCCAGTTAGAAAAAGGCAAAGGAATTTACGTATTTCAATTACATGAAGGTACACAACGCAAAAGTTACGAGACAAGTATATATACATACGAGTAAAAAGTAGCTTGTATACTGCAAGCAGATCGGCAATACTAATTTCATATCGGCATCATATCGGGACGGTTCTCAAAAGAACAAAAAAATGATTCAAAATATTCTTAAAATTCGCTGCAATTTTATCGTCTGGCATCGAACCCGGATCTTACTGGTATATTACTATGCAGCACTATAGAAGATCACCAATTCTGACTGTGTGTGAAAATTCAAGCAGAAATGTTGGCTACAACTGCCTCAAAAGACGTTCTACTTTTCACGAATTTAAATGGCTCTCTGGATTCGAACCAAGGACGATCTTGGAAATCTAAAATATGTTTCAGAAACCTATTTATGATATCTAAGTATATGCTGAATTTCAAGTTTCTATATTATTGGGAAAGGTTTCAAAATAATTCCTAAATATCGGATCAACTTCTGATTGCAGAGACACCTGGTGTCGAACCCAGGACATATTGTAAACTGTGAATGAACAGTTTAATTTGTAAGTACCTGCTCTTGTATCATGGAAAGTTTGAAGTCGATAGCATGCCGGGAAAGACCTAAATTTTGTTTCCGTCATCTCCGTAAGAAATGCATTGAGAAGTGCAAATGGCCCTCTGGGATCGAACCAAGAACCATCAGCGAACATGATAAATTTTATTATGAAATATATTCATTTTATCTATCCACGTGCCGAGTTTCAAGTATCCATGTTATCGGGAAAGGATCCAAAAAAAAATCTTCAAAATCGCCGCAATGCATTTTAAACGGCCGATATTTGCCCCGACCTAGGATCGAACCATGGACCATATTCGTCGATGTCTTTCTGATTTACGTTGGAGTTGCACGGCTTCTAGCGATCCCTTGAATTTCAATTCTCTACGTTTCCGGGAAGTGCACCAAAAAAATTTTCGAAAATCCCCGCCATGTATCCTTATGGAGAAAATCGCGACTTTGAGGCCTTCTGGAATCGAACCCATGACACTGAGGTTCAAGGTCTGCTTTTTCCTGGAGGTTACACGTCATGGCCAATACGTCGTAAAAATTTCAAGTCGTTGGCTCTTGTGGAACATGGTTAGAATTTTGATCCCCTATCTATTATATATAGATGCTTCTCCGGATTCATTCATGTATATACCTAGATAGATAGATAGATAGGATACTAATTCACAGCCTAAACCACAAGCGTGATTGACTTGAAATTTTTACGACGTATTGGCCATAACGTGTAACCGCCAGAAAAAATGTGATTTTGAACCTCGGTGCCATGGGTTCGATTCCAGAAGGCCCCAAAGTCGCGATTTTCCCCATAAGAATACATGGCGGGGATTTTCCAAAATTTTTTTGAGGCCCTTCCCGGAAAAGGAGAGAATTAAAATTCGAGGGACCGCTAGAAGCCGTGCATATCCAACGAAAATCAAAAAGACATCTTCGCATTTTTTCCATGGTTCGATGCTAGGTCGGTACAAAAATCGGCCGTTTAAAATGCATTGCAGCGATTTTTAAGATTTGTTTTTGATCCTTTTCCGATAAGAAGGATACTTGAAACTCGGCACGTAAATAGATATCATGAATATATTTCATAATCAAATTTTAGATGTTCGCTGATGGTCCTTGGTTCGATCCCAGAGGGCCATTTGCACTTCTCAATGCATTTCTTACGGAGATAACGGAAACAAAATTAAGGTACTTCCCGGCATGCTATCGACATCAAACTTTGCATGATAGAAAAGCCAGTCCTTACAAATCAAACTTTGCATTCACAGCTTACAATATTCCCTGGCTTCGATACCAGGTGTCTCTGCAATCAGAAATTGATCCGATTTTTAGGAATTATTTTGAAACCTTTTCCAATAATATAGAAACTTGAAATCCGGTATATAGATGGATATCATATATAGGTTTCAGAAACAAATTTTAGATTTCCAAGATCGTCCTTGGTTCGAATCCAGAGAGCCATTTACACTCGTGAAAATTAGAACGTCTTTTGAGGCAATTGTAGCCAATATTTCTGCTTGAATTTTCACACATAGTTAGAGATGGTGATCTTCTTTTGTGCTGCATAGTAATTTCACCAGGAAGACCCGGGTTCGATGCCAGACGATGAAATTTCAGCGAATTTTAAGAAAAATTTCATTCCTTTTTTTTTTCTTTTGAGGACCGTCCCGATATGATGCCGATATGAAATTAGTATTGCCGAACTGCTTGCAGTATGCAAGCTACATTTTACTCGTATATATATAGGTATATCCGGAGAAGCGTCTATATATAATAGATATGCTCAATTTTATTTTGAAATCTCCAAGAATTCTAATTGGAATTATTAATCAGGAATTATATTTATAAAGTCTCTTACGGCCCATTAATAATAACCTATCATGTCACTGCGAGCTAAACAATAGGTAGCAATAGCAAATAAAAAGGCCAAATCAATACAAAAAAACAGGAGGCTGAGCGAATATTTGCACAACTTTTAATTAATAAGCTTGTAATGCAAAATTCATCCCTCTCTTTGATCAATGTATAAATAGATAAAATATTTCAAATGAAAATACAAGATTGTAAAAACAGTAAAAAAAAGTTCGTGTGAAACATGTGTGATATGAACAAATATTTCCTCTTTGAAATCTGATAGGATTATCAAGTTGACGAATTAGCACACCTAAGACAAACTGCTGGTGGGAAAAGCCTAGATGTACAGGATTAATTAGGCTATGGAATTCGCTAGACAAGAAAGCGGATTCGCGGTATATTTCCCATACATTCATACGCCCCTTGACCTATCACGACTTCTCACAGTTCATTTGATCCTCTGACGAACAAAAGGAAATCATCCAAAGCAGAAGTCGTGAAGTGGGTAATAAATAATAGAAGAGAATGGAACTTGGAAATCAAATCTTTCTACATATTCCACATTTCAGTTATTAATGTACTCATTACTCAAAAACAAATATTCTGTTTTTCCAGGTCTCAGGAGTATCATCATTGTTTTTCTGCACCTAGCTGTCCGACCACGAGATGTAAGTGGGCTGCAAGGCAGTCATTCTTCAACTGATCCAGCTCCAGCAGCTTCCACTTACATATATGTTTCATGTAAAAATGCCTAGATCCTTCGGTTCATCAAAATGCCAGACATTTGCTTGGACATCCTTTAATGAAGTTCTTTTAGAATTTTATCACAGAATCAAATTTTTTCGAAGACATGATAAATTATAGCATAATATGATAAATCATATATTATCACGAGATCGTGTTTTAAGAAGAAACAACCATTCATAAATCTCAAGTTAAAAACAAAAAGCCAGAGTATATCTCCAATCAACACACCCCAGCTACAATGCAAAACGTTGTATCCTTTCCCAATAAACTCTGGAAATTTATTTAATTCTTAGTGTCCTCAACAACTAATCCAACGAACATTTACAGGCAGGTTGTAAGCGGCAACAATTCGACAAATCGACGAACAATTACAACCAAGCCTTAAAAATGAAAATTCCGTTTACGCAGAACTTGAACACGGTACCCTAAAGTTAGTGATACAACCACTATCCTCCGAACTCCTTTATCGAAATCGGTAATGCATTCAGGAAGACTATATTTCCATTTGGTAACCATTTTATCGATTCATTGAAACAAAAACTAAAATATTCTAGATTTTCAACTCTTTTCTTACATTCAAGCATCTAGTACCAAACATGAGTCCTAATAAAGTCTATAATGTTCGGCCGTACCTCGTGATACGACATTCTAAATGGAAAATAAAAGAACAATAATATTAGTGTGGAAATATACGTCGTTTTTTTGCTTTCCTTTTAGAGTCCTATTTTTTCCAATCATACCGAAATCCCAATTAAGGGCGCCTTATGGCGATAGAAATAAAAAAATCGATATTTGGATTGAAATTAAAGGGCCGATCTTCGGATACCAAAAAATACAAGTCACATTGCCCACGTTACGCCCCCCTCAAAGAGAACCCTGAAAAAAATTTAAAGAGACGGACCCTTTTTTGAAGATACTAAATTAACCGCGGCGAACGTAGAAGTATTTCCGGAAAGGAAAGAGAGTAATCGAACGAGGATTTATGCTCTGGCGCTCCCTAAACGCTTTTAATCGATCTGAACATAAAGGAGGAAGAAATTAAAACCGTTGGATTATGGGCGTGCAAGGTTTTCCCAACCAATCCCCATTGGGTTATTAAAAGGATAATTTTGACGCAAACCGAAATGCTTGCCTCCGTCCTTGAGGCCTCTACACCGACATTTTCCTCCTACCGTCTAGAGACCGACTTTTACGTCAGACAACGTGACATCTATCCTCTAATTTATGAAATTAAAACACCTTTCGGAAAATCGAAAAAGAATGTTAGATTAAAAAACGTCGAAAAAGATCGAGTGGGAAGAGTATGGGAGGGAAAAGGCTGTTCAGATCGTGTGGCGAATTCGCGATGTCTGAGATAGCCGTAGGTGTCGCGAGAGATTAAAAGAGGTGCAATGAAGTGTGAGATGATTGGCACGAGGACGAGGAGAGGATATGACGGGAAGGTTAAAATTAAATCGAGATAAGAGAGGGACTAATTAAAGACAATGGGGCAGCAGTAATTAAGAGGATGGGGTAAAAATAGGGACCTCGTGGAAGCAAGAAGAATTCAGCAGGGCCTGTGACAAGCTTCTAAGAAAATACAATAAAGATCAAGCAAAGTTAATCATGCATTTTATCATTGGAAAAAGCATTTAAACAACACTAAATAACAAATATCGCACTTTGGTTTGTTTGTCTTTTTAATGCAAAAAAATAAAGAATAAGATTGAGATTATCGTGGTTTGTCGATAGATAGTGAGGTTTAACAAACAAGTTTCCTCTTATAATCAATCGATTCGGCCGAGATGTTGTGGAAAGACATAATTGAAAATAGATTTTTACTAACTAACCTTGTGGAAAAGTAAAAATCTATTTTCAAGTTTCCTCTTGTTTTTCCTAACTAATCCAAAATATCATTAGTGAAAAACTTGTTCATAAGTGCAGCACAATGTCAATATATAACACTTTTCAATACTTTCCATTAGGTATAACCATAGAGTAACTATAATATATTTACTCTATGGTATGACCAAAATTATTATTAGTTTTGTTAATCATTCTTCATTATCATTAAAATTCTACCACTATCATACGATCGCAGCAGCGAAAAAGGCTGAGATAAGAGTAAATTTATTGATGGAAATTAAAGTTCAACTTTGCACAAGAAAGTGTGCTACTTAACCCAAAGTTATATAGAAGTGAAAAATAGTGACTTGGCAGGGATCCGAACCCAGATCTCCCACTTTTCGGGCAGAAATAAAAATTATTGATATATTTTCCTCTAAATTGGACCAAATGACAAATGAAAAACATTCCATCACTAAGGTATGGTCGCAGGAACTATTACTAAGAATTAACGTATTAATTTTATAATTTATTGAAGTATGCATTTTAGGCTAATACACTTTCCTTTCAATTTTCTAATGCTTTATATAGAACTTCTGCAATCGAAAATTCAAATGTCAATGACTTCAGAAGTGGAGGAAAATTTTGGAACCAAAAACAATAGATATAAAAACGTTAGGATAGATAAAGAATCGACAAAATTATCAGATAATGTAGGTTATGGAAGATATCAGGATAGCTCAAACAAATCAGATGAATGTTGTAAATTGATAAATATTTATGTGGTTATTTAATGTAAATCTAATGATAAAAAAAGAAAAAGCTGTTAAATTCCATTAGGGACAGGGAAATTGAATACTTCATTATTCTTATCCGAATCATATTTATTCGGTGCTCTGAATCGAGAATTATGCTTCGAAAGTCGAAATACTTTGCTGTTAATGAAAGACGTCCTTGCATTACGAACATATTTTCGAAGGACGATCACGCGAGGCGACCAATATTTGGGTGAAACGTACGAAATGACACCAAAAAGATTTCATTAGCGTCCACTCTCGGTAACGCTTTGCCTAAACGACCACCATAATTGCTAGAAGCACGAAAGCAGATGTCCTCGATGAAATGCAGCCTTTAAAAAGGAACATTTTCAATCCGTTCGCTAAAGATCGAGAAAAGTCATCGGGTAGCCTTACATTTCCTAAGAAACGACTGAAATAGCTACCACATTATAACGAATAGTAATAAAAAATAACCTAAGGCCACTATTGCAACAATATGCCAGAAACCATAAAAAATGAACTGGTACACAGATAATTATAAGCTAAAACGTGTTAAGCTAACCTTTCTTTCTATGCCTGTGCTTCAAATACAGAATTCCCGAGACAAAGAAGCTCTAATCACATATCCATCGTGTATCCACGGTGTTGGTTGAATTTTTATTTACAAATGGACGAGTAAGGCAATTATTCAAAACAGTATAATCCACATAAGAACTCTCTACCTTTTAAGATGATTCGCTTGATTTTTAAAACATGTATCCTCCCCAATCGTGGGATTTTAAGTCTTGAGTTAACATACAATAAGTCACACAAATTTCCACAACTATTTTTCTTCGTGGGTATTTTCCTGAATTGAAAGAATGTTACATATATTTTACATAACATATTAACGAAATATTTCATTCTACGAACTTTAATATTTTGTACCAAGTTAATCGACAAAGGCTGTTCTTTGTGGAATTAAAAAACAGAAAAATTAATAATTTAACAAACATTATTTTTACTAAAACGATCTAACTCGACTCTCACACATTCAACCTTATCAGACGTTTTAATTAGAAAACAATAGTATTCCCTACATACTGAATTTATTCTCCCGAATCTCTTGTTTCAATTTATAATGCATGCTAAACCTCAAGACATGAAAAATTAATCACAACATTATCTCTCTGCGTTTAGTATTCATGTAGAGGCATACACTATTTACATGAAATATCAACAGTAATAAAACGTCTCCGATAGCGCCAACAGCTCGGCCAAGGTCGCGGGGAAATTATAAGAAATATATGTATAGGAGGAGACCCGCTAATATGAAAAATACATCAAGTGCTTCGGACTTGAAGCTGCCATAATCTTGGCGCCGAATTACGTCAACGTGAGAAACAGCTCGCGCAGATACTTTTAATTACGCTCCGCGGAGACTCTCCCATCGCCGCGTTAACGCTCCGATGGCACATCCTCGCAGATCAAGACCGAAAGTAATTCTCCAACAGCTGCGTCGATGGGAATCTTCGAAGCCCTGGGGGTTGAAGCCTTCCTCGCTTGCGCACCTGACCTTGTAACGCAGGTGTGTATGGGATGACGGCAGTGGGGTTGATTTTCCCTGCCACCCCGACGCGAAAGCTTTATGACTCGCGAGAGGAAATTTCCCGATGAACTTCTGCCGCCGTACCTTTCTTCCTTAATTAGGATGGAAGTGAGCCTTCGCCACTCATCGAGATGAAGCCCTCCTCGACATCGAGGAAGGAAGATGTGCATCGGATATGCGCGTTTCCTGTTTTTCCCGGGAGACGGAGGGAGGCGCGCCTGTCTTATTAAAAATCCGCGCGTTTTAATGAAGAAAAATGTCGCTGGCAAGGAGATACGCATCTAGGCTGTACAGGACGGCTGGAATCTGGAGAATAACTCTGTTTTTTGTGGAACATGATACTTTTTATAAGCTACGGACGTGAATATGAAAATAAGACGATGCCACTTTTTGTTGGCTACAGAGCGTCTTGGTGCATAACGATTTCAAAACTAAAATTGTACGTAAACTATTGCTAACAAAAATTTCAAATTTATTTCCAGCAAGGCAGTGACCTATCATATACCAACTGACCAGTAAATTTAAAGAAAAGTATATTTCCGCCCAACTAAATAATATATCAAAATAAATCTTGATGAATGGATTAGTTCTTTATTTATCTCTTTAGGACAGAATGGAAAAAATGCAGCTTTCTTACCTTTATTATTATTTTGTTTAATCTTCTTCCAAAACTATTGGAAGCTAACAATATAGGGGAAGATTTTCATGTCGGTCCTCGGGTAGCTATTTGACAAGATTTAAATACTTGAATTGGAGACCAAGTTTTCAGACGAATAATGACAATGATAAATTCAATCACTTTGGTCTTCGCTTATTGGAACCTCATCTTAAAACATGAATGATAAAAATAAACTAATAAAGTCACTGTTTATTTTTATCTTATGTGTTTTAATGATTACCATATTTTAAATTAACGCTTGTGGGAAGAATTCAAAATCAAATCTGCTATAATGGATGGAAAAAATAATGAGAGATAAATGATAATGAGGAAGAATTGAAATCTTATTTATGGATTACGAAAGTATAATGCATGGTTTATTAAATATTACACGATTCACAATTTAGTAAACCTGAAAGAGGCATTAAAAATATTTTTATTAAATAATAGTTTCGATACCTTATACCTACATTTCTAGGTCATGCTAACACCGGAAATGCATAAAGACTAAACGTTAAACATTAAAAAAGTTATCCTTAATAAATACCCTAAGGATCTTAAGCCATGATATTAGCCGCAAAAAAAGCATCTTCTGCAATAAAATCAAACTCCCTCGGTGGAATCTTTGAGACCATTCACTTTTGAAGCCATCCTTTTTCTCGAAAACATCGCCGCATCGACAGAGCGAGACAATATGCGCAGCTAATGCGTAAACAAACTGGTACGCAGCGGCGTCCGCCAATTAGCGAGAGACCGGATCCGCGATAGCGATTGGCTCAAGAAAGGAAGTCCGCGAATGTGTAGGAGGAGACGGTCTATGGGATACGGACGACTTGACGTGATAAGGAATCGACGGGGCGAAGAAGAGACTGCTGAAAAAGAGAGGAGGCTCATTGTTAGTCGACGGCAATGAATAGATGGACGAGATATCGGGAGGCGTATCTTCAATACGAGAGAGACGATATTTGAGGCTGGGAGAAGAAGATTCGCCAACGCTTTCACTGGGAGGATGTTTAATCAAGACGTTTCTCCGAGAGCCATTATGAGGGACTCCGAACAAGTCAACAAATACTGGAGAGAAATATTTGGGAATGGAATTAACACTCAAATCATCAGACTTTTACATACTAATGAGTGCTGAAGGGGATGAATAACTTCCCATGGGAATATCTAAAATCCTCATTTCAGGTTTTATTTAGTTTTTAGGCGACTTTGCAAAAAAATATTAGAAACCTTTTTACACCAATTAGTGGTTTGTACGCTGATTGCCATTGCCACATACTATTAACGACCACTTCCTAACTTAACGTTTAACTTCATTCCGCGCAATATCCTTTTAGATTCGTATTTCCTGACTTCCTTGGAAGTCAACTAAACTGAAGTTCGATTAAGGTAAACTTAAAATTGAATATTCCATGAAGAATTAGTTACTATCGCATATAAAATACTTCAATACGAGGAAATCTATTTCATAATGAATGTGTAATATTTGTGTGAAAATAAATAAACTAAGAACAAGTTTAAAATGGTGAATATTATCTTCGAGAAATATTTGCACATTCTAGGATACGATCTAAACTATTAGCCCTTATATGTACGTATATTTTAGCATAATACTGGTAAAACCATGGCAAAAAATAGTCATAGTGTAATGTCAACATAGAGTTATGCTACACATAACAATCCAATATTGGGAGAATAGGGTATTAATTCTGAACGTGATACTGCGTTGGAGATTTGATAGAGCACAAGGTAATATTTCGACAAGTCTGTTTGGTTAGCCAGGAAATAGATTGTTGGACAGAAAGATTTATCAAATAATAGCACTGTTATAAAACCTTTCGATGTATACAATTTTAGTATAAATTCAGTAAAATTTTATCATTGAAATGCAATAAGAATGGCTAACTCGACGTTTTATGGTACGTAATATATAAATTATATCTAAATCGTCCAAACTCAAATCGAGAGAAAACGGCGATTCTGACGATACATATTATCATATCTACACTACATTGATACCTACCCTACAAACTAAAATAGAGAGAAAATGTTGACTGATGATACCAAATCAGATCATATCTACATTAATACCCTATAAGCCGCCTTTCGGTATGAGAATCATACTTTGTACAGAAGAAAACGATTCACATCGGTCGCAAGGATAGAAGTCACGAAAGAAGACATTGCAAAGTTCCTCGAAATGGGAGTCCCAATTGTGACAGGTGCGTCCTGCATGACAAAGAAGAGGGCAGAGTCCGCGACCCTGTTTGCATATTAGGACATATCATATCGCATGAACATAATAAACATATTCGGGGAACACGTACGGACGAAGGCGCACGTTCTGGTCTAGATGGGTCGCAAAATTTGTTGCGGAACGCAAAGAGAATTGAGGTTAAGGAAAATGTGCTGCGGTTTGCTTCGAGGAAAAGATACTTGATGTTGTCTTCCTCGGCGTTAATAAAAACTTCCCTTCTAGGACAGAATTCCTTATCCTGAATCGACGTCTGAAAGTGCGAAGATATTGAAAGATGTGATGAAACTTAAAGATCGCACGATAGGGAAAACTGTGAAGAACTGATAGCAGAACAAGAGATTGATCAGAACTCCTAATCATTCTAAAGATAAATGATAATTAATTTTATTGATAAAAACAACCTACTTATGAACGTTTGAGCACGTTGAATTTCGCAACTAATAGAATACATCTGAGGCAAAATATTCGATAATTTATTGGCATAGCTGTATCAACGACTTATCGTAAAATTCTTTGGATGAAAACAGGAAAAACTATATCTAAGATCCGCAGAAAAAAAATTTATTAGTGTCCCGTACACACTATTCATAGTTATATTAATGTATGGTACTTTATGGGGTAGAGACGTAAAGGAGCGTCTTTCCAGTAATAGAGAATATTTAAATTTGACTTTATTTTCTTCATCAAAGTAACAACATCACCATTTTTCGTTCGAAACCTAACTGAGCGTCAATTTAGGCTTACATGAATATAAAAATATTCACCAAGGCTAATAATGATTTCAATGAGAGCAAATAATAACATATGAATCCCATAGGATAAAAAACGAGGACAACCTCTTTATTACCTTATATTTATATTCCTCTATGGAAAGAGAGCAGCTGACATAATCATTCGTCATTCTATCATAGAACTTAAGATTACGACTAGAATTTCAACTTAAGATTCTACTCGCGAAATTTTCCCACAAACCTTGGAGAATCTTACTCTTGAAAAGCTATTTCGCAAACGCTGAAAAACTTAAGCCCGTAAAATGCTACCCAAGTGAGTAGATACACTACTCCAAAACTATTCACTCTCCCAAATGTAAACAAATTTGAAAGAGGAAGCTACAAAGTAAATCAGGTTAAGGCAATCCCAATTTCCTTGAAGCGACAGTGTCTCGAATTAACATAGTGTAACCGATAAATGACTTCAAGGCCTCGAAATTTAACTTCGACCACATATGCAATTCCCAAAATCAGGAAGTTCCCACATGAAAACATTCGCACCTACCTTAACCTACCCAAGAATTTATTTCTGACGCATACGTGACTCAATTAGGTCAAACAGCGTGCCATAATCATCGGATTAGGTAATCAATCACGAATTCACCAAGTTGACTTTCTCGGAAAGTCTTCGCTGGCATTCGGTGAGTCAAATGTTTATAAGGCTCCAGAAGAGATACAGAAGTTAAATGGACAGGATGTCATACCAAAAATGTATCACGTGAAAGTTAGCAGATAAAACAGATGATTCGCAAATAATTATATATCTGAGCTGATTGTGCTCATAATTACTGCTGAAATAACATATACCACTTATAAGTATTTTTATACATAACTTTTTACTGAAAATGAGAATACTATTGGGTTACTGAGCAATGGAAACCTGAATCATTGAGTTTACTACATCAAGGCCCTCTCGAATACCGGTAAAAAGAAGTACAGGCAATGTAGAAATGCGAAAATAACAGGAAAACACGAGAAAACCGATGGAAACGAACAGGAATTGATACAAGTTTATCATGATTATTAATTGATAGCTTATAAAGTATTTTCTGGAAAGTCAACAACACAAAGCTAGATGGGTCTTTCTCTCCGCCATTAGTTACCAAAAACTTGGGAGAGAAATTGAAGCAACTATGCAATACTAGGAGTGGGGTATTTTCCCCTACTTTCTTCAATGAGCCAGTATGCAACAAGTATAAATAGTCCATGTAACAGCAGCAAAATTACCCAATGGCTTTTTAAAGTATTCAGTAAGGAGTGGACAGCATGAATGTCATTAATTAACATACCTCATGCCACAGTAGATTATATAACATCACAACGATTATCGTAACGGAGACAAAAGTAATTTATACTTAATCCTATATTCATAACATTCACCAAAAAATTGAAAATTCAATTAATCTTGATAATTTGAAATAATATTCCATTCATCAAGATACGATGGTAGGAACTAGAATCATAAGAAACGACATTTAAAAAGCGAAAACATGCCCAATTCTCGACAGGAAACTAATATTTTCCATTGGTAATTTCCTTTGTTTACAATTGGAAATTTTAACCAGAAGCTAATATACATTCCGAACGCGTCACGATGGAGGTGCGTATACTGGGCACTAAATAGAGGAGCTGAAATTAGGTCCATTGGATAGGTGAGGGATACCCTAAGGGAAGTCCGGTTCCAGAGAGCACGCCCACTTCCCGATCTTCCCAACCCTTTCATACATCTCTCTCCCCATCTCAATTGCGTCAAGATTTCCTGTGGCAGAGGGCAGGAAGGGGGACCAGTAGTTAGCCTCATTCTTGCGTACGAATGTCTCGAAAACAAAGGAAGTTTGAAAAGGGGCCTTCGGAATGGAAAAGAATCGAGTCCGGAGATTAAAATTCCAATTCCTTAGGCCGCAATATCAGCGAAAGGATAAAACCGAGGTAATTACGTCTACTGGAATACTAATTTAAGAGAAATTATATTCTTGAAAAGAAATTTGACAATTGAATGGAAAGAGAATAGAGGAGAATAATAAGGTAGAATCAAGTATATAAAACTGAGCGAAAGTTAAGAAATGGTTCTATATTGGTGATTACAGATAGGATTCCGAAGATTTGAAGCACTAAGTAACGATAATTTTTCACAATTCTATTTGCCAACGACGCTAGTGATAAAAGAGTAAAGACAATCACAAAATAGTTCCTTAATACATCAATCAAGAACCAATTCACAAATCTAAGCTGATTCTAACCATGAAATATAGCACATAAGATACGTTTTCCTTAGTGACAACTACTCAAACTAATTATCATCAAAGTCTTTTCATATTAGATATACTTTTAATATACAGTTGATGAAGCATGGATTTTAAATACCACAAAAGATGATCACACGAAGTATTTTGACAAAATTGACCCACGACTTTTCAAACCTCGATATTCAAAACAAGTAGACATTTGAATGAAAATGTCGAACTTTATGGTATAAACAGGCAGAGATTTCCATTTATACTTAGTTCTTCACGTTAAGAGTTTTAATTTTGATCATTCAATAATTGCGTTAGCAACATAGTTGGGTAAAGCTAAGTTATACTTTCATCTAGAAATGCATTTATCATTACATTTCGCAACTCCTTATACACCCCCGAAAAATTCAATTCCTTTACGAAATGACCAGATCTGCAAAGCGAGGCTTCGATTAAGTTATCATCCACATCAAAATAAAACGTAATGCTCAAACCCAAAATTCGCGGGGGTGAAGGATGACCATGATGATCCGGAGACCTCGAATAAGATATTTTCCGCAAGCATCATCGAGCACAATCAATTCAATTCTTATTTCTCCCGAGGAATGGCATTGCATTGAAAATTCGGACACGAAGAGTCCTCTCTTTCGTTTTTAAACCCACAAAGAATCAATCAAGCCCCCGATACACGGTACATGCCAATGACTTACGTAAGAATGGTATTACACGAATAATAACCGAGTAAGAGGATGAACGTGCAGAAAGAGGGGTACGACTCCATCGCTCTCAGGGTCTCCCAAAGGTCGGAGACGACCCTGGGACCACCTTCGGAGACCTGCGAAAAAGAAAAATTCGGGGAAGAACCCCGTCCCGGTTTCCAGACTTGTATTAACTCTAGTGACTATGCCAATTCCGTCCCCACACGGGCCGCTTGCTTTCAAATTGATGGACAGACGACACACATCTCAAGCAGGGAACACCTTCCTCGAAAGAATACCAAAAGGAATGCAAAACAGAGACGACACTTGCAAGGCCTGCCGTTCTGAAATGGCTGCGACCCATTAATCAACTTCCATTGTTCGCGATTTCCACGACCCCTTCTTTGCTGGAATCCCTTTGCGTCACGACCATTGTAACAATTAGCCAATGAGGACGACAATCGCCCCGATGAACTAGAGCGTGAAATGGTGGAATCGTTTGGCCGTATGTTAACTAGGGGACAGCGTAAACAACACACTTAGGTTGAGACGCGGTTAAATTATCAGAAACGACTGAATATAAAATACATGGGACAAGGAATTAAACCTTGAAGTGCATAGCTATAGCAATATTACAGAAAAGCAAAATGATAAATAGCTAACATGACATACGCTGAACGTAAGTGAAACAGTGATTCTACGAGTAAAACTAAATATACCAACAGATTATATTTAACATAAAATTTAATGCTACACACTTATGTTCAAGTAAAATGCTACATCACCAGATTCACGTCTGAAACACGTTAAACATTTAAAAAAGAAAATCTCAAATTCTGTTAATTCGCATAATTTTAGTTAACCTAAACGAAGATCATGATAATATGGTAACGACTTACAGTGATATTCGACTTCCTAAAAAACGAGGAGTTATAACGAAAATTAAATTCCAGAATCGCCTCGAGAAAAGCAAGAGCTATTATAGAAGACTGATGTTTTTAGTTAATTCCCATTGAATATGTTAACAACAACTCCAGTATCAAAGCACAAAACTAACACTGTATTAAAAGGAGAAAGATCCGGAGTAGAGGAGACTTTATGATTAAGCTAATAACTGAACATATGACGTACATGAGCTGAGCATTTTTAAATCTGAAGAAAAAATTGCAGCAATGATCCCAATGACGAATGGTCATTCAAAACATTGGCTCAGTAAATTAAAATTATCATAGAGGTAAATACCAAATTATTAATAGAATCAGTTCGCGTTAGGTATGCATATTACATACAACAATAGGAAAATGGCAATATTTTAAAACCTTAAAGTTCAATCCCCTGATACTAGACCAAAGTGACGACATAAATTCAGGTTTCAATAGTAAAATAGTCTCTATTAGATAAGAACAGAGAACCAGACCGACGACAAGCAAACGGTATCTAGTGAGTTGCTCTTGTTAAGAATCGTACCCTTCACACAGCAACGATAACATATAATGAAAGGACAATTTACTGAAACTCTTCATATACGTTAACTCTGTTAGACTCCCTCCTAGGGCTTCAACGTTTCAGTCGATAGCTGATAGACAACAAACAAACACTCCTCTTGTTCCACACTAGCATGAATGTATAGTTTAAATGCAGGAAGGAGACCGTTGCATAAGAGCACGTGGCTTGTATCTCCATGTCCAATTGCGAGCACTTGGTAGGCATTAGCCGTTTTTCAGCCACCTCACGAATTCGACATTCCGCGAAGGTAGACGCGCTGTCTCGGGTGATAAATACGAAAGCACGGAAAATCACAAAACGACTGAGTTTCTCTCGAAAATTCCACTAGGGTATTCATCCCACAAAGCCAAGATTGGATGACTAAGGATTGAAAACTCAGAAAAATCTATTTTTTTACGTACGGATATTTCTTGATAAACTGTGAAATAACTTTCGTTCCGAAACTATCGAAGAAAACCGCATCAAAACATGTACTTTCATGAAACATAGGATTAGTAGCTCATCGAATCACCAATTCAAATTTGAAATATTTATTTTAACAAAAAAGCTCAATTTGTAGAATTCTATTTGATTGTATGAGAAACAATTAGAAGTCTAGAAGAGCATATTTTAATAAAGATCATTCTTTATTCACTCCATCGTTCACTGGACTCAATATAAACAAATTCAACAAATATACACAGATTTATTTGCAAAACGACCGGTTTCGGCACAGATCGGCCATCTTCAGGACCTGAAGATGGCCGATCTGTGCCGAAACCGGTCGTTTTGCAAATAAATCTGTGGAAAAAAGTATTTGTTAAACCTTATTCTTAACATCCTCTGTTATGGATTTCCACACGGTAAAGCCTGCCACAATCGATTTTATTTTTATATATAATAATGCATCTTAAAATAATTCTAGGATTAAACGAAGTAATTTTCCGATTAATTTATTAGTTGTAATAGCATCTTAAATGTGCCTGACAGTGAATTAAATGCTCACACTGCGTATTGAATAGAGAGCTTTATGTTCAACAACAAAGAATACTTTTGCTCTGGTGCATATTATGTCTGTAAATAGCTCGTAATTTTCATCATCCTTTACGTTACGCTCTATCTTTCTTTTTTTACATTATTTTCTACACTTTTCAAATGTTTTTTACACCTCATTTTACTTCTAGTATTTCCTACAATAGTAATATGTTTTTTCTGCGATCACAATGAACTACTTTCTTATATCCTCCACAAAACCATTCTTTCCTTCCTTGAGCAAACATTTTTAAGACCTATAAACATTAATTTTCTTGTATAAAAGCTGTAAACAATTTCTGTATTTCACACAAGGAGAAATACTAAAATTTTCACCTTATTCCTGCCTCAAAGATCAAAGGTGATTTTAGAACGCATAAATAATGCTTTTGGTTCCTTTAATAAAATTGCGCTGACTATAATTGGAGACAAAAGAGAAAGGTGATTCAAATTCAAATCATCTGCAAAGTGAGTGTCTCTCTTTCATTGGGAACTCCTTTTCAACTTCGTCATGACCTACTCATAGACCTCGATATATCAATCAGGTGGTCCACGCGCAAGTGCGACACAGGCGGAAAATGAACTCGGGCCTTCAGCCGAAGCTGCACGCTTTGCAGATTACCCTTCCTTGAAATTCTGCCATGCGACACTAATAAGCATCATGAGATAAAGAAGAAACACTTTCGCTATCAAATCTCCTTAGGGGAAAATTCGAAGAAACATTATTACGAATGCTTTACTTCAAACTAAAGAAGGGCGAGCGAATTCTTTCGCCAAAATCTTTTTCTGTTTACCAAATTTTTATTGCAGTCAAAGCTGAAAGCCAATTTCACACAAGAAGATATTCCTAAGTAGCGGGAATTTTTTCATATCCCATGACTAATTGTTTTATTTTTATGCTACCCTGCTATTAAAAACCATAATTGATATTACTAATAGCTACCGAGCTAATACATTAAATTATATGAGAAACTTACCTCAAATTGCCTACAATATATTTGACAAAAGTATTTACCAAACTTTCTCATGTAAAAAACTTAAAAATTCTGAGTGTAGATAGATGTGGAAGTATACTTATCTACTTGTTATCATATTTTAAAGGCCGCGGGATTCATTCCAAAGAGAAGTTTGTTTCAATCGGTTTCTATAAATAAACTAATGAATATCTTTATATAACTAACTTCGAGGTCAGGAAGCTTAACAATAGAGGAAATTTTAAGAACCGATGAGAGACATCAACGACCGATTTTTCTTGATGAATGTAATAAAATATCTCTCAGAATGAAACCGAATTGGATTCCATTATAAATAAAATTGGAATGAACATAGGTGTTAGTGAAAGTGATGTGTTAAAGAAATTCGTACGGATGTCACGCACTGTGAATTCCCTACTAGTTCAGCGCAAGTTGGCGCATCAGATCTAAAGCAGCCAATCCTTTTAGAATGCAAGATCCATCAAATATCAACTCAATTACGGCCAGAGGAATTAAATTTTCTGCTCGCTGAACGAACGGAAATTGCAGTCACTGTGGTGCTAAGTGAACACGTCAGAGCAATTCACATACCGGGATTTGAAAGCGATGAGCGATCGAAATACAAATGAAGAAAAACAATACATAGAGAAACAAAGGGAAGAGAGAGAGAGAAATGGTAAAGTCAACTCAAAGAGAAATGATAATAGGGAATATATTAATTTTCAACAGCATCGTAAACTTAGCAATACAGACACGGAGTAACCCTCTACTCACTTCATACAATATTTGAATTCAAGATTCACGTTACTACGATGGTTTCATCATCAATGAGAGATCCCACTTTGTTAAGTCTATAAAATTATAATATATAATAATAAAGCAGGTTAAGATACGACGAGCTAAGTATAGTCTATGTACTAAATGTTTTGAGGTAAATGATGATATTCGATTTGGTTACTATGGCTACTGATGATTAAACTGAAAAACATAATATATTGGCGAAAAACCGTTGACCCGTTTCAGAATAAATCCATAAAAAGTACCATGATACGTTAAAAACACGAATCGCGAGAACTTCAGATAATGAACGAATATTGCCCGTTTTGAATGAGTTTTATCAACAAAGTAACCAAATAATATCCAAACCTGCAGACTGTTAAAAACCATATCGCACTGACGTCACTACTAAATTGACAAACTTCCTGAGGCGATTACAGTAACTCAAATGTGGATCTATCAAATCTTAACTCCTAATAATCTTATCGCCAGAGAATCCTGAAATCGTCGATGAAATCATTCATGCCCTCAGAGCACTGTAGCTACTATTGGCGAAAACGATGACCACATCCAGTACGGTAACGGACTACAATCCGGCATTAAAAAAACAACTTAAGAATGGTATAGACACAGACGTCTACAAGGGAAGCCGCTTATTACTATTTGAACACAAATTTTAGATGAACTACAGACTTTTTTTAATAACGCGGCACGATTAGCAGGCCAAGAATGAACCGCTAGACTACTCGCAACGTGCGACAGTTACGAACATCTAACGTTTTCAAATTTTGGCCAGTACGTTACCTCTAATCAAAACATACGATTGATCGGAAACTTCAGAATATACAAAAAAAGATTGAATATATGTAAATTCCTTCTGGGGATAAAATCTAATCCCAGATAATAAGGCCGCGGGAATCTGGAACCAACTTATAAGAATGGTGAAAGCAGAATTCCATTCACATAATAGAACAAAGAGAATCACCATAAATTAAAGATAAATTGTAAGACTTACCTTGCAAACGGTGTATGTTCAACATGATACTCGTCAGTGATGGGTTCTTTCTTAATCAGCGTAGCCAGTTGTTCATCAGGAACACACAATAAACCTTCGCGACTTGTGCTCAAACGCAGCAAATTAGCCTTATTGAAGTTTGACATCTTCTTAACTCTGATATGGGACTTGTGTTGTCAACAGAAACATTCAAAAACAACTGCGCTAAGTCAGGATAAACTCCGTTTCCGCACCAACACTTCCGAACAACCTGTTCTTCCACAAAGTAAACAAGTTAATAACGAACTACGCGTAAGACGCCACCTGTTGCTGGATAAAACTGAGCGCCGATGAAAATTTGCAATGAGTAAACGTAGCGATAAGGCATTCAGTCCAACTACTTCGCAGCGATGACGGAAGTACTGCCACTAATAACGAGTAGAAGCCCAACCACACCAAGCGAGTTTGAAACTTCAATATGAGCATCGATGGACACTTCTCAAACTAAACCTCGGAATTGGCTGAGAAGTTAAGTGGCGCTGTAGTCGAATTTTCTAACGGTTGCTCTGAGCTCCATCTCTGGAGGGCTTGAAAATACAACACATCAAAATACAAGTAACTGATGAGGCGGGAATTTCAGTAATACGACTTTGAAGGGGTTGAAAACTCACGCCATATAACATATAATTTCACTGATAGTAATGCAAATATTTCACGACTCAATTAAAACTTAATATTAAGTGCATATGTATTATCTCCTTTTTTTCAAAGAATTTCGATATTTCAGTCAAGAATAATTTTGCTATTGATTTAAGAATACCTTTTCTTCTTATTAAAATGTGTAAATAAAATGTATTTAATATTTCTCAAAGAATTAACAAATTTCAACTGACTGATACCTACAATTATCAAAGTAAGCAACTAAACTTTACTTAAAATTTTAATAAAATGAAAATAACCAAACAGAAAAGTGTTGTGCTCATTCATTTAGAAAATTAGTTTGACAGTTTCTAAAGATTTTAATGAAAATGAATAACAACACCCCTTTAAACACCTATTTTTCAAGATAATCTATTATAATAAACTCCTCAACTTTTTGTAGAGAGTTAACAAACATTAATATTAGAGTGGTATTTTAGGCAATTTAATTTCAAAATATAAGAATATTTTATAGTAGAGTATTATGAAAGTTAAATAAATACTCTATAGTTTCCTTTTTGTATTTATAAATAATAAATTCTTCAACATAAATCTATTCCTTTCCCACATCATTTCATTTTCACATTATTGGCAGTGTAATGATCAATTTTAATATAGAAGGCAATTAACGCTTCTTTTAGGATCTAGTAAATCACCTAGAAACCAGGAACAATGCAGATTTATGATATAAAGTCAATAAATTCACCAATAGTTATAATAGTTTTATCATTTACTCAAAACATTTCAATGCTTAAATAATATCAACTTTTATAAAGATAAATTTTACAATACATGAAAAATAAATAAACAGAGGAATAAATAAAAACAAAATATTGTAAATATCACAATCAAACAGTGCACACACACTCCACAACATTTTCTTCCTCAGTGATTCCTGAATAATGACTAGCTTACTAAGATCACATAGTCTTCAAAAAATAATAAACTATCTATATAATGTGCTCGCTTTTGGCTTGCTGAAATATTTTTATCGACCATGAGAAACTTCTTCACTTCCTTCGGAGGACAAGAGACATTATTTGGACAAAAACTATTCTCCAAATAAATCATGTATTATTCATCATAATGGTAACTTTAAAATACTGTGCATCAAACTAACAAAAACATCTTAACTATACATAATGACCTTTTGAACCATGTGTAAAAGGCTCTGAATAAGCAATCACCCCTCTGTAGCACTGAAATAGTTGAAGCAACACACACTAAAATTTGCGCAAAAATGCACAGTTGCCAAGCCTCGGAGAGAGGCATAAGGAATTGAGATATAAACTTGAGTAGCATGCTGCATTTTTTTAACATAGTGCTATGAATGCTTTCACAACCTATAAAATCTATCATCAATAGTTATAAAATACTGTTAATGCAATGATAATATATATATTCATATGTATATATATTTATAATATTTGAAGACTATAAAAGTGCTTCTTATTTTCAATAATTAATAAGTTATCAAAGGCGTATTCAAAATTGGACGTAAACTTATCTGATTTAACAGGCAAATGTGGAAACACAATTGTCATATCAAAGAAATATCTTGTGCTAATACCCTTTGGTATCACAAGTTTCCAAAAGAATCCAATTTTGAACAAATCATGTGCTCTGCTTTCAAAACAAGAGTGATTGGCACATTTTATGTGGACAAGGGCATACCACCAAGACAATGCAATATATCCCAAAATTACAATAAAGGCAATGCATTTTAATGCAGGTATCACTTAAGTATGTTGCAGATATACCAATGGATGGTCATATTCCAAAATGGGGATAATTCTTCAGGAAAAAATTGCCGCATATCCCTCACATCAGTCCCATGAGCATTTGTCAAAAAGTCTTATTTTTCCATCTGAAGTTTGAGAGCTGATTTTCATCACAAATTTCTTCTTTGGATTCTGCCCTTAACACTAGAGCCCCATTCACAACACCACTTGTAGTGCGAATGAAGGAGCTTAAAAAGAGAACAACTCCATCATTCAATCCCAAAGGTACTAGTCTCTTCTACAGCCAGGAGGAGCTTTTCGTAAAGTATCTCGGAGGTAGGATATGGAGGGAGATCAAGACGATTGAAGCAAGTGTGAGCTCTGGAAAGAAAATTGGGATTGATTTAATTATAATGAATATTATATTTATATTATTATACATTAAAACACCATCATGAAAAAACTCCCAAATTTAGACTAATGCATACAGTACTTATTGCTATTTGCCTATAATCTATTTTAATCTCATTTGTAAATTAAAGAGATTTGTTGGCATTTATAAACTACTATTATTTGGTCAATTGTGAATAATTTAGTATATTTTATATTACATGCCTTTTAAACATGAAGAAGATGCAGTTCTCTAATCCTTTACCTATTGGTAAAGGATTAGATTATTGGATACTCATACATACTATTGGATTAGATTAGATTATTGGATACTCTAATAGCAAGACATTTTTCAGTTTAAATGCTAAGGTTAATATATTCAGCAGGTATTTTATTATTTATGTTTTTAATGGAAAAAATTATGTGAATGTCATACAGTTTCATTCTCTCACTACACTACTCCAGCCAAAACAAATTGATAATTTTTTCATAAAAACATAAAAATTTAAGGAATTAGATAAATTAATTAAATAAAATTAACAGTGTCAGAATTTAAAATAAAAATGGTTTAGGATGTAAACAAAAAAAACTGTTGTACATTGAAAAGTTCTACTAAAAATAGTATGAATGAGCAATTGCATGAGACCACATGATTAGGAACGAGAGAATCAAAATATTAATTGTCTGGGAATACCACCAGGGAGAGTTACTTCCACATTGATAAGTACCGTATTTGACGGCATATAAGACGCACCGGCATATAAGATGCACCCTCATTAAGTTGGCCACTCAGAAGGAAAGAGAGTTTTAATAGTCCGTGCGAAAGCGTGGTACCACAATAACTTAAAATGTAGTTTCTTTTAGTTGTCATGTTTCGTAAAAGCCAAATATTAACACAATCATTGAATGCAATTATGAAATAGGTAGTATAGGCCATCTGGGCTGAAAATAGCATTCAGTGTTGAAAGTTAACCTGTCGAGGTTGAACCTTCACATATAAGACGCAGGGAAATTTTTCGAGACATAATTTAGGTAAAAAGGTGCGTCTTATATGCCGTCAAATATGGTACATTCTAAATTTAATGAGTGCAACTCACCGTGGGAGGCTGTCAGGTTTTCCCCACTTCTCAATGCAAAATTTCCTAGGACCAGTTGAGCCACGAAGGGCAGCAAAGCCCTCATACGGTACACTAGAAGTACCCGTTACAAACTGAAGCAGTCGTAGGCGCTGCTCATTCGAAAATCTCTCCATGGCCTGCCAGAACCACTGGATAACAGGGTGGTTGTCATGGTAGCCTAAATTTAAAAAGGAATTATTACAATGAGTGGTTGCCACACATTTGAAATTCTTCTGTATGAATATTATGCGCAAACATTCATTACGAGATGAAACTAAAAGTAGAGCTAGAGTAGTAAATGAGCAATTATAAATTAAACTTGTTTAATCACTACTAAATAGAAGACTGTCATTATTTACAATTTACAGAAAATTTTACAATATTACCAATAATTTGAAAAAAAAACATTGGATTCCATAAACATTTTTGGACTGAAAACATGACTGGAATAAAGGATTGGCTGCACTTCATGAGTGCCAACATTCTCTGGCTACAATTTTTACCCAAATCATATTGTTGTAAAATGACTAGGAATCTTTTCAAATGATTTGAAACATTACAAATGTTGGTGCTTTCTTTAAAATGATTTACTAAAAATTCCACAAAGCACACATTCATATCTTTGGTAATAAATGGCCAGAGGCTATCGAAATTTTGTAGACTATCATGGCCTAGTGGATAATCTCTTTAGGATATATGAAGTATTCACCCATTGGTACAGAGAGACAAAGAAAATCTACCAATATGAAACCAACTAATTCTCAAATAAATGACAATATTAAACTTTGAGTGAAGTAAAATTGAAATGACGAATGCTATTAAGGGATGGAAAGAAGAATTAAATACCCTCAGAAGAGAATAAATTAGGTACTTTTCAAAATGTACCACAATTATCAGTTATAACATTTTTAAACTCACGAAGATGATTATGATTCATAGTTTTGTAACGAGTGAAGACAAAAATTTTTCACTTTTGTCTTGTTGTTGTTGTCACGTACAAAATATGTCTTCACTTTTTAACTCTCATTACAAATTAAACATATATTCCAAAGGAAAAACGGACTTGAAAAAATTCTGATGGGGCCGGGAATTGAACCTGGGATCTTCCTCTATCTGGGAGGCTGCCTCTTTTTCAAGTCTGCTTTTCCTTGGGATTTTTTCTGGGTGCATAGTACCTTTAACCCTTTCCTTAAACATATATTCTTATAAATTAAGAGGTTGAAAAATTATACGATATTTCAAGATTTTAGTGATAAAGAAATACAAAACCTGAAATTATGCAAAAGGATTTCAAAGCTTATATAATTTGATGAAAGTGTATGCAGTGAAGCCCAATCATTACATCAAAAAAATTGATGAGAAGCTTCCTTGTAAATTGATGAAGGCAATGAAGAATAATTGAGTGAACTCAAATATAGTAAAATGGTTATTATGTTGACAAACATTCTTTTGTTCACTCAAAACCAATAATTCACCAGGAGATGGATGAAGACAAACTGAGTAAATCTATCTGATGCAATATCTTACCTGATCTATATTCAGTGTTTTTCCTCCAGTCAGCAAAGTCAATCTCCGCAGTTCCAGCAATGACCAATTCCAGCTCACGGGCATCAAACACGGAAACAAGGCGTGGATCCACAACCTCATAAAATCCTCTAACTAATGACTCAGTCTGCTCACCAACACCTCTCTCTAACCTCCACCTCACGACTCTCTCTAGATATTCCTGTAAATAGTGAAAAGAAAGAAAATAATTATAAATTATTTCAAGGGAAAAGATTGATATTTTGTATTTGAATGCAAGGTCTGAAGGTGATTCTCTTGTTAGAAATAAAATAAATGTCTAGTGATATTGTTCTTAAATATTAAGAAATAAATATGTTCATTCTGAAATTGATGTAAAATATAAATTAACTTGAATTATGCTTACAAATTTGATGAAGAAAGTTTTCCAGAAACCAGATTATTAGCGGAACTGAATCTATGCAAAATAATTTCTGTACGTATAATTCCATAATAAACCCATGAAATAAAATCAGTTTTCTTTAATGGGTGTGAACACTTCTTGGTCTTACAGTCTTCCTTTTATGAAATTTTAAATCTAATAGAATAAAAATACAATAGTTATACCTTCTTATTCTTCTCTGTGACAGGAATGTTGCGACCTCCAGGCTTCAGTTCCCTCTCCGCCACCCGACCAAAAACCTCTTCAGTGACAGAAAATGAGAGTTCAAGCAATCCAGTGATATCATTCTCCTTAATCCACAACAATGATTGATGGAATTCACCATCAAGAGATTCTAAATCACTAAGTGAAACAGGCCTAGAAAGACAAACGATTTCAAAGCATTAGAATATAAATATTTTCTCACAATAAAAAATATACTTTAAAATTAAAATTAAATTACACGCTTTAAAAATATTTACTCTGACCTTCAATACTATGTTGATATGCAACTAAAATTTATTTAAATAAAACATCCCAGAGCATAGCATTGCTCTTTGAAAAACAATAATTCATGCTTATAAATTCTCTTATTTTCATCACATTTCACCTTAAGGTCTTTTAAAAATAAAATTTTAAACTACATAGTCAGAAAATCAATACAATAGTTGGTTTGTTGAGGAATATATTATCGATTTTCATGCAAACAAGCTTACACAATAAACAACTAATTACATATATGGGGTGATTGATTAAACTTAATGCATCACTGAATTAAATGTTGTATATTCTAGATTTGTTTGAAGTTTATCTTAACTTTAGAACAAAATTTCACGTCACTGAGTGAATATATACCTCATTCAATTCTTAAACTTCTTTAAAGTGGTTAGATGTAGATTTACCCATTTAGACAAACTTTGATTTTTTAATATCAATGTTTTTGTGGTTTTCAACAATGTTCTAAATCAAAGACAAGATAAGAATCAAAATCTTGAATTTATACACCCCAATCCTTTGTCCTTTCCAGACTATGAACTTTTACTTGACATAAAATCCAAGTTAGTATTTTAGTTGACTAAATCTACGATATGATACTCACAATCTAAGAAGAGCCTTGTAAAATGGGCGAGTGAAAAAAGCATCTAACAGGTACTGGTGGACCAGAGCAAGACCCAGAACTCTTCCACTAAAGCGAAACCTATATAGATCAGAAAAAAACAATGTTATCAAAATGCAGAATATAATGTGGAAAAAGATATTTATAGCAATGTAAAATATATTTAACAGAAAACGAAATTTATGGTAATATTTGCAGGATAAATAATATTTAGAATTAGCTTTAGAAAAGAGTTATATGAATTAAAAACCAAAACTGTAGTACTGTCTAAAGCAAGCCTTGGAAGAATTTAAGACAACAGATTAATCTTTGTACAATTCATTACATAAGCAGAAAGATTGATGATTGAAAACTCTTAGTAAGTCAAGCTTAAATAATCAGTGCTTTGTTTTTTTTATTATGATTTCTTAAGAAAGGGATTCATTTGCATTTAATTTTGATAGGAGGCAAACATACTACATAATGGAGTAACTGTTTTTCAAAACAAATCATAAATACTGTTTAAGTGCTTACCATTCATGATGATTGTCCACAAATGCAGACATGGGCGAGACTTGAACAGTGTAAGTGTCATTGGCAGAATATTCAAAAAGACCATAGTATGGGTTGAAAAGTTCTCGAGAGAGGAGAAAAAAGAATTCCCTTGAAGGTCCCCCATAGTCCAATCCCTCTTCTCTGTCAAATGTCACATACAATTTTGATTTCTGAAGCTCCTTTTTGGAAGCAGACATGATTTTATTGAAAGCATCTTCAAGCAGATGTTCACGGCGAATGTGCAACCTAAAACAGCAAGAGAATTCATTACATTCCAAATAAAATTAATACATTTTAATGAATGAATATGAATAGAAGGAATCAATAAAATATTCAGTAATATAAAAATAAAATATATTGGCTAAATATAACAGCATCATTTAAGGTAATATATGACTGGATTTATGCTTCTAATAATAAATTAATTTGTATTTTTATCAGAGCAAAACAAAGTGTCATGATGGAAAAGCTTTTTATACTTGAGTATTTTAATTACATAGAATAATGATAAATATTTAAAACTTATTCACAAATAAATTGAAGAAAGACTCCAGTTATTTGTGAGAAATATTTTGCATTTTCCAATTCTCTAAACCTCCAACTAATTACAATTCATAGAACTTCTATTTAAGCCATACATTCTATGAAAAATATAATACCTTCTTAGATATTTAATTTATTTTTCCTAACGTATTTACATTCATACCCATCAAACAAGAATAATTAGGGCCAATATTTACAACTGTTTTGATGCCTTTATCTCTTGATCAAGAAGGTAATTACGGTAAATCTCTGGCCATAGATACCTCTTCAATAAACGAAATTTATTTTTATAATATAAGATGGCTGTTAATTTTTAATTGTAAATTGATATATTAAAATACTCACTTAAGCTTTCCTGGTCCCTGTCCATATCCTTTGGATTCTAGCTTCCTGTAAAAATTACGCAGCTTGGCTTCAAAGTCACGACGATAAGGAGCAGGGGCTCTGGCATTAGCTCTTGAGAGCCCAGGTGAGGCTTGAGGGGACGGCTGGGGAGACCCTCGAGGTGAAGGACGCGCTCCAGCAGAAACAGATGAAGGTACGGCAGATGCTGGCACATAGGACATGATCTCCTGCTCAAAAAGACTGCTCGAATAAAAAGATGGAGAAAATGCACCATTAACTACATAATTCAAGAAATATTAAATAATTTTGAATACATATAATGATAATGCTAAATAAACACACCCACCCTTCATAAATATACAGCTTCATTTAACATAGGAAGATTAAAAAAATAAAAACTGAAAAGAGAGATCTGATGATTTATGAAGGTTAGATATCTATGGAAACTGTCTTCTATTGATTATTTGACCACCTGCTAAAATTAATGTAATGCAAAAATTATTATATAATTTATTTCCAAATGAAACTACTCTCTCCTAGTACACAATAAAGGAAAAGTTTTTTTTTTGGGAAACTGAACAATAACTTAATAATAATAATAATAATAATAATATGATGAGTAATGAATTATATAGCAACAATGGAACTTCTTGATGGCAACAATGGATATATAAATGAAGAGGAAACTTCATTTCCTTGGAGAAAAAGAGAGATTGACATGAGCTTGGATATTTAAGGAAATACACCCTATCAAAAACCCATCTAATTTTATGAATATCAATAATTAGCAATTATTATTAATAGCAATAACTTTTAGAAAAATCATGATTCCTACAAATTTCCATGAGGAACTATGGATGTTTATATAAACTTGCTTTAGAAGCATTAAGGTAATTACAGTTTCCTGGTAATGCTCTAGCCTTACCTCAGTAAAATTGTTAGGTCAATATCGTCACTTAGACGGTCAAGTGCAGGAGTTCCTTCCACTCGCACTGCATTGACCTTGTCCCTAAGGGCTTGTCTTGTACCAACAGCAGGCTGCCTCTCCTTCAATATGTCCACAATATTAGGCTGACGAAGAAATGCGACCACCTTTTCATTGTAAGCGGTTGGGATATCGGGGGTAAGGGCTGAACTGCCACCAGCAGCTCCTAGGCTTCCAGTGGCCATTCTCAGTCCCTGGCTAGAGTGACCACTGAAGTTTCCTCCAGGAATCAGTGAAGAGCCAGGAGGAGGCCTTGGCGGAGGAGCTGGAGCCTATAGACAAGTCATTAAAATGTTCCTGGTTAGATGGCTGACAAAAATCTTACAAATAAGAAATGCATTCAGAATTGCCCATGATCACTTTCAACTCTTAATGTATACTGGATAATACTGGATAACCAGAATACTGGAGAAATTTCCAGTTTTGAATGTTTTTTATTACAGACGAGTCCATCTTTGGTAATATCAACCTGACAATCAATTGAAAGTAAAAATAAATGCCATTTATGTTTTGCTTTCTTCGTCCTGTTTTATCTTTTAAAAACTCTAGTATTTCCATACAATGCTTCATTACTCCGTTCCTGATTTTTACGGATAAATATACCTAAAATTATTTTTAGTACCGCTTATTATTATTAATCATGCAGATTCTCACCCTCAACTGGGTGATTGAAGTGCTTTGCAGAGCCTCTTCCTCTTCACCAGCACTACGACTGCGGCGTCTTGCTCCAGGGAGTACCAGTTTGTGTGGCACTCCAGCACTTAGGTGGGACATGGCATCACAAGGAACCCTAGGGTCCATAAATGTAGTTGTCTTGCAAGTGTGATCAATGAAAAATTGCTGAAAGGAAAAATATCAGAAAATCTGAATTAAACTTCATATGGATTAAAACATACAAAATAATTTAATTACATGATGAATTATATGATATACTGAATACAGATAAAACAATAGGAAAATTTATTCTATCAATAAAAATATTTGCATAATTAAAAGCAATCCTGGTTACATTAATTAGTTTAATAATATAAAAAGAAACAAGAAAATTCATTCCACATTGGATACCATCTACTTTAATACTTATTACTTGAACACTTAAAACAAAAAATCAAAGCTTACCTTTCCATTGCGGTCTAATTTGGTCTCCCAACCCCTAGGCAAATCCCTAGCTGTATCAGCAAACATATTTACAAGTGCCACAAGGTCCCGATTGTGCTGGTATCTCTCGAATGCATGAACATCACGGCGAACTTTTGATATCATATGCTTCAAGGATCCATTCCGATTGTACAAGGCAAGAGCCTCCTATAATTGTCAGAAAACAGAAATGTAAAATATGCCAGAAGCCATGGAAAAATATTGGATATTAATATCAATTTTAATTAAGATAAGAAGAATTGGAATGACACAGTGTAATGGAAACTTATTGACATTCAAGTAGAATAAATAGTAAACAGTTTTCGCTACATGAGATGATAAAATGGGTGCTATAAAAGTAGTATTTATGAATACAAATAGAAATCAGTTGTACAAAACTGTCAAGCATTTTTAGCCTTTTTTTTCAAAATATGAATAAATGTTTCAGGTATTCCTCTACATACAGAAAACATAGAGGGAAACTTTGGTTTCCTTAAAAAATGCAGCAAAATGAAAGAATGAGTTCAAATGATTTCACAATAAGATGAAATTATCAAACCAAGGAATGTACCTCATTCATATGAAGAATAGGAAAGAAGTCGTGACGACAGATGAACCTCACAGCAGGTATGGCAAGTAGATGCTCAGAGGCCGATGGGACTGCGCTTCGTTGCACATGAGATGCACCACTTGCAGCAAAACCATTTCCAGCGTCTGGTCCTGGTGCGACGAGTTGCTGAGGTGGAAGTCCAAAGTCATCTACTTCGGAACGTCTTGAAGTTATTGTACGTCTGATACTCTGATACCTGAAATAGCAAAGGTCATTGAAACTCATTGCAGATATGTTACAAAAGAATGAAGGGAAATGAAACAATAAAATAAAATATTTTGTGCCTAAAAATAAAAAGTAAAATTCAACATGAATTTTGTATTCCTCTAGTCTAATAATTTAGAAAAGATTCATTAAAGGAATGAAAGAGTTAAATAGTGATGCCAAACATTGAAAATATATGTGTAAACATCCAAAACTAAAAATACCCTTAAAAATAGAAACAAAGAAATAAAATTAAATCATCTATTTGAATATAGTATATTAAAAAATTATTTTAAATTAGACTAGAGTTAATATTCTTATCTTTTATGTAATATGGAATATCTAGATTAAATTACCTAATTGTCAATTTCCATCACTGAATACCCTACAGTAAAGATGTGTAATCTCTAAGTTTCACTCACCTCCTATCCAATTGTTGTCTATGCATATCACTGCTGGATATCCTGGTTCGTGAAGTTGAGTTAGTTGAAGGTCTCTGCCAAGTTGTTGTCCTATTCACATGATCTATATAAAATATTCTTCCATGACTATCTATCCTTGCTTCCCAATCTGCAAATTGAAAAGATGAAATTAGTTTCCAATTAACACTTCTATCTCCGATAATTTACAAAATTAACCTACTTATAGGTGAATAATAAAATCTGCAAGACCAGCCCTACCTCCAGCTACTCTTAGAAATGCAATGTATGCAATCACAAACCACATATAGTCAATTAAAAACATCACCGCAAAACACGATATTAGATAGAGACACTCACGAGGTGGAAGTGGCTCTTCTTCCATTAGTGCCTCCACTCTGTGGCCCTCAAAAGTCCTCTCTGGAATGGAAGGTAGTCGTGTAGAGGCCAGATGGTGGTGTACTGGAGGTGGAGGAAGAGGTGGAGTACTGTTGATGCTGCTCTCTCCATCGGAGACCACCCTCGGTTCTAATTTGGGCCTCGGTCTCGCGTGGTGCGTCGGAGTTGGAGGACATAGAGGCAACGAAGGTGGCGGGGGAAGGGGCAAAGCGTCCCTTCTGCACAACCCGCTACCGCTGCTGCCCCTTCTCCACTGCCGATGATGCGGAGGCGGTGGTGGCACTGGATGACCGTGACAAAGGTGATCGGGAGACGTATCTCTCGAAGGCCTGTCCGTCCTGAAGGATGACGGCAGGGGATGACTTAGCTGTCGCGACAGAGGGCGATGCGGTCGTGGTGCGGGCGTGCTTCCCTCTTCGGGGCCTTCGCACGACTCGCTTTCCACGAGCTGTGGCCCGCTCTGCGCAGGTATTGAGACTAGAGAGTCTCCCGAACTTGAGCTCAACCTTCTTTCGGGGATTGGACTAGGAGGAGGAATAGGGGCGGCGTTCCCCGTGGTGGTCGTCGCATCGTCCGAACCGCTGGAAGGGGTCGCCGCAGTGAGCACAAGACCAGAGTCCGACGTGGGGGTAGAAAGAGAGGCTGGAGACGCCGGTGGAGGCAACGGGGGCGGCGGGAGTCTTCCAGATGATTGGGAATTCGATTCTGCAGATGTTGAGGACGATGGGGGGCAAAGGGTTCCATCGGAACCTTCGTTCCTTCCCGCCCCATCTTCGTCGGAATGTGTTCTTGGGGGAGGTGATGGAGGATTAATCTCGCACTCCTCCGAAGTCTGCGGAAGGTCAGTTTCCGGACACTGAGAATCCAACGGACGACAAAATGCGAACACGGCAGCCACTGCCTCCGCGTCCGGCACTTCCTCCTCTTCGTCCACAAGGTTTTCCAAAGAAGAACCATCCACTAGACTGCTATCCTGCTCAGGAGTCGCCAGGGGGGCAACAGAAGGACTAGCGGCCGCTCCGATACCCGCAGCTTCCGCTTCCAACACCGGTAGAAGTGCTGGTCGCGCACATTTCTCCACCACTGCGCAACAGGCTCCCTCCGGTTCTTTCGTTGGGGGAGTCTCAGATCTCCCAGGAAGCTCATCTGTATCAATTATCTCGAAAGCAAAAGTGTCCTCTGGATTGAGCAATCTTCTCTCGTTGGGACGGGGTGGCAGATCTGGAGCGGGTCCAGGGGCCTCCCGCCGCCGGGGCAGATCCGGAGGATTCCTCCGGCTGAGCGAACCGTCGTCGTGTGTACACCTCAATGGGGCCCTAGTCCTTTCGAGGGGACGGTGACCTCTTCCAGGAGCGGGACATCCTTGCCTCGGGGGAGAAGTCCTACCCCTTGGGGGCAAAGGGGGAGGGGCCGGGGTGGGATACAAAGTCTCATAGATGGAATCTTCCTCCGCCCTTCGAGGACGCATCGGTGGGGAATCCGACCGCCTCCAGATGGGATAGTAACCGCCGGCGCCTTCTTCCTCTTCTTCTTCCGAGGCCCCCTCTCGGCGGTGGGAATTCCAGGTGGTCTGTTCCTTGGCCGAGGCGTCGGACCCCGAGTCTTCACCGCCGGGACGGTGGGCGTCGGAGGACGGGAGGTCGGGACGGGGTCCGGCCCCTCTCTTTCGCATCAAGTGCCTCCTGAGGCCCGCCTCCGCCTCCGACTCGCTCTCGGAACTTCCTGGGGGCCTCGCGAGGTCGTCGAGACGATGGTGGCGGTGGTGGGCGTCGCCCCTCCTCCGTCTCTCAGCCGGGGTGCCGCTGGGGGCGGCGTGCGAAGGGGGAGGGGGAGGAGAGGGTGCCGAGTTGGCGTGGGCGTGCCTTCTAGAGGGCCTCTTTCTTGGTAGGGCCACGGCCCCGTCGTCCGGCGAGAGGGTAACAGGCTCAAGGGCCACCGTGAAGAGGACGGAGGCATGTTGCTCGCCCTCTGTTGGGGAAAGCGGCAATCGGAATTGAGCGGGGCACCTGCTGAGCAAAAAGAAAATTTAAGATAATTATCTGCGGTAATAATTAAGATAGAATAATTACAAGTTAGTTGGACTGATTTTTAAGTACTCATGATTTAGTGAGGGGATATGCAGTAGTGTTGAGATCCTTGACATTTTTCAAGATAAGATTCTTCATACAATTATTCATTCACAGAAACTTCTTAACGTGAATTTTGAAGTTGAAGGTTTGAAACACAAATATTAAATACTCAAAGCCTCAAACATAATCTCTCATAAACCTCCCTTCCTTCTAATAAAAGTAAATTCCATAAGAAAAGGGATTAAATTAATTCTTACTAAGCCATCTGCGTTCTAATAAAAACAATAACAGCGAAACAAAGGCAAAATATTGCAACAATTAATCTTACGATGACTTTTGGAGGGCCCGAAACAGAATAAAAACAATAATCGACTTTATTAGGGAGAATTATAGTCATCCAGACTACTGTTACAATTAACCCTTAACATAAACACACGCACGACAAACGCAAACACTCATACCCTAGCCCGAAAAAATCCGGTAAGTCGGGACACGAACCTGGGACCTCAGCGTTGAAAAGCTAATCGTAACCATTCCGCTACCAAGGTCACCGAGAGCCCGCAACTGAATAGTTAACTTCGAAAAATCGTACATTTTTAGCGTGTTTAGGCTAAGAATGCAAAAATGAACCACGTCAAATACAACAACGATCTCCAAAAAAGTACGGACGCTACCACAAAAGGAAGACACGAGCCGGAAAATGGAGCATCGCGAAGGCGTCAGCCCCAAAAAAAGCAAAATTACTAAGGAAAGGATTTCAGGAACTTTCGTTAAGTGCCTCTTCAGCCCACATACGTTCGAGAGAGTTAAAATGTCTCTTCGCTCCAGTAACCTCTTCACGAGCGCGTAGAGAAAAAACCAGAGTCGTGCTCGCTCGAGGTGGAAAAGGAGTAAATTGAGATAACTACGAGAGGAAAGAGGTTTTGAGGAAAGAAAGAGTGCAGCTGAAAAAAGAAACGGCCGTTGGAAACAGGAGAGATGGACCGTGATTACCGAGAAATGAACGCCAGATTGGTCGCGGTTACAGCCGCTCCGGAGTTTCCCAAGAGGGTAGAAGGAGCGTACCGGTTCCCGACCATCAAAAACCAAATTAATGGCGGGATTAAACCATCCGATCAAATCTCTTCGTGACTCTCATTCCTCCTCGAAAAAATGTCGGGAGACGGCTCCGCTATTAGATTTGAAGGAAAAATGAGAGGTTGTCGGGCATGGGCGGATATCACGCACTTTTTTCCTTATAACGACTGTAAAAATGTTGAGAAAGGATGAGAGGATACGTAATCTTCCGGGTGGAATAAAAAAAGGCCTATTATGCCCCGATCACGAGGCGGGTGATCCTCCAACGTGGTGTCCTGTCCGGAGATATTAACGACAGACTGCTGCATATCCGATATTCGTGCTCTTTCTTCGGTCGATGACATCACATCGTTCGACTATCGACAAACAGGAAGTCCGTGCAGATAACATTTCCCCACCAGCGACTATCAAGAGGAGGTCATTATCGATACTTGTTGGCGTAGTAAAATTTCTCGGGTTATCGAAACTTACGAGTGTCGTTTCCTGCCTCGCGATAAGTAGGACTCACAGCGAAGCGTGAATTTCATTCACTTATTTCTCACAAACAGGAAGTTCGCGCCGATAAACTCGCTGAAAACAAATAGTAAGTATTATCTTTGATAGCTTCCTCTATTTCGTATCGACATGCGGCAACTGCCACCTTTTAACACGCCAATGCATTTAATTAAAATTTCAAATTAAATCAACATCCATTTAATATTGACCCCAATTCATATTCATTTCGAAAATCCTTTTATATTTATCATCTACTTTTTCTGATACTCTCGCATCTTTCAACGTTCCAATTCCTGCTTCTAAATCTGCACGGATTCGTTTCTATATGTAAGCAAAAAGGCGTCTTGAAAGATCCAAGATGTCTCGATAGCCACCATTCTTACAGCGTTTTGCATACGATAATTCGTTCTGTCAATCTCCTCTGAAAAACCTTATCAAAATTCCTTCTCTTGAACTCCTTCCGCTGATCAAAATCGTCTCCAGTGAGAGGAAGCATCGATCTCTCTCGTGCGATATTTTATTTCTGCACTTTACAACACAACAATGTGAATCTAATAGCGATACCAAGATGTTACATTAATTTCGATGAAATCATTCATGAATTCATACTTCATTCGGTATTTTTCAGATTCTTTTTACTTCGAAAAATTAAAACCGCATAATATTCATCATACTCTCCCTATCTGCGTTAAAGTCATTTCGGTGGCATGAAGAAAAATCCTGAATTCCTTACAAATTGTTCGGCAAAAGAAACCTAAACCCGTTCTTCTCAAAATGTTGATAGACCACGTTTTGACATTTATCTTGCAATAAAGATGCATAATGATATACCTAAAAGTATCATAATACAAATTTTTAAATAAAAATATATGACACTGCACTGTTTTACACAGAATCCATTCACCGAAAAAAGTAACTACCTAAATGTTTCCGACGATGATATCACAATTTCGGTATATAGTATACCTTACTCTTTAGAGTGTGTCCCTTTTCTAAAATAATTAAGGTTTGTTCGATACGAGTTTATTTATTCAAACGATTTTTGAGAAATTCAAATGATCGCAGATCAGTTTACTTCGGATTTTCCCACTATTCTAGAGGTGGAAATAAATGAGAAAGGAATTTATCACGACGAAAATTCAATTGATCGAAGTATCAAGAAGGGAATCCAGTCCCACAACTAAAAATCGCAAAGACATAAGGTAATGAATGTACCTAATTTCTACCTACCTACCTGTATTTCTGTACCTACCTAAGAACTCAATTTCACGGATTCACCGTCATCTGCGAAATATTACCGAACGTCGCCGCTGTCTTCTTAAATAAACCATCATCTCCTTGCCTCAAGAATTAGATTAATCATTGAAATTCTTCCAATCAACGCGAGATTTTTATCTTCAGTCACTAGAGAACTATTTTGAGGTCGTGCAAAAAATCGAAGAGAATCGAATCGAACTAAATAAGCAAATTTCCTTCCTCTCGAATACTTCAACCAAAAAACTATTTTGCCAAACCCCCAAAGCAGCATCCGAATCGAATACCTAATAAACAACACTTTATACAGGAGAGCGAAAGATCTGGTCGCAACTTTCGACGCGTACCCTTTCTCTTTTCAACTGATAAACCGATGAAAAAAACGAAAGACTACAAAGTCCTCAAAACGCCAGAAACCCCTTCTCCGCAAAACTCTCATCTTCACGAAAAATAAAAAAACGCAAAAAGAACCCGAAAACCAATACAAACCATTAGGAAAGATCTTCTTTTCCCTCCGACTGTTGGAGATTCCTCCTCGAGAGGGAAAGGAAGAATCTCCGCATTTTTTTCGGAGATTTTCACGAGCAGTAGGAAGAGTGGAATGCGGTGATCGATGATGTGCGTGGGAGGGGATTAGCATGTGTGGGAATGGAATCGTCAGGAGATACTCACCCTTGGGCCCTCTCTCTTATGGTTCGGACGGGAATGGTGACCCTACCCAGGAATCTGTTGGCCGCCGGACGGTTCTTGTTCACCTTGTCCTTCACCTCGACCTCCAGGGAGTCACGCAGGTGACCTACCAGCCGAAATGCCTGAGGAAAAAAAGAATCGGAGGAATTGAGAGGATTGGAGAGGTATCGAGTTCCGATGATGAATTAAGAGAGGGAAGATATTGGGAAATGTCGAAGGAAGAGGTACCGGAGAAGATGAAAGGAGCAGATTTCCAATGCTTGAGTGCACTTGCTACCTCAAAGGTACACATTTCTGCACTTGAATGTTTTTGATACCTGTAAACTACGGCGTAGTGCGCTGAAACCACTTGCGTGTTCGATAATAGTTTACTTATGCTCCAGTTCATTGAATATATCGGTTATTACTCGAAATCCGCTTCACTCACTTGTACTAAATGATATATTAATACTTCATGATTACAACTGTAGAGAGAAGAAACAGGAAAACACTTTCGGACGAATCTAAATCCTATTTTATTTTAACTTTGCAAAACACCACACTCGCACTCGGCAAAATATCACTTAGTGTGTGATATGTTGCAAAGTTTGAATAAAATAGGATTTAGTTTCGTCCGAAAAACTTTACCTGTTTAATTTTTTGACGTATGTTGATTTTACTAATAATTAAAACTGTTTTGTATGTACAAAGAAACAGCATATATTTAAAAATCCATTAAAAATAATATTATAAACACCACTGAAACTGTTTTCGCTGTAAGCCATGTCCTGAATGGTTAACATAACTTAAAAATTAAGGAATGCTAAATACAGGAACGTTGAAAGACCGTGAATCGCCCCTTAAGATAAAAGAAATCAAGGATTGCGAGGCCTAAATCTCCTTAGATTTATCTCATGAATTTTTCCGATGCGATTATATTATCTGGAATACGCGGCAGAAAGAATGGCGAAGAATGAAGCTTGGAAGGACGTAAGATTTGTAAAGACTTCAGAGCAGAAAATAGTCGATGGATCAATGGAACATAAAATAATGAGCTTGTCAAAAAGACAGAATATCGATGGTTAAGATTTAGAAATTCATACAAAGGCTTGAACTCTTCGTAAGTTCCTTGAACCTTCAAAGACTGACAGGGTAAACGCATTAAAAGATAAAAATATGAAACTTTTATCCGTGCCGCAGGGTATAAGACTTATCTTTTCATTTCTTTACGTAATGGATTCCTACCAAAAAGTTATTCCTGAATCCATTGATACTACACAAGACTCGTAGAGACTGACGAAGCTTCGAAAAATCTCGTCGATAAATGAAATAAAATGTATGACGGAGCAATTCACGTTATGCTGCCTCAATAGCAGCAGATTCAATCTGAAAGCTTTTCATACACCAATTAATTAAAAATATTGAAATTTCCGTTCTGTAAAATTCTAATCTCTGCAATAGTCTTCCGCCACAAAAGAAACGGAAAAAAGAAAGAAAACTCGGGTCGGATAATTTCCTTTCGGTTTATCGATTCCTAAAGGGACATAAGGGAGTTACTTTTGCAGGGATCTCGGAAACCCGTAACTCAATACAGAGAAAAAAATGGAGGAAATTCTCCGGCCTCCTTCCATTTATACCGAAAGTCCTTTCGGGACCTCTGATAATTTCGACCCTCTCTCTGGAGGAAAAGAATTATGCGAGGGAAATCAAAACAGGGAATTTATTGGCGCTTATTACCTCTATATTATTTTTCCCTTCCCAGAAACGGGGGATATTTTCGCACAAAAAGCACAGGTAAGAGCGGACATAAATCTCGCAGGGGCGTTTCCTTCCCGATAATGCCGTCAGACTTAAACATTAAGGAAAACGGCGCCCTTTACCCCGTCACCAAGGAAAAAAACGGCTGGATTTCCGCTGTGCTCAAACGATAATTACCACCCGCATCGTAAAGAGCAAGTGTGTTTATGAACGAAAGGAGTATCGACGTTTAGTGAAAAATACGGTTTTATGCAAATAAGTACTTGACGACTTCCTGGAGAGATATGATAATGTACCCCCTTGAAGCCTGTAAAGGTCTCTTAGTATCTCACCCCCTCTAACATTAGTTACCAAGACCTAGAGGAGGAAACCAGGCTTACTAGGCACGATGAGGAGGGAGGAAGTTGGCCGTTTTTCTGATCAAACCAAAATGCTATAAAAGCAATATGTCCACGTAAGTGAAGCACAATGACTCTACGAGTAACACTTTTCTTGGCATTCAATAAGGAGACACCTTAATCAGTTTCACTATTCAGCATAACTCATACCTAGGTATCTTTAATGTCATCTTTTCATACCTAGGTAGCTTTAATGTCATCACAGACATGATCAAAACTATAACAAAGGTAAAAGAATAAATAAGAAAGAAAAAAGGTAAATTTTTCTACACCCTGTACTATATGAAAAACAAAAAATATTCCATTCATCAGGATATGAGGGGCTCCCTTTGAGGATTCGATGGAAATCAATTGAGACACTTGAGAGGTCCCAAGGATAGAACGGAAGATAAAAAGGTACAACTGGTATTCAAATCAAGGTCCTCCACTTTACCAGTGGGTGCTCTAACTTAAGTAAGATAACACTGAGTCTAACACCGTTTTTAAGAAAGCTTCTTAGTCAAAGAGAATGGTGGCTCCGCCTAGCGGACCCAACGACGCCACGGTCCTCATATCGGCAACCACCTCACGCAGCGGAATATTAAATGACATTGTAAGAGATTAAAAGCCCCTACACACGTTCCAACCAAACCACCCAACTGTCGGGACCAACACCGTCGGCCCCGACGGTTGGAAGGTGTGTAGGCCTGTCGCCCTACAAAAACAGTACTACACGACGGTCGGGCGGTTGGTCCTGCGAGACCATCCAACCGCCGACCGCCCAACCCCAATTTCTGCGTATCGTTACCGATAAGACCGAAAACGATACACGCGTGAATCGTTATCGGTCATATCGGCGTTTTCAGCCGACTCCCGATTCCGACCCAACTCAGTTTATCTCTGGTCAAATCAAAAAATCAAATAAAATCAAATAAAACAAGTGAAATCAGAGTTCACTCTACGAGATTCCGACGTCTACTGAGAAATTTTCTTGAGTTGGTCGGGTCGAGTGATAAGATTGGTTGGGACGTGTGTAGAGCAGGCCCCAACAGGGATGGTCGGGAAGTTTGGTTGTGTAGGGTGATCGGGTCGGGACGTGTGTAGGGGCTTTAAGGTTCATCCCCATGCTACCTTAATCGAGCATACATAAAAGTGGAGGGACTGAGTTCGAGCATCAATCGCGAATGACTTTCCACTTCGTATTTTCTTCCCGGGGTTTCCCCGGTTCACAACGCTGCGTACAAAGTTATTCCTAAATCCCTTCACTCAGGAGGTCATGGGAAGCCAATTGAACCTTGTGCCGTTAGACCGTCATTACGGTACTATGTTGAAACATTTGGAGGATATGTTGTTCCATAGGTAACGATCAACAAGAAAACAATAACAGCCCCTTCATCCAAACTTTCCTCCCTCATTAACAGTAAAATAGTAGTACAACGCAGGCATTAGTGGAGGTAAATCAGAAAGTGAACTTAATCGTAGGTGAGATATTCTGAGTAAAATATACTAATGCATTCTGGAAAATAGTGGCTGGATATCATTAGCGAATATGTCTTGAAAGGTAACTAGCAAGTCAATTAATACGAAATCATAGCCTGGGTGCAAAAAAGAGAACGTCCCTCTAATCTTACTTTCGCCTTCAAAACAATCTTCGGAGACGTTAATGGTTCTAACTTCAACAACCTAACTTAAACCGGCAGATAATAGGATGATAATGAGCCATCTAATGAGTTTTCGTCGCAACGATAATGAATCAACGGCTGCAGAGGTAGGATGCATAAGTTCTAACTACGCTATGGTAGGTCAATTGGAGAATTAATGAGAACTTTGAGTACCTTCTAAAGACGTAGTTTTGATAGTTCATACATTGAATCGAAACAAAAACCCCTTTTAGAAAGTTTCTCTTCAGAAGCATGAATTAAATTACAATAATTATTCACATGAATTAAGTAATTATATAATTGTTTACCGGCCTTGGAGGGCGAATGGTTAGCGTTCTAACATTGCTATCCTTCTGACCCCAAGGTCCCGAGTTCGAATCCCGACTGATAGAATTTCTCTGATTAGGGATTGGTTGTGTCGTCGTCGTTCGTCCATTGTTGCTGTTGCATTGGTGAAGCACCTCCTGACAAGTTCCGTAGAGAGTTTAGGAGGACTTCATCAGATGGTGGCAATAGTAGTAAAGTAGGAAAAAATTCAAGCAAAGAATAAGGCTATTTAATAACAGAATCTATTCCATGAAACTGTTTCCAGAAAAAGTTTTGAATATTGCTTTAAGTTCATCATTTAAACCAGTGAGATCATGAACAAAGAATCAACTGGTAAGCAAAACATATCATATACGTAATAGTAAAATGTAGGCAAACACCTTTCTCAATTTACGTTCACGGTTAAAAGCAATTTCCTCGAGAATCGTAATGGGAAAAATCCACACTTTCCGAATGCACAAATTTCCCCTTTTGCGATACAAGAACTACTGGAAATCCAGGGGAACAAAAAACCTGTCTGTTCAAGAGCAGTTATCGATCAAGTTAAGTATTCAAGACGGAACGCTTCTTTTATGTGCCTCTCGCTACGGCTATTCTTTCACCGACAAAGACATAACGTTCCAATGAATGTTGAAGACCTTCTCATAACCATAGAAACAATATTACGTTCAAACAAAAATTAAACAAATCAAAATCGAAGCGTTTTAACTTGGTTAAATACTATTTTCACAAAGAAACAGAATATTACGCAAATGAAAAATCTAGGGGTTTTCTAACCTACGACACCTCGGGATTTCCCCTAGGTAATTCCCACGACTACTTTCTATGAAGTGATAAATGCAATAAAGCGTAAAATAACAGGATTGAAATTCCCGAGACGCGAGCCAGCTCAGCATTTTAAAGAAGGAAAAAATAAATACAAAGCTGCGAACTATTTATATCATCAACGGATGTTTTTAAAGATATACTTTATATTCACTGCGAAGAAACGAGACTATAGATAACGTTACAACGAATTAAACTCGGACGCCGATATTTTCTCGGATAAAAGATAAGCAATCCGATAATAATGCGCAAATAATATTAAACTCAAAGCAATGAGTTCGCAATGAAATAGAGATCACTGTATGACAAGCAGAACGAAAATGAACTGACAAAGAAAAATTAACAATGAATCATACGTGTTTTCCTATCCCTTACGGTTAAATAAGTGACATAAATCACTAACTGCTGATAATTTCCAGTAAAATAACTTCATATACGGAATAAAAAATAAGATAAATTTTCTCCTAGTCTATAAAAGTATGCCATACAAATTTTAAAAGATTTGCTAACATCAAAAAATGAATGCTAATTTTCTCCATACACTCTTGATATTTATACAATAATCTACATTACGTTCGCTGAATGAAACTGCAAAGAATGGCAGAATTACAACTAAACATTAACCGAAATGAAACTCACCTTCTCTAATATAGGCCCGCATATCATCTTCTGAACGTCTAAGTCGCATTCACACTCAAAAACAAACTGTCTCCCATAAAATAAGGAAGCTCTCCTGAGAGTTAGTTCACTACTGAAGGCAATCAAAATCACGAGCATTTTTCCTCGAAACTTTAGATTAGAGGATGACTACCCCGGAACGAAGAAAATGCGCTACTTCTTCGGCCGATAACCAATCAACTCCATTGAGGAAAGAATTACCAGAGATAACTCCAAAATCGCGTAAGAATAGAGGTCGACCTTGCGTAAATCAACGAAAAACAAACGATTGGATATCGGCTGCTTTAATTTCCTCGTGCATGCGACAAAGTGATAGCGGCAATTTAAGTGATATACTGAGAGGGGCAATTAGTCACACGTGGAAGGGCGTGTGCTCACCTGTCCGTCCCAGGCGGGGTGCGTGGTCCCCTCCCTCACGCTGGTCCTCGCCTCGTGGTGCGGCGGCGGAGGAGGCGCGGCGACGGCAGTCTGTTGTGTCGCCGCTGCGGATTCCTCGGCCTCCGGCGTCGAGGAAGTCTTCTCTTCGGCGGGCGGTGGCGGCAGAGGCTGCTGATGCTTCTGGGAATCGGCGAAGCCCGCTGGTCTGATGCGCAGCTTCACGTAGGGATCGGGGCAGAAGAGTGCGCCCCGGCGAAGGCCACGTGCAGAAAGACCTGATGGAAAAGGCGGGAGGTTAAGGAAAAAGGCGGTCCACGCATTGTGAGCGTCTTCCTGGAATCTGAGCGGAAGTTTTACGGCTTACTGATTTACATTCGACCGCTCAGTGCCCTTTCGTGGTATATTTTCGGTTGCGTTGGTGGTGAGGAATGTAGGTGAACCGTGGAAGGCAGTGGGTCATCCATGAGATTTAATAGACATGGGCATGATGGTTACATGGGTTTCTTATTGCAAAATGTTTTGAATAAAGATTGAGAAACACCAAAAAGTTTTCCATTTGGAGTATTATAAAAAAACAGGTACTTCGGTTTCAACCGATGAGGGGACACTGCAATAATATTTTAAATTGAATGAAATTTGAGGGATTTTGGAAGCATTTTAGGGCATCTGAACACCGTATAATCTAGAATATGAATGTATATTTTATTGCGTTTACACGTAGGAAAATTCGGTGCGTATCTCATTCGATGGCGTACTAAATTCACAACATAATACATCATTGCAAAGGAGATATAACAGAAAAAATTGCTTTAACCATATAATTTTAAGGTATGAGTTAGTTTTACATGTGCAAGTTAACTATTTCTATTCGTAAGCAATCGCATGAAAGAAATTCTTTTTCAATTAATTTAAAAAATGAAAAGTGACGACGTTTTATGCAATCCACGGGATATCAAGACATTCCTTTGATTAAATCCAATGCAGAGGCAGACTGATAGCGTTAAATTTATTCCTTAATATTAAAAGAAGTCCCAGTTCATTACAGATGAGCATTATTCAACATGCTGTCAGAAATTTATACAAACATTTTGATTTATAGAAGCTTCAAAATGTAATCAAAAACATTAACTGAAGAGTTCTGTACACACGTTGTAAAAACAAGTTTTTATATTAAACCTAAGAATTTCTTCCAACATGATAGGTATACGTTAAAATCTCTAATTTACATAATATTGCTTGTTTTAGATGTAAGAAATAGGCTGAAATAATAGCTTCACTTTGAGGATGAATTATTGGTAATAAACGGTTTTCCACGATTAAGAAGTAGAAGGGCTACCGAGGAACTGTTGCATATCACAATACCGCACTTTAGCATTTCAGCATCGTGTGGATGATAAAACTTGCAACATTCAACTATAAAAATACTAACAGGAACTGAAGGACACCAATTGGATCGCAAGTATCACTAAAGACCACACTGAAAGGTTTGGTAGTCGTATCTCACATCACACAACCCATATACGGCGATCCCAAATAACCGCAATCACTGCTGATTGCGCTTCCCGCGTAAGCTCAAGCAATTCGAATCGGTACTCCCGTAAAGAAAGGGCAACCTACGGCGATGACGATTCAAGAGCCGAATTACGTACATTACTAGCCCATGCGGGTCCATGTGGAGACATAATGGCGTGAATGAGCCTTGGATGCGGAGGTTGAGGTGGTGGAGACCCAAAACAAGACCGTGCTGGACCTTATGGCGATCGCCGGCTGAATAAGGAAACAAATGAGTGGCGTCGAACGTGATAACGCGTTCGATTAGTTTGGTTAATCGCGTTTTTTCCACTACGGGATGGACGCGTGGGTTAGGGGAAGCATAGGAAGGCCATTAGCTCAATCCTTTCCTGGACGTACGGACGATGAATTGGGATGGCTATTGCGAGATAAGGAATCCCGTGGCGATGGAGATAGACGCACATTTGAGGAAGACAACCGCGATGAATTGGCTCTTTTTTTCTGCTCACCTGTCTCTGGCGTTTCGAGAGGGAAAAATGACGCGCCTTACCACTCTCTCGAGGAAAGCAATTACTTTTTGCGAAACGTCTTTTTGCGCATTCGACTCAAATGATGTTCTGCTGCAGCGGATGGATTCCTTCCTTCGCGATTCAGAGATCTCTGCGTTGCGAGACGACCTTCCGATAATTGACGCATCGGAAATTGATGACATTTTATCGCTGCGATTTGTATTCGTTGAGGATGTGTCGTCGCGGAACACAACTACGGGTGCGGATTGAGTTGCAATGGACGAGATCGTTCACTCATCTATTGCGGAACTTACAAGACGTGAGATGGGACGTGAATCATAGACGAGCATTTCTGTTGAATGAAAACGTGGTACTCATCCACTTTTGCTTCCTTGTTTCTGAATAAGGAGAAATTGAAAGAAAACGTGAAAGGAAAGAGAGAGGGAAGGTAAGTGGCGGAACTGCAGTGGGCCACTTACGGAGTATGGGGTACATGCAATTGATGCAAACTAATCTTCCGGATGATAAATTGTCGAGGGATCAAAATTTGTCACGTGTGGCCCTAGTGTAGTAGCGAGATCCTTGATGGTCAATATTTAGAGAAAAAACAAAGGGAGAACCAGAAAAATTACATCACTAATTCAACCAGGGATCGCTGGATTAAACCAACGCTGTCCACAGGCTTAGAACTTCGATTATCAGTTTTTCAACGCTTCTTAATTAACGTCTCGATGCCAGCACGCACTTCTTATTCACAACTAGACGGTAATGTAGAACTGTTAACCAATTAAGAGTTAGATGTATATCAATCACACTATTCTTTTCGGGTAGGCACATTAGTTTTCTCGAATATTCATAATGCTTGTACTGCACACTTTTAATCCTTTCTTACAACCTTCCCAATTTAAGATTCCCTTTATTTCTTTAAGCTACATAAGTCTCTTCTATTCAGCACCTTATATAGCAAGTTTGAGCAGTGTTTTCCTGATTATTTCCTTCTTTTAGTATCATTCAGTTTCCCCTTCCACTATGTAGAACTTTCTGCTACCAGGATGCTAAATGAGGATGACGTGTGGAATTAGGCACAAATAACAAACTAGGAATATAATTACAGAAGAAAAAGATTCGCAACAACACGCCAAGATGAAGAGGGATTCCAGAAGTCATAAAAGCCACGAAACTTAGGCATAGATGAACAGGAAGAAGGGATAGGCGAGATGCTCAACTGTGCGGCTTAGGATAGCACCAAAACACAATCTTGAGTGATGGAGATGCTAAAATCTAAGGACTAAAACATTTCCCTTGTCTCACAAGCAGTAACACATTCATAAAACCGCCACTCGTTACATCACTCCCACCTGTGAAATCAGCATCCTGAACGCACTCGATGATTCTCCTCTTGGCCATCGAGTCTCATTCACCAACAGAAGCAGCTGCTCTTACATCCTCGACTATTTTAAAGCCAAGATACACACGTCTCCCTATTATACGCCTCTACTCCCCCGCGAGAGGTAATTCCGAGAAACTAACTCGGAATATTAAGACTATACGCCGGTAAAACAATGCGAAATCGAATCGCCGATCTCTATTTATGGCTAGAATCCAAAAGGCGTATCAAGGCGATTCCAGCCGTCATAAAACCGTTGCCTCAGCCAGACGAACAATTCTGATGCAGGCTTCACAGCGGATTCCATAAAATGGACAATTCACGACGAAGGCGGTGAATTAACATAAAATATGGGAATGTCATTAAAGTTTATGGTCTTAAGAGTTGCTTCGATAATTCCCCTTGTTGTTTCAATATGATACAAAGTATCCGAAGGCAAAGAGCATTAAGCGAGATTAATGGTGATAAGAAAAAGCCTATAAATAATAATGCGACGCGATTCAGAAAAAAGCGGATGTTCTTTACCCGAAGATCGATTACGGAGGCATATATTTTGCAATGTTTTTAAGGACCTGATTTAATGATGTTGCACAGGAAATTTTCCATTGATAGGGATTTTTTATACTTGCGAGATTATTTTAACGATATACATTTTATATTTTATACTAACATAAATATCCCGCGAGGAGCCAGTGGCGTGTAGCAAGGGGTGTACTGACACCAACATTCTTATATAAACTACTCTGCTAGCTTCTCTAAGTATTAGTTTTCTTCGGTGTTCTATTTTTTCAATATTTATTTCTTTCTTAAAAAATCATATGAAAAACGATTACTTGTTAGAAAAGACTAATTAATCTCAATATCGTCCTAATAAAAGGCTCTATATTATAAATAAATATAATAGTTTACGGAATTAACCATAGAGAACTTAAAAAAAACGAAATTCAGGTTTCGAAAGAATTGAAAATAAAAGAAAATTACTGTAAAATAATTTAAACTACATAATTTTCTCGGAATTGAGCATATCTGAGATTAGTTTTGCTCTGATTAACATAGTGCGGAGAAATTACGAAGTGTTTTATAAATTAAATAATTCTTTACTATGACCGATGAGATAAAATAATCTGGAGCTCTACAGAAAAACAAAGCTGAGAAAATGATACACTGATGAAAGTTGTTCCATATCCATTCCACATAATACGAATTCCCATAAAAAAATAAAAATACAGAGACTCGAGAATACATACGTTACGATCTGCAGCGGACGGACATTTAAAACAGATTTGAATACCTCTTCGAAACGAATTCGCACGAAAAACTGGAATGCCATTAAAGTTCCAACGAGAAAAAACGAAGGGCCCGTCAGATTTCAGAACCAGTTTCAGGAACGAGGTAAAATCACCGCCTCTCCATTTCTGGTAATGACAGCTCGCCGAGGAAATCGAAAAACGCAACCAAATCGGCCCGCGATGATGACATACGGCAGCGACTCGCAAAAACAGAGATCCTTCGCGATATAATATACGAGGGAAAGCGACCGGGGCGAATTAATAACGACACCGCAAGCTTGCTTTTAAATTGCAGTCCCGAGACATCTTTACCGCCGATGGGAACGAGTTTAGCAAAAATGTTCATGTCTACGGAGAGAAACATCTAACTACCGCATATACTCTTGTATAAGTATATGAGCTTTTTAGCACATTTCCGTGCTTAAAGAGCTACCCTCGGCTTATACTCGAGTTGAGGGTCCCGCTTGCCTATTCTCCGGTGGGAAAAGTCCGTCGTTGCCGGAAATCGGCTTGTAAATTCCTCACTTGATCTACTAATAATTCTTTTCAAATTTAACCTACTGATTCCTCAATAATTGTAATTTTATTGGTATATATTTTTATTTTGAACTTTACCAATAGATTCTGCATTTCCCACTATAGGCTTTTACTCGAGATATTTAGTTTTCCCAGTTTTTTGAGATATTTGTGACCGAAACGTTCTTAAAACCAATTGGTACAATATGTTAAACAATGAAAGAAAATCATTTTGACTTTACGGAAAATACTTAGTTTAAGGCTACAATCTCATTGTTTTTCATCATTGTGAGGAAATTGAAACACTTTATTTTTTATATTAAAATAGATATATGTTAGCGACCTAATTATTCTATAATAGCGGGTCGCCAATATTTTGCAAAATTATTCAAGTTCAGTCGATGCTGAATCCTTAATTTAATTAAATTGCGAAATTCCTCACTTGCTCATTTGACGATTCTTTCAAAAATTTAACCTATTGAAGCTTCAATTACTGTAATTTTTTTAGTATATATTTTTATTTTGAAATTCTCCAGTAACTTATGCATTTTCCACCCTAGGTTTATAAACGAGTTGATCAGTTTTCCCAATTTTTGTGATAAAATTAGGTGCATAGGCTTATATTCGGGCCCACTTACACACGAGTATATACGGTGCCAAACACCGAGAAAGTAGAGGCGAGAAAAAACTCCGCGAATGGGTGTAACGCTCGCGAAAGGCATTAAAGCACCGTGAATACCTGTTTCCTATGACGCTGCCGTCGCGAAATACCATCGTCGATTTTTTCCCCGAGCGCGAAAACTATGAAAAAAGACGAGCGTTCCGCGAATGGATAAGCGGCATTTTTTTCCGAGTGCCGCGAATAGAAACGTTTCCTCCGCGGAACGGTGTCGCCTATTTTTCGCTAAACCCCTTTCAGCGCCGGAAACCCTTTGATCAGGCGGCAAAGGGGAGACAGATGACAGCACGGTTAAAAAGAAGGCCCGGGGAATGTCTCACCTGACACGCGGAACTGCACCAGCTCGGAGTCTCCTTCAGCCTTGGACGCCTCGGGCGTTGCAGCGGCCCCCGCCGCCGGCACGGGGGACCCCGGAGGAGACGATGCGGCGGCGGCGGTGGGCTGCTGGGGCGTGGGGGCCAGAAGGCTTATGGGCAGCAGCGGCTCCGAAGAGGCGAGACAGGCCAGGCTGAGGCCGCTGTAGTATCTGAAGCACAGTCTTCGATGGTCATCATCACCTGCGGATGGAGAGAGACCACGTGACGTGCATTAGTCGGGAGGAGTGGCGAGGAAAAATACACGGGCGCGCGTCGCTTTCGCTTGAGTCATTATTTTTCGACGGGATGACGCTGTGGTTCGGGGGAATCGTAAAAAAGGCGGTCGGTTATGCAGTCGAGGATTATCCGTTGGAATTTGGCGAGGATGGGATGATTTCTGAGGAAAGGGAGTGAATGTTAGATATTAATGAGCTTCAAATGAGTAAGTGAATGAGTCTTAAGAAAATGAAATCCCCTTTCTCGCGGAAAACATCGTCGTAAGTAGTATCATCAATTTCATCGAAAATATTACAGTTAATAATCTTGACTATTTCACAGAAAATATTATGAATATTATCTTTAACCATTTATAGTTAATTTTTATTAATCATCATTTATTACAGATTATTATTAAATTCTCTTAGACATAATTATCATTTAAGAATTAATATTAATCTGTTCCATAGTCTAAAATACAAAGTACGAATTCAAAGTTTAATATCTATGAACGTCAACATCCACGATTAGAAACACATAATATCCCCAAGATATTTTACCTTTATTATAATTTTAATTGGAAGATGACAAATACAAAAATTATATTTCTTTGAGCGAAAAATCTAAATTAACAATCGAAGGGTATTTATTTATTTGTTGTGTCAAATTTAATTCAGACGGAAAATAAATTAATAAATAAATAAAAATAAAATAAAAAATAAAACCTTCTAATGCAACAAAATGTCAATAATTATAGATTGATAACCTTCATCCAAAAGGTCGACTTGAGACGTAAACTTAATAAATAAGTAAATATCTTTAAAAGTATTCTTTCCTGCAATATCTTAATTTCTTTGTGTATAAAATGTATACAATTCTCACTGGGAAACCTTTTATTACCGTAAGAAATGCAATTACGAGAAGAATTAAAAGCAAGCCTATTCTCTGAATAAATATTTGGATACTTCTTCTGCATACGGAACCGTGCAAAACAAAATAAGGCACTTTGATCGAGACAAGCGCAAAGATTACTTGCAACCGACACCTGCCGAGATAATAAAAATAATTAACTTCCACGCCATAGTAATCGATCATCGTTTCGAAACGAAGGCAAATGTGCATCATTTCGAAACGCTTCCGCGAATCGGAAACAAAACACCGATAATGCGGAGATGATTATTAAGGGACGCAACAGGTGCTCATTATCGACTTAATTTGGGTTTATCGGGGACTGACGCCGAGGCTCGAGCGGGGGATACAACAGATTCGTGCAAACGAGTAATCGGTCAATACTACTGCCACTTAATCGCGTTTCGAGCGGTACTCACGAGAGTGCGTTGCCGACGGCGGGAGTTCGATGAGCCACGGAAGTCTGCCTTCAGCTCCCGATACGCCTTCGCTCCTGCATTCCAAAAGGCGCCTTCTGGAAGGGTCGCATTCATCTGGAAAGGAGGAAAAAGAAAGGAATGAGCACCATAAGTAGTTTTAGAGTATAGAAAAATGTGGAAATTCGGCAACGATTAGGGTATATCGAAATATTTTTACTGTTTTTTTTTGGTTGTTCACAAAAGATGCATGCACATTTAGGTTTCCCTTCATCTTTTCTTGTAAAAGTGAGCAAAGTTAAAAGTAGCAAGGCTTCCTGAAACACATGTGGCATGTGGAAGTATTGCACACCATGATCAGTAGGTTACTCAACATAACACAATGAATCACGACATAAAACATGGTTTTCATACTAAACCTATATTATGCCCATTGCATACAAACTAAACCAATATTAACCATAATACATATTTTCTTCTTATTCTTCTATAGTTATCTTTGCTTACAAAATCGTATGTAAGAGTCTTTTTGCATGATCAGGATAAGGTGACTACGTAAGATGATTCAACGAATAAGGCATTAAACGAACTTGCCAAGAATCTTAAATAAATAAATAAAAAGTTTTCCTCTTATTTTTCGAAAGGTTCTTCTTAACTGACAAAATTTTCTCTTCATGTTCAAGCACAGATCTTCAACTCACGATAAAAATATAATTTTTGATAATTTTTCAAACGAAGAAAGCTTCTTCGAACTTAAGCCATCATTCACGCATACTAAGATATGGCTATTGATTTTTGTAGCGCATTCTAAAAAGTAACAATTATACAAATGACGAGTATCTTTAAAATTTCTAATTTCCTCAATGAATCGCAAGGATTTTAAGTACATTTTCTTTCATTGCAATGGTTATTCACTCTACTTCGTTCTACTGAGTAGCTTAAACAGATTTTTACTTCTCAACTTTACTTTACTTAGAAACTATTTACTGCAAGCACCGCACCGAGTTCAATTTTCCTAAAGTGCCTCAACTAGTAAACAGTGGATCTATTCCAATTTTCTTCTCTTAATAGTGTTTCAAGCGTGAAGATTCTCCGCAATGCCCTTCTCCAAACTTCTCTTCCCTTATTTCACCTCACTTTGGCAGACCCGTCTATTTAATGTCTCGCATTAGGGAAGAAAAACAGCGAAGCACTGTCGCTCCTGCTCCAAAACTAAGGAAAACCCGTTTAGTTTTACGCGAGGAAATCGCAAATGGCTTTATTTCAGTGCCAATTATTCTCAACTGCAGTTTGCAGCGTCTGCTACCGTAGACTGCACTGGATTAGACGGATTTTAGCTTAAGGAGATAGAGATTATCGACACTGCTCCAACTCCGGAACTATCCCCTAATCCAATTAACACTTATGCAGAGAATCTCGACCTGATAATTACTAACTAGAGAATTATTTTCCTCCATTGCTTTAATGAGTATGAGTCAGATATTAACTCAACTTTCACGCCAGTATGGAAGGTCTTGTGTCCTATTAAAAGTCATTATTATTTTAAATGGTTAATATCATTTTACAAAGGTACTTCAAAACGTGCGATCTGTTCATTTTAACGCACTGTTGATTAGAAAGCTTCCGCTTTGTACAGAAGCTCCTGTATTCCTGAAAACATCGCTAAAATTTATCGTGCCACAATTTAAAATTAAATTATTTGAGAAGTTTTTGACAAAATTATGTACCTCCTCAGATAAAGAATATTATCTATTCGTAAGTCCATCTCAATGTTCGTATATCTAAAAGATTTCCTGTAGGTTTCAAGCTCACCTTTTTCACCAGTTTCAAAATTAAATAATAGAGAAAAAACTTTTTATACTTTCGTAAATATGTGTGGATTCTTGAAAACACACAAACCCTTATTAAAAATATTATTTGTTTATTTTGTTATTTCGACTAAAATTTTTTTACGTCCTAAATGCCTTGTGCTGTGCTTAGAATGACTATTTTTAAAAGATGAATTATGTATTCGCTCGCATACTATAAGAGTCTGAGGTCTGAGGTTGCATAACGCAAGGTGTTTTGCTCGTTACCCGCTGTTGTCAAAATTTCTGATTTGACTCTTTAGCTAGTGAGGTTGGAAACTCTACGTCACCATTTGTCCCAAGTTAACACAGCATGTTCATGAAGAATAAAATTTAAGTTCACTTTTAGAATAAGCGGAATTACTTTCTTCATGAAAGCAAATAAAAAAATTACCAGTCCCACATTCAGGAATAAAGATGAAATATCCCAATATTTTGGACAATACCTCTCAGGGTATATATCGGTTGAACTTCATTTTCCTCCATCGCGACAGCTGTCGCTCTATCTAAGTGCCTTTGAGGATTCAGGAGATATTCAACCAGTGGATAGCGCATACTCCTCGATTACATCTTGCTGTTTCATCCCCTGGAGATCGTGTCCCTTCGCCATGCACATTTACACTTCACTCAAAACAAGCGACTGCCCTGACCTAATTCAATAACCAGGTTTGAAATACGTCATCGATCCAATCAACTTCTTAATCAACCATTTCCGCTGGGACGGTTGACCACGGCGCAAACGGAGTCGCAAACCACAGGGGTGATTACGTGGACAGAGCTTACTGATAAGGTCGATAGATAGATGAAGAAGGCACTTGCTACTGGAGGCATCTACAACAAGAGTTTCTGTAGAGAGGATATAGATGAGATAGCGAATAGTTCAACTCCTATGGAATAAACTATTAATTAACATTTTCGCTAAAATGTTTAAATTCATTTTTATTTATAATATATATTTTTAAAATTTATATCATTAAAATAAATATTTTTTTATAATTTATATTCTTATTACATTTATCCATGATATTAAATTTATTTTTTCGCTTTTTCGATATTGTACTTTTTCCATTTTTTTGTGGAAAAAGTACAATATCTATTAATTTCTACGTGAAGGATTTCCACGAGACATAGCCTAAGCAAAGCAACAGCAAATTAGCATTAAATCACCGTTAAAAACTTATTCAAATAAAACTGATATGCTGATTTTTGGTACAGTATTTTATTTTAAACTTGTACAATTCCTCTAGATAATCTTGAGATTTTTACTATTTTTAAAACTTTATTATACATGTACTTTCCGTAGCAATTTATTATTTTTGAACTTAGCTACAGTTAAAAGAACTCAAAAACTTGAATAAATTGGGATCAAGCGAAGACTATATTCGTCATGCTATTACTTTAACATTTGATAAATCGGAACCTGTTATAATTACTTTGCCATCGCATAATCATTAAAGTATTCCAAGCTCTATTACAGTCAGTTCTCTTTAATGTACAGAGGTATTCATCCATTAAGCGATATTACACACTAAAGGAGGGAATGTAAACAGGACAAGCTTGCTTCGCAAATCGCGAAGCAACAATCGCTTCGCATTTTCTAACAAATCTTTGAAGCGAAATGAAACCGGCACTGAATGATTAAGAGAGGATGTAACATTGACCCGCTTGTAACTCTTGTTTACTATGAAAATATTGGAAACGCCCATCATAACTTCAAACGAATCAATTCTCAATAAAACCTTTTACAACCGCTAATTCTCGCATATATCCATTTGCAGCCCGATTCACATTCTTGGTATCTAATGAAATCGCTCTGGAGCTGCTTTTCCCATTAATCCTTCCTCCCTCACTTCCTTCCGGAAAAAATCCATTTCTTTTTCAATTCCAGGAGACAATGACGTGGCATTCTCTTCCGAATCGATGTTTCATTCACTCGGATCCAAAAAACTTATAAATACTCCGCTTATAATGTGAGAATGCCGACGTGTACGGAAGAAAAAAAGACGGGGAAAGGACGGAGCGAGCAACACACTGTTCCCACTGCGAAAGAGTGCGCGTGTCGAATATATTACGGCTGCCGACGGAGGTTTTTTCAGCGCATTTTCAAACCGGAAAAGTCGTGGCGTAACGAACTAAAAATGTAAATAAACCATAAATAAAGTCGGGCTTGACAATTTAACTGCGCGCCTCTCTGACGCGACAGAGCAACAAAATGAAAATTCATCGGATAATTATCCGTAGAGATTTTTTTTCCTTTAAATACAATTTACAAATATAAATTCTGTTTCCGATGACGTCGTGACAGTTCTCGATAACAACCGTAGGGAACGTGAGAATGAAATTGCGATTTCTCTTGCGTCATTTATCTACTAATTCTAATTGTTTCTACTTATATTAAATGCCATATTATCATTAGCAATATTTCTGAAATTTTTTTGGATTTTTTTATACCCCATTCAAAATGTTTCTTTATGTTCTTATTTATATATCTTGAATTTATTTTGTCAACATGATAAATATATATCCCTTTATTATTGTTTATGAATTACATATATTTCAAATAAAAATGTTCTTAATAAATCTACAGTTACCTATATATGTATTCTATACAATTATGATATTTATTCATGTTGAAAGAAAAACTTCGTAATATCCACAGCAGGGAAATCATCTTGCTGTGGAATTTACAATTTTTTTCTTTCAACATATGCGTTGAGTTCCACAAAGTCACGCTTGACACCGTATTCATTTTGCGATATATATTATATTTATATACATATGTATAGGTATAGGTATATATTAGATGTATTATAACAAGAATGCCATAAGTATGTTATTTAATATTAATTGTAGTATTATTATTGATACGTATACTATGTGCAATCTTTGTAACTGAGCCCTGCCTGTAATGAATGGATGAATAAATAATACATTGTAAATGTATACTGATGCATAAGTCAACTAACATCACTCATCACAGTGATCCTAGCTCTGCATGGAATTTACATTAAACACAGCATTTGACTTCAAGACTTAATCCTTCTTATCCGTGCCTTCTGTTTAATCCGGTGACTCCAGCGAAGCGAATCGAAGACCGTGACAAAGTCTCGTTCGGAGGCCAAGGGTGCATACGTCACTCATTCCCTAATTGAAAGCCGGTTCGTGAACCTATTTCACGGCCAATGAGCAGTCCCAATACGTGCTCCCCTAAGCGCGGCTTGGCACTTTCCCAACCATAAAGGAATCGAAGCGAAGCTGGATATTCTGTATCTAAGGTTACATGCTCGCCCCTCGCAGATTAAAGCAGGCAGCGGACCTTTCCCTGAAGACGCTAGATTTATCACCTCTTGACATTCGTGGTTTCACAAGCTCTCGGTGCGGAGTGTTGGTAAAATATCCCTCTTAACCCTTTACAGAATGGTGTTTGCTCTATTTTGTTGGCTAATATGGGAAAAACTTTTCATTTAATTTTAACTTTACAGAATATCAAAAATTCCTTAATTAATCCTTACCTTAATTATTAAATACGTATTTCGTATAATACATGTTGTAAAGAAAGAAAATTTGGAACACGGTTGTTAAGGAATTATGAGGTTTAAATCTCCAGTAGCCGTCTTTGTCGGCGTTCCTCGTCTCATTCACCGGTATTCCGAGAAAAAAGAAAGGACACCGCACTTTTTAAACTAATTCCTCCTGAAGATGAATGCACCTCATTCGAAATACATATTGGGTGCTCTTAAAAAGTGCGGTGTCCTTTCTTGTTTTCTCGGAATACCGGTGAATGAGACGAGGAACTTCGACAAAGACAGTTATTGGAGACCTATAACACATGTGGATAATAATATCAATAGAAAATACTTGTATAAATTGTACCAAGGAGAATGTGTATTATGCTAGTTTTATATAGATTTAGATCTGATTTGTCAGATGTAGGATGATCTGATAGACAGATGAAGGATGTATAGACCTATGTGATTAATACAAATATTATTACTAATAATTTTGAAGTGATTCTCCTCCAAACTACCGTCCTCTTTTCGCCAGTAGAGGGTGTCCTAAGCAGCATTTCCCCCGTAGGTTACCATTGCGCCTTGGTTGGTAGAAAATATAATTTATGAAAGAGACTAGTCCAAGACTATTTCAGTACATTCTCCTAGCTCTGTTCTAGCTACTTCTCGGGATATCTGATCCGAATTTGCATGCAAGAAGGCCTCCCAACACTTCCCACGCCTACCGAGAAAGTACTACTCCTCAACGGATAGAGGTAGAGAATGACACCTATGTTTTGATCTTTCCTCCTCTAGAAAAAAGAAGATTAAAAGATAGGCAAGCAAGATGGAAACAGTTATTATACTTCCGTCTTTATGAAGGTCCCCTTCCTACGTTATAGATTCGTTTGGAATGATACTAATAGCATTCATTCTGGACACTCCCAATCGAATTCTATGAAATAGACAGCATTTTGTCTCCGAAAAGAAAGCAAGGAAAACCTTTCATTCCTCATTTAACCAAGTAAGCATATCTATCTTTTAGTTAATAGTGAAGGTAATTGGAATCCAGTAGGGTTCAAATATTTTAGAATCGTCGGGCACAGAAAATTCACTGAAATGCCCGAAATAATATTTTTAAATAAAATTTTAAGAACATGTACCATTCTAATGATGGTTTCAACAGTAGATATGTCATTTATTTCAAAATTTTCAAAATTCAAGTCAGGCAAACATAAATGGTTAAATTCATAAAAAACATCCAATGACCTCTTGTGGTTTATAACAACTTAAAAGTGAATTAAAAGATTAAAATAGGGTCCCTATTCAATCTACGAATATAAATCCTATATTAAATACGAAAAGAGGCAAATGGAACCTAGGCTACTGGAGTTCGTGACCAAGCGTAGTATTCAGAATTCCCTAGACTGTAAGTTTACTTCCGTCCCTTGCATTAGAATACGTCAGTACCATTCCACAACTCTCTAGGCTTTTAGCTAATAGTGAAGGTGAGTGGAATCCAAATCCAATCCAGGGTGTCCAAATACCTTACTTATTAAAATCATTGGGAAGAGAAAATTCTCGGAAATTCCCCAAATAATACTTTTGTTTAAATTATAAAATCATCTATCATCCAAATGATGGAACAGTAGATATTAAATAAGGAAAAAAAGCGGTTGGAACTTAGACTACCTTAGTTCGTGACCCAGTATAGTAATTACCATAATAGTATTTAGAATTCCGTAGGGTGTGAATTCACTTCCGTCCCTTGCATTAGATTACGTCACCACCATTCTGAAAGTAAGAAATAGACTTTTTCCCTACGTAACGCGCACGGAGGCATATTCAGGCACTCACACCCAAAAAGCCGTCATTTCTCCGACGCCAGAGTGTTTTTAATTCGGCGCTTTCGTGCGAATTTTATGCGCTTCCGAGGAAAATTTCGCCCTCGACGTGCAGACAACCCTTCTAGACAACCGAAGCAGACGCTTAAATCGCAAGGCAGTCCCGTAAGGGACGCTTTTCTCGGAAGAGACGTACCAAATGCCACTATGAATTCCAATTAACGGGCAACTTCCTCGCCTTCGGAATCATTCCCGAGGATGGGAATGCAAATTTCGCGGTCCCCAAACCTCTCGAAAATTAATAGCTTTACTGAAGTGAATGCAAATTCATCGTGGACTATTAATGTACTCTCGGCTTCCGTGAATCCTATTAGCTGAATGGTTCGTGTGGGACTAGGACACCATAAATATTATGTAAATCTTATTAAGTCGTTATCTAGATTACTTTAGCAGGCGAATCTGATTTATGTATTTAATGCTCATCGATATATTTAATACTCATAGATATCTTCTATTACTTAAGCCATTGTGATTAGATAAAGAACATTAAATAAATGAGTAATATTCTTATAAATTAAGAGGAAAAATAGAGCGAAAATCAATGAAACCTTTTCGATATTAAATAAAAAATTGCCTGGGACAAATAATGAGGCTAACCTTAAACCACTATGGTGTTAATTTTCCTTAAATTAAATATATATTATGATACAGAACTACCTACATAGCATACAAGCTATCAAGGGAAAATTATATACTTTCAACGGTAATTAATGGTAAATTGAGTGTTATATTTTTTCCATGTAAGTAATTTATATTTCCGTGAAGTACTTGGAGATTTGTTTTTATTATTCAATCGGAATGTTTATTTAGAAGTTATTAAAGTAAATGTTTTGGACTGCTACAAATTTCATCAATGGGAACCGCAAATATATGAATGTGGATGAGGGCAAAGCAAGAAAACCTTCATAATATAGGAGCAGTTTTAATATTTTAGAGTATTTCTACAAGAAACTCCATTAAAAAGAAACCTATACGATAAAACTACAATTGGCGTTATTTCTTAACAAATTCCATAATTTTTGCGTAACTTGGCCGATGAGGTTTGTGACAACACTTTTTTGTGGGTGTTTTCCTGCTGTGGATAATTTTTTCCGAAACTTCGCTCAGGTTTTTTATAATTATTAATTTGAAATAGTCATACGATAGTTCACTGATTATGTCCATTTTAAATTGACAATAGGCTAAATGGAAGAGAAGACTTGAAAGTCTCAATTTTGCACAAAATGAAGACGTTATTTATTCAATAATCGTATTCAACATTTAGAAAGGACAACAAACTAACCGTCTGGACATGTTTATAGCTCACAGTACACGGATATCCTCAAACGGAGAGGAGAAACATTTCGTGAAGGAGGAAACGAAAACGCTCGGAACGAAAGAACGGGCACTTGAGTGGGCGTTCACCGTGTTTTTTACCAACTTCTTGATTTACACGGATTGGCATCGCACCAAAGCAACTCGGCTTAATAGAGCAACGGAATTGAAACACTTGTTTCGACGGCACGGAATGAGTGGAGTTGACATTAAAATTTGCAACCGTCGAGGAATGCCGACACCGTCGCCAACACCGCGGCGGATTTAAATCCGTTTCCCATCCGGCCGAAGCGTGTCTTTCGGCGATATTTCCGCGATGAGCCGTTAAAACAGGATTCATACGGTGTGAACGATTGTCCGATCGTGACGTTTATGCCTCGATAACGCGTGTCCGAGTTTTGCGGAGGATTAAGTCGACATTCTGACACTTTGGAGAGCGTGATTCCACGGCGTTTATGCCGCCGTTACACTTGTTTGGGTTGGTCTCGAGGGAGGGGTCGCGAAATTTTGACCCGATCGCGATGAACGAGTGAGGTGTCTTGACAGTCCCAATGAGTTACGTCGATGTTTGGCCGGCGCGAGTGCTTGTCTTAACGCGTATGACTTGTTGATCTTAGGCGACTGATAGGACTCGAGAGGAACTTCGTAACTCGTTCAAAATAAGGGCGTGGCAAAATTTAAGCTCCGTAATTCACGCGGGGTATTTCTCCTCCACGATCTTAACTAGAAAAATCTTCACGGCGACAGAAAATTTACTGCAGAAAAATGAATGTCGTGTATTTCTTTGCCTATCTTTATTATTTTATCTCAGCCTAGAAATAAACATTCCAGTTCTTTGCTTCAATTCTTGCATCTAGAGCAATCAAGAGTAATTTAACCGCTCCTCTCTCTGAAAGAACACTAGATTTAAAATTGATACATAGAGGTAGCTTATTTGCATGAATGCAACACAATTTTTTAACTTCCCTTCCGAAATTACGAAAAAAGGAAAGCTCTTCTTACAAACGTAGAAAATTCCACATCTAATATTGTATAATCTAGAAAATTACGTTTTCAGGTTTCCATACGATTATTTTAATAATTTTGAACATATGAATGAAGCCAAGGTGGAAGGATCAATAAAAATTAATCTTAATTTTACTTATTCTTATTACTTTCGCAACCTTAACAGAATTATGATTTATGTATATATAATATAAATAATGTATATATATAAATCATAAATTTATAGGATTAGTTTCAGAAAGTTCACAAGAGTAAACTTTTTGTTTACCTAAAAAAACATTTTTCCTTTCTTAAATGTAAATGAAAAATGCTAACAAATCTAATTCTTGAGGATTTCTTGTCACCATTGATTATTATTCAAAATTAGTTACTTTCCTATCGCAGTTTTAAAGAAAAGGAATCGTCTTGGAAATGAGTTGTTGATTTTGTCTGAGATATCATTAAATATGATGCATAAATTATCAAAAATATTCCTCAATCTTTAATTACGGCAGCATGACAACGGCACCTTAGTGAAGCAAAGAATTTTATAAATCCGAAAAAAGATGAGAACGACCCCAAAAGGCTAGAGGATCTACCAGAGACAACACCCACAGAATAAAATAATAATAAATTATGACTTTCATAGGAAGAAATCAAATATTACATCCGCATTTTTCAGCAAGGTCAGCGCTCAATTTATGCATCTCGATGTGCTGTAGGCATGGCCATTATACGCTTATTTTGAATCTTAAAGCGTGCGAGTTGATTATACACTCGCTTCAATGCATATCTTACGACTAACGACTTGAAAAACTGCACCTGAACCAATAGGAAAAATCAATGTTTCGAAAATAAACCCGGATGTATTCCGAATTAAACTGTTTCTTCAATGAAAAATTCAGAACTTATTTCAACGAGGCCTTGGAAAGCTACGACTTTTGCGCGGAGGTTATCAGCGAGTAATATCGTTGGGGTTTCGGGATTTAAACAAACAGGAGCCTCATTCATTGCGTGGGCAACCATCTTCGCTTTGAAATACGCCGGGTAAGTTGGGCCCTCGAAGTCAAACAATTACGTTAAAACGGACGAATTTTATTTTTCCCGCTCTTAAGCCGCCATGAAAACCTTAAAATACCTCGCACGTGCTAAAGCGTGCTTTTTTAACTAGTACCGGAAATCATACACAATCTTGTCGAGATACCAGGACTGAAAAACGCGAATGAATTAGCCCGTTGATATAGGAATAAACCTGAAATGAAGCTGCCTTTACAAAAATAGTCCCCGAGGGAGGTAAGTGAGATAAGTTTTCCGCTGGTTCAAATGGTCCATTCCCGCTACGTATTTTTTACTGGTTTTCTGACTCATGAGTCAGCTGAGACTTATGCAGAATCATCAGTATTTTATATCATAAGGAAACATGGCAAATTTGATCGACGTTAAGTATAAACTTGGCAGACTGGAACGACAAATCCGCCTCTGGTATTACTTCTTAGTTAATTCATGCAATTAGTCGAATTAGGCGCTGACTGAGCCCCACCCCCCTTTGGAGGGTCTGAAAAGGGATATTCTGTCATTTTTTAAGGTTAATAATCTCTTGGTGAAACCTCAAAGTAGCCCTTCCGCCTAGGTTATGTGATTATCAAATTTTCTCCCTGGGTAAGAGAGATGGCTAGGCGAAGCTATTCGTACTCCGAAAAGGGATTTAAAAAAACCTTCGTATTTCCATATATAATCTTTTTGTTGGAAACTAATTTCAAATACTAGTAGATATCTTCTGGGCTGAACAAAAATATCAAGGTTGTTTCGGATTATGGCACCTTTCCACAAATTCGAGCTGACTAATCTCAAATATAAACTGAAATACATTCAATCTCGGCAACCGCATGCGTTTATGTAATTACGGAACGCTTTGCACATTTAATTCGACTTCTATCCGTTCAGCCCTGAGCGTTACGATTAAATAAAAGGCCACTTGCATTTCAGCATATTCAAGTAAAAGCAATATTTGATAGAATTAAAACTCCATATCCATACAATCCATAGAATAGGCGCAAAACCACAGTATGCTAATATAAATTTATCCTGGAGGTTATACAACGACAGCAACATTCCGTATTTTATTAGAGAGGTTTGTCTTCACAATTTTTAACAGTAAAATTGATAACATAGATGAAAATTGCATGAAAGGAGGCAGATTTTGATACCAATAAATAGTGTTTCTTGAAAGATAGTCCCATATACATCGATTCGAAGATAATCTCATTTCATTCCCTGTTTTCACGTCCGCTTCACTTTATCATTTTTCCATCGATTACGGTAGTATTTTATCTAGATTAAATCACGCTGTGCTCTCCAGAATTTACTACTTCTACTTTATGCTCATGACGCGAGGCAGATTTTGATTCCAAGAATTGTCGTGTTGTTTGAAAGATGAAAGAAAATGAAGTCCCAAATATATCGGCTAAAAAATCGCGTCGCATCATTCCGAATATTCGTGAAAGTATTACTATCATAATTTCTTCAGTTATAACAATATTTAATCGTGATAAAGTTACACTGACCTCTACAGAATCAGGTTCACTCTACGTTAAACATTTCCAAAATCAATTTTCTCCAACATTTCTGTGCTTAAGTCTCAATAGCGCGCGTCATTCTTCCATAAGAACTACATGATGCCTTAAGAAATACACGGGGCCATAAGAAATGCATGGCCCTTCATGAAGATAGACGGACAGTAGTAGATAAATAAAGAATAGAGCAACATAGGAACCGAAATTTTTTAGTTACTACACTCCGAGAATCACCGGAGAAACATTACTTTTCTGTGCAAAAGCCTCAACAGCGCATCATTCTCCCTTAAGAAATACAAGGGGCCATAAGAAATACATGGCCTCTTCGAGAAGAAGGACAGTTGTAGAAAAATGAAGAATCGAGAACAACGAAAAAGAAACTTTTTTGAGAGACTCGGCTAAGAGGATAACCGGAGAAATTTCGATCAAACCTTCTCCCACTCGCCCCCCATACCTCCCTCGGGGATCCCAACAGCATAAACTATTCATAATCCTCATTTTCTGGGAAAAGACAGCGATCCGAAAAACCACGTCCCGCGGTCACGAAACGAACTTTCCGGAGAGCTCTCCTCTTCTTTTCGGAGGAGTATTCGTGAGGAGGACCTCAAAACTTCTTCCTACTCTCGATCATCAGATCGCCCCACTCGTATCGATCTCCTCTCCAAAAATTGCACCTCTCCCCTCTCTTCACGAGAGCGCTTTCTTTTCCGTAGAAACAACCTCTTTAAACAAAGCCGAATCCTGGTTGTTATGAGGCCTTGGAGATGAAGCTGATGTAACACGGAAAAGGGGAGGTTGCCGAGGTTATCGGAGAGAGTTTTGCTCTCTCTCCTTTATTCCGTATCCCATCGCTTTCCTATTTAAAATGAGTTTTCTTTTCATCGCGTTGCTTCATATCGCTAATTAACGTTCCGTTATCAACGGATGCTCGGCTTCCTCCTCGAGAACGGCTGGAATGTGAAATAGGCAATATACCATTTAATATCTCACATTATAGTCAGTGCTTCTGGATTGCGGGGTCATTATCGCCTTAAATCGCATTATAGAAGATTGAGGAAATGTTTTAATAGTTTAAGATTTCCACGGAAAAGCTTCATTACTTCATAATAAGGAACTGCATCTCTTTCCCAAGTAATTGACTGCTGCTTTAATATAACTGATTCATTCTTCTCTTAGAAATATCATAGAAACTGATTTTTCAAATATGTATATTAAGTTCCATTAACAAAAATGTTTTAGAGCTCTTTTTGAACCATTTAAAGCACAAGCACTATGCGATATATTCCTTCTTAATTTTTGTAAATACTTAATTCGAATTATTGACATATCTTTTTCTTCTTAGATTTGAAGAAAGAGCGGTGTGCCTCGTTATTCTTTCCGAGGAATAAAAATAACACTTTAAATGATACCCTTACATAATTTCACTCCACTTACTACTTCCAAAAATTACCTTGATACTGTAAAAATCGTGTGGTTGCTTCTTCAAAGCAAGGGTAAGGGCAGAATGCCAAGTTCCTCCTTTGATGCATTATTAAACAGATTGTCCTTATCGAGGCAGAATTTTGGACTGTAATTGGATTGGACACTTTACCATGTTTATAAAGCACCCGGACTTTCTTATTGAATAGCTTGACCCGGAATTAAAGCTCGAGAACAAATTTTTTTATTAAATTTACTGCTTCAATCCGTGGACATGTTTACCTTTCTCACTTACTCTTTTTGGTATAGGGCATAAAATGTGTATAAACTCGTATACTCATAAGAATTTATAATATTCTTGTCAAAGACTGTGATAATATGAAAACTTTAAGGTACGAGTTGTTCTGTATCATGACATTCATTCTAATCTCTCTTTAAAGAACTCAATGAAAATTGTTGTTCATAAGATCATTATGATTTACTTTTGAGGACGTTTTCCACTTTAAACATTCTGGTTTAGTGAAAGAGCAAATGAAAACTGCCTCATTTCTCATCTTGCCTAGTAGGCCTCATTAACTCTCCAATTTTCTCACTCCTATTGATAGCGAATTAATAATATTTTGTCATATTTCTTCTCATCATTTATTTATTAATATCGGTAGGTTTGCGCAGATTTTTCACGCCTTTTTTTTGGGAGTTTTCCTAAAGAAGATAATTTTTTCTGAGAATCTCTTAGGTTTTTATACCCACAATTCATCTTATTTTACCCGTACTATCTCCTTAATTTAATCATTGAGTAATCTATGACGATGGGTTAGATAGAAGAAGAGACTTTAGTCTCAATCTCGCTAGAATAATAAACGTTTTATTATTACCTTGCTTATAAGCCTAATAATCTCTTCAGAGCTTTCGGTAGTTAACAGTGGAGATGTGAGTTCAAAACAGCCTTCGGGGTGTACAAAGAGACTTCCACACCTCCCTTTACATCAAATCCGCACTCTGAATGTAAGAACAAACTCCTATTCACAAACCCCGACGTAAAGAGGTAATTTAATCAACGACTTAACCCATTTCTCCCTCAAATTTCCGCGGGCTTCCACGTCTACAAAATGAAGAGAAACGAAGAAAAAAGAGATCGAGCGAAAGGGGTGTCGTGAAACAATGGGCTCCTCGTGAAGAGAGACTGCGTGGGAGACGGGAAAAAGGGGAGGAATTGGAGCGAGAGAAGAATGAGGGACGTAGCTGCTGGCCACTCCTTTACCCTTAAGACCCTTGCTCGCGCCTAAAAGCGCCATCTCGAAACTCTATCTGGTCCGGAAGTACGTCTTGATGGGGGAAATGGAGAGTGGGAGGGGAGGAGGAAAACAAAATGGTGGGAAGGATCAACAGGAGAGTTAAATATAGGGAATTATAAGAGAGAGGAAAGGAAGAGAGGAGTAAACGAAGGAAACAAAAGAGGACGGGAAATTTGATTTGAAACTCCCGCGGCTCGAAGCTCGAAATGAAGTTAAACCGGGAAAACATCTTTAAAAGCAGGGGGGTAACTTGATTCCCACCAACAATGTCGCCATAATTAGTAAACTTTCAAGGATATGTATATATATATATATATATCTATTATATATAGATGCTTCTCCGGATTCATTCATATATCATATATATATATAGAGAGGATACAAATTCACAGCCTAAACCACAAGCGTCATTGAATTGAAATTTTTACGACATATTGGCCATAACGTGTAACCGCCAGAAAAATTGCGATTTTGAACCTCAGTGTCATGGGTTCGATTCCAGAGGGCCCCAAAGTCCCGATTTTTCCCGTTTAAATGCATTGCTTTGATTTTCGGGAATTTTTAAAAAATACTTGCCGGATAGGTAGGGACTCAAAACTCAAGGAGCCGATATATATGGTCATGATCTATCGAAAACATAAATGAGTTTTACTAAAAATATACTGGGTTCGATGCTAGGTCGAGGCAAAAATCGGCCGTTTAAAATGCATTGTGGCGATTTTTAAGATTTTTTTTGGACCCTTTCCCGATGGCATGGAAACTTGAAACTCGGCACGTAAATACATAAAATGAATATATTTCATAATCAAATTTTATATGTTCGCTGATGGTCCCTGGATCGATCCCAGAGGGCCATTTGCACTTCTCAATGCATTTCTTACGGAGATAACGGTAACAAAATTAAGGTACTTCCCGGCATGCTATCGACTTCAAACTTTGCATGATAAAAAACCCAGCCCTTACAAATCAAACTTTGCATTCTCAGATTACAATATTTCCTGGGTTCGACACCAGGTGTCTCTGCAATCAGAAATTGATCCGATATTTAGGAATTATTTTGAAACCTTTCCCAATAAAATAGAAACTTGAAATTCGGTATATATATAGATATCATATATAGGTTTCAGAAACAAATTTTAGATTTCCAAGATCGTCCTTGGTTCGAATCAAGAGAGCCATTTACATTCGTGAAAGTTAGAACGTCTTTTGAGGCAGTTGTAGCCAATATTTCTGCTTGAATTTTCACACATCGTTAGAGATGGTTATCTTTTGTTGCGCTGCATAGTAATTAGTCCAGGAAGACCCGGGTTCGATGCCAGACGATGAAATTTCAGCGAATTTTAAGAAAAATTTGATTCCTTTTTTTTTCTTATGAGGACCGTCCCGATATGATGCCGACATGAAATTAGTGTTGTCGATCTGCTTGCAGTATGCAAGCTACATTTTACTCGTATATATATATAGACAACTCTGATAGTAAGCTGCTTTCTGAAATAATAACAATCTAATATTTTCATCGCTCAAGGTATAATATAATGTGTTCTAAAATATGGCTTCGCCGTTCAGTAACGTAAAATATGCAAATACTCCAGTGTGATCATTTACACAGATAATTAGAAAATAAATATCAATTTTCTGAATAAGCGTCACATTTTACCCCTTAGAGAAGAAGAAAACTTGGAGAATTTCGTATAAAAATATCGATGACCAGTATTTATAGTGTAATTCTGTCAATATTGCCTATGTCGATTAATTTGAAACATATGCTAGTCATAAAGCTTAATTCAAGTAAACATAATACAATTTACGTAGCCAAAGATAGTCCTTTTCGAACAAGTATTCATCATCGAATGTCTTACTTATCTGAAAAGAATTTTACATAAATCCCCAAATCCGCTAATACAAAAGAAGAGCTGCAAACCACAACACTTATTGCCAGTAATCAAGAAAGGGCTGCATGTATTATTTTTTTCTATATGAACTTTTAGAAGACCATGGGTATTTGGGCGTCTGCAAATTATTTTTCAACAGGTTATGTAGTGTTACCTTTAAAAATAATCAATGACCAAAAACAGTGAAATTATAACGTTTAACAGAGAATTTCTTTCGGCAAAGACAAAGGAATTCTTATTTATGAAATCGTCCAGTAGTATCAATAGGTTTATATTGCGATATTTATGCAACTACATTCAAGACGTTTATATTACATATTTTTGTTTGTATTATATTTTTTTCGGTGTTTTCGATTTCTTGCAACGCTGAGGTCCCGGGTTCGAATCCTGGTTAGGGCATGGTGATATGTGTGTTAACAAAAATGCGTTAATTGTAAGAATGTTCATCATTGACTAATATACGCCCAATAACATAGACGAATTATTTTTATTATTGCATCTTCTTTGGCGATATTTTGCCTGGGTTCGGCGACTTTTTAGCTACTTCCCACGGTACCTCGAGCGATATCATGCCGAAAAATAGAAAGGAATTTAAAAGTAGATGCTTTAATTTATGTAATTAAGTGGATTGAATATTGTTTTTAGAATTATTTGGAACTTTTAAACGTGACGATATGAAAACGATATGTGATATTTTGGCCAAGAAAGAAATATTGCAAACAGTGAAATGTGGTTTTTGTGTTTAGGGGATATATTTAGGTGGGGGTACCGGGAATATGTCGGTTTGAATACTGTGAATGTATATGTTATTATTGGAATATTTGTTTGATTTAAGTTTTTCATTGAAAATGGTTTGGTCTGCCACCAGAAGAAATTCTAATTGCAGCGTATGTAATAATAAATAAATAAATATTCAAAAATATAAATTTGCACCTCTTTCTATACTCTTCCTTAGATATAACATACGAATCCAGCGTTATTTCCGTGGACCACACCTCGAAGAAGAAGCCCCGCTTCGGAGATTTTCCAAAGCACGGAGGCGTGGATAAGACAAATTACACGATGCGGAGGAGGGTTTAGGAAGGGAAGTAACGAGAAGGCATAGGGAAGGAGATAAGCCGTAGGGGGAGGAAATGAAGGAAAGGTGGGATTAGGAGGGGGGAGACCACAGATGGAGCGAACCAGAGGATATAAGGAAGCATTACGGAAGTAGAGAGGAAAGGAAAGTGGACTTAGGGAGAGATATGAGAGGAAGTCGTTGTGTGCGTACGTCACGGGTGCATTCCTATGGGAGCGGATGCACGGAAGGCCACGCCCACTTTCTCACGATTCGCGCACGGTCGTGCGTGGCCGTGATGAAGGATGAGCATCGTGATGAATGAATTCGCGTTGTAAAGAGGAGGCGTGACACGCGTTTACTGCGGAGGTATTCGAAGATTACTATCCTTTGGATCCTGTTGCCCGTTACGCAAGGTCTTCCGCGTGCGCTGTCGGCATTGGAGCGCGGCGGTCGTCCTTTGACCACGTCCGACGCCAATTTGTGAAGATCCGTGTTGAGGGGGACCGGAGAGGATTACGTAAATGATCGATGCATCGACATAAAGAGGAATGGTGCTCCTCTCCCTTACCGGTAGTGTGATATAGTCGTGCCTATGCTAACGAGCGACCTTCGATGAAGAATTTTTCGGCTTGGGAATTTTTATAGGCGATTTATTGGGATTCAGGAGACGAAAGCATGTTTCGAAAACTACTCGAGAAAACTCGAGGCGTGCGCGAAAACATTCAGAAATGGTAGAAAAAATGGTTGTCTTCCTTCCTCACAAGGAAAATAGCAATATTAATTTTGGGCATAATTTACGTAAATAATGATTTGGCAACGGTAGCATTTCGGCAGAAGATTATGATTTTAGACCGAAATATCTTCCCAAAGAAGAGGTAATATAGCACATTTGAGAACCTTGTTTTACACACCCTTCACTACTTTTGATGGAGAAACAGATTCATTCCAGTACTAACATTGGTTTCCAGGATTCGCATTTAATGCCTTAAATAACACCAGCAAAGATTATATTAGTAGGTAATATTAATTAATTTGATTAAATAATATTACTTACTAAATGCTTCTTAGAAATAATACTTAAATGATGAATAGTAATGGAGTAAAGCTTTACAAAACGGTATAAAATATAAATCGCAAGATGTTATCAAAACCTAGATACTTAATATACAAGTCGTGAAATATAAATTTAGATGATCATTAAATCTGCATTTTCCAATTCAACTCAGCCCAATTCACTTTCAGGTGCCGGAGAGAATAGAGAAATCGTTCATGATACTTCTTTTTAAAAATGAATACTCTCCAATGTGAATTAATCTATACTACCAGTAGAACATCTCTTCCGAAATCTCACCATTGATGGAGTAATCCTCTACGACAATAATTGCCAAATATCTTTACAGAAATAGGAAAATAACGATATAGAAAAAATATTCATGTTTCAAAATATTCATGCATTTTCCACTCCATTCATAAATCAGAGGCTCAATTATCTCCTTCAGTTTTCTTGTTACGCAACGATTTCCGAAAACCATTTATTTTCCGGTAAGGATTTATTTTTCTCTTAAAAGTGCGAGCTGAGCGATCGGAGAGAGTGGGAGGATAATTACCGGTGATTATTCCGCTTGGGAAATGATCCGAGACGAATGGCTAAATCTTAATTCGCTCATCCGAAAAGTAATTTGAGGTTTTAATTGCTCTTTCAGCGAAGCTGGGAAAATTACTCATCGTTACTCCGAACCGCGTTTTAACATTCTGAGGAATCGTTATCCATCGCGGTCTCCTAACATATTCGTTTGGTCCACGTAAACACATGATTAAACTATTCGAGTTTATTCCTATGACATGTCGTTAAGTTATTATGATCCTTACAAGGAAAGTAAATATCCCTCAAATTGATTAACTAAACACTTAAGAGAATTTAAGAGAAAATTGAGACTTTTTTCGTCGCTTGTAGTAAAGGAATAGATTGGTTTACAGTATGATAATTTGTAGGAAGGGGTATGCTATTCAACTGAATAAATTAAGATCGAATATAATCTTTCTACGTTCATCTCTTCTAAAATGTCAGCAGCATACGCAGCTTGTTAGCGACATTGATAGAGAACTACCCTTTCAGCGGTATGTTATTGACACATTACATCCATACTTATACATCGTATATTCAGAGAACATTAAGTGGCATTAAAAAAATAACATTCCTTGCTAATGCCCCAGAGATCGACTTTCTTTTCCGTTTAGATCTCAATAGAGAATTGCCTACGTATACAAAACATAGAGCATACAATGGAAGAATCAATAATCGAGAAAATAAACAGCTCGTGGACTTTAGTCGACGATACTCGGAAAATTACAATCGCTATTAACTAATAAATGGCACCTTTACCTCCCCCGACGACTATTTGACGTTAACAAAGAGGAGAACATTCATTTGCCGCCGAAAGGAGGTCATAAATCCTTGCATTTAAGACTCGGGCTAACAATCCACATACCTCAAATGACAATCATTAATCAGCGACTTAACTTTGTCTTCAATTAACACATGCGCGCGAAGTTCATCATTGTTGAGGGCTCGCTCTCATAAATATAAGACATTAAAAAGGCCACGAACAAGGGTGATATCATAATTAACCGCCTTTGCTATCGATCAATTTCTGGTACGTCATTTGTAAATCTTTGCGCGTCAACCAGGACAATAAGGGCATTGGGAAACGTACGCCTATACTTTAAATAGATAACAGGTTAATTACGACAATTCATTCAAAACTCTACAACGAGAAAAAAGTTTGGAGGGAGTTTGTTTCCATACTATTCTACGTAAATAAATAAGAATAAATACATGATATTTACAAACACATTTACAAAAGACATTTACAAAGTTTGGAGCAACCACGACTATACGAATATAGGGAAACGTAGGTCCAATCTTTGAATGGATAACAGGTTGACCACGTCAATTCATTCAAACTTCACAACAATAAGACAAAGTTGAGTGGGAGTTGTTTACAATATTATTGTTCGTAAATGAATACGAATAAATAAACGAGGTTTATAAATATACGTATGCATCAATCACGACTATACGAACATCGGTATTCGTATGCCTAAACTTTGAATAGATAAAAGGTTTAATAAAAATTAAGAAACGAAATTTGACAATTCCACAAATTAAAAAGCAGACTTACGATCGGTTTCGAGGTGAAACATCATCAAGTAAACTGATCGGGCCTTTATTCGTGTCTTGATTTTATTAAATTATGGTGAAATTCCACCTATTATCGCTTATATATCTACTATGTTTCGTTAGATAACAGGTTAATAACGTCAATTCATTCAAACCTCAAATAGGCGAAGACAAAGTTGGGTGGGAGTTTCTTATGACATTATTGTTCATAAATGAATAAGAATAAACGTCGTTGTGTAAGAATGCGTCATTAACAAACATAGGAATAAATCAAATTAAAACAGTACATCTTCGCTTGTAAATTTAATTTCGCATGATAAAACATGTACGTACCGCATACCATATTTATATTTTCAAGGAGGAAGATGATAAACTCCCGTCAGATGCCGGCAATAACAGAACAGTTTCCCGCGCCCCCATTTGTTAAATCCCTAAAGTGCGACATGACAAATGAAATCGAAATCCGAGCTTAAGCGCGAAACCACGAGATGAAGCGGACGGAACAAAACGCCGATGACACGGGCCCGCCCCGCGTCGCCCGGGGCGGACCTCGACGGGGCAGGCGACGGATGGAAGTGGATGTAGCTACCGAATTAATTGGGCAATGAAAACCCTAAAGAGTGCCACGGGTGGAGGATGAATAGCAGAGAGGAAACATTTGGAATGAATTATTGATGAACGGAGAAAAAATGCCCACGCACGAGTTATTTCCAAGGTGTGACCAAGGCTGTCCCTGCATAGAAACGACCTTGTCCATTGAAGACGCTGTGAAGGGGGGATAACGGAGAAGAAAAGCTGTATGATCGATGATTCCCATTTTTATAAGGAGTGACTCAGCACTGGATAGGATCTCTCTACAGCACAAAGGCCGAGCGATGGAAGGGCGAGAAATCCTGTCTTATTAACCGACAGCCGAAACTCGCGCCTTTGCGTTTGACATGTGTTTTATTGCATTCGTGAGACAGGCGTCATGAAAACAGCTGTGAAACGAGTGTTGCGATGACGATGGTGTTTCGAATACTCTACGAATCCTACTCGATCACATTCATTTAATTAATAATAATATTTTATTGATCGCAAACAGCTGACAAACCCAGTAGTAGTCTTCCAGTAGTCGTTGTAGCAATAACAACTTCTCTAATGGAAACAGAAAGAAAGCTATATCCAATTAAATAATTATTACTATAAAGAAGCACACCTACTAAACTATTCCCTAACCAGAAAATTGTGATTTGTAATTGTAGCAACCCCAACGCCTGTAAAAAAAGGTCGCCCGAACAGGGACTTGAACCCTGGACCCTCAGATTAAAAGTCTGATGCTCTACCGACTGAGCTATCCAGGCTCACTCAGTTTAGAGGAAATTTACCACTCTATTTATCATCATGTTTTGATCCACAAACTTTTACACTAGGGAGTATCACGAAAAACCTTTTTTTGAGATTCAAAATTTCATGTTGATAAACATTTGTCACTATGGTCACATATTTATCCAAAAAATTTTAATTGAATTGAAAAAATATTTAGGTCTCCCGCAACGGGCCTAAAGTTTAATTTTTTTGGTCAAAAACGTAGATTTTCATTTTTTAAAACATAAATACAAAGCCAATTTTTTTTTCAAGTACAAAAATATAAAGTTAAGAATTTTAATTAACAGTATAAGAAAATGTATCTGCCGTGTATCATTTACGCGTCTCGGAATCTAATGAAAACCTTAATTTTTTTATCAAATACGCATATTTTTCTAATTTTAACCCATCCATTTGATTATTTTTATTTTATTTATTATATTTCTTGTTTTCCTTTTATGGTTTCTATGTAATTGTGAATTTCTTTGTATTTTTTTTTGGCCGCATGCAAATTTAATTTGTGGTAACCCCAACATAGGATCTTTTCCTCTGGGGTACCTATATTCCCCCTTCTTTGGTTCTCTTTTGGTCTCTATTAGACCAAAACATTGTATTTGTAGATGCATCATATTTGTAAAAATTTATTATTAAATTTATTATCATTATTATTTTCGATTATTTAGTTTATAGTATAGGAATTGTACATGGTTTTGAAAAGGCGTAAATGTTACACGAGAGATATAATCTTTTATTAATAAAAAAAAAGTTTTACTTGGTACACCCTATTGTACATGCAAAGCAATAATCTTTCCTTTTTTAAGTTGAAATAGTATCTTATAAGAGATCAATAAAGTTCCCGAACTTATATTTTCCCGCAAAAACGCCGAGCAGGAGAATTGTACAATTCTGGTGGTAGATAGCGCCTCATATTGTGGGTACAGCTTCCTACCACCTACTTATCTACCATCTGAATTTTATGTTTCTCTTGCTTTTTCGTTTTCGCAGGAAAAAATAAGTTTGGGAACTTTTTGAACGTAGTAGTGAAAGAAAATAAATATATACACAAACACGAAAACATAAAAGGAAAACTGAGATCACTAAGACTACATATATTACTAAGGACATTACGATTACAAATTACAATATTTTTTAAGATGCAAGGGAATCACAAAGTATATCAATATTGATCGATTAAATAAGGAACCCGTTAGTTGATCTCAAAATTCGAGACATGGGCTCAAATCGAAAAAAATCATCTCTCCCAAAAGAGTCACAAAATAATTTCGTATGTCTTTGAAGAACATTAAAATTGACAAGTGAAGCAAGTACACTAGAGTCTAATAAACTTGATCAAGCTTAACTTGTTTACCAAGTTATTTCAATTTATTTCACTCTATTACACCATTTAAAATATTGTGTAAAAATAGAATATCGGCCACTTTACGTCTATGATGTACCTCCAAACCAGCTTCAAATGGACCAAAGCCAAAACTTTTCGCGGATATTAAGAAATCTGCGAAATTCTCACGTACGGAATGAATTATGAGACTTATATTCCCCGTGTTTTTACGATGTTTGCCTTAAAGACCTTTTAGTGGCGAAACCTATATGCAAAAAGAGAAGAAGTGCTTTCCCGTCGAATGGAATGCAGGAATCCTTATGCTTTATGGTTTTTAAATCCTCTTGAGGTTCTTCCAAGTTACTTTTCCTGAAATAAGACGCGGTTCGACCGATAACTACTTGTTTCCCACGGTCTTGCCAAGGAGCAGTATTCCTTACCGAAAAAAAAGGGTTTGGAATGCGACCATGACAGTTAATTTATTAAGATTTCTCCTATGACATAATGCAGCAATAATCCGAATATAGCTACGATCTGTTTTCACATTAATGAGGAAGAAATACACATAAACTGTACCTAAAAATGATAACTACAGGAATTTTTTATTACCTGAAATCCATTATTGATGATGTCACTTTCGTTTAAAATATAGGTCAACTGCGAATATGAAAATTCCCGATTGTGAAGCTCTCACGATGTTTAGGCTATTTCCTCAGATTCCAAATAAGAGGATTAACGCTTCCGAGGCAGATTGCATTCGCGCGAAGTTATATTTAAGGATTCAGTACGTCTGTTTATCTTATGGGCAGCATTTAGATAAAAAACATCAAAGTCACACTTCAGTCGGTCACAAATCCGCTCTGTTCTCCCCTTTTTCCATTCGCATTCAGCGCGTACGAATTATTTCCTCCCATGAGTATCCTCACGTCGATTCCGTAAGGTCACACACATAACAAACGACATTTTACGACCTGGGAAAACATGACAATTCTGCAGCTGGTTCAACGAGCAAAGGAAGACATATCTTGTCCAGGAGTAACTTTTGGCCACTCTAAATAAACGCATACATGAAGGGTAAAAGAATTATGATGGGACTTCTGATTCCACTTTATCGCACAGTCGACAATTGACAAAGTCAAATGTCCTCAACAAAAATGTTTTTAATTCCGTAAAGGCAACTTCTTAATAAAATTGAAATATTTTAGTTTCATAAGATGGTTATAAAATATCGGTATCAAATTCCAACACATGGGAACAATTAACTGGAACTCTGTAAATAAATAAATTAGCAAAAAGTTTAGAAATGTTATTAAAAATCAGAAGCTACTATATAGAATTTATTTTTAGTTGATAAATTTAGTATCTATAAAATTTCTACAGGATAAAACTTTCCAGCGTAAATAAATTAAATATATTTGAATGATTTGTTTGGTTAATGATTTAAAATTTACACATTTCAAGCCTCTAAAAATTATTTTTGTTAATATGTAAGACAACAAAGAGAGAGATTAATATTTTAAGAGTTACATTGCAAATTTTTAACATAAAAAAATTTCTCAAACAATTCGTCTGTAATGCAAATTTACATCTTTAAGGTATTAGTATTCAATACCACGTGAGAATTACTTTTGTGTTTGCTTATAGATTTTTATTTGCTTATAGATTTTTATTTGCTTATAGATTTTTATTTGCTTAGTCATCATAGATGACATATATTCACAAAACAAACAAAGCCTTATATAGAAAACGATTAACGAAACCAACCAACCAATCAAATCAACCGCGTTTTTTTTTAATACCAGCACGGTATCTCTAGTCACATCAAAATAAATTATATATTTCAGAAGGAAGAGATTATAGAAAAAAATTAGGGATGTATGCCTCAAAATGTACCTTCACTATTCTTTGATTCACTCATCGTTTCTCGATATCGATTGCATAGTGCAGATTAGAAAGGAATAAATCCAAAACTAAATTCGGAATCGAGTCGGTGAAATGCGGCGATCAAAAACGGCTCGAAATTTTGGTATAAAAGTCAGATTTGTGAGAAATAAGTATTCCATAAATAAGTTCTTTCCCCACTGAGGTAAAGCGCACCGAATTGGATGGAATGTCGCCGAGCAGGTTCTTCGGAAAGCAAAAAAGGAAATATGACCTTCTCGGTGCCATAATTCCACAAAATGGCGGCGATTGCATGGGTTACTCGAGCGGGAAAAAACGAGCCTTGGAGATACGCGTATAAAAACGGGGATCGTTCGATTAATTAAATAAAACCGTGACGATTTAGATAATACCGAGAACGTGACGTAGATGATTACGGAATAGAGAGAGGTCGTGTTTTCCCTTTGAGTACCGCACTCACGTTAAATGGAGGCTGTGGACACAAGCGAATAGTTAACGTGCCAATTATCAAAGATCCGTGACGTCCGCGTAATGATCTTTTTATATCGCAGGAGCTTTTTTTAGCATTTCGCAAACGGAAAATGCCACTTCCACGACCAGGCAGAGCGATTCCGCGAAATTGAACCCTGATGGAAATTTTTGTTGGAACCTATTAGGGTTTTTTTATTGTTCTTTGTTGGTTCTTATCGGGACCTAGTGCTTATATAGTGGTATAGTACTTAAATATGAACTTATAATTATATAGTGGTTCCTGTACTAATCGGTATCTTCATTGGTACTCAAAAGTCCAGCATCCTTTTGGATTCCTCTGATGGTTTCTGTAAGTTTTCACGAATGAAATTTATCATATATTAAGTGCCTTAAAAGAGCTTTTAGCTGTTAACATGGTATGGCAGGGTTTCTCAACCTTTTTTCCTCCACGACGCACTTATGTACAGACTGAAATCTCGCGGCAAACTAAACAGATATATCTGTAATAATGATAAAGTTTTAGCCCCTTTTAAAACTGAAAATTAAATTGGAATAAACTTTAACTTCTAGGAATAGGGTTCCCAATGTATTGTGCATTTTAAGTAGGACCAGGAGGAATTTTGGTAAATCATTAAGAATTTAAAATAAAACGAATTGGAACCAATATAAAACAGGAGGAATTGATGAAACCAATGGCCAAAACTTTATTGGCTCCAGTAGGAACCATTACAGATCCTGTTGGTTATTCCTAATGGTACCCGATGAAATATTTTGCCAGAAACCAATAGGAATTTCCAACTGGAGGCTCTTCATTCCAACCTGAATACCGCGCATGAAACTACGAACTTATTCTCGAGTAACATTTCGCGTCTGAAATGTACGCCGTTTTAAAATAAAAACGGAGAGGGGCTCAAAAACTTCGCGCCAAAAACGTGTGAGGATAAATCAATCGGCGCGGATGGAGGCAGTTAAAATTTTTCGGACGTCCCTTTCTCTCAACAGGAACCATAAATCTCGAGAGTACGGAGGATGAAATGGCAACAACAAACACACGGAGAAAGTTATATTAATAAATGACCTTCCCTCTCAAACGCCGATACAGCAACCTCTGCGAAAGAAAAATAACAAGCGAAGCCCGCTAAGAAGGGCGAAGCTAACGATAATCAGGATTCGAGCGAAAATAACTCTTACTCTTCCCTTGGACCAAAAACAACTCTGAGCCGGAGATTTCTGAATGGAGGATGCTACAAAAAATATGGGTTACTACGAGAGGAGAGAGACGAAAGGATCTTATGCTTTAATATCTGATGAAATAATGTGACAAATTCAATCAATTTGGCCTTCACTTGGTGGAACTTTATCTTAAAGACATCTGATAAAAATTGAACACTTACTTATATAAATAATAGTTTATTTTTATCTTATCCGTTTAAAATAATATTACTATTAACACTTTAAGTGCTGAATAATTTTTCCGATTTGAAGTGCTTTCTGTATTGATTGATAGCATGAAAATTATTCCCTTATATTAATGGCAGTTTGTTTCTTCCAACAAGATGTTGATTTAATATTTGATAGTAAAATAGCATTCATTTTTAAACTCTTATTCACGCATATCTAGTATATGCAGAAGCTGACTCCACAAGGTATAATTACGTCTACATGACGTGTGGATTACGCAGCACTACGCACTGCGTAGTTCTTGAGGAGTTAAATAATAAACTATATGAACTTTATTTTTCACTGTTTAATCGATATCCACTTAGAGTGGTTGAGCTACTAAATCCAGTCTTAAAATCCAGATAAGAAGGAAAATGAACAATAAGAGACCGAAATTAAAGAAAAAGATATTATATAATATGAGACACAAAGATAACTCACAGATTTCCCACTACGAAGTAATAACTAAGATTTCAATAACTTCGAGAGTGATATACGTATACTTTCATTTCACTTTTTTATTAACATCGTCTATAATTAACTCCAAAACAGGATATACTCCTGTAAAATATGAAAACATTTACAACATAGGCATGTATGCATAACAATTTTAAATCATCAGATACTCAGAAATAATTGCTTCGTTAATTCCACGATTAATGAAGAATTTACTAAAGATATTTAGTCTTTTTATTTATTTTTCATATACCCCACAAACATCCATTTTCTGGACTTTTACAGTAAGGTATTAACAAGACCATTCCGGAAATTCCGGATTTTAACTGGAATAATTCGAATAGCCGGGATTCGAACCCGGGATTGCGGCGATTGCTTTGGTTGGAGCAATACCGTTCGAACACGCTAACCACTCGGCCACCACGGCCGGTATCCTCGTCATATTACGCTGCAACTTTAAAGCATTGAAAGAACTTTGCGAAATTCCTGGTACCTAACTCATGGCAATAACTGAACCACTCTTTCACTTAATATTAAAAAAGCAAAGTTTCCAAGCGAATCAATAGTTTCATTAATAAAGCATGCGAATATATGTCGCTTTCTAATCTAAAACGGTCTGAACTTTTCTATTGCTCGATAAGCGGGGACTAATTATTACTAATATATCAATAATAAGAATATCTTTGCATTTATATACGACATGTTCTTCACTTTAGTTTTCTAATTTTGCATTTCAAATTCTATTATTAATTTTCAATTCAAATTTCAGGGTAATCCCCAACGGCAAACTAAAAACGAAGCGCGACGCGCTAAAATCAACCACGTTCGTGATCCATCAATCTCCCACCGAAGATCAGGTGAGATTGCTTTAGTTAAGAATTTTAACTGCAATTCCGTCATCGCTGAAGTGCTTCGGGGATCCTAGGAGGTCAACTCAATTACTCTCCGCTTGATGCAGCGACATGAACCTCTAGGCTCGCGAAATTTCCGATAACCATTTCGCGAGCGAAATTGCGACGAGAAATTTGACCCGAAAATTCGCCGATGGGCCCTTCCGTCTAAAAATACAGAAATCGACGGCTCATCCTTATTTCTGCATTCCGTAATGAGGACGATATTAACGGCCGTCCACACCATGATGTCCGGGTACGCGCTGCCTATAATAGTGCCGGACATGACTATAGTCCTGATTTTAGTCCTATAGGGAAGTTTGAGTACAGAGATTTTTTTCGGGAATGTTTAGTAGGTGTCCTAGTAAATATTTTGGGCTTGGGTGGACGTCCACCACCTGGTGCATACATTTTCCAGGTATGACGTAATCAAATATGGCGACCGCTAAATATCCAGGCGCAAATGGGAAACGAACGCTAACGGAGACCGATGTATTGCAAATGCCGACATTTTGGAAAGTATCAATGATGAGTTTATTTATCTGTATTAAATTTCTGTTATTTTAAATTTACTGAAAGCTATTCATGCCTCTACGACGCCTGGAACGGGTCAACAAATTTTGAGCATGGGCAACCCGAAAAACAACCAACATTCTGGAGACATAGGACATCACTTCACACTTTGACTTTTGAAGACCGTATTTGTCATATTTAATACAATTTTTTATTCCATTACAGATCACTGTAACTGATCACATTACACATCACAGTAATCATTTGGCATAAAGTAATCCGCAGAAAAATCTTACAAAAGTATAAATTTTGAAATTAAAGTAATTTGACAAATGTAATCAATGTGATCGAGCTTAACTTGATGGAACGCCATAATGAAATAAATATGAAATTACTTAGTAGTTTCCGCAAGAGATTTTGCTTCGCGACCGGTTTCGACATAGAAGATGACTCGCAAAAGTCGAAGCCGGTCGTGAAGTAAAATCTCTACTGGAAACTACTTACTAATTTCATATCTATTTCGTTTCGTAATTTTAACGAATAATTTATGCATTTCATGATTTACAACGATTCAAAAACATTTGGTTCATTAAGGTAGCATGTGAGTACAGTTTGTTCCCCAGCTTATAAAGAAAGCTTCTCCGCAGTATTTTTTCTACTTCCTGAGTGGTGGGTGGAGGAAGGAGGAGGCCCGACTTCCTCTTGCAAAATTTGGCTCTTTCATCGCAGCACTGTAAAAGTGCCAAGGAGACATTCCCAGACCACCGGGGTGGCCTCAACTCGCCGAGATGAGAGCTCCTTTGAGGACCTTTATGAAAGGGGACACGCAAGGCGACGCATCGGGGCGCAGAGCACGAATCCAGCACGCTTCCGCGCACGCCGCCTTCCGCTAATCCTTTCCGACGCATAAAGACCCCACTCCGCGGGTTCGGCGCCTTGACCCTAAATTGGACACCAACGGCACCTGCAACTCATTTGATTAACCCCGCTCAGGTGTATATTTCGCCGTCTGTATTGTGGCCCGATAATACGCAGTAGGAGGAAAAGGAAGTGCGCAGCAGTGTTCCAGAAGTGGAATAAATTATGTTAAATACGCAAAGATAATCCTATGCATTCGTGGTAGCTCGACTTGGAGAGATGTTGGATATTATACATTTTCCGTATAAATAGTATAATATTAATATATAAGTATGTATTATGCAATGATTTATACATTATATTATTATTAATATATTATAATATTAGTCGCATAGCATACTATTACTTATGTGTGATTATTTTTAGTATTTATAAAAATATAAATATATAATTATAAATGTATACGTAATAAATCGAATAATATAAATAAATATAAATTGTAGAGTGGCTCAAGTTGCATAATTGAGAAAATATATTTTTTTTATTATAGATTTTAGAAAGTCTAAAATTATCTATGAGTACTTACATTACGTTGCTACAATTACCTTAATGAACAAACTAACAATAAAGCTATCCGGTTCTCCTGATGGTGTGGGTTTTATTTTCCAGTTATCATACACTTTTAAACACATCTGAGAGTCGAATTCAATAAATCATGATTAATGGAAGATTTCCAATAACTTGGGAGCCTGCAAGTCAGTTCCTTTTCATTCAATCGAACAATACTTCGGAAAGTGATCAAAGAAACAGATAGAGAAAGACGAGCCTCTTAAATGAAGTTTAAAAATAAAGAAAATATTCAAAATTTATTTTGGCAAAACACGTTCCTCCCTTACGTAACCAATACGAAAAAATTCCAACGCGATTCGAGACGCAAATTCTGTGGACCATCCCCCATACACCTCTTCCACCACGTTAACACCGGGGAGAGAGAGTCGGGACCTTGTGTTTTTCCCGGGAAACCACCTCATCACAATCAGAAAGAGACTGTCACCACTCCCGACCGTTGCGACGATCCCCCACCACCCACAACTCCCGACTTATCCGATGAATGAATGACTCAACGACGCTGACAACTCACATCCGGGCCATATCCTCCCACGCACGCCCCCTAAAGAGAAAGACTACCGCAACCACCCCCCATCCTTAAAAACCTGCACCTTTAAAAAGCCCTCGCATCTGTCGCTCTCTGCCTCCACGCTCCGAAGAACTCATTCATGCCCCGGAAATAGAGAGAGATGAGCGTGGGGTGTTTCAAAACGGGCGCCTTGCCAAAGATTCCTCCCCTTCCCAGCGCCACCCACCCACGCGTCCTGCATTGCGGCCGAGACGTTGAATGCATAATGAGGACCTCCTCCTTCCCAGAGGGCGCTTTTGTTCGACCGATACGTGAAAGTATTAACGCCCGAGACCCTTCCGGCTATAGTGTTTTTCCGAGAGAGCCTCATAAACAGTTGCAGCACTTGATACAGGGCCGACGAAAACTCCCGCGACCGCTATCCATAAAAATACTCGGAACGGCGACTTACGATGGAAATCCACGTAAGCAAGGGCATATAACATTAGCTTAATGGACTCTACTTACGCCACCACCATCACGCTCCTTCCGGGTACACACGTTTTTAGGTGCAGCAGTCGTAAACCTACGACACTCTACGCGGGATTAACGATAATGGCGGCCATAACATGCATGAAACGCGGGAAAACCACAAGGGAATCGATAAAAATCGATGTGATCGATATATCGAAAAAGGAAAAAGCGCGGTATAAATACAAAAACCATATACTTTCCTCATCGGCGAGAAGTGGGTCACATTATTTTGAAAAGAATGGGCATTTTTATCGATCGAATCATAACCATAGCAGCAGCTGTTGATGCGATTTAATATTACAAATTCGCGTTCGAAATCGTGAGCGCGCCAAAATCGGGAGCAATCGATACTCGATAAGGATCGAAACGTAACGACTCTGTTCATTAGCATAATGGAGGTGGAGTTTCCTTAGGGAAGGGGTGAAATATTGAACGTCGAAAGCTTCCTCCCTTATCTAAGGGAGGTTGGCTCATAAAACCATCCAGGATCTCAGATTACGTCACGGATAAGGCTATGTGGATGTCATCGACCTATCTTCCGCATTGGGTGAAATGAAGAGAAATTTAAGGATAGAACCTTAGTGCGTAAGTTTGGAAATATGGATAACACGGAAACAAGTTGTTTTCGCTATTAAAGAACAAAGGAGATTACTTAATCAGTTTTAAGCATGGAATTGATGTCAAGATAGATGCACCTCATGATTCGGAATAAAGATAAAAATATGTATTAGATAAAGATAAAATTAATATCTGATTGTGAGACTGTTTTTCCTCCATAACATCGAACCTATCAGAGATGTTACAAGTTTTTAATGACGAGTTAAGTATGTTTTCTATTGCGAAATTGATTATTAGTTTGAATTGATTTTTAGTTGACTGACTGTATCCATTTATAAAAAACACAGTGCTGCTACCATAGGACTGTATCATTTAAATTGGACTATTCACGAATTTGGGACTTTTTCATTATCTGCAAGAAAACATACAGGTATTTTCAATAATTCTCCCATTCATTTATTCCGCTTTCCTATTTTTTAATTCCTTCTGTTTGCTAGCACTAATACTATATAGTCCCGTTTTCAGAAAAATGTTGATTTCATGAGTTGCTGCTTTGGGAAAACAATTAAAGAGTTTTCACTCACCGAAAAATATCTGCATTTGAAATCTCACAGCTGGAAGATAAGGCTCTTACCTAGAAAGGAAGAAACAAAAACATTTAGAATAAACATAGAAAATAAATGCAACAACTGAAAATATATGCAAGAAACACAGAAACTATGTTACCATATTATATTTTTCACTTTCGTCAATTTTTGCCAAATATTTTACTAAAATTCAAATTCATACATTGATATAGAAACGTATAAAGTTTTTAAAATAACAAGGATCCATAATTTTTCTATAATGCTTAAATTATTATTTGGCATAAGTAGATGTTCCAATATTAGGACCTTTGTAAAAGATAATTTGATAAGCACACGGTCTTTGTACAAGAAAATTTCATGGGTGAGAAGCCTCGAGAGAGAAACCCTTGGAGAGTTCCTTGGGGAAAGAAAGCAAGTATTCGTGATCCAATAAGAACACAACGCGGAAGTTCTTATGCTGCTCTTTCGGTATGAGCAAATCGGCTGAAATTTCATTTTCAGATATTATCCCCGTAACAATTCATTTAAGGTAACCAACACAGGAAAACGAATCCATTTCGAGGAAATACATTAGACAGTAGATATGAACAAAAGCTGGATAAAAAGAGAATGCAAAGATTTATCAGATGGAACGAAAGGTGAATTGTTATGGACGGTGACTATTCCGCAGAATAAATCTTGATTCCAAATCCGTTTGGACGATACTGCAGTAACTTATGTCATTAACCACTCGATGGAAGTATGCCCGTAAAATATTCCGAGATAACTATCTATTGCCAACTATCACAGTCCCGTTTGATTGAAGGGAAGTAAGGAATTTTCTGGCAGAAATAGAGAGACGGCAAAAATCTGGAATATAATTTTTGAAAATAGTCCAAAGGAAAAAAGAAAACTTATCTTCGCTCAATGAAGTAGTTCTAAGGGAAAGATAAAACGGAAAATGAAAAAGAATAAAAGAAATAAGCAGATAGATGGAGTGAAAAATATAAGAAAAACAATGTAATTGAGTCTATAATGGTAGAAAAATATGGTTTCCATTAACACGTATTTAACTTTGAAAGCAGAATGATAATGCTTCATAATTTTCCAGAATATGTTTTAATAGGCGACCGGTTTCATAATCGAACTTGTATCTTCACATTCAACTTCCGTCGTTAGATTAACTTATACTGACAAAATATGGATTAAGTAATCAAAATTATGTTATCCTTGATTAAAACGCCCATGACACGCAATAAACCGTAAATATTTACAAACTAATTAAGATGCCGATTCGGACTAATACCGATATTTCTCAAATGATGCGTGATTTATCTTAATTAATTCTTTTGAGTGATTCTTAAATTAACGGAGCCATCAATATGATATGCATTAATTCAATAAATTAAGAAACAGTTAATACACAATTAGGGAGAGTTTAATTGAAATCTGACTACGCAGAGTGGCCGAAAGATGAATTATATTACATTAAAATAAATTCGGGTTTGAATGTAGAAAAATATTCCAGTAAATATTGCCTTAATTACATTTTGATACACCAATCTCTATTTGACGGGATACATTTATGGCGTTGTTTCGCAAATTCTGAATCTCTGGCGATACGTGAAAAATTATTAGAGAAGCATTCCTCTCATTGATTAATATCTCTCCATTTATGTCCTCACGCCACTTATTCATTTCTAGCACGTGCGCCTCTGCAGGTGTTCTTTTCAACTTCGCTCGTTGGACAATTAATAGCCCGGTTGGGTGGTTTCAATGATTTGGCTCGGACAAAACGGAAACAATTCCACTCTGCATACTTTCAGTGGGCGGCCAATGGGAAGCCATAATTCCTGATCGTCAATTGTCAATTAAAACGACCGACGGCGGAGTAATAAAGTCGCGGTGGAATATTTTCGACACAATGGTGGCTCATTCCCAATCTATTGCTAAAGAAGATGTATGATTCAGGATGCAATTTAACCATATAATGCTGGTTATAATCACAGAATCAGGCTCCATTCGGATTTTGAATTAATTATCTTTGTTATAACGATTGCTAGGAACCTCGGGCGTCCCGAAACGAGGACTGTCGCCCAGGACGCCGACGTTTTAGGGTCGCATTCCGACTGTATGATGATTTTAGAGGTATGGACACCTCAGTGACATACAATAATTTGTGGAGGTTGCTAATTTTTCGGGTGAATCCAAGATTGTACTTTTACAATTGAAGAGAAACTTCATAGTTGGATGAAGTATTCCAGCATTAGGTAACAAAGATGATGCGTATTGGGAATTTTTCTAGAAATGCTTTCGTAAAATAATATTTTTGAATTTTTTGAAGAATCTAATTCAGCTAAACACTTGAATGAATCAATCACAACCAGTAGTATTGTGTATAATTTACTTAGTGTGCATTCTGTTTCTATTAATCGACATATTTTCTTATTGTTAATCTTAAATTTATATAAATTAGAGCATAAGACAATGGCATTAAGTTAAGGGTGAGGAAAAGGAAGTTATTTTGCTACGACTGGGACACGAACCAAAGTCTCCTACATTTCGAGTGGGTATTCTAACCACTGCCTATTATATCATAGTGCGTCAATCCCATTAACGGGAATATAACCTGAGTTCGAGTCCCGGTCATATCGAAATTTCCCACTTCTGTCAACCCTTGGGTAATATCTCAATAATTATTATCACTGAAATTGATTTTTGATCACCAAAAACGTATATCTCGATAAAGTAGGAATCTTTTTGAAAATGGGCCTTTACGAAGCATCTATATGGAAAGGATGAGTCTACCAGTCAGGGGCCGCAATATTTCTCGGGCAGGCGCTGCTATAAGGAACCTGCCACCTCCAGAGCCGATACTTGAGGATTTAAAAAATATCGCCCCTAAATCCCTTCCGAAAATGTTACATCGGCATCCACAGCTTTTCCGGTCCAATTCGACCGGATGTGGTATATTAAGGAAGGAGGGATTAGGCGTGAAAATTGTGTAGGCATTAAAAATAAAAGCGAACGTCTCTCGGGAAATTAATGCGGGGATTTATATCCGTGTGCGACGTCCGGAACGTAATCCGTTTTCGATTTAAGAAAGAAAAGTGATTAGTGACTTCAAAAATCACTTTCGTTTTATCTCTCGCTTCCGTTCCGATTCGATGATACGTGACCCAATAACTGCTGTGCAAGGGATTGAAATAGGAACCGAGAAAAGAATTAATCGTCCAAGGTAGTGATCCATACATATGACTACAATAAAAAGGTAAGAATGACGATGAAGAGGATTTTTCTCTCAATTAATTACATTCTGAGGTTCAGCCGTTTTTGATTAAACCATAAAACGGGAATTTTTTTAGGATGAGTAACCAATTTAAATGCAGCTCTTTCCTTTTAAACAAAACGGTGGATTAAAATAACATATTTTGCCATATGTTCGGCAGCAGAGGACACATTGTTCTGCAAATATATTTTCGGGCGCTCTTTGGAGTCTGTTTTAACTAGTAGAAGTAAGGTAATACCTGGAATTCGCACGTTCGAAGTAGAAGCAAAATTTCGAGGTAAGTAGTAAGTTAGCAATTGATATTAACGGAGGATATCTCTATCGCATCTTTATCTGAATATATTTAAGCTGAAATCTCTCATCTTTCTACTTTATTCCGTAATTAATGGTATTACTGCTAAAGAATTTGTTTCTGTTTGCCTCTCGGTCCTCGCCCGGAAATTACAAGACAACAAGAGTTTACAAATTTAGCGGTATAAGTAAAAATAAATACTTATACACCCAACTCTAGTAGAAAATAGTATGGGGAAATAAATAATACAATATTATTATAATTCTTGTTAAAATTAATTAAAAAATCTCCCAAACGGTAATCCTAAATGCATTAATTTCAACTTATACGTTTTAAGTCACGAGGGAAATTATAAAGTTTCATTTATCAATTCTGGATTTGACTTATCCTTTCATCGCTTACTTATTCAAGATTTGACAATCTTGAGACGCATGCAAACGCGACCACTTAATTACACGTGGATACATTCAGCAGGATAGAAACCGAATACTATCTTTCGATATAATCTGCATGCGTAATTTAAGAGACGAATTTAAATACGAGAGACGTACGTTTGGCATAATTTACTGGAACTGCATCAAGGTCCAACGTGAAGCAGAGTGTTCAACGTTAATTGGACGGCCCTTAAGCAATCGAAAAGAAGTCTTCGGAGAACCAAATAGCTCTTAAAACTCTCACGATAATTCATCACCCATCAATTCCAAATTAACTGAGATTGCATGAATTACTATTCAAAATGGATGCCGGATCGGCGCCATACAGGTGGTCACAATATCCTGCCTCAATCACGAATATCTTTGCCTTTTACGGCGGAAAATAAAAAACTATTCCGCAAAATGCTCGTGGCGGGAGAAAAAGGAATTAGAACGGGCAACCGTACCCCGCAACAGATTGCAGTGTTTCGTTAATGCGCTCGACCACATCCTCAATTTTCAAGGACTGACACCGAAGCTCGACGAATTAAAATTAGACAAAAAGAAGAAGATTTGAAAAACGCTACGACGGAGCAAATCCTACCAATTTGGCCGATAGCCATTCGCTTTATTACGGGGCTCGGCGGGGGACTACCTCCCTCTCTTGTGTTGCGGACCTACTTCGTGAGATTGAGATCGCGGAGGCACAATTTATTATGAATAAACATTACGAAATGTCAAGGAGATTATCACAACAAATTAATCGCGAGTCGAGTATGAATTTTTTCTGAGGGATTATATGCGGTAAAGCTAAAGAATCGCTACTTATTTATTTAGCGTTTCCGCAACAGAAAAACAGTAAGTCTGGTGGCGTTGCGGCACAATTAATCTTAAAAATAACACAAAATAAATAATATAAGAAGCAAAATAGATTGGAATTATTATATAATAATTTATTTAACAATAATGTGATCAATAATTATTGAAAAACGTTGACCTCGCCGTTGTGATGAAAAACATACGAGCTACTTAAACTATTTTGTTGGTTGTACGTGGAGTTAAAAAAAAACAACTTGGGTTAAGCCGCCCACTTTTTTGCGCAAAGTTTAAGTTACCTCCAATCATTGATTTTGTTGATTTTTTAAATTCTGAAAATCTTATTATTTTCAATAGAACTAGTTACACGTATGTGGAGCAGATTATTAAAATTTAATAATTTAATGACTCATACGACCATAATGTTGAAGTAATTATCCTAATAGTTTTAATGAACGAAATAAAGAAAAATAAAAATTAGCTCGTTTTAATAGGCTCAAATAACTAATTTTATAGCTCTTACTCGCTCAATTTACTACTCAATTGCATCCTGATAATATTTTCTTAATTCTTCCTAAACCTTAAATGCAACTTGATCAGATAGGAATTTCCTGTTCTGCAGTTCCTATATAATTCATTCAACTTATAAAGACATACTGTGCCCAATTTAAGAAACCCCCAATTAAGAAACTTATAAAAACAATTAATCCATTAACACTTGGTAATATAATATTTTGCTTTTAACTCAATTACTTTTCATCACATTAAGATAGCCGATCAGTTACTTAACCACAAGTTAAATTAGTAACGCCACCGCAACTCGAATATCATAAATTAATAAACAATTTAAAATTATTTTGCTTCCTTAAGAATGTATAATGCAGCAGCGATACAAAGATAACCTCCCATATTTTCATACGAATTTACATAATGATTGAGAAACGTGAGACGTTGAACTTACTTCTGTCGGTGTTCTTTTCATTTAGATGTAATTCCAGAGAGGAGTTTTTGAGTTTCAGACCACAGCTCGATCATAAAGCAATTCCCATAATGGTGCAGCTACGCGTTTCCGGCTTGCGATAACTCGAGGTGATACGCTTTATGACACAAACATGACAGCAGTGTAATTTCCTTTGCATTTGAGAAAGCTCTCCATCATTTGCATCGAAGCCAGGCGATCGTAAAGCTTTCCCTTCGCGACACCCAAGGATTTTCGGTGTTTCCCCACTTAAGAGCTCCGTCGGTAACCAACCTAAGTCTCTAAGGTAAACGAGATTAGCGTACATCACCAGCGTTTAGCTAAAAGGGAGTGTTTGACGCGAAAACTCGATAAAGTGGCTCAAATTGAATCTCTGCAGCTGAGGACCGTCAATCGTCTCAATCGAGCGCTTTTGTTATTCCGCTAAATAGCCACTCGACATGTAAGCCCGTAATATCAAACGGAAAGCTTGCGACATCGTACTTAGCACATGTGGTGAAGTTACCTAAAAAAAGGTGATATACGATGAAGAATACACCACGAAGCTTAAGAGAACGTGAAAGAAGCTAAAAATTTGCATTATTATTGTTTTTATTATAATTGTTTTCCGCTTTTGGACTATCATCAGGTGATATCTCCTCCAACCACTATCTACTACATTCATATCATAAACTCACACAAATAGAGCAAAAAGCCTTTATTTATATATCGTCCCCATGGTACCCACTCTTGTACATATACACTCCAGAAATTCCATAATTACAGTTAATACATAAGCAATTTTCACCGTTTCCTTTGCTAATCCACGTATCATTAATTCAAATTTCTCACCATCACATCTAATCAATTAATTTACGAAAAACAAAAACTTTACATTCATTTAACTATCACGCATTAAACTCCAACATCTACATCCAAACTCCTTTTTGTTTTTCAGTATTTTTCGATACACACGGTTCACATTATTGATATTACATGAAGAATGTTAAGAGAACTCACATACAAAATTATCAATATCTGGATTAATGATAGGAAAAGACTACTTCTCCATCCCTGAAAAACCGCAAAAAATGCAAGTAAAAAGGTTTATTGAAAAATCAGGGAGGATTTTAAATATTACGATTTTACGATTCATTAAGTATTTTCGTCCGCTTGTAAAAGTTGAACCGTTTTCTTGTTTGGTGAGTATCAACATTATCATACCACGTAAACTGCGTCTGCGTCGTCAAACGGAAATTAAATTTTAATTTATGCGCTTCAATCTTAATGGAAAAACATTCCGATAAATTCAGAAGCTGGCTGAAAAACGAAGAGTATGTCAAGGCAACTACACGATCATTCACTGTTGAATTCTACCTTTCCCGCATCTGGAGTCCAACCAAAACCCACCGAGTGACTTCCGAAAGTAGAAGATCATTAAAAGGGAAGGAAAATAAAAGGGAGTACATGAGTGATAGATAAAAACGTTCAGGTGGCTTTGGGTAACACTAAACAGTTACACCGATCATTAATAATGCGAAGGCCAAATAAAGATCCAAAAAACCCCAGACAACTTGAGTGTACTTTTATAAAAGGATGTAACCAATGACAAGGAAATATGCACCTGTTTCATTACAACCAAGGAGAGCTTTCAGATAAATTGACGAGTTTATACTTTCATACCTGCATTTATATTACTTAAACTATATGGGATCTAAAATGCTCGTCGAACTAGGGATGATTTACCGCACATCATAGCAAACCACAGAATATTTCCGATTTCTTTTTGGAATAACAGGCGTCACTAACGTTTATATTTAAGAAAAACATCATACTGCAGGCAGCAAATCGATTGTATCAAAATAAAAATTTTCTGATTTCCTAAAAAGAATTTTACAGCATAAACTCAAGGTGTTCAGGCCTTAGTGGAACGCCATTTACACACCATACATAGTAACGAAACGTAGTATTTTCCACAAATATATGAGGAATTCCTGTTATAATTCCCTATTCCTGTGGAAAATACTAATTTCGTTGTTGTTTATATAATTTTACAGTTCTGGTTAACCGAACCATCCGAGTTTTAACATTCAACAGCCCAGAGGCTAGCTTGATCCTCATCCCCTCCTACTTTATCAAACAATAGCTCAGAAGAGGGAATGAGGCAAGATGAGGAGTGAAGTATTTTCCACAGGTATTCCTCCCTGAGCAAGTATGCTATGAAAGGAAAAGGTATACCTAAGCTAGCACAATGACCCTATGAATCAGACTTTTCGTGGCATTCGATGAAAAGTGATCAAAACGAACGTCATTTTTCAGCAACAGTCATACTTCATTGACATTCATATAATCAAGGCCACACGCAAGATTGATTGGGAGACTAAAGTAAACGAAAGATACATTTTTCTCCATCTTGAACTAAAAGACAGCTAATCGAGAGATGTTTTAAAATAATAAAAACGTCTTATACCAAGATTTATTTTCAATTATAATAATATTTCCTTAAATGGAAACAGGTGCCCTAAATTATATCAGATTTAATAATTTCATACAAACAACGGTTAACACAAACACCCATGCTCTAGCCTAGCCCTAATTAGAGCACCTAGCCCGGGAAAATCCGGTTAGCCGAGATTAGAACCTGGGACCTCAGTGAAAGAAACCGTTAACCATAACTAACCTAGTAATTAAATAACCATTCCACCACTGAGGTCGGTTAAACCAAATTTAACGTAATAATAATAATAGAGTCTATTGTTTTGTGGCAAGCCACCTAAAACAAAATTGGATTTAACAGTTTTACATAAATCGCAGTGAACGAATATAATAATACAACAAAACCAAAATTAAATACAATTTTTCAAACATAGAGTTTTTGGATCTATTACATACAAACATAAACAAACTGAAAAAACATCTACAGTCCATGCCTTTTCCATTACATAAGTTTAATACAATGGTTTGAATGTATTTACTTTTTTACTTGCGTACAAAGTAGACCCTATTTATTCGATAAATGAGCGAGCCATTTTTCCAATTTCTTCCTAATTTAATTAATCACTTCAGGCAATCGCCAAAGTGGAACTTATGCATAAACAGGTAAAAGAAAACAAAATTTGAGGTCCACAAAATACTATTTCGTGGAAGTTGTCAAATTTTGTTTTCTTTTAACTGATTCCTTCCTAAATTTTTCATTACTATCTTCATTCTTTATTATCGACAGGAAAAAGACAGAAAGCAATTCATCCATTGCCCAAATCCTACGTAACACCGAATTCCAAATTCCTAGAAAGCTGTCCGAATCCACCGAAAACGAACGTAAGAAAGACGCGTGGGAAATGCGACGAAAACCAGTGAATTGCTTTGGAGGAATTCCTCGTGACGGCCGTCGATTGTTTTATTCTGAGAACCGACCTTCGAATGGCTCAGCCACCGACGGCGCGGATGCCTTAAAAATCGAACGAGTACACCCTCCTTTTTATCGACGCTTTTAAAATCATCGTTTACGCGAATCGGAATAAAATATGCGCTCCGATGCCCACCTGGTTCGCTCGGAAAGGAAGCTTCCGCCGCACTATAAATAGCTCAACAAAAGAGCGTAGGAATGAAACTTTCAAACGCCACGTCCTCCGAGTTCACGAGTCGCAACTGTTTCAAAGTGCGCACGTCGAGTACTCGCGGAAAAAGCAACGACCCGCGAATTCGAATGAAGGACGTTCGCAAATTCGTAGCGTCATTCAGAAAGAATACGCGACGAAGATGACTTTCCCAAGAAAGAACGGACATGAAAAAAGTTTGACAAGACCGGGAATCGAACCCGGATCTCTCGACTGCCGGTAAGGTGCTCCACCAATTGAGCTATCAAGCCTGATTGCCGTTCGGTAGACTTCTGAAATGTTCTGGCTCGATATCTCAATCGGTAGAGCAACTGACCGGTGATCGGGAGGGCTGGGTTCGATTCCCGGTCTTGTCAGACTTTTATCATGTCCATACTTCCTCGGGAATTTTCCTAGGCGCACGACCCTTTCATTCAAAGACACATTATACCTATCCTAGTAGAGTATTTTACTCTCAATCAATTGCATTTGAAGATCGGCCGTTTTTTGATCAAACTGAAATACGGGAATCTTTTAGTAATGAGTAATCAATTTAAATACCATCTTTGCCCTCATTACAGAACTGTTCCCATTTTAGCTGGATACATTTAAATAATTTTTCGTTTTAGGCAGCAGAAGACAGTTCGTATGGGAAAGACATATACAGGATCATCGTTGACGTAAAGATGTTAGGTAAATATATCGTAAGCAATGTTACATATAGTTTCCACAATCAAAGGTAATTCAATTAAAGGTTTCGGATATTTTTCTATTTACGTTAAGGAATTACATAACCACAAGGAGTTAACAAATGTCACTGAATTCCGGATAACAATCCAAATAAATACTTTTGGAAGGGATTCTCGGTTGAAAGAGAGGAGAAAAATAAAAAGTAATGGATCATTTTATTGAATTTTATATTTGAAATAACCGAAAAAATCACATGGCGATTCTAAATCAATACATGAAACGATATATATGCTTGCGCGCACGCAAATTCGTAGCGTCATTCAAAGGAATATGTACCGGAGTACTGAGTCTTTATCTGAAAGGCGATCGATGGAGCGAAAACACGGATTTCTTTAATTCGAAAGCGAACCTCCTTTTTTTTATTATCGTGGCAAGCGTGGGACATTACTGGTTACGGCCTACCTCCCCGGGTCATTCCGTATCGAGGGAAATATCTCTTCTCTAAGGCCAACCGCTTCTCCCATGCTTTTCAGAGCGACAAGCTGAAGCGCCTATCTAGGCGTAAAAGGAAAACGATGGGCAGCAAAAAAAGAAAGTGGAGAAAAAGCTGCCTCAAAATGGTCCAAATTGAAGGACCTCGATTTCGAAGATATATTTATCTTAATGCCTCTTCGCCATGCAAACAAACAAAAACACGCATTTTTGGAGGCGATTCATTTATTGCCTTCCGAGAAAAGACGGATTTAATTATTACAAAAGGAAATATTTGCTTCGAGTAATTATCACTGTACGACCACCATTTTGGATAAGGTCAGACTCCTTTAGGAGTTTTATTTAAGGTCACCTTCAGGTAAGAATGAAAAAAGAAAAAAATTTGAGCCAATGTAAAAAATGGACTTTTCCTCCGAGGTATACGAAATTTGCCTTCGAGATCGAATCGAGGCGAATTCAATTTCATCTCTGAAGACCTAAGCATCCGTTTCGACTCGCAGGATATCGCTTCTGAACGGAATGCCTTTCTTGGCAAGTAATGTTTCGAAGTGGCTCCAGTGATCTCATCTATGGTAGGACTGCATCCAAGACACCACGACTAACTCTCAAAATGAAAAGAAAAAAAGCACGGTGTCCATTGAAACTCGAAATAACTTTCTACGCTTAGTGAGATTACATTCGGATTGAAATAGGTTTGTCCTCTAACCCACGTTTCCTTCGATGCATTGTCAACTAAGTGATGGTTAAAGTAACTGATGAAAATAAAAACTCAATCTGATGAAAAAGGATGGTTATTGTATTTAAAATAGGTACCACTCCATTAAAAAGTAGGACCTTTGTAATTTTAATGACTAATTTTACGTGAAAAATGCTTCATTTATTTTTTTATTCTGAGACGCAAAAAAAAACAAAACAGCAAAAATTTGTGAGGAAAAGTAATCGTAAAAATATATTGAAAACAATGTATAATTTGTAATTGTAACGTAAATCACAATTTACAGGAATTCCATCTAATTCAGGCAATAATCTTCAGCAGTATTGCAGATGAACTCCAAGAAAAATATTACGTTACATGAATTTTTCGATTGCAAAGTTTGAAGAAATAAGTTGCTCGTTACATACAAATATTGTCGAAGAATGCATACGCACATTATAAAATATTTTTTTCTAAATCTAATCTTTACTTTCTACAGGATTCACGAGTATTAAACACTGAAAACCCTATTCAAGAGCCACGGAATATAGGCATTTACTTTGAAGGGGAATTCTTCAACTTTAATCATTCAGAAACTCTTCGGGTAGCAAGCAAAATTGGATACATGAGATCGGCATTTAATTACGCAACACCCAATTTTCAGTTCCCACGGCAGCACTTTCGCGATTTTTCTTATTACTGTGCATCAAAGCGCATCCACGAGTCCTTGAGAGGTAATGAAACCCGCGACGCAATGCGCTTCTCTCGCGACGGCCATGAACCATAAGAACATCCGAAGCGGATGCGCGCCCAAAGAGGGAAGAGATCCCCATTACGAGAGATGGATAACCATTCCCACGCCGCAGAATAAAAATAACCCCGCGATTCCTCGGATGAAACGAAGGAAAGAATCGCGTTACGGAGACCACTTCGCACGGCTGATAGGACGATCGGATAAAAATGATTCGCGTCAGAAAATGCGAGAAAAAAATATAACGCCTCCACCGAGGGCGGTTTTCACCCTTTTTTCCTCTCCCCTTTTTATCCACCTTCGTGGAGCAAAAAATCGGAATGTCCGGGTCAACATTCCATTTCACACCTCCCGTCCCATTCTGCGAGAAAAGAGATGGAAAAAAAGACAATCGCTCCCGAGCTCTATTCGCTCGCCTCACGACTTTGTCGCTCCGGCACTCATTACACTCTTGACGCTCGACTTCATACTCAACAACGCCCAATCCGTAGCAAAAGGCACTCTGCGTCGCCCCCTACGCCCAGTTCCTTCACCGTCATCCTCGGATGCAATGTCTTTTGTTCCCTCCTCGGGGACCGGACGGTAGCCGAGAGATCCGCGAGGGGCGCTGCTGATGCTCGATGAAAATCTACGTACGCCTCGGATAATCCCTACTGTATTGAGGTCGTCATGTAGGTTGGAAACTCTCGCTGGGAGTCGTGATGTTTCAACGCCCAAGAATAATGCTATGGGTGATGAGTACTCGTTGAGCGAGGGATAAATACAGGGGATGAGTAATTCTAGGCAGGGTTTCCGAATGAATTAAAAAGTACGATTCATGATGAGGGTGGTTGCAGAAGAGATTAATTCTTTATTCGAGTACTAATCCCACACCATGATCGAGAACTGGACTCAGTGGAGGTCATGACTCACATAATAGCTAACGTGCTCTAGAAAGGGGAAATAAATGGAACGAAATAAAATCTTCGCGGGAAATCAATAAGAAACAGATTTTATCACAACAAATTAACAACAGAATATTGATGGGAAAAATTATCATTCGCAAATTACACAGATGATTTCGATAAGGCTATATTACTTCGGAATCAACACCTTGAATGATCTTGAACGCAAGAGAAGTTTATCTCAACAGCGCTTTTATAATCTCCTACCGGGATAAGCTTTGTTAATACTTGCAGGTACCGATAAGCATTTGATTAAAGATGCAAGATATTTTAAAAGTGTGAAGGATAAATATAAAAATAAATAAAAGATTTGAAATGCTGCTGCTTGAATTAGTATTTTAACGAGTTTCAGTTCGTAGCGAATCATATCTTTCTTCTGTAATAAAAATTAATATCATTTCTTCTCTAAAGGAACTATAGAAGAACGAGGTCTATTAATAATGCTTAACGCTCAGTTATATCGATCAACTTTAATTCTTTTAAGGGAAAATTGATTCTATACAGAGAAATTTTTGCTCAAAGTAAAATCAACGTATGACACGTAAGAAATAATTTCAAAAAGTATTTTAACTTTCTAATTTCTAACATTCTCGATAAAATATAAAAATTAAATCTAGATTGAGGAAACTGGAATATCTATATTATAAAATCCCAATTGGACTAAGGACTTTGCTGTTGTTTCTAAGATGGCAGGGAAAACATTGCCTAATATTCGTGAAGTTATTATAACTCTTATTTTATTCATAAGCAATTATTAAAGTACTTCCTCCGGAAAAACCTCCAGCAAGGCTCCACATAAAGGGAAATTGGAGCTAGAATTTATTAAATATAGGACAAGTAAAAACACATGAATGACACGTATAACTTTGACGACAGAATTATGACCTGCGACGAGAATTTTTATCGCAAGCCGCGCATTATTATAGATTACCAATAAAAACCACGGAACTCGAGGAGGGGAACCCTCTCCATCAAGTTTTGTTTCTCTCTTTCTCGGTTGGGTCGGATTGTAAAACGTCAGTGCGCTCATGAAGGACGGAGAGCATTTAATGGGACTCTCTGTATCCGGTCCGGGCCATTTCGTCCGTACCAAATAACTGATCAAGGCGACTTCTAGGTTAATAAAACAGTTGATTGACCACATGCGCATGTCAATTCCAACGTCCTCCATCTATTCTGAGTGGGAATTTGCAGCTGAAATGTACGCTCGGTTGAACACTCCAGGGTCCGAAATGAATAGGCAGTTTTGCCTCGTGATTCGTATCAGACAAATGGGTAGGGTAACTCATACTGACAAGAAGATGAAAAACGTAACAGTTCAATAACCACTCGCTCGACCTACGCGACTGAGAATTTAATTACGATTACATTTTTAGATAAAGTATTCGATTTTTTTATTCTTTTCAATAACAGGGGAAATTTCAGTGACATACATGAAAAATCAATTCTGACTGGTATTCTGGTATATATATAAATCGAATATCAAACTTTTATTCCAACGATTTCATTTTATAACGATTGAAACATATATTGAGACATTTTTGCGGATTGAAGCCATTCAGTCAATATTTAGATAAATGATGATTTGGACAATTTTATACTCAAGATTTCCCATATTAATTTTAAAGAAAATGACTAAGATCTAATCTTTGTATCCAGGCAACGATATCTGGACGAAAGAAAAATCTTCAGAGGAAATTTAGTGGACGATGGTATGAAAGCAAAATAGTATATAAGCAAAATGAAATCGCTGTCTCAAATTAAATACGAAAGTAGACGAAATCAACAATTAAAGAATTTTAACGAATGACTAGCAAAGAAGGTGACTAAAGCTTCCAAAAATACTAGATAATACACTGATATGAGATAGAGTATTTATTGAAACTATAAAAAATTGTAAAAAATATATTTAACTGCTAAAATTAAGTAGTATACTTGTTCGTTTTAGAATAATTGTTTACCGTGAAACCAAGACTTGCACATACTTCGTAGGACAATGGCAAAACCAGATGGGGCAATGTAACTAAAGTATAACGACTGAACCAAACTTTACCGTATTCTACAGAATATTCCAAAACAAATAACGTGCACATTCCGAAAGATTCACTTCAAGTGATGAGGAATTGATACAATAAGTACAAGGCGTGAATTTCTCACAACGAGAAACTCGTAGCATAAGTTTGAAAGAGGTCATAAGCAATCCTTGAGTTAACTAAAACGCAAACTTTGGATATCTCTGACAGTAATTGCCTCTCGAGGAACAATTTTTGCAGCAAAGAAAATAAAACTTATTACCCTTCGCAAATAACTCTCGGCAGCTTTCGCAGTCTCGATGTCGACAGAGGGAATTGCGAACTTTGGAAATTAAGTCCGTGGGAGGACTCATTTATGAGGGATTTAGCTCTCACGAAAGGGCGGCTTCGAATTAACGCGAGGGAAAGGAGAGTGAGGCTAACCTTTTCCACTTATCGCGACAAATGTCGAAGATATTCATCGGTTTTCTTTGATCGGACGTATGGAGACTGGAGAACAGCCATCAATAAGACGCCTGAAATGTTCTCTCTGTTTTCTGAGCGTTTACTCAAAGAATTTCATTCAAGGGACATATCACCCGAAGATTTTTAATCCAAGGACGATTCGCCAAGAAACAGTGCGACCAAGATTTTTAACCTAATTCGTATCATTCATTCAGTTGAAATTTCGTACTTTTTTATACGTCGGTGTAATGATTGACTTTCTCATCTTAATGTAATATAACCTCTATATTGTTCTAAGCACTGTCACCTGGTTTATTACCAATTTGCACATTTTTATTATATCGATTTTTAGATAGATAACAATAATGATAACGAAAGAAGAACTTATAAATTTATCACAATATTATTACACTATACTGTATTAAAAGTAAAAATGCTCTTTTATTATACTTTATAATGAAGTTCTGCATTAATATCGATGCCCAATTAGTGGTTAATAATAATAAAAAGTCAACTGGCTTATATACAAAACGAGTATTTTTTTACCAAATGATATTTCAAAACAGCTGGTTGGACGGACATTGTTTACAGTTCATTCTTTCAATAATAATAATTTTACGAACGATAAAAAGCACTACTTTTATACTACTTTCGTATAGCTCTTTAATGACATGACATCGAGTCAGAAACATTTTTGAAGACAAAAAGCACATCATTATCAGATGGGCTGAGGTTAAAAAACCAATCTTCAAGTAATTTCTGAGTTCTCCCAAATGGTATTTCAGTAGATATTACTACATACCCTTTCTTAAATAGTATTTGGAAAAACATCGATTGCGTCAAGTACTCATGGGTACAAATCTCCCCGGTGAAGCGAATCTTGGGAGGGAAATTCTTGGATAAAAATCCTTGCACATAATGTCTATAAGTGAAAAGTTCGTTGGGCGAAATGTCTAAGGACAAACCATATCTCGGTGAACCGCTCCTTAACCGTTTTCATAATTACTGGCAACTCTTGAAAGATCCGCAAATATTTTAAACGTAATTTAATTAAAGGATGGAATATTAACGTTGGAATTCGCGTCCGCATAGATGTGGTGAAATATAAAATCCTTGATATTCCTCGAAGAGGAAATTAACTTCCATAGCTCACTCTAGGAAGGCCGTAAATCAACAACTTCACTTCGCTTAGAAATTCGCCGCATGATTCAACGACGCGGAACGCTTTTTCCGTAGAACTAAATACCAAATTGCAATAACGGTTTGTCGTTCACAGTTGTGGCGTAATTAAACGCGAGTATATGAAAACATAGCAAGATTATAATATGTTTATTGTACCTATTGCGCTTCTTATTGCAATTACTTCGTACCTTGACTTTTTGCTAGGCACTCAAAAGATAAAATTGCAACATATTCCTTCACCACTTTGATAGGAATTCTCACGTGAGCAAACATTTCCTACATTTACACTCAATGATATAGCATAAGAATTCCCAAAAATTCTATGGCAAGATATTTGATGCACATCTCATTTACGTGGTTTATACCTTTCACTAAACTCTCACCTCTGAAAGGGATTATAGTCCATGAAATATTACTAAAGTAAGGTAGCAAGGTTATGAAATTCCGAACTTTTCTAAATGATTCATAGCACTCTCTCCTGGGGATCTCTACGGGGATAACATCGGGAGAACTCGAGCGGAGGAAAGTTGGCGAAACAAAATTCTGCCGAGGCTTCTAAAGCCGGCTTTATTGTAATATATGGATCGTGTCGTGAGATATCTTGGAAAGCCTGCGTATGGTTAATACTCATTACATCGCATATTATTATTATTTCTCACATATCTACTTCCATTATAACATGAAAAATCCCAGTATGGGTTGGAAAAAGATTTTTATAATGTAGTCCATACGTTTCCGAAAATATTTCCTCTGACGATACTTTGTCAGAGTTAGATATTCCAACAGAAGATCTGAGTTATATTGCGGTAAAATTATTATTAAATAGCTAAAGCAAGTTAAAGTCAAGAGTTCAGTGATACCACAAGTTAGTAGCCCCTGACTTTCAACCATCTGTCAACTGCATCCTTAAATGAAATATTATAATTTTAGGTGAACAACTTTGAAATATTCAAGGAGAATGGTTAGGAAAAGGTCAATACAATTAAATGGTTATAAGAAGAATATGGAGAAATTTTTAGTTTTAATTTACTGCAAATATTATAATAATAGTAACATAAGAATATGTAACTATTTCATACGGAATCATGTTGAGGACCGTACATAAGTATAACCTGAAAGCTCTGACGCACAAAAAGGTATGTAATAAGAACCACTCAATCAATTTATATACATGAATAAAGAAGGATGTTATATGCACATATATCATATCATTCTTATAGTACTGTCATGAAAAATAAGGAATGGAGCACCGAAACCGTACTCTTGAATTAAAGCTGAAGATAAAATCAGTCATTAATACTCAGGCTGCACTGTACAAGATTTTTTTCTTAAGAGCCTCAACGAATTCGATCGATTTCGAACAGTCTACTTTTAAAAGGAGACCACGCAATCACGTATATTCGATTGATAAATCGCCCGTTGTGGTACAGAGATGACAACAGCGGAAGGAGAAGACAGCAACAACCTTTCGATAAAAAATCGCCGAGATGTTAACATTTGATCCCAGGGGAGAGCGAGTCGCTTCGTGCGGAGGAAAATAAAATCTTTCGAAAGCAAGACCCGCATCAATCCTCACCGAAATGCGTCGCCGATTCTTCCTTGGATCCGTTTTCGAGAATAATAGGATTCTTTCCCATTTTAAAGTCTCCACTAAATCCTCGCCCACCTTAAAAAACTTCATTTCCGTTAACGACCACATACGAAAACTTGGTTTTATTTCCGATCAGTCCTCACCACTTTATAGGATGCTTGAGAGAAAACTAGCGACGCCTTGCTTCCTCCGTTCGGCTACCGCTACCGATATTTATTCCGCATCCGTGAGTATGCCCGTGACCCGACAACTCAGAGTACGGCAACTCAGAGTACGACAACTCAGAGTACGACAATTCAGAGTGCGACAACTCGTCGGACCCGACAACTCACCGTGCGAAAACTGACCGAGAGACAGCTCATTGCATATATACACAGTTACATATTACAGTAAGGTAAAACCTATATATTCTACTGTTTAAATAAGAATATTTTAGTCCTGCTAAGCAAATAATTGCTTGTCAGTAGGTCCCCATTAATTGCGCGAACAACAGATCGCTACGAAAATTGCAATAATATCAAATTTTGAACGCTAAAAAATTGAGCGGTAGTCTTTTTCCGATTATCGATTAAACTAGTTTTTATATATTGAAAAGATAATTTATTGAATCGTAATATTATGATACAGAAAAATGTTAGCCGTTTACGCACTATTTTTCGCCAAAGTTAATTTAATAACTGATTTTGGTAGTCCGTTAGCACATAATAATTAAATTTTAACATATTTAAAAGTACAACCTTAGATAATGTAAAATTTTAAGATTGCATTTCATTATGCAACATGCATTACATTTTCTTCACGCAGCTACATATTGCAATAAGGTAAAATCTTTATTTTCTACTGTTTAAATAATAATTTTTTCGTCCTACTAAGCAAATAATTGCTTTGCGGCAGGTTCCCAATAAGTATTTTACAACAAAGTTAACTTATAAGTTATTCATAGTAAATAAATCGCGCGATGAGCTGTCGCCCGGTCAGTTGTCACCCTCTGAGTTGTCAAGGAGTCGAATCGAACCTGTCGAAACGCACAATCTATAGCCTCCGAAAGCAATGCTTCTACAACTACTTTTTCGCGGAGTCGGTGGATAAAAAATTAATAGAGGAGTAGAATTGATAGATCTCTTGGAAACGCGTCCCGGTCGAAAAAAGAAGGAGAGCGGTAACCTTGATGAAGTGGACAGAAGAGAGATAAATGGAAAGCGAGAAAAAAGAAAATGACAAAAATAAAGAAAAGAGAAAGGTGAGGATAAATAAGTGAAACGGAGGATCGCCGGTGAAAGGCGGGAAGGAAGGTGAAAGGGGAGAGTGTTGAGGAAGGGTAAGAGAGAAAAGGGGTTGCGATCCAGAAGATAAAATTTACGGAGGAAACAGAGGAAAAAAAGAAGCCAGGTAAAAGCGTGAATTTAGAACCTTCTGAAGATGAGGGAGATCCCTCGTTTGGGCAACATTTCTTTGAAAACGGGTTTCTATACATAAGAAATATTTTCGGCCGGTAACATCTAGAGGGGGGTAAAAAGAGTTTATCTTAGATATTTAAAAACGTCAAAGCGATGGCTTTACGTTTCTGCAGTTTTTAACATAGTCCAGTCCCTTTATACATAAAATGGAGATTTTTTTTTAGCTTTACGCAAAGAAGAATCAATTAAGTATTTCCATCTAAATAAAAGTCATCCTTTGTTTATATCCAGAATTAAAAATACGTCTCAAGCCTCTCCGACTTCTGAATATGCTTTTGAATACCAAATAGAAGTAAAACAAGTAAAAGTTTGTGAATCACGAAAAAGGAATATAATTGCTTGAGAAAATTATCAAACTATACATAACTATGATCTAAAGTAGATGTAATAACATTTTTCCCTGTCACCTCTATGTCTTTCGTACTGATAGAAATACTAAATGCGAAATTAAATAAAAATACATTAAAAATTAATTAATAACGAGATAGAACCATTCTTTCCACAAACAAATACGTCTGTTGAATAAATCGAGAAATTATTAGCATATCCTGCCATTTATTCTAATTATAACTTTATTTAGTAATATAAATACATATATTTCCACCCTTTATGCTTCTCCTAATACATTACACGAAGATGTATAGAAGATTACGCTTAAAGAAGAAATAGTCTAGCATCACTTGACAGTAATTGAAGAAGCGCTATCCAGGATTGAATAAAAAAATTCAAAAAGATAGCCAAAAGACGTATAAAGCCTTCACCCGACTCATCAAAATAAATACGCAACAATTTATTTTTTTAATTACCAAAGATATGTACTAAAAGAAATAGAAAATTTCACAACGGCAAATAATCGAAAATGAGCTGACAATGACATTCAATGAAAACTCGCTGGATACTTCCCTGAAAGTAAATGCGCAAAATTTATGACTCATCTCCTCTTTCCCCAACTACTGATTGCGACAAAAACGAGATAATAACAGAGATGGATGAAATATGACGACAGACAGAAAAAACGCAGCGACGGAATATCATAATTTCCAGTGAAGTAAAAAGAGAAAAGGAGACGGATGAGAAGGGAAAAAGAAAGTAAATAAGGCATACCAAAAGAAAAGTAAGGATATGAGAAGATGAAAAAGGAAGAGCTGAGGAACTGTCTGCACGGAATTCAGCCCGGAGGCCAGTGGAAACCACATCCCTTACACCATTGGCTAGCGAAAGCTCATGAGAGGGAATGAGGTTTAATAGGCAATATGAGGAGTGAGGAAGTTGACACATTGACCATTATATAAACTTTTAAGTAGTATTCGATAACAAGTGACCAAAACAAATGCCTTCTTTCTGTAGAAGAAATTAAAACGAGACCAACTTTGGAATGTTTTATGCAGATGCATTAATTCTTTAATTCTGTTTTATACGATCACAGCCATACGCGAGAACGTCAATGAAGTCAATGAAAGACGGAAACAAATGAAAAATATTATATTAATCGTGATATGGTAGCAGGAACATAATTTACAACCTTAAACTTTAAAAATTATTGATATGTCATAAATAGATCATAAAGTCGACAAAACGCGGTAGATCCCAATATCCGCATTTAATTCTTATCTAAGTAAGAAATATACTGATTGAAATGAGTCTTAACCAAAGATTTTTCCTCGAAGGCCCATCGTAGAGTATTATAATCCCATTTCAAACTAAATTAGAAACAACTAAACCAAGCATTTTCCTTAGCTTCACAAGGGAAACCAATAAATGTATATGTAAACCAATAAATGTAGACTTTCTTGGTGACTTTCAACCGGTAATACGAAGGAAACTTCACCATTGGCCGATCTTTTATAATTTTTACATTTTCAGTGTTTCTCTGGACTTGTGTTTGCATTATCTCCATACCTTCATCCTTCTTTCACTTTCCATTATAATTATAACAATTTTTATATATCTTTTCCTTTGTTAAATTTTTATAACAAATTTGATTTTAGATTTTCCTACACTTGTTAAATAAAATATTATTTTTATTATTACTCACGATCATCTTCGGGTAACCATTTCTATAAATTCCATCATTTCCGTGTATGGTACACCTAAAGATGATCATGAAGATAGAAACGGATCGTTCAAATAAACATAGAGAAAAATACGAAGTGTTGTTGTTTTTAATTCAAATGGCGTTCCACAAAGTTAGACCAGAGCACCTTGAGTTTATACTGATATCAAACGCAAATGAATGATACATTTTTCACCAAATGACAAACGAAACCTACACTCCACTCATCAGAATACAGTATCAGAACGTAGCGTACACCTAGGCGGCAATAAACAGCGGTGAGAGAGACGCGTAGCAAGAGCACCCGTGAAGATGCTTCTTCGCCCTCAAGGATGAAAACTGGGCGGCATTCCACGACAACGTCCGGCACGGGGAGATGGCAGCATCTGCCTCCTTGACCCCACGACCTCAAAGCCCGCTCTCCCCATCGAGTGGGAATAGATGGAGGGAAACAGGGAGGGAAAAAGATGGGTAGGGGTTGAGCGCCTCGGGCTTATGCGGTGGCAATGACCCGGATCTCGCGGGCGCCCCGTTACGCCGCGAGGGAGTGCGGTGTGCCGCGGCGTGGGTGCTAGACCCACCTCCCTTTCTCTCCCTCCAGTGAGATCCGGGAAAGGGTGGCGACCACACTATAAACAAATCCGTCTCCAAAACAAGAGATAAAAAGGTGGATAGTGAAACGCCGGTGGCCAATTAACGAATGCCAATCCGCTTACAGGTAGATTCCTCCGCGGAGCAATAAGTATCCGCGGAGTCGTGTTTAACTGCCGAGTAATAAATCGGTGGAAAAACGGAAACGCCGGTTGCTATCTTTCTGAACACAAACAAGTTAAAATAGATGGGATTTTATTAAGTTATTCGCTATCTGAAGTAAATGACGATTTTATATATAGTACTACCTGAAATGTTGCTATAATTTACGAGAGTATTTTATAAAATAAATTGTGTCCATATAGTGACGAGGTATGCTATTATAGCCGTTAGAATACCTGTCCGAAAAATAAGACCTGGGTTCGAGTCTCAGTAATGTCGCTTTTTTTCTCTTATGTTTACATTTGGGTTTCAAGGCGCATACTTTCTCTTGTCAGGCAAAACTTCCTTCCATTGTCATATTGTACTAATAAATTCAAGATAAATCAATGAAAATACAACGTATCTGTAGATGATAATCAAAGAAATTCGTCAACAACTCAAATCACGAGGAAAATAATAGAAACTAAAGTTGAATGATGCAATATAATATGGTCCTTAACGCTAATGGAAAATCAATTCCCATTTATTTAACATAAACAGCATAATCTGGAATAAAAATAATTAGCATTTAGGCCAATTCTATCAATATTAGAGTTAAAGTAACAAAATTAAAAGTGAATCAAAAATATATATCAATATCAATCAGTGAACAAAGATGACTGTACGTAGACATTTTGCAGCATCTACGTCAACTAGCAAAACGATATTCTGAAGAGGGTTCCTGATAGCCAAGTAGGCATAGCTTTCGGCTTTGGTGGATGCGGTTCCGGGTTCGAATCGCGGTGGGAGCGCATGGGTGAAATGACCATTCACAGTCGATGCACTTTTAACAATCGTACTACTACGATATCCTGAAGAATTGCACGGAAATCTCTAAATCGTTTTCACCCCCTTTTACTGAGAAACTAGTAAGTTTTACTCACTAAAAAATAAAATAGTCGAAAAAATTATAACTCAAACCCATTTACTTCGAAGAATAGGCAATACACCATTCTTTATTGCACAGACCCAAACGCAGTTCGAATCTAAGACGAATTCGAGGGCTCTTATCATTGAATTACGCGAATCTTAGCGGTGAAGGAACAACTCCGAGAAAATATCCGTACATTCGCGTAGCTCCAGGCACTTTACGAGGGCTCACGTTCCTCCACGCCCACGGAGGAGTGAATTACCCCGTCACCCTCCCACAGACACCCTTCCGGGAAGAGAAGGAGCCTCGTGATCAATTACCGCAGGATACGGGCACGAAAAACAGCGCTCCCGCCCGGGATTAATTATTTCGTTGGTCCGAAGACTTCCCGCGGACCAAAGAGCAAACGTTCCGGACGTTTGGAGAGCGTTTTTTTCCCTCACTTATTTAAATCATCGTTTGAAAAACGGCCGTGTCATCGCCCTAACAAGCGAAGACGTTCCTCAGGGCCTAATTGAGGCCGAAAGCGCATTTTACGGGGAGCCAGTCATTCTTCGGGAAAGCTCTTTATGGGGAGAAATGCGAGGTAACTCAATTTGCGCCCCAAGGGCTGATAGGCGATGGTTTCTAAATCGGCCCGAAATTTGACCTGGAATTTTAGGGCGAAATCGAATCAAAGCAAAGAGTAGATAAGATGGAGAACCATCCCTTCTCAGAACAAAGACGTCAGGTGGATTTTGTTCGGACTAATTAAAATGTCAGCGATCGAAAATCTATCAATGGAATTGGATTAATCGAATATTCGATACAGAGTCAAATTGGATTAATCGACAATTACAATAAAATCGAATTCGATTTATCGAAAATTCGACATTTTATCTAATAGGATACATCTAATATTCGATATAAGTTTGAATGGCATCAATAAAAGAAATTGTATATAGGTGTCTTTGCACGTAAAGGTGTGTAGTTCACACTGACAGGGCACACTAAGCACCTATTAAAAATCCTCTAGGAGAACTGATATGAAAGAATCTGGCAGGACCAGGAATCGAACCCGGATCTCCTGATTGCCAATCAGCTCTTGTGCTATCCGATCAGAATATTCTTACGTGCCGTTCGAGAGACTTTTGAATTTGTTCTAACAGATTTTACAGAATATTTTATTATTTATTATATTTGTATTATTATTATTAATATTATGTTTTAAATTTATCTAAATCGAACATTCGATACACTATCGAATTGGATTCATCGAATATCCTTTATTTAATCTTTATTCGAGACGATATTGAAGCTTTGAAATAACTATGTAACTCCCGACGAGGAACAGACATAAAAAAATCTGACGGTTCCAGGACACGAACCCGGATCTCACAGTTGCTCTACCCAGAAACAGTCTAAAAAAGGAATAAAATCAAAGAATTTGAACAGCCTCCATCTTTTTCCGCTGAATAATGCCGCACTGATGCGTATGTATTTTTGAGTCGAAAAAGTTCATTCATGAATACTTTCTTCATTGCCAAATAGATCAACACTTCGTTAATACATGTAGCTTATATTTCAGAAATTAGCTTGGAAAAAGAGACAAACACAGCTATCTACCCGTCGAAGGGTCTCATTCATAAGTTTTCCATTAAGGCCGGCCGGGTAAATAAATCGACGCGATAAATTAAACACGACCGGCGTTATCTGCCGAGATATATTCGTCCCAAGCGAAACCTGTTGCCAGACAATGTCCAATATTATTTGCGTAACTCCAAGATAACTTCTCTCAAAACTATGCACTGGTACCTACAACCACATTTTCATGAATGGATCTTTTTTCATCGGTCATTTAGTACGGATGGAGAAAAATATATATTTTTGATTAACCTTGCTCATGGTTGTGATGACATGAAAACTACCGAGGTATGAGTAGACTGAATAGCGGCACAAATTAAGGTCTCTCCTTGTGGAATGCCAAGAAAAGTGTCACTTTTATAAAACTTGTGTTTCACTAACGTGGACATGTTTCTCTCACATCTTATTGGTTGGTGAGGTAAGCAAGGACAAACTACTCCATTTCTCATCCTGCCTAGAAGCCTCATTCCTTCATACAAGCCCTTCTACCTAATGTTTGAACGGTTGAGGTACCAACGGGCCTTATGGCTGAGTAGTTTGAATACAGATAGGATGTATTCTACAACTTTTATAGTCATACGATAAGAACACACCAATAAGTCGTGGAGAAACCAATTCAGCGGCAAAATGAGAACCAAGAAGTACATTAATATTAAACAACTCGAGCCGGAAGATATCCCGCAATAATTCAGAAGAGAAAACGCCTGAATGGGGCTGATAAAAGGTGGTTGAGAATGAACTCGTTCCACACTTATATTGTTTCTATCCATTCGATTTGATCGAGAATCCGGTTTTCTCCTCGAGCCATAAATAAAAGTCACTTCTCGTAATGAAACTCATATCTCCGTTCCTCGTTCATCTATTGTCAAGTCCTCATTTTCGCTAATATCCGACACGTAACGTGCGAATGCTAATTCCGCGGCTGGAAGACGGCTTGAGACAAGGCCTTCGTGTCACGTGACCGCCATTTTTCCGTCGATTCGACAGGGAAGGAGCGAGAATGAGAAAAAATAACAAAAGCACCTCGTCATCCGTGTTGGAAAAGGGAACCCCTCCCACCTGATATCACTGACCTATAAAGGAGGTCCGTGAAGCTATCGCCGTTCGTGCATTCATAGCGTTTGAGCACGAGAGATATCTCGGAGAAAACCTAGACGATAAATTGTCCTCGAAAAATCAAGAGAAGACACAAGCTGAAATTCTACTGTTTCTTGAGAAACTCATGACCTACACTGTATACACGAAAATAAATAAACCATATGCGTCCTTTACCTTTCCCTTTATCAACCTTGAAGTACTTCGTCCCTCGAGATAAGATTCAAATGTTCGTTTCTAATCTTGGGAAGGATCTACATATGCGCGAATGACTAGGAAAATTTTTAATATGTAAATAAGTAAATACGCATGATAATCGTGGCATAGTTCACATGAATACATCAAAGAAACACGTGGACATGACATTTGAAAAGCAGATGGTGAAGATATAATTAACTCTTATGCGCGCTGCTCAAATTCAACATACGTCTCTGAGGATATTCTAACTCGGAGTTAATTTAATTAACCTAAAGAAGAAAAGGATGTTATCGCTGAGTGGGAAATTTAACAAAGCTTAGGTAAACGTTCATAAATTTTGTAAAGGGCTTTGATCTTTGAAGTAAAACTCCGATTAGATAACGTTAGGAGTAAAGTAAAAAAATATTCTTTTGCTTTTGTTCTCTATTAAATAAATGTCAACATAAGTCATGCGAGTGCACCAAAAAATTCCAATAGTTTTTAGTTTAGTCCTAAATCATTTTAATTAGCCTTTTTTTGATGCATTAAGTATAAAGAAAATTTATTGTTTCGATGTTTACGTCGTAAAAGACGAGATTCTAGATTGAATTCCACCAACGATTGATTTTAGAGGGCTGAATAGGGATTTATTTTTTCAGAACTGAAATTAGTGAAATACTACCGATGATTCTTGAGAAAAATTTTAAATCAACGTCAGTAAATGATGAATGTGAATTTTATGGATATACGTTGTGTTGGAATCATTTACTTAGTTGTTACTACTACGTGATTAGTAATGCACCGAAGTGAAAATTTAATGTTCAATTCTCCTTCTGAATAAAAAATTGAATACTTAGCAACTTCCGCATGGATATTTTCAAAGGGCTACTAGTTTCATCTAGTCGAAGTGTTTGATATTTAATTAGTATGACTCCCTCCACAAAGTAGAGCTTGAGCATATTAGATTTATTTATTTCGTCTCTTATGGAGCCGATGTAGGAAAGTTTAGGATCTAGATTAAATACACGACCATTAATTGAGAATTCTCCTTTCGCGCTTAGTTGCTCGTTTAACTCTATTTCAGCGAACGCATAGAATACAATGACGGAACTTGCGGGTTCAAGGCGTGAGAGAAAACGGACCTTCGAAACAATGGACTAAGCAGTTCGTTGTCCTCGCTGATGGTTAGTCGCGTATGAGATCAGATAACGTCTAAATGCGAGTACCGATATGATCCCGAGATCATATCCTATTGTTGGGTACGTAAATCAGTCTCTACCCGGCTGTTCCGCCCCTAAGTGCAGTTTTACGGTTATTTTTTACAGCAGCACATGCGGACGTAACACATTGCGGCCGGCAGCTTTTCACTTCTCCGGGATCATGACGTGTTTGCGGAGGGATTCTGAATTGGAGACGTAAAATTAAACATTGCCATCCGTCTCCATTGTTGTTTCGATGTCCGGTGACAGCTGAGGTCGTTAATCAACCACGGAGTGAATAAACAACTTTCTCACGGGTGGAATTCGAACTCGAGACCTGTAAGATCCGTGACGGAAGGGAATACGGTTGGTTCTAAAAGTGCTTCGATTTATATTGTGGCTCAGTGCAATATCAATTGTTCCACCAATATATTTGCTAATATTTAATGGAGAGAACATTATTATTTTGATCTCAACAAATTATCGAGAAAATTGGAAAAAATTATTAATAAAAATTCAGAAAAAGGTACTTCGCGAATATTAGTTTGGCACGATGTAGTAATGGAAACAAATTACGGCTAACTCATATGTGAATCGAAGTAAAGAATTTTGTGTATGCCAAGTCGTGGGTGCCTAAATATGAGTTTTATATTATGATACGCTTAAAAAGTAGCGAGTTTCTCTATACGCACCATTAATATAATTGATAAGAAGCGACCAAGGAATTAGATACGTATTTTATGTGCGAAATTATATTTTTAACTTAGAATTTTTAATTTTGAGAATTCAGTACATTAGAAATGGATCTGCATGTACATCTTCATTATATACAGCGTTCTGCATATACATTAATAATTAAAGGCTGCCTTTCTGCGAGTGGCAAGGGATATAAATACCCAGCGTACGATCTACAACTTTAATTTGTTACCATGGCATATAGTTCGCAGAAAAAATGAATTTTAAAACGATTTGTAATTTATTCATAGCACAGTATTTTACGGATGTACTTTTTTCACGAAAATTGCCTTCAATATTCAGGTGCGTCTCATATTCGATATTAATATAAGTCCAGTGTTTAATTTAAAATTACCGCCAGTCTTAAAAATGGCCATAGAATCGATTATCTCTATCTATTCCACGAGGACTTACTTCACAATTGCAACCTCTTGATGTCTTGAAGTTTTTAATTTTTCATGTGTTTTTCATTGTGATAAGTTTTTTAATTGCTAAAAATTAAGACGCGTCTTATAGTCCGTAAATACGGTAATACTATGATAAAAATGAAATTAAGGCGTTGGCATCGAGCAACAAACGGTTTGAAAACCGAACAATGGACGTAATGCTTATCTAGAACGAAGAATAGGCAAATATCTTCACCTTGGAACACTTACTTTTCTGCTTATTTTCAATTACAAGACCTTTAAGCATTTCACGCAATAAACATTCTCCACGCCTTAACTATACACCCGAGAATCACCTCACGGATGATAGATGTTCATTATGGAGGAATCATATCATTAGGTTAACTAGTTCATGTTCCACTGGAATATAACCAACCTTTACCAAAGCTTTCCTATTTATAAATATACAAGACCACTGTCTTCCACGGCCGGTATTCCGCCAAGAATGAAAGGAAAAACGACGCGGATTCTTGAAATGGTCATGTTTTACGAGCGTGAATTAGCTTTGCCCCGCGCACCTATACGCCACGACTCTAAACCCACGTTATAAAAGATCCTGCAGAAATGGCATCATGCCTATTGCAGAGACCAATTATTCATTCCGGCTTGGAAGCGAACTTTCTTCGCATTACCAGTTTTATCCACTTAGTGGCGGCCATGTGGCTAATATCTCACGGGTACTGGAGCGCTCGCTCCGCGCACACCCTTTGACCTCTATTTACGGCTATTAAGGTTGCGTGTCTAACGACGGCTCTATTGATGGCTGGCGTTTTATGAGTCGGCTGACGATCAACCTCGCCTTGGATCCGGATTCCTTCAGGTGCGCTTCAGCTATTCCTAGCGGTTAACCGGTTTTCTTTGTTGGGGCCACGTGATATAGGGGTTCCTTGGTAGGAACAAGTAATTGGGGGAATTATTGATGGAGTGAAAATGTGATTTATGGTTTGCCTTACGTATCTCTAGTAATATATTCAGGATCGGAACCGGGAGGAATAGTTCATTAATGAAGTTGAGTGTATTAGTTATATAGTGATATTGGAGTGTTAAAATTCATGGAGGCGACCGAAATTTTGTGGAATTCAGACTTAATCGAAGAATTGTTAAATAAAACAAGGTTTTAAAAAACAGCACGTTAACTTTTACTTTTTTTAGTAAATGCAGAAAGTAAAAGTTCTTGTTTTATTTTACAACTCTTCGATCGGAATATTAAAATTTGACCATCATTTTTTCATTTAATATTATGTTTTCAAGCAAACATCTCTATTTTACATTTCGAAGTTTCTTTCTGTAGCCAAAATCCTGCGGAGACGATGCATAGAGTCTTACCTTCCAACTAACATCGAGAGCAATAATTTCAAAACTTATTCAGTAAAAGAAAACAGCGAAGGTAATCGAACTATGATGTTTACGAAGTTTTTCGTGTAATATTTCATATTGGCATACTTAAATTTATTTAAGACAAATAAAAACTACTTGTCCTAGTCATGGATATCCATGTAAATCCTTCCAAATTTGAATTATATAGATAAATATATAAGGCTAAAACTTGACATCGGCAATGGTAGGTTAGGTAACCGGTGTTTTGAGCACTTAGTTTAAAAAATAAAATTATTTTATGGGTATGGATAATGATTAGCTTGAGACGGTATTCACGAATTCGTGCAAGGATTGAGCAAGTGGTTATCACTTCTGAAAAAAAACATTTATTTCTTTTAATAATTCATTCTCCATCGGTATTAAATCAAGGATGAGAAACATTTACCATAGAATGTAAAAACCGCCAATAAGGGTACCCAAACTTCCTCCCACGCTACGCGCTACCAACTCCGACAGATTTACTCAGATCCGTCCTTTAGGGTAATCCCATCTTATAAATTTAAGCTTCCGGCTTCTGGAAATTCTGTTCCCTCGAAATCGATGGAATACGGAGACAAAACGGGGGAAATCGTTCAGAAAAAAGAAACGGTCGGTGAATCAGTCTTTCCTGCCGGTTTATTGGAATATCCGCCGAGGAATTGAGCGCTTCCTACAGGAAAAGCAATTCACCGACGAGCATGCAGGTCGTAAAGAGCCCAAATATGTTTTAAGCCGGAAATGCGCTTTAATATGATTACGTTAGCATGCGGGTAGTCTCCGGAGTGAATGGGACTTCGACAGGATACAAGGAAAAGCTTCAATGTGGAATTACGCCGCTGTCGAAATAACAGTGGGAAAATTTCCCGTTTTCTGCTCCAAGCATCCGAGAGAAAATCATCCTTTTCTCACACTTTTTAATTAATTAAGTGGGTAGTAAAATTAAAGGAAGACGCCAAATTCCGAGAAATACAAAGATACTATTAATTTCCCAAAAAATAAATAAGTTAATGACCATGACAATTTAGCCGCGATAAAAGCTTAGATATAAAAAAAACATTATAACTTCAAGGAAAAGTAAAATCGATTGCGGTAGGCTTTAACGGAAATCCACATACATTGGATAAGTAAGAAAATTACATTTACGATTTTCCACATACGTATTTAAAATACTTTAGTATTTTATATTATATTATACCCTTATATTTGATGTTTATTGAAACACATATATAGAAAATTGTAACTGTAATTTTATTCATACATATTCTATTCAACAAAAAGAATGAATATGGTGAACCAAATTTATAAAAACGTCCTAAAGATCGTAAAAATCAACAAGTAACAAATTGGAGCTGTAAACCTTACGGTAATGAAACATTTTTCAAAAGTCATTACAGGAAATAAGTACTTCGTTAATGAGGGAAATCTAAACTTCGGTCTTTCACCCGCTTTGTTCGCACAATTTACGAGAGAGTGAAGTTCCCTAATTCGTGCGGTTGGGAAGAAGAAAGGCAATTATGGAGTGAAAGGCAATTACGATTGAACTCTACTATTTTGAAAGTAACACTTTCAGAACTGCTTTGAAACAAAAATCAGCTAATTGAGTTCTCTAGTTTTCGCTTGCCTTGAAAACGTTGGAATTTAGACATTAAATGTCACCGAGCAACCTCTTCCGTAACCGCAATTAGCAATCGAAAATGCGCCCACGCGGGATAGTTGTAAAGAGCAAACGCTAAGAAAATGAAAGGCGTACCGCAATGTCAACGTCAGATGAAGGTTTCCATCTGATAACCGCGAATACCAACATCTTACGAGCAAACCCAAATATGAGCGTAGGGTGAAATTTCCATAAAATATAATAACGCTCTTTTGGGGAGGTATTTCAAATAATTCGTTGTATCATAGTAGAAAATTTTTATGGAAAAAGGAGAGTTTTTTGGAAACTCCGGCAACAGAACTTGAACTGAAAACTAATTTATAACGAAAAAATGAGCGGCAAAATTTACTTCGGCAAATATTCATAAAACGATGAAATTCGTATTTAGTAAATTTTTCATCAAATATTTTAATAATAAAATTTTTATTATTAATATCTGATTTATCTCAAATAAATTTTTAGTTCCTTCATGTTACAATTGCAGTGAATATCCCTTCTATATTTTTCCTAATTTAAAAATATTTTAATAATAACAATAATTTTAAAATTAATATTAAAAAATAATGAAAATTAATGGAAAAGGAAGAACGAAGAGCAACATCTCCTTTAATCCCAACGGCAGAAAATTTTGAAGCATGGATCAATTTTAATACAAAACCAATTTACACCAACCATAGGCTGCTTTACAAGCAAGAAATTTTATGTAATTCTATTCTGCTGTTCACATTATCTCACTTTCTCATGGGGACTAAGTTTGGAGACAGTTTCAGATAAATCGTTTCCTCAAGATCAATCATTTCAAATAAATTCATACAGTACGATGATAAATTACGACAAATTAGTCAACGGAAACAGTGAGGAGAAAGAAGCAGGTGTAAGAATGAAAAATAAATGCGGAACTGAAACTTTTGAGCACGGAAAAATTCGCTGAATTGCACGTGGGAAGAGTGATTAAAGATTGTGGAAAGATTAAGAGTAAGGTCGAAGGAAATTAAGAGAGTTTTTGCTCGGTTATCCTGAAAGGCGTGAATAGAAAGCAGGAATTAAACGAGCGCAGTATTCAGAATGAACATTCAATCACGTAGCGCGAGTAGTCACTAATAAAGCGGAAAGATTCCTGATTCGATTCGCAATTTTCTTTGACACGTCCAACACTGCTGCTCACCGAGGGTAATTTAAATTAATTCCTCCAAATGCTAATACGCCGACACGGAACTGTCACTTTATATTGCATAGAACTTTACCTCAGAAGTACCTAACATTCTTGATAAGAATTAAAGCACTAAATAAAAATAAAATTCGCTATTTTCTATAATCAGTTTCAAAATAGACCCGAAAAAATTTTTAACTACAGATAATTTTATCGTAAGAACGACAGTTTAATTGGAAATATAAAATAAGAAAATTTTCGCGCCTAAATATAAGCATCTTTAAAGCTTTTAAATTACATACAAAGGATCAAACTAGGTTGATTTTTTATATCAAATAAGGAGTAATAGGAATAACATTGAGAATTCACTGTTCCTACGGTTACCGATGATTAAGTTCATTTAATAATTTTAATTATTAATTACAAGGCTATGAGCTCAAAATTAGTAATTTGGCTATAACTTCAAACACGTCAATACCTTAATCCGGTATTTTTAACGAATATAAAAGAGCAAGATAGAGTTATGGGGAAAACTTATTTGAGAAAAGAATGGATAAATTCTGACGTAACTATGAATTGCTTTTTCACGAGCATTTACTGATCATTTAAAATTGATAGTTGATAGTCAACTGCTTCAGGCACGACTTTGTGGTAAGACTTAATGTCGAGAAGAAATGAAAAGATAATCCTTTTACCCATATCAAAATAAATTATTTTGCAAGCTAGGCTTCGACGTGTTCATAAAAAATGAAAAAAATCCTTATTGATAATAGTTTCAAAATGTGAAAAGGTTGTCCTGTTTTAAGAAGAATTATTCTACATTATTTTCGCTAGTCATTCCACGAACCGCAAGTAACCAAAAATGATTTTCACCTCTAATGCTTTAGGCTATCCGAAGACAATCGTTATGTCAACAATCCGAGCAACCGGATACTGGTGGAATCTGATAAAAATTCCATAAAAGGGCGGCCTCGTGAGTGAATGAATACCGAAAGAGGACTCCGATTGGTTAGGGGTGGACGGATTTGATATGGGATAGACATGGAGATTGATAAAGGATTAACTGAGGTGTCGGACGTCGAATGCAATATTGGAGTGGATGACTTACAAAGGAAAGTTGGATTTGAGGAATGCGATTCCAATCCATTCGTCACGGGCAAACGCCCGTTAAGAGCAAATGAAGCGGATTTTGTCCTCGGCCCTATCGGGAGTCCCTTATGTGGTGTGGGAAGAAGAGAGAGAGAACAAATTTACCACGAGTCCCGTATGTGGTGTGAGAGAGATTGCCCGCGTACAAATTTAGTTCAAATTTACCCCAGAATAACCCTTCTCTAGTAAATGGTACTATATTATCCCAGAAAATTTAATTGCTGAGTGGAATAAAATTCCCATTATTTACCAAAGAGCTTTACGCATAATTTTATTTGCTCAAAAAAGAATGGATAAAGCGAAATGCTTTTGAGTATAGGTCCACCGAATAGTGATGGTGCACTAAATAATGTAGGTGTGTACAGCAAATGGTGTGGGAAGGGATAATAAATTGTGGAAGATAAACGAGACAAATAACAAGCATATTCTAAAAGCAAACTGCGAACGAGATATATACGTACGTGAATTGTTTAACCAAGAGATTTCAACCGATGGTAAGAAAAAGATGGTAATTAAAAATTTGACTGAGGTTAAACTGCTAACAGAGAGAGGTTAAACTGGGTAACTGAAGGATTAAGTATGGATCATGAACTTAAACTATTGAAGGGATTTTGAATTTATTTAATTAATAATGGGGTTGACCGGCTTTTCATAGCTCATGAATATATTTTTTAATTTTTTCTTAGATACCTGATACCGTCTAACAAGCTACAATTATTATTTAAAAGAAATACTTCCAATAAATTTCAGCGGTGGATTATGTTACGATGGTAAGTCTGTGCAATAATATGTTTCGGGGCAAATTCATAAGAAATTAACTTTACAATCCGTAATGCGTTTCCATAAAACCACGCCTTGAAAAATAGTTTCTGAATTTGATTTTAGTTATTTTTCCGAATTAAATGCTTCTTTAGTAATCGCGTAATGTCAAGTTCACCATGGGTCATTCATACATAGTTTTTACGCTGGAATACTTTTCCTTGTGAAAGGTAAATTATTGCAGAATAAATGTAAAATATTCATACTTCACTTTGTGGAATGGTGCCACTCATAAGAAAAAATGAAATAAATATTATAGCAATTGATGATAATAATGATGATCATTCATTATCAGTAATCGCGCATCGAAGGAAGAAATAAAATACCTAATGATATAAAGTCTGGAATCATTCCGTGGGTATTTATCTCCACGATTTATAAACGATGCTGTTTATAAGTTTTTAAATGCGCATAAAAAAGCAGTGGCAATTTTTTCAACTGGCACATACTCATAATTCCCACAGTCCGACATGCAGCATTCGGGATTGAATATCCCTCCGTATCAGAGCCATCGCTTACGAAGATTCCATTTCATACTCATTACGAATTCTAATCACGATCTCACTCATTATGCGCACGTTTTATCCGCAAATATTAATCCATCAATCAAATTCAAATCCACGCCGCTTGAGTCAGGGCCTGAAGATACCTTTTTTTTAATTATGTCATTGAAATCGTTCCTACCCGGATCTCCCATGATGCTTTCAAGGATGGGAATGGCAATCGGTCATCCCGTGCGAACTTAATCCTTGGCCCGATTTCTGAATACTGAAATTGAGAGCTGTATGATAAAACACGCCATTAAACTATGACGAGTTGCGAAAAAGTTGAGAAATACATTATCTGCAGATTGAGAAACGGGAAAATCAAACACAATGAAACCTAGGCCATGGGAGATAAATCGTCTCGAAATAAACTTCGCTGACTGAAATTCGATTCAAAATGAGGTCTTTAATCGTAAAGTTCACATGAGAAAAAACCAAAGAATACAACCCTTTTACCAATTGGGAAGAATGGGGAGTATTCAACATGTCTAAGTTCCAACCTTGGATCACTTTAATTGTTTTTCTTGTGTAATAGAGCATATACATCAACATATTTAATTTGTTAACATGTGCGTTAACAAAAAATCTTTACTATACCGATCTGCCAAAAATGACCGAAGTCATATGTCTAATATGACTGTTGATCCTCTTCAGGAAATTAATAATTATTTCAGCTATTATTGCTTACGTTGATATATTTGTATATATATGTATCTGTATTTTTCGCCTTTATTTATCAACCTAATTCCAAAATCTTCCTTTTTTCATATAATATTCGTAGGATTCACACCCATTACTCTATCTACAATTTTCCTATGGAAATATATTTTCAAGGTTCGTACAGTGTTAGTTTTTCCTCATCAAAAACCATTCTTTCTTTCTTAAATTTCTATATATATTTTTCTTTCAGTGAACCCAGTTTCTTAATGAGTAAACGAATTTTTTAATCATATTCTCTTCAGAAAATATAATTTCACGAGTGTATTAATTTAAATGTAATTAATTAATACATGTGTTTCACAATAGGTTAATAGGACTTTTGTATAAGTCTGTATTCACACGCAAAGTTCTTTTCAGAAGATTGTGGCATTTGTTTTTGTGTGATTGTGCATAATAATACGAGTGAATGCGAATAAAATTCGTACGCATCCATGAAGATAATCACCCAAGTCCGTATTCAATCACTAAGTCCGAGGAAAAAAAATCTTCATACCGAAGTTGAAAGGTGGTAATAAGAAATCGAAACCCAGAGACACCCACACAATTATTCGACAGGGCGGTAGGTGTATTCCTACCTTAGCGATAAAGACGGAGGTTTAAAAAAATCGGAGGAAAAGGATGAAAGACCAGTCAGGAGAGCGCGTAAACCCTGACAAGAAATCTCTACCCGTCCTCGCTTTCCTTTTAATATTTCTATAGTTTGGTCGTGACGGCCGCTGGAACGGTTCGTCCCATATTTCGATAGGGATTAACTCGGTCAGCGAACAAACATCCGCTTCCAACGAACCTCCTCGCCGAAATATCTGTCGTATTTCAGCCCGTAAAGAAATCTCCGATAAAGAAGGCGCTGACTTCTCGGTGAATTAAGGACGAAGGCTGGGCGCGCGACAGGAAACCCCGTGTTTCTTATTGCGAGCCCCGAAGTGACAGTTTTTGCGGGACTTAAATATGAAATGCGGCCCCGAGTGAGCCCGTGATTGACAGCACCGCTGTTCCCTGAGGAATTAATCTTGTTCCGACGGAAGAATAAAGAATCGATTTAGCGAGCGTGGGAAACCCGTTCGCAACATTCCCACTCGAAATCTTACGAAATAATTTACATAATCCCATCTCGAATTCCTTAAAAATGTAGTAAAAAAAATAAAATGCGTTTATTGTAATATAAGTCATATTTTACTAAAATAAGCTACCAAATGAAGATTTAATTCGAGTCTTAAGTTGAAAGAAGAAGAAAATTTTAAAAAATCAGTAGTAATATTTGCACATTATACCTCGTAAGTATTATCTCAAATGAGATATCAAGGTATTAAAAGTACTCATGTTGGTGACCGGTTTAAACTTCAAACCCTCCAACAAAATGGCCAATTTTCATTGTTATTTTCTGTTGAGATCTGACGAAAGACATGTGTTGAGGCATCAAAACATAGAAAGATACAAGTATATTCATTTTCCTCTGAATCGCTTATTAGAAATACTTTTTTTCTTCTTGTGAGAGCGTTTTACCTAATTGTGGATGTTTCTCGGTGATCCTTCATAAGAAGAGTTTTCACCTACTAAACCATTCTGTGGTTATTGTACCTTTATCTTCTTCGCATCTCTTATTTTACTGCCGTTTTTTATCAACTACACTGTCCTATATTTTCTGCTAGTCTGCACAAATATATAAATTATCAAGAATCTTGCATGCATTGAATATTGTTCTATATAGATAAAATTTAAAGGTAGTCAAATGTTTTTGATTGGATACTGTGAAATTTTCACGTAAAAACTACAGAGGCTAAGTAAAATGTTATTTCGACATAACCTCGCCGTATGATGATAATAAAAATAAATTAGCAGTGGTAACTTTAAATGAACCTCGTAAATAAATCCCAAGGAAGAATAAACTTGAAAAAGTCCGACGGGACCGGGTTCGATTCCCGGTCCCGTCGGACTTTTTTCTAGTCTATTCTTCCTTGAGATTTATCCTGGCTGCACAGTTTCGTCATATTTCGTGCAAATAACCTTTACCTTATTTCCTCGTAAATAAAGATTGAAATTGCAATGTATAAAACTACTCATCTTGGTGACCGGTGTAACCCTCCAGGAAAAGAATACCATGGACTTTCGAGGAAATGTGACTTACAAGGAAAGATGAGAAGGGAATATCCGAACCTTATACGTGGAAAAAGTCGATTAAAAATTCTAAGTGCGACATGATCACTACAGGAATATTAAAAGCCGAGGATAGCAACGTCTAGGAAAATCCATGAAGATGTTCCTTTTTTCGGCATGGCTGCGTCTTTCTCATTCCAACGGAAGTAGGTTGAGCTCCAGTGAAAGAAGGCAAGGATTCGGAAAAAGTTCCGGACGGATGGATATCGACGAAGAGCGACACTTGTTGTAGAGAACGGAAAATTTTATCAGCGGAGACGTGAAACAGTTTCGAAAGCTCAGCGTAAAAAAAATCGAGTCAACGAAACCAATTGGAGCTTACATCCATAGGGAAGCACTTTTTTAATGGAAAGATTGTCAAAGAGAGGCAAAAATTCTCACGCTTTCCTATAAACTGAAAGGGAGAGCGTGGGAATCAACTTTCATGAATTATTGATTCTTTTTCAATTCCATAGACTTTAAGGAAACGGCACAATAAATTATATCCACCTAAGGCAAAATTATACTACAACTTATTCAAAAACAAAATATTTTTTTATTTCTTCCTTAAGGTGACCTATCGTAGCTTGATTTATTATAATACAAGAAATCATAGAGGTTTGAACCTCACTTCTACAACAACCTAGCTTTGGATAAGGAGTGAGACTTATGGGGCAAGATGAATAGTGAGGAATTTTAATTTCCACACTATTTCACCCAATTCCATGGGAGGAAAATGTCCACGTAAGCGCAGCACAATGTGCATATGAAAAAGACTTTCAATATCATTAATGGAGTTATCAATGTGAAAGTAAACAGACGATATTAGTCATAACCCTTATTGATTGAATGAGGCGTCACTGTGCTGAACTCTATTAGAATAAGGTAAAAATAAAATGAAAATACGAGTGGCTTGATGATGACTATAATTAGCTGAAACTTGGTCGCCGAAATGCAATTTTTGTAGAACAAAAACTAAGTATTTTTCTTTTATTTTCGTATCTACCTTTACTAATTCTAATTGCTGTTCAAATCCAAACTAACTCATTGTCAGTAACTTTAAAAATATCACAGAACGCAGAATACAGAGACAAAAATTTCAAAACGATTCATTATTCTGTGTTGCGTACAAAAGAAAAATATTTTATTAGTCAGGATACGCTCGCAGGAATTATAAGGATCAGAATTACTAATTTCACGATTTACAAATCGATTCGTCCAAGGAAATTTCAACCAAAAGACATCCATCCCTGTCCGCTAATCGGCTCCAAGCTCTCAACACCTGAATTCCTAGCAAATCAACTTATATCCTTCCTCAAACAACGTTTACCAAATTCAAAGTGGAAATCAGAGAATCAATGTCATCCAAATCTTTCTCTTTCACACAGAAACATTTCAATCGAGTACGCTGACAATCTGCAGATAACTCGTAAAATTCCAACGGAAACACAGGCTAAGCCACATCGTTAAGCTCGCCTTGTGGGCTATAACTTGATCTACATCTTTCCGTTCGGGATCGAAATATTTCCGAGACGTGAATTTATCTCTCCTGGGAGCAAAAACAGCGAGATTTTCAGCGTGATTCCGCGCTGCATCCGATGTACACGGTCGATAAGGGAAACGGGCAGCAGAGTGTGACCCGAGGCGGACGGATACCCATTCCCGCCCGCTACATCCGTTTCTTTAGCCGCTTACTGTGTCGATGCAGTCATAAAACCCTCGCGCAAGAAAAATAAACGATCTTTATTCAAAGCGACGCGTCCGACGCGCGTTTCGCAATGGAAAGGCGTCATCCGGAATGCATCGAAAAGTAATGGAGTCGTAGTAAACATATTGATAACTGGTACTGGTAACGTGCTTGTATTTATGAACGATCGGATTATTAGCAAGAGTAATAAATATTTACTCACGTGATTACTTGTTTACGATCGTTGTTTAACTTCGCGATTTGCGAGCTCGTATTTGAAACCTGATTCGTGATTCAATTAAATTTTGTACCGACTCGCAAACGACAAAGCAAGACAGTTGCATATTCCGCAAATTGGTCGATTTTTAAACGTTTGTGAGGATTCGACTTCTCTGGAGACTAATGCAGATATTCACTTATCGAAGTTCTAGCCTCCGATGATACTTCGATTAGAAAACGTATACTAGTGTTGATATTAAGGATACTGACCGGAAACATCATCATTTTCAAATATAAAGGGCAAATATAGCAAACATACCTATGTAGACATATCGCGAGAATTCCTCAACTTCAATTTAATTAGTTCAGCCTCAATTGAGAGTTATGGTATTCTTATAAAATTTAAGCTGAAAATTATTCGTAGATAAGGGATTACAATATCACAAATCAAATAAAATAAAAATATGGTTCTCTAAACATAAAAAATGAAATTATTACAACATATTTTTAGAAAAAAATCGGAAAATCTATGACTTAAATTAAGATGTAAGCCATTTCATTGAATTTAAAGCTGAGAAAATATCCACAGATTAGGGAATTGAATATAAAAAATCACAGAAAAATATGGTTTCCTACATATTTTTGAAAAAAGAAAAAGATTCTCTGCAGTTACTGACTCAAAAGATGAAACCTCAAAAGTTGGCAGCGGAGAGATGTCGGAAAAATAATACTAAAATTTCGGTACGGAAATTTTTTGCAGGGGCCGTAGGAACTGTCCACTCATTCTGAAACCTTCGCTAGGAAATCCAACCCGTCACAAATGTCGACGGACCGTTAAAGCAAAAAATATCCAACTAAACCGTGAAACATTTTTTGACGATCTGTCGCTCTCTGGCGACGGGCAATTCGAGGGTAACTTCCAACGACGAATTCCAAGAGATTCTAACGCATTGAGCGACACGCCGAACAGTACCACGACTGTGTTCCCGCCGCGATTTGATTTCCAAATTAAGCGTCCCAGATGGTGTTATTCGACCTGTTCTCTGCCTACAACATCTGACGATACGAAAGTACGAATTATGCGCCGAGGGTGGGCGGGACCACGTGCGTGTGGGAGGCAGAATGTGATCGACTTCGAAACTGGCGAATTCTCAAACCCCCGAAACGAAAAACTGGATTCCGATAAGGTTCACCGACTTAAACCTCTGTGCAGGAGATAAGATCTCCACGAATATGATTTTCTGGTGGTTTTACAGTCGAATACATTACTGACGAATTCTTCGTAGAGCATTCTTGTAACTCGTCCATGAACGACGCTAAAGTAATGATCTCGCAAATCCGTTTCGGAGTGAGCGATCCCACAGCCTTTCTTTTCTCACAATACTTTCCATTCCTTGCATACTTCTTTCAAGACACATACATACATCTTTGCGAACATTCCTTGCCATGACGTCTTCCGATTCCATAACAATTGCTTATTCTACTCAATAACGAGAAATGCCGGATCGAAGAAAATCCTCATTGGTGATAATATATGTTACAGTATATATAGGTTAAATAAGACTGCAGCTTCCAATGGATAAAAAATAGCTCCAATAAATTTCCAAAAGTACTCCGATCTAAGAGAGTTTTAGTAATATTTTTACTGTAATAGCTTTTGGTTTGGTTTGGTTTTAGTTTTTGGCACCAGCCCGAAAGGGCGTGGGTTCGAATCCCACCGCTGTCAATACTTTTGTGCGGAAATTGTGATGATGTAATATAACGTTGTGCCCAGGTAACTGGATTGACTATAATTTTCCGGCGATATAATTCAGAAGTGAACAAACACTTCGCTCGTAAAATAAGACGCTCATAAGAAGACTAAATTCACTTTCTGCATTCTGATAATCAGCCGTTTTAGACACCTTGAGCGAATGCCGGACAGATTGTATTGTTATATCCCCCTCAACGGTTGCCTCAAGGTATTAATACCAACTTGCAGCGCTTAGATAAATAAATACATAAATACATTATATTATCAATACACGTAGTCCATGATATCGTAGGAAGATTCCATTACAATAAGTATTACATATTTGTATAAAATTATTAACTTTTACGCTCCTAAATATTATTTCAATAAACCTAACATGTTCAAGCTTTTAATTTCTTTTAAGCTATTTTAAAAATCGTCTATTTCTTACAAATTCATTACCCATCATTTCTGTTATTTTACAAAAAGGGGCTCCCAGATAGTAATGTGGGCAGCGCGTTTCGCTTGGGTGAAAGCAGTTCCGGGTTCGATTCTCGGTGGGAGCCCATGTGCGGAATGACCTAAACTGTTGATACAATTTTAAGAATACTGCTTTTACAAAAAAAATTAGAAATACTGGGTGGTAAATGACTAATGGAAGCGAATCTTGCCCAATGAAGACTGAAAAGATTCAAGATAGCACGTGAAGCGCACATTAATTAATTTACACACACTCAAATAAAACCGTAAGGAATGAGAGAGAAATTCAGGGAAACAAAATCCGGATCTCATTTCAAATCAGTATTCTCTTCTGCAATTCAAACCTTACATCACCTGACAATTTCTATCCTGACCGTAATCAAATTCCCTGAACTGTTGGTCACCGCGATGATCTAAGTAACTTTCGCGAGCGCTTATTTCGTAGGCAGCAGCAGTTAGTTTGACGCAACTCCACTCCTACGCCAAGCACCCCCGTAATCTGCACGCACGGAAAAAGAAATCCACCGACGACTCTAAAAAGAACTCCGGAGGCAACGACCGCCGCCGTCGAGTGGGCAGAAATCACCCCGAGATAAGAACCGCGCTCTCTCCGGGGAAAATAAAAGGGAAATAACAACGAGGGACCAAAATAGCCACGGGCGAGATACGGAGACAAAGATTTCCGTAAAATTTTCAACCGGAGGTCACGCTATCGGCTCTTTTTAGGCTAACGTACTGTCCCGGCGGGGACTGCCTTGAATGACCCACGGTAAATTGACCGACATCTCGTTTGACAGACGGCTCGATTGAGTGATATCTCAACCCAATCCATCCCAATTATAATTATATAAAACAACAAGGAAAGGTAACTTTGCTGGATAAAGTCGTGAACCTAGGAAAAGTTATGATGTAAATGTATTAGGTGGAGTAATAGGGGGATTTTTCCAAAATTAAGTCTTGTTTGTAGTTAAGTGCGTTAGTCCTGTTTGTAAATGTAGTGATGTAATTAAGGAATTTAAAATGTAATAATTTAAGTGTGAAAGGGGAAATTAACAATGTTTGGGGCTGCCACATGATTTCTGTCAAACTGTAGCAAATAAAAATAATAATAATATTAATAAATAATAATTGTAAAATTCCCAAGGAAGAACGGACATGATAAAAGTCAGACAAGACCGGGACTCGATCCCGGTCAGTTGCTTTATCAATTAAGCTATCGAGCCAGAACATTGCAACATGTCGTTCCGGAGACTTATTAGACATTTTATTAGACATTAGAAAATTATTCCCTTCCGACCTTCAAGCGGAAAATTTACAAAAATATGCCATTTAATTTCTAACTCATCTTGTATTCATTGTGCTGTACTTATTTGCATTTATGTCCTATTTATTTAACATGTTACATCACATATAATTGGATGTATTCCTGTTTGTGATAAATAAAACATTATTATTAACATGTTATTATGTTCCGGCTCGATAGCTTAATTGGTAGAGCATCTGACCAGCAATTAGGAGGTCCGGGTTCGAGTCCTTGTCTAGTCAGACTTTTATCATGTCCGTTCTTCCTTGGAAAATTATATATAAGGTTTATGACAAGTATTTGCGACAGCGTATTTACGATGTAACTAACAATAAGTCGAGATGTCGTTAGATCAAATTGTCGATCAACCGAGCAGTCGGTCAAGTGAGTGTCGGTTAAGTGAACGTCGGCCAAGTAAGCGTCGGTCAAGTGTCGGTCAAGTAAGTGTCAGTCAAGTGAGATTCGGCCATGTAAGCTTCGGTCAAGTGAGAGTCGGTCAAGTAAGCCTCGGTCAAGTAAGCTTCGGTCAAGTGCACCTCAGTAAAGTGAGCAACGGTCAAGTGAGCGTCGGTAATTCGAGGGAATCCCTCCCGGCGGACGTGGCGCGGAAGGGTTAGATAAAAAAACCACAATGGCGGGTTCGGAACAAAAGAAATCCGGGACCGTGGAGTCCGAGCGGTATAAGCGGATGTGGTTCGGTCACGTACGCGCCATAATCGCTCTCTAGATTACATTTTTCGCCGCCGTTTGCAGAGGTAACCATTTTTTTGTCCCATTGGTCCCGACCACAATGCTCATCCTTCCGGAATTCGTGCTGATGCTGCACAGAACCGGATGTCGAGGGGCGATTCGTCCCCCCCCTTCCACTCTCGCGGAACCGAGAGTTAACAGGTGATGGAATCGGCCCATCACCTGCCCTTTCGGAATTCGGCTGATGAAATACGAGGTAATTGATAATTATGCTGAACCGACGCTTTGAGAGTGACCCTACTAATGAAACTATCGGCAGAGTTTTTTTCTATGACTTTAGTGTTTTAAATAACACTGAGCTAATGTAATTAAATGACATTAATAAATGAAAACGCACGTAATTGAATGTTCGCCATAAAATTGTATTTTAATTTATGATAATTTAAATCGGATATTGACGTTAAATAAAGCGTAAGATTTAAATAATGCCTGGTTCTTGAAGTAATATGCACGGTTATGCATATAAATATATCTACGTTTCGAAAACAAATTCGAGGCAAGTAATTAAATATTATAATATTCTCAAAATCAATAATAATACGGAAAATAAATTATACCAATTTCAAACGCTATAAATTCTTCTTTTGTATACATTCACTCGACCTAAATTCGGGACTCGTCAAGTTTACTAAAGTTTAAAAAAAGCATCTCACTCATATATATGTCGAGTTTTATAAAATTCGTCTATTTTGCATAAATTAAACGAGTCAGTAAGCGAGTTAAATCAATATTTATGATTTATACCTATATCTCGATTTCAATTTTTTTCCTCACGCATACTTCATTGTATTTCCTAAATAGGTTTTATCGACTCTTTTTTCATTAAAATGTAGAAAATCAATGACATTAGAATAAAAAAACATTGTTTATCCATTACACACAGAACTGTTTTGTGATTAGGGGGAATAAAAAAGTTTTTTTCATCCTCTTCGAGGAAACCTAGCACAACGTTCGGGCCGAAACAGAAGTGTTTTTACAAGCGGATTTTCTATTTTATCCTATGAAACGAGTTAAGCAAAAAAGATAGCAGTTGTAACACAAAATAGGAACCTAACAACGACCCAAATGTTCGCCTATGCTTACACACGACTTCCCGCTGTTCTGGACTTAAACAGTTCGTAAATACGGGCATTTCAGCAAAATTAATGAAATATCATACAGCGGGGTAAAACCATTAATTCTATATCGTGCTAAAAATAGGTGCTCGAGTCTAGGTGAAATTTGTACAGGACAAAGCGAATATATCACTGGATTAAGTGACCGCTTTAATTAACATTACTTCACAATTTACGGAGAAAAGGGAAAATTTACAGAAGTTGCGGAGAGCAGCTGTTAAAAGCGGCAGTTCCCTTACTTTTATTCCCTGAAAGGCCCATTGAGAATCAACTGAAGAGTTAAGGTCGGAGCTTTTTATTTCGACGACAGCAGAATTCCCTCGGTTTGAAATAAATCGTGCTTCGGAATTTTCCAGATCCGTCAAAGAGTTCTCTTCCACAGAGAAAAAAGCCCTTTCGCCGTAGAATGCGCTGAGTGGGAACAGAGAACTTTATTTGCTTGCGCCCACTCTTCCAATCCGCCACTCGATGCACCCATCGCGCTGATTGAGTGGATTTTCGTTCGAATGTTCATCGTAATTTAATAAACGCTCCATATCGTTTTCATACAAACGTACATGTTTGTATAAATAAACTTCGAAATTGGGTTGCGCGAAAAAGGGCATTTAATAAATACCCTGATCGCGTTTCACAAACTAAATATATTTTTTTCATAGAAAAAAATTTCGTCGGAATGCAATGCTTTTAAAAGAGGCGACGTTTATCATCAAAATGTGCACAGAGGACCTGGCAGATTCAGGGGCTCAAAAACGTTTCGTTACTTTTATAAATGCCCTTTGATGAGGAAAATCCGCAAAGTTTACTTTCGGAAAAAGTTTACTGATTTAAAAAAAATCCAGAGATTATAGGTCGGTATAAAGGCTACAAAATACGAAAAAACATACTCTGTTTTTACCAAAATTTCGTATTTCTTCCATGAGATATTTCTTTCCTCTCGGCATTGATCAGTATGTTGTTTCGAGATGTAGGAACGTAATGTAAAAATCAATAACTATCCGCGAAAATCCATTATTAGTTATTTCTGAGTTCAAGCTAAAATTCAGCCGATCCAATTTTATATGGTTGAATTCGTCATAAAAATAATGTTATACCATGGTCTGCAATAAAACTTTGGTCCAATAAATTACTTATCTTAATATAAATACAATAAAATTATATCGTCTATCTATCTTTCTTATATCACTTTAAGCTTTAGATTAAATAATTTATTGTTTAAAAGTTTTATTTTAGACGAATGTTTGATGGAATAAAATATTTTTTCAAAAGCTGAAAGTTTTCATTTCTTCAGAACAAACCTTGATGCGGTGAATAGAATTCGAGTCAGCTTATATGGATGACCATTATGTTGACACAAATTTAAGTATAGTTGACATTATAGGTTACTTCCATGCACCATTACTATTCCCAATGATAATTGCGCAAAACTTGAAAAAACTTAAAAATTAATGAGAAGACATATGCCATCCAAATCTTGTAGAGTCAAAGGGGAAGATATGTTTCACAAGGACCACCCAGCATTTCACGAATAATAGAGTCATTATAAACGAACCACAAACCCCTTGCGTAATTATTCATACATTTTTTACGCAGATACAGTGTGAGCAGCTGCCTTCCATTCTCATCTACAGAGTTTACTATTTTATCACAGGAGGCCCGAACTTCGAGAAACTTTGCCGCCGAGAAAAAAATAGTTTCACCCTAGGAAAATGATCCAGGAAGCATAACTCAGACAGGAGAACGAAGGAAATTCGAACTGGCGACAAAACAAGCTGAACCCTCCTTAAAAAAGTTAATTCAAGACGAAAATACCCCCGAGTAGCCCACATCCTTCACCCTCCTTGAAGCGGTCCACGTGCCTTGGGGAAGAATTGAGAAATTACCCAATCTTTCCACGAGGGAGTCTAGGCGCAGTAAATTAATAAAACAGGCCTATTCGTCAACGCTAAGCCGCGTCACAACTCATGAATCACCCTAATGGACCCATGAGATGAAGGAAGTACAAAATATTGGTCGGATACACTGCAGTGATGCAACATTCCTTCACTTACGCTATGAATTGGAGGTGATACCTGCACAATAAATAACACTCTAGGGAATTTTCCGTATTTGCCCATTGCTTTTGAAATACTTAGCAGAAGGATATGAATGCAGGAGTTAATATTTATTGTGCATACGTCATTGGTTGTTCCAGAGGGGAAAAATTGCCATCCTCGTTAATTATTTTGCTAAACAAGATATTTTATGGTAGGAAGGAACAAGATATTTCCATAGCACGATTTAAAAGGTAATACTAGAGTTTACAAATTTCTCTTTACGGTTAAAGTATTTTTCACGACAGTTGTTGTAACAGTTAGTTGCAATTTAACAATCTGAGTAAAATTACCCACGGAGTTTGCTGCAACTTTAAGATGGATATATAAGGCATTACTCTAACCCTCCCTCTACTTGGCATATTTCTAGATCCACTTCTGCTGTTTAACAACATCTTGAGTTAACATTTCGTCACTGATTAAACAAGAAAATAATTAAGATGATATGCAATAGTATAAAATTAAGAACTTGAAACGCTACCAGAACTTGATGTAATCGAAAATATCATTCAAAACAAAAATAAACCAATACGCCTAAAAATTGAATCCAATGGCTTGACCTCTACTTTGTGGTAGCTTTTCATCTTGAAGAGTTAAGGAAAAAAGTTCTAACTTTACCACAGAATTATATTAATAATACGTCCTGAGATTCTATAGAAAATTTGAAAGTGTTTTTCTATTAATCTGGAACACCTAAATATTATTTCATTGTGTGAGAGACATTAAAAGAAAATAATAGAGTTTCATTAAAATTACTACAATATAAGGGCATCATCACATGTAAGGAATGCCTTAACGACAACCGTAAAGTACGGTGCCCTGGCCGAGACTCGAATCCGAACCCGTATTCTTATCTTTCAGCTATTACTATCGGTAGGTTTGCGCAGGTTTTTCTCACCCCCCTTCCTTGTGGGTGTTTTCCTGCAGTGGATTTTTTTCCCCAAAGATTATCTTAGGTTTTTTACATCCACAATTCTTCTAAATGTTTCTACTTCTTATTTTATAATTAATGAAGATGGGTTGGATGGAAGAAAAAACTTTTAAGTCTCAATTTTGCCCAAATAAATTCGATTTATTATTATTATTATCATTATTATTCTAAGGGTTGGATATAAGAAGAAACAGTAGAAAGACTGCACTACATACCCTAATCTCACAATTAGATCGGAACCAGCCAAGAAAAAGAGAGCAGAGTCGAGAGATGTATTTAGAACAAAGAATGGTCAATCAGACGAACCCATTCGGGGCAAAAACAAACCGAGCATAGGAAACGAACCCAACACCACTTTCCCCGGCCGCGAACAAAGCGGTAACGAACCTCGAGCGCGGAAACTTCCGTCGCACAATCTTCCGTAATTAAAATTAAACCTCGGATGAAAAATGATTCCGCGAAATAGAGGAATAATAATCCCTCGGCTTTCATCACATTACGGGCCGTAACTCGCTCTCGGAAAAAAGCGGGGATTTGCTAAGGGAATCCGCGGGAGATTTTCCTTGTCACGCTCGTTTTAATGGCCTCCGGAGTTATTTTCATCAGTTCTAATAAGGCTGCGTGGGAAGGGTTTCAATTAAGCCGCTATCTCATCCGCAATTTATGAAAAGATTAGCGAATGCGACAGAGCGCTTTGCCGCGGAGGTTGAATGGAGGCAGGCGTCCATATCGCGGGGACAAAACGAAAAGATTGAGAGAACTAAAACCACCGGGAGGGAAATGAAATTTTCAGCGGACAAAAACCGCGGTGGAGAACTGGTTGAACGGCGGAAAAATGCGGAGCTTAAAGGCCGAGGAAAGTAAATAGAAAGCAGGATCTTTGAAAGCGCAGGGGCTCGTAACTCGCATTGTCCGAAGGCAATTCCTTCACCGCTTTGGTATTCTAATTCACGGCCTTCTAGGAGAATGCTTGAGCGACTTTACACAGCTCGGGCGAAGACTCGAGCGTGAATTTTTGTAGTTGTGATACATTCATAAAAGTAAACAGTTACGCGAGAGAAAAAGCACCTGGAGATTTTAATGTTCTCTCTCGAGAACAGAGAGAGAATTATAAAATTAGTTCTCGAGGCTATTTTAGTTGGAAGGGAGTTCATACGGAGAAAAGGATTCTTACGAAAGAGGTTTTTGCTTGCTTGTTAAAATAAACCTCAGATGTTATCGTTGTTCAATTGAGTGACACATAACAGCATGACAAAACGTAGAACTTAACCTAATAGCATATAAAGAGTACATTTTCGTTAAAACCGAAATTTATAACATTCATTTTATCAATTAACCCACATAAATATTCTTACGCTACATTCTATTAATTTTTAATATGTGACAGAAATAAATTAAAATAATACTCCCGATGAGGAGCGGGCATTAAAAGTTTTTGACGGGAGCTGGATTCGACACCGGCAACTGAGAGATTAGGATCCGTCAGAGGTTTTTCAGGTGTATTCATCATCAGGAATATTCCTACGTATACGCTTTTACTGATAAAATCAGCTTACCCCCATTTTCTTGCAAGATTTTAGTAATATGTGCATTATTTTCAAAATATGACCATGGAAATTAATGCATGAAATGTCATAACGGTCCGTATTTAGGCTCATATAAAAAACAATATAAGTTACTAAAGAGGAAGCTAAACTTCTCGAGCATTTATTTACTACATGAATGTGCGCGATAACCTAAAATATCGTCGTTAATCATCCTAAGTACCAAATTATTCCTATAAATAGTAACGTAAATGATCAAATTTAATTGCTACCTACAGAAAAATCCATTATAGTAAAGTGTGAAGGTGATTTCCCGCGTAAACTTGCTCTCCTAGGAAAAATTTCAAGTAAGTACATAAATCATAAATGTCTCAAAGATCCAGGTTCGAGTCCCGGAGCTATCACACTTTTTTCATCTCTGTTCTTCCTTGGAAATAATTATCAAGTCATTAATTTAAGAGACGCACGACGGATTGGAATATGCACACAAAACAAATCCTCACTCGCACGTCAACAAACAACTCGTGAAGAAAATATATACTTAATAATTAACACGTCCCGCGTAAACTAGAGCGCATCTAGGAAATCCCGGAGGAAAAGCGACGCCTACCACAAGCGCCTGCGGTAGGTCCCCCATACACTTTTACCTGCCCCACTTATGCCGCAGTCACATAAACGGAGCGCCACGTAATTTTACAGCCGGATGCAACTGAAATGGTCCCAAGATGAATGGGACGACCCATCCTCCCACACCCGGAATGTTAAGCGCAGGGGGAAGAAACCTTCCTTCCGCTCCTCTTAATTTCCTTTTCTTGAGGCACAAAAGACACCTCACGTCGCGGATTTCAGGTCAAACCTCGACGGAGGATGAAAACCAGAAGACTTCATTCCACTTGGTGTTCTAACTAGTCTCCGTTAGCATACGTCCGGATAATGTGGCTTCCTTGTTTCCGCAAGAACCATCTGTTTTCCGCTCTCTTCCTGTCTGCTTTCGTGTACCTCGCGGGTGGGTTCTTCCCACGCTATATGTGGGAGTGATCATTGTTCTACGGAGTTACAAAGATCCTCTTGTAGAGGTGTTTGAACGGAAGACTTCCGACTGCGCGGATAATGGATTCTATGCCTAGAAGCTGTTTCGTAGGTAAGCGTGTTCACATACAGTAGCCGCGCTCTAAGACGAACGTAGTCAGAAACCATACGATTCTCAAAACGATAGTGCCAGGAAGAAAAAAACACTTAAAAATTTAACATGCTAATTTATGCAGCCCTTCGATCAATAGAAAAGCTAAGCGTAGAAATGGATAGCAAGGGCGTGATTGCTGGAATGGTGTACTTAAAAAGGTAAGCTTAGTATTCACTCATTTATTCAAAAAACTATTGATACTTAAGTAATACCACCACAGTAAAAATCTTAAGATATAGATTTCCTGCCAAAATATTGCAATTATTGTTACTCCACAGGATTCTTTTGTCATAAAAGTCGCCCATAAATACAAAAAGTTATTTGTATAACTATATACGAAGAAGTATATATTATTAAATATTAAGAAATAATTATAAAAACTTTTCAATAAAGTGAAACATATTGCAGTAAAAAAACTTTTTTACGATTTTTTATCCTTGCTGACTCGGTTCAGTTTTTATACTCCTCTTGAAGTTCTGAATTTGACCACCAAAGGTTTATTTTTAACCCTTTTAAGCAATAATTATTGGCGAATTTATCAACCTTATACAATCTTTTTATTTAAATGTTTTTCGATCCTACATGATTATAATTGTGCATCCTGTCAGTTGACAAATCTAAGCTCTCAGTACAAACATATTAGATCGACAAAGAATCAGAAATGTCTGTTATTCTATGGCGGATTTAATCATACATCTAGGCAGCATTCATAAGTATTTCGGCTTATTTACAGCTTCGAGTAGTTGTTGCTTAACAATCGTTGCCATTACTAAATAAGAGTATAATCTTCACTATTTCTGTCACCCTTTTCTTGCTGTAATATAAAATGAGTAATATCAAAAACAATTTCTTGCGTATGCTTCAAACAAATATCCTGGCTGTCAAGGAAACATTTCCTCCTCAACGAATCTCCCGTAAAAATTATTACACTCGAGGCACGTGCATGCGTGAGTTACTACTTCACGATCTTCGCAACGTTTCGCGTGAAGCCGAGGATCCGCTTAGCGCCAGGTGACCCCGAAGTGAAAATCTCGTGAAAAGAGTGTTTCCTCAATTGACAGCGAGAGTTAAATTATCCATCGCGAAGACAGGCCTTATTAGACCGTGAGACGGCTCCCCACGAAAAAAAGCGCGCGGGTCGCGGGGGTGGAACGCCGGGGAGGGATATGACAGCTTTCCGAAGGAGAGCGACCGCAAAGCGCCTTCATCTAGAAACAGATTCCTCCGTGGCAGGACTGACGGCTTGGGCGTCATTTCCGAAACGTATTTCTTAAAACCGCCCCAACAGCTGGGGTCGCGATCAGAACCAGTTTCGATCGCTTCTCCATCACGTTTTACTTCTTTTAGCGGTAAATATTAGTCATCTGCGGGGAAGATTGACCTTCTCTACCCTGTCGAGCCATGGTAAGTCTTGGGAATTTTTTGCGCCGAATAATTTTGGTCCCTTGGATCCTGGACCATTAACCACGGGGTCGGTGTGCCAAAATTGAGATTTCGGCGACCTGTGTTATGACGTGTAGTCACGTCATCTGGCAATGAAGGAATTCCCACGGAAAGGAGAACCGGGTTGGGAACCTAACCTTTGGTGGAAAGAATTTTTTGCCCAAATATGCTTATCGGAGCCGAGTTGTAATTAGAAGACATGATTCCTAGGAATTTGACATGGAACGAAAAATTTTTAGATCAAACGTTGAGATTAAAATAAAACGGTTCAGAATGAAACGTGTTTTCCGTATTTTTTCCTGTGCTAACATGGCAGATCAGCAATCTAACTTTACATCTGCAATTGCCTTTTCCTTCATTTATTATCCTTTCCGATAATTATGAGTGAAATGATTTTTAAAACACGACGTTTATAATTTCTTCCAAACAAATTAACCTCTGTAACGAAAATTTAACTTTAAAAGGATATTATAAATAATAGAATTGTTCCGGTATAATCGTTTTATAATAGAATATCTTGATAAATATTAAATTAAATAAAATTCGTAGATTCGCATTTTCCCTCTTATTTATTATCTACAAAGTAAAAATACCACCTTCTTGTATATTCTATAGATATTATGTGTTTCTTTTACCAAATTGAATAATAAATATTTTCAGTAAATGTTACACTCGTGCTCGTCTTTGTGACATGAGCAACAATGCACTGAATGCTTCAATTTAAAACATCTTCTTCTGAAGCAGAGGAACAACTTGCTTTAAACTGAAAACTTTACAACCAGAATGGCGATCGAAAAAGAGGAAAGTGATCTGATATGAGTTTCAATTGCAAGAAAATGAAGGATTTTATACATTTACCTTGCGGAAATCACCCATCCGTGAACTACAAAATCACTGCAGAGAGCTGATGGATTAGGATAACGGATTTAGGAAATAAACTTGCACGCAGGTGCGTGGGGAAACCAGAGAAATGAACGGAAGTGAAAAGCCATACGTGACTGGGAGTCGAACCCAGATACCTCTTCAATTTACCGGAAGACTCCTCTTGCCAATTGAGCAGAGAAGCCTCGCTCAAACATAACAATTCAGATATTAAAAAAATCTATTTCACATCACTATTTCAAAACAGTATAAAACTTGTAGAATAAATAAGGAATCAAAGCAAGGAACGATCGTTTATATAAGTATATTTGTACAAAGTCACTTTGCTTGTATGAGAAAATGTAATATTTGTTAAGGAAACAACGGGATTGTAATGGTGTATCGTAGAGCTGGGTGACAGCTGTATACAAATATTGTACTGATGTAGATTGGAGATTTACTCTAATAGTGTAATATTGTAGTCAGAGGATAAATGTATTAAAATTTTGTTTTGTAGAAGCTATATAATACATTTATTTTCTGTAATACAGAATGAAAACACAATAATTAATTTTTCAAAAGGATTTTTATTTGCAACTGGCTTCTTTAAGACGTAACGTAATGTAAGATGCTTACGAATCTGGTCGTAAAATAAAATCTCTATGGAAAATTAGTAAGTGTTTTTTCATCCTGTACTGTCTTTCCAAGAAGTCACACCTTCGAATATAGATTTCATATTCTGTAACAGTCAATAACGTTGCATTTTTTAAATAGCATTGTATCAGTGGAAAGTATGGAAATGAGTTCATAATAAATAGTCCTCTAATAATGTTGCTAATCTGACTTTTAATCCATCTGTGACAAATGGACCAATATTATATTTTCATGATAATACTGAAGCAGCGGAATAAAAACTGCTCTACACTAAAGAACAGCTTACACGTGCACCTCCTTATGCCTACACGTCCTCTCTCAAACAAACTAGAAGATATTTCGCTCTAATATCAGCTCATTTCGCTCTTGAGAGGCACGGAAATAAGTCCCACTTCAGTTCAATTCAACGCACCTCCCCGGAAATCATGAGGAAACGAGAGAGGAAGGGCATAACTGACCGCCCTTGCGGTCACGACCTACTTCAATTCTTTTCTCCCCTCTCCGCGCTAATAATAAAAATTAATTCCGTTCAGAGGCGCCTCTGAACGGGGATCTCTTTATGCTTCCCCACAGCCTGTTGATAAATCTCTCGCGGGGCATTTCTTCTTTTTCCGTGAAAAGCCTTTGGATGCGAGCATTTATGGGCAACTCACTCTTCACCTTCGATAGGCGTTCATCCGTAAAATTAAGCCTCGCTGAGTGAAGGAGATATCCCACCGAGTTTTAGAACTCTTATATTATATTTTTATCTCTGGAATATATCATGAGTTTTTTGTGCAAGGCATTTCAGAAACTGATCCTGAACGGTATCTAGGGCAATCGCAACCTTATTTAAAATTAAGATTCGATCTCATTTACTCATTGAAGTTCGAAAGAATTAATCACGCATGATAAACGTCAATTATATGCCGACCTTCAACTCCGCGGCCAAGAAATTACTGGGAATAATTGCTAAAAAATGAGGACTACGAAATGCCATAAAAGTTCCACGAGATTTATGAAAAGAGATGAAAACTTGAATAGAATTCGCAATTATGAAGGATTCAGGAAGTTTTTTCCTCGCGTAACATAAACCCGAAGAAAGGATACGGCGATAACGGATTAACCAAACCATTATGAAAAAGGCAAAACATAAAAGACAAAACCCAAAATAATAAGAAAGGAAAAATATAATTAAAGAAAATAAAAAACCAACATGAATACAAGAGAAAATATGAGAGGCAGCATCACCTACTTTAAATTGTAAGCATTATTATTTAAGTTATTCTTAAAATTTGCGTGTACATAATATTTTTACTTAGGTTTAAACCTCAAGTTTATAAGAAACCCAACATTATATTTAGGAACTAAGGAATTTGAGATTGAGTACATAATTAATTATATTTAGGTTTTAGTATAGCTTCTATACAGAAAGAATAAAAATAAAAAGACCAAGTTATACAATACCGCAATATTAGTAAATACGCTTGACCCAGGTTTCTATGCCTGGCATCATCATCTAAACCCGTCCCCTGTGGTTAGTTACTATTATATTTGTGGATATAAATATATCTTTATATATCCTGTGATTTTCGCGGAATACCACCAAGTTACACGCGATCGATATCAAAACAAATTTCTATCGTAACCCCCAAAAAGTTATACGCACGATTATTCTGCTGCATGCTTTCCCATTTCTGCTTCTCTATTTCAAGCATTTCATGAATGAATGTCAAAACTGCATCTCGAATACGTCCACACGTACGAATTAAAACATCCAGAGCGAGGCTTTTCAATTGTTATTGGACTCGCGCGACATCGCGGGGATTTTCGAGACTCAGCACTTAGCGTTAAAAAAGAAATCAAACAGACACACCTAAAGATATTCACATTAACATGTAGGAATGGAACTGGAGGGATCTATACGGTGTGGAAACTGTTCTAAAAATAGTAACCCGCAAAATAAAGTAAGAAGGACCCAAAGTTAACGCATGTCAATGTTACTGATTGCTAGGAGAGTTATAACGAGAAATGTGCATTTTTAGATCCTTGATAAATATGACATAATACGACCATTCAGACTGTAAGTGACTCCCAAAGATGTCAACGTTAAACAATTTTCTTAATTTGACTTTCCTACGAATTTTATAGTATCTGAACACGATATCCAAATTTTAATTTTTGATGAATCGTGAAAAATGAGAGATATTGATTAAATATACAAAAAATTGATTAATGAAAGTCCTTAAACAATATTATTCCTTTAATATTACTTCAACTATTAATATTACTATAAAACGCATGACACTCGTATTGTAGGAGTATTTCTTTGATTGCAAATTTTCTTTCATAAACTTTGCCAAGGAATATCTCTACTTATCAATTGATTCTTTTAACTAAACATATCTGCATTCTCCTGCTAAAACAAATTTAAAACAAGGACGATACAAGGAATTGAACCAATATTAATAACGCAACTGTTTTCCAAAATATCTATATTTCATAATTTAAATCTTGAACTACGTAAGTGACGGATTGTGATAATATATTTTAGTCTTTAAAATAATAAACAATTTCATAAGAGGATGAGCGCCGGAAAACCATCTGTTCTGAGAGCATTTCAGTACCGAATTCATTAATATTCAAAGAAATTCTTTCCTGCTTAAGGTCGAACCGCTCTCAAGCGAAATTACTCAATAGATCACCGGATGGATTCGGAGAGGCCTTTTCTTACATATAATGAGCTAAAGAGGCCGGATGTGATCTCGAAAGCGAAGCGGATGTTTAAAGGCAAGGATGATGGGGAGAGGCGATTGGGAAAATATCGCAAGAAGGTTAAATAAAGGAAAATCAACATAAAGGGCATCTATAAATACGCAATGCTTTCGATTGTACGGCAGTGCCTCGCAAAGGACAATCTTCTGGTTCATGAAGTGCTCCCTGCTAGATGTGAATCGCTGCTTAATGAGTCACTTTAATAACGGGTTTATGAAATGGATACTAAGATGCTTTCCGGGTTAGATGCGTGTCAACAAGAAAACATTCCTTGTTGCTCTGGGTGTAGTTTATATTTTCATACTGCAAATGCAACCAGTTACGGAAAACGTTTTTCAAGTCCTCTCTTTTTAAAGCACTTGTGGTAAAGAATACATCTAAATCAAATATTTAACTCTGAAAATTTTCGCCAATATTGTTGTTAAAATAATTTTATGGAATTAATCTCTTTTATGTCTCCAGAGAGTCACGTTGGTTGCGCGTTTTCCTTTGACGAAAGAGGTACCAGGTTCGATTCCCGGTGGTAGCTCACTTTTACTGGCAAGGGTTGAAGGCAGAAAGGGTATCCGGCCTTAAAAATCAACGCCAAAACCATATTCATCATCATCATCAACACCTATCATCGGAAATCATAATTCGAATCAATTAATGCTGTGAGAGAGAAGAAAAGAAAAGAGAAATAAATTTGGATTGGATGTAAACCTTTCTTTTAAGATCATATTTTAACTTATTAATTTGAATATTTCTCTACACATATGGAAATTTATTCTCCTTTAAGAACGTAGTATAACTTGGTATTATTTTAGTCTTTCTTTACATTTATGGTAACAAAACGTATCAAATGAAACTGGAGTAGTTCAAAACCATTCAATGCGAATTATTACTGGAAATACAATCTCACCACCAAATTTGGACCTGCTATTACTTCACAGCCATCCTTGGCAATTCCAAACAAATCTCCTTTCACAGTATTCCTTCTGGAGACCGTAGACGCAGCGGAAGATCGAGCCGATGGCATTAAAACACCCGATCGACGTATCGGAGAAAGGAGTCACCTTGATCGTGCATTACGTACGACTCCTTAAAAAGAACATCGTGCACGCGTTCAATCGACAGGCAAAACCTCTGAATGGAGGCAATCCGCCACTCCCAAAGGAGAGGACTGCAAACTTCCATGAGCGGCAGGTGCACTTTGGCCCGGCGATGGAACGTGCGAGAGCTCGGCGATCGGCGACCCAATTCCCCGCCACGAAAAAGACGGATGCGAGAGATTTTTTCCAGAGTTCTGAAGGCCGTGTCATGGGACTCGCGAGGTCGTTATAAAAAAACGGAGTGCCCGAGGGCTCGCGGAACGGTGCTCCGCGAAGATGTGTTATTTCGGTCCCGCCCGGGGCTTAATTGGCCCCGTCTAAAAAGGCGATTACAAAATAAGGGACCCGTGTTTCTCATTGTGATGGAAATTCTCGTGTGCCGTTATTATGTGGACTCGTTATTATTCAACTTTAATTGGGCCGTCCCAGGAGAAGAGAAGCCGGGGAAGGAAACTGGAGAAATCTTAAAACGAAACTGCCCAGGATGAAGGTATCTTGATAAATAAAGCGATAAACTAGAATGTAACCTATAATTTCTAGAGCTATAAATATTTTTAAAAATCTACGAAAATATAAAATATGAGCATTTCCATTCATAAATCTTGGATGGAATGGCTATATTACTTGGAGATCGGCAGTCTTCATATCAGGCCACGAGCAAAACATTTCCCGTTGAAAACATGGAATATCACAGAATTCAAAGAAAAATATCGCATCAACATTACTGTGCATACACAGAATCCGTATTTAAACGTAAAAAGAGAATCTACGCGAGACTGACCAACTGAATTGCCAATTAGGGTTATCCGATTTCTTAAACCAAGATACATTGATAAGATCCAAAATTTAATAGAGACAAGCAATGGAAATGTTTTTATTTTCATCGATGAGCAAACTAATCCATTCTTACCCAATTAAAAGAAACTAGAAGAAGGATTATGCAGCACAAAGAATAGTAAATCGCTCCAAAAAATACTTGCGCTTGACTTTTCACCACAACAGTCATTAACATTCTACATATGCTTTCAAAGGTCGCGTTTCAATCAGTTTTAACCTCATCACCATCAGACGCATATAAAAATAACACTAATTTTTGTGTCTAACTTATTCATCTCAAGGAAACGGACTTTTTTCAAGTCTGTTTTTCCTTAGAAATTTTCCTGGGTCCACCCCCGTATGTGCCGAGTTACCTCAACCCTTTCCTTGTATTCATCTCAAATTATCATCCCCTTTAACATTGCCTATCAAGATTTATTTGGGGGAATGAGGCTTACAATGCACGGTGAGGAGTGAGAAAGATTGCCTATGCTTTCTCCATCAATCCAGAATGCTAAAAAGAGAAACTTGCCACCGTAGGTGACGTACAATGACTCTATAAGTAACTATTTCCAAGGCATTCCATAACGAACTACCTAAGTTATATAGTGCTACAATTCAACTTCACTCATGCCCCACAATCAGTAGCTTTCGTGTCATCACAGCCATTAGCAAGACTAGGACAAAAGTAGACGATGGATACATTTTCCTCTATCCTATACTGAGAAACCCAAATTACGATGCTAACTTATTTACGTATTTCAAGAAGCAACTTTCGATGACTGTCTTCAGTGAATGACGAATATAACCCAAAAACCGTTAATACCTTACGAAATTTCTCCGAAAGCATTTCCGTCCGGGGGAAACCCTAGCTCTACTCCGTCATCCAAGTTTCGATAGTCATAAAGTCCGGTAAGTCAAACGTACGGATGAATCCAAACAACCCCCACCCTTCCGTGCCATCACGCGAATCAAAACATAATGGGTGAACAATCGACGTCGTAAAACCGGCCGGCGGAGGACCAAGACGACGAACAACTGTTCGCGAGACGATAAAAAGTACAAGGGAGGGGTTTAGCACACTCCTCAGCGGGCCAAGGACGATTTAGCGAATGTGCGTACACCCACGCAGAACGCGTGCGGAGATCAGGCGCAGGCGCGGCCAAATTCTGCTCCTTTCCCCTACCGCCCCTCGTTCGCTGGGTTATTAAACCCTGGCCGGAACACCTGTTGTCGAGGCTTAAATAAAAACTCCTTGCACCATCGACGGGAATGGACCCTTAAAAAAAAGAAGGGGGCAAAGCGGAGGGGGGGAGAGTTTTAAAGTCTGCGATTAGGATGAGGCCTACGCATCTCCGGATATCCGCTTCAAAGGAGTGACAGTAGAGGTTGTTCCTACGAAAATGTCGCGGATGCCAAATAAATTACGCATGCGGGAGCCCGAGGGAGCAGCTGCTTTCTCTTGGATCTACTTTCGATTCCGCCGATTGTGAATGGCATTTTTCCGAAGAAGAGTTTCTCTCGAGGATCCGAATGGAGCTGAATGGGGAATTGGAGAAACGAATTGATTCTAACGAATGCTCTTTTCTTAGCAACACGAGTGGGCAGATTATGGAAACCGGAGGAAGAGAGGCGAATGGTAACTCATGAATGAAATGACGTTGAGGTCGTCTGGGGTTTATGGGGCCGGATTTATAATTAGGAGGCGATGGTTGAGGGCCCCGTTCTAAGAGGGGCCTCAGCCAAAGGAGGGTCCCAACGAAAATGAATCGAGTAAAGTTTCTTCATATATTACGTACCTCAGATGCTTGAAGGTATTGGATAGCTTTTGAACTGACTGTAGGAATAATAAATTATTATACAATAATGTTTATTTCTAATTCAACTTTTTTCTATCCTTGGGGATGTGTGGATATTTGCTTGTTATCTGCTTTTCTATGTGTTCTGTAAGAAAACGAGTATTTTTTATTTTCATTAAAATATATTCCAACGGGGTTCTAGTTCTGCCATTTGCTTCACGGTCTTCTATTGGTCCGATTCTCAATTATGTTCTTTCCTTTTGCTTATGATATTCTAAAAGATGATATACTATAATCAACGAAGCAAAATCGCGAGTTCTTGCGAAAAAATAACAATTATCAATATAATGTATGTCTGGTCAATTTTCCTTTTATCGCGAAAAAACATGACAGATAATCCAAGATAAAACTTGCAAATTGATCTATAAATGTTATCTTTTCTATTTATAGAGGCTTAAGGAATCGATATTAATAACGCGGAAACATACGGAAATGCAAAACGATCAAACATTTCCATAGCCATTTACATCTCACTTAGCTCCATACGGAGCTGAAAAGAGTTAATTACAGGTTAGTGATGAATGGGAAAACTGATTGAACTCCATTGGCACTGAGTTATGAAAAGCGCGAAAGTGGGTTGCGGGTAAATAATGGAGAAACATTAAAATTTGAAAGTGGAAAAGAACAAGAGGGAAGGTATCGGAAACTGAAGTAATAAATCACTAATGTGCACGTCTGGGGAAATAACATTGAAAATAAAGCGACTGGGACGTCTGAATCACCTACCAATGGGGAAATGTATTCGCTGTGATACTGTAATTAGAAACAGTTCAGTTTAGTACGTCATTAATAATGCATTTCATTCATATCTGAAAATGATATGTATTCCAGGAAAACTACTGAGCGAATTCATTCATCCATGAAGCCATTGATACGCAAAAATTGAGGACATCGCTTCCGATATGCGGGGATACTTATGCTTACGTATATATTTTGTTACGAAATTATCTTTGTAAGCCGGTGACGTCCTATATCTTGAGATACACATAAAACCTGCCAGGGAGGTAGTGCTATCTCACTAGCAAGCAAGAATTGGCAGTGTTCATATATTGTTTAGGTGATAAATTGCCCTTTGACGTAAGCGTGCATTCATGCGAATCCACGAAAACATTCTTATTCCGTAAAAGCTCGTAACGGCGGAAAAATTCTTTCTCGGCTAAAAATTCGTTGGCGAGGTTACTCGGAAGGCGAAGTACAGCTAAATTTGAAAAACAGTGCGCTATCTATCCAACAAATTTGTTTATACCTGATGCCGTAGCAATACAAAACTTAACTACCATATATATACTCGTCCATAAGCCGATTTTTGTCACATTTTATAAGCTGAAAAAGCCCCCCCTAGGCTTATTAACTCGAGTGAGGGTCTCACATACATGGAGCCCCGAAAAATGCGGCAAAAACAGTTACAAATAATATTATAAATGCATTAATTTGTTGTAAGGTATATATATTATGTATGTAATCATTCTTTGGGAATTGGGTTTATCATGTATGTATTTTATATTAATTATGTTTATAACTTGTACATATGTATGTTGGTAGATAAAAATACCACCAAGCTTACAGCCTACCTGTAGTAGTACTATGGTAATGGTAACAATAAATACCAATCCTGTTGAGAATGTCCGTCGCAGCCGGACACCGGCTTGTAAAAAAATCCTCTCTTGATCAATTAATAATTATTTGTCAATTTCCTACAACTAACCTACCGATGCCTCAATTTCTGTCATTTTATTGGTATACATTTTTATTTTGAGATTTACCAGTAGCTGCTAAATTTCCCACCCTAGGCAAATACTCGAGTAAATTAGTTTTCCCAGTTTTTTGTGATAAATTTCTTACTTAACTAACGATGCCGTAATTACTGTAAGTAATGTTTTATTGTCTATTTTTATTTTGAGACTTACAAGTTCTTGTTGTATTTCCCACCCTAGGCTTACACTCGAGTCAATTAGCTTTCCAAGTTTTTTGTAATAAAATTAGGTGCCTAGCTTTATATTCGGATCAGCTTATACTGGATTATATAATTGGTAGTCTGAAAGGTTTTGGCGCCTTTTGGGTTTTGAAGGAGTTTTGCGCATATTTTGAAATATAACAAAATTGCAGCCATTTGGTGGCGCAGTTATAGTTAGACAATCAAATAAAAAAATCTTTTTTGGGTCGGAAATTTTTTCAGACTATGAACCAAACAGAGGTCTGCATGGGCCGAAAATTTCAGCCCAAGCCCGACACGGCCCGTTCGTCGTTGAGCCCGACCCGGCACGAACGTTGATACTAATTTTCGTTCTCAAGCCCGACCCAAGCCCGAACTTTCCATAAATTCTTGTGAATTGTGAAGAAATACATTTTTTTAACCCTTCACGAAGAATGAGCATTGCGTTACAACTTTAAGAGGCTTTTGCCGCTATGGAAATACTAACGTTTTTTGAGAACGAATAATTCTTTCCTTCCCGAATTATCCATGGGCCCAAGCCCGGCCCATGCATACCTCTAGAACCAACTTCAGTATACTTCGGAAATTTCTAGTCTCGCCAGCCAGTTTTGAAGCGTCTGGGACCGTGCTAGGAGAGCGTAGGGGGAAAGCAGACTTTTTAAAAAGGAGGCATCGATCATGATCCTCATCACCGCTGGTACACCGAATCGCTTACCATACCATTACCCCTCCACTCCCCGCGGTGGTCCCCATCATTCCCATTCACGGAGAGACGGTCCCAAGGTTGTGGTGAGTTTACAACGGACCTCCAATTCGTGAGGACATGGCCTCATTCCCGATCGGAAAAATACAGTTACGGTACGACCGCTCTTGAAACCGGGAGAGACCAATTCTCGTTGCTTACACCCGGATTTCGCGAAGAGTCTCTAAACTGCTCGGAAATAACGATCTCATTGTCAGAGAAGAGAACTCACAATGCTATGGAGGTTGGAACCGAACGGTCAGGGAGGCCAACATTAACTACGGTAACCTGCAATGCTTTCTGCTACGATAACTTCCTTCCAAGAGGACGAAAAAACGGACGTATTAATTTGAACGGTCCGAAAACAGTCGTGATATGATGAGATGCTAATTAAATATAAAACTTCCGATATGATAACATGAAATGCGAGCATTCAAAGGGAAAACATCGCAGAGAATACTTGAACTCGACTGATCGAGACTGAAATCTCCCGAATTAGGAATTGAATGCTTACTCCACCCGATATGATTATTTTAATTGCATTTGTATTTATAAAGTTTGTTCAAATTTTCTTACGCGCGAGCGATTACATGATTTCTGAATTAAAAGTGACGTATGTTTTAGAAAACTTTGAAAGAAAACACTGAAATGATGCTAAATATAAAGCAAAACAATGTACCGATTACGAAATTTAATGAGGTAACGGGTTAAGTTTTACTAACAGTACGTTTTACAACTATTTACTGCACTGATATGTAAGCAGTTAATTTTGAAATTAAATAATTACGATAAATTCGAAGAATGAAGGAAAGAGAAATGGTAAGTACCATGAACTCGGTGAATTTTATGAAATAATTAGGCTACTTAAAGATTGTAAGGTTTTCGTGCATAGATTACGAAATCATAATTCAAATTAATCGAATAAATCGAACCGAGTATTCATGGATGACAAAATTCGATTCTGATAATCTGCTATGACGAACTGACGGATGGAAAACTTTTAACATGTTTTTAGTAGCAGCACGGAAAAAAATGTATCTTTAATTTTCTTTCAACTAAATATGGGCCCTGGTTTCGATCCTGTGAAAGCTACTGAGGTATGAATAATGCTGATTAATGGCATTCACTTCTCATTGAATACAAAAATGCTCTTCGTGGGGTCATTGCACTGCGTTTACGTGGACCTTTTTCACTCATTGTATTCTTTCTTGGGGAGAAGAGTAAGAGCGAACTACCTAACGCCTCATTTGTCCTAGTCGCTTTATTCTCTCTCGTAAGCTTTGGGTTGCTAATTGGAGAGGATATGAGAATCTCACCAGACATCTAGGTGAGGACTTATACAATGTGCTATGGAAAATGAAAACAAAGTTTAAAATCTTCTGAAATTATCTATTATATATAGATGCTTCTCCGGATTCATTCATGTATATTCACCTATATAGATAGATAGATAGATAGGATACTAATTCACAGCCTAAACCACAAGCGTGATTGACTTGAAATTTTTACGACATATTGGCCATATCGTGTAACCGCCAGAAAAAATGTGATTTTGATCCTCAGTGTCATAGGTTCGATTCCAGAGTGCCCCAAAGTCCCGATTTTTCCCGTTTAAATGCATTGCCGTGATTTTCGGGAATTTTTAAAAAATACTTTCCCCATAGGTAGAGAAATAAAACTCATGGTGCCTATACTTATGGTCTTGGACTTTCGAAAACATCAATGACTTTCACAAAAAATATCCTGGGTTCGATGCTAGGACGATGCAAATATCTGCCCTTTAAAATACATGGGAGCTGTTTTTCATTATTTTTTTTGATGCACTTCTCGAAATAATAGGAAGTTCGTGCTTAGCCGGAAAGTGTAAGGTAAGAATTGGTTTAAGAAAAAAATTTTTATGAGACGGTACTATTCCTGGGTTCGATGCCAGAGCACATTAACATTTCTCTCATAAGGAATATAAGGGAAAAGTAAGACTTCGACTGAGGCAGTAGCAGCCAATATATCTGCTTGAATTTTCGCACATAGTTAAAGATTAATATCTTCTATTATGTTGCATAGGAAGTTTTACCAGAAAGACCCTGATTCGATGCCGGGCGGTAAATATGTCTCCCGTTTAAAATACATTGGGTTAGTATTTCATTATTTTTTATATGCACTTATCGAAATGATAGGAAGTTCGTGCTTGGCTGGAAGATGTATGGTTAAAACTGGTTTAAGAAAACAGTTTTCAGAAGACATAACTATTCCTGGATTCGATGCCAGAGCACATTAACATTTCTCTCATAAGAAATATAAGAGAAAAGTAGGACGTCGTTTGAGGCAGTTGCAGATAATATTTCTGCTTGAATTTTCACAGATAGTTAGAGATGGTGATCTTCTATTGTGCTGCATAGTAAGTATGACCGGGAAGACCTGGGTTCGATGCCAGACGAATAAATTGCAGCGGAAATTAAGAATATTTTCCATCCATTTTTTTATCTTTTGAGGACTCACTCTATGTGGTGCCGACAAAAAACTTTAGTTATCGATGTGCTTGCAGTATGCAAGCAACATTTTACTCGTATATATATATATATATGAATATATGATATATGAATGAATCCGGAGAAGCATCTATCTATTATATATAGATGCTTCTCCGGATTCACTCATGATATACCCAGATACCCAGATACCCAGATAGGATACTAATTCACAGGCTAAACTACTGCCGTCATTGACTCGAAATTTTTACCACGTATTGGCCATAACGTGAAACCCCCAGGAAAAGAGCGACTTTGATCCTTGGTATCATGGGTTCGATTCCAGAAGGCCCCAAAGTCGCGATTTTCCCCATAAGATTACATGGCGGGGATTTTCGAAAATTTATTTGAGGCACTTCCCAGAAAAGGAGAGAGTTGAAACTCGTGGGATCGCTAGATGCCCCCCATATCAAAAGAAAACCATAAAGATATCTACGAATATTATCCTAGGTTCGATGCTAGGACGGGGCAAAAGTCGGCCGTTTAAAATGCATGCGGCGATTTTTAAGTTTTTTTTTGAACCCTTTTCCGATGGCATAGAAACTTGAAATTCGGCATGGCGTTAGATATCATAATTATATTTCATAATCAAATTTTACATATTTCCTTATGGTCCTTGGTTCGATCCCAGAGGGCCATTTACATTCCTCAATGCATTTCTTATGGAGATTACGGAAACACATTTTAGGTGCTTCCCGATATTATATCTACTTGAAACTTTGCATAAGATAAGATCAAGTCATTACTAATCAAACTGTGAGTTCACAGCTACCAATGTTTCCTGGTTTTACCACCAGGCGTCTCTACAATCAGTAAATGATCCGATTTTTAAGAATTTTTTGGAACCATTTCCCAATTATATAGAAACTTGAAATTCGGCATATAGATAGAGATCATAAATAACTTTCAGAAACATTTTTTAGATTTCCAAGATCGTCCTTGGTTCGAATCCAGAGAGCCATTTAAATTCGTGAAAATTAGAACGTCTTTTGAGGCAGTTGTAGCCCATATTTCTGCTTGAATTTTCACACATCGTTAGATATGGTGATGTTCTATTGTGCTGCATAGTAAGTTCACAGTAAAGACCCGGGTTCGATGCCAGACGATGGAATTTAGGCAAATTTTAAGAAAAATTTCAATCTTTTTTTTTTCTTTTGATGGCCGTCCGGATATGATGCCGACATGAAAATAGTGTTGCCGATCTGCTTGCAGTATGCAAGCAACATTTTACTCGTCTTGTAATATAGCTAAACATTCCGACGGAAGAATGACTGGCCAAGTTATTTACAAATACAATATATTATATTATCATTTATCAGTCATTTAACTTTCTCTTCGAGAAAAAATGTTTTTTTCTTAATTCTGTAATCAACACTTCAAATTACTCGCATATAAAAGTCACGAAGCTTCTACAAATTAATATAAAACATTTCGAACTATACATTGACCATGGCATGATAATATTCGATTTTCCATCACAAGAATAATTAAGTAACGGGGTATACAGATATAGGACAAATACTCGTATCTTCTACTCAATTATAAAGAGGAACTGGGATAGATTATTTTTTTTATTATCGCAAACTGGTATTCCACACCGAACTCCCAAATCCTACGTCGATTGAGACAATTTTTTCCGACTGATATCTTGTGCGTTTCCTCCCCGCAATTATTTTCGTACGGGGTAATTCAGAGAAGTACCAAGTTTGCATAAATAAGCACTACACCAATGAACGAAAACAACTTCGGCTGCAGCATCTCCTGGGATTACAAAATTATTGCAGTTGAATAAATTAATAAAAATTGTACATAGTCTCCCGCATAATAACTTGTCCGATAACAAGTAAGAGCCATTCAACTGCTGATGTCCGCTATATTGGTAGCACTGCAGGGATCCGGATGTTGACAATGATCGCCCCTTGGAAACCCGCAGCCTTGCGGTGCGAGGGTTTGAAACACAAGGAAATCAGAGGGAAAACGCGGTGACGATCGATTTCCATCGGGAAAGGATTTATCTTTCGAGTCGTCCTTGTCTGCAACGGGGGGTTATCTAGCTGTGGCATCGTTTATTTATCCCACCTGAAGACGACCGACAGCCGATCCGCGGGGATTGCAAACTCGCTTGCGCTTACAGAGGAGAGCAGACGTAATGTTATAGAACCGTGCTTAGATCCAAATGGGGAAGAGTAGAGAGATGGTAGGTTTAAAAATATCAACGCAGTGTTGAAACAGACCCGTTCATTGGATTTTGAGAAACTGTATTTATAAGAGCAAATGGATTGATTTTTGTGGAAAAGATGTAAAATTTAACATTTTCATCATGATAATTTTTCTATCCAGAATTATTGACACAATAGCATGCCGATTCTGCTTATTACCCATTCCAAAATAAACATGTATCGTTTCAGATTGCTATGTGTTTGGGAAAGGATACGAATAATTTGCTAAAATGGCCAAAAATAATCAATATAAAAATAAATTAGAATAGAATGAAGGAACATAAAGGTAAACTGTTAAATATATTACATTCAGGCGTTATTTTCCAAGCTATGAAAGTGAAAAATAAACAAATTTGTAGCCACGACGAAATTTTGAATTTCTCTTGCATAAAATTATGCGAAAGGGAACTACTTCATACATCTTAAAAGATTATAATAGATATATTAGTCTATGTGATTCCTTTAGGATAAACTTTACGCTTGTTTTCTATAGTTATGCCTATTTTCTTAATGATCTCAAATAAAAATACGCTAACAGTGAATATAAGCAGTAAGAAGAACTGCCGACGAAACGAAAATAATAATAAGGCAAACAGAAAATTTTCCAATTATATGCGATATCATTATAAATATAAGAACTCCTACACTAGTAAGAGTAATGCAGTTATTGATGAGATTATGAAATTATACAATTTACTCACTGATAGGAAATACATGTTTATTTGAGAATTGAACGATGTAAATAGGAGGAAAAACTAAATACGGCGATAGATAATGGGGAAAAGTTAGGGAACGTGGTATCGCGCTAGTGCTAATCGCGCGGAAATGTCGACGGATAGCGAATCGCGCACCGAAGCTTTATAGATCGCGAGGGATGGCTTTCGGGGAAAAGGAAGGTGACAGCGAGAGCTAACGGATGACGGGAATGAAACAATCGAAAGCGGGAGAGCGATACGCGAGTCAGCGGAAACCGACGAATTGAAAGGGTGTTAATTAAGGGGAGGAAGCAGAGGTGGCAAAGTGTGGGAAAAAGGGGGGCGGACAAACGGATGGGGAAACAACGATAGTGAGGCGGAAGGGAAGCGCCAAAGTGGGCGGAAGGGGCGGGGGGTCGAAATTGAAAAGGGAATCGAAGGGTCGAAATCGGCGGCAAAAAACTCGAACGGATGCGATCCGTGGAGGAGTGGCCGCAGCTGCGGCTATTTACACAGATTGCGACATTTGCTACAAGAGGGATGATTATGAAGAGTACACAAGGGCGCCACTCACGACTCTATTTGCACACCCTTATCCGGACGCGAATATGAACTCCCGACTCTTCCGCTCAGACGCCCACGAGCGACTCTCCCGTAATTTTTAATACGTGCGGTAGGAAAGATCCCGCTTCCTTTCTTCTTCGAACTATTTGGAGCTCTACGTTGATTGATGCATGCAGCACACTGTTCGGACTTGTAATGGGAATTGTTTTCGTCTATTTCCTACTCCGGATGGACGGTTTGAAAAGCAACGATCCATTATTTACTTTAGTACTCCTACAAAAACGAGTAAAACATTAATTTTGGTTGGCCGTTGGTAACACATGACCCAAAATTTAAGTAGAGCAAGGGCGGTGACTGTATTTTCTATGATAAGATAGAGAATCGGTTTCAATAGATGCATAAGAAATAATATGATTGCTGTTTGATCTTTTCAGCACAAAATATAAACGAGAAGCTACTGAAATTTAATATAACATTTCATAAAGATACAAGCAAAATTTAAAAAATGACTAAACTAAAAAATAACGGTAACTTCTAATGAACATTTGATGTAGATATACTATGGTATTTATCTTTAAGAGGACGAAAGTCGAAAGTTCATGTTCATAAAGAAAATTATTAACCAAAGTTACATGTACAAAGTTATACAGAGATGAAAAATAGTGACTTGGCTGGGACTTGAACTCAGGTCTCCCTATTTGGCATAAGCTGCACACTTTCATGTGCTAAGTCTATTCTTACTTTCCATCATTTGCAAAATTATTAACATACAATGTATTATCTTGAGGCTTGAATATTCGCTTATATATTACTAATGTAACAAAATATCGAATATCGATTTATTTTTCAGTAAAGTAAATTTCAAATTAACCCATAGTATTTTAAAATAAATTATAAAACGTAATATTGTAGTATTAATAACACAATGTTCGGCAGCGGAAAAAGAAGCTAACGTGGCCGAAATAAGTGTTTTCAAAATCTCACTCGGACTTGATTCGAACGAAATAATACATCAACAAAACAACAAATCTAACACTAGATCAAACTATGTTAACAATTGAATTAAGATATCTATATCCATCACGTGTACTGGCTAAACGTTAGGTAGAGATATTTAATTAGATTCGGACACTTTCGATAAAGAATATCTTAGAAAATTAAGTAAATAATTCAAGAACGAAAGATGGAGATATCGGTGAATAATAACAGCGTATCGAAAACTTCATTCATAGATAGCCTTGCCAATTGTCACTTAATGTTTCGCTGAATAGGACAACGTTTTTCATAAGTGTTAAATTTAGAATTCAAATCTGAGCGCATGAATGGTGCTTCGGTTAACGACGGAGGGCATGACCTTCCCGAGCCGGACCTAAGATAACCTCACCCTTGACATGGTTTCATCTCTTGTTCATAACCGAGCAGCAAACAACAATGAATCCCTTGCACGTGCTCATTATAAACGTTAAAATTATCGATACATACCCGACCTTAATATAACTTCGCATCGAATGCAACTTAACACGGAGAGAAAACACTCAAACACACTTCAACTTCTACTGTATATAATACAAACGGAAACAGCTATATCCCCCAGCTTCGGTTTCACAGACCTACACACTGCACGACAAAACGCTCCACTTTCCGAAAGAAACGGCACGTGATGGACAACCTCACGAATCGCCTACGTAGAACAAGAAACCAGCCTTTTTCCGCACGTCAAACAAATAAAGTATTCCTCCGACCAACTCCGGCAAGACCTTTTGGCAAGCCACCAGACGGAGTTTTCACACAAGGATTCTTAAAGGAAAGCATCAGCTCTTTCTTCGTACCTGGGGGAGACCGCGGAGGCGGCCGAGGACACGTTGAGGCCATGGCTTCGAAGGGCGCCCTGCCTCCAGAAGCGACCGCCGCCGACGACGACGGCCCTCTCTTCGGCGTCGGAGGAACGCGCGGGAGGGGCAATGGGCGCCTCTCCAACGCGACGCCGGCCATCCGAATAACCGGAAGGGTGCCGGATGCTCAAGTCCGGATAAACCGTAAAATTCCGATAAACCGTGGGGTCGATTCACACGCGCTGCTGCACTTCGGGGCCCGGCGGCCGGCACATTGGATCGACACGCGGTCGAAGAAGGGAAAGGATACCTCAAGCGCTGTGAGAGGGACTCCTCCAGCCGGTTCGCGGGTGGCGAAGGCACTGCTGTCCGCCGAATGAGGCGGAGGGGCAGGAAGTGGGAGGGGCCGCCGGAGGAGGAAGTGGGGGAGGGGCGAGGAGGGGCGACGGATGTGCGTAAAGCACCGATGGCGAAACTGTGGCACGCGTGGCTGACATGGCACACGCTGCTCTGTTTTCAGAGGCACGGGCGGGATTGGAAGGGCCGAGGAAAGATCCTAACGACTTGGTTTCCAGGGGCGACAGGGGACCACCGAAGCTCATGTTGAAATTAAAAAAGGGTGAAGAAAAGAAGAGAAGAGGAAGACATGGGAATAGAGATATTAATTTGACTCCACTCTGACAACAGTCGTAATGTGATTAGATGCTAATTAAATATTGAGCTTTCGATATTATACCAGGAAATGCACGCATTCAAAGGGAAAAGCATCAAAGAGAAGGCAAATTTGAGGAATTGCAAAACGTTTGAAACGCTTCAAAAAATGTACTGATTATGAAATATAATAAGGTTACGAGTAAAGTTTTATTTACATCCTGAATTGCGAGTAATCAATGTAATAATTCGTAAGCAGTTGATTATAAAGTGAAATAATTAGGATACTCGATTAATGCACGGCTTTTTACTATCGATTACGAAGTAATTATTCACGTTCAAGATTTCTTCAAGTACTCCTATGTAAGATAGACAAACTTCGAACAGTTGGAAACTTCAACTATTTATTACAAATATTTTTATTGATTTAAATAAGTAATTCATTTAGTATTCAAATGACTAAATTGCAGCATCATTACATAAAAAATGGAGTATTTGAGATCATAAAGAACGTCACAAGGATGGAGATAATAGAAATTATTCAGCATATAAAACTTATGGATGGAAAACATAATATTTGGAAATGAAACAGAGCATGAGATATAGCACGAGTTAAACACAAAAAGAACAAGTAATGAAGAACGTACAAAGTCAACTTTTGCTAGTTTTACTTTGTTCGTATTCCTCTCACATTAAGGAGAATAACCAAAAAGTTCAGGCAAAATTTATATTGAAAATAGTGAAAAGTGAGTGATACGGGTTTGAGTCCGAGCTGGTCTGATTTTTCAGGTTAAGGAATTGCTGTGTGTATTTGTCCATTACTATTGTTTACATCTATCGCCGTAATTGTCCCATAAGTGGATGTTTGCATCAAAAACACAAATAGATAAACAAGAAGTTACAATGGTTACGGGGAAAGAAACAACGAATAAGCCTGCAGATGTTGAACTGGGAACGAAGAATGAGAAAGAAGTAGGGCGTAGCAGAAAACGGAGTCACAGTGAGGAGAAGGAGTAGAAGCGAAGAGGAAGTTGAAGACAGAAGTAAATGAGAGGTCAGCGGGGAAGCAATTATAATAGAGGAAGGCGCAATAGCCTCTTGATTGAGATATATAGAGAAGGGAATGACCCGAGGGAAGGACGAACGGAAAGGAAGGAGAAAATACACAAAGCATATTATATTCATCCAGAGAAACATTGGGGCTGATGAAAAATTAATTCCTTTGGTGACGGATACAGAATGGCAGGAAATAACAACGGCGAAATTAGATTCCGCAAACGGCCATTGACAAAAGGTATGCAAACGACTTGAAGCGGAACGAACTGACACAAGAAGCAAAGACCAGCAATGGAACCCTTATCGACATGGACGTCATAGGAAGACAAGTGAAAGATGTCCTCCGGCACTCAAAGCAACGACCAGCATCCTTATTGCCAGAAGAAGATAAATACGTGAAAGCGAAAAGAAAATAGCAACCGGAAAGGAGAATAAAAAACAAGATAAAAGGAAGAGAGGAAATTGAGATTCGAAGTCCTTTCGTTTACTCTTGAAAAGGAATGAAAAGAATCAACTACGACTTTCATTAAACCGTATTTGCACGGATATCAGACAATGCACTCGCCCTTCACGGAATTCCGAAGAAAAGGGAGTTTGTCTTTTTCAAACGTAAACAAGACCCTCGATCCAAATCCAAATAACAATCTAGATATTCATAATAATTGATGTACAACCTAATATTTGCGTTAGTCAGTAAACCATGTATATTTTTCGAAGTATTTTGACCATAAAAATGAAGTTACTTAGCTAAAGTATTGTTGAAGTTGAAAATTCTTATTTTAAATTCCATCTTGCCAATCTTGGCATATTTCAACAACCTGGAGAACTGTGAATACATCTTGATTGGCTTGCATGTACTATTTTCTGGTTTTCTACATACATAAGAAACGTTGACAAACCAAATATATTATTATATTTTATTTTATTAGTATTTTACTATACATGTATGGTATTTAACAATAATAATGATAACGAAACCTTTATTAAGCGAACTTTGCTCTTAAGATATCACACTTTTCTAACACAAAACAATTGGTTATTCTCAATGATAGAAATAATATGCCTAGATAGGGTAGGTGATAGATGCGAGAGATAGCATGTTCTGGGTTCGAATCCAAGTTAGAACATGGTTGCTTGTTTTTGGTGGTTAGTTATAGAACTGGTCTAAAATTCGTAATAACTATAAATAGACGGGATTATTATTATTATCATTATCAATTATTATGCAAAATTAATATAAATAAAATTTAATAAAAATTATTCATTAAGATGATATTATTTCTATACGGAATTATTATTAATTATTATATTTTTATGGTTCTTCTCTCATTCGTGAAAATGTGTATATATTTTTTGTAACTCTTTTCTTTTCTTTCCTTCTTTCATTAATTTTCCATTTTTTATTATAATATCTTATTCATGTTTATTATATCACAAGTAATTAGGTAATTTCAACCTAATTGCGTTTAATAAATTATTATTATTCCCTAGCAGGGTTCTAAAGAAAACCCGAGTTAGATGCATCTTAGATACGTGCAAATACAGCGCTTCTGTGCTCGAAAACGTGAATGAAAACGTAAAACACGAGAAAAATCGAAAAAGGTCGGTTTAGACTCTGAATGCGTAAGCAAATAGAGGAGAAACGCTAGTAAATGGCAAGGAAAGGGAAGAAATGCGGAGATTAAAAGCAAACAAAGAAAGGAGGAGAACAAGAGTGGGAAAAGTGACTCCACTTAGGCCTCCTCCTCTTAAAATCACTTACGCTCGGAATAAATAAACAATAATTTCCGAAAGGGAAGTAATAGAATTGGTTGCGTAGGCCCTTTTCTCGGAATAATAAACGCGTTTCGACACTCATCACCTTCGAGGAATGCGCAAATGAGCACGAGATGGTTTCCGGCAGCGGTAAGAGCAAGCTAATGGATTATTAGTTTTCCTAGCATTTTACGGCGCACCTCAGAATTCCAAATCGACAGTTTTTGCTCTCGGGAGCCAACGGAAGTATCTCCGAGAAAGGAGAGGGAACTGTTTCCAAACACTCGAACCCCTAAGAAGGCCTAATACGAAAGATACTCAATGCAAATAAATATTGAGTACTCCGTGAACTCATCTACAATCGATGTTTATTTAAACACAACTTATGAAGTAGAATAAGAAATATTAATGCTATTAATATACACTAAGAAGTATGAGTATATTTGTCTAATATGAATTCTATCACAAAGAAGCATTTTAACTTTCATAATCACCAACTTTTTAAGTGAGTAGTAGAAGTAAAAAATTATTTTTCTTTTATAAATTGCGTTAATCTACAGCATATTCTCTGTCAATCGATCGTTCATATGCATCAAAAACAAAACACGCAAAGCAGCATAAATTAATTAATTTTATTGTATAAATATTACCCAATGCTCTCTTCGGAAAAATTTTAAAAAGAGACACGCAAGATACAATAAATTAGCATGGGAGTTCCTTGAAGAACAAGGTTACTATGTTAAGATATGTGACAAAAACAACAAGTGCACAGAAATAGTATACATTAAGGCATATCATGATATCAGTGTCAATAATCCGTATACTAATAAAGTTCGAGATATCATGATGCAATATTTAAATTTACATCACATTACGACATCCGCACAAATTATAAAGAGGTGCATGCTCATTGGTAATCTCAACCTCGCAAGGCGAAAAAACTGCATTATCGGATCCCCGCAAAATTTCATGAAAGCTCGCTAAATAAAAGCAGAATTGCTAAAATATAGCAGACGGCCTTGTGCATACCAAAAAATGCTTCCGAACAAACAATTGACAATAGGAGCGCTCGTATTTACCTAAGCGAGTGCGTCCAAGGGCGAATGTGCATAAATTTGCATGCGCCAGCGCCAGACGATGTCTGCGGATAGACCGCGAAAGAGAAATAAAAAAAATCGCGGTCTCTTTTCAAGAGCGACGCGACGTAAATAAGTCAATTCTCTAAACAGGAAAAGTATTTTCGAGGAAAATGAGAGGAAAGCAACAGCTTCGTGTAGTAAGTGGTTTGTTTATGCTACCATATTCTGATGAATGGAATATTATTCATTTGTCATTTGGTAAAGAACGGAGAAAAATATTTTTTTAATCGAATTCTTGACCATGGCTGTAATGAGATAAAAGCTATTATGGTATGAGTGATGCTGAATTAAGACCCAGATATAGGTTTTTCCTTATGGAATACCAAGAAAAGTGTTACCCGTGGTCATTGTGCTTACTTACGATGATATGTTCCGCTTATGCGATTTGAGGAAAACAAGAGCAACTACATCACTCCTCATCTTGCTTATCATACCTCATTTCCCATAAAAGTCCCCCCCCATTCTTGGTAGTTAAAGTTGGAGGAGCTGAGTTTCCAACCGGCCTCGGGGACAAAAACCTTACAAGCAGTAAAAGGTTCCTCGCGTTATATTACGAAAAATTACGATTGCATAGGTTAGTATGTAAGTCTTGTTTAATCATAGAAAATATCGCCTCGATATCATGAAAACTGTCAGCAGGAAAAATTCATGAAAATCTGACTTTTTTATGAGGGAGTTGTTTGAACATGTTTCTCTTCAAAGCCATGGGCAATTTAGTTTTTTAAGTACTTTCCGAATGGATAATAATAATAATAAAAGGTTTTCATTTTGGTGAGATTGAGACTAAAATTCTCCTCATCCATCTAAACCATCGTCTTGAATTGTAAAATAATTCGTTTAAAGTGATATATATTTATAAAAATGGGAAGAAATATGAATACGAAAAACCTAAGAGATTATTACGAAAAAATTATACAGTGCAGGAAAACACCCAACAGAAATAGGGGGAAGGAAATTAAATCCAACCATGAACATAATAAAAAACCATAATTACAAATAAAATTAACTGTAGACGCCGTTACTTGGTGAAACTGCATAATAGTGGAAATAACTGAGCAAAGGTTTTACAAAATATTTTGTGAAAGTTTTGCTTAGTTATTTCCAAAAACTGAAAATAAATATAAAAAAATCTTGGCTATACAATACAATAATTTAAGAAAATATACAGATAAAAATTAATTTATAATATATAATGGAAAGATTATTGAAACTCGAGATGCTGTGAAAGGATCTTGGTTGGTGAAATAAACGGCAGAGAAACCTACTAAATGATCCTGGGATCGACCTCAGGTTGGACTAGAATTCGACCACAAAAAGACCTGCTTAGGGAATTACTTTAGGAAAGTAAGGAAATGCTTTTAAACACCTTCCAAGAAGGTGAATAGCTGAAGGCTGCAGTTATTGCGAAATCGCATGAATTATGACGCAGCAAGGGAAAATATCCTGAAATTTCGTGGTCTAAAATTTACATGGATAAATTTAATGAACCGAGGCGTGAATAAATATGAGGATACGATCCCGGATGGGACGTCACGAATCTAACTTCGCTTCCAAAACAAATCCCGATGACTCCATAAATATCGCCGAACGTTTTCACTCATGAGGATTTTTCCTAATATTTTCCAGATGTCGGTTTCATCCTGAAGGAAATTTATCCCTTCCTCTGCGAGTGGGACGAAGGAAGTCTCTGAACTGCGCCGGTGATGCATTTCCGGAAAAGATGGCGTAATACGCAAACACTTTTCACGTGGCGACTGGTGTTAGGTGTTACGGCACGCAGAGGAATTTTCGGACTAGAGGTGTCGCCATCGATAGATGACTAAAAGATATTTTCATACTGATTCAAGCACCAAGATGAAATAGAATTATATTTATACATAGGCAATTTTAACGCTATCACACATAAGGCTGTGTTATGTAAACACGAGGTTGACTTACTTATGTATCACGGAAAATAATATACGGAATGTTTATTTAGTATTTAGAAGTGAAAGATAATGAAGAAATTCGTGTGCGGCAATACCTGGAGTTGCTTCATTCTAAATTATTCCACAAAACCCATAACAAATAACTCCAAAATGTAACGTAAGGCCAAAAAGGGATTTTTATTAAAAGAATTTTAAAAAATAATGCAAAAATAAACTACAGTGCAAACAAGTTAACATTAGATATATAGATTGTGCCAAACCTTTAACATATATTGCCATGAACTTGATTCGTTTCAAAAGAAACATTGATTTCTCGCAGCTTAACAAAATTGTTTTATAAATTATATTTTTAAAACTTCACTTCTATTCATAACAGGGCCGGATTAACCAATAGGCAGAATAGGCAGTTGCCTGGGGCCCCCGAAAAATGAAAAAATCTTTGAAAATTTTCTTAAAAACATAAAATTAAGAATTAAATTAAAATATAATCACAACTGAAAATTTATATGAAAGCTATACGTTTTTATTTTAATCGAAAAAAGAAGGGAACGGACGTGAAAAAAGGGCCCCCAAATTGATGGTTGCCTAGGGCCCCGTTGAGGGTTAATCCGGCCCTGATTCATAAGTATGTATTATAACTGATTATACATAATATAATATAGTGTTTGCCCTGTGATTTTCTTGTAGGGCGAACTTAAAACACAATTAATAAATAAAACAAATGGCTGTTCCGTGGAATAAATTATAAATATTAGGCCTGAGGCTATGATATGTAAAATCTTATTTATGTAATACTGTACATGGAAAACATATTTTGAAATTTATTTTTATCTGTTTTATTCATGGCTATGATGGAACCTTGAAGCCTTGAGAGATGATACATTTATCTGGGTCCAATTTCTTGCTGAATTTTATGACAAGCGTTATTAATAGGGTCACGTGGTATCTACGAAAAGGAATAAGGATACTCAATATAATAATAATATTCAGTATGGGAACTACCTCACTCCTCATCTCTTCTAGTAAGCATCATTCCCTTAAAATGGCTTTTGGCAGCTAATGGTTTAGTTGCGGAGATTCGAATCGATTTTAGGTCTCTGTATTATAAAAATTGTATAGAATTACGTAAACTGTTGTGAATGGTATGTAAATTATAGCAAACCGTGTTCAATACATTAATTAAACACAATGACTACGATAAGAAAAAGTGACTAGTAATAAAAACAAATTTTATGCAATGATTGTCGAATGGTATATAGTAGACTGAAAGGAACATATTCCATTAATTATGTATTGCAGGAAACAGAAAGCAATATAAATTAAATACTTCTGCTGAAAAATATTTGAGGGTGACTGCAACAATCGAATGGTTATACTAATTTTATTTGCGTACAACTCCGTCCATAACTTATATTGGGAGAGCAATTAAGTTCTCATTTTCAATTCACTTTGGGGGTACTCACAACTACTGCAAGTATATTTCTCGTCAATAAAAAAAGTTGAAGAAGTTTCTCCATTACCATTTCAACAATCACTTAACACTGCACGACATAAGAGATTAATATACACTTCGCTGAGCTAAAATTAGGAAAAACTTTTAATGTTTTCCCGACGACAGTAATTTCATATTAGTTTCATGAAAGTCGTGTTTGATTTTTTTCCTCGGATACGGAAAGAATTAAATCGTGCGAAAGTACAGTAAGAGTCAATTACGCAAACTAAAATAATACTTCCATGGCAACGGAGTTTTAGTCGTTAAAAAGATGTAAACAAACATGCGAGCGCAAAGTTTTTGAAGCACTCCGTCGTGTTTATGAATTAAATGCTCGAAGAGATTGCGACCCACTTGAAACCGATTTTCAAAACAAAATGACTAACTTAAGAAGTGAAACATGAAAACAAACAGAAAGTCCGGGAGAATAAGTTCATTTCATTGATTGAGTTTCAAGTATGATTTCAATTCATCATGTTTTCATACTAATCGCGAACGGAATTTTCCTAACGACGAATAAATAAGTTGTATTGATGTTGGGTAAAAGTTTGGTGAGACAAGAGATATTTGGGCTTAATTAACTAAAAAGCAGCTCTAGACTTGATAAATTAATTAAAACGATGTCGAACTGCTTCGAAACTCCTTGATTTTACTTAAAAGCTGGTAATAAAGACGTGAAAAGTCTTCTAAAAATAATATTTTATTAAAAATTAAGATATCATCACTTACATTTTACTTACAGTGATAATAATATAACCAAATATTTATTTAAAATTGATTAGTTCATACATAAAATAAATTTTGATAAGGATGAGGAAAATGTAAGGAATACTCAGTTTTTCCAAGCACATCGAACCTAACAGAACACCGACACCTGAAAAAGTTATTTTGCCGGAGTGACAACCGACATGAACCGAAAAATTAAAAATAAGGAACCGAAACTCATTACATATTGCTTATCAATTTTCGGTTACTAACAATACCATTCCTTTAAATTGGGAATAAAGGTAACTTTTCCAGACAACTATGGCAGCGAAAAGCAACTACCTAAATTAATACTTGCTATTTACTTTCAACTGAGCTAATATTCTGAGCTGATATACAATTCTTTCATAATATTCATTATACTGGACAATTAAATACAATGTAGTATATAAGGAGAAATTTACTTTATGTAAAAAAATACTTCCGTAAGGATATAATATTTATTCTTCGGACGAAAACACTTGGATGTGTGCCATACCTTACCTTTTTGACATGTGATGGAAGAAAGATAAACCGTCGAATATAGGTCACAAATAGTAAAAATAAGTAAATCGTGAAAATAAAACTTTATCGTGAACATATTAAATTATTTCTAACCCATCCTGGTGCATGGATCTGAATTAAAGTGTCTTTTATTCTTTTCTGATTAGTCAATCACGATAACTCTAGTCTGAAAATGGCATGGGAGATTCACGTGGAAAACTGCCAGATATACATTGTCAGGATGGATAAAAATGTCTGTGGTGAGAAATGTTAACGCCAATATATAGCACTATCACACCTCAATAGCTCAGCAGTAGTAGTATCAAGAGACGAATTTTGAATATTCCAACCGTCAAGACACGATGTCAGACTTCATTCACCACATTCTCCATTCTCTCAAAGTTATGCCTTCACTCCCTCTACTTATGTATGCGCCCTTGAGCAAAAGCGGACGGCCCAAAAACCGTCGACCCATCGCCGCGAACATTTCAAAAACTTTTCCGTTAAACCTCGCTTAGCATAACGGCCAAATTCTCCCAAAACCTCCGAGCCATCCGCTAACTCGAGGGGGGGAGCAGAGAGGATCCGAATGAATCCATTCATTGTTCTAGCGGGCCAACACCCCGCCGCAAACACAACTGACAACTTGTTGGGAAACCCTTTTATCGTTATACGACTCTCTTCTTGAAAGGACCGGGGAGGGAAAAAAGAAAAACCCCACTTAAAACGTCACTGGACACCCTCCAAAACTCCCCCGTTTCGCAGAGAAAACAAATAACTAAATATGGTGGGCGCGGCCCTTCCGGACGATACATCTGTTTGAAATCACCGCCAGACCCGAATAAAAGCCCTCGGAAGGAAGTTCGATTTCTAGTTATAGATACCGGGCGAGAGACCTCCCCTTTTCGACGTGTGTCGCCCGTTATCCGATCCCGAATAATAGGTTACCTACTTCCGTTCGGAACCGGAAGTCCTCCGAAGCCCTCCCATTCATACTTCCGAATCCCCCCCGGAGCACGCCAGAAGGTTCCTTCTTCCTCTCAACTAGTAGTGGGGGACTACACCTTTCCCGGCGGGAAATCCTTTATACCCGTCAATATGTCAGGTGAGTATCCGTAAAACTTTTTACTCCTCTGCCACGGAGATCTCCGGAGGCATCTTTTGACCGATTTCGATGAAAGGGAGATTAGGCTCGGACTCGGAGGCCGTGGATTGACTTATAACGGGCGGAAGACGAGCCCCTGTTGGTGAATGGGCGGCGATCCTTTCTCCGCGACTACAATGGAGGGCTTCTTCGAAACTTGGTGGGCGTGAGGGATGATTTACGACGGAAGCGCGATTTTCGAGGAGTTTTTCCTCCGCCGGACGGATGGGGATAAACTTCGATTCGCTGCTGACCGTAAAACCCTCCGAGTCTAATTTATGGACGTCTGCTGAGTGCGGTTGTCGGCGGAGAATGTTAGAGGGAGTGAAGAAAGAGCTTCCGCTTTGGGCAATTAGGGAGGTGTTCACGGTGGTCTTAGTGAACTGAATATTCGATACCTGTGACGGTTGGGTCTGCGAATTCTAGCATTATCGAACTCTAACTTGAAAACATAATAAGCAATTCCGGATTTTTCCGACTGATGTAGAGGGGTCAAAAATACACTTTCTCTCGATATCACAAACTGCGATGTTAGTTGACAATATTGATTTATTATAACACAAAAATATTATGCTAAAATGTTACATACGAAACATTAATAATGTTATATATGCAATATTAATAATGTTATATATGCAATATTAATAATTTTACATATGCAATAAAAATATTCAAGGTAAAAGACTAGGGTGGAGTCAAAGGCAAAAGGTAAGGTAAGTAAACCAGATATTAGATAAATGGAGGGGTAAGTTTACCAGAAACAAAAGAAATGACATTGAATAGGGAATATTGGGGGACAGCAACCTACCGAAGCTTTTTAGCAGGGATGTTACCTAAGAAGACAAGGAATCTGACGGAATGCTCATTCGAAACACAAAAATTGAGTCACAGGGAGTCATAAAAAAGTTTGGATGCCTATTACGAACAAACATATGATTATAGTGACGTTTACATCGATATCATAATATGCTATTACGTATATAAAATGAAGGAAAGATATTCGATAAATTATTTTTGAATGAATTATACCGGATACATAAAACTAAAGCTACGTATATCCAACAAAACAAACAATTTCACGACATTTCCACCTCAAATACAAACTGCCAAGTCCATGGTTATACAAAAAAGATTTAATGGTTAAATATAAAGTATGTAAATACCAATCTAGCCATAGTAGGAAAAAGTTGGTCAACAAACAGAAGCTGAAGGGCCCCTTCGTCTAAACACGAAAAATTCATCACTTGAAGTCACGACAGAATGTCCGGACACTCAGCGCTTGACGAACTTCTCACGAAGGAAAAGAGACCTTAAAATTTAAATATAACTCCTCCACTCAATAAAACCTTATTCATATTCGCGATAAACTACTATCTAGCTTCAAGAGAATTTTATGGAAATGACGGAGCTAAAACTTATTAAATTCAAGTTCCCTATTTCTTTGCAATTACTTTTGATAATATAGAGCAGTTTATTTATATTAAGCAGAATTCTGACTAATTAATTGAATACTGAGGAATTCCCGGTTTCCCAAACAGCTCAATCGATTCATCCCACTCTGCCAAGCCTAAGTAAACAGTAAATACATATAGGGCGAAACTACTCGATTACTTATTTATTGAATTTAATAAATTTCGTTTTAGATGAAAACTACACTTTAAGTAAAATTCAGAGATGGAAAATAATTGTTTATTTGTGAAAATTAATTATTAAGACGCTTTCTTAATATATTTGCCAAACATACACCTGTTATGCAGCTGTTATTCTGCGATTTTCCGGGTCACGTCCGTTAACATCTGAAAAAGAAACTTGAAAAGGTTTTATACAAAGCTTTCCTACCTGACCGTCCTTTTCTGCGGAAATACGTATAACGACTGGACTCTAACGAGAAGTCACATTAATTGTCACAGGAAATATACTATGGATTTAAAGTGAGTTTTTCTCCTTAAATTATAAGTTGAAAAGTTTTTCCCACCCACAACGCAACTATCCATATTTAATTTTATCTAGAACTACTTAATAACTATGTTTTCTAATTTCGCTATTAGTATGTATAAATTATATTTTACCTAATCATTTTCTTATCTCTCCTTTTTGTGTTGATATTGATTATTTTTTCTAGACATAAGTTAATTTTAGACAATTATTTTGCTTTAATTTTGCATATTTTCACATAATAATTGTAAAGGTTAGATGGAACAGAGACAATTCTGCCCAAATCCAGCCATATAACATATATATAAACTCCATCACCATTTAAATAAATAAAGCTGTCAATCTTATTAGAGTTTTTTTGGAAAATTACACCATACCAAAATAAAACGTTCTTTGAAAGCACATGATAAAACCGCTCTTCGCTAGACAAGTTCCACTCCGTAACGGATTAGGCTCGGGTGGCACGGTGCCAGCGCATTCAAGATACACTTTTCGTAGAGTTCACCAGGGGCGATTCCAACGCGCAGAGGAAACAATTACAGCAACACCTAACATTTATCGGGAGGACGAGTGGATAAACAACCGAGGTGCATAAAACGTAAACGCGCCCCCTGGAGAAACAATCCGTGCGTCGGGCATACATATGAAATACGCGCCTAGGCATTTACGACTCCATTTCAGCCCACCCACGGTATATTGAGCACGGCGCTAGAACGACTCCCAGCTAACCGGAAGCGCACGCATTCCCTTGACACGAATCCGTGCCGTTACACCGTCTATTGATTATTCCAAGGGCGGTCTAAATAATACATTTTAATATCTCCGAGAGAGTCATTACTAGGATCCATCATCAAGTACCGTTCTCCGCAGCCTCTCCGATCTCGTCTTTTTTCAGAGGTACGGTCTTTTGTTTGCGTTGCTATGGAGAGTCGATTTCATTCGAAAATAAAAAAGGTTTCAGAGATGAAATCGGCTGGAAAATAATTAAAAACGAGGGCGTCCGTGTCATTACGTCTCGAGCTAGCTGTTTTTACCCTGGTGTGTTGAAACATGCGGGAATTCGAGAGCTGACCCAAACATTACGCGTGTTACGGATGAGCTGTACTATCCTCAAAGTAAATTTACTTGCTCTTAAGCTAGTTTAATGCTGGGGTACTCAACTGCTGGGTCTCAAACCCTCACGATTTGTACTCAAAATTACACATCGTAAATACGTAATTCCAATTCAAACTGGAGATTGAAAATTGGACTGCACTCAAATATAAAAATTCACTTTCTCCAATCTTGTTATCAATAAAAATAAACATGAAGTGAAATGGTCATATCATTGTAGGCTTTTACAAATTGAATTCTACAGAGTAGTAGGATAATATTTTTTATGATTGTGTGTGAGTTTACATTGTTATTCTGCAATAACTATGTAGTAAAACTCCAAAATGCCAGCGCCACAAATTCTCTTCCACAGTTTCTGCGGTACTTCGATAAAAGGTACAATACGTCTTTATGCTACCAATTATACAGACATTCGCCCTCTTCTGTTTTCACTATGTCCAAGTGCACGTATAACAGCCTTTTAAAGCTACAAACTGACAAAATAATGATAATTACGAAAGGTAAAATATGTTATTACGAACATCGTTATGAAATTAGGTAATTATGGACTTGAAAAATGCTGTAAGAACTAACTGATAAAAAAACATATTTTGGAGGAAAATAAGCAAATTTCAAACTCAAAAAGAATCTTTTATCTTCCGTTGAAAAAGTAGAAAAGTATTGCCAGAAAGTAATAAGAGAAAATTATAACTGACGCATTTAAGCAAGTGATAGTTATTGCTCATATTTTCACAAAAGAGAGCACGGAAAACGAGAGTAATTATCCTCTTTTCACAATTTTTAATATTTTACAGAGTACTTGGGGCGTAATAACTCCTTTTGATATTAATATTAGAGAGTTCCACCAAGTGAAGGATGAAGTAATCCATTATATTTATTATTTTTACTTCGATTTTACTTACACTAGGGATTATTATTTTTGATTCTTACTCTGAACGTTTCGCCAACAGAATTCCATTTAATGTTTTATAATCTCTTTTCCAGAAAGAAATCTAGAATATGATTTTCATTTAAAAATTCAAACACTTGTAAAATCGTACATGATACAATATATATCCTTAGATACAATTATTAATTATGGAGTTTTATAAGAGCGTGCCAGTCGGGTCTATCCTTTACTTGTAATTATACAAACATATAGAAATAGTTTTTAGATATTTTTATTTCAAATCAATTTCCCTCTTGTATTTTCACATATACTGTTTTCCCCCTGAATTCAATTATCTCTCAGCAGGTGTATATGTATCACAATGGCCGAAGCAAAGTCAACTTCCGCTGTGACACAAGAGGAGTTTATATAAGGGAGGAACTTTGTAACAATCTCCTAAATTTCCGGTTTCGATACGTTTTCGCAATCAGAAGGGGTCAAAGGGAGGGCAAGAAAAGAAGCGGGAAGGAAAACCTTGAGGATAGACCATATCTTCCGCGTTATCAAGGTTTCCGTAAAAAAAAACCCTGTCTTTCAAACATTTAACAGGAAACAATAGACACTCCGCGATAAAAGCAATCCAGAATGCTTGATATTTTTCATCAATTCCTTCCTCTCTAGGACGAGGGGAAATAACTCACTACGCCTATCGAAATATTCTGCTTTATTCACTTTTGGATATATTTTTTCACGCTTGAATATTTACAACGGCATTGGTGAACTATATTTCCGTAGGCACCAGTTTCGATTTATTAATATTATTTGCCGTGAACTGCATTTCTCATTTCAAAATGGTTCCAGCTATCTGTGTGCTCGTACTACGTTTTGGAAAATTAAAGAAAAAATATTTTGACCCATTTCTTGGAATAATTTCGTGCTTTTGTACCGATAGATAGCGCACGGAATACCGATTTCATACGGATAATAGTCTTGCGATCGGCTCGATAGACATTCTTTGCATATCTGATTCTGAAAGAGATTGATATTGCTGACGTTTTCATTATTTACAATGCTCCGGAGATACCATCCCATCCTCTCTTGAAATTATTAATTCCAGATAGTATCTTTCGGTAATGCATAACTTCTACGTTATTTGTAGAATGGCACAGAATACATAGAATGGACTATATACGATGTGGAGAATTACATAAGATAAACAGAATGATTAAGAATACTAATATTTTTTAATAAGTTACAAAATATAGGTTTAATAAAAACAAAATAATCTTTGAAGCTTTTAAGATTGTGAAAACTAAAAGTAGTAGGTATAAAAATAAATCATACGCCAATACTCGACTTATTTAATGGCAAATTAAAGTTAAATTGATGATGATTGTGAGGCAATGAATATGAACTAATTGAATTGTTGATGAAGAATGTCACAGAGAAATATCGTTATCAAGAATGTCAATTGAAGTTTTCCTGGGGTCTTCAGTGCATTTTCAATAAAAATAGAAAAGGGGGATTCTATAAAAGGAGATGTGTAACGACTTTTAATTTTCAACTTTGAAGGAAAAATTTCTGCTAGAAAAGCGGGAGACCAGAGTTCAAGTCCCAGTCATGTCGCCATTTTTCACTTCTGTTTAACTCCATCATCTTTGTTTATTAACTTTTATTCTATCCTCACTTCAAATTTATATACTTCGAATTTTTTTGTACTTTTTGCATACAATTTCTTTTAGCTATGCACGTTGACACACAAAATTTAATTTTTCCTTCAGAGAAATCATACACGCGCTGCCTATCAACATTGACCCATGAACGTCGAGGGCATCCGCACATGTTAGACCTCAGATAAACTTCGATAATTCCCGAGCTTCCGCATCGCGGGACGCGCTACTCCATAACGGACCGAAATTTCGTGCCCGAGAACCAAAATAGCGTTTGGAGATCCAAATTGCAGTCATTAAAGGCAAAACGTTCCTACCTTGGTCGTAGAGGGCAATCCAGTCCCTCGCGGAGACCGGATCCACCAAATCCCAGCAGACGAGCAGCCGTAGGAAGCGGGAGGGGGCGAGGCGCGGCTCTTCATCCTCGACGCTGGGAAGGGGTTCGACCCATAGCCTCGAGGTGCCCTTCTTCAGCACCCCCCCGCTGGCACCTTCCACCTTTCCGGCGACCCTCTTGTCCTCCTCCGCCCCAGCTGCCGCCCCTCCCTCCACCCCTCCTCCACCTCCATCCTCCTCCGGCGACCTATCCACCACCCCGCCCTCCTCGCACTCTCCGGGGGATACGTCCTCCGGACCCTGAAGACCGTCCCCTTGGTCATCGTCCTCCGCCACGCCCTCCTTTGGGGATTGACCTGAAACGGTGCGAATGATGGATGGCTTTCGGTAGTTCTGCCGCCCTCTCCGTCTATTTGTCTCTCTTATTTTAGACGAACACGAGGGCGCTCTGTTATCCCGTCCAGGAAACGTCGTCCGACGGGGAGATGAATGGTTACATTGGTTTACGGGACTGTTGCAGACGACTATTTAGCAATGTCTTGTCGCCGTGAAATCCGAACGCGGACGCGAAGGGCGAAATTGGACGATCCGCCGGTCCATTTGGAGTTAAAAATTCAGATTGCCCTAATGAGTCTAAGAGGAGCATTCAAGTGACCTCAGCTATACATCAGTAACTGGCAATCATCACCGTTCGTATGTACAAAGTAATCACCATAGAAACTGAAATTCATACAGCTATTGATGAAATATTACAACTCTGTAATGAATTGTATGAATATCAATGTAAAAATACATATTTATGTAATTTAACTAGCTGAAGCGCCCGTTGATTTATGGGTAAAATATAAATAGAGTAAATATATATTTGTCTTCTTTCTACAGAATATGAAAATACAAAGGACAATACATGAAAAATTCGTGCGTAAATTCAACCGATGCGGCTTTGATGTTGAAAAAGTCCATCTTAATAGCTTAATAGCAAAAAAGAGTACTTCTCTACCGATAATTCATTGCAAACGACCGATTTCGGCAAATGATGACGAATATGGCAATCACTCGCCACGAGCGGTCGTTTTCAATAAATTATTTGTAGAAGAGGTACTCTCTTTTCATTTGTTGATAAGTCGCGTATATTTTCACAGTCGTAATCATGAGGCTTTCTATCAGTTTTTCAAGGCGTGGTTTCGATTTCTACAGCTCCGTAAACTACATGTCCATGAGCATTAATTTGTATTCATTGTATTAATATGAATTCTAAGCTCTGTTTCCTAAATTTCTCTTTCTTTCAAAGCTTATTTATGAAGGTATTCAAAGGTATTTATAAAGGCTATTATGTTATTAGTAAATAACGCAATAGTTGTAGACATCTTCAACACACTTGATAAAACTTATAGCATGGAAATGTTGTGAATGACATCCAATTCCTGAACGAATCTTATCCCTATCGAATTGCGCAGTCCGCCAATTATGGCTGGAAGCAATTAAAATTCAATCGAATGCAACATCGTAAGCAGGAAAACTACAAGCATGATTCAATTAAAATTAATTAAATTTACAAATCAGTGAGAAAGATTAAGAAATATTAATAAAGGAATCAAATCCAATTAACAGTTTTATCCATAATTAATGATTTCCCTTAGCGTAACATACTTTGAAGCGTGGAAAGAAAATTTTGTAATCGTTTTAGTTTGATAAGGAATAAACACTCAGCTGATAATTAATAATTAATTTATATCATGTTATAAAATACGAAAACCTCCGTTCTAAAGCCAGGAGGAAAAACAGGCATCAAATCATTTAATAAGAATGATTAATGGATCATTGTATTGAGTGACGAAATGCTGAATTGATTACCGAGCTACTGAATCAATTGATTGACCATGACTTATAATGACGTTAGTAAAATATTTTGAAAGGATAGAAGGTAGGCGTATGAACGTTGTAGTCCGATTGTAAATAACTCGCAAGGGAGACGGAAACGGAAAACATAAAAAGGAAGGAGAAAATCAATTAGCGAATCAGAATGTAAAAGGTACTTAAGTGATCGTAAATCTTTCCATTCAAACTGATTTCTAGGAAAGCGTAAAAAGGCATTAAAGGTTACGCGGCAATCCGTGGAGACGCTAAAGGTTCTCTCCATTTCTGGAGCAGCGCTATTCAACTGGAGACCCAATAGGACCCAAGGGTACGGAAGATATATTACGTCTAAGCGATCGGATAAATTTCGCCAACACCGCCGAGCAAATGGAGAGGAATAATCGAGGAAATGAAACTGAATTTGAAATACGAAGGGATCGAAAAAGCCTCTTATACCCAAGAAAGGGTACTCGAAGTATTCACCGCTTAAACTTTTACCTCTCTTTTTAATAAAATTGGGAACTTTTTAAATTTTATACGCGAAGTACTCTTGTTATTCCAGGGATCACCAAGGGCAAATTTTTTAATTACAAGTATATGAAATAAATCCACTCAATGCAATGGTGAACGAAAGAATATATTAATGAAAATATTTATGCTTCTCACACACTATGGAGCTTATTCTGTGCTGTTTCTCAAAGTATTAGGACATTTAAATAATTAAACTTAACGTCTAACAAATTTTAAAATTTAATTTAGATTACATACCGTTTACAGAAGGCATACATAAAACAACATTCATTTTGTGTCATATTTATAAACTTGTATTCTATTCTCAAAGGCGAATTTTAGCTATATTTTTTATTACGTTTCAGTGATATTATTTGAGAGCATAGCGACGTTCTAGCTATTTCCAAAGTATATCTGGTGACATTTTCAAGAATGGCTGACCTCTGAAAACAGATACAGGCACAGGTCATATTGCATTTACCATTCAATTAATCCTAGTTCAAGAACAAATCAGCAAAAGGTTATTGATGATTAACGACAGCATTCGTTTAAAGCATATTAACGCAAAAATTACGATTATGTTTTTTAAATAAACTCATTTTATCTATACAAGCAAAAAAAATAAGATGAGTGATTCACACGATAATATGACAGCGTGGGATTCAAAAAAACATGTTTTCCAAAATCGAGATTCACAACCTTTCATGTGGCATTCACCATGCATTTCCGTCAATTTAGGCATTAAATGAAAAAATAAAAGTATATTAAAAAATTGCGTGGGATTGAAATAAATATGTTTTCCAAAATCGAGATTCACAACCTTTCATGTGGCATTCGCCATGCATTTCCGTCAATTTAGGCATTAAATGAAAAAATAAAAGTATATTAAAAAATTATATTATTTTATGAGACGCAAAGGCGAAACTTATTCGACAATATTGGTAATATTCTCGGTAGTGAAAAGTTGTAGAATATTGAATGAATTTATAATTCATAGGCCTACCATTTCCAATGCTGAAATGAAGCTGAAAATGGGATAAAGCTGAATTCTCGATTTAATTGTAGCTGAAAATTATGATATTCTGTTTTTACATTGGAAAAATCACAAAATTTGGCGAAGACTTTTTGACGGGACTAAGTATATCTTTGAACGTGCGTACGGGACACAAAGTCAACCATATTATTCACTAATTCATAATGATGATCATAAATAGTGAAATCGTTTGGTAAATGGAACAAAATTTCTCGGTATAAAGATAAAACAAAGATTTGTACTGATCCAAAGGTATTACAATCAAGGTTGACACAATTTCATGTGAGACTCCTTCATTTTGGAAGCAAAACTTCGTTCATTCACAGTTGGCCTCAACCAAGAAGAGCCTTATGAGACTCTAAACGACTCATTTGTTTTGGTAATGGCACTATTTTCTTTCTCAGAGACGCTCAAGCATAAGAAGACCCTCATCCTACTGAATCCGTGACGTGAAGAGACCGACTTTGATCAAACGTATTCATTACCAACTTTTTTCCGGCAAATCACGTGATCGACCGCGTAAGACGCTCATTACGTAAAAAACAAGTCATCCCGTGGAAATAAGAACCTCGCCGCAATGTGCGCAGTATTGGTGGAAATCGGTATCCCTCTCAAAGTAACCAACACAAGACTTTCCACTTTTTTCCTGCGAGGTGGAGAATCACCTGCGAACTCTGGCATCGCTCGAAGGCCGAGAAGAAACGTGAGGGAGAGAGGGAAATTCTTAGAGATGAGGTCGAGGGGTCGCTCATTGTTTGTTGCCTTTAAAATCCTCACGCTCACTTTTCAATCGCCGCATCCGGGCATCGCTTGGATAAGCACGGTCGTGAAATAGGCTTACAGGTAAATGCTTCGAAAACGAATTCAACGAAAGCAAATCGTTCTAAAATAAATACAGTCGTCCCTCATCACTTTGAGCATCAACTTTCGCGGCTTCAAAATATTTATATTCACGTTAAAGTTATTCTTATTTTATTTATTTTTATTCTAAAGGACTGCAGGTACCTACCAGGTGCTAGTCATTCCTGTGGAGGGATGGAAAAATAAAATAAACTGCCTGGTATTCACCCTAGTCGGGAGGAAAACCCGCCAATACCTCCCGAAGGCAGTCGTTTTGCATTCAATTATAAAATTTACAAAAATATTTCAATATTTACAACAATAATAAAATATTGAAAAGTTTACTAAAATATTACATTATTAAAAAAACACAAAAATATAACCTTAAAATCACGAAACCTTTTTAATTTCATTGATGAATACATTGTAAGAAAGGGAAAAAAGGTTCGAAAATTTCTCCAGGTAAATTGTTCCATTCTACTATTCCCCGATTAAGAAATGAATATTTACAAACATCTGTTCTCTGTTTAAGGGTGGCGACTTTATGATAGTGGTCGTTTTTCCCGAGGTAATCCGGTTCCCTGAGTCTATTGTTTAATTCTTTCAATATTTAATTCAAGTCTTACGTTATTTGTAACCTCTAGTGTGGTTTATTTTCTCTTATTTAATCTAATATAATGGGTAATACGAGTGTAATGGTGACTTAAGGGTGTCATTTCATGTGTAGAGAATTTAATAATATTTTTAAAATGTATTTAGGCCGTAAATAGGTTTTCTATGCTCTAACTACGAACATTTTCGATTTATAAATAAAGAATCTTACTTCGCGGAAGTTCATCTATCGCGGTAGAGTCTGGATTCACTGCAATAAACGATGCCCGATTGTATTCTCATTCAAGATATCCAAATTGGTTCAATAGTTTGTAAAGTATTTGAAAATATGTTTACTTTGACATAAATAAGCTTCTATATTACTATAAATAAAAATAATAATCTAGGATTAGAAGCGACTTATGATTCACCTTGGATACTCGAGTTGATTTCACTAAATAATTATTATTTACAAATGGCTACAAAGAACATTTTTGTTACTTCAAATAAAAAATAGAAGTTAAGTTTTAATTTTTAATTTTTTAAGCATAATGTATAACTATATTTCCTTTCATGCTATTTTTCTCAAAATCCAATGCAGAATCGAACCAAATATTGGTGGCACCTTACGTCATGAATGAATTAGAGCTAGCCACTAAAATGAAGCGACCAACCTTAACAATACAATAGGTAGAATAGGTTTTCTATGCTCTAAATTCGAAAATATTCATTTCATAAATAAAAACCCTAATTTGCGGAAATTTACCATTTGCGGTAGAGTCTGGCAGTGATTAAGTGCGATAAACGACGGCCGACTGTACTTCGAACACAAATTACTCGAACGATTGATCTTCGAACGGAAAATTCTTCGAAAAAATTCCACATGCAATGCCCACTACCAGCCATGAAGGAGGCTCATAGTTTTACTGAATATATTTCAACTCCGAATCAGTTTCTTTAATATAAATTTTGGGTAACTTCAGATTCATCAGAGTGATCTATTTTCAAAAAATTCTTTTTCGAAGAAATTGCTTACGAATAATTCGTTCTCGAGTAAATGGTACGCTACCGTGAAATGGTCATGCCGCCGCGGCTTTTAGCACATTAGAGGGTATATAAATATAGGAGTGTAGGTGGTCGTATATCACTCGGCCGATGGATAGGCGTTTATGAGAAATCGATGCGAGAGGGAAGTCCCGCGGGATTCGTGGCTTTGGTGGGGAGCAACGACCCGAGCGCATGTAATCCGCAGCGCACATAGGATAAAAGACCCCCAGGCGAGCTGAGAGAGGGCGCTTACAATCTGAGTGCAAGTGTAAACTGCTATTGCTAGCGATGTGTCAACTACCTAGTCCTAATGCTGACGGATTGGTACCTGCGTACCACTATCAATTCATTCTAAAATCTGTTCGGAACTCGTCCATCAAATAAAGTATTACATTGAGATTTTTAACATGCTGAATTTTTTTAGCTCGTTATAGAGTTCAAACATTCCACAATCCTAAAAGATTTTCTGAGCCCATATCTTGATAAATGAAAATTTTCCATATTTATTTTCCGGGTAAACTATAGTATGTATTCGTTTACTTTTATGTGTCTTGTTCATGGCAGTGAGAATATGAAAGCTAATATGGTATTATTATTAATACTTTGATTTTACGGCAAGATCAGGCCTGAATGACCTCCTTTTCCAACTAGCCTTAGGAAATTTTACGCGAAAATTTCATACCGCTAAATTGAAAAAAACAATTGACTACAACTAACTTCCTAGTATATCTAGAAAAATAAATCAATATTTACGAACAAACCGAGGAATTTTATACGCAAGAGAATTGCACAAACTTATAAATATTAACTAAATGACAAACTAGCAGATAAAAGTATACAAAGGAAACTATATGCAATTATTATTACTATAACTACACTTGTGTACTAAACCAGATACAGAAACAATAACCGAATAATTATTTGGGTTGTGGGGAAAAATTCCTCAACCCAAAGTTTATGGAGAAAAATCAACTATGTAGGAACATTCCCACACAAAAAGGAGGCTAATAATATCCACGAAAACATATTAACGTATAAATGACGCTGAATAATATATTCATGCTGTTACCTCTCTACGCAAAGCTATGAAAATTGTTAAGCACAGGTATTGCACACCACTATCATTAAGGTTTTCTATTTATGGAACGCTGCCTCATTAGGAAAAGCGAGGGCCTATTTCTCAATATTCATCATGCATGGGGAGCCTCATTCCCTCACCAAAACGTTGGAAAGCCAATGCGGTTGAAGAACCGATCAGCCCCCGAGCTCGTGACTTTGCAGAATTTACTTAGAAATCAATCAATTAGAATGTAGATATATCAACTAATAGGACAAATCAATTTATTAAGTAAATGAATTAATTTCTTTAATCAGATCAATCGATTTATTTTTTGAGAAACTTAAATTAAGTAAATAAAGAATTTTATCAAGGACAAGGAAAGGGTTGAAGGTACTTTGCACATAAGAGCGTGCACCTAGGAAAAATCCCTAGGAAAAACGGACTTGGAAAAAGACTGACGGGGCCGGGAATCGAACCCAGGGTCTTTCTCTATCCGGGAGGCTGCCTTAACCATCTAGGCTAGTTCTGGCTGGGGAGTCTAGATGGTTAAAGCAGCCTCCAGGATAGAGGAAGATGCCGGGTTCGATTCCCGGCCCCGTCAGACTTTTTTCAAATCCGATTTTCCTTGGGATTTTATCAAGGAGAGATTACTTATTTACTTGTTTTTCTCAGTAAAACGCACGATCGAGACGTATCCTGCATAAATCAACATCCGCCAATCAGGTGCTACTACACAAAGATCCTCCGCTAGAATCCACGTCATAAATAAACATTGGATTAAAATGTTCTATTATGTAACTCATACGCACAGATGTGCACTATGCAAAGAGGATGTCGCTGGAAGTAGGTAACGTGAATAACATAAAGTATCAGTGAATGGAGGATATCCAAAACACATCTAAGTTTCTAAATAGAATACTGAGGATATCAATTATAGCTGGATATGAGTTCTAATAATGAAATTGGAATGACTGAAATCGAATGGTGAAACTAGCGGGAGATAGGGCCATAGAGTAAGGATATCTTATAGAGTAGGATATCATAGAGTAAGGATATCCTTACTCTATGATAGGGCGAAAGACAAACAGCTTTTTCTCGAAGGAATCAAGAAAGGATCTAAAAAAATGGTTGAGAGAAATTTCTGCCTCAACCAAAATCACCAGAAATTTTCTTTCTGAATGGACTAAAAAACGGTATTGAAGTATTTGAGTAAATTTTTGCCTCGACGTTATCATTTCTTAAGTGAGTAATCATAAGCTTTCAGAATAATGCGTATTTGATTTGAGAACTCCTTAAAATAAATCATTACTAAATATCTTGAGCAATTTGTTTCAAAAGCCGACGGAACTAATTTCTTTAACAAAAAGAAATTTTGCATAAAATCGATTCGATTCAAATTAACGAGAACAGGGATTTTTAATTATAAGATTTTAACATGAGAAAAAAGATGTTTCACCTATATTTTTACATCTATATAAGAGTTTAGAAAAATAAGTATAATCATTAATTAAAAATACTTGTAAAATATCTATATGAATAAGAAAGAATCCCTAAAATCGATTTAAATTCGTAACAACAGAGATTTCATAGAGATTAAAAGGTTTGAACGTAAGGTTAATGATGAAACTTCAATCATTAGTTAAAATTACACGTAGGAATGACCCGAATCACTATAAGAAAACGAAGCCGCGCTAAGATATATAAGGGATTCTGGGATAATATCTTTTTAAATACGATGATTCGTTGAAAAAATGGAAGAAGCAAATTTGTGTCATAAAAATAATCCTTTATAAAAACGAATTTTTATTAAAAAACTTGTACAGATCCACATTTTTTTGATCCACACAAGTTTTGCAATAAAAATTCGTTTATGAAGAAGTTCCACCAAGTATCGTTTAACCAAATTCTTTATCCTTTATAAAATTGAAAATCTTCGATTCGACTTCGCCTCTTACTCTCAAAATCCTTTCACCATTTTATGAGAAATATGGAATTCACTTTTCACTTTCATACACTGTATAAATATACATACGCTATAAACTAGGACGCTGTCATTTAATTTCTGAACAATTTCTTTCGCTCATCGATATTTTTCTGGATACGTTCCACTTCAATATACGCCGTTGCGGTTTCTCACCCAAAGAATATCTCCGATGTCATAAAATATAAAATACCTCGAGTGCTAAACCACCGATATATCCGTATAAAGAAATATAACGGCATTTAAAATGAGAGAGAGAGAGGATTTGATTAAAATTGCAATCCGACTTAACCGCGGATTTATGGGACATTCCTTTATTTATGAAACTTCGCATCGACGAAATATCTCAATCTCATCAGGATGCGGATACAACCGCAGTCGCATGGACTCCACCTGCCCCGCGGAATACAATCAGTGTCCTGAAGTAAATATCATAGAAGTAATATAAAACTGGGCGTTTTTCCTTTTTTCGTAACAAGCGGCGCGCATGTCCTTCTGAAATAAATCATTGCGGCGATGTTTAGAGTCGAGTTCCGCTTGCGTTTGAATAAAATAACCGCGAACACATTGCCCTTGGGGAAGCATACACTAAGGACGACTTGCATTTTTGACATTGAACTCGAATCAAAAGGGAAGAACACCGAAAGTAGGTAAATAAATCGGGGCTGTTTGTGCTCCGAATAAGATGAACGGGCGAATTCTCAGCAATTCGGAGAAAAATGACTTTTGAGAGAGTCTAAACAAACTGGCAACGAAAAATCTCGTGGTTTCATTATATTCGTGAGATTTTGCACCTTCGAAATATCGTATCTTTGATTTGATTTCAGGATTACGCCAAAAGCCTATGCTTTTTAAATTAAAGTTGAATACGGAGTAGTAAAATGGATGATAAAACCCCATAAGCTAACATCGAGTATTGATAAACAAACAAAACTTCAAATATAAATAATAATTATCATTATTAAGGGACTTAATTAGGCGAAAAAGACAAAAAAAACAATATAATAATAGTAGCAACTACGACGATGGGTCTGCATTTATTGGTACACAAAGGTTTATCTCTCATGAAAACATACAAGTTTCAAGTAGCAAGGAATTATAAAATATTATAAATACTGTCCATAGATACAAATTGTAGTTGTAGGCACCAATAATAATTTCTATACAATTACCTACCCTATTATTTATTCAAAAAGCATGTCTAACTTAGAGAAATAAAAAATAAGTAACCATTTGTTATAACTCTTAATAACTCTACGAGTTTAATAAAGAAGAGGATGAAATAAGAAATTAAACCATTCAATGTGGGACAAACAAACAAATGGCGCTTATAGCAAAAATGACAATAAAGCTGTTCGTTTTTAAATAATTTTCGATTGAAATTCGACAATTCAGAAAGCAATTAATACGTCGAAAATATCGTTTTCAATATACATGAAAAGAGCTTATTTATTAATAAAAAGCCAACCTTTGAAACCAATTCGAAAAATTCAATTTATTTTTCAAATCGTTCGTGACGTGTTTATGAATTAATAATCCAGCTACGTAACAACGAGTGAACCAGCTGTATTTCAACAACGGAAAAACTCGGTGATATTCAACAAAAGTCTGCTAGCCATAAACAATTAACTTTATTTAAATGCTTTATCATTAATTTCAATTAAAGATAACAGAATAATTATTCATTTTTGAGAAGTAATATATTTTTCCTTAATTTCTTCAAGATTTATTGCACTTAAGGAAATGAAAACAGCATGAGTTTCTTTACCAATATCTTACGAGACAAAAGAACAACCTATAAGACATTTCCCTCTGAAATTACATCTACGTTCTGCTAGTCAAGGATAAAATAACAGCGAGAGAATAGAGTACAGTCTAATTAAAGATAGTGCGTGAGATAAATTATTACTGCCAAAAACATACTAACTATACTTTTAACATTCCACGTGAAACTCAGGAGTCTAAGTTGGCTTACGGAAGCATTAGTCAAATTTTACTGTTTAGTTGAATTTGATTTTCATGGGATCCATTAGCGTAATTAAGTTAGTCCTATATAATGTAACTTCGTAATTTTACAGGAGTTTTTCCTCATCCAGCAACATTTGATATCATAAAACTAGTTTTGTGTCTTCATGCGCTATTTTTTCTACTAGAATTATAATGTTGGTTGATTTTTAATTAACAAGCACTTCATTTTGATCAAGTTTCATTTATTTTGTAACGCATGATATTACCATTATGAAATTCATTAGGGTATGCCTCAAAAACGAAAACTCATTAAGTAATGCAAATATGATTATTTTGGTAAATTAAACTTCGAGGAGAGATATATGTTTGCGTAGTTGAAGAAGCTAATGGGACAATCCATATTGCGGTCACTGCTGGTAAAGGATAAATAGAATTAACTTATCTTTCTTCTCGAGCAATTTTAACATGAAAGTTTCACGAGATGTATCACAGACAGTGAAATAAAAATAACTTGATTTCTATAGAACGCGGCCTGGGAATTATGAAATCCTCATTAATTAAACTATTTCAAAATGCCTCTTCAATTCACCCCATCAACTCTTGTATAATTCTCATTTATTTAAAATTTCAAAATTTTTACAAAAAACACCTTCAGCAAAAAACAAAGACAACTGAAATACAAAAAGATCCACAGTAACAAACCAGCATAACTTTATGTGACAAGTTTGCCAACAGATACAAATATGCTAAAATCCTCTCCTTCGTGGCATTTTAAAGCATTGTCGCCATCTCCTGTAAGTCACTTTCACTCCTAAGTACACAAACCGTGCAAGAGGATTAATAACACATTTGCATCATTTACTTGAATGCATGTAATAGGCAACAAAAAGATAGTAAATTCAGTAGCCACAAAATTATCGCCTTTAATTAGCCACATATTAACCAAACATCCAAATGAGGAATGAAGAAAGTATTTAAATTTCGATTCCTCTTCACCTTTCACTGCTTTTGCCCACCTTTGCCAAATGTAAGGTTCGATTACCAAGATACTTTCTAATTAGATTTAAACTTTTGAGATATATTAAAATTTTTTAGATACCAATATTTTATTACGCCAATTGCTATGATTACCTAAGAGATATTCTACACTGGGTCCAATAATATGTATATAATATACATAGTTACATACATAAAATATATTTCCACAGTAATTTTGTTGCCATTCCTGACATGGTGTTTTACTAAGTCACAGTTTCATAATTTGTTTATATGCACTAAAAACACCGCAAGGAAATCTAAAAAAATCCTTTTGAATTCACCACCCATAATGACGTTGGCCAAAAAGATCGATGGCAAAGATAATTTCAAATTAAATTTTTAAACCCTCGCGATGTATTTTAACTTCTTAGACACCAAAATTTAACCATCCTTATTACTTCGCCATCATACGCGGAATTCAGTAGCACTCCGATAGGATCCAGTAACATATACAAATAGTATATATCCACTGTTTTTTGCTGTCATTACTAATATGGTATTTCACCAAGTCATTCACCAAGGCTTTAAGACTTGACTGTTTATAATAAAAATATCGCGATGATTTCCGTAAAATATTGCCATGAAATCCTCTCGAATCTACCAACCATAAAAGCGTGCGGCCAATACGATCGATTGCAAAGATACTCAGTAATTACATTTACAACTTTGATAAGTACTTTAATTTCTTAGACACTCAAATTTAACCGAAAAATTCCTATGATTTCCTACGCGGGATTTTGTAGCTCTCTACCAGGTCCAATGAAAAATCTCGGCCGCGCTTTTCCCATTTCCCGCAAAATCTTAACGACCCGAAATAAAACGAGAATCAACTAGACGCGGATTAAAACGAATCGTAAAAAACGGAAGGCCGTTCCGAGGAATTTTTACCGCAGAAACAGTAATATTCGCATTCTTGAGAGCGAAAGAAAGCGGCGGAGAAATTTCGACGACGCTCTTCATTAAGGATAACTCGTTAACCCGAAGCGAGAGAGGGGTTTTCCTCGTTATTTATTTTCCGCGCGGGAAATCTCGGGGGAGGGATTTTTAGCATCAGGTGACCTTATTTTTCCCTCCCCCTTCTTTGTTTCGAGTCTGAGATGATAACTGGTGTAATTAGAAAATTTTCGCGACGGGTGAAGAGTGGGCTCAATTAAATTCCGAACGAAGAGAGTAAGCGAGGCGAAATGGAAGTCAAGGGAGAGGAAAAGTGGAAACGCTGTGCGAATGCTTTTCACTAGAACCAGCGGAAAATGTCGAATTTCACGCTCGGCAGGAAAACCTTTGCGAGAATTAAGATATGGGACAAAGAGAATGTATTCGAGAATTTTTACAAAAGGATGTTCTTAAGGAGCAAAAAGAATTGCTTTGGAAGACATTCGCAGTATCAGGAATAAGAACGAGGCATTCGTAAGCTTTTCGAAATTCCAAGTCCAGCACAGTATTGCGATGTCACGAGGTTTAAGGATCGTAAATCATCGTTGTTGTCTTAATAAGTAAATACCAGCCGGGCGTCAATATTCTTGACTTCAACTGCTGACAATGCCTGAATCAATAAAAGAGAACACGTTGACAGGAGAAAGAACTTGGAGATCAATTTGTGCGGCTTTATTTTCTTTTTGTCTTAATTTTAATGGGCGACGTCTCTACTTCGTGGAACGCCGTATCTAATATGTCATAAAAATAAAACTTTGAAAGTCTCACAGTACAATTATTATTATTAATAATAAAAAATATATTAATACTGTTAACAATACAATTATACTGAGGAACCTACAAAGTTTTATTTTATAAAATCTTTCTCATTTCCTTGTCTTTTTCCTGTATCGATTCTTCAAGCAGATTTTATGATTGATTTGTCAGTTATCATATCAATTTATGAGTCCCTGTGGTGGTTTTATACTTCTTCGAATAAATAAATAAGTAAACAAACTTCTTAAAAATAAAAAATTCATTCTATTCTCAAAATTTCGATCCAAAAATTATCAGTTGACAATTTTTTATTGATTTCAACAAGATCCTTAAAAATGGCCCACAAATTAATATAAACAAGTTACTAAACAGGGCAACTGGATTCATTTATATATTATTATATTAACTGCGAATACGATTTGCTGTTTTCGGTCTTCTTTAATAAAATAACATATAAATAAACTACCTAAAAATAAAATGAAAAAGTGTTTTAATTCTCGAATGCGAAACGAAATATCGTTAATTTCTGTTGATTTCATGGAAGTCCTTAAACATGTTCGACCATACAATAAAAATCTAAGATTAGAGAAAGTTACTAATTAGGACAAGTTGATCGAAGGATAAGTCACGAAGGGTACAACAGGAAAGTACAGCTTTTTTCGAGAGGAATTTGATTGAGATACTGAATTTAAAAACTGAAGAATAATAGCTCTTCGGCGACGTGAAGACGCCTGGCAAAATCCAGGAGAGACTATCGTCAAATAAATTCTACGCCGCGGTGAATACCCGGAATCTCAATGGAATCACGTTTAAGAATAATGGCTTTGTCTAGGATACGCGCCACGGCAACCTAATAGACTAATTCCGCGCGAAAGAGAATTATTCGAAATTTCATTTCGGCGAAAATATGGCGGTGATTACTCAGTTGCGTGGAAAGCTTTATACCAAAAAGGAATGATCAAGTTTCTGAGAACGGAAAATTACAATCTTATGCAGAAAGTACGAGATTTAATGGAGAAAAATTTACTACAAAAATATTTAAGCCAAATGTACGTGAAATGATGCTTTGGATAACCATTTTAACATAATTATTAATTCCAACACCAATACAGTTCAGAAAGAATGTATATACATGGTGCAGTTTCGAAAGAACTTATATTCACTTCATTTTCTAACTCCATCTGTAGTGGGTTGCCGTTTCTCGCATCCCTAACACCAATTCTCCTTTTCGACCCAGGAGCGTATTACTCTCTTCTCTTTTTTTCGATACTTATTATTTTTTGTTTACTGGTTTCTTTCTTCTGGAACTCAGTTTCAGACTTTCGATTGTATTATTTTTTCCTGTCAATCTCTTTAGGTTCCCATACTATTCTAAGGGTTTTTCATTTAAAGCTATCATAATTGTGTATTCAAATTCAATTCAATTCAAATTTTATCTTATTACATTCTTTTCTATTGTATTCATATAAGAGTAGTATCTCCTCCAAATGCCACTTCCGCTAACACTAGCTTGAGGTACAGTCGTTTGCGTAAGTCTGTGGGCATGTCCTGTCGCTCCTCTAGCGGCCAAAGAGTCCACTTAAAATTTATGTTGGTACTAAGTAATTTGCAGGAGGGAAGGAAATCAGAGGTGGGGGTAAATGTTTTGAAACTTACGGCGAGTAAGGGGAAATTACGGGTGACTTTGGAATTTCTTGGAACCGCACTCGAATAGACACAGCGCCTCGCACCATTGGAAAGAACGGGAAGATTTGATTCTTTTGGTCTGCGACTGAGAAAATTCGCCGAAAACGAAGATTTCTCTGTTTTAGCTAGACGAGAAACGTTGAGGCAAGTGCGAGGGACTTCAGCCTTTAGCATATTAAATGTGAGCGTTAATGCTGATATTTTCGCTTCTTAGCTGCTTTCTGGTTGAATATTCATCTAAAATGTAGCGGAATCTTTTTCTGTTACGTTGATTTTGGCTTTATCTTTTTGTCATATAAATTCTTTTCTATTAAATATTATCATGCTTAAATAGACAATAGAAATATCTCAACAACGAAAATATTTTTTTTATTTCCTACCCCAATTAAATCGATACCCTTTCCGGAGAGTTTCATTGGAAATATATTAATTTCTTTGAAGTCATTCGCTCTGTTATTAAAATGAATTTCTACTGAATTGCTTGATTCGTAAAAGATACTAATTTTATAATTAGTTTATTGCGGTTATTTACGAATTCAGTGTTATGACTGGCAAATATCCCCATTATATTATTATATCCTCGAGGAACTTGAATGTGGAAATGTAAGAATAAGGGATCAATCATTCCCGATGAATACCGGAATGAATAAAATACGGAAGATTTCTTTGAATAATTTAATATTCGGTGATATCTCCGTCAACCTCTATTGCGCTCTGTCCCATGGAATCTACCAGGTTTTTGAATAAACCTGGACGCCGTTCAAGAGAGGTCCTGATATTCCGGATGTGCTGCTCCAAATTTCAGCTTTGGATAAAGTAAATTTTTTTGCAAATAAAGTGAAGATAATTAAAGATAATTTAATATTAAAATATGGTATATAGAGGACTAAATAGTTGGCTAGAAGCTGCGTCAGCTGTTTCTTTTCTCCAAATCAGAGTCCCTCGACTCACTGACAAGTTCAGTCGTAAAAAATTCAATTCTTTGCTGAGCAAAATTGATCAATCGTTTTCTCAGTTAAATGATCGTAGGCTAGAGTAAAAGTAAACTGCTTGATGAAGATATCTTCTTTGCAACGGAAACAATATTCAAACTTGTCATCAGTTACATTCGATCAAATGATTATTTTAATGAAACAACAATTCTTAGTCCATTGTTTCCTCCTCGTTGCTGAATCCTCGACCTGCTGTTTCTGTGATTTTATTCTGTTTTAGTACTCTCCAACTAAACAGATCTTGTCGTGTGCATATTGGGTGGAATTTTCCTAATAATCAGAAGGAAATGCAGCACATGGAAAGTGTTTTAAAGTCATTCATTGTAATTTTTTTCCGGAACGAGGAACTACGTCGCAGTAGTTCCAACATTCAATAACTAGTCTTGAATTTTTTATTAAAGATTAAATATCCCAAACACATTAGAATACTTTAATTTTAAGATCGAATGGTTTCATCGCCAAGAAAAGAAAGCTCGATGAAGTGGTGAAGTCTAATCAAGAACGTAGAGCAATATTTGGTTATTTATAAGTATTCGTCAACAATAACTGTTGTGCCCATCGATAGAATCTTGGCGTTGTAATATTTTCTTTTTCTATTCCGCCACTTCGCTCTTCAATATTACATTTCCTGTTCCCTATTTCCATCCAAAAGGTCCAGAAATTTTGCCCTTCTTTTTATACTCTTTAACTTCTTTCCTCCACTGCTTTTAATGCAGTTTAAATACTTTTTTATACGTTAAGAAGTCTCCAGTACTATTCCTTTGCCCCCTTTTAATTTTTTTCGACGCCCTTTTTTCTAAATGCTGAAAAATTTCCTTTCATCTTTCTTTACAATCACGTCTAAAACGTCTCCATTCTCTTTCTGTCAGTTTTCCTTGTCGTCTACACTTCCGATCCATATAAAATCACACTATACAGAAATTTGTATCTATCTCTTTTTTATTCTCCGTCTATCTTGCTTTTCAACAAAATTTTCATTCTTCTGAATGATTTTTTCGCCATTTCCATTCTTTATTAACTATCTATCTCACAATCCAAATTACTATCGCGCACACTTCCAAGATATTTGTACCCTCTCTACCCATCGTTAATTTTATTTTTATTTTTCTCCTTATATCTTCTTCGTCTTGGTTTTGCCTTTGTTTATATTCAATCCAATTTTAGCGATATTTATTAATGTTATCCAATAACCATATTAACGTTGCAGAATCTTCGGTAAACAGAAGAAAACTACCTTCAAGCTTAACACGCTTTATCAGTTTGACTCTTTTCTTTCCTTTAAAAGTTTTCTCTATCATTTCCGTCTGGAAAATGAAAAAGAAATCATGTGAGTGAACACACCTTGGCCTCACTTATTTCATGACTCTAATTTAATTTATATAAAGCACTCAAACTCACCGTCACTCGCTGGTTAATGTAGTTTTCTTCAAACTATCTTTCTTCTCATTTCTCTCTCCTGTGCACAGGATTCTTGAAAAAGACCTTTATTGTCCATTATACGTAACTTGCCGTCATATAGAACTCGGGCAAGGCAATGCAATTGAAGGCAATGAAGACCATTGCCGCTTAAAATGCTTTTCAGGGGACCCAATCATAACCACTATACAACCTCAATATTGCAATGTTGGAAAATAAAAGGGAAAGGTTTTATTGGCTATGATGTTTAAATAAGTACTCTAAACCTCAAACCGAAAAGAGTTATTCTTTTTGCTTTATTTTTCACAGATAACTGGTTGTCATCTTGTTATATTATTAATATTGGTCTTCTTTTTTAATAAAGAGTGCGCCTTCCGTTGTTATTTCAATCTGGCCTTTTCACTCTACAATGAACAAATGTTTATTTGATAAAAAATTAGGGAATAGGAACGAATGTTTTAGCTGCAGTGCTATTGCAACTCTCGTGAGAGGCCATCACAATGTAAGATTTCTCCGAGAGTATGCACAACAGCACAAAAAACAATGAAATGCAGTGCCACTCCGATTTATTCGATTTGTTTAAAACAAGGGATTGGGACGAAAGGAAACCCCGCGAGATGCAACTGTTCCGCCTTGAGACGAGAATGATGGGGAACATCTCACAGAGATTCACGATTGAGATGAAAATTGCTCTGTTTTCCACATCTTATTTTTCGCAAAATTAGTGATCCCAAACAAGAGCAAAGATAAGTAACATAGAACATGTAAAATAAGTAAAATAGAATATAACAGGTATTCTATTACTATAAGGAAGAGGCACGAGAGGAGTTCGGTGGATGGCGATACAGATAAATTAAACAATATTCTATCAAAGGTTATGGAAGGTGGGCTTGGCGGGATGCGGCTCATTTGAGAGAAATCCATCTTATAAGCGGTTAACGTCTTAACAATTTTTTACCATGTGATTCGTGTGATAGAGACCGGAATGTAAAGAGAGATAGATCCTAAGCTTGATTGTTTCAAACAGATTTGACTGTATATTCATAGATGGATACTTCTACGGATATATTCATACCTAAATAGGATTCAATCTCCGAGCCTAAATCAAAATCGTCATTGACCCAGCGTTTTTATTTTCGAATAAACCCCAAACATGAGACCCCAGGAAAAAGGGGATATGGATCATACCTAGATTAGATCAATCACAGACCCCAAAATCCCAGTTTTTCCAATAAGAATATATTTTTGGGTGTTTTAGAAACTTTTGAGATACTTCCCTTAAAGATTGAAAATTTAAAATCAACATTTCGTTAGTGAATGTGGTTCTTTATAGTATACTGCAGAGATTCCTTCCAAAATTTTACTGGGTTCGAAGCTAAGTCTCGGAAAACCAGAGAGTTTTTTGGTTCGGAAAGTGGAAGATTATAGCAAGAAACACACATTCTCAATACTTGAAATGCAATTATATATCGCAAAATACTAGTGATTGGTCACGATATACAGAGGAGTTAAGATATAAAAGGCAAAATTTCCATTCATTCATTAGAATGACGGCGAGGGATTATTGCAAAATATTGGAAGATAATCTTCTGCCATACGCCAACAAAATCTTCCCAGAAGGCGAAGAAGTGTTTTTGCCCATGATAAAAGTCCTGTGCATACGGCACGCGCTACCAAAGATTTTTTAAATAAACATCACAATCTAAAAGTTCTTCCTTGGTCCGCACGTTCCCCAGATTTCCATCCCATTGAAAATTTATGGAGAATTATCTCTCAAAAGTGGACAGCAGCGCACTCCTGCGTCTTTGGAGCAGCACATTAGGGATATCTGGACCTCTCCTGTGCGGCGTCCAGATTTATTCAAAAACCTGGTAGATTCCATGGGACGGCGACTGCAGAGCGCAATTGAGGTTGTCGGAGACATCACCGAGTATTAAATTATTCAAAGAAATCCTCCGTATTTCACTCATTCCGATATTCATCGGGAATGGTAGATTCCTTATTATTACGTTTCCACATTCGAATTCCTCGAGGATATAAATATATAATGGGGATATTTGCCAGTCACAACGCTGAATTCGTAAATAACCGCAATAAACTATTTATAAAGTTAGTATCATTTAAGAATCAAACAATTCAATAGAAATTAATTTTAATAACAGAGCGTATGACTTCAATGGAATTTATATATCCAAAAGAAGACTATCAAATCTCTCCGGAAAAGGTTTCGATTAGAGTAGGAAAAGAAAAAATATTTTCGTTGTTGAGATATTTCTATTGTCTGTTTAAGCATGGTAATATTTAATACAAAAGCATTTGTATGATAAAAAGATAAAGCCAAAATCAAAATAACACAAAAATATTATTCCGCTACATTGTAGATGAATATTCAACCAGAAAGCAGCTTAAGAAGCAAAAATATCAGCATTAACGCTCACATTTAATATGCTAGAAGGCTGAAGTCCCTCGCACTTGCCTCAACGTTGCTCGTCTAGCTAAAACAGAGAAACCTTTCTTTTCTGTAAATTTTCTCAGTCGCAGACCAAAAGAATCAAATCTTCCCGTTCTTTCCAATGGTGCGAGGCGCTGTGTCTATTCGAGTGCGGTTCCCAGAAATTCCAAAGTCACCCGTAATTTCCCCTTACTCGCCGTAAGTTTCAAAACATTTACCCCCACCTCTGATTTCCTTCCCTCCTGCAAATTTCGTATTACCAACATAAATTTTAAGTGGACTCTTTGGCCGCTAGAGGAGCGACAGGACATGCCCACAGACTTACGCAAACGACTGTACATATTTCTCTTTACGACCCACTCCTAAACATTGGTTATAGCATATTGTAATGACACATGTCTACACTCATACACACTACGACAATACAAATGAAAAAGCTTCCGTTAAAGAGGTAAGCTACGTGGCGGCACGGTAGTTCATTGGTTAGAAAACCTGTCTGGATGGTAAAAGACAGGTTCGAGTCTCAGCCATGTCGCAATTATATCTTCTGTTTATAGTTGCGTGTTAGGGCGCAAGGCTTTTCGTGAAGAGTAAAACATATTAAAAATATGGAAGCGTGAACAGAAACTGATGCGGCAAAATATTAATTTATCAACAGAGGAAATGGATTGCCTTGCCTGGATAACTTCTCACTCCAATACCGGAAAATGTTAAAAATTTCAAAAGATAGGTTAAAAGATTATAAATATTAAATTATTTGTACATATGATCCTTACTTTTAAACCACTTTTACAATCTTTGTTATATGATAATTTTGTCCAAATAGAAAGATGTACGACATTTTATGTAGTATGAATTGATTGTACCCTTGTTCCGTGTGTTTGTACATTAGTATATTAACTGACTTAATGTTAAGATATGTACTGTCCACGAAAGGTTTTTGGAGGGGTTTCCCCCGTCCCTGGGCGAATTAGGAAATTCTACTATTATTTGACTGAATCCCCTTCGACCTTTGCGACCTGGTACACCGACAAAACTGCAACGAATTGTGAAAAAATAAAAAAATAACATTTCCCTCATCCTTGATTGAATACACTGCTTCAATCGTCGACTTTCTTAATTAACTTTCCTTTTCAATTACAATGGGTAGACGAAGCTCTTCCGGATCACAATGTAATCATACCAATTGCTTGTTAGTTTTATCTGCGACGGATAAACACCGTCGATTTCGATTTTAATTCGAAGCACTTCCCTTGGCAACATATCGATCACTGATAAAATGGAGTCGTCGCCGAAGGGATTTTTAATTATTCGCTCCGTCGAAGACGGACGCTTGGTGGCATATATTGGCGTATATCTCGCTACTACAGCGGAAATAGGTGGATAATATAATCGATCACCTTGGTTTCTGAGTCCTTGAGCCGTTCACATCCCGACCTGCGGACTTTCAGATATCAATCCCGACATGGAAAATTGCTAATTCCCACACCCTTCAATTCACTGGCTATTCTTTTATTTGCGGCGATAAAGATTTTCGCCGTTTTCACCGGATTTCGTTTCCAAGGGTAATTTCATTTCCAAGAATATTTTATCTGCGAAAATCACTAATCACTGACTTCAATAATCACGTTGAAGTGATGATGATCACATGGAACTCAGTCATAATGACTACTTTAGACTAATCGTAGCTCACCCTGAAAACCTCCTAGCTTATTTGTCATCCCTTAGAATCGTTATTACTCTACCTAATCAATTATCTAACCGTTCAAAATTCTGATAATTTTTCCGTGAAAGATTTTCCTCGCCCAAAGGAAAATCTTCGCTCCAATTGCGAGCTAATCAGCTAAATGCAATTTGCGCTATCGTAAATAATTATCCATTATAAGGCGAAGAATATTATTTTTAATTCAGAATTACCTAGTCTGATATATCTATAAAAATTACAAAAACTGGATTGCATAACTGTATAATATCATTAAATTACCAGCAGTAAATCTCACATTAAACATATTTTTATCTTCGACCTTAGTCCAGTACCAGACGATGTCGCAATGCAACGAAACCTGTTACTGATTAATATCCGGACCGGTTATTGATTATAATAATTTTTAATGTAGAATTTACCATAATTTTAATATTCATATTATAAAAAGGTATTCCGAAATGACACGTCGGTCCTTATTTCACATAACATAACGAATGCTGGTTTCAGTACTAAGCTTATATAAGTAATTCGTGATAGTTCTCAAACGTTTTAGCCTTTATTCGTTTATTTGCTACGAAGAGAGAGTAAATTGGTCAACTCATAACAATAGAAAATGTCTTCATATTTTGAACAAGTACAACCTAAGTTTCGAAACTACTGTCGAACTAACTAGACAATTTTCCAACTGTTTGAGTGAACCAATAGCCAACCATCTTAGTTCCAACGGTCGAAAAAGAATCACTATCATTCATAAGAATCAAACGTTTAAAAATGTTAAGGCCTCTATAATAGTTTAGAAAAGTTCGTTCAACACGCATTCGTAGTACATACATGTGAGAGGAAAGAATACGCGAAACAAGAGAATCATTCCAAACTCCATCAAGGGAGGAAAAAGCGAGGCCTTCGGAATAACCTTTACATCTTCCTGCGAAGACAAAGAGCGACGACTGGATTTCAACCGCGGGCGCGCAGGAAAATCAAACGAATGAAAAACACCGAAGCCTCCGATACGTGGAAGAAAATAAGATCCGACGAGAATCGCAGACGAAAAAAACTTCGAACGAAAAAAAATCGAACATCCGAACGCGTGCGGAGGAGAAGAACACTTGTGAAAAAACTCTCCCAGGAGACCTCACTTTGACAGATGAAGGCTTTTGACGCAGATCGAGTACCGGAGGTATGAATGTCTCCAGTGGGAGGGGGCCCACCACGATCCCGACGGACCACGGGAAGCTGTCCGATATGATCCATTCTCGGCGAATCCTTCATTTGCAAGAGTGCACGACGCCGTCCCGCGACATCCCGCACGGGAGCGATACGCGCAACAAGAGATGTGGTCCCTGACCACGTCCTTGTGGTACTCCACCGCTTCTATTCTAGTCATAGGAAAAGACCGCCCACCACTTTCCGTTTCAATTCTCTCTGAATGTTAAGTACTCAGCCCGAAGGCCAGATGGTATATACTTCATCCCTCTAACACTAGCTACCAAGATCTGGAAGGAAGAATGAGGCTTACAAGGCAGGAAAGTGAGGTTGTTAGCCCTTGTTTTCCTCAAGCCAGAATGCCACGAGCGGAATATGTCCACGAAAGTGAAACACGAATGTAGAGAAATATCTTGTAAAGAATTAAAGCATTTAGTAATTTCCACAAAATATACGTTTTGATCGTCTTCAAATATAAATCTTGAGGCAATTTATCTTGCAATTTGTATTTAACTTCTTTAGTATGATTTACTTCCAAAAAGTTGAGCTTTGCCATATGAGATTTATCAAGTAGTGTACATCAGTAACAAACAAAGACCAAATTTTCCATGAAGGAAAGGTATTAAAGATATTATTTTCAAATATGTTACCCAGGCTACATGAAACGTAATGAATATACTATTGTCAGCAAAATATCCCTCCCGAATGCCCAATGCAACCTCACCCATTCTAACATTAGTTACCAAGATCAAGTAGGAGGAATGAGGCTTACAAGGTGGGATGAGGAGAGAGGTAGTGGCCCTTTTTTCCTCAACAAGCAAGTACGACACAAGCAGAACATTTCCACATAATTGAAGCACAATGACTCAACGAGTGACTCTCTCCTTGGCATTTTATATAGGGAGACCCTAGTACCACAATTCAGCACACATACCTCTGATAAGCAATAATTTCAACATTAATCACGAATATGTACGAGATTTTTGTATACTACATTTGTCAAACCCCATATGTATGTACTAGTAAATAACGTTACTAATTGATTTCATTATTAATATGTAATGCATATACATGTACGTATAAGAATTGCATACTTCATGTTTATTATTAGTTAGATTTGGATTGTATTGTGTTTAGAATTATGCATAATCTGTAATTTATATGTAATTGCAATTGTATTAAATTGAAAAACTTTTTATTTAATTTTTAATCTGTTATTTCCACTCCCCTTCCTTTTAGGTGTTTACTACACAGTGGGGTTTAACCCCACCTTCAACCTTCAGTTGAGAAGATTTGTTGCAACAAACCCAAAACTTTTTATTTTTGTTTTTCAAATATACTCATATAATTTTGACAATTGAGGCTAGGGGGAAGAGAAGCCAACTTGGACCTTACTTTGCCTTAATAAAGAGTTGATTAATTCACCCATTCATGCTGTAGCTTTCCTTTAGTCACAGCCATGATCAAGACTGTGACAAAAATAAATTAAAGATAATTTTTTCTTCATCCTCTACTAAACGACGAATGAAAAATATTCCATTCATCTGAACATGGTAGCAGGAACCTTTGACTGTATCCTGATGATATCACCCTTGCACATGTCCTTTCCGATATTAGATTTACTCGACATTGACGAGGTGATACTTCAGGAGCTCGATAGCATCGAGCATGATTGATTAATTCGGATTGACGGATAATGGATCTAATAAATATGCAAATGGCGATTGAAAGTGCGCTCCCTGAGTGCTTAACTCGGTGCGGAGGCGTTACCGCAATAATGCCTCCATTGGCTGCGTGCTAAACTATACATTCGTTTTTTAGTAAACTTTCTCTGAGCGTTATCGAAGCTATTCTGAGCGATAAAATTTCGACGTGATCGCCATTAATATGCAACGGATCTGCATGAATAATTCACCGCCGAGTACTTCCGACTACTTTTTCTCGGATATCACGTTAACGAGAAATATATGCAACAGTAAAGGAGACCCATGCATGATTCGCTCTCTACGCTTGCAGATCGTGGTTTGACGATATTGTAACGAATTTCCTCGGAAAATGTGAGAATTTGAAGCTTAGGTCACTAAGCCAATATCAATGTTATAATGAACAGGCAATGCCATTTGAAAACCCTTAGCCCATGGAGAAACAAGGAAAAAAGAAAACTAAAATCCGCCTGATTTACAAACACTCGATGAGATGAATTACTGAAATTGTATTCTCAATCGCAAACAGCTTTCAACCTGCTTTTATCGAGAAAAATTAAACTTATAAACGTTCCATAATCAGAATGTTCAATCTTAGCTTAGGTAGCAAATAACATCAGCTAAAATAATCGTGTGACAAGATAAACGAGAAGGGAAAGGAAGCAATTTACATATATTTTTTGGTTTAACATAATTATCCATTAGGATGTCATATGCTTTAATTAGAAATGAGTGTTGATGTTACGTTATAATAAACGTATCTCATCCCTAAGTATGATGGTAAAAACGAGTTAAGCACGAATTATATTTACCGTGATGGAGCGAAGAATTTCCTTTTCCTTTCCAAGAAGTGAAAAGATATCATTAAGGAGTTTGTAAGATTACTAAAGAGCCTCTAAGATTACTAAAAGAGAAAAAAGATATTACTAAACGGAGAAGTTTAGTGATTCCTTTTTTCTTACAAATTTCAGCAAAAAAACAATTCATCAGCCTAAATTTCAAGACGAACTTTTCGGCTAGCCCAATTAATTTAATTTTAAATAATAAAAAGAAAGTAAAGGAACATAAAATACCATTAAACAAAATAATAAAGGAAAAACAAAGTATCCCTGTAAATCATCAGCCACAGGGCTGGGGGGATGATTAAATTTTCCAATATGTCACTATACTGTTACTATAATGTTATTATGATATTTAATGTATGAAAAACTTAAGGGAAATAGTCATCACTGTGTGGAAATCCATTAGAATAAGACGGATTAAAATAATAAAATAAGTAATAAGGATAAAACTTAATAAGTAATAAAACTAAGTATTTTTTTTATTTATACATCAACATTGCCTATAAAAACTTGTTCTGAATCAAATAATACAGATACTGATGCAGATACATACTAAAATCATAGAAAAAACTTTGGTTGCCATAAAAAATTTGAAATAATACGTCACGATCCTCAGTTAATTAAATTTATCCTAAAAATATCATGACGTTGTTATCCCTTATCATCTGCGTTAAACCATACGCCGATAGTATCTCACAGCTGAGTCTCAAATTTAAAATACTACCGAGTAATAGAATGATATCCATACTGGCTATAAAGAACCCACAGGATTTGAATTGCTTACAATGGCTCATGTACGCATAGATAAGCACAGATATCCCAGGCAATCCGAAGGATAAACGTAAGAATCAATTGATATCGAACGATTTGCGATCGGAAAGGTGACGCGACACTAACTCACGGTGCTACTCACCGCCTCATAGATTCATTTTATTTACGAACGACACTTTCCGCAACGATATTTAACCGATACTCTGAATAATTTTTTCTTTCTTTCTTTTGGATACCTCGACATCTACGTTTTAAGTAGTTTCGACTATTTACTACATGTATTGCATTGATTATGTCGTATTATACATACATACATAAGCCAGTGTTTCATTGAACTGTAAACTCGTGAAATTTTGACTTCATTCTTCATATACGTATTGCTGTTGTAAATCAAATTCACTTTTCTTTACTCATTCATAGTAATAGTATTTTTTCTAATCTTTCTCCTTTCCCTATTCAGTGATAATTTGTAAGTTTTATGTAATATTTGCTATATACTGAATGTATGGTATTAATCATTTAATTAAAATGTTGATATAAATCTGATATTTTTTCCTAAGAATTTCTAAGATTTTTACACCCGCAATTCTTTTCATTTTTTCTCATACTATATCTTTAATTAATTATTGTAATAATATTGAAACAAGGATGCAAATTACACAAAAACGTGTTTCGAAAACGATTTTTTAAATCATACATGGTTTGTGTAATTTGCATAGTTATTTTAATATGATACCGATTACGGAATTCCTCCAACTTAAGGCTACTTCCATAGAATTTATTTAATAATAGTACACCCTATGGCGATGAGTTAGACGGAAGAGGACACTTATAGTCTCAATATCGCCATAATAAAGATATTTTATTATTATGAATATAATCATACAACTCATCCAGCGATAAAGTGAACAGAGGGTCGATTTATTGCTAATTCAAGGCATATCATATTCGATTTAAAAGACTGCGACTTAGAGGTAAAGCGGTAGCCAGTGGCTTAACTATACCATCTGAGACCCGTGGCAAATTCATTGGATGGGCCCCCATAAAAAATCGTCACGTTTTAATTCAATTTCAATAAATCACTTCTGTAGTTACCCAACAGTATTACTAATACTGTGCGCATTTTAGTTAAATATCTAATAAATTTAATTTTCAAAAGCATTACATATAATAAAATAGCAGTTTAATCGTAACAATATATTAATTAATAAAATTCATATCTCCAAGCTTTCTGTTTTGCAAAAGTATCAAAACATTATCAAAGTTTAAAGATCGGGCCATAGAATTTTCAATAGACAGAATAGCCAAGTTTTGTAGCCTGTTTTGTTCCATAGAGTTCCTTAAATAGGTATTTATTAATTTTAGTTTCGAAAATGATCTTTCAGCCCTAGCTGTATTCACAAGAATTGTAACAAATGATATTAATGCAATGCATACTTCAGGAAAGTTGCATGACATAAAATGATTCTTTATTATTAATTAATCAGTAACTTCCTAAATACGCGAAGACTTTTCTATTTCGTCTCTGAAGGTGGACCGAAAACTGAAAATTTCCCTGGCAAATGATTCAGATATGGCTTTTTTATATATTTCAACAAATTTTAGACCTTTTTTTAATAGATCAGTACCATTTAAATTTAACTAAGTGGCAGGTTGCAAAACACTGAAATTGAAAGCAATTTCATTCATTGGAAAGAAACGTAATTTCAGTTGATTAATAATGATGTCCAATACTCGATAAAAAATTTCACTTTGAGCAAACTTTCCAGATCTTGGAGACGCTCATCTTCTCAAAGTTTGATTGATTAAAATACTTATATATAAATATTTTTTTAAAATGTTGTTATAAATGTTAGGTTAATTCTGAGCTCGTGGCCTCTTGGGCCGGAGGCCCGTGGCATTTTGCCAGTCCTGCCACCCTATAGTTACGTCACTGGCGGTAGCCATTCCCCAGTCAAGATAAATTTCTCATCTAATTTCTTCATTAGTTGCTTCCACTTCCTTATGATCTCCACCCGGTAATCCCCCTGTCTGCTTACAGCTCGCTTCCTCTTAGGATTTTCCTCAACCTCAATTAAAATTCCATCGGTTAATATTCTTTGTGGGAGTACTTCCTCATTCTTCACTCACCAGCTAAGCGTAACCAATCTGCACCATGTCTGTGTCCATAAAGCCCATTCTTCCCAACGGCTCATGCTTTCCATCAAAGTAATTTTGCAACTAATTTGTTCTCTTCCCTTGTTTTTCCCTTGAGCTTTGGTTTCTTCGTACGCTTCCTTTCCTCTTAATACGCTTCTTTAATCACCATGGAGATGCATCTATCCTTGGTAATTAACTTTAATTAATAATTCAGTACTCATTAATGCAATCGTAAACGTAAACTCTACAGTAAAGGTCTTATGTTTTCTTAGCGGAATTGAATCTAAAAGCATCTTTGAAGCGACTGCAAGTCTCAAAGGAAAAAATTAATGCAGTCATAAAAATCTCCAACTAAGTTTAACAAAATATAATAACCAATTGTTTTTTACTTTCTCCATATACGTAGTATAGAGAAATTTGACCATTTTCGGAATGATATCTGTGTGTATCTGTATGTGTGTATGTGCTTGTGGGCGCTCTACCGTAAAATCTATTAGTCGTATAATACCAAATTTCATATACAGCACTAATGTTGGTGTCGTTAGAGTTGATTAGTTTTTGGAGTAAATCGGTAAACCGGAAGTCGAGCTTTATTTTTCGAAGCTCGTTTCTGTTTTTGCAAAATTCCTCCATTAATCTGATATTTAGGTATATACAGTTATCAACAAAAATTACAAAAAATGTATTGGTATGTATCTTCCAAGTTTAGATTGAATCTAGAGTTCAAAACTTCTGTCGTAAATAGATAATTACATCTTATATATGGAGAAAGTCATGTGCTGGCCACATCAGATTTTTTCTTAATCCTAAGCTCCGAGTACAGGAAGATGACATTTTCATTTATTTATAGTTAAAGTAGTATTTAATGTTCATGAGAATCGAATAGTAGTTACACTTTAAAAGTGCTTCGACAGCTGTGATAATTCCGCACATGTCCTGTCCGCCAATCTAACCTGGGATCGATTCCACCAACGTGCTACCTACTTGCTCATCCGGGTGCCTTTCAAAAGAAACATCTTCAAAATTATTAAGAAAAGGTTTAGTTTGCTGGATTTAGAACTGAATAATTGACAGGAATGTATTAAATCATAGTTTTGTAGCAAGAGCTGAAATTGAATGAATAGGCCTACTATTTATTTCCAACGTTCAAAAGGTCATATTTTAAATCTGAAGAAAATTATGCTTCTGATACTTCACATTTTCCACAATCATTTCAATCATTTTTTGAGTCTTATAAAAGGAATGAAATTGAAAAACATTGGTGAAAATTATAAGAACCGATAATTCAAAGAGTTATTCTCCATCATTGGTGAATATTGCGCTCTTTACCAATGACCATTAATTCACAAGATTGCAAGAGATTTCAGGAGTAAAGTATGAAAATTTTCCATCAAACCCGCCCTCAAATTTCCTAAAAATCCTCATTGAGTCGATGTACAGGACAGCTCAACAAAATTGAAAGGAAGTAACGAATTCCTTTTTTGTCAAAGTTCTTGAGATCAGAAATAAAATTTTGCAACTATGGGATGTGTACTTTAAGCAACACAACGATGGAAGATTTTCCTGAATTATTTAAATCTTATATTATATATTTTTTTAAAGTCGTCATATACTTATGGGGTAAAACTGTAATCCTCGGAATCTTCTTTTTATTAAAGGTATAATAAATAGAATAGCAATTGATATCACTAAAGCAATAACACCTCCTAATTTATTGGGAATTGACCGTAAGATTGCATATGCGAATAGGAAGTATCACTCAGGTTGAATGTGAACCGGTGTCACCAATGGATTAGCCGGGATGAAGTTATCAGGATCTCCTAATGGGTAAGGGTTAACTAATGACAATATAATTAGGGACATAGTTATTACCAAGAATCCTATGATGTCCTTTCAGGAAAAGTAAGGATGGAATGGGATTTTATCACTGTCACTGTTTACTTAATATTTGAATCGATATTAGAATTAGAAATAGAATATAGATATCGATATTAGAAAAATAAATAAACAACTTTTTTATTTATGCACAATGTAAGCTAAAACATTGCTAATGTAAATAAATCCCAAAATAAAACTACCTAATTAAAATAGAGGAAGATATACGAAAAAATAAAAGAATAGTTTATATATACCAAAATTCTATTGTGACTATTAGGAAGAAATACCCAACATAGCAAAATACCCACCGAGAAGAGAGTGAGAGAAACCTGCAGATAGTAATAGCTGAAAGTTATCAGAGCAGAAACCTCCCAGCATTAAATGTAAATAAATTCCAAGATACTAATTCACAGTAGAAAAAGCCTTATCTCGTGTAAGCGCTATCACAGTATGTGAAATTGAAACTAATGTGACTGGTGCACGAACGGCACTTGCAACTCATTTGATTAACTCCCCTCAGGTAGTACTTACTTCGTCGGCTGTATTGTAACCCAATGATACGCTTTCCCAGAAAAAGGAAATGCGCAGCGGTGTCTAGAATTAGATTAAATTATTACTGGTGAACCCAGAAAAAAGTCTGGGAGGGATTTCATTAAGATCAATTGAATTTTTTATATCAATATCACCGGAATTTCGTTGGAGATGAGTAAAAAAATAACTATAATATATACTATTAAAAGTAAGACCGAGTAAAAATAATTTTGCTTAACCAGATTAGTGAATATTCTTTATCTATTATATTTAATATTATATTTATATTCTTAATTTACGATTCACAGCCTGATATTTAATTTCCTTGGTTAATCGGAGAGGACTGAAATAATGTTATTAGTAGTGACTTGAATTTTATCATCTATGAAAGCATGAGCTAGTGCAATGAGTCGTTCTTCAGAGGTGGTGCTCCTTAAGTAGTTTTCGAGGAATTTAAAAGACTAAAAAGATCTTTCGCATGCACTTTTTGAGGGAGGGAAGGTTAACACACAATACCACCCTGACTACATTACTAATGGAGATGTATTAATGCAACAAAAATTCACTTTGAAAGTTAGAAAATATGGATACTATGATTAAGGTAACATTGCAAGCAAATTATAGAAAACAATTATTTTAATGAAAATAACAATCGTATTTTACGATATACGTAGAGAAGGTAAGATCTACCAGGCATCAGACGCAGATTCTTAACTTATGGAGCCAAAAATTTAAACTTCTAGCCAGTTGATGAATGGAAATATTAAAAGAAAGAACACATAGCATAAATGAAATACCATTATTGAAGGAAAGTCAAAAAGAATTTACTATATCATTCAAGAGAATTGAAAAGAAGCGACACGTCACGGAATCATGATGACAGGTGCCACAGCGATCCTCAAAATTGGCGTTACCATCCTTAGAAAATGCCCCCAACATTTCCAACGGGGAAACCGCTTAAATAAACAATCGCCTGTGAAGACACGAAAGCGTCTGGGAGTCCTAAGCCCTCAGGAGAGCCGAAAAATTCGATTCGACAATCGATTCGGCAAGGGACTTCGATCCATACTTAATCGAACTTCCATAAAAAATGGAGGAAAGAGTTCTGTTTCGCGGCGATAACGCGTGCTGAGAGGTCACGGTCACGCGTGCACGCATGGCACGGAGAGATCGCCGCTAGGTGTCCATAGACCGCTCGATATCCGGCGGAAGGGGCATTTGGTCGATGCTGACCCGCTTTGTTTTATCGGCGGAAGGCTCATTTCCCGCTGGTGACCAACGTTTCCAGAACAATGAAGGCAGGTGATGCACATTCCTAAGTGCGGATATGACTCATTAACTTCCACTGCGGTGATTGCAATAAATGTGTACTGAACATGACAATGGATTGCAAAATTGTCCATGGCGATAAATTTGCAGACCAATAACTCGGCGGAAATGGAAACCTGATTTAATTTTAATCGACTTCCTCCTTCACCTACTTTTCTGCTTTGCCTTGATATATGGGATGTATTTTGATTGTCTCTCGGTTAAGGACGGAAGAAAAGGTGCCTTTAATTTACGCCTGTATCATTCCTGTTCATGGTTATGATAATATGAAAGTTCCTGCGGTGTGAATAGCGATGATTCATTCTGTTTGGTCACTCTTTATCGAATTCTATGGAAAGTGTTATTCAAAGGGTCATTGTTTGCATTAAACGTAGACTTCTCCTACTTCGAGCGTTCTGACTCATACGGAAAGGGAAAACATTTTAGAAAACTAAATACTTTGCATAATAAAAAAACTTTGCTGCCAATTTTGGAGAAAGAAAATTGACGTGAGACTTCTAATCATTTTACATAGAAATTAAAGCGAAATAATCCACTGTTTAGGACTTGGTACCTTGTTTAGATAATTAAATTAACATTTTTATTTAACTTTACCGATCACCTCTTTGAAACGATTTAGTTCTTATCCAAAGGTTGTGCAAACAATGGGAATTAGACATTAACACTAGAAGGACGGAGGTGGTCATATGACCACTTTTCAGAGTTTGACATCAAAATTTCTTTAGTAAAATACCTCCGATTTTTTTGAAACTTTTTGACTTTGTTTATTACTATCCCAAAATTTGTGTTAAGTATTAAAATATTTTTTTTCACTTTTAGGTTAAATTTTATATCAAAATATACCTAGAAGGACGGGAGGTGGTCATTTGACCACCTACTTTTAAAATTCGTAATTAAATACTTTCATGCTTCTCAAAGACCTGAATTTTGCGTACCTTCTACAATTGACCATTACACAAGTTCTAATAACATTTTTTTTCCCGTAATTTGTTTAAATTTTAATTAATTAAACAAAATGTTGACCTATGCCCTAAATCTGCAGAATTTCATATTCTAGAATATTTAATCTATTTATACTGAACCAATGAAACTCATATTTTCGGAATAAGTGGAAGAAGGTCCGAATTGTTGATAAAAGTCAGTCACGTTACCCCAAGATTGTTATGCTATCTGACGGAAACCATATAAAACCACTCGTTCGTGCCTCGGAAAAAACCTCAATCAAATACGATGGCGGAACAATTTTTCAAATTTCGTCCTGAAAATTTCCTTATGGTGTTTTTATCAATGCCAAATCAATGTATAATATTTAAAAATTCTTAAAACAATTTTTAGCAGGGTTGCCAACATATTGGTTTTATCATTATATAATGTTCTTCCAATTTTTTTCTCTGGTAAATTTCAAACTGATATCTCAAGTTTATATTCAATCACCTTTTTTGAACAATTTGAATTAATTTTAAGGGTATTAACCTTATAAAACAGGGCTACCAATCGTTAGAACAGATCTCTAAACAGAGACTTTTGCGTTCGCAGTATAAATAGCTACAGATATATTTTGAGCACAGATTTGTTTCATGTAATTTGTCTAAACTCTTTGGGATCCCGAATTAGTTTATAAACTATAAAGAAGCAGTGTGACCAACATCTTCGGCTGTAAAGTGAAGGCAGCGATCAGACATTCATGGAAAACCTAGTAATTAATCATGCATTTATCGAGAATGGCCCTTTCTTACTCATATATTATTCGGTGCTTATCCTCTCTGGTGCTCGTTTTATTATTACATATTAAGTTGATATTTATTTTAGACTTACCTTAATACTTAAATCATTCTTCAAATGTTATTTCCTTCCATCATTCGGTATTTTACAATACATCCAAGTCATTATAGAAACACTTGATCATCTTCACAATGTAAGGTTTGAAATCATAATAAAGCTTCGCTATTGTTTTTACAAAGTAATATTTATTCCTTATTAGGTAATGGCGTAACATTTTTAAAATAAATGATAAGAGAGAATATCACTCTATGCTTCTAAGAGTACATCATTTTTTACCGCAGATTCTGCACATTGCCACTTTTGCAGAACATATTCCACAGTATATTTTTTTACATTTTAGGCACAAATTATTGGATTTGTTATAACAACCAGGTGAGATCTGACACTTTCTTCTTTTCTGCGGTCTTATTGGTGCACTTGCTTCCCCTGAAGAAATTCCCGACATTGCAAAGGAACATGAGGGTGATGGCTCTATCTCTAATGAGGTTCCAATCATTTCTAATATAAGTCTTTGAATATACTCCTTCCTGCTGAGTTTACGCCCAGTGGTTTCTTTGAATAGAACCCAGCTATTTATTGAGGCCAGGTCTAATATGTTAAAAAATACATGTACTGGCCATCTCCTTGTAGCCGAACGAGTTGAATATTTCCGGCACATGCTATCCATTATATCTACTCCTACTTTGTTGTAGTTGTAAAACAAAATTGTATCTGGTTTCTTTTTTTCTGAGTCAGAAATCATCACGTCCTGATGCATCGTACTGATTAAAAGCACATTTTTATTTTTCTTGGCTTGGTAATTTGTTAAGCTGTGGCCAAGTCTATTTTTATAAACTCTAGTTGAGTATATTTCTTTGCTGTGATGAACCGAAGGAGGTAATTCTCTTCTATTCCTTCTTATCGTTCCAACCAATGAGATTTTGTTTTTTTTTTAGTTTTTCAGCGAGGCTGATTGAAGAGAAATAATTGTTGCATGTTATGTTGATACCGGAGTTTTTGAATGGCTCTGCTAACCGTAGCACAACATATTCCCCAAGAGTCTGCCTTGATCCCCTAGCGTCATCTTTTCCACAATAAGGAAATGCATTTAGGCAATATTTAGACTTCACGTCTGCTAATACCCAGTACTTGATCCCAAACTTATCTGGCTTATTCGGCATGTATTGGATGAATGGGCATCGGCACTTCGTAGGATATAATTGTTCATCGGCCGTAACACTCTCGCCAGGGTTGTAGCAGGCTCGGGAGTTAGTTATAAATTTATTCCAAGGCTCAGAACCTAAAGCAAATTTTTCTTCTCTCAGAGCTTGACTCCGAGTTTCTCTGTGATCAAACCGTAAATGTTTCATTATGCTTAAGAATCGATCCCTATTCATAGTGCTGGAGAATATTTTAGATCCCCACGTTTTGTCCCAACAACTTTTTATTGACAAATGTCGTTGTCCCAATACGCCTCTAGCATATATAAGAGCAATGAATTTCAAATGTTCTTCCCTAGGTAAAGACCAATTAGCATCTTCAAGCTTCCCATGCTCCGTAGTACATTTTACAATGTTATCTAAAAGGGAGTCACTCACCAACAAATTGAATGCACTAAATGTTGATGCCTCTTGAATGTTCCTTTTGGCATAAGAAGTTGGTCCTGGAGCTAAATGCAATATGTTTTGCACTTTGAATCTTCCTGGTTGAGGTTGATCAGCCAAAATCTCCAGCCACTCTGTTCCATCCGGAGCAGTTTCCCATTGTGCCGTTGGTTCTGGAGGATTACTGTCGATCGATTATGAAAATAATCATATTAGTTTTGGCAATGAAAAATGTATTTGAATAGACTTAATTTCTTGGTATTAATCTATTGTGTAATAAATTCTTTAGCGAAAATTTCCTCTGTATCAAATAGACGGAATAAACGTATTGCGTCATAATAGCAATAATTATAGATCATGATAAAGAAAAACCTGTGCATACTGACAGGTTTATAATGTATATTCGAGTTTGAATGTCAGTGGAAACTAACGCAGGAACCCTTGAGAAAAATATAAATGACGCCAAAAGTTTTGAAAGTATCATCCCATTTTAAACCATATAATGAACATTTTTGTTTTTATCTGGTTGGTATTCTATAAACCGAAGAAGGAAAAGAGTGTGTTATCTGGGCGTTTAATATAAATGACTGAAATTTAGTTAACATGAATTATAATTCTTAAAATCTTCAAAGAAGAACATAGTATTAAGACGAAGATCGTACTTTTATAACCATCTATTACTGAGAAAAGTTATTTTTACAAGACCGATATTAACTTTTTATTATATCATGTAAAATGAATTTTTTTTCATTTTTCGGTTAAATTATGCATGCTAATATTACATGAATATTTTTTCACAATTGCATTTACACTGCAATAAATATAGCTAAAGGTTAGACACTAATTTCGCTCTACCTGAGGTAATCAACAACGTGGAAAGGAAAAGTTTTTGCTCTATAAGATTACATTGATAAGTTAAGGTTTGGAGCTAACAGTTCTTCCTAGGAATTTCTAGTTTAGTTTTTTTTAAACTTAGAACTTGAGTATACGTTATAAAAAACCGACAATTATTTGCAAATATTACGGTTTGAGCAAATTACTTACATAAGCCATTAAAATTAACGAGCACTAAAATTGAAAGAAAGATTCACTTACCTGATAGAATCACTGCCACAATCAATGGAGTCACTTCCCGATTCACTTCCAGTCTCTTCAATCTCAGGACCAGAGTCGTCGCTCCGATCACTGGCCAGTAAGTCCTCACTTCTGCTTGCAAATTCCGCTTCACTTCCAGATTGATTTTCTTCTAAATCACGTAATTCGGCAAGAATCTCGTCCGAGGTACGGTTTCGTCTTGAGGCCATTCGTATTATGTTTTTTGACGTTCTCTAACAAACAGCTGTGGATGTATCACTATGGAGACTCGCGGAGAGTCGCTCAATATGGAAGACACAGTGAAAGAGAGGTTGATGACAAACGTTGTGTTCACCTCGAACAATGCAGTATTTCTGTGCGTAGCGCTTTCTTGGCGCTCCGAAAACGCTGCACTAATCCTTTCTCCCTAACTGTATGTGCGCTAAAGACGCCTCGGTGGGGTTGTGCTTATTTGAAACCATTGCATTTCAGTACGTGCCGAACGCGGGGAAAAGACCAGGTAGTGCCATAAATACGCACGCGTCTGGTTAGACGCACCCGATGGGTTTTGGATTTAGGCGGCTGTCGGTATCAGTTCACCCAGATGTCCGACCTCCCACCATGTGATTGTAAATACAGTTACTCATAGCAGGGGGGAAAATACGAATGTTTCATTCAATCTTTATTATACTACATGAATTAATTTCAGTCAACATGTTTTGTTGCGCTATAATATTACTTCCCTATGTAAGAACAGATGAAAAATATGGAACATAATGATATCAAAAAAAACATGAAGATCACGACTTACATGCTAAATAAATTTTCTTTCTGAATCCATCTCTGTAAATTCCTGTGATTATTATATGAACATTTATATCAGTACATTCCGGGCAATTATTATTAGTTCATTAATTATGACAAGTATTATATTAAGAATTCTCTTCTTTCGCTTAAAGATCTATGGAATTCACATGCATCAAGGATAATTAGTAAATAAATAACTATATATATGTAAAATAAATGTATTCAACCGATATGAAAATATTTTTTCGGCTGTGTAACTTACGGAAACTGTAACAATTTCAAATATAAGAGGTTACATATAAAGAATTCAAAATATTGTATCTAACTCATAACAGAAGCAAACAAATCCTAAAAGTTTATGTAAAGCGGGTCTAAATTTTTTTATGAAAAATGTTATGAGCTGAATAACAGCAGAAAAATGGTTATTGTTGTTGTTACCCTTGTTTTGGTCGTTAACATTGCGTCAATGCATAAGATAGAAGATATTAATCCATTCTCGATAAATGAGATTGTCAGGTTTTCCATGAAGGTCTGAGTTTAGACAAATTACATGAAACAAATCTGTGCTCAAAATATATCTGTAGCTATTTATACTGCGAACGCAAAAGTCTCTGTTTAGAGATCTGTTCTAACGATTGGTAGCCCTGTTTTATAAGGTTAATACCCTTAAAATTAATTCAAATTGTTCAAAAAAGGTGATTGAATATAAACTTGAGATATCAGTTTGAAATTTACCAGAGAAAAAAATTGGAAGAACATTATATAATGATAAAACCAATATGTTGGCAACCCTGCTAAAAATTGTTTTAAGAATTTTTAAATATTATACATTGATTTGGCATTGATAAAAACACCATAAGGAAATTTTCAGGACGAAATTTGAAAAATTGTTCCGCCATCGTATTTGATTGAGGTTTTTTCCGAGGCACGAACGAGTGGTTTTATATGGTTTCCGTCAGATAGCATAACAATCTTGGGGTAACGTGACTGACTTTTATCAACAATTCGGACCTTCTTCCACTTATTCCGAAAATATGAGTTTCATTGGTTCAGTATAAATAGATTAAATATTCTAGAATATGAAATTCTGCAGATTTAGGGCATAGGTCAACATTTTGTTTAATTAATTAAAATTTAAACAAATTACGGGGAAAAAAATGTTACTAGAACTTGTGTAATGGTCAAATGTAGAAGATACGCAAAATTCAGGTCTTTGAGATGCATGAAAGTATTTAATTACGAATTTTAAAAGTAGGTGGTCAAATGACCACCTCCCGTCCTTCTAGGTAGGCCGAAACTCCCGTCCTCCTAGTGTTAATGTAGGTAAATGCTCCATAGTTAATTTCTTCGAAAGGAAAATATTGCGTCCGAATCACCCGTACCAAATTGATGGAATTAATATGAAAGTAGTAGATTCGGTTGAACATCTCGGAACAAACCTTACTAATAATTTAAATTGGAGCACGCATATTCGAAAAATCTGCGGCAAAGCAATTAAAAGGCTTGGCTTTGTAAAGCGTATTGTCGCTAAATTCGATGAAAATGTGAGAGAGCGATGTTATTTTACCTTGGTAAGACAGCTTCTGGAATATGCGGCAAGTATGTGGGATTCGGCGGATGAAACGTATACTCTTAAACATTTTTAAACAGTAATAATTTTCTTGTAATTCCCGTAATTAAAGAACTAATATCAACGAAAATTGAAAACTACGTATAACATTATCGTATAAATTAATCTCAGCAATTATTTTGATGATCATTTTGCCTAAACTTCATAAATATCTATCCTCAGATACAACTACTTCTTTAAAGAAAAGTTTATTTTGAATTAAATCAGCCCAATTTTATCCACAAGGAAAGGAATAATTTCAAGTATTCTGGCTGCGTATAGATAAATGTTTCAGGACGTTATTTTCATAAAGTTCTGTAAACTTAAAATTGCAAGCAACGGGGAATTTTTTTCCAGCAGTTACATCCACATTCTCCAGAAAATACGAAAAAGATCGGAAAATGCTACCGATAAGATTTGGTAAATATTACTAGGTACTCTTAAACTGGCATTTGCTCCTGTCCTATTTTTGTAGAGGATAAACGGAAGTGTAAAATGTCGAAGTGACTAGAATTCAAACCCAGGTTTTCCCTTTTATTGACAGATGTCCGGACAACCAATCCATCGTGACGAACCAATCTCACTCCGTTTTCGGCATGCTTTGTTAGCAAGGCGGGTCACCCACGAAGTGGCCGTCCAATACCAGAGGTCTTCTTTGAAGCTACGAGATTACAAAGCGAAGCAAGAGGAAACCGCTTCAGAAATCACAAGGTTAAGGATTAAAGGTTAAAGGTGTTTCCTTAGCACTAATAGATGTGCTAATTAAAACCAAACGATACATAGAAATGGAAAATTTCAGCAACAGTTATTTTACTTTACCACTTCTTCTTAAGAAACACATTTCGGTACCTCTTGAAGTAGCCGTAAGAAAGGCGTATTCAACTCTAGAATGTGCCAATGTTTACGTCATAAGGCGAAGTTACGCCTACGAAAAGACGCGTAGGCGACGAAAGGAGGAAGGATCTAAGCGGAATTGAATTTCATTCCAATCTATATACATGGGCATGCACATTATATCCGAGATTGACCGCCATTTTAAATAATCATATGGATACGGGGCGTAAATAAAGGGCAATTTCGAAATTCAATTTTCTTATTCGTCATACATTCTTTGCGAGTGTTTTCCGATTTGAAATGCAAATTAATCATTTGCCGCTAGTTGAATTTAAAAATAAATAAATGATTACAATAAAAAATATTTATCATTACTGATAAATTTATAGTATTTTCATACAATATTGTTACTGATCTTTCATTCGTTTTCTATAGTTCTATTCACTTAAATTTATTGCTTAGTTAATTTTAAGCACGTGAGAATCTATTGTTAGTTAGACGTAATTTATTTGTTATGCATTTTAACAAGAATTTATAAACAGAAATTAATTTTCACATAATTTTATAGACCATAACAATGAATTACTCATAAAACTTGAAATAATAATCTACGAAAAACGTGAAATTATTTTAAAACCTGTAAAGCTTGTTCTGTATTTAAACTAATAATTAAATAAATAAATGAAGATTCACATACTTTCATACTTAACAATAAATTACTCATAGAGCTTGATATGGAGTAGGTTCACTTAACTGAAAATTCCTTTGAATAAGAGAATAATTTAATTTCTGTCACTCATGGAGTGACAAGGGCCTAAGAGAGGGAAATTAAAGCAACATGTTCTCTTCCCATGGCGAAAGAATGGTTTCACCAAGGAATAAAAAATTTAATCAATTCCATTCTCAGGGAAAATCCCATCAGGAAGCTCGTGAGAGTGATGGTATAATCCCGCCTAATTCATTGGAGTGGATTTGTCGCCGTCAGGAGACCGGAAGTTTTTCTCGCGCTTTACAGAGCGGCGTCTGCCTCGGGGAATTAGGGAATTCCGTTTTTTCGCACTCTTCTCAACCGAATGTCTCGCGTATACCTTTTTTATAAGCTGCATACTTCCTTACGTGTGAAGGAATTGTATGCAACGCATTCTAAAATATTCTTTATAGGGATAAAATTTCTCCATCGATTTTATTACATTATGGACCTAAGCATAAACAAGATACATTCGATCCTGATATTTAGGCAGGTATTGAAATTCAAGAATAAATATTTTATTTTAAAGGATAAAAAAATATTAAAGTTTGCGCTAACCTTAAGTCCTACGCCTTAAAAAATAAGGAGAAACAAGAGTGAAAAATATCAACATGAGTCTCCCCTTTCCCAGAAAGGTATTCTGACCATTTAACTACCGAACAAGCATAGTAGTTTTTTAGTGGTTAAAATACTTCTTGAGTGATTGTTTTCTCACAACGTGGGTTTTCTCTGAAGGCCTTCAGTCGAGGAGTTTCTCCCCACACCCTACTCTTTCAATCACTTTGTGCTGTGCATCTTATATTTCTACATTGATAATATTTCTGCAATTTATTAACTCTGTACGTAGTTATCTTTAGAGGTTAGGAGTAAGAAAGGCCACGTAGGCCTAACCACGCCGAATAATGGGTTATATAATAACAATAGTACATAATCTGTACTCGAACCCAGGTCTTGCGAGGTCTAACACTAACCGTGTAGGTATTCTAACACTAACTACAATGTCTGTTAAGTAGTTTACATGTTTAAGTGGTGGTCAAAACTGGGTTTGAGTCCCGATCATATCGATATTATCAGATTACCCTTGGTTATTTTATTTTAAATTACAATTCCAGGCTTCATAGCATAGATTGATTCAATTGGCCAAAACGTCGTTTCCCACTTACTTTTGTTATTTATATGTTTTAGGCATATGATGCGCATCAATTTGCTACTCATACAGTGATACTGATTGTGACTGATTAAGGTAGTCTAAAGTAATTTTAAAGTAAATTTAGTAATAAAGATTTCGATCAAATATTTCCACAACGAACTCATTCGCAAAATTTTCCGATCATATTTTCCCGATGAATAATATCTAAATTTAGTTCTGTGGATACCGGTATTTCTAAAAAAGGTTTGCAAATGTTGAGACACCTACGCTAACTGTATTCAGGCTTTAAGCGATCAGGTGCAAAATGCTACACAATTATTTTCAGTTTTGATATATATTAAATGACATGAAATAAGGTAAACTACTAAATTTTGAGTTGGATTGGTAATTTATTATGTGAGAAAACCAAAATACGGCGAGGAAAAATTCTTTAACTACCCCGCTAGAAAGCACATTTGCATAGTGAGTGGTTTATACGGTGCGTCATTAAATTGCGAAAGTATTAAATATCATGCACGACAGCTTAATGACTCTTATCGATATTGCGGCATATAAACGATAAATTCCGATAATCCTACGCATGAAATGTTGATCCGGAGTATCACTGCCAATATTATAGATAAAAATCGAATCTAAGCATCCGTTATACAAAAACTTGCGCTAATAGTGTCGTAACAAACTGAAATTGTAAATGAATCAATAAATTTATTTAAATCAGCATATAAATTTCAGAGCTAAGTAAATATAATAACGGGCCACTGTATTATTAATTTAAGAAAATTTTAATTACTTGGTCATTTTCGTTTCGGCTGTAAAAAAATGTAAAGATATTTCTTTAAGGAATAATTCGCAAATTTCCGGACGAGAGGTAGTCTAACAATAACTACGATATTCAAGGCAAAAAGTTCTTCAATAAACCTGTGCAAATTCTTGTACATTGGTAAAGAGTTCTTCAATCAAAGCATGTAGATTTGGCAGGCTATATTTAGACGCCAACTGTACTCGTAGGGCTTTGACTTCCATTTGTATCTGCATTTACATCTCACTCTTATCAATTCCAGGGAATCTCTCGACCCTCTCCCTTTTCCATCAGCGTCCCCTTGGCAATCCATCAGCCTCCGCAGCGGGTGGTTACGCCCACTTCGAAAACCACTCTCCTAAAAGGGCAAGACATTGACACAAAATTCGGCAGCCAACTTAAAGCAGGCAACGCTAACCAAAATCTCAGCTTCTGCGTGAAGTTCGGAATTTTCCCACGTTTCGTGAGTCTGATGCATCGAGCTAACCTACCTGGAGAGAAACTCAACGTGATTGTAGCGGTTGAATGGATTGAAGTTTCCCAAGAGAAGAGCTTGAGCAGATATTTGTAGCTGAAAGACTGGAAACTGTCGGAGGCTCTGCCATAAGAGCCACAAGGGAGAACTGCCAAGCGTCATTATAGATAAAATGCGAATAATTTTGTAGTGGTGGTTTAAGCCTCAAGGAATAGCTCCCAAGCGTCAATACAGATAAAAAAGTATAATATTGTAGCGGGGGTTTTTCTCAAATTTCACGAGAGAGACGGGTATTACTACCCTCACACACTGCTCTTCACCAGCATCAAATCTATGATCCTTAAATCTTGTGTAGTTGCGATGTTGTCTTCCAGGAACTACTGCCACAAGTGGCATTACAGTTGTTATCGTCCTCTTTACAATTGTCCCATATTATAAAAATTGGGATATTGGTTACAGTGGCTTGGATTCATTAGGAACTAAAACTAGACTTAGGTACTAAACAAATCTTAAAAGCTAAATGGTTATATTTTTTTGGATAAAATTAAAACAAGATTGAACATGGAATTTCCTAAAATTAATTAAAACTAAAGTAGGTGGTGCCGCTCAATTATCTTTTCATAAGATTCACAATTTGAACTATTTTTAACTATATTTTTCCCTATTTCCCTTTTATTGTAATTTATAACATATATTATATATTTCTTTTGTATCTTTTAATCTTTTTTTCCTAGCGGCAGAGCAACATAAATTTTTAACAATGTCGTTATGGATGGTTTGTAGTTTACAATTGAATTTCTAACTAATTTCTTGACTTTGCATTTAAGATCAACGAGATTATGATATTGTCCCTGATTATGATTCCCTGATTGGGAATAGCCTATCAGTGGAGGTTGCATATCGAATACATTGATTATAAAATTTTTCTAGCATTTGATTGTTTTTACGATCATAAAATTACGAATACCATGTAAATTAAACTATAGTTGGTTATACCAATTCGCATCAGATCACATCGACTATATCGTATTTCATTATATAATATTAAGTTTAATATAGAAATTGGATTAGGTATAGGGAATGTTGCTCTATACAGAAGCATAGTTACTCTATGATTGCATGTATTCACAGCATTCAAGAAAACTGGAGAGCTCAAGAGCCGTTCGATTTGTAAATAAAATTATATATAGGCAGCGAGCGCTAATCCTCTTACGCTGCTTATGAATCATTAGAAGGAAAATAAAAAAGAACAAGACGGATTCTAAGCTTAGAATATGCTATTATGACACTGGTTGCACAGAAGAGACTAAATGAAGATGTTATTCACTCGATTTTCCATTCACGTTTCGCTAATTAAGAGCAAACTTTAAATATTCGAGGGCGAATTTTCATTTGAAAACAGGCGAACAGATATAATATAAGTCAAAAAATAGAAGCATTTTGGTTGATAAGGCATGTAGTATTCACAACATCGTAATTAATCTGAAATTACTTGGCATCTTTGGTGCATCTTCCTATCATAAGCATAAAAGGCTATGTTTTCATGTTAATTTAATAATAATAATATTGCCGTCTTTTTTATGGGAGAATTTTAGCCTTTAAAGACCATTCTTCCAAATAACTCTTTTTTGCATTTTCCTTTTTATTAGTAATAACTCACACGACATACACAGCATACACAGACAACCATTGCCAAACAGGAAAAATCCGATTAGCCGGGATTAGAACCCGGGACCGTGAGGTTGGAGCGTCACCGTGCAAGCACGCTAACCACTCCACCACCACGGCCTGTTAATTTCGGGCTGAATATCTTTTTATTGGCGAAAACCACAATATCATTTCACGGAATTCACAATTATATACTCTGATTCTTATTTTTTCCTAGGTTAATGCTATGTATGTAGCAAGGATAGCTCCGTCAGAGTTCATCATATCAAATTGACTCTCTTTTACGCCGCTTTGGGCACACGTGCCATAGGTTTTCCATCCTAGCCTAGGGCCTCGCTCCTTTTAAACCCTGCCCCGTCGAAAGCTAACAAGCGAGGCTCTTGCTTAGTCGGGGGCGTAATCTCTTATGCCACGTTACGAGGGTCAAGCAAATGCTTGCGGGATAATGTCTCACCTGGAGGAAGTCCGTCCCCTTCTGTTGCATCGTTGTTCTGATCCTCTTCAGCTTCTAAGGAGCGGATGGCAGGGGGCGGCTGGGGCGGTGTTGGGGCGGAGGCAGATGCTACGGGCAGCTCCGCCAACATGGACTGCTACCCCCCGCCGACTCGCCTCTCCGCACCCCGCGCCGCTCCTCACGTCTCCATCTTCAGACGGCTGCACATGAAATTGGAAAAGATATTACTTGGGATCCAGCGAAGGACTTTTTCCTATATAGATAAAATATTTCTTCCAAAAGATAGGGACTTAAACTTTCTGCATGCGTGAGCGGAATGGCGAAGTACGGGAATCTAGCGCAGTACCTCCGCTATTTCAGGAGGAACGTAATGGACACTGATGGAATTTGTGGCCCCACTAAAGGAGCATCGCTGCGAAAAAGTGCCGCTTAGGACACTGAGTTGACAAAGATAAAGTGGTTTATCGATTTCGTGGCTCCCGCAGAACCAAGCGTCTGATGGAGAAACTAATACCTCATCAGTCCGAAGCTATATTGAGCAAGCTTCTGGATAGTAATGTGAGATCTACCTTAATTAATCACTGTTCGAAAACCAGGCAGAGATGTAATTTTAGTAGGGAAGATACGATGCCATCAAAAAAAAATAACCATCAGTAATCCATTCATTGTAAACTAAATTTATAGCCAGGAGGGGTACTAGTATATTGTATAGTAAGAAATCATACGACACAAGTACCAACAATTCCATGAAAATAATCAACACGCAAAACAGTGTTACGTATATAATCATTTAGACGAGAGCCATAATTACAAAGGACAATAAAATTCAAAAAAAGAAATTCAAAGCAAAATTTAAATCAGTTCCTCAATCCATCGCGTAAACGTTTTATGCAATCTTGATTTGGGATTAAGGATGTTCTAGTAATAGGAGAATATTTTTAAATCCACTTTACTGACGGTTCGATGTTAATTTTGAAACAGTGACAGTTTTTAACATTTAATTGTGGAACAAGGGAATTTAATTTCCCGTAAACACAATATAATCAACTTTTATAAGTAGTAGTACTAATAAAAGTGCTTCGACAGCTTAGATCATTTCGCACGTGGAATTCCATCAAGAATCGAACCCGATGTACCCCTTTTACCGAAGCCGAACGCTCTTCTCACTTGGTTATCCGGGAGCCTTGCGAAAATTTACTTTAGCGAAGAAAATTTTACACACATCAACTAATTAAACCATAATTAAACGAGAATTCCGCTACATAAAATGGTTGGCAATTACCTACGACGGCGGGATGAATAACTAGCGATTTAATGTCGAGAGATGTAATATTGTAACCAGACAAAATTTAAAGCCTAGGATCTTCAATCTTCTAGCTCACTTAAAATGAATATCAAACTAAATTAACTCCGGCTAACGTTCCAAATACTGAATCAGGGAAAAATAATAATAAATTCATATGCAAACATAAGTGTACCTTTCGATAGGTTCATGTTCGTTAATACTTAAGATACAATGCTATTTCCTTATCCTCTTGGTAACTTAGCACACACCCATTTCAACTAGCACATTTGGCTTTTCCCTTGCATCCTACCCTCCATTACTTTTATTAGCAGCCCCTCTCCTCTCGATATTTGATCCGACGGCAAATATATTTATACCAAAATCACGGAGTTATCGAGTTAAGTCAATTTTATAAATAGATCTAAAATATAAAATCCTCAAGTTCAGAAATACGTAAGAAAGAAATTCAAGTACGCTAACATAAAAACTATAGGGATATTAAGGGGAATCAATTTAGCAGCGGCTGCCTCACAAATTTAACGGGATTTTTACCATTTATCCTCAGTTAATCCATGGATTATGTATGCGCTCTGCGGGCTTGTTTGTCAATTATACTGATCCCTAATTCGGTCATGCTTGCTTCATAATTACCATGTTCAACAGAGGATATTATTAGGAACGAACTTCGTATATACACCTCGGCTCTTGCGAATTCATAATAATCTCAATATCAGATTATACGGAGGGATCTTTCCCGCGATTCAGGTGTAAAACCTGCCAATTACAGATACGCCGGTAGAATCAAATCGATCGGCCGTAACTACCTAAGCGTAAGCGAGAGAAATCGTGTCAATGCGGTTTACCTGAGGAATTAATTACGGAGATAGGTAAATGACAAGAGTGGAGTGGGTCATCGTGAGAATCTCAAACGGTGGGAGTCGTACCACGAGTGACCATTGATGGGATTGAGGGATAACGAGTCATTCGTGCGGGTAATTGCTCCTCGCTGATACAACGCGATGCGAAATATCTAATCGAGATATCAGCGGCTAGAATATTTTTAGCAGTCGTGCTCACCGAGTTGGAATGTCAAAAACATCCGCATCCTTATACTTATTAACTGTCTAGTCGCTCCGAAATGAGACGTACATATACACCTAAATTTTTGAGGGATACTAAAGAAAGGCTTCAAAAATTGGTTTAACTTTTCCATAAACGCAATAGGATGTTTATAAATTAATGGAACTTTAAATTCAGGTACAAAATGTCAAATATAATAATTTTTATTTATCTATTTACCAATTAATATCATAAAGTCGAAGAAGCCAATTTAGAGTGCCAATATAATATGTGCTACAAACATAATATCTATATAAGAACCCTGCAAGCCGCCTTTCGGCGTGTGGCAGGGGGTGCAAGCACCTTGACTCTCTTTTCTTAATCGATTGCTTTCGCGTATCGTTCGCGGAAAAAATTAATTCTTGAAAAGATTTAGCATCTAGCATCGATATCAAAGCAAAGCAAAAAGATCACAATAAGCATAGAGAAGGGGAAGACAACAAGTGGAAAAATCAATAAATAAATGTGAGTGGTGAGGCAGAAATAGATAAGAGGCCAGCAAATTATGTGTCCATTATCATAATGCAATTACTACAATACTGATAAATATTTACCAATTTTCTAGGAATCCATAAACAGAATTATGATTAGAAAATCACTATGAAAAAATGACTAAGAAAAAAAAATAAGCAAAAAACATTTTCAATTGAGACAAACTCAACTCTTAGAACTTCGTGATACAAAATCAAAAGTTTATAGATGCTGTACATACAAACGTCAAAACATTGAGGCTTTCAACCCAACGATAAAACAGTTTTTCTTGCGGTAAAAAATATCTATAGCTCATCTTTAAACAGAAAATAGTGGCTTAAAATTGCTGTTTAAGAACTGAATGCAGACATATTGCGCGAAACCTCCAAACAAGCTGTAGTTGTAAACTGCAAATTGATTTACGAAAACCCGAAATCCTCAGACAAGAAAAATGTAACCCGCATATGAATGGAATCGAAAAATATCGACCTTAATGGGAGTACAACCCAAGTCTTTTCCACTTTTCGAGCAAATACCTTAAACAATGTACCACAGCGAGACGATTCTATTCCAATTAGGCGGAACGCAATAAAAAAATTAAAACCAATGAAAATAGGTATCTCTCTTCACACTGTATTGGAAGGAAGAAATAATACATCTCATTCAAAGGTAAACGTCAGAAAAATATTAGACGAAACAAAAGTCGATGAGTCACACCTTGACCATAAATTATGTACAATGATGATTTAATTCCTTTAAGTTAACGCATTATGCTAATTTACTGCAATAAAAATACTCTGGTGAGGTGTGAAATTAATTGGTATGGCATGTCGATCGTGAAATCAGAAGCTGTGATGACGGTGTTGGAAGAGGTGGGTGGGGAAATGCCAATGAGATGTTCTCGGAGAGGAAAATGATGCCATTAGTACGGAACTACTGTTAAATGGCCTGAGTATGTGTTTGAAGCAAAGATCTAAGCGGCTGGTAGGTAAAGTGGGAAGCGACAGAATAAATTAGGTGATTCTATGAACATAGCTTCGCAATTACATCTCAATCGTAAAATAAGAAAACCGCAAAGTTTGGTCATCTTCAATAGATTATATGACACAGAGTAGCAAATGGGAGTTAACACTCATACTTTGGTCAGTATAAATCAAGATAGGATTACGTGAGCTAAAGAAGAGCATCACTCATAAAAATTGTTGGTTTTTGGAGTTATATAAGTTTATTTCATGTAAATTAAAATCATGTCAACTGGAATCTGCTAAATCGGCCTCGACTTTGTGTTAGTTCTCCATAATAAAACTAAAAGAATAAGAACATTTATACCTTTACCACAGTAATTTTATTCACTCACGATCATGGTTTCGATCTATAAGATCGTCCTTAGAGGATCGAAATCTTTCAATCTTAAAAGGACAAGGTGGTTTCGATCTTATAGATCGGAACCAGGGTCGTGAGTGAATAAATTACTGTGGTAAATGTATAAGTGCTCTTCTTATTTTTATCAAGTTTTATCATGTCAAATTTTAATACTTATCCTATGAAAACACACTTGAAGCTTTTTCATCATTAAAATAGTTCAAGTAAAATTTCTCAAGATTACCTTTATCGCAAAAGGTGAAGGTTCAAGGATCATAAATTATCACAATCATGAGAATAAGAAACACATAATGTCATAAGCATGACAATTGGTAAGAATCTCATACAATGAGACATGGTATTGAAACGATTTCTATATTACCGAATTAGTAACTAAATGGATTCAACGAATTTAATGCTAGAAATGTTACGAAGTTTTAAAATTTAAGGATTATAGTACAAATTTATTGATGTTGATCTATTTGAGATGTTGCTGTAATTTCTTATCGATTATGTCACAATTTCTTCATTAGTTAGCTCGAACACCTATGAATTGTGAATTTCCACCTTCATCATGAAAAATACGAAGTTCCTTCATCTATCTGATAATAGTGCTTTAAATTAGCCATTATGTCAAAGGATGATTCAATCCAAGAGTATTAACTACAGATTTACTTTAATACAAAACTTAAATGAGCGCAAATTTCCCCAACTTTGATTATTCAGTCGAAATCATAATAAAAAGCCTATCTTTTATTCTATTCAAAAATTCCTTTCGTTCGGATGAAGGATACTTAAAAATAAACTTTGTAATGTCATTAATTTTAGGTCCGTGAACAGCTCAAAGGCAACACTCAAACAAAACGTTAGGGAAGGAAATTTCAAAGCGTATTTATTAAGTTGGAAATGAAACTTAAGCTCTTAATTTTATTCCGAGAAATTGTCTGTATGTATACAAGCCCTTCACAAACATTTTGGTAAACCCTAGAATTCGTTTCAGTGTTTGCGATTCTGTTTCTTGGATATCAATTAGCTCCCTTCCGTTGAAATACTGAATGCGCATCTCGGCATATCTTTCTGCATCCTTTCCCTTGTAAACCAAACAAGTGCACAAACGAGAGCACTCCTCTACCTCCTCTAGAGCAAAACAAACGATCGCGAAACGTTTCCATTCGTCCTCCGACGAGGGAAACGAGGACGCGCCGAACCCTCGCGACGACACCGCAGCGACGCACGCGGAATAATCGTAAAGTAATTAGCGGCGGGAAAATAATGTCACGCGCGACTTCCGGGACGCCATGAAAGAGAATCTTCGCAATATAACGTGCGACGGGGAGTGAAATACGCCGAAAAAATGTGGGGAAAAGTCCCACGCAGAGACGACGAGATTAATTGGGGCGAATTTCGTTTATTTTTCCATCTTTAATGACGCTGTAGCGCTCCGAGTTTTCCGATTTTAACGGTCGCTACTCAGAGCATCCTAAGTGTGATTCTTACAACTAAGGATAAGGTGGAGGATGGTAAAGAATATGGTTCAATAAAGTTCCATAACAAAACCCCACACGTCAGATAAAACCGAACCCGGGTAAAGTGCACACGACAGAATGCCATTGGCATAATTACCCGCAAGACCTGATACCTGATAAAATACCACATTGACGAAACCGTTACCCATATATCACTTTGACAAAAACTAATACTATATTCAATAATGGAGAGATGTATAATATATGACAAAATACACTATGATAATAATAGTTAAAAACGATATTTATGCAACAACACTAAATTTAACAAACATAAAAAATTAACTTCTTAGTTTGCACGTTTTTATTTAATTAACCATGTGCACATTTCACTGTGTGAGCATTTGTAGATGTGCGCAATTATTACTGCTGGGTTTTATCAATGTGAGCTTTTGCTAATGTGGGGTTATGTCTTGTGCGCTATTTCTCGTGCGAGGTTCAGTCTTGTCGGGTTATGTCTGGTCACTGAGGTAGTGAATTTATAGAACTAATGATAAGGTGAGGAAGTGGGAAGAATAGGCGACTTGATTATAATTGACTTCCACTTCAAGTCCCTTCCCTACTTTTATGGCTACACAGAGGTCGAACCATGTCCTGCCGTGGTAAACGAAAACAGTGGTATGTTAAATACAAGATTAGCGCCGATGTAGATCAGTGACTCCCTTAATTACTCATAGAACACACTCCACAACAAGACTTGAATATAACCCACTTCTTTGTCCGTTTAAAAATAAGTTTAAAATAAGAGCGCAAATTCGGCCGAGAAGGTATATGGTTTTCATGATCTTAATCGTCTTTTGAAATATGTTTGAAAATAAGATACTTCTTTACAATTTTAAAAATTTGTTTTAAATATGTCAGTAAATTTGACTGAAAAATCTGGTTTTCAAGATTTCAAACGTCTTTTCAAATATTTCTTTATTTTTAATTCTAAGAAGAGAGCGCACTTTTTGAAGCTTTTCCGTCGCAAATGTATAAACCGCATATATCTGAGATAATATTTTATATCTTAAAAGTTGAAAACAAAATAGGCCGTTATAATAAATTTAAAAAATCAACCGTTTCGTGCAGCCTTAAAGCTGCTCTTTTCCTCCGATTCGTAAGGAGGCTGCGACGCGCGCATCCAGCGAGGGATATGCCTCCGAAAAACCCTTTATTTTTGCCCTAACTACTCTCGGCGGGGAACTGAAGCGTCGCCGTGGTTCTGCTCGCTGAAAAAGAAAACTGGGTGAGGGCACGTAGCGTTTTTACCCCAGGCATCCACTTAACCGATAAAACTAAAGAGAAAAATGTCTTTAACCCTTTCGCCGGGTCGAATTTTTGAAAGGAGAGACGTCCCCTGGAAGGGCAATGTACTGTGTACGACTCATTTGTGAGGGGGGAAAAAGGAAACGAGTGCATCTCGCAAGATGCGCCGTCGGATTGATTGTTTCTTTGAATGGGCGGAGTGTGCCACCGGCTCGACCTTCTGGTGACCCAAGGAGATGTTCGACTTTCATCCCCACTCGCTTCCTCTTCACCCTTTGTGTCGCTCCATTGTGCTCGGCTGCAGTCGTTTCTTGAGCCTTTCCATTCGTACCTAACGGAAACATGACACCGTATGAAAGAGCGCGAGTGGCAATTGCGGAATGAATTCCGTTTCGACCAACTTTGAATGCGCCTCCGCTGCCTTTTCTGTATCCGTAATGAAGGAATGTTACAGTGGGAAATGCAGATGTTATATTTCGTCGATTGCGGGCATATAGAATTCCTCTATCTGAATCATCATGGTTCCCGAAATTCAAAGGTGTTTTTGCCTGGCAGAGACTTCTGAAAATCAATTCCATTTCTCAAAAATACTCCGATTCAGTCTTGTCCTACTTCTTGATGACCATATGGCAACGTTAGGATCTTTAACAACCACGAAATTACCCCTCGAAATTAGACCAGTGCATTATAACTGAAAGCTGTATGAAAGATCTTGACGTGTCGCTTTTTATACGGGCTTCCACACTTGCATATACTTTGTGCTCCTTTACTACTGGGATATGTTGTCCATAGCTAAATTTCTTCACTAATATATTGACATTCTATTCAAAATTTCACGTTATATTCTAAATCAAATCATTTTTTTAATGTCACAAGATAAATCCTGAATATTAGGTAAAAAGTCGCAGAACTGAAATCACTAAAAGTACTTCAAAAATAAAATCTCAATTTTCTTGTACACTAATATAACACAATTCTTCATATCAAATGAGTACGTATAATATGATTAGTGACATTAATAGTAACTCCGTCATTATAAAAAAGGAAATGCTATTTTGATTTATACATCAGGCAAACATTTTATGTTGGGAGAGTGCACTGGAGAGTCTAGTTACCGAGGAAGATGCCGCCGAAATAAAGTCTTAAAAAAAATCGATATACCAAGTGATAAAAACGCTTTATAGGTCCATGGATCGTGTTTGGACAACCCTTCTCCTGCATGCATTTCTAGATTAAGTAAATTATTATAATTTTTTACATAATGTATCCTATCTATATATAAATTATTCACAGAATTTGTTGTTGAATAGCTATAATGTTCAAAGTTTTCCTTGATGAACTTGAGCATCTTCTAAACTCGATAAAGCAAAAATAGAAATTATGAAATCTCTCTTATCTCTATTACATTATAGTAGCTTATTAATCTCAATCTTTAAGGCCTCCATTACTTAAATCGCATTTCTGAAAGATCTTTATTTTCCGTCTACTCTTCTTCTTTTGTCTTTTCAGGTAAACGACATCCGTGGTCAACTACCAAGAAATTTACCCAACAATATTGGTCAGCAATTATGCAACTAGTGATATACCTGCTCGTATTTATTTCCATCTGTGTTTTCGCGGGTTTTTTTCGCTCCCCTTCTTGTGTGAGCGTTTTCCCGCACAGTGGGTTTTTCTCCGAAAGCCTTCAGCCTAGGAGTTCTTCCCCACAGCCCAATTCTATTATTTTTTACCTCTTCTTTGTATTTTCTTTATATATATATTTATTTTTATTGTTTTTCCACCTTTTTTGTATTTAACATTAGTTACCCTTAATGGTTAGGTGTAAGAGAGGCCCTAATGGGCCTAAACTCGCCAAATAAAGAGTTTTTATTATTATTATTATTATTATAAAAATTTATGGCTATCATCATTTAGTGCGTCAACCTTATCCTCAAAAATCTACTCAGTAATTTCCTTTCTTTGCCCCCTTAATTTCGTGCGGAAAACCCTACAGGAGAACCCCTCGTTATCCCTTCTTACTTGGTCCTTTCCCTAATAACTCCCTACTCAAAATAACCCACCAAGATCTAGATCTTCCAACACTATATACTCTCGTAGGTTAAATATATAAAAACCAGTGCTCCGTAGTTCTATTTTCTATGCAGCTGTATTCTTCTATTCCTTATTGTAATTAGACTTTGTTGATTGTGTGATTTTGAGTCGTATTCCCAAGCAACAGACTTATTGTATCTTATCTTGAGAAAGGTAAAAAATATGATAATCTTAGAAGTGAAAACAAAGATACCGGAGTACTAAGTTGCACTAAAAAACTTAGTCAATTATCACAAAATGAAGATATTTACAATGAATCAATCGATTTATTAAAATTTTATACCTTCAAACCTTCTGAAGGAAACTTTATGCGAAAAAGAAAGAGGAGGCTTTGTAACGCATACAAATTCGAACGTATTGTTCCCTTAATAAAGAGAAACTTGGGAAATTCGACAAACTTATTTGGAAACCCTTTACAGGCAACAGAGGAAAAGGTAGGCAAAATGTCTTAAATACTTCCCACCATTCAACCCGAAATTAACCAACCAAATTTACTCCTACACAGAACAATACTCCGAGAGGTATCAAAGAGCCTCCAACGGAGACGAGTCCGGACGGAAAGGAGCGAAAAAAATAATTGCCGAACGTCGAAAAGAAAACATTTCGATGATTAAAAAGGCCGGTGTATTTTCTTCCGCGCAGGGAAAAACAAAGAATTTTTTTTCCTTCTGCTTTAGAAAATGAGAAGGGCTTTCTGCGAGAATTACGGATCCGAGGAAGAGGCGAATCCCTGAGGAATTCCCGATGCAACGCGGAGGAATCCCTGGATGGCATCCCGAAGGACAAAAGTCGATAGAGGGGAACAAAAACGCAGAAATGAATAAGAGCGCATATTTCCTTTCGAAACGAAATCATTTCCACGCAGATGATACACATCCGATGGGATTCCGAGCGATTCGGATGCTGAGTTACGCTTCCTTCTCTTTTTTTCGGATAAGATGGTTTCCGCGTCAATCACTGCGTATCTCCGCCGATATCTCCAAAGACCGACACAGTTATGAGAATGAAAGGAAAGGAAACACATGAAAGAATCAATCGATACGTAACATTCTGCTAAGTTATGGCAAAATGAAGCGCGTTTCTCGCTGGCATCAAAAAGGAAGTGCACTTTTGACGTTCACAAAGAGACGGAAATGTTCTGCATGGAACGATTTCGGAAGTATTTACTCGCTATCAGTGAGCATAGCAATAGAATATGTACTGTTTTAGTTATTCTACATTGTTTACGTACTCGAAAGACAAGGAATGGAAAAATATTATAATTAAAACTTTTCAAATCCTTTCTCAGGGATTTTTGACTAATATCAAAAGGATGGTAAAATTGAAAACATGTACGTAGTTTTAATTTATAATAAAAATTTCGTTTTGAAACTATTTTAAATCAAGAATTAGTTATATTAATAATATTATATTGTTATATTTATCTCTATCTCGAGCAATACTTCGTAAATGGTGTATTCCCTCAGAAGGTTCTAGAGGGGTTTTCTCGAAGAGCTTCACAAAAATCTTTCCCCCTCTCTAAGGAAGAAAGCTATTCAAATAAATCAAAAAGACGTTTTATTGTATGTCGTTTAAATCTATCGTTATGTAATTATAGTAAATCAAGAATTAATTATAATAATATTCGTAGCTAAGTTCCAGTGGCACGGAACTTCGACACAGCGTTCACGATTCAATTGAATTATCTACTGAGCGAACCATAAATATGTTGGAAATATATTAGATTAAAAAAAGATTTAAAAATTTACGAAGAAAATATAGCAAGTAGAAAATCGGCCGAGAAACATTACTATATAATCGGTTAATAAAACATTTAGATATAAATGTTTTAATAATATATAAATGATCTTGCTGATAAAAATAGAAATTTTCAGCGATCCACAGAAAATATTTTTTTAAATAAGGTAAGACCTTTTTTAATGAAAGCAACGTATTCCCAAGAGCAAACGTTTAATATCACACAATATCTAATTTCATTTTCTTGGTGCCTCAAATAAGAAGGGGAAACATTTGACACGTCTTCATTAAAAAACAATAATGATTATTTTTTACTAAATCTATTCTAAACCTTTCACCCAAAATATGCATTTAATTAAACTATTGTAGGAAATATACATAGTAAAATCTAAAAAGAACAATATTCGAGGTGTGAGCTAAATAGTTAAACATACTTAAGAGGTATGCAAAATAATTCATACTAAAAAATAATTAAAAACGAAAACTCTACAATTAAAAAATTGTACATCAAAAAAATTATGCATCATAAAATTTACGAAAATTATCTTCAATGCATCAAAATAGAAAATGATGAGTAGAATAGGCAAATTATCTTCTGATACTGAAATTGGTTTAATCCTTCTGGACATTTCAGAAGTCATTCTGACTGACTTCATACGATAACAATAGTTATAAAGGAAAACTAGTATATAGTAATTTCAAAAGTCATCAAGAATGCATTTAAAAATAGAATGATCAATTCTCATAGATGAAGAATAATTAATGATCTAACTGCATGCAATCCACAAACGTATATCTCCGTTAACGTTGAAACTATCGATTCCAAAAAGGCAGCATCTCTCTTTGCGAAAATTCTAGCAAAAATAAAACGGCGTTGATAAGAATTTCAATTTGCTGAGAAAAATAAGAGCATCTGAGAACCATTATCTACATTTCCTAACGGTCAAAGGAGGCATTTTTAATTTCGTACATATTTCTGTTTTACCCTTTGATCTTCTTTTACTCAGAATTTTCGACATTCAGAGAAACGTTTAAGGGGAAAATTCCTCTCTCTTATTGTAGCCCATATCGATTCGCGGGAATAAAATTTTTAACTACACACTCTAAATATATTGTGAAAACTGTATTAATTGGAGAATATCTGTTAAGGTGTAGTGCGAAGGTACTTTTAATAATAATAATAATAATAATAAATCGTCTTTATTTGGGCGAGATTGAGACTTAAAAGTCTCTTCTTCCATCTAACCCATCGTCATTAAGTATAAAATAAGAAGTAGAAAAAATTAGAAGAATTGTGGAGGTAACAAACCTAAGAGATTCTTAGGGAAAAAAATCCACTGCAGGAAAACACCCACAAGGAAGTGTGAAAAACCTGCGCAAACCTACCAATAGTAATAGCAGAAAGATAAGAAAAGAGAAAAACATTCAAAAATAAATAAATACACTACCAATAAGTACTTACATGCGATACATAAATCAGTTCACATTTAAAAAGAGATAGCAATATACAAAGTAACATAAAAAAAAACAAAATAGAAAAAAAACGTACATTATCAGAGAGAAAAAATAAAATAGAAGAATATTATTATAAAAAAACAGTATCAAAATGATGCACACAGTATGTATGTACTAGTCAACATTTTATATAACATAGATATTTAGGTAACTCTAAGTAAGAAAATAAGAGAGAGAAAAAAAAGAAACAGATGAGCATAGACTAATTTGATATCCGTGTGGGGTCATAAGGAACTCTGAGAAATTTTCCGAGGTTGATTGTATGGCTATTTTTAACATTGTACTTGTATTTTACATAATTGTGAACGTGAATTACTTGTGTTGTGATAATAAAATAACAATCTTTGACCATTGTTTTAGGTGCTATCGAAAATTCCAGGCATACATCTGGATATAATACGTATTTCGAGTTAACTTTTTACAAATTCATAATGCCATAAAACTGCCACATGCTATATCTACAGCGAAGATAAAATTGAATGATAAAGAAAAAAATGATAAATTTATTCAATAGTATTTAGAATTTGAACTTCTTCAGAACTGACGCTAGGTGCTTTTAGGTGCTATCGAAATTGCAGATCTTGATGTATAAAATGTCTCAGGTTATACACATACTGAGTAACAATGCTGTAATCCTACCAAATGCTACATTTACAGAGAAGAGAAAATAATGATATATTTCCCTAGTATTCCTTCGATTTCAACTTTACAATATATGCTTTATTAAATTCTACCAGCCGTGGTGGCCGAATGGTTAGCGTGCTCGCACGCTATCGCTCCCACCTACCCCACGGTCCCGGGTACGAAACCCGGTTACTCGGATTTTTCTGATTAGGGAATCCTCTTGTGTGATCGTTGTTGTTTTCAACCTACCCCCTGTTAAAGTCCAGAAAATGGGTGTTTGTGGGGTATATGAAATAACTTTTTTTTAATCATAAATAAAAAATCGAAACTTCCACAGAAACGAAATTATTGAATTATGAAATAATTGAAATTTATACGATGAATCATTGCTAAATTTTTATTTGTTTAAATTTAAGTATAATATATTTTTATGCTAATATTTATTCAATATATATTAATTAAAATTAATTAGTTACATCATAAATATAACGATATAACGGAAATTTAATTCATACATAAATTTATAATAAATAAGATCCGGATATATAAATATATTTATTTTAATATATTACTTGATAAATACGCTATTAAATACTATATTTTTCAAAAAGAAAATTAAAGTAATCACCAAATAGCTTAAATTACATTGAATAATAATGGACCAACACGGGTTTCGAAAAAGCTCGGCGTTCTATTATCCTTCAATTCAAAATAGAAGTAGCCACTAACGGCAGTATAAACACCATTTGCAGAACATTTCCCTTCGCGGCAAAAGCCACTCCAGAGCGATGACATTCAAACCGCAAGAACACTCGAGAGCCCCAACTCCCTCAATAGTTCTGCATTGAAAAGCGACGCTGAAGGTGTCTGAGGGGGGAAATCGATCGAACGTGTTGCTTTAAGTCCCATTCTGGCCGCGATCCATCAGTCGCTTCCATTATCCTGCGCCGAAAAAAATAATCGACGGACCCTTTCCGAGATTTACCGTGCACTCCAGCGACCCGTTCGGTTCCCGCGCGTTGCGTTATTTTTTTCCGCGGGGGTATCGCATTAGTCCTGCGTCATCCCGTCCTTGTGCGTGCTTTCCATGAAGAGAGACCCCGCCCCCTTCCCTGGGCAAACGCCACGTTACAAGGAGGGCCTTAATTAGCGCCGTCCCCTTCCCTACGTCACTTCCTCTCCACTCCTGGATTCTTTCTCTCCATTTTCCTCCGTGGCGCAACACTGGAGGAGAGATATATAGAGACAAAAAAATCGATGGCATGAATGAAATGTTTTCTGCGAGGATATAAAATGCGTACGAGGAATGGAATCTTGGAATGCAGGCGGGACGTAACGTCGTCTGGGGCTTACGTCATGGAGGAAAGTTAAGGCTGTGGAAGATGCCGCGTGATAAGAATGTGAGAGGTCGCGAAGGCCTTCGGGGAGTGCTGATGGCGCCAAGACCCCGATGCGTAAATCTTGAATTTTAGCTTCTCAGATTGATTGAGATAAGCGACAGAGCTCGACATAATGCATCCTTCTGTGTCGATCAAATATGTCAGCGAACAGAAATAAAAACTGATTACAAGGAGACGAGCAGAGTAGGAAAACACTAACCTCTATTCACATCCATCATACGCAATACTAGCAAGATGAATCAGACTCTCAATGAGACTTGCTATGAATCCATAAAAGCTAGAACTGATAGTGAATAGCTGAAAATAATGCCAATATAGACAAGTGTTAGAATAAGAGCGCTATCAGTATATATCCTTTCTCTAACCAATGTAAAAATTAATCCTACACGACAATGAGCAAAAATACTTCAAAGCAAAGCCATATTTTCTACTTAAGAGATAAATACTTATTTATTTTAAGTAATTACTTATTTACTGGACTCGTTCACGGAAACTTGTAGCAAACTCGATAATACCAGCATTCGATTGTAGGTATTCTGTGATAGATTTGCCGAAAAAAAGAAATACAGTAGAACCCCGGTAATCCGGACGAATTCAGGCACATAGGCGTCCGGATTAGCGGGGTTTCCGGATTAGCGAGGTTTTCAAAAAATAACGTAAAAAACCTATTTTCTCAAACATTATATTGTATAGATAATGCATGTATATATTACATAAGGTATTAAAACATATAAAGTGAATGAATATTATCAGCGAGCAAAAAAGTCAGTTTTTTGTTTTGCGCGACCGTTCTTATTTTTAAATCAAGTGCACGGTCTCTAATACGTCTAAAGAGCATAATTTCATGTGCTTCAAAATTTTGCTCCACGGCATGATGTATTGAGTGCCGCCAAAGCCTCATAATGAGAAATTTTGACAGAGTCTACAGGGTGGTGGTGGTGGTCATCGTCATCATCATCATCTTCTACCGTTAATGTTCTGATGATTTCTTCATCTGTTAAAGCTTCGTTTCGGGCCAAACTGTGGTCAGCCTCAGCATTCCACCGGAGAGCTTCAGGGTTAGATATTGGGTTCGAATTTTGTAACTGATTAATGAGTAGCGCAAGCTGAATTTCTTCAGTTTGCACATTTTCTAAAACTTCCGAACCAATAAAATTTGGGAGTAAATTTTTCCACGACTTGCTGATCGTTAATTTAGACACAGATGCCCAACAGTTAGCTAGATTGAACATGACATCTTTTAAATTTACCTTTTTCAGTGCATTTTCCAAATTTTCATTGCTCACAGGATAATTAAGAATATTTGTAAGAAGCGACTTACGATATCCTAACCTAATGCTTTGAATAACATTCTGATTCATGGGTTGGATCAGCGCAGTCGTGTTACGGGGGTAAAAACATTGCCGAAATTTCACCGTCATTAGTGCACAATTCTTCTGCAGAAGGATGGCCAGGACAATTATCAAGCAACAATAAAGCACGTTGTGGTAAATTGACGGATTTCATATGTTGTCGAACTGCTGGAACGAATTCTGTTTTAAACCAATCCAAAAATAATTCTCGTGTGACCCAAGCGTTTTTTGGCACTCGATAGCACACAGGTAGCGTGACTGACTTGAATGCACGGGGTTTTTTGGCTGTTCCGACAACAAACAAAGGAAGCTTATGTTTGCCAATCACATCTGCACACGGCATAAATGTAATCCTCGCTTTAATTACTTTCTCATTGATTACAGGCAGTAACTTAAAATTGTTTAGCTTTTCTCGCTTATAAACACCAACTCTATAGCCCATGCATGCTCATCCTAATTGGACTTCTATCAAAGGGAAGGATTGTTCCTTAGGTCTCTTCTCTCGTAGCTTTTTAATGAACGAGATGTTTTGAGAAGTGATACCCTGCTGCAACTGAAAATTTATTGCCTTTCGAAATTGTTTAGTCTCGCACATATTATGCATTTCTCTGATGGAAACATACTGTCTCAGAAAAGTATCACAACTTAGATGTGCTATCACAATAAACGAAATACTTCGCTCTCCATCACATCATTGAAGCCAATGGAGACATTTTTCAAATAGTCTGTCCACCTCTCGTTTCTTGTTACTAATATGCGTGTTTATATGTTTACAAGAAGAAGTTGCGGGTTTGCATAACTCCCAATGGACCGTCCGGATTACCGAGGGTTCCGGATTAGCGAGTGTCCGGATTACCGGGGTTCTACTGTATATTCAATAAAAGCTTACACAAAAATGCGAACAAGAAAGCTTTTAATCAAAATCCATATCGTAATAGTTGGTAAAATATATGTGCATTACTGCATACATATTAAGATGTAACTGTTTTTAGCCTTTTCTGGCAATTAGATATTCTTAGTTTACCTTAAACACACAAGATAACTCTATTCCAAAATACTATCTTGAGTATTGATATAAGTGGATTTGTTTATGTAATCTTGAGTGTTTAATAAGAAGTTCCACCAAGTGAAGGCTGAAGTGATTGGATTTGTTCTTCGTTTAAAATTTGCTTACGTTAGGTAATATGGCCCAGAGATGATAGCTTGCTTTCAAATGAAACTGAAAGCTTTCATATCGAAGAACGAGAATTGTTCGTAATTTTATCATAATGGCTTACAAATTATACCGCGAATCATTAAAAGGGAGAAGTCATCCGCTCCAAAGCGATCAGTCAAAACTCAACGATGATTACGTATGACATTGATTAATCATCTAGTCCCTGCAGCTTTCCCATGTTAGACACTCAAATACATACGCCATTAAGCCCGCAAACAAAGTTAAATAATCAAATTTAAAAGTGAGAAAACTATATGAAAGTTTCAACCCTTCCAAACGTAAAAAATATAAATTATCAAAAAAAATTACCGCGGATCCTTTTCTTGCCTCTCTTATAAACATTATACTTAACGGTAAAATACTGTAAAAACTTTACAAACTGTCTGTGTAATAAAATATAATTGGTCAATAACTTTATTTTAACCACTCGGCCACCACGGCTGGTGGTTACCGTGCTTCCACGTTATCACTCCAACTCCACGGTCCCGGGTTCGAGTCCCGGCTAGTCGAATTTTCCCGATTAGGGAATCGTCATGTGTGAACGTTCTTTGTCAATGTTATTTACCTACCACTGTAAAAGTCCAGTAAGTGGATGTTTGTGGGGTGTATATAAATCTATCTATCTATATATATAAAAATGAATGTGTGTCTGTCTGTCTGTCTGTACTCGATAGATTCAAAAACCATACATCCAATCGTCGTGAAAATTTGGGAAATTATTACGTATATCCCCGGGAAGGTTTTTGTAAATTTTTATTTTAATCGGAGTACTCAGTTCGACTCCAGAAGGAAAAACAGTTTCCATAAGAAATACATGTAAACTTCGATTTTATCACTTGCATGCTTCCTTTCTTTCGCAAAATTAAATTAGAAATAACCAACGTATGGATTTAGAAGTACCACCAGAAGAAGGGAAATTGAATAAAGTTTCTTATTTTGGTCATTAAATATAGTTTACGATCGGAAATTACGAGACTTAGAGATAATTAGATGATAATTTTGATGAATTTTGAGGCTATAAACAAACTATTTCTCAGTTACGACGAATGCGATTGTTGAATTTTCTCATAAGAACACATTGAGAATTTATTCCAGTATTCAAATGATGTTTGTTTATAGCAACGTAAATATTTACGTATATTATCATGGAGTAAACGGTTTTTGATATTTAATGAAAATTATATTTTGATAAATTCAAGAGATTGTATGTACTGGACAACTTGGTGAGTTGATGACGTTACCGACTTAGATTACAAATATCATCTATTTTCAACATTTCAATTTATTTTATGTCTTTAACGAGACTTTTTAGGTCTTCTTCAGTTGAATATGTGTTCTCTTTGAGATTTGCGAGATGCGAAGTGTAGAGTAGCACATAATTTAGCATATCTTACTCCGAACTGATAAGGTACTGTGATAATATATTTTCTTATATACCGAATGAAATTAATGTGGATAGTATGTATGATTTCATTATAATAGCCTTGCAACGCGAATAGCTGCCTGCCATTCAAATTGCGAATGGATTTTCTACGGGAAAAATAGAAGTACGATACATAAATTGATCCCATTTGGGCAGAATTTATATTTTTTCAATTATTGTTTAAATATTACTAATTATATTAAAACTTAAAATATTTTAAATACATAAATTGTATTTATTTTAAGATTTCAAAAAATTAATTTAAATTACAGAAAAGAACATTAATGCATTTGACGTTTGATTTTTCGCCAGCAAATTCTAATAAATACAAAAATGCAGTCAAAAACTTTTGCAATTATTAATACGAGAATAAATTATTAATACGTGAATAAATAAAAATATTATTAATTTCCAGCTGAAGAAAATAATTGGAAATACGTTTTATTTAACCCTACACCAAAGCGAAGTGCCATTGGTCTACAAATCAAGCAAAAAGGAGAAGAGAAGAACGATCATTAGACACGAGTGAACAGAGGCAAGCAAGGCAAGAAAGAGATCACACTTCTCTAAACACAACAACGTGTGAACGGGTACAGCTAGTCTATATATATAAAAATGAATGTGTGTCTGTCTGTCTGTCTGTCTGTCTGTCTGTACTCGATAGATTCAAAAACCATACATCCAATCGTCGTGAAAATTTGGGAAATTATTACGTATATCCCCGGGAAGGTTTTTGTAAATTTTTATTTTAATCGGAGTACTCAGTTCGACTCCAGAAGGAAAAACAGTTTCCATAAGAAATACATGTAAACTTCGATTTTATCACTTGCATGCTTCCTTTCTTTCGCAAAATTAAATTAGAATTAACCAACGTATGGATTTAGAAGTACCACCAGAAGAAGGGAAATTGAATAAAGTTTCTTATTTTGGTCATGAAATATAGTTTACGATCGGAAATTACGAGACTTAGAGATAATTAGATGATAATTTTGATGAATTTTGAGGCTATAAACAAACTATTTCTCAGTTACGACGAATGCGATTGTTGAATTTTCTCATAAGAACACATTGAGAATTTATTCCAGTATTCAAATGATGTTTGTTTATAGCAACGTAAATATTTACGTATATTATCATGGAGTAAACGGTTTTTTATATTTAATGAAAATTATATTTTGATAAATTCAAGAGATTGTATGTACTGGACAACTTGGTGAGTTGATGACGTTACCGACTTAGATTACAAATATCATCTATTTTCAACATTTCAATTTATTTTATGTCTTTAACGAGACTTTTTAGGTCTTCTTCAGTTGAATATGTGTTCTCTTTGAGATTTGCGAGATGCGAAGTGTAGAGTAGCACATAATTTAGCATATCTTACTCCGAACTGATAAGGTACTGTGATAGTATATTTTCTTATATACCGAATGAAATTAATGTGGATAGTATGTATGATTTCATTATAATAGCCTTGCAACGCGAATAGCTGCCTGCCATTCAAATTGCGAATGGATTTTCTACGGGAAAAATAGAAGTACGATACATAAATTGATCCCATTTGGGCAGAATTTATATTTTTTCAATTATTGTTTAAATATTACTAATTATATTAAAACTTAAAATATTTTAAATACATAAATTGTATTTATTTTAAGATTTCAAAAAATTAATTTAAATTACAGAAAAGAACATTAATGCATTTGACGTTTGATTTTTCGCCAGCAAATTCTAATAAATACAAAAATGCAGTCAAAAACTTTTGCAATTATTAATACGAGAATAAATTATTAATACGTGAATAAATAAAAATATTATTAATTTCCAGCTGAAGAAAATAATTGGAAATATGTTTTATTTAACCCTACAATTATGCCGCCAAAGCGAAGTGCTATTGGTCTATCTACAAATCAAGCAAAAAGGAGAAGAGAAGAACGATCATTAGAAACGAGTGAACATAGGCAAGCAAGGCAAGAAAGAGATCGAGATCACACTGCTCTTGCTCGATCATTAGAAACGAGTGAACAGAGGCAAGCAAGTCAAAAAGAGATCACACTTCTCTAAACACAACAACGTGTGAACGGGTACAGCTAGTAATAAATAAAACTGTCATCTATGCTTATTTTTTATTAGCTGATTTAAAGAGCTAACTGGCAGACCAGCACAACTAATACGCAGAGAAATAGCCACAGGGGTAGAGAAAAAATTACCTCTAGATATGATAAATTTCTGGAAACCGAAAGCAGTAATTTATGAAGAATATTGAATGATGAGAAACATTAATTTTGTTCGGTGACAAATTTATTGGAATTTAGAATTGAATGAGAGGACGATATTGGTGAACTATCTCTTCAAGGGCCCTTTTCTGATTGCTACTTTTCATTCAGCTGTTTAAAAGTAAAAAAACGTAAAAAGATTTCAAAAACCCAAAGCTTGCTTGTGGCCCGCGATCCGTATGTTGCGTAGTCCTACCGCGTAAATTCCTCAAGAATCTATATGAATTAACATTCATAAATACACACCTAAACAAAGACATTCTTATCGCATTTTATTAAAGAAAGGAATCCTGTATCAAAAATTTAACTTGCGAGAAACGCGTACAATGGGGCATTTTAAATTCTCAGAGAAAATCTAAGAAAATGGAGGAAAACTCATCAAACTCTTTTGTTTATGATTATTTAATTCTAGTTAATTACCTAATATCTTATTAATGTTTCCTCCAGAAACAAAAGTTCTATCAAATGGTTATGCACATTCTCATTGGCTTACTTAAAGGATTAGAAAGAAGCCTTGTCAAAGACTCCTGATCTTCGCACTAGAAAATAAATTCCACTGTAGAAATGGAAATGCTCACTGAGTTCTACAAAAGAATTAGCGACGGTAACAAATGAGAAATGTAGGTATATTAGGTATATCTTTCCTTAGTTTATGTTCCATTTGAGGACAAGCCGCAGTGACATTCCTAGAGAAGAACAGAAAAGAAGCGAAACACGATTGGGGAGTTGCTGTTGTTGAAAATGCGAGCAGCTGAAAGTAATTAATCTGGGAGTCCGGAGTAATCTCATTTAAGGGAAAGGAACAGTGGCTTTATAGTGAAAAGGACGATGTTTATCAGCTCGGTACTTTTCCTCGTGGAAGGGACGTGGGTGGGCGAACCGCAGCGACTTCGCAGTTAATCAACGAAAGTCGACCGGATTACGATGAGCCATCCTTCGGAGGACCGACTTTCGATTCTGATTAGTTCAAAATGGGAAACTTAAATGAATTCCGCTGCCGTTTGGGACCTGCGGCTTCGGGGAGTAAGCTCCCGAACCCAAAAGCTATTTTCGAACGACAAACAACCGAATTGTTAGGAGATATTTAACTGAATTAGCTAATTTCCTCGACTGTAATGAAGAGGTCGGGCGTCATAGGGTTTGTAGACAAGTATGACATGCGTGTACAAACATTGATTATAAGAAATAAAAATATAAACATATTTGATAATTTCTAGAATACAATTGGTACATTTGTAGAGTTTACTTACTTTGTAAAAACAGATCAAAATACAAGAATATACGTTCGTAGTTGCAATAAGTAATTAAAGTAATCCTCCTCTGAGGGTGCTACAAGAGGTACAAAGGAAAATTGGGACCAATATTCAAAATCGCAATAGTATATAGAACATCAGTACAATATGTAAAGCATATAATATTTAAGCTTCCGCGTGATTACCTCTGTTATTTCCAAAAACAATTATGGGAAATTCTAATCATATGGAATTAAATTAAGATTAAAATCGATAATTAATCTAAAGGTATAATTTTTATTTGCCAAAACCCGGAAGCAAATTTTGGAATAAAGATTATGCTCAAATCGATATTTAATGAGAGCATTGGAACTGAAGAGATTTAGAAACACTAGCATCACCGTTATAAGTAAATTATTTTCAAGAGAGAAAGATTCTGTAGTTCTACTTCAAGACCTTGCAGATTTAAAATTACATTTTTCCCTTATGCAATTTTTTCAGAATGCACTTCAACGTAGAACTCATAAAATGAAGCGATAAAATTCAAATTATCACAAACGTTAATATGTATATACAAGAATTCATGTAATATTTTACTACCTTGATATCAATTATTTGGTAGGTTTCTTGTTTCTAAAACTTGCCATAAAGGAATTGGAAGAACAATTGAACAATGTAATCAATGGTGATTTAATTGTGCTCTTTGAATGGTCCTCTTATATATGCAGGTCTTTGCCAGGTAGGAGATTAAAATCAAAAATTCAATAGAGGAAGAAAACACTAAACTTGCGCTGTTTGACAACAAAACCTTCCCAAACCGAAAACTCACTCAATTAGTTCATATTTTTCAGCAAATCTTACTCGATGGTTTTCCATTAACAACTAAGAGAATTTACTAACTAAAATTAACATTAACTAAAGAATATTATCACAAAGGGGTGAAGAATTCTAAAGAAGATTCACAGAAAAGACAAAGAAGCAGCTCGATGCCTTCTAAATTTCACAAGTAGTTCATAAAAACTGCCGCTTTCATGTGTTAGAGATCAGGTTCATAAACCAGGATGTTAGGAGTCAAGAGGCATTCAGTCTGCTTATCGGAAGGAGAGTAATCTTCAAAGGGCCATAGATATGTTGCAGGGAGCATCCGGAGACAGCGCTGTGATTGACCTCATGCAACCCCTTGAAGACCTATCATGCCGTGTTTGGAAGACCCTGAATACAATCAGCATCAATGATGGGGTACATGTGGACTTGTCATTCTAATGAGGCGAGATTCATTCAGCTAACTATGACTGCGACGTAACTCGTCAGACAAATCACGGCACCGTGAAGGTTACCCACGGGCATTTGCAGTAAACCAGATTGATTTTCCAAAGTCTGGCACTGAGTATGAGAGACAACCAAACTAGGCATCAAAATTCGATAAATCTCCATGATTATTTGAATTCGCTCGTAATGTTTTATCTCAATGCTTCAGTCAAAAATAACACTCTTCCACTAAATGAAACATTTTTGTCGGACGAAGTAAAATACGTTTCCCTAATAGAAATTTTTACACATAGTTGAAATATGCGAGTGGTTTTTCCTAGTAGCCTTATTTTCAACGAGGCGCATTGGAAAACCTAAAGAAATCCGAGATTATCTAATTTATATACATTGCTTACAAAAAAGATACACTGCTCCATTGGTAAAACGGACTTGAAAAATGTCTAACGGGGCAGGAAACCAAACTTCAGACATTTTTCAAGTCAGTTTTTTTCTTGGGATTTTTCCTGAGTGCAAGCTCTCATGTGCAATATACCTTTAACCCTTTACACTGCTCCATTACTAATTATTCTAGAAACATTACTTTAGCTTAGAAAATCGGTGCAAATATTCCCCCTATGTAGGTGTTCAGGGCCAGGGTCCGAAAATTTAAAAGAAAAAAGTTTTTCATAACACTGGAGTGTCTACCCAGACTACACAATACACACCTCTTGGCTTTAAATACAATTTATAAGAAACATTACATATATAACAAAACGTATAGATGAACATTTCCCAAAATGGTCCCTGAGAATTAGTTATAAATGATAAGGTATACATCTACTGCCAGTTGCTTCTGGCGCAACTTTGCGGTAGGACTCCATAACTGAAGAAGGGAAGAAATAACAAACTTTTACCTGCACCATTGTATATCATAAATTATATACAGTGGTGCTGGTGAAAGTTTGTTATTTTTCACTCTTCGGATCTGCTTTTGTCAGTAAATTATGTAAATCAATATTACAACGAATTCACTGCGGAAGTTAAGTAGCTAACGAAATATATAGACAGAAAACCAGACGGAAGAACTCGCTTTATTATTTCGATTCGTAGCCTCAACTTGAACCTTAAATAAACACGCAACCGTCGAAGTATTTCAGTCGGACTCAAAAGAAAGCTAAAAGTGACATGCATTGGATCTTCCGATAAGAAAAAATATAACGGAAACGGCTGAAGAAGTGAGATTGAAGGCTACCTTCAACTCCGTCCGCCAGAGAATTCCGGATTACAAAAGCTCCGCAGAGTCCTATAAAAGCAAAAAACAAAAACCGATACAGAAATTTTTACCGTCGAAAAGAAATCGCGTTTCCTCGAAAAGAGTGTTTCGAATCCGAGGAGGGAAAACCTGATTTCCCAAAAGATAGCACGCAATAATCTACCTTCCGGAATGAAGCTTTTCATTCTCAATCCATGTAAATCACAAAAGGTTGGCCATTGACCCTCAAATCCTCCATCGACATCTCTGCATCTTCCGCTCTATTTCGATACCAGAAAAATGACGCTGATGATACATGATCATCATCCCTACTGAAAATATTCACGATTTCGTCGTGCATCTCAAATTAACAATAATTTATTTAGCCAATACAAGAGCCCTCAATTGCATATTCTGTAACAAATCAAATATAAAACTCAAGAAAATGAGAGAATATAATATTATATACCTATTTGGTAAACATATAAAATTAAAATTAAAATTAAGAGCGCAAAATGAATATAAAATACAGATAATGAACATTGATTAAAAATTGAATATTCTTTCTTTTTCAACATTTCTGACAAAAATGTGAATGGAATATTAAAGATTTATACGTAAAACCATTTGACTCAATTTAAATTAAATCTAATTTAAAATGATTATTAATTATCATTTTTTTTCAGAGTTAACTATTTGATATATGGTAGGATTATATAATAGGAATATTCAAGATTAATTAAGACTATAAAAAGAATATTCGACATATTTATCCTTTTGTAATAATTTATTTTTAGTAATTTTTGTTTATACATGATTATGTTTATTTAGTTGGGTTTATTGTATGCATGCCAACAATATTTTTAATTTTTTAAAAATTAATTGTTACATAAGTTAACGTTGCCACCAGTTCTTGCGACTAACTGCGAGGGTTGTGTATAATAATAATACCAACAATAAGAGGTAAAAGGTGTAAGATCAATATCAAAATCGTTATACTAATTCGGAAAAAATAAAAATTTTGAAGAAAATGGTATCTTTATTACGAATTTTGAATATAAATCAATAACAAACTAAATTAATAATATTTTTCTACAAAATTTATTAATTTAGAAGTAAATATGCCCCTTTTCCATACGATCTCTAGTGTGAGCGATGCGTTAGAATAACTTGAGAGACACGAAAGTTTATTTCTCCATCATTTCTTCATGAATGATACCCAAATAAAATAATACAAAAAATCCATTAAAATTCAATATAAAAAGTATAAACTAAAATTATTATCAGTAGAATAAAATATATTGCAAGCATAAAATTGTCAATTCTGCAATTTAATTTAATTAATTTAATTGCAACAAAGTACCGGTTTCATCGATGCTATGAAACCGGGTGAAAGGCTGGAATACATTAAAAATGGATATCGTCCCAGAAAACCACTTAACTGTCCTTAAGACTGACTACAAGAACAAAAGAATCCGTGCGCAAGTGGACAAGAATAGAATTTCGGAGGGGTGGATTTGTTTTTCCTAATTGAAGTTGGATTTCATTTTTTTTATCGCCTGTTGGATAATAGGAGACAATAAAGAATACAAGTAAATACACTCAAGGAGAAGATGAGCAAAATTACCATGCGGTGGGAACAGAACATTAAGTTCATTCGCTGGTTCCAAAAAGACAAATATACATATTAGGTACTGTAATCTTTGCAGAGAAGCTTGTAAAAGCCCGTTTCTTTCAAAGCAATTATTACTGTTACAGTGAAGATGTTGAAGTAAAGAACAATGGAGTAAAACTTTGGTTCCAGAGGAAATAGTAGTCGAAATTCATCGCTGCCTTCAATTTGCCACTTAGTGGTCATTTAGATTTTGAATAATTATTAGAAGAAAAATTAAACTTGTAAAGAATCGCAAAACAATAGTTTTCTTACTTTCTTGTCGTAAAGAGATAAAAAAACAGGAGAGAATCTTTGGTTCTTTCGTCAGCCGAAAAAGTGCAGTGTGACTGACAAACCGAGATATATGCATTCTAAAGACCTCTTATGGTTACTACTGGGAAATAAAAATGGCATAAATGATACTAAACAGGGTTAGCCAACTTGTCGTTTTCTGTGATCGGCTTTGACACAATCCGTACTTCCTTGATCGAAGGAAATTTTTGCATATGATGCAATAGAAAATTTTAATATCCGTTCCATCACGATTCAGGAAAGTTCTTTTGAATTTATCAAAGCTACGGAAATTACTGTTCAATTTAATCGCACGTAGATGTAGAAGTAGGAAACTTGAATAATAAAAAAATATTCGAAAGTTAAGAATATTTTCGGTCACCAGTTACGGTCGGTCAAATATCTTTGATAGTCGATAAGTCGATCGAACTGGTAGCCATTCCTAGTATGAACTAATTTAAATTTTTTTTTTAGCTGCATATTTATTATTCCAAATGATAAATACGAATAGGTACACCCTCGTAATTAGGGTTATACAAATTATTAAGTTACTAAGCTGAAGAATAAATCATAGAAAAATACGTCATTGAATTTTATCGCTTATTTAACTATAAAATCAATGGATTAAGCCTTCAGTGCGTGGAGTTCCATGATTGGGTGGAAATAAATTCATTGAGTCAATATTCAATTCAACGCCGAAGTGGAATATTGACTGAGTGAATTAATTTCCACCCCGCATATATATCTAGTATCGCGGAGATGTTCATTCCAATTTCCTCACCTGTAATTGTCATGACTATCCTGCTCTTCCAGCATCAGAGAAATATACATTCTGCATATTTCCACTCGTCTTTCATCTATAGAGCTAGTTACTTTTGACTCCGCCATTGCGATTAAAGCAATGCTTTCTTGAAACTCTATCGCCGTGAACTCGTCGAGAACTGGCTGCACTCCGCTCGGGAGATAATGTTACCTTTGTTAATCCATCTCCGAGTTTTCAAAGCGAAAGGCATGCAGACAGGAAAGCAGGAGCGCAAGTTGAATGAAGAAAGCCTGGCACAAGAGGAAAATCCGGGAGTGACAAAGGTGTGAAAGAGGAAAAGAATCAAGCGACTGCTGAGCGTTTTGATTCCCGTCAGAATGTGGTTCTCGCTGGATCGACCTCATTCGCGATATCAAAGAGACTTGAAAAAGCCTTATAAAATGCTGAAACTTGACATTGCTTCGGCGACTGTAACAAATCCTGAAATCGGCGTAAAATGCATTTAGAAAACGGCAACCGTGAACAGATTTGAGGAAGAATTCTTGCAAATTTAAATTTAAATTCTTGCGAATTTTTCTGCATGTGGAGATTTCCGTGAGATCTAGCATGGAAGCATTCAAAGGGTGGTATTAGCAATATTAATTTTTCTCTGTGGAGTCCCCATAAGAGCGAAAAATGAATTCTGGCTTTATTATTCTTGCTATAATGAAATAATTCCATAAAGTTACGCCTGAGACAGTCTCCACCAGCAAAATACAATGGCGTTTCTAATAACTAAAAATTTAAATTAAACGGTGCAATGATGACAAATATTCCAAAATAATCAAGATACAAATAAAAACAAGTATCCGATTTAAAATAAACGACGATAAAATTACGTCATAAATATAAACTATAATACGAAAAAACGATTAGGCAAATAAATCACAATTGAAGAAAGGTAATTGAATAATTTACCCTTAAAATATTGCGTCAAGGTAGAATATTCGTTTAAACAGGCAAGTATCCGTATTCGTCTATTTCAAACAATCTGATTTCGAAATTCAAGAGCGATAAAATGGCAAATTTTGATCGATGTCTTGAATTCATCGTTTGGTACTCATTACCATTTATTTTCTTCTAACGCGTCAAGGGAAGAATGCCAGAGACTTCCTTTAATTAGCATTTTAAAGCAGATCGAAGTTGTACAACGGCAAAGGGTGGAGAGAGAAAATAAGGAATTCGTTCCCAACATTCATCATCATTCAAAGGATTGCAGAACTCGATTACGAATCGCTACTGTTGAAACAGCAAAAGCGAATACAAACTCAAATGCAGTTCAAAGCAAACTTGTACGAGTCGTTATCAAAAAAGGAAAACTAAAAGTCTAAAGCTTCAGGCGATATCCAACAACAACCAAAAACACATGAATAAATAACATCTCAAAGTATAGAAAGAGGTGAGAAAACCCGCTGCACTGATAATTCTGCGAATATTGACTTTATATGTTACTTGTACAGTTACTAGAATAGTTACAGATATTAGACTCATGGAAGCTTATTTCACAGACAGTAATAAGATAATATTTTCTTAATTGTAATAAGATTGCATTATAATAATTTAGAAGTGATGGAACTAGAAAATTATGCACAGCTCATAAAGCAACCGTTTCAATAATACGATGCCAGATAAAACCTGCCAATCTCATAACATGACAGAACCGATAATGGAAATGAAACTTCTCGTACACTTCCGCAGCATATTTAAGTTTGTATTTTTCCAAGTAATAGCTTCGCCTTCACCCCTATGTTTCGCATATTGAGTTTATGTCAGAATCGACTTGACGTTGGCGCTTTCTACATACACGATCTGAGCCAAAATGGTAAACGGCTGTTGCTATTACGAGATAAAATAGTTGCTTCAGTAGATTACCGTATATACTCGTGTAAAAATCGAGTTTCTAGCACATGTTTATGCTGGAAAAGCTCCCTCGGCTTATACTCGAGGGTCTCATTTTCCAGTTATTGGGTGAAAAGAACGTGAGTCCTAATTAAATTAATATATAAATTGTATAAATATTCAAAAACATTTAAAGTACTAATGCCTCAATTACTGTATTTTATTGGTATCTATTTTTATTTTGAAATTCACCAATATCTGCTACATTTCCCTCCTAGGCTTATACCGGAGTCAATTAGTTTTCCCAGTTTTCTGTGATAAAATTAACCTTTTCAGACCCTGCATCCAATATATTGGACACCATTTATAGTGCTTATTATTTTATACTTTTATATTCATATTAATGAAACATTTATTTTTATGCATCAGCTTCTTTCACTCTAATATTAAGTCAATCCTGTATCAAAGGTGTCTCATAATGAAATTTTACTTCTTATTGAATAACAGAAACATCAACTAATTTTTTTATATTTTTCTTAAAATAAAAAATTCAGGTCTGAAAGGTTTAAGTGCCTCTGCTTATATTTGAGTCGGCTTATACTCGAGTATACACGGTTAAAAATCAAAATAAGTTGCGGATAGAACGAAAATGCCAGTAAATATGGAAATATTGTATGAGATACAGCAAATCAAAGTGAATATCTTATATCCAGTCCAGCAAAACTGAAGGAATATCTTATATCCAGTCAATAGCAACATATGTAAGCGACAAAGGCATAAAGGAACGTTTCCGAACACGAAAATTAAGCGTCCCGAGCTGAAAGCAGGCGAAGAATCGCCGAGACGTGGGTGTCTTGCAACATATCCTTAACCTTATGCAACCATTACGTCAGAACCTCAAAAATCCTCCACCGACCGGGACATGACGGAACCTAGTTATGAGAGACGCAATTTTACGTTTTACATTTAATAGAGGGGTAAAGATGACAATGGAGAGTGACGGAATTAAGCTACCGCAAAAGAGGATTCAAAAGAGAAAATATACGAGTGAATAGAACGACAATAAATTCAATTTTGAGAGTTGACACCAACGAGAAGAGGAGAAAATTGTGCTAACGGGCGGAGAGAAGCTGCATGACATTAAACACTGCATTTCCCTCGAAAATCCATAAAAACTCGAGGGTCGGAGTGATAAAAAATTCGGATGGACTAAAGTAGCCGTTTCTCCATTACGGACGTTATTTCGCTAACGTATGAATACATCGATAGCTACTTTGTGAGTTATTTCGAATAAAACGAGAGGTAGAGACGACAATGGAGGAACTCGTAGAAGTTCTCCCAGAAGGCTGAAGGATGTCAGCTGGCGCAATTCCATAAAATTTTATCGACGGAGGAATGAGTGCCGAGAAACTGCGTTCGGAGGCTCTCGGAAGATCAGGGGTGGCTTTCCAAAACGGTTTAATGGAAATGAAACGGATGAAGGAGAGGCTGGATGCTCGCGAAGGATGACGGAGCTTCCGCATCTTTGCAAAGCCGACTACGCCCGTCTCTCCGGCATAAGTAATTTTCCTCGCAACAACTACTCGTGATACGCAAAAGTTCGAGTCTTCTAGGTGACTTTCGAAGGCGTCTCGAGCGACGCTTCTTCTTTAGAAATCTACTTCAAAGTGCTCCACGCTAAAAGGATGAGATGTTAGAGCTGCAACGTTTTAAAAAGGAGAGCTCTCGGAGTTAATCTCAAACAAAAAGTTAGCAGCTTCTTTTCCCTAAAAATAATACAGAAGCTCAAGTGGTAGCAAGGAATTATTTCTGCAGAAAATGCTGTAAGATTCAGCGAGAAAGAAGGACCATAAATTAATGACCTGAAGAAAGACAAATTGTCTCTCTCCAGTAAACAACGTTCCCATTCAACCTCGAATCCATAAAAACATCTTCCAATGGGGTGAATGATAGTTAAAAAGGTCTAAGATCGTAAAATATTCGCTGTAACAGCCATCCGGGATCATATCTCACGCAGATGAATCCATTACATCAGAGAGTTTCCACAGTGTTCAAGAAATTCATTAACAACAATCTCTATAGGTTTACTAATATATTCACCCAAGTAGACATATACACTCAACAATTACTATTTATACCATTCCTGATTTCATGATAAAATCTACATAATTGTCATGTTTGTAATATCAGTTTTTGAGAAAGCCTAATGTATCAGTACTTTTGCAGGAGAAAATTCCACATTGATCTTATAGCCGTAAAATGTCAGTCTATTGGTACTTACTTGCGGTACCAATAATGATCTGAATTCATTGATTATTCGAGAAGGCAATGCATTGAGCCAAATATTCATGAGAGAGAACATTAACATTGATGATTTTCAAAGCTCCACTAAATGTGAGATGAAGTTTACAAAAAAGACAATACCTATCTTAAATGAATATTGATATATTTATGCTGCTTACAGATAAAATATTGATAAGTGCAATAATTTCTTTTCCAGCCAAAAGAGCTAATATAACCTCGCACTATGGCACATCGAAATGATGCCATTTAGTAAACTCTGAGTATTATGAGCAGTCGATAAAATACCTTTACAAAATAACACGTAAAATTAGTGCGGAGTTTCAAGGATTTTATCCAATACAATACGTATGTGACACTATCATATTAAGAAAAGTGCCATTCATCGGTCCCTCATAAAACTTACAACACCAATGCTGCCAAACTTTAGAAAGCTCAATCATTTACATACGCTAAGATAAGATTCTCTGCGCTATTCATCACATTTTTCACATAAATCCTGAAACTTTGCCGATCTAAGTAATGAAATTAAGGATCTGTTATCCCATATTCATAAACAGAATGACTACTTGACATATATTTCAATAAAGTGTTGATCAAGATGTCAAACAAATATGAAAGGATAAAATTTTGGTATTATAAGTACTTTAGATTTGTTATGAAATACTATGTAATACTTACCTACTCTGAGATGATTTCGTAAACATCGTCCAACAGACGTTAACTGTCAAATCAATCGGCACTGACCAGGTAAATAGCTTATAAATAACTCCACGCACAAACGTTGCTGTCAAGTATCACACTAATACTTAATCTTGCCATGAAATACGTAATTTCTTACCCATCAGGTATATTTCTCGAGTATTTCGAACCGACTGTCAAACTATATTCCAAACACAGTAGGTTGCGCCAAGCGCCATCCTAGTTCGGGTGTTTATGATTTCCTGCAGACGACATCTCTAAAGCAAGCTGAGAACTGATAAGTTTGGCGCCTTTTTGAAAAGAAATGGGCGCGAAATACCGAAATAGAATAAATGATCCCAAATTACATACTTAATAATTAAATGGAAAATAATGTAGCGCTTTAGATTAAAATATCTTACACAATTATTTGGAAAATAAATAACTCGACAGTAAATCACCTAATTTAAACATTCACTTTGCAAGATAGCTGAGATCGTATGTTTTACATTGATAACTATTCGAGATAATTACACATCGCACTTTGTGAATACGATATATTCTCAATATTATTATCATGGATAAACAATCAGATGATTGATTTGTTGCGGCTTTGCAAGCCATTCCGTAGGCATGTAATAACTTCATTTCTCATCATTCCTGGCCTTAACATCAACCATCACCTGTTTTTCGTCACGTAATCCATGTCTTCCTTCATAATTCTTCCATTCTATCGTCACTTACAATACCGTATACATCAGATTATCAAATTTTAATGGGTAAATTTCTGCTTTTTTCTCCAATGCTTACCCTTTCTTTTTTCGCTCATCATAAGCTTATGATGAGCGAAATAAGGCGAGAGAAGCCTTAAGCCTTGTTCTTTAGTAAGTAAAAGATGAATGTAAAGTTTTATTTCCATTTATTTATTTTCTTCAGAAGAATAATCTATTAATTTCAGGGCATTTTCCACCAATCACCTAGGGATCCTATTAATTTTATAATCCATGAGTTCTATTTCCTGACTATAACATGAACTTATACAGTAGTTCAATCAACAACAAAAATTCATCTGATCATAATAGCACCACAGCAGTATATCTCAGTACCCACAGTATAATACTCATACTTTATACATATCATCATCTCTAACATATCATTAAGACATTATTTATAAAGATGAAGTGTGTGAATCACCTAAAATTTAAAAAATGATATGTCCTAATTTCTATAATTTGAAGCTTAATTATTGATATGAGTATTGCTTGCCAGTAAAGCTCTAGTTTGTACACATTTGATTGATATGTAAATATTTCAACTTGAAAATTTGCAGTTGAATGTTAAAAATGATAAATTATTCGATCCTTTTATAGTCATTATCAAAGAATGCATGTTTTTAAAAAGTTCAGACACATGTTAGTCCATCTTACCTTGATGGTAATAAACAAACATGGAATAGTGAAATTGAAAGCTTATGGTCCTTGGATACACAATCCCTTGATGAGTGGCGGGGTAAGATCCTTTGGGGGTGGAAAGCCGGAAGAGAAGCCATGAGCTTAAACGCATAGTGCTTGCTTTAACCAAAACGCCTGCAGCACACAGTTCAAGGAAGGTTGCCCAGGCCAAAATACGGCTACTGCGCAGTGGCCATTAGCTTACAATTTTACTATAATATCCAGGTTTAGCTTATAGATAAAATATGTAAAGAAACAGAAAAAAACAGGGAAAATTTTAAGGGTGGTAACTGTACAAGAACCTATAATTCTTACCTAATACAGATTATTATATCATTGAATCTTGGTTTGATGGAATTAACTGTTTACCTCGCTATATTTTGTTACTATTCATTCCAGAGGTATTAAAGTGAGAATTCTCCTTCCTGCATATATGATTAAGGTCCTTCATTAATTTAAATTATGCCTATCACTAAGAACATTCAAAGATACCTTCCGGTAGTAAAACTCCAAAGCCTTCAAATTATGAGAGTATTTCTGAAATTCTATTTGAATAAAGGACAGACCAGTGATTCCCATGGTGGGTAATGACAATCCTTGAAGGGTGCAGGGCTAATTTTGTGGAAGCACTCTGGACATTTCGTATTGTTCTGATCCTTCATCACTCATTAATGTCACTGGGTGTTGCATTGATTTTGAACACAACCTTCAATAAGGTATAACCATAATACATCCATTTTTGAGCATATCAAAAATAGACCATCCTGTATTTGTTATATATACTTGATTTCTCATGAGATCCATAATTTTATTTTAAGATTTACCAAGGTATAATCATGTAAGCAGATGCTTAAAGAAAGGAACTAATTTTCTTAAAATTCCTCGCACAATATTTTAGATATGAAATCTTAGCAGGATTTCTGCAAGGTTAAAAAATGAAAAATATCATTTTATTATGGATATGGCTGATCAATTCTAACATACATAGCTTAGATTTTATTTTAAATAAACCTAATAACTGAGCAATTGACATTTGGTAATATATTTTAACTTAGAGTTCATACCATTCAAAAACATAGGCAAGATGTGTAATTATTTATCATGCAATTTGTAGCATCAGAGCCCTATTATGGCTCTCAAGGGCCATGGGCAATACAAACTTTGGCCCGACTCTACAGGTTATAGGTTTAGAAAAAGTATAGAATCATTTTTCTAACTGTCTTTACTATTCTTGGAATTGTATAAGACATCTTAAGATATTTATAAATGCCCATTGACAAAAAAAAGCATTCTTTCTTTATAAGTTTCACCCTACCAATAACCAGCAAGACAGCAGCAAAAAAGTAGGGACGATGAAGTAAAAACCAAATTGATATAAAGGAGACACTTCTGTGATAACACTATCATTCACTTTCTACCAAGGAGGGCAGGGCAATTTCAATATTTTATTTCAAAAATTTCTACATATATTATAGATTCTTATATTTATATGGATTCTTCTTGCAATAAATTTTAATGCATGTTTAAAAACATTTCCTTCAGAACAATATAATAATTGGGCTTCAATGTTATTGTCCTGTTGCTATCAATTCCTTTTTGTCCAAGATTTGAAACCATTCTGGGTTGAAGATATCTTTATAAGAAATACCAAAATCAATACAAATAAATAACCGTCTAAAATATTGATCTGACGAATGTGTATAAAAATCCCATCTCAATTAAATGATGGTCATGGTAACAGGAAAACAAAGAAAGAGCACCTTAAAATAAAAGTATCAACCAAAATTCCCTTTTCATCGTATACAAAATTAATAAGTTTATTTTGATAAATTCGTATATTAGATTGTGTACTACAGTGTCTTGAGTCATGGCATATAAAACACCAAGGCAAATCACAATAAAAATCACTTTGATGAATTTAATAACAATTTCAAACATCAAACAATGACCAAGATCACTGACCACACCAAGGAGATCATTTCCCTCCCAAAATGCAAGATAACATTTCATGTACTTAAAAAAAAGTATAAAGACAACTTCATGCAGAAGTGTTCAATGAAAAAATTTGAATCAATAATTATTTCCTGAGTATATATTTTATATTGATCCTCTCGCACAATTGATACCTTTCCAATAAGCAAATGCACATCAGTCTTCATGTCTGCCAATTAATGTTAAGGTCCCAAGCAATTCTTGTTATTGATACATTTTTCTAAGAAACTAGCAAATTCTGTAACAATAGAACAGCTTTGTTGGTAGGCTCAGGATACCTTTACAGGATCACCCTTGACAGTAAGTGAGCATTAAGTACTTAAAATGTTGGTAACATACTTCATATTATCATGTGGTTCATTACATGCAGGGCTACTGATCTATGTCTGCTCAACTCTAGAACATCCCATTGCTTAACTCCTCGAAAACAGCATCAAAAGAAATGATTCAATCTTGATACTCTTACAAAATTACATCATCTTTCAAAGTTTTCTACTGTACCACAAAATTTATAGTATTTGATGAACAAAAACTGGAACTAGGGCATATTTTAGAGATTTTATCTCCCTCTCTGAGGATACTACCAGTATTAAGAAAGTATTCTAAACAATAACAATTGATTAATACCGAAAGTAAAATTTTTTCATTAAGTTATCTATACAAATGTTCAACAATTTCCATGTTGATAATAATTATTCAAATCAAATTCTCTTGATTGCTTAGGGTCAAACCATATTGTGAGATACAAATGAAACATTTATAATGAAATATGGATAATATCATGTTTAATGGCTAATGAATCAAACCCAATTATGACAAAAATGATTTGAAGACCTAAAATTAATATGAGAAAATGAAAATGTTGGTATAATGTTTTGCCTTCAAACATATGCTTACTTCAGAGATCTGAATGTATATTTGAATATTGAATCACAGCTAAATATTAACTGCACACAAATAGTAGGCATACCTTACACTTTTTAATAAATGCAGATAATTGCATGAAAAGTGAAATTTGAAGAATCTTGCAATTACGATAATGAAAGGGGTAAAGTTTCCCTTACTTTTTCAAATGCATTTCTTACGGTGAATTGGCAAATGATATACATCATTTCCAAAGTATCAGAAATCAAATGCACAGCTGCAATTAATATCTGAGCTTGTTTTATCAACCAAATTTCATAATTTCGATGCTATAAAAATTATAAAAAATTTATCCTCCACAAATATATACTCCAATTTCACCAGCTGCAGCTCCTTCTCCTTTCAGTACTTGTTAATTCCAAAAAGTCGAACTTCATGAAATTGAGGAAGCTTAGGAAGTACAACAACAACCAGAGAGATAAAATTTACTATAAAATGGTATGTATCATATTTTGTGTAGAAACTGGTGAGGATGAATCTGAAATGGATAAAAATGTAACAATTATAAATTTGAGATGATAGTTATATACCAAAATAGAACAAAGTTCATTAAAAACATTTCATGATTAAATTTTCAAGGATAACATGAAATGAAATCACAAATTACTGCACAGAAAAAATATTCTTAAAATATTAATCTAAAACTGAACTGTGACATATGAATACCATATGGGAAACAACTTACTCTGATACTCCTTGAAGATTTAGAATCTACATCCATCTCATTTAATAAATAGCTTCTATAACAAACTTTCTAAACATTTAAAATAGGAGTTTTCTCCTAAATTTAAATGCAGTCAACAAATGTATTGGATCAAAAATTGTATCTAATCCACTAGTTTCTGGAGATTTAAACTTGCAAATTCCTTGTGCACTTTTGTGAACACATATAAATGTATTAATTGCAACTGAGATTCAATTATTTCATGTAATCATTTTTTAAGGCTTTACATCCTTTGCACATATCCTTGGCTGTAATAAACAACATTAATGATTCACTCCTAATCTATTAAATATAAAATACAGCCAAATAATGAACATCTACCTCCAAAAATATTCTGATGGAAACATATTTAAAAATAATATGGGCATGGGCATATATAAGGGTTTAGGGGGTCCGCACCCCATCCCCCTCCCTTCAGCATATTACAAAAAAAATTGTGGAGTATTGGACAGATAAATAAATGCATTTCCAACATTTCTTACATAAATATTTTATTTAATGGTACTTAAAAAGTAGGTAACTATCATTTGCCTGCAGGTTAACTTGCATGTATATTAAAGTTTACGTAATTACTAAATGACTGAGATTGGCATTTGGAATTCTTCCTTTTTCTATCTAAAGTCCAGGCAAAAACTAGTTTACGTATCTTTGTACATTTTTGGAACCACCAAGTGAAATCTATAGCAGCGCCCAGGAATACAGATATAATAGGAAAATAAAAATAAATGTTATAAATGGCACAATCAGCAATGACATTAGAGTTTAGTAAGTTAAGAAAAATTCACAATGAAATAATTGTAAAACCTGAGACTTTTAACTATAAAGTGAAAATATTCTGCAGATTTAAGAATTATTTCTTAAGCCTTGAGCGTCACAAAGCAGTACATAAAACATGCACTGAATGCTCTCAATATCTTTAAAAACATTAATTCAAGAAATCAGTTTATCTTCCAGTACTTTTCTTGTATAAATATAATTGATTGCCAATTCAACTGCACTCATTCAGCTAGAAGCCAAGATGAATATGAAGAATCTTAGTATTAGTTCTAGCGGCTATTTTCCTTATCATTTATAAAGCGAATAAAATAAAGAGACATATTATATGCTTCTTTTTCAGGTAGCTAACAAAGACCACATAATGTGAATCCCGACAACTTTTGCCAAAGCTTTTCCAGATTATAGAATGGTTTTTGCCTTCTTTAGGGCTTATTTGTTAAGGGAAATCTACTGCCAGATTTGTTCCTCGCTATCAGGTTGGAAGTTATGCCTCCAAATTTCATAGATTATGACATATATGTTGCTATAGGATACTAAATAACTGCTGAATTGAGATGTTTAGAGTCTTAACTATCTTGTATCTTTACTCAGTCCTCTCTATATAGACAATATTTTTTACCAATTTGCTATCTCCTCTGGATGTCCTGGAAGCTGCCCATAACTTGTACTTGTTTGACCAAAACAAAACTTAGAGAACCACGTTCGCTGCAGGTTACATACTAGGCTCATGAATACATACTTATTGTCAGGCGCATTATGCATCTAGTGCAAGAATTCTCCCAATTTTTGTCAAATAATATTTGTACTCAAAGAGATTTTATATATTCTTGCAACTATGTCCTAAAAACTTTTCTGATTTCTAAATCTAAATCTTTCTTTTCTTTGTGGCTATAATTGTGGTTTCATTCTAAATCAATAATTTTCAAAGGGATCCTTAAATGATAAGATTTATATTTAATAAATTCCTGTTATCTAATTTTACCATAAATATTAATGATTGTATATTACTGAATGACAAAAGAATACTTCTACATAAATAATAGATTTTTTTACCAATATATCCAGACAACTCTTAATCTCCCGCACCCAGTCATAAACAGGGTATTAGTTAAGTACAGGGTAACAGGGTATTAGTATTAAGTTAAATTATTAGTAAGTAAAAAATCTGTTGTGATTTAAAATGCAACACATCACAAAAACCTTGCAGATTCAAAAGCATTCCACTCAAATCAGAATGAGGTTTTCAGATTGAATTAATGGTAGCAAGTTTTTAGCAATGCAAATACATTCTTTAATATCCAATGTGATTATTTTCAACTAGACAGTTCTTCCCTTGTTTTATCCAACTATCTAAATAGCTTTCTTGAATATGTCTAGTGGAGAGCATATAGAATTTTTAGCTATCCTCTGAGGATTCTCTTGATAGATGAGTCTACTGTCTCATTCTTGAAGCATGCTGTTCTTCACCCATATTCAAACATCTACATACCTAAATTAAACCAAAACTGGTATTTTAATAAAGTTACAGCTAAATACTTCATGGAAAATGTTTTTAAATTCAAAATCCATAACATCTGCTCTTGTCATCTAGTTTTTCATCCTGCATTTCTATCTTATAAGACAAAGATGGCTCTGCAGACTGCAGGCTTTAAACAGCTAAAATGTAATTATGACAGCTGTACTCCGTAATAAACATGATTAACAGCCAGAAATAAATCCCTATCAACAGCTTATTTTACAAGTTACTGCTTACCATTACAACAACAGCAAGATGTACTGAGCATTAGTTTAGCTTTCTAAACATTCAACACTATCCTCAATTCTCGACTCAAAAGACTATTTATTTACCTTAGTAAACATGTAATTAAACTATGAATGCATGTTTACTGTTGTCAGAACTTCATTTTTCTTACATTTTTTTCTTTTTCCAAAATCCCTTACTTTATTTTTAGAGTATTCACTAGTATCAGTTAATCCCTTCCTTACGCACATGCGATGGCTTTGACATCTGCATACACAACCAATTTGACCATTTCTTCACCAAGTTTCTTTCTTTTCTCTATTAAAGCCACGGTTTCTATTGCCATTTTCTAAACGTATCTGTTAGAATTTGCTAGAATTATAGGAGAGGTCACTACACTTCCTAACTGTGAATACTCTGATTCCTCATCCACTATCTTACTTCAAGTTGTTCGTTTATGAACGAAATTTGCATCAATTGCCAATCCTCCCAATCTGATGCCCTACCTCCAATCAGCAGGAATCCTTTAATAAATCACAAAACAAAAACAGGTATCAGTATTAATTTTCATGCAGCTTTCCCTCTCTGAAAATTACACTAGTCTCCAAAAAAAGAAGAGACAGAGTAGTACTTTATCCACTAGTAATAATCTCCATACATCACTCTTAACCCTTTGAGTACCATGCAGAATTGTCTAATATCATGTGAAAATTGCCAGGCTATTTTACAGAGAATTGCAGACTTTTTGAAAAATATCTATTGAACCAATAATATTCTGAATAATTTGCTAAAAATTTTACTGGGTATAGAAAACATTTACTTTTTTATTATGCAATCTATTACGGAAATTATTTAAAAAAAAGTTATTACAGTAAATTTTTTTATAACAAACATTTTTCACAAGAGTCGCTCAGAGCGACACCGGCATTTTAACGAATATTTTTCAACGTCGCTGTGAGTGACGTTGGCACTCAAAGGGTTAATAAGTCCTCTAATTTCCCCTTTTCCCATTTAAATAGGAATATTAGAATTACTTAAGCTACCTGATCTTCTAAACTGGTAGTTCGACAAATTCAAACATCCAGTAGCATTGTCAATTTTCCATTAATAGAATCAGAACTCCCATAAGAAATTCCTCTCATCAATTCTCCCAACCATAAAGTTTATCACAGAAAGTATAGAAATTTTTATTACTATTTCCTAAGAGACTTGAAAACTCATCTGGGATATTCCTTCCATATCACACCTTTTCAAATTCAAAATCTAATATCCCTCACCCAAAATAATCTCCTGTTTTCTGCTCCTCAATTATTCATTAACCTAATATTGGCCACCTATGTTTACTTATTCATAACTTATTTGTTCAATATCTACCATTGTTTGTCCCACATTCTTGTCTCATACAACTCCCCTTAGGCTAGAATTTCCCTGACTGAAAATAACTGAAACATAACACCACACCCAGTTTCCATATCCACCATAATTCAAATAAAATGGCAACCAAGCCTCTAAAATCTGTACCCCTTCAATTCTAACTTTCCACTCCACTTCCAATAATTTTTTCTTTTCATTCACTGAATAATGATTGGGTATGTGTTACTCTAACCATGGTCAGGTGTGATAGTCACCAGGATTTAGACAAATTTGCAATTTTAACAGAATCATATATGTCGAATTCATACAAGTGATATTTGACAGTCTTTCAAAATAATTGCCTATCTTGTTGATCGTAAGTTAATTTAAGATTTAGAAATAATTGTATAAATATTATATAATATTTGTAAAGGTTGGGTGTTAGTGAAGTCTTACCAGCCTAACCCCGCCAAAAAGGTTAAATAAATAAATAAAAGAAGAATACAAAATGAGAGTGATTCCAGAATTTTGTAAACCAAACTTTGGTTAATTAAAATCACGAGATAGAACAAATTTTTATTAATTTTTGTTTTTAAACTAAGGAATCGTTCTGATACGCCATGTAATTTTCATAATTAGTTAAGGTCTAATGCTTTCTTCAACAATCCTTCCGACATGGTATATTCATTCATCTATAATGGCCAACCAACTGTGCGCAGGTGGACATGGATAGTGATGGATAATACTGACTACTTTATATCTCACCCCAAGCTATAACCAACATGGTGTGGCTTATTATAGAAGGATCAAAGTTCAAGCTTCATTAGAACATAAAATCCCCAGCATGACTCTGTAATAGTCAGGAGTAGGAATTGTTTTGAAAAACCAACTGGAGACAATTAAGCACAAAATTTTGATAGCTGCTTTTGTAGCATGAAATGAATAACATGGTTCCATTCTGATAGTATAAAATTAACATAATTTCCGATGAAAATATTTTTTTCTGCTCTGTTACAGTTGCCACTATCTGATGAAGTCCTCCTAAGCTCTCCATGGAACTTGTCAGGAGGTGCTTCACCAAGGCAACAGCCACAATAGATGAACACACACAACCATTTCCTGACCAAAAAAATCTGATTAGCCAGGATTGGTACCCGGAACCTTGGGGATGAAGCGATAGCATAGTTAGAATGCTAACCACTTGGCCACCAAATCTTTCAATTCTTTCTACGATGAATCCTGATACTAGCAATTCAGTAGGGTAAGGTGAACATATTCTTTTTAAAGTGAATTTTACTTGGGAGTAAAATAGGTGTGCTCAGAGTGCCAGCTTTGGTTCATGATCCATGGTTTTCAGACCCATTTGAACTGTATTTCAGTCCATTTGACAAGTCAAAAGATGTGACTATACATCACAAGATTTATATACTCTTTTATTAAATGAAAACAATTTAAATTTAGGTTTATTCTGTCCTAATGATGGCTAACTTTTATGCATAAATAAACTTACAAGACAATGGGGACCACAGTGAGAAACTTGCGAGTAGACGTGAACTGACAGCCATAATCAATCTGCTCCCAATGGGTCAAGGATCTGCAGTAGCCTTGGTCTTGAGGAATCCATGGAGCCCCTTTAAGGATGTGTAGAAAAACCAAGTGGCACTAAAAATAATAAAAATTCAATTGATGATGGCAATTAGAAAGAAAAAAATTTAAACAGTGTAATTTCCTAATTAAAATATCTTTTGATCCAAAGAGTTCCTTTATGACCATAAAAATATTATTTCAAACCAATTGTGAATAAGTGCTTGTCCTAGGTAAGGAAGAGTGGATTTGTGTGGTGAGATTTTACGAGAGAAAAATGTACAAAATCTTTCTTTGTTATTTTTGAAGAATAAAGACACAATCACAACGAAAATAGCAACTACCATTTAATATGATTTTTCTTTGTAAACATGTGCCTAGCTTCACAAAGACAAATATTATGCATTACTGATTTGAGAGAAGGCTAGGTATATTCCATTCTAAGAACTGGAGAACTGAATTAGCACAGGTAAATTTGAATTCAGATTTACTAATTAGGAGGATCAAATGAAAGCTTTTGTCACAGAAACAAGTTACTTTATACAGAGTTTGCCAAGATAAGTAAAATCTTGATTTAAGCAAAATGAATGACATATTTACTATATTTGGAATTTTCTAAGAAACGTTGGACTTAAAACACTAAAAATACAATAAATTATAACAAATTTTACTTTGTATTTCAGTAACTGATAAGGTCATCATATTTCATAACATCAAATAGCACTTAGAATTTACAGTGTCTCAAAAAGACTGAGGTAAGTATATGTAGACCAAAAATGAAATCTTGAGTAGCAAATATGAATAAAAAATAAGGTTCTATAAGTACTCAATTCTGAAACTACTTATTTTAAGCTACAACTCTTAAGTTGGGTCAGTTTTTTCATTTAATTTAAAAAGAAAAAAGATGGAGAGTGTGAGCAACTGCAAAATTTTGCTAGATATGCAACTTTTTAGAAACAAGTTACTAATTTACTAAGCATAATAGTAATCAGTCAACCAAACTTTGAAAACCATTTTGAATACAAAATCCAATCTCTCATCAAATTTTCTCTCTAGCTTAAGAAATATTTGTTCCAAGACCTAACAAAATCTGTGCCACAGAGATGCTTTACTTCAATTTTTTTTATATTCATAATCCATAAAAAAAGTTTTACTTGGTAGCAATTAAAACTGCATTTCAACATAAATTCACTACAAGCAAACAAATTTTAATCATACAATGTTCAACTAAGATTATAGCTAGCCTTGTAATTCTTAAGAGTTTGTGCTGATCATCTCACTAGTCTTTAAATTCTAGCCAAGTTCTCAAAGGGGAGACCAAAGAGGGTGTCAAAAACATATCATATGATATCATACATGGCAAGTATAGGAATACACTACATTGCCATGCTAATATTGAATGAGAACCTAAGTTATTTGTATAGTAAATCTAATCACTCATTCTCAAGTGACTAAGGCTAACTTAATAAACAACGGTATAATTTTCCTTTGAGATATTAAAATGCAGTTATATTCTAACGCCTTTATAATAATTTAAACACTTATATTTTCATAACTTATAAAATCATGAGTTTTTTAAAACGCTAATAAACGAAATGCACTTAACGAAATCACTAATCATCTACTCTCGGGATATTTAATAGTCCTATTCATAATAGCTAAAATACTAGCTTTATGTACACTAATTAATCAAGGAATCCTGTATTTTGTCTTATGAGAACTGCCACCAGCAAAGATAGTAATAACATGTTGGTGCTTTAAACATCAATGATTTGACAAGAGTGATTAAAACAAACATCTATCTGATAAAAAAAATCAAAATTATAAGCTAATTTAACTACGTTGCTGATAGGCAAAAATTAGCCCAAGAATGAATCGGTTCGCCCTTAATTAAATCTCAAACCACTTTATCACTTAAGGCAAGGATGACATTAATATGAAATGATTTACTTCAAGATTGTCATATGAATTCTTTATTACTCACACTGTTGTGAATAAGGTTAGTCAAAGTCCATGCCATTGGAATGGTGAGTAGAGGAACGCTAAGAAGAATAAGATGCAACGTAAGAACTCCAACAATATAGCTCAGCCATAAGCCCCGGCTTTGAAGCCAAACGGTGTTGGGATTACTTTCCCCATGTCCCCCAACCAACATCCTATGAAAAAACATAATTACTGACAAGCACATCCTCATTAAATATATCTAAAATTGATAAATTCGTCAGAAGGACTTTATACCCGCAGTTTGAGGATAACTCAGTTCAAATACTCGGCGTAGACAAATTCAAGTTACAGAAGAGGCTCGTGTTTACACATGAAATCATTTATTACATCTGAAAACCCATTTAAAATGGGTTGTTCACCACTGAATTCGTAGCGCCATTAACATATCAAACGTTCCACGCAAACGTAGCAACGAATGAATCGAACCGTCCACATGACCACACATGACCGCCGTACGGAAAATGAACGTTGAAATGAGTCAGAACTTCTGTCCCTCACATGTTGAGAATTCAATATGACAGAGTTTACAAATGATATTTGAAAATAGAAAATTACTCTACTATTTACGGTTATAATTAGACCTATCTTTCCTGAAATAATTCATTCGTGCCTTAAATTTCAAACGGATGTTTGCTCTTATGTTGACGAACGATTAAAAATATCATCATATCTCATTCACATACATGCTTAAGAACACTTTACATAAAAATATCATTAATGTTTTCAAATGTGACATATTTTATTGTTTTTTTTCAACGAATTTTAAGAGAAGTATCTTTATTCATTGAAGAGAAAGCTGTCAACTTCGCAGTTACCTTTCCTACCATTCTTATCGAACTCTTTCGTGTCGCGAAAGTGAAACTTGTTGACTCCGAAATATGAGTCACAGTTACGTCATAGAATTGACGTCATCGATGTTTTCAGACATCCTGAAAATTTTCTGAGGACGAAATTGAGCTCTGGAGAAAATCTAGAGACCGGAGACGAATACATTTTCTGATGTTAGAGAATTTATCAAAAGTACTATATCCTCCCTCTTCTGATTGGTCATTTCCTTCTCCTTCTTTCTAAATGTTAAAATTTCCTCCAAGATATAGGAAGTTTTCCTTGAGCAAAACGATAAATTATTAAGAACTTTGGAATTTATAAGGGTTATTAATGAATCCTTCGAGATTAGTGGATATCTGGTATGGCTATTCACGTCAGTGGAAATTATGGCCTGCGCGATGGAAATTGAAGTCAATCCGCTCACAATCAGCTAAAGAGAAAAATAAATCTTCATTCGCTCATCTCTAATTGCTATCGTAATCACCCCTCGCGTCGTGACGTTAAGATGCGATGACGTCAGCGCTAATTCTGTTTTTATGTTTATAGAATCGTTTGACCTTTACCAGACCCCTTAAAATTTCTTTAGCATAAGTCCTAAATCATGAAATTTTTTCGATTTGCAAAATAAAGCAATTACCTTATCCAAACAATTATTTTATTAAAAGCAAAAGTCAAGGAAATCCATTTCCGTTAACGCATAATTAAAATATTTCCTGACATGTAATTTGCGGTTTAAAATTCGATCAAAAATAGCTTCTCTACAAATTATGAAAATTTGCTAGTTAAAATAGGAAATTTGTAAAAAAAATTCATTTGTTAGGGAGTGGTTATATGTTATTTAAAGTAACTCAAGTTTCTAAATATTTTTATTTTTCCATAATTAGGCGTAGATAATAATCTTTGAGGTATTATTATCGCGACAACCATTTATTCTGATCCCTCGCGCACGTATACGAACGCCATATCGTCTCGCCATTGGGTGATGCGGCTCCCTCCCGTTCTGTGGTGTGACGAAGGCCCTGGAATTTTGACGTGGCTACTACGTACTTGCCTGGTTGCCCACTCCGATTGCAGCAAACTTGGTGACGAGGAATACGTAACTGGTAAGTACTCAGTGGAAGAAAAATAACAACGAAGCATGGACTAGGGTTTAGCTGGTCACGGTAGAGGGTTGAGATGGCTAGTTTCGAATAAATATGTGGCTAAGAAGCGTTATACGACGCTTTTACCTTGAAACAAGCCGAGGCAGAGAATATGGCGTCCTGTGGAGTGAATGAATGTATAAATTTAGATCTTACTTATGTACAACATTGTCTTGAATTTGTAAATATCATTGTTTATTTGTGCACATATATTTTATGCCTGTAAATTGAAGATTAAGTATTTAATGATGCCAATATTTAAAATAAAGGACTGTCTTCATTGTTGTGAACGGTAATATGAATAACAACTTAAATTATAACTGATTGACTATTATAAACACTTAGTGTTTCAGATCAATCATAATAATTATTTAAACCAGGTATTAAATTTAATTTTATAATCAGTTTGGCGGGAAATATTCCAACATGAAGTAACGAATGATATTATTGACCTTGTGTGCATTACGTTATACACATGGTAGTCGGAACGCAGTAAAGTGATAATGACATTTGATAATTCAAATTATATAAATTTATCTGACTGAAGTTAAGCATATATTAATTGCATTTCCTTATTTTAGCTATAGTGCCTCGAGGTGATGGAAACAATGGTAGAAGAAAATGGAAATACAGGAAACTCAGGAGGTGATCCACTTGCCCCCTCCCCTGGGGAGGCTTCTTCTCCAACTGTGACTTCGGTACAGAGCTCTTTGCAGTCTCAGACTCCCACTTTGGAAGCTCCCTCAGCACCCTCTACCCCTTCTACACAGGGGTCAGCGGGCCTCAGCATACTACATGTCACCATCCCACAGACTCCTGGCGCACAGGTAGCGAGGGAGATTTCACGATAAAATTCATTTGAATCCGTTCAGTTTGTTTACGTCTCCCTCCAGATTTCCATACCATGCATACTTCCGTACTGTAAATTAGGTTTTCAATCTGAAGTGCATGCATCATGATATATACCTTATTATATAATATGGGCATGTACTATTGAACATCATTCCAGATATTCCATTTTTCTGGAGATGCTTAAGCAGTTCCGTGAAGCATTTTTGCATGTTTCAATATCTTCTTTCCATTTTGTAAAGCAATACCGGTAATTTGTTTGGAATGCCCAATGATTATTTTCTGCCCTCTTTACAAGAAGAATATTGATAGGCATTGTGCTGCCCATTTCAGTTCAAGGTCATTTTTTATTTAGTTACAATTTGTCTACCGCCGAGTGCTTTGGGATGTGGCTTGCAGAATGCTGTAGCTGTGGTAGAGATAAGTGGATACCCGTAGCTGACAAATTTTTGAGTACAATCATTTTGCATGTGATGCAAAATATTTTGAAAATTTTGGAAAGCTTTTTTTTCTGATACTATCCAATAGAACTATGCAATAACGTTTCAATCTCACCATGAAAGCTCTTGTGTGAAACAAACTTTGAATTTTTTTTCCTTGAATTCCGATAAATATATTTTAATTGTGTGTATGGGATTATCCTTAGGTCCAGTCAGTCATTCAGCCTAATCAACAGTCTGTAATACAGACTGCAGCAAATATTCATCCTGTTCATTTGTCTAAAGGAAATGTTATATTGGTTAGTAAACCAAATTCCGTCATCCAGACAGCTGGAGGGAATCTTCAGACGTTACAGGTGAGTTTCTTTTTAGCATGAAATCTGATTGTCATTGTATGCTATCCTTATTTAGATGATTATTTAGCCCCTTAAATTGAATTACTGTGCCTCTTTGTTTTTGGTAACAATTTGAAAGTTCTTTCAGTATTTCAAAGTGTATTGTTAAATCTGGAGTAGAATCATCAGCGTTAATGTTCAATTTCTATCCCATTATTGGATTGCTCAGGTATTGAAAATAGTTCTCCTTGGTCGTTGCATTGTTAGTGTTGTTTCCTACATTAGTTTGAGGGCATATCTTTCTACACATGACAACCGATGTATCCTAATATGAACCCCCATATGTGCTATCTTTAACTCACATTAAATTATTCACAATGCAGAGAAACTATACTTATTACCCATTTGCTTCCTTTTACTTGATAAGTTTTGGTTTACATGATTGTGCCCAGTGAACTTGAATTTTAAAGAGAGTTAGTGATTGTGTTCATCCCATTGATGAAATAGAATATTCATGCAGAGAAACTCAATACTTAACAATAATTCAATTTATCACTTAGAACTGTTCTTAAAGGATAGTGTAAAATTGTTCCAGGAAGTTTTAATTTGATTGGAAGATCAAATAATGTGAATAGATGGATTTTTTTAAGAAGGAAGTATTGAATAGTTGACTTAAATGTGTTTCTAGAGATGTAGTGTATTTTGTTAAATAAAGAAATGCGAATGAGAAAAATTCCACTACTTAAGAGGTATGATTGACATCTTTAATTGAAACTATTCTGATGTTCTAATGAAACTAATAGACTTATTATTGCTGATTCTATTGGAGTGTTAGCCATATTTTTATAAGCTCCTTTTATAACTTATGTAAAATTATAACTTGTACTGGTTATGATTATTAGACATGTATATATGGCATAAGATTTTGTAGTAGTTGAAACTTGTTAATTTTAAAGGTGATTAATGTGATTTGCAGGTAGTAGAAACTGGTAGCGATGAAAGTTTATCAAATGACGATGAAACTACAAAGAAGAGGAGAGATATTCTGACACGAAGGCCTTCATATAGAAAAATATTAAATGACCTTGGGGGAGGGGAAATAGCAGGTAAATGTTTCTGGTTGATTTTATACAGTTACGAGGATATTTTATTTCAGTAGAGTCCTCAGCAGTTTTAATTGTGTGTATTACAGCAAGATGTTGCTTCTAGTTCATGATATGTATCTTTCATACAAGAGCAATTTATATTTAGCTCAACCTTTGAATTTCAATTAATAACTTAAGATAGCTGAAGTGCTTCTTGCTAGCTTGAATTGCTTAAAACTCTCAAGATACTTCACATTTTCCTAGAGAAGAATATAATCTTTTGAAAATTAATTTTCTATTTAGAATTTATTTTCGAATATCTTATAAATTACGGAAAGATATTTTAATGTAATTATTAACTAATGATAACTTTTGATGCTTCATTCCATGTAGATCATGACATATTGATTCCTACAATTTCCTATATCAACAGGTGCTTATAAGTGAATCTTTCTTCTTCAAATTGAATAGAATATTTTTATAGCATCATTGCTATTGATTGTATAATGTAACTAATACTCTTAGTTGGTAAAGTGAGAGAAATGTAAAAAAAATAAATGTTTCTTAATTGACAAGAGAATTTGATTTTGAATTTCCAACTTCATTCACACGTCTTTCTGCTGTGTACATACTCTCTTATTCTTGCTGAGTGCTCTAGATACATTTAACTCTGGTGGATAAATATTCATGATAAGGTTTTATATATACTGCCCTTTTTCTAAAACTCAGGGAACAAAGTTCTTTATATTGCTAATTTATGACCTTCAGAATTAAATTTTGTGTCGTACCACCCCAAAATATATTTTGTTGGTTATGAATTACAAGGTTATTGAATTAATGCTGTTTTGTTGAATGTCTTTTATTACTGCCATAATGAATATCATTTAAAATTGCACACCTGAGCATACATTTTGCATTTTGAATGAAATATCATCAATACAAATAATAATAATTTTTATTTAGAACCTTGGGCTCTTGATGTGACTGAAAATTATTGGATCCTGTTTGATTTAAGAAGGGTGAAATAAGTGCTTTTTTTCTTTAATAGTTCACTGCATACCATTTATTATCTAATAATTGTTCCAGTTTAAAGATTCAATTTCTTAAAATGATATTGTGGATTATTTGTATAATCAAATTGTTGATTATATCAAACCCTGTTTAATAGCTACCCAAGCACAGAAAACAATTGAAAAAGCTGTTCTATTTATTGCATTAGCTGGTCAAGTAAAAGGCATTAGGAATTTATTTTGAGTTTATCTACTCAGTTGATTTTTGCTATTACATATATTTAAATTCATTCCATGGATATGATACCACCTTTTCATATCTACTTATTCTCTTCATGAATTTCTAGTTGAAATGTGCTCATTCCAGTGAAAACTTGTCTTAGAATTCAGTTAGTTGCATTTTTAAGACACTCAAACTGTTTATTTGTATCCATACCTGTATCCTTCAGAAATGGAAATGAATGATTGAGATGCTAAGTGTGAACTTGTACCCTTTCTCATGACATATTTTTCAACAGTTATACCTGCTGGTACAATCCAGATAGCAGCAGCACCTAGTGGACAAGGCGATGGTGTCCAGGGTTTGCATACTCTTACTATGACCAATGCTACCACCGCTGGTGGTACCATTGTTCAGTATGCACAAGGTCAAGATGGCCAGTTCTTCGTCCCTGGTGAGTTGATTGGGAAAGAAGTAATTTTCGAAGCAGCAATCATGGATGGAGGCAAGTTAAAACGTCTGCTCTAGTTTCCTGCTAGAGTAACGGAAGAAAGTAAATTTGGATATTTTAGATTCAATTTTGGAATCATTTTGGCATGACATTATCGTGAATGCTCTGGAAATTATTTTTATTTTTTTACTTTCAAAAAACCCTCCTGTGTTGCTGCAGTTGTGTCTACACTTTGTTGTTCTTTTTTATTTATTATACTGCTCTCTTTGCCGTATGTTAAGGGTAACTGTTTTTGTCAGATTCACTGCTTGAATGTTCACCTTTAGTGATGAGGAGCTCTTATGAGCAATATGAAATTTTTGACTTCAGTAGAATCTCTGATCTCCTCATGAATCCTTCCATATTTTGATCCGTTAAAAGCGCACAAATAGATAAAGGGGGTTTGTCAAGAATATGTAAGCTGATTTTTACGTAAAGATTACATTATTATAATACAAGATATGCTATATTAACAAATATATTTTAATATGATTCTGAAAGTACATAAGTAATTATTTTTGCATCTAATTTTGAATTACAAACGTCATTTGTTTTCTTGAAGGCAACCCATGCTTCAGCCAATTCTATTTAGCTGCTTGATATCCTTAAGTCAATATTTAAATGAGTATCTTAAATACCTAGTAGGAATTCTTGCTGAAAGATTTCACCTATAGTTTTAAAAAGAGATTCTACTGTATTCATTTTACTTTCTACTTTACCATACAACAAGGCAAGGGTGGCTACAGTATTATTACTTCTCTATAGAATTCTTTTATGTTGAGAAAATTCCACAACAGCTTTAATTGTACAACTGCAGTAAATATAATTTCTGCTTAAAATTATTATTACACCTGCTTGAAATTTTTCTTTCGTATATATTTGAGCTTAATGTCTCGTGTGTGTCAATTTATGCAGAATGGTAGGTTATTGAAAATGTTGCATAGTAACTTCAGCTTCTCTATGCATCATGATTAAGTATTTGTTCTTTGTGTAGGTTTTCTAGTTGTTAGTATATTTTGTAATTTCATAATGAAAACTCGAGATTCCCTCCCATTACATCTTCTGATATCCATATAACTAATTAAGAAAGTTTAAAAAATGTTTCAACAACCCCTTGATTTTTAACATTCATATTGAAAATAGGTGCTTTCGAGTATTTATTAGTAGAGCAGCTTCTTCATTCAAAATTGTTATTTCTCTTTGTCTTGATAACATTAGATTGATTTTTGGGGGAAAAAATGACATTGTTGGAAAAAGCATGAATATATGTTGTTGTATGAAAATATGCTTTTAGAATCCTTAGCAATATCTGTTCCAACCTTGTAGTTGAGGTCAGTCAGTTGATGGCCACCCTTGTAGATATTTGCTTATCAAAGTTGTTCTATTTTTACTTTGATCTACTTTGAACAGTTTCCTCATCACTTTGGTGAAGCAGTGAACTTAAAAATCAGTCATAATTCAATTATCATCTGAAATACAATAATTAAACTGTTGAGAAAGCTCTAAATTTCTTGAATTCACTGAATCATTTTTCACATTTTCATGCTGGTTAATTATTTATTTAATATAAGCATGTCTGCGTAATGCTTTTCAATTAATTCATTTTGGGATTTTGCAAGTATTTAATGTACTTGTCTGAAATTCAGACGTGGAAAATTAGTCAGTTAATTTTTATTGTGTGAAATCATATGAAGGACATTCCTTGTTGTAATTTGATGCTCATGGAATTTCAAATTAATTCTCTATTTGGTAGGAGTTTGACAATAAATGAATTGTCTTGAATCATTTTTCTCCCAACCTTCTTCGATCATGCTTTTTCCTACATGTTTCACTTTTTATGGTATAAGATAAGGTTTGATTTATGTTGAAATATTTATTGAATTTATTGCCAAATATAAGCTTTGAATTTGGGTGTATATTGCCAAATCATTATAATATTTATAGTGTGTTTTATAAAATTTACAATTTTTGGAGCAAAGATTCATTATTTTTCTTCGTTATTTTAACTTGATTGTTTTTCTATATTAAACATTTTGCAAATGTTTAAGTTCACTCAATTTATTTGAGTATAATTATTCTCTGGCGATTTTTAAGAGTGATTCTCTTATAAAGCTCCTCAATTAAAGGAAATTAATTAAAATTTAATTCAGTTATTCTTAACTTAAATTAAACAAAAATAAATTAAATTTAAATTTGATCAGCAAAATTTTGCTCAACTTCACCTGGTAAGTCTAACAATGAAATTAGATGAGCATCATCTGGATAGCCAAGTTGCCAGCATGAATGTGTTGAACTTTGCCTTAAAACAAGTCAATCATAAAGATAGTTAAAATAAGAAAAGTGTGGTCCTTCACCCCTGGGCATTTGCAAATGCCCAGGGGCGAAGTTGTGGATGGGAGGAGGGTGGACGGATTGCTGCAGTGGGCTCCTGTCCCCCTTCCCTCCCTCTCCTTCCCGCACCCAACCCCCCTTGTGCCCCTGCGTGTCTCCCACAGTAAGTGTGGGTGGAGGTGGAGTGGGGGGAGTAAGTGGGGGAGGAGTCGGAGGGGATCTGGAGCCATTGGGGTATGCACACGTGCGCACGGTGACGACCACATCCTCCTCCTACTCCTCTCCTCCCCCCTCCCCATCCCTCTCGTCCCCTTCCTCCTCCTCCTGCTCATCCTCTCCACTGGTGGCCGGCGGATCCTCTTCCCTTGGTGTGATGTCTGGTACCCTCGGCACAGTCGTCGCAACCAACGCGGGCTCCAACATCCAGTCATCGCAACAGCTTGCAGAAGAGGCAGCCAGAAAGCGAGAGCTCAGGCTCATGAAAAACAGGTCAGTTGAATTTCTGTAACCAAGCTTACGTAGTTTCTGTGCCCCCCTGCCTCCAAAGATCAAATGGAATTGAGATATTGGACACTTTTTTGGGACTATGGGTCAGTATTTTGGGATAAAGTATTATGAATTCATCAATGGCAGTTTGCAGTTGCCTGGATATTTTAATAAAATTAATAGTAACCATTGCAATTTTGTTTTAATTTATTAACAAAACTAATTATTATGATTTCTAAGAATATCGAGCTTTATTAAAATGTATTGTGTACCTCAATAAAGTTACAGGGTCAAGCATGGTCCATGTTATGCTTCCGTCCTAGGTTTAATCAGTCTGAAATATTTATAAGATGGTTCAAATTTGAAAGTACACATTTCAGAAATGAATATATAAATATGTAGAAGTAAAAGTTGCTTGCTTCTTACAACCATTTTGGTTAAATGTCTATGCATATTACCCAACATGGTTTGCCTAGAAGTTCTTTCTTAGGTTTCAGAGTGCCTCTAGAAGACACTGAAGAACAAATGATTTAATCATAGAGGTTAATGTTAAAAGTAAGGGCCCTGACATGTGAGAATCTTCAGATCACTTGCTACTCATTCCAGTGATGGCCTCACAAGGACCTTGAAGGGCATTCAACAATGTCCATGAACAATGCTACCCCAAGGGAAATATATTTTCCATTCTAATATACCATAAAATGCCTAAAAAAATCTAAGCTAAGGCCTGCAGAGGTGCCCTAGGGGTTTTATCTCATTGAACTTCCAAGTTCAAAAGATATAATAATCTTTTATTTTGTCAATTTTAAATTTATCTGGTATCAATATCTATTTTCATTATTTTGATATACTGACCATAATTCCTTAAATTTATTATTTGTAAGAAATTCCATTTTCCTCCTCGTGAAAACTTTATTACATGCTTGTCATATAATATTTCATATGAGAAGATTGGTCCTGGAAGTTCTGTTTCTGAGATTTGGGCAGTTCTACTGTAATGGATAGTGGAATGCTACACAACATTTACACTTTGTCAATTGGGTTTATTTCAAGAGTATGATCCGACATTGGAAGCAGAATATGGTTTGGTCTAATAAATTTTAGAATGAATAGTTTCATGTAATGACGTATTCTTTGCTGTCTAATTCCAGCAATCCTTTATCTAGATGGTGAATTATTTCATCAAATGGGCATCCATAAAAATGTGAATCTAACATAGTGTTTTCACTCCATAACCCTGAATTTTTTGTTTCTTTTTCATTTAAATTCCCTTACGTGTGGAACTTTTTATCTGACAGTGTGCCTGTTGGTATTTGGCTGTGATGTACAAGGAACTCTCCATTCCACATCTTCTAACACTTCCAATATCTTACATTTTTATCTCTCTTGAGATAAAAAAAATCATTTTGTCATAGTAGGGAAGTATTTTTTTTGGATTTAAAATAATCTTATTCATTGACTTAATTTCTTCGTGCAGAGAGGCTGCTAGGGAATGTCGACGCAAGAAGAAGGAATACATCAAATGTTTGGAGAACAGGGTGGCTGTCTTGGAGAATCAAAACAAGGCACTCATCGATGAGTTGAAAGCCCTCAAAGAACTCTACTGTCAACAAAAAACTGAGTGTGGGAGTGAATGAGTTGTCAAATGAAGGAAGAAGGGACGAGGCGGGACATTATCGCGCGTCTCTCGCTTCTCAGACAGGTGAAGCAGTGGCATAAACCCATTGGCTGAGATGGGTGATAGGTTGGTGGTTAGCCTCACCAGCCTTGCTGAGCTGTGATGATAATCTGGTGCGTGTGTGATTGGGGGGGCCCTGTGGGGGAATTGTTGTGGCGTGAGGGGAAACGTTAAGTCTCCCCTTTCTCTGTCCCAACTGGCCATCCGTCTGTTCAGTCCCCTTCGAATGCACGTGCAGAATTAATGAGTACCTTCTCAAATTTTTGACGTAACTCCTTCTTTGCGTGTTTTAAGTGAAGTTGTTTCTAAAAGTTAAAAAAAGATACTAACATTTTGTTGTTATGTAAGATAATATTGTATTTATACAATGAAATTGATGGAAAATCTTGATTCAAAAAAAGTGTCTATTAAGGCTTGTGAAGAGAGGAGGTAAAAGTTGGGTTTGATCTCACTCTCTCTCTCTCGGGTTGCTGCTGAAGCAAAAATGAATTCTCAATTATGGTGCATGTTGCTGAATGATGAAGCGTTAACAATTTTTAAGATACCCTCAAGAAAGGCGATATTTTTTGTGAATTGTGCATCATCGTTCTTAATTCTCGTCAGTGGTACGTACTCAGGGTTGGAATGAACTTCGTGCCATAGAATTTTTCATACATCCATGTTCCTTCTCCTGCTAAAAAAGATTTGCTTTAAGGTAGGCACTATTGTTGGTTATAGAGACCACTGTTAGTAGAAACTGAGATTGCATCACAGCAGAAGAGCTGATTTTAAATCTGCTCTTACCAGCTTCTGGTCTCATGTTATCAGCTCTAAAAGTTACAGTTTTTAGCCTTGTCCATTGAATTCGTAATTGGTGATGAGGCTGAAGGTGAGGTTTGCATGTCCAGTCATTACGTCAGAGCTTGGGATGCATTAGGCCATTTGTTCATTAAAACAGTGATGTTGCCATAAAGTAATGTTTATTTGCAAAGAAAATTGTTTTACATACATGTTTTAATGCTATGTCAATTCACTTACAAGACTTTTATTTTCATTGACATTTTTACACCAGTTAGAAACAAATGCTACATTTATCATGATCTGTTTCAACATTTTACAAACCTAAAGGAAGCAAATGGTTTTGAAAAATTCTTTTATTTACTCTAAAACAAAATTTTGTAGTTGTATAATAGAATTTAATAATCTTGACCAGGTTATTCAAAAATTGACAAAGACTTATGTATTTTTACATATCACCGTGAACTTACTGATGCCTGTTGAAACATACAAGTAGCGCCACAATTTAGAACTGTAATTCATGATGTGCCTAAGATTTCCCTTTCTTTCAAAGCTCTTATATGTATTGTACTGCAGTCAGTGAGTACATGAGCTCACAACTTGATCACTATTGTTGCCTTTTTTGTAACAAGACAACAGGCATTTTTACACATAGCACATTTGTAAATAATCTATAGAAGTTAAATATGAATTTGAAGAGAATATGGGTACCATATGTCACAATGTTAATCTGTCATATAAATTATGTGTGAGTGAGTGTGGGTTTTTGCCTGAAAGAATGAAAAGAGTTTATGTAATGAGTTATTGTTTCTTTGCAAACATACCCTTATAAGGCAAATGCTGGAAAGCGTGCTTCCATTGGATCTTGCAAGTCATTCATAAAGTATATTGTTCCAGCGAGGCCTGTTAACCAAAAGAAAATAGTCAAAGTTAAAAGGAAATTTATTTTTAAATGTTAATAGTTGTTTGCTTACTTCTTAAAAACAAAACCATGTTGTCAATGCAATTCTTATGTAACCTTTGTTAGACAGTATGCATATACATATTAATCTCATCAATTATCTACCGGTAACCAAGACAGGATCATATTGAATTTAGAGCTATCCCATGCTGCAAAAACAATTTTTATTATGATTTTCTTAGCCTTCACGCTTTAGCTAATCCGGGAAATTTAAAATAATTTGAAGTTGAGAGAAATGTTGAGGCCCCAAGGATCTGAATCTGGTTATACTTGTGTTGACATGATTATTTTCTGGATAAGAGATCTGTGCTTCTGTTATAGTGAAGCATATAGCAATTGCTATTAGTATTAAAACATGATTTTAACATCATTAGTCAACAATAGTTATGAATAACTGGAATACTCCAATGTGAATCGTAATTAATGACAATACCGAAAGTGTAGATGGTGCTACATCCGAGTGAATTTTATTTAAGTTGTGTTTTAAAGAAGGAATGGCTTCTTGTAAGTTTTCTTTTTCAACTGAATGATTTTGTTTCGATAAAATTGCTCTTTACCATGATTGCCCAAGTCTGAATATGATTTCATTGAAGACTACAAAGTATAATGAACTGAAACATGTACAGCAAGAATAATCAATTTGAAGTTTGTTTTTGCAGCAAGGGCATAACAAAAATGATGTAAAAGTATTTGAGTACAAAATTATTTTTGTAATAAAAAGAGCATGTTCCATTATATTTGGTGAGAGAACAATTCAATGAACACTAAGGCAGTGTATTTTTAATGCTTTCCTCTGAATCTTAAATAGAATTCTAATCACTTATTTTTTAATCTGTCCTCATATTCTACTGTTGTACAAGTACATCTACAATTCATCATTGTAAGCATCACTGCATTTTTCGTACTTCCTAGCTGCTAAGAATATGCACATATAACATTTTGTTTGCAGTCATTAAGAATTTGGTATCATTGTAGAATTAAAATATGATGTGTACCAAATTTATTCATCTATATACATTATACGTTCTAACTGTTCACGTTGATTACTGGAAATCGGTGTATTCTGGTTTGAAAGCTATTTACCAAACGTGTACCAGTGGTTTTTGTAAGTGAAAGACATACAATTGAACGTTACTTGGAAATATACATAAAATTTAACTGATTGAGATGTGCACTTTCTGCTATTCCTTAGCTTGATGGTCTGAGATAAGGGAATCTTGTTTACAAAATCTTCCAAATTCAAAATCCCTCTAACAACTACATGGTTTCCTAGTGGAATGTTAGCACTTAGAACTAAAAAGAGAGTTTTGGGGAATTGGAGTTTTATGATAATTTTAGTGAGATGATAGCTTAAAAGAACTGCAACTGTTGATCACTAGTCAATTTCACATTGTTTACGTTGCATGAAACCGTCATCTGAAAGGACTTTATCTAAAATATGAATCTAAATAAACATGTTAATCCAGTTAAAAACTGGAAATAAGCATTATCAGTTGCAATGAATGTTTCGCTTCAATATGAAAACCTCTTTCTCTATGAAAAATCAACTTCTTAATTTAACACAGGAATATTCATGGAATGTTTTCTCGTGTAGATGATCAATCTAAAGTTGAAAAGATCTTTAACCTTTATTTAGAAAGGCTGTGTACACCATACAAAACTTCAATCCTAATGAATAGGATCACTTATTGAGAATGTTTATCTATGTTGGATTTGTGTTCATTTATAAAATCTGTAGACATTTAAACTTTCAGGCCAATCATATAGGAGAAATTTCTCAACTTCATGTGACCACTAAGAAAATGCTTTAATTAACACAAAGGTTTAAATTGCATGACTTAAATATATACATGATTTTTTAAACAAGCAAAAATTCTATTAATCATGATTGATTAATTGACTATGTATGCCTTAAATAATGGAAATGATAAAATAAAATGATTTATTTTTTCATACTTGATCCTTCAAATTGCCTGAATTTCTTCAAAATGACCAGCAGTACTTCATTTTCTTATTCTAAAAGTGGACTTGGGGAGAATTAGCTTTGCAACTGACCTTCATTTAGAATGATGGTCTTTCATCTTGATGATGACTATATTTTTTTACTCAGGTGGCATGACCAATTTAAAACTCAAAATTCCCTCAAAGTTTACTTTATTTACATAGGTAAGCACTAAATGCTTACAATCTGATAGTCACCCATGAATTTACTTACAGCAATGCATTCATTCATAAGCATGGATTTTAAAAGGAAATCAGTTCATTAAAAATAGAATATTTCCTTACATATTCCATTCAAAAGCGTGGAATATGCTAGGAAATAATTTAATAATTTCACTCTAAAATGATCAATGGCAAAAATGTCTGTTGAAAGACTAATCCTATACCACAAAAATCCAATAAATATGATTAAACATTTATGTAGCAAATCTAAACTATTGGGTCTACGATGATGGGAAAATTTTATAATGAAAGCTGGTTCTTAAATACCATTCTTCTGTAACATGGAAGGATATACTAAGATATACTGATTTTTTTCACTGAGGATATTTCTCCACAAGCCACTTAAATTTTACTGGAACTAAGTGTAAGCTCCTGTTATTGGAACATAATAACCTAGTTAAAATTTTCTAAGAGCAAATTTAATTCTCCAGAATAGCATGGTAACATTCAATTTTATTAAAAATTAGTATTCACTAACTCCATTTCATTCAGGAGCACTAATTTCCCGTTTGTATGTTCTCTAACTTCTTCCTTCAGTACTAAATATCTCAGTCTCACAAGAATCAAATATCACATATATTTTTTTAACCAAGCTCTCTTCCATTTCTTCTCGTATCATATCTGAATACATTGCTCAATCTTCCTAGATCTTCAAAAGCAAAACAACTGATAAAATGAAAAATATCTCCAAGAGAATTTTACATTGAGAATTATTTTTTAATCCAGTGAAGGATGCAATAAATACTCTTAAATCAGATGAAAACATAAGAAACGATTTGATATCACTAAAAATGAAAATCAATGATTGAAGCTCACCCTGAAATATAATGTTCTTGCCAATAGATCACTTACATTTTGATTAATACAATCTGCACAACAGAGAAATTGACGGTTAAATGGCTTCATATTCCTTTAAAGACATAGCATGAAAACTTACCACGTAAAAATATACTCAAAGTGAAAATTAGCAGGTAGCAGGCAGGGCTTAGCAAATACAAAAAATATCAAAATGATATGATAATGAAACTTGAAGAAAATGGCAGAAATGATATCATCCAATATAAAAAATATACACCTGTAGTACAGCCATACAACAGTGACAGTAAGAAATAACTATAATGGTCCATAAGATATATGGCTAGAGCTAAGATGGAAGCTTAAATTGTTTATACAACTGTAGTAAAGGATACAGTATTAAATTAAGTGTGCAATTCAACAGCGGCATCTTTAGATATCACATGTGAACTTAAATCTAGGTAATAAATTGCAAAAAGCTATGAAATTATTTTGGCTAGAAAAGTAACAACTATCATAAATACCTTCAAAGAGAGAGTAAGGGCGATCAGGAGTTCTATCCTGGTGCTGGTTGAATGTGGTGCACCATTCGGCAAATCTGCAAGCCCTGTAGAGGTTCAACACATCCTGAAAGTACCCAAGTATACAATTTATTAAAAACAATTGCTCAGCATAAATCAATTAAACGTAGATAATTTTTTATGGTAAAGGAAAATACTGATAACTTGGAAAAAAGAAAACTCCTGGTAGTGATATTACATGCAATACTTATAACTCAAACAGCAATAAATTTTCAGAGTATTGAAACCTTTTTGTGTGATTCTGAAAGATAGATAATAATACAAACTAAATTCCTTTTTCCATACAATCAGAAAAACATATTTGATCTTGTTTAAGTATTGTTTAATGGATGTATTTTTTGGAGCCAAACCTTCATAAAAATTAACAAATACAGAAACGAATTGAAACGCTGAGACCAAAACATTATTTGATAATCTACTCAAACTACAAAGGCTAATGCAATGCTGTATTTTACCCATGATTATTACTTCTATTTGGCTCTTCGATAGCTTAGTGAGTATCACATTGGCATTTGATGAAAGTTATCCAAGACTTGGTTACCAGTGGGGGCCTTGATGTTGCCCTAGCATTATGAACATACTGGGAAGATTCCTGAATTGATAGATCCATCCTTTATGTTATAATAGGAAAATCCGATAGGGAGTCATACTGATCATACATTTTCTACATTAAATGCCACTTGGATAAGCTTGGTCTAATATGGTTCATTGAATCACAGATTTAATTTGTTAGTTTTTTCATTTTCCATGGTCCACTCCAATTTTATCCATGGAGATATCATCCAATATAACTAGGATTTTTTTAGTATTATTATAATGAAGTTCATGTTTTCACAATTACCTTTTCAACAATATTTAATAAAAAATTGATTAATTGGGATACAGAATTGATTAGGAGCTAAGTCTCTTCTATATGACAAATTTCGTAAAAAATGTATAGTATAGTAATTTTCTTTATTATGAATAGCAATAACTTCCTGAGCATTTCAAGTTCTTCTAAGTGAATAGCAGGTTAGCTATAAAAATAAAACAAACCATTGCTTCTCCTTGACCCTTCTGTGCTCGACTCCTGTTCAGGGTCTGATGTAAAGCAAGGAAGGTGTAAGCATTTCCAGCAACACCATGACAAATGCCGTAACCTTTCCTTAACAATCCTCTCTGCCAGACAACATCACCACATTTCATTGCTGCATCCAAATACCTCTGATCACCAAAGACCTAAAAATGAACAAAAATGCTAGAACCTCAATCATCTCACACCATTGGCACCTCCCCATTTCACCAACTTAGGAAAACAAATCTTAGTCTGGGGTGGCATTATAAAATTTCTTTCATGTATTTTAAAATTAAAGTTATAGTAAAGTATTAATTCAAAGTCATAATATATAAAAAATCCAAGATGATATTAAAAACTAAAACTTTCCACCTAGATATCATACCTCATTAAAGCCAGGTGTTAGAACTAAAATAAACTGGGCACTTTCATACTCTAATTTTAGAGCTAAAGATATTGGGTAATCACCATATATATAAAGCAACCTTCTACTGGAAGGAGACTAAGCTAATGAGTGAAACAGATGAATACCTTAGGAAGAGTAGTGAAAAGCTGTTTAAAATTATGCCTCACAGTAATCAGATAAAAAATGAAGGATATCCTGCACCAAGCATAAGTTTCAATAAATGTACATTAGAACACAAAAGAAGTGGTCAAGCAATTTTGATACTTCCTTGGTTGTTAGGTAATAGCAAGACCTTGAGATAGTAGAAAACCGATAGAGAAATCAGTAAAAATTGACAGGGCAATTCAAAATTTAAGAAGGAAGTGCAGCCTTCAGCTCTTAGTATGACTTAGGTTTCTAAAGTTATAACAATCCTAAGACAAAATAAGGAAAGATATGCGACAACAAAATTAACCACAAAAAAGGCAGAACTTAATTAATGACTTCCAGAAATATAAAATAGAAACATAATTCTTAATGTAATGGGTAGTCTGTAGGTTAGTAGTAGTCTGTGTAATCACCAGCATCTCAACTTTGGAGTTTCTACATAAAAATTAATTTCTCACTCAATGGTTATAGATTTATGGCGTCTAACCTCATACGCCAGACAGTAGAGATGAACAGCTCCAGGAGCACCATGGCACCAGTGTACTAGCCGATCCCTACCACTACCCATAGAAGATGGAAGATTCCCTCCCGGGTATGATAAAGATAGAAGAAAATCAAGAGATGGACGAATATATTCAGTAATCTCAGAATCAGTCAAATAGTCCTTTGCCTGAAATTTAAAGAATCATATTAAAACTCCACGTGTAATAATGTATTGAGAAAAAAAAATCAATTCATATTCCATTCTTTGATTCCAACAGGAATACTAGATTTAGTGGAAAATTAAACTTCAAATTTATTTGAGAATAGCTCAACTTCTTGCCACAAAACAGATAAATCTGTTAATCACTGGAAATATATTTTAAGTAATACAGTAAATTTAACTAAAATAAATTCCTTGTATTACCTAAATATTTCATAAGATATTCAGTGAAAGTATATCATTTGCATAGATTGATAAGGTGTATGCTTAGGGTTAGTGCATGCAAAATAAATTGGATTAATAAAAAACACACTGCAGAAAACATTCAAAATTGCAGGAAAGTAAATATTTTGATATAATTTGAGAGATTTCAAAATTTTTTTTAAAAATATCGACAATTTCATAACCAAGACGTATAATTGTAAATTTCTACATTTTTGAAGGACATGATAAGAAACTGCCAAACAATCAATCACCATGATTCTATTTACTGCAAAGCCAGTTTAATTCATTTCTGCATATTACAGCATCTAGAGAAGATATGTTGATTATAAAAAAACAAGATTGAATTTTTCTTTTCACGATATAAATTTCATGGCAACTACTTAGTTTTGACGACTAAAACATAATCATTTATTCATGCCTCGGTTCTTTTTGCAACAAATCAACTGGAGAAGCAGTAGATACTTAAATGCGAGTGGGATAGTTTTCTTACCAGTAGCAGAGTGTAGAGAATACCAACAATTCCATGAGCAGCTCCTAAGTAGTATGATCCATGCCAAACATACATAAGTGGTACCTTTCGGCGCTCAGATTTAGCAAGAGCTTTGCCTGACGCAAGAACTGCTGCAATGACCTAATACAAAATAGCAGCAGAGGATGTATTAGAAAACGAATGCACTGTCTTTAAGTTGCCAAAGTATATTTATCTTTTTGATGAAATTTTAAGCTTGAAATACAAGTAATTAGTCATTTCAAAACCTCAAGTTAATGTTCAACACATGCCACTGCTTGTTTGAGTTGTACCATTTTAAATTAAGAAGAGCTTATAACAGAGATTATTAGATCATTAGGATCTGAAAACCAATTGGTTTTGGAAGGAAGGAGTTAAGAGATTTTATACTACACAATTTTTAAAGGTAATCCCGTAAAAGAGTGTCTCTCAATTTATGGTTTTGCATTTAATATCCTACTAATTATATAGTACCTATTCTGTAATTAACTCTGAAAATTTTCTTTAATGGATAATTCGAAGTTTTTCTTATTGGTAACTTAAATATGAAGCGGGAAGAAAACATCAATGGAAGGCAGAAAGTGGTATTTTTAGATGCGCAAATTAATTCAGTTGACATAATTAGCACCGAGAGTTCAAGTCTACCACCTTCAGTCAAACATTACCAAAAATTCGATAATTTCCAAATAATTCATGCCATAGCATTTCTAATGGAGGATAAATAACAATTTTAAAGTCAAGCAATTCCACATACAGAGAGATAATTGTACGCCTTCATAAAAGGCGAATGTTAGACTATTATTTAGATAGGGGACTAAATTGCTATGGGAGATAAAACAGTGTCAGAATCGTGGAGTGAAACAAGTTTACCTGACGTATGAGACTGTCCTCGATAGTATTCGGTGCCAAATTTCGGTTCAGGTAAAGCAATGCATAAAGGTATCCAACTCTACCATAAAGCGCTTCATCTGGAAGATCTGAATTCAGGTCGACAACTTCAGAAGAAAGAGCCTTCAACCTGAAATATACTGCTCATTAACAATAATTTTCATATCATGCCAAATAAAAGAATATTGCGGCAGCTTGGAAGCTATTGATAGGATCTCGTTGAACTTAACCTTTCCACAAGTTGCGAAGAAATGGAATGATTTCCGCGAAGATGATGAACAATTGCTCCTAAAGCGAGAGGCCCGGCATCTCCAATAATGAAGGTAACATCACGACTTCTTAGCATTGCAAGCGACCCATCAATCAATCTGGCAGCACGCTATAAGGTGAGCAGAATATGCAAGTTTCGTGACAATTAGGCAATTAAATATAATCAAAAGAGGATTCAGAGGTAATAATTGCATCGCAAATAATTTAAGGCAATCTAAGTTATTGTTTCAAACTTGTATAAAATTAATTGGGAATGATGTAAAAATCGCTTTGCAGATATTATAAATACGTCTTATTAAATAAAAATACATCAGCTAACCCATTACAATGAATGTTCAGCACCAATGAGTAACTTACATCCAGAAAAGAAGAATCTTGGCGCTTTCTGCTCAACATGTAAAACAGAAGAGCGAATCCAGAGGTACCGGTGTACATAGAAACATCTCTCCCATCGCTGGTTATTCCGGGTTCCAATTTGCCAAGTAAATTGTCAACAGTAGCTCTCAATTTTTCCTTGAATCCCGCTTTTAACTTTAATAGAGGGAGACAATTCAGCCTTGGGATCATGTTAACAGAGATGACACTTGTACGTCTTTAGACAAATATTCGGCATACCTTGGGGATATCATGAGGACTTTCTTGAGGATCCACAAATTCTAGAGCACGTTCAGGATCATAATCATCATAAGGATTACGGTATGACCTTTCGTCACCCATATCTCTGTTCCTTGGTACGCAGCAGAAAATTTTACGATGATAGCTTAGCTTAAAGCGGTACAATTTCTTGGGGTTGCTTGAATCACCACCGACGGCTTTACCCGCTTCACCAAAATAATGCAACAATGGAATCAACAGACGACGATTTTGAAGCGCAGGAAACATATCCAGGCGCGAATTCTTTATATCAATATTTATTGTAGGATGCAATTCATCTGATCAGGGTTAAATGATTTATTCGTCCTTATTTTAGTTTGAGTATTTCCGGATTATAAACAAACAAACTTCAATCCTGCCGTAGATCTGAGGTAAATTTATTAATTTGTCATATTACTACTCATTTAAGAATAATCTCTCTAAAATATGCGCTAAACCCAGAAATAAATTCGTTGGACTAAGAAAAAATTTGTTATCTAAACAAGCTGAACAGGAACCGAAAACGACAAATTAGATTCCTCGGACATATGATTAAAACCCATCTAAATAGTTTCGTGATAGCTACTTCTTAAATCGTCACTTGCTTGACCCAAAAATCATTCTTTGTCAGAAATATTTAAATAATTATCTAATTATGTTAGAAAACAACCCACAACGAATATTAAGTCAGTCATATGCATGGTATTTAAGACTAATGACTTCGTACTAATGCTAATCGTACTACGCATTACGGGCACATCACATGATGGCACATGATAGGCTGGACTCAAAATAGGTTAATTTTATTTATCAACAATACCATCACAATACAAATGGCTGAAGATTTTTTGCAGTATTTTTGTTTGTTGATTCATACATTAACCCGGAAATTTCGCAAGAAATGATTTTGAGAATTCGCCAAAGCTTCCGGTCATTCACTCAAGCTATTTTGGTTTCCGTCGCAAAAACATTTTCTGCTCATAGCTGACGACGTAAATATGTCATTCATCCAAACTTTTCATTAATCTGAATCGTATTTCGGTATCAATCAGAATAAGAAAAAATGCGCGCCTTGCGCAAAGTCTCAGATATTCCATGCTAAAAAAATTTCATCTATGATGTTCAAGGATATACTTCATTCCGTTGCGCACTGAGTGCTGACCAAATCGTAAATAAGTTGCGCATGCACAGTAGATGAGCACTATCGCGAAGGAGCAGTAGTTCGTCGTAGGGGTTCCCGCTGAAAGCAGCACATTTCGTAACAAGGTGCGCAAATCTTGTGTCATATTTTCTGGTCATCTGTTTATCGATGAAAACGCGTGAAATGTGAAGGACGGTGAAAGTAACATACGCCTAGGACTGGACAAAGCTGCTCTGTATTGTTTCTCCTGCAGTGTACTCTGTGGGTGTTGTCATTTCATTCTATCGTTATATGGTATTGTCTTTCACTTACGGCTTCGTTGTAAGGAAAAGGTGTGGTGAAAATCTCTACTATTGACTAATTATAGAAAAGAATATGTCCACTTGGAGAGATACCTTATGGCGATTTTGGCCATGGAAGAAACGTCAAGAAGAGAAACAATGTTTGTTAAAAGACAATGAAAATAAGTCGTGTCGATTAGACCAGTATGCTATCATAATTGAAAATGTTTTGATATGGGAAAATCCTTTCGTTAGTTCAACGTGCGTATTATTTGTCAATTTGCTTTTCTGGTGAGTAAGAAACTCATTTTCTTTGCATAGAACACAGTTTTTGTAATGTGTAATTCATAGTATATTTATTAATTTTTACTTTTTATAGGACAATTTTTAGTTTGGAGCGAAAATTTTATTTCCTACTTTCGCTGGTTTTATGGTTGGTTTTATTTTATGATTTTTGGAATGAATATCTATTTCCATACTTAAAAGTTCGTTGGACCGCATTTGCTAGAATAGGAGAATGGTACAGTCGACACTGCAGGTGGGTTAACATTATATTTGATATTTATTATTCTGAGTTATTTTGATACTTATTTGCTATCGTCATTTATGTAATATTGCAGTGCTCAATCAGTGACTGAATATGGTCAATATTATGTGCAGATGCGTGCCTATTTCTCTAATTTCTACTCTTGGCTGATAAATTTTCGCAAGGACTATCCTGGATTGGTATGTAACCGTTTACTCATTTGCACAAATGCACAGAAAGAAAATAAGGTCTTCATCTGTCATTTTGAATGTGAAGTAATTTTCAATGTACTTGAATATACAATTCGATTTTAACTCGTGTTCTTCATTGGTATTATTTTTGTCGAAGGTAGCATAGAAAATTCGGTTGGAAATTAAGTATTTTCTTAGCTTGAATTTATCTTTTAGCATGTGTTTTGTTAGTAGTCTAATATAGTCGATAAGGTAGTGAAATTGTAAAACTACTTCTCTCTATTTTCTTTTGTTGTATATTGTTAAAATCTCTCAAGTCTTTTATTTGATTATTAAATCCAATCTATTATGTCATTTTGTCTCTTAAGATGATATAATGAATAAGTAAAATTGGTAATATTTTTAACCTAGTGCTTATACTCTTACAGTTCTGCATATGGATGTTTGTCTTCTTTGTATGCCTGGCAGCATTGGGACAGGCGATTCCTGGTTTATTAATGGCCTACATAGTTTCAATGGTCATATTAGTTGGCCCTGGAATAGCAATTCATCTTCTTCCTACTTCATTTGTTCAGCGTGTTACTGCTATCCATCAATACCTCACACCAACGGGAAGTGGTACGTGTTTTTCTCTTGAATTAGCTTCCACTGATTTCTGCTGCTTTTTTATTTAAAAACTAAAGTCATTAATCTCCTTTCAAAGGTGAGAACGACAGTGAGGTGGATGATTATCTACTTGAGTCAAACAAGGAAACCTTAGCTGTCTTAAGCCAAGCAACAGATTTAAGTGAGTCAAGTGCTGAAGGAGGTGCTGATGAAGGTTTAGAAGCATTATTGCCTGAAAATGATATCAACCATACAATTAATGGAGGTATTATTTTTTCTTTCTTGTGTTTGATATTTTATCACCTCTTTAAATATTTATGAAGCAATTAATTAGTCTCATAGAATTCTATCTAGTCTATTTCCATCTTAGACTGCGACAAATTTCTTCACAATTTGTTCCCATTAAATTAATTTTTTCCCATTTATTATAATTAAATCAATCTTCATTCTTAGTTAAATCTAACTTAATTGCAAAGTTTGTATTGATTTTTATATCTAAAGGGTAAGGAAAATTTATTATTTAAATTCTCTTAGGTGCAAAAATATTTTAGGATTCCAATATTTTACGTTCTACTGAGTTCAAACTCCTACTTTAATTGCCATTTGAATGCTTCTGATAAATAAATGGGTTTTTGGCACCAAAGATTTTCCTAGAAATAGTAGAGAGAGGTTTTTAGCCAAAGGAAGTTATGTTCCAGATCTCGGTAATTCATATTCTGGAGCCATATAAGATGTAAAGCTACTAATGCATTTAAGGACAGTAGTGGAAAATCAAATAAGTAAATGGACTTTAGATTTCAGTTAGCCCATGGTGCCTCTGGGAGAGTATGTGGACTTGTATAATGAATTACTAAAATGTAATTCGTTATCCTATTGAGTTCAAAACCCTTTCAAAAAGCCTGTATATTGTTTAAAGAGTAAGTGTAAAAAGTAAGACAATTATGACAATCAAAGCTTCTGGTTGACTAATGATCTACCCATTATTATTATTGGGACTTTTTTTTTAAAAGAGGAATGTAAATCTAGTTCCTGAACTCAAAGCTGCAAAAACTCTAATGGGAATGAAGACTTGGGAGTTTCATGTTAATATACAGTATTAAATTTTGAGTTTTTCTAAATTCAAAAGATGAATTCATCATGAAAAGTTATGAAGGAGACTTCTTCTTATAACTTGCATTTAAAATGGTTCAACGGAATAGCATTGTAATATCAGTAAATCATTTATAAAATGAACCCTCTGGCTACAATGGCAAAATTTATCTACTTAGTGTAGTTTTGGTTTAATTAGCCAGTTGCAGGTGTAACTTTTTAATGCTTCCAAAGTTTTTCTTTTTGCAAAGTCATGCTCTTCATAACTACAGAAATTATTGTAAATTAAAGGTGACTATCAAATGTGTTTAGCATTTGGCATAATGTTAACTCAACATTGGCCAAATTTCTTTGAAGTAATTTCATTACTGAAATTTATGCTTTGAAAGGTCGATGAACATTCCAGTGATGTCAATCCCTGGTGGAACTAAATTTCTCTAAACGAATGATTATGTTGGAAATTCTGTTAGAAATATCTTGTTCAGAAATTTATTTTCCCTACTCTAAATCTGATAGTGTTGTTTTCTCTATTCATCCAGCTATATCTAGAATCTCTGTTAAAGAATATTACAACATTAATTCATTAGCTATCTCTTTGATTATGTTATCCTTGTAAAAGTACTTGATGTACTTTTGTTTTAGTTAATTCCATATCTTTACTGAAATTTTCTATTTTTTCCATTGGATCCTTTCTTGCCCTTCTCAAATAATGGTAATTGTCAAACTGAATGCAATCTCTCAGTTTTAATTAATTTAATATTCCATGTGCTATCAATAGAAAAAGAATTTTTTTTTTTTTTTTAAATTTTTACTCGCATACAAAATCCACACTAGGATTTCATAGCAAAATTAAAAGATTTTTGCACATATCATTCTCAATATGTTTCCAATACAAGACAGGTTTTAATGATTAACTTTCATCATCTGGTGACAGGATGAACTTATTACTCATTTCTTAGGAGTATGATGAAATAACTAATTATAATTTCCATATGACAAAATTCGGTGATAAGATTCAAACTATTACAAGCTCATCATCAAGCAGATGTTGCTTTTGTTGTTTCTTTGCCTGATGATAACAACGTAACATATTGAACCTATGGTTGGTTATTTCGTAAAGCTCCCGAGGTCCTTGTGTCATGGATTCATTAATTGGATTTTGATACCTCTCTCTTACGTAGATTGAAAACTCTTTTCATCTAAATTTTGTGTGGAAAGGTCAACTGACAACTATTATATTTAGAGAGTCACATTCTATAAGAAATAAAATTATAGATCTAACGGTGTACACATGGTTAAAGTAATAAGAATCAATTTCATCAAAAATCATGATGAAATTGAAATTTAATTAGTATTTAAAATGCTTAGTATTTTCCGTGTTATTTTAAGCAAAGAATATGCTTGGAAAAGAAAGGCATTGTGAAAGTGTACAAAATAATGGAAAATGAGGTCACTAGGGAAATGTGTGTCACAATACACCTGATGAAATAATGCTGGGCTGCTAGGTTGCCAAATAAATGTTATCCAAATGGAGCAAAATTTATGGAAAATAATGGCTAAATTACTGAAATTGTCGCAATTAAGGATTCAAAAGAAAAAAATCATGGGCTATATAAAAATTATGGTTTTCTCAGGTATGAAGGGCATGTTCAGGAAAATTGTTTCTATATTCTTCTTCTATTAAAAGTTTTAACCTGAACATAACAACAGGCAATCGTATATATTAAAGAAAAAATATGCTATAAGATACATAGCTTCCCCTATCTTTATAAGAGAACGTTATTTATTATTTGTTACTAGGTTACAGTTTTGGATACATTTCATTTCCTCTTATTGGAGCTTATGACATTAACAAATCATGAATGGATGTTATATTTCTGTAGAATTTGTTGCATATTTCTCCTATTGCATCATTCCATTTCTGTGTTATAAATGCCCAATGATTTCATTGAGTTCTTTTCTATTGCACTAAAATCTTTTATTTCATTTGTAATAATTGGAAAAGTTTTGTCCTAGTAGAGCTAATTCTCATGTTCCAGTTTGTCAGGGTTTTCCTTGTACAGTTGAATGCCATTTATGAAGCCAGAATGGTTTCTTTGACAAATATTTGATAGTTATAAAATTGAAAAATAATCGCTGTCATAGACAGGAAGGCATTCATGTCAAGTTTTAGAAACTATACGGGCAAACACAAATATCAATCAAAATCTAAATATGTTATGCATCTTGTTTAGTCAGCCTGTGCAGTATGCCTGGGTTTGGGTGTAATTGTTATCAATAATTTTAGGGTCTTAAGAGGGAAGATGTTAGGTTAATGATTTCACCAAAATTTTGAGCATGCTTTAATATATGTTCCATACTTATTTTGCAGACTCATCTTCCCATGTATCCTACTTTGATCTCGATTTGGATGTATCCAAAATGCCATCTCATGATCAGGAAAGCCTCGAAGGGAGCCTGGATGCTCCTGAGGAATTTGAACTATCTCCTTACGAAGTCGATGGTGTAATCAACTCAGAACATATACGCAAGAGGAATGCAGCTCCAAGCTCGCAAAGAGATAGGAGGCAAAGTGTCGAGAAAGAACAGGGAAGCAGGAGGTCCAGTGCAGACGATGATTCCGGTATCAAATTTGAAAACATGCACTTTGAAGGAGGTGAGAGCTCAGAGGAGGAGGAAATTAAGAACTTTACAGAAGGATTGTCTCTGGAGAGGGTACCTCAGGAAGATCGCAGTGGGATAGGCAGTGAAATGGCGGGTCGAATGGGAAATCTTTTGGGGGAACTTCTCGTGCGTACTGGCGCTGTAGCAGCAATGGCTCGCGGTATGGGCAATATGGGCGGATTAGTTCCTTCTATGGAAGGTTCAACTAGTTCAACCAGTCGCAGAAGGGATAGGAGAGATGAAGATCTAGATAGCGATGAAGATTTTGAGATGATATCCGAAGAAGATCTTTCCTAGTGACCCACCGTAAAGTGCTTTACTTAGTGAATCCTGTGGTATTTATGTTACCCAGAAATTGACTCCTGCTAACTCCTCACCTTTCTATTACCTTCATCTTGTAAATCTTCCTATCGTATAGAGATTCCTCTATTGCTTTAACTGTACAGTTTTTTAACCTTTGTTCATTTCGGACAAGGCAAGCGGAAGGAATGTATTTTATTATGAAAATGTGGTACCTGACTACTTTTGTGGTTTCGATCGGAATAATGTCTATTTTAGTATTTACAGAAATTGCACAAATTTGGCCTAAGTGGTCGTAATATTTTAAATTGAATTCCATTGTAGGCTTTTATTTTTCATAGTGTTGATTGCATAGCTTTATCTGGTACTTAAGCTTTAAAAAATCAGCTGCTAAAGAATAAAATGGAATCAGTTTTTATTGGTTTGGAGTTCCTGGTAAGCAGGCAGCTTTTAAACCTATGATTATCAATTTTAGTTTATGTTAGTTGCTTTGAAAAATGTTTGCTTTCAGAAGAATATTTTAATGTATCATTATTTTAAAAACATGAGTTGTATAAATTTCTCTTCCTTTCTGATCAAACTTTTTAATCATCAGAGATATTTTTTATATGATTTTTGAGACCGTCAATTGATCTTGGATGCGAAATTATTGTGGTCACTAACCCATTATCGTATAATTTAAGCTCAATTGTAACTCACCCTGATTATCATCAGTTAAATCATAGGTTATCAAAGATAAATTTTAATCGACTTAGACATTATTTGCTAAATTGTTTATAATTGATGAATTTCACCTACTAGTCGCTGCTCAGGTATATTTTTGTCACCTGAATTAAAAATTTTACTCGCAAGAAGTTGTGAATTGTAAATTTTGCAACTATTTGAAATTATGTAAGGATGCATTCTAAGTTATTAAAAATTGTTAAGTATTGTTTTTAATCCAGTGTACTGTTGATCAGATTTAACTTCTAAACCTGAACTCAGTTTTTGCAAATTGTATTATTTATTGCAGTGATAATATAATGAAATTTTATGTATTTATTTACCTTAAACTACCCAAAAGTAAGAGTGGAGCAATACTTGTCTCCTCTTCTGTGTAGAGAATTTCCCGGAGGTTTTGTTTTTACGGTTTTGATAGGTGAATTATTCCTATGGAAATATCATGGCGTCATCTGATCATTAATGTATTTTGAGTTGACATTTCTCTAATCTTTCCAAATTATGGCTGATGGTTGGAATCAGAATCATTGAATATGTGCTCATCAAACTTTGCTTTTAAAACATGAGGCTGTGTGCCATGTCTGATATTTTATATTTCAATTGTAACATACAAGTGACAATTAAATTTTTTAATGTAGTTGAGGTAGCAAATTTTATTTTGAATTGAATAAATTAAAATGTTGTTGTTCCATTGTGGTTAACTTATTTCTATGAAATTGTTGCTGTGTAGCTCTTATACTATATTTTTTTGTCTCTAATGGTGTTGGTTTAGGTTTACCCTGCTTAACATGAGGGGTGTTTTCTGAAAAACTGTTGTGTGATATGAAATTCTAATTTATTCGATAACACGTCCTCTGTTGTGACCAGATAAAATGATTACATTAATGATTTATGAGAAATGCTTAATTAAGATGATGTTGCATCATTTCTGTTGTAATCTCCAGCACTTGAAACTCGATTAAGCAAGTATTTGATTATATCTAGTCTCAAACAAACTAATCTGAATTTCTGCTAAAGTAGGAAACTTTTGTTATGCAAATAAGTTTGCAAATTGCTACTAGTATTAATGTGAATTTGGTGTTAACTGAAATCATTCCCAGGGGAGTTAGTTTTTTAATATCTTTCTTAGTATGCTGGTCTCATGTCTAAGATTTCATTGCAAACAATTTTAATTGCAGCCATAACATTTGAAGAGAAAAATCAAGGGAGTGGCATTTTAAGTGGTTAAATTTTTAATTATCTCTGCAGCATCATTACTCATTATAACTCTTTTTATCCTCATCCACCAACCCTATGGAATGAAAGGAATTGATGCCCTCCACCTTATTTCTGTTGCTAGTATCAGATGAAAAGTTAAAAGCATGAGTGGCCAATCAAATATCATGTCAACTAAGATAAAGTGCCTGAAACTATAATAAACACTTAATGCGTTTCACCAGTTGTTTTGGCAATTATATGATTTTGAGTAAATGTGTTAGATTTTAAGATGTCTCTTTTATTTTTCTCTGAGTTCAATACACTGCTGGTAATTATTTAAGCCAACAAAAGATAACCATCTTTTGTTTAATCTCTTTTCTATTTTACTTGGGGTTAAATTCTTGATGAAACAACAGATTGTGGCTCCATATTATATTTGATATCACTAATATTGTTACAATTCAAATTTGCAATGCATTCAAAAGCAATGGCTCATAATGATACATATTTTTCAAATTTATAGCTGGAATGTTTCATAGGCATTTTACTATTCTCATGCCTGAAAATCTTAATCTCTCAGTATGTTGGCTATTTATGCTTAAAGTGAGAACTACTTCCGGAACTAGGAAATTGAGTGCAATCTTTGAATGAGATATATATATATTACCTTCCCTTGCCAATGCATTTTAATATTCTACCTGTTTTTCTTTTCTACCTCTTCCCTTCTAAATCCTTTTCTAAACCAAGATACTATTAGTGAAGATTCTACTGCCTTTCAATCAATCTGAGAATTTTTTTCCTTGTAAAGCGATTTAATTATTCCCCTGAATTTAACTCCATTTTTAAACTATTCTTATTTGGTAGCTACTTTATTTTCATATTTGAATCATCTTTGTAAAAATAACTGTCTAAACATAAGTTTTCCTGTCTTGGACATTTTAATTTGGAGGCAAGAATGATTTGAATATAAATTGCAATATTCTTATATTATTACCACTATCATCATTGTAGATGTCTAAAAAAACGAATATTGGCAAGAGAAAAATGGCATTGTCCAGTTATTCAGGATTGTTCTTGGGACAAAGGAAATGTTGTCAATATATTAGCTCTATTAATATGAGGGAATATGATATTTATATTGTATGAATTAAACCTATATAAAAGGTCTAAATGCTAGTAAATATTTATGCAATTTATTATGGAATATAGATATGAAGGTCAAACAAATGAAAATGTGAGGAAGGAAAATAATTAAAGTTAGCTAATAAACCTCAAGGAGCAAATATTCAGAATGGCTTATGATGAATATACTATCCATATCTTCCATAATTGTCTAAAACTCCCTGTCAGAATTACCTCTCTGAAAAATGTTGACTGGTTTAAGATAGTGCTTTGGCATTCAAAATCCTTATAAATTATTTCAATAAATAACATCTTTCTATCTATGCATTTAGAAGTAAATGTCCTTTCATTTTGCTCTGATTCACCAGAAATTTTCAGAATAGGCTTTCCAGTCAACAATTATCTCATTGAACATGATCAATAATGTTATTATGATTCTTTTCCATAAAAGAGTGTAAGGGGAAATGAATATATGCTCAAATTTCTGAAATATCTGGCCATAATTGCTTGAAAATGCTTCAGTCCCTTAGTAATTTATCCATAATTATTAATATCCTTTTCTAAGTTCATGAAACAAAGGAAAACTATTGAGACATAAACTGAAATGTTTATCAAAGCATCATCATGAAGTGAGATAAAGGTATTTCTGGAAATGAAACACTCCTTTCTATTTATCAGTCCAATAATGCATTTTATTTAAAGTGTATCCATTTCTCTTTAGATAGAGTAAACAAAGTAAACATTTTGAATGTATTTGCTTGGATAACATCATGTTACTATCATAACTGACTTAATTTTAAAGATGTCATATAAAGCTGCATTAACTGCCTTTCCTTAAAAATGATGGAACCTTTGATTACAATCTCAACAGTTAAAAACCACTAAATGGAACAGCAATGTTAATTTGTTGCCATTTCAAACTAATAATATTTTATGGAATTTGCCTGTCAGAATGAAGTTTGTTTATTAATTATTTTAATTAATGACTCATTACCATTACTTAAGGGTTTTAACAACATACTGTATTAATCAGTCATAAAAGATACATATTTCTCTTCAATTTTATAGTTATGACAAATAATAACATATAATCAGCATAGGATATATAAATTATTCAAGATTTTTAGCATTTATAAAGCAATTGCTTTGATCTAAGAATGCTATAAAACGAATCAAAGTATTAAGAGGCAGATAAACAATATTAAAAAAATAAGATTTTTCAAGGATTGCTTTTTGTCTACGGCCAAAACTACAGCATTTTGTTCTAAAAGGAGAATTGTTTCATTATTATCTAAATTTCAGAGAATTTCTTAGAAGAGTTAAAGCAGGTTGGCGAATATTATCCATCATATATTACTTAAAATCTTTCTGCTAATATAATAATTATTTTGTATATTATTCACGATTTTTTTAAAAATACCGGTTTTGGGCTGAATGACTTTAGAGATTAAACTTGCTAAATTATTTCAATATATATATATATATATATATATATATATATATATATATATATATATACACTTATTATACACATAATTGACTTTATAGAAAACAAGAAAATATTATTATTACATAAATAAATATAATATATAGTTTAATTTATTTTTCAAAAGTCATTTCATTACTTAGCTGGAAAATTCCGTTTCTTTTTGTTGCATAGGTGCCACTACTAAACGGACCACGAAGCAAACGTAAGGGACTTGATTCGAACAATTAATCGAAGAAAACTGTGGAAATAATCTGAGAAAGCCCCGTTTAAACTCTTACAATGGAAATTTAGGGACTCAAATTACTCTCTTTTCCTTAGTGAAGTTACCAAAACCTAAAATAGTGAATGGATTATAGGATTGGTATTCATAGACTTGAGTAAGTTAAAACTAAAGCACTCTTCGTTCATTTGGCTATTGAAATAAATTTGAAGAAATAAAAATAGGAACTCTCTAAAAATACCATGAAACATTTTTAGCATAGGTTCATAACATAATTTATATTCATTTCGACAATTTATATTATTGTATTTTACGGTTTCAAATTTACCGCTTACAAAATCCCTAAAACATTTCATGATTTAATCGTTCATCGTGCTGTTAATCTAATATATGTCTCCTTAGTAAAAGTATAGTTTTCTTCATACGGCAATGAATAGTGTTTAATAACAAAAACACGATTAATCATTCGGATTATTCGCCTTTAACGCAAGATCGCGCAAGATTTAAGATATTTCGTTTCTTTTTTGTTATATAGATGTCGCTACTAAACAGCATGTATTCCAGCAGACGTGCAATACGTAAGTTTAGGTATTTTGCTGGTGAAAATATTTTGTAAATACGCTTGTTAAAACCGTTTGGCAGCTAGTGAAATGACCGAAAAATCGACTATTCTGCCTTCATGTATCCAGAGCAACGTGAAATCCTTGATGGAGCAGGCCAGTGTTGTCGCACCGTTGAGTAAGTACCGACTTCAATTACATTACTGTTTTGGCAGAAGACGTAAAGCGAAAAATGATCTAAACTTGGTCACTAAGTGCTTGTCAGCGCGTTATAATTATTTTTATTAGTGTAAAAATCATTAGTTTTGTCGAATTCATGATAGTTGGTTCTTGTTGTTGTTTTCCGATCAATCATGGTGGGTATATTGAACGTCATGAAATGAGCTATAAAAAACTTTCACTTTTATTCATCTCTAAATGTAAAGTACGATATAAAATGCAAATCACTTCCCTTGAATCCTATAGCTGGTAGAAAGTTGATGCCAAATTATCTTGCAGTATACTAATAGATAACGCTAATTAGGGTCGAGTAACTGACCGGCTCGATATTTCGTCGCATATGCTCTTAATATTAGCTAGGATAGTTTCTACTTCAATTCTGCTAAACAAAAAATTGGATATATTTAACATTATAAGTAATTTCGCCGTTGAATCTACCGAATTAATAACAAAGATTCGTTTTGTCTACCGATTTTTAATATTTAAGAATAGGATTTGTTCTATATTTAACGTTATCTAGGCTACGAATTTTATGGAATGTTATTTTAATCAACTAGCTATATTTTTTTCTCAATCCAAAATCGGAGCATAATATTGAAAACTATGATCTATTAATTAGAAAAGATAAATAATGAAATTACATTTAGGGGTTGATTAGGGTCGTTTAATCTTGTTCAAATTTCATTACGCATACGCTTCCGGTAATGATAAGATAATGAGACGATTGTATTGTTCATCGCAATTCATTTATTGAAATATTATTATTATTCATTATTTTAAATTCAATCTGTAGCGAATATCATTTAATTTTTAAAATTTTATAAATAGTAATGATAATATTTTGTTAATCTTTAAAATGATCATTATCTGTGTTTAAAGGGTATGTATGTAGAACATTTCTACGAATCGACCATATTCATTGTAGAAATTTGAATAATAAGCATACAGGAAATCTGGTGACAGTCTTCTCTTTATCATGAGTCAGTCTCGTAAATAACAGTATTTAAATATGCCGCGCTAAAGCATTACATAAGAAGTGTTTATATTGGAGAAGAGCATCACGAGACCATCACGGAAGATTTATTCGTAATTATTTACTTTCCGTTGGGAGGATCCGATTGGTTTGAAACCATCATTCTACGATTTTTATCTCTCCAATCTGTTGAAGTATGACGCAGAACTGATCGATGTTTGGATTTTCCAGTTGCAGTACATTGAGTACATTTTTCCTTTTGTATCTAAGTCTTAAGGACAATGTGTAGGAAATGGCCATATTTGAAGCTCTTGGTTCTATTCTTGGATGGAATTTACTATGTATCATATGAACCGTTGTCTCATTTGTATTGGATTTTATCGTAATCAGTGCTTTTTGAATTATTTCAGTTTCATTTCGTGTAGGTAAATGTATATGTTTATTCACCAGTTTATTTTATTCGGAGTCTATTTCTGCTGTAAGTGTTCTACAGAAATACTGGAAGTAGATCAGACGAGAAGAAACTTTCCCTTCCTTTATTCCAATAACTGGAATTTCAGTTCATGAATATTCAATATATCAGGCTCCAGCAAATGACCAATGAAAGCAGAAATCGGATTGATTTCTGTCGACTCACCAAAACAAATATTCTTAAGGTGAAGTCTCGGAGTATTTGGAACAATTACAGCGACTTTCTTCAAAGGAAAATAGTGAGATGCGAATTCTGTAAGTTGCCAGGCTGTGACGGAAGTGTATACATTGCACTATCCCCAAGGTCGAGATCTCTGTCGGTGTTCTGTTTCGTAGTTTATCTCCCGCTGCCTCCCGGTTTGCCTTATGCACATTGTATTTTCACCCGACTTCATATATTACTGACTTTATCCGCCAAAATGATTCATTCACGGATAGTACAACATGCCATACGGATCCCTAAATCCTCAACTATTTCCCATTTGTAATTAATTTTAGTTGGATGTTTATTTAACTTAGCCGCACAAATAACCTCTGGGGCAAGAACGGTCAGTGAGGCCAAATAAGAACATACAGTCGACTCACATATTCTGTAAGATATAGTACATAAATTAATAATATTCTTCAGTTTAATAAAAGCTTAGTAAATGTTACCCTTTAATAAGTTATTATCCGATTCAGTTCTTTCTGTTGTTTACTTGACATTTTCAGAATTTATGAAAAGTTAGCATTGGGTTTATTTTAGACAATTATATTTGTATGTATGAACAGTATTTCAGTAATTATGTATGTATGTACAGTAATATTTTTTATTATAAAAATAATTGTTGTGTAATTTAACGTTGCCACCTCCTTACGACTAACTGCGACGATTTTGTAAAGTATTAAACCATAAATAAATATTATTAGTAGCTTAAAATAATACAATATGTCTATGGGTATATTTGAAATACTGCTAACGATTCTTTAAACTACAATTGCAACATTTAATCGCCTTAAAACTAAGATAAGTAAATCAAAAACAATCTTATAGCAACGCTTTGGTGTATTTTCAAAATATTAAGAAATGAATTCGTGCACCCTTATTATCAATGTTATAAACATGAATCTATGAATTTTATGAACTATATCCCTGACGGATAGCAAAACTACGAAAACGTACTATTCCATTGTCAGTATAAGCATATTCACGGAAACGATTGGTTCATTTCTATTCTTTATCATAGAAATACGTCTGCTTTGCTCTATCAGAGATGTATTTCTATGATAAAGAATAGAAATAAAACTGACCTACGCCCTGGTTCTTTCCCGATATTTCACCTGACCTTTCATATTCTTCCTTACACAGGTTCTTGCATATTAAATATTCACTGGATTTACATGCCTGACGATCAGTGGCCGAAGTTTTAATTCAGTTATCGCCTGCAATCCTTAATCGTAATGAAATCAGTCAACCACCGAAATGCTCCCCACTGTTAACATGATTTGGATATCCTTTGAAGATTTGACACATGTAAAACGTCGGGGTAGCGCTAGAACCATCGCAAATTTTTGAATCGAAAGTTAATCAGTGTGTTAGTCTAATCAACTCAAATGAAACAATAGAGCCCATCATCTTCGTTTACTCTGCGATTCATTTTGCTTACTTTAGCGCGATTTAGATTACTCCAACTTTGTGATATAAGTATTCAATTTAGAATATTTATTTATTTCTAAAATCGTATCGTGTTTTGATTATGAAAATTAAATTCAACGTGTACTCTACTATCTTACATTATCTAACATTAATGTCTGTTAGTTTCGCAATATTGTAGGAAATAGGAATAGTGTAGCCCAGTGGCGGATCTAGGATCGAGCTGTGGGGGGGGCTTGAGAGTTGAGATTAAAGATTCATTTTCTATTTATCGATTTTTGTAATAAATTTTATAGAATTAAACTCAGTATACATAATTGAATTATGCTTATTATTATCTATCGTTGTAGATAAACAATATTTTCTTAAAATCTCAATTGTATGAACGATAATACATTTAAGTAATTATTCTTCATGTTGACTTCTGAGGGGGGCTACAGCCCCCATAGCCCCCCCCCCCTGGATCCGCCGCTGGTGTAGCCTACATTATATAATTTTGTATCTGATGATAGTATGCCTTGTGCACAAACTCTGAATGAATCATCACGGTGAAATTAAACTATTTCAAAAATATCCTATGCTCCAATGCTATCTTTTCTACTTACTCTGACTAAGAGCTCGATGTATACATTTTTTTCTTCGTCTTATCTATTAAATTGCTCCTCAACATCTAACTTCTAATCTCTCAGTTAAAGCTAATAGGAGATAGATTTATGTTTGGCAAGAAACGACAAGTTGCAGTTTGACTTTTTTTGAAGCTGCTTTTATTTTCAGTGGAATATTACTGCAGGATCTTTGTACTCATTGATTTCTCAGGAGGAGAAAACGATTCCTCCGACTGTGTCTATGAGATAAATTCTATAGTAAATGATGCAGGAGTTTACTAATATCAACTTTCTTATCAGGTACCTAATGTTCTCGGAAATGATGTATATTGACATAGCATATTCTTTTCTGTTATATAGAATTATTTCGAATTTAAATGCTACTCGAAGGTGTAACAGATACACACACATAAAACAGATTTTAGTTTGAATGTGGAATGAGTAATCTGTCAATAGTTCTTTGATATTAAATGCCGAATTGTGAATTAAAGAAGAATGCTTTTTATTTCAGAGCATCTCATTCCGTACTCATCGAAAAAGAATAAATTAAAGTTAAGGGCATCGATTAAAAGAATAAAGATTGGAATATTTTTTTTCTGAATATTTATATAATGTATATATATATATTGATTTATTTTACATTTTTTTAGTAAGGGTATTGCCCAATATTGCTATTTTTAGAGTTTTGTGGCGGATTATTAGGTGATTTTCACAGTCAAGATCAGGGATGAGCAAGGCTTTACTTCCACCTGCCCAACTTAGCTTCTGTATGGACTTTTAGGGACAAAGATAACGTGTGCAGTTTTACGTTCAATTTGATTTACAATAAACCATCGAAAATCATTTTAATTCGTGATATTTTAAGAATGAATTTGCATTACATTGGCCGATTTTGCTCCTGCTATCATATTCTGACGAATGGAATATTTTCATTTGTCATTTAGTGCAGGATAGAGAAAAATGTGTCCTTTATTTAATTTTGTCACTGTCTTAATCATGGCTATGATGAAATAAAAGCTACTGAGGTATGAGTGAATAATAGCTCTGATCATGGTCTCTCCTTATGGACTGATATGAAAAGTGTTACTCATAGAGTGATCGCGCTTGTGGACATGTTCCACTTATAGCATTCTGGCTCAGTCAGTAAGGGCAAACTACCTCACTCATCATCCTGCCTAGTAAGCCTCATTGCTCTCTGCACGCTTTTAGTAGCTGACTTCAGAGAGGGTGCGGTACCCACCGGCTTTCGGACTAAATAGTTTACAGACCGTCAGACTGATTTTATTCGATATCGGCGTCTCTCACTTCAGATATCAAGCTTTGAGAAGAATTTTCAGGATTCTTTCAGAGATTATTAGCTAATGGGTTGGAAGGAATTGGTTAATGATGCTCGTGCGCCATGGGGTAGTTCACACCATTCTCTAAGGAATTGATTTAGCGTTTTCAGGGCCCTGATACCGTATCTTGATGAATGGAATACTTTTCTTTTGTCTTGTGGCACAGGGTAGAGAACGATGTATCTTTCATCTATTTTTAGTGAATTTTTTCTTACTTATCTAAAAATCAGAATTTCGCAAGTAGTATCAGTAAGCTCGTGTCTTTGATGATATGAAAGTTACATTGGTATGAGTGATGCTGAATAATGGTGTTGATTGAGATATATTTAACTTAGGTAATTGATTAAGGTAACTTATGGAATACGAGATGGAATACAACAGGAGGGCACTGCCACATGGTTTTTGCTAATCTGCAGTGTAAGTATAATAATACTACGAAAGTGTTTCTTGTAGAGTCATTGTGTTCCTTTGGATGGAAATTTTCTACAAATAGCTTTCTGGACCAGTGGGAAATGCAGGGCGAACTATCTCATACCTCGTCTTGCCTAGTAAGCCCCATTCCCCTCTTCTAGCTCTCAATAGCTAAAGGCAAAGGGGCAAGGGTTGTAACCTTCCTTCGTACTGAATACTTTACACAATAATAATAATGAGAAAAAAGAACCATCGACATTCATAACGATTCATTTTGGCTCGTATGAAGCGCTATTACAATAACGAGTTAAATATATATTTTACAATAATTGGTACCTCAGCAACAATTCAAACTGCATCAAAATACTATCACCGTATAGGTTAGGATAAAAACACACTATAATCCCAAACCCAATTGTAATCTCTTCCGTCACTTTTTTCTGTACTTAGGTTCAAAATGCTTTTCTAACCAACCAGAGAATATTACCACTGCCAAATCAGAAATAAAATCTATCAAATTAATTAAGGAATATCTTCTTGAGCTTGACAACGTTGAATTTTAGTTTAAAAACTGTATGAAAGCTGTATTATTTAACGTTATGAGTTAATTATATTTTTTTGTAATATTTTATGATTTAATATTGAGCACAAAATATATATTTTATTTTCTTTGTATTACTAACTTCATGGCATATTTATTTAATTTTTGCTTAAGTCAACGAAGAGTCGGTAACCTCGAAACAGATGACTGTCGGGGTAACTATGCCCCTACCAATGTTTTATTTTTCAAATTTAATGCATAAAGAGGAAGGAATAAAAATTATTATTAATATTTACGGACGAGATTTGTCAGAGGGGATGATGTTCAAGCCAGTCTCAGGGCTGAAGCCTTTGCAGATGGTTTTCAGACTCTCAGATCGTTCGTAATGAATCGTTCTGCTCGTGGCGGAACCCCCCTCGTCTTGCATATTAACGCGTCGATGTTTTGGGCTATAATTGTCACCGTTTCATCTTCGCTTTGGTGTCGATTGGACTCGGATCAAGTGCACGAACTCGTCTCAAGGTCGACTGTTTCCTTCGTCTGTCTATCGATCGCTCCACATAAACCCTTAAAACGGAAGTGACATGTAAGTTCTCAAAGTAGGTGATAGCGACGAGGGAATAGCACTTCCAGTCCAGCGACCGGCGGAAAAAGTGACGTTGGAGGATTCTCCAGTCGCCCGGAAATGATGCTTGAGTTAATGCTGTTGTACACAGTGATGGGATGTAACGAAGTAAAAGTAATTGGAGTACTTGTAACGATTCAATTTTTGGTAATTTTTACTTCTAATCGTTACATTAAAAGAAAGTAATTTTTACTTGTAATCTACTTATATAATTTTACTTCAAAAGTCGTGCGAGTAATCGTTACATCTGAGTAATCGTTACATTTGAGTAATCGAAAGTGAACATTTGAAATACTCGCGCGCTGATCGCATCGAGAGGCAGTTCTAACTACATTGTTCACCCTCAAACCGAACTTTTCTTCTCTTGGGAGGGAAGGGGCGAAGGAAAGGAGGGATGGCTGTTGTCTCTGCTACAAAGTATTGTTGAAATATTTGTCCTACGCTGGAGGTATAAATGAATTTCCTTCGAGGACTGATAGCGGTAGGTCCCTCTTCGGAAGAATAACTACAGATGTATTTGAGCGATCTCCAGGCTAAGCTTACCGAAAATATTATCGTACCCAGTAATGCAGCCATTAGTTGTTGCCCTAACAATTTTTCAAGCAGAGAAGAATATGTTTATAGGGTTTCTTCAGCCAACCATCAATAGTTAGGCACTGTAATTACTCTAGTAATCATAATTTGAATTAAACTTCAATGCTGTGGCATTAAATTCAAATGTTAGATTGCATGTTAGGACTCCCTGTTTGAAAAAAATGTTGACTGAGATTGCATAATCTACAGGAGCAAAATAAAAAGTAATTTTAATTGTAATCGTAATCCTACTGATTACTTTTTCAAAAAGTAATTTGTAATTGTAACTGATAAAAAATTTGACAGAGTAATTGTAATTCGGCCCAATTACATTTTTTCAGTACTTTTCTCATCACTGGTTGTACAGTTTCTCGCAAAATAAATGATCGTGTTCGGGTGGGTGTCGAATCATTTAGGATACATTTTTAAAGGCCCCGCGACCAAAGTGGCAACTCTTTAGAAGGTGAGTCCCGGCCCGTACCAATTATTGCTGATGTTAGCTCATGATTTTCTAAGTACTCTTATATCTAACACATCTGTAATACACAAAAGTCTAGGTGAATCGTGTGAATTTCAGTACATGGTTTGTCTTACTATTGTCATTCTTTACTTGTTAAGTATTTCGCCCGAAGACTCCTCACTCCCTGCATCAGCGACCAACCTCTTACAGGGGTGGATGAGGCTTACTATTCAATAATAGGAGTGAGGAAATTGTATTCCCCACCGAGCCTGAACGATATAAGCGGAACTACCCACGTATGTGAAGTACTACTCGTACATTGACTCTACGAATGACTCTTAACATTCATAAAAAAGACCTTAATCAATGCTATTATTTAGCATAACTCATATCTTAGTTTCTTTCTTGTCATCACAGCCATGAACATGGCTATGGTAAAAGTAGACTGAAGATGAATTTTTGTGCATCCTTAATTTAAAGACAAAAGAAAAATATTTCCTATATACCATATGTGGAAGCGAACAGTTATTCTGTAAAGATGTTTGCAAAATTATTTTTCACGGCAACCCAAAATCAGATCTGTTTACTTGATTTTACTTTAGATGTCGCTATTTTTTTAATATCAGCTTTATAAATGTAACGTCGTCCGATAATTTTCTCTACCAGAGAGTTTAATCTGACAAAACACTTAATTGTAAATAACGGAATCGAAAAGCCGCTATTTGTGATTGATTGACATGTGCGATAGCCTAATTACCATTATTCCACCTTAAGTATTGAGCTCCTTAGAATGATAACGTTAACTTGGTGAAAGAATTTGAGATCCAAGAGCATATTTAGAGCTTGATTCTCTTACATAATCATCTCATTTAATGCGTAAGTAATTGAAATGGAAAAGCGTTTTATGTTCACTTGAATGTTATCTTGAATGGCGGAATAATTGCGTAAACACGTGAAAGCTTAATCGAGAAACGGTACTCCCAAACAGAGTGAAGCACGAAGGTAACTGATGATTTATTTTTTCTAGACAATGATTGGACATTTTACTTGGCTTTAAATATCGATAAAATTGTATATTATGTTCAGAACCCTTTAGTGACCATCCTCTTATCCGAAGTTGACCTTTCGATAACTCTATTTTAGCGTCTTGGAAATTATTACAAGAACTACAAAAATGTCTCCCTTTTGAACGGCTTTCCAAATTCTAAACCATTTTTTTACGTTGATACATCTAAATTAAAATCTTTCTTATCCGTTCAACCGGAGGTTGACTGGAGGCAAACATTTTTCGAAGATTACCTAATTGATCTCAACCAGTATTCACATTCTTTTTAAAATATCCATTCAAAAAACTCCGGTAAGGTTTTTTAGGATTGTTTAGTCGATTTGTAAGATCCATCCCTGAAGATTCAATTTAATTGCCATGATTTATTCATCTAATATTTTAATGAAGTTGCAAAAATAATTAAAAAAAATAAATATATATTGACGTATGGCGCTTGAAAAACTAAAACCTATTGGCAAGATTAAATTTATATTTCTGTTTGCATTTTTAATTGATTTTCTGCTAATTCGGCGTAGAGTATAATAGTGTTTGTATTATAATTGAAGTGTGTCAGTGCTCCAGTATCATAGTATTGTGTTTTTGGGCAACATTATTTAGACAACCCAGCTAATATATAAGTATGATCAGTAAAAAATTTCGTATCTACAGTAGCCTATGAAAAAATATTGCAGTATATGAATACGCAGTGAGTATTACGCCAGTGAAACATTTGGAGGTTGATTCAGGAAATACATTTGCATTTAGAACAAATAAAGCCAAGTTTCTATAACATTCCACATATTATAGCCTGAAAGTAATGTGTTAAGATAGTGAATTTTAAAGCGGGTGATTCAATCCCGATTTTTTAAAATTTAGTGTCAATATCAGGAATTAAAAGTTGACCCTTACTTAGGTGAATCGACGCTGTGTTAGACCCACCGATAATTATCGGTGGGTCTAATTATAATCGAGCGCTAGACCTCTCACATCGCTTGTGGTAGCGCTCCGTTGGTCGATATCTATGAAACATCTTTTTCGAAATTTAAACTGAGGGGTTCCTTTAATTTTATCCCTAAAAAATTGGGTTGTATTTCTCAAAGCCCCTCTCTCTGGGAGTACGTGGCGAAGTAATACAAAAGGCAAGGGAAGTGCATCTGGAAATTCTCTCTTGTTAACACGAGATCGTAAGTAGCAGCGCCTTAGCCTTCAAGTCTCTACCGTATTTCCCGCACATCCTGCGGGCATAATTACCTCGACGTGCCTGAGCGTTATACCAAGTAACTTTCGTTCTTAGTTTCAGACTGCCTTTCCATTAAATTCCTTCCAGAGATGGCTAACGGTAGTGGAAAGCAGGAAGCTGTTTTATCGCTGAAAAACCGGAACTCCGTGCCGGAATAAAAAACCGGGAATGATAGCGTCAGCGATTTATCTTTTCGAAGGATTGAGGCAAAGTTTTTCGGTTCTGAACAGTGCATAGGATGGAAGAAATAGGAAGAAACCAAGTATGTGTTTGAAGCGTGGGATTTCATTCTGACCCATGACTCCAAGAGGTTTTCTGAAGCAGTAATATTCATTCTATAGTGCATATCTCAGTGAAATAAGTCTTTCCGGGAGGATGTAACCCTCAATATTGATTGTTTTTGTACTATTTTGTAGAAATAAGGAATAAGGGATAATTCCCCTATAATTGCCAAGATACATTTGTATAACTTAATTAGGGTATTTTCTGCGTCTAAATTAACCAGTTTTTAAAAATGAATTTCTATTTGCTACTAAATTACTAATTGATAGAAAACAGAGAAGATTTCTATTATTAAGGTAGTTGTGAAAAATATTGTAAATACGTTATCTGTAAGTACCGATCCCTTGTCTTCAAATTAACTTCAACTTTTGAGTATTATAGTATGCTAAAAATTAAGTTATCTGTAATAAATTAGGTCGTCCTATAATTATTGATAGATATCGACGAATATTTAGAATATATAAAACTTATTTCATACAAATAATGTGAGGGATATAACAAATATGTTAGGGATGGGTAAGGGAAGCCAACGTCATGGAATGAAGTCGTAGAAGAGTAGAGGGTCTACAGAAAGAAACTATGGAGGAAGGTTTAGAAAGGAGAAACAAAAAATATGGGTTGTTGAGAAATAAGGGGAAGAAAGTTGTAAGGGAAATATGAGGTGGTGGACTCAGAATTAAACATTATAAATACCGTAGAAAATATATTATTCTTATTTTTATGCTGATTAGTTTTATCTTCAGCATATTATTTTGACTTTTATTACTCGATAGTTAATGATACCTATTGCATCAACTTCTATAGTAAAGGCTGTTGTTGAAAAACCTGTTCGGGATTACGAGTCACGGAATGAATAGAAGTCACACTGTATTTAATTGTAAGCTGTGGGGAATTCCAAAGAGTGATTAAAACAATACTTTCTCTATACTACGTATATGGAGAAAGTAAAAATTATTGGAAGGTGACGCTAATGCCTGAAACGTTTACTCCATCCCTTGGAATGTTGCACCGGATCTTTTGGTCGATTGAGTTTTATCACACAATTGAAAACATTCTTCTCTTACTTTTTGTTACTTTTCTATTACGGGTTTCCTTGCACGATTTTTATTTAGCATTGATATCGATTGTTTACCACGGGAAGTAATTTTTTCCGGTCGAAACAATTATTTTTCATACGAAAAATGGATAGTCACCGCGATACCTGTTGTGGAAACCATCAGCATGCGAGGCATGCGTGCTAATGAGTGGAACTAGTCATAAACTGAAGGTCGTTCCGAGAAGTCCGGCGTGATCGAATCGACTCTATTGATTTCAGAGTATTAATTGAAGTCTGCCAATCGATACCAACATATCCTCCTCACAGACGTTGCTATGATTGGAAGAGGTAAGAAAGCATTGGAGTTTCTTTTTACGAGTTGTGTATTTATTCGATTCTCTTTCGTTGTGAAAGAGTTTCAAATATGTTCGTGCCAATTATCTTTCGATTTCTTTGAAAAAAAAAATTACCGCCGAAAACTCTTTCGAAGTCTGGCTATTTACGAAAAATTGCTATCTCTGTATTACTGTTTCATCCTTATAAGATCAGGCATTACTACTTCAAGAATTCAAACAGATTACTTCAAGTATTTACAATCAATTTTAGCTCTAAAAAAGGACATATTAGTATTCATCCAGTTTGAGAACTGATTGGATGACTAAGTTAAATTACTAATTCATATTTAGTGATTCGTAGAATGTTATGAAGCTAATTTTTGAGTCTAGTTACAGATATTTCCAGAGACATAATTCAAATAAACCGTGCAATAAATACATTTATCAGTCATTTTTAGTTTTCATTTGGGAATTGAGGATGATGTATAGGTTTCTTTTTATGCATTAAACATACTGCATTTCGTTGTTTACTGACAAATACTTGTGTAAGGAATTATTATTTCAGTTGTCATCAATAGAGAATTACTTTTGTATTGGCTGCGTTAAATTGTTACATTTTACCCATTTTATAGTGTATAACGAATTTAAGATCAGTATCAGATCCATTTTATATCGAATTCTTAAAGTAAATAAATGATATCAGCGTAGGAAACGATCTTTCTGTTTGCCATTAGAAATGCAGCTATAAAAGACTTAGCAAAACTGATAGCTATACGAGAGGTTTTATTCCATTTATATGCTAAAAGGCTCTGACCTTCATTCAAGTTTACTGCATCCCCTTACAAAGTTTGGGAAAGTAGTATGCATGTTGAATATAAACATTAATATTCCATACTTTGTTTATTTTCGCGTAATCTTGAGTTGATAGTAATGGAGGTTGGTAGATAAATAACCCTTTTATGTCTGAGCTCGACTCAAATTGTTTTAAGGTACAGTAAATCATTCGGAGCATAAATAATTAAGGAGTTATTATTTATTAGCCTGGAAATATTCATATTATTTCAACATATTTGTGCCAATTTCTGTGTTAAGTGAAAGGAAACACTAAAGGTAACAGTTACTCCCAACGTTAAGGCAACGTTACATTCAAGGGATTTCTTTCAGAAATGCATCCTTGCTTTCTTATACTACCACGCATTAAAATTACGCAACCCCAAGGTTTAATCCGTGAGTTTTCGAGGCTCGAAAGCAAAAGTTTAAGCTTTTAATTTGCTGTACGATTAGAGAGAACGATCAAATTAATTTTTCACTTTCTGTGGTCGTCATTTTGCAAGAACAATTGCCCGTGTCCAGATGATCGAATAATAACTTTTATTTCTTTGGCTTGTTATTATGGAAACGAAGCTTAGTTTCCCAAAGTATAAGCTGTGATTTATGAACTCTATCTATGTAAAAGGGATGCTAATTTATTAAGTTATCTTTTAAATTGATCCTGATCTATTAATTACTTCATATTTATCTGATGGTTATGGTTAAGGACTGGAATAATTAGAGCAGCTCTAGTATGTACATTTTAGATTGAATAACGTTTTGATGTATTATGGTAATAACATCTGTGGAAAAATTATCGAAATATTAATGATTCATGCTGATAAAAAACAGGCATTAAATTTGGTAACAATGAACATGGCGTGTATTCAAATGCTACTGATGGGTTACTTCCGCAGTTGATGACTGAACAATTTGCTGTTATGGTCATTGGACTTTAAATTAACAGTAATTTAAAGCCATTAACGCAGCATTTTGAGATAATTTGTTTAAATTAACGATGAGCTAATAATTAAACTATCTCTTTACGTTGATGAAATATGTCATTATTGGCGTTTTAAGTGGATAATTTACTTATATTGAGAATTACGTTAACATTGTAAATTAAATTTAAACTATCATTCAATTATCATCAAGCTTTGAATGAAAATTTGAATTATAAATGGTCTCATTAGACTAATATTCGCAAAAATAAAGACACAATTATTATTACTAACTACCGCATTTTACATTGGTCCCACAGTATCAAATGAACTGTGAAATAACATAAAATATTTGAAAGTCTTCGCTATAATAATCTATGTACTAAAATAAAAAAGAATTAACTTATAATGAACGTTTCAAAGTATTCTTTTAGGCGTTTATTTATTAGGTGCTTCTTTTTTCCTTTTGTAAGGAACCATTTTGTGTGGAGTCATATCACGGCATTTTATTTGAGATTGTTTTCGTGGTTAATTTTTAATTTAGATATTATTAATTCATAAGCCACTTAGAAATTTCACTGAACAAATCAAGATGTTCAGGCCGAACGTTGTGGAACGCCATAGCAAATAAATTTTTTAAAAGTTCTTCGTATTTTCCACAATATTTTATTCAAAGCGACCGGTTTCGACCATTTCAGTCCTCTTCAGGCAATTAGTATTACAGAAATGACAGAATTTATCTATTATATGTATCTTAATCTTTTCCCACTTTCGATGCATAAAAAAGGTTATAGGCTACTGATTATTTCACCAATACGCTGCAATTCTGTGTATAATTTATTCTCAAATCTGCGTTATTAATTTATTTGTACATCCGTCTCCAATTATATCTGTTTTAATGATTATAAGATAATTTTTGACCTTTTTTCATACAAGTTTAATATATAGCCTGGTGTAATTGATATCTTTAGCTATATACTACTGGCGCAATTTTCACATCAGAAGTGTATCCAAATGTGCAACGTTGGGATTTTATTGAAAGCTTTTGATGCGGAGTAATTCTTGTAAAGTGGTTGATTCTTTTAATTAGGGAAACGTTCATATTATATTATTTCAAATTACGTTCATGATTATTGCAGAGGAGTTGGTCTTATGCCTAGCAATTCTAAAAAAATACAGCAAACCTTTCATTTTATTAATCACTTTAATGGTTCCTATTCACTTCGTTAATTATTTATTTACTGCACTTTTTCTGAATATGCAAGGACAATAATTCAGCGATTGCGAAATGATATATTTATCTGGGTGCATCATCCCATTTAGGAGATTTAATTTTTGTACTAGAAAAAGCACATTTTAATGGCCGATGCATGGGAAACCTCGGTTGCGAGGGAAAACAATAACGGAAGCTCCACATCTTATTGTGCGCGTGAAATATTTTTGTCGTCATTCCTGAAATTCTTTCGCGTGGTAAAAAGTTGATTCAAATGTTAATGTTAATGAGATATAAGGTGAGGAATGGGAGGAAAGACAGGTTTTCCACCGCGAACTTATTGTCGCGTAATTAATTACGACTGAAAGGAGATGCGAAAAGCAGTTGTGAAATCGTTTTAAAGTTGTCCAGCCGAAGATTTTTAGACTTTCACCTGAAAAAGCATGGGAGCAATTCATCGCTGAGATCCGCAGATTCTCATCTTTATCAGATAGGTGGTTATTTCCAAATTTTTGTGCGCATAAAATTGTAATAAAAATTAAAGGGTTACCTCAAACAACGCACCCTCAGGTTTTATTGAAAAACCAATTTGATTTGGATTCAATATATAATTATTTCTTACCTATTATATATTTCGCTAAAATAGTAAGTTATAAATAGCGCTGTAACCACATAGATGTATTGCATTGGATATGTTATATGTATTTGTAATATTTTAATTTTATAGCAGATATTAATAATCATAATAAGTTAATATTTTTATTTTAATAGTAACAGGCATAGATTGGCCTTAAATAAACCGCTTTTGATTTTAATTTCATTATTAAATTAATGGTATAAATTATTATAATTAATTGAACAATAATTTCATCAGAATTTTCTCGCGGAATTAAAATGACTGCCGAAATCTTTCATTAACTCTTGTTGTTATTAAACTTACAAGCAATTAGTTATGCAATTCTTGTTTTCGCTTACATAAATTTCTATGTTCGCGTGTAGGACTTCGTCTCCGGAATCTCCGTCTACGTATAAAGTATTAGTTGAAAAAATTTGTATTCCTTCAAATTTAAGCGTGAGTTTCTTTTTGTTAGTTCTGAAAATTCGATTTTTTTTCTTGCGTGTATATGTAGTTTATGTAGATTGCGTTATGTATATAGACAGGTTTTATAGGTAGCAACTACCTTAGGAAACAATTTAATGCACCTCCACTTGGGGGCGCAAATTTTAATTTTAAAACCCTTAGTTTTCTTAAATTTATTCTTCTCTCAAAAAAATATGAATTTCAGTGAAGTTACACTTGGCATTCTTTCCCCTTTTCGATTAAAATCAAGTAAATTCCAGTAAAATTGCTGGGAATCAAAATGGAAAGCAAAGACATCTGAGGAATGGCTCGGAATAACATTATATGTGACTGTAGTATATTTCATAATGTATTGATTTTCTTTAGATCATTATTAATTTTGCGTAATCGCTAATTTTATTCCCCCTCAACACTCATTCGATAGCTCGTAATTCATTCCAATGGCATTCACAAATCTGGGAAAAGAAAGTGTTGACCTGGGTCGCGCGTCACTAATTTAATCGAATGAAAAATTCATTCACGAGATCCAAATTTCCCCCCTCGTGCAAGAAGCCGAAGAGTCAAGAAACTAAAAATTTCCCTAAGTGCATTCGCATTCGACCCTGTTGTTGTGACGTAGCGTATGTTACTCCTCACTTTCGTATCGCGTGCGACTATCCGTGTTTATGTTTCGCAAGGAGTCGGTGAGAGTGCATTGCGGTGGGGTTGAAGGGGCGGTAGGAGAACTCTTGCGACGTATTTACTCTCGGTGCACATCGGAGGAAATACTTTAACTTCATTCCTTCTGCTCTTTCTTCCCTGCTTATCTCTCGACTCCAGTAAGAGATATGTCGGGCGGGGCGGGAAATTCCTTCGAGTGCATATCGAATTGAAAGCATTTTAATATCAGTAACAGCTATTAAATCACTCTTTGAGTACATAATGAATTCAAAGTATTTCAACGGCAGGAACTGCTTTTAAATCGCTCCAATTTATTGATATATTCATACAATTGGCTTTACATTTTACCGAGTTCTTTCCCTTGAATAGCCGCTTAATTTCGTGTAAGTTTTCTTGTAAGGAAGATCCTTCTAAGCCCTTACTCTGCATATAGTTTAAAATTTCCACTCCCTTATAATATTGCATTATCGGTAATATTTAATGGCAATTATGTCCGTGATTTATTTTTTCAATTAGAAATAACCTAGTGTAACAAATTGACAAAATTTTTTCGAAACTATTGCCTCTAAATAGGGTAAAAATTCGTAATAAAATCGATGTTATTCAGCCTGACTTGGAGAACCGTCATAGAGAAAGAAATAAAAATACTCAGTTGTATCCACGAAACAATTTTTACTTCGCCTGATTTAGGCTAAGTAAAATATTATGACTATACCAAGTCATATTCACTTCAAATTATTTTTATTTCTTTCTGCAAATTCCTATTGATAAAATTTCTATTTTGGCGTATTTTTGCTTTGAGGTTACTGCCGTTATGAAAGTTATTTTTGTTTTGATTAAGAGTACTACTTACGGAATTTTTTTGCATCGATAAGGTATTTGCAGCTATGGTTTTGAGTTTGAAGAGCTAAGGTTTTGCTGGAAATCTCAGAAAAGTTGGAAAGATTAAGATTTTTATTATAATTTGGTTCATTTTCTTCGTAAGATTTCCTTGTAAGACATACTCAATACATTCCATAAAATACATCGACAAGTTAAAGAATATGATGATATTTCCTTAATTTATGTTTACTGTTCCATTATAGACTTGGATCGTAACTGTTATATTTCATTGAGCTATACAATTCTTATATCTTCCATCGTGCCAAATTGAGAAACAATAAGAAAATTTACGCTTTTACTTAAAATTGTCATCACGTATCACCATTCACATTCTCTCTTCCTTTTGGGCTTTCCTGGAATGTGGTGATTTTGAACAGTTTGTGTGATTATTTCGTTGAAATGTGTCCCACTCGCTGACATTTCGATCGCTAAAGATATTTTTACCTGCCGTTCAGTTTGGTTGACCATGGTTATTTGCATAAATTTTGAAAAATCCAAAATCATATCAGGTATACTAGTATATAATCATGCATGTATATACAAGGTGCTTCAGAAAGAATTACCGGATTTTAAAATATTATACATACGAAACATCAGCTTGCGGCTATACGGCTGGTGATGAACACACAAAAAAATTGTGATTACATGTCTACAACTATAAATTTTTCGTGAATATTTCACAATGCCATCCAGTTTTATAGGGTGCTGATCAATAAATAATCAATTAAATAATGTTTTACCTAACAGTTCATTCTTTTTTAAACATATAGTGTGTATCACATACACATACATGTACGAGTACATATAAAAGGAAACTTTATAAAACCTGATGAATTTTCTTATCTTTTTAGCCCATGTGTTAAATGTGTTAAAAAGTTTTATATATTATTCCTGAAAATGGTTGCATTAAATATAGTAGCGAGCAAGATGTTTTTTGATGAATCAATGCCGACGTTGTTGCAACATTCTTTTGCTTATTATAAATACGTTCCTTATGATTTGTAAGGAAAGAGCTGAGGGAATAAATCCCCTGAGGCTCCTTGTCTTGAAACCCAGCAAAGACAGTGTTGTTGGTAGGATTTTGTTTGCTATTCATCCTTCATCGTTTCCTCGGCCTTAGGCGTTTGAGTTCCTTAAAAAATCAAGTACACGAAAGAGGCTGGATTTCCTTGAGTAAATGCAAACTCCTGTAAATCGCGAGCTCGTTTGTTTGTCTCCCCATTAACTTTTAAATCACTTATCTATTTTCGCCCATATTTGGTTTGGTAATAGTCTTATCTCGTAACATCTGAGCGGAGTTCTTTAAATTGGCGGAACGAGGGCTTTAATTCGATTCTCGGTGCGATGTAAATTTACATTCGAATGAGGGTATTGCTACCTTTAAACCTAATCAAACACGTATGTGGTTATAAAACCAGGTTATTCTTGGCGTCGGAACTAATGTAAAGAGTTACCTGTATTTCAGCGATGTTTTAAGTTAAAATATTACTTTTTCGATGCATGGTTTTATGTGTATCATAACGAATGCTTTCTAAAGTGAGCCACATGCGTGATATTTGTATATTTTTTATTGAAAAAGAACTCTTTTCGGAAATAAATCATTAAAAAAAATTTTATAGCTCGTAATGGAATGTTTACTTCTCATGTACTTTCACTGAAGAGATTCAATACGGGTGCAGTGGTTTAGTATTAAAGTAAGTAAGTATCATTGAAAATTTTGTTCTACAAATGAATAAACTTTCGTATAAGGAAAAGAAAAGTTGATTTTTAAAACTCAATTAATAAAAAAACTGTACGCAGCAGCATTTACGAGCGGCTTATTTAGAAACTACATATTAAAGTATGTATAAACAGTTATATATCTTATGGATCTTAAGAATGGATACAAAAATTTTCTGCTATAGCTAAATCATTTGAGAGATAATGCGTGAGTGGCACTTGTTGAAAGTTACTAATTATAGCTAATACTTAATTACTGCCACCACTTATATTCACTGCTATACCTCCGGAATACACCGATATAAACATTTTCATCAGCAAATACTTCTTCGAAAATTCTGAAAATCCTTAGAGGAATATTTATCCTTGTTTAACTTAGCTCGAAGATGATAATCATCGCTGACCCAGAACTCTCGTTAATTTGAACATGTTTGTCTTATTAATAATTTTAAAACTTTGCTAGGATGATCAGTCAATTGGCAAGCCTAAAACTTCCATCACGGTTCATCCATGCGTCGTTATGTTTCCGCGAGCTGCGATGAATTCATTAGGGATATTATTTCCGAAGATTTTCGTGGAAGGGTGCTGAAGGATTTCTGGAATTTCTGTCGGAAGGAGTTCTTGCGGAAAATTAACTACGTTGACTGGTTGTGTGGAAGTAATCGATTCTCATATGCTGCACTTGTGCCCAGAATATTCAACGGTCTTCAAATTCGCAGTGTTTTAAAGTAAATTACGCCCGTTCACTTTGGAAACAGTCGCTTCCTCTACTCTTTTTGCTGCTTTATGTTGATGCATAATACTTTTTTTAGGCTAATGAGTTTTGGTATTTATGGACATGAAGTTTTGAATTCGGGATTTCCAGACTGGGGAACATAGGAGATTTCAGACGCAGAATAAGCTTTAACGTGTTCCGAAAACATTGAATTGTATCGTTTTCCTGAAGGAGCTGCCTTTCTATTCATATTAATTATATTTTTTATAAGACTTTTTTTATCTGAATCAAATCGTCTTCCATCATTCTGATATTTGTATGATTTTTATAAAATTAGCTTATCTCCTAGATTCGACAAATGCTAACCACGAAACTCCTTATCTGGTCTAGCATGTCTCTTCATTTCATAAATTCGGAATTTCCCAACTGCGGGCCGCAGGTAACATTAGACCTGCAAAAACCTTTTACGCAGCCCGCAAACATTGAATTGCGTGTCTTGTTATCTTGAAAGTTATATATTGTGTTGGGAGTGATATAACAAGTGACCACCTAGTTATATGACTTTGTATGTAATTATAAAAATATGTGATAGAGATGATTTTCGTATTCCGATTTAATTATCGTCATTGTATTTTTAAATACTCTCATCGGAATCAAATTTTCTTTGACTATTTTAAGATTCGTATTATTTTAAGAAAACGATCTTGTTTCTGCTTTAGATAGGGTTGAGGTTCAAATTGGGATGAATAATATTATACTCTCAAACGGATTAGGATCTAATCATCTGAAACCATGACTGTATTTTGCTGTAACTTGCTATCTTGTTTTTAAATGTGAACTAATTCTTATTTATTTATCGCATGCAAGTACTTATTGGTAGCTTATTGCATTATTTTTTCATGTTTTTTCCTTCTCGTCTTTTAGTTATTACTATCGGTAGGTTTGCGCAGGTTTTTCACACCCCCTTCTTTGTAGGTGTTTTCCTGCAGTGGAGTTTTTTCCTATGAATCAATTAGGTTTTAATTATTTTTCATTTTTCTATAATTAATGGCGATGGGTTAGATGGAAGAAAAGACTTTTAGTCTCAATCCTTCCCAAATAAAGACGATTATTATTATTATTTACTGCGCACATTTTAATTAAGGCAGGAAGAAGTCCAATAAACCAATTGAAATATGTACTATAATTCACGTGTATTATGTAGCACTTGCTCACTAAATGCGGTGAAAGTCACGTTGTACCGAGCAACCATTCAAACCAATGTGTAATGGCGCATCGATAAACCAACCTGTTCTTATTTCCGTTCTGCCGGTAAGTGGATTAAGACGGGAGGAAGTCAGAGGCCTTAGGAATGGGTTCATTGTCACTTCCTCTCCTTCGAATCATACATAAATGCGCGAATTAATCCGTGGATGTGTGTGTCAACGTCTTGAAGCCGACCGAAAAATAAATCTCGGCGGAATGTAAATAGCAGGAAATCGAGCGGTGAAATATGCATCGGCCGCGAATTTATGATGATGGATGCGGACTTCCCTCGGCTCGTCCTCCGTTTATTATGAACGGCCGTCACTCGATTCGGATGGAACGTGACTTCCATTTTTGCGGAGGTGCGTTCGTTAAACAAGTCCAATTGTCGTTTGCGAAGATGATGGAGCTAAAGAATGGTTTAGCATCACACTCTCGCTGGATCGAGATTTTATGCATTGCACTACATTCGTTAAGTAAATTTAAAGTACGGATACTCGTTGATGTGTAAAATGTAATGGATGATATATCTTGCTCGTTAAGTTTCACACCTTTACATTTAATACATTAGATATACTAATAGCAGTAAGTTCAATAAAAAGAAAACTCTACTGACATCAAAGAGCATTAGTTTGGAGACAAGGAAAAACTTTATGAAGACCTACATTTAGAGTGTTGCGCTATATGGAAGTGAATCGTGGACTATAAGGGAGAGTGAAATGAAAAAACTGCTTTCCTTTGAAGCATAGTGTTACAGAAGAATGCTGAAAGTAAGCTGGACGGAAAGGAGAACAAATAAAGAAATCTTTGATAAAGCTCAAGAAGAAGAAAGAAGTATAATAAGAATCGTTAAAGAAGGGAGAGTTAAACTTACTGGAAATTTACTACGACACGATAGTCAAGTTAAAAGAATAATGGAAGGAATATTTGAGGGTACAAATTAGACTATGTTAGCCAAATCATGAAAGATATGCAATACCGAACATACTACGAACTGAAACGGAAAGCTGAGAAAAGAGATGAATGGAGGTCTGTTGCCGACCAACTCAAGGGTTGAAACAGAAGAAGAAGATAGAAGAAGATTGCACTATCTGTTAACTATTCAGTTCGAAGGTAGGCTGGTACCTCGCCCCCTACAGCATTAGCTACCGAAAGGTCGCAGGGGGTAATGTGGCTTACTAAGCAAGATGAGGAGTGAGGGAGTTTACCCTTGCATTCCTCATAGAGCCAAAATGTTAGTCTGAGCATACGTGGTCATAATGACTCTACGAGTAGCGTTTTCCGTAGCATTCCATCAGGAGTGACCCCAATTACGGGTACTATCCAATGTCACTATTGAAAACCAGAAATCCTGAAAAATCTTGGATGATACATTTTTTATTTATTAATAAAATATTACTAATGGAATATTGATATGAGAATGAAGATTAATGCACAGAATACTATTTAGATTTTTTTAATTAATTATTTTATTGACCAATGCTTTGTGATGTGTATTGTTTACTAATTATATTTTTGAGTATTGAGTGAATGGCAGCCACCACACCTTTCTATAACTGCGACAGAATTTATAAATAATAATAATATTAATTTGTCCCTCATATCTCAGTAGCTTTCATGTTATCAAAGGCGTGGACTTTGACAAAAAGTACACGAAAGTTACAATTTTCTCTATCTTGCACCATAAAAAGACAAGTGAAAAATATTCCATTTACCAGGATATGAGAGCAGAAACTTTTTGAAGGTTTTACTTTTACTTTTAGGTCGAACTCGTTAAAAAAAGCTCGATTTCCGTTTGTGAAGATGAAGAATTACCATGTGTTGTTGACCTATTCTCGCTGTGTCCAGCGATTAGATATTGCACTCAGCTCAGTTTTACATCTCTTGCGGAGGTGTTTTCGACGCAAATCGCAAGATAAGCCAATTATGGCATCTCTCTTTTTGGTTTGTCACGCACAATTTGCAAGCGGAAACGTCCGCGGAAAATATGCCATTCACGAGAGGCGTTTGATATGTCAGTGTCTTCGACGCGAGATCGCGCCCGATGCACGTTTCGTTGTATCTCCGATGTTGAACACGTTTTTTGTACATCATCGCAGAAATTCGGTTTGAACTGTCTGTTAAAACTTCGTTGCGACCTTATGAAAGCAGACAAGGGTGTGTGTATTTGCTGAAATGGAGAAAAGTGAACTACTAGTAAAGCGTCGATTCCTACGTGGGAAAAAATGAAGGAAACTGAATAAAAGCTGAAAAATTTATGAAGACTCCGCTACAGCTCATGCTATGATTCGCAATATATTCACTGAGTTTTGTTTTGATTGTACGAGTACGAATGATGCCGAGCCTCCAATACTTCTTGTGGAGGTCAACAAACTATAATATGTTGAATACCACCAACAAGTATCTTATGAGAATAGGAATTTTTATCTTTTAATTGAGTATGCTAGATAATTAATCTACTTCGGTGTCTATGTAATAACAATAATAGTGAATATGCGCTTCAACTGGAAATATCTCAATTCAACGGGAACTAAACACTCGTATCATGCACAGACATTTGAATTTGAGGAAGCTGTCAGTAAGAAGGATGCTGCGATTACTTACACTTGAGCAATAGCGGAATCTTGGGATTATTTCCCAGCAGTGTTTGGATATGTGCAAACGTATTAAACGAAATTTCGCGATGACGAGTTTTCCTCCCTATCTGGTAAGTCATCACAACGAAGGCTGGTGCGAACTTTTGACCCCTCTACTATTAGCAGCAAACATATTTGGAGAGGGAATATGACTACTTGGCAAGATGAGTGAGGTAGTTTATTTTGCTATGCATGGAAAGCGTTCTTGTTCTCGCCGCAATGATTATTTAATTATCCAAAAGAATGGCAATATTCACTGTCAGTCTTATCCCAGTAAGTTTCATTTTATCATATGCATGAAGAAGACCAACAATTTAATTAATGTAAGTGGAATATTAATTTTCTTCTAGCTGCCGTCACCACATTAAAATGCCAATATTCCATTCGTCATGAAAGGTTAGCGGGAACGTTTCCTTTTATATGTTTCTAAACATCGAACGTATTTAGGTCCAAAGACTACAACCTTGGATATCTTTAGATCCATATCTTATGCTTTCATTTCTTGACTCTTTGTTGGAGAAAATTTTTTATCTTGAGTTCACTTAATTCATAAATTGTAGATTTCCGATCAATTGTTTTGTGGAAGAATTGGTAGTTCGTAATATATTTAATCCCAAAGTTTTTTTAGTAAATTGAGTAAAATATTGGAAACACAAAACTTAAATAAGTTTAATAAAAATGATCTCCCAGTAGCCATAAAGGTAAATTTGACTGAAAAATAGGTTAGAATATGTTATTAAATCATGTATCATAATTGGACTATTCCATATGCTGGTTTTTATATGGTCAGATCAGTCTCACTTTCTCTTATTTTAGGGACTGAAGCAGATAGAATTTTAGAAATTTTCCTGATTTCATAGGCTACATGGAGTCCGAGATTAGATTCTTAGATTGTTAAAATCCACGCATGTTTTCTTGGCTTTAAAATATCATTTATACAAAGACGTTCCACGAAATATGTTTCTAATATAGATTTGAATTATGTAACGCTAAATAATTGAAGAATTTCAAAAAAGGATGAACAAAAAAATCTTGCCAATGACCGGAGTATCGTGACTTGCATTGCTCTGGGAATTCTATTCCAATAGGACTGAAACTCGGATATACATTTTCTCTGATTTTTGGATATTTTTATGATGATTGAGACAAATCTTGGAGTGGAGAATAGTCTGCAGTATATATGGGAAAGGCATGTAATTGTCTACGTAGGTAAGCAATTAGTTCACACTGTGCTTTAGAGATCGCCTTAAATATACGAGATTTAACCTCATCGCGTTTACCATTTCCTTCTTTGAGAGTTATCCCTAATCTGTGTCATATCCATCGACCCACCCTCTCCCAACTGGAAGGTCCCTTCTCCCAAGGGTCCATCTAATTAACCGTCATTTTATACAGATGTCCATCACCTTCCGCTTATTCATCACACGACGTCTCGTATTTACAAACCCCCGCCCCTTCGCTACATTTCTTAACGCGCCGCTTCCCGATTCCCAGCGTTGGACTCCACGTGATTCCCAAGACGCGGAGCGCACGCGCCGGAAAAAATCCCGGACCAAATCCGTTTTTACTTTCCGCCAAATCCCGTTTAATTCGCCCTCGGATTCGGTCACACAGTTCGCGGGGAACGCCGCTTACATTTCAGCGATGAAAACACGGGCGTCACTGACGGTGTTATTCGCCTCTCCGTCTCTCTCCCATTTCCGCTTCCGGAAGAGGTCGATTTCTCCCATCGGAGCTCGCGAGAACTCTGTGGGCAGAAGGTATACGTCTCGACCCCGTTTTCTTCCTCAACCCCTTTCACTCCCTCTCCCTCCCACCATCTCTCTGCATCCTCCGCTATCTCCTCCGACATCTCCCCCGCCCCCCGCAGCCTCCCCCTCCCTCCGTGCAGACTTTTCCCCACATTATCCGTCCGTCCGTTCCTGCATTCACACGTACGTTCCGCACCCCCGGCGGTGTGTTTCTCCGCTGCCCACCGCGGAAGAACTCGCGCGGATCCCGCTTTCTTTGGTTTCCGGGAGGGTCCACGCGGCCCACGAGGGCCCTCGAGTCGCCGCCGCGAAATTTCGCGCTCTCCCGCCCCCGTTCGTTTCCCGTCCATCTTAAGAATTTCGGGCATCGCTTATTTTGGTTCCCCCGGAATCGCGAGGACGTGTCGGGATTACGGGAACCCCCTCAAGTGCCATCTTCTCGCCTCTTTCGCGGACGGGTTTTTTCGAAAAAATCCCTCCCTCCTCCTTTTTGATCTTTTCCGTTCCTCTGATGTCCCTCAGCCCTTTCTCTTTCTCCCTGGAGATTTCTCGACCCGAAGACTCAATGAGGCCGGCGATATAGGTCCGTTCAATATATAAGACTCTCTTTTGCGACACCTAACTTCCCCTTAACGGCCCCTTTCTCTTCCTTTTGTTTCGCCCCCCAAGACGCTAGTCTTGCTGTATCTACCTATCTGCCTCTTTCGCTGCGTCCTTGAAAAATTGGAGGGTGTAAAGTCGCGGCTCTTTCCACATCTCCCTCGGGATCATGTGGGACAGGAATTGATTGGCTTTCCTGCCGGACGTCTCGCTACAAAAGTTGGGAATAGCCGGGGGGAGTGGGCCGCGGAAAAAGATCGTCCCCCTCACGTTTTTTGAATCCGTATTGTCCCCCGTTCCAAAAGGGTGCATTGCGCCATCCTCTGAGGGCTAAGAAGTCTCCTGGGTTTAAAGGGAATCGAACCCGGTTTCCGAGGCCGCTCCTCCGATCCCCCCACCCACGGTGGCATTGTCCTCCGGACAAAATAAGCCCCTTTCCTGACTCCTTTTTCTCGCCCTGCCTTTGTTTTCCCATTAAATCCCTCCGCATCGATGTGTTTGCGTCGTTCCTATTGAATAATTGCCCTCTTCTAGTGACCGAGTGTTCGAGTCGGTTTCCCGTGGGTTTCCTCGCGTTCCCCCATTCCTCCACTCCCCCGCCTTCCCTCCAGTGACGTCAGGATAGTCCCTCGCTTCCACGTGAGGGAAGATTCACCCAATCGTCTCCTCCACCCCCCACCACGCCCCCACTTCCCCCGGTCACCCTCCCCTGCCCCTGCGCCAAAGTCACGTGTCGTGGAGTGTGCACTCGGTAGCGTTCCTTTATCTCTACCTCTCGACAAGAGTCGATTTCGTCTCTCCTTCCTCACACCGCGGATTTCGCGCTCTCCCCTCCCGTAATCACGCCGCCTCTCTTCACTTTCCCCTCCCGCTCCTCGAGGACTGCACCCTCCGTGGATGGGACACCTCCTTCACCTTCCACCTGCGCCCCTGCCCGCGCGCCGTCCAGAACCGTATCTCCAGTCGGTTGGATGAGAGGAAGAGAGGTCTCCGCAAGTGGTGCTCGCGACGGGGTAATCACGGCACCCCTTTTGGTGTTTGCGAACTTACCGAAAACCGAGGGGACTTCGCACGGCTCGAAGGCTTTCTGATTTGGCTACCCTCGCTGGAGGGGTGGCGATGGGAACAGCGGAAGGCGGAGGATCCGTCATGTTCGCCCGTTCTTCGGGGGCGGCAGCGGCTGCCTCCGTGGTCCACCGTCCCCAGCTCCAGCCGAGGAGACACAATCTGCCACCGAATCACTGCGGTGGCGGAGGTGGTCCTCATCAGTGCGCCGTCCCGGACGATCCCAGGCACCACGGATTCTTCAGAGGTGGGCACCTAGTTGGTCTGCAGCGCCTCCAGCATCACTTGAATGGCAATCCGAGCGGGCTGCGCTGGGGTCAGGGGATTCCGCACCACCTGCATCACCATCCACACCACCACCACCATCACCACATGGTTACCCCTCCTCCGGAGCCGCAGCAGCACCATTGGTATCCGTGGGCAGGTAAATGTGCGCGCCGTAGTTTGTCGCTTAGAAGTTGTTTGTTTCTCCTGGATGTTTGGTGGCCTGCGCCCATGGTTTTGCCCACAGGGGCCATCCGCTTCAACCTCTTTCATCATCGCTGCGGAAGAATTTCGCACTAATAGATGTCTCCGTTATTGTCCCTTTCTCTTATATTTTGGAAGTATTCCTCAGTTATAGAATTTGTTTCGTGGCGTACACATACGTTCCATTTTGAGTTCTAAAAGTCTGGTTTGGTTTCCTTCTCGATCGCCTCTTCTCTGGTGTTTCTCGCCCGTGTTTTGTGCTGCTGGTGTCGTGATCTAAAGTACGGTGCTCGGTTTTGTTGCGTTGGAAGGCGAGAGGAGCCTTCCAGAGACGGAGACCCAATGGAAATGTATCCAATGGATTGTCCGCTGTGCTATTCCGGGTTTGAATGTGAGTTAAAAGGATTTTATCGTTACCTGCATACTATAGCATATTTCGCTTTGTGGAATATTCCATTCTCCAGCAGAATCTTCATCGTTGAAACACATTTATCACACCGCAGAGTGGTGGGGGAGTACTCCATTCCCGTTGTACCTTTTTTCGAACTTCACCGATAGTGATAGCGTATCGTTTTTTTAAATTGGAGCTTCCAGACTCAGTGGACGTTATCTCTTGTTCTATCATACGACTTTAATCTTGACTCTATTGACAGATTTTGTTGACGTCCACCTGCCGAGGCTTCTTTTTTTCACCGCTGCCAGCGTGATCATACGATACGGTCATAGTTTTATCGCCCCGATATGAGTGTATCTGCCTCAGCTTCCGATGTTGTTCATCACGGATTTGCGAGTTTCTGGAAATGATTTATGCCAGCTCAAAGTTTTCTGCGAATCGGTGTAAGTGAAGAGTCAGATCGAATATCCGTGTTGATCTTGCACTTTGATTTTATTTTGGAAAAAGTTTTACTTAAAGTATACGGAATAGAATGAGAATTCAAAAAGATTAACAAATATTTTTAATAATATTATTTGAAAAATTATTTCTAATATTTCTCGTGAAAAACAAAAGTTGATTTCTCATCCATGATATTTTAAATCTTCTAGAAATCCGAATTCCTGCTACATCAACGTAGTTATGAGCTAAATAAATAAGGATTGATTTCTCGGTGTTTCAATTAAGATAAAGAAGCATAACCAGGTCTTTTCAAATAGGTTATATCTCTCTGCGAGGCATCGTTAGTGTTATCTGTATTTCCTCCCGTATTACCTGTATTGTTGAAGTAACCGGACTCGTTAAACTCTTCAATTATTCTCCTTTGTCCATATATATTGTACGTCGTGGTATGTATTCAGAATGTGTTGCTGTTGTCACTCGTTGAATTGGAGGAAGAGTTACTGCAAATTATTTCCTGGCGATGTTGGAAAACCTCTAAATTACGCTACAGAACGCGGAAAAAATTGTTTCGGAGAGGCAGCCAAGTGTCTCGCTGAGTTAACACTTGGGATATGGTCGGTGAAAACCATTTCGCAACTATTCGAAAAGCCATGTAAAATGAATGCCGTGTCCGTTTCTGGAAGATAATCGGACGTTACGCGGAAGTGACGTCAGGCCGGACGTTTTTGGGAAGCGAATCGAGCTGAAGTTTCCATCGGCTCAAATTTTCCGAATTCGGTTTCCGTATTTTCCCTCAATTATCTCAAATCATTTGTGGAGAGCGCAAGAAAGTTTTCCTGGGCGTATTTCGCCGATTGAAATTCTCCACCGGCAACCCTGTCGTCCCGTGAGGAGATGGCTGAAATAAACGTGGCTTGGATGCTCGTTAACGGGGCTATAGGTGCCTAATAGCAGTTTCCCAATAACCACAATGGGACATGCTATTCGTTTTGGTTGTCACTTTCCTTTGTCATTCTCCTTTGCCATATTTTTGTGTGAGAAACGCCTTCTCACATTCGCATCAAGGAGTAAATTCGTATAGTTCGGGTAAAAGTCACCGGACGCACGCTTTATCCGTGGGCGCGCTGTTACTTTATCCGTAAAATCAGCATATTTGTATTTAGGAATTTGATTTGGTAATAAAATGAAAATTTTCTGCTTTTAGTAGTTATCAAATATATATCGCCTTAATATTACTTCGTCCAAAACATTACAATACTAATGAAGGTGGATATTTATTGCTGTTAATCATTATGAGATTTACTAATTTAAATTAAATCAATTATACTCATTTACCACAATATATAATGAATTCCACAACGACACGAATGGAATAAATTATATATTTTGGTAAATATATAGGTTCTTTCTTCGTTATTCTTGATAATGGAGGACTACTACATAGTAGAGACAGGATTAGTAGATTCTATGAAATTAAATATCATTAAAAACCATGAAATCCTTTATATAAAAGTATACAGTTTATATTTTTCTTCCTTGTACTACTATACTTAGATTAAATATTTAACTAGCACATATATAAATACGAGACTCTTTGAAATTGCAAATCTCAGGAGTATACGAGTATTTTGATTATCCTAATTGAATTCATTTAAGTCGAATCGGGAATGTTTGTCTTATAATGGCCTTGCCTAATTGGTTCATGTACTGAATTCAAGGGTATTCCTTGCTCAAATATTTGATATTGCTCAAAGACTGGATAAAGCAGCATTTCATTTACGGTTCTAGATATATCGTTTGGTAATTTTATTATCGTTCTCCCCATTTAGTCACTGTTTAAAACATATTTTGGTTGCAAGATTCTCATTGTATACATATATTTCCACTCCTATGCTATACCTTAGATATCCTTATTTTCATATCAGCTATTTCTGTTTCTTATCGCGAGTGTTAATTCCTTTCATTTCTTCAAGGTCCTTAAAGGAATTATTTTGCTGCAGGCTATAATATGTACACATTTTTGGTTTCGTCATAATTTACCCATATCTGTTTTTCCTACAGTTTTTAGCTTTCTTCTCCTCATAATTTTATTAATCACTTAATTTTCATGTTAACCATAAAGGTTCCCCATAATGTTTCGGGGGACACGAAACTATTTCATCAAAATTCACCGTAAAAGAAACGTTTTTATATATAAGACCTTTAATTACCCTAATATTCCTGCACTATTTTTCAGTTATTAGCTGCTGTGATTGATTTCAAGGTAAAATATCCTGCAGATAAATGCAATTCATACACGTTTGTAGCCCATCTATTTATTTATATCCCACGAGCATTAGTTGAACATGACCTTAGTTTTTCTGGGGCTTACTTTAAGATCAGCTGCTTCCAGGACTTCGATTCTGCTATGTAGGTCTTCCGGATTGCTTGCGAGTTATGCTATGTCATCGTCATCGCGCAGGTGACTTAAGGGCTCATAATTGATTCTTAAACCCTTCTATGTTTTATTCCATCATCTTAAATATTATAATTTTACGAAAAACTGTCGTAATTACCTCCGATTCAAAGTGTTAAAAATAAGATGGGAATTTTTAGTCAAAATTTGGTCTAATCAAAACGTTTGTAAGTATGTATTTGAACAACAATGCTTCGTTATTGAACCTTTGCTATAATGAACATACTCATTTCTTGCAATGCAATGAACTAGGATAAGCTGCCCTCTAAGAAATTTCCTTTTCATGAAACTTTGTAAAGAATCCAATTATCTTGAAAATTATCCTTCGAAGTTTTCACATGTTAATTAATCGATTTCAAGTTTACAAATTTTTACTATGTAGTAAATATTGGCTATGTTCATTTACCTTTCTTATCTTATTTGTTACTGACTTGCGACCCCGCTGACAAATTTTCAGCGAGCGAATGTTGCTTTCACTGTTTTTCGGAGTCAGCAAACGAGTACGGCTTCTGCTAAAGAAAAGGTTTAGAGGTTGCTTGCGTATGTATGTGAGCATGTGCCAAAAATACAGGAATGGTAAAAGTGTAACATTCTCTTCCTTGACTTGTATTTTAGTGGGGAAAGTGGTAGTTTTTGATTTTTATTACTCTTACTATACGATTATTTAAATGTTTTGAGAAAATTCACTGCTTTAGTAACTTCGTGATTCAGCTTTTCAGCCTACAAATATGATTCCAGAACGATTTATTTTCCTTTGCTGAAGGAAGTATAATTTTAGATTATTTCCCTGGTCATCGCCAATCTTGTCTAGACGGCGAAAATCAATTCCATATCCAACACGAATTTATCTTGTAAAATATACATATACCCGAAAAGGTAGATAATCGAAGTATCTTGTATCATTCGGAAATGGTTTTCATCCCATTAGTTTAATTATCGTACATTTATTTATAATTATTTCCCCATTGATGCTGGTTCTGGTAATAATTTAGATGGTTATCACTGAAATTGACCACGTTTTAGAAGAATGAGAACTGTATAAATAAATTCGGCCTTCACTCAGTGAACTTCATCTGAAAACACGTAAGATAAAAACAAACAAAAGGAAAATGACGTTGTGTATCGTCATTAACGAAACAAGTAGTGTACTTTTCTAAAATTTGTGGAATAAATTCATAGTTTGTTGAAAAATTTAATGATAAAGTCCAAAGAAATAACATGTACCAATTCCACGAACAGGAACACCATACGTATCTTGTTTATTCGTGGAATTGGTGCACGTTATTTCTTTTGACTTATCATTTGAGATTTTATTATGAAATTCCAACAAGTTACGTAAGAAAATATTTATTTATTCATATTTTGTTTTTATCTTATGGGTTAATTCTGTAAAATATGTTTTTTTAAGCAAAAAGTAAATTATTCGTAATGTATTTTCTTTTTAGGATTTACGGAAAATTAGATAAATAATTATAAATTCAAACAGATTATTTAAAAACACATCTCGACGCTGTAATTTGAAGTTCTTTGGGAGATAATTTTTCTCTACGTACCTTATTGACTCACTGAAATTTGCTTTTTGTATTGCATTGTATTTTAAATTTCCTCTTCTCCTGAATGTCTCTCAAATTTTCCGTCGAATTTCCCTCGAATTCGGCGATTTTAGAATGCTTATGGGTAAAGAAAACGTTTAATATTTATGAGGGAGTAAGTTTTGAACATCTCATCATTTCTATTCAGCTCAGCGCCGTCTACTCCCGGAATGTACGCACCGAGATACTGACCGCAAGATTAAAATTTTAAGTGCGGATTGATAAGAAATCTGAACGAGAAACGTGCGATACCTCGATCACTCCCCTTTCGATTCTTATCGTGTGGATCGATTGATCGTTCACGTACCTTGTCTTGTTCTATCGAACATCTTGAATCTTTTTCGGCCCGTGGAAAGGCCATGGCCGTAAAAATCCTCACCGGCGCACGGGTCACTTCGTGATTTAAAAGCAGCGCTAATGGATTGGAAGCTATTTCTGTCGGCCGATGTCATGTTGGTCCCGAGAGGCCCCATTTACATCGTTTGAGTTTGACGGAAGGTCGGAATGCTGATCGTACTTAGTCCATAACAATTATCGATTGCGGTGGGGTGCACCAAGGGTGTCGTCGGAAAATTCTGCAACGATAGAAAATAGCTCTTTCGCTTTTTTAATGACCGGGGAGATGGGCTTGGCAGCATGCGCAAATGTGAAGAGTCTTGAAATATCTTGTGCTAAGACTTGGATAGTCATCTGCTAATAGGTGAGGAGTCTCCATCCTATTGATCGCCCCCGTTGTTGGGATGTCCTGTGCGGTTCCCCATGCCGCCCATTCCCAGGGCCCGTCATCAACAGAATTATCCCAGCAGACGTCTTTTGATGTAGGGTCTACCACGGCCGGTGCCTTATCAAACATTAGTTATTGAGTCTTCCGTTCCCCATTTTCTTTTCTTTGTTTATTACTGTCGTTGACAAATTCCTTTCTATTATTTTAATATAATTTTCGCTTTTTTCATTACCGATTTTTTAGTGATGTATCTTATATTTAAGATCCTGGTATATCGTGCTTTTAATTTACATCATATGCTTTTATGTCCCAAATTCAATCAGCATATGCCTCAAACGATTCAAAACACGTCTTGGTTCTTGTCGTATTCCTCTCATCTCTATACTAAATATCTTTTTATCGATCGATGCGCTGATTTTCGCTACGATCTTCCGAAATTACCTTCTTGCCATTTAAATTATTTCAAATTCTCTAATCTTTTCTTTTTTCCTTGTTGAAAAGAGTGATTCATATCTTGTTGTTTTTATTTCCGTCTCCGTATACTTAATCCAGATAGGGAATAATATTTCAATACATCCAAACTTGTGATCTCTCCGACCTTCCAAACTGTCGCGTTGGGAATAGTATTTTGTTATATAATTAGTGTCTGAGATCGTAATCAGTAGAATTATACGTCATTTAATTTATTTGTGTACGACTTCCGACTATATGTTTGAGGAACGTTGAACATGCCCTCTTAAATTATATGTAATGTTTGTGTTAACTGTAAATAGAATTATTGAATTTCGTTGACGATTTCGTAAGAGCCTCTTCAGTATTTTTTGTTCCTAGTACCTCCCATCAAGAATGCCATTCAACCGTCACAAGCAAGGAGTTTTTTTCATAAAACATTTTTCCTACGCGACAAAGTCATGGTGTGCTATCAGTTTGAATTTTAAGAAATTTAAAGGCTCTAATCAATCTCCATTGTCCTTATGATTCGCAGTCTTCTTCTATTTTTGTTATGAAGACCTTCATCCCTCATGTCCTCCATCTTTATATTCCCTTTTTCTTATACATTTAATGATATTAAAAATTTGGAAACGTTAACTGCTACCTAATTTACCTTTTGATACCTCGAGGAACTTTTCAGCGTTTTATGTTTCCTCAAATCAAGCATCCAATGAAATCTCCTGTCACCTGAATAAGAAAAACCTGGCTTATCTTATCATACTGTATTTGCTTTCCCTGTTTTAGATACGTTTTCTTTTAAACCTATCTGTTTCAACTTTCAGTCATATCTTCAGCGTGTCTTTGTTTGTAGCTGAAATTCCATTTCGTCCCCCATCGCATCGCATTTGCTCGTTTCTGTTCTTCCACTAAATCGTGTGTCACATGAGTAAGCATTTATTTCCGCTCGCAGCTCAGTACTTGGTCAGTAGGCCAAATCAGTATTATTCACATCGAAGTTCAAATTCCTTCCGATTTTTAAAGGAATCATATCTCGTTGATTAAAATTATATTTTCGGAAGTATCCAAAAGTGATGTTTGAGGTAGGCACGTGCCACATAAATCTTTAGAATTGCAAGCCACAATAGAAGTTTTCTTAAATTATTACATGTTGAGTATTTCGAGTTTATTCACGCATCTTAAATGCGAAAAAAATGAAAAATTTTAATAGAAAAAAGGACTGAATTACATTTAGTACTAGAATCGTTCGAGAATTATTTCAAATTATTTCACTTTAAGTAAGTCGTCGAGTGCAGCACTAAGTTAAGTACTATGATCTTCAGTTTCCGGGTATTCAAAGCCTTAGATAAAAGTAGTGAATAATTTTTGTTTTAAATTCCCTCAAAATTCACTGTATGTAGTTTTGGTCACTTTTATCTCACTACCCTTTATCCAATCCTTTCTTTGTGTAAACACTCTCAGAAACTCTACAGTACCGGGGAAAACTAATTTATGTATACAGCAGAACAATGCTGTTTGGACTATATGTACAACAACAAATATATGCTCCCAAGTACTACGTGCATAAATTTGTTTTCTATGGAACTTCGTGTTTTTAGATTTATATTCTATGCTAAAGCAAATAAGCAGTGATATTTTTACAGCGTCTTGAAACGTATTTTAATTCTCTATATCAGTTTATTCATATCCATAAACCTCTTTTTTCTCCAATACTTATGAGGCTGAGACCATGGATTTGTTATCAATGATATATCGGAATTCATTGTTTAATTGTAGGATTTTATTAACTTAATTATGAATTCATGCGTCATATATTGGGTGATCCCGAGAAAGAGTTATTTTGGAAGAGTGAAGAAATTATTTAGCGTTAGTTTCATCTTGATATCCTTAATTTGATTTGATACAATACCAACATATTATATCATATTAATAAATGCTTGTTCAATTCAACAGAGGATTGTTTTAGTGCATATGGTCTCAAACATTCGTTCATCATCGTGTACTAACGAATCTTTGCTTTTAAAAATTATTTTGTGGAATTCTACAAACATTGCCATTTAATTTCTCTACTGAAAATACGGAGTTCCACCAAATTTGGTTGGAAAAATTATTTTTCCTTCGTGTTTTTTCAATCTAAATATGAAGCATTTGTTCTATAATTGGGAGAGATAAGGAATTAGATATACAGTAGAACCCCGGTAATCCGGACACTCGCTAATCCGGACGGTCCATTGGGAGTTATGCAAACCCGCAACTTCTTCTTGTGAACATATAAATACGCATATTACATAGTAACAAGAAACGAGAGGTGGACAGACTATTTGAAAAATTTCTCCATTGGCTGCAATGATGTGATGGAGAGCGAAGTATTTCGTTTATTGTGATAACACATCTCAGTAGTGATACTTTTCTGAGACAGCATTTTTCCATTAGAGAAATGCTTAATATGTGCGAGACTAAACAATTTCGAAAGACAATAAATTTTCAGTTGCAGCAGGGTATCACTTCTCAAAACATCATTTTCATTAAAAAGCTATGAGAGAAGAGGCGTAAAAAACAATCCTTCCTTTTCGTTATTTTTTGAAAACCTCGCTAATCCGGAAACCCCGCTAATCCGGACGCCCATGTGCCTGAATTCGTCCGGATTACCGGGGTTCTACTGTAGGTAATAAACTCGCAAAAGTGTACTAGCCGTGGTTAGAACAACTGTCCGGATAGCGGAAGACCGGAGTTCGACTCCCAGCTCCGTCCATATTTTCACTTCCGTCTAACCTACTCCGGGAAACTCTCTAACACATACATAGAAGTCATTGATGATCATATTAAATTCTTCATTAGCAATATAACGCGTATTTTAGATAAAATACAGAATTTCGTATATTACATTACAGCGAAATTAGATTTCAATGTAACCGGTACAAAATAATACATAGTGCTCTTATACAATTAAGAGTTGCGCGAATTAATCTGATATATAATTTTCTGGATTAGTCAGATCGTCAATGCTTACGATATTTGCATGTAAATGCTCTTATACGTATGAATAACCTCACAATGAAAATTGGAAGCCTTTCCAAAGGGAGTTTCAAAAAGAATTGTTCGATTTTAAAATATGTTACTCACGGAATAACCGTTTGCGTTGGTGCGACTTATGTTTGAAACATAGTAAACCTTTATATGTTCATCTTAAACTTTAAGATTTTGTATATATTATGCAATTTGTTTATTTTTTAAGAATGTTGATCAGTGATTAATCAGTAACTATAAAAGTTTCAGAATCAGGTTGTTATTTTTGAAACATCCTGTTTAGTGGTAATTCATAACGGGTTAAATGGATAACTTTAATAGAACTACTATAAAATAATAACCACAGTACTTTATTTATGAAAAAACATCAACACGGCAAGCAGTGTGCCGCTTGTAATCAAACGGAGACGGAACAATCATAATTATTCCCTCAAACGTCTGATAACAAAACCACCTAACCAGGAAACTAAGTCATCTCAGTTCTCCACGGCGCGCGCTCGTGGAAATAGATTCAGTTGGGCGGCGAAAGTCTTCGAATACAGCACATTTCCGGAACAACAAGCCGCACGCCTTATCGATGTTTTTTGTCCGGTGAAATCCTCGCACAGCTAGCGGCTCGCACATGGCGTACGACCGCTCCCTTTCCATTCCTCTGCTGCGGGGGGTTATGACAGAGCGACAATGTTTCCGATACCGTTCTGGGGCCGCGTGCCCTATGAGACGCACTCTGGTTTCCATCGCAGGCATCGCTGGCCGAGAATTCCTGAGCGCAGGAAACCATATTTCAGAGGAAAGGAAAAGTTTTCGGCGAGAGACGGCTAGAAGTGAAAGTGTTCGAGGAAGTGAAACTGGGTATGTGGTCCGCTGCATAGCTGTCGTTGGAAGCGGAAGGGAAAAATGCATAAAACGAGCGAAAAAAGGGAAAAGGGAGTCGGGAGGCGTGGATTGACTCGTGGAGTGAGCTAATCATTCGAGGATTGATCGGCTAATGAGTGGAGAGGCGGCACGTTCTAACACCATTGCGAAGTAATGAATTCTAATCGACTTCTGATTGTGTATCCAGTATGTGTGAAGAAGATGCTTCTTGTGCCTTGAAATGCCTGTGCGCTCCAGAAAAAAAGAAATAGATCGACTATTCATCGTAAACCGTGGTCCTGGTGGAATAATGATTATAAAAAGTATTCAGAAGATAATGATAAGAAACACTCTTTAGGTCGTCCATCATCTACCGATTCGTTAGAATCATCAGATGATGGATAGCGTTTGTTGAAACAGGTAGTGTTTGAATATATATGTGGAAATACGTAGAGTTATTTTATTTCTAATTTTCCTTGTCACGGATTTCCTGTCAATAAATACTTCCACAATCGATTTTTTTATAATCTAATGTAATTTATATCATATTAAATGTTAAGCCATGATTGTTTTATAGCAGTAATTAGCAGTCATGACAGTTAAATGCATGCATGTATGATTGATTATTGCATGCATACTTTGACTTCCTATACTTAATTGTGTTATGGTATTATTGCTTTATGGGCCAATAAAAGTATTATTGTAATTATTGTAATCGCAAGAGTCACTGAGATTAGTGTCTATATTATTCTCAATCTCATCTGAAAAAGCGGATCTACAAATTGATGATTTATTGGCTGAAATAAGAGAGAAAATAGTAATGAGCCATGACACAAATGTCTGAAGTAGGATAAATGAAGGATTTCTAACAAAATTTCGAAGATTTTGAACGGAAATGACAGAATTTTATTGCTCCTAGTTCCACGGCAGGTATTAGGAAAAAAATACCTCTTACCTTGTAGAAACTTTTTCATATTAATGGAGAATATGATTTTGGCTGTTGTTCAATGGATTACTTAGTTACCATAAGTCCATGATTCACACCAGTAATGTGACGTATGCATTTAGATTAGCCAATAACGAATTATGAATAACCCTCTTCGAGGTGTTATAAGTTTACTTTCTCTTTTCGATTTTCTGTTCAAGATTGACATCCAAAGAGGGAAATTTTTAAAATTCTGGATAAAATCGGAAGATTTAATGATAAATCATTTTTGATCTCTTTCTCTTTTAAACATTTACCATGTTTTATTTTTTAGTAAATAATAAAAATTAGTCTCAATGTATTACAGCATAACGTGTAAATCAGAACCCTAGAGTTTTTTTAAAGTTATTTCCATCAGAATTGAGTGTGAAATCCTTTCTCCGAAGTTGATGAGGTCTTCAATTGTCACTTACAATTCTCTGCGATTTATAGATGCCTATACTAATAAATTTATCCCTTTCGTTGCGATAAATTTCCTGAGGAGGCAGCTCAGAAAGTTTCAATTTGTGAGTTATTGCTGTTTTCGCAACCCAGACCGAATCTACTGGCAATCTACCCAGTGATGTCACGGAAACTGTCAGTACATTAATTAGTTCTGTAATGACTTTCTTCGGGAACTAAAAATGCATCGCGTGGATTTCAGACATCTTCTGGCATCGGCGGAAGGAGAGTTGCTTTAGGCTGGAATTGTTTTAAATTAAACAGCAGGAAGTGGATTAGGGCTCCGTTTGATATTCTTCGGCCGTTTCTCATGCTCCATTTGGCGGAAGTCGAATAATTTATCGCGCGGTGTGAATGCACCTCGGAGGGGATGGGCAACCCCTCGGCGTCGGTGGGCCGCATCCGAGAGCGAATGCACCTCGAGGAAGGTCCCTGCGGCGGGGCGCGGTTGTCCAGTAACCGAAAATGATGTGTTTCTGGTTCCAAGGAATTTTCTACATCCGCAATATTTCCGCCCGTGATTTCTATTCCTTGCGGGTGGAAACCGGTTCGTTCGCTAAAGAAGACGTTGATGTATTGGAAGTACGCGTATTTCTTTGCGTAGAAGGCTTGTATTTTCTACTCGATTTGGTGTGGAGCAATTCCGCACTATCCTTTTGCGATGTCCTGTCACTTTGTTTATGCCATCATTGTCTGGTTTGTCTGAAATTTGGTCGTAAGGAAACGCTGCCGATTCGCGAATTTCAAAGGTTTTAGGATTTTTGTCACCCCTTACGGAATAGAAATTACGTATTAATAAAAATGATTAATTTTTTATTAATGAATTTTGGTCTTACATATTTTTAAACATACTATTTTGACATGTACACACACGCGCGACGAATACATTCGTACACCTTTGCCCTTGGCCGGAAAAAAAATCTGTTAGTTTCTGGACTTGAACCCGGGACCTCAATATTGGAAATTTATTGCACTAACCATTCCGCAAAACGAAACCGGTGTGAGAATATCTGAAATTACGAATTCGATGGATTGTAAACAATTACATGTAATTTTCAGATCTGAAATTGGGCCATTTATGTTTGTTAATTGTAAATATATTTTTTCATTGGAATGTTAATATTGGATTGAACAAAGCTATTGCCTGTCAACCAAGTTATACCTCCTGATAATCAGCAATAGCTAGCGATTTACCGTAGTTTAAACGTTAATACAGTATTAGAACGAATGTTTACGTAAATTGATCTTTGGTATATTATCATCTGAGGAAATAAAAGAATTCCTTATATCCACCTAATTGTAATCTGGAAGTAAATCAAGTTTTATGCAAATTTACCTCTTTCCATTATAATAAGCTGAAGTGTGTTCTTTCGAACTTTTCGTAATTAATTTTCAAGACGACGTGACTAATTACTCTTATTTGCATAAATTATGTCTTTGAATTTTAATTCTCTGGTTCACGTGATTTTGAGGGAGAGTAACTTTGTTACGATTTCCCCTCTCTGTTAGTATTAGTGTTTGTATCTCTCTCTTCGTAGTCTTTTATTTGTGAACTAACTGCGAATTATTCTTGTACACAATTGAAACTTTGTCCAAAAAGATTTAGGGATAAAATGTGGGTTAGTTTAGTTTTTTATTTCGCCTAATAGTACACAGGTATTGCATAGAGATTTACATTTAGTAGTAAATCTTTGGGTTGCTTTTAAATAAATTAACTTCTAAAAGAAAGTTAGTCTATTTATGACAAGGGAAGCATTTATATATTTCTTTGTTAATTTTTTTGACATCTTATTTGAAAACTGATAGGTAACACATGAAAATTATCCTCCCGTCATTACTTCAATTACGTAGGTAAAATTACCGTGTTTCTCTTCGCATGATCTTTACCTCAATTTATGATAAATATTTAACGTTTTACTTCAAATATCTAGTTATAACATTCTTATATAATAATGAGTTATGAATGCATCTTCAATATTTCAATAGTTGAACTATAAATATAATGTACAGGGCACTTTGGATGTACTTCCCTTTTGAAAAAAGACGTTGGAAAGATGAATATCATTCACTGAACCGCAAGAAATACATTAAGCGAACTTGGTTTTGGTGTTTTGAATCATCATCAAGCGATGATCATCAACGTACATCATCATCAGGCATCATGAAAGGTATTCAACTTTCCATTTCCCCTTTGAGTACCACAATACAGCAAAACATAACATGAAATCTATGTTTCAGTCAGTTGGCCCATTTAATTTAATCACAAATATTGTTCTGTGTAAATTCGTAATAAAATAAGCGTTCAGGTAAAGGCGATGTAGATTCTAGCCTCCCTTGTTTGAGTGCAATGCGTTATTATTCTGCGTATTTTTTCAATGTAAATCCACTTAGCTTATTTAAAAATTGGGCTTGGGTAGATTAGACAACCATTATAATAAATTTACCTTATGACCTTACTTACTTTTTCTTTTCCCTTTTTGGATTTTTATGCGAGTGTTGTTTCATAATCCACTTAACCTTAGGCTTCGTGGTTGATGGTAATGCGTCCCGGAAATTTGGTCTCAAGCAAAAGAAATAAAAACGCAAATATCCATAAAGTCCTTCAATCTACTAAAAAGCTCTCCAGGAAAATCTTGTACTATCAAAAGATAACTTGTTTGAATATATATTTTTGTAGGGAGATTTCCTAATTCATGCTTTAAATGAGTTGGAGGAAATGTATTTTCCAGTTGAATCTTGCATTTTAATTTTGGTCGGTATGAAGTAGGCGTTTTACTGAAATTGATTTTCCACTTCAGTTTTTTCTATTCATAGGAAGGAGATAGTTGTTATCTATCAAATTCAGTTTACTGTTGCACTTTTTATTTTAATAGCCTTTTCGTAACTGTTTTCTTGAATTTGATTTTTCGTTTTAGTTTTTCTTAGTTTTTTGTTTGAGATAATTATGAAAAGGGTTTTGGTAACTTAAGATAATCATCCGATAGGCTGCTTTAAGCCAGGTTCTCCTCCCAGGAAGATCCCAGTTCGATTACCGGCCACGTCAGACTCTTTTCAAGTCCGATTTTTCTTGGGTTGACTATCATTATAGACTTTACCAAGATTAATTGTTATCTCTAGAATTTATTTATAGTTTGTCATATAATGCATCAAAGATTTATTTTCATTCCATAAAATTTATTTCATTTTCATAAAATGCATCAGAAATAAATTAATCGATAAGTTTGTAAAATACAAATTTTACGCTATATTATATGTAATCGTTGTTAAGTATTGGTTTGGTTACTCAGATCATGCCTGATGAGAACTGCTATTACCGAGAAGAGCTTTAGCGGCTAGCCTTCGCCGTCTCCTACGAGCGAGGTTATAGAAATCATAGGATCTGAAATCCTTGCATTTCTGTTCGTTCCTAACGTTAAGTAATGTGATTGCGAAACGTGTTTTTCCACTTTCCTCCGCAATTTGCCTCTTGTTCTTCAATTCCGGCTCCTTATATTTATCGTTCTCCAGATATTGAATTTATTTCTCCTCGCGAATTTCTTGAATGTGAGTTGTGTCCATCATTGAAGGAATTTCCTTTTTTAATTTCATGTTCAGCTTTCTCTCTGATCTGTGGACATTGGCGATGCCTTCTTTCATCCATATATAGGAAAAGTGTATCTGAGAAATTTATTCTGATGGCTGTCAATTCTTTCCTCTTCAAGTTTCTTTGAGTGGTATTTCATATGTCGGTTCAGATTTTCAATACGAGTGAAGGTGGATTTTGAAAAGTGAGAATATGGAATATTTGTGTTTTTTCTGTAGCAATTAGCTTAGAGCTTTGCGATTAGTATTCATGATTAGCATAACTAACAGTCATATTTGATCGGGGAATAAAAGGAAAAAAATCAGCACTTAAAAATAGTCTCATTGATTGTATTAGTAACAAAGTTGCCAAATCTCAATTTCCACGGAAAATGTCATGATGTTGAAATTATTCATCCATTCGATTTGATCGTTATTATTATTAGCATTATACTTAAGGAATAAATTAAGATAGGTATCTTCCCACAAAAAATATGAAAAATTACGTAAATACTCTTAAAGTATAATATTATTGTTTTATTCAGTAATATGTAATTAGTATAGTAAACCATGTGGTACTGTAATAAGAATGGTGAAATTTCCTTTAGAAAAATGGTATCGCCACGGGTTTTGAAGGATTTTGGCCATCATGGAGATGCTGTAGTTATACTTCAGTGATCGCTAGTAGATCGCTAATATCTCAATTCTTATAGTATTAGTTACCAGTGATATGCATTTTTTGCTTCAAATAATATTAGCCTTTTCATATAACTTTATTCTTTTGACCTTTTACCCTAACGAATTGAAAATTTTTCAGGATGTGTTAACACATTGTAACCTCCTTATACGAAATTTCTATCAAAGGTTATTTGGAAAGATATTAAAATTGATTTTTTCGGCAATTAACAAATAGGTAATTTTTACGATTTAATTTTAATATGAAACTAATGGCCTAATTCCGATTGGATACCATTTGGAATGATTTTCATAAATATGTTGTTCTCAGCCACGGTGATATTCAGTCTAAATGCCATGTTATATAAATGGTCGTCGAAAACATGTTCACCATGTCGTTTTCTGGCACAGTGATGAAAGCCAAGGCAAACTAACTCATTCCTCATCTAGCGTAGTAAATTCTATTCCTTCTCCAAAGCTCTTGGCAGCTAATTATGGAGGGAGTGAGGAACCAGTCTGCCTTCGGGATGTTAGCTGTACTGAAAGATCTTTCTGCTGGGAAAAAGTACATGTATGTTGCATGCCTTACATTAGTAAGAGATGGAAGTGTCTAATCGGAATAGCTGGTGTTTTAGGCACTCGTATATCATTTACATCAGGAAAACTGTGCGAATTAATCCACCGTCTTAGTGAAAGTGGAATTTACCACTCATCCCAGGATTTGGTTATATCACATCGCGCACCAGATCCCTTACCCGTGTGTTATTGTATGAACGAGCTTACGCACGCACGTCTATTTTGTAGGTCACTTGCGGTGATCCAGTCTCCTATAACCGGGAATACGATTCTGGACATTCCGTTATAAATCGATCGTCCCCTGTTTAGTGCTGACGTCGAGGAGTTTTGTCGGATGAATTGGCGGCGAGTTCTCCCATCAAGTTTCTCGCAATTGATCGAAGGCTCTTTCTTAACCAGAGCTTTTTCCCAAGCGGCTTCCTTTTATGTGCCGAAGTTAATGGGAGGAAATTAGAGATTCTTTACGGTAAGAAGTAACTGTCGAAGATTCTCAATTTACGACTGCGCGCAACCTTATTTTTTAAACAATTTATGGAAAATATAGTCTGGTTGAGAGCGTATGTATTACGCTATTACTGATTGTGAGACCAGATCTAAGTTTAATTAGCAATTATCTGTTCTGAAGGATGTTAGGAAGGGGATGATATGTATTTCGCTCTCGAACTTTGCGGCTTTCTTGTCAGTTAAATCTCTTTTAAATCTTTGCCATTTTGAATTCATTCATTCATCCCCACCATTTGATTTTTTTACAGTTTGCACCTAGCCTTGAAAAAACACGTGTTTAGGTGTAACGTGATTATTCCCTACACCAGGCCCGTGCGCACGGGGGTGGGGTTTTGGGGGTTCGAACCCCCCCATGAGGATCCTTCATACAAAAAGTTCCACTAACGATGAATTGAAGATAGGATAAAATGAAATTATTTTATTTAATGTTTCATTTAGTAAACTTTTTCTTCCAAAATGTAGTGCCTCTTTCAACTTTCATGTTAACGTCTGTCAGGACTCCTGTACGTTCTCGTGTACGTTCATTATTGATAGTTGTATTAATATAGTTACTATTTTTTAATAAGAAACCCCCCCCCCCCACGAGCAAATCCTGCGCACTGCCCTGCCCTACACGATTACTATTTTCCCTGCTAAATATAGTGATATATAGTAATAGTACCGTCAAGATTCCACGACCGCTGTGGGTTGAAAGGTAATACATTTTTCAGAGATTTATAATGAATTATTATAGATAAAATATCGATGTATGTATTTATAAATTATGAAATTGTGATGAGCAGGCAAAATTCCTTTCAATTTGTTTAAATAATATTTGCCAAATTTTAATAGTTAATTTAATTTATTTATAATCAATTTGCGAAATATAACCTTGGTAAAATTTGTTACAACTTGTAACAGCTATTTTTTTCTATTTTAATCTTTCCCCTAGGTGTTTTATTGATTCTAAGTGTTGTAGATTGAAGACCAGTATCATACTTCCCTTCCGACGGATTATTGTTTAAGTTAAATATATACCCGAAATCTAATTAGTCATGAGGACACTCTTTGCATATTCTTGGGGAAAGAAATTTAAAATAGTTTCAACGTACCCATCAATTAAAGTTATAAAAAATTAAATTGACGTTATATGGTTAAAAATTATTGAAAAATTTCTTTAAATTTTCGAAGTATCATCAATCATCAGCTAACGTCATTTCGATAAATTTCTATAAAATGATCGCATGGTTTTTCTAAAAAGCGTCGCTTGCATAATAGAATGTACTCTCTGAAAACCCCCTCTGAAGAGGATACTTCCAGTGTGCCTCTGATATCCTTGCCATTCTGACGAATTGCGGCGTATAATGTAATGTCAATTGGCTCGTGTACCTGAAAGCTCACACGTCATCCAACCTACGGGGCTGTATCAGTAATCATCTGTCCGCAGACCTGCGTGATTATATGTTAATATCAGATTCTCCTCTTGGTATTGTCCTATGCGACCTTCCTCATTTCATTATTGCTTTTTATTCTCATATCTAGGAATTCCCGCTTCCTCGTCCCGACTCCTGATTTACCGAGCACACTACCCGTAATTGACGCCTTATTAAATCACTTTTTGTTTTGCTCGTGTAGATGGATGGTTGCGAGAGAATAAAAATCGTAGAAATGGAGGTTTGAGATACCCAGGAACTCGAATAGGCCGCTTATTCTTTTTATGTTTCTCATATCTCTAGTTACAACATTTTGTGGTCTAATGTGGCGCATCAGTATTTGATTCCTACGGTCTCTTTCCTGGTATTCTCCACTAATGCCCATTTTCTCTCTCCCACATTCCTCGAAAGAAATTTTATTTCATACGTAGAATCAGAAATATAAATAGTTTTTTACTTCTAAGATAAAATTTTCTTTGTTCAACATCCGAGCTTTAAGATCGTCATCACGTAAATCTGCAGCTTCGAGTGGTTTACATTCTAGGTTTAAGCTCTATGTACGACTATGCATTGGAACAGAATGAATTATTTTTCGTTCGGTATAGATCATCACAAAGTTCTAACTATTATTATATCTGGACGATCGAATGGTATGCTTTTTCAAGCAAGATAAAACTTTCAATAATTAATAAAATTCAATATAATATTCAATGGTAACATTCGATAAAAGAAAGTTAGATATCCTTAAAACGACGGTTAAACTTTCAAGTTCAGTCCTTATATTGAAGGTTATCAAAATTTACCCATTTATCGGTGTACGAATTGGCTCAATGTTAATAATATTTCAGCTCATAATCCGTTTTGATTCGGTGACGGTTTTGACTCAGATATTTAATTATTGCGTAATAATGTTCTTCGTCACATCAAGTGTAATTTAAAAGAGATTCAGTTATTGACTGCATAATTTTAACGCTAATTTTATCGTGACAATAATTCATAAGTCATAGAATTTAATTGATTAAGTGAGTCGTTAAATGATTGATGTGACGAAGAAAATTATTTAATAGTTGACTGTATCTGTTTGGCTGCATAATTCTTCTACGCTTGGTATGAAGAGTGATTTGTCATATCAGAATTATCCATATCTATTATACTGTTGATATTATACTCAAAATACCAATTCTATGGAACCCCATCCATCATACCCTTGTTAGACTTCTTTAATGTGAGTGAAAATAAGATAAATATGATTTTGTAGACTGGTGTGACGAAAACCTATTGCATAGGCTTAGCATTCGCTGTGATTGACTAACGTTCCACCTTAATCGATCCGTATAGTTCATTATATTCAAAATACAAGTCTTTTAAACGACTCAACGCCACTTTTCATAATTACACACATTTATTGAGTCTTTGTTGCATTACCCGTCCATTATTTTCTTCATTAAGGGCTACCCAAGGAGTCTATTTATTAGCTCTATCCCTCTTCAAGGACAATTTTGCTTTTGTTATTCCTGTTCTGATTTCCTTCACGTATTAATCTGCCTTTATGAGACCATTCCAAGGTATTGTATTAGCGCTGGTGGCTTCCCATGAGTTTTAACATTCAACACTGGGGAATATATAAATAAGAAAAACGCGCATTCTGCGACTCGGCTTCCGCAGAGCGTGGAAGAATGTCAAATGAATGACGGACCTCAGCTGAGATCGCCTGTAATTGATCTCCACCATTATGAAAAGGACGAAAAAATTACGGCTATTACCACGTTCCTCTGGTATTGTTTCGAAAGTGGAACTGTATTTGAGTTTGAATCGTGGAGATTTATTCCCTCTGGATGTCAGGTGTCCATTTCTGTGTCTAACCTACGTCAAAGATGTCGTTTTATTTGCTCTGTAATTATAAATTTACTGGAAAACACAACGGAAAAAGTGAATACAAGATTTTTTAAAATTACAAGGAAAAAGGGTTAGGATAAAAAAAGGATAAAAAATTAATTGGGTGGCACTCCGCAAAGAATTGCGCTGCCGCCCAGGCGAGCAGCTCAGAAGAACAGTGGTTCTAAGATTACTTATCGACGATATCCGAAGGTATCGAAAGATTTTTGAAAACCTCATGAGTCTTTGCGTAGGTTTCAATATGCTCTTAAGGAGATTGGTGAGGATATCGGGAAATCTTTTACGACGCAAATACAATCCGTGTATCGGATTTTTGAAAAGGTTATGAGACGTGCGTAGGTTTGAACAAGCTCTTAAGAAATTCGGTGAAGAAGTCCAAAGATGTTTTTCTCCTTCAGATACAACTACTCTTATTCCAGTAAATGTCCAGATTTTGAATACGTTTCAAGACATCGCTAAGGTTTTTATTTGAAAGGATAAACTTGAGCCTCACAATGAAGATAATTGCGAACTTGATTTCAATGCTGTATTATTTCTTAAAATGAGTACATGATGTGTTAAGAACATTTTAAGAATTTAAATCTTTTAATAGAAGTGAAGTTAACGTTCTCATATAGTATTCTTAAAATACAATCCTGAATTCTGTTACGTACCGTACCTGGTCTGTGATGAATGTTTGAATAGCATATAATACTATAACATAGGTTATCTTTTACTTGACCTCTAGTCTTTTGGAAAGAGGTAAGGAGAGAAATTCAGGAAAACACAAATGATATTAAATATAAGTTTTGGCTTCTTTTGAATAAAAATTAAGTTACAACTACAGAATGTATAATAAATATAGAGAGATATAATTTAAATATTAAAAATAAAATAATGGCTCATTGAGGTATTTTATGTTTGCAACAAATTTTACTCTTACGTAAACGTTTCTAGATTCCAAAAAATGAAATTTTATTGCTGGGTATAATTTTCTTCAAACTTTAAAGTATATATTATTTATCCCTCGATGTCTCATCATGAGTTCGTTATTTATTGCTTGCATATAAAGAGATAAGAGTGAAAGTATTCATTATGTTGAAAAAAAGGCTTGTAAAATATATAAATACTAAAGTTTCATTGATAATACGCCTTTATCTTTCACATCGTCTTCATTTGAATTGGAATAAACTTTAAAGAATTCATTGAGGTTGATTGTCTTCATTTAGTACCGTTTATTCTTGGGATTACTCTTTCTTAGGGCTAGGAATTAAATAAACAATTTATCCATGGGATAACATGAGATATCAGCTGAAATGAGAAAATTTCAAATTAAGAACAACTTTCTATTATCGCTGTTTTATCTCTACTCAATTTTATTAGTATCCTCCCTGCCCAGAATATTCATGCTTTTATTTTAAAAAGCTTTTTTCTTTTCCTTTTTCAACTGCATGTGACATTCACTGATCGTGCTAGCTTCACTTCTAGGTATTCTCATGCCATTACGGCAGATATGAGCTGTTACTTAATTCGTTTGGTTTCTCCAATTAAATCATACTTAATGGTTATCGTTATGCGTTCTTTGACTTCATTACTTCATTTCATCTTAATTCCATTGCAATCTATCATCATTGCCAGTGTCGCTCCACGTGATGCTCTCTTGGAGACTGGAGCTTGTGATGCGTTGACTTGGTGAAAGTTATTTCCGAACGAGTTGGATCTAGTTTTTCTTCTCAGTTTTGATTGGAATGAATATATTCTGGAATTAATGAAAATCGTGTGGATGTTAGTCGGACTTTTCAACGGATCTACCAAATGGTTTTTATAGTCTTTAAAAATCGTTTATTGTCATGATGTCAAATGTAAGGATCAGATTTGATTGGAATTCTGAATTATTCTGGAATGCATTAAAATAGTGTGGTTGCTAGTAGACCTTTTAAGCAGATATTCCAAATGGTTTCGAAAGTCTTTAAAAGTTGTTTATAGTCTTTTGTCAAAGGTCACGGTATTTTTCACGACAGTTAAAGAGTATGAATTTAAAAGATCGCATGGAAGTGACTCGGGGATCTTCGGATTTACTTTCTTTTTGAACTTAAACTTGTGGTTCATCGCAACAATATCAGAAGTGACAATGTTTCAACGATGAAAATAAACTTGATTATACATAAAGGTAAATGTTTTTGACCTTGAGGATGCATTATAACCACTCCTTGAGCTTAGTTTCTCAGGGACATTGCAAGTGGATGTGGTATTGTTATTGCCGCACCGAGATAGTATTCTGTTATGTCGTTTTAAAGCGACCGCTGTGTATAATCAGTGGAATTTTCTGTAAACAAAATGCAAACGCTCATAAATAAGAAATGCCGAGGCGGCATCTCCTCGCAGTAGCCGTGAACTCATAACCCCGGTCACTCCCGCCACGTTTTTATTTACTTCAGCGCAAACCATGTAACCACAGAATCGAAATTCTCTTTTTGAGCAATCGTTTCTGTTGTTTTCAATTTCTATTTTCTATTCTGTCGGTCCGAGGGCTCCTCGTTTGAAATTCAAAAGCGCGCGGAAGCTGCGGGTGCTCCAGAAGTCTCGCTTCTCCCGGAAGAAAGAAAAATCGACTCAAGTGGACGTTGGCGAAACAGGTTCGCAGCGTCACTGCTCTAACCGCTTTCAAGCAGGCCTCCGATTTCTCGGATATACTACTTGCAACCTCTTTTTACCGCTGGACTGCTTTCCGCTTTTGGCTGTTTGTTTTTTTTTAGGGTACTGCTCCATTTAGACTAACAAAATATTAGTAGAATATTTATTTTTAGTTTTTGTTTCATTTATAGATAATGGACGTTGGATTTTTATTTTTATTTATTTTACATTATTTTTATCTGCCTAATTTACGGCAAACCCAATGGTTGAACTTAGGGCTGATTTACTTTCCTTTGCTAGATAATCAGTTGACGCCTTTTTTGCTAATACATGAATTGACGGAGTGATGATGTTGTAAGGAATATCGATCGCAATCAACCAATGATTACTAGGGCACGTTAATCGTGATTTTTCTTTCAAAATTTGGGCATAATTTTATGTATCTAAAACATTAAATTTTATCGCACCTTTAGTACATAATATTTTAACACCCTTTTAAACAATAATGTGTGAGTACATATCTATACAAAATACATAATATTGCTGATAAAAATATATAATATCAAAGAAAAAATAATAAAATTAACAATAAAGATAAAATAATATTTATAGAATTTCATTATAGGAAGAAATACAGAAAATGAAAGTTAAAGAGTGAAACATTTCATTACTGAATAATTCCAGTTTTATTATCGATCAAAGATAAAAGGTGCAACCTCAATATATGATTACCATATTAGAACTTTATATAACCCAGCTTCTCTCACGTAGAACATAGAAAAGTAACATATACGCGATCCATTTTCAAGTGGCACACCTGTAATTCTCGAGCACTTGATTGCTCCATCTTGATTCTATTTCCATCCCTCTTTTCCCAACTTAACTCCTCATTCATTAATTTTTCATTTCGTTTGTTATTAAGCACTAAAATATCAGACGCACATTGCGTGGTTCCCTCCAAGGACTATATTCCTAAACAACATTCTTGTGTAGGTATTTTCGTCTCTCGAGATAAAATCTCACACACAAACTCTAGGACAAATGTAAACGGCCATAGCTTCTGGGCATAGTGGAAATAGTTTTCATTCGTAGCAAAGTGCAGCGGCTTGACCGACTTATGAGAAATGAAAATTGCAAAGAACCCGACCGTTTTGTTTGACGACGAATTTAGCGGTGCATTGCCAAGGGAACGAGGGTAACTTTTTCTCAGGTTTGTTTTTTCAACTGCAGCGGTTTAAGGTCGGGAGATGGCACTAAAGCCGGGGACACACATTGGGTGGGAGGTAAACAACAGAGGCAAATTCGGCGTGTTTTTGTCATTTTGGAAGGGTCGGTAACAGATTTAGTAAAGGAAACAACAGGACAGTCCTTGGAATGCGAAGATGAGGAAGATTATCCATGCAAAACGCTTGATCGAAGGCTTTCCTTCAAAATAATACTATCGTTAAATTTTTTACAGCAAAAAACAATCAATACCTCAGCTTGAAGGTCAGTTCCAGGAGGTTTTAGCTCAATTTTTAGCGGTAGTTTCAAAATTAAAAACTGCAGTATTGAGAAATGTCTAAAAGTATACAGATTTCAGGGATCGGATCCTTTGTTTAGGATCATTACGATTTCAGTATATAATTTAATCAGTACCATTACCTCAATATTATACGTGAAAAGGCTGCCATTAAGAATCTGATCGAGGGGAAAACCATTAAACCATATACTTATGTAAGTAATCATAACAGTAAAGTCCCAGGTTGAAACCATTTACTTATATAAGTAATCATAACAGTGAAGTTCATGGTAAGGTTCCTCTGAGTGACATAACCTCGTCATGTCACTCAGAGGAATAGACTTCATCCAGCATTTACAATGGGTGACATTGGTCTTGATAGTGCAATAACATTCTAAAATTACGCTATATACCGTTCATTTATTTTCCAAAGTCCTAAAATCCATTTGTGTTAATTTTGCAGCCATTATAAAAGTAATCTTTCCATGGTCCTCCAATCTACCCCTAGCATCAAAGCATGCATTTCAAAGGTCCCTCCCTAAACTAACACCCGTAACTAACCACAGCGTATATCACTGGCTAAATAGGCATTCTTCTACTGGAAGCTCACATTCTTGAATAATAGACTGGGATGAAACGGCTCCGACACTCAAGACTCTTTTATGTCCAGATCTTATCACCTCTGCGGTGGTACCTTTGAACGTTTCCTCAAACAGTTGCAACCCAAATATTCTAGCTAACAATAATTCTCGAGGTTGCTTTAACGTTTTGCGGCATCGAAAGAAATTTTTCTCGGTTCTTTTTGAATGGAATACCTCAAATAGTTTATGGTAACGAGGAGAGGGACATTATGTGTATCATTTAAATCAGTGCCACTCAGACATTCTGTTGTGACGACCGGTAAATTTACTGTCAAGTTCCTTGCGTACTGACAGCCAATGGCCCGCTCATCTACTGCTCCATGGACCACCACTTGAGTATCTCTGACTTATATGATCTTATTACGTAATTCGGCACCGTAGAAGAAGAATCCTAAGCATTCAAATTCCAATAAAATCGGCTTTATAGCTATATTTGGGCGTAAAAGTTGGATATTTGGGATTTAATTTCCCCGTAGAATCCCCCTCATTTCACATAACAGTTGTTTTCTCATGCTTCATTGGATACTGGCCTCATCCCGAGCGAACCAGGTTTGTTAAACACTTTTTTACATTTCTTCAGTCTCGAAACGATTATCTTGACTCTGATTTGGTTCCTTGAAGAACACCTTAGTTCCGTAGGAATTTATACGTAATGTAACCATTCGTATCTTCATTGACAGTTACTAGAGTTTAGGTAAAATAAGAAAGACATCTGCAGTAGATAAAGTGAATAGATTGTCAACCCCCTATTCATTGCAGCGACCATACATGGACATAGATTCCCATTGAAAAGGTTCATATCAAAAAAGGTGAGCATTTTCCAGATTGGATAGCAGTTCCAATTAAATCTAACTGAATTCCAGGCAATATCATAAGGAAACTTTACAGAAATACCAGTGGTTGTAACATTCTTCCTGTATAGAATATTTCCTTAGGATTAGTAACAGTTATCTAAATAGTTCAATCACATTCTGGATTGTTTAATTCGTGACTGAAACAGAATCGAATCTTTTTGAATGTTTCAGATTTTTGTGTTATTAGTTAATAGTCATTTCTTATTTCCTCACAAGTATCATATTGTACTATCTACATTAAAGAGTTCGAAAAATGTTTACAAACAGCCGTTAAGTTATCAGTATATACACGGGTGTACCTCATAGAACGTCACGACAAACTTTTTCATTATTTCTTTTTTTCATTATTTATTTACTCATTTCTCTCGTGGAATAAATTTATATTTATCATCGAAGTTCAAGGATCATTCCGAGGAACAGGTTCTCCTTAGCAGCGTAATTGGTGGAATAATTCAACAGAATTCTGCATAATTTCGCGTAATTGTTCGATACGCCTCGTTGAGCGCGAGAAGGAAGAAAGAGCGAATACGTCATCGTTAGACGTTTCCAGTTCTTGAGTTTCATGGCTACAAAGCATTATTTTTACGCAGCCAGTTGGGAGAAATTACTTTTGGAATTTTTTGTTACAATTGGAAAGCCAGTTAGGTTCCAAGACCGCAGACGGTTATGATGAACTTATTATTTTCCCCAATTTCTCTCGTTGAAAGTTATATTCTTATCTTTTTGCTGGTAGATGTTCTCTCACATTCATTTTCTGAGGATAATCACATAATTCCGGCCGATTTTGATAAATTTGTAATCCGGTGACATAGTTCTTTATAAAGTTTCTTCTCCCTCTGCTATTTCTGCTTATTTATGTGTTAATCTACAGGTTGTCGTCATTACGTTCTGTATCGTGATTGTAGATAACTCGGTCTTGGCCAGTTTAATTTTTACATAAATTATCCTGAAGTATACCAGCAAGCCATTTGTACGGTATTAATGTGGAAGTGTATTTATGTTAAAAGCCTGTCATGTTAAGAATCTCTGCCTATGTTTAATGTATTTGTAATACATAACTATTCACTGGGACCATCTTTGGCGGTGTTATTTTTTCTCAAAGAATAACTTTCCCTTAATCATTTTCTATTACTGTTCGTCAACTTTTCTATTCCCTTTACTCCGGACGGTTTTCCCTACGTTCTTTCTATATAGATTCAGATCAGAAAACCTCGTATGGAATAACGTATATATATGTGTAATATTAATAGTTTTCACTAACTAAAAAAATCATAAAATTTAATTATTGGTATTCTGTGATATTTTAGGATTATATGTTCTTCTATCAATAATCGGGAAAACTGTTTTTGCATACAAGTTATAATCGAATAAATTTTCTAATTTTGGAAGGAATTTGTATCTTAAAATGGTAATATGAAATAGCGAAGGTAGATATTTAAATTGTTTGTGATCTGAAGGAACTTTGAGAAGCTAGTATTTCCATATTCATTCGACTTCTGAATAGCGAAGTTTGGGAAATACTCTTTTAGAATTTTGGGGAAATTAGAAAGTTTTGTTGTTCCGTTTTGTGTTGTATTTTTGGTGCTTCTCGATCCTAAAAGTGGGATGTGATTACGCCTACTTATGTAAGGGTTTTCCTATTTATCTTCTGGCTCAAGTATTCCGTTCCTAAAAATGGCGCAACTCGATAGCCCCAAGAAATATTGTGTGCTTTGCTTTGCTATTTATAAATCCTTATTTCATTATATAACTGAAGTTTTGGCTGAACGTTGGCGAAGGACTTTCCAAAATTTCGTTCTTGAAACTTGAAATCAATTATGAGCACCCACCATTGATCAGCTGTCTGGATCAGTTGGAGAAATATTAAGAAATTTAATTTTCCATTGTAATTACAATCCAATTTAAGCAGCATTATATCCATAAGCCATCGATTTTAAATTGTCTAAGATTTTTGAAACAATTCGCCACCAGAAGTTGAGCACTTATCGGGAAATGAACTCCTTCCTAAAATATCGGTATCCTATTGATATTTTATTACGATTTGACTTATAAAGTCGTCAAAGACATTACGTCTGTGCACAGCTTGAATTGAGGATCAAGTTTTCATAGAACATCTTTGAGGAGATTCTTCAAGAAAAATTCTTTCTATGTCATATTCATTAAAATATGTATGCTTAGCTGAAGAATAATTTGGTGATTGGGTGAGATTATCTCTTCGTAAGTGACATCCTTTGTCCATAAAATAAATCCTCGCCTTCTGAAATATAATAAATAATTCGCTCAAATATTCTCGAGAACATGCACTTAACACCAGCAAAAAAATTCGGCCTCTTTGAGAAGGAACGGATTGTCCGTGCTTAATCACGTACCGTTGAATGGGAAGTATTATTTGTCTTAAAGAATAATACCCGTACTTTCCTTACATTTTATGACGTGGAAAAAACTTCACGGGTGAAAAAAAACTCGAATAAGCTTCCTCATGGACCATTAAAATTGAATCGCGAAGGTAATTGCTTTTTCAGCCTTCGTTCCGTTACCTTTTAAGGGACGATCTCTGTGCGATAAAGAGGGAGAAAGTCTTCCGCTGGCCATATCAGACATTTCAGATTTTGCCCAGTCATAGGAGAAGTTTCTCCGGAATCAGTACTATGTACTTTGTCCGCGTTAAACTTCCTTCGTAACAAAACCAGGCTTTGTGACGTACACGAAGGAACTCCATACGGGATCTCGTTAGACATGTCGCGCTGGGCCTCTAAATTAAATCTCACGACCGGAGAAGAAGAAATCCGAGCCCGCTTAGGAATTTCGACGTCTGTGGAGAGTATCTGGGAGGTCTGGCTAATGAGAATAACCCCAAAGGTCTCGAAATTTTATCCCTCGAATCAGTGTACGGGAGAATTTCCCCAATAAAAATTTCCGAGAGCTTCAGTTTTTATGGCTGCGAGAGTGTGGTCCGGCGAAATATTGCGTTCCTTGGGTTTTCTTAAAAAAATTCGATATGAGCTTTGTTTGCGTTAATGATGGGTTAATACATCGAGCCGGTAAGTAATGAGGTTTTGAAAGAATTATTAGGGATCCATGCTTTTCGGAAAAATTAGTGCTTTCATAAAGAAGAGTGACGTCAGTAGATTCGCAACCTTGCAAGTCATCCTCATTCGCATAATGTGAGAAACACCGAAGAGATCAGCTGGTTGGCGAAAAGAAAAGTAAGATCAGTCTTCCATGTCATTCACGCATGAAGTGCGGCAAATGTGTAAAAACGTCTTCGATCAATCATGTAGATGGGACCACCATTAGCTACTGAAAGACATTATTAAAAATGTTTTTATCGTATCGCAAGCCATCTAAAAATGAATTCTTAAGGGCGATTTTTTATTTTACTAAGCTTTATTAATTGCGATCATTATTCCTAGTTTTTTATGGTGGAATTAAATTGGAAATGTACACAAAGATAATTTAATTTATTCGTTGCAAATTAATTCACTTAGCGTCAGATTTCTTATCAGAGAAAGCTCGTTGTGCAAATGTATCGCTGATTATTTTCTCCGAGCCACAGTGTCTACTGAACGTATTTTAACCCTACAGCTATGAACGTGTTTATTGATTATGTTTTGGTATTCTTGCTTATATGCTTGAGTTTAGAAATGTATGTTCAAACGTTTAAGATGTAATGTTATTTTACATTTTGAAATTGCTAACCAGTTCTTGTACGCAGAAACGAATTGAATTTAGCGAAAACGGATGATTCTTACGTTTAAATTGAACATATAAATCACTTGGAATAGGTAAAATGTTCAGCAATTTAAGTCTCAAGGTTCTTACAGATAGAAATAAATATTATGCTCGAAATATCCTAATTCTGGTCAAAATGAAAATTTAATCGTTGTTAACTCTAATTCACATAACGAGGTAACAAATAAGCTTATAATAATGTTGTTCATTTTCCAAAGTCCTTATAGGGAAGAATTTTATTTTTATAATGACTCCATTTCCCTAGAAATTATATTAAAAACAAATACTATTACTTATTTATTATTTTCCATGCAATATTACCGCAGTAGGTCACTGGAACCAATAGCGATGTCATCTTGCATTGCACCGATCAACTAACACAGACACTATTTTGGAGTATACAACTTTTGAACATTGGTATTTAACAACCCCATCAATTAATAACAAGAACTTACATGCTAAGCTAATTTAAAATTTTAACAGCTATAAATTACGAAATAGTCTACGAATTCTTGTAATTGCGTGACTGTCATTTCATTTTCCACTTTCATTTAAAATATATTTCCTTTCTTTAAGAGAGTGTTTGAATTTGCAAGCTACCGAGAAAAACTTCTAAATTATTCGTGAGCAGAAGTTTGCTACTGTATGTCGTCTGTGTTTTGTTTACTAATCGGAAATTGGTCAGTCCATAATTGTTCAGGTAAATAATCAAATAAAACTTCTAACGATCGGCAGTGGAAGGAGAATCTTACGGAGGAAGCATCAGCTGCATACTTTCTTCTCCTCTCGATGGAAATTCGATAGCTCATCAGATGAGGCGAATGAATTATATAACGTCCACCAACCGCACGGAAGCATGAGAGATTTAATTGCGAAGTGCAAGTGCTTTGAGAAGGAAACCACTTTCTGGAGAGGCTGCGGGAGGTTATTAGTGGACTATTAGCTTCATTATTCTACGCAAGTTGGGTTTGCTTTACTGATGCCTCTCTGATTACATTATCCGTAAATTGCTCGAATGCTTTGGGAAGCTTTATTTCGAGCGAAAACTGTAAAATTCAATTACCACGCATTGCCGTCTAATTATCCTAAACAAGCCCGCTCTATTTGGAAGGTAATGAATGAAATCAAAGGAAAAAAGTTCATCGAGGGAGTTAATTGAAGAAATGCGTCTTAAAGCAGAAAAAGAAGCCGGTAATTATCCTGTTACAAAGAGACACCTTACATTTGCCTGCCTTTTGAAATTCTGAGATTTGAATACCGAATTCCATTAACTGCTTTATGCGCAAATTTTAGGCATTTTTCGGAATTGAGTTTTCGTTATTTCACAGGTCATCATTTGCTCATACGTCAGTATTTGTTCCTACGTAAGTTTTTCTTTGTATCTTCATTAGTTACAGCTCCTGCGTCGTTAAAGGTGCGCATAATGTTGCCGCTCTTGCGTTCACGTGAGTGGCTTAAGAAGTTCCCGCAATCCCCAACAGATAGCGGCACATGAGAGGCGGTGGACTTAAGACGTATGGGCGGCTGTAATGGACACTTTGGAAGAGCCAATGAAGCATAAACATGCAATTCCGGAGCGAATTTAGAGGCTCTGGAAGCTAAAATTTCCCTCAAGTGAAAGAAAATCCATAGGTGCAAATGTCTGTATCATCATTGAGAGTTCGAAATTCTTCTGGAAACGTTTAACTCAGTTAAAACGTGGAAGTATCCGTTGAGCTTTTGATGCCCAATCTACTTTGGTGGCTCATAATTCTTTCGAAGTTCTCTTTTGTGGGACAAAGGGATTTTAAGTGGTTTAATCAAAGTCAGATTTTGCGCATCTCATGAAAAATTACGTATCCCTAATTTAGGAGAGCATAGTTTTAGCGGATATAAATTCGCCTCATCTGCGAGTACGGGATGATAGTCTCTCCATCCAGGCTTCTCCAGGCTTGAGATGAGGGGATGATGATATTCATGACCTCGGATCGGTTAGAGATAGCGTAACTATGTTACCAGCGCACAAAAACAAAAATGCGGTATTGAATCATTCAAGATGGCGTTCAGCTGATCGAGGAAAAGCCAACGTGAGACCATATTCGAAACATTTTTTGGCCATAAAAATAGTTGCCATTGAATTCTGATTGAGCGAATCGGTGAGAATTGCATAATGATATCATTGCATCATTCTTTCGATAAAATTGTTAAGAATCCTTTTCTTTTATTGTTACCATATTTGTCCGCGGTGGAAATTGTATTGAAAAGAAACCTTTCTTTCTTTCTTTTAGGAATGAAATGTAGTTTACATTGTATTGATCTTCCTATAGTATTATTCTCTTGCTTTTTTGCTCAATTTGGCGGTACAAGCTATTATTGTAATATTTTATTATTTGTAACTATTGGTTTCAGCACAAAAATTTGAACTGTCTATTATGCTGTCGTGATGATGCGATCATGGAATACGGGATCATTTTCACTTAAGGTGTGCAGATGAATCCTTACATAACACATTTTAAGTGTCTTATTATGTTCACTAATTACAAAATCAAAACTTAGCTTTTGGAAATGAAGCTTCGTTTACCTAGGAAGATATAGCACCTGATTGAAACCTGAGGTGTTTATTTTTTTGCTATAAGTTACTTATTACATGTGCTAACTGTCTGAAATAAAAAAATATATTCAAATAGATCATGGAAGACTCAAATTGAAACTAGTTTAAAAATGCGTAGGAACAGTAAAATTGAACTCAACTTTAACTTCGTTTTCTTACTCTCCATTTCATTAGGAATGTGTCTGCGTGGATTAAAATTCGAACAAGGCGAAATTTTCTTCTTATATTTTTCCGAAGTCCTCTCTGTAACAGATAATGCGCATCTTTAAGAAACCTAATAAGTATGATCCAGGTAACACGTGCATCGATGTTCTAGGCATTGTTCGAACCCGCAACTTGTGCTTTTTGTTGGTGGGCATGATAAAAGCTGAGGTCGACTTTACTCGTCCAACTACTTTTGGAGGGGTGGTTCACCAAGATTTGGTTTAATGCAGGTATTTATGCGATAGTTAAGGCCCTCCACAGAGGGCTAGTAGAGTTTGATGGGCGGGCCCTGCGCAATAATGTGGTTTTAGGTCAGCCGGTGGATTTTTGTTTGCGTAAAAAGTAATGGAAATGGGAAACCCGTCATACGATATAGCCCCAGCGCAGTACAAAACAAGTATCGCGTCCGCATCGGCTATGCTGTTGCTCAAGTAATCGGTTCATACATGAGTGCTGATAAAGTTTATTAAGGCAGGTTTTGTTGAGTAGTCTGTATAGGGATACGAAGCATCGTGCACTAATTGGCTTTGAAATTTTCGGAATGTCCGTGTTTTACGATAAGCGAACTTTTATCTAAGCTTACCTACCAGTTAGCTTGCCGGTTATCTCTCTACTGTACTATTGAAGAAAAAGCGTTTTGGTTTGGGACGATCCAAAGCTAAGTATAATCGTTTTATATCAAAAAAACATTTTCATTAAGGAAAGGAATGTAATGTTTTCGTATTAGTATAATATAAAGCTACAGTAGTTGGACAATCGGTTTGTTGCTACTCTTCTAGCCATCCTGTTTTCAGCCAATCTTTTTATTCCCTCATCATTCCTTACTCCATACAATTCCTCACTCTCTATTCCAGTAATTCCTTAAACTACCACTCAATGTTGTAACATAAATCTGGGGCCATCTTTTATTCAATAATTTTTTCCAACACGTCATTGTTAAGTTTATATCTCATAAAAAATTCATGGTAAACAAACTTTTACTAGTAAAAGTTTGTTTACCAAGATTTTTTTACAAGTTAAGAAGTACCATTATGTTAACCCTGAAATGGTTTCGTTTTTATATCTCACATTTATCTTAGTAACATGGTGATTTTATTTATTATACTTCATTCTGGAGGACTTCTTGCAGATCGATTTTCACTTCTTTCAGCCAAAGTTCAAGTGTTATTCCACTTCCTTGTCATTCACTCTCCGAAGGAATTCTTCATAAGCTGCCCTATTTGTATTTTTTATAATTCATTATCATTGTATGCATACATTCATTATTCTTCGATAGCAGTACATCTCTATTACATATTGTTTTCTCTGTTTATGTTCTGGTCCGTACATCAATCAACTCTTAATGTAGAATCAACATTTGCAGTTGTGCTTTTGTGGAATGGCATCATACATGTTCAGGCCTTCCGATCTTACGGTAAAAGCGCATTCATTAAACAGAACTTATGCGTGAGAAAATACTAGATATTATTTTTACCGTGCCTCCAAATGAATATTCTTCTGAAGCAGCTCCATCCAAGTTCATCTGAGTTGTATGGTCGCACTGCCAAATAATTCTGTCTTGCCACTTCTATTCTTCGTGAATCGTTTTTGATGAGCTCTTTTCGTCAGATTTAATTTTGGAAAGGAATATCTAGTGACAGGATGTTCGATTGTTTTTCGGGTATTTTTTTTTTCGAGACGCGTTGTCATTGAATCGGAGGTTCATTCACGGTGACGATGTCGAAACCGATGAATCGGTTCGTATTCGCGGTCTGTCGGTGCGCGCGCGAGACTTGAAATGACTTTTTGGTCCGTACTGTGAAACTGGAGATGCTCGGTGAATATTCCCGCGACATTTCGACCTTTTTTGTCTGCGGCAAACGAGTGGTTTATGATATTGTTGTCGGTGTCGCAAGATGGGTCGTGTTACAGTTATTACATGAAATTGACTCGTTTTGTTGAATTATTTAGTGCAAATTAAAGGTCTGTTTATGATTTTGGACATTTCTCCGTAAGTACTTGTACTTCTTCACTATTTGATTTCGTAGTAAAATGTATGTATCCTTTTTCTCGCATTATCAGGGCGTTTATTCATATGCAAATGACTTGATATAAAAATTTTGGGATGAGTGTCTTGTCTTATTCATTTCGTTATCATGATGGTTATGAGTTGATTTAAGTAAATTACAATGAGTGTTATGCGTCGTGGATTTAGTTGCCATGATGGATTTTGATCGGCAGTCTACAAAAAAAGTTTGATCCTTCTCTTGTATAAAAGTTCGTGATCATGATTGCAGCTGCCAAATCATGCTGATTAATTATTCTAATACAAATTTGTCTACAATATAGCTCTAATTGTAAGATCATCTGCAAATAATGAGATGAAGACTTACTTCTTTGAATTATTTATAGGAAATCCCATATTTTTCAAATCCAAAGAAAGAAAATTGTAATTGAAACTTATAATTTCGTTTTAATGTTTCAGATATGTTCGTTCGACATTCCAAACAAACAATTCTTTGTGTAAACAAGACAAAGCTAGGTATCAATCCTGTTTTGGAAGCAAGTATGACGAAATTTCTTTGCGAATTGAGTCATCATCGGGAATATTTCACGGTTTGCAAGCACGCGGCTTTTTTTCCTCACCCCCGCTCTCTCTCCCATTTGAAGAAAGCCTCAAATGCTTCCGTAACGTCCCCTTTTTCCCTTTTCTCCTTTGTTCCGGAAGAAATGCTCGCAGAAGAAATTTCATGACTTCATCTGGGAGAAATGCATTCCGTAGAGTTACGAAATCGAAAGTAATTGTGGGAGAAATCAGATCGGCGGAAACAAAAAAAAAATCGAAAGTTTCCGCTGGAATGAGAGAAGCCAGGGGGGGGGGGGGGGCAAATTAATTGGTTTGGTGGAACACTTTTACCGAATCCAGGTAAGAAGAAGGAGTTTGGGATTGCATTCTCGATCTTATTTCTCCTCGAAAAAACTCCGCCAAAGCCGCTCCGCGTCGATAGATGCTGGAAACAAATCGTTTCTCCCGAAGTACGCGTTGCGTTTCTGCATTTTTTGCCCCGCGAATACCTCTCTCATTTCCCTTTCGAAGTCTCTCTCTAAACCGGTAAAATTGTGGGTTCTAAAAATCCCATAACCTACTTTTTGATCTCCGCTTTTGCTACCCTTTTTATCTTTTTGCGATGTCGGTAAATGGAATCTCTTATTTCGTTTCGCCGATCTTCTTCGATTCATCTCCAGATGGTTCCAATTTGGTATCGGTTCGAATTTATTTGTCTGATTTATTCTGTCTTCTCCCTAGGCTTTCTGCCCGATTTTTTGCCATTGAAAAGCTGTTTGACCTGCTTTATGTATTTGTAGTTTTGCCATCTTTTTCTTAGTTTCCCTACTCTTCTTTTTCCACTTGGTTGTTTGCCTCTTCACATCTGAACTACTTTGATATTTTCTGTGCTATTACCATATGTCTATCCCGCTTCAACTTGACATTCCTTTCTTATATACTTACTTTTCTTCATTCTTCTCAGCACTTTTTTATTAAATTTTTCTGTCATATCGTCTGAAAAGTTTAAAAACTAGTTAAATGATTTGAAAAGAGTGGAAAAGGAGCTATTTTACTTCTCTTGGATTGAGATAGACGGAGATGTGGCTCTAAACTCCCTGAGTCTGCATACATACATTTAAAAACTTTCATCCTTTAAAGTTAATTTTTGTTCTCTGATTTGACCCCTCTGAGTCATTTTTGTTGGATTGTGCTCAACAAATCATTTCGCTTTATTGCGATTTTATCTTATTTTTAGTCATTTCAATACATTTTTAAGAAGAAATAGGCGATCGGATGTAACTTCTAAGCAAACTTACGTGGAAAATCTATCTGGTCTAATTAAATCTAATCTAATCTGTATATGTAATGGCTTTAAAAGAGAAGAGAGAATTGTAAAATTTAGTGCAATTTTTTTCTCATACTCTGTCTCAAGAGCATGTGATCATACTAAATTAGGGATTCTCAAAACATGGAAACACACCTAAAATGCATTCATACTAATGATACGCTAAAGATAGGATATAGGATCCCGGTGGGAGCCAATGTGCGAAATGACCTAAGCTGTCGAAGCACTTTTAGCAATACTACTACTACTAAGATAGGATATCCCTAGAGGATAAACGATGTATTGTTAACCCTGAAAAGGCAGCCTCAATTCTAAACAAAAGCGATGTAACTTGTTCTAGAATTTTCCTGACTAAGTTATTTCTTGATTAACCAAACTTGATTCCACTCCTATTAAATTAGATTTCTAGAAATAAATGCAAAGTGAAAAGGATATTGCCGAAAGTTCAACTTTTATCGAAGGCTAAAGTTAAACGAAAAGTTTTGGAAACTTGTACAACTCACGTAGATAATTAAAATCGTATGGCGTGAAGGAAACTTTTGCTTCTGTGTGTTTCGAAAATCTTTCCAATAAAAAAATTTCATACCGACAGCATGATGTTATCATGTAGTCAGAATCAGCCTCGGAATTTAGGCGTCGAATTACTACTCATGTACTACAGAAAACTTACTTAAATTAGATGTCAGGTTCCTTCATGTAGTTTACATTCTTTCGTCAGTCCTTTTTCTAAGTATCAGCATTCTGTTCATATATTTTGTGTGATTTATTTCCATTTTAAGTATACTAACTTTGGTATTAACTTTCGTATGCCCCACAACGTAATGGATAAATTGCCAGTTGAATATTTATACACGGGCAATGTAATATATATTTTCCGTGATGTTATTCTTTACCCCAACACAAAGTGCAAACTTGAAAACTCTTCTATGTTCACAATGTTATGGGTACATTTCCAACAAAATATTTCTTCACAAGGAACGGGATATCTATTTTCCGTAACAGTATTCCTTAGCTTCATGACAAAGTTCAAAGTTGAAAAGGAACTCATTTATCCAGAGAATAAAATATACAATCACGACCTAGGTTGTGAAGAGAGACTTCATCGCGAAGGAACAAGCAAGGCCAACAACATCTACTCGAAGAGGTTAAAGGGCAAGATTGGACAGGTGAAACGGTAGGGAATTTGAAAAAGAGCCGGTGAAAGATATAGAAAAGGTGATGTGGAAGAGGGCGTAGAACATTTCTAATCAAGGAATCAGGGGCCGAGTACATCTAAATAGATGATGGTTCCATCAGTTTCACCAGATAAAAAAATTATATGTAAGAAAATTTTGAATAGCTGATCCCCTCTGTATTAACTCACGTCATTCCATTTCCTTTTCTCTTACATCCTATTTCAAGCCTCATAATTTCTGAATAAGCGTTGTCATAAAATTTGTCTGAGTTGCCTCCAATGGTTGTTTTCGTTTAATGTTTGAACTTGTCCATGACTTCCTCCGGTACCAAAGCGTTCCAGATCGCATCTAAGCAGGTCCTGCCGAATTTTAAAGAAGACGTGCGTTCTCCCGTTAGGTACCTAATGAGGTGAATGCAGGATAAACATAGGGCTCATAGGTTTCTTATGAATTATGATAACGCGGTCAAAAATTACGATAGCATCAGATAACCCTACCCGGAAGAACTAACTGTTGGATGAAATATCTCGTACAAACAGCTCTTCCTAGAAATTCGTCTGTCGACTTGAAAATTTTTATTGGAGGAAAGCGTAAGGCAATCATCGGATACAATTAACATCTTGATCGCCACTCATGAGTAATTTTTACAACCTTTAATTGATTCCCCATGTTAATGTTGAGCCATCTCATACCATATCCTCGTAACTCTTACTTTTTGATTTTCTCCCAGTTATATTGCCGAGGTTTCCTATCTGACAACGTTAATCGATCCATTAATTCTTCTTAATTTTTGATAGCCACTTTAGGAATTAATTCTCACAATTTATGGGGTTTTCTTCGCGTCACTGACTATGTAAATGGGTCCTTTTCTTTGGATGAAAATTTCTCTTTGGCTGTTTGTATCTTGATGAGCTGGCCAATCGTTGCGTCTTTTCCATGCCCTTTGTATGCTATTGTTGTAGCCATACAATTCGGTGTTTGATTTTCTTAGCTCATGGATAATAAATTCCATTTGATCAAAATTTGTCTCAACTAAGAAACTTTAAATCTATAATATAAAGGAATTCTATAGACCAGTTTTGGAATTCTATATACCCCCTTCCATATGTCATAAAAAAGTGAATCTGAGACAAATTTTTTATATAAAAACAGAAATTATAAGAGTATGTGTAAGAAATATAGAAAATTAGTACAACTGGAAGAAAGTAAATCAGCAGAAAGAGATTGGTTAAAAATCTGTGTTGTATAAGAATTCCGAATGGGTGTAAAAGGTGAACGTTCGTAAACAAAGATATTATATCATATATGTCCATGATGAAGATGGCTTAATATTTCTTAGTTAGCTTGCATATTAACGTAAGCGATTGTAGAATATATTACACTAATATTCTACTCACAAAAATATAGGCAAAGTGTTGGATAGAAAATAATTTATAACAATAATTTTAAATTTCTTTAGAGTCTAATTAATTAACACATTAATAATTCGTGTGATGAATACAATGAATGCCTTCATGAAATAATAGCATCTGGTCTTAATTAGAAGAAGTTTAGACCAATCTTACAGTTCAGCTTTCAAAGTCGCAGAATACATGCCCTAACTGGGATTTGAACCCTGACGTGCCTAGGCTTGCTAACTAGTTTCTAGCATGCTAACCCCTGCTCCACCGAAGCTGGTTAAGGATAAGATGTTAAGTATCTATGTTAATTTTCTAATGATTGTCTAATATACAACAAATAATTTTCAAATCCAATTTTTAATGCAGTACATTTTCTTTATTTTAATTTAAATCGATTGCTTAATTAAATTCCTAGGTTCTAAGTTTCTTGAAATCAAATACAGCATAATGCAGGTTCTAATCCGCTTTGTTGTCATGACCTATCAACCCTTCCGGAGTCCGTCTTGTCTTTCATTGCGAGTTTTTTGAATAACATCAAACCGTATAGAGCGTAAAATTAAGAAAACGATGTTCTTCAATTTATTCCTCTCCTCCTCTGTTATTCACTTGTTTATAATTTCCGGTAGAGCTCTTGATGGTTTTGAGTAGTGACATAAACATGATAATTTGACAAGGCCTGAAGGGTAAGCAAAGCTATAAATATCAGAGCGCAACTTTTATCGCCCCACGGCCCTTTCTCTTTCTCATAATTACGCATCTTGATTCTCTTCCCAATTCTCACGTTAAGAATAATTTCGTTAACTGAGGTGTGGGATCAGTTGTATTCGCACGACCACGTACATCAAATCGCGGAACTTATTCCACACCTTTAAAGCTTGTCGTCGAAAGTGACTCGATGGTTCAAAATCAAGTGATGTGATAGAATTATCTAATTGAATAATAGCGTCTGCATTTTATAACAGACTCGTTACAGAAGTGCTTTACTCTGGTGTAATATTAAAATATCCAATAGTAGTAAATGTATCTTCTCTATTGAGATAATTTTAGTGCTCGTAGAAATTGACCAACCGATTGCTTGCTCTAAGCTGAGGATTATAAACGGTGTGTTAAAATCTTATTAGTTTCTAAGTTATTTCTCGTGGAGTGGATAATTTCGGATTATTTAATTTAAATTAATTTTGCATGGATGAAGGCAATACTTCCGACAATGTTTCACTCCATGGTGTATACTAAAATTACCGAACGGTATATTCTGATGTTAACTTCGCAATACTAGTAATTGTATCGGCTATTTTTAAATCAAAGTTATAAATTAAAAATGTAGAATGAAATTTTTTTTTTAGTTTCTTCAAGCTAACTGTCTTAAAAAAATCTTGCAAATTTGAATAATCCTAGTCGCTAAAAATTCTCGCAAATCATGGTGTTCTTTAACTAGAAACTTTACATTAAGTTCTGAGTAAGTATTTGATGATATGTCTTAATATATTTATTAACTACAAATGTTCAAATGTTTTAAAATTCTTCATTTTATGATACAATAGTTTTTTACTAGAGTTAGAGAAATCAGTCTGTTATGGTTTAGTTAGCTTTCGTCTTAGAAATAGGAGAAGTTTTGAAGGAGGAAGCATCTTCCTTCCAGTTCGATTTACCACAAATTTTCTCATTTTTCTTCATTCCTAAAAGTAATTACTTTCAAGAATCCTCAGCAAGATAACAGTTCGCTCCTATTTATCCTTAAATCATCGGTGAACTACCTTTTCTTTGAAGTTATATCCATCCCGAGATATCTCTAGACAGTCTTCAAATAACATCGCGGCGATCAAACCCTTCCTCCAAAACTCAAATTAAAATACCCACGAGTTTTTATTTTGATGAGGTAAGAGAACTGACTCCCGTGCTTCTCTATAATTATCTATCATTTAGACTTTTCGGGAGGGCGGGCCGAAATTCGGTTTCCCTTCTCAAGCACTCCCAACTCCCGATCGAGGAAAAGAAGGAATTCCCACCAACTTCTCGGTTTTAGATCTTTTTTATATATATAGGCGATTAAAAGTGGCGTTCTGCTAACATATCTACGCTTTTTTCAGCTAAGGAGATGCCTTTCCCTGAAATATATTTAGGTACGATACCTTGTTTATCGTCCCATAAGTGGGTCTCCAGTAGGATTACAATCTTTTTTATATCTTGAAACATTAAGGATTAAGGATGCCGCTCGTCCTTTTTCGCGAGCATTCTTTCATCTTACGACCTTCCTTTTCTCCGTGTAACTGAAGGTAGGTCGTTGGGCGCAATAATCTGGCAGTGAAGATAATGGAATTCTTAAAGGAAAATTCTAAATGTTAGAGAAAATATTTTTCGGATTTCGCGGACGGAAAGGTATGCCGGGAAGATTACATTTTAATTATTTTCTCCGGCTCTCGTTATGGAATAATAAATATAACCTTCGGAGAAATGGTCTTGGAGGGAAGGGTATTTTTATTATATACGTATCCTTTTTTTCTTTCTTTATAGCTCATAAAACGTGATGATGAAGCTGTGCGCAAAAATATTTCTCTACCTGGAGATCACAGTTCCGCATTATTTCAGAATTCACCGCAGGGAACCCTATTTGCTCAACGTTGGAATTGATTAGAGTTTTATGAAAGTGTGTTGCGGAGTAGCTACTCAGCGCTACTTAATTGAAATTTCACTCCATACGTGTGGCCTTTATTTGTTATAAGCGATTTATACGTATGACAAATTTACGCTGTTTCCTTTCGGGATTATGAAGTTAGTGTATTTTATTGTTTGTCATTCTTCTTCATGTATATACCATTTTATTGCGTATTTCTAACATTTTTATCCATCTTTTTAAACATTTTGCCCCACTCCTACGTCCTTTTCAGGATTTTACCGCGTTCCCAAAACCTTTTTATTATTCGTTTCATTTCCTCTTTATAATGCTTAAACCCTTCTTTTCTATCAGTACAAACTTACTAGATATACTCTTTCCACAGTTGCGAGCATTATATAGGATTTTCTTGTAATCCAGTGCAAACACGTCCAGGTATCAAAAGTCTCCATAATTTACAATTATATTCAGTTTACGTAGGTGCTCCTGATTCAAAAAGCTTCTTTCCCGTGAAAATGGTGGCCGTACTATTTCTATTTTATTTAAGCCTACAGCAATTAGAAGAATTAGGAATGATTTTTAGCTTTCTTTTTTTCACCCATCCATATGCTTGCATGAGTCAATTTTTCGTTGTATTTTTCGCGGATTATTTTCTCTAATTAAAAAATACCATCGAAAATTTTAACTCAGATTTTTTATCAAAAAACTTATTTATGAACGAGTAATGATTTTGGAATGCTTTATTTTTCGGTTTGGAAACATAAATCTATCTTTTACGACGTACCAAGTAAAATTTCATTAAACGATGCAGATTCACGATTAACTTTGCGCTAATTCTTGATTTTAAAATACCCTTGCTTAAAAAGTAATGGTTTCGTAAAGTGCTTTAAAAAATGAGATAAAAATGAATATTTTAATTTGATACGTATGTTCCCAAGGAAAATTGGACATGAATTAAATTTGACAGGATTGGGATCAAACCAGGATTCTCCACTTTCCGGTCCGGAGCTTTCACCAATCAAGCGATGTATCCGTAAAATTCGGAGGTGCTGTTTTTGAGAAACCCTGTGGGTGAGCGCAAGAGGTTCGTCCTCGGCCAACGACCTCTAACATAAAAAAGGAATCGGTTTCGATTCCCTGTCCTATCAGGAATTTTTCGTACTTACTTTTTCCTTTGAAATTGTCCTACATGTATTCCATTTCGCGTAAAGTGATTTAAAAATTAGTGAAATTAAATTATTTAATAAAATTTCCTTTTTTAATTGCCTTTTACCTGGCGTTGTCTAATAATTATGAATTGGTACCTATTAATTCTTTTTTAGATGTGAGATGCAATACCAAACCTGCTAGTCAGCAATTGAATGGTAAGGTAGCTCCAAACAGAATGCTTTTGTATACGAATAGCATATCACTTCGCTGTTGAATCAGTGGAGTTTAACTTGATTTTTGTTGTTGAAAGCTTTTCTACCTTCAAAGCTTATCCGACTCTAAGACTCACCTCCAGCCTCTTCCTGGAGCTTTTATCCCGGTTATCAATATATCAGAATGTTGCCCTTTCGGTAGATTGAAAGAAGATCTTGCGTGCTCGAAGGTCGGCAAAGAAATTTCGAAGTCTTTACGACTGGGCCTAGGTAATTAACGGATAGCCCATTTCTAGTTTTTGTGGCGCTTACCTTTTTCAAACTTTGATATACTAATAATTCAGCTCGCTCAAAGCTCTATTATCGTAATGTTCCTAAATTAAGATTCGGGATCATAAAATAGCTTCACGTTTATGATTATCATCACATGCATTAATTTTGGAAAATTCCTATAAGCGATACCTATTTTGAAACGGTCATAAAGTTAATGTTGGCCCGTAACGTATATTTAAATTTTTTTATTAGAAAAAGAAATGCATCATAACTGTTTTCCTAGAATTATAAACAGAGTTTTCGATCAATTTCTTTTCTAAAATTAGCGCAAATGTTAACAATTTTCGAATTAAAAACCATAAAATCAAAATTTAGCTCCGCCCATATGAAATTTAGTTTAAAACCCTCGCAAACCATTTATCGCATTTTTTATTTTGTTTCCTGGAAAGCTTATCTTGGGAATTTTATCTCGCTTCCTCAGATGGCCAATGCGTGATCAGATGATAATGGTTATTAACTTCTTTGATGCGAGAGTTTCAAATCGTACTCAAGTGCGCTTAAGTGGACAATTTTCTCTTACCTATCTTCTTTTTACCGAATTCATCAGTATCCTGAGAGCATTGATTACATGGTCAAGTCGGCATGTTTGCGGAAATAAAATTACGCGATGATTTCTTCATTTAGCTTAACTTAAATAACACAGTTGAATCTGCTGTGCTCGGTAAGGAATACATGTAAATAAGATGATTTTTTATGCACATCAATTCCTTTAAAAGGAAATATTTCCCCCCTTCGTGTAGGATTCTTTGTGAAAATGGTTTTATATGTATCGGAAATTACTCCAAAAGCCATTTTTTCCATTCTTACCGAGTGTAATTACGAATTCGTCTTAAATATGGTTGCGCCAAGGCGTATAAAGATTAGGTATTGAAAGGTATAATTAGGGCGGTCGCCCCGCTAAGGTTCTTCCCCTTTCCTTTCCATATCTTTAATATGGTTTCAATTCCTTTATTTTTCTGCATAGCGATTGCGTTGCAGATAGTTTATCTCGGAAGTGTTCCATCTATTTTGGAGGCGGTGTTACGGCACTGAGCGAAATATGGTATATTTTAATCTCCCCTAACGCGTCAGGTTCAACCACAGCAGGTCTCTGAATTTCGTCGCCTTTTTGATTCATTTTGCAGTGTTTTCTTCCTGAAAATGAATCGAGGACCGAAAACTGGTTCTTTTCAGCTTCACTGCGATGAAATCGTAGTTTTTCAGGAAAGTTTGGCTGAATTTTTGTCCTTTTTCGTCTCTTAGATGTGTCATCAACATAACGAAATATCGCATAAATCGGTGGTGGAATAAAGGATTACCGCATTCTTTCATCTTATTTTTCGCTAAAATCATGAGAGACTTACAAATGTGAAGAAAACGCAGTAGTAATTTCCACAATAGATAGATCCTAGCTAGTAACTTCCCTAGTCTATCGTGAAAGTAAATAATGCGTTTTCTTTTAATGTGTGCTGTAAAATCCCAAAATACACGCTTGACCATATCAATTTTATTTTAGATCATTTGCCAATTTAAAAATTCATTATTTGCATTTTATACACTCTATCATACGTAACGGAATGATTAAATGATTTAACTAGATGATTTATAATGCTTACATATTTTTACACGATGTCATAGAAATTATTCATAGGTAAATAAGGAAAAATGAACTCGAATAAAAAAAATCAGAGAAATACATTGCTCTAGGAATACAGTTGCACAAAGTTTGTCCAACAACTCCTGAATGGTGTTCTATCAATGTAGAAAACTCTTTTGTAATGAAATATATTGTGCGGTCGAGATATTGTTGAAATCCATAGCAGCAAATAATAATGATGAATTTTATTTATGGAGTATAATGCTTGGTCACCTAAGTATGTAGTGAATAGCATGTATCTAATATGTAGCCACAATGCTAGGTGAACAAGTGAAGGAAAGATTTCGTTCTTTCCTGGCGAATGCTTTGAAGGAGAGTATATTCGCTTTAGAGTGAGCGATCTTCTACCGGTGTATTCAGTCAGCTTCAGATCAGCTTCTATAATCTGTACCTTCTCAATTCGTTCTCCTCACGAATCTCAATCCAAGCCAATGAACCATGTTACACGAAAATGACTCCAGATTACGCTAAGTTTCTACCGCTTACACTACGGAATATTTTATGAGCCAATACCAATTATAATCCCCAACATTTTCGCGATTGCTCCATGGTAGTTTTGAATTGCAGAGAAAGCTCCATCTGCGAGAATTGATCAATTCAAAACGATCGATGTTAGGTAAGGTTTTGAAAATAAACACGTCGTCAGCAAAGTGGCGGTTATATAACCTCATGAATGCGGGCAATTGGCCAATCATCTTCGAAATCCTCTCATGTTTTCGCGGATTTATGCGCGCATGACTTTTTCGTCAGTTTTCCTTGAGATTTCGACTGCCTCAGAGTACGTTCTATTGTGGCTCGATTTGTTTGATATTTCCTCGTCAATCACATAAGCTGTCGACTCGTTTGGGTGTGTACGTTTTCCCTGCCGTTGAGTGTGGGTAAACAACTACCTGCACATTAATTCCTCCTTGCTCTTTTCCTTAACATTATATGGGAGGAGGTGGTACTTCATATGGCACACAATTCATAGTAACTGAACTACAATGTGTACTTACTTTTTGAGGGAACGATCCTCGATTCTGGATATCCGCGTTCCGGAGACATTCTTTCACAAATGGAAGCGATAGCGTTACTGAAATCATAACAAGACTTTGGATGCAGTAAAGCGATTCCTCTTCTCCTTTTAGCGACCTCTTCTGTTCGACCCCATTGTATTCCGCGTATTTATCAAGGAGGGGGCTGATTGAGGACGATCTCTATCGTGTGAACGTTGGAATGTGTTAAAAAAGAAATCGACTTGTGTTCATATCATCAATACGCGTGATATTTGTATGTATGCGAATATCCCTCGGCAACAAAAATCGTCTCTAAGTTAGAACTAAATGGAGAGTAACTGATGAGGCCTAAGGGGTTGCTCAAGGTAGCGTTCTGGGTCCTTTATTATTTTTTAAGTTTATCAATGACTTGCTAAAGGGAATTAAATAAAAATCGTTTATTTGCGAACGACTATATCATCAATATAAATATGAAAAGCATGAACGATTGTTGGAATCTTCAAGAAGATTTAGTTTTATTGTATAATTGAATTCCTCGTAAGAAATTGGATATTAATACGAATAAATGCAAATTAATTATTTTTGAAAGAGTTATATACCAATATCCATATCACCGGGATGCAGGTGGGTTGTTAGTCCATCCGCAATGAATGATTTAATAATATAAATAATGTGATTAAATCGCTGGTTATTTGAAGGACGAATTAGTTTTTCCCAAACTTTTGTTTTCCATGGCACGCTAATATATTTACTCAAATTTTGCTTCGAATATCGAACCAAGCATTTTTAATTTTGAGCGTATATTCAAATGGAAGAACAAAATACCGACTGCGGAATAAATTAAATAAAAAATGTATCGCATGCATTTGGGCGAATTTATGTCAAACATTGGTCACTATTACAATTAATGTTTTCCAAGTCACGGCCTTAAACAATCATACCCTAACTAGGATTCGAACTCGGTACCTGGCATTGCTAGGTCCAGGCTAGTAAATATACCAAGAGCTTAGAGAAGCTACGCGTGCTGGGGTACACCGGTTGAAAATCACTGAATTAGCGAATTAAATCATATTTCACATGTATGATACATTCTTCCGGACAATTCAATACTTACCGATACAGTAAAATGTGGACTGTCTTCATTTGTCATGTGGTACAGGATAGAGAAAAATGTATCTTTTATTTTCTTTTGTCCCAGTATTGTTCATGGCTGTGATGAAATGAAAGCTACCGAGGTATGAGTGAATAATTGCACTAATCAAGGTCTCTCCTTACAGAATGCAAAGAAAAGTTTTACTCATAGTGTCATTGTGCTTCACTTGCGTGGACATGTTCCGCTTACAGCATTCTAGCTCAGTGAGGAAAGCAATGGCATTCTACCTCACTCCTCATCCTGCCTAGTGAACCTTATTCCTCTCTGTAAGCTCTTAGAAGCTTATGCCGGAGGGGATGAGGTACCAACCTGCCTTTGGACTGAATACCTTACAGACAGACAGTAAAATGATTATAAACAATCAACTTATTGATAGCTCTTTGTCATACAGTATGATATACACCTTTCTTACTTTGAGTTAAAACAGCCAAGGGTTGTAAAAATTATTTTGTTCTTATGAACAAGTAAAAGTCTCGAGTATTTACTGGTGTTCGAGACTCCCATACTCTCCTATCTGTGTAACCAGTTTCGTTCGGTATTTTGTTTCTCGTGCATAGTATGTTCCCAGCAAATGTTCCTTTCATTAAGAATTCATTTCCATTAAAATGATCGTTGCTTTAGCATGCAAAAAAGCCAATCAAAATTCTGTTGTCAAGGTTCTCTCGTGAGGTGAATACTGCATCATTGGAGGTATAAATATAGCAGACGAGTATAATTCGGCAAAAACCATTTTATGACCGGAGAAGAATTTGGATGTGGGCTGTTCGTTTAAAAACAACTTTTGGAGGTGAAACTCCGCCATCTTTGATAAGCTTTAATTGCTCCCACGGAGTGGAATTACGCTGTAAAATATTTTCTCTGAAAGTCGTAGATTGCTTTTTATCATTCGTTTGATCTCTCACATGAAGTTACCACCGATCCTGCCCAGGGCCAACTGAGGTCCCGATAACAGGTGAATACACTTTTGAAGGCCTTTTTGTACACCAAGGGTGATCAGCATATATTCCGGAGGGATCAACATACATGTGCACGATAATCGTCAGTAAATACATGCATTAATACGCGTATATTACAAATACGATCAGCTTCGATCTATCGAAATCGGAATCTAGTTGAAAGAGAACTGTATTTTATTCAGTTTCTGCTTTCTCTCTAAGGTCTCTGATCAGTCGAGTTTGACTCATATGATACGAAGTCCAACCAATTAAAATCATTACTGGTTTAAATGTACCTCGAAACTATCTCGAAGAGATCTCGATCTTCGTTCTCTCGATCTCATCTCGGGTTTCGTTCGACAATCGATGTCTGTTTTTTCGGGCTTTCTGTACGGTATCATTTTTGACTATTAATTTTATTATTTGTTAATTAATCAGTTTTAATTATATATGATGACAATTTTTTTCTTTATCAAGGCGTATTTGAAAATCTTTTATGGTACATGATATATTTCATCTTCGATAGACCATCGCGTACAGATTCGACCAATCGGTCATAAGTCGACTTAGGTACCATTCGATTATCAAAAGAATTAGATAATTTATTTGTATGTTGTTGAGGTTTCAAGAGGTATCTTCATTTTCTTTGACGATTTCTGTTAATTTTCTACTTTAATGTTTTTATACAGAACGTCGATGCAGTGAAAATGAAATTATAATCTTAATATGTGCTTTGAACCGCTGTAAGAGAATTTGTAAAAGAATCACTTGCTGTTACTATCACTCTATTTATGTCACATAAACAATAAAAAGAAAAGTTTATTTGTATCTGTGGTTCCTCTGCTATGAACCTCAGTTACCGTTCTTTAGTTGTGAAAAAGAAACGAATGAGAATTCCATTTTGTTTCCTATCAGATGGCATTCAGATGTAACATGAATTTATTGTGTACCTTTAGGAATACCTTTGCTCCTTTTTACAGCGAATTGTTCTCACTCTGCTCCCCAATCTCCAGCCTCACTTTCGGAAGAAAATGTAGTCCCTTTTTTGTCACCCCGATTGTTATTCCCGAAGCCGAACGACTCCTTCCTCTTGAAGCACAATGGCATAGTTCGGGGGCCGATCGTCATCTGAATAAGGAAGGAAGGAGATTTTTCCGAACAGCTGACGCCAGAGACGCGGCACCTCAAGGGGTTGTTCTCATTTTCACGTTTCCGAGAGGCGAGATGCTAAAATGGGAGAATAAAGTTTCGACTTCTCGCATCGGTGACTCCGCCTCCTTCCCTTTTAACGAATTCACCGCCTCGAGCTAAGTCTTTACTTTCCTTCCCCGGAGAGACTACGTGATCCGGATGTATTGGGCTCTCTCATCCCATTTCTCCGATCAGGGGACAGAGCTCTCATCCCCATTTCTCACAGACAGTACGTAGCCCTCGTCCTCACCCATAAACGTCAATCAATATTCCAGGTCCGTGCTCATTTTTCCATTAGGTTTAAATGATGCGAGAAAAAAGGTGCGATGATTCCGAATAAATAATGGAACACCGGTCGCCTTGGTTGTTTCGGCTTTGTATACCAAATGTTCGCTATTTGTAATGCCTCCGCGTTCGCCCTTACCTCTCCGCTAATTTCCTATTCCGAACTTTCTTCCCATCTTTTAGTGTCACATGAATGACGGCAGTTGTCCCCCCTGCTCTGTCTTCATGAATGGAATGTTTTTCACTTGTCTTCGGGTACAAAAGAGCAAAAAATGTTTTGTTCTTTCATGTTATTCTCACGTCAGCCTCATTTTTCAGTTCTCATTCCTCTGTCTTGATATTAGCTGTGATTATAAGAAGGCTTCATTCATGAGTGTTCTACCTTTCGTTAGGTTCATGTACAATCAAAAATCCCTATAAAGGGCCATCTCCTTCATTTCCTTATAGTTAACCCCACCCCTTATGTCATCCAACTCTGTTTTTTCCCCAGAATACTACCCTCAGTTACAACCTTTACCTTGGTGCAAATAACCCTAGCTGTTGACGTACCCTCAAACCATAATACTGCTACTACTACTACTACTACAACCTTTACCAATCCCTCTCCCCTCAATATTTGACCCACACATTTCTTCTGATGATAATCACGTCAATTAGAGACCTCTCCTCCCCAACCATCTCTAACACCTCCGTGTTTGTTTTCCTATCAATCTAACTTACTTTTTCCTTTCTACGCCATACCGGCATCTCGAAGGTCTCCAAACGTTTAACTTCTTCCTTTCTTTAAGTCCACGTTTCGCACCCATCAATCAGCACTCTCCAAATCAAGGATATCACCAATCTTTTCCTGATTCCTTTACTACAAAATAATAAAATATACTGATAATGGTATTCATTTTGATCCTTCCTGATGGAAACCTATTGATTTTGTTGTATATAGGTTCGTTTAATATACGTTGAAGTTTTTCACGCATTCAAGCTCAGTAAGGAAAGAAAATGACTTCACTCCTCATTTTTCCTGAACTCCTTTCAGAGAGTCTCACTCCCTTCAGAGAGATTTAAATTCTTTATGCATAGGAGTTTTCGTAATTAATAAACCTGGATGTTTTTCACACATTCTGGCTCATCAAGGAAAAACAAAGAAAATTACCACACTCCTAATTTTGCTTCATCTCCTTTCATTAAATCTCATTCCCTCTAGATACCCTTAGGTAGCTAATGTTGTGGGATATCTGGTTCAAATTGAACTCCAAACTAAATAGTATACAGAATTGCGGCAGATGAATGTCTTGTTATGCGAAAAAAATAGTAAGAGATTTTTTTTATGCAAGATTGGATTTAATAAGGGATGCCACCATGAAAATCTAGAGCGGATTCTTCTAGTGTCTTCAATGTTAATTTAATAATAATAATAATCAAAACACTTATTTTAATGATGGCGTTGGTAATTTTTTTTCATTTAGATCTTGTAATTTTCCATTTTCTTTCTGCTGCTAGTATATCTTGCGCGATTTTTCTGATTAGGTGACTAATTGTAAGTTTTGTTGCTACGAAAAAACTCTATATATGCTGCAATTTTCATGGTAATTGCCACTGATTATCGATAATGATGAGCTGCTTCGGAGGTTTTTAATCTCGACAGACTCGTTAGGAAACGCGTGAACCTGATTGTTCGTTTCTTATCTATCATATTTATCCAGTTTTTTTTCATTCTCAATTATTTTCCCTTCTGAGCCGATTCATTTTACCTTCTCCTTTCTTTCGGCTTATTGATGATCGTGAATGCAGTTCTTTCCTCGTTGGGTAATCTACTTTCTTTGTGAAGATATCTTCCAATATTTTTCTGATGGTTTTATATCAACTTATCTTTTATAACTTGTAACCCGACGCTCCCCTTATAACTCGCTGTTATCATTTACAAACTGGCTAAAATATTAGCAGATATTTAGCGGAAGTAAACATGATGAATGTAAATATATGTAGGATTCCTTCGTCAAGGAGTATTTTAAAAGCATATTGATGGTTTTAATGCTTTAATCATTGCAACGATGGATCTCGTGTAGCTTAAAAATCTGCGTTCGTTAACATTGATCTAGCATCGTTTTCTGGATATGACCGATGATTTGAGTACATGAAATTCAGTGCAATAAAATGCTTGCCTATTCCTCTACTCTCTTATGACTATTTATAACCACATAGCTAGGCTCATCATCGTCTTAAATTCTCTAATTTATTTAGGAACGGTCAAAAAATAAGTTTAAAATTTCTTTAGCAAAATAAAACAACTTTGTATGGTATAACTTCACAGGTATATTTTGTTTTCCATCCAATGAGAGAGTTTCACGAAGTGACGGCTTAAGCACTTGGTTATACTAATCTATTTAAGCCTATCTTTAGCGTCATCCTTTTTTTCTTTCTCTCTATTTTTTCCATATTCTCTACAAAACATTCATTTTTCAAACGTCTTATCTTTTCCAGAAGCCTCAACCATCTTCATTGACTTTTTCCCTTTATCTCTTTTGAAACCCATTCAAGCCAATTTCCAAGTTTTTTCCCCTTTTCCCTAAAGTTATCGCCCTGTATGTATTCTTGAGGTTTCGCTCTTTTTATTCTATCTCTAAATTTAATTGCCAGTATCCTATTTATTCTCGTTTTCAAGATGAATCGGCTTCCATGGTTTTTGCATATTTTAATTACTCCATGATTTTTAAATTCATAAGAAAATTTGATTCTGAAAAAAGGTGTTGATAATGTATTCCAAGTATCGTTACTCTGTGCACAACAAGCGGATGGGCTCGCTTTTCACTTATTAATATTTCTTACAGTTTTAATTGTGTGATGTAAGTATTTTACTGCTTTTGATGAATCGTTTGGAACTGATCTTTCGTCCAGATCCGATACATTTATTGGCAGCAGGGGCGTGCTGACAGGTACTGCAGTTTCCGCAATGTTAAGAAGGATCTAGTTTTAGGTATTCCAACTGATATCCATAAAGGATATTTTTACTGTTCGCAGGCAACATACTTCTAGATGCACCATTTCACTTTTTAGTGTTTGCGAAATAAATTTGGTGCAGGAAAATTAAAACCTATTTGCTCTTAAGGAAAACTACTTGGAGAACTGGAAGTAACGATTCGATCAAATTACATACGAGACAAAGGATTAGTCGATTTCCTTGCCAAAAATGATACGATATCTGATTTTATCATACACCGAGCTGTATTTTGTATTATGCACTCGCCGCAGCCTCTCGGAATTTATATTTTATCTTACATCGTTCATATTTGATGGTAAATAAATTTACATTTTACAACAGAATCGAAGGTGGAAACTTTCACTTTGTGAACAGATATGACAAAAAAGGTAAATAAACCTAAATTTTTGAAAATAACATCTCTAAACTACAAACATATGGAAAATATATCCTCAAACAGGAAGAATTTTTAAATTAGTAATTACCACAAGCTTAACTCCTAATCTGCATCGTTTAGAACAAAGGTGACTCTGTAAAACTTCCTTAATTTTTCACTCACACCACTTATTTCCGCATAATCCTGGAAATTTTACTAATTTAATCTTTATTGTCCGTTAATTATTACGTATATGTCATTACAATTTAAGTTGTAACAACTCTGTCGATGTTGTACTCTTAATGATACTTTATCTGGCTACTTCCGGAAGCGGGTGTTTATTTTCCGTCCCCGAGTTGTCGGAGGTTCGGCAAAATCTCGCACACTCGAATTTTTCCGCGTTTGGCATTTGTTTTGAACTCATAAGCGGATCAGCCGATACCTCGTGAGGGGAAGTTCGTCTTTAGCTTCCCTTCTCCTCGCCCACTCGCATCGCTCGTCGAATCTGATCAGGTGTACATGCGCGTGACCCATTCTTCCCCCTCCCCTACCACCTCCCGCTCCCCCACCCCATCGCTCATCTCGCCGATACATCCCTTAATGTTAATCTCGTCACCCGTGCACCACCACGTGTTTCCCACTACGCGAATCTCCCCTCCCCCGACATCCTGACGAAATCCATTTTTCGGGGGGCAAGGGTTGGTTGTTTTCCCCCCAATAGGCTAATTGATTCCATTATTTCCTCCCCCTTCTGGTAGAGGGGGAATAAGTCCGCGATTGGGAATAGGTGCCAATAACCGGGGTTGGAATATGGAGCAGATCTGCATGAGGGAGCGAGTTTCCCCCTTCGTCTTTTATTTTATTCCATTCTTTCCTGGATATTTATGAGGTCGGTGCAGAGATGGTTATGGATGCAAGTTCTTCAAAAGGGTTCGGATTATTTTAAGCGAGTGGAATAAAAAGGATCGATCGAATGGACTTAATTGAGTCATTTACCTCTTCGTGGTGGTGTTTTAAACTTTTTTATTTTTTTTTGTTATGCGGAAAGCTTACCCAGGACGTTGATACTTTTCAAAGGAAGGGATCGACGTTAAGTTCCGTCAGCTTTATTTATGCTTATACCAGATTCAATAATTTAGTAATCGGCGTAGTGCCTTAAACTTAACTTCAAAGCAAAAGCGTATTGAGAACGGATATGAAAAAATCCGACAGGATTGGGACTCGAACTTATTTTTTATGTCCGTTTCTCCTTGAATATTTTTCCTAGGTGTACAACTCTAAGATATGTGCGAAGTCACCTTTCCTTGTCAGGCGTATTAATTTTAAATACTCTTCAAGGATTGAGTTTTTCCTTCGACCCGTCGCTTTTAGCAAACCTTTTGGTACCACATCATTTACATAGCAGGCAATTTATCTTGGATAGCATACAAGAAAAAACTCAATTGCTAAGGTTTATATTTACAAGGTTTAAAATGTCATATCATTATTATAATTAAGTTGCTAATTCGGCTCTTTGTATTTTCAAATTTAGCGATATCGCATAAATTATATCAATAACTTTGCAGTTAATAATTTCCAGGTTAGTTTCAGCTTACCTTTACATCTTTTAGCTTGTACTATCAGTAGTTTTACGTATGTTTTCCGCATCCCTTTTCTTTGCGGGAGTTTTTCTGTCGTGGATCTTTTTCCTAAGATAATAATTAGGTTTTTATACATCAGCTCCTCCTAAAGCATTCCTCTCAATTTTCATTAACATATACAATATTTATGATTTTTATTAATATCATTGGCGACAGGTTAGATGGAAAAAGAGACTTTTCATTCTTAATCTCGCCTTCATAAAGACCTTACAGATCGTAACATATTTAAAACTGAATTGTGAGTGGGGAAAATAACAAAATTACCAATCTTGTGGAGTAATCCTGTTATAATTTAGCTTATTCTTAATATAGCCTGTTACTGAACTATTTCGATTCCCTGAGATGCTTCTTCGAGTTTCCGATAAGAGAAATTCTTTTTTTTTCGGCCAACCATGCGTTTCAGCAGCCCCGGATGACGTCCGCCGTAATGCTCTTAGCGAATATGAGATTTTCCGCTGCAGTGTTTCCAAAAAGTGGCGTGATTTTTTTAACACCTTTTTGGAAGAGATACGAGCTTCATTCTTCGCTTTTGATAGGTCACTGAAGATTATTCTTTGGCCGCAAATGTACAAATTGTAAACTTTTGTTTGCATTAGATTACTTCCTGCGATGAGTTGCACGTAAATTACCTTCTTGCTAAACCCATTGGTCGTTTATTTATCGCAACTTTTGTATACGTTTTCAAGGAACTATTATATAGTGCCCATATGCACAAATTTATTCTTATGTTACTTGGTCAGGTAGGTAGTATTTAGAAGACATTTGATACAAGAAACACGGTCCTATTATAATAATCATAAATTTGCAAATTTTATAAAATACGATCTAGTTTCCTGGAGGATTTTTTTTGTTTTTCTGCCGTCATGGATAACTGCAAAGTAACTCGCCGGTCAGTTGATTTAAGTATAGGGAACTGTTCGAAGTTTTCTAAGTTTGACTTAAAGTTTTCCCTTCTCTCTGTCGTGAGTTTCCCAGTATAGATTGTACTATTTATTTATAAACATTCCACATTCATTTTGAACGTTTGTATGGTTACGAGAGAAAATTATTGATAATTTTCTTATGTTATAAAGGATAAACTTTAAGTCTGTTGCTGGATACAATTTTAAGGGGGAAGAAAACAATAAAACGATGCCTTTAGTTTTTCTTCCTTTATCTTAGTTTCCTTTTTTTCCAAAAATCAGTTCTTTCTTAATTCTAATTTGTATCCGTCTTAGAAAATGAGATGTTTCCGAAACCTTGCGAGGGCGTCCATATTTGCTGGCACATTTAAAAAGACCTTCGATGAATCGGAAACTCCCCAATAACTATACTGATTGGAATGTATTTTACATTGTGGAGCAAGAATTAGTACACAGTAGCAGAAAATAAGCAATACGATCGGCTTTGAATAAATAAGGCCGTTCGTAAATTCTTTATGTTCTTGCTCAATCTCTTCTCCCTACGTAATACGAAGTAGCCTCGCTGCTATGTTAATGTGCCTGTATAAATCATGGTACTAAAAACAATCTTACCGCTTCTAAAATTGCACGACTTTGTTTCTGACAGTGTAATTATTGTTGAAAGAGGAGGTACGGTCACGGCCGGAATAAATTAGCGCCAGAGATGATTGGTAATTGAAAATAAAAGTAAACTTTATTACTTTTTATATTTATTCAATAGTCGAGATCTATATTTAGCTCGGAAAATTGTGTTTGGTAAAGCGTAACGAAGAATTATTACAACCTTACAATTAGGATTCAGCTCTTTCCATTTCATCGAATGTTTTTATCACATTAGAATATTTTACTCATTTATTAAAACAAAATTATGATCATAGAATTATTTGACTCTTTCTGCTATATTCTCCTCGTGGTTCTCATAGTTTTAGGCTCTTCTCTAAAAATCATCGTATTTTATTAAAAGTTTATCTTTGCGGAAAACTTAAAATGAGTTTATATTGCATTGAAAATACTGTATATTATCCAAAAGTGCCGAACTAACGTAATATTTTTAATTTTTTCTTGAAATAAGTGCATTTAACTTAATAATAATAATAAATCGTCTTTATTCGGGCGAGATTGAGACTAAAAGTCGCCTCTTCCATCTAACCCATCGTCATACAATATATAAATAATCAACGTAAAGAGATAGTATGAAAAAGATATGAGAATAATTGTGGATGTAAAAAACCTAAGAAATTCTTAGAAAAATAATTTATCCACTGCAGGAAAACACCCACTTAGAAGGGGGGTGTAAAAAACCTGCACAAACCTATCGATAGTCATAACTAAAAAGATGGTAAGAAACATGATTATATTTCATAAACACACTACCAATAGGTACGTAATTAGAAATAGCATAATGAAACACGAACAAAGAAATTCTTGCTTATTTCAAGAATATCAGCATCATTTTCCAGCATTCCGAAATGACACATTTTGATCTCTCTGAGTGAATGAAATTAAATCAACCGTCTCAAGTCCATCCTTGGAATGAAGTGAATTATCCGCTTCATTTGATATCACGTTGGGCTTTCTCATTCGAATCCCTCCTGGAGCGTTTAATTTTAAGAGTTCCACCTCTTAATTGGGGTCCGTCAGGCTGAAGATCGCTGGCTTTCAAGCATACCGCGTAAACTGTCCGTCAAGAATTTTCTCGCTCTGGTAATGGTTTCTTTTCATATTCACGCCTCGGAGACCGGGCCATTCCTTTAGCTGTGGCAGTATGTAATTAATTGGAATTATCCTGAGTGACGTCTTATTTTTTCCTATATCTTCCAACGAAACCTATCCACGTATCTACATTTTGGCTGTAGAATCTTATCTTAGACATACCTTAAGTTGTGTAAAATGTTGAAATTTATTATTATGGTAATAATACATCAAATGAATTTTATATGGAAGTTAAACATGTAGTGTATGTCCAAGGACCGTAAAGGAATTGAGGTATTGGAGATGTGATGCGGGACAGAGCTAAAAAAATTGGTCGGTAACAGTCAGGGATGATGAAGACAGGATACGGAAAATGGCTAGGCTTATTTATCAATCGATGTAAATTAAATTAGAGTAGGCTGAAGGCTTGTAAGAAGGATTTTAATGAAATATGTGATACAGGATATGGTAGAGAAACATCTGAGGAGAGAAAAAGACAAAGGTAAAAATGGAGAAAAATTATAAATTGGGGAAAATTTTGGAGCTGGGGAAGTAATATTAATAAAAATAAAACGACTTCATTTTTGGACGTAATTGAGACTAATTAATCTTTTTTTTACATTCAATCCCAAAATATGAGCTTTGTGTAAGATTCGGAAGGTCTTAAGACATACAGAAAAAATGAAGAAAAACATTATCTGCAAGCTTACTTTACTGCAGCTTAAAGAAGGTTTTAGGATAACAATACTGCTAGTTTTATTAAAGGGAAGATTGGTAAAAAAAGGAAATGCTCGACTTAAACGTCTTTTAATAGGACATAATACCCTTGAGTTAATCGAGAATTGTGGGTCGCAAACATAGTTCTTGCTCCATCGACTCACGTAGAATGCATTGCTTTATCGCTATAGTTTCGCTCGCGTATTTTTTAATATTTCTAATGGAAGCAAACGAGGGTGAAAACTGTCAAGAAAAGGTTATAATTAAAAACCTTTTGATTCCATTGACGTCAAAGCTGTACTTGGCATGGTTTAGCGGCTGCTGTCTTCCCCCTTTCATTTATTTGAATCCCGTGGTCGAGAAGCAGTGACTCTGAATCACCGCGGATTTCTTATTGCGCATAAATTTAGTCCCCGTACTTGACATCACCTTCACTAACTGTTAGCCTGTAATTTCCTCCGCCTATTAAAATCCAATCCGAAGCCCTGTTAATGGCGACTAGAAAGTTTCCTCGATCAAGCGTCTTCATCGCCACTGGAAGAAATTTTCTTGCGGTCGAGGAATATATTTATCCCTAAAAGAGATTGAATTTACGACGCGAGGTTTGTTGCCGTGTAATTTTCATAGAAAAGGGCCCGCAAAAACCTTTTCAAGATTCATCGAGGGGTGATTGAGCAGTTAAAAATGTACTGTTTAATTTTCATGGAAATCTTCCTAGGTTACATTTTCCCGCGGTTTTCCGTGTAATATTTTATTACTAAAAACAGCGAAAATTATTATCGGTGACTTTTTGTTGGGTAAGAAATTCAGTATTAAATTATCCGCAGTGCGTTACTTTATGTAATTTAGACATAAATCATAGTGAACGATGCATGAAAACATGTTAAACATGAAGTAAATGTATCCTACTAGGTAACGGCTGCTTCCATAAAGGGGTCAGTAAACCTCATTTCCTCCGCTCATAAAATTAGATTCATTGAAAAATGAAACTAGATGAGCAGCAGAGTCGGAAACTGTTTTACTTATGCCTACGTGGGTACGAATAATGTAAATAGATGTGCTTTTTGCGTAAGATATGTATATAATATAAAACATAGTTATTTAATTGAATATCGCTTTATTATTATTCACTCCTGACGAGGAATGCATAGCATTCGAAATACGTATTGAGTGCTCTCATAAAGTGCGGTGTCCTGTCTTGTTTTCTCGGAATGCCGGGGAATGAGAAGAGGAACGCTGACAAAAACGGCCATTGGAGATTCGAAACCTCTAATACCAAAAATCATTGTTAATTCCACCCCAAATGATGTTTGATCGGAATTCGGTCAACAGCATAATAAGGTTACTATTTTTTAAGTCATCTTCTCGAAAGCTGGGTGAATTACCATCCCCTCTACCATTATCTACACAATTCTCAAGGAAATGGTGTGATCAAGCCAGATGAGTAGCGAGATATGTTTTGCTCATGCTTTTCTCTCCGAGTCAAAATTTTATGTACGAAAAAAGTCTCTTATATGAAGTACAATAACCCTATGAATGACTTACATATAATGACTTACATGAATGACCTTACATATAATTCAAAAGAAGAGACGAAAATGAATTCCATTCAGAAATCCATTCTACATAATAGCCTGCAGATTATCACGAAGATGAACAATACTGATAGAATAATGCATGAAAGATTTATTTCCCTTCATCCTGTACCAATATAAATTTGGAAAATATTTTATTCATCAAGAAATGGAGACAGGAATACGATTTATTTTATTTTAAGTAAACATATTTTCTCTGTAACCATTTTTATGAATTCCGTTCTCCGTTTATTTAGCATAAAAATCATCTTAAGGTATTTAATTCATTAATAAATGGGGAAGTAATACAGTTTGCTTAGGTTCCATTAAACATATTCTCTTTGCATAAATTTTTATGCATTAGTTTTCCCCTTTATTTAGCATAAAAATCATCATACAGCTGATTATACATTCATATATGTCTTTGATCCTAATCGATCTAATCTTGGCCGCGATTCAACATCCAATGTATTCGTGAAGATCCGCTACTCTCTGTATGGTTCCTGAATTCTTTTTCCACAAATCCTCCTAGCATAGTTATAATCCTCAATCGATCCTTTCACGACTATGTAATAATTATGCTCTATGTCTAATTCTTCCGACATTGCATCAACAATCGCATGTTTTTGTGCGCGAAATATGTTTCGTAGAAGTGGAAACCGTGACCGAAGGGACCTTGAGGCATAGAAAGGGGAAATAAGAGCCATAAGAAAATGCACGGTTCTGAAGATATTCCACTGCGGATGCACATTGCGAAAGTGGAATGTTTCTGTGGACAGCCATTCTTAATACGCGTTAATAATGCTTAGGTTGCCTTGGATGGAACAGGCTATGAAGGATCGTATTCGTTATTTCTTTTGATTGTCTACCCTCTTATTTTTAATGACGATTTATTCCGTGGCTGTTTCGAAATACTTATGGGAATAGATATGTTATCCCGTCATCCACTCGTTTTCAGTTATCTTCTTTTGTGATCGTGTTCCTCTTTTCTTGTTAGAGCTTTCCATCCATCTTCCCCACATCTCTGTTAATGTATATACGTACTTAGGGCATTCTGGAAGTGTGGTTGGTACGTTGCCAAAATTCCTATAATCTGCAGTTGTTTATCCTATTAGGAGATGTATCTGTATTACATATATATATGTATATAGGTTAGGATTTGTATATAGGGTGTATCAAACACATTGCTGATACAAAATGGATTTCCGAAATGTCTATTAATATGTTTACTTCTGCGGTATCATGGCACGGTAATTGATTTGTCGTTGAATTAAATAAGCCTGTGCCAAAAACTAAGGCTTAACTTAAGCTAAAACTTACTCGAAATATTAAGTATCCCTAATAGAATTTTGTTTAAAAAAATCCTTTTGAATTTTCTGCTTGTCCAATAGCATAATATACTGTTGTCTTTGGATTCGAATCATTTTTCAATTTTTCATTATTGCGAGTTTTCATTGGAGTTTGTTATTTTTTTATTGCTGTTAAGTATTAATTTTTCAAAAACGACAGATGAATGTAATAATCGGATTAAAATGGCTCGTTATTCAGTGATTCTCATTTGAATTTATATAATGTAATGTGCGAGTTATGAGAGTGAATTACTTGCAAGGAAAATAGCGTGATCAATTGAGTCGTCCCATTTTTGAAAATTTCGCCTCTTGCCATGTGATTTTTTTAAAGTAAATTAAACTGTAAAACAAATTTCAAGCCTGAGAAACTTTTTTGCTCCTTAGGAATATTAACTATTCTTTAGCATTTATGTTAAGATCGAATTTTCCTTCATGTTTTCGTATTAGCGCCAATAAAATATCCCTTATTTAATTTATTAACCATATTATGTCAGGCTTATAATTAATAACGAAAAATAACGGGCTATAATGTCCAAGATCACGAAGGTGCATCCAAGTGATAAGTTTTATTCAAGTGAGAAATATTTGGGCCTGCTTCTTTTATTCATAAGACAGATTGGTATGTGTTCATGACGGATTATTGATGTCTCTTGGGTGGCTAATGATCGGGACATCAAAGAACAACCCGCAATCGAGTGTAAACATTCTCAGCATTTACTCTATCATGACAACGGAAGAGTGAGCACGAATACGTGAGAAATACTCTAAACGTATCGTAAATGGATTGGGAGAAAATAATTGAAGGTGATTAGAATCGCGGTCCACGCAGAAACAACATTCCCATCCCTCTCATAGCCGAGAATCAGCCTTTTATAACATCCTTGAAGATGCAAGTCCTGTGTTAACCGTGGGAATTTCGTGCAGACAATAGCCGACGTTCACTGCCATTACCTTTTCAGTCTACGAAAGGGAAAAGAGTGCATGCCGTCCGAATGGAATATCAAAAGCGAGTGCATCTTCCCCTTGTTAGAAGCTTTAGGACTTACGTTATTGTAACTTTTCTTACGTACGAACGTACGTTCCGTGTCTGAGTGCACGCTCGCTTCATGAGTACATCCATCATGAGCGACTCGCAATCAACTCGATGCCCCCCCTGTAACAATGTAAGTCTTGTACCTCTCCTCTTCGTCTCAATCCCATCGCAAATTGCGCTCCTCAAACCAAGGAGGAATCCCATCTGCTCGGAAGGGCTGTCAAGAGAGCAACAAAGGGCTAATTGCTCGGAAGCTTGGGAAAGGAAATGTGGTGCGACGGGATTACTACGTCCAGTCGGTGTTCCACAAAGCATCGGTCGCCGACCCCTCGGATTTTTCCCTTTTTGGGCGAAATTGCCCTCTGCGGCAAAAAGTGGCAGCCGTGCTCCGTTCGAAAATTGAGATGTCGAGCGATTTTAAGTGGATGTCTCCGCGGATTCCCCCCGCGACTGAGTCTTCAGCGAGAGCGTGCTTCCTCGCTCCGCGACCGCTTCCACTCGGCTCTGCCGTGTAATTGACGGCTTGCCGTATTGGTTCTTCTTCGGATTCTCAAAAAGGGTATTATTTTACGACTTGTTTACGCTATAATGGTCCTTCTTCCTCATTACCTCAAGAGTTTTTACGTGAAAATTTCAGTCCATTCTGTCAAAAACAATTGGCTGCAAATCACTAACATCTGGAAAAACTAATCAATACATATTTTTTAAAATCTACGAAATCTACGAATTTGAGCAGAATACGAAGATATTCTGCTCAAAGTAATAATTATAAACTAGATGTCAAGCATTAAAAAGCAACAAGATATTTAAAAAATACAAGATAATAGATACCAACTAAATGTAGATACAATAAACACAGTAATGTTTTCTGGGGAAAAACTCCTCAACTGCAGGTTTACGGAAAAAATCCTACTGTATTCTGGAAAACGCCCACTCAAGAATGGGTTGGGAAATATCCGTGTTTTATCCATGTTCACAACATATCGAAATTCAACGATACAATAATTAAATGGTGCCGTATTGCGAAATTCATACCGTTCGATGCAAGAAGTTTTTGGATGACTTTTATTTTTATAAAAATATCTATCGATTCTTATCTTACAAATCGACCTGACTTTGCACTTCATCATCATGCTATATCTTAAAAGTATCACTTTTTAATTTCAAACCACCATCATGAATATAATTATCGAAAATATCCGAGATCTCTTTCATTTCTTATCAATCTACAATATTTATAAACGATGTATTTAATGTAATAAATACTTCTTGGATAATACCGTATACATGCTATGTCATGTAACCGTAATGTCCTGCTATATCTGCCCCTAATCATTCATGGAATCCTGTTTACGCATAGTTCCCGGTAATGTAGTTATTTCGGATATTGATCTCCACAACACCAACTATCATACTGAGTGTAGAAACTATACACGACGCTTAAATTTGAAGATGATTTTTAATTCATCTATTAACTGGTGATTGATCGTTCGAGATTAAAAAAGTTATTTATTAAGTTATTGGACTGTAATCGACTTCAGTCCCCAAAAGATTGGACTAAGGCGAAAATATTATCGTAAATATTTCATCAAATTCAGCTCAAAATAGCACGCTTCATGGAGTTTTTACACCTGCCGTTCTAAATAACTATAAATTGCTACGTTTTTAAATTCGTGCTCAGACTTAGTTCCCATCCTACCCATTATTTTTTATGTACTGTGGTTACCTTCGATTCAGCGATCTTTATTTGGTCTTTTGCTTGGCGTTTCGCTTTTGGCAGTCTATGATAAATGCGTAGTGGCCCTTAAAGGCTTCCTGAACGAATTTATAACATATTTAGACTCAAATTATACTTTTATTACATACGTCTGGACTGTCTCAGCGCCTAGCGGATGCTAACGTTGGAATGCATTGAAGGAATAGACTATTCCATCAGTATTGGTCGTTGAATACCTTTTACTCCAATTTCAATATTAATGAGATTTAAAAAGAAAAGAATTCCCCATTGTACGCAGGGTCTTTATCAAGTTAAACGATTCGACGTAGATTTCATTCTTAAATTTTTGTTTCAGCGGACTCAGTGACTTCTAATTTCAGTGCAGCTTCAAACTCTATTTATACGCGGTTTTGTTTGGCAACGCTTCCTCATGAAATATCCATCAAGCCTTTCACATACCACTGATCGTTATCGTGTAACTTTCATTAAGAAATTTATGGTGGTATGTTGTTCTTCGTTTGGATGCACTTTTACTTCACGCATAATTGTTAACTAATTAGCAATGCACGCTGTTTGATAAACAGAGGAGAGATATGATAAATTACTCTCATGCATTTGGCAATGTTATCAATTTTAAGATTGCCTTCTTTTATTTGGTGGTTCAAAATTCAAATCTAAACATGCCTGGTAATAAATTTTGAAAAACTTCGCTTGATTACTACTGAAGTATCAACTAATTTTTTATCTCAGTTTTATTTATTTATTTTATGATACTACTGCAGTTAGTAACTAGGACAGTTAGCGACATTATTTGAAATTAAATTTTACATTTAGCTTACACAATGCTTGAATGTTCCACGTATATCACTGCAGAGCATTGGTTAATTTCAACTTAGTCCATTATCTACACTAGTTTAAGACTTACGCTAAGTTACAATTGACTTAAAACACACAAATTAGAATTACTAAATAATCGAAAACCATCCCAAACACCACGTTTAACAACTAACTCGAATATTCCCCCCATACACATAGTTGTGAAATGTAATTCTAAACCATTTGTTAAAAAAAGGAATTTTGGAATTTCTAACTTAGAGCAACTCCCATTTACCGCATAAAATCCATCTCCTCCCACGAATCTTGCCTAAACTGGTTACACTTTCATGTAATGACGGAAACAACGTAGAAAACCACCTGGAGGCGAAGAATATCCTCCTCCATTCATCTTCTTTGATCCTTCAACGTCTGGATTTATTTCAGGCCTTCCATTTCCTCAGAAATTCCAGAGCGCAAAAACGCCCTGAGAGAAACCGCGACCTTAGCGTTGTAAGACAAGCGACCTTTCCGTCTCCGAGGTCAGAATGGATTCGCTTTGGGGAGGAATTCCGCCGAACCAGCATCCCTCTTTCTCCATCATATTAAATAACGTGTGGTTTTTGGGAGAAAAAATAAACAAAAATCGCGTGCTAGTCGCTCCCGAAGATTGGCATCCCCTAGATTATGGAATGGGAAATGGAAAGCAAAGCAAATATTGGGTGATGAGTTCCAAAGAAAGGGCGGATTTAGACTATCAGGGGCCCAGGGCACAAGGTTTAATAAGAGATGGTCATTAGGAATCATCTACACAAAAATATGTTTTGTTCAAAAGAACGTTAGAGTTCATACCGTAGAAACTTCATTTAACATCCAATAATTTTGTAATAAATCATCATTGTTCATATTAGTTAGTATTTATGTTTGCTTAGCAATATTTTCTATTTTTTAATTTTTTAATTCTGCAGATCATTCTTCTGTTCTCTTGACTTTCCGTTTATTTTTATATTTCTGTCGAGGTCTTTTAATTTTTGTTTGCATTTTTGTATTCCCATACATTTTTGTACTCTTATTGAACATTTCTTGTATTTTATGCTGCTCTTGTGGAAAGTCCTAGTGAATAATAAAATTATTTTTATTAATTGCTTCACTGCGGCTGGAATAAGCAAAATTTTGAGTTGGGAGTAGTTTTAGCTCCAGGTGTCAGGTCTAATGTTGTGGAACGCCTTACCAACAAAGAATATCCTTCCTAATTTGAAATTAATATTTGGAGGATACGAAGGACAGTTTTTGATTGCAGTAGTATTTCTATTAGTTTCAATGAGTAATGGATGGAATTTACATGAAATAGATACATATTTAAAATATATATATATTCAGATATTATTTTAAGTAATATTAGTTGCCTTTCAGATTCTTATTTCACCAAGTGCTTTCAATTTGATGTGAATTTTAGATTTTATTGAATATTCAAATAGTATATAAAGTTAATTTTTTAATTAACAAAGGACCGGAAAAAATGTGTTTTGCCTTAGTAATGCATTTATTAAAGTTTCACTTTTAGTTCTAAAGCTATTAGTAGCCAATATAGCATTTTTTTGATGTATCTATTTAATTATCCATTTTTTAGTAATTTTTTGATTCGAGCAACGAGAGTATTTTAGTAATATCTGTCTCTCTATTTTTACGTGTATCCTGTAGCTGTGACTGTACATGTTCCACTAATATATAAATCATAGCAGTTTTACATAAAACTGATAAAAGACAACATTTATTATATGCAAATATTAAATTCACATAATATCGTAATTTTACTCCATAAGAGCTACTTTCATCCATTTTATTTTTCAGCGATACTGTTTCGATTTCAACAACTTTAAAATTTTTTCGGGGTGCATCTAAGGAAGTTTTCAAAAATAAATCTACACCTTGGCGAAGCCCCATATAAATGAGATGCTCAGCTTAATCATAAATCCTTTCGCTGAGAAAATTAACGAGCATCTGCGGTGAATAATCCGACCCGTGCTTCGGTGTAATCCCGCCGTCGCAACTTATTTATTAACTTTTTCATTCACTTGATGGAATCACGCACTCGGGAGGGTCTTTTTCTCTCACTGCTGGCGGCAGGTTTTCTGATGCACTCGCTGGGGTGAGAGTTGATATCGCCCCGTTTCATTTTCCGACACGCTGAAAACCTGTTGCGTGTCTCGGGTTAACCTTCATGCCTCGCCATCTTGTTCCTTCATATCCTCCACGCATTCTCACGTCCACTCGGAGACCGGACGTAGGGGACCGGACGACACCTGGAGGTGTTTCTTCGTCTGAAAATGCGGTCCCGAGCCGGGATCCATTTCGGAGGCTATCTCTCGTGATGGACGATAGGGTAATGGCTCGAAATTTCCGGATTAGGGAAAGTTTACCGGGAGTGTATGAAATTACAGGGACGCGGAGCCGAAAGTGGTGGGTGGAGTTGGGAATGATTCATCTTGCGAGGCGCTAAATGTCTCCCATACGCTCCCATTCGAAAAATTTTGAATTCTTTTCCTTATAAGATTATTAAGTTTATTTTAATGTGCTTCAGGAAAAGCTAGAGAAATTTAATGCTTCTGATTTTTTCTAGAATAGCGTCTTGCTGAATTTTTTTCAATGTGGTATCTTAATTTTTTCAAATTCTTTATTTCGATATGAAAGAGAGCTCTTTAACTATTAATCCACATGAAGAATTAAAAATACTCGCAGTTTCGTGTGTGCTTCAGTATTCTAGAGAAAGCTGTCGTTTCTGATCTTTTCTAAGATAGGGACTTGCTGAGGTTTTTTATTACGCATGTGGTATCTTATTTTTTTAAAGGTTATTGTTATTTAAATGAAATAGAGCGTTTAAATCCTCAATCCAGAGAAAGAAATAAAAGACACCTAGTAGTTTCCTTAATAATTTTTTCTTAGTAGTTGCTTTGTGGAAACTATTAAGTATTTCTATGTATTTCTGTATGGCGTTCTACCAAGTAAGATTAAGTGACGTTGATTATAAATCTTAATCCGTTGTACATTTTTCGAGGACAGGACCACGAGATGCTTTATGAAGTTCTCTTTAATTTGAACTAAAATGTAAGGAAATGAAGTTTGACCGTAAAATTTTAATTTGGATGAAGTTTTCTCGGGCTTCTAACCGGGTCGTCTCGTGGTGTAACACCGACGTTTCGGCCACTGTCACCGCATCCATCTTCACCCTGAAGATGACTGCGGTGACAGTGACCGAAACGTCGGTGTTACACCACGTGACGACCCGGTTAGAAGCCCGAGAAAACTTCATCCAACTGACAATTCACCGGGAAAGCCTGAAGTCTTATCAAATTTTAATTTATTGGTACCACAGAACAAAATAAAGAGAATTCTAATCCCGCAGACTTGGCAAATGGTGTTGATCCGCTATAGAACCTTTTGATTGCCCGTTATTTAGATTTGAATGTGTGTGAATTAATAATTTCCAATCACCGTCTTCATCTTCGAATACAAATGTGTCGCTATTTTATTCACCGTAAAATCGTTCTTGACCTTTATCAAACAATACATTGGGTGTTTCATCATTCATCATTCCCATGCTCACATTTCATCATTCCCATCTCCTAATTAGGCGATCCCAACATCCGTCTTTCTGAATGAATCCCTTCGCTCGTTATTTCATTCTGCGCATAACTCTGGTACCCTTCGAACCTGTTATTTACGTTCGTTGGTTGCCTTCAATTCAACGTTCCGAAGCGGTTACTATGTCAGGTCGTTTATGATGTATACTTAGCGGTTCTTACGAAGAATCGGGGGAGTTCGCCGTTAGAGGGATTTATGGCAAATTCCGAGCACAAATTGCAATGTTCTAGAAGTGGGAACAATCACCTTGACCGTTCAGATGCCTCGGGGAAATCGCTAGATTTAGATTTCTTTGTAAAGGGCGAGGGTTCCCCGTGAGCAAATATTTTTACGTTTTGTTATCATTGTGATAGGAAATAAACCCTTTCATGTCACACAACGAATCCTTCTTCCTTTATGGTTTTGATTGGTTTAGATAAATACTTTATTGAAATCCATTCTTAACTAATGAGAAACATATCTAAAACTGGGCTTTATATTTTTTGACGGTTGTAACTAAAATTTAAATGAAGAAAGAAAGTAGGAAATATAAAAATGAGTGTCAGGAACAAGCAAGAAAATGTACCAGCAAGAACAAACTTTGACATCAAATTAGCATAGATAAGCGGTAAAATAAAACCAAAGAATAAAATAAGCAAATGAAAACAAAAACATTAGAATAATGAAACAATAAGAAACCTTAAAAAGATTACATACCCTCATAGTTACTGAAAATTTTGCAAGAGGTAACGTCACTTGTCTATCGAAAATGTAATAACATTTCACATAGTATTTTTGTCGGCATATAATTATGTTACGTTTTGAACAGTTTAATACTGAATCAATAACGTGAATGCATCACGTTACTGATCGGTTACTAAAGAGAATGATCCTCAGCCCATCTCGAGAGTGACTTTCTTGAATGAGACGCAAAAGGCTTGACGCTCTCTCCCCCAAACGCCCACTGCAATGATTTGCTTTGGTCTTCTTTCTGGTGGGTGATCAAAACCAGTTTCTCTTCGCATGTAAAGTGCATTTCCGTCGAAATCACGAATGTTCTGTCCCGAGAATGGCCTGGAAAATGTTACAAGGAGATGGCTTTTGAAAGGTCCGATATGTACTCCGTGTTCTTATGGATGAAAAACCGGAATCCGATCTAATTGAACGGAGATACCCGAACATGCAATGCTATGTTCCTCTTCAGTACGATATCATTTAGTACGCCGTTGGATCATAATTTATTATAATCGTTCAATTCGTTTTACAAGGGAAATATTCTCCATCTCCATATCACAGCCATTTTGAGGTACATATTTTTTATTTAAAGGTCTCCGAACGCCTCTCGTACGATAAATCTGGGAGGGCCTTTACATCTTTCGCTTCGATCAACTTGGATACAAATTATTGGACCACGGTCGAAAATTCGGTCCACGAAAATTGGGTCTAACTCGAAAAAGATGTCGTAAACATTTCACCGAATGCAGTCCAAAATAACATGCTTCCTGTAGGTCTAACACCCTTCTCTAAATAACTATAAATTGCTGACCTTTTACTTAATTTCGTGAATAATTTTAGATTCCGCCTAACCCATTATTTTTTATGCTCCTTGGTTGCCTTCAATTCGGCGTTCCAAAGCGTATTGCCGTGTTAGGATGCCTATTGTGATGGATGTTTGGTGGTTCCTAAAGGTTTTCGAACGGATTTATTACGCATTTAAACTCAAATTATGCTTTTATCTCGGTGTGAATACGCACACCTCTACCACTTAGCCTTAGAGCGGATACGTGAATAAGATTTCTTTTCCGAGAGAAGGGGTTCACTTGGTATCTGCCGCTTAGTATCTTTTGGTTGATTTCCGGCATCTGGGAGAATTGGAAGTAAAGGATTCAATGTTTCGCGAGACCTCTTTGTCGTATCACGTATAAGAATTAATTACTCTAAAGTTTTCTTAGAATATCTCTGTAACATTTTAGTTCGAAAACAGTTTTACTCTTAATACATTATTTTATTATTTAAACTTTATTGTAAACTACTAACCTATTTGAAGATTAGTAATGATCACGATATGTCAAATATCGATTAGCAATCGATTAGTCGATCGTTGAAGGATACTCGATATCCGAAGAATATTTGAAGCGGAGAAGAAACTGATATTTCCTTATTCTTCTGTCTGCACTGTGTTGTGCCTAACATAAGATCGGTGCCAACCTCTAAACCTACCTCTTCTATACTTTGGAGTGGGTAGTCGGCATACTAAACAAGGTAAGAGTTGAATAGTTTATTTTGTCTTTCCTCGATTAGAATTGTATTCTTGCGCTGATTAATAAGGTCTTTGTAAGTATACATCCTAATTTGAAAGTAGTTTATGTTCATATCCGTAATCATAACAACTGCCGAGGAGATATGAATGGTAATTTCAAGAAATAATCATAACTTCAGTGATTTTAATTGATGAGACTTTGCCTTACTTCGTGAAATGCGATAGAGAAAGAAATAATAATAATTCTTATTTTCCACAAAAAAATTACTTCGACCTGTTTTTACTATATGACAACTGAAGATGATTTAGCGTTGTCGAAAATGGTCGAAACAAAAATTGTTTTGTAGAAATGAATATTTTATTTATTTCTCTATAACTATTTAATTAGTATTTTAATTTATTTCTCTGTAACATGAGTGAATACATCGTGATTTCTCTGCTAAAATGCCCAATTTTTGAAATATTGTAGTCTTTTCGCGTCATTTATTCCTTTTAATTCCTCTCCGTTACGCTAATAAACCTTCTCTGGAAAATTTATTCTTATTTCTTTCTCCCGTCACGCGTTTGGAGAGAGTGTGTGTGGGAGGAATGAGTCTCAGCCATCGCCATCAGAAGCATCAGAACATTAGTAGTCTCACCTCCACATCTTCCATCGATGGTCACAGGATTGGAATAAGGAAGGAATAGGAACGGAATCACTTTTTACTTCGATTCAAGCTCCCTCAAGATTTCTTTATATCCTTTCCCGCCATCAAATATCCCTAAAATGTCCCCTCGATTCCTCACCACGCGCGGTAGGTGCCTCTGGAAGCAGCCGGTATCTCACAACATCCGCGTCGCCTTGGGAATACTTATGGCTTCAGTCCGGTCGTTGACTAGATGCGATCGGTTCGATTGCAGAACGAGTTTTTCTTATGATAAGTTCGATTGCTAAATATCTGATTTCCATTCCCGTCCGTCTGCATTTCGGTTTCGCTATTTTTTTCCCCGGCGGCGTTTGAATTTTGACGTTCTTATCCTTTTCTCATCGCGGTCCGATCCATAAATAGAAGTTTTATCGAGATTTAAATTGTTCACTTCTCAATGCGAAAGATTGCTGACATGTACTGTAGTATTTTTTTTTAGATTGCTTAGTTGGTAAGAGCTGTCGTGTGATTGCATCGAGTGGAATGAGAGAGAAAAAAGTTAGATTTTTGCAATTTCCAATATTTACTCCCGAGTAGACAGCAAATAGTTTTCCTTGTTGTGTAGAATATATCATACTGTGCCGGAATCCGTGGGGAGCCACTATAAAGGAAAGTTAACTTTTTGATTTCCTTAGTATTTTTTATTTGGACGACTTCTTTCAACGGTAGCGAGTCATCTTCAGATCATCCGAAAGATGACTCGCTAAATATAATTTAAAAAATGCGAAAAAGAAATTTATTCTCTTTTACTTTACCATATTGTAGTTCAAAATTAATAATAATTCATATATAATTGCTATTCATACATCTAGTTAGTTTATCGTTCTATTATTTTAATACGTGCGGTATGGATAAGGACTCATTTAGCGCAGACCAGTATTTGCTCATTTCCATTCTAGTTAGGAGTATTAGAGTGGATGGACGTAGTTCTTCTCTTTTATTGCTATCTAATTAGGGAATACTATCCGAGTAGTTTTAAGTATTTGATTTATTAAATTTTGAATCGGTATGAGACGAAATTTAGGAAATATTTTTTCCGATACAAAATTTTGAGGAGGATAGGGCACGTATTGCTGTATTTAGTTGTACTTGCGGGTAAATGACTTTTCATTAGGCGAAACGCCACACAAGTGTTTGAATTTATTATTTTTGTCCATGACATCATTTTACTTCCATTATAAATCATATTTCAGATTTTTAGGTACATATAGTATACCAATAGCAAATTTATTGACCAGCTCATTAGAATATTTTCTACAATTAATCTACAATAAACTTCAGAAATAAAGAAAACGCATAAGTAAAGATAAAATGTTCGTTTCGCTTCTTGAATAACTTGCCATTCTCATTTTCAATAATATTTTGTCGGCATATATTCATTCTTTTTTTCTGTACTAATACTGCAGAATATATGAGGGTGATTTGGGGTTCATTTTTCGTGATTTAGTTTATATATTCGAATTAATTTTTATTTTAAATACGTTATTATAATATTTCCTTTAACTTTGTCTTTAAGAATGCATATATTACCTCCGAAATGCAATTAGTGTATAGAGTAATATAAAATAAACAGTCATTTTGGAGAAACGGTAATTATATTAACTAAACTCAATAGAATACCTTTTTATTTTTATCTCTTTTCTAATCCATTTCTGTTTTCTTTCCAAGAAAAAAATCCCTCCTCACAGGTGAACATTTCAATCTGCAGTAACTCGGAAGTTTTCATTAACAATCTCGCGCTGTCCCTCATCGGAAGTATGCAATTTGAGAACTCCCTTTCGCAAATCCTTTCGAGGCTCGGATTTTTATCGTCTCCGTAGTTCCACTTTATGTTCAGCTTCCCTTATGACCGCGCAATAATTTGAGTTGCTTCCCGCGGTGCATTTTCAGCCCCAATCGAGCCATTGGTATTCTGCATGCCGGCGTGGGTTGCATGTAAGCATCCCCGCATTTTCCTTCCGTTGGTACGCAAAACAGGTTCCTCTCCTTTCACGGATATGAGACGGACAAGTGCTCGACACAGAGACAAGCAATCACGTACTCCACGGGGCTCCAAACGGCTAAATTCTAATCTCGGGAGCGATGATTCTCGCTTTCTAATCCTAAGCCATAGAAATCGTAAATGGGGAGATTGATGTTTCCTCTGTGGCGTCATAGATATTTCATCTACATCTCCATTTACATTCTCATCCTGCTTCCGGCTCTTGCCAGATCGCGTAAATACAAAGTGAACTCTGTATTTCGTTGAGCGTAGGCCATTGTTTGCTCAAAAGGGTTTATCGTAGTAGTAGTAGTAGTATTGCTAAAAGTGCTTCAACAGCTTAGGTCATTTCGCACATTGGCTCCCACCGGGAATCGAACCCGGGACCGCTTTCACCAAAGGCGAACGCGCTGTCCACATGACTATCCGGGAGCCCCCAGGGTTTATCAATTGTACTCGCTTATATCTCCTTCATTTGACGGGTAGAGTTCCCGGGACCATAGTTCGATGAATGGAGTAATATTCGTTATTCTCTTGACACGTGATCATGGAATACGCATCTTTTCATTTAATTGTGTGCCATTCTTGTTTGTAGCTCTGATAATAGTTCCGTAAGGTGATTATTAAGGCGAGACTTTTAAATTTAGGTATATATCCCGCGAGCCGCCAGAGGCGTATGGCAGGGGGAATAATTATTTATTTATTCAAAGATCCACGTACTGTTTTGCGACCATATTACAGTGAATACAATTAACAAACAAAGAATATAACAAATTTAAAATTAATATGCATGATTAAACGAAATAAAATAGAAACAACATAAACTAAAAATAGCATATACAGAATACAACCCAAACAGGAAAATATTTACAAGAATTTACAGACATTCATTTAAGAATGCGTCAAGCGACAGTCTGAAGTGTTCTATGGAGGGAGATGGGTAATTCTGAAGGTTTGGAAGTCTATATAGTAGGGAGCGTTGAGCAAGGGACAATCTAAATGTTGGAACATGGAGAAGAGGAGTTAGCTTAGTTACTCTAGGTGGAACATGGTAACTAAATATTGAAACTAATTCAGGGAAGTCAAAGTGGGAGCTTATTATATGAGATAATAATAATAAGAAATAATTATTAGAAGATTAAGAATGAAAATTCTTTTCTCTAACTAACCTGTTGTCAATTATTTCAATCAAACAAACAAATGATATATAGGTTAATAGAAATTTAGAGTAAAACTTTAGAAGAAGTGGATGTAAAAAAGCCTAAGTTATCATCTTAGGAAAAAAGGTTCACTACAGGAAAACACCCGCAAAGAAGCGGGGTGTAGCAAAACTGCGCAAACCTGCTGATAGTGCTAGCTAAAAGATATAGAGGAAAGCTGTGTATAACATGCAAATCATTAAATGACCTTTACCGGAGAATGACCGATGCTGAATTATAGCATTTAGTCGATCTTTATCAGATTCAATGAAAAGCGTTATTCATGGGTAATTTCACTGCACTTACCTCGTTTTTTACCACTTACAATTAATACTAGTTGGCTTGGTGAGAAAACGGTGGCTACCTTCCACACTCCTCATATTGCCCGGCAAACTCCATCTCTTCCCATTTCGGTTGTTAATGGTGGAAGGGGTTAAGATCATGCCTTTGGGCTGATGACTTTACTGACAAGCAGATCAGATCGACGGGTGTAGCAAGGTCGTTGAATTTAATTGTTTCTTTTCCCTTGAGATTCTATTCTTTCTCTTTGAGAGGGATAATTAAGTATTGTCTGTTATGAACTTCTTCGTCCTTGGAAAACATTTCTTTGCTGTCTTCATTCTTCATCTTTTCCTCTCTTATTTAAACCGCATTGTCACCAATTATTAAAATGCAGTTTTTCGTTATTTCCAACGATTTCTAAGTAGATTCTGCTATAACTAACAAGATATTTAAATGTAAATGTTTAAATATAAAATAAAGCAATCTGGTTGGGTATCTCTAATACCCCACTGATTTCGACTTGATTGAGCGTTTCCTTATCGTTTTGAACTACCAAACCCTATATTTTCGATATATTTGTGTTAGAGGCATTCACTTTCCCATATTTAGGCATTGACGCCGTTATTTCTTCTTCGTAATTCTGCCCCCTCGCTTGCCCACTGTTTGCCACCGGACTTGAGTAAAAGGTTATAGCTACAAGGTTATCGTTGTATAAGTTATTGACCCCAAAATGTTTTCTTAAAATTTGAAATTACAATCAACATTTATTATTTATTTAAAATGTATTAGTCGATGCATTGGCAGTTTCTTCTATTAAAAGTAATGTATGAGAATATTTTAGGAACACTTACCATAATACTGATCTTAGTGATCAAATTACAGGAAGTATTGCAATTTTCACGTAGATACATCGTACTTCGTATGGTCATATCTCATACTCATCGTTAATGGCTCAATTAATATTAATCCAACATACATTTTAAATGTATTCTAATGATTTCCTTCATTATCAAGTCTGCGAAGGTTTACAAACCTTTGCAAAGTAATTGCAGTTGCTATCATTGTTATTGCCGAAGATTGATACTGAAAGTATTATTTTATATTGCCAAAGGTGCAGCTTTTATGTGTCGGATTTTTATATATCATATAATTCCGAGTGTAAAATCATACAATTATAATTTACTCGTACGAGTCTCAAAAGAATTTAAAAATGAATTTTAAATATTTTTACCTACTGATGGGTTCTGATGATACCGAATTTTATATAATCTTATAAGCGATATTATATAAGTTGTACAGAGCAAAGAGCTCCGAATTGGAAAGGACTTGGGAGGCTCTCTGCTTAAATGTTTGAATGCCATATGAGGGCAAGGTTAAACCCGTAAAATGTCATGAGCAGAGGATTACGTGGTTTGAAGTGTGCCTGTTCATGTCTCCATAAACTCTACTTGCTTTCCACCACCTTCAAATAATGACAAGTTGACGCTTTCTTAGAAATTTATATTGCTTGACGTAGCCTCTCACCGACCAACATTTCATTTGTGTCTTGAGGAGATATTCATTATAAAATTTACTTCTTTCGTGCTTTCAAACAGCTCCTATCTTCGATTCTTAAATGTGACACATTCACCTTCTAGATTTTAAGACATGGGTTGCTCTATCATAGATACAATGGGGAATAAAACTCTTCGTACCTTTCCAGTTATCTTTCTCATTATTATGGCCTTCTTCGAGGTACCGTTGTCTCATATTGAGTATATCATGGATACTTTCCTATTTTATGCATGATTCATAAGAAATGACTTTGGTACTTACTTAGAAAGCATACAGGAGGATCGGAGGATACGTTGAGAGCTTAATCATTTTCATCATAAAGCGAAATTAACTATCTATTGTTTAGTTTCGCTGAGAGTGCTGTATCCAATTCTATGAAAGAGGTCTAACAATAAAACAGGTTTTAGATATACACTATGTATTTCGCAAACATGAACAAAATACAGCCTAGAATGATGCTAGGGATTAAAATCGTCATTGACTTATGTATATTCTATGGATAATCAATGCACGACCATTCAATGAATTTTTCTTGATGGATTACATCCAAAAATATCAATTAAAGAATTATCTTGTACTTTCCACATAAGCTTCCAAAATCAAACTACCGCTTTTGGCCTAAATAGCCATTATCAGGTGTGACATCCTTGTTAGACCGTCATCAAAAGCTGAAACCAATCGCTTGATTGATATTAATTATGAAGTAGTATAATAAGTGCGGAATTTACGAAATCCCGTTTTATTATTTGGCCTTCCACGGAGCACGACCACCCACATTGATTAAACTAGATTGATATGTGCTACGCGGGTGGCGTATGATAGGGTTACATTAGCATCAACATCCCTATCCAATCTACCCTGTTAGCTTCCCTAGTAGATTCCGAAAGGAACGACTAGAGGTTAATACATGTTTTAGCGATTACTTCCTCGTAATAGTATTACTTTTTTAAGTCTGGACCACTACATTGTTAGGATCTATGCAACAAACACTATTATCCATCCTAAAGAGTAGAACGTGCTAAAGAAGTAAAACAATTCCTCAGAATGATTATTCTGTGGAATTTACCAAGAGTTTAACTTCTTTGGTATTGCTGCTCTCCATAAAGTCGAGCTTAGAAATACCAGATTCATAAGGAAAAAACATGCGTTAACAAGGATGTAACGGTAGTAATATTTCACAGGCCATTGATGATTTAAGTAAATTTTGTATATTAAATGAGTTAGAAGAGTTGCATAGATGAAACTGGGAAATCTCGCTGTATATTATGCTTTGGCGTCTGACTCGATCTTATCCAAGATACAAAATAGTTGACGATTCAATTTACGAAGCTAGAAAGGTAGCACTTATGCGCCTTATGTAAATGAAAGACACTTTTGTCGTGGATACACGTTTTGTCGCGGAATTTGAATTTCAAATTTCGCGCCAATAATAGACGTCTTCGGATGCCTAATTGCTCCTCGAGCTTTAGCCTATTTATCCCCGGGAAACCTTTCGTATTCCGCGAAGTGTCTCCTCCGGGAATGCATTCGCCATTGCGTGGGTCTTCCATCGCACGCACTCACTCACGTCTTGCTGCTTCCCATACATCCAAGCCAAAGACGTTACTGTAATATTCCATATCCGCTTCTCCTTATCTCCATGTAGTCTTCGGCTTTTAGGGATTTTTTTTCACTCCCGTGTAGAATGATAATGCGAGAGAATTTGCTGCCCGTCTACCGCTTAAATCTTCTCCTTGGGGTTTGGTCGCCAGTGTCTCGCTTGCCTTATCCCAGTCATATTTTCCAGATCATTGCCAGGCATTGAGGTTTGATATTCCTGCTGCATAAAATTTATTCCTTCTTGAGGAGTTGGTTTTCCTTGAGAATGATCCTATAGAGAGAGGAGAACTAAATTTTCCTTTATGTCCACTTTTAGCCTTTGATATGTATCCAGGTGAGAGCTGGCATGTTGGCTGAAATTACGATAATAAGATATGAATGGTCCAATTTCAGGTGGTAGAAGGATTGGTGATTTCAGAAAAAATATTTGTTGAGCTTGTATTTAATCGGAGAATATTTTCACAACTTTTTCTCGGCTTAAAATTTAGTTAAATATTACTTTGAAACATCTATCTCTTTTTTTAGAATAAAAACATAACTATTACCACCCAGGAGATCTTACAAAAAACAGCTACAGCTGTATTTAGTTTTTTTGTTTTAGGAATTGTTTTCTTATTTGGTACATAAATTTGAATATTTGTCATGAGATCATCTTAACAAAAACTTTCAAGGCAATGAAGCTGAAAATGAAAATTTCCAACTTTAGCGAAGCCCAAACTTTATTACGTTCCGACGACAAATGTCCGCGGAATTTGTACAATTTTCACCAACGAAATATTTTTATATTCGTATTTTGTCCCGTTCCAGGATTAAAAAGAACTCCTTAATCTGAAATTCGTGAATCGAGTTTAACAATTAGCCTTTAACTCCAGCCGGATGTATAAAAGTTGGAAAAAATGCCATTTAAAAAATCATCGCTCATTCGGCTTTAACTGCTTTCTTAATGATTCGCAGAAACCTTTTTTATTCGCCTGACCTTTTTAAACATTCACTTTCGACAATTCCACATTTTTCTCGACATTCTCTTTCGTAGATCCTCCATCTTTTCCCCACCAATTAGCGTTATTTTCCGCTCATACTTTCCGTCTCTGGAATCCCGCTTCCTATTTCTTCTTTCCGTTCGTTGCCTCGTTGGATTCCTGAGGCTGCAGCCGTCCCTCATTGACGATTCCGCTGCCCAATGCACCTCCCACTCGAGCCTCACGTACGCGCTTCGCGAAAACGTCGTCGTGGTCGATGAGGTCGATTGAATGCAGGGAAGGGTCATTCATGCCCCCAGCGGCGTGCTAAGCCAAACTTGACCCTTGTTGAAATCGCTCGTCGTCGATTGAAGACAGTGCAGGAGTTCCTTCCGCCTTGGAACACTTCATCGATGACTGAACATTGTCGTTTAGATGGACGCTTAATTTCAGGATGTCGAACTTTATAGATACATAATCATGGGGAGATTTATTTGTAGATATACCAGTCACTCTCGGATGTTCTCGTCTCAAGTGAGTTAAATCCAAAGAAAGGTCCCTATGAAAATTTTCCTGATTGATTTAACATAAAGTGTATAAATACATCGTGTCTTAAAAGTAACCGTCTATTTCAATGTATATTTTTAAAGTCCTGCACTACCACAGTGACTATCAATCGCTATGATTGGCGAACAATCGTGTTATTATGAGAAATAATTTGGAATGTGAAGAGATTAGAAAGTACTTCTAGAATAGTTTTTGAATAAACTTCTTTGAAGGCGGTTTATCCATTTTATATCTGTAGATTAACCGTTGGCCTACTAATCTTAATTGAAATACATTAATATTTTAATATATAATTTCAAACAGTTTACTGTAACATCTGTCAAATTCAAAAATAGTTAGGAGCTTTTGAGATATCCTTGGTGCAAATATGTAGCATTAAATATTGGGTAATAAGTGGTAAGTTTTGATTTTTTTATCGCGGTAATTTTTAGATGGAGGTCTGCAAGATCTTGTAGTGGTAGCTATCTTATAACCTAATCCGCTCCAGATCTTTTAAAATAATCATATAAACCAAGGGCCTCCAAACTTTTCAGCCCGATGGTCGCATTAACTATCAAACAGGAGTTTGGTGGCAGAGTACATACTCGAGGTCCAAATAAAAAAGAATCAAAATAATCATATTGTTTTTACTTATAAATTTAATATTATTAAATACAATAATTATATAAATAATTCGGTAAAAACGTTAAGTCCACGGAAGTGGCTGCTGATATTGGCAGGATACACCTACATTTCCGTGATTCATTTCCTTAGATAAAAAGGTCTCTGCTAACCGGACGAGAGGGCCTCGCGGGCCGCATTTGACCCGCGGGCCGTAGTTTGGAGGCCCTTGATATAAACAATCAGATTTTCAGAGATATAATTAATAGACTGATCATCATGTCATGGAAGGCGGAGCCCATTCCAAATATAAATTTGTTATATCCACGGAGAAAATCCTTAACCTGCCGATTTCATCATCAACTTGACATTTTGACATTTTCAGACTTCACCTAAGCTCCGGATGATGTCAAATCTTTGACGAAACCGGTCGACAAAATTTCAGTGCAACGTGCTGTTTCAACACCCGAGTTTCATAATATTAGAAATTGGGATAATTATTGCCTTTCGCTGTAATCAGTGTCGCAACCTCCTTTAGGCCGATTTACGGACTAAAACCAGGTAAAGAATGAGTGCAGATACGTTAAACATATTTCGAACGCACCAGTCCGCTGTTGGAACTTCATCGAAAGATGATGAGGAAGAGAGATAAAAGACTCAAGTAGTAAACTATTATTGCTTAATGAGCCTTGTGAGTGGAAAGTATATTCATAGATATATCTTCGTAGGCCATCGAAGACTCGTTATATCCGGACGGCCTTCAAGCGAGACTCTGGGCAAACTATAGATTACCAAAAGGTCGTCTGGAAGGAGCCGGAGGAAAAAACTAGACAGAATCGGATTCTTTGATGGGCCTAATTAACGAGATTATGGTGTTACCAAAAACAAACATAGAACAGGTTTTAAATTTTACCGGAAACCGTGTCAACCATCAAGAAAAAAACTGTTTCAGAATTTAAAGTTGAGAAATCGAAAATCTTTGCCGATGTTAAGATTTTGATCGTCTATTCTATTATTGGGAAATCTCGTATTGGTCATGTAGTAGAGCAAGTCGGAAATATTTCTTTTGCGTTGTAAGGGCTCCACTTTTAAGAAACTGGGTACAGTAAAGCCGAAAATAAAGCTACTAAAGATTTAAGATGTTTTCTTTGTTGCCAATCTTGGACGTGCGGGGCACGCAAAATATGATTGTTTAGTCAAAGGTTAAGAGGACACAGCGTTCGCGAAAGAGCTACGTATTAATCGCAAATTTAGTTTTTGAAATTTAAGTTTTTCAATTAAAAATGCGCTGTAATTATAATTCAAATATCCTGTGATTAACTGTATGGGAAATTTAATTATTTCTTATTCATGCGACTTGATATGTGGCCTGTAAATCGAGTCCGATTCTATTTGAAAGAAAAAAAATCACGTTTCCAATTATAGTAAATACAAAGATTGCATTATCTTATTCTAAATATGGACGATCGAAAAACAGAAACATGAACAACCAAACAATTTTTTGGTATCCAAAAAGAAAAATCTCCCAATCATTCGGATAGCTCACAAAATAGGATACATGATAATAGGATATTGTTATCAGAGTTCAATTGAAAATTGAAGTCAGCAATGTGCGAAACTGCTTTCCCTGCGTTGATCGTTAAACATATCAATATATATTATGGTAAATATTAAATATTATTATACTATGATGATAACCGCCATCCGATTATTTTCTTATATACTTTAAATGGATTGACGTAGGTAAAAACACTGTTTCAAAATTTCGACGACGTACCGCAGAGGTCTTTGTTTTTCATTTTTCTTCTCTGGCAACTTTGTATCCAATGCCTTGGGAGGGGAATAGAAAAGTCGAAAAGAAGATTGGAAATGCGTTTCGATTTTGGAATCACTCTCCGTGTTTTCAGTATGCCTCGTTCGGAATGATAAGGAGCAGGATTGAGATATTGTCTTCCCTCTGACGTTACTCTCATTTCTGATTTATTCAGAAAAGATAGTGAATCCCGGGGAAAAGGTAGTTGCCAGAGGCGAGGGTCATCGTTCCATCGTGATTCATTTTTGATTTTTACCAGAAAGATCAGGTTGCTTTAAATACATTGTTACTGCTACGAATCTATGGACTAAAAATTTTTTTTAGAAAAACGATTGCTTTTATTAAAGGTGAAGAATAGTAAAAGGAAACCCGGTTTCATTCATGAGTATTACGACAAAACGTACCTTTTAAAGAGTTTACTATGTGCTCTTTTTAAGCTCGGTGTTTTGGACTCTATCTTTAAATTAATTGGCGGGAAATCTAGTCTTTTGTGCTCTCCTGATAGTTTGTATTAAGGGGTTCCCTGGGAAAATTTATATCTTCATGACTAGATTTACTAAAGAAGATTTTTAATGATAGCTTAGCATGTTCTCTATTATGCGTTATAAATTAGTGTGAATGCGATATTTCGAAATAAAATAATTTTGTATACACAAAGTGTCATGCGCGTTAATGTATATTAAAATAAATTTGTAACGGCTTACTATTTCTGTTGTTTAATATTTTATTTACTTTTAACGTTTTCTCTTTGCTACGTTATGGATTAATTATTTTTGCAAAATTCTGGTTCTAAGAATATGATTACTGTAATCATATGGGACAAGAAACAAGAAGAAAATCTATCGACTTTCTTTCGATCAACTAAGGGCACATAAATTAATGTATGTACGCACGGAAACGAACAAAAACAAAGTTAAAACTGACTTTCAAGATTAAAAAACTGTTAAAATAATATTCGTTTTCAAATAATTTTCCCACGCGTTTGATTTTCTTTTATTGGCATTTCTTTACATTTTGACTACTCGAAATTCGGGTCCTGGCTTAATTGGTCGGGCGTTGCGTGCTGGAAATTCACGTACACGGTAGCGCTTCGAAGAAAAGGAGTTTTAAAGGTAATGATATCTTATGCAAACATCCTTTGTGAAAAAAATTAATTGGTCGTTTCCTCGTTCTTGATTTAGCTTTCTCTGCTTTCTTATATTTTGGGCGGTAGCTTTATGGGGTTTGTGCCAGCATTAAGAAGGATTATTTTCCGTGATATGTAACTATGCTGTTGTAAATTATTGCTGTGTCGCTCTTTGGAAGGTTGCTTATTTAACAGAAGAAAGCGAGCAATATTCGATGTAGAATTTCATGTAAGAAGAGGTAGATATGGTAATTATAATTATTAACCGGCCTTGGTGGCCGAGTGGATAGTATGCCATCTAAGCTATCGCTCCTACCCCAAGGTCTCAGGTTCGAATCCCAGCTGATAGGATTTTTCCAATCAGAGAATAGTTGTGAGTGTTCGTTGTTACTGTTGCCTCGGTGAAGCACCTCGATAAGTTCGTCAGAGCTTAGGAAGACTTCACCGGTGAAGGGCAACAGTAGCTAAGCAGGAAAAAGAAATTCTGGTCTATAAATTGAGAGAACGTTTCTAATATATAATAATCAATAAAAATGCAACAGTATAGTTTTAGTAGTAATACATGTTAATAAACATACTGCGGGAATACTATGCCAAATTGGTGGATAATTGGCAAATAATAGTTATAATTGAGAATGACCGTGATACTCATTTTTCTGCTAATAAGTGATGAATAACGAATTTTCGTCAAAGACGGGCTTACACCGGGTATCGAACTCGGGCCTGCTTAATTATAATAATAATTTCGTTTTTATTGTTGGCCTTATTTCGTCAAAGATGACCATTCTTACAATAAACCTCTTTTTTTAAACGCACATACAGACAATCATGCTCTAACGAGGATTCGAACCCGGGACCTCGCAACTGATTTCCACCACACCACCCGCCGACTTCTTCTACGTACTTCTCGTACGAAAGCCAATGGAGCTGCCTACTATGCTATCCGAGAACCCCTTGTCATTTTTTCCTCCCTAAATATTATTCGATTCTAGGCCAGGGAGCGGAGTTTAAAATTTACTTCGAGGCTTTTTTTGTGGATTTTTTTCGTAAGATAGAGAAGCGGCTTTAGCTGTGAATGACAAGTGAAAATACCTTTCCATCTCGAATTCCTGCCGAAATTGGATTATTGCCTGTTCTTCGTGATTTGCCTCTGGCTGTTTCTCCTTCTTCTCCTACCCTACAACAGTTAACAAACATTTTTATCGAAAATTCACATCCAATTAATTATCTCAAAATCGGTACAATTAAGTAATGTAAAGAACCCATTAAAATTTCAGATAAGCGGGAACAACACGACTGCTACAGCACCGAATAGATTGATATTTTCTATGCGACCTTTGATGGTTTAATTGTTGGAAATTATGTACTCAATTTGCATGTAAGTATATCTAGATCTACCCAACAGTAACACCATCTGGCGGCGTCTACATTTTCTACCGAAGTGGTCTTGTCAAATGGTGGTGATCTTATCAAGCTCCTGAGAAAACATATTTTTGAATATATATAGCGAATGATTTATGAGGAATTAATGATAGATAATTGCATCGAATTTGTGCCCAGAGCTAGATTAAACATCGTAAATATATAAGCGAGTCAAATCGACCCAATTTTCTACCGCTGGTGAGCAGAGTATTGGATAAGTGAAACGGTTAAGTATTAGTATCTCCCTAAGGAATATGTTTAGATAAGTGATTACGGAATGAGTTATCGAGGCTTTATCACTCATTTGTATTCAACAATGTTGCAGCATCCGCCGTGGAAAAAGATCGAATTGCGCAAATCCATTACCTCGTGCTGGTGATGATATAACGATTTTACGTACGTACGTCGGTTGAGTTATGATCTAGGTCATCGTTTTTGAAATTCATCGCACGTGCGTAAGAGTAGATGGAATATAATATATAGATTTTTAAAATAATATGTATGAAGAGAAGAGATGTATGAACGTTAGGATATGGATGGGGTCCAATGAAGGCTAATCAAAATTGTTGGATGAAGCTTATTTTTATTTATTATATAATTTATTTGTAGATTAATATGCGCATATTATTTGTTTTAAAATAAATTGTACCGCTTGTGGAATATAATGTTTAGTTTCCATACCGATATGTTTAAACACAGGAACGTAGAGGTTATGATGGATTCGATAGGAGGTAAATGAAAATTATAGGATGGAGCTATATTATTATTTATCGTACAATTTATTTGTATATATCATCATTTTCATATTGCATAATTTAAAATAAGTTGTACAACTTACGGTATTTGAAGTGTAGGATTTGAAACAAATATGAATAAATGCAGGAACGTATGCAGAAAGGGTATGGATAGAGTCTATGAAAACTATAGGCTATCTCACTTAGCTTATTTTTATTTTCCCAGAAATTGATATTACTTCGGATCTTCTCTTGCTTACGATTATTATCGACTGCATTATTCCAGAATTAATTGAGTATTCGTTGCATGTATCTTATAGTCTATATATAATAGATATTAGACCGTTTCTCCGTGAATATTTATACTCAATTTATAACATCGATCAATATTCGTTAAAACCCTCCTTAAAACTTCATAATCGATTTTGAAATTCGTATAGTGTTTATAAAATCTAACTGCAACATAATAAAATGGAATTTGACTATTTTATTATGGATAAATAATGTTGTTCTTTCTCAATAAGGCACAAATCGTGTAGAAGGAATGTCAGATCAAAATCCAGCTTCTCAAATGTGCTAGAAACGCAAGCTGCGTAAATTGTTCATATCACATATCGTGTAAGTTATAGACCGCTTCGAATAGCGTGTCATTTTTTGCTCATTAGCGTCGAAACTGTAGACACGATGCTTTTTTCATTCGAAACCACGTTTGTTTCTTAAACCTCTGTGTTGGTTTAGAAGAAATGATCGAGAAAAGGTTTCTTTCCCTCACGAAATTTTTCAGGTAGCCAAATCTTCGAAATGGGTATCATTTGGCTGTTGTTAGTGGATTGACCTGTCAGCTGCCACACCCACAGGTGCGGTCAGTTTTTTCCTCCGAATACACCGGAGCATTCCAGTTCATAATCCAGGCAATCGTTTGTAATTTTGTATTTCCCCCTGCACCACTGCCACCAGGCCTGATGGCCTAATCGCAGCGTAATTTGAATAAATAAATAAATAAACTTTCGTCCCTCGCCCTAGCGCAAGATTTTTACTATTCTGAAAATCTGCTTTAATTACCGTGTATACCAGATTATACGTCGAGTTTTTCAGTGCATTTTTTTGCTTTTGATATTCTTGTACTAAATAAGTTCAGAGAAAGTACGTGATATAACTGACGTATTGCTTCATCCCTGTTATATAGGCCGTTCTGACACTGCGAGGAAGATTAGGGAAATAGATGCTAGAGAAATCGTTTCAAGAATTCATTTTTCCGAGAACGATGCGCGAAAGCAATGGATTAGGAAAATAGAGTCAAGGTGCCTTCACACGCCGAAAGGTGGCTTGCAGGGATCTTACATAGACGCAGACGTACTATTTGTAAGATATTTTTCTTCTTCCTTTCTCTCTCTTGCATTCAATTTTCCCCTCAATTATTACTTAAAGAAGAAAGTATTTATCCACGAATTATATGACGCATATATGCTAGCTTCCTTCTCTTTGTTGTTCGTAATACCTGACGGTCCACTATGATTAAGAGTTTTTAAATGTTTCACGTATAAGAGTTTGTAAATTCTTCAGATTTTAATTTTGATTTCATATCATTTCAACCTGTATATACCGCTGTTAATTTTGTAAAAAGGGTAGTGTTTCGTGGATGAAGTTTGGTTTGCAACATACTGTTTGTTTATAAGTTAGAAGCTTATTGATTCAATTGTTGGCATAGATGACTTGAGCGGAATCAAAGAGTTTGACTTCTCTAGTGAGTTAATTATCTAATTTGAAATTTATTCAAGATGAACCCATCTACGGGGAAATGAAATTAATATATTATCCCCTACCAACCTTTTAATGATTCAATTACTGTTTTTTATTGGTATCTTTTTTATTTTGAAATTTAGTAGCTGCTACATTAGTAGCTGCTACATTTTCCACTCTAGGTTTATACTCGAGTCAATTAGTTCTCCATGATTTTTTGCGATGAAATGAGGCGTCTTGGCTTATTTTCAGGTCGGCTTATACTCTACTACAGGGTTTCCCAAACTTTTTCTGCAATGAAACACTTCGCAAACCTGGGAATTTTAACGAAACACTGCTTGTTTTAAGGTTAGGTAATTCTACTTGAAAAATTTTAAAAATCATTTAATTAAAACAAATTATTTATTAAGTAACTATTTTAAAATACAAAACTATAATATAAGAATATAAACATATTGATTTAAATTATTTCTTGAAGTAGATAGTAAAAAATCTTTAAATTTATTGCAGTGTATAACACCTTTCCAAATTGTCGCGGAACACCTATTCAGGTTCAGCATACATAATTTGGGAATCCATGCTCTAGTTTATACGTAGATAGAAATACACGGCACTTCACATTTTCTGAAATAATTCTCGAGTCGCTCTCTCCGAATATATTCATTAATTGTACAGCTTTTTGTGAAGATTCGTCTCACTTAGACGGTCGTTTCAGCATTTCCGCCATCTCAGCCGGTAATAAATAGGATCAGGTTCCTCAGCTTGTACGCGGGTCTGCTTATACTAGAGTACATACATTATGCAGCGAACATTTTTTGTGGGAAAAGAGGAGAAATTCGGATGAGACTGATTAAACGGAACGGTTAGAATACTTCTCAGGAGAGACGGCGGAGGAAGTATCCGTGACTGAACGAACGAGGAATCCGTCTGCTGTAGTCGCTGATGAGAGGAGGCGGGTTCTCTTTGAAGAATTATCTCCCACAATCAAATATTGTACTCGCGGTGGAAATTTATCAGCAACCGGTTTCGGAGAAGACGATGGTGGTGATTATTCGCCGAATGCGACCCCCAATAAATATTCTGCAAAGTAAAGAATTGGTATTCTTCCTCTTTACTGACTTCCACCACATTTCGGCCACCTCTGTGTGTTTTGACTTCCAAGGTTATCCTCCGATTTATATGCTGTGGACAAGGGACCGCCCCCTCCCAAAGCGGGACGCCTTTTCTTCGTTAAAACATCAAGCGGTCCGCTCGATGTTTTAACGAAGCGCGGGCTAAATGCCCGCGTCGTATTTGAGTATTAACTACATTTTAATATTATGGTGTCTCTGACGTATTGTTGTTACGTTTGCAATTTTCCTGCTAATTTGGTTGTTGGTTTAGGGACGAACCACGGTAATAATTCAGTTGGTGACTTTTCGCGTAGTATAATTGTGTATTTTCACTGTAGTGGATTGTAAAATATCTCATAAATCTGGATTTTAAATGTTGCTTTTGGTCATATGGACCAAACGACCTTGGACCTTGGAACGACACGAGGTATGGATACTCGTACCTGAGTGACCTTTTAATGAAAGTTTAACTTTTAGTGTTTTCATTTTGGCGAGAATTTTTATGTTGAGTAGCAATTTTAACTCGTGAAACATTTTTGCGGATTAATTTTAGATTCTGCGAAAACTTATCTCCTCAACCTAGAGTTTCCTGAATCTTACCTTAAAACCTCTTCTGAAAAACAATTGTCAATTATATCGTATTATTGTACGGGAATGGTTGTTAGGAATAGTTAATTATCATCTTTCATCCTTAATTTATTTCACCTCAAGCATTAAGTAGGTCTATGATGGTCATGTGCGGTAAATATTGTATTTCTTATGTATAGGAGCTGGAGACATTTGTTTGAAAACCATTAGGGTGGAATATAAGTCGATGATCGGTTTTCGGCTGCTAACTTAACCTGAATCTCTCTGAATCGCTTTCTTTGATGTCTGTCTGTACATTCATCATCTCAGAGGCTGTTTGGATCTTTAGCCTCTCCATTATTAGTTAAAAAACTTAGAAGAAGGGACTTGGCAAGATCATGAGCGAGAAAGTTCCTCCTTCAATTATTATATTTTTCTTACCTAAGTTAAATCCCTACTAAGTCGTATCATCTAAGTCATATTAATATACAAACATAAGATAGAAATGCCTGTTTTATGCGAGGGAAATCCTGCTTGCGGAATCCGCGGTGCTTCTACTTTTGCATCCAGTTGTGCCAAGAGAGTATATTAAAATAACGGCATGCCATTTGATTTGACGAACTCAATTCCTGGGTGGTTTATGTTCTGTATGATTCCTTAACGACAAATTATTTCTCATTCACAGAGGCCATATGTTTTAGCATCAGATCTACATTGTAACCAAGCATCGTATGAGTTAGCAATTTAGCTCGTTGGCTTAGTAAGGGTCAAGGATATTGCCATAGGCGATATTATAACAAATTATGAAAAACTTTTAAATGCTGCACAACTCTCTGATGTTCCGTCCTTGATATGCTCAAGGATAGTGCAACAATATCAAGTCGAATGTAAAACGGGTAATTTTTCTTCCTTCCACGTCCATTAAGTGTTTAAGAAAAAGATCTTTGGATAGTGCTAGAATTATCTTCGTTTTAATGGAGTAAATGGAATCGCTAGATATAAGCTAGAATGGCGTTCACATCTCGATAGTTGAAGCCATCCGTCAAAAGATGATGAAACTATTTCAGAGCATATGCATTTAGAAATGATTGATTGTATTCTTATCTTTTAGCAATGGAATCACATCACATCCGAAAGGCCATAATTTTCCATCCATTTTAACTATTTCATGTATGAGAAAACGCAGTTGTTTTAAGTGCACAAATTAATCTTCTATCTTGCGGCAGCTCTTTAATTTTATGTTTGACCGTTTGAAATAGATTTAGTCGTATTCATGAAGCTATTTTGTCGGTAAAGAGGTTAAAGATGCCTAGTTAATGCATGTGGTAGGTTCTTTTACGATCCTTCTCGATTCACTTGAAATAAGAGATTTAGATAAGAAGTATAATAAATTTTTTTGCAAAAGCTGCGGAAATCTGTAAATAGGCAGTATTGAATATCGCGATGCTTGTTGTAAAATTTGAAATATTGAGATCATGGTTGATATTGATGTCATATTATAATTAACTTAGTCACCATAGTCAATTCCCCTCCCTCCCCTGTATTTTTCTCATCTATTTATGCAATTTATTCTGTCGTATATTTTATGGAATTAGTTGGTTCCGTGTAGTTAAAAGGCAAGCTTTTGTCTTTTCCTAACAGTGTGATGCATGCATATCTCTAAATTATAATTATCGTATCACTATAATTATTCGCTTTCCTTCTTTGTTAAAGATATTCCTTTAAACTTTAAAGGAATTTCTTTCAATAATTTTTCTATCGTTCCGAATTTTCTGCGGGTTTTCACTACGTTCTTTTCTCCGAGGTACTTGAAATAAGAGATTATTTTTCCTTGAGTTGTTTTTGTAAGAAGTTTGCCCTGAGGAAATATCTCTATGTACTGAAATTTTCTGGCCAATTTTCGTGCGGTTTGGTATAATTTTTCAATGATGGGTTTGGTCCCTCTGTAATTCGTGAGGATTGGTAGGTCATACGCAAAAGCCAGAAGTTTCTGTTTAAATCCGTTCTCTTTTCTTTGTGCCAATTTGGGTCCTTATAATCCGTTTGCCTGGTACTGTTTTCAAGGATGATATAATATTGATTGTTGATATTCGTTGGGCATTAACCACTTTTTTCCCTTATGATTCACATTGAATTAACTGAAACAGATTTGAATTCAGGGTAGCAATACTAAGACTGTTGATTAAAAATTTCTGAAGTTCCTTCTGAAGTACTTATTTCTTTGCATGTCTGATACCGAGCTGAGTGCGTGAAAGACCTCTGGTATTCTTCTATATATATTGATATGTAGATTTAGTGGTGTAATAACCTATGAATTCGCTGTGTCAAAATATTGTTTGCGAAGTTACTATGTAAAAGTAGGGTTACCATTATCTTGCTATCTCCTTCCAAAATAATCTCAAGTAAGAGTTGATGTTAAACATCGAATTCTTCTTATTCTCAGACGACCTTCTCCCTCAATCTCAGATTGGACGCAGAAGAATTTCTCAGCCACGCCTTTTTTCATTATTTATTTGCAAACGAGACTTTTTTCTTCTCTCCCAAACCTTTTCCCTACCCCATGGCGCATTTGCCGTAATCGAAGTTCAGGGGCTTTCAAGGCGGTATCTCCTAGCTCCAATCTCATTCATTTTCCTTTTAACTACCTCCTCGTCGTGAAAGAAATTACTCCGCCTTTTGCGCTGGTCCGGTACGACTCGTGAATATGAAAAAACGTATTTTAATTTAGTTTCCGGAGCGAATCCGGGGGGCAGAAATGGTGGAGGGAGACGTACAGATTAATTTGGAAAGCTGTTTGTTTTGGATTCTGAACACGAAGTTATGGGGAAGTTATAAAGAAGTTGGGCTAGGAAAGATTTTACCACTTTTGACCGAAGAGTCAGTTTATATCAATTGAAGTTTACTCTCTGCTTACCGATCACATCAACAACAAAAATTAAATCTCCGAAAGTCCGAGCGCTTCATGTATCAAAGAATTAGTTATGAATGCAAATTACATAGTTGGCAAAAATTGTGTGATTCCCGGTTTGATTTAACAATGCGGTCGGCTGTATTAACTCAGATTTAACGGTTGATTTTAACTCTTTTTATCTAATGGCCGTATTTTTAATCACTTTTTGTTCATCAGTCCAAAACTATTGAAATAGTAGTGATGAAGTGTTTCATAAAATAAAAAGTTTTACAAAATTGGGGAAGAAATATCGGAATTAACTAGAAGTTTATAAACTGATTTTGTACCTGGGTGTCTTTTCCTATAAATTCGAACAATGCTTGATAGAATGAATTAAAATGATAAGCTCAAAGAAATTAATTTACGTTGGTAAAAGAATGCCTTGGTATCTAGAAAGATTCATTATCGCTGGTCAAAAATCGAAATCCAGAAATATTCATGGGCTGACATTCTCTCTCATTTTCCTAGCTTACGAAAACGAATCATTAATTGTAGAATCTATCATATTTTTTTAAATCTTAACACAATATGTATGATTATATTCTAACTAAAATGATTTAATACCAAATTTAGTTTCGATTTGACGTTTTTATATCAGAAAATGAAGAGAAAAACTATACGTTGGCTAAATCAACTGAAATGAGAGTAACGCAAATTTATTACGTCAAGCCTTTGAATCCGAAGCATTATTATTAAGCTGGGATGAAGTAATGAGCCCAATTAACCTGTTTATGGGTCAGATCGAATTTCTCTGGTTGGATCAACTTCGTTTTTTTATTTCGTTGCAATAACATCTTCAGCGGATATTAATAACATCCACTGAAATATTTATTACGTAATTTATTTTAATGGAAGCTATCAATAAAATTTAATTAATCAATAAAATTTAAGGTGATCAAGATCGGTAAAAACCGTCGATGAAATAACAAATGTAAGTTTTTTAATATGCTTCGACATTTGCTCGATCGTCTTCCGACGAACTCGTTCAACTGCCGCTAATGATCCGTAAGCTGTACAGAAACGATTAAGAAATACTGGGGATCGCATTGCTACTTACATTAATCACTATCTCGGAACCAATAATCAATAAATTGCGGCAACGAGAGGTAATTAGCTACCGTGAGTACTGGGAGATTTCGGTCTTATTATGATCGCAAAGAAGTTAAGGTTGAATTAGAGCGTGGTATATCATAGTTTGTTTGCCGAGACCTACGATTAGCTTTCATAGGACTCATCATAGAAAATCTTTTTATTACAAAGAGTTACGGCTTCCTTTCATCCTCAACGGAATTCGACCTTCCAGATCAAAGAAGTCCAGGCTGATTCTTCCTAATTTATCCATTAACTGAATCGTTTTATTTCGCTCGAGAAATTATTTGTCTGGAAAATAAACCGGTGCGTTTTGGAAGGATCATTTCGTATTTTTTCCTTATACGTAGTATTAACCAGTCTCTCATTCTCTTATCTCCCGACCAGACAATAACTTTAAGGAACTCGCCCGACATGCGAGAAAGGTTACATTTGCACCTGTTGAAAGGAAACGGTATACTTTAGTATGTGTAATGAATTTCAGAGCTGCCAAAAATCACTTTTCGGAAGCCCCGTGAAAGCAGAATTGGTAGAGAATTGTATGTAACATCTAGCAGGTAGACGTGGCTTAGGAAAACGGTGATTTTATAGCTAATTTCAGCCCTGAAGTTTACTGGCCACGCTTTTAATAGTATGGAAAAGATTTAAATCCCCCTGCCACGCGCCACTGGCGGATTGCAGGGTTTAAATGTAAATGTAAATGATGTAGTTATTATTAATATTACAGAATTTTCACTGCAGTTAAGTTCATCACCTGGTGGTAGTGTTTACAATTTTTAAATAATTCATATAATATTCATAACACGAATAACATTGATTTTAACCTTTTTACAAAGATTTCACTGAATTTTCTTTAATGAAAGCTAAAGTTTCTGTCTTTGGTTCGGACAATAACGGTCAAGTTTTCAAACTGCTTTAAACATGACGTTAATAAAGTAGTGAGATATGTTCCAAGATCACGACCTTGATATTTATCTACTCATTATTATTATGTATCTACTACTTCGTTAGATTTGTTCTTCATTGTAACTACTAATATTTTGGAGATTTAGTGACTGAATTACACTGTAAATTAGGTTGTAGTTATTAATTACAAAAACCAAAGTTAATCCACTACTACCAATTTGTTTTTAGCTACGAGCAATGAAAATGCCGTTGAACAGTTCCTTCTTCATTTTTAAAATACATCATAGAAAGGCTTTTCCTTGAAACTCATAATTGCGTGATATTTAATCTTTTCAATTTCATCTTCGGTGGCGTTAATTTTATTATTTCTGTTCATTTTTAGATAATACTATTTGTAGAGACATGCTCAGATTTACAAGATGATGAAATTTAGTTTAATAAACAAGAGAAAGAGTGCAACTTGAACCCAAGGTTAAACCATTTTTCTTTTCTCGTTTAACTTCATATTAAAGATTTCCCAATCCTTTGTGCGTGTCTAGCCTCTACGAATATTTTTAAAATAATTTTGTGCCCTTAAGCTCTTTGATATACCCTTCTATACAATTTTCTCAGTATCTATTTACCTTTATGTTGACTTCGATCAATTTATGATGTTATATCAATGATAATATCTTGTGAGGATGGAGGAACCTTTAAGTTGTCTTATCGCTTTCAAAGGAGGACCCCTATAAATATTTTCATTTATCCCGGGTTCCTCCAATGGTAGTTAATCTTTTTTTCCATAAAGATTTTATCAATCTTGAGATTTCGCCGTAAAAGTGTACCGAGAGATTTAATGCGACGTTTTTCTTTTCCGAGGAACTTTATTGTCAACATGCGTAAGTGATAATCTCATTGAATATGCCCCGAGGACAAAATAACATTGTGGTTATCGGAGTGTTTAAGCAGCGATCATCAATGGGTGACTAACGACATCTTCCGATGAGTAATGGAATCTTGGAAATCAAACATATTACAATTTCATGAGATTCGCTAATTGAAGAAATCAACATCTACGTATTTCGAGTTGAAATCAGAGAGGGAATCGAATCGTTACTCAATATCTTACATTACAAGGTCGTAATGCGGAAGAGGCTGGACATCAAAGCTTATCTCGATCTCGAATAATTAGCGTCGTTAAAGGATTCCTGCTGTGTAAATGATCCTGCCTCCTGCTTATGATACGTTACGCATGGTGATTATCGTTCAGGAAGGAGCAGGTAAGAACGCAGCAACCGTAGGAGATTTTGGACGAGTCGATTTCTTTCCTCGGCTTCATAAGCAGGCTCCTTCTAAAGGTGATTTTGCTTTGATGCATTTTACAAGTAATCACCGGCTAACACAAGCTCTGTTAACACGAAAATCACAACAGCACGAGTAGCAATTTGCGAACGTATTAGCATAACGCGTGCATATATCGCGCTGTAATACGAATTCAAATGAGCTCGTATACGATTAGGAACACTTAGATACCCCGTCAATAGAGTTTTGAGTGCAAGGAATCACTATAGAAACAACACTGCTTCTTCTTGAATAAGAATTTTAATAAGTTAATAATATAAAATTGGGATTACGACTAGGAACACTCGCATAACCCCTTAATCGAGTTTCAGGTGTCAGAAAAAACTATAAGAACCGCACAATCTTTCCGTAACTAAGCATTTCAAATTTTTTAAATATTAAATATCCATTTAATTAATTAATGTACAAATAATGTATAAATGTAGATTAATAAGGTGGGTATGCATTATCTTGAAAAAATTTAATATTCCTTTTACACCACAGATTTTCAAAACGAATGTTTCGTGTTAAGAGAGGAAAACCTGTATATGATTGTAAGCTCTGCTTGCTTTTGCTAAATGCAATGTTAAGCATTCCTTTTTGTTTGTGATCATGTGTCTCGGTAGCTAAAGTAAGGTCGTGCTGCTATATATCGATCCATATCTGCTACTTATTATCAGTCGATGAATCGAACCGCTGAAAAAACTTCTTATAATTCATTGCTGATGTTTGATGACTCTTGATTTGTTTCTTGTTTCATCAAAATTTTTTATTCTAAACTGCTGCGATGAAAGCTTGTTGTTAGTGTTTTCATTTTTTACTCTTCCGCCTTTTTTAAAAAAATCCGAACGAGTTGGTACCCGTTCCTCGCTTGAGAATGACATCGCGCTCGCAGAACACGTCGCATTCAGACTACCGCATGGATGCGTACCGAGGATTTTTTCATTGATATCGATCATCAGCTGTAAATTATAGATTTTCCGCCGGGTAGGGTCATTTTGCGGTTTCCAACCAAAACATCGTTGGAATGAAATTTTATTAGTCAACCTCGTGATAGTTTTCCGAGTTGTCCTTATTTTTTAGTTTAAGAAATATATGTTGATCGGTCTAACTATTCAATAAATAATAATCTCACTAAATAAGATAATCTGCATTTAGTTCGAGAATTATTAATTATAATTTATTATAGAAACAAGAAAACCAAACATGTAAAAATGCAAATATATCAGTCGATCCGCTACACAAGATTTTTATTAACGCTGATCAAATTTCAACGAGGTTGTTTTATATGATTAAGATTCAAAATTAGAGAATTCAATAAATTGATGAATTTGTGGAATTTTTTTAATTAAATATGTTCATTTTATTAAATTATGGGAAGATTCCACCAAGTATCGCATTGATTATCACTAATTTTATAGCTATTTATTAGCTTCTGACGTACACGAAGTTTCATCCCGACGATGAAATTTTATAATAAGGTATGATAGGACCAGTTATTGTGACCAAAGCGTATGGCGGATTAAAAACTGCGTTCGTCCGTGGTTCATTCCGATCCGTGGGAATCGTGAGTTCACCTTCACGATCACACATCGCTATTGCGTGAGCGAATGGGTCGTGGTTTCGACTCCCAGTCGCTATCTCCGCTGTATCTCGTTACGTCGTCTGAGTCTCGGATATGTCCTGCTGGGTGATTCTTATGGTGGTCATCCGAGTACACACTTCCGTCAAGCCGACCAGTGCTGCCAATTTGGCTCTCTTACGCTATGTCGGACGGTAAGAATTGTTTTTTATCTAATCGCGGAAAACTTCTCGAGAAATTATAGCACTAGAAGAAACTTCAACTGTATTCAAGTTAAGGAAGATGCTCTGTTCAACGCAGGAATTATTTATGTTTTCGATGGCCTGATAAATAGCTAGGTGTTTGATATAATCTGCGTTCAATGAATACCATAATACTCTCGAAGTTGGATATATATTAAAGATTTAATTCCTACTGTGAAGATATCGTGAAGTAAAAAACCTCGATGTTAAAAATGCGCTTTACTATATCACAAAAATAGTTCTTTATTTTTTAGGTTAATTCAAGTACTTCGTAGACAAGGAGTTTTTATATTAATCATAACCACAATGTTACCCTTAAATCAGTTTCGTTTATATTTTAAAGTCATGGCTATCCTGAGAAATAATACTTATTACTTTGGCCTACAAGCGAATTGATTAGGGATGAAATTACAAAAAAATGTATGCAAATGTTTTTTCTTCTTTTGGCGAATATTGTGGCATTATTTTAAGGTAGGATATTATTTTTTTATTATATCTTAGTGAATAACAAAGATTTCCAATCAAAGATTTTTTCTCTTAAAGGCTGAACGAACTCTTTCCACAGCATCTGGGAATAAATAAATTCATTCACATATATGCGTCTTATCATTCAAATATTTTCTGTTCATTGGATGTTAGTGTTGAAGATTAAACAAAAGGAAATATTCTCTCGCCGAATTTGGCGTTTCTTCATATTTTTATTTGAATTTAAATAGAAAATAATGCGCCTGTGGCTTGACGTTCGGGAAATTTGATTTATATGTAAATATGCCGCGAGGGAGTAAAGGTAGAGAAGCTCTGTCTCCAAGGATAGGCAGCGTTGAAAATTTCCAGCAAAAAATTTCTTCGCTAGTGGCTATGTGCAAGTTTTACGGTGGTACGCTTTGAAATAATATTCTTTTGCAGTATTTTTAAACAAAGTCTACTCCGTTTAAAAGAGCCTGCACCTTTCTTTGAGGGTTTGTCGTTTTCAAATTACTTTTCCGGAATTATCATTCTTGCTTCTGAAAAGTGCCTGCTGCGGTGCTTCAAGAACTCTTTAAGGCTTTTTCATTATTGCTGCAATTTTCTAGAATAAATCTTTTTAGCGAATTATCTCTCCTCTTATTGGGACGGATATAGATACTTGCTACAGGGTGGCGAATCAAGGTATCATCCCTACATACTCGTCGTAAAGTAACTATTATCTTGTCTTCTTGTAGCCAGGGTCTTGATTCTCCAATGCAAAGGGATAATCATGCAATTTTCTCGCGATAATTGCAGTACTTGCATAGTATTCGTTGAAACTCTTCTCTGTCAGTTTGTACGCCATTCACTACGCAAATTCGTGGTGGAAGTTGACGAAGGTGGCAATCTTTCCTTTGGATCCTCCCTTGTCTCTTGGGAAAGATTATCTTGATAAAACAGTGGAAGAGTGAACCTTCATGAACAGTTAATCTTTCACGCACGGTTACCTATGAAATAAAATCCTCATCCGAGCGTGAAGAATACCCGATTTTCCTCCGATCATCTTATAATGGTCCAATAATTGGCTCTTCCTCTTTTTCGTAAAGGGATTTCCTTTCTCCTTTCAGAAGAATCGTTTCCTGTGAAAATCAAGAGATGTTTTACTCAAAACGGGTGAGAATGGAATGTTTACTTATGTTGTCTTCTTTGTTTCCCCTCCAGACTTTATAAATGGGACGTCTTAGCTTTATTCTCTCTATTTTTGTGCACCGTTGTGGACGTAAACTTTGAGTGTCCTGGTTCCATGCAGACCATAAGCTTTATTGTGGTTCACCTTGCATATTCTTCTCGAGATAACTGGAGATTTGTATGCAGGTGTTTCGTACGAAGCATCTACCAGATCTACTCGTTTGACATCTTTTCTTCATTATTCCACTTCCAGATTTTCACTTGTTAACCGTTCCCTTTTCTTTCACTTTTCTACTTTTCGGAATTCCCTTCCACCCTATGTGTATCCTTTCGCATCAACCAAAGGGATATTTATTCGCTTGACTCACGAAAGTAAAACCCCTTTTCGAATTATTTCTAATGTCCTTGTTTTATTTTATGTTTTTATTGTTATAACTAATTTAAGTTTCTCATATGTTATAGTTTCACTTAAAACTGGCAATTATACTGTGTGGAAATTGAATAAATCATAAATAAATGATAAATAAATAATAAAAATAGTTAATTAATAAATAACAAATACATAATAAATAAAAAATAAATAGATAGTAAATAAATCATAAATAAATATATAAGAAATCAATAATACAGAAATTATAAATAAATAATTAAGTTTAATTTTTTAAATTCATGGACGTTGATAGACTTTTCAGCTTAAAAAATGTCGAAATGCCGACCCGTCTGCGACTTTCAATTGAAAGACTTTTTTGAACGTGGATTGATGGACTGAAATATGACGCAGTGGCTCCTTTCCCCATATTTAATGTTAATGCGGTGTAGGATTTATTTTCTTTTTATGTTTTTTTCAGGGATAAAAGTGGTAAAAAGTAATCCCACTCAAAGGGTTTTAGTGTTCTTTCGGAAGGAGCGTTCGCTAAGAACCCCATGCATTTAAGTCTCCTTTCAGTCGTCCGTTATCTCCATTCATAAAAAAATTCCTTTGAAATCAACGCAGCTCGGATTGAGTCGAAACTCTATTGTGGATACCTTTTGGCGCGTAATCGCTAAAGCATTAGAGGTCGTAATATTTCATTCGTGCACTCGCATTCCGTGGATGGGTCAATGAAGAAAAAGGAAGGTCCATCAACAAGGTGTTTCATTTTCTACCGGTACTCTTTAAGTCAATTACACCGGTCATTTATCTCAATCGGCTGTTAAACATTTGATACACAAACAAAGAGACCCTGCGGCTGATTCTTACTTGGAAATGTCTCCTACATGTTGATATACGAATAAGATAGATCAAGGGGACGTGAAAAACTCTGGCATTCCTCATTCACTCTGCGATTCATTTATGAATGCGAGATGTTGGCTAATAAACAATTAATGGAAGCGTTAAGAAACCCCTGTGATGTAAATGAGTACAGTTCATTTGTTCTCTGGGCATGTGGAAAGCTGGCAACTCCATTATGCTATGAGAAAGCGTCCAGACTTGCATTCTTTGAATGGAATTTATATATTTAATTTTGTTATGTTGGTGGAATTCTCCAAGTAGAGTTTATTTTTGACTACTGATTCTCTGAGGTATTTTCAATCAATGTGTTGTCGAATGAAGAAAATCAAGCTCTTGCGGCCGAAGTAATTTACAAGTCAAAAATGACGAAGAATAGGGATGCCTTAATTAAAATCGTTCTTCGAAGTCCCAGAGTTAGGCAGTAGCTTGAATGCTTAAAGCTTAAAATTCTTGTATTTTTTGCTATAAGGTTCTTTTATTTCTAAGATATAGCACCTCTGAATTCTATAGATATGCTGGTATTTGTAGGAGTATCTGTCGAATATTATTTCATGTATCCACTGATAAAGAGCTATTCCTTGGATAAAAGGGAAAATATCATTTATGGTAGGCTTTGGTTGTTGGAACTCGATAATTCTTATGAAAAATTAGAAGATAGGTATTTTCAGATGAAAAGTATTTTTTAAGAAAAGAAGTCCTGTTTATATGATTGATAAAATAATCTAACCTTGTAAGATTTAAGTCTATTTCTGTGAAATTATTGTCGCCTTGTTTTTCTCACCTCTGTTTTTCTCTTCTTTTTTAGGTAAGTCCTACTTTGGTTTGATCCTGTAACTCTCCGTCAGTCAAAGTATCTCTATCGTGCCACTCGTTGCCGAATGTTTCATCTTATTCTGACACGAAGAGGTTGTTAATTACTGATCCTGCTCTTCTGAGTATCTGACAGGGAAAGGTAATGTTTAGTTTCTTATTACTCGGTTTTTCCAAGGGACATTGCTAGCGGAAAAGTTTGATGCTTGATTTCAGAATCTACTGAGATGTTGCGGGTTCGCTGGAAATGAATATTTCCTGTCATAGCATTGAGTGCATTTAATCGTGCAAATAATATGTCTTATACAAAATTTGACATGTTAAATTATATTAGTAATAATATATTAGTTACGATGTTAGAAAAATATGTCTATCCTGGGATGGTAGGTAAATTTTAAAAATAGTTGTTGTGCCGGAATTTTCATGAATCATCGTTGTTTAAATGTTATGCAGATATGATACATATATTGCAATCTATTTCTATTCTTTCCTGGGGTATCTATATAAGTAGTACCCTAAGGCCGGACGGGTCTTACTTCTACCCTGATTCGATCTAGCAGCATGGTTGAGGGTTTCCTGCACTTAACTGCGTTCAACACCTGAAATGAAATATTGCGGCTACGTTGCTACAAGCTTGGGATACCGCGAGTTCTGCGGAAGTTACTGTCGATGTGCCTTCAAACGGAAGCGCGCAGGTGTACGTTTTCAATAACCTATCGATCATTTCTGTGTATTGTTTTCCCAAAGGAGCTCATTGAAATCTCTTTTTATTCCTCAAGAAACTTGAAAACTATAAGCCTCTTTGGAAGCTAAAGACAATTAGCCGTATTCTAGATACGATATCATTTCCAAAAGTAATCAGGGATTTATTTGGTTTGGCAAAACTCCAGGTTCGGTAACTTCTAAATCTTAACCTTGTCTGAGTTTAAGAATGCAGTTTTTTTAAACGTTTGAGGTGCCGCTGGCTAATTCACCTTAAAAGTTTGGGCAACGTGCCATTTCGGTTGGAAACCTTTTCTCGCCTGGTTTCAAACCAAGAACCGTTAGTGGAATCGCCCATTAACCATATCATCCCCCAGCTTCTGTTGACTCGGTACGTTAAGGAAAAGCGAAACGCCTTTTCCTCAGGGTCCTTAGTTATCTTAGTTTGAAGAAGGCCGTCGGTCTCCAAATATTTTTCTTTTCTCATCCATTTGTCAGGTTTGTCATGCTGCCCTTCGAGGTTTCACCACTCTTGAGTGTAAACCTTACAAATGCGTCGCTAAAAGTATGAATTATGACTGTTTTGATGAAACTTATCTCAAGTATGCTATACAGTGCTACTAGAGTACTTCTAAAATGTACTTCCGTGTAATTTTCGGTGTGTTTGAAAATTCTGGAATCTTTCTAATGCATACACGATACGGAGACTTTTATGTTCATACAAGTGTAGTTGTTTTAAAAGTGGATCGACAGCTTAGGTCATTTCACACATGAACTCCCACCGAGGATCAAACCCAGGATTACTTCAAAACGAGCCTCTGTAGTGAAGCGTGGCCTAAGGTATAACCATAGAAATATTTCGGAGAATAATATAGTTAACCGAATCAGAGGAGCTAAGGCAGAATGTTTTACTACCTCTTAATTGCGAGTCATCAATGGATATAAAGGTTGGTGTTTATCAGTTACTTTTTCGTTTTATGGCCTATAATATTTTGTTTGAAACCATGTTGACGAAGAAAATTCTGGAAAGCTAGCTCCGACTATACCGCTTTTTTTATCCGACGGGGACAGCCAGAAAGTGAGAACGACCTTGCGAGAGGCCGATGAGCTAGAGTTGTTTGTCAACTACTCGATAATCCTATAATCCTTTCCACACCCCCTTGAATTTCACCAAGTATCCAACTTCAACTTCACTTTCAGATCCCACGTAAAAGAAGACTGGTCAACTTTCATGAATGCCATTGCCGAAATAATATTTTACGCCTTGGATGGACGAATTGTTTGTAATTAAGACATAAAAATGTGAATAAAATAGTGTAGGGTGGTTTTCTGAGCGTTGAATTTATCGTTTAAACTTTTAAACATGTAGTATCAAGTAGTCGATTAGTTCTGAGAATGGGTTATTTAATCCAGTTATAATCGACATATTTATATTATTTATTATTATATTTCTTTTGCTAATCGGTTTTATTTCATTTGCGTTGAAAGTGTATCTGTGAAGCTTTATATTCTGACGTAAATTAAACAACCGATTAACCTAATTAGTTTCTCAGTTTTTTCGCAACCAAAGATTGGGATAAAATATCCAGCTACGTCAACTTGTGAAGCTTTATATTCTTTCTTACAATGGTTACGTATCAATTTTTTATAAATAGGTACCTTCAATCTGTATCTCGTGTTTGAATGATGTAGCCTCAAGAGTCTTTTAAGCAATGCTCAGACTTCTGATCCTTGCATGAGAAGAATACTTTTCCCCTTATATGACTGACTACCCGGTAACAGGCTCAGTTATCTTAATTTCGATTTTCTAGAATGGTTTTTAGTATGGTATACGGATCTGGGAAGGATCAGCTATTATTTAGGCAAACTAGACGCAGGCTGATGGCCTCGCCGTGAAGTGGACCCATAAAAGCATGTTTTCTGAGATTAATAATCTCTTGGATGGATCTCAAAGCTGTTTCCTACGCCTTGAGAGTCTGATTGATGAAATTTGCTGCTGTAGATACACCGTATATTTCCGCAGATAAGACGATAATTGGATCATAAAAATAGGCTCCAAAATCCGGAGTCGTCTAATAGGATGGATAAAAAATAACCAGTGCGAATGTTTACAGCGATCGTAAGGCTATGCTGTCAGATGCAAGAAAATACAATTTTTTCATTCTAAAATTTACGAAGAGAACACAACTCTATGTACGCTATACTGTTTTACTATCCAGATGATGATCCCTGGGCTAACATTAATTTATATGCCTTTGATAGTTCGTGGGTGTTCTTGTTGGACAGATATATACCAAACTATCTGATGTTTTTGTGATATTTATTACTTTTTTAATGATACACCATAGTGATTTCTCCCTTTTTGATTTGATTATATTTTTTTGCAATTTCGTTTTAGAACTGCTTTTGTAATTCTTTGTGGTTGTTTTCCTGCAATGGATCTTTTTCCTAAGAATATCACCTTAGGTTTCTTTTACATCCACTCCTAAAGTTTCCCTCTCTATTTTTATTCACCTACACACAATTTATGTTTATAATATCATTGTCGAAAGGTTGGATGGAAGAAGAGACTTTTAAATCTCAATCGATAATTCATACCTCGTCTTATCCAAAGGTCGTCTTATCTGTGGAAATATACGGTATGTGTTTTTGTGTTCAAGTTCAGTGCCTCACTCCACTCAGCGATCGCAATATTTCGGGCTTAGTTTTGTCGGTCTTCAAGTACACTAAAAAGTCCGGGAAATATTAGGTTTCATATCCTTTTAGATGTGAATCTTTATGCTATCCGTTACCTGTGTGAGTAATCGCGGAGATCCCTCAGGATTTATGAAAGGTGCGCGCGCTGTGGTTCCCGAAGATTCGATATCTTCTCTCGAACTGGCAGAGAGGCGAAGATCGAAGACATGTCGGTCACCCCGGCCGAATAAAAACGCATCGCTTTAGTCTTAATTTTCGGTTCCTCCGATGCTTTCTTTCGGTGCGCTCTCCAGTTACGCATCACGCGCCCATCATTTTTGCCCCCTCTTATTTGTGCACGCGTGCCACGAATCCTCTCCTTGTGGAAGGGGGCAAATAGGGGCGGGGAGGGCCCCGAATGGGCGGGACCAAGAGGAACCAGAAGGGCGGGGCGGAGGGGCCGAATCCCCAGCGGCCGTCCGAAGCGCACGCAACGTCCTCAACGGCGTCTGATGAGACCGACGTTATTCCTCCTCAGAAAGACGGCAGTTTCGTTCTACCTAGGACGCGAAGTGGTCATTTGGCCACTTCGCTTCTCAATTCTTATTGTATCGCTTCTTTGACTGTTGGAGGTGTTTAATTGTTTATTTTTGGCATATCTATGTACTTATTTCAACATTAATTTACCTTTTTTCCCTAGATCGATAGTTTATAAATAAATTTCTAGATACAACGAAGAGTTAATTATTTGCACTGTATAGGGCTTCGAATACTAGCCACGCTCTACTCAAGTTCCTTTGAAACATCATTTACATGCTTATTAATGAAATAAATTGTTCAAATGTAAATACCTGCAGGAAAATATACAAATAGGAGAAATTGATAAATATTTGGCTTGAAAATAGAAAGAATAGAAAGTCATCCTACGTATAACATGATGTAAAAATTACCTCATTAGTGTTAAATAAATTTTAATTCGTTCATATTAAATTTGGGATGGTATCACACTAAGTCAAAGATAATAAAAAAATTGAATAATATTCAACTCAAAAAAAATTGAAGTAAAACGCTGAAAAGTAGTCAAATGAACACTGCCGTTCTTCTAGTGCTGGGGTTCCCAACCTTCTAGCAACTGCGGTCTACTTGAAATGTTTAAAAATTTTGGCGTACAAACAGTCCTATATTTCATTTGAAACACATATTCACTGTCGGAAAAGTGTCCAATGGCTTGTTTATTTAATTATATATAAGACACTCCAAACCAAGGATTTCACCAATCCTTTCCTGATTCCTTTGTCAAGACCTTTTGTCTTCATTCCCTGTTCTAGCGTTAAGGACGCCTTATCATTTTATATTTCGGGCCACGGATTAGGAGCCGGTGGCCGAGGAAGAGGGAAAAGTCGTGGGAGTTCCTTTGGTGAGGTCGAAGGAGGGTTTGCGGGCAGCGAGGCTAGACCGCTCATGCGGAGTGTTGCGGTAGGAATTGATAGCAACAGGTTTCGTCTCGTTTTCTATCTTCTCTTTCTCTCACGCACGGATCTTTGGCCTTTTTTCCGACGCCTCTCTGTCCCAGGGCGGGACGTCGATTGCGATCCTTTCGGAACTGACTCAATGGAGATAGGGAATCTTTCGGGCGCAGCGGACTGTGGCGCGTACATCTAGTTTTCGGTGCCGCGTCACTCAATGTCGAAGGTTAACGTACTATTGGCGATTGGGAGGTGTTGTCTAATGTAAAATCTGTACCCCCCCATATGCCCAAATTCGATGGGTGTGGATAGTTGGGTAGGTTAGGCGATTCCGTGACTCGCGTTGCATGACCTCGCTCAACGGGCACTAGCGTTCGTTCCTGAGAGGTTTGGGAAACGATTAAAATACTGGGAGGGCTGAAAGGTTCAATGGAATTACCACGTTTGCATGAATCGAGACCACGCGAGATTTGAATGATCGTCATTGGATTTTTAAATAGGTAGTTCTTAGGGGCGTTCTCTCCAAGTTCGGAAATTTGTTCTGATGCTCTTGTTATTGAAGAAATAAGGACGTTGCCACTTAATGTCAGTACTCCTTGTTTAAAATAAAATGACATCATAAAAATGGAGTACTTTTCTTAGTAGTTAACTTTTTCACATAATCATATTCAACGATATAAAATTTATTTATATTCATGAGTTCGGAGTGAGAATGAATTTGACAAAAAATGTTTTTATTTTTCATGTTCCCCTAGGAAACTGCTGAAAGTTAATTTTAGCGTGGTCATTATTAATAAGTATTGTGATTAAGACCACAATACTTGTGTGTGGCTATTATATTATGTGTATAGTGTGGCTTACCACATAGAAGGGTGAGACTTAATCCTAAACAACGGTGATTTACCTGCAGGTAGGTCATAGCTTGGCTCGCCGGGAAGCATAATAATAATAATAATAATAAAAGGACTTTATTAGGGCGAGATTGAGACTAGGAAGTCTCTTCTTACCTCTAACCCTTCGTCGTATGAGTAATGAATGGAAATAGATAGCTTGCAAAAGTACAAAAAAGAAAACTACTATGTGGATTAAAAAACCTAAGCTAAGAGCTTAGGAAAAATATCCACTGCAGGAAAACACTCACTAGAAGGGGAGTGTGAAAAACCTGCGAAGCCTACAGATAGATAGCTAAATTTGATGATGAAACACAAAAAATAATGAACAAGTGTGACATATTTACATAAAAATCAGTATCTCACAAATAGAAACTAATTGCGATATGAGTTTCAAATGTAACGACAGGAAATGTATCAATAGAAAAAAAAATAAAAATCAAATACATGAAAATAACATAATAGAGAAACTGAATATTTACTACACTGAACTAACTTTGTCAAATATTACCATTAAATTAGCATGAACTGGATTTCGCTTAATAAAAGCTCGTTAAATATTCGAATGAGATCGAAAGATTTGAGAGAGAGAGGAAACGAGGGTGGAGACATGGAATGTTTGGACAAAACATTGAGTACTGGAGATAAAACTCTTTTAATAAAAGGTGGTAAAAGTGTAGAGCACATTATCTTCATTTCATACCTTTAGGATATGTATTAGCTCTTAACCTCTGCTAGCTCACGAAGGCTATGAAAGGGGGAATATTATTGTTTTGATTATATCTACATAATTTTTAATTAATTCTTGAGTGTGAAAAGATCGATGTAGATTATATTACCTCATTACCTTGCGAATGATTTTGTTCTTGGATAGACCATTTTTCAATCCGTCTTTATAACAGATGGGGTCGACGCTTTGTCGCTTTCAGAGATGGTGATTAAACTTGTCCCCTTAAATAATGTCGCAAATTTGTTCCTCCTGTGTTGAAGGCGGGGTCTTATAGTTGAATAATTTTTAGGCTGAAGTTTTCGCATATTTCCGAAATTAGTCATGTCCCTCTCCTCGTAAATTAACTATGAGTATATTATCCCCTTCATAAATCCAACTTGCGTACCTGAAACTCGATTTAACTTATATTTGAGATTATCCCCCCAAAGTAATTTACTCTTCATTTTTAAACTGTCAAGGCCATAAACCTTTCTTTTCCCCATTCAGTCGCTCTTAACGTGTCACCCATATTCTCTAATATTCGTAGATTTCATATACATTCTTTTTTATGACTTTCCCGTGCCAGCGACATCCCGTTTTAGTGCCGGATCTATTTAAACCGTATGCTTGAGATCAAATTCAATTTCTCAGAGACGCATCATCTGTTCTAACGCTGTGAGAAAATATTCCCGACTATCTAAGCAATAACTCCTTTTATTAGACCCCACCTTTTTCCTCAAAGTGGAAGATTTAGAGCTAGCTCTTTACCTGAATGGATCTATGAGCAAATTGACTATTATCCTCGGCGTAACATCCTTCTAATGTAGAAGTTTTTAGAGTCAGCGGAACGGCTTTCCTGACCACCACCGCGTCTGGAGGATTCCGGAGATGGGTCGTTAACTCCTGTCGCCATCGGTCTAGTCCTAAAGTAGATACGTGGTATCGCCGCGTATCTTGTTTAACGTGAAAGTGTATTTTCTTCCTCTCCTAATGCCTCCAGTGGTCCTAAATAAATGTCTTTAACGTCCTGTTTTCGGAAAATTATGAGAAAGTGTGCTCACTGGTTCCTTAAAAGCACCAATAGCTCGTTGCTGATAACGGACTTAAGGCAATTTCGTAGGCTTTTAGTTGGGCTTTAATTGGCTGTAATGGCGTATCCTCATCTCTGTGTCACCGGATCCAGTTCCAGTGATCGACACCCGTAATTTTTACCATAAAATATCTTCTTTTAGATAGGAGCCTATGAAATCCTTGGGGAAAATGTTTTGGTGATATTTCAGATCGATTTCTTAGGAGCAATTGGTTATGTTTTGGAGGCTGTCGAATCATTTTGAGTAAAAATGGCTTAGTTTACATTTAACTTAGGGATTGGTAAAGTGCCACTCTAATCTGATTGGTAAAGTGCCAATCTAATGTGTCCTAGTCCTGAAACTGTGACTTGGTGATCCTCCATATCAGGAATTTCAACAAAATAACTTAGTTAAGTTTTGCAAAAAGGTTTCAATGGAGCCACTAGTGTACAATCTGTTTTTTTCTTAGACCCCAATCGGGATAAAAGTCTGAACAAAATGAAATGAGTGATTTGGAAAGTATAACCATTTGCAAAAATATTTGAAAGTAAAAAAATCTAGTCATTACCATGCAGAATAATTTCATCTTTTCAGAGGAGAAAAGGATTATGTAGACGTTTCTAAATTTGTGGTTGCGGGAAGTAGACTTAAAAGTAGGTAAAATTCACAGTAAGAGGTGAATTATTGTGAAAAGTCATCCTGCAGAACTCATAGGACGCTGCACTTTTTACACAGATATGCTATATGGAGAAACGCGACCAGGTTTCAACGAGTCATCAGATTTTTTTTCGTTTTTGAAGGTAACTAATTAAGTTTTATTACTTTACTACTATATTATTGTGTGCACAAACTATTAAAAGAAGGATTTCAACATGAAACCTCGTCGCGTTTCTCTATTAAAGGAAAAAGATTTGTCTAAATAGTACAACGCCTCTCTTAATTAAAAAAGTAGACTTTAATTATAATAGATGGAAGAAGAGTCTTAGTAGTCACAGTCTCGCCCGTTTAAAACCGAGTATTTATTTCGTTTATGTTATTCCCGGCCTTGTAATGGGTAATTTATAACTCAATAGCTGCGTGCCGAGAAAAATACAAAATTATTCTATTTTGCAAACTAAATAGGCCGGGAATATCGATTTCATTACAAATGTTCCATTTACGGAGAGATCTCTGGAGATTTCATATAATTCCACGTATTTCTTATTCTGGTATTAATATAATCCAGCCATTTCCCTCAAATTTAAGTGTTCTCTCGTGTCCGGTTAATCCCTGGGGTCCTCTACTAGGTTGTCCACTCCATCTACTGTGTTCCGGAAATTCAAGCTAGCATAATTAAAGAAAAAGGGCTGGATAGATATTTTTATAGCTCTTTCCCTTATCTTTTTTCTATCTCTACTAGGCATTATTTTAAGGCCGTATCTATGCCACCGTGAGGTATTTATGAACTTCTTCCCCTTTAAAACGAATTTATCTATGTTCGAACTCGTTTACGAGGTAACATTTACTACAGCTCTAGTACAGTCATTAATAAAACACATTTGCTCTTGGGAGGAACTCCGTATCTATGTCGAGTTTTTAAATGCTAGTTGGGGCATCATCGAACGTTTGGATATCATCGAACGTTCGGATATCGTCCCTCAAGGTTCGTCAGCTGCTTAATAATATAGTGTGTCACCAGTGTTCTATACATTTCAAATAAGTGGGACCAAAGATAAATTTCCTCATAAAATTCATGATGAGTATTTTATTGCTGTTTCACTCGGAGGCCACCCTTCAGGAAAGTTTCTAGAAAAGAGAGATTTAGAAATGAATTCTCCGCAACGGAGTTTGGAAATTTGACATCCGCAAATTTTTAGAGCGTCAAAGATAGAAAAAGGAAATTATTCGCGTTTTCTTCGTGAATTAAAATCACCTTGGGTAAAAATGATCGCCGTTTTAAGATATATCTTCTATGATTTGGGAATGTAAACTATTGACTTGAAAATAGATAAAAGCGCCAAGATAAAGCCAGAACAAATCAAAAAAAATATTGGTGGTGTTTGGAGAAATTTAAATTGAATATAGAGTTTAATTCTTATTTTCATTTATGTTCACCTCGAAATAAGTTTATGGCAAACCTTGTTATATACCTTGCGACACCTCGTAAACAATCATCCAATTTAAATTTTTGTGCATTCTTGCTCTAATTTCGTTTATAACACGCTACGTACCTTCTAGTTCCCCTTAAAAAATAATAAATCATCCAGTTGGCACGTTTTAGAGCCTTTTAATAAAATAAATCGTAATATAAACCTTTCGCTGTCCAGTATAAAGTCTGTAGGTCAGTTTTAACACCAAAATCTCCATCATTAGCGACCAAAAACTTTGAATATGGAATCAGTTGAACTAGACGGAATCATATAGTTTACACTCAATAAAACAGCAAGCCATGGTTGATAACTTCCACATAAGTGTTGCACAATTGCTGTGAGAGTAATATAATTTTGTTAGCATTCAGTACAGAATGACCACTTGAATGCCATTAATCGTCATTACCTCTCAGCTTATACCCTAGTAGCTTTCGCATTATCACAGCAATTCACAAAAATGAGACAGAATCAATGATGATTACGCTTCTTTTTATCCATTTCCAAAAGACGAATGGCAGCATCAGAGGGAATCTTCCTACGTCTCACTGATTCCAATTTAGGCTCACTTCGTTTTCCACGTATTTATACATTGTACCGATCGTATCTTTCCCAATAGCTCAGTAATCGCTGCTGATGACAATCGTTATCCGTTACGCTACTCGTATGCCCAGCACGCTCACTATACTCTCCGAAAACCTCGCTTCGCCGCTTGCCGACCATCGGTGGGTAATCCGGAACACCCTCTCGCTTATACCGGCTCCCGCGGAATCTCCTTATTTACCTCCCACTGCCTCCCACATCCACCCAAGGCCTGTCTTCTCTCTCCCTCTATCCTCTGTTCCTCTCATAATCTCTCTCATCTCTGCCCGCAACCTCCTTCTCGTGTATCCTTCTGCATCACTCTGCACCAGCCCACCGCCCTCTCACGTGCTTTTAGGACCACTTTTTCTCTTCTCTTCATCCCTCCGTGGATATTCCTTTTCTTTGCGGATGGGTTAGGTTCTGTTGACCGATTCGAAGGTAAGATTTCTCCTTTTGTTCTATCGTGTTTAAAGAGGAGGGTATGGTGGCCATTGGTGCAAATAGTACGCGGGACATTGAGAGGAAATGAAAGACGTGTTGAATGCAGGGGAACCGATGGCCACGAGTTGGGAGGCGTTCTGAGTTTTGGTGAGGAATTTAACAATGTCCATTTCGAATAATCACATCCTGGTTTGGTTCTATTAAAAAGCATCATTTATTATTATAATTCTACTCTTTTGATGAGGTTATGCCAAAATGGGCTCTCTTCCTCCTAACTTTTGTTGTTGTTATAAGAAAAGGTAATAATAACAATAATAATAAAAGGTCTTTATTCGGGCAAGATTGAGACTCTCTTACATCTAACCCATCATCATATGAGAAACAGAAAGAAAGAGATAGTTTGCAAAAGTACACGAAGAAAACTAATATGTGGTTTTAAAAAAGCCTAAGCTGAGGGCTCAGGAAAAAATTTCCACTGCAGGAAAACACTCACAGGATGGGATGTTGAAAACCTGCGAAACCTACAGATAGATAACTATATTTTTTGGTGAAGGAGAATAAAAAGAGTTATGAAAGACAAGCAGAGAATAGATAAAAATTATACAAAAAAGACGGGAAAAATACATATTCACTTCAAGCAATCAAATCAAATAGAACATCTTCACAAATGACGCTAATTATAGATGAATTCAAAATAAACATTGACAATAGGAAGTATATCTCAATGAAGGAAATTAAATTACAATCAGAATCACTTACAAGTGCAAGATAAAAAGGTCTAATTCACTAAGATGATATACACGATTGAAGCAAAACGATTAATTATAATCTAGTAATTAACTTACTTTTAGAAAAAAAAGCAGTGCGAACTAACAAGTGACAGATATAAAATGTATGCAATGGGTAAGGTCAGTAATGTCAAGTAATGTATACCATTGGTAAAGTAAAATAGTAGAATCTGTTAATTCGGCCTCTACTTCGTGGTAGTACTCTATGATAAATCTTGAGAAAAAAGAACATTTATACCTTTACCACAGTAATTTTATCAACTCTCGAACATTGCTTCGATCTATAAGATCAGGTGTTGTCAAACCATTGTCGTGAGTTAATAAAATTACTGTGGTAAAGGTATAAGTGTTCTTTTTTCTCGAGATTTATTAAAATAAAATAGATTAGTGAAAACATTCAAATAGCTGCAAACTAAATCTATATGCAATTAAATACAAAACGAATTGGGTTTTGAAAAAAAAGGTCTCAACTTAAGGTTTACGGACAACAACTCCGATGTGGGAACCTTTTTATTCCCTGGTAACTGTTGCAGAAAAACTTCAACATATTTGTGCCGTCCGTGATGCCATGATGTCGTGTGATGGTGTATCGTCACATGCGACCCTCGTCAGATAACAAGGGGTATGCTCTGAAAAGGGAAAGAGAGAGAGAGTAGGCTGGTCGATACACAGGGGAACATATAAAAGGTAAAATATAATTACATACTACACATGCTGAAGTGTAGTTAAATAGAAGTTGAAAAAACAAATTTATTGTGATAAAATGGGAAATGATTACCAGGGTGAGACATGGTAGCCGCTTAACAAATTAATTGTACGTCGTTCGAAACGTCAAAAAGTGAACCATAAAAATTTAGAGAATTGTTTGAATTTTTCTTCCACCTCTATGCTTTATCTTCTGGTTCCCGATACCTTATATATATCTCACTTTTAATACGCAAGAACTTTCCTTACTCTTAGCCAACAAGTAATTTTTTGGAGTAATATTTTTGCTTAATATTCCTCGCTGTAAAGAAAGAAATAGTGGAACACAGCTGTTAATGAATTAGAGTCTTAATCTCCAAAAGCCGTCTTTGTCGGCGTTCCTCCTCTTACTTTCCGGTAGTCGGATAAAGTATTCCTTTCTTGCTCTAACGGAACGTCAAAGACGGCTTTGGGAGATTTTAAACCTTTAATTAATATTCCTCGTTATTTAATTTTTTGAAACCATATCTCTACCCGATTTCCTGCTCATATTATAATATCAGGTAGTAACGGAGGTGGGAGGATTTCAGTGCAGGTTTCGTAATCGACCAAATTACCCCTTCAATCCGTTGTACAGAAAGAGATGTTGCAATCCATTGATCTTTCGATATTTTTCCCTGAAATAACGAGGTAAATGTAATTCACGGTTCAATGAATGAAATGTTGACATTTATCGAAATACGGCCTTACTGTTTGCCTGATTCTGTGGCGGTAAGTTCATGAATGAAAAGCTCTTTGATGTATTTTAGACACTGCTATGTCGTCACAGGAAGTCGCTGAAAGATTGCTTTGGTTCGAATTATCTATGTCTTGTGACATGTGCTTCCTATTATTTTCTCGCGTATTTTTTTATTTTAAGAGTCGCAATTCGTGCTGCTGTACTCTTATATCACGAAAAATGTGACATAATTTGAAAAAAGAACACGCACCTAGTGTCACGAAATGCTGATTTGAGTCAGCGATTAAGGTTGAATAAAAAAATGGCGATAATACTGGGATGATTGCACAATTGATTCTGAATTCGCCCCCCATTCACTATTCAAGGTACTACGGAGAGAATTGAGCAAAACCAGGTCTCCATTAATATTTCCAGAAGCAGCACAAATAAGGGAAAAACCCTCAGTTCGCTAATTTTCTTCATCGCAATTCTTCCACCCTCTCAGACACTTTTTATTTCTTGTTTATGGCTGAAGAATGACATAATAACCTTTCTCTTTGTTGGGAAAACCTTACCTTTCGGTTTCCTGCGTTAAACAGAAATCAAGCGCTGTTAAGGATAGTATTATAGCATGCTCGTATTTTAAGTTTAACTAACAATGCAGTTTACCTTAACCATTGATAAGGAGAATAAATATGGGAAAACGAAAGTGGTAAGGGAATAGGGGAAGATCGAAGGGAGAGGACGAGGTGCGCTACTTCATTGAAATGCATAGTACGTTAGTTGATGCATAGTAAGGATAGAAATAGAATGAACGCTCGAAGGAAAGGACATTTAACGGTAGTGGAGAGAAATGCAAAGAGATTCTCTTTTTAGTCGGCTTCAGTAATAATTTTCACAATTTTTAGGCAATAAATTTCACGCTGCCGATTCTGGAAAAATTCGTATGCATGTCGCTCACCTAGACAACGTATCGATTTTTAGTATGCGTAAAGATAAATACCTGAGATGGCTTGCTGGATCGGAAATTACGTAACGGGTAATTAGGATGGAATTGCAAAACAACTCGTCTCTCGCGAAACTGACGCGAAGTGGAGAAAATGTGACTCGAAGGAGTGGAGAATATGGGAAAAAACTGATTCCTGCGTAAGTCAGTAAATTAAACACCGATAACATCTATAAAGTCTCATCCAATTGAAAACGCATCGAATTATGGTCAGCGTATATCAGACATGGAAATGTTTTTCCTTTCGTTTTTTATTCTCGTCACCCTTTCTCATATTTAACTGTGCAATAAAATAGATAAAAACGAAGGTAAGCTATCCAACTCCCAGTTAAGCGCTTTCATAATAAAAGCTAATGCTGGAGGATATAATGCTCATGCCCACCTCCAGGCTGAATATTGTGTAAAAAACTGAACACTATGATAAATATAAAAATATTTAGGTGCATGATTAGGTTTAATTTTCTTTATTTGGATTAGCTCGAGACTTATAAGGATCTTCTTGCATATCTAACCCATCAATCTACATTCAAGGCATTTTTATAGTGAATGAATGTTAGTGATATGCAGCACCCCAATAAGTTATCTCTCAAGTTAACTGCTGGAAATAAATCAAAGGAAAATAGACAATATGTAAAAGTAGACCTTCTAAAGATAGTAAGAAAAATGCTTTAAAAGGTCTTCGGCAATTAAAAAAATATTCATTGAATACAATTATTAAAAATGGATATTTTTTTAAGTGACCAAGACTAAGGTCAAGGTGTTTCGTATTAAATTCAAATTGAAAAGCGTATTTCCGAGAAAACTATAAAAGCTGCGCTAGGTACCCTCTTTGTGTTACACCCAGTAATCCTTCCAATAATATAAAATTTTCTGCTTAATTTTAATAAGAGTATTTTCAGTAAATAGTAAATGAGAAAGCTAACTTCGTATTTTCCACTAGATTTTTAAGAACAACCGGTTTTTGCCTTGCAGCCATCACACTCAGAGGGGAACAGAATATTAGTATTACCAAAAATTAGTAAATTTCCATAGAAATATAATCGGCCCCGACTAGTTTCGCCTACATGTAAACATCATCAGACCCGATGATAACTATGCTCCGTTTAGATGATGGGTCGCTTGGGATCGAGGGCACCAACTTAGTGAATAAGAAGTTCGAGTGGCGAGGGGCAGCTTAATGAAAAGGGTTAAAGATAAAAGAGAGAAGAACGGGAGAACGATGCGAGATAGCGGGGATGAATGGAAAGAGGGTTTGAGAGAGCGGGGAGGAAAGTGTAAATGTGTGCGTGAGAGAGGGAGAGTGAAAGTGCGTCCTTCCCTCTCTCCCTCCCCTTCCCATCCACCTTACTCCCGCCCACTCCCTCCTCTCCGCCGTCCTCCTGGCGACCACTCCGCAGTCTCCTATGTAGCCCGCTCGGTGGAACTTCTACCAGTGACACTAGTGCTTCCTACACTACTCCAAAACGTGTTCCCAAGGGGTAGAGACTCACAGTGGTGTGCGTCCAATCTCCCTCCGAATCAACATACCCTCCTCGATTCCATCGCGGGCAATACTACCGATTACCGTTCCCCGATGCAGGCGGACGCGTATTTTTGACGACCGCCATTCACCCGGTCGGGTCATCACAGATCGGGGAGCGTGAGCGCGGTTTTTGGTGGGTGCAGTGGGGAAGAGGCGTCCCCACGTCTGCGTGGTGCCGCGTGGCGCGGCGGGGGGAGAGGGAGCGGATGCTGTGCAGATCGGTGGAGCGCGGATGGAGGAAGTGGTAGGCGGAGCAGGCGGCGGAGAGGAGGAGGTTAGCCCGGAAACCGAACCGGAGGACTCGACGACCAGGGGATCGTACGCCATGTCGTTGGCGATGATGTCGAGGTGGAATGCGTCGGAACCTCACGAGGAGCTTCAGGAGGCGCAGCAGCTACAGGATGGTTGTCTAAGCGATGCGGAGATTTCAACGCCCGTGCACATCCTGAGCGCGGAAGAGCCGCCCGCGATATGGAGGCCCCACCACGAGATACTTCAGGACCCCGATGATGGTCCGTACCGCACGTTTGTTTTGGCGTGAAATGTCGCGCGTCCTATCCGATAAGTGGTGCGGGGGTGCTGCGAGGTTCCCGCTTGCGGAATTGATGCGAAATAAATGCTTCTGTCGGGGGTGATGTTTGCTTCTCACCACGACGCTCTCCTCATACTTTTTCGTTTCATAGATTTTTAATTCTATTCAATGTGAGAATCAGTCCTCATCAGAAAAGTGGCAATGGCCGAGAATTGAAGGTTTAATTTGAACGTCTGAAAAGTGTAAACATTTGATTTCGAGAAATATGAGGCAGAAGTTAACTACTCCAACACTTCCATCGTTCAATGTATTACATATAGAAGATTTTTACTTTTATTTTCAATGTACAGGATACATGGAATTTCCAATTCTTTTGTTTAATATATGAGATGCATGGAATTTTCATTTCCATCGTTCAAATTATAAGATATGTGAGACTTTCACTTACATACAAGATGTAAGATATAGGAGATTTTACACTTCTATTGTTCAATATGTGACGTACAGGAGCTTTTCTTATACAAAATCAACATTTGTGTTCTTCTGCTTGTCTGAAAATCAACGGCGGTCAATGCTCACCATCATCGGTACTTCGATTTTAGACACGCCCACGATCGCGCGAGCTGCAATGGGCTCTATTCCTCTGGTTTTCTGTCCCTCTTTAGATACCGAAAGCAGTTATTGACCGTATTTTTTTTGTTTTTATTGATCATAAAGAGCATAAATATATGGTAAAATAGTTTATTCACCTCACTGATCGGATCCTTATGTATCCCCGAGCTCAGTCTTCATAGGGCCATTTAGTTGCCATAGTTTGCATCTCGTGTGTCGGTCGTAAATTCATATCCTGCGTGAGACCTCTATAAGCCGCAGGAACGTCCACTCATTCCTATGTTAACATTTATCCCCTGTTGTTAACGAACCGTGAGCACAGCAAAAGGTAAAAGAAATCCCCGCGAGTAACTGGAAGCCAATTAAATGACCCTAAGTACGACTCATCTCCGTGGTGCGTGACTTTTCGAACAATCATCCCTCTGACTTCGCCATTCCCTCCCATCCATTCCCGGGGCGGTGCAGTACTTATTTTTCCAATCTAGAAAACTCTGTGTGCGTTGCTTGGACGTCGCGCAGTTGTAACGTCAGCGCGGGTAATGCAGTAGGACGGAACTACGGCATTTGTTTTGCTCGTGGAACGCGTGGCCGTTACTTTTCCTCGTTGCAGTCGCCCGGAAAACCTATTTATTGAACCTATTAATCTCAGACCGCTTCTCCGAGAGAGTCCGATCCGAGAGGAGATACAACCTCCATGTTTATATTCGGTTTCATCCTTCGAAGTCCCTACGGTCCTCTATCCCATTTCCGTGGCTAACTGCAAGTTTTCACCGGTCCCACTCTGCACTCGTCGCGTTGATTGATCATTTCAGATATGATCGGTTAAAAGAAATGGGACAAGCGAATGGAATGAAGGAAGGAGATGAAATTTATGGAGTTTAAGGTGTCGAGAAAGAGGTGGTATTATCTCTAATCGGTTCTCCATCCGCTCGCCGTGGAAATCCACACAGGAGGCAGTTCGTCATATTTTCTCATTTTTCACCACCGTAGATGTCGGCCGAGATAACTGTTTGTAATTTCAAAATGAGATATCAGGCGTAACTCTATTATGAATAATTCCTACCTCTCGCTATTAACTCTTCGCTTCCTTTTAAATCGTTTTCTTGCAAGTAATGCACTTATAAAAGAAATTAAGTAAGTGCAATTATAAACATGGAAGGAGAAGCTATTAATCAACGATCGATCTCTTGATAGTTATCTATTAATTGACTCATTATGTGAAGGTGTTACTTCGTGGAAGGCTATTATAATAATGATGTACTCACTATAATGATTACTTGCACACTTCCACAGATCTTATTGTGGAGACATGTTTCGTTAGTGAACTAGCATCATCAGGCAAATGCAAAAAATGTTTTGAAAACATAAAAATATTGTTTTTGTCGAAAACATTTTTCGAATATTCTTCGTTCTATTCAATAATATTTACCTAACTATAGTTTTTATGATGATGTTAGTTCGATAGCGGAACATGTTGCTATAATAACATCTGTGGAAGTGTGAGAGTAATTTACATAATTATTATCTATTGATGATTATTAATTACTCGGCATAATTGCTAACATTTGCATTTGCCTATTTTTCAAGGTGTTACTACATCCTAATTCTTATAAATTTATTTTGTAATCTGAAAGAGAAGGTGATGATAACATTTCCAATTGAACTAGTGCATACATTTTGAAATTTTTTAGTCTTCTCCTTGAGTGAAAGTAGTATAGAAAATGCACGTATTGTTTTTGTCGAAAAATTTTCATTTCCGAATTTTCTACATTGTGAATCAAGAAATTTATCGTCATTTTATGTAATTATATCTTGATCGTCAAATTATCTGTCGAACCTGATTCTCGAAATAATTCTAATGAATTGAAAAAACAATAATTAAACACAATCGAAATTTACCAGGAGGATATCCTCTTTCATCAACTTTTCATTCATTATTTTTATCGTTAAGTATAATTTCCCTGATAATAAACGCTTCTTGAATTGTTTGTAAATCTGAAAGGAATAGTGTTTTCGGTAAATAGAGCATGTTGTGAATATTAGCATCTATTGCAAATTCCACAAATTTTAGTATTTTTAAAATCTCAAGAAAGCTATCGTCTATTTTCATATTAGCAGGCAGTTTTGTCACGTATCCTTTTTTCAGTTGGGCAGAACATTTTTTTGGTGTTCAGCTAAGATAATTTGATGGCTAAAATATACTCTTCCAGCGGTCGAAATGAGACTGAAAATGCAATGAAAAGAATGAGAATCAAGGATATAGCTGTCTCGGGGCAGCTCATATTTACGGCGTTGCTACAGTATTTAGTTCACACTAGTTTTCCCTTTGGAAACCTATAAACATGCGGATTGACAGCCCGGTTTTGTTCGATTGCGCAGATCACAAGTCTCTCGGCTAAACGCGCTTTATTTATACGATTTTTTTTGCCTTTTATTTATATTCTGTTTGACGGGAGTTGTCGCAGGAATTTATTCCTTAGGTCAGGTGACTGGAACGTAAATATCACAGCCAAGTCGAGTAATAAGGCGAGCATTCCTTTCTCTTATCCTCCTGGGCCAATAAACATTGACGTTAGACCGACGGGAGCGCATTGCGGTATTAGTACTCCGATACCGGTTCTTTGAGCATTTTATAAGTGAAATGAGGCCTGCGTGCCGTTGTTCCTCGCCGCCGCGACAAGCCATCAGCGCACCTCTATGATGGGACTAACAGCTGCCGTCGATCATTGCCCACTGGATCATCTGAAGCCTCTGGTAGTACATCCCTATGAATCGAGGAACCTAACTTTAAACATCGCTGCATTCTTCCCAGACTTCCTTGCTATTATGTGTTACTGATGTGAAGTAGCTGAAAGAGTAGATGTTTTCGGCTTGATGTGAATCGAAAAAAATAAATAAATTTCTTCAATTTTACAAATTATGTTGTATTTACGTGTGAAAATTACTCGGTATTTTATATAACTCCAGGTATTATAGTGAATAGTTAAAATGGAGTTGAACAGTAATCTTCACTTTATCGCTAAAAACCGTATTATAATCAATAGTTAAACATTCATTGTTAATAAAAATGATTATTAACACTAGAAATGATTTAGTATAAGATCCATGACCAGTATTTTAATCCTTTGCCAAATCTGTTTTAATACTTTGAAAATTCTGTTGTAAAATCTGAAAACTAAGCCCAACTGCAATTGAGCAGTATTTAGGATATTATAATTAATTATAATTTTAAGATTTGAAGCTCACTCAATCAGATACTTACGTATTGCTAACGTAGAGCTAAAGTCGAGTAAACAATTAAACGATTTTAGGCATACATTATAATACCGAGCATATGACTTAACTGGGTTTCTGAATAGCTAAGTTGACAGCGCGTTCTGTTCAGAATAAAGTGGTCCCGGGTTCGATTCCCGGTGGGAGCTCATGTACAAAATTATCTAAGCCGTGGAAGAACTTTCTGCACTACTACTACTAAGGCTAAAGATAGTTTTTTCTGCTTATCCTTCCCCAAAAGTCATAGATTTAATTTGTTTTTTAGGGTGTATATATTTATTTTCAGAAATTTGTTCTTGAGTTTTCCTTTCTCTCTACTAGATTGGTTAGAAATCCTTTAAGGATTTACCCGTAATTGTAAATCGTCGAAAAAGCTCATACTTGGAAAATGTTTTATGCATTCCGCTAGCGTCCCACACCTGCTTCAACATCACCCCAACTTCGGTGTAGTTCTAAGTTCGCATAATCGTGCGAATTCATAGTAAGTGAGCAGAGTTTCTTTCATTATGACATCACACGAGAGGGACTTGAGTTTTAATGCAGAAGGATCTACCTCAAGGTAATTGTTACTCCACTGCAGTACAGTAACACCTTAATTTTTCATGCCACTCAACAGTGAATCACTCTCGAAGGAAAATACTCATCAACATTTCTTAGTTAATGATTGATGATTGAATTAGTTCAAATGATAATGCAGTATATTTTCAATAATTTTAGTGGAGTTTTATTCTTGATGTATGAGAATTTTAATTTCCATCATTCATTTAATCAGAAATGAATACATTCGTTTCAGGACACCTTGCTCCAAATTAGAAAGCAGTTTATGAGAAGAGATAGAGCCTTTTACCGCAAGTTCGTGATGAATTTTCAAACGTCCATTACACAAGTTACAGTGAAATAAAATAATTTTTTTTTCAATGTAGAGAAGTTAATGTAAGTCTATGCCAAAATTGGAGCCAATGTAACCACTGGGAATCGCGTTCCGAAATTACCAATTTTACCCTGTAAATTGTGATCAGAAATGTAACATGAGCTCAGAAACATAAAATAACATGATTCATCACAAATTCGGCATTCATTTTCTGAAAAAAAATGAAATCGGTTCTCGTGCGATACCTTCTATCTTGATATCACGAGTAAAAGGAATATAAATATTTTTTGATGCTACCAAGACTATTTTGTTTGTACATACTTCGATTGTGATTCCCCCCTTGGGAAAGTTTCATATTTTATGTTCATATTTTAGCGCATTTTTTTGCTGGTGATGCAGTGGAAGTTAGAGCAGAGAATTTGCTACAGAGCTTACTTCAACGTAAGGTTAAAATGAGTAAGAAAATGTGGAATTCATACAGTTTCCCGCAAATGTATTTAAATAATTTAAACTCGTTTTCACACTTTAGTTTCGCCTCTTACTCTTTCAATTTCGAGTGCTATCGGAAATGTCTTTCATACACATCTTTACTTCTGCCGATGTACAAGAGGAAATTCAATTACTGCTGTTTGTTTTTCTTCGGCTCTGAGTCCTTCTGCGTCTTCGTCTTGCAGTCACACATTGAGGCGCGAACTGCACCTTTCGCACAAAAAGAAGTGCGCGTTGTGTACACCTCTCGAGTTCATGAGCTTTTTCCCACTCGAATACCTTTTAAAGTGTTTGTATTCGCGAAGGTAAACAGGTGCCTTTTATTTGTTCGAACCTTTCCAGATTAAATTTTCGGTCTCTTAACCGTCCTTGCTCTCAGTGTATCTTGGTAGTTATGCATGTCGGAATTGATAAATGAAACTAATCCCAAACCTTAACTCAATTCCCAATTTTCTACCTTACCTTTAATACTAATCCCTTTTATTTGTTCGAACCTTCCCAGATTAATTTTTTCGGTCGCTTAAACGTCCCCGCTCAGAGTGTATCTTGGTAGCTATGAACGACGGTATTGATAAATGAAACTAATCCGAAACTTTCACTCAATACTCAATTTTTTCACCCTTCTTACTTCGTTTTCCTTCTTTAACATCAGTTGTAGGCAAGCTTGGAAGGCAAGTGCGCTTAATCGGCGTAAATATGATATCTGCTTCCTTTTTTGCCGAGGTAATTAATTCTCTATCATTCTTTCGAAGCGAGGATTGTAATTGTATCAACATTGCGCAAAAGCCTTTAAATGTGCATTAGCGAGAGCCTTTCTTTACGACCACCGCTCCTTCGTTTCTACATAATTGTTTATTAAGTGTGTCAGCGTGCGGTATGAAATTGATTAGGCTTATCAATCACAACAGCTGTTTCAATAGCAATTCAAAGCGCTATGCGCACGGTTTAACTGGAGAGTTATTTTCGCAAGGGAGTCGACTTTTTATGATCCGGTTTCAGCCGCGATATGATTTCTTCCGACGGCGAGGATTTACAGAATCACACCGTAAATCGCTATATCTAGCAGCTGATTTGCGATCTGAAATGATTCTTCAATATCGGCGGATAATATGTATGAAGCCATGAAGATTTCTTCTAACAATCGGTCTAATTATATAATGACGGAAGCTCTATAAGGAGTTTTGGATGAAAAACCTCGAAGGCTGTGTCTGTGCGTGTTTGTGAGGTAATTTTCGGTGATATATCTCCTTTTCAATGGTATAGAGTAGGCTGTTATAGAAATGTGGCCGATGATATTAGCTTATCATGGGTTCACCTCTTTGAAGAACTCCGAATCTATGCTGAAACGTACGGAATCCAAAAATTGGTAGCTTAGTAACAGCTAGTGAAATTGAGCTGAAACAATCATTAAGTTCGGTAATATTGGATGAATTTCATCACCTTGATTGTTGGTTTTTGTAAAAGTATCACCTTCATTCTCATAATCAAGGTTTATCGAAGATTATTGTCGCTGAACTTATTTGCTGACGTATATTTGGTTTGGAAGACAGAATTAGGTGTTAACTTAAAATAGGATAAATATATGACAGCAAGGAAATTGGTTAAGGTAATTTTGCACGAGAAGGCGTGCTCCCAGGAAGATAGACATTCCATGGTAGAACGCCTTCTCGTGTAAAATTACCTTACCCAATTTCCTTGTTACCTACCCAAAGGAGTTTTTCTTTCCTTGTCTTTGTGTGGCAGTTGATTATATTATGCCATGGCAGCGAGCGTAGTCGCGGTGCGGACGAACTCGCAATGTCCAACGCCCGCAAAGTCTCCCAGATAGCTTGAGAGGAGGTTCTGGCAGGATAGCTCAACGGACGGAGCACCTGACTGCCAATCGTGAGACCCGGGTTCGATTCCCGGTCCCGTCGGACTTTTTTCAAGTCTATTCTTCTTTGAGATATATGATATCTGTTATCCAGAGCAATGAATCCTTAATAATTTTAATGAATAACATATAGATATTCAACTTGTTTTCTTGTTCTGAGCTAAAACATTGTTTTTGATGGGCATAACTTACACTGAAATTCTCTGATTCATAGCTTTTCTATTTCCGTAAAATCATCGCTTAGTACTTTCCGCTCCCTCTTATGGAAGGTAGAATTACCTTCGTTCCTCTTACACATTTCTCAGAAGGTAGCTTACGTAATTCTGCATTGCATGGCAGCTCGTTGCAGGATAATAATGTTAGTCTCAATCCTTACTGCTAGATGGGGAGACAAGTGGTTGTGGTTTATGGTCGGTTGGTCTAAATTGCTTTCAAAAGGCTGACCAATGGACAAATGAGGCTTATTATCATTCTATACATCGCGGCTACTTGTCTTCAGGATTTGGAATGCTAGAAAACTTGCAAGTGGACAGTTGATAATTCATATAGCTTGAGTGTGCGAGGCCTTAGGAGGAAACGGACAATGGAAAGTTGAATATCCCTAGCCATGACAAATGCTGCATGCGAAAATGATTTAGATACAAGGCATGTTCATCAAGGACCGAAACGATGTTGCATAACATGTTTATTTTGGAGAGGTAGATGCTAAACATCTTCCCATTGTTTACCTGATTATGCATAACCACGAAATAAAGGCCTAAACCGTTCCACATGCCTCCGAAGGGAATCGAACTGTTATAAGAACTATCCGTATGGCTCGACATCCATTGAAAATTCCAACTTATCCTCGGTTACGATATCCTCCAACCAAGGAGTTTTAGAACATTTGGACACCGTTGTGATGTCTTTGTAACCGTTGCCAAGATTCAAGCTCCTATTGTTCTGTCACTTGCGACTCCCATAGTTCTGCTTCTTTCTTCATCCCGTCTTGTGCAGCGCCATATTCCGCGCCTAAAAGGCGTAGTTATCAAGATAAATGACCATTCCTGGTCATCCTTCCGGTGATTCTGTACGAGATTTATAATCTTCCAGATTTGTTGAAATGTGAAAGAGATTTCGCTTAAAAGGCGTTTATCCGCTGTTGAGTAACACGTTCCTATTGTTTTCTGGAAATTGACAGATTCTTCGTATTATTCAAGGTTGGAAGGGACGGAAAGAAACATTTCACGGGTTCTAGGTGTTAGTCAGGAGAGGAGTACGTTTTATCTTATTCCTTCTTTTACGTTCCTTATATCTTTATTTCTTCATTCATCCGATTTCGATCGCCTTTATATTTTTCGTTAAGTAAAGAAAAAATACATATTCGATAATCGTAGAATGTATTTGTCACGCGTGAAGTAAAAATTATGATGACCAAATATCATGCTTAAAAATGTTCTGGGTAAAATTAAGAAATCATATAATATTTCCCTAAGGGTTTATGTGCTAGTCTAGTAACGCTGGAGGCTCAAGTACGAACCCCAGGTAGGGTATGATTGTCAATACGTGTAAAATATGTCTGGTATATCAAAGGATTACTGGTAATATTGTTATCATTAGAATAAATGTCTCCTCATAAAGACTTAATTACTATAATTCCATCAATTATCTCTCCAGGAAATTTATTATTCCTGATATTCAATATACTCATAATTATCGATTCGTTTAATAATTCCGTTAAAAGATGCAATTTGTAAATACGTACCGCTGCCTCAGATGTTACGTAAATCTGTGGCATTGTGACGCTAATGACGATATCCTCTAGCAGCTGTTACGTGTCTCTATAAATATCCAAACAGGTTCGAGCAGCGTATATATTGTTAGTGATTGATTTCGTCAAAGTGCATGCGTTTCAAGAAAGTCGAAAACTTTCGGAAAAAAGATATCTGACCTAACTGCAAATTGTAAGGTAAAGCTTAAGAATGTGTATAGGAAAAAATCGACTTTAGTATCGACCAAGACTGCAAATTCAGGATTATCTTTAATCTATAAGGAACCCATAATAAGTCTATTTGTTATTAGTTCTGCTAGATTTACCTTAGTAATCGCTAGGATGCATACTAAAATTTAAGTTTAATAAGCGAAAAAGTTTGGTGGGAATGGAGCATATGAGAAAATTTTACCTGCGTGAATTTGTATCATAGGACATGGTTCCGATAAAAATTAATATTGAAAGAAATTCAATCACATCGCCATTAACTTGGTTGGATCTTAACACATATAAGATAAAAAAATCTTTGGCTTTATTCCACAAATTTTAAGTAGATGACGTTGTAACATCAAAACCGGTTTTTTTCTTTTTTTAAGGTGAAATAAAGGCACAGTTTGTTTTTATCTTGTGTGTGTAAATATTAAAAGCATCTGAAATATTTTTTGCATCCAAGCTAACACAGTAGCAGTCGAAGCATTTTTAGCATTACCACTACCAATACCGGTTAGCACAGAATGCAGCATCCAGGCAGATATAGGAATAAGATTCCGATCAAAATTAATATGAGAAGGCATTCTTCGTTGAACGCCATTACAGCTGGATACATAAAACTAATTTTTGTTAAGTTCTACAAGTTCAACTCTATTTTATTACATAAATTATAATTATTAATTTTGTATTCATTTATAATATAATATATGTTTAACAATAATACTTATTAGTAATAAAACTGTCTTGTGGAATTTACTGATTTTAATTTTCTTTATCCAAGATCCCGATCCCAAACTTTTTGGTGATCGACAGATATATTTTAAGACGAAAATTTGTCGAACATCCCCAATAAGCTAGCGTCCTTCCCTTTTATTCGTACACCACCTTCTCGAACGTATGCGGTAATATTTTTCTACGTAACGGACGTCTGATTATCCAATGATAAATCATCCTGCGGCCGTCTGAGAAAATGCCCTTCAAAAAAGGCGTAGCTTTTGAGTGGCGAGACGTGAGCGAGTTTGCATAATTTATCGCTCGAATAGTTTCCTTGCTTTCGTTATGGTGGTCCAAATCGGATGAGCTTCCAGCGATTTTGATGCCGATTTTTTTCCTGATCGATTTCTTCCTCCGATACGGCACTTTAAATGATTCGCCAAATATTTTTCTTAATAACATATCAGGGTTGATGATCTATTTGCGCGGGGTTAGATTTTGATGTAAGATTCGGAAAGATGATTTTGATTATCGAGAAAGGGTTACAGGTTTTCTGCGCTTACTGTTTTTGTGGGCAGGGAAGTTGCTTGTTTCTTTATGATTTTTTTGGTTACCTATATTGGGTGTTTCCTAAGAATCAGGCTGGCAATCTGGCGTAATTTCGCTGCTGCCTCAAGCATATTTTCGGTCGTTACGGAGCGTAGTTTTTATGAAAGAAAATGCTAGTCTTCTTATATGTCCCGATTTTGTCTTTCATTTCCACCGAGAAGTTAGAATTTATGAGGATATTTTTGAACTCCATATGCGAAGATTTATAAATCTTGTTCGAGACTATTCATAGCCTTATTCTATACATTATCACTACCATCCGCATACATATTTCTGTGTACTTTATTGCTAAAATTTCCATCGTCATATGATTGTTTCTACTTCCGCATTTTCCGTTTCGATGATTTTATTTACGAACAGCGTATCCCTGGAGATATGGCCGGTAGCATAACATAACAGGGCAAGAAAGTTTGGCAGTTTCCTCAGGACGAGGCCAGATGCTCTTTGCAGCTTGAAAACAGGATACTTTCTCGCCATTTAAGCTTTTATTTCTCGCCCATTTAACCTTCGCAGCAAAATTGCAGCGATATATTTGGAAAGAATGAGTAACCTTATATAACTCAATATATGACTATTTTTTTTTTCCTTTTCTCAAATTTTTATTTCCTCCTTTTTTACCCTAATTCTCTTGCTTAACATCTACATTTACAGTATTTCCCTGTAAGCCACTTTTCGGCACTAGGCAGGAGTTATAACCATCAGGCGTTTCAACTACTTTTCTAGTTTTTTATTACCGCGTATCGTTCGCGAAAAAAATGAAATTTTAAGCTACTCGTCGTACTCTTTATCTCTTAATTTACGCCTAGAATCGGATCGACCAATTTAGCATGGGGGTCACATGAGACCGGTTATTTCTTCTGCAAAGGTAATATCCCTGGCTTGGTGAAGAATTATGAATGACGAAGCCTGATTTCAAGTTTCGTATGCATTATTGACGGCACCACTGTTCCCAAAGGATGTATTTCCACGCTTTACCGTTTACCTACAAAAATTCCGATATTCGCACTCCAATGATCCCAATACTGGAAGGTATTTTGGAGTCGTGCATCGACAGTGATGCGTTCATAACCCTCGGATACCACTCAATGTCACGGCGATCAACAGGTTGCAAGGAAACGCTTATATAATATGCAGTTTCCCGAATAATCATCACCTCGCAACCGCTTAACCTTGGATCTTGGAGTATGGAGGTGGAATCACGTCAATGAATGAGGACTGCTGGTTTTTTGTTTCTTCCGATCAAGAATTCTTACGTAACGTTCGGACTCTTTGCTTTCTCGAGTATTGCTAAAGAAACGACGGGAAGGGCACCGCGGTGCTTTTATTCCGAATGACAGAGAAGGTAACTTACTAGGTGACAACAATTTGAAATAGATTTCCATCTAAATATCGAAATTATTATCTGCAGAATTGCTAAATTATTGCCCTTTTGTTATTGAGGTCGCAGAATATTTAATTTCCATTTTCATTAAGTAATCTGCCTTGAAGCAATAACTCGATTACATCAGGAATAGGCGAATAATAGACACGTATGTATAATTCCTCGGTGCGCGACAGTCCATCAATTAAATTACCTTGGAAGGTATTTCGATTCAATCATTCCATTAATCAATCAATATATCAACCTCATTTGGGCGATACAAGTCTATTAGCTATGTTAATAAGGAGACTCGTTTAATTATACAGTTAACTTGACCGTTTTTCTAATTAACTCAATACTGAAATTGTGTAGTTTAAAGAATAATTATTGAATTTATTCCCACTGGTTACGCAGAGCAGCGCTGTGAAACCGTGCATTTTAAATGCTGGCTTATATCTATTTAATTTTCGATGCTATGGGAATAAATGTCAGTTTTATATCTTCCGTTAAAATCTTAATTCAGCACAAAACCAAGTTCAACCTTCCCAAAGCTAAGGAAGTAATTTGTTGGATGAATTTGCAAAGCAATGAAATATTTAGATGAAACATGAACGGCCTATAAGTAAATACAACACAACTAGGGTTTTGATTGTTAGGTTCTCCATGTTTTTTTACTTAAATATCGTGAGAAAGAGAATTAGACTCAACAATTTAGAAGTTAGATTCACTTGCCGATCGTTTATGAAGTATAATTACATTTTTATCCTTTGAGGTATAAGATGCAGATAAACTAAATGGTATGCATGAGAAATTTGGTAAGATTTGCGTTCGACGCTACTTGTAACTTGTTGGTGACATAATTTAGCAATTCCACGTAAAAATATCTTGCTTTGAGCCTCGATTGCATCGTGTTAGCTGTTAAAGTACGAAGGCTTAAAGTGAAAATTTTGCATTTAGCTACTTCAGCTAGGTTAAGTAAAATTGTGGAACCACCTCAGTGATCTTTTAATAGCTGAAATATCATACTCAGTCGGACTTCGTGGACAGCCATTTTATACGAGTAAAAAATAACTGTTTGATTCCCTCAATATACCTAATACATACTTAGAAAAATTTACTTTCAAAAATATACTGCATCAATTTCAAAGTTATTATTAATTCGTTATTTAAAGGTTGGTCATTAACTTGAAATGATCCATGTTCAATTCAGAAATATCTGTTTTAAACCTTTAACTCTGTAATAAAAATTTGGCCGTTAAATTGTGAAAATTCTTTGGATGAAATGAATTATGGCTGTTCATTATCTACTTTGTTGCTTTGACACTCCCACCGCCTGAAATCCTTGGAATGTAAAATTTTTTAACTGGAGAACTGGGACTTCCGATGCAGATGGTAATTAGACGGCATAAATCAGTCAACGCGAAATCTGTTTGCAATTCGCGAGCACGTAATACATATATGATTATATTAATCGCATTGGCATTTGCTAATAAAGTGACTCGCGGGGTTAGAGAGTTTCTCGATGTTAAGACGTTTACTCCATCGACATTCGTGTACATAACGTAATTGATTAATTAATTCTCGCAATTTAATTTCCATTTTCTTCCGTAAGTCGTAACCTTTATGTTAGCAGTCATCCGAAGGAGTTTTCTCGAGCGCTGTTGAAGAGATGGGAGGATATGTGAATAATTGTAGCGAATGAAAGTCTGCTTACAAAATGAAATGCAGGAAAGGTATGTTTTCTTTTAATATGAATAAAATCCAAGGGCGATTCACCCATCACAGGAATTAAATATAAAGCGATCAAGTTTTTTGTGATCTCTTGTGCTGTCTTTGAGATTCTAGTGGTATTCAGCACAGTCAGCACTCACTACCAATTACACAGTTTTAAGTGGCATCGGTTCATTTAAAAGACATTCCTTCGCTTTGCAGGTTAATTCATTCGATGAGGGAAAGCAAAAAATGTCCGAATGAAATCCTCGTGGTACTCGAATCGGTTTCGATTTCTTAACCACCGGACTTAATCCGTTTACGACATGTCTAAATGTGGGGGACTTTAACAATTATCGTCATCCGATGACGGTGAAAGAGGATCCCATGGGCTTAAGCAGCGGAAGACCCTTATTTGTAGAGAAACAGATGACTTCTACGCTAGGTCAAGGATAGGGAGGACAGGAAGTGGATTCATGGGATAGATTCCTCGGACGCATTAGGGTTGCGTTTCGTTACTCAAGATTAGTGCGGTGCTCCCTCGAAGGACTGTCTGACGGCTGCTTATATCCTCCCAACCCTTCCATGGCCATCTAGAAAAAGCTTTGGAGGGGTGCAAGAGACTAGTAATAAGGATTGAGGTAGTTTTCCCTTGCTTTCTTCATTGAAGCTAAGTGCCATGGGAGGATAATGTCAACGTGAATGCAGCAAAATGCAGAAATGAATAAGGATTATCATAGCTTGCCATAAGGTGGTCGTTTATCATATTTTGTTTAATTGCTCATCGTTTTTACGTTGGTGTGTGATTGAGAAAAATACCACTTTCGTTAAAAAAATTAATTATTTACATTTTCTTCCTCGTGGTATATTTCTTATCATAATTTCGGAGATTTCTCAGTTTTCTGAAATTTTATCAATCTATAAACTTTCTTTTCCGAACTCTTTATAAATTGTTTTTTATTATTATTTATCATGTAGTTATAATAAATATTTTCTTATAATTTGAATGAGAAGTTATAACGTTACTAATAAAACTTGTAGTGACATGAATTCATTAGCGTCAGCAATTTACTCCTGAATAAATTATTCTTGAATTCGCATAATTTAATTGCTTTGAAAAATCAAAAAAATCAGATAGAATAACTAGTTCCTTTTGTACTTGAGAGTACTCCTACCCAAATGGAATATACATTACGGTGAAGTAACAGTTTTCTCGCTTTTCTTGGAAGTTTGATGATCGTTTGACATTCAAAGAGGAATACACGGAAAGAGACCCATGGGTGGTTTATTGCTGAAGTAACTAAGACAAGTGGTAGTCGATTTATTGTACTGTAACGGAACCCGGTTTTAAGGGATTTACGACTTCATTACTATAGAGTTAAGGAATGAATTAATATTTATTAAAAGTATTCCTTCCCTGAAGGTCTCTTTATTCTTCAGACATTTCATAAAAGCGACAAGGATTATGAAAAATCATACTAATAACTCTAAATAATAGCTTTACGCATTCTAAACCTTTATAGTCGAATGGTATGTTAAGCTTGTCTCAGTTACGCCCAAAGAAGTCGTTTGTGTGTAAGGCCACCTCAAAATAATGCGCATCCAGTAGGAATCTCCGTAAGATCGAAAGACGCACTTTCATTTCAGATGCGATTGCTTTCAAACATTGTATACATACTCACGCACTCCCAATCGTGAGTGGTTACATTTTTCGTCCGTACCGCACGATTCCAGAATTATTCAACCCTTTAGTGAATCGGCGCATTAAAATTGGGAAAGAAATTCATCAGGGACCGGAAAATGGTTTGGGATCTCGCCGCTCGTCAACCAATGAGCGGGGGTTGAGTGTCACGCTACTCCCAATCCCTCCAAATACTAATTCGGCTTCTTGGTATGACGCATGGACGATGCCCTCTCCCCAGGGGGCCCGTCGCGTGCCCACTGACGTTTCTTCCCCACCCCTTCGTAATTTATATTGGGGCGACCAGTCTCTCTTAAGTTAACTATCTCTGCTTCCTAAAACAGTTTCGGCGTGGGCACTATGAGATACTCGTGGAGTTTCCTACGGCCACCTGTAAGTGAATCGTAGGCGTAATAGAAAATGCTGAACCTTAAAAGGTCCCCGGGATAGGCTATCTTTGTTACACCAAGGTTAAGCTGCAGTTGTTGATGGTTTCAGATCGTCGACTGCAGATTTAGTCGTTAGAAATTTATGGAAATTTTCCGTTTATTTAAATGAACAAACTTTCTCCTTCCAGCTTAAATACCTTGAAGAGTGGAACATTTTTTGATTGGCTTTTAGTATAGGATAGAGGAAAATCTGTTTTTAGTTTTTGCCTTAGTCTACTTCGCTGCTTTACTGTTATGAATGATTCTGAAGTGTGGGTGAATCGCAGTTATGCCATTCCTTTTGGTGGTCTCTCTTGGTTGATTCCTATATGACAATCATTCATCTCGTCACTGCGAGTAATTACATTGACATGTTCTGCTATTAGCAATTTGGCTTCCTTAGGAAGGTAAGGTCGAAAATCCTCGATCTATATCGAACATCTTTTTAAAATTTTGAGAAATAATGCTTTTCCTGGTTCCTATAACTTCGAGTAACCATTTAACCTTCTAGTAAATAGATATATAAATATATAAAACACTCCCAAAACCATAAAAATTTACCTGAAGTTTCTATACGTATTTCACCTTCTACGAAGGCATCATCAGAGAGACTGCAAACTGATGGTTTTGAGAGTGTTTTATATATTTATATATATATATATATATATATTTACTGTTAAGTACCCATCAGTGCCTTTTTCCGATTATCATTCAACCTTCTAACAAAATTTTCAAAGGAAGTTCAAAGTATTCGGATCTGAAAAAAAATGTATCCATATTTTTCCCTGATTTTATCACACGAAGATTAAAGGCCAAACCTGTTCGAAATATGTCATTCTCTCCTTTGTCACCATTGGCACCTTACGTTTAGAAGCAATTAAAATTAAAATCACTTCATCCCTGAAGATGACTGTGGAGATAATAGTTGAAGCATCGGACCCGTTCCTGTCTGTAACCCGGTTGGAAACCCGAGAAAACTCCCTTCAAAATTAAAATCCTTGAACATGTATCGAAAAATTTATTTCCTTTTTCCATTTCGAATATTGGTTCACGTTATCGTCATATCTAAGAGCAATTATATTTATTAAACATACGCGACGATGGCTTGTATAATGTAATCCTTGAACACAGAATTTTTATTGGAACGAAACTAACCGGTTCGACGGTTGCTGCCCGAACGAATCCGAAACTAAAATTTGGCGTTTTAATTGAAGCGGAAAAGTAACCGGAAAAATTAATTACGATTTGAAGCCCTGATAGTAACCGACAAGTGAATGATTAGCTTGACAACACGGAGGAAACTTTCTGAAATCCCTTTCCTACCCCAAATCATCATGAGAAAATTATGTGATGAGGAGGCGGTTGAAACAATAGGCACATCCCACTTACTCGGAGGAACTCCGCTTCCAGGAATATCGGTGGTCCAAGGAAACTCAGCTTACGGTGGGTTCGGAAGGAAAAACTCCAATCCATGAAGCTAAAAAGCCGTGTTCTAGTGCTGAAAAGCAAGTCATTGGAGGAAAAAAGCGGACCAAACATTTTTTTCCCTCAATGGCTTGGGTAAAACATTCCTCGGCTACCGTGTACATTCCTTCCTTCTTTAATCCAAACACGCGTTTTGGTCTTTCCCACGTTTCCACCCCTTCCTCACATATGCTTTCCTCTTCTTCTTTGTCCTTTTGTCACCTCTCCGTTTGTCTTTCGGAATGGATGTAAAAAGCGGAGTTTACACCCTTACTCCATGGGCTTTAGAAAAAAAGAGAAGAGAGGGCAAATAAGAAGTCATTTCTCGCCCCGACTTCCTTTATTCCGACGCTTGCGCGAGTCACGTCGAAGTGTTCGGAAGTTGTATAATTTGTCGACCCACGAGAGGGCCCTCGGGAAGTGTGAATGAGTGGTCCTTTACTTGTCCACCCATTTGGGCCCTCTCGAACGCAGCTGAGGGCTTTTTGAGGGAGTTTTGGGGAGACATATCGAATGCCGACGTTCGGGTGGCTGGGTTTGCGTCCACTTGTTTGGCCCAAACTGTCATTCATTTTTTGGGAGGTCCTCATTAAGCGGAATCAATTTGTCCATTACAGCTGTCTGACTGGTCTCTTACGCGCAAAAATATTCTGCCTTCCCCTTTTTCAAATGTATCTCCGAAAGCCGATGAACTCAAGCGGAGTTTGGTGTTACGAAGTGCGAATAGACTTAATTAATTCCTCAATGGGCGTTATTCTAAATGGTAGGTTTCGTAGTTTGTATACGTAAATGTTTGTTATTATTGACTTCAAAGCGCCGTTTTCTCTTTCCCAGTTCCATCCAGTTTTTATGATATCAAATTCTCCAAGAATGTAGTTATGAAAAATTAATAGTCTATCGCTCTAATATATTTTATATTTCGCTGTAAGTTGGTAACGTATAGAACGTTGTACTTTAATTGTATCTCTTAGAGGTAATATTTTTTGAGTTTGTTTGATTGAATCCATACGGTTTCCATATGGAGCAACTTCCAAATTGCAGCCTATTCACTAATAATAATGATGGAAGATATAATGTCAAGGGATAAAGAGGGTATACAAGAGGTTTTAGATTATATATTAAGCGATAGTTTCGTTGGAATAAAGTAAATCAATGGATTTTATTTAAGGAAATAAAAAATGCAAGAGCCGACAGAGAATTGAAAGATTTATTTTTACGATAGTATGCCGAGGCCGTATAACATTTGCATTCTTACTTGCTTTCTTTATTCTGAATAGAAGGAATGATAATGATAGGATGGTAGGCAATACGGATGGAGGGGAAGACAAAAGTCTAAACATGTTGGTTGATAGGTTTTAGCTTAAAACTGAGCACCAATATATTTCGCATTTAGCAGCCCAATCTTAGGCTAAGGATACTTTTCTCTTAATTAAGAATTCTGAAATAAAATAACCGGGATACGATCTAGGGGCCTCGGTATTGCTTAACTATTGCGCTATTCGCTCCTCCACCGAGGTCGGCGATATATCGGTCCAAGGAAGTAGTTCTCCTTCATTTCCTAACAAGGGGTGTATGTGCTACTTAATTTTATGATTTAGCCTCATTTATTCTTATCTGATAACCAATTAATGGTAAATTTCTGCTACAAATTTGCTATCCCACCCTATTGCATGTCAATTAAATGGATTACGTTTTCATTGGAGTCTTTACCTCCACTGATATTTTCCAATTCAGTCCAGAATAGGGTAAAGGTGCAAGCAAAGAAAAGGACATTAAAAAGAGAATTTTGGAGTAAAAGAAGCGATCGTAAGGTAGAAGATGACACATTCTAACATCGCTAAATTCTGGTTTTCTTATCATCGCTACGTGATTAGTTTGGAAGAAATTCGGTAGTGAAACAATACTTTTCGGAGATCTCGATGAAATCTGGTTAGAGGTAGCATTTAGCAAACTAACCTTAGAGTAGAGAAATTTTCGTGTTATCGGTTTTGCTCTGCTCAACTGTCGAAGAAAAATTTATCCAGAGGGTGACGTCATAAGGAGGCGTGCGTGACTTCTAAAAGATGAAAAAACGACGCTATTTTCTCGGAGTCCCCTTAACTGCCACCCGAAAACCATATAAAACCCACGGGAGCACTTACTCCATCCCGATTAGACATCTTAAAAGAATGAATTCCAGAAAAACGAATAGGAAAATCATAAGAGATTCAATTCCCTCACCACTCATCCTAGATTCAAACACTCTTGTTACATTCAATTTATCTCGAAGGAAGGGTTGCACCTCTGATTCTCGAAATGGTATTTTAGGAGAGCTTAACGCCTGCAATATTCTGAATCTCGCGAAGTACTGAAGTTTCATAGCAGCGCGATAGTTATTCATTTACGTCACGTTGGTTTCATCTTATCTTTTCTAGTTTAGTCACGATTGTCAGTCTTAGACTTTATGTAACACTTCGGAGGCTGTGTGAAATCTCCGTTCTAAATAAAAATCTTGGAAGGAGGAACGATAATGTACATGTTACCCTAGGGATGGGCTAGGATCATATCGATACAGGTCGGGTATTGTAAGGATTATTGAGTATAATGGATTAAGTGGTGATTGCAAGCCATTCATCCGAAATGTTCCATTTGTAGATCGTCGGTATCAAAAGAGACGACATCACTGAAGCTAATTTTTGTCCTTTACGGGCCGAAAATAGCTCCTTATTGTCCACGCGGTCCCCTTATCAATTCTCGATGTCCTAAGATATCCCACGAATTGATCGTGACAGACTCAACAACCTCGCCGTCCGTCAAAAAAAGGGGATGAGGTTAACGCCTGCTCCTGTAAAAGTTCGAAGGTTTTTCTGGATTGCCCATCCACTCCTAGTATTCTCAATTTTATTGTCCACTTCATCCCTCGTGATCCGAGGAACCAATTTAACGGAAAATATAGGCTGTCAGAAAGGGGACGGACAATCTACGGTTGTGCCTCGAGGTATGACCTGCTCGGTGTAAAATTTTATCGGATAATGACTACTTGTTCATGATATGTTTTGTTTTCGTGATGCGTCTTCGGACTTGAAGAATTTTATTATTGCTGTTTTGTATTTGTTTGGTTTCTCTTGTTGGAACAATTGATTCTGGAAGATTGCTGAAAATTCAGCGTACAACACTTAGTGTTGCTTTATTATTTTATAAAGACATGCGTTAGAGATAACTATACTTTTATACAATAACGAATACATCTCATCAGTCAAATTCACCTGATTGAATTTGTTTGTATCATGGATCATAGGACAAGTTTTATGCAATGCTGTGTATGATATTTTTTTATTCTCTATGGAAACCAAAAAAATATATTGATATTGTACATAAATACTAGATAGATACAGGGATTAGATTTTTTGTGTAACAAATATCGGTTATTACACAGTTTGTTTCTGAGATACTTCTTCGAACTAGAAGAATCTTACCATTGCTGGTTTTTATTTATTGTTTGGTTTCTTTTTTGGGGTCAATTGATTTTTGGAGATTAGCAGTCTAAGAATTAAGCGTACTACACCAAGCCTTATTACGCTCTTTTTTACTCTAGATAAACTTGCGTAACTGTTAACGTAACAAAAATGTAAATTCTTATCAATTTTTCTGTAATTTAATAAAGCAATACTAAGCAAGAATTGAAAAGTACACCTCATCCCTCAAATTAGCCTGATTATATGCGTTTACACAATGGTAGCCTTGAGGACAAGTTTTGTTTAACGCAATTTATATTTTTTTTACTTTACGAAGAGTCGTTCGGACGAAAATATTTTGCTGTGATGAATTGATTGAGCCGCTATTTTGTAATACTCCATAACTAGACAAGAAAATTCACTGTGAATTGTTTTACAGAATTTATATCCATGAAGAAATATTTCGATTGACAAGAACCGCCGTATGGCCTAGACCGTCTATATGGAAAATGTCGCCACTGGAAAAACTTCGGCGGAATTTGACTCAAGAGACTTCCTGATCGAAACATTGTCACGGTCAAATTTTGATACGTCCGATTGAAGTGTCGCCGCGTTTCTAGTCTTCACATTGGTTTATTATTTGTCTCGTCGATTCTGCTCGCCACTTCTTGAACTTAAGAAGAGCAACAAAGAATGAAAAATAATTGTACAAAGCGGGCGCGTTAAGATATGATAATATTCCTTCCATTCACTTAGTCTTTGACCGAGCTAGGTTCACTGCCTTTTAACCCTTATTTATTCCTCTGAATTACCTTATTTATGAACCTGGGAACGCAATAAATAGTTCGGTGAATGCAATTGGGGGTTACTGTACTGGGAACATATAAATTTTTCGAAAACGAAGTCTCCGAGCGATGATTTTTTTGAATGACAAATTATTTCGTAAATAGACCACTTTAATGTCTAAGTTATTAAAAATTTGTAATAAAGTAACTGATTTGGAGTTGAAATCCATTCGGTTACTCTGTGAACCTCTTTGAAGGTTGGTTGTGGGCATTGCACATTGTATTTGTGGGAACAAGTTAGAATTTTTGATGAATTTCTCCTTTGAAGAATGGATCGTTCGAAGAATTCGTTTTCGGAGAATGCCTGAAACCGCTCTTACTCACTTAGAATTTAAAAGTAAAAACCAAAGGCTGCGGAAACCTTTCCTAAAGATCATCTTTTCCTAACCTCTTCTACTGGCATCTTCGGGAGCATAGAAAATTTTCGAAAGACCAATTCTTCGAAGTAGACAATTCTAATGAATCTGAAGATATACAAAAATTAATATTAAAAAGGAACCGATTCGGAGTTGAATTATACCCAGTTAAATTATTTATATTCAGTTATAAACCTACTTGAAGGTTGGGTTCGAAGTGGACATTTTATGCAGCATTTATACTGTGGTATTATTTTCGAAGAATTTGGTATTAGAACAATTGATCGTTCGAAGAATCATTTCGTATTCGTTTCGGAAGAATTTGCTTTCGAAGAATTACTTTTTTAAAGAATATACCTGTGAACGGTACTGATTTAGTTGATTCGACCTCTACTTGATTATTACTGTGCGATTTGGGACCCTCGCGAAGTAGGATTAATTTGCAATCTTGAGATGATTCAATGTAGAGCAGCAAGGTTCATCAAGGGAAATTTCAGATTTGACAGCCGTGTTTTGGCTATGATAGAATCCCTCGGATGGAACTCTCTTAGTGATAGAAGACTTGAGTATCGACGGAAGCTTTTTGATAAATTTATCACTACCGATTTCGGGGAGGAGATAGCTGATATAGTTATCCCAGTTACGAACTTACGCGATCTTCGGGAGAAAACAAAAGAGCGATACAGAGAAGTAGTTGCCAGGACAGATAGTTACTTTTGGTCATTTTTCCCGCAAAGTTTTAGAGAAGCTAATAGCTCTCCAGGTTAGATAGGGATGTCGGTGTTTTACACCTCCTGCCACGCGCCACTGGTGGATTGTAGCGTATAAATATAAATGTAAACGGTGTTACTCGCTCCATCCGCGTCGGAAAAGGATCGAGTCTTAGGGTTTGGTGTTTCGCTACCTCATCTCATACACATTTCATTCATGAGAACCACTCCTCATTCCAAAGCCGCGAGATTGCGAAAAAAATCGCCCAGGATTATCGACGCTGTCCCCGGGGACATTTGTTCCTCTCGTTGCGTGTTGGGCGCCTAGCTGATACGAGCCGAGATAAATTGGCATCCATCGGTATGATATGGGATGCACGCTTTAATTGACGAGTCCCCCTCCCAATCATCGTCTACCCCTCCCTGCAAGAGTAGATCGCTGCGTCAGCCCTTTGTTTTTTCGCTCCATAAAACGTTTGAGAGAAAAAATAGAGCGAGGTAGTTGTTTCGCTCTCGATAGTCGTTCAATTGGAGTATCTTAGTTAGGAAGGTCTTCGATGGGTCGATCTCTGATAGATCGAGTGGTTTGTTTTTGATAGATCGAACTTGAAGAGGGGGAAGATGCATTCCGCCCGCATGATGAGATTAACCAAGGCATTCACTGGTATTGACGTTGTTGGTGGTCTAGCGTTGTCTCCCCACTTTTACTAATAGCCATTTGGCATCGTTAATCTTCTTCACAAAAAAACCTGTTTATTGTTTCTTTGACCAGGAAAGCTTTTGATCGTAGGCATCTTCTGAGGAAATGTTGATTTTCCGAAGGGTTAATCTGATTTCTATAATATTTACAAACGTAGAACTTGACCGATGCTATACCAAAACATAGCAAAATATATAGTCTTCGTTCGGACAGTAATTTTCCTGAATCAAAAAAGCAGTTTCGATAGTATTTCCTTGCGGCTTTTTTAAATGTAAATACTTCATTTGGTATCATAGTTATTATTCGAATTAGAGATGGTTAAAAACAAAATCATAACTAGATACTGTTCTGGTGGTCTATGAGGAACTCTTTTCTTTGCTGGTTTTTAATATAGAATTAGTGATAACTGGATCGAAGCTGTCGTTGTATTCGTAGAACACGTATTTTATAGCTGCGAGTTTATATTTTCATGAAAAATAAAATTTAGTTTCTCTCTTTCAAATATACCCTTATTATGCTTTTTCTGTATTAGTTAAGTTAAATCTCTTCGATTCGCAAAAAATGACTGTAATATTTACTAATTCTAATGAATTATTCCACTGTAAGCGATGTATTCATAATGGAAATGCATGTATTCTGAAAATACGTGCCACATACTGATAGCCGGCTTTCAGAGTATAAGCCTAGATGTGGATAATCGATAGTATCTGACCTTACTTAATGGAACAATATTTAATAAATGAAAGAAACTGAAATTGCTATTTTAAGATTTTTGAATGACCGACCGGTTTCTGCCTTCAGCTATCATCAGTCTTTGCAGCCACTATCAGACCTGATGAAAGCTCCTAGGCCAAGCGGTCGGTTATAAAATACTTTTGCGGAAAATCCGAAGTTCTATTTTTTCATATACCTGATGTTGATGCTAACTTGTTCGCCAATAAAATTATTTTCTTTCGCGCAAACTTTCCCTCTGAATAATTTTGCGTATTGCATTGTTTATTTTGCACACTGTTGCATCAAAGGTTTCACGGTCCCCTAACGGCTGTCATTTCTCGTGACATCACCCGCGAGTTATTGCTTTGATGTGCTCGGATTCAGTCAGTGAACTGCTGGCAAATCCCATTCCGATTTTCCGATAGGATGGATTTCGCTCTCCACGCATGCCCAAGGTAATTGAATACCAAACAGATAAATCTCTCATTACCCAATGCTTACGTAACCCCCTTCTGGTTTGCATTCCGGGCGTACGCGTTTATAATAATTAAATACATTGCAGAACTTGAGATCGCCGTTCCTCTCCTGTGAGGCATAATTTCAGCCTGTTAATGGTAAGAAACCTCAGGAGGAGTCGTTGGTATGTTTGGTGCGTTCTATTTCCTCAGACACGCATAAGTTCAGCACTTCCTGATACGACGTTGGCGATCTCTCGGTTTCTGGACTCCTCCGCCATTAGCGCGTAGTTAATCATCGGATCACTGTCGGGGGAGCGGCGATTCAAAGGCACGTGCATTAGTGATTACCGCGCCCAACCGATTCGCTCAAGTTTGGGTGACGAGCTACCCATTTCTAAGTGCTGAACACCGACCGGACACCTTTTGCGATAAAACCTGAGTACTGTTCAGGGAGTTAGAGGCCTCCGGCTAGTCGGGGTTATCTTCGGAGAGTTAAAAGTATCCCTTATCGCAACCTTGGAGACTTCGAATTCTTGGTTTCCCGCTGGAGATTTTCGTGCAGTTTCGTTTTTAAGCGATTTATCTCAGAGTGAGCAGGTCTTTCAGCGATGCCGACAAATTTTTTCCGTCCTCTGTCGGAAAGATGTTGCTGGGATACTCGTTACCTGGGACTTCTTCAGCTTTTGGAACGTCAGGTTTAATCTGGGATTTCTTTTAAGAATACGTTGGCAAGGGGCTAGTCCCTCGTCCTGGTAGAAGTCTAAGATTTCTGCTTAAGTTGTCCGTTGGTGGATGTAAACAAGGCGGGAATAATTCGGGGTGACATCCGATTTAATTCTTAAAAAAGAGCTAATATACTGTATTTCTGGGATATAAGGAGCACCCAAAGAAACATTCTCATTAAAAGTCGTGTTACTATTACGTTTTTATGGATGCGTTCTTTGAAATTGCTCTGATAATTTCGTCACTTGCGCTGTCAAACTTTCCATTTTTTTGCGTATTGTACTGCAATATTCTTCTTGAAATTTAGAAAATCTCATTCAATGAACTAATGGACGAGAAAACAAGCGTATTTTCTCAATGAATATCAGGCGTTTCCGTTGAATTTTCCATTTTTCCTGTCATCTCCAATTTTCATTGCATGTGACTCGCTGCATTTTTTTATTGTTTCTCAGTTTTCTATATTTGAACGTGCTGGAAAAAAAACTTTTATCGGACTGTCACTGTAGGACAATTAGGGAAATGCTTATAAAATGATATTGTTATAATACGATAATATAATCACAGTCATAAATGCAGATGATAGGAAATAGCATGGTCAAAACAATCACATGAATATTAATCTCAAATTCAGAAACGAAAGGATGAAGTCTATACAGAAAAAAAAACACGGACAAATCAAACGTATCAACGGAATGAATTTGCTTTTAACTTTTAATATACTTGCAAAATATTCACCTAACGATTCTCAGCATATGTTTCCTGAAGATTTCAGATAAGAGTTTCATAATTATTACCCAAAGGTCCGTAACAGAAATTATTAGTTAAAGAAATTAGATAGTTGTTTCTTCATACTTTTTCATGCTACAAAGATGAGTAAAGTATTCGCATTGCAAGGATTATTTTAGCAAAGTCGAAGCTAATGTAAGGTTCATTTGTTTACCCAAGAATGTATTTTGTTTCTTTGTCAGGAGGTTGCGCATCTTTGTTGCTCTTTTATTATTATGGCTGGAGTTTTATGAGCCACCTTCAGGTACTGAGTGTTTTCCGTGTTTTTTAATCGTTTACACAATAGAGGTGCGACTCTTGGAAGACTGAATGGAGTCGTAAAAATCTGTATTCCTCCCGCGCATTCCCCGGCTATCTAAATACGTGCACGTCTGTGATAGTGTTATCGATATATTGGCTCCCGATCAAAATTAATGTTCTCAGGGCACGCACAAGACAGGGATGGATGGGTTGTTTTCCAAATGATTCCAAAAAGAAAAAAATATCCCCTTTGGAGATGGAGGTTTATTTTTAAATATCTTCCCATTTTCTCTTTAATTTTGACTTTATGTTAAACCGATCCACGCCTCCATTTTGTTCAAGTATTTTCATAAATGCTGACTCGAAACCGCCGTTGGTAAGAATTTGGTATTCGCAAATTTTCATTTGCTCTAAAGTACGAGGAAAGGGTTTGGTAACATAGTTCCTTATTGGTGAAAAAATCCCAAGGAAAAAGGAGTGGAGGAAGATCCCGGGTTCGATCCCGGTCCCGTCAGACTTCTTTCAAGGCCGTTTCTCCTCTGTAGTATAATTTTAAAAACTGGCATTCCGTTCTGTTTTCTTCTGCAAAATAAGCGAAATCGCATTTTAGTGTTTCAAAGGATAAAATTATGCTTAGAGATTCAGTATCACCGTTTCTCTTATTTATGCAATCGCAGTATTTGTTTATTTTCTTTGTGTTGTACGGCAGTTGAGTTATTTATAGACTTTTCTCTTCACCTGATCACATTCTCAAAGTAAAATTGCGTGTTTTATTAGTTAAGCAGGGTTTTTCCCTTTCCATGGTCCAACTCAACGTACTGGGTACTAAAATTCAAATCCAATCTAATAAACACTAAACTTGCATCATGCTGAACTTGAATTGGTGTACTGCAAAGTCGTAAACAGTTTCTCGATTTCAATTTCCTTTATCAGCCATTAGAGATGCTGTAACTCCCAGAGTTATCGAATTCCTTTTTTGTATAAAGTGCGAGAAAGTGCCCTTGCCAATCGAGATTTAGAGTGCAAATGCATTATTTCACTTTAAAATCATCCACAAAGTGTCGTACTACTTTGAATTTACGGTTAGGAATGCAAGTTGAAGTTTTCTGTTTAGAATAAAGATAATGTATAATGTTGATGTTCATAATACCTTGCCGCAATCTTTACCTCGTGAAATGAAAATAACTTTCTTCTCGGAAACTCATCCGCTTTTATAATCTCCTTATCTCTTCTTTCATACTGCTCCACCCTTTCCTTGTGCCCTTATTTCTCCATCCCTATGCTGGTGGGAGACATAAATTAATCTGCTTTGGTATTTTATTCTAAAAATAAACCGATAAAAACTCTGATATTGCTCTTCTCAGGAAAATAGCCTACAGTTACAATCCAGAGATCTAGCTAATCGGTGATGTAAGTATCAGACATCTTGAGGGACGTCACTGAGCTTTAACAGAGCCGCTTGGTTTCCGATGAACCAATCGCAGAGAATATTGATACAAGAGAATGCACTTCTAAGTTACCCATTCTTAGCACATCACTTTTTTATCCATCTTTTATATCCTTAAGTTCCAGTTTCTTTCTTCGATTTGTTAAATTCCGTCCCTCAACCCTCTCTTTAGCCTATAACTTCAGCAGCATGGCCCGTTGTTACTCTTAGCTCAGATTGTATCTACCGAGCATCTTCTTGTTCTTTTTCTGTTCTATAAATATCTTCTTCTCTCTCAGGAATTTCTCCTTATCTCGATGTTATTTATGTTAATTTTTCCTCCAACTAGCCGTTTGTTATTCCCTCCATACTCCTGCATACGCGTTGCCCTTAGACGGTCATTTCAGCATTCAATATTCAAATAAAACAGTGTTAAGGTAGGCTGGGATATAAATAAATAATTACTCATCCATCTGTATACTTATGTATGAATATCAGTGGTGTATTCTTCCTTGTGGGCGTTTGTGTACTCGATTCCCATTGGCCCGGATCTTCACTGTTGATGGTGCATCCTGCATTTGACGAGGTACCATACTTGGGTGGTTTCGAATGTTGTTGCATAAACTCAAGACAGCGAGGTGTTGCACCACTCCATGTTTTCTAATCAGGTATTTGGCTCTGTTCAAGATTCCCCATATACTGTCATGTCATGTACTTTCTTGTATTCATTTACTCCTCTCAGTTTTAACGCAATTTTTAGTCTACCCATTCCTAAACTTCTTTGATTTTATGTCTCAATCCACGTGATAACAATTCAAGTGTTCACTAAACTTTCTTCGTATTCTCGCGATCTCCTCCCTCTTCGTTACATAATTATTTCTTTTCCTCAATTTTCAATGAAGATGAATGCATTTCCGTCTTAAGTGAATTATAGATTGATTGATGCATGGCGAAGATTAATTATCCTGCTGATTCCAGGATTATGCTTCTAATATTTATTACCAATATGCGATGACGTACGTTTTCTTGTCCCACCTCCCTTTTACACTGGTTCTGAAGACGCGTTTCGCAACATTTATTCATCTCTGTAACATATGTTTCACATCCGCACATAATAAATAGTACATTAGCATATCATTATATCCACTCAATATCTGTTAACCCCTCCTTCATCTTTCTTCCGAATTAAATTTCCTCTGGTTTCGCATAAAATGATCGATGTACAATGCGCAGAAAATTTTCCATTTATTTTTTTTTTACTTCTTCTCTTTCTCTTGTTAGTTAATTTCCACAATTTTTATTCTTTCTTCATCCATTATGGCTTGTCTGAGATCGATTTTTCATCTTCCTGCATCCTTCATTACGATAATTTTTCACACTCTGTTAAGCCGTTCGCCACCCGTGAATTTCGACGGTGATATTTCAATTTTCCTCATGACCTGAGATTAATGATTTTATTTCCTCTCTTCGCCGAAGCCTCGGTCTCCATTTTTCCCTTTTCCGAATTCATTCTTCATTCTCGTCGTGAAAACACTCTCCCAAGTCGTTGGTCCCCTCCGATGTCGTATTCCTCCCTACGCTTCGAACTCCGTTGCAACCCTCTCTCTCAACGCCTGTTTCCTCGCTTATCTTATTATTATTACATATTTTACTGGCGTAAGCAAGGCGGCAACATCGTCACATTACTTTCAAGCATATAATTTAGTCAGACATTTCAAACATAAAATATAGTCACATAATTTAAACTTGCCAGTTTGCCTTCTTCATACTGTACATTATCAACTACACCAAGAATATAGATCATTAAACTGGACATTTAAAGCAATCCAGTTTAATAAAATATATCAAGGTATCACAAATTCTCATGCAGTAATCAATGAGTACAATTTACATAATTCACCTACAACTCATATTACTACACACAGCAATACATCGACACTTATGGCTAAATGGCAGCGAACAATAATGATAATTATTTATTTATTATTAGTTTGACTGTCGTCAGTTGGCAGCCACAACGATCGTGTACAACACAAACACTCAAATACAGCAAAATGGCTTAACGTATAGAACATCTCCAATAATACATATCCGCTACATAGTTTATATCATTCCTTTCCTAAGCTACATATCATTTTATTAAATTGTCAGTTGTAACACTTAAAAATTTACAAAAGATTTTTTATAAAACTTTACATTCATTTCACCATTTTATAATAACTCAAACATCTACACCTAAACTCACTCACACCTCTTCAGGGAAAGTATTCCATTCTTTAAGCCCTCTATTTATTAACGAATACTTGGCGATATTACTCCTTTGTTTCCTTTGCATAAACTTTTGTTTATGATTCTATCCAACTATATACACTGCTCATGATTTTAGTAAAGGAATTTAGGCATTGTCCGATTATCTTCTTAACTTGTACTTTTTACGTTATTTTCAAGAAATTTGGTAATATCTCTCTCAAAACTAGTCCTATCATCAGGGAAAGAACTGGGAATTTCCTTCGCTAAGCCATTCCAGTCAACTGCTGTTCTATTTAGGAAAGCAAACCTCCCACCATCTTCTCTGTGACCCTCGAGTATGAGGACCCCGCGTCACGTCCTTCGGTGCACCTGTCTGCTCCCCTCGACCACTGTCCCGTGTATTCGTGAGGAGGCAAACGCCCACTTCACTTTTCATAACCCCCTCACGCATCACCGACCGGGAGCCACGGAGGAAAGTGGGAAATACTGGTTTGGGCACCGGGGAAAACAGTCCGACTATCGGTCACGCCCGAATCGGTGGTGGGGCCCGATTTTCGCTCCTCTCCGGATGCTCTTTTTGCCCTTCTTATCTCTCTTCGCGCACAGAGGAATCTTCAGTACCTGTCATTCACTTTCCGCGCTCGGGCTTTGACGCGAATCTGTCTATTGTGAGTGCAAGGAAGCGGGCTACACCGCGGTACGTGAGATATGATTATCTCCAAAGGCGTTCTATGACAGTTGACCGCGGATATGACGCGAGGAATACTTATTATTTTCGGGCGCAATTTTCGCGTATTTTTCTTCTGGGAACCGCCGCGGCGGTCCTTTTCGGTCCGGCGTCGGTGTTTTTTTTATGCGCCTTTTCGCGCGATGCTGAGCTGAGATACCGGCGTGCGTGTGTTTACATCTGCCAGCCATCGCTCGCCTACGAGATGCGTTAGATAGCAGTAAATGGCAAGTAATCCTGGCAAGAAATGGTTCGCTCGCAAGTGGCTGGTTCTGAATAATAAACGGATTCTTTTTCCAGCATAAATAAGCGGACGGGAGATTGCTTCACCGTTGCGGCATTATGCATAATAAAATTCAGTCAATATAGGAAACACTGAAGAGAGGATCCTCAACTGGTGGTTCGCTTACCAATTGATGGAGCTTTCGGAAGGATTTGCTTGTGTGCGAAAAAGAGGTCAATGATCTTTTAGATTTAAAAAAATTAAGTAAACTTGTTAATTGAAGCAGATTTTATAATTAAACAGTCGCGGTTGCACTATTATTATTATTATTATTATTACATACATACGTTGCAATTGGACTACGATCCGGTGGCAACGTCAGAGCAAGTCCATACATAACTGTACCTTATTACACCATTCATTATATTTCGTCTGACATAACCAGAAATCATTACATTCTAAATAATATCCAATAATTATCAATTGACACACCCTTTTACACTTATATTATTACATTCAAAATTCCTAAATAACATCAATATATTGTCAAACAGGATAACGCAACGTTTTTAACAACAAACATACTACTCATTTAACAATTTCTTAACAACAATATCCCAAACCCCCTTTCAATACATTTTTATAATATTTTAAAGCATCTAAGTTTAAAATCTTTAATTGATTTAGGTAAGGGCTTGAAGGCTTCTTCATGTAACATGTTCAATTCCCTTACTCCCTTATTAAAAAATGTGTATTTAGCCGTATCCGTCCTTTGCTTCCCCAATTTTAACTTCTCATCATGATCGCCGAGCGCAAAATAATTTGGTTTTTCTAATCTGTTACCTGATTCCCTCCATGCTTCGCCAGCGTTTTATACTTGAAAAATGCCTACTAATCTGTTCAACTTCCTCCTCTTTTCTAAAGTTTCCCACCCAAGAAATTCTAACATTTTCGTTACGCTTTCCTCCCCATTGTGTTGATTTAAAACATACCTAGCTGCTTTCCATTGCACCTTTTCGATTTTCAATATACAGACAGAGAACGCCATACACGAGATTACATCTTGACTAAACTAGCATAAATTTATTTCAAGGATAAATACCTCTATGAATGAATACCGATTATATAACTAGGAAGGTTGCCGGTTTATGCCTCAACTTTTCCTAATAAATAAGAAAATATTGCCTATGCTTTGGAGGATGTATAAACTTGTAGCGGACTCGGAACTGAGCAGTCCATTCTGAAAACTTGTCAATGGCTGTTATTCAATAGTTACAAAAGAAGTCGTTATTACTCATCATCTGGAAGCGAAATGTCGCTGTGAAGGACGTGATCGTGCTCATCGTCACGCGCTCGAATCATAAATATTGCACGTACGTGCTGCTACTCGTCTTATTCTTTATCACGCGATGAATGGGTGTAACGTTCACCCATTAAAACGGACGACTATAAGCCGCAAACCTTTGCCCTTTTTTAGCCTACTCTTCATTTCAGTATATCAAAAACTTTAATACTAATCTCAGAGATATTTTGAGTTCTATTGTGATCGAGGCGGCCAAACCTAAGACTGGTTAATGGAATCGTTTATGAATACGTAGTAAAGAAAACCATCACCAAGTTGGTAAGAATTATCGTGAATCTTAAAAATGATTCCCATAATGATGCATTTGAGGGAGTTTAATTATCAGGGGTCTGTCAGCAGTAGTAATTAGCAACGACTTTATGTGAATCATATTAAGATAGATTACACTCTACATTAAATTCAATATCTTCAAATGTTCAAACATTCTGAGGCAGCGATAGCAAAAAGTGAGCGAAAAACGACTTTTTTAGGTGTAAAAACTTATGTCTTTACTAAGAAAAATAACACATCACTATGGGAAAGCCTGCGGAAAAAATAATAAACCACCAACAGATATAAAATAAAACATAAAGGATAGTGTTCTATAGTAGGTTTCAAAAGGAAGCACAACGTTTAAAACAATAATAAAACTGATAATTTATGAATGAATTAGTTCGATAAATAATCTCCGCTAACATTTTTTAAGATCTTTCCCTTGTAAATTTATTTATTTACTTTACAAAATGTATGGTATCTTAAGATGCCTTCTTTTTTCATGCTAAAGTCACAAACATTATCTTCTTTTTTACACAAATTTGAATTTTATTCGGCTCCCGGATAGTCATGTGGACAGCGCGTTTGTCTTTGGTGAAAGCGGTCCCGGGTTCGATTCCCGGTGGGAGCCATTTTGCGAAATGACCTAAGCTGTCGAAGCACTTTTAACAATACTACTACTAATTGAATTTTATTCGGATTTTTCAATTAGTATCCAAGTAAGTTTTCTCTATGCAGTTTATAATTAAATGGCTCTTCAATGTATACATCACCGTTCCTTTTATAAAGAATTATTCACTGGAATTATTTAATTTATTTGCTACCCATATTTTAATTTTCTTATGTAGATTAGTTGGTCTAATTTATCTTTGAAATGATTACCAATTAATTGTTAAGATATTTAATTTTGTCTACATCTCCCCATTCACTGATTTTTCTCTTATTAGAAGATCCCTCAGAGAAGTAGCATCTACATTTTATAATTAGCATTTGTTCTCAGACTTTTGGTAAATAAAATCTTGCGTGCCCTAAGAATGAAACAGGTGCTCTCACGTATAAGTAAACTTGCCGCCGTGCATAAGCTTTCATCATAGTAATTTCATTAATTAAACGATTTAAATGTCAAATATATGTTTTAATTCTGCAAAAGTATAATTATCACTAATATTCACTTTTGTAAAGATATCCTCTCCAATAATATGTATCTGGACCTTAATATTCTAATCGGATTCCTTTTCAATGTCTTTATTTCAGACGTAAGGAATAGTATTCGTTTAAGTAGTGAATTGTGACTGATATTGAATGAATTAGAAAATAAATAATTGCCTAAACTCTTCCTACTTTCCTAATTAGTACTGTTGCAGGCAGTTGATAAAAGAGAACTCTTCGAGTCAATGTATGCACAGCTGTTAAAAGTTGAGCGTGACGACTCCGTGTTATTACTGAGGGTTGGGTGTGTCTTCCCCAGATGAATTTTAGATGAACAATTGGCACGAATATTGTCTACCGACGAAGTAAAAAGAACAGTTTTATTACCACGAGAAGAAACACTTTTGAAAATTTCCTCTGGTATTTTATTGTAATACGCACTATGCAGAAGTTCATATGAGAAAAGCTTGATTTTTAAATCTTTATCTTCGGAAGGTAACACTTATTTGTTTTACGTTAAGGCTATATTTTTCTCTTTAATGAAGAATCTCGCTTTCCTGTCACTCAAAGAAAGATAGAATCGTTCGAGATTGAGCAAGTTTTATGAATGGAAGTTAAGAAAATGAAAATTGGGGTTTTTTTATATAGGTAATGGAGAAATGCGTAGAGAGATTAAATTACATTGATAAAGATAACGTAATAAGCAAAGGAAATACATAGGAAAATAACTCTTCATCGGCCAAGTTTATGAAAGTTTAATACATTGATGCTTTCCCCAGAGATCTCACGGAATCCTTCAGTTACTACGAACTAAACAAAATTAGTCAAAAGCGTATTTATACAATTATCAACTATAATGACGAAACATGATTTAAAGCAACTTATACAAGATACCACAGAACGTTGAAACTTAGGTCGAGTTATTAAAAATTCTGTGTTATCGAGTTTAAGTTGCTCTCATTCCACATTCATCATGAAGAGCTATCATGCAGGTGACGCCAAAACACTGAATTTGGATCTCGTATAGCATTTTTTGTAGACGGTGAGCTTTAGCGAAAACATGACATGTTATAATAGATTATTGGAGGGTAAATAGTTGACAGAATATTGCCTAATACTGTCAATTAATTCAAGCGTGAATTTGTGGCAGGATTCCATAACTGAAGAAGGGAAAATTGCAAATTTTTATCCGTGCTCTTGCATAAAAATAAACATTTTTAGGACTAAAAGATTGTTGTTATTTTGTCCCCTCTTCAGGGATAGCGCTTGTTTACATCTCAAAGCTATCCAATTCCGAAGTCCTAAAAATAACCTTCCACCATCACAGCTCATTAGTGTTGCGTTATCGTTAATTACCGCTTAATCTCCTCTTAGATCGCCAACAAACATAGCTACCGCTTATTAACTATCGCCATTTTCTATAACGAATCTTAATAGGAGGTTTCGCGCGCTCATCGTGGCGCCACCTGCTAATGAAGAAAGCTCGCGGAAAAATTCCCGATAGAAGAACTCCTCCATCACATTTGGCGCAATCCTTTGATTGGTCGAATTGGCAGTGGAACGGGAAGGAGGTCAGCGGTCGCGCGTCCACTTCCGCCACCCTGGCGTCGTCCACTCTTCACCTTTCACCCCAAGACCCATTTCCTCATTAAAAGACCGAATTATCGAACGCGACCTCAACTGCCACGCTCAATCCCCGCCTTAACGACCCAACTGCCGTTTGACCACCCATTTCGAAGTTTACCCTCCGGAAATCGAGCGATATTCTTTTGTCTGGGCCATGCTTTTCTCTTTGTTCGCTCCTTCGGATGGCACGCGTCCACTTCTCGTTTTGTTCGCAAGTTTTTTTTTGGGCCGTTGGAAGTGGTCCACGTAATGTATGCATCTTCTCTTTGATGGGTGAGCTGTATTGTCAGCGGTTTTAACTTTATACACAAGTACTCCCTGAAGGAATTTTGGCTAATTGCCTCCTTCATTTACATTCATTGTTTTACAATAATAATAATGCTCATCATGCTCTGGGGGAATCTCCCACAAGAGCAAGATATGTATGCAATGGCGTATCTGCTCACAAGATAATTAAGCGCAATGAAAGCAATGTGACGCAATCAAGTATCCAAAATATTTAATACCCAGAAGTACGGATTTCTAAAAAAACTAAAGAGTAAAATTAATAGGAACTTAAATAAAGGTAACCGAATAATTTTCTTTTAAAAGGACACAGTTACACGGTGTTTTTAGGCAAAATTATTTAGTACTGCTATTTTCCTTCTGTCCAATGCAGCGCATGATTAATGCGGATTTTCTGACTGGCTTTTCTAATTCACAGAAATAATTCAGATCAAAATTTTAAGTTTTTTCCAGCTACCGAAAGAGATATGGAGCAAAATATACATGATGTAATACTTACAACTTCAATTATATGTAGGACCATAACTGAAGTTGTAAGCACCTAAATTGTAGGTGTTAGGCCGTATCCAAGGTACATTTTTGAACATGTTTTATTCATGTTGAAATATTAAGGTTATCTTGGTAGAATTTACAGTGGCCAATACCCCCTATGATTCTAAAAAACTATTGATAGTAGGATCTTCTCCGTTGACTTTAAAATGAAGATAATAATTTTCCTACTTTGTCGTATTTCGTATATTTCTTAAAGATATTAAAATATTTATTTCCTTTCACTTTTCTTCTTTATTACCTTTCTCTATCGATTAAATGTTTAGCCAAAATTTTAAATCCAAAGTAGTTTATAAATACACAATGATTTTATATGTATATATTTTGGTTCTGTAGGAATTCCATTTGACACTACTAGGTGACAATATAAGAGGTTTTGAGGATCGATGTTCGGCGGCTTTTTCTAATATTTTAGTGCAGCCGGTATTTCTGTGGGAATGATTCCAGAAGAAAAAATTGCTCTCTTAGAAAATATTGAACCTCTTCAAAGATCAGCGTGAGTTGTTGTTGCGTGTTTCCAATGCTGATTTCATTTATAAATCAGACTATTAAAGAGTTAATAAAGAAACCGTTTAATATTCCAACTGAACGAATAGCTAAACTTGTAAACATTTTTCAATAAATAACTCATATATGTGTACCATGATCTTTAGATTAACTTGATGAATAAATATACTTTAATATTTTTAACTTTATAATTGAAAGATGTAGGATGAGAGTGGTTACGAGCCTCACACCATCTCATTCCTTTGTAAAGCGTGGGAAATAGCGCAATGTCGACCATATTGTAGAAGTATAATTAAATTAAATATATACTTTACACGTTTATTTCTATGCTGATTGCGAATCATTTCTCGGGTCATGATTATGATTGATGTTGCTCTTAAATAAAAGCAAATGCGATTCTCTCCGAGCTGATTTATTGACCTCGTTGCACGACCTTTAAACTTTGTTTCACGCAAGCCATTTCATATAGAATACTACTTGCACGCCGATTCACCTCCTCTTACTTATCCTTGAGCAGATCTTTGATATACCTCAGCACTGACTCACTTTTTGAATCTTCTCTCTGCGCGCTACGCAGAATACCTCTTGGTAGCATTTCCCTTTATTTTTATAATTCATCTCCGCGTATGAATAATTTATTTACCTCCTGTTTTTCAGGATGTTATATCCGTCATTTTCAAGATCGACGAGTGAGCGACTCCCCGGGACTCTATGTTACAGAACAAGTGACTCGCTCGTTTACTCGTTCATTTTTCCAATCACTCATTTGCTCAAGTTGGGTAGTGTGCCAATTCCTTCCCTTTCTGCTCGCTGCGTTACCATCCGCCTCATAAAATTCCCGTCCCAAAGATTCGAGCCTAGTTAAAAACATCTAACGAGATTAACTTTCACCGCTAGCGGATGCTCGGGTCGTTGCGTCACAGCCTTTCCTCCGTTTTCTTACCAATGCGTGTATCCATCGCATTGCGCTGCCCCTTCTCTTTTTCCACAATCCACAACCGCATCACTCTTCATCCAGAGAGCAAGCATCCTATCCCTTCGACCCTTTTTTTCCGTCGATTCTTCCGAGTCACCCTCTTTTCTAGCCCCTCTCCCGTTTCTACTGCTGTGTTAGGCTCTCAGCACCGGAAACCCTGTCACTTTAATCGGCGGTGAAAGTGGAAAGGTGTGGAAGCCTCGGATGCAGGATGTTCTTTCTTAGAGAGGTTGGGGAAACGAATTCTGATGTCTGACTGAATTCTTTGATCCTTGCTTGCTACATCTAAATCGGGGGGGTCCAACCCGCGTCATAACAAATTCTCCACGGCCACTGCTTGTTTTCCTCCTGAAGGCTTCCTAAAATTATCTATTTCAGCCGTTTAAATCCTAAGTGGAAGAAGCAAGTACTGGTTAGGACAATCCATACACTTCTTCTCGTTGATCATTATTATCGACCAAATAAATTAACATTAACAGTTCGAAGTGAACCTCTCAGCTCTTTTCACAGATCATTGTTTCAGACCAATTAAACAACTATTTCCTATTTATATCCTTACTATCAAATCACTACTAGGTTACTACTACTACACTATACTGTTTGCGGCATGCTAAATCTAGTAATTAACCAATGAAACCAACTATTCCGATTCGATATAATTTTTTTCAGAATACCACAAGGTTCATTTTTCGGTCCAATAAATATTTATCGGAGCAATTGAGATTCATGGAGGTAAAAGGTTGGACGCCCCTGAACTAGATGAAGTCGGCTTAGTTTGCGATTTTATTGAAGCAGATGATCTGATTCTAGTCCGTGAAATTAGATCGGTACACATGCACTCCTACTCTATCTTAAAGAAAAAAAATCCTCAACATATTCGTTACGTTACTAAGCGTCTTTCTTTGAGTTTAGTGTAGTGAAATCCCTCTAATCCACGCTCGATCGTATGGATTCGATATTAATTATTTGATTTATTCTGTATAATTTACTGAGAAGTTTTGGAAATATAAGTTCGGAGGTGTATCACATACTACGTACTAATATGGTTAAGTCAATGTTTATAATACTTGGAATTAAATTATCTCCTTTTCATTTGAGCCAGTATCCCTAATTGTCCTTAGGCTGCCAAATAACTCTTGTTGTCCCAAAATATTTTCCTGTATAAGCTTTTTTCCTTCTGTTATCGACATTGACTCTGCTAATATATTTAAATACATTTGTCTTCTTCCTTTCCCCATTTGAGAATGTTTTGCGAGTGAGAGATGGAATATTTTATTCTAAAGGTGTAGCCGTGCATTAAAGTTTGCTCTTTGCATAGTATATTCTACGTAAAACCATAAAGCCTCTTGCGAAGAAATTATCTTGTAAATAATAACAGCTGTTACCATCTAATTATTCATGCGTGATCTTCTAGGTTATTACAGGGGTATTATATGTAATAATTATATTAATATAAATAATTAACTTTCATAAAGAAGTCTTCAGAGGGAAAAAGTACCATTTCAGATGCACGAAAAATATCAGCCTTTCATTCTCGTTCGGAGTGTATTATTCACTCTTTACTTTAATTTATCGATAGAATTGAATATTTCTATGGGCGAGAGTGTTATTGTGGTCTCCAATGCGTAGACCTGAATGGGGAACCCAATATCCTTTAAAAACTTTGTGGTCACGACTTCCGACGTTTCGCCGTCCGTGGAGGTTTCAAACGAAACTCAATCTGTTTCATTTCCGAGGACGCCCTCCATTATACTCATTTCTCCAAGTTGTCGACACATTTTATTTGTCATATGTCCTTGGACGCTTTTTTGAATGGAAACCGAATTTTCATCAACCGCAATCCTTGGATTTATAAGAGCCTAGAGTTTGTTGCCCTTGGCTCATTTCCCAAATTCTAGATCTAAACATACACAAACAACCATGCTGGGTCATGCACAAGATCGACAAAATACTTTGTCTTTCATTTCGTGTGGAATAAAATAAATATTTTTACCATTATTGTATCCTGGATACGAAGTTCCATAAAGTTAATGAGGATGTGAATGATTTTGTTCTCATGCTAATGATGGTGATGATGATATATATATTTTGTTTCATCTAAATTAAACTGACCCAATGATATTTGTTGCAATTCCATTTCATGGAATAATTTAATCTCTTAAAGTTATTACGTTTAATCCTATTTATTTAAATTCTTAGGGCAATACATTATTTTGTATGTATTTTATTATTGGAACTGCAGAGAGATCCTGACTTACGCGTTTACGGATAAGACCATTTTCCTGTTTTCCATAATTAAATTACAGTATTCTTAAGTATTTCAGCTTGTGGAAGTTCTTAATTGTAATTGCGTTTTTATAATTTCATTAGTAATTTCCAGCTCTAAAGTAATAATTCAATAACTTATAAAAAGGTTTGCTACTTTATAATGACATTAAGAATTTTAGCTAATAAATGTGGTTTCTCCGTTTAAGTGAATTTTTCAAACATTTGTGTAATTTGCCGTTTTTCAAATACCAACGACATGACCTGCGTTAGGTCTTTACTCTTAAACCCAATACATCAGTGGCCAATTTATCTACTTTCTGATTCAATTATCAGAGGGAAACTCATGAATCACTCCTTCGCATACTTTAAAAAATCTCTCTTAAAATCACTGTCCATGTAGTCTCATGATCATCCGAGCAGTAAGTGTTAGCGGTACATTATTCGATTGGCAACTCAAGATTCCCTCCAAATCGAGTGCTTTCATTGCATTCCGGTATTCCTAGAAAGAGGTAAATGTTTGCCATTGCGTGCACTGAAAGCAGTTCTCGTATTTTTCTTCCTTTTTTGCTCCGTTGACATTTGAAAGTAACGTATCCATTTCCCAGTAATTCCTCGGTGAAATTTTGCTGAGAGCGGGGCATCTTTTTTTTATCTATTCCGGAAGAAAAACTACGTTGAGTTGCGTTCGTTTACAGAAGTAAGGCATGGTTTTGTTTTCCCAAGATTTTCAGTAAATCCCTCACTATATTGCGTAGAAATTCAGCTTTTAGCTATTAGTTAATTTAACGAATGCAATATTATATGTTTAAATCTCCAATAGCCGTCTTTGTTGGCGTTCCTCACCTCGTACACCGTTATTCGGAGAACGCAGGAAGGATCGCCGCTCGTTTAAGAGACATCCAATGTATATTTCAAAGGCTATGCTTTCGTCATCATGGGTTATAAAGTAGGTACTTTATATTTGTTATTATGAATAATTTTTCAAGTGGGTACTTCATATTTATAGTGCTGTATTACCCCTGAGGCAAGGGGGGGTTGCTTTTGAAATGCACATTGGGTGTTTCTAAAAAGAGCGGCGATCCTTCCTACTTTCTCCGAATACCGGTGAATGAGACGAGGAACGCCAACAAAGACGGCTATTGGAGATTTTAAAGAATCAACAGCTTGAGCCGTGACTTCGTGGTATGGATCCATCAGCAACATAGTGAACACCAACTTTTACAATACCATAGATTTTTTTATTAGAATACGACCATGGTTTCGACTCATGGAGAGGTTTTAACTTTGTTGGATATTTTAAACATCTAATTAATTAACAGCCGTGTTCGATTTTTTCTTTACATCGGTCCAGTATCAGTTGAAAATTTGTTTTCTTTTAAGAGACCTCCCTGTGAAATAATTTAAAATATTAATGAATTAATCGCACATATAGTTTATAGGGTAAATATTTATAATCGTTTTCTGGGCTTTTTCAAGCCGTCCGTTTTTTTATCAACGTAACCAATGTCTTTTGAATTTAGACGCTTGCAAGTTGTGGTACTCATTTAAATCTCCGTATTAGGTTCAATTATTTCCTAATCCGTCTCCACCAAGGCGTGTTTTCAATGGCATGATTAATTGAGGAATGGGAATTTGAACAGGATCTAAAGCACGATTAACACCAGATAACCTTACGAGCTATCCCGGTAATATCGCTCGATGCTCTCAATTAATTCACTTTTATTGACCCATTCATTATTACGACCAATGTGGAGTAGCCGTAGACCGCTGAAATGTAATCTTTTATTTAAATCAGGCGCAATTCAGGTCGTGCGTTTTCTAGCAAATCACCGCGGAAGCTTTTCATCGACAGCCCTCGAAGGGTCTTGAACCCGCAACCTGGAGGATTACAACACAGCCTCACTCGTTACCGCGACATACACCTGCGCTGAGAGGGGAACATCTATTATAATTAATTATACGACCTCAATGTCTCCCGTGGAAAAAATCCTCGGTTTCTTAATGCGCCGATCTTCTCAAATGGGATATTTCTTAAAAGGTAAAGTGCGCTGTTACAAGGATAGTGATAATGCTCCGACTGGAAGCTTTTTTGCGAGGTCGTTAGAAATTTCTTCATGGGTTCGGAAAGAAAGTAGTGGCTCATTTGTCCCTGCTCCTGCCTCGTCTCTCCATTTTGTTCCCGAATAACTTGGAGCGATGTGGAAATTTCTTTAATCGCCGTTACTTGTACTGCAAATATCGCGGATGGGATAACTCGATTCTATCGCTCTTCCTCTTGATTTTTGTCATTACATTCATCATTCAAATTAATTTATGGTAAGAAAAAGCTGGTTTTCGTGTTTGAGGTTTGCATTGGATTCTATTTTCCTTTTTATTGTTTCCTTTCCCTCTTGCTGTTCTTATTGTTTGCAAAATTAGCTCCTTAATGGAAAATCGCTCTTTAAGTTAATAACGACTTTATTGAAGGGCTTGATCAACACCTACAAATTTCATCCTATATTTAACCCTTATTTAATCTTCAATGAGATTCTATTAATACGAGTTTATGTATTTCTTGTTTATGGAAGCAAATGGTTACTAGATATCAGATAGCTGCTCTTTGTGAAGAAAAATTAGCTGTCACAAATTATTGAATTTCAATCAAGATGGTATTAAATGATAACGATTTAATTACTAAGACTGGTTAACAATTATCTCAACGAAGCTATCAAATATCGTCATTCAATTACTACCGCAATATAACATCATATCAAAGCTTGCTATTGTTTAGAAATGTGATTCCGATGTATATTTTATCGCACAAAACTAATTATAAATGTTATAACCGTCACACAATAAGAAAAATAATTATTAAATAAATAAGTAAATTATAATAAGCGATTATTTCGCTTTAATAATATTTTTTTCTTCCGCAAAACTCTAAGAATTTAGTAGACCTTGTTTTTATCCAGCGCTTCAGAAACACTTTTAAAATTCCTCTCAGTCGATTAATCCAATGCAAACACTGCGTGGATGTTTTAAGCGACTAATATTCCCCCGTACGAAAACATACGGTATTTTCATTATCCCCGAAGAGTAATTTTCCATGACGAAGAAGGTATCCGTCTTTGCTAAGGAAAGGTCAGCGGCTTGGAGCAGGGATGATCAAAGAATGTTTATGTGAGTGCCCCCAGGAAAGTCCTAGGAAAAGGAAAGGTTATATGGTACTTGGGTCGAATGTATCGAAAGTGCAAATCTAGCGAAAGCTGTTAGAACCTGTTTACGGATGAGATAGAGTAGTCGTGAAAAGAAACGTTATCGAATGAAGGGAAGTCCTTGGAGTCTATCTCGGGTAGAAAACCTTTGTTACTGATTTTTATTGGCACATAACATCCTGTTTAAGTATTTTGAAATACTCGTATACTGAACTAAAAGCTGGTATTAACGATAATAGTGCGGTATTGGAGCGAAACGTATTAGTTGACATCTGAACCGAGTCACGAATGAATTTTTATTGCGGCAATGTATTAGAAGTTGGGAAAATCAAATGACCAAATACCAAGACCATTTTATGGATTCTCAAGATAATTCCGCCCTAAAGCATTCTTTGAATATTTATATTCAATCGCCACGTGTTATTAATAGGAGAAACTTGTTAGAAACTTAGTTGAAAACGGAATTTACCAAGTTCAATCCGTAAGATTTCTGTTTATTTTGCGTATTTTGACGAATTTTGGCGAACTGAGAAACCATTTCCCTTGATTCAAACGTACTAAATCTTTAATATTAAGCAACAACCAAGCATTATAAGTACTTCTTTGCCATTAAATCACTTCGGAAACATTGAGAAACCATCAGGAAAAAATGCAAAAATTTGACATTTTCAACAAACATTGAAAATTTTGACTAAAATTCGCAGCCTCAGGACATAATCCGATCGAGTTGAAATTTTTTGTGTGTTATAAGGACCACAAACTTTAAGCATTAGCCGTTCACCGATTTCGAAAAAAAAGTTTTTTCGATCCACCCTAACGAAGGTTGATCCATCTCGGAGGTCGTCATCCTTTTATTAACTACCGTATTTTAGTTGTTGTCCACCGATTCCCTCATAACGTAACCTAGCGTTTATGGAAATAAGGGCGCAAAAAATATTTATTAAAATTTTACAACATTTCAATCACTATCATGTGTTTATCGGCACAATGCATTTACAAAATGTAGCCGAACATGGCACCGTGAAGTCGTGTTCACGTCAAGTACTATATTAAATACAAATTAAAATCTAGAAATTTTGCAATCCTTAGAATTACATAAAATAAGTAACATGTATTTGAGCATTTTTTTCATTGCCGAATCGATATCTTCATCCCTTCAAAAATCATCAATCTGATGATAAAAATTTACATGGGAAACAATTTTCCTCGTCCTTCCTTTGAATTGTTTTAAATGCAATGATTAATTATGAATTTTAACTCATGGGAGTTGAATATCGATTTATCACCTAAAAAATACATCCCGATCACCCGAAAACTGATAACGCCAGTGTAGGGATCAGTGAGACCGCCGCTGATATTGATGGAATAGGTCTCACTCTAAAGAAAAATTACCTTTTATGATCCAAGCAATAAGCTGACAAGCTGACACAATAAAGAAGACGGTCAAATAGTAAAATTTATGTTGTAAAATTGTTTATGGTGAACAAATGGAAGGAAATATTCAGGTTTCCACACTTTTTGTTAAAACCTGAATATTTCGTTCAATTTTTTCAACATGAATAATATTAGACGGTTCCACAAAGTGAGGGCAAAAACAATCCATTACTTTTAGGAGGTAAGATGAAATGCATTGAGGTAAAATTGATCATTTCCAGTTTTTGGAAAAGCATCGATGCTGTTTGCAATGGCATACTTTAATTATACATAGGAAAAAGAAGCTCGTTACTGAATAAGAAAGACAGTCTTTCAAAAACTCATTTGTTAGAAATAACCTTTCTCAGCGAAATATTTGAAGATATGCTTCTTTTTCTATTAGAGAAATTAATATTTCAACAAAATAGATGAAATCTTGATCGGCTTTAAGTTACTGAAAACCATACGTTACTGAATCATTAAAACTAAGAGAATATATGGTTTTCTCAATTGCATTGTATTTAAAAAAAGTATTGAGCACGTGATTTTCCTGTTAAGAATTCAGTACGCAGATTCCCTTCTCAGCTGTAATTCATCGAACGCGATGTATGGAATAAAATCCTTGGTTTTTTCGGATCATTAAGTAACAGCGATACTAATTCCCGTTACAGCTTTCTACGGGTTTATCTAGATTTTTCTTTCATTAAATTTTGTCACAGTTTTTTTTCCTAAAGGTCTTGACGGATGGTTTGATGGAAACATCGAACCAAGGCAGCTTGCTATCTCGAATTGAGCTGTAGCAGGAATAGAGAGTTTTTTTTCCGAAAGGCGTTCGTAGCTATTCCATATTAAAGAGCATTGAAGTAACCCTTTCACGTCAGTTGTAAAGCGATAAAGTGTCAATGCCGTTAATTTAACTCCGCGGCCCGGTTTTATTCTTGGTGGTTATGTTTCTCTAAAAGGGAGTCGACGGACGAAATTTATAAGTGTCATTCAACCTGTTGCTTCAATGCCAAATAATATATGCTCAGATTACACACTTTGCGCACCATGTAATTATTTCAAAATCGTTGAAACTTTTCTACTTTTCAATGAAATATTAACTTGCGATATTTTTGACTGGCGTGATTTCCTCTATTTTGGAAAACAGTTATTCCTCCTACAAGCAAAGTTACATCCGTTTGAGTTCATATTATTATTTTTTCCGAATATATGATGGAAATGATATATGCTTTCTTAGTTTTCTTTATCACCTTGCCGCCTTTTTTGTCCCAAGGTTTTGAGTACTTCTTTTTCGCTCATTTAATAACTAGATGACGTTTCAAATATGTCAAAGTACCTACGAGCGAGAGAAAGTTATGACTAAGTGCTATCCCCATGTACGACCCACATATTACTTGTTTTTGCTCAACCTAGTGCAGAATTTTCCCTGGATGACATTATTGCATTTATTCATATAATATCAATCACGTGCGTTTTGAATATAGGATATTCCTGCATAAAATTTCTAATAACGATACATCCAATATTCAGTATCAATCTCGCATATAATATAAGTTGTGTATGTAAGGTCTAATTACTGTTTTATTTTTGCTACCTAAATAAGTAATTTTCTTTTACACTAGTCTTGGCGATCATTTTTTTCCTCTTCTTATTTCTTGCTTGTTAAAATTTGTTGAATTCCATTCGTTACGTTCCAAGTTCTTATTAATGTATCACTATTCCGTATCATTCTCGAATACAACGAGATTATCTTTTTTCTGCGGTAGCTGATTCAGTTAAAACTTTCTCCTTGTACTATTTTGAGCAGCTGTTTGGCTGGCTTTGAGATATCACTCCTTCCTTGACGTTTCACATTCTTAGAGAATTTATTCAGTTATCTCAGAGTGTATGCGTGGAGATATAAATATGAACATTTACCACTCGATTTCATATTCGTAGATTTTTTGACATAATTATTTATGTATATCTTCCTTCCTTTTTATTCGTAAATTAGTTAGGAACACTGCTTTACTTGCCTCGTATGAGATTCTCAGTTTGTCTATCTTTTGAATAAAGAAGAAAGATTTTAGCGATTTCTTTCTATTGTATAAGACGTACGAAAATAGAAGATTTATGTAGGTGAGTGAAAGAATAAAATCTTTTTCCCATACTATCTCTTGAAAAAAATAATACAGTGTTTTATTTCTACCACATTGAAAGAAATATTCATCGATCTATTTGTATGTTTGAGTTATAAATGCTGAGCAATAAAATTATCTCTCAACTGAATGGAAAGGATTTAAACGATGACACGCAGCTTCTTCATTTTACGGATGACTTATCCTCATTCTGCATTTTACGAACCTCATCGTCTATAAAGACTATCTCGCACATTAGGAAGGATGCTGGAAGGATTCCGTGAAGTTTATCCTGGTCTTAAAAGGTTTCAGTTTCGCACGGATGGCATGCACGTCTCTTCGTTTTGCTGAAATCTTAATCGAATGGAGAGAGAAAGTTGCGATACGTGACTTCGGTAAGAGATCCAGCGGTGCGGTCGCGGCTCCCGTAAGCTACGCCGAGATTTCCGATTCTCACGGATCCCTTTCTTCTCAGCCTCTTCCGTGATTTGTTACCGAGATCGTTTTGCTTCGTCGGTAGGCTGTTTCATATCGCCGCTGTTTCATTGAGGATGATTGTTTTAAAAGCCGCGTTCTTTATAAACTGGAAAATCTATCGTAGTTGTTTCGGGATCGAATAGAAATGATATCTGTTGACGTGAATAAAAATGAAAATATTCGGGATAATAATTTTCTGCGCACATTTTATGGTACATTAAATGATTATTATTATTATTATCATTTGGTGTTGGAGAAATTGACAAAGGCGCCGATGGAACGATGAAGATTTTGAGCCAATGGATATATATATTTTAATCATTTATTTATTTATAAGATTCGCATAGTGATACCACCATTTTAAATTAAATATAATGACAAGATATTTACAAAAGACCTTATAAGGTAAATGTTTCATACATGAAGGTATTAAACATAAACTAATCAACAGAAACAAAATAAAATATAAAACAATTAATTACAAATTACGCTTCAATACAAAATGATTATTCAAATAATGATGATATAATGAAATTTAACAAAGAAGTAGAAAACTTTTTCCTCCAAGAAATGTTTTACTCTTCTTATCCTACTTTTAACGATTGAATTCGGTGAAATAACAAAATTCACAGAATCGGGCGAAAGTACCAATTTATCTCCTTCATTTCGCTCGGTGAAATAAGTTATGAGGTTATTAAATATGGTCCGACAAACTCCTAAAAAATTTAAGAAGATGGAAAGAAGTTTAATATAGCTCAAGGAAGTGTGCGCCTTGAAATTCAAAGCAAAACAGAAGAGAAAAATAACTGGGACTCAAAGCCAGGTCTCCCACTTTCCGAGCAGGTATTCTATTAGTTGTTAGAATACTTGTCATTTCGATATTTTGTATTTCTGTTTAGCTCTTACAATTAAATGATATTTGCCTACCTATATTGTGCATATCAATGAAAATTTTCGTTATATTATTTGTCTGGTTGTTAATACTGTTATATTATTTAAACTCTCGTTATCTATATATTAATTAAAATATTCGTTTGAGAATTAAATAACGTGCTATCATTCTATAAGTGCTTAATCACTTCATGGGTCTTTCATCGGAAGAGATTTTTGCAACTAACTTCTACAATTTACATGATACGACGCTTCGAAGGATGAAGCAGATAGTTTGAAGTAGCTAATTATTCCATGCATATAATTCTCGGCGATTTTCCCCTAATAGTTTGACGGTATTAATCATTCAATATGCCAAATTTTTAGCGCTTTTTTTTCAAAAATATATTTTTAGGATTTTTTCATAAAAAGACTAATTTTTCAAATCGCTTACATTTTTTTCGTGATTATAATATTCACTTTGGTTACATTTACATATTAAAGCTATGGCCAGATTTCTGTCTTGGGGAGGAGTAGATTTTAAGATCGTTCCTATTCTAAGCCGATCAGAAGGAAATTTGTAATTTTAATCTAAAGAATCCGTTTTGTTTCACACATGTTTGTAGTTATCAATTCACTCGAAAGTGGACACTAGTCGGGAAATCTCATTAGCTTCCCCTGTTATAACGTTCGCTGAACCCTACGACGCAGTTGAAATATTGCGATAAAATTAAGGAGCGCGCTCTGCGACAACTGTCTCTACTTTTTAATTGCTATGGTAATATATTTGCAGCAGTAGAATAGTTTAGAAATCAGTGGAACATGTTACACAACCGTTTAAACATGCTGCGGTGCCTTCAAGCTTTATTTCAACAACTGCGCGGTACTCAACAAAGTGTTGAAAGCGTTTAGTTTGAAGTACCCGACCAATTTATGCATACCTAAAAAGGATGGCAAAGAGGATAATTATGGAGAAAAGCAATTATGTAAGTTTTATCATACTTTATTATCCTTCATCCCCGTGTTTTGCTTCGGAGACGCAAAAACGGAGGATCGTTAGAAGCAGGCGTGCTGACAAGTGATTTCTGTTTCTTCAGAATAGTTAAGCGTGCATCGAAAATTTTATCTGAACCAATCAGCCAATTAAAGATAATCGGAAGCTAGTTAAAGCTTGCATGAATTGAATTGCGAAAGAAAAACAAATTATTTATTATCGTTTCCGTGGAAGGAATGCGTATTTTCTCTGTACATATAGTGAGGCAATATTTTGCAGAAATCTATCGCATGAAATTATTACCACCCTTTTTGATTTCCCCCCTCTGTTTTCGAGCATGCCAGATACCAACGAATTTTGAAGGCGGTAAACTGTGGATTATTACTTAATTATTACATTGGGTATTAAAAGATGAAGATCATGGATAGATAACGCAAGGAACATCAGTGAAATACACAATATTTTTATAGTGTATTATTAATATACATACATATATTATTACATAATTATTAAATTTTATGCTGAAAAGGCCCCCCTTTGGCTTACACTCGAATGAGAGCCCTACTCAACCGTTCTATAGTAAAAAAGGCTGTCCAAGCTAGAAATCGGCTTATAAATTGCAAATTGTTGTCTATGTCTATGTCTATGTAAGAACCCTACAAGCCGCCTTTCGGCGTGTGGCAAGGGGTGCAAGCACCTATATTTATTTCCCTCATCTTTCTGGCAGTATCAGAGCGGCCCATATAACAGGGGGGTCGCATTATATCGGTTACATCATCTGAAAACGTACTTTCTATGAACTTAAATTTATCCTTTGAATTTTTCTTCTGTCTTCTAATGATTCCCATCCCGCGTCCTGTAACATCTGAGTGACACTCGCTGTTTTATCGTAGCAATTCCTTACAAATCGTATCGCCTTTCGTTGTACTTTTTCTAAATCCCGAATATGACATTTCTCGGCGGGGTCCCATACACTACATGCATACTCAAGGTGTGGCCTAACTAACGCTAAGTAACATCGCTCGCGAACTTTTTCTTCGCTCCTACCGACTATTCTTTTAACGAATCCGAGTTTCTTAAGTGCTTTTCCACATATATTTCGGATGTGGGCACTCCATGATAGATTATTCGTGAGAGTTACTCCAAGATACTTTACCGATTCTACTGTCATTAGGTTTACCCCTCGGAGGCTATAAGAATAATAATTTATTATAGATTTACTTTCGAAGAAGTTAACTACCGAACACTTTTCTACATTAAGCTCTAATTGCCAATCATCGCACCAGTTCATAATTCTATCTAAGTCGTTCGAAAGGGTTAATCTATCCTCTGTAAAATTGTTGACTCTCTTTTCACTTATAGAGCTAGTGTACTTTATTTCTTTGAAATGAATATTTGTAAACATTTAACCTACTGATGCCTCAATTACTTTAATTTTATTGGTATCTATTTTTATTTTGAAATTTACCAGTAGCTTAGCAGCTGCATTTCTCACCCTAGGCTTATGCTCGAGTCAATTACCTTTCCCAGTTTTTGCGATAAAATTAGATACCTCGGCTCATGTTCAGATTGGCTCATACTTGAGTACGGTATCTCCTTATGAGTACCGTATATATAACGTATATATCGATACGATACTCATGTTTATAAAGGTACATATTGTAAAGTCTCATCCAACATTTTAATCGGTTTGTTTCGATTGGAACATTAATATATATTATCTTCCATAAATATATTTTAAAATTTTGAAAGAATTTTATTACTTGGCCATATAGTGATACGTTTATTTGAGTTTAGAATGCAACTCTTGATAGCAAGAGGCTCGAAGGCGATTTCTGATACTATTTCTATCTTCCTATTATCATCATCCGATATTTGCTATGTTAAGCAAATTGATATTTTCAATCTCCAATATCTCCTAACGCGATTGATTCGCTCGTTTCATCTTATTATCTCGCATTTAATCCGTGAGCGAATGCGTTGGAAATCTTACGGACAGCCACTGTGGCAGCAAGGTGTTCTAGTGCCTAACCGCCTCACTGCTCCCGTTCCTTGACGCCGGAGTAAATTGCATTCAAGGCTACAAAGCAGCTTATACCCTCCCCATCGGCCGATCTCGCCTATTCCATAATCCGACCTTGCCTCACCTGAACAATTACACATGTCATCGAGAGCAGTACTGGCCGGGTACTCGGCAAAGAGATTAAGTCAAATCCCCTAAACCTTGGAGTCCCAATTATTTGTTTTCTCCTGCGAAAAAATTTGGTTCTCGTATTTGTGAACCTATATGCCCTTTAAATACTTGTATCTACAAAAAAATATTTTTACGTTTATTTATTTACATATTTGACACAATTGGGACTTGGCTCCTTTGAAATATTTCTTTGAAATCAGCAGAATTTTCTTTTTTTATTTTAATTTTTAATACATTTTGGATATTAAATATAACATTTCTGCAGACTGTAATCATAACTATATTTCGTTATTTTTATTTTTAATAATGTTGATATTTTCTTTATGGGACAATTTTCATGCAAGTACTTACTGGCACTGAATTTCTATATTTTGCCATGTTCTTTTTTCTCATCGTTTAGTTATTACTATCGGTAGGTTTGCGCAAGTTTTTCACACCCCCTTCTACGTTGATGTTTTCTTGAAGTGGATATTTTTTTTCCTAAGATGTTGCTAGGTTTTTTACTTTCAATATTCTTCACATTTTTTCTCACTCAGTCTCTTTCATTCCATTATTGTATAATTAATGACGATGGGTTTGTCGGAGGAAGAGACTTTTAATTTAATTCTCACCCTAATAAAAACGATTATAACTTTTTTCAGATCATTTTATAAAACTATATAACATATTATGATTTACATATTGGAATTTATTAAAATAAGTATACACAATAATAATAATGATTAACAGAAAAAAAAATTTCGTGAATATATCAACAATGAGACGTTTATTCGAATTTCGCTCTTTTCGGAATTCTTGGGAGCGTGGTGAAAGGAATGGCGCTCTGTCACGAGCCCCGGGACCGAACCATACTGGTTGAGTAATTTCAGGTATCTCAGTGAAGAGATTTACATACAGTTCGCGCTCGTGACACGGTTTGGGATGTTGAGCGTACCTTCCAAGATTTTGCAGTTGTCGCCGTGGTTTCTTTTTTTACCTGCCTTCGAGGGTCGCTTTGGAAAAGTGCCCGTTTTCTCGTCGGATTGCGTGATTTCGTCATCCTGTCTGTGATAATAGATTCGAATTTTAATCGCCGACGAGACGTGCGTGGGTTTTGTGGATGATTTGGCTATCTCGATCGCTCGTAAAGATCCCGAGTTCACACCCCGGTGAGAGTGTTAACGCTAACGATTCTCAGCGCTACACAAGAGGATGGGAAGCATTCATTAGTTAAGGAAATTAATCGATAAAACATTCAAAATTGTTTTCAGTAAATAAGCTGTAAGTGAATTGATGTCTCCTCAGATATAATTATATAAATACGAAAGCATGTAATATGTTATATAACTTTTTATACTAAGGATAAATATTACAATAGGCCATTATTTTGATCCGACTGCAAAAGTTTATAATATTCCTTATACACAAAGCTGAACCATATTGACAATAAATTGACTTCAGTTATACAGAAGATTGTAAAGTGAGGCTACTCAAAAATTTATTTAATCGAATAATAATATTATGAAGCAAAATTTTTCCTCTCTTTCAAATAAACTTGAACATTCACATTAAAATTTTCCTTAAGTTCAACAGGTAAACCTCTATAAATTTGAAATAATAATATACATGGGGCAATATTAGTATAATTTTAACTGATGTAATGGATAATCCATTGCATTTCTGCTCCTAGCATGATGATAATCGCTATGTTACAAAATAAGCATCCAGACGTAATTTCGGTGAATAATATTGGTGAATGGAAAGTCAAATCGATAAAATTAACATGATATAGCAACAGCCACATTAACAACAATGCAGAATGACGAAAACAAATATTACGATGATTACTTAATTCCGAAAATCTCCTTTCTTGGTCACAATCTACTCCTTGTTTTATAGACCTTATGTGCTCTAGATTCCATTGAAATACATTTCCTCTTTAATTGAATTAATAACATTTATCACTCTTTTTGGCCTCGTGCTGGATTTCATTTAAGATTCATTTCGGATACACATTTGAGCGGTTTATTAATCCATACTCCCTTTAATTCCGAATTCAAAATTTACATGAAATAGAATCATTAGATTTTAATTGATAGGTAATATTATTAGATTAGATTCCAGTACCCATCTATTACCTCCACACTGTAGTTTATACTCCAAACACATTTCAAACTTTCCTCGATTTTTTAATGAATATTAATGAAATACTCCAGCGATTAATTTCTATGCGGGGTTAATACGAAAATTGACGTGGAAACACCATTAAAACGTCTTTTTACACCGTTTAACTCCCTATCGATCATTCTTGATATGTTTCATCTGTTCGACAGCATCCTTAGCTTCCTCTTCACGTTTCATTTCAATTTCTGCGTATCCTACCATCCCTTTTCTTTACTTTCGGGAATGATTCCACTCCTTATCAATTTTTCATTGTTCCTGCTTTATGTTTGAATCATCGAAGCGATGGGTATGGAAGTATTAGGGATGCATATGAAATTGCTCTTTCCTGATTGTCTATTTTTTGGGGGAAGGTCATTGCAATAAAGAGAAAACAGGAAAGGACCCAATATAGAACCTTGAGGTAGACCGCGATCAATCTGCAACTATGCCGAAGAAGAACCTTGAGATGCAAATCTATGTATTTTTCATTGTTATCTTTTTTGTTTATTGTATGCTATTATGTATATTGATATAATTTATTTCAATGTTAACGTGATTATATTTATCGATTTATCGCATATATCGCATCTAAATGTAGATTAATTACGGCACGATATTATTCTTTTTCCATTGCCCTGAATTGAAGCTGGTAAATTATTTTCCTCCCAACTTAACCAATGTTCATTCTGGGAATAATGGAAATGCTACATTGAGCAAGGGCGCTAGTCATCGCACTTCAATATATGATTACACTGCTGACCTCCTAAAGAAAATGTGTTGCGATTTTTATCACAAGTTTAAAGAGAAATTTATTGCCTAAGATTCCTAAAACAGCTTCGACATCGGCACCTTACTGAGATAGCTGTATTCCTTTAAAATGTAGTACATGGAAAGTCCATTTGTGTTGACACGAAGCGATGCGCTTATATTCTTCTTATAGTCTTCATATTCTATTCAACCTTGTTGTTCAACATTTACTGTCTTTGTGAGGAAAGCGTACAATAAGTTTTTGGTTTCCCGTTAAATATGAATACTTCACAAGATCGTTTATTAAACATTTTTCACTTGTGTGGCTAATTTGGCTGTGCCAACGAAAGTGAGAATATATTCTTCGCATCATGCTCTTAAATATCGGCATACCCCTTGATATGTCTATGGAGAAATTTGATATTTTTTATGGAAGAATGAAAATTTTGTTGTAAGTATAATTTCCCAAATTTTCACTTCGACAGCCCTTATTTTAGGAAAATTTGCGATTTCATTCGATGATTACTGTCACTTATGAAGATTTTGGACCCTAACAACTTCTGAGGTAACATTATTTTGAGTCGCATTATACATTATAGCTAATGATTAACACGACTTTATTGAAGTCATTGGATTATTTATAAGGAAAACCTCTCATGATGAGTTAATTTACATAATAGCGTCATTTAATGATGCCTTCGGGCGTCACTTTGCATGGCGCTTGCCATCATTTACGTCAGAATTCTTCGCTCTAGATCACTGGAATTCAATTCGAAGGAAATTCCTTAAACGATCACGTTGCGATTTAAAATCACGTTACGATTATTCTTATTTGCAATCGAATCGATCGTCCTCATTGATTGAATTCCCTTTCTTGCAGTCTAGGCTAACAGGCATATCGCATCTATCCATCAATCGATGGGGGACTTTCGAATAGTCGTAATGTTTTGTTTGTTTCAATGCACATTCATTCAGTACTTGTACCTCTTTTTGCCTTTTCAAATCTCAAAAATAGAATTTAGCTAAAGTAGTATTGTTAAACTGCATCGATAACTTAGGTCATCAATTACACACATGGGATCCCACGGGGAATCGAACCCGGAAATGCTTTCGACGAAGCAGCACTCGCCACCCACACGGCTATCCGGGAGCCCCTAATGTAGCTACATTGTTAATTTATGAGTGAATATTAAATTTAATATAAGCATTGACTTGTAATTGTATTTGTATTGTATGTGACTTCTTGGCTATTATGCTTTCCCTCCATAAATGGTGCTGTCGATTAAATACTGCTTCGGAGTTATAGCTCTCTTGATTGAACGTTGCGCGCCGGAAAATCGAGGTGATTATCAAATTATCGTCGGTAAAATGACCATCGATTAAATAGGAGTGTCTTAAGATTATCTTTGTGTATTTATTTATTATAATGCATCAAAAACAGCAGCAGCAAAATAGGCCAATTGCAGTTGACGATCAACAATTATAATGATAAACGAATTAAAAAAATAATATAAATAATAAAGCGAAGGGACGAGATTACAAGAACTAGAGTTAATAAGTTCTAAACCAGTCTCTCGCAACCATATTTAGAATAGATTTAAGAGGTAGGTAAAATTGATCGTCGTTTTATTATCGTCGTTGATCGTTGTTGATAAGTTTTTATCGGAAGAGAAAGAGTTGTAAATTGAGGGTATTCGGTAGAAGAGTGTCCGTTTCATTATAGACAGACGTGGAGCAATCATGGATAACGTATCCGATAATTCTCTTCTACTTTATTTTCTATTTTTCGAGGTAAATGTTTCCATTTAACCTCATTTTTCGTCGTTTATTTGCGTATCTTCGGCGGAGCGTTCCTGCGTTCGACATCGTATCTTACCTTACAGTGTGGGAGTGGAATGCAGCCGCCACGGATAGCTTCTCGGTATCTAATCGGTACTCACGCGCTTATTAATACCCTCGTGCCTATTAGCATCGCCGTCATCTCCCGAGATGAGCTTCTAATGAGACATGCAACGCTTTTATTGCGCACAACGTTTTTCTACGAAACCCGTTTCCCTCACGGAAATCACGAGAATGTCCTGTGATGTTTCGTTGTACGCCGACAAGGCGACCGTCCGACGGTTTCTCTTCTCGGCGGATAAAATATCGCCGGATAGAATTCTACACGTAATGGGCTCCGCTCCGTTGAGCAGCGCGAAAAAATTTGTCGCGCAGTCGCTCACGTCGCAGGATTTATTTGATCGAATCGGCGGCGCCAAGTAACGCACCTCCCATTGAGGTTTCTCGATCAAGCGGATATTCGACTCGGCCGCGCATTCGATATGAAGTAGAAAACTGGTTCTCCATTGGATAGGTTACAGTTCATATACTACGTTTAATGATTTTATATTATCGTATAGCGTTATAAACTGCTAGAAAAAGTACGCGAGCGATGTTAATTGTGTTTGTTAGCATCCCAAGGAATCGAACTCGGGTTTTTTCTCCCTCCGGGAGGCTGCCTTAAACCAACTAGGCTGCCCGGAACAATAGAAAAGCCTCCCGGATAGAGGAAGATCCCGAGTTCAATTACCGGCTCCGTCAGTCTTTTTTTTAGTCCGTTTTTCCTTGGCAGTTTTCCTGGGTGCACGCCTTTATATGCAAAGAAAATTTAACCCTTTACTTTTGTTTGTCAGTGCTCATCTAGAATATTCATATCGTGTATGGGACCTGCTTCAGCAAATTCAGCAAAAGGCTCACTCAATAATGAAATGTTACGACAAAGCATTGAGCGTTACTCAGATGTTTCAGGATGCTGAGTAGGAATCTTTAGAAAGTACGAGCAAGACTTCATTTAATTAATAAATTCAGAGAAAGTACATACATTCTCAGAGCATGTAACCGATATTCTATATCCTCCTTGTTATGTAGGCCGTTTAAACATTGCGAGGAAGATCATGGAAATAGATGTTAAAACAAGCCGATTCAATATTTCATTTTTTCCGCTTATGATACACGAAAGTAATCTATTAGGGAAGCAAAGTCATGGTGCATGCACTCCCTGTAATACGCCTAAAGGCGGCTAGCATGCTGAATATATAGATCTAGATACGTTGGAAACAGTTGGAGGATAATAGGAGATGGACCGATAAACGCCTTTAAGTATTCATATTAATTGTTTGATATGTCTGTCATAGTGATTCCGATTAATTAATTACCGCGCTAATAAAACATTTTTCTAGGTAGTCACTCGTTATAGGTCATACAATGAAAATCTCCGTTTTTGGTAGTATTTTTCCATTCCGTCCGAGAATATGTCAACATTTTCTAATATTTTTGCAAGTCGATGCCTGGTTGGAATTGGAAGCAAAATGTTTTTCAACGTTTTTCTCGATTTTCAAGGGGACAAAGCTTAATGTATGGAGGAAATATTTGGAAGCGTCGAATAAGGACTTAACAAAGAATGAGTTCTAGAAGCCGTCGATTATCTTTGCTGTAAATCGGTCGTCGAATTGCCTCGATGCCTCACCTGATAATTATCTCTTAATCCATACATCAAAAGTTAAAAACAGCCGAAATTCTTTCTTTCAGCAAAAGTTAATTCCGTATTAAAATTCCGCGATATAATTAGCTTTCTTCGGTGTGGGCGGGGCCGATAATCCTTGGACGCTTTTCACTTCCCACGATTTGCTAAATTCGGTGTAATTGACTACGCTACCGATACGCTTTACACCAATCGTAACAGTTCATTTCGTCGGGACCAATGGCTCCATGGCAATTAGCTTTGACAGCTCCCTGACGTGATTATGTGCATAATCGGAGCAGGTTCATCAAAAATTTATGAATGCCAAGGGCGGGGATCCGGTAGACGGCCACGAGACGACGGAAGGCCCGAAAAATGGTTCCTCTGCAAGGTGTAATTTCGTGGGATCGCTGTATGTTTATGCATATGAGGATTGTGAGGCGGGCAAAGAAGCACGCCGCCTAATATAAAGATCTCGTTCAGGGAAGTAGCCGCCCTGGGCGGTTGATGACATTTCATTCACGCCCAGGAAATTCGGTTTTCGACACGATTTATGCGATCGCTACAAGTGTAATGGATGCGTCGACAGAATTTTAATGGGCAGGATCTATTTAAGTACGGTTATTATAACTTAATTGATTCCTTTAAGTAGATGCATTGATTTCATAGATGGTGTCCGTGATATCAAGTCATTCCTATGATTGGTCCTCGGTTTATTATTTAATGTTACGTGATTGATAAACATTTCAAGGTGCGATTTTACTCTTCGGTCGTGTTTTTCGAACTGTCCGTAGTAACTGAAAGATTATTATAATAAAAATGACTTTATTGAATGGCGATATTGAGACTAACAAGCTTCATCTTACATCCAACCCTATTTCATTGAATATTTCAAGAAAGGCATTTTAGGTGTAGGACAAAAGAAAAGCATGGAGAAGGAAATATTTATTTATTAAAAATCAATTAGCATACAGTACGAAGCCAATTACAGCTGATGATCATTAATAGTGGAAAAAATAAGATCAGCAAGTCAAGCAATTGCATAAAATATAATAAATCAAAATATATTAAATCAAAATATATTAAATCAAAAGATGATAAATCAAAAATCAAAATTTAGAGAGAAAAATAAACAAAAATACATAATTATTATTACATAAATTACGCAAACCAAATTACAAGTATACATCTCATACAGTTTTATGGGTTTACAGAAAAAATTATAAATAAAATAAAAGTTAGAATAAAAGGAAAAAACCCTGCAGTAAAATTCCCACCATAAGGTAGGCCTGAAAAAACTTTGAAACTGGCAGTTGCGACTACAAATTAAAAGTGATAAAAAGGGAAAATAAGAAAAAATATAGAGCAATGAACGAGTCTGAAATAAAAAATGGAACACGCATGCAGTAAATTCTCAGAGATAAGTAGAATAAAAAACAAGGATTAAACTTCAAGGCAAAAAATTTTGAATGAATTGGTAGTAATCAGACTACAGTCATGTTTCCATGTCGTTCGTTATCTGCCTTATTACCTTTTCAAGATTCAGTCCGATGCTGGTGAATTCGATTTCTGGATTTCCATTTCAGATGGGAAGTCCTCAAAAACGTTTAGGAATGCCGGGACTTGGCACTCCGAGTGTCGTCCGCAAGGAGTGTTTAATCCATCGAGACACTTCAGCGCTCCCCACTTCAAATATTTGAATCCCGTACGGAGATTTTAACGCCTGCGTGGAATACTCAATGAAGCGCGCAATGTGACGAGTTATGGAGAGCTCTCCGAAGTAGACACGTCTCGTGATGAGCCTTTCGAAACTTCCATTGCAGTTTTTTCGGGTATGTGCCCCAGGACCAGTTTGGCAATCGATTCCTTGATCGGGGATCTGTTATCTCGGACAGTGTGGCATCCTCTGCTCTTTGCTCTCGTGAAGGACACTCAAAGAGGTCGTTTTCCACAGTTTTCCCCCATCTCCAACAGCAGGTAGCTCGTCCCACTCCGCTCTTGAGGTCGACGGTTTTTTCCTCTTCCTAGAAGGTGGAATCAATGACGAAGGAATCTCGAATGCATCTCTTCCGTCTCTACCATTCCGACTCTTCCATCTTTCTTTCCCCCTTCGACCTCCTCTCCCATCCGAGCGCTCGTAAACTTCAAGGTGTTTTTTCCTATCCGGTGCATTTCGCATTTGCTACACGCACCGTCATTTCTTCGTGGGTGAACACCCACGTCGTGCATCCTCCGCCTTTGGAAAATTTCTCGATGCATTTCCCAACGCGAAAAGTTTCAGAAGATTTTCAATAAGTATTGAGTGACAGGAGTAAGGATTCAGGAAGAAGATTCGCAGAAAGCAATTACAATAAATAACTGTACAGTGGAACTCGGATAATTTGAACTTGAAGGGATTAGTATAAAATTCGAATCATCCAAACATTCGAATTATGCAAAAATTCAAATTAAAGAAGTTTATTGGTAAAAGTTGTAAAGCACACTTGATTATACCGATGAAAACACTTGTACGTTTATTTTTAAAATTATCAGTACTTTTTTTTGTTGTTTAAAATTTTTTTGTAATCAAACTATTGTAATGAGTTAAAATTACAAGGAGAGGGGTAAAGGTTCATTGCAAATAAAGGTGTGCACCCAGGAAAAATCTCAAGTAAAATCGGACTTGAAAAAAGTCTGACGAGGCCGAGAATCGAACTCGGGAGATTTGACAAATTAAGCTGTATCCTCTGCATTATTTAGTGTATGAATTTAGGTGAAAACTACATTTATAGTACCTCAAAATACTCTGAAATAATTTATACTTCGTTCTTATTTCTAGTTGATTTAATAACTGAAAAATCGTTAACATTATGATTTTAACGGCCTTTTAACGTCACCTTCTGGTTTTTGGGAAGTCTCTGTAGCGAAATTACTTTTTTTTGGTCATGAAAAGTTCAAATTAACCCAAATAAAGTTCGAATTAACCACGTTATTTTAGATTTTTGTATACAAAATGCTGCGGATTAAGAAAGAAGTCCAAACTCAGAAATTATAGAACCATTTATGTTCCACTGTGTCGATTATGGATATTTCGTACGTAATTAATAATTTTACATGATCATAGTAATCAGTATAATTCTTAAGATTCGACGAGATCCTTTTGGGCTTAGAATAATCAGCTATTCGCGAAGTACGATTTTCAGCAGTAAAACAAGTTAAAACCATAGGCTCATTCCGTAGGTTGTCTTTTCATATGCTTTATTCAGCGGCTCTTCCTCATCGTGATTTCCCATTAACTTACCCTTGATGGACTCCTTTCAGTATTTATGAGGAAATGTTGCATAATTCCTTCGCAGCTTGCAAAGATTTTTCCCTCTTCTCTGCGGAAAAAACCTGAAAAACAAACTACAGTTATTATACTTAAAATGTTTCCACATAACACGTCATTTATCCTTTTATACCTTATCTTTTTCTCTCCATTTCGCCTTATCGTTACATCCCTTCCCTCTTTTCTTTGAATCTTTTTATCAGTTTCCTCCATACCTCTTACTTCTTCCATATTTTTTCCTCAGCCTGTCTCTACGCATTTCTTTATCTTTTCCTTCCCCCTTGTATTCAATCTCCTTTCCTTATCTTTCCTTTTCCAGATATCCACACCTTCGTTAAAACCTCTCCTTCAACATGTCTCTTTCCCTCCTTAAATCTTGTTCCTTTATGATCTTTCCTTTTCATGTATTCCGCCGTAGTATTGCAAGTTACGGTAGGGGGCCATTGGTTAAATTTTTACGATCACTATTTATGGTTTTCCGTTGGTCTAACGAACTCGCCAATATTTCTCTCATCAGCTCTCGTCTCCTTCCGCCTTCTCCTATTTCTCTCTTTGCCTCTGTAGGCGTAATTTATGATCTCGCTCATTTCTTTTTCCTTAATTTAAGTTTTTTTCCGCAAGGTTCTCTCTGTAGGATACTCTTCTATGGAATAACAGCCTGAAATTATTCGCATATTCATTGCTTTCCTTCCTCCTCACTTTTAATTGCTTTTTTTGGTATTTCTTGAATGGGCGGAGAAGCAGAGATGTGTTTTATCATCGTCATTTCCAGTGGAGCAATTTGTTCGTCTTCATTTTAGATTGCTCAGATTCTCGTGTATTCTTTTATAAAGGAGACGTTGTAAATTGTTTTTTAAATACATTTGCCAACTAGATTGGGAATTACCGTGTACCACATGCTGTATCAACAAGAAAAATTAGGAACATAACTTAGTTTGATAATTTTTTTCTTTCTTTCTTTTAGAACGGTGAATTTTTTCATTTGCATATTTGTATTGCTTGTGAGCTTAAATTTCTTGATTGCAAGAGAAGCGCTAGTCAGATTCACGGTTTTATTGGTTTTTCATTGCGAAGAGGGTGAAACAGTGGTATCTCTATCTTGGTTTTCCGGGAAACCTTCCTGTACTTTTGATATTTGAAAATCAACTCCAGTCGCGCCTACCAATCCTGTATAAGCCTAATATGTTCGTACCGAATTTTCAAAATGATCCATCATTTTACGTCCTTTGCTAATCCAATTGGACTAAATCATAAATCCATAAACTTTTCTTCTCTCTTGCAGACGTACACTTCCTTGGGGATGGGTACTTCCTAATGGATGAAAAAATAATTGATGTAATGTCAAGGATTAAAATGCTTCGAAGCTTACTTGCTAGGAACTTATATCATTCAGGTGAAAATAAAACTAAGCACTAATAACCTCAATTAAAGAAAGTATTGAGGAAACAAATCAGGTGATTTAATTTTTTAAATACATAAAACGCGGCTAAAATCAATCATATCGGCAAATAAAATGTGGTATTCCGCATTTAAATCGGAGGAGTTTTCCAAGATTGACCATCAATAGATGACCGATCCGATCCGGTATAAAACCAATATCCCACCGACAAAAGTGACCTTCTATTGTACGAAGCACAATGTACAAAAAATGTCTACCACCTTCATTTTATGATCCATTTTTCTCTAATTACTCGTAAGCATTCATTCAAATTCTTCTTGCTTTCACTTTAGTACCTTCTCTACTTCTCCTCCGTTATTACTCTGCTTTTGTAATTCTCTCCAGCTGCTTCAATTCCTCATACGCGTTTCAGTTACAGATTAATGTTTGTCCCCATTGGCAACGCTATAACTTCCCCATGGCTACCATTTATGACTTCCTCACTCTTTCTAACTACATGAACGCTTTCCTCGAATCGATTTGGCTTTGTTTACTCCTTTCTCCTGCAAGCAGAATTATTTTCGTACTGGTGAATGAGGATGGAAGCAGTATGACCTCGTTTGCATCGTTACGCATTTCGTACTCGCTTGTATTACGGGGAATTCAAATTCCAAGGTAATTTTCCCAGCTGGCTAAGAATCTCGTGGGGTATCCGAATTCAGGAATGCTGTGTGCGCGTTTAAGATTGATGAGGGTACTCATTCAGCCAAGCGAAGTGGAATAATCACCTTTTTCCATTAAAGAAGACAACTTTCAATCTGTGTTTTCAACCCCGCGCTGAACATCGCGGAAAGGTGGAAAGTTATCTTTGATTTATGATACGCGTGGCTTAGTTTGTTTACAGGCGGCGTATGTGAGCGAAGCTGGTTGCATGCGCAACCGGCCAGGTGCTAAGATGTTTGTCATCTCAATGAATCCTCGAGGAATTATTTCGTTTACTGAAGGTGCATTCGAGGTGAATATAGTCATCCTCGATGTTTTCTACCGTATTGAATGAATATCTCGTACTTGTAAAGTTGTACACTTCCGATGCCCGCGAGTGATATGCTTCGCAAAAACGACGCGAACACGGAAATCTCATATACTGGTTCATGTAGACAATATATCCGTTGCTTATTTATTTTAGCACTATTTCTAATGCTACTAGTGATTATGCATCTATTTTAGTAATAACAAAATTGTTGCCAAAAGCTCCTTTTTAATTTATACCATTTACCGTTTTGTCGTACTGTTAAAAATTTACTTTTCTGTTTTATTTTAATATTTATTAATATTTTCTTTTATTGCTATAACTATATAGCTACTATTTCTGCTGTTTCTTAAAATATAAAATGATAATTATCATGAAATATTTTATGGAATTATTATTATTATTATTATTATTATTTTCTTTCGCGATTTTGTTTTTGTGATAGCTCATTTATTATAGTAAATATCATTATAATAAATGAGCTATTACAATAAAAATCGCGGAAAAATTAATCTGTAATTAATTAAAATAATTATTTTAATTGGAAAAATGAAAATTACTCTTACTTGATTTTCAATCAACAATATCTCATGTGAATATCAAGTCCAACTAAAATTGTTTCTTTCACATCCGTTGTATATGAGTTTTGAAGTAATAGTGTCAGCAATGCATGGATATGAGAGTTCTTGCTCGTGAGTTCTAGGCAATGGAAGATGAAGCAATTTCCACTGAAACGTGTAATCGCGGATAACTATGAAGTAATATGTCTGAATTAACAGGAGAAAGTTTATTCCTTTTCAAAAGTGGTAGAGTCAATGATAGTTTCACCATTTAACCCATTTTTCATTTAAGTTCTCGTTTGTCTGTTTATGACAATGCTTGACATAATTGGTAATCTTAAATTAATTTGAATTTTAATAACCCTCCCTTCGCTAGCGAATTCGCATTGATTCGAGAAGCGAAATCTGTTTTATTAGCGGCGTACATAGGTCGTTTTTTCCTCCATTTTGTTTGCAAGAAGTGAGTTTTTTCTGGAATCCGTGTTTGAACATCGAATACATTTGCCTTTAAATCGTCTGATATCTTATGCCTATGGGAAGTACGTTTGCTATTAGTAACAAGGACAAACCAGCGACGACATTTGTCATTTTTAAGTAATCGCCGATGTAAGCGAAAGTTTTACTCGTGTCCCATAAGTTATTTAATCAAATTTATTTAGAATGTTAAGACACTCAGCAAATTTTATCGAAAATTACAAATATTAAAGCTAAACTAACCCAATTTGATTGCTAATCCCAAAAATCACTCTATAAAATTTGTTTATTTTCAGTTAGTTGAATCCCTGCTTGTATCCTTGAACATTTTTTCTGGAATTACGTTTGCAGTTTGTAGAGAAGGCAAACCTGCAACGAAAATTGTCACGTTATAGTGATTGCCCTGAAAAATAAAAATTTTACTCGCTTTCAAAAGATTATTTAATCAAATTTGTGTTAAAGTTTAATATAAACAGCAAGTTTTATCGAAAAAGCAAGCTGTAGAGCAAAACTGATCCATTTTCGTAGATAATCTCAAAGAAATGGCCAGTATATTATCCAATTTAATTTTTATATGATTGAATCCTAAATTTTATTCATGAAAAATTTCAGATGATTATTTATTCCGGTTAATATGCAACCCAAGGCTACAAAAGAAATCTTTCGTTCGATCGAATCCATTAGATCGGCATATATTTCGAAATTGAGCGAACGACCCTATTGGCTTTGGTCTCTACTTTGGTGGCCAAAACCAGAGTTTTATTAATGGGTCGACGCATAGGCTAATGGTTCTCATTTAGTCAGCGCAGATCTCCCCAAGGCTTCCTCGGAACGCTCCTTTAAGATGGACGCTGGAAGAATAAAGATGTAAACATGGTGTTTCTGCTGTCGTCTCGATGCAATCGATACATCGCTTTGTAACGCTGCGACTGCGGTCGATCTTATCGAAAAATCATCGCCACTCTCTAGCCGATCTATCAATAGCTTTTCTTTCCTCGCTGGACACAGTGGTAACTTTCCTGTCTGCGGGAGACACTGGAAAGCGACAAACGTAATTTAATCTAATGCTTTGTTTTACGAGAGATGTCGATGCGTGTGAAATTAGGTTAGGCGAGAGGTGAGGTCTCACGATTATTCATCATAAGCCGTATATAGGCGTATAACTAGCGCAAGATTTCACTTACGTCAATGGTTTCCTTCGTTTCGACCTCACCGAGCCAAGGAAAACTCCATTCTAGTCAAATACCTGTCAGGAGCTAATAACCATGAATATAAAGTCCAATGTGGAGATGCCACTCCTTTTCACATATACTATGTGGCGACAAATTCAGTTTGCTTCTGCATTCTTAGAATTACTTTTATCTATCTGTTATATATTTCCAAGAGTTTTCGCAAACATCCATCGATTAGAAAATTTATTGGACAGTAGAGATGAAACCAGTATCAATATGCTGACGTATACTACTACATTCAAAAATTTCCCTAACTTATTTTCATTAGTGGCAGTGATTATAAGTTTGGAACTTTTTGAGCGTAGTAGTACAACTATTCCCTGTGGTACAATTGTAGAAATGCCACTCTTTTCCACGTATACAATGTGGCGACACATTTAGTTTGCTTCTACATTCTTAGAATTATTTTTATCTATCTGTTATATATTACCCAGAATCCTCAAAACATTCAGCGGTTAGAAAATTTATTAGGCATTAGAGACTCAACCAGTAACAATATGGTAACGTATACATCCATTCCGTGAGGTACACACCTGGCCAAAATTAACGCACCACCGGTCGTTAGGATCGCTAGGGAGGTGGTGCGATAATTTTGGCCAGGACTGTACAATTGTAGTTATTCCACTAAATCCACGTTTACTATGTGGTGACACATTTATTTAACTTCTAAATTCTTAGGATTACTATTATCTATCTGATATTTATTTCTTAGAACCTTCGCTAACATCCATCAATTAGAAAAATTATCAAACAATGAAGACGCCAACGGTAACAATATACTAACTCATACAACCATCCCCTAACCGGGGAAAACACAATTAGCTTGGAGTCGAATGCTTGAATGGCGTTCGAAGACTGGTAGCTGATTATTCCAAATTTAGAAAAATTAAATACTTCATTACAATTCAGGCGTTCACATTATAATTTTATCATTTTTCGAAATTCTAATGCGAGACCCTATTATAAATCGTTCGGAAACGGAAATGGGTAGTTATAACCTAATTATCTCTAAAAATTATATTTATATTATACGCTAAAATTTTCAGCTTATCGTCACTGGCTCGTTTGAGTATATTTATTTTTAAATCACCGGAAATCAGTATATAATTTATTATCTCCGCTCAGTTTTTTCTCTACTTGCTAAATTATTCATCAAGTGATCTGGGGTTTTAATCAACTTCGTCTGTATCATCCTTGGTTATGATGAGGCGAGCTGTTTACCTCTGCGTGGATTTCTTCAGATTTTACCATATGGTAGTAATAAAAGTGAATTTGTTTACAAGCCCAATCCATAGATAGCGTCTTCTGCATTTTGCGAGGACTTCATTTCCTATTCATTCCGATTTGCTTCGGTCAGCAAGACTTTGATGCACTTCTGGACAGAGGTTGTCTTCTGGAAAACGAAATTCGTGCGTGAAAAGGATGTGTTAGGAAAACAGCGAGCGTGATGGGAAAGTGTAAAGTTGGGGCTGAAACGATTAGGTATTCTGTTAGATGGAGTATGGATGGACGTGGGGGAGGTAGTACTGAGTTGGCTATGAGTTCCATATATGACGCGAATAACTCGGGAATTAAGCAAAAGCTGTCATTTACAATTCGTCATTGTTTCACCGGTTCTATCCCTAAAAAATCAAATACTTTCGCGGCTATTCTCTCTTACCTCAGAGAGAGTTTTTACAAATTCCATCGATGTGCCGTAGAATTCTCCCTGAATAGGAGTGTGGCATTCATCTAACAGCTGATAATACTGATGATTTTTTTAGCTTATGATAATGTTAAAAGACGAAAATTGTTGTGTTTGTTTTTCATTTCCAAGGTAAACTTTGAATTCCAAAGATGTATACCCAAGTTAATTCACAAAACACAAACCCCCATTGCCTTGAAGTGCAAGTGAACTATATCCCGCAACTAATTCCTACTACTGAACTGTATCACGCAAATCATTGGCTCTACAGCGTTTTCAATTAAATTGGGGGAGTATTTCGATAGCTAATGATCAATTTTTTTTAAACCTTTATATGATTATTTTCCAAATACACTATACGCAGAACGTCATTACAATTCTGTCGGAACTTCGCAGTTTTCGAATATCTGCTTGCTTTGCAGTCATCGTGTTCTGCCTTGTGGTAGGACTACGAATACAACGCATCCAAGTAATTTGTAACTGTCAGCTGAATGGCCCCTCCTTTGATTTGGGATGGGAAGCGTTCGCTTTTAGAATTTGAATCAACTACGCTTGGATTATGGTCACACCCTCACGCCATGGGCGTGTTCAGATGTAATTACGTAACTATTTCCATCTCGAGATTTCTGTATATTCTCGATAATGTAGCATTTTAACTAAAAGTTCGAATCGAGAAGCCTGAAAATTATTGACAATATTGTTGACTTAGATTGTGCATACAAATGGAGAAGAACTTGGATTGGCCTGAGGATGATCTCTTAAGTGATCGTTTATTGGGGCAAATCCTTTTCTGTATGTATTATTACATATGTATGTATTATCGTTATGTTGTATAACACTAGTAAGTAATGAAGATTAGGATTGAATAACAACCTATACAGAATTACAGGTATGCATACATGTTTGTGTGAACAAGGTGGATTGTTTACTAATTTGTGTTCAATTTTCGTAAGTCTTTAACAAATATTAGTAATAATTATGATTTCCTTGTCTGACCTTCTCGTTAAATGTTGATCGAATTTACCATATCGAATTCTGCATAATTTACGAAATGTTCTTTTAAAAAAAACTTGAAAATATTTCCAGAGGACTTTGGTCATACCATTTACCAATCACGCTTTTCTTTGTGGATGCATAATGCCATCCATACTTATTTCATTTCTAAAAATATCATTTCTAATTAGCCTTTTGCATCTTTCAAAAATAAATGAGAATCGTTCGAAGCCTAAATGAACACGCCTCGTCTTTGACGTAATCTCGGAGAAAGTACAAAGTGTTTGAGACAAAACGCTCCTTTACGGGCAGCAATTAAAATGGGCACCTGTTAGCTTCTTTGAATTCGCCTTAGGGCGACAAAGGGAGGCATCCCGTGTGAAGTTGCCCTCCATTGTGGGATTGGTATTCTTACTTGCACTCCTGGTAAATCATGCCATCCATCCGCGGAAGATGAGGAAAGGAGTTGAGTCATTAGAAAATGGAGGAGGATTATGCCGTACGGAGAGAGATGCTAACGTACAGATAGACGTACGTTTCCGCCATGGTACTAGTGAATCAGAAATTAATCAAACCCATACTATTCCTTTAGTTTATTTTTTTCATAACTGAATGAAATAATTGTAAATCGTTCATGTAAAACAGTTATAGATCGGAAAAATCGAACCCCCGTGGATTTTGGTGGCTACTTTTTGCTTCCGAGGTAACAAAGTTTATTTTTTCCTACTTCATCGAATCTTCTTTCATAAGTCTCCCAGATATTGGAAAATCTTAACTATAACCCCAACTATGTTAGTAATAGCATATCGAGTTTTAAGACAAGTTTTACATACTCATACAGAGTTTTAAGATAAATTAGTATTTATTGCTTAAATGTTTCATGAGTCATTTGCCGCAATATTTGGATGAATTGAGCAATTTATTTATTTTAGGAAAGTGTATCCCTCGTTTACTGTTTAGCTTTTTCTTGTCAATGGCTGTGGTAAATCACTGTGATAATGAAGTATACTGCGATGTGGTTGATTCTGATTAATGACAATCATTTAATATATAGATTGAGAGTTTATTCATTAGTCCTTTTTTCTGCACTTAGTTGGACTTGTAGCTCACATGTATTCTTTTTCAATGAGTCAAACATTCGCAAACGAATCGCTCTTCTTTCCTCAGGGTGACAGCTTTATTATTATTCTTTAGAATTTAAGTACATTATAGTGATATTGCTCTCGCTTTATTTTTCTAACCTCTGTTTTCTCTTCTTTTCCATAGGTAAGTCCTCTTTGGTTTGATCCTGTAACTCTCCGCCAGTCAAAATTCTGTTATGCTATTCGTTGTCGAATTCCTTATTGTAATCTGACATGGCATGGGGGAGTTGTAGCATATTGATCCTGCTCTTCCTGAAATTTGAAAGAAAAAGGTAATGTTAAGTTCGTATTTTCGTTTATTTCGCGGGTTACCGTTAATGGATACAAATTGTCATCAGGTTCGACCGAAGGCATTGCATTCAATGGAAATTAATATTTCAGAGTTATCAGACAGCATTTTGGCTGGTTTTACATATTATTTATAGAAGTTGAAATTTACTGTATCTTGGTTAGATGTATTTTGCCATACAATTGTATGATATTGTTAAATGTAACAGGCGTAAATATTATTTACTAGTCCTAAGTAGGTGGTAGGTATTCAGAGACAACTTACGAGGTAACATCAGCCTATCATGGTTACTTGATGAAACCCAGTGATGTTTTCGAAAATTTGCAAATTTTAAATGCCAATTAAAATAAGTTTAAAATTTTAAATTTAACTTGAAGAAAGAATGCTTAAAAAAGGGGGGAAATTCATAGCCGACTCATTTGACAAAATGACATGCTTTTCAGTTTAGATAGACCAGAGGTATTTGTAGTGCTAGCTTAAGATACGAAATTCCGCAAAACAGAGCCCTTCTGGTGCGTCGTCGGAAATCGTCTCAAATCTTGTTTGAGAGTGAATTTTTTGAGAGAAGGGATGCCCGTTTCTGTCTGACATACGACCCTTTTTTGTAGCGCATCATGTTTCGCGCGACTGAACAAGGGACTTTTTCGGGGTTTCTATACCTACCCTACTCCTCTGTTAGTCTCCTTTTTAGGGGAGACTTCTAAAAGCATTATTTCGTTTCGTTTGGTAATTAGGGAAGTATTTTCTCCTTAGGGAGGTTCAGGGAATAATGTGAATTGGTGAGCGAAATTTCGGGAAGAACACAGCCTTTTTCGAAACCCACGCAAGAATTCAATTTGGGAAACAAATGAGTTTACAGTGGCCGAATGGATTAGGCTTAGCTGTTGGTGGATTGGTTTTCTTAAAATACTAGCTTATTGTCTTGCGGAAACGTATCATAGCTGTATGATAGGAAGATATTTATACGTGTATGTAACATTGATATTAGTTATTATCGGTGAAGATGCAATGAAGGTCGATTATCAATTGCCAGAGTGGTAGGAAGGGGCTAAGAAGCGTGTAAGCTGAACAGTTTCTGTCTGTAGAAAAATTGCCTCTAAGACTATAGAGATAAGGAACCATTTTTTATCCAGTGACCGTATTTACCATTCGTCTGCATGAGATAGGCTACTAGGCCAGTTTGTGAAATCAACCGCTCTTGAGTTGCGCATAGCCTACGATCAAATGGTTTTATGTCGACATTGCAGATGAGAAAATGAATTGATTTTCACAGTGAAGCAAAGAGAATATTGTCTATGTTATTTATCAATTGGCGGCATCAGCAAGACAGGGAGACAAAGATATATAAATATGCGCATAGGTTTCAGAGAGCGACTAACCATATTGGCTAAACTTCTCCAATGAGGGACCTATCTTTATATCTAAAAGGCCGCATGGAATAACCAAGAAGTGCTCCCACCCATGGCATTTTAAAAAAACCTTCTTCACCGCCTAAAGAATCGCAACCATATATGTAACTTCTTAGACTAATTTCATACTCACAACGAGCATCGCGTATTTTAGCCGTAGACCAAGTGCGATCTCTTTGCCTAAAGTTGTGTTTCATCCTAAACATAACGTTTAATCAACGCCGATTTCTCTGAACGGAAACCGGTGGCCAACGATACTTCTCTAGGAAATATTCTGCACCTCTCTTTCTATTAACAAAGCGTTCGTGATTAGATTTAGATATCTGTCAGCTTCCGCTGTTGCCCCTATATTTGTGCTGTGACCTCTTAATGGCATCTACGACACAATAGTTCCAGGATTCATGAGCAGCTGCTTCTCGGACTAGGTTCTCTTTGACTTGTATGTGCCGCTGAGATCTATAGGGAAGTCATTAAAGAATCATCTCACGAGATTTTCACTGAGATACTTGTCAAATTAATAAAACTGCAGTAGCCAGATCAATTTTCCTTCTTCGGTCATGTTCATGGATTCATCTTTTTCGCTTTATTCCAAAAATGTAGATATAAATTACCTTTTATGGAGAATATACGTAATATATAACTGAGATTCGTTGAGATGGTTGATGGTAAGTTCGGCTTCATGGGAAAATGCGTCATTTCCAAGTGCCTGTGCCAGCGAAGAATCGCAATTAATGAGTCTCCACATTTGAGTAGAATTCTTTCCAAGTGCTATTTGGAACCGTATTTCATCCACATTAACCTTGCAGTGCTGCTCGAATTTCTCGACAGTGAGTTTAATAGCTCTTTGAGGATGAGTTTTATCTTTCAAGATTAATTTATATTCCACCTTAAGGCGTCTTCTGATTTTCTCCGCTTGTGTTGGAAATTTTTTTCGGAGAAAAACTCCAGAAAATTGGAAAACCAAAAACTGGTAAGCGATTTATCTGCTTGAAAATCCGGTAAAATTGAAGGAAGGGGATGTTGGTAAGTGATTTTCTGTTTCGTCTATCGATATTCATCTTCAAGAGTAATGAAATGCGACGAGTTCATATTTCCAGTTGACGGGTATTTCTTGCCATCCATTTGCATTCCGCTCCAAAACCCGTGTCAGAGAACGGTTTATACTCACCAGTTTTTTTGATTTCGTTACAAATATGCAGCTTTTTCTTGCCTTTCCCTAGGAATGTTGCAAATGCTTAATCTTGTCGGTTTACAAATGTCGGTGATAAATTCTTCATCGCTCCCGATCCGTTTTCGTCGCCAGAGGTGGTAAATCCAAAGCCAGCATTGCGTTATCAGTGCACTTCCAGGTAATAAAGTAGTCTTCTCGATTGACCCGAATTGAATAGCTCGTTAAGTATACGCGTAACGTGTTTCTAAGTTAACATCGATGGAAAATTGCTCTCCTAGGGAAAAAACGATCCAGTGGTGGAATTATAGGTGAGATTAAGAAATGAAAATTACACTGCTGGGGTGAAATGGACGAGTTGCCGCAACTTATGGGTGACTTATTTGGGAGAAAATGCATGATGAAATTTCCTCGAGCCTACTAACCGATTAAAAGTGTGGCAAACAGTTCATTACTCGTTTAAGTAGGGTTTAGACGTGCTTGTCCATGGATATAGTTGGTCGTACGAATGTTTGATCTCTCAGGTATAGTTGTTGCGCGCTCATGACCGTTTCTCCGTTTTCATTATTGACGAGTCCATCCCTGCCTAGAAGAAAAGTAGGAGACGTGGCACAGTGTTCCAAAATGAAAGAAAACTGGCCGAAATTAATAACTCTAGTAATTGTCTGTCCATATGCAACATAAAGTGCATTTCCAAGGTATTTTAGGCTGATGAATGTGATTTTATCATTATTTTTTCAATATATTCCACGCATTCAGAGCTATTGACCCTTAATTAGTCGCTTGGGGTAAAGATGACCGCAGGCGGTGTGTTCCCTTCGGTAAAGCAAAAACTAATCAAGATATTTCAACGAAATTTCCGTTTTGTGAAGATTTTTGCTATTCTATGATTTTCTGAGAATTTCGTTAATTGTAAATAATAAAAAGTATGCAATTTTAGCCGTGTTACCAAATTTACAAATACAAATTTAAATAATTACCTATTAAGTATTTTAACAAATTTTAAGAGCGTCCATATATAAAATGATTCATTGATAAGTGCAAGGTGAAAAATGAACGCCATATCATGCATACCAACTAAAAAATAATTGCCAAAACAAAAGTTTAGTGGATATAACCACGTGTGGTTAGAACGGAGGAGGCTATTGGGAACAAACTTCTTGTTTTCGTTAGCGAGGTCCCTCCCGGTAGTTCATTAGCTAACTCTTTCCTCCTCCCCTAACTCCTACGTATTTGGAAGCATTATAGACGCGCGACCACTCTACACAACAATCAAAATTCAAATTTATCGTGTCAACATTCTCATGGCGCGATGTCCTTATCCTTGCAGTAAATATGGCGTTGGATGTAAGAGTCAGTCAGTCAGTCTCGCCCTTTTAGTAAATTCGTTTACTATTATTATTGAATTTCACCATTCTCAGCACTGAGGCTGGAAAACATTCATTTATGAGATTCAAAGCACCGAAGGAATTAGGCAAATCTATGGTTTTCATAAATATTTTAAGTATCCATTCAAAGACTTCTTACTAACGCAACAGGAATCATTGTTGCTTTTGTAGTTGGCTATAAATCTGGTTATCTATTCCTAATGTTTCCTGGCTTTTTATCTAAACTTTTAGGTATTATTCCAGTTGCTGAAATTACTATGGGAATAATCTGACTGCATTTTTTCCATATATTTTTGGTCTCTTCGACTGATGGTGTATATTTCTGAGTTTTTTTCTTTATACTTGACTTCTATGTTTACTGTATTTGGGATGGAGATGTCTATTAAATATCCATTCTTTCCTGTTTTATCCGAAGAGTTACATCCGGTCTATTATTTGGTCATGTTCAATCTGTTAGGATACTTCTATTGTAGTATATCTTCTCCGTTTTATTTTCTATATCTGGCGGTGGTGCGATTTGGTACCAAGGTTGGATTTCAAGTGTTACATTGTACTTTTTAACTAGAGCAAGCTATATTTGCTCATATATATTGCCATGTTATTATTTTCAAATAAGGAAAGGGTTAAGGTGACTTTGCACATAAGGGCGTGCACCCAGGAAAATTCCCAAGGAAAAACGGACTTGAAAAAAGTCTGACAGGGCCAGGAAGGTTCCCGGCCCAGTCAAACTTTTTTCAAGTCCGTTTTTCCTTGGGAATTATTATTTTCATTTTCGTTCATTTTTTGCGTTTATGAATTCCGGATAAATTAGCACAGTTCCGATTATAATCGAGTATAATCTTTGAATACATCTTCGAGACGGTATACCTAAATGTAGTTTTTGCTTTCGTAATGAAAAGGACTAATGCGTCCCTTTCCTCTTTGACCTGTGCCTTTGCCGAAGGCGAATCTCGCGAACCTGTTTATCAATTAAATCGCATATATTAGAAAATAATGAGCTTCACGAAACCTGGCTATAGAAACATAAATTACAGTGTATGCCAATATTTATTGCTTCAGTAAGTTGTATGGAGTCGTGCGACATGCAAAAAATTCACTAGGCATTAATTATGGAGCTTGTTTGAGGAGATAACCTCGTACGCGTGACATCAAAAGGGGTTAACTATGCTTGCTTTTACCAGCATTTATAAGTATTAATTATATATACCTATCCTTATATAATGCTGTGCTTATCGTGTAATTTCATTGGAAAACTATCTACTTATTTTTACTCTTACTGTCTGTAAATCATTCAGCCCGAAGGCCAATTGATACCTCACCCCCTCTAACATTAGTTAACAAGGGCTAGTAGGGGGAATGAGGCTTACTAGGCAAAATTGCCCTTGCGTTCACCATCAAGCAAATGTATTATATACAGCTATTTCTCCGGATATACCTATGCATATGTAATACAAATTCCAACCATGCTCAACGAAACTGACACACAATGACTCTACTAGTAATACTTAATGATAGTATTCCACAAGGAAAAACCATCACAGCCATCATTCAGCCCCTCTCATACTATATCAGTTTTCATTTTATCTCAGTTATTAACAAGACTATAACAAAAGTAAATGAAAGAAACATATTTATATAACCTGCACCAAAAGACAAAAATACTCTATTCATCAAGATACGATAGCAGAAACTTAGTTTCACAACTATCTTTTATCCATTCAATTTTTTCATTGTTGTACATGATGTGAAAAATTGTGACTTGTCTGGGACTTGGACCCAGGTCTTAAACTTTCCCAGCAGGTATGCTCGCTTTCCATTGCTAAGTTTCACTTCAATTCCATCATTTCTATTTTCCATTTATTAAATTATTTTCATAGTATTGAAGCACTAACCATATCAATATATTGTATAAATTACTTAATAAAGTTTTGTTGAAAATATTTCTTAAATGTTACGCTACATACATAAACATGTCATACAAACATGTTTTAGTTGTTATAATACCAAGGCCGTAGCAATATCACAACAGGATTCATCCTGAGCTGTCATCCGCGGAAAAATCGTTTGAATAAGCGATCCTGCTAACAGAAAATGGGATCCTCCTTCCCTTCGAAGGAAAACTAATTCAATCGCTACACCTGCCGAGTGTATTTTCTCCTCAAACTGCCTCTCCAACCTTAGTGCATCCCTTTAGACTTCAATTGAGCGTTGATTAAGTAAACAGAATTGGTCGTCCTATTCACTATTGAAACTGTAAAGAGGCGTGAAATGCCTAGGTCAAGGCATAAACCAATCAAGAGGCCAAAAAGAGCCTTTTTCCCTTCGGCTTTCCACAAAAACTCGGGTGCCTTTTTCTTTCCCCGAGGCGGCATCTCGAATTTCTTCGAGATCACAGCCAATGAGCGGCAATTTATTCCTTTCGCTTTCAATCGTTTCCGAAGTGTTGAAGTCGAGCAAAGGGAAAAAAACAAAGGTTTTCTGTCCTCGAGGGAACCCTTTCTACGCCTCATCTCCCCCATTCAGAATTTATTGAATCCTGCAGAGCCGGCACTCAATTTCCGTAATCAGATTTTTTAGGAATCCCCGTTTGCGTCGTTTTTCTCCGTCAGAAACCGTTTGACGGGAAGGCCCGAAAGAGTTTTTGGTTAGGGCCGGTCATTTTTTAAATTTTTTATGGTAGGAATAAGCCCAGGGTCTTCTGGTTGTTGCCCTCGGAGGACCACTTCGACATTTGGGAAACCCTCGATGGCATGGAATGAATATTATGGTTGATTATTTGCCCGTTGTAAATGTAATCATTGCATTATTTTTTCCTTAGTTTGTTTAAATAAATTTTTGGTGGGAATTGTAAGCCCAGAGACTTTTGGATGTTGCCCTCGGAGGATCGTTTTAGCATTTGAGAAACCCTCGCAGATGTGGCATTAATATTATGTTTGATTATCTGCCCGTTGTAAGTGTATTCATCGTAATACGATTATAATTCCAACGAGTATGTTTGTATGAACAAAAAACGTATAAAGCATATAGTACCCGTTTAATAGAAGTGCGTACGTGACATGGTACTCCTGTTGGTTAGAATACCTGTTAGTAAAGTGAGAAGGTAGTTTAATTGGTAAGAATACCTGTACGGAAAGTGGGAGACTTGTTTCATGTAGCTATTTTTCGCTTCTTCGTTTAACCATAGAATGGTTTAACTTTGAGTGTTTTAATTTTTCGATACGTACGTACTAGTATATTTCTAGTATAATATCTTGAAGAATGGAATTTTTGTGGGACGGAATGGAGAATTCTGCGAGATACTTAATGGTGGCATTTAAATTAATCTTGAAAGATAAAACTGGTCCTCAAAGAGCTGTTCCGCTTTTAGACACTCTTGAGAAATTCGAGTATTACTGCAAGGTTAATGCAGATGAAATACGGGAGAATTTTATTAATATGTGGAGACCTTTAATTCCAATTCATCGGTGGCAGATACACTTAAAAATGACTCATCCGATGCACTTAAGTTTACGATCAACCATTCCAACGAAACCCAGTAAATATTACGTGGATTCTACATAACAGGTGATTTATAACTACATTTTTGGGATATAACGAGAAATATCAGTCCATAAACAAGACCAAATAAGGAAAATTGGTCTGGCTACTGCAGTTTTATTAATCCTATAAGTATCTCACAATCAGTGAAATATCCATTTGGTCTAGAGGTCTGCATGGGCCGGGCCTAGGCCCGTGGGCCCAAGACCGTGGGCCCGAGCCCGGCCCGGACCATGAGTCGGACTCGGGCCGGGTAAGCAGGCAGTCTATCGGGCTCGGGCCCATGCCAAATTCGGGAAGGAGAGAATTATTCGTTCTTAAAGAGCGTTAGTTTCTTGCATAGCGGCAAAAGCCTCTTAAAGTTGTTACGCAATATTTAAACAAAATGCTCGGTCTTCGTGAAGGGTTAAAAAAAATGTATTTGTTCACAATTCACAACAATTTATTGTTGGGCGATTTATGAAAAGTTCGGGCTCTGTTCGGGCTTGAGAACGAAACGTTCGGGCCGGGTCGGGCACGGGCTGAAATTTTCGGCCCCTGCAGACCTCTAATTGGGTCATCCTTAAATGATATCATGATATTTTAGGAATTAGACTATCCTTCTGTCATGTAGCTTCATTCTCCAAACCACTAATTAGTCGCATGGTCATTTAAGACTTTAATTTCGTACTCTCAAATTTCATTTTTAAACAACTAACTAAAAAATGATTTGCGTTTCTACAACCTTTCCTTCGCGCTCCAAGGTTTTCGTAGGGAAATAAAAACAAAAACGTAGATATTATATAATCTGAGTAAACATCTATTTAACAACAACAATTCTTGATTCAGATCGCAATGGATTGTTTGGAAAAACATAGTGTTCCTGTATATGACCGTTGAATTTTAATGAGTATTCATCAAGTTGAGATAATCAAGACTATAGAATAGCATTTACTATTTGTGATATCACAATATATTCCTTTACCCTTTTTTATCTCACTAAATGCCACCTACTCCTAGAACCCCGTGACATCATTTAAGGATGGTCCTTAAGTATTTTGGTACATGGATTCTCTTCCAATAGACTGCCTGCTTGTTAAGTTTCGTGATGGTTTTTACTAGAACTATTCGTTATTGATCTCCTAACGTATCATGGACTGGATTGGGGTCTACGTCAATTGTCTGTTTAGGTTTTATGCAAGCAGCCTCTCACAGTTCTCTCAATCTCTTCATCAGATGCATGTCTCCGCATATCTTCTTCTATTATCAGGATGGAGGACGCCATACAGTGGTCCATACAATCCACCGTTTCACCTCTATATATTCCTGCTGATGGAAAAAATTCTGCGTGGACATCACTAAACAACTGGAGATTTTGAGTAGAGTAGAGAGTTTCTGTAGTAGTGGTTGCAAATTATTTAGTTTCAAAGTATAGTAAAGGTCATAAAATTAATTTATTCAAGCTTTACTTCGTGGAAAATAGACACATTTGGAATAAAAACAACTTTGTATGTTCTAAAATTATTCCATGAAGATAAAATTTATCAACTGAAGGTTAAAGGACAAAAATATTTTAGATTATAAACTTTTTAGTGTCGTAGACGTATGTAATTCATCAAAAACTGTATAAACATTACCTGTTTAAGCTTAACGGATTTCAAATTAATCAAACCATAGTAAACCAGGCCATAATAACAGTTATTTCTTCGCTAAAAGGGTACTGGAATTATAACACATATCGTATGAGCCCCAGATAATGTATATTTCATTTGATTTAGTCTCAGGATTCTCTATGGCAGTGATAGCAAGAGAGCTTTTGAGGTATGAATGATGATAAATAATGGCACTCATTTTAGGGGAAGGAGGCTTGGGAGAGGCAGATGATGAAAGGGCAAACGAGTTATTAGCCACGTGGTCTTAGGTGGATGAGTACCGAACCACCGTCTGTGGGAGAGAGGAGAAGTTGGGTAGAGGCGTGTTCAGTTCATTCATCGGATATCAATGGAATGAAAAGGAAAGAAAAATCTTCATTTCTTGAAGATGATTGCTTTTCACTCTAGCATTCTTTCCTTTATGAATTATTAATATATTTAATATCTCACGCGTGCCGCTGTTGATTGAATATTTTCGAATACAAAGTTTATCATCATGATAAATTATATCTAACTATCAATAATCTGTCGTACATTGGTCAGTTATATAGCTTAGACTATAACTATATATCATTCCCCTAATTTCTGTCGATTTTCTAATCGAATCGCCCCGAGAATGTTTAATCCAGTTTGCAGATTTCCCAGCCTTTGAAAACACCTTGGAAGCTGAATATTCGCTGCAGCTAACGCGCAGTTGAATATTTATCTCTCTCAATATTCACAATCTTTCGTTTCTGCACCAATAATCTCTCCTTCATTATTTCCTTTTAAAAACCAGTTTTTTCCCGTAATTGTTTTTTTATTGCCAAGTTATTCCTTTCAGCGAGTACCTGCGTTCATTTTCCATGCATTGCTCTAATTTTTTCGCCTCTTGGAACTTTTTTCTTCTTTTGATATGCTTCATAAATTATTTATTTATTCCTCAATATACCAACTCTTTTGCAATCGCTCGCATCTCGCAAACCTTTAATCTTAGATTTGCTATCTCGACATGTAAATTTACTATACATCATGATATCATTTAATTAATGTGGTGTAATAATTTACTTAATCGCTCATTTTCACCCGTTGTTATGAGCTGATTGTAGCAAGTTGTAGTCTTAGGTTAACAATAGTATTAGGTTTCTAACATTAGTCTTAGGTTCAAATACTCAATTTATGATCTTGTTCCAAGACAAAGGATTGCTACACTAATACAGAATTTAAAATATTCGTGTAAGGTGATTTTAAATTCTTAAATGACATAATATCATAAGGAATTTTGTCTTAGGAACGGCCTTAAGTCTTATCGAGGCCAAAGAAGTTGATGTCTCATGCTGTATCAAAACAGCCAAACCAAAGAAGTTGATGGAGAATTTTGTAATGTTTAGAACTTCGGCAACGTGTCTAAAAGCTTCCTTTGATGAAAAGGATTGATTTCTGTGGAATATCTTCTGTATACATTCAATTAAGATGTATAACATACGATGAGTAGCATATTTTTCAGTGTTTATTCGCTACTATTAAGTACGCCCCCTGGAATAAAAACAAGCATCCAAGCTAAATCGCAGTCAAAAGTGTGAAATTGGGAGGAAATATTGTGTTGGTCTATGATTATCAATTTCTACATCATATTATAAAGCTTCATTAGGCGTGAATTATAAATCTGCGTGTATTTTTTTCGTACGTTCAATTTAATTTGAAGAAGGGCAACGAACGCAAATGCCACTCAAATTTCAAATGCTCCTGTGAGTACGTCTCGGGAATGAAATTTGTTTTCCTCAGTTATGATAGCTCAATCATATAAATTTATCAAGACGAATATGCGTTGTCTAATGAGTGTCGGGCGATTACAATCCACCTGACTTCTTCATTCATCACGGGCCAATGAAAGAAGGCCGGCCGTTGGCGCGAAAGCACTTCGCCTTGATTTCACGAGGGCATTTACCCCTACACGTGCCGATGGCTGCGAAATGAAAATCCGCCGATAAGCGGGACAAGGTTTTCGGAAAAGGGGTTTCGGAGATTCGCGTGGGGAAAAAATCGCGGGACAGCGGAGGAGAAAAGAATGTGCTAGAAAATGGAGCAAGAATCGAAGAATGGACTTACTCAGCCCCGTGTCCAGACTGGTTTGCCCATTTGGGCTGTCATTCATCCTCTCTTCTCTAAATTATCCGAGTCGTTTCGCTTTCGAGTTAATAAGGTGGAGATCTTCTCTGCATTATTTTTACGTTACTGTATTGAAAGATTACTTTTTTATTTATAGGGATTTTAGTATGACTATTTTTCATATCGAGACTCGAGTTTTTGTCTCGTTATCTTTTAGTGTATATTTCCTTACATCACATCACATTAGCGTCTTGACTATAGAGTTTTAACTCGCGAAACATCGAAATGAGAAATTTTGGACGACTAAAAGTGATTTTCTTACCTCTTTCCAATATCTGATGCAATCAATTATATCTACAGTGTTACATAAGTCGTTTATATTTACATTTAAACCCTGCGATCCTCCAGTGGCGCTTGGCATGGGGTGTAAAACACCGACATACCTATCTAACCTGGAGAGCTATTAGCTTCTCTAATACTTCGCAGGAAAAACGACCAAAAGTAACTTTCTGTCCTGGCAACTACTTCCCTGTGTCGCTTTTTTGTTTTCTCCCAAAGATCGCGAAAGCTTATAACTGGGATAACTATATCAGCTATCTCCTCCCAGAAATCGGTAGTGATAAATTTTTCAAAAAGCTTCCGTCGATACTCAAGTCTTCTATCACAGAGAGAGTTCCATCCGAAGGATTCTATCATAGCTGATTTACTTTTCTAGGTTTTTTATACAGCATTTAATTTAACGTTGCAGATTTGATTTAAGAGTTAAATGGAAGATGAGACTTCCGTCCATATTTCACCAATAAAGACGTTTATATTTATGACACAACACTCGTATTTATACTCGTTTTACGTACTTTCTACTCGTTTAGTTTCAGGAGAGTCTTTATCAATATGTGTTGTATTTGCTAACGTTACAACCGATCCTTTTTCTGAAAATGAATCATTGAGGCAAGGAAATAGTTTCACAATTTAAAACCTCGACTTTTTTTACTCAAGATTGCATCGCAGGATTAAATTAGTCTCATCAAAGGATCAAGGATGATCGAACATGGAATAGAAGGTAAGAGAAGCGAGTCTCCAAGGTTCAAAACATCCATTACTTGCTCATCGTGAGGTACTATCTTAGCCTTATGTGTTACTTCTAGCGCTTTATTACTCCTCATGAGATGATATCGAAAGTAAATGTTCGTATGCTATGTTGGAATTTGTTATTTTTACAAGGCTTGTCTTGGAAATTGATCGCCACATTACGACATGTTGCGATAAAGTGAACATATTTGTGAATGCACCAGCATAAGTATCTAAGATAGATTAAGTTTTTTTGGTTTTCAATCCCTTTACAATTCTGATTGTAATTCACATTGAATTAGTTTATTCAATTCGTAATCCGCAGTTTCGCATTTTATACATTAGGAATATTTTCTATTGTTTTCATTCTAAAACTATCGTGATAAAGCCTCTTGTTAGAGTAATGCATCCCGGCTATTAAACTGTTTGATTCTATCAAGTATATATCAAATAAAAATAATAAGTCGGTAGATATGCTATTATACATGGATTGGTTATTACAATGATATAGTAAAAGAAATTATATGTTTTCTCTGTGGTGAGTTGATTAAAGCCAGACTTTTGTCTCAATTAAGTACATATTTGAAATCGATACAGTGATATTTTTAATAGTTAAGAAGAGGTAGGTAGTTGTTGGCATTAAGGCAAGGATTTTTAAGATAATGAAATGCTTTCCTGGAGATAGGACCGCTTCTTGAGATGAAACAGGAACATTCTCGGATTGTTAAACCATCATGATGATTCATATATACATCGTAAAATTTATTATTCTTATATATTAATTAAATTATACGATTACTAATGTATAATGATATATATTCACGAAGCTACTTATTTACTTTTGAAGCTGAAGTTGGATCTTAAAGATATATTCTCGCCGGAATTAAGCCGTATTTAATTTTACTGATAAAGCAGGGTATAATAAATGCCCTTTAAAATGAATTTTCCATCGACTTTGAATATATTTTAGCACCCAAAGAAGCAAGACCTCTTCTTGGTTACGAAACTGTTATTGCGCTTATCCAAACATCGTTCCTGTGTTACCTCATAGGCTCTCGTCCGATCTCCGCTCAGCGGTCAACTAATTCCGCAATTAAATCCCAGTATCACTGAAAGATAATGGAAAGCCGCCACGTTAATCAGCATTCTCATCCCTTACCTCTCTCCTCGTGATCTTCGCTTTGATAATTTATAAGCCCTGATCGGCCTATCCCTAAACGACTCTATGCCGCATCACGTCTTCCCTCTATGGCGAATCTCGAAGTGATTTTTTTTCAAAGTCGGCTATTGAATTCTCTTTAGACCTTCTGCCTTCTCATTCCATTGCGTGCCCGAGGGAAAAGGCGCCATGTGTAATGGAATACCAATGGATCAGCTATGGATGTTCCGCTACCGGAGTCATTGGTTCCTCGAGGGAAAAAGGCGGTCTTGAGACGGTGCATGGATGGAATGGTTTGGGAATTTTCCGATGTGGGACTTCTCAGGGAGTTTTTGACACCTCTTTGCGCGTCTGTAGCTCAGCCGGCTCTCACGAAACGAACCGAATTTGATAGAGTTACGAGATCGAATACCGGTTTCTCGGATGCTCGGTATTTCCATTTCACGGACTGTTTTCATTTTGTTTTCCGGCTATCGAGTGCCATCTTGTGCAGTACTACAAAAAAGAAAGATGAATCACTAAATCCACTAAATTAATTTCCTTTGCCAAAATACTGTTTCCCTTAAGTTTTTAAACTCTTAAATTCACGCTAACACTCTCAATTCATTATTAATCTTTTTCGTAAATGACAATGAGCAGTAAGCTTTGAGTTTTTTGTAACTTATCAATATTTCGTGCATGCATAGGTGTGTGAATATCCCGCAAAAATTCCTTTAACAATTCTGTATCCGTCACCTGTAGTCGAAGTGGTCATAATAGTGAAATATTTCCTTGAAGGTTCGTAAGAAGTTTCATACGTTACCCTAGATATCACTGCGAATGGTGTTTTTAGCCAGCATTTTAGCTTAGTTGAGAAAAATATGGGTATGAGTCTTCATTTGATCATTTGTATCTCCTCGATATCATCATTCAGTTTCTGATTCTACCGATATATCGCTCTGGTCGATGTTTAAAATAGGTACCGCTGCACACGAATCTTTCTTAATTGCTACTTATGACCTTTTAGAATGCTTCAGCCGCCAAAGGATTGTCCTCGATAGTTGATAGCGGCCCGAAGAATACAGGCGTAAAATTAGCCTTGGGATAGTAATAATTGGACAGAATTACTCGTGGCATCTTGCCGTTTAAGTCAATACCTGGACAACTTTCTTTTCAACGAAAATTTGAGATAAAAGTATAAAATAACGGAGCTTTGGATTAGAATTGCCCATAAAATTCTATCAGTTACACAGTAAGAGATCGGAAATAGAAAAATTTTCATCGAGAAATTAGGAAGCCCGAATTCCAACGCTCTTACGGAATTGATTTATAATTCAGTCATTGCAAATTTCGATTATGTATTCTTAGCAGTCTTTTGTAGGCTCTTATTATTTCATATTATCCCTATCATATCTTACAATATCACTATTTTTTAACTCAAGATTCATCTTGAATTTATTTATTCGTGTTAAAAGGTTCATAAAATGAACTTATGATCGCTTTTAAATTATGGAAATGCTCTGGAATGTTCTGGTAAAAACAACTTGCATTTACGAATCTATAATTGCTTTCCCTGGACTACTTTAAATTAGTTAAATATTTTTTGTGTTCATCTCTAATCTTTCTCCAGAGGACATGGTTTCCCGCATTTCAAAATCCGCCATTAGCTTACGGTATTTCACTTCAATTGCTAAATTAGATCCCAAAATTCTGTTTTCAAAGGTGGATTACACCGTACAAATGATTTTAAACTTCCATTGATTCATATTTTACAGGTTTTGTGAGAAAACAAACAAAAATTAACAGAACTCATCACATCCGCAATTTTTCATATTTCTCACGCATTAGCTGAAAACGTTTTTCAAGAATAGTTGCGTCTGTTAAATTATTAAAACCAATTCACATGTAATTTATGGCAAGGAAGTGGTTAAGAGCCATCCTCATGTTTCGCTCCAAGCACGTGGTCTTCCTTTAATTGTGCGTACAAGGAGCCTGGTCAGCGCAGGTAATTGAGCTAATGCATCTAAATTAACATTCCCTTGGGAGTCTCCGTTCGGAGCATCCATCTTCTGCCCGCGTCGTTCGTAAACAGCTCGACTGCGAAGAGTCGGTCCTTTCTATTGTTTATAGGCACCTGTGTCTCTGAAGCTGTTTGCCTTTCGTTTCACAGCTTTCTTATAGGAGCAGGTAGAACTGCTACTAAAATTTTCGAAAGGAGGGCTCGTGTTTGAGACAAGGTATCCTTGATGAACTACATCCTGAGGCTTTTATGTCTTATGTAATGTTATTGTTTTGGTTTTCTGTCTCTCTTTGAAGGGGTGTTGACGATATGGTTGACATTAGGAATTGAGTAATGGCTTTCTTAACGGAGCAAGTTCAGCAGTGTTTTCGCTTTCTTTTCGCTTTCTATTTCGAATCGTAAGCATTCCGTTTCAATTATGTAAATTTTCTTGATTGGCAATTGCGCGTTATACATAATTTTGGGGTGAATTGTTTGCTCGTTTATATCTGAAGAATTGTAGCCTTTAAAAGGAAATAAAATAAAAAATCTGGCTTATAGTAGACAGTAAAATATCAGTATTATGAACTCTATAAAGAGAAGAGAAGGCATAAGGTAAAGTTTTCAGGTCTTTCTAAACTTATTTTCGCAGAATTTCCTTAGGCTTCCATTATATAATTCATGTATGATTTTATATTGTGATTTAAGATTGCAAATTTGGTTTCTCTCATGTTATGGATACTGGATTTTTGGATAGAATATACAAGAATAAAATAACATTTATGATTTACCAATGCATCGAAAATACTTGGAGAATCGTATATTGTAATCGCTAAAATATTTTAATTACATTTGTGGAAAATAATAAATTTTATTTTATTCTTATACATCCTATTCACGTTGAATTCAACACGGATATGCTTGCCTTAATAGATTTTATTAGATTTTTATTTTTATCATTTTTGCTTTTCTATGAGCGTAAGACCTATGAACGTTTAAGTTAGGCGCCTTTCATTGCAAACAAACTAATTTTTTAATTTTTCCCTTTTAGGATTTTCTTGGTGTATTCGACGTATGAATTACCACCGAATTTCAAAGTTTTGCAATACTTCTATCTTTTAAAACATTTCTCGCTTATGTGAACACGAAAATAAATTACCTACGTAAATAAGATACACTATTTGTTAGATAATAAGTATCGTGTTTCAAATAGAAAATAAATTACTTACGTAATTAAAATAAACTAATAACTTCAGTTAGAAAATAAGTATCGTGTTTCAAATAGAATAAGCGCATAACTTTTAATGCAACCATCGTCAATATCATTGCGTTACTCTGCGAAGGAAAACTTTTTTCCTAGAAACGGCTTTTAAAGAAAAGAGTGGATTACATAAAGCCCTTTTCATTTTTCCCCGTCAGTTGCCCCGACAACGCCCCTGCCCTACATACCCATTTAATATTTTCTTTGTTGAAATATTTCGCGATTCAACTATGTATGCAAATGGAACAGGTTTCCATGAAAATAAATTTGTCAGTCCAACAAGTTCGCAGTTAGCGTTAGAATATATTTCGAGCTTTCTAAACAAAAGCAATTGCCACGTATCGCCTTCCTCGGCATTCCGCAATAAACTCTCGATTTTATTGCTCTCAATTGCCTTCATGAAGCAATTATAAATTGCGGCATGAAATTATTCATACTCGCGCAGTTGCGGAAGGTGCCAAAGCCGTAAATATTTGGGAAAATTCCTGCCGCCGCGTAAAACTCGGAGAATTTTCGCGGAAATTAACATGTTTTGAAGAAAAGAGAGGTTTTACATCTGGAAATCTCGAAAAAAAGCTTCCGATCGGACAAAGCAAGTGATAAGTGCTCTCCGCTCTTTACGTCCACCAATTACTTTTGAAAATCGCTTCGCAGTCTTCCTGGAAGCGGCTCGCAGATCTGTGACAGTTTTAGCGAGTAATGAGACACGTTTCTCTTTGGGAGTATGTTGGTTTTTCCTCTCTCAGTGACAAGAGACATATTCTTTCACATAAATTCGGTATGCGCGGCTCTTTCGAATTAGAATTATTACTTTCCGCAAACAGGCCGTCGCTGTACATACAGCTACGTATGTAAAATGTGAGTGCAAACGCAAGCAAGCCATGACTTTCATGCACCGTGAAAGAAAGCCGTTGCTCAAATTCACTTAAGAGACGGGCAAATTGACTTACGAAGACATTTTTGTGGGTTTTAGAGATTTTCGAGAGCATTTGTTCTCAGGAAAAAATGTGCCGTAATAGTTTGAATTTTCCGATTCCTTATGGAAATTCGTTTTACTTCGCATGTTATTAGCCTGTCTGGATTTTATTCTGAGCTTCAGTATTTTCAGATGTCTCAAGGTTGGATATATCTTTTTAATTGTCTCTATCATTTAAATTCAAAACATTTATCGATTTAGAAAATATCAATTATTACTTTTCTCAACTTCCTAGTAAAATAAATTATAGTATTCCTTTTCGCTTAACATATTAGCTTTTTTTTACTGACATACGATTTTGTCATCATCCATAAAATTTATTGCAAATTCAAAGCTTATTCATAGCTTTTATTGTAGTAAATTAATTTAATTCTGAGACCATTCCTACAATTTTAGCTTAAGAAATGAATGATTGGATAAGGAATCCTTTAAATGCTTCATTTTTAAATTACGCGACAGATGTAATTTAGAATCGTATAACTGGAAGCCTTTTGGGAGGTTGTTCAAAATTGAGAGTGCTAGACACTTTTAATCTTGCATTATAGCCTAATGAATCAGTTAATGAGGGAGAAAGTTGAAACTAAAGATAATAATAATAGTAATGCGCCCTTAACGTTGGGCGTATTTTAGTCAATAATGACCATTCCTACAATAGCCCCATTTTTTTAACACACGCATACAACCATTCCACCCATAACATCCGTATTGTTTGAGCATGAAAATTTTCATTTTCAATTATAGCCAATTATAGTTCAATTATAAATCTGGTAACTTAAGCCCAAAATGTCCCCATTCACGATGCGCGAACTCAATCACGTTTCGGGGTATACCGCCACCAGTCATTTTCCCCACCTTGCCCTGGTTTATCCAAGTAACTCGTGAGCCATAAATCCGCGGACACGTGTACGTATATTCGCGTATATATATATATTAATCCCTCCCTCGTGTCCCTGTGGTTGATCCGTCCCAGATAGCGATTGCTAACGTAAACGTATATTTTCCGGTTCCTATCCTGTCCCCGTCCCGATCGCCTTCCTCGGCAACTTTCTCCTTCCAATCCTTTCACTTTCCCATCCTCGTAACCGGCGTCTTACTCCATGTAACGGGGAAACCTCTCTCCCCGCGGCGGCTCTTGCTTTTTTCGCATTCGTTTGAATTTTAATACCCCGCTCTATGTATGGCGATAACCCTTTTTCCGCTCGCGGAGAGACCGCTACTTCTCTCGAGATCCCGTTTTGTTTGAAGGCATCGCGAGATTGAGCTAGATGTCCCATCTACTCAAGATTGTGGATACTAGCAGAATGGAAGAAATAAAATGGTTGTATAGGTAGAGTGATTGGAAGGGAATAACTGTGTCTGATTTACAGGAAATGCTTGATTAACCACGCTGGAAAAAGGATGTCTACTTTTGGCGATTGAAAATATTTGGTACATGCCTAGTATTATAATGACTTCTCTAATGGAAACAGGAAGAAAGAGCCCAATTATATCCATTTCAATTACTGATACTAATTACAAACACACGCAACCGTTCACCTTTCCTTCCTATTTCTTGTTCCTATTGACTTGTGCAAATGCGAATCTAACTATTAATGTAACTTTTATTGTACAAGTATTGAAAAATATCGACATGACTGGGACTCGAACCCAAGACCAGGTCCAGGTTTTTCACTTCTTGTACAACTTGAGATTAAGTCGCACGCCTTCTCGTACTTATTGTTAGTTAAATATCGTTTCGATTTTATTTAAAATTCTTAAAAACTACATTTGAATACTAAACATGTTGAACATGTTCCTCGCATCGTAATGAATTGAAAAAATTCCGTATATTCAATTGTCAAGTTTAGAGCAACAATAAGAATATCTCTCTTATAAAAAACCGTAATTTATGTATCTTTCTGTTGATTATTACCTAATTAACAAAAATTAGATATTTTTCGAATGCATATTTATATTTGAAACTTTCCCTAGCATATAAACAAGATATTAGAGTATGTACTTAAATAGGTGAATTGATATAATTAGGCGGAGCAGAATTGTTTCTAAATTAACTTAACCTTAAATTAAATCAACTGTAAATATTTCTAATAAATAAGATGTTAGAGTATCTGTCTAAATATGTGTATTCGTACAAGTTGTTGACGCAGATTTCTTTCGAAATTATCTTAACATTAATTTAAATTAACCATAAATGTTTATTTTGAAACTTTATTAATTGCTCCGTTGAATCCATCTCTTTCTTGAGACTATTTATTTTTCTTAGGAAAGGATACATCCGTTAATTCTATACGGCGTAACTCTCTCAAGATGTATTGGTCCTAATATCTGTAGATAAGTGCTGCTAGGCAAGCCCTTCTCCGTCAATAGGTCTCGATCTGTGTGCATTGACCCCTATCTACAGAAATACACATCCTTTTACATCGGCGTGATAAGAGAATTTTGATGTTTCGACATGCTCTCTCGGATGAGTCATCTTATAACGTTACTGTCTGCGATGCCCTCCACGAAATAGCTGCAGAGCATTCCAATTCAGCTGCTGGCCCTCGGCCAAATAGTTCTCCTTTGCAAACCGAATGCGGATAATTGCGAGGACTTTAATGCGGTGGATTTTCTAGTCTTTCGGGCTGCTTTGACTTTCTACAAAGTAGCAAATGTCTTACAGCTGACGGGAATGGCTCTTGATTTCCTTTTCTTAATTATTCCTACGGCGATATACATTTATATCTCAATATACTACGCAGATTACGTATCATATTTGACCATTTAATGTTCTGGGTAGATTATGTCTCGGAATATCATTCATTAATTTTACATTTACAGCGATAATTCCTATTTCAACTCATATATTAGTGATATATAGTTGCGTGTATTCACCAGTATTTTCAAATTTTGTTACATTTTCGTGGAAGCTTTTCTGCTGTAGAATATTTTTCCCGGTTGCATTTCTAAGTTCCTGTACCCACAAATATAAGGCATTATCCCTAGAATACACGCAATTCTCAATTAATGACGTATTCAGTATGCAGTCGACTTGAATAACTTTGAAGGACTTAGTTAAAATATTTTATTGTAAATTTTAGGAATGATTATGGACGATCAAATCAAGGAACTACTCTTTCGATATCCAAGAAATGAATTATTGCTGAAAACTCTCATTGGATATTCTGTAATCTTCTCCCCCTTTTTGGAATGCCTTTCTCTTGCACTATGTTTGAAAAAATAAGAATAGATTTATCGATATTAATGTCGCATAAATGAAAATGTTTAAATATTAACAATCAATTTTCATTACCCGAGTCAATGATGTGTGGCATTATTTATTTCAGGCCAACGATTATTATCTGTTCACTTATTTCAACTCAAGTTGATTTAAACGTTTTAAAGCTGATTATGGTAAAATTCTTATAGTTAATTATTTATTATTACATATAGTTATTAGTTTTTGCTATTGATGCATTCATTAGTTTGTTAATAAAAGTTTTAAATGCAAAATGTTTAACTTTGAGTCAGTATTGCTCGGTGTATTAAATTTAGCAGTTTTTATATTTATGAAGAAGATAAGAGAAATAAGATAAGATATAAAAGATATACTGATATGTAAAAAATATGAACGTCCAAGGAACCAAAATGTTTCTTTACGTGGACAGTTAGCGACGGCCATATATGATAGCTTTCCAAGTGGCTGCTCAATCAATGCTAGAATAATTGACAGGGCACTTAGAGGCTCTCTTAAAAATGAATACTTTCTAACTGATACGCGGAATAATAACCGCTGTCTTATTTGTTCGTATTTCATATAAAAGCACTCCGCAGATAGCGATCAAATCTTTCCGAATCTCGAAGCCGGTTCATCTACTTTCTCTGCTGATCGTTTTACCGTTGAAGTTATCAACGCGGTTTGAAAACAAGTTCACTCTTTCGCTCTCAAAGCACTCTTGTATTTGGACCCATGAATAAATGTTTCCCATTTTGGTACCATCGGAAAACACGATTTTTCTCTTTCACCGGCTCAGATCGGCCGAGTGTGAAAAGCGATTTGGCAGTGCAGTCGATAACGTCTTAGCTTATTGTGCCGATGCAATAATGGAATGACTCTTAGTAGGTTCAAAAATGCAATAACAGTTCTGTAAGGATGATAGTTTCCATTCTTCGAAGCGTAGAAGAACCCTAAATCTTTTGAATTGTTACTGGTAACCGTTTCCAAATTTTTTTTTCGATTATATCTTTGTGCGCTAAATATTTTTATTTGGCTTTGTAGAACTTGTAGAATAAACCAAAACGTTTAGGTATGGAAAGGATTCTCTGATGTATTACATATTATACGTGATCATGTGGCTTAGAATCAAAGGTTTATATAAAAGTATTATCATGTATTATAATCATATGTCTAGCATCATCATATATATTATTCGGAATAACTTCCAATTATTTTACAAAATCTGAACAGTAATCAGCCCTGAGATTTGTTTGATCCTTGTATAGTGAGGCTTACAAAGTGAGATGAGGAGTGCCAGAATGGTTTGAAAGAACTTGGATCTCGCAACTGCAGCATAATCAACATTTTCATCACATTATGAGGAGTAACTCAATTAATACTATTATTGAAAATCTTTCATACCTTAGTACTTTCACATTTTTTTCATTTATTTTACACTGTCATATTGAACGCTCGTGTCATAAAATGTAATGAAAAATACATTTTCCCTAGTTTGTACCGGAAAACAAAAAATATTCCATTTATCAAAACGTGCTTGTATTAATTAATTTAGAAAATTATACGCTATAATTCTGTAGCACGAGAATTTTGAACTGTTTCCTAAGTTTATGAGTTAATCTACGCGTGATATCTTTGGAGATTTTTCTAACCTGCCATAGAATAATTTGATACAGCTGTAATTTCCAAGGGTAGAACACGCTACTAATCGCAAAGCTCTGCTACATCCAAGTTTGCAGTCCTATTAACCCTAAGGAGTATTCCAATCGGGTCCGCTTCCGTCGAAGGTGAAAGTGCGGTTCATTTAACTACTAAGGAAGCGATCTCATTTGAGCTATTTCTATTTCATCCGCACCATCCTTGCGCTCGTCACCACGGAAATGCACACTTGCTTCGCTTTTTTATTGGTTCAATTCGTTCGAGGAGAGCTTAAGAGAGGATAAACTGGATTCCTGCGTATAATGAACACGATAAAGTAATTTCTTGAGATTTGTCTTATTTTTTAAAGCATAGAAATGCATCTGCGAGAGGATGGAATTTCCTAATAGTTACTCCTCAGTTTCATGCCTCTTACATCTTCGCAAAAACAGTTTGAATCTTCACTTCTCTATCCCGCGTTTCAACATTCCAAAACAGATAATCAATTTCAGTTTCTCTTATGTGTTATTAAGTACGAAATTCTCGTCTAGTGTGGTGGTTATTATTTTCAGTTGTAGTTGCATGGAAGCAATTGTAACTATTCGAAAACCCATAAACACGTTAATAATAAAACAGACAGATCACCATTTTACCTGTAACAGAGAATTGATCATTCTTAGAAAGAAGAATGTATATTTCTTTGCAGGTTTGTAACCTAACTATTATGCTTGAGTTTCTTCCAACTCCTTCTCGAAAATCTCAGTCGCCTAATAAATCTTTAGGCAGCGTTGTAAATTCGCTCTTTCTTTGTCGTCGCTGAGGGGTAGAAGTCGAAAGGAATTATTTGCATATTGAAGGTATGATATTCTGAAGTACACGTCGCAATTATATTGTTACTGCGATTGTTGCTTTTCCGGTTAATAATTTTCTTTGAATTATCGTCTCCGGAACACTGCTTCAAACGCCCCTCGTTACCGTTGAGTTTTTTGCGCTTTAGAACCTGTTTTCTTTGCGATCCTCTGCGATCCGCGGCCCATAAATCAGAGACTGTCTGGGATTGAATAGTTATCCATATTGGAATTAAATTACCACCGAGGTTTCGAGCGCTATGGAGGCATTTTTAAATCGAGATTCCCGTAACAATTCAGCAGTTCATCCACAGAATCCCGTCTTTAGGGGGAGAAATTATAACCTCGAAATCCCATCTTCCATTTAACGCTTTTCTAATATATATGCTCGCAAAAAGAATAACCAATAATATGCATAGATTTTTGACAAGCAATTGGGAAATATGGAATTATAGAATGTTTGTTGGAACAAATAAATAAATGTTCATTTTGATCATAGAACAAATTCCCATGTAGCTAAACACTACCAAAAGGAAGGAGGTGTAAAAAATCAGCAAAATCTGGAGGAAAGGTTGAAAGAAAGAGAAAGATAGATCAAATCAAAAAATATAATGACATTTTATACGGTATTACTAGATTAAATAAATGCCACGACAAAAGTGCTCTTTGTTATGTTGAACATAAATTTATTTAGTCAGTTGTGGAAATATCGAAGAAAGGATATTTCACAGGCTTAAATTTAAGTTTGTTGTGAAAATTTTCGGCGTAAAATAGTAACATGAATATCCTATTTTCTTACTTCGCAAATTAAATTTCACTATCCATTCTTCTTTGTATTCATTCACATCCGCATAAATTCATATTGACAGCATTCAGTAGCTGTATATCCACACACCATTCACGATCCCATCCTTGTATTTGTTTGGAAGGAGAGAGCTACTCCGTCGTAGAACCAAAGAATTACTATGGCAATCTCGTTCGATGCATGCAAGAGCTATTTTCATCGCACATTTGCCAGGTGAGCCAACACGAGTACCAAGGAATGGGCGAAACATTACCATATTTATGCCATTATGGGAATTAATAGCCATCTTCCGCTCTATTATGTGTCACTTTTATTACTATTATCATTCCATGCAGACCATTTCTTGAATAGGCCATCAAGTTAGTGTTTTACCCGGAAGAACACTATGATCCGAGAAACCTAAGCTGCTCACCGTAAAGACCAAAGCTATTGTCCCAACTTAATCCATAATTCGCTTACCCATTTCATAGCCATGATTAATTCCATTTCCCTTTGAAATTTCTTATCTTACATAACGAGTCCGTTGAATTTTTATTCGCGGACGCTGTTGGATTAGCGTATTTTTAGCATGTAAGGCAGGCAGGCAGGCTTCTGATTCGGTATCTGATTCGCCCTGTCACTGCGACCTGTCAATCTTCTAGCCTGAGCAACCCCTTCCAAGGATCGCATAGCGTTCCTGTGTCCAAGACGCGTGGCCCTCTGCCAGGAGGAATTGGATGGCCTGGGAAGGACGTATGAATAAAATGGAGACTGCCTGAATGGCCGTTGAGTGAGGGAAATAAGATATTGATTCCATTCCACATAAAGTTCCATTTTCATCTCAAATTCTTCAAATTTGTGGGAAAAGTAGTCGAAACATTCCATCAAAAACTAATTAACCAAAAGAATCCCCTCCTTTCCAAAATTTGAGATTATGAAATTATTAGTACTAAGCATTGCTTAAGTATTCCTCAAGCAAAAGTAATCTTAAACTTAGCGTAATTCATTTATTTTTCTGTTTTATAGTATTCTTAACTTTGAGATCCTTTCATATTTACTGTAAATTGTCAATAACTTTTTGTTGTTTAACTCATTAAGGTGTAAATTACTATTGGATTTTCTGCATAAAAATAATAATTAAAAAAATAATAAAATAAACAGCAAAACGCGAACAAAAAATATATAACATAAAAAAAAACAATTAAAAATGTAAAAATAAACCAGCATCAATTCCCTTTCGCCTCTTTAATAATAATGTACATATATGTACGATACATAACTTGTACATACTCCGATTTAATGTTAAACAATAATGTCCTTAAATCATATCTTTTGTAATTATGTTTAGTTTAGGGGTACACTCCTGGCCAAAATGCTATTTTTATACCGATGCCAGTCACATATTTTTGTAATGGCCAAGTTATGGAATTATAGGATAGTGCATATTACACCATCAGTTGGTAAATGTGGCCAAGCCTCGTTGAGTCATACCGCGTAAGATATGCAGTCTTTCAGAGAGAGGATTTATCGCTATGGCCATAAATTCTCGCGTACACGGATAAATTGTTTAGGATTTTTCTAGGGAAACTATCGTTTTCCTAACTCTTTTTATTTTGCGCAATCTCGCTGTTTTGTTCATTGGAAAATGAATAAACCATGATTTTGAACGCACTATATCGTAAAGTATCCTTCTATGGACATATCAGTTCAATTCTAGAAAATGGAGCTCTTGTCGTAAAGCATCAGCTGGTAAAGTGGATAGTTAATTACGCGGAAACGATAAGGTTTGCACCTGCGTTGAAGGTAATAGTTTTAATCACCAGCCTTGTCATCTACTACACAACGCGCCTGTTTAAGAAAAATATTAACGAAATGTGTTCAGTAGAGAAGATATGAAAGAGCTTATTTTGGCATTATGATTATACGTAGAAATATTGTTTACAAACATGTGGTTGCATAGATTGAAAACATGTTTATTTATTACTTTCGTATTATGTTGCATTTTGGTCGTTATACCATGTGGCAAGGGTCGAGGGAACGTTATTTGTCCTGCATTTTTCCAAAGATGGGAGGCAAACCTATCAAAAACCTCCCGTATACAGTACACATATTTTCAATTATACGTGCGTGGGATATACGGAAGATTTTATGAAATTATGTTTGGAGGAATGTCTGGATATGTAGTAAACTTAATAGAAAAACAAGGAAAATATTTGTAGAACAGCATGTCTGGTTGTTTCAATCCAGTCTCACTAAATTGCGGTGATAACCCAATGAGATATTTGTCGTTTGTAAAGTTGTATTTTGTATTCCTTCTCGAAACTAACTGAACAAGGAAATTCGAATAATTGATTTATAAAAGGCGATCAGTATTGGCACAAAAATCCTACGAGAAAAGCATACTCGTGACGCATGACGAAATTAATTAAATGTAGGGCTTTTAAGTAAATGGGTGGGAAATAACTTTGCAAAATTCCACTGTTTGAAAATTTAATATCTGCGACCGGTTTCGGACGTTAGTTCATTATCATATTAAATGTAGGGCTTTCATCGTAATTCTGAATGGAAAGCGATCAATAAGTGTACTGATATAGTCAAAGTCTCTAATATATCTCTTTTCGCTAACATCTAAAGAAGAATTCTTCAATTAGATGAAATTGGACGTAATATTATCACCAGTGACCGTGCTTTCCCCTAAGTTTTTCTGAAATAATTCCACCACTTCTATTCATCAACCACGAAGATTCTCACGTTTCAGCAGTATCTTTTGCGTCATGGGCAAGTAAATTGGTCGAAACAAACCCAGCAATTATCATAGTACAATAATATAAACTTTTCATCTCTCTCGATCGTTACTTAAGAAGTCCAAAACATACTTAGCATCCTCACACGTGCTAAAAATATAATCGATGCATTCTGGGCTACTCTCAATAATCATTTATAGATTACGCGCCAATATAGTTATCAAAGGTCCGCATGATCACTTGGTAAATTAAGTTAAAACCCATTTGAGGCACGTTCTGGCATTCCTTATCTAAAACGTTTAGAGCACTTAAAATATAGCTTAAAAAGGAGTCTACTAACCCAGCCGTAAATGAAGAGTTTAAGGGGCTCACGCGAGATATATTCGGTCTGCTTTTTATTCGGTATTAAAAGGTATACAATTCCATTTATCAACATTCAATTAACCATCATCGACTTCACTTAACACAGTTAAAAGATGAAATTTCGCATAAATAGTTTCACCAAATTTCGCGTTTACTCTGTCTGCAAAGTGGCTTTCTGTATTCCTTTATCTCCCTGTATTTCTATATGATTTTCTTTCTGCTCGAATACTTATTGCATTTATATTTTAGCACTACTTTACCAGAGTTTTTGTTACGAGTTAGTGGTCTGGTACATTCTCTCCACAAGAAAAGAGGCAAAAAAGGATGATTTTTCAAACAAAATCCTTTGGTAGACACAACAAAGGATGACAGCCTTTGGTGATTCCCACTGATTCCTGCTGTCTGGCGTAAATTAATTAGTCCTCTCGTCAAGTTTGGGGAATGTCCTTTCCCAGCTATCAAATTTCCTCAAAGGGGTACGAATCTCAGTTTGGGAAACCCCTCTCTGTATCGAACTCCTAGAAATTTTGTATTAAGCTCTTGTGGATGCGAAGTATCGATGTTCGGGCTTTGATTCTTTCCTCAAAAACTCGGAAGGTATATGTGCACTGCTCTTTTGAATTTCTCGGAGAATGAGTTAATGTGCAGAAATAAAGATAACGCTTTACGTATTTTCACGAGATATATTTAAAACGAAAGGTAACATCTGAAATATTTTGTTATTTGTTTTAAATACATCTTGTGGAAATATGTTAAGTGCTATCTTAATAATTATATTTTTCTGTCATAAATTTCCGCACAATAAAGATTTCCACAGTTGATTTCATGAGTCAATTTGTTAACTCTTATTATTTAACGGTAAAGTTATATCTTCACTTCTAAGGGAAAGACAGTAATGTTGTATCCCTTAATGGTGAGGTATTATCCGGAATTTATTTATTTATTTTCAGTCATAAAAGCTGAATATTCTGATATTTGGCTGTTGTAAATGGAACAATCCGTCAGAAATAAATATATACTTCTATATAAATTGCATAATAACCAGCCTTATGGAATTCCTCCGTTTTTGTCAGTACATTTATTTTTCAAATCTAAACTCGTATAATTTTCCGAAGATTTACATATTTTAGTACTGAATATGGTGAAGTTCCTACATTCCCAGTAGGAGTATTAAATCATCATTACAACAGAGTTATGATTGCAACATACTTACACAACATATCAACTTTCTGTTAGCAAAAATATTATAAAATGCCATCCTATTTATTGAAGCTCCAAGTCATAATGTCATTACTGTAAGCTTGGAATTATACTTTTACTTCTGCAAGGCATTCCACTCCAATTCATGAACTCACGGAGACAGACCGCCGCAGAATATTTTTCCCCGCAGAAATCTTATTACGCTTCGTAAGCCCGTATTTCGGGGATCGAGTTACTTGCACATCGCGGAGGACATTCGTAAAAAGGGGTAAACACGGGGAAACCTTGGTCCGCCTCCTCCCGGATTACCTCGCATTGCTTTGTCACAAGCCGTAGTTAACATTCACGCGCCTCTTTTCACACTCCCTTCGAGCCACCTGCCGCTCAGCTCCGTATATATTCCTCCTCGCCGGTGCAGGAAGTCGCTCTTATCAATCTTTTACTCTAGGAACTTCTTCGTGACGCAAGTGCCAAGGCCACGTGATCGAGTGTGAGGTAGCATCCCGTGCGAGAATCGAAAGCTGTCCTTCCTTTTCCCACTCCAATAGAGATTCCTCCTGGGAGAGATAGAAGGGATTCTTATTTGTTTCCGTGATAGGGGAACAGCGCCGTAATGGCCTTTCCGTGCGTTGAAGTCTCCGGCGGTGAGGGGCTCGGCATAATCGTTATGGTTCGGATGCACTTAAACGTCGCAGCTTTCTCGCCTCCGAAGCTTGTGATTCAGGAGATTCACGACTTCCAGCCGTCCTCGGGCGGTAATAAATGGTTATTCGACGCCTTATTTCCAATAAAATTTCCTCCCTCACGCCTGGTTTATCGGAATGGCCGCCGATTCTGATTAGTGGCGGAGCGAGTCCTCGGATGGCGTTTAAAACGGCTGAAATACGTGGTTCGTGAAAATGCGATCGCAGTGTCCCCTGCTTATGCAAAGATTTTTATTTCTGATACGCTTTTGGGTATTTTCGCACGGAAAGTTTCCACATTTTGGCCAACTTGAGTCACGAATCAGCTCTCAACGTTGATTTATTTTAATTTTTATCGCAATCTCCTTCGAAATTACCTAAATATACGCGTTTCGTCAAGAGGTGATGGAGGGTCAATGTTCTAATTCAATTTTTTTTTAGAGGACATCCCGGGCATTTCCAGTAGTGACGTTTTCGGATTAGGTCTAAACTTGGTCACGCGCATTCGCTCATTAAAGCGGCACGTTCTTATATTTCTCTTGCTTTTTATGCTATCGAAAATACACCGCTCGATGAGAAATTTCGGAACATTTACCTGCTGACTCACTGATTTTTATTGATGGAATCGTGGATCACGTTTCTCCTGTTCTTACAGTGGGACATTTTTATTTTCATCGAAATTATGTTAGGAAAAGACTGAAATGAAATGTTCGTGGAAAGATTAAAAAATTCGATAATAAAATGGGTAGAGTTTTGTAGTTAATTCGATTCCTGGAAATTTTCCGTCATAAATTTTAAGATTTATGCTCATTCGCGCACATTTGTTCTTAACGAGCTTAACAGACGTTCTTTCATACTGGCAAGATTCAACTTTTCCGGATCTTGGAAGAATGTCGTCGTTTGATATCCCCATATATATTCACAGATCGTGTTTCTCTCGATTTTTGTGTGAGATATGTTACAGTTGCTACTTATCCTTATGTAACCAATAGCTGATTGTAAGGTCGTGGGATGGAATTCTGTTGCTCAGTTTTGAAGAAGCAAAGTGCAGAAACTTTAAAATTAGAATTGAGAATAATAAGTATTCGATGGGAGCATATTCTTTGTCTCTAAAACGGACTTCCTTGTAAATCGGTAATATTTCTCTAATTTCAATATTAATTTCTATGAAAAAAATCACAATTTGTTCTTAATATGTGTATTCTATGGAAAAGGTTTGTTCTCTTTCCTTTATTCCTTAGTTAATTTTCTTTAATAATTAAAGCGATCCTTCCTTATTCTAGAGATCTTCAAGTAGAGCGGTATGGCTTCCAGTTGTGCCTCTAATCCTGTATGTCTCCCTTGAAATATGATATTTTTCATATATTTGATTAACTTGCCGCTCGTTTTAAATTTCAAAATACCTTGAACAAGAAGTGAAATTATTCATAGGAATATAAATAGGGTCTTCGCGTAGGGAACGGAGCAATGAAAATCAATTCCAAATGCATCAATGAAGCTGCTTGTGAATATATCTGTCTACTAAAATCAATCTGGCACTCATCTATTTTTAATAATTTCACTAACTAATTACTAAACTACAGACCCAAGTAAGAGCTAACATCAGGGACAGGTGCATCGCTGCGGATTTCGTGTTTCTTTTGTCATCCAAATCTTCACAGAGCAAACACCATCTTACGTGGAAGACCCTGGAAGGACATTTTAAGCTACAACCTAAGACCGCATCGCATAGCACTGATAATCAGTAGTCACTCTTCATGCGCACTTACAGCACTCCTTTAATCCCTTTCGTAATGAGCGTCTTTCGAATTGGAAGCCTAATTCATTCTGAGCAGTTCACCACCTAACTCTTTTGCCTGTCCAGCAAGCGTGGATACGACGCTCAATTAGTTTCCTCCTTCGAATTGTGATTACTTCTTCCTGCAACGGAAATAAATTCAAATCGAATCGTACTAACGCCTGAAACTTTGGCGGAGACACTGGCACGTTCCAGATTGAACCGGTATTTCCGAGAACAATGGGGGGCAAGTGTTTATAAATAGCAAAGCTGCTGTACAATGAAGATCGTATGTGCCATTCTCTTAGTATACCTTGATGACTTAAGAATAATTATAATAACACCTTTATTTTTGGCAGGGATTGAGACTTTTATACCTTCGAGGGGTTCCGGATAGCCATGTAGGCAGCACGTTCGGCTTTGGCGATCGTTCGGGTTCGATTCCCTGTGTTTCAAGTACAAATTGGTTTACGTTGTTGAAGCACTTTTAACAACACAACAGCATCTTCGAATTTAAAGCCTATGTAAATAAATATTTCAAGATATAGCTTTTAGGAATAAGAAAAAAGGTAAATATTTCGTGTGCTAAACAGAAAAAAACATAAGTCAGCACACAGGAGAATGGTAAAAACTCTGCAGGAAAATATCCAGGAGAAGGAGGCGTTAAAATTGTACAGATCATACTGACAGTTGAAACTAAAATTTAAAAATATAAAAAAGGGAAAAATACTCAGAAAATTGTCAGAAAGAAGCCTGACAAACAAAGTTTATATTCACTTCCATAGAAAAAATATCAAAAAGAACAGACATTGCCATTAAATTAGCTGTAGAATAAAACGAATGAATAAAAACAAGATAGAAATACAAATATTGACGTTATAACAAAAGTTATGAGGAACCTCAAAAATACTCGCATAGACACCAAAATTATACTAGGGGTAACGTCAATTTCTCAATCAAAAATTAATAAGATTAAAATTAAATAGCAAAATTAGTACATAAATTGAGGTAAAAATTTGAATAATAAATATATAATTAAGAATATAATATAAAATTTGTACGTAGTATAATACTAACAATAATGAAGAAAATATTGAAATTAGATTCACATTGTTCTCCATATCTAAACGCAGTGAGCTTTGTGGATTAGATCAGTGGTGTAAGAACTCAATTTGTGAAAGGAATCCGCAAGTAAATGAAAAGGGCACTGAGAGAAAATTGCCTTACGTGACTGGCAATGAAAACCGAACATTTTGTAATTGGATTTCGGAACCTCAGAATTTTTCTCTGCTCGTCATTTGCTTGGAAAATGCGAGATGTGGTTCATTTGAGAGAGAATTTCCCTTAACACCACCAATTTGTGATAATATGGGTAACTTTTAACGATAAACAGCGGGAGGTCTCATCTCCACCGAGAATGTATCCATTGACGTCAGTCTTGAATTCCAGTATCGGCAACTTTAATCAGCGTTAATCATCTCGCGTGAATTATTACTCAACTCTCAATATTTCCGAAGTTTCCGGGATTCCTATCGCTTTGGGTATCCCTACGTTACTTCGACCGAAGTCATTGTCCAGATTTATTCACGAATGCACACAAGTCACGGTGTTAAAGAATTTTCGATGTGTCGAAGATAGGGTAATCTCCGCGTCTCCGCATGATATCATGCCAATTTTGAATTCACATCTCATCTGTGTCTCTTATGAGCAGGGCACGAAGAAGAGGAGATTACATCGAGTGTTTTGCATAAAACAGTGTGAAAAGGCGAGTTTTTGTCCGCGCACCTGCCTGGGTCTCGTGGCTCGATCCTGGAAGACGGTGCGTCGAACCTCAAAGTTGAAGACCCTGAACTGCCGGTTATTTCCGCTTTGCTTTTATGGTCTTAAGCGATCGTTATTTTCAATACCTCATTCTGATTCCCATCATGATTTCGATAAATACTTCCTTTTTCTCTTTTCCTGAAATTAAGGTCATCGGAGCTTTGAAAAACGGTATACCAACACTCAGTAAACGATTAGCAGTACATACTTGTAAATATAATTGTTTTTCGTTGCTAATTTGATTACTACTACCGAAAATTTGCGCTTGTATTATCTCAGTTCAACTTTTACCTTCGAATTTCTAACCAGCCACTCAATAGGTAGAAATTTAGTTGTACGAGTGGTTTAATTTAGAAATTTAGTTGTTGTATATAGCTGTTATTTAGCTTACCACCATGTGAATTACTACATATAGAGAGTCAATAATAACAATAAAAGAATTATTTTTAGTGGTCCTATGTCGTAACAACGACAAGGAGACTCTGAAACCAGACGTATTTTTTCAAATATTTTGAAATGATAGCACATTTTTTTCTTCTTCTCAGGGGTTGCCTTTCGTAAGATATTGGCTCACTCTCTTTTACATATTATACGCATTACGTTTTATTTATTTGATCGAATTTTTATCACTTAAAGGTAAATTATGCAAATGACGATTTGAGGTGCATAATGCCATGTAATCTTGTTTTGCACTCCAATATTTTTTCCTCGGTATCAGATTTGAATGCAGTATTCGTGCAGAATCATTCCAAATAATAGTAAATAACGCATACATAAATCAGGCGCAATCGACTTTATCGTTTCCTCGTTTCACGTTAGAGCGCAATTTATGCGTCGGATAAGAAATAGTTCTTCTCGTCTCATTTTTTTCCCTTTCTAGTTTTCTATGATCTTTGCGCCTCTGGAGAGTATAGCGGGTGAAATCGTGGGACTAGGGATTACTAGGACTGTAGTCCTCGATGATTATTCAGTGCTTTCCATGTGATTTTGAGTGTCTTGCTCATTATTTCTCTTTTCATCATTATTTAACTTATTATTCTATGGTTGAGTTGGGTCGCTTCAAGTGATATCAAGTATGTTTTAATTGAATTAACAGCTTGGGTCTTGACTCATTGGTAGGTCTCCATTGATGAACTGAAAATTTTTAACTTTTGTTTTACTATATATGTACGAAATATATAATTAGTTTATTATAATTAAATTAAATTACTGTTTTTCTATTAAATTACTAGTTTTTGTTTCTTATATCGGTTTAAAACTCGATCATTTTGAAGCTAATGGTTTTTCTATGTAACAACATTTTTTTCCCTCTCCGCTTATCTATGAGAATTTGTGGTTTGTACGTTATTAACTCATTAATCACAGCCACCGCTAGATAAATCGAAAATTCATCGTCGTTTATTGAAATTTTCCCTATTTAAAGTTCGATAAATTCCAATAAACATGCCTACTTGCGATGAAGGCAGCAGTTTCAATCACTAGATTTCCTTTCATCCCAAAAATCTACGTTCGGAGTCTCATGGTCATCGCTAATTAATTACAATCCCCGCCCGTCTTAATTCATTCCAGTTAAATCATTACGGCCGAGCGATCCTAGCCCCACCGCACCGGCGTCAACTTCTCCCAAATTCGCTCCATTCCGCCCGAAGATCCCACTTAAGCCGCAGTTATTAGCACCTCGTCCGCCATGTTCTTCCCGCGCGAAGCCGTACCGATCCTCATCCCATTTATTACTAGTCATAGCCCCGAGCCACGTCAGGGGGTCGCCAAATTCAAGCACGTGTGTTCTAACGGAGTGGTCGTAAAAGGAGCCCAAAAACCCAGCGAGTGTCCGTCCTTGCCTCGTGTCTTCATCTTAAAAAATAATAAATCCGGCCTCGTGGTTCTCGCCTCTTTTTTTATTTGTACCCAGCCGGCGTGCTCACTTGCGAATTTAACAGGCCCCAAGTCTTTTCTCTCCCCCCCATCCCCATTCCCGTGCGCTTTTTCTTTCTTTCGTGTATTTTGCATGTAATCCTTGGAAGGAATGAAAAGAAGGTACGCCGCCCGGAAACGCTCCCGCGAATTTCTATCGAGCTGGGAGTATTCGAGGCTGGTCGCGTTTTGATTGGCCAACGCGCGTCGAAGGACCCTTAATCTATTGGTGGGAACCAAATTGTGAAACGGCCGCTTTTGATGAGCCCGCTTCCGTTCGAATTTTAAACCCGCCACTCCGGGGGAGGCCTTTTTGGGAAATAAATAAAACCATAAATACAGGCCGGGGGAGGACCGTAACAATTGTCAGGATGAAAATGCCTTTTCTTAGGTTCAGGGATAGGCGGTTTATCTTTCAATGCCTTCGACGCCAAAGCTAACTGTTTGACCACCGTCCATTAATTAGGACAAAAGTAATCACCAAACAAGACGGAAGCGGTTAATTGATTGTATTCTGTGTCTCCAGCGTGTTTTTGCCAAGTCCCTCGTCAATTCGTTTATATTTATATCTTACGATTAACTTTACCTTCTGTTTCCATGTAAGTCGCAAAGAATCTCAATGCCTAGGCTCAATTAGCGGAAGATCAATCGCGATTGAATGTCTATTATACGGTTACTTTCACTGAATTAATGGCAATGAAACGCATTAAATATATAGATAGACATCTTGATTTTTTCTACTTTATCGATGGCTAGTATTACACGCCTACAATTTTCTTGTAGATATCTCATTAGAATAACCTATAGGTTCATTAGCGATTATTTTTTACGTTAATATAAATAGTGATAATACAGCTATTTTTTCTCTGTGATGCATCCATTATTATTCCTTATTTCCCCCACCACGAATCAGTGTCAATCTCGTACGATTACCAAATGTGAGCAGTCATCCTTTTTAGTATGAGCCGAATGGTTGGCCGAAATTTCTTGTCCTCTCACCTTCGAGGTCTCTGTACTTATCCTCAATATAAAATAACTCGACGTTTAATTGTTATTTCGCAAATTCTCCATGGAAGAAAAGGGTCTGCGTCCCAATATGGTTCTTGCCTTTTATTTTCTCCAAAATTGAGTTCAAGTCGGCATTTAGGTTGGCGGCACGTGCAGTCAGGTTTCTCCAAAGGGCATGAAATATCGTCCAGAGATTCTCATCCCTTTAGTTTGGAAGTCTTGACGTTTTGAAAAACTATCCGAGATTTAAGTTGCGTAATTATGTTACTGCGAAGCAGGTGCTCTAATTACTGGAAAGGAAATTTTCCGATAGTTCCAGCGCGCTGTTTACAAGCGGAAGATAAACCGTATGACCTAATGCATTCTTAGTGTAATAAATAAAAAATAAAAAGATGAGTAAAATACCCTTCGCTGTAAATTTCAACTTAACTACTCCTACTTACAAATTAAACATTACGAGAATTAAATCTCAACAATATACACATACCGATTATTAATATATAACATGAAACTCATAAATTTACATTTTTTGTAAAATATATTGTTTATGGTTTGCTTATATTGCACATTCCCTTCGGATGATCGATTATTTCTTGTTTTGCGAGCCACCCATTCTTGCCTTAGCGATACGATATAAAGCCAGGATAGGCAACCGGTAACAGTAAGACCCCTTCGAGGCAGGCAACCAAACTCACACACTCTCTCTCAAGGTTTTCTCTCCCGCTGAAATGCCACTCTTGTCGCAGAGCCCCTGGTTAATCTTTTCGTTATTTATCCTCTCCGCCCAGGTATAAATTGGGACCGGTTTGCCTAAACTAAGTTATGTCAGCAGAGCATCCGAGTAGGTTGATTAATTCTCTTCCGATAATATCGCCGTCGATATTCAAATGAACTTGATTTACGCAGGACATAACGATCGGAAAAATGTACGAATTTATTAGAATTTGCTATCAAATATTATCTTTTAATAAAAGAATCACTTATATGTGAGGGATAAGGAAAGCATTGAGGCATTCTCTTTCTAAAATGCCCCTTTGGAAAATGGCTGATTAATATCGCTGATCGCTATAGTGGAAATTATCTTCAAAGAGTATTTCAGATACTAAATTTTAATGAATGACCCATCCACATTATGAATACCAAAGCGTATCTAGCTTCGGCTTGAAAATTTCGAGTTATATCTCGGTAAAAGCATTGATATGTATATCGTACCGTTAGTACAATCTCTCGCAGCAAGATATCTTTTTGATTCTATAGATTTCTTCCTGTTGATATGTTTATTCCTAAAGGAATTTATACTCGAGTGAAAATAATATATACACGTAAAATTACAATATGATTTGATTCTCATTACATTCCTCCTTCCATTCATTTTGATATTTCTCAGAAGGCTTGTTTGATTTTTCTCCCTCTAGCGTTTGCTTCTTTTCCTCCTCTTTTAATAGTAATAAATTGTCGGGGTTTTCGCATACACTCCATATGATTTATTCATCCCTGTGCGTAATAATCGTGCTACATAAACCATGCAAGTGAATGTTTATATAAATTATAGATTCGTAGTTTAGTAAAAATTATTTCCATCGATTCATATCACTCTTTACGAGCCAAACGGAGGATGGTGCTGTCGACGAAGGCTTTGGATCCATTGAATGGAAATTGCGCAAGACATTCAAGCTCTTTTCATTTAATTGATCAGACCCATCTATCATCTATTCACGACTATTTTTATCCCTCTTTTGACCCGAAGAATCTTTGGATTAAATTCGATTTTAACCTTCAATTCTTTCAAGTGTACTTAATCAACGGTCAGATCTTAAAGATGGTAATTTCTGCAAGTATATCAACACGTTCCCCCCGCGGATTTGGTATTAACTATGTTGTCTACTCATGGTCGCCAAAGGAAAGGTTTTATTATTCAATCAAGTAAATAAATTGCCAATTAACTCATAACGTTTTTCTTTGGATTGTATTTTGACATATTTTAAAGAAGTACCAGGGTTTCTCTGCTTAGGTTACATAGTTTTATTGCTAGTATTTATTGCACGGGAAATTATGCATTTTAATTTCAGTTATTTCTCGCAATAAATATGTTAGAACCTAACCATAAAGTTTACTGCAATATTATATCTCTACATTTCTTTGCCTTGGAAGATTTAAACATTTTTCTTTCCTCGATGTCTTACCCAACACTGCTTTTATTGCATTATGTTACATAATACATTTTATTGTTGTTTTAGTAACCTAAATTTAAGAAAATATTGGAATATTAAAACTTCTATTTTTCCATAAGTTCGCTTGTTCATCATCTTTTCTTTAAGGAGGAAAGAGATTGTCACTGCAAACCCGGAAGTAGTAGTAACTTACTTTATCCAGCTTCATTACATACCCATCGGTTTCAATTGCCTTGATTGTTTTCACCTGTGCTTTCCTTTTGAACACTCCGATTTTTCGCAGAGCCGTGACCTTCTTTGACGGGGAAACCCTTCTGCCACGTGCTGCTTTCCTCGATGTCCTTGGAAATTGTCAATATAGGCGCCCGTTTCGCTGCATTGGCCTATACCTGAGAACCGCTTAGCCAACGCTGTTACCCTTCCTTGATGATCCTAGATAATTTGTTATTCTTGGCTCGCATCCATTATGTTCCCATGGCCACGCTTCATGCTGAATATAATACGTCGTATAGGAAAAGAACTGAAATTTACTACTCTGTCTATCTACTATGATATATTTCGCGCGTTGAAGTCTCCAAAAACATTTTAATTTTAGTCTCTCCTTCCCGTTTTCCAAGACGCTTGACGACATGTTAATCAAGTTTAGCTTTTCTTGAGTTGATTCCGAAAGTTTTATAATTTGGAAGAAATATTTTTAAATTTGCTGTGACCTACGTAGTCGGTCGTTGAAGTCTCCCATTCTCATCTAGTAGAATGCCACTCGCTATCCATGTGAACTTAAGGCTTGATAAGATGATTCATAATCTTGTACATTTATAATTTTCTATCAGTTTCAGCTTCAGGCATGACTTTGTGGTAGGAATCCATAACTTAAGAAATGAAAAGATAAGACTTTTACCCGTACCGCTGGATAAAATTTTTAACTTGTCATTCCCAAAGTTGTAATTTTCTAAAACAAATACCTAAAAAGCTGGGATAGAAGGAATAAGTTTGTTTAGATTCACTAATAATCATCTCACTGTAGTGAAAATGAAAGAATATACAATTAGAGTCATCAAGATTCCTGGTGTACTAATGGTATGAGGGACGAAGAAAAACTTGGTGATATTCAAATAGTTTATTAATACGACCTGTTACCGCAACACAGCCAACATTCGGTCTTCTTAATAAGCGGATATTACCAAGTTTTTCTTCATCCCTCAGAATGTCTTTCCACGAAGTCCGTCCAAATAATTTTTAATTAATTCATTGTGGTATCCCAATTTATTGTCAAATTTGGATTTGAAACAGTCATTTTAGGGATTGATTAAATTTGAAGTAATTCAATCGTGGGAAATCGGGGTAACATATTTATTTATTTGTAAATGTTTGTAACGCCATAATAGTGTAACCATAAGGCCATTCTTTCGGTATTTATCTCTGAAATTTTTAATTACATCATTCGTGGTCTAATGTTAAGAGATAAAGTCGAAGGCCACCTCCCAGTTGGGAAACTAAATGAATCTGCACTCGATGGCATTGGCCGGAATTGTTCTTATGGGAGCACACGCGTGCAAATTACATAATTAGTGTTTGGCATTGGCTTGATGACTGTTTTTCTCATTAGATTGGAGGAAATAAAGAAGTGACTCTACAATTACTGCAAATCGGTTCGATGGATGTATTCATTAGGAATTCCTTCGACTCTCTAGCGGAGAGAACTCCGGTTGGCCATTGCCCAAACAGTGGGCTAAAGGATCGATTTTTCAATCAAGTAATAGCACGATTATTCATCTATAAAATTATTCGGAGATAAATCTGATAGAAAAAGTGTCAGAAAAAATAGGATGTCATCCGAGATTAGTGAGGAAGTGAGATTCATATTTGATTTCACGAACATCTTTGGTCTACGTTTCTCTAGCGAGGCGATCACGAGATTCATATTGATGAATAGGACCACCAATTGAGGGAAAAATCTCCTCAGAATTTGAATCCATCTTTATAATGTCAAGTCCCCCGTCGTTTCAAACGGCTATTTTTCTTATGAAGAAAACATGTCTCCATAATACGAGCCCATTTCTATTATTATTCCTTAAGACTTAAATCTCTTCTCGTCTCTAAATATACATTTTTCGAATGGATTTCTATGGTTGCTTCACAATGAAATTTTCAAGTCGCCTTAAGAAGATGTAAACATTTTTGTTTTTGCGTTACATTGTTATCGAATCATTTTATGAATATCTTGAAAAGATTATGAAATTTTTATAATTTTCTTCAAATATTTACTTGGAAGTTTTCATTCTATTTCAAATCCGTTTCAAATAATTTAAGTTAATTAAACTCCAGTCAAACATGTAAAGCATATTAATTCAATCAAACAAAATTTTAATAATTCAAATTTAAGGAAAAAACTAATGGATGAACCCACAAGGAAATTTATTTTACGTATCTATAAGGTATATTAATTATAAGCATCAAAGTGACATTTCTTGTGGATTGTAAAAGTTCTTTTAATTTGTTCTTGATGGAGACTTACCACGAATTCACGGGCAAGCAGTGAATTCGAATTCAAATATAATTGTTTCAAATAATATCACGCAGGTTTCCTACCTCGGAAAGGTTTATAAAAGAAGAATACCTTTAATTGCATGCAATTCATTGGTCGTTCGGCAAAATTCGTTCGAGAGGATAAAAAATCATGAAACTTAATTTCTCGTAATTGTTCAGCCTCGTACTCTCTCCTTACGTAACGTAACTCTTTTATGAAACGAAAGCGGTTTTCAACCGTGACCTCCGTGACACGCAACGCAACACAAAGCGGCCAGGCAATGCTTAGGAAACATCCCCGATGATCCCATTCCGTCCAGCCTCCCACAATTGCCGAAAAACGGGACGGTTCAAATTTTCGTAACTCTTACAACGGCCCCACGTGTCTGGACCGTCCCGGGAGAAGGTGACCAGTAATTAACCGAGGGGCGGACGCAGCCACGCGCTGCCGAAAAAAGGATGTCATCCGCTGGGAAATCAATCGTGCGAAATCCGTCAGCGTCCTTGGGCGTAGGCGGTGCAGAAGTCGGCCGCGCGAGGCGAGGACAGCCTTCGCCCGCGTTTATTTGTCGGGAGACTCTTCATTTCACGTGCCGCTCTTTGCCATCATTTTCCATCGCGAATGCTGTCAGCGTCCTCCACCCGCGAAGAGTAGCCAAATCCGAAATGACATTCGTCCGAGTCTCGGGGGTATCCTGACACGTGGAGGAAATGACCTAGAGGACCTACGTACATAGATTCCGTGGAGATTCTTCAGCTTCGGCTCCACGTGTAAGACCCCTCCCCCGGCTCCCCTCTCCCACTGCCCATTCGAAACACTTTCGAGTTGCTGAGGCTCGTTTTCCGAATTTCAGCCTTGAGATCGACGTGATATATAAAGTTCCCTAACCTTACGTCTGGGATCCTGATTTAAGGGTCCTTAAGTCATTGCGTGGGGCCCGCAGGGGTGAAGTAACGTCTCATGTATCCCCTGACATTGGTCCATTTTCCTTATTCTTCCGTGAGGCAGGTCCTGTGGGTTGATATCTGGATCTCCGATGATCGGATTCTGTGCCTATTTTTAGAAATCATTTTTAAGAGATTGCTGCTCATATTTTGGATAGGATGGTGTAAAATTTATCTCATAATTATATTTCTTAGTCTACCTCATGAATGTGATCGTATGTATGGTCCAGAGGTATGAAGGATGCTGATAAATTACACCCATTGGGTGTTATTGAATCCTCGAGAAGTGCTATACATTGGTTGACTGTATAGTGGTTGTGTGGACGGTTTCCTCTCATAGAAACCTGAAGTAGCAAGAAAAACCAACCTCCTCACCATCATCTTGCCATGTAAGGTCATAGTAATGCCTTCCCCTCTCATCTCAGTATTCGCATTTGGTCATCTTTAAGTTTATCTTTATTCTTGCTTACTAATTAGTGATTTTGAATGTACAGTTATTTCTTGTTATTCTCAAGAAATGTAATCGCTAAGTGATTTGTTGATCCATCATCTGCTTCATTCTATCCTTTTTCTGTAGGAAAGAAATCATCATTTTCTTTACGGTAAAGAATGTCATTCTCGCAATAGTTTGAATGAGTATATCAAATTCGTTTTTTAAATTTTCAGTGGAGAAAATTTTATAACTAAACGAGACTATATTGAATGACATAAGACATTGGTTTTATTTTGTGGGGCAAAGCTAAGCTGTATGCTTCTATAATTTGTTTCCTGCAATATTTACCTCAGACAGCGTAATTATCTTTTCGTTTGTTTTATTTTCTAAGATATCTTTTGGAGAAGTTTAGTTATTATTTTTTTATGTCCAAACTGAAGCATTGTTAAGGAAGGGAAGAATAAGTAAAAAGTAAATAAGAGTCTTGTGAGAATTAAAAATTTTATTTTCATTTTCCTTAAGTCTCGGTATGTTTTTAAGTAATGTAAATATAGTGGCTACTCTCATAATTGCATATTTCAATGGGTGATATTTTTCCCCGAAATCATTTGAAAACAAAGTTCGTTTCATGACAATTTAATTAATTAATTGTTTGTTGTAATTACTCTGAGAGTTTCTGCGATGGGAAAATTATATGTACTGTATAGGTTGTCTTTTAAACAAAACAGGCCATTTGAACACTCCGTCAATTTTCTCCTTTCAGTTGTCCTTCATATTCAGATCTCCCTTGCAACATTGACAACCACCACAATTCCATTATTAAAATAATAAAAATCGCTCCAAAAGTACGATTGAAGTTGATAGAAGCATACTAAGTTAAGGAGACCCTGCAATTTGCTTTCTGATTAGTTTCAATAAATACGCATTTTGCTTTAAGATTTAGGTCACATTTCGTAATTGCACATACGAATTTGCTGAAAGATTTCTTTATGCAAGAATCTTAATCGTTATTATTCCTGGTTGACACAAATTTGAACCTTTTCAAAATCAAGTTTACCTAAACTCAAGTTCAAGAGATTTTTTTACTCCGTATCGGGTGGACTCGTTTTCTGTCCAGTCATTATAAACTATCTACTTTATGCCTCTTGCAATCTGTGTCGCTTTTATGACGTAATACAGTCGGAGAAACAGGTTTCCAGCTATTCTCAGTCGCTATTTTGGCAGGTATAATATCATTGTATTATTTAGAGAAAATTTTGCCCTTAGATGAGAAGATTGCCGCTTATTTCCTCTTCATCCGACGTTATGGCCTTATAGTGCTATAGGTCTCCAAGAATATAGCCGGTAATTTAAAAATTTGAAGCACCCAGAATTGTCCATAAAAGTCTCGTATATTTTAAATGGGTGAAAAAGCTGTTACTCTCTAGTTTTCTCGCCGTTTAATACTTTTAATATATTCTAGCGCGTTTGGGATGAAATTTATATCTATCTTTTACTACTATGCTGAAGTACTCAATGAATGAAATTGACGTAGGAATGGAGATTCTGTCATCCTCATCATATAATTAAATTATGTACCGCACATTAGAAGAAGCTTATGTTGTTATTCTAGAGTTGCTGAAACTCACTGTGAAAGAAACTCACTTGTGGAATCTTCCTCTCCAAACTTACTTCGAATCTCACCAGGAATAATATATTTTAAGGATTTTATAGTTGGGGATTTTCTCTACTTCTGGTGTATTTGTAAATTATTTTCGCATTCCTTATAGTTTACGAGCGTAATCTCATTTACTACATTGTTAGATTCCATGTTCTCCTAACTTTAATTTAAGCGCACGGACTAAGAAATGAATGCTTTCCTTCATGAGGCTGCCTTCACTACCTCCGAAATTGGAGCGATTCTAGTGTTAATTGTAGCCGAACTGCCTAAGGAAAAATTTCGTACCTATCGGATAACTTTCTTAAAGGTTTCCTTGTGTCTAGTAGAATTTGCATGTCACATCGGTCATCCGTACGATGGAACGCTCCATTTTTGGCAGTAATATAAGGATGGAGATTCCTAAGATTATTGGAGAGAGGTCACGAATGTTCATCTGCTTACCCTTTTTGTTACGAGTCTGTAATTGACGGAGTGGACTTGCGTCACAGAAGAGGGAGAACCCTCTTAAAAGCTAAAAATATTTGTTCGGAAGAAAGGCTCCATCTCATTCAAATTCAGAGGGTATCGCCGTAATAATTTTAGCCGATAGAAGACTTTTAGGGAAAGAAAAGTAGAAAATCGCGTCTTTTGGGCGTTTAATTATCAAGGATCTGTCATCGCAATGCTAAAACTTGCGCTGGTTTCGGAAACATACTGGGGAAAGTGCCTCAATCAGAGATCAAAGTGCGGTACTCTTAGAAAATGCTTCGCTAAGAATGTTTTCATGTTAGCGGAATTTATTATTAGATGAATTAGTGGTAGAATGACGAAATTTTTGTTCAAATCGAGCTTGAGAGTAACCCTCTCTATTATTTGACTGCATGTTAGCATTTTTGACCCTAATAACGAATAGCTTATATCTCAAAACATGTAAATTGAACCATGCGTATATATTTTTGATCTTCGTCCATGTCTAATAATTATTTTAATCTAAGAATGAACACCTGGCCATGCCCTATTCAGTCCAGTGGTATCGGAAGTGTTGCAGATTTCAGCTTGCAATATGTTTTAAATTTAAATGTTTTGTTCTAAATAATAAATTCTGCGTCATATACGAATTCCATACACTTATTTAGTTGCCAGAAGTTTTTACTAACATTAATTTCTATTGCATGCTTTTTGCGTAAAATATATTTGTTTTTACGACTCTAGTAAAACGTATGGGAATTAGAATAAACTTATTGTCATTTTTTCATTTTTTTAGGTCGCTTTAACTACAAGTTGGTTTCATCTTACCAGATTACAAATTTAGTGAAGTGAAACATCTTTTTTATTTGCGAACGCTTTCTATAAATTATTAAATACGATTTTTTCACTCATTTTTGCTTGCCTCTTATTATTTGAATAAAATTTCACTCAGCCATGCCGATATGTATTTTTTCTATGAATATTGTTAGCTCCGAAGAATAGGAAGAAACTAAATGGATTTTAAGACATGTCCATGAGCTAATATTCAGATTTTCTGTTGATGAGTTTTATTGACCCGTTGCAATTGGTCGCCTCAATGCTTTCGGTAACATGAAAGAAGCACTTTTTGAAGGCTATGGTGGTAGACAATCGTGAAGAGATGTCTGCCTACAAATCGTACCCAATAACCTCTGCGTTAGCGTGGGAGATTCGTATTCTACTCCCAAGGAAATCGAACGAAAGCGTGTCCCATCTGACTAATTCTCTCATCGTACGTTAGTCTGAGACGTGTCAGTCGTCACGTATCACTCGCTCTCTTTCTTTCACAATCCTCGAGTTTGCCCTTATCGTACGAATCCGTTTTTCTATTGGAGAAAGGATTTCAATTCAGGAATTATATTTGGGTCGATCACTCAGGGCAGCTATCGGATCTTTGGTTCCGGCGACTATGACTTGATTAATGGAATGTTTGTCATATATCGACTGCTACACAATAGAGAACGATCTATCTTTCATTGACTTCTGCCGCCGTCTTGTTCGGGCATGTGATGATCTGAAAGCTACCGAAGTGTGAATTATCCCGATTTATGGCTTAATCTCTATCTGTTCAACACTATCAAAGGTGTCATTCAAAGGACATTTTGCTGCAACTTCGTAGAAGTATTCCAAGTTCCTCTCTCAGGAAAGCGAAGACAAACTAACTCATTCCTAATCTTGTTTATTAAGCATCATTTTCATTCCAGAGCTCTTGAAGGATAATGGTAGAGAGGTTGAGATGCAATCCGCCCTCCAGGCCGAATACTGAACAGACATTGAAGATGGAAGCGTTTCCGCTTGAAGATTGTGCATTTCAGTGTTAGATCGCCATGAAAATGTAGTTTATATCTAAGAATCTTCGATTCGCCAAGTTTAATTTCTGTCGCGCCTTGAGATTTGAATTTGAATCGAATCAGGAAGGTGAACGGGTAATTTTTTTACCTTTCTCGCCTGAATTAATTATAAATATGCATGCTCTTTGCATTCACTCTTTTGCGTGGAATTAGGCCGCGAAGCATTCAATTCTTTGAGGTCGGTTTTTCTTTGATAATAACAGATTTCGGAAGTCTACTTGACGACGAAAGAATCCAGTAACTGAAAGTGGATTTTAAATGCCATATGCGCCAGTTTGTCTAACAAGTGTTCCTAAAACATCGTCACTTGTTGGAGAACCCATGCTGACAGACAAGGTCGGCATACCCGTGTTTTTACATGATTACATAACTTGTTTTTATTGTTCGTTAAGTTTTCAACCCGAAGGACAGTTTGAACCTCATGCTTTCCACCATTATTTACCAACAGCTCTGAGAAGGAATGGGGCTCACTTGGCAAGATTAGGAATCAGGTAGTTTTCCTCTGCTTTCCTCTCTGAGACAAAATGTTATCAGTGGAAATCACCCACGTAAGAGTAGCACAATAGCCCAACGTGCATTATTTTTCATAGCATTCTATGAATATTGACCAACTAAATATCATTTATTTAGCATCATTCATCTTAAGTAACTTCCATATAATTACAGCCATGAGCAACTTCAAGGCAAATGTAAATGAAAGACGATTTTTTACTATTTACTACCAAATAGCAAATGCAAAATATTCCACTCATGATTTTGTAGCAGGAATCAAAGACCTGATAGTTTAACGTGAAGGAGCAAGGTTGTTTCTCGAAGTTAATCATGTCTCCAATAGAAAAACAAAAAATTATCTCAGCAGCACTACGCACTAATTATGTTCAACGCAGCCTATATTATCAAGGTTAATGATAATTAATGATCAGACTCCTTCGACCGTATCCTCAAAAGAAATATATAATAACGGAAATCGAATAGGACCAATGTTTCTAACTGATTCTCCATTGACATGATAATGCTTCCTTAGTCTAAGGCAAAAGTAAATCCAAGATACATCTTTCTCTATACTGTACTAATAGACAAAGAAAGAATACTTCATGTATCAACAAGTGCTCCCAGAAACTTCTGACCTGTCTCTCATGTGAATAATCGTCGTTAACCTTATTAAAAATTAATTTTCTTCTATAGTCTACTTACTTGTTAGTAGTATGAAGATAATAATAGCAGTCTGTAAACGAGGTCATATCCATCATTGTAAATATACTCCCTACGGGCAATTAAATATATTAACCCCGTCTAACATTCGATTTAGCGTCTACGAATTAGTCTCTTTCCATCCTATTTGTATCCTAATCTTTCTCAAAATCGTATCGGACCGTTAACTTCCCGTGTCCCTACTAGAAACATCAAACAAAATCTTATGATTTTCTTTGTCGGTCTGAAAGATTTCCAAGAAACAAAAAACTAATGGATTCATTTTCACAATTAGCCCGCTTTATTTTTCTCCAGAAGCACCACCATTCCGTCCATCTCTCCTCCATAAGAATGTTACAATTTCATGCAGAAGATGTGGTTTCTTAGAATTCATGGAATAGAAAGGATTCTTAAAATGGCCTCTCTAGAAATCGGAGATGTTGATCCTAAAAAAAGTGTGTATTAGTGTCTCGGTCAGTTTAAATGTTCGAGTCAGGTATGCTTTTAGCACCTAATAAATTTTTTATGACGGGTTATCGTTAGTGGAAAAGTTTTCCTAGAACAGTTACTATTCACTTGACTCTAAATTCTGATTGGAGCATTAGATATGGAGAAACTATCGATTCTTCGTATTAGATGACTCGAAATTTTGTATAGAAAGATATGGGCACTTTTAGTATTTATAAATTGCTAAGGTTCTGAATATAAGAGACGTATTAGCATTGAGTTTAGTGGACATTTTTCGCAAGCGATCCTTTGAAGAAATTGCGTATCTCTCCATTAGTAGGTTGATTATATTTATATGTAGATAAGCCATTATAACTGCGAGCGTCGGTATTTGTTGATAGAAACACGATATAAACAATCGGAGTAAGCTTTCGGTGGTACTAAAATGGTTTTTGTAAATTGATCGTACGAAAGCGTAGTTTTTTTTGAGAAATATCACTCGATATCCCAATAGTACGAGATGTGACCGACCGAAGATACCGACCATGTTTCCATTACTATTGAATGGTAGATTCTAGTTTTTGCGTTCTCGATCACGAGCAAAATTTGCCTTAAATAGGAGTTTCTCCTTTTCTAAGGGAACCGGGCAAGTCGATCATCACCACGTGATTCATTTTTGTTTTTTTTTCCGGCGGGCACGTTTTCCGCCCCCGGTGGCTTGAGAAGAAGAAGAAGCACGTGATGCCTTACCTGTCTCGTGTTTTATTCTTCGCATACTTTGGACTTCTTCCCATGTTTTAGGAATACGTCTAACGCACGCGGAAACCACTGTCGTAGAATTTCGTCACGTAATCTCCTCGCCCGAGAGTCTCTTCTGCGATGCACAATTAGGATGAGAGAATTGTGACGATTATTTGCGGAAAAAAGAAATATTGTCGAGGGATTCCTTCGCATGTTCTCGATTTGTTCCCTCCTTTTCATTTCTTCATCCTTTCACTTATGTCCAAGGGTCATCCCTCTTCTATTTCTTACGCATCTTGCTTGGAGAACCAAGTAGATAGATATATGAGCGGGATAGGCTATGATAGACTCGCGAATACACGGAATAAATTTGTGGACGTGCACTTGTTGCGCGAATCCTGCAGTTAGTTTCTCCAGATTATTTGTAAGTTACTTTTGTAAAAGCACGATTTTCGTTCCATCATTTCTCCTATAAATATTATCAAATTAGATTATTACTCCTCAGGTTGTTTTCCGAGCTTAAAAGAGCATTTAAGTGGAAGATTATTTCTACGCTATAATTTTTATATATCAGCATATGAAAAACATCCATGTTTAAGAAAGTAATTTACTTAATCACAAAAATGAATTAAACCACGAATAAATGAAGTTTTATTATATTGATAATTACCTCAAGGTTAACCGTAACTTTGTATCGTTTGTATAGATACTTGCATTTCTATCAATACGAATTAGAATACGACTGTCATCCGAAAGTCTGAACGATTATCATCCAACCTTGGATCAATTCAAGGTATTTCCATATCCTACTAAATAATTCCTTGTCATCCGTGTTTCGTAAATATATTCCTACTCAGAAATAGTTGTCCTTGCTCTCTTAAATTCTGAGAAGAACTTCGTTTGCCGATTATATGGGACTAACATACAAGACCATTTTTATAACGGAGCAGGAAGAACTTTAGGGGTTAAATCTGGGACCAATACAGAACCCATATAATAAGATATGTACTATACTTCTATCAATCTATTTCAGATAAATGTAAAAATTTTGTATAACGCACATGAGAGATATAACGAGAATGTTTTATATTATGAAATCCTTATCTTCAACAAGAATGTTGTTTTTCCTCTTTCTTTGGACATTTTGTTTCAATTGCTTGATTGTCCATTCCTCGGAAACCGTGTTAATATTTGGGGTAATGAAAATAAAATTATCGTGTGAAATGGATTAGCTCGTGTTTAATTTGGGTATTGATTCTACAACAGAATCTTTATCAGTTTGAAGGGCATTTTATCTATACTCTTCTGATATATCCTCCTGATAGGACAACCTTCATTGGATGATTACGAAGCTTTTTAAATGGAAAGTTTTGAAACTATATCTCGAATGTTTCAGCGAAAGGGACATTGTTTGTTACTTGAAAGCTACCTTAACGTTAATATGAATTACAATAATATAAATTACAATTATAAATGTTGTAACTGTTATTTTTGTGAACATAAAATTGCCTAACAATGTAGGTTAATGACAAGGAATTTTAAACCAATAAAAGATAGTGTATATAGTAAAAGATAAGCATTTTTTTAATTCATTAAATTTCGCACAAAAATGAATAAAGAAATAAATTATAGATAAACCCATATTCGTATAATAATACTTAATTATTATGAGATAATAAATATATGTCAAGTAATATATTAATAAATTAAATAAATAATTCGACTTAAATGAATTCATATTATTAATATGAATTCATCTCATTCACATTAAAAATCGTTTAATGGGAGAGAATAGAAAGCAATATCCAACAACATGGGCCCTTTTCCGATCATCCGAGTGTCTATCTTTTGTTATGGACAATTAAACGAATTAAACGGTGTTTCAAAACGTGTGGGAATGTCTATTGATGAAATTAAGAGCAACAGTTGTCCAAGACAGCTTCCGCTATGTTTCAAAAAAGTCACGTATTTTCTGACGTTTCGGGATTTATTAAATTATGCCTTCCGAGCTTTTTTACTACTCTTTCTTCGAGTTTGTTTGCTGAGAATGGTTATTGATTTACTTGAGAAAAGCTTTTGATTCAAAGGCGCCGCTTTGACCAATCCATTAAGCCCTGCCTCTTTAAATACTTTCCTTAGCGGAACGCTTCATTGTTGATTAAGCCATCATTTCTTGTCATATTTTAAAGGGAGTTTTTTTTACTAGACTCGAGCTGTTTATTTTTCAACGTGGTGGAAGAGCAAATTGATTTTCAGGCGATGTATAAATTAACCCACTGTGAGATATTGTTTCGTTCATTTGTTAGTGTTTATCTGATACACGAGTACAGTTTAGCTCTCTCTTCACAACGATTTATCATCCGTTCTCTAATTTAGCTTGGGCTCTAGTAATATATTTCTAAAATTTAAATAGTATTTGTAGCGTTAGATCTATTGACATTGTATCGCATTACTCAACGTAGCTCAAGGATATGTATTTAAAATTTATTTGTAAGGATATGTAATTCATTTCAGTCACTCAGTATCTCTTATTTTTCTCTGTCAGTTAAGTCCTCAGCTTTATGATGGTTGGATTCTCAATCACTTCACCGTTAATGGAGAGGGAGTAATGCATACAAGATACTATGGGGAAGATGTTTTTCTTACTAAGCCAGAACTCTGTTAGTGGAGAAAGGCCACGTATGTTCAGGGCAATGACCGTATGAGTAACTTTTGTTATTAAATTACAATTGATCAATCTAAAGGCTATTATTCAGTATCCCTCGTACATTAGTGGCTTCAAATCTTTACAGCCATCAACGAAAATGAAAAATGTATTTTCCTCCCCCTATGCCAAAAGAAAAACGAAAAAAAATAATTCGTCAAGATTTGCTCGTAGGAATTATCAACTTGTATGACTCAAAATATCGTTTAATGTGTTACTCCGCCACCAGTAAAAATAAAACAACCAAGGTGAAAGAAATGATTACTTGGTGTTTTATACAAGATGCTACATCCGTGGATTCAACATAGTTCATCGTTTTTTGCTGAACTGAGTTTTTCCTCGATATTTTGAGCATTCAGCCGTATCTGTAGATAATGAAATTAAATTCACCGAAGAAAAATGGCTGTACTTCCATCAGAATTTAGTAACACACGTTAAGTACTATTAATATGCAGCTTTATAAAGATTTTGTCTCGATATGTACCTCTGAAAATAATATAACTGATTGCTTCGATATAGTTATGATGTGTCGATTATTTATTTATATAAATTACAAATACATGACCGGTGTATATCGTTGGAGCTGGATTGGTCTCGAAGCCTAATAAGAACAATCCATCTAAAGGAATATTGTATCTAAATGTATGTATCAGACGATTTTTATCTTCAAATGCTTGGAATTCAGTAGCATTCCAACTAATGCAGTTCCCATTCATTTTAGCTTTTCGTAATGTCTTCCTCATCGAATTATATTCACCTTTCTGGACACTTGGGACATTTTATGCACCCGATCTTTAAATTATTCTGTCCCTTCTTCCGAAGCATTCTCAGATTCCTTTAAAGAACTAATGTTTCGAAGATAACTTATCTTCCCTACCTTCTCCCGATCCCATCGCACTCCTTTTCTCTTACCGCTTCCTATTAACAAGAATCCGCCGGACTTCATTCTTCCCTTAAAACTGCTACTTATTTCAACAATCTTTTGTTCTCACGTATAACAGCATTCGGATTCCCAGACAAAACCAACATAACTTCTCCCTTTCATCGGAGGTTCGACCAGAATCCGTTTTCCCTTTTCTCTGGGTGTTGTTTACCTTCCTAGATTTTCCTCTTTCCACTCCATCTTCCCCTCCGCTGTTACCTGCAGCTTCCTCTTGTTGTGCCCAACCGTGACGGTCCGCCCGATCGGGTGAGGAATTCAGGAAATCTATTAGCATTTGAGATATCCACCTCATCTGGTTCTTCCTAGAAAGGTGGCCCTCCGACGTTGGGGTTAATACTACGGGTCACCTTTCTCGAGCTAGCCCGCTCGAAAACTTTCTCTGCCGATGGAAATTTCCACTGATCTCTCTAGGGAGGATCCTCGTCTTATTTTAGGGAGAACAGTGTATGAAGTCGTAATGCATTGAATTATAAATACTTATTGGGCGCAAGTAATTAGGTGTTGTATGAAATTAATATATTCAATCTTTAGTTCGTGGAAAGGTGATAAAACCATCTTAAAATAAATACTCTTGGTAGCTTCTTGAATAAATATATAACTTTGCGACCGGTTTCTTGAAAGTATTAACATCATCTGGCCTGATGTTAATACGTTAACGAAACCGGTCGCAAGATTATATATTTATTGTGGAAGCTATCAAGAGTATTTATTTTAAGAAAGGATCGAATAATTAAATGGATGATGAATAGTTTAGGCAGCTGGTAGTTTGGATGTACGAGTACTCGTAGTAAATTGCTAGGAATAAGCGATGGTAATGAGTAATTTGCTCCCATTAGTGGGGGTGGTAATTCAAGGTTTTGAACTTAAATTCATATCAGGGACAATAAAGGGGAAACGGTTTGAAGAATTTGGGAAATTTTCAGGAGAAATGAGGTATATAAAGAAAATTTTGTGTGTTTAGCGGTTAAGTTGCCTTGTGGATTCGCATCTGTATTCTTTTTTAGTTCTCCAATTGGACAATTTCTGTGTATTTATTTTCAACTCTAAATATGAATTCATAGTTTGCATACTCCTCATAACGATTAGAAAGTAAATCGTGAATGTTATTTAAAAATAATGAAACGGTTAAATACCATTCTGTTTTCGTGCCTTAATTTTCACATTGACTTCCTACTGTTTTATTTAGAGTTAACTGCTTATGTTTTCATTAGAATTCTCTAAGGCAGTGCAAGTGTATCGGTTATTATACTATCAACCTTATAAATTATTATCAACTTATATTTAGCGGCTTTCATTAATCTATTTTTATTTCACCGTTGAGAATTCACGGACAATTCTGCTAGTACGCTAGTCTGGTATATGAATGTTATACAAGTTGTTTTCTATCTTCTGTACGCTGTTATGAATGCTTGATTGGTACCCTAGTCATCCAGTGAATCAATCATTGCATATTCATATCCAAAATTATTTTTCTTTTCATAATCTTTCTTATGAATATTTAGTTTAATGAAGCGTTTTTTAAATCTAGTCAAAAATCTAGGTATGATGTATTTTGATCCGAAACGAACTTACAACATGCATCAGAATAAACTCTATAAATGTTCATTTAATACTATCGTTGAACTATGAATATTCAGCTCCAATTGCGTTATTTAACCACGGAACCAGCTTGAAATTCTTTGTCTTTTCCTTTGAAGAGTTCCTTAGCCTTTGGACATGAAGATATCACATGCAGAATGAAACTTAACTGATCTCGCTGAAAGCCTCAGCCTACGATTTATTTCTCACGCAGCATCAGGAATGAAATAATTATATTGATTATCCTGTCAACGTTCGTCACCCCGTCCATCTTCGAAGAAGTTACAAAATATTCGGCAAAGCCCAATGTTAAATGACGTGAAGGTCGCCATTTTCCTGTTCTCACGCAAATATTTGGATGGCATCAAATTAATTATTAGCGTGACGTAGATCGAGCTGACAGTAATAGCGGCCGGAATCTTAAAGGGAAATTAGGCAAAAAATTCACGGGAACAAATACATCGTGAAAAGACGAACGTGATCCCGGCTATGTAATAGTGATTACATATCTGCTAATGAGTGGAATCCGTGAGGATCGCATCAGAAAAAAAGTCGGAGAAGTTCTTGAATTTCCTCGCGAAGCTTTGAAATGGCGATCAAGACTTTTAACAAAGGGCCCCTCCTCCGGAGAGCCGTCGAGAATTCACCGTATAGGCGTAAATGAGGGGTTTGGAGTAAATAACACGAAGAGAAGAGATTTGAGGATAGCTATTAAAGTGTGGGGCGAGGTCGAAATCTTGCATGATTATAGAGAGGGTTGGAGGGCTGAATGAGGTGAAATGGTACGAAGATGGAAGGATGTAAGAGATGAGAGCTGAAGGGTTACGTCGTACGTCTAAGACAACCTTCCTGTCACCTCGTGGTGTGTGTCAGATCTATGCACGAGTCCTTCTTAATTGCTATATTTATTTGTACCGCGAATCGTTCTCGCAAAAATTAGAATACCTCTTTCAATCCCTCTTGGTAATACCTGGAGTTTCGGTTTCGAATCCAGGGAAGGTTATGGTTTTTATGAGCGTTATTGAAAACGTTAATTGTAAGAGTTGTTTCCTAAGGCTGAAATTTTTCTGATAGACTTAAATAAGTTCTTTTATATTCAATCATTATATTTTTGATATACATGACTTATTTCTTGTATTTTACTTTATCCATTTATTATATTTTTATATTATTTATTTTTCGTAAGACAAGAGATACATTTTATTTAAACTATTGATCAACGCTCTATAAAGCAAGGGCATATAATTGGTATATTAAAAGTTTCCCTCGATGTATAGTATCTAAACATTTCGATTATATATATGGTATCTGATTTTATAGGGCAGAGGTTAATATCCTCATAAGCTGTTGTTTTTAACAATATTTCATACATTTAAGACCAGATAAAAACACTTCTCACATGTTAATGCAGTTTAGGAACTATCCAAATTTAGATATTTGATCATCCTTTTGCTCGAATATCTCTTTGAATTGCTAAGTAAAAGAAGGGTATATTTGTCTGAAAAAAATAATACAGGTGGAAAAAACAAAATTGCATCATCAAAACAGCTTTTACACATAAAAAGGAAAATATTTTGGGAATAAATTAAAAGATGCTGATTTTCTTCTTGTTTTACGATCTTTTTCCTTTTTCTCTATTTTTACTTACGAGTAAGTACTTGCCAGGATTCGTGCTATCCACTCATTCCCACGATATAATCCTAACAATATGCATTTTTATACATATATCATTGTACACTCCTGGCCAAAATTAACGCAGCACCGGCCGTTAGGATCGCTAGGGAGGTGCTCCGTTAATTTTGGCCAGGAGTGTACAATGAATATGTATGTTCATGGTTGGCCAACTAATTTATAAGGATAGAAGACAAGGAAAATTTGGATGGAGAATTACACTATTCCTCTGATTTTCAATTTAAAAGGTCAAGATGATTAAATTGATCCACCTTACGTTATCTCGCTAACGAGCATAACTAACGACTTCTTCCTGAACGAAATATCTTTGGTGGGCCCCAGTGTTGATCTTAAAAATATTCCACAGCTCTGACTATAATTCTCATTCAGCCTCCTAAATTCCGAAGAAAAATAAATTTTCTCCTAAGAAAAACATAATAGAAGGCGGTGGCTTATTTATTAGGAAGATCCCTGTATACCTGAGGAAAGTGATTTATAGAAATGCCGCTGTGAGAAAGTTTGGGGCAGGAGACGGAAATATCTAAAGATCTGGAGACCGCGAGGACCCTTTATAGCGTTGTCTTGAATCGCCAAGTATTTATTCTTGCTTTATTCTAAATATAGCTCTTATCAGGAACTCACCGCATGGATTCACTCCACAGTAAGATTCTAATATTTATAGGAGTGTCGCTAACTTTTACGGTCCGAAAAGAATTCAGCTCGCATCATGAACATAGTAAATTAAAGAGAATTGAAGAATTCCCAGTCGAATATCATTCGTTATTTTCCCATGATAAAAGAATGAAATTTTTTAAAACTGCACAAAGAAGCGAACGCTTTGAAACCCAGAGCTAAATAGAAGATACAAAAATCTGATGTGGCCAGCACATGACTTTCTCCATACATAAGATGTAAATATTTATCTACGACAATAATTTCGAACTCTATATTCCATCTAAACTTGGAAGATGAGTGATTAATTTATATATTATTATCTTTGACGTCACAAACATTATAAATAATGTTTTTCGGGACATGATCGATGAAAAAAGATGAAATTGGCCTTTCGCCCATAGAGCCCAGAGCGCCAACAAAGTACATAATCAGCAACTTCCGGTTTATCAGTATTTCATGAATAACTCCTAAACAATCAGTGATGCAAAAATATGTTTCAAACAAAAGTTATAGTAAATTTCATTTTCTAAAGCGTTTATAAATAATAGTATATACCTAAATATTATATTTATGGAGATATTTTGAAAACCGGAAATGAGCTTTAATGAATGAAGCTCGACTTCCGGTCAACCGATTTACTCCAAAAACTAATCAACTCTGACAGCACACATCACAGTACTATATATGAAGTTTGGTGTTGATACGACCAATAGTTTTTACGTTAGAGCGCCCACTATGACACACACACATACACACAGACATCATTCCGAAAATGGTAAAAACGTGTTCTAGGGACCCCAAAACATGTATTTCCGTTGAAATCTCGAAGTCGAATTTTTTCATGAAAACAATACTTTCTCTATACTTCGTATATGGAGAAAGTAAAAAGGGACATGACAGGAACTCGAACCTAAGTCTCCTAGTATAAATATATATCTAATTACCTAAAACTGCTTTCGTTGTGTTTAGTTCTCCAACACTGAGTAATATATACAACTGCCCAAAACCTCATCCCTTATACTACGATCCACCCATAGCTTTGAAGAGAGAACTACGCTTGATGAGCAAAGAGAAAAGTAAGATAAAGTTACTTTTTCTTTCTTCCCTGAGCTAGAAAGGCGAAAAATTCCACTTATGAATTACAATTTTCACAGCATTCAATTAAGATTGGCCAATTAAATTTCATTCGTAGCTAAATAATGCTCAAATCATCCCAAACACAGATCTAGACTGAGATCAAAATAAACAGAAGATTCATTTTTTCTATCGCTCCATAAGAAAAAATTATATACGTCACTTTATGGTAGTAGCTAGAGTAGCCCTTACTACTATTTGCTATTTCTCTGTCTTCGCAAATTTTACTGTCATATAGAGAGCATTAAAATGTCCTGCCTTCTAGAAAAGAGTCCCGTTAAGCGTCTAAAACAGCCCGATTGAAGATATGTAGAACAATTCGTCAAAAAAGTCTTCCAATGCGCAGAGTCACCAACGTTGTTTCCATAATTCCTTGGCGCCGAAGACTGATTTAGTCTTTCTTTGTGAACGGTTCGCCTTTTTTATTCCTCATATCTTCCGTAGCATCGTCCATTGGCGAATTTTCATTTCGATCGTCGTAGCCTATCGATTTTCATCTTTATATTTCACCCCAGAAAATAATCTTCCAGTCGATCGTCAATTTGCATGGAGTGCTTGGATGATCGATGGATATAAAATCTGCTTTTACATTCGACATTTTGTTTTGGGCTTATTTTCGCATCGATTTATTGTCTTTTGCGAAAGGAAAGATGCATGTGCGAAGATATTGATGATTTGGATGGCCAAGGTGTAATGCGTCGAACATGTGGCAACATGAGCTGTATGTAAAATTCAGCAATTGAATCATTTGGAAAATCTTTCTCCAGGTCATAGGTACATTTTAGATCTAATAATAAAAGGGCGGCTTAGGTTTATTTATTTTTCGTACTGAAACTTTTTTACACAATTTATTAAATAATTGTAGTTAATATTTAAATTGATTAATTAATAAAAGTTATTTAGGAAAATATACCCTAATTACATTCAAGTCCATTCATCTTTTCCTTTTCTCAGTTTACCCACTCTGTAGGAAAATTTAATAAATCCAATTACATAGCAGGAGAATCTCAAAGAATCGCTAAATGGGAAAACCCAGATTTCTTTCCGAGGTTCCAGGATGGGCGTTCGCTTCTGTTTTATCTAAGTATCCCGGGTAGATGTTGATTAATCCCGAGATCCAACGACAATAATTGATTTTGGTTCTGCATAAATTTCATTTTCGGCTAGAAAATTATTTGTTCTGTGAGGGTACTGAGAAGATAAATAACGAGCTGAAAATGTACCAAATAAAACTAAAATCAGTTTGTATGAAAAACTCTCAGTTAATACGAAAGTTTCGATTAAGCAGCATACAATCGCGGCCTTCTTGGAGGCCATGCAATCGGAAAAAAACTTGGCCGGAGTCAACGCCGTATCTACAGATATGGACAGAAAAATATGTGTATGCATGGGGTAAAGGTCAGAGTGCTTGGATTTAAGGGTGACTTTACGAGCTCGTTTCCATCTAACCATGGGTTATCGAAAATACACAGTCATTAATTCCAGTCGTTTCCACTTTTTATCCTTCCAATTGTCTTCGGAGGCTCTTATCTATTTGCAGCTATTGACATTCTTCTCGCGAAATGATTGTTGGAAATTTGGCGTATGCTGCGAAGGATGTATCTTTTTTTTGTATCTCTAAGGTCTTCAAAAACTGCTTTTTCTAATTTCAGTTATAATCAGGACATCGCTTTTTAGCCTATTTACGATAGATAGGTCAAATTAGAGTCGGCCTCAGTGGCGTAGGGCTAGCGTGTTTGCGTAGTAGTAGCGTAGCGTGTTATAATAAATTTCTCCTAACTAAGACCTGATTATTATTATTATGTTTAAAATATTCCACAGAGTAATATTATTATTATAACTTTATTATCTATAGAATCCTCTTCTTGTTTCCTACGTATGTGCCGATCTCAGACAGTTGAATACGAAAAATAGACTCAACTTTGAGAACTTCTCATAAAATTTTCCTTTCCGATAGTTCCTTTTTCGACGAAAATGTTAGTTTATTTATGCTCCAAGTAGATTTCTTAGTTCGTAGAATGCATATTTCATCGACTTGTTTAGACATTGCTTTACTTAAAGCTCTTTGTTAACACCGAATATGTAAGAAGTTATGGATCGATTGACTTGTAATTAGAGTTGTCTGATTCTAGTAAGGACTCTGATTGTGAGAACATTTTTTACCCCGCAATTAGTACGTATACGTATAATTAAGATCCTGATGAATTGAAATTTTGAGATCAACTCCATCGGAAATGTTTTTGCGATCAATCTTAATGAGGGTTGTCCGTCTGATGCGATTTAAATGCCATATCTCCGTCGGAAAGAAAAGAGAAGCGAGTCCAAGAAAACTTTTCCGTAACTGAACTTGAAGAGCTTTTCAAGAGTAAATGTTCATATCAATGGTGTCCGAGCGCAGGATCCTTTCTTCTGTGAAACTTAGTCTTAATAAGGAGTGTCCATCGACGTGCTTCCATCGATATTTTCCGTTTAAGTCTGTAAAACTTGCCGAAGTAGTTTTCTTTCGTGAACACTCGTTTTCGTTCTTCTAGGGTCTTTCAGAAGTATTTGTAATCACTCTTGTGATATTTTATAAGGAGATTAAGTTTGAGAGTTTTTGAAAGGTCCTAAGAAAATTAATTATATGCTGTAAGAAAGGTTTGTTATCTATATATTACTGCTTCGGTGGATACCATCTTCTTAGTGTATTTAAAACTCATTCTAAATCTCTTTAAAAAAACTACATTCACCCTAGCTGCCTTCAGTCTTCTTCACTATCTAAGGAAATACACTGCTTACTCAAAAAACAAAGTCTGATTATCACAAACCTCATCTCGTATTCCACGATTTTTTATTACTCCAATAATATTGATAAAGAGAATTAGAAATATTGCCATCACTACATGAAATCAGTCGTCACATTGATGCAACTATAAAATCGGTGTAGAACAAATTCAACGTAAAAGTAATTTGTGTGCAAACATTGTCTCATTAGTTCTAATTGAGATTTACAATTTCAAAATTTACTAAAGATTTTTATGGAAAATTAAAAAATATTATTTTTTATTTTGGTAAATTAGAATGTATACCTTATTTTTATGGTAATTTATCTGTTTCTGTTTCGACGTTTTATGTGCAATATACTGTTCAACATAATTACCGCATGAGTTAATGCCTTACTGTACACATGTTCGTCCCTTCATGCTGCAGAATCTTTTTAAGGTACCCGCCGATACCGCGAACATGTAAGAAAGCGAATTTTCCCTGCTTAGGCCTTGATAGTTGACCACCTATTTACAATCGTTCACCTTTCCCTAAACTAACTGTACAGACTTTAAAGCGTCGTCAATCACTTCGGCCATAAAAAGCAAACATTCCAGTCTCAAGGCAACCAGAATTTAGGGTTTCCCCTGCGTGGGTAGCATTTTTCATCGGCCATATCACGCTAACTCGAGGATTGTTCTAAAGCGTAAATAGCGTTCTGACTACGAATACACACTGGAGAGGGAGAGTAGTAAATTTTAAACGGTGATTTTTAGTTGGTATTTGATCAAAATTTCGGGAATTTGCTCAACATGTGTGCTTTTCAATTAGTTTTCCTCCAATTCAGATTCATTAGGATGTATTATGAAATCAAGAATTGAAATATCATTGCACTCCTGCAAAATGATGTTTTTACCTGTAAAACACTGAAGTTTCACTTAAGTGTGTAAGTTTCGGTGGAGTGTGGATAGAATTTTGGATTCGAGTCTTTTTTTGAAAAATTAAATCCGCCCGGGAAGGTGAAATCTCTCTGCCTATAAAACCTAGATTCCTCTTCCCTCTGAAGGCTATAATCTCAAGGAAATTTCCGGGAACTCTATCAAGAACGTCAAATTTAATGTTTACAAAATTTTTCAGTTTTTTTGCTCTTTCTTTCATATCATCAAGCACTTTTTACTTTGTTCTTTTGTAACAAAAATTTTCTGTAATTTTGTTTACTTTGTAAAGTAGAAAGTTTATTGTAGCCTCATCCAGACATTTTCGAATTCTCGTCATTACTTTATTTATCATGAACTTCTATTCCTTGAATGATTCTTTGGTGCTATTGACACGCAAGCTGCTAAAATGTTATCTTTTCGTAAATAATCATTAATATTACTTGGTCAATGATAATCAATTTTTCGCCAAATTGAACACTTAATCTTATAGATGACTTATTTGTATATTGTATTTCCCGAAAACTATTCCATTTTAATGGATTTTAAATCTCTAAAAAAGAGGAACACGAAGTTGTTATTTTAATTTCAGTGGCATCATCTTTTATTTCTTTTCAATCATTTGGAATGTGATTTTCAATCATTTGGAATTGAACACTTAATCTTATAGATGACTTATTTGTTTATTGTATTTCCCGAAAACTATTCCATTATAATGGATTTAAAATCTCTAAAATAGAGGAACACGAAGTTGTTATTTTAATTTCAGTGGCATCGTCTTTTATTTCTTTTCAATCATTTGGAATGTGGCCGGATGCCACATCGATAAGGGTGCCCGCCATCATTTTTCCTCCCCTTTTACCCCTCTCTGCAAGCTGCATGCTTTACTGCAGTCTATATCTCAAAACTTCAATTTACGAGTCATTTCATCGCCTTATTCCAACGGAATATTAAATTTCTCTTCATTGCCGATGTATTTTTCTTCCCGAGTACGTTCAGGTCTCTGAATTCATTGTTTACGAGTCGGTCTGCATCCTTGACTGTCAAAGCATCGATCGGATATAAGAGGAGAGAAAGTGGACATCGTTGCCCTTTTTATCACTTTTCGATCGTCATTTCGATCTTTCCTTTCCTAACTTACCTTGATTTCCCCTGCACGTGTATGTGAATATGAAAAATCAAGATTGAGTGAAATGATTAACATTATTAATATATAAGTTAAACTTGCTTATCGGTTTCTTGATCTTGAAGAGATGGATATTTTCAAATCTCATCCGAATTTTGTATCACATATATAAACCCAGAATTCGTTGTCTAACTTTACTCTTGTATGGAATGTTTTACTAACTTATTAAGCGAAAATGAAAATTATTCAACGCCAAACTGATGAGGTAAAAGTGAAATCATGAAGATACTTGAAAACTAGATGATAGATCTTATTGGTCGCCCTCAGTATTTCCTTCTTTGATAATGGGAGAATGTAACTTCTTACTACTTTTATTGCCGATTATAAGGCTTCATTCATTTATATACGCCGAGACTGTAGTAAATATACGTATTAAGAATAATAATACCAGTTAGATTTGCAGGAAGATAGTCCTTACGGCATAGTTCTAACTATTTTCAATTGGATGAATTCCACAAATTAAAATATCTGTATTATCGGAACGAAACTTATCTATTTATGGGTTTATGATTATTCTACTCGTAAAGCTATCGCTCAAAAGAAGTAATTGATGATAACATTAATAGGTAGTAATTCATTTCAAGTGTTCAAAACAATCTTTTGCATCAAGAATGGGTAAATATTAATTATAAAAATATTTATAAATCCACCAATTTTTAAATGTACGACATGTTTTTGTTTGAAAATCTTTGGATGTGTTCAAAGTTTTTAATTTTTACTGGAAATGGATTCTTGCTGCAATGCATTATATTGTGTGATGGAATTCCATCGGATACCGTTGCATGAGTATAATTTCATTTTAAAAGTTTTAAATCTCATTGAGTGAAGACTGCTATCGCTCTCCCCTCTTGCAATCATTCCGATTCAAACCGCTCGCGGAGGAAAAAAAATACAGGGAAAGAGGAAAGCGGAGAGCATCGGGATACGGATGGCACGCCGACGCCCTTGGGTCCAGCTCATCGGCGCTTTATCAGTGGAGATAATGAGACGCGTCCCGAATCTCCATTCCGACTAAGGATCAGTCTCCTCCTAGGAACGCGGGAATACGAACGTTTCATCTCCGCCTAGAAATTTCGTTTACGGGATGGCGATGACAGCTCTCTGGAGGTGAAGCGGCGGCGTAAAAATTTATAGTTGTCGTCGGATTATGAACGCTTTGTCGGTGATGAGTGCCTCTTGTTGCGTTGGTTACGGAAAGTGTCTTCGAACGGGTGTCGATCCGGAGGCTGTGAGGTGGGACTCCTTAGAGGCGAGGAGGAGACTGGAAGAGTTGCGTTGCTCGGCGGAGCGGCTGAGAGGTGCTGAAGACGCGAGGGCGCCTGGGCCGCTGAGGGTCAATTCCAGGATTCTTTTTGCCTTGCAACGTGAGTTTATAAAATGTCGGTTATTTGAGTGATGTGTCCTACATAGCAGACTTCGTCGTTCATTATGTCGAATCTTCAGGACCTTGGTTGCGTAGTGGTTGAGGCCATCGCCAGCCACGCAGGCAGGTTTAGTCCTCAGCTACTGCTGCTCATATGCCGGGTTTTTACTGGGATTTGTATTCCAAAGTCGTCCAAGCCTGCAAAAATGATTACCATAGGCAAAACTGTGGGTATTAATAAACGGTAGAGTTGTAATATCAGCCATTTTACCTTTACTTTATACCGTTAGACTTTCTTATCGTCAGACTTAACCTGCTGGAACCTGATATGCTATAAATAGGAGACTATTAATTTTAATTACCCTATTGGATTACAAATTTCCAAGCGCATTGGGCGCCTTTATTGTCTGAGTTGTAGCTTGTGTGACAACATAGTGTAGCATGCTATGACGACATCGCGATAAGAGTGACAAAAGAGCAACGACTTGCGAAGGCTCCCTCGCCCATGGCTTCGATGCTGGCTGGGTATAAATACTTCAGTTATGTTTTTTCAGCCTAGCTAAAACGTGTCATATCGTAGTCTTTCGTGGTTAAAGATTTTCTCTCCGGTTCCCTGTACATAAAGTCCCGGACGGTATATTGTCCTCTTTCGGGCAAGTTATCCTCCAGTTCTGGGTCGTTGATACCAATCGAGAGATAATGTCGTCTTGTGTTTGCTCGCAAAGCAGTGGCTGCCCGGAGTTTGCCGTGTAACTCATCGTTCTGTTCGAAATTTGTGCCGCGTCATCATTACTCCGTGTTTTCTCTTTGCATGAATGAAGGAAGAATCTGAAACTCTCGCACTGGTTATTGGTGTTTGTAAACGGCTTAATATGTGCATCGATCAATCAATCCACTCCGCAAGCGACTAAATTTCATCCTTATACGATGTCTATCAATTTTCATTCCCTCAGTTTGAGAATTTTAATTAGTTTTTATTTCGAGATGGTTTTCTCTCACCCATCAGAGCATTTATGTATCACTTGATGAATGTCTGAGGCAGTTAGAATCGCCATTTCTTAATATCCCTTCCGCCTCATCGTGAGAAAATGTCAATTATGTTTCTTTGCTATCAGATATATTCAGTAAAACCATATGCTGTGTTCTATACCAACGTTTTATTTATATCTTAGTCTTTATATATTTTGCGTTCATCTTTCAAGTACGTCTAAAAATAGGTTTTAATTGCCCTCTGTGATTAGATAAGCGTCAACCTTAGGCTCTTACTATTGACTGACTCAGAATGATTTATAACACATTTAATCATGTTAAAAATGCACTATAAATCGTACGTAAATTTAACACGCCAAGAATGCACCATAAATCGTTCTGAGACTTCCATTGAGGTGGAGAGAGACTGATGAGACACAACTTTCGGAAACAAAGTAAAATTAGGTGAGGTTCGTGCCTAAATTGTGTTTCGATTATTCATATCCCTCTCGGTTCTTGATTTTGATTTTCGTCTTTCAGAACTTTGATCCCAAAACAGTTCTCGTAAACTTGGAAGTTCAAAAATGTTTCAAAATGTTTGGTCGAAGTCCAGCCTCCATTTAAGGAAAATAATGTAATGGGGTTATTCGTTTGGAAATCAGTAGTCGAATTTTTAAGAAACGAAAATTTCATTAAAGAGAAGTAATATCTTCCTTTCTTTGTAACATAATAGGGTAAACTTTGATATTTTAATTGTTATTGTAAAACGTGTTTTGTTCGAAATTATTTTAACTACTGCTGGTTTAGCATTTTCTCCTCGGATAATGCGGATTATATGGGAAAATAACCAATATTATATTACCTACGACCACGACGAATGTAGAACTTTGATGTAAATGTAAAGTTGATGATCGATATCGCATTATTTCTTTCGCTGCACTTGAATCATTTTTCTCCTTCCTTTCATCTGTGCATTCCAAGCTTCCGGGCTTTCTGTCACCTGCAGGAGTTTTCATCGGGTCTTTCCAAACATTTTGGAGAGAGGGTCCCTATGTTATCGCATAAGGTTTTTATAATGCCAGCAAACACAAAGGAAGCTTTACTGAAGGGTCCTAATGATAATACCTTAATACTCCGCATTCAATCATCGCACTGCAGACTTAATGAATACCCACTCTTGTATTTCTTCTTCTCTAAGCTTGGCTTGTAATAATAATAATATTTATTTATCACAAACAGGTACAAAATTACCCAATTGCATGTAATATAATAAAGGGAATAAATAAAGTCAAACACGAAAAAGGAGACAAAGAAATCCAGAAAGAGATAAAGAGAAAAAAGAAAAACGCAAACATCAATAGGAAAGTATGGAGTGTAATTTACACTTCAACGAATACAAAGAATTATTAAATATGTCAATAAAATTTTGTTTTTTCAAAGTGTCATTCACCGCTCTCATCATTCGAGAGAGTCTTGTACAATATTCGGGAAGTTAACTATAAAATCTCTTAGTGCTAGCCCATCTAAGTACGTACTTAGGCAGCCTTAGGTTGTCTAGAACACTCATAGCTCACGAGCTTCTCTTTCCCCTCGTCCTTTCTGTTCTTCCTTGTCTCCGGTTGTGTACGTCACACCTTGGGCATTCTATGACTTCGCAGTTTTCCTCCCACAATTCTAAACAAGGAGTTGATGATTCCATCTCATCCGGTTTCCCCCGTATTTCCGATCGAAAATGGTTTATAAGCCGACGCTCGTCCCGTCTTGTCACCGTGGGAATAGTCGTCCGTGATCGGGGACGTTGAGGACGCGGGCTTTTCGTCATCGTATTTGGTCAGCAGAACAATTACTCCCACGTGAAAGCTTCCCTCTAGTTTATATACGGCTTTAAACTTTTCGATTGCTTCAGCGCTCCATAACGATTGTAGTTCCGCGTGTTTCTGTTTACCTGCTGACTGCTCATGAGCCGATGAGGCTAACGACACCGTGGATACCTTTTCTGTTGTGAATTTCAATGTTTTAAAAGGCTTAAGTGTGTAAGTCCAGAGTTACGTGTCCGATTCAGAACTCAGAATTAGTATTCCATGAGAGACCGTAAAAAATATTTAGAAACCTCCAGGAAAGTGTATTGCCTCTTGTGAATGAGTCCTGTTTCACGCAGCACTTGTCATACTTTCTTTAACTGTCCGATTTTCGTTTTAACTGTCCTCTGTGACTAAACTCGACGGAACGGTGATTCACTTGGTAGTATTCCATGACAGGTGTCTAATAAAAGTAACCATTTTTAATAAAATGCACCAGTTTCTTCTTGAAAAGTGGATACTTTTATTCGACACCTGTTCTCTGCGACTTTTCTTTATATTCAATGATCATGTTTTGCGATATATTTTATTTTTTTATTATTTAATTTTTCCATATACGTCGTTTTACGAAGGTTGCGTTCCAGTTGACTACGTACGATTAAACGCCGTATGTTTTATGTTTATTTTGTTTCATGTACAGTCCTGGCCAAAATTAACGCAGCACCGGCCGTAAGGATCGCTAGAGAGGTGCTGCGTTAATTTTGGCCAGGAGTGTACAAACTTATGCGATTGCCCTCGCTTAAATGTGTACGTAAATACATCTATGATCGCATGTACGGTACCTGTAATAATATTCGTGTATTTACTTCAATGTATTTATTGTTTAACTTGTTTTCTTCAGCATTGGTTCAGACACTCCAATATTAGAATATGTTGTGTTTAACTCCTTATTTACCGAGCGAGCTAAAACGGGCAGTACATATTTTCTGTCGGAGGCTAATTTTGCTTTAATTTATGAAATTATCATATATTACAGCAAAATCTGGCCGCAGATAAATTATAGTGATTCTGATCCCTAAGTTTTTCAGCTGTTATCTCTCAGGTAGCCTAGCCACGATTCCATACTGCAATTGCAAACTTCATCAGCGCATAGCAACTTCTAGAAATAAATTCTTAAAAGAAGCACGGAGGAAACAAGAATCCTGTTCCACGTCACCTGTTTTGGATGCAGGATAACTTCTTTAGGAGTAAATGTCAGCGTATAATGAATTTTATCTCGATCAATACTTCTCCACAAGAATATCGTATCTTTCTAACTGCCTCCTTCTACCTAAGTTCAGTGCGCTGTTGTTCTTGATTGGATTAGATTTAAACGATTTGAATACTTTGTGGATTTTAATTTATATGAGAGTACGATGGGCAGTTTTTTGTTTCGATTTCAGATTAGTTCACTCTATAACTCAGAATTTGTAATTATTATTTATGGTAAATTCTTACATTTACATTACCTGAGTTTGAATGGTGAATACTTCGTCTAGGCAATTTTCTCTTCCTTGTATTTTAAATTCGTCGCTGCTGCATTTACGTAGCACCAGTATGTTCATGCTGCTTCTATTTCATCTAATCACCAATGTTTATCACATTTAGTATACACATAAATAATTCAAAATCTTATAACAAGCCTTGGAAATTTCCCACTGTCATTCTTCTACCTTAGAAACATGATTGAATTTCAGCTATCTAGGATCTTTTAACTGTTTGAGTCAACGAGAAATACTTCCTCTCTGTATATGTCTTCGCTCAGTGATTTCATGAACATATAGAACAAGAGAATGGACGTGTATGGATCGACCAGCCTTTGTTCTTCAATCTTTTTGGTTATCTGTAACGGGTCAGAAGAATTCGACCTTATGCTCGATGGATGAAAATAGTTTCGTTTAAGTTTATGGAAATCACGTTTTCTGAATTGACGTGGTTAGTGTTTTATCGGAACGATAATTAAGTCTTTTGTCTTTGGAACGTCCGTGAACCGGGTTGACCTTTCAAAACTTGGTGTCCCCTATTGTTTCAGCAAAGACAATCTTGTTGTTGTGCGCCAGAACCTATGATAAAAGCTTAGCTATCGATTTCCAGGCTGCAGTCATTATTCTCCACTGCCTTTTATAGCCGCTGTGCCATTGAATAAAATATTATTTCACATAAAGTTTATATGTGATCTAAATCTATATTCTCCAGCCACACGCCGAAATGCAGCTTTTAGGGTATTGATGTGAACGTATGCGAAAAGTATGTGTGAATTTTACTTTCTTATGATCTCTGAGAACTACTATATGAGCATTTCTTGTAACTCAATAGTAAAGACATTGATTTCTTGAAGGATTCATTACCCCATCACCTGAATATTTTGCGATTGCGGGATAAATATTTGAATCGGCGAAGGATCAATTTTTAAACTCCTCGAATAGCATCATCCAGATCAAATAATGCCGATGGGAAGTCATGCGATTTAATTTTTAGAGGATATCTTTCTTTCCTTCTGAAGCTGAATGAAAAATCTTCGAGACAAACATGTATCCCTGTTAGGTTTCCTGGCTTATTTATAGATTCTCATTCTAAAAGCTTTCCTGGAAAGCTTCCACAATTCAGAGTCATGAAAACTTGAACTAGCCTAGAATAATTGCCTCGATGCACATCTAAGGATGGCCTTTTGAAGATTTTACGTGCCTTGTCACTTTGGAAGAGCTTTATAACTGCAATGGTGTAGATAATCTCTCGGCTTTCCTCTTCATTCCTTAGTGAGTAGACTATTTTATGGTTTTTAAGACTTATTATTTCCAATAGTTGTATTTTCTTGCAATCGGTTCGGTGGTACGTTACCAAACATTTTCTCCCTATTTTTACTTATACTTACATTTAGGGTTTCACCATAAATACATTTGAATGTATTATTATATTAAAAAACGCAATATAAAAAATAAATTTTGCCCTGAAGGAATTAAAATTGATATTCAATACTATAGAATATGCCACTACCGTATAAAGCCATTTGATTTGAATAGAAGTAAAATTATGAATAAAATAGGTCTTAACGCATTTTCGAGTGACCTGTACCTAAAACGGGAGTTTGAAAATATGTATGGAAGTACGTAAAGAGTTATTTTACTTCTTTTTTCCTTGTCATGGATTTCCACTCAGTAAAGCCTTCCACAATCGATTTTATACTGAAGAGAAGTGTTAAAGCTTCTAGGAAATCCTTAGCGTTCATCCGACATTCTGATTTTGTGCTCGTACGAACTTATTTTCCATGGATTTTCTTATTCTGTCATCGCAAAGAGATTAATTATTTTAATTTAAACGAATCGTTATGAATATCTATAACCTAAGATTTCTGAAAAACCGAATCGTTTCGAATATCTTCAATCGATAACTCCAATGTCTATTTTAATTTTAGAGTTCGGCGTGCTTCCTTCTTGATCTTTTTCGAATTTTGTGCTCTTAGAAACTTGCCTTCCCATGGAAATTATTACTTTTTCATCTCAGTGAGGCTGTTATTTCAATTTAAATAGATAGTTATAAATATTCACAATCTGGAAAGTATGAAGTATCGTTTCATTAAATGATCAAATCGTTTCAAGTAATTGATAACTCGACGGTCTAGTTTAATTTTAGAACTCGACAAGTTTTCTTCTTTTTTCTCACATTTAATATGAAAACAGTTTCGCATCAACCGAGTGATTTTATTTCCTCTCGCGGCATATTTTCTGTCAATCGAACTGTATCGACGTAGCTTCGATTCTCGACGAGGCGGTCTGCGCCCCCTCGACGTCTTACCCTGTTTATTTTACGTCCTCAAGCGAAGACCCACACGTGATGGAGGGGGATGTCGCACCCAAACGTGAATATCTCCGTCGACCATCCACACGTGGAGGATCGTGCAGATCGATCGGCCGTGACCCACATAATCCTAGGCAAGCCACGTTCTCCGGGGAGAGTACCAAGGGGGTGGCAAAGTGCTCCGCTTTTATTTTAGCGAGTGCTGTCCGAATCCCCCGCGGGAAAGGGGAAGTGTATTCATTTTGCGTCCCTTTCTCCGGTTTTATTGGAGAGGAACGCAAGGGAAAGTGATCCGAGGGTTTCGGGATGGAGAATCTCCGAAAAGTCGCCGAGATGGGGAAGCCCTTATACAATCCGAGTCTTAAAAGATTCGGTGCAATCAAATTATGATTTCGGGGATGTGTTTTCGGGCTCGATTTTCATTACTCGAAGAATTTATATTTGAAAACGGAACGTTTCAGATGAACTACATCTAGCAGTGTTTATGTAGTAATAATATTTGTGGTGAACTTTTGTAAGTACTAGTTAACTTTATCTTAGTGATTGTATTTTTTTGATTTTATTTTATTGATTTTATTTTTTCCCTGAGTACATTTCGTATTGCGATAGTATTTTATAACACTGTAAATGTTTTTATTGTAAACTATGTATGGGATAACATCTGTAATAAATATATTGTTATTATTATTGTGGATAAAAAATGTCACGAAAAATTGTACTCCTAGTATCTTTGTGAACGTTCCAGCCCTAGCAGTACTCAAAATATTCTTTCGACTTTTTCATGTTTGATGATCTATATGATGACTTCGGAAATCTGTTTTCGGACTCGATTTTTATCAGCCGAAGTATTTTCGAAGTATTCGGACTATCTCCTGAAATGTTACGAAAAAGTTTGCTCCTAATATCTTTGTGTTGGTTCTGTAAGTTCCAGACCTTGTAGTACTTAGTAAGAGATTCTATCGTCTATTTTATGCATGACAATCTATTGGATAAAATATTTAGTAAAATGCATTTCAATTGTTCTCACTGTTAAGGACATTCATCTACATTATATTCCTTCGTTTAATCGTGCACTTATGTTTAGCATCATCAAGCTCCCGTATATTTCTTCCAAATTAATTATTTCATTCCTTCCAATTGTTCCATAGACGTCGAGGTATCCAAATCAGCGTATAATTCATGAAGGGTTACAGCTGACGATTATGTTTTTTTTAATTTTTAAGCTGATTCTAAGCTTCTCTTGTCATTACGAAAGAACACGCTTGATTATTAATTCTTAAGTTTTTCTGGCTGCCGAGAACGTAATTGACGTAAAATGATCCAGAATTTTGCAAATTAAGTCAATCAATCGCTGTATTTTTTGTAGAAGTGCTATCAAATCATTAATATTATCAAACTTGCTGACGCCTTTGCTCCAATAGCTAATAATCTCTTCTCCTGTTTGGTTTCAAGCCTCAAATCGAATTAGTGCAACTTCAACGAAAGGATACGACCAAACTTATACTTAGATGCTTATCAGAAACGAGGATAACGCTTCTAAAGGTATAAAGTAAGCGTGAGTGGCCAAGAAATCAAATGAGCATGGATCAAGGACATTGATAGAGAAATGTCGTGAATCATAAAAAATACGGATGGCGGCGATGCAGCGAAAGTAATTATGGAGTGAGTAGGTCGGAGTTTGGCAGGGTTGTGAGGGTGAAGGGTTTGACAAGAGGCGAGTTGATAAGGGTATTAAAGGGAGAGCAGACAATGGGAAAGGGGAGAAAAATTTCCGAAGGATGTGGTGTTTCCTTCGGAGGCCATGGTTTTTTCTTCGATCTTCGCTGCACCTAATTCCCTCTTCTTCACTTGACACGTGCACTTTTCCCTTAAGGGGAATCCCGTGTTCCTCAAATTGTGGGTCGCGGCACACTTGGTCGACCCCGTGTGTGGGGGTGTTCCGGAGAAATACGAGTAGACCATCGCCGAAACTACTGTTAGGATTCCCCCCTTTCCGAGGGAAATCTTAAAGTTTTTCTCGGGGCTCTTCTGTTTCCGTTGCATCCGAGAGATTTTTCTTAATTTCCGAGAGTGCGGGGAATGTGTGGGAGCGAAATGTAAGTGGATGTTTCGGCTTTTCTTGCGGGGACAATTGTCAGCTGGAGTTGTAAAGAGCGTAGTTTTCGTGTTAGGGATTGTTCCTGCTATCGTCATTATATCGGGATCCGTTGCATATTTTTAGTGGGATAGCTTTCGAATTTTGTATTGTCAAAATAATACGGTAACCAAATTGTTTTTTTCTGGAATTCTTTATGTTGATGAGGCGAATTCGAAACAATCGGAGTACCCCGAATTCACTCAAAAACAACGTGCCCTAGGACGTAGTAGCCCTACAGTTACCCAATTCCTTTTCATGCGAAATTTTAATTAATCAAGGATATTAAATTCCTCCATGTGTGGTTTCTCCCTACACCATTTGGTGAATTATGAAGGAATCAGTTTTCACGATTTCCTAGAAATTGTCAAACTAAGTGATTTACCCTTTTCAATTAAAGAAGCCATCTTCTCATTTCAATTCATCAAATCCAGTGTATTTGAACAATACCACTTTTGAGTGTAATTTAATCCTTAATCCCAATCCTTATCTTCTATCGTACGATTATTTTCTATTATTAATGATAATAATAATAAATCGCCTTTATTTGGGTGAGATTGAGACTAAAAAGTCTCTTCTTCCATCCAACCCATTATTGTGCAAGGAGATGTGGATTTATTATCTATCGCTCGTTTAATTAATTTTCGATGAAATCAGCCTCGCGTAATGGCTTAATTGAAGTTTGAGTGAAACTTAATCCCATTTCATCGGCATTACTTTACGAACTGTGTATTGACCCTGTGATAGCAGTTGAAGCTTGACGCTCGATTATATTTGCTTGCCTTACGGGGATTCTTTTCATATTTTAATGAAGATCTATTAAATCTAATCCTAAAATTTTTATACGAATAACTTAAAGTTACTCAAAAGGTTTGGAATTAAAAAAATCGTCAAGTTTATTTTGAACTATTCTGACTCTCTAATGGCCGTATAATTTTACGTTAGTTTCATCGTGTTTTATTTTTCCGTATTAACTTAAATTATAAACGTAGGTTATGGATAATCATCATTGTTAGTATTAATTGGTTGATTGTATTATTACAGATGGACTGATTTTCTGGTGGAAACATCATTAAATACTATTTTGCATTAAAATATTTACATACTATACTAACTACAATAATTTAACGTTATTGGATGTAACAGAAAATATGTAATTTAGATACAGAAATACAATATTATTATACAGTTTTCTCCTAGCTACAAATATATCATACACTATTTCAATACAGCTTTTTAACTTATAAATGGTAGTTTAATCTAATCGGGAATAGATTTTTTTTAACCGTTTTGTTGATTAACAACTATATAACACACGTTTTGACATTTTAATAAACTTGGAAAGCTAATATGCAACTCTGGATGAAATATAACTGTAACACTATCACCTAGTGGTACTATAAACTATTGGATGTACCACTTCTTTGCGATTGACTTCTATGTATCGTGAAAAAGCCGGAACTCGTGAAAAGTGCCCTTTTGGTTCCTAGGTTTGAATATTTCCTCATGGTAAATTTAGCTGTCAAACTGTGGTTCCGAAAAAAATACAACCGAAATAACATGGAGTTACCTTTAGTTTGGAGTTAAAATAAATCATGTACGTTGTGAATCAAGCTTGAAATAAATTCATTTAGTCCTAGGGCACATAATTAATAACATGATGGTCGAATTGTGGTCGATTGCAGGATGGAATGTTCATGGAATTCCTGGCATTTTATTCATTATAATATATTTTAATCGTTTTTGTTTCGGGTTTTTATTTTTTCTAAACCTTTAATAACCTTGCTATCCGTAAGAAGCCGAGTCACGATGTTTCCTGAAGATGTTTACAACAACATTCCCAAGTAGACCTCGTCATCATCCTCCTTTAACGACCTTCCGGAAGGAAAATGCATTTGCATCGAAATGCAATCGCTCTTAGGCCCTCCTCAAACTGCGCCCAGCAATTGGGAAAATGTGGAGCAGCCTCCACGTGCCAAAAAATCGAGTCACCTTCCCCGAGTTTATTTTTCCCCTTTCTTTCAACCGCTCCTCGTAAATTCTTTCTCATTTCCTCCCCGTGGCTCTCTTCTCGCGCCAAGACGTCCTCCCAGGTTTTTAGGGCCTCACTTAAGGCCGGAGTAATGAGCTCTGTGGTGCTTAATAAAGTCACTCCCGTGCGGGGCTCCCTCGAGATGCTCTTTAGGTTTGCTCAAGAACGAGTAAAGTATTGAAAGGGAGAGAGACTAACAAGATCTTTTTTCCCCGGCGCATCTTCACGCCCCCCACTACCTCCAACGTCCTTCAGAGACCCTTCGTTTTCCTCCAGCGCTACCTCTCTATTTTCACGTTTCCCTCACCGACTTTCTGCAAAAGCGCGGAGAATCTCTTACCTTCCCGCATCCCTAGTAATCTGTTTAAGAGGAGCGGCTGAGAAAATGAAACGAGTGTCCTGCGGTTCCGCGGCCGCCGGCGATGGCCGCGCTCTTGCCCAACAGAGTTCCTGCGGTGAAACTGGGTTTGAAGGATCGGTTTCGAAACTAATCGTTGCACTGGGTTTCGAAATCAGTTCGGATTTGCGTCGCTATTGTCAAGTTGTGATTCGATCGGGTAGCAAGGAAGCTGGAAAGGATCATAAACTCGATATTGGAAAGCCTTACCTCGTGGAAAGAATGAGAATGATGGGCCAATCATGCTGATGACCAGTATGCCTGATGTTGCTAGTTTTCTAGCGAAACTTGTCGCAGTTTTGAATTTACTTTTACTGTAGAATTTGACTGAGAGTTTTATTCCCATTGTTTAAGCATCATGCTTATTAACTCGATCGTGAAACGTGAAGCATTGGTCACGCCGATGCTAGAGATCAGGGATAGGTAGTTGTGATTACTTTTCTCAGAAATTCTTCACTGGTTCTCAACCGGGAAGTTCGTTGGTAAAAACCGAAGTTTCGGCAACAACCCTAGATTAGAAGGGGGTGAATTGAATCCGTTTAGAGTCATAATCATTATGAGGTATTCTACCTATGGGCCAATCCTGCCCTCAAAAGTTGTCCGATCCAGATCCATTTCTCTTCTTAGCTCCTCCCCCTCTGTCACTCTTCACTTAACATTTTATTCTTTAAAGCATTGTCTACGTCCTCATCTCAGAAGCATCAAATCTTTCCTTCTCTCTTCTTGCCAATGTCCATGTTTCACAGCCATGCACTATAAAGCTCCACATAGCACACAATACCAATCTGTTCCTCAGCTCTTGATACATCCATACCGCCATTTCCTTCTCATCAAAGGCTTCCTACTCCTTAGCTGTTTTTAGTTTTATCTCTACACTATTTCTCATTCTTCCGTCGGCATCCTTTAACCCACAATCTCATAGCCATGGCCATATCAGTTCCTTTTAACCTGCCCTATTCTCCCATCATTTGTCACGACAATCACGATCCTTCCATCGTTCACCTTCATAACTTTCGTATCACTAACATTTGTTTTCATTCCTCTGTCATTTTTTCTTCTAAGCTTTTATCTTTCCTCGAAGTGCCACTCTGCGAACATCACAACATCCACCTGCTCGAAAGAACATAAAATATTTCGGGAGCGCCTTTAATGCCATAAAATCTTCTGTGTTCGTCTAACAGCATTTCCAGACATGACTTATAAATTCGTGTCACTTGAAGCTGCGCCAAATTGTTCGTAATCAATGCGCATCTCTGACTCGATCTTACAAAATTGTTCACGGATGTATATGTAGCCGAAGACACGAGTACGTATCGTTTGTGTATTTGCAACTGCTCGTAAACGCAAGTGTTGGAACATGCATGCATGCACCTACGCCCAGAAAACGTTAGCGAATGCGTGACGTAAGAGTGGTATTCACCCCAGTACGTGCCGAAAAGTGGTCGTATAAGTCCACGTTGTTACGCCTTACCAACGGAAGATGATTAGAAGGGACGGGTGTGTAGGAACGCAGTGTACTCGATGGGAATAACAATGCCTTCGACAGAGCCTTTCGCAGGTACGTGCATTCAATTCACACCTTGCCTAAAAATAATATATCATACCGAGGATCTCCTCTTCGATATTGTCTCGGGCGCTAAAACACATAACAATGAGTGCTTGAGATGTGTCAAGTCGTTCTCGAAAATCTCAGTCCATCGTGTTCGTCGGGGTGCTGTTTCAAGAAAAGAGGGCAGAGTTTGCGAAGCATCTTTGATGCTATTATTTCACTGCCATCCTGCCATAAGCCTCTGGCGGTTCGCGGAGTGTATATCAAAATCTAAAATCTTTTATCCACTTATAATTCTCAAAACACTCAAAAATCAAAATCCTGTGTATACTAGAGGCCTGCATGGGCCGAAAATTTCAACCCAAGCCCGGCCCGGCCCGTCCGTTGTTGAGCCCGAGCCCGGCCCGGCCCGAACGTAGAAACAGTGCATTTATTTTACTTCTTCAGCAATTTCGCGAATCCCGGCTAATCGTATTTAATAAAAAGGGGTTAATTGGAGAAATATCCTTCATAGGCTAAAATTCGCCCATAAAAAGACGGAATTATTATTATTATTATTATTACATTGTAGTAATTTACATTTTATGATAAGGCTGGCGGTCGTACAAAGGCTCCGTCATATGCTACTTGCATAATAAACACTTATCTGAATAATTAAATGCCTAGTAGAAGCGTTTCGGTCAATAGATTCTATGTTTCTACTCATTAAATAAAATTTCAATATTAGAAATATACGTTGCTATAAATAAGGTTAGGTTGCTAATGACGCTTTAAAATACTGTTCTCCCATCTATCGGGTTGATCTGACTATCTATTCTAACGGTTTTCACCGTTAGAATAGATAGTGCAGATAGAGCATATTTCATCGCTGTTCACGCAATTCAAATAAAAAGCAATATTCCACGACTGAAATAAAAGTATTCATTCAATTTCTTTTCTTTTGGTACTTGTCGCGACTTCATACGACTTCTTTTACTAATTTAATTTAGCAAAAGAAACAAACCCTGAATGCGATAAAAATGAGATTTACGTGCAAACCCTATGGAAATTTATTCATGGGCCCAGGCCCGGCCCGATAGACTGCCTGCTTACCTGGCCCGAGCCCGGCCCGAACCCGATAGGCTGCCTGCTTACCCGGCCCGAGTCCGGCCCATGCAGACCTCTAGTGTATACCTTTACCAATGAATTTATCTTTCCTGCTTCCTCTCCCTTACTGCACCTCTTTCGTGTCCTTTTACCTCCCTTCCTCTTTGTCCACTTAGTTCATGTTTTACCGCGAATCCTGCCCTTCTGTTCCTTTTGTCCTATCCCGCCCTTTCTCTTTTTGGTTGAATTATGAGTTGCTGGTGGCTGCTTTGTCACTTGAAAATGGTGTTTAAGCATTAAAACTTGTCGTGTGTCCTCTATTAAGTGTGTAATTTGCTTGGTTATTGAAAACGGAATCAGTTTCCTTTGGAAAAGTTGTTCCTGTTTTGATTTGATTTTTGTTAATATATTTAAATAGAGTTAATTTGTAATGTAAGTACCTTCCAACCGGTGTACCGCGGCACAATGGGTTGTCGTGATTGGGCTCTCTATGTGATGGTAATTCGAGGGTGACTTGTAGTCTTCAAATTTTGTGCCCATAATTTCGCGAGGTATTTTGTTTTCGTTCAATGGGACTACAATCCGAAAATACTACAGCGTTTTATTTCGCTCCCCGAGTACTTATTTTACTTGAATCGGGTCCAAAACTAACAAACGAATAGCTAAGTGTGTCGCGAATTTTGAGCGAACCTTTAAGTGCGCTGTGGCAGACAAGAGGTTGTGGAGGGTTGTGTATTATGGAATCAAATTCTACTACATCCTCCTTAACCTTACGCAAAAATGCTTAGTTTTGCTTCCGTCCTTGCCGCCTTGGTCTCCGTAAGTGTCTCAGATTTAAATGAAGTCGTAACTTTGCTCGGTTGTGTTATAGTCGTTATTTATCCTCTTTAAAGTCCATCTGAAACCAGATAAAATTAGGGTATGTATAGTGCCTTCCAAGGTTGTCTGAGACGTAGTAGGGCATATACATTTAATATACATATATTAATCTAATTCTCTGCAGAAATTAATGAAATATTTTCGCTTGCTTGTCTCCCTCGGTATTTAACGAAATTTATTTCATTCATCCATGTGATTGTTTTTAAATAAAACGATTATGTATTTTTATTGTTTTAATGAAAGAATGACCACCTAGCCATGATGCCTAATGGCTACGCTATCGATAGTGATGATTTTTTTATAATCTTGCAGTACGTTCCACGCTTCAATTTTTTTTACATTTGATATACGTCTGCATCACATACGATTTCCGTGCGACATTTAATTGCTCAACTGTTCACTCTAGTAGAACGAGAATATATTCGCTGTAATTTTGTCGTGTTTATTTCATAAATGTATATTGTAAATACGTAATAAATAAATAAATATTTATTTATTTAATATTCATTGCATATTATTACAATATATTCCAAATTGTGTATATAATTTGAAATCCCTTTGAGAGGCCTGCATCCCACGTCGGATTGAAAATGGCGGATTATTTATAATTATTAAAGTTAATTTAGTTATACGATATCTAATTTCGGGTATTCCTTTCAACTTATTCCTATACAATATTACATCAAAATATGATAAAGCTCATCGAGGGTCGAATCACTGTTTACTATCATTTCTTGGAATTACCTACGCATCAGCATTTCATTGTTTTTCGCCCTACGATTTTACGCCCGTGTTTACGTCTGATGCAGAAATCTATTTCCGCACCCTTTCCCTTTGTTTCTCCTGGCAGGCATTCGTTCGCCATTTTTTCCGTTGCGTCCTCTCTTCCTCTCAACCCACTACCGCCTCCGCGTTTTTCCGTTCGAGCAATGATTTTTCTATTCCCCGTTTCGACCGCTTCAAGGTCCTACGCAGTGTTCGAGGATATCCTTTTTCCCGAGGATGCTCAGATCCATTATTCCTCACTTCTCCTTTCTTCGATTTTCGAATGTTTCTGCCTAGTTCTCGTCCGCGAAATATGTCGACCTAGTTGGCACCGCTCGGAGAAAGTAGTGCTGAGTCTATCTCTTACTCTTCCTATCCTTTTTTGTTTCACTTTTTGTGTGGAAAGGCAATGAACGTGATTTCTTTCGTTTTCGGTTCTCCCACTGGAGCACCTGGGTTTACATCTTAAGAAGTTTTACGTGTTCCCGAATGCTATTTTTACATTGATTTTTTTTCTAGATATGTAGAGGGTCATGTGCGATCATCGTCTTACTGAGCTACTCGCGATATACCTTCGAAGAAAAAGAAAGAAAATCATATCGATTTTTGTAGAGAAACTTTTCCTTTGTAAAAATTAACTAATATTGGAAATTGTGGTGGAAGTGGTTTGTACCCTGACGATAACTATGACTAATTGAAACTGGTCGCATCAAACAAAAATAATTCGTGAAATTTCACCTTAGTTACTTCCATAATGCAGTTTCACCAAGTGAATCTTCTTCAATCAATTCTACCTAATATTGTGTAAAATATTTTAAAATGTATGAAGATTTTTTATATTTATGGAATAATTGTAAAATATTAGCTTGCAAAAATTTAGTAGCTAGTAAATATAGAAATAACATCGTAAATTTTGAATTTTTCATTTTATAATTTTGTACTATAACGTACTCCTTATAGTCTTAGGTATAGGTAGTCTTTGGGGGTGGGGAGTTTCCTCCTGACTACGGTGATACCAAGCAGGGTATTTTATATTTCCCTCCCCCAGGAATGACTACCACATAACCAAGTGCCTATTCTGGTCTTTAAGTTTAAATAAATAATATATGTAGAATCTCGACAAAAATATAGGCGCAGCGTTCTAGCTTGGATAGGATATTTTTTTATTTTTTTTATGTTTTGAGAATGGTATCGTCAGAATATCTTACGCTTTTTCTCTTACCATGTGCCTGGATGATTTAGAATAAATATATTTTTCTATGTAATTTTTCATTAATTTTCACATAGTGAAATAATTTTCATTGACTAAAGTAAGGTACCTAGTAGGAAAAATTTCCCTAACTGAAATATTTTAAGAATCCTGAAGTTAAAGTCACGCGTGGGCTCTCAACAGAGATGTGTATTTCATGTTTTTTGCGAGGAAAGGAATCCCGGTTTTTCAGGCATTAGAGAAACCTACTCGAAGAGACCTCTAGCTGAAAACTAGAATACTTCCTCAGGGAAGCTAATGATATAGTACAGCCCCCGACAATTGAGTTTGGAAAGAACGTGAGTAGTAAGTTAGCTGTATATCATATAATAGAGTTGGAAATACAAAGATCGACTCTCTGAACTGCTCGTAGAAAGCTGATATGCACGCCTTATAGTTTAAATTAGATTTGTGAATTGGAAGCGCTGTGGGAATTTTTCGCCTTTCGAAATTAACGAAGGTGGTTAATATTTGACGATAAAACAACATCCTAGAAAAACTTTGCGTGAATAATAATGTTATTTCCACTACTGATTAGCTTTGGTTTATTATTAATTTTTATCATCTTCATTCATCGGGTTATTTATGTATCCCCAATTTACCCATCCCATCTGCCTCTCTTGTGCATATTCATTTTACGACGACAAATTTATTGAGTACGTGAGACTGAAGAAATTTATCTCCATTTATATTCAAGCGTTTTGATTCCATTTTATGCGTATAAAAAAGCTCAGAATTTATTGATGGCATGAGTTATCGCTCGAAGAATCTCAAACGGGCATATCTTTGACCCGAGAAGTCGGCCGTCGAAACCGAGTTTTCTACATTTTTGAAACGTTTCCGAATAGAATACGTTCGGCATATTGAGTGACAGAAGGCCTACCTTACCTGCGCCTACGGATCGGACGTTTTGTTTGTTTTTACACTAGAAGGAGGGGAGTTTCTCTCTACGTAGAAGGACAAGAAGTGGTCATTTTGACCACTTCGCTTCTCAATACCTATTTTATTGCTTCTTTGCATTTTGGAGGAGTTTAATTGTATATCTTAGGCAAATATATGTACATATAGCAACATTTGCGAGAAGAAACGACAACCGTTGGACATCTGCAGTTCTCAACTGGATACCAATAGATGTGAAGAGACCAAGAAGAAGACCTATGGATAGGTGGAATAGAGACATCATCAAGTACTTAGGTGTAACGTGGCAACGTGAAGCTCAGGACAGATAAATTGGAAAGTACTTGGGGAGGCCTACATCCGACGTCGGATTGAAAACGGCTGATGATGATGATGATGATAGCAACATTAATTTACTGTTTTTCCTTTTATCGATATTTTATAAACAAATTTCTGGATACACCGAAGAGTTCACTATTCTCACTGTGTACCAGTTTGAATAATAACCACGCTCTACTCAAGTTCCTTTGAAACGTCATTTATATGGTTTTTATGGTATCTGGAGAAAAATATTTTTTAAATCGGAGAAAAAGGTAAATGTTTGGCTTGAAAAGAGAAAGTGGCCACCAGCCGTCCTTCTAAGTATAACATTATGTAAAAATTGCCTAATTAGTGTTACCAAAATTTTATTTAGTTCATATTAAATTTGGGATGGTTCCGCACAAAGTCAAATAATTTCGAAAAAATGGAAAAACATTTTGAAGTAAAACGGTGAAAAGTGGTAAAATGAGCACTACCGTCCTTCTAGTGTTAAAACGCGGTCAACAATGTTTTTTGACATGTACCGAAGAATCTCAAGATTCTCCTTCCATCATTTTTCGCATCTCACCACTTCCCTGTCAGAGATTGTACTCTCGCTGTAATTAGGCCAGTCTTTTGTTTTCATCCGGTCAAATGGCGACATACGACCACTTCTGACGTCACAGTGGGCAATCATTCTGCAAGTGGTATTATCAGTGCTGGAACCAGTCTTAGCATTCCGTCCAGTTTCTTGATCTTCTTCCTTTCAGTTGGTCATTTGCAATAAGATCGACCCGAGAGATGCTCGACTTACTTCTGTCGGGCTCAAGATTTGGAACGTTCTTTTTTTCCCGACTTTTTTTCCCGTCAGTTTTTTCCGTCGGTTCTTTTGATGTGCTCCGTTTGCTTGCGTCCGAAACGGAGTTTTGAGGAAAGCGATGATGCGGAATGACGGCCGATTCGATCTTCAATCCAATAGAGCCAATTAAGATCATCTTCAGGAAGTCGATAGGCTATACCCCTCCGTCTTCCTCAACAGCAGTGGATGCGGGATTCATTGAAGCGGATCCGTACGGTAATTGAGGAATTGATTCGCTATAAAAAGACACGCCTGGGATTGGTTTCGATATCGAAAATGGAGTTTAAGTACTGGGACGGAAATTCATGCAATTGTGGTCGAGATCGGGTGTTTTCATTATGTTTGGAAGGAGGTACAGTTCGAAAGAATAATGTAAATAGATTGCCCATCACGTAGAATCAAATAAAATCGTTAGTTATATGGACTACGCGATTGATCCCTTTCTTGTGTAAGTGAAAGTAGTACATGCAATGAATAAAAATATGGAAGACTCTGTGTAAACAGTTTTGAAAGGCAATAATCAATTCTGTAGTTCAATAGCATTATCGATGTATCCTTCTGATATGATCCTAGGGTTTTATGGGTTAATGGGTTTTAAATATACTGAGCATGGGTCTATATATGCGATCTTAAAGCTAATTTATTTAATCGAATTTAGTCATTTCAATATTTTAATTTTGAAGAGTAAGTTATGTATAAGAGAAGATGAAATAATTTTCCATGTGTATTCAATAACATTAAGATTGTGATTTGCCTTACTTCTCCTTTTGCAATATATTTACACGCTACTAGGCTACGAGTATATTCTTTTGTAGTAAGTTATGCAATAATACCGAAAATCTGCTCAGTTTCCAAAGTGTGTTTGTTAAAAACTCTGGTAATACCCCTATTCTCATCTATCTTCATTTATTCGTTTGAACGAAAAAATAAGTCGTTCCCAACCTTGACTGAGGTATGAAGTTTTGCATTATCCTCTGCATACACTTTTTCTTCGATGACCTTATCGTTTTACGGGAAACATGGCTACGTTTCCTCCTCTTTTCACTGTTATCTATAGCAAGTTGAGATGTTGATTTCTTGCTTTGATAAGTTATATTAGTGGAAATTTGAGTCAGGAAAACTTGAAGAAACTGAATTCGATTTTAAGAAATCAAAACTTTCAAAAAAAGAAAATTTTTCATCGATTCAGGAATCGTTTTACGGGAAACATCCCTATATTTACTGATTTTCAGTTATATATAGAAAGTTGTTAAAGAGGTTGATTATAAGTTATATTAGTGGAAATTTTAATCAGAAAAACTTTTAAAAAAACTGTACTCGATTTTGAGAATTCGAAAATTACGAAAAAAAATCTGGATCGATTGAAAAATATCGACTATGCAATAAATCATATCGCCAGCCCTCATCTCTTATCGAAGGATGCTCGACGTTTTATCTTCTCGCTCGTATTTTCCTTTTTTTTTCCTTTGTTTAAGGCGGAGGGTTGCAGTGGGATCTGGTGACGAAGGATGGCTCGTGGTAGCATTCATTCCTACGGCTGCAGCCTCTTCCCCTATCCCATACGTTCCCATTTAGAGCCAACCTCCCTTCTAATAGCACATGGGAGCGATTCTCCGTCATGGGCCCAGACTCTTATTTCTCCCCGCACCGACTCTCTTCACCCCCCTCAAACCCATTGCATCCCACCCTCCCAGTGTTTCTCCATGTTTCTCCATCGCCTAGTTTGAATAACTGTACTGTATTTATGTAGGGTTACCGGAGGAAATAGTTGCGTCTACGTTTGGCTTGGTTTCAATGAATGGCGCAAACGTCATCTTGTTTAAGAAATGAATGGCCAGAGTTATTTATAAATTCTCGTTAAGATTGGGATGAAGCACGGAGGCAGTAAATGCATCGGTGCCATTACATCTTTATTTGAAGAGACAAAGGTTAATCAAACAAAATGGTTCCATTTTGTTATTTTATTCCTGCGCAGTGTAAAATTGACGTGCTTAATTTTATGTTTGATTGGTATTATGCAGCCATTGGTTCGGCTGGATCCTCGTATCTCCAAGTAAAATACTCTGTCATGTGAAAAGCACTATACACCGAAACCCTATTCTCACCTATGTAGGAAAAATCATTTATCAAGTATACTCATTATCTATATATCTCTCCTCTTTCCTTAGACTATTTAAAATGGAACTTTTACTTCCCAATCCACAGATAATATCTTTTCATTGCTAATATATATTTCATAAACTTGTCACCATCCATCTGACATGTGTCAAGCAAAATTTCGTCCAATAACTTTAGAATTAGTGCCTGTTTTGTTTTATAGCAGTTTTTCGTCGATTGAAATTTTTGGGTAGATGATAATATATTTCAAACACATAAGATAAAAATAAACTAATACTTTATTCCACAAATCCGAGTTCATAGTAACCGTTGATTAATAACAAGTAATAGTTAATTTTATCTTGTGATTTAAAGATGAAGTTCCACCAACTGAAATCATTGAATTTATATTATACTTTCTTTGTTGGAAACATAAAATACTCTATACTGTAATAATTTCAAAGAACTTAAAGCCAGATGACAAACACGATTTTAGATCGAGGACTGACCCAGTTAGCCGGGAATCGAACCCGGAACCTTGGATTAAAAATATCGTATGTAAACCATTCCTCCTCCGATGTGAGAAGTAAAGTTAAACATAAATACATACATATATTCAATACGAATAGGAATAATGTATACGAATACATTTATTAAGTAAATTTTAAGCACTTTTTTATTTTAACGTTAGATTACGGTAGGAAGTGATAATTAACAGTTACACCACTGGAATTTCAATAAGTTCTACTTCGTCGCGCCTCGGAAGGTGTCGGAGATAGTTTATAAAGTTTAATGATAAGTTGTCGGAAAAAACTGCTGTGAAATGCATCTCGTATGTACACTGTGGTTAAAGTGAAGTCGTATCGCCCTCCCTCTCCCCTTGCCCAAATGCACCCCTCCGTTCGAACCACGTGGTTTACTTGGAAGGGATGCACTTCATCTGGTGTATGTGGGGCAGGTCAAGTGCTCTCCCCTAAATCCCTCCCCTCGCGATTATTCCGTTTTTTCCCAGCTCTACGTAAAACCCGTCTTACCCACCCAAAGGCCTTTTTCTCTCCGCGGCTCCTCCTTTGCCTCCTCCCGTATAATTTTTTTCGAGTCCCTCGGTGGTGGTGAAAGAATGTCGTCTTGCCACTTCCATTTACGTCCGTATCCTCGGTACGTCTATGAATAGAGGAGGCCAATTGAAAGGAGGATGATACATGTCCTTGGATGCTGCGAGAATTTCGGGATTACGGCCCCTTGAATTGAATATGTAAATGTCTCGGTGTATAAAAAAGCGTGAATTAAATCTCCGGGCGAATGGATGCGAGGCTTAATCTGACGTATTCGTTCGGATGTGAAGTTTATCCGAGTGAAGAACCCATTCTTTTTCTTCGTTAGAATGACAGGAATGCGTATCAACCATGTTGTGCTCTCTCGCTAATTCTTAATTCCTCGGAAATTCGACGCTATATTTTTTGCGGATGTTTTGAGGGAATATTGCACTTATTAGAGTTCGCATATAATTAAACAACTTAATGAATTTAGAGGTATCCCGACAAGGCAAGTTTTCGCTACTATCTCATTGAGAGTATAAATACGAAATTCCTTGTTTTTTTACGCCTCTGCTTCTGTCTGAAACTTCTTTGTTGCACAGTAATTTAATTGTGGAGTTTAAGAATTGAAATTCCTTACTGAACTCCTCAAGTCTTAAAAAGTCTTAGAATCTGATATCAGATTGCCAAAAAGGAAGCTCATTTGCATTCGCGAACCGCTGAGTTGGACTCCGCCATTTTGTTTGGCGAAATACAAAAATATCAACCTGAATTACACTAGGAGAATATGGGATTCAAAAGGCTTTCAGAAGAAGGTCATACAAGAATACTGCATATTTTTTTAATTTTTAGCTTGTTCCATTTTGCATCGAATTTAACTGTTTTACCGAAAACAAGGAAATAATAGTATCTGTAAGAACTTTGTACAATATGTGATCCCGTAACGTTTTCATACGTAAAGATGTCGATAAATGACACAGAGCCATATAAAGAAACCTTTTACGAAGGTTGTTCCTGCTCTGCACTGCAAAACCACCTTTGGCCGTTTGGTTATTTTTTTAAATTATAGTTCACCTACCATATCGTTCCAGCATTCGCAATTAATTTTATGGCTTGATATTCAATACTCGCGGTTGCTTGAAATGACTGGCGTGAACATGATAATGTGGTCTCGATAGCAATTGGTGTTAATCTGGTAATTCCTCTATCGTTAATTCTGCATACATTCGACCTACCTTTGGTGCTGCAGGTCATAGAGAGTTCTCCGAGACCTGATTGATGTCGTGACTATTCCCCGATTTGAGCCCCTTCCTGCATTTTCCCTCCCCGACCTTAGCGTTCTTCCGTTTCCTGCTCATCCAACTGACCTTGTCCAATCCTCACCACTTCCGCATCTCAAAGGTTTCCATCTTCTTTACACGCTTCTTTCTCAGATTCCGTTTCACACCCATTTAACATGATATTTCTTGTCGGAACATTGTCCCATCTGCTTTCTCTATCGTCGGTCAGGCCTCTCGACTCTCGGAAAAACTGAGCTAGAACAAAAAATAGCATACGGCCTGATTCTACGCAAAATATCGTGTCTCCAAACCACGTACAAGAGGGAAATGGTTAAAGGTTGCTTTACTTGGTTTACCACTTACCCATCTTAAAGGTTACTTTGCACGAAAAGGCGTGTGCTTAGGAAAATTCTAAAGGAAAATGGGACACGAGAAAAGAGATGCAATATTGTATATGGAAATCATTGATGGATTCGTCCTCTGATAAGGTTCATTCACATAAACAGTATAATCTTGGGAATAGTTAAAAGTGATTTTAATTCGTTTGTAGGCAATTTATTTCTGTTTCAGTAAAATGAACATTAATATCCGCTTAATATTTCTATCTTAAGTTACTTTTTGGGATAATTTAAACAGGTCGTTAATACTTCAACTTCAACAAGCTTCAACTCACGTAATTGAGTACATTTATTTTATTTTATGTTGAACAATCTTACTCTTTATGAGACAGAAATTTCTTATCATTCAGAATATAGGATATGAAACTTTTCAAGGCAATATTTACATAAAATGGACGGACAGTTTTTCGGTATTTAGTTTATTTTAATTTGTAAAATACTTTCAACCCAATACAAAATCACTTCAAAGCACACGAGTCCAATGATTCATCTCATATTCCTGCATGTATGGCATCACCATCTCAGAATCAGCGTAACATCTTATCGTTTCAAGATTCTTGTAAGATTCTACGGCATAGCTGTAATCGAGTGATCCATCAGATGTTATCATCTACTCACTTTCTGCTTTTGATATAATTTATATTCAGTAGCCGTACAGTATAAGTCTGTATATAAGTATAGACGAGAGAATCGTTGTATTTTCAAGTAGAGAGGACGTTTTCCTGTCGAATGTATCACATTATCATGGAAAATCAAAAAACAAACTGGAAGTTTTTAGGCACTTTTCTTGCGAATTCTCGATTGCTCAAATCAACAACCATTGATTTTTGTCTTCAAGGTTTCGATCCTCAGTTTTCGTGAAGAATAAAGCTGTGGTATTAGAATATATGCGCTCTCGAGATTCTATAAGTTTTTATTTTCTAATAAAGTTAACTCTAGGTCCTCGTAATAATATTTAGTTCGTATCTTCGTATTTGTTCAATTGATTTCATTGCATAATTAAATTATTGTAGTTCTTCAGTGAATAATATTAGTCTTGTGCTAACATCCTTTGCAAAAGTTATGCTAGCGTGAAATTTCTCCTCTATCAGTGACTAGATTTTGTTATTTCTTCTTGTGATTGCATCCTTTATCTTCTTCGTCATTTATTCGATATTCTTCTTTCGTAGGATACGTAATCGTACCGTAATTTCGTATTCCACTCGCTGTATGAGTTGGGTTTCTGTATTCACTTCCGAAGTCGCTTGCCGTATTCAATCCATCAAGTACCATGTCCGTTTTGAGGAAAATAATATACGTTGCGTAACAAAAATATGCATGAAGCCTTAGGTTGTTTATCGTATTCAATCTTTCTTTTGATTTTATTTTAATTCCTCGCAGTACACAAAATACCGTGCTTAAGCATGGAGTGTTCTGTAGACTCAACGTTTATTGTAGTAAAGTTATGCATATGTGTAATTACCAATCAAGAATTAATTCTATAAGCTAAAACAAAATACTCACCAATTTTTTGAAACATATAATTTTCTATTCTTATATATCTCTGGGATTTATTTAGTCATAATCCAGACCTGAAACCTTCGCGGTTGGATGTCATAAAGAGGGGCAAAAAAAGACTTCTACACCTCACCGCTGGTTTTTGTTGTCCGACCAGTTTCAATAATCACCTCTAATTATCTCTTAATGATTAGAAGTAATTCTCGATGCCGATCGCGCAGTAAAAATCAGTGTTGAAGTGTAGAAGTCGTTTCTTCCCCCAGGTTTTGCAGCTTTGAATTATGAGTTTACGTTAGCCTATTCAGTTCTCCGTAGTGAGAATTTCGCTCACATTCTCACAAAATGAAGGGTGTTAATGCTTTGTATGACATATTCTCTGCTACATTCCTCTTATTGGAAGCTATAAATCATTCAGTTTTGGGGATATAATTGCCTTTGCGGAAGCTACGCGTTTATATGTTTGCAAGGCCTGGACTTGGAAGGGGAAAGTAGCTGCCAAATGTCAACTTATCGGATCTTGCTCCAGTGTTCGTTAGAAAGCAGTAGCGGTTCCCTCGAGTCTCGTAAAACATTTTGGGAAAGGTGTCCGTTGAAATCACAGGTGGACCGGTAGTAAAAATGGTCACAGACAGATCGTCGACCCAGTATCACAATTTCACTTTCGTCCTACCCTTTTCATTTGAAACACATCTGTTATTAATGAATTCCTCTCTACTTAATGAGGCAAAGGAGTTGGGCAACAGTTTTACAATTATTCTAGCACATAGGTTTTCTTCTGGATACCTAAATATGTTCAATGTTACGCGAATAATCTATTAAGTGAAAAACTGTACTTTTGCTGGGTTTAAGTACGCATTACGTGAATAAGATATGATCGAATTTGCCTTTCTTTAGAAATTGTAGTATATATTGCTGTAGAGATTTCTTTTCTAATCGTCTTTCGTATTTTGGTAGATAAATTTAAACTCCTGCTCAAGTCATTCAGTTCTTTGCGTCAACTCTGTTACCTGCGCTACTTCTCCTCCGTTAATCCCTAGGGAGAAAAGTTTACTTCAATCACAATCGACTGCAATCGATTTTTTTATTGCAGTAAAATTGCCTCTACTTCCCCTTCAAAAGCTCTCTTTACACATACTTAAGACTGGGGATCCGAAGCACCAACAGTTCATTAAGATTTTAAGCACCTACGTAATCGTGCAATTCATCAGCATTATTTTGCACCTCTTCATAACTTCATCGAATAATTGAAAGAATAGCTATGTTTGATTGAACCTAAAATATGCAACGCTAAGAGATTTCCTACAAGAAATGAATTTTTTGTATGTGTCTTAGATATTCTCTTAATGGCGAGAAATGTTTTTCAGTTTTGACTATAATAATAATTGTCTTTATTTGGACGAGATGGAGACTAAAAGTCTCTTCTTCCAATTGACCCAACGTCATAAATTATAGACTAGTTAAATTATAGAGAATAGTATGGGAACAATTAGAAGAATTGTGGATGTAAAAAACCTGAAAGATTCGTAGGAAAAAAAATATAATTGGATATGACAATTCTTCAATACAAGAATTGCATATATTTTCGCATTATTTCATTAAATTTTTATGATTTAAGACCCGAAGACCGCATCAGAGTCAAATTAGAGAAAGTCAAAGACAGGAATTCCTCGCGTATCCAATTCTAAATTGGGAAATTTTGTGCCCCATCTTCTGGAGCAGCTCCAGCTTCGCTTCACGGCCACCTTTCGCTAACGATGAAATATTCGCTCACTTTCGACGTGGTAAAGAGATGTCCCGATGGCACGATTACCGCAAGAGGTTTGACAGATTCACGCGGAGATGAGTAATGTATTTTCCTCTGTGAGATGATTGAGTAATCCGGACCTACCGATCCGGAACAGGAGGCCAAGCTCTTTCGCCAAGTGGGGTAAAAAGAGCATTTCATGGCCTATTATCTGCTCAAAGAGTGCGGAAGGGGATTTCATCAGGATCTGGTACTCAAAATACGAAAACAACGTTGCCAGACCGGGTGTCTTCAACCACGACGCCGAATTGTTTTGTTCGCAAAAGAGATAAAAGGGAACATCTTTCCGCCTATCCAGCAATAAAACTGGGGCGATTGGTCAGTCGGACTCGTATCTGTCGGTTTTTTAAGCCACGAAAAAAATCGAGCTTTTCTAGACGAGCGATAAATTCGATGTGCATTAAAACCGAGCGAGCACGAGAGGATTCTTAACTATTCTTCGCGAATGCAATTCATTCCTTCGTGTTAAATTTATTTGTCGAAGCGATACTCTTTCGTGAGCTTTCTTCGATCGGAGAAGGTTGCAGTAGGCGTTGGCCGTGAAATTCGTGGTCTCAGACGTTTTGAGTTTTAACGACTTTGAGAGTGGAAAATATATTATTCGCGATAAATCTTTCACTCATGATCTCGCCGATATTGTGATTATCTGATGGATTACGTCAGTAACAGTCAACTTTCGAAGCTTTTGTGAAATACACATATTTATCCATGTTTAATGGGTACTAAAATGGAATAAATACCAGCACAGCCGTAACTTTCGCAGAATCCATGAATACCTATTATTTTCTTGTATCTATATCCGGGTTACATCAAAGAATTATATATTCAGGGCAAAGGGCTGAATGAAATCATTTTTCATAAACCATTTCCGTTCCATTATATCCTCAAATGGAGTTTGAATAACGGCGTTTTAGCGTCTATATGTCGAAATGTATCACTGGCGCAAGCTCCTTCCCGAATGTATCCCAAAAAAGCGATAGTCATACATGTATGGGTCATTTAATTCGAGAAATTATCACTCTTACCAAATAAGAAGGATGTGAACAGAGATATAAATTGATTTTAATGTAATTTTGGCAAGTGAAATCTGTAGCGAAATTTTACTCCACAGCTGTGTTTATTGACATTTCCGGTTTTTTTATGGCTGTATTTGGTGTTTTGTTTCCCCTACAAATTTATTCGTATTTGAACGCTTAACCATAACAAAAATGATGTTACGTAATGGCTTCGGCATGTCTTTGTGTAAAAGCTTTCCTTTCGATGAAAACTGAGGTTTTAGCTTCCTTTCTTTTCTCAGAAGAGACTCAAAAATCTCATAGTAGTATCCCTTGCATAAAATTCACTATCCCTACTTATGAATTAATATTCGTATGCTCTGTTCTTATGTGAGAAATTTTACACTCTATTTTCTAAGATAAATTCGAGCCAAATTGTTGATATATTTATATCAGAGCGGGAGTGCCAAGTGCCTACTTCGAATTTTGGCTTAGATTGCTGATTTAGAAATTATAAGTCGAATAAATTTTACCATGAAAATCCAGATGCCATTTGTGTCGTACTTCCTAGGAAGGCATCATCTGAAGATAGTTATGAATGAAAGTATATGAGGAAAATTGTGAGTAGTTAAGGCTTTAAACTCCATTGCTAACCTTAGCTTTTGTTTACAAAACTCCTTTGATTAAGTCTTACTAAGAATCTTGTAAGATTGCTTAGTAGATAGCCTTTGTTGTTTTACGTTACCAACATTTTTTTACATTTTTTTCTCCTTTTTTATTAACTTTTACATATCTTTTTATTGTGCGATTCGCTGTACACAGTAGTTCACATTCACCTAATGTGATTCCTCTAAAATGGAATCGAAAATTTTTTAACAAATTTTGTTAAAGTTCTAGATTTTTATCGAATTGGATTGACTAGACGTATCTAATTGAAAACTCCCTTTTCTAAATTTATTATATAAAGACACTTCTGGGGATATCTTAGACTCGCCTATGTGAAGGATACAAATTCACAGCCTAAACCAATGGCGTTATTGACATTGACTCATTTTTTGGCGACTAGACCTATATAAGAGTAGACCAAAAATATGAGAAATCGATTTTATCCACCTCAGTGATGATGAAAAGAATCTTTCTGAAGTGTCTCAATGAAGATAATGATGGCCACGCGGGATCAGTATTGCTTTTGAATTGTTTTTAATGCGGTTCTAAGTCCATGCACGACCTTCAGTGAACATATTGGTTCTCCTAAAGTTTAGGCCCTTAAGATTCAAAATGGTCTAGAGTAATGCACGTTCCAATGTCCTACTGCGTCCCACTAAACAGTGCTTTGTATATGGGGAAACATTTCCTGGGTGTAAATGGAAATTCATCAACCATTAGCTTGCAGTATGTAAGTAACTTTTACTCCTGTGTGCTTATATTTATATGTAATATCATTGCATTGAAACGTTTGTAAGATATTTATCTGATGATGGAGCCGTAAACTTGACATGAAATAAACGCTGCCTGGGGAAAATAATTTTACTGTCTCCTTTGGTCATAAAAGTCGCCCACGCCCCTGAATCTTATTCTGTACATACCGCGCTATTCCAACATCGATATTTATTTAATTCATACGATGTTTCCCTTTCAAAAATAAAATAAATATTCGTGGTCGTGCTTTTCTCAGCCAGTTTGTAGCCACTTTAGGAATGTATTAAGTGTCCAATCAGTGCACTGCAGGTATTTCTTTGCTGGATTATCGTTGTGGAAAATTTTAGTCATGTATTAATTTTATTGATTGAATGATGACGTCTGAAGTCCGTGGTGGCGATGGAATCCGCGATCAAAGTAAAACAGTGCGCCCATCGTAACTCACGCGTACCTCCTGCGGGACAAGTTTTACGATTTCATTGAAATAAACGTGTGCGGAATCGCTCACAAGGGAATTTCAATGCTCAAATAACCACGCCTCGACGAATTAAGCCTGAGCATAATGCTAAACCATTAGAGGGAGTCGAGGCACTTCTCGCCTGCGTTTAGTTACGTGGCCCAACACAGCCGCTTCATGTCCGTACATCCGACAGCCTTGAGTTTGTCATGTGTCCACTCATATTTATTGCTCGCTAATAATTATTAGGCTGAAAAGGGATTCAGGAAATATTTTAGCTGACTTTCTGGATTTTGTTTGCTATTTTCATGTGTAAGTTCAATGATAATTTATACTTCTTATACATACATACATACAAAGGTCTTTATAAGGCGAAATTGGGACTTTTTAGTCCCATCTTCCATTTCACCATAATCATTTACAATACGTATAACATAGTATAATAAATAATTCAAATCATATAGCAAAATAAAGTACAAGCCTATAAAAATATTTTTTTAAATACACATCTTATAGACAATATACATAACATTTCCCTTAGATTTGTTAATAGTGTCTTCTTTATAACATAGGTGAATGAGAAAAAATTACTCTAAATTTATAATTGTGGTGTAAGCAAACTCATGTCGTATTACGGATGAGAAAAGGGTAAAAGTCACCTTAACAGAAAATACTCACATGCTTGCGCCTTTTTGAGTTCATATCTGTAATCAGCGACAAAAAATTAATTAAGTACACCTATTGGCATTAATTTAACCGAAATACGTTATATTTACGATACAAGCAAATACGTGTAGAATTACGGATGAGGAAATAAGTAAAAGTCACAATAACAAAGAACCTAAGAGGACCTTAAAACCTTAAGGACTTTTCTGAGGTTATTTCTGGATTCAGAGACCCAAAATTAGTGTAGGATAGCTAATAGCATGTATCTCAACGAATAAAAGTTAGGTTTTGTCGGCCTGTGTAATTTTCCCGGTCTTTGATTCGCTAGGAACATTAAGAATGAAAAGTAATGATCGTAAAAGGAAGAAAGTTCTCCGGCGGTTCTTGCTAATCCACTTGTCGGACCCGTGTCACCACGTTGCGGGTCGTCAAACTGATGAATAAATACCAAATAAATAACTCCAGCGTCGGTGAGATGAAAGGCCACCTCTTCCGAAAGAATAATCGCGCACTCTTTTGGCAACTCATCGTTCGAACGGTGAGCATATTAAAGTAAGCGACGCTTGTCATTCACCCCGGCTCCCCCTTAATTTATTCGGCAGGGTTCATTGCTGAATTAAATTCGATCAGGGAATATCGTAAAATCCTTTCCTGGTAAAACGGGAGATGCCTTGAATCATTAAATCCGGTTGATTTTGCAAGAATACAAACCAGCCGAGGGTGACTGCGGGACTATCTTTTTCCCTTTACGAGCGAGATTAAAATACGGCGTCGTATCTTTCCACGCCTGTATTATGCGAGGAATGGCGAGTAAAGAAAGCGGATGCTGGGTAAAGTTGAGTAATTGTGCGTTGAGATTCTTTGAGCCACTGCAAAACAGTGCTTTAATTTCCAGGTGAGGAGTAAATGATGGATTAATTATGCGAGAATTTTAATTAAACATTAACACCCTACTTAAGCGCTAATTTGCATAAACTAGCAAAACCGTGAATGAAACTAATGAATAATGAATTTTGTGGCCCACATCGGAGTTTATTCACTTCTCAGCTTCTCCATTGAACGAGCATCAATTGAAATTTACGCTAATTCGGTGACGTGTATTTGAAATGTATTTGTTTCCATTGCACTCACTGCATTTTGAGGAACGATTCGTTATACTATGCGGTCATAAGTAAAACTTCAGGGAGAGATAAACTTGGATTCCATACATCGGGAGTTAAGTGATTGAAGTTGACGCAGAGTAAACAATTAATTTTTACTTATAGTCTCTTTTGCTCCAAATAAATTATTTACTATAAGTTATAATAATATTTAAAAGGCTCTTCAGATTTTTTCATAATTTTGCTGGGGACTATGAAGAACACCACAATGTCGTCGTTTCATTTCTCTGTTAGTAGACGCTGTTAATTGTTTTAATTGGCTACTGAATGAGCTTACATGATAAAATTAATAATTTACTTTATCTTGATGTATATAATATACCAATGTAGTTAATAAACGAAATCAGAAACTCTCGTATGAAAAATTTTTATCCCATTTATTTGTCCGTTAATAAAGAGATTATTTGAGCGTAGAAAAATATATTGAAATGATTCCCAAATAATATAGGATGTTGGTGGAAACACCTGGTATTCCTAGAAATTTTTTGTTGACGTCTGGAATAAATTGTTTCTGTGTACGTATGAAATAGTAATTTAGGTGTACCTCTTCAGAAATCAATATTCAAATTGCTTTCTTGTATATTTATTTTTAATACAATTACCAGAAGTTGATTGGTTTTGTTTGGACTCTGCTCAACTCTATTGTCTAAAAGTGTCGACCTTTTTGGACAATCGCAAGCTGTCTTTGCCGTTTCAATGTATTGTGAATCTATTTACTAAGTTTTCCGGCTATTTTTCCTATTTAATGCCCTAGTTATTCTCTTTGCAAAAATTTGCTATTTCACATTCAGCTTTCTATATTTTTCGTATCAAATGAGCTAAATACCCATTTCAACAGCGCGAAATTCATTTCCTATTCTAAAACAACGCGGTATATATTAGAACGTTCGTTTTCAATGGAAACGCGCTCTGAATTTTCCCCATTACGTTCAGAATTTATCTCGTTCTTTCGGTCTTAACGCGCGAAATTTCGGAGCGGGCGTTAAAGTCTTGAGTCAATCCGCGGGCTAATAAGTTCCTCAAAGCTAATTTCGCCGCCAGCGATTGCCGAATCAATTAACTTCGGCCCACTAATTCGCTTTTGAGTGTGGTGGGTTTTATTTTTTAGCGCCCCGACTTGTGTTGGTTTATATCGCCGCCTCCAATGACAACCGCCCGAAATCGGAAATTCTGAAGCCCTTCGCAACACGTGCATCGTCGCAATCCCTCGCAACTACATCGCTGAAGAGTACTTTGCTACGTATGTCCTACACGTCCCACTGCAGTGTTTGACGGGGAGGTGTAAGGGAACCGCAGCTTGTTCGCCCCTGAACTTGGTACAAGTTCCATTTGTCCCTCCTCGACAAATTCAGTCACGCTGTCAAGTAGGAGCCGTACCGTATTAGCCCGCAGTCCTAAGTCTTCCTGTTCTTGACAAGACGCTCGTCAAACATGAAGCCTGAAACTAGATCCTCACGACGCCCAGATTTTTTCGACGAATGTGTATTACAGCTCCCGTGTCGACGTGCAGCGACGCTGTTTTTCCTCGCGTGTCAATTAAATTACGCCCTGCGGAAAAATGAAGGTGTCGGAGCGAAATAATGATTGTGTGAGAGGCTACGTTTTTTTCTTCAAACCGCAAATGGCGTTTCCAGTTCGCATAGTGACGTTCGGGCTGGGAAACCTCGTTTACTAGTTAACCCGAAGTTCCTGAGGAGATCTTCGTTTTCCTGGTGGTCCATCACGAGAGGAATTTTTGTGGATTTTCGTATGGGTGGTTTTTCTTATGGGAAGATCGCGGAGAAATATTTGTCGGAAAATCATCAGCGACAGCATAGGAAGGCCACCGTTCCGCAGTATAATGTTTCAGATCTCCTCTATGATTATAGGTTGCGGTCTAGTTGTTGGACCAGTTTTTTTGCTCTGAGTGAATGTGTGAACACTCTATTTTGGTGAGGTCAAGCTTTTGTGGTCAAAAGGTGTTATGCGCTCCGTTCGGATTAAAGCATAGTTTATTTCGATTGAGCCGTTTAAAATATACTCCTATTAGTGATGTTAATCTATAATAAAATACGATTTTCACGCTGAAATTATTTTTATCCTGTATTCAATACATATTACGATCAAATGCATTGTTAATATTCATCAAAAATATATGCCCTAAAGGTAAACACGGAGAAATCTGTCTTGAAACCATCTGTGTATTATATTCGTGCGCGGTATTTTCGTTTACAAGTATATTACGAAATATATCCAAGGATATTACATCAATATATCTACGATATTAGAGTCAATTCTTTTTTTCTTCGTTACTGTCACAATTTTGTCATTGTATGTAGCACATATGAAATATATTCGTACATTCTTTAAACAGCCTGGTACTGCTTTTCATTGACACAATTTCTCCCAATATTTGTTTTAGCCTTAAGTCACATAGTACGAGTATTCATGTTAACTGAACAAGTATTAGACTAAAATATTCCTTCACATAATTCCCTAAGGCTTAATTATTTCACGTATACTTAGTGAGAATTGGTTTTCTCTCTTATTTTCCGAGTGTTATTTTATCATCTTATTGTAGAGTCCTCGCAGTTTATTGACACCAAACACTTCAGATCTGAATTCGCCATCTTTTTAACCCTTTAACTGCAGGAGTGAATTCCTGACATAAAGATATCTGCAATTCAGTCGCTGAGATTGACGAAGAAAAAAGAGGAAACTACTAATGATCCCAATCTTCCTTCCATGAAAGGATTCATGCGAGGGAATTCCAGTGATTCAAACTATTACTTTTTGTATCGTATCCTTTTAATCGACAAGATTCTCAATTCACTCAATTTTTTGAGGGGTAAAAAATTAATTCTGCTGGAGTTGATTGCTTGTTGAATCTTTGCTGTTTGACAGATTCTATCGATGTTGGAATCCAACAGCTGGATAGAGGACATTTTACTTTCCTTGTGGCGATAGAAAGTCTTCCATGACTACAAGAAGACATCGGAAGGGACGGCGGAAAAACTCGATCGACCCAGAAAGAACTGGAAGACGAAGCAATCCCTGTGGATTATTTTGTCACATTCCGATGTGTTTAGAGAAGAGATACCAACTCGTCCTTTAAAAGTTACGCACTGGACGAGCAGCATATTTCGAATCGCACGTTCCCCGAAATTTCGTCGAGCAATCCTAGTCGTGGCGAATCACGCTCTTTTTTTGGTCATTTTGGCGCTGTAACAGCTGAGTCTTTTGGGTGCTCTCGTTAGCAAAACCTTTTTAGGATAGCTAAATTCCAAATTGGCAATAAAACTGTTTTGTATATTTTTAATGAAATTGCCCACTGATTTAAGCATAAATGGGGGTTTTATGATAAAACATGAGAGTCAGTCAATACAGAGTCTTCGATCTTCATTCATCCTTTTCTTATGACTGATATCATTTAAAAGTTACCGCAGTCGTATCCTAATGAGAAAATTGTTTTAATTCGTATCTTGGTTCAAAATAAAGGATAATATATCTTTCATTTACTATTATCTCAATTTTAAATTCGTCTCTTGGCTCAGGATAAATGTTCAGACTATTGTCCCTGTTTTGGATATGGCTGTGATAATGTGATGCTGGTAAAGGAATCCGAAGTACGAAACTCAATAACATTATTCATGAGGTTCAGGATAGCCAAATGGGTAGTGAGTTTCTCCTTTATGAAAGCGGTCCCTGGTTCGATTATTGGCGGGATGTAAGTGCGAAATAACCTAAGTTGTCAAAGCACTTTTAAATTAAAAGATTAAATGCTAGGAAAATCTTTATTCGTTGAATCATTGTACCGCAAATTCATGGGCTTTTTCTTATCATATCATTCCAGTTCAGTGAAAAAAGCAATGGCAAGCTACCTCAATCCTTACCTTTCATAGTCGCCTTTTCCATTCCCAAAAGCGTTTTGTACCTAATGGTGGAGTTGCGGAGAATTCAACCAGCCTTCGAGCTGATGACTGTGCATCCTTCTGGGATTTATCCTGAATTCTTCCATCCGTTCTCTGAATCTAGTGTCATCACTCATTTTCGTCGACTGTCAGTGCAATAGAACAAATTTGGAATCAACGTCGCCGCCTAAATTGTGACGTCTTGAACGCTTCTCGTATTGTTGCGCCAGGGCTGGTCGTCGAGGAATTCCTCCGTTTCTTTTCTTCGTAACTCGTTTTGATCTCTCTCACACTTTCCCTTACCCTCGTCAGAATCCCGAGATACCCGCATAACCGCCTTTATTTCCCCAGACAACCCATCGACGTCAAGGCGCTCCGCCGACTCCCTCTGGTGATTAATTCGTCTTCCTCTGCCCGTGCAGACTCTTTGACGGTCGTTGATTAGTCGTATAAACGGTACGCAGTCTCCGATTACCCTTTCCAGATAAAAATCTCCGACGTCCCAATCATTCGCTCCAGCATCTCGTGACTTTATGAATTAGCTCGTACCTTAATCTTCGTCAGGTGGGTCTCACTTTTTTCGGGGGCACGATCCGAACTGCTTATTAATTTATTTGTTTCCTCTGGAGGTGACCGTTGGATTTGCTCTGCTGCTGTCATCATCGGGTTTGTTTCCCGATTGGGCAAATTCCATGGTAACGAGACGAACTATTTTCTATTATTGTATTTGTACTTTCGTTTAAAAAGAAATTGTAGGCTCATCTTGAACAACAAGCCGACCAAAAGATGAGGGGCATTGTTTTTTATATTTGCGTTTGGAAATTATTTATTTCTTTTGTAGAATGCCAGGGAGGGAGAATTGTTTGTGATGACTTCTTGAATCGTAATGAAAAAAGTGAAAATTTTTGAAGAAGGAATACCAATATCACGGATTATTTACACTGTATTAATTATAATCATTGATCATTCTTGTCGCACTTTACCCTGCTCGTTACAATAGTATTTATAAAATTTACAGTAAGAGGCAAAGTATTGTATAAATTAATCTTGTAGGATTGAGAGAAGCGTTGTCACCATCAGGATAGCTGTTGATGACGATTAATCGTTGAAACCTGGTCGCGTTTCTTCGTGAAAGAAAAACGAATTGAGGAAGAGGCGAGGTATTGAATACATTCAACTTGTAGAATTAAGAGAAGCCTTATCACCATTTTGGCTTATTATAGCAATTACTCGTTGAAACCTTGTCGCGTTTCTCCATTAAAGGAAAAATATGTATATTTCTCTAGTATGCTTCTCTTAACCCTACATAAATCATAAGAGTTACTGGACAGAAGAAAGTTTAATCTAATAATCACAATGTTTATGATGCCCTTGGCAAGCCACCTAATGTCAAGAGAATATGAATTTTATGAGATTCAATCAGTTATACTTGTATGTAAATTAAAAAAGGTGTGTTTACAAAAAGATCACTGAAAGAAATAAATATCACATAAAGAAATACTCTCAGCTCATCTTAATTCGCCCACAGCTGACGTTGAGGAAGCATTGTCAAATACATGTATGTAAAGTAACCCTTGCGATTTATGTATACAAGGCGAAACATGTATGAATGTAACAAGGAAATGTAGAGTTATGATACATCTTCAGTTTATAAAAATGCATTAATACTTCAAGCCCCTAGTTTATGGAGATCTCTCGCCCGTAACTCGTTTCCGTAACAATAAACCTCTGCATTCATATTCTGCCTCCCTCGTCGGTGGTACATTATATTGCCTCAACAATGATTCGATACATCGTTAATCGCTCCTTCGACCGACGAATATCTCGCCTTGCCAATGTCCCATTGTTTCCCTCCCCATGGGCTTCATTGTTCTTCTTGTATTTGTCCTTCTTTTTTTTCACCCACATACTCGGACGCACTCTCCTCGTGACATATGTTAATCCCTTCCCTCTTTCTGCAGGTCCGAAAAAAGAGTCCGGGGGTGCTGCAGTCGGTGGCTACGCCGGAGGAGGGGGAGGTGGAGGCGGAGGGGGAGGCCCTCAGCCCCTGGGTTTGGTAGGAGGGGGCGCAGTGGTCGGAGGGGGTGGTGGTGCACCCCTTGTGGCCGAGAAGCCATCCAAGGAGGAGGAGGAAGCGCTGTGGGGCAACGTGGAGGCGCAGGCAGCCTTCCTCGGACCTAACCTTTGGGACCGGACGCTCCCATACGACGCGGACCTGAAGGTACGCGTGAGAAAAGTCTTGGACTCTAAAAAAAGAGGAAAAAATATCCTTTTTCCCCTGACTTATCTCTCTCTCTCTCTCTCCCTTATCCTTTCCCCCTTCCTAACTCTCTGAGGGGACCAACAGCCGGTGGGATGACTTAGAAGTTCTTTTTCCCATTGTGTAGCAAAGATATTAGCCCCCAAGTATTCGAGTTTTTTTCTCGTGCAGGAGACCAAAGGATATGGGCGCTTTAAAATAATCGGGAAAACAAATGTAATTAGTATTTGAAGTGGATCCTTCTCCGTCCTCGACATTGTCGCAAAGTGGGGTGGAAATAATACCGCGCGTTTGAAGTCGATTCTTCTTTCCCGAAACGTGTTCTCGGAATTTTTGGCCGAATGCTCATGCTGAAAACCTTTTCCGAGTTCTCGATTCCGGTCTAAAATGTCCTTTCTGGTTTCCTTTCCCTCCTATTTCTGCTTGCTTCAGCTGCTATATCGGTTTTGTTGTTTATTTCGGGAGTAATCCGTTTATGGACTCGGGGAACGTCATCAGTGGGAATTTCTCGATACCACGGGTGGAAGTTCAATGTTGCTCTCGTATTAATCGCCGGGAATGGCATGTTAATATAACGTTACTCTTCATGGAAAATGCATTGCGAATAAATACGTGATGGCAATTGGAATTGTTTTTAACTTGATTCCTATGCATTTATTAAGTTTTTATTTGAACTGCTTTACCGTATTATCACAGGGAAATATATTGGAAAATTATTTCGGTGTTTTGGTTGAATCTTATGGATATTTTTAATTGTTTGCATTTCTGTGGTTTTGTTTAATAATATCTCAGATTTTTGTGCTCTTTCTTTGAACATGTTTTAATTTTTCTGAACTTGGTACTTTTCTGAAATTGTTACTATTAAGTTTGAAAGGGAGATCTTCCTGTTTTTAAGTTTTTAGTTATGCCAACGTTTATAATCGATGGATTGATCCATCTATATATGTATATTTGTACATACCTGATTAATCTTATACTGAAACACCTTTGAATTCTGTTAGTTTAATTTGCCGAATCAAATTCTCTCATAATAAGCGCTAATTACTACCATTCGGAGAATCATGCTTTTCTTTCACCCGCAGCACGCACCAGCGGTATTTAATCATTTAATTCAAGACTTTTATAGCGAGATGTAGTTCCATTATTTTTACATGACTAGCGAAATTTATGACATTTATTAATTAAGGTATCATGAATTCTTTATAATCATTTATTCCTTGTGTCCACTAGAAGTAGTATTGCAAATCAGGCTCCGGACCACCCTTGATAGAGTAGTGTAACAGCCTTAACTTTTTTTGGGGTAATTTATGGAGTAAATTTCTACTCACATTTTTAAATATTTTATTATAAATGAAATCTTTTGTTTCGAAGGATTTTTTTTGTAGTCCCAATATCGAAATGTGAATTTTGAGGAAAGCTGCGCTAGTTGGAAAATGCCATTAACATACTTTGCATCCTTTTTCAGCCAAATATCATGGCAAATGGCGTCCCCGAAATAAATTCCTCGGTGCTGCATCGGAAAAATCCCGCCGGTTGCCATGGATTCGCGGTGCGTGAATTAAAACTGTTTATATAATGTATTCTAATGCAACGTCCTGCATAAGCTCCTTGTCACCCCTCTCAGTTCTGAAAACTTTCTTACAGCATCATGCATCATCGTAGAAAAATCGTTTCCACGCAGTTGTATCATAATTCTTCATGGTAAAATAATATTCCTTCTTTTGCAGTTTCCTTCGTTTTAGACAACCTGTCATTGAAATCCCAAGCGTGGCGTCGTTCCTTTCTTTAGCCGTATGGGAGATTCAAATTAGTTGTATTAGTGTGTATTTACGAGATTGTAATGAAAATATTCGAGTCTTTTCATAGTAATAGGAATTCATAGGAAATGCATCAGCTTTCTTAGACAGTGGTTACTTTATTGGCAAATTCAAACAATCTAGATATAACTTTGTGGAACCTCTTGTTGGACTCCACCCGCTCTTTTACCCACACACACACTCGTGTATTTTCATTGAGCGACTTCTCATCGTAATACATATGATTGCACGGTTTCCTACAGAAATCCCCGAATCAGAAGTTTAATCAAAGTTCCGCAGATTGTTTCCCGAGTTATAGTTGTTCAGGTTAGCGAGATAAACTCTTTTAAAACTATCGGTAAAACTTTTTTATCTGTATATGTACTCGTATTTTGAATTCCGGAAATTGCAATGAACTTATTTTAATCCGTATCAGCTCCATGGCAAAAATTGTATACCCAGCTGTAAAATCTGTTTTTAAATGAGATTTTTGTGTAAATACTTGGTTCGTATTTCTGTTTTTGCTAATAGAAATCATGCAAGTCTGGATCACGCGTCTTATGAACAAGTTAACTAGCTAAACACCTTTTTTATAATATTCTACCTTTCTATTTTTACGATGTATTACTTTAATTCATAGTGGAAAGGTTATTGGGAACCATAGATTTCCCAATCAATCCCTCGATGAAATCATATAGTACTATTCGCCTTTTAATAACTTTGTAGTGATACGCCATCGTTATTGGCCTATTTTCTCTCCATTCGTGGAACATGTGCTTAATGATTTTCGAGATATACAGCATAGTATACAGCTTTATAAAACATGCTATTTTATTGGAATAACATCATTAAATAGTAGTTTTGTCATTCCGGAATTCCCAACCGAAAGCTCATGTAAACCAATAACATGAGTTATTCTGTAAACTAAAGGTATTATTTCCATTGCTGCATGTATGCAGTATTCCCAGCTAATTTTAATTTCCTACGCTGAAGTTCTCGGCAGAGGGCATTCATTCATGTTTCATTTTCTTCGGTAATGCATGGTGTACCTTGAAATTTACCCTGAAAATTCCAAAGGAGGTATGTAAGTGAGAGGAACACGGTGACCAAGTAAGGGCCGGGACCCGCAGCTTTGCGTCGGAATTCCCTCAATATTCACTCGTATGACAGCGCTTAAGTGTCTCCGGTTCTGTTTTTTCCACCTCTCATGTAACCATTGGATCACTTCGTTACCGGGGTAGGAGTATGTGGATCTGGACGAATTCCTGTCCGAGAACGGAATTCCCGTGGAGGGCGAAGTGGGACCCGGAGGAGAGTCGCACGCCGTACCGAGAGCGACTGCGTCTTCCACGCCTCCCCACCAGAACCAGCATCAGCACCAACAGACTTCGGATGCCACGGATCCAGGGGAAGATTCCTTACACAGGAGAGCACCATCCCGTTCACCACGTCCCGAATCCTACGACGGCGGTGACGAGAGGCACTACCCGCATCCTCAGGTGAGCATGATTACTAATTCGACGCGGTAATATCCCTCAAAAAATGGTAAAATTCATTCCATGTTTCCCTTAGTAAATGGTCCTTGCATTTCGCTCTCAAGAATTAATTTCGTATTTATTCCTTCGTCATTCTTTTACCTGACGTTGCTGTCATAAACCTACTCTGCTGCCTTGATACACATGAGTTTTCAACCTCTTAGTGGGCTCACGTGCGCTAAAATTCAATACTGAACTCCATTCCTTTGCTTTATCTTCACCAATTCCTCCCTGTGTATCAACCACAATTGTCTATCTCCCTTCCTGTGTCCTATCTCTTTCACTCTACCTACATTCAGGGTCCATCTAACAAGATGTGTGCCTGGGTGTCTACTCAAGACTGCCTTATAAATACATCAAGCACTCACTTTGTATTCAAAATTTCAAAAGCGTTCATTTTTTGTTATTATATAGCATTTTGCACATTGTGAATGCTATAATGGGATTTCATGGTTCAGTTCATCATTTAATTGTAAAATAATCAGAAGAATTGCAATTTAAAACTCTTCCCTTGCAATAGTGACACAACCTTGTAAACTATGCCCCAATAGTAATTTTCTTGTTAACCAAAGATGGGAAAAATTAGAGGGAAATGTGCCTTCATCTACTCAATAATATATGTACAATCAATATATCAAACAACCATTTTTAACTCCTCCATTCTCTTTCTTTGTTCAGAAGCCATTTCTAAGCCACTATTCCCAGTTCTTCCCCCTTCAACTAACTCACTTATTTTTCTAACAGCTCAACTCACTTCTTCCATTTGCCCCTAATATTTCTGGTAGCTTAAATAATTTTGACCAGGATATGTGAAGGACAGGCTGACAATCTGCTTTACTCCCTTCCCACTTTCATGGAAATGAAAGAAAGATTTCAGGCAAAATATGAATTGAAATTCATTTCCTAAAAATAACTAAAGCATTACTCTTGTTACTGTTTGATCCATCTATGCTTCTTAAACCTGTCAAAAAGCTCTACCATACTTTGCAGTTCAACATTTCTCGTTATCATTACTGCAAATAATCATTTCATCAAAATTTGATTCAATTTGCTTCTACTAAATTGAACTATGAATTTACTAGAAGCTAATTATTCTCTCCAATATGGGTGGGTCTCTATTGCTTATTTTTTACCTTTTGTCCCCTGAGTCAGTATCATATTGCCTCTTCCCTGAAGCTAGGAACAGTCAACTTGTCATACTTCATCCAGCGATATTTTTAATTTTGGTCAAGATGTATCGTACATATATAACCTTTCCAGCTACTCTTCTTCATAAGCTGGTTCTTAATTTTAACTGGGACATTTGTAAGCAATTCTGTCATATGAGCCATACTTTTGGCACCCCCTCCTTAAGCTGACCACACAAAATTTTATTGGTCATCCGTAGACTTCCAATTTCTGAAATCATAAACCCAATTTCAACTAGACATGAAAGTAGGTGACTGAGCAAAGCACTCTTTTTACCTCTTAGATTAGAGTCACGATTTTATTGATGGTGCAAATATGATGCATGATATGAGATATGAAATTTGTAAACAATCTTTAAATATTTACAACTTTGATTATTGTTCATCCTAGTGTTTCCATAGAATATTTGAAAGAAAGAATTGTGAATCTCATACTCAATTAGATAATGATAATGAGCATGATTGTTTTCTCCATATTTGAGTGTACAATATGAAATTGATGTTTCACTCATCTGGTTTTTATGACAGGATGATGTAGTGAAAGCAGAGCATCAGAGGGGAAGACTCTTACGCTGTTCTCCTCAGCCTCCTTTAACAGTGTCCACAGGAGCCTCAGATCCTGACACAGTGGCTTTACTCTCTGGCTGTGTGGCTGGACCTCCTTCACCTGCAGGCTCAGGTATTTATATATATTATTTGAAGGGAACACTTAATTCAAGTAAATACTTTATTCATTGAAACTTCAAGTAAAAAGTTATATAGAGATGTTAAGAGTAGCTTATCTTTTAACATTTTGCTCAGAATTTTGTAGTAAATATTTCTTTAATAATATCCAAATCTGACAAAATTTCAGTGATCAGAATACCCAGTTCTCGGAGACTGTAGAAGAGCTGATTTAATTGTATGTTAATAATAAAGCATGCAGTTTGTTATTATATATTCATCGGATATAGATAATTATTTTAAATAGCCCTATATCTTTATATTGTTCTTTCTTATCATCTCTATTTTTTTGCATCATATACCATTAGTAATTATTTTTAAATATAATTGCATACTAAGCTTGAGTTTTACAATATGACATCTTTGAATTGTTGAATTGTTGCTGGAATTATTACTGCTGCTGTAATATTTACATGGTCCATGATTTTTTTATATTTAATCAGTTATTTCATTAATAAATTATTAGTATCAGCTTAGCTACTGCTATAGCATATTTACCATTTAAAGTTTATGGAAATATCTTGTGCACTTTCCATTGTACTCACACAAATATACTTGCAGGAAGTAAAGAATTATTCTAATTAGCAATAAAGATACTTAATAGTACTTTAAGGTTAATGATTCAGAACATGTGACTTATTGTAACTTCTCTTAGATTTTTCTATGTCATCATCCACCACCACTGGACATGATTTTGATCCAAGAACAAGGGCTTTCTCAGATGAGGAGTTGAAGCCTCAACCAATGATCAAAAAGTCCAAGAAACAGGTAATTTTATTCTTGCATTATCAAATTTGTATTGATTGCATTGCATTTCTGATATGTATGGTTATTTGAAAATTAATTTATCTTGCTCACTATATCTATTTTCATATTTTGTTTTCCCACCTGAAGAGTAAATTATTATTGATTTAATTAAAATTTTCCTTAATACATATGCGCATAATTATCAACCTTCATAATTAGGATAATAATTGGTAATTAGAATTTCTTAACAAATAGTTTACAAAAGACCTATATTTTGCTTATTTGATGTTTCCCTCAGTTTTATTAAAGGATAGATTAATTTTGTTAAGACCTAAAAGTAGGAAAAAAATTCAGCTAGGATGGAAAAGCCTTGATTGGGATAATGCTTGCTAAAATGGTGAGAATCAGTTATTGTTTAAATGGCCAAAGCAAGAGCATAAAATTAGAGAAAAATATGCTAATAACAATCAAAGATAACAGCCGAAGTAATGAAGTACTCAAGGAGAATATAAAAATATACTAAAGATTTAAACTGGTCTTAAACTCTATTCTATATAACTGTGGAAAACCCTATATGAAAATAGATAATTTTTGGTGAAATAATTCTTGTAATAATTCAAGGATTGTAAAGCTAACTTTTGCTCTTTTCAAAAATCAAGAACACTTGCTTACGTTTACTTTAAGTTGCATTTAGTCCCTTCGTTCATATTTCTGTGTAACAGATTGCATTGTATAGAATATATTCATTATTTTTTCCATTTTTTAATTTTTTTTCCTTATGTTTTCAAAATCTGTCGGTAGCATTTCTTTATTGTAGCTGAGAAAATCTCCTGGTTCTTGGTTTTTCGGGCATTCATAGTACAAGCATGTTCTTTAAGTTTATCATGCAATCAATTTTGCCTACAGTTTGTTCCGGATGATTTAAAGGATGAAAAATACTGGGCACGCCGGAGGAAGAACAACATGGCAGCCAAGCGTTCCAGAGATGCTCGCAGAGTGAAGGAGAACCAGATTGCTTTGCGTGCTGGGTTCCTTGAGAAAGAAGTGAGTATGAAAATGATAATTCATCAACTCATATTTTTATTTGTATTGCTGGTATTTATTTTATTCGATATAGCTATTAACCATTGATTCAATGATAATACAACCATCTACAAAATATGATGGATTCAAAAGATAATTCATTTTAATTTTATGAAACATTGATGATATGTTACAACTTTAAGTTAAATTTATAATAAGCTCATTTAAATATCAGACAGTGGAATAATTTATTTTAACCCTGTGTGATTTAATAGTTTATAATTAGTTAATATTTTAAGATTAATATGTCTAAAATGTTAACGAGTATGAATGTTTGAGAGGTGAATTTGAGTTAGATATATGAAAATTAATATGTGTATTGAACTTTCAATCTGATATGAAGCGCTAGTGCAGCACTTTATGATAATTTTCTTATATTTCCCATTTTGTTGTAATCTTTATAAGCCTCATCTCCTTTCAGTTTTAAGATTCCAACTCTTCTTATTTCAATTTATTTTGGAACAATCCTTTTAATTAAAAATTATCAATCTCGATTTAGCATCTAGTTATAGAGCACTATCAGCAATTGCTTATCAAACATGTGTTTAACTGAATTATCCACCACTCAATATACTATGATATACATTGGAAGTTGAAAACATGAGCAGCCAATTTTTTTTTAGAATTATAATCACTTTATTATGTGACTGGCAGATTTTTCTCATTGATTCTTAACTTTTTATAGTTTTACAGACAATAAGAATATTTCAAGTCATGTTTCAATTAACACATAATTTATTTGATTTCAGAATGTTAACTTACGGCAGGAATTGGAAAGGCTCAAGAAGGAAAACTCTGTGCTGCGAGATAGACTCACAAAATATACCGAAGTCTAAAGAATGGCCAAGAGTAGAGTATTTAATTACCAAAGGCCACAAGTACGCCAATGAACATAGGGACTTGAACAAGCTGTTCAGGCGTAAATTTGTAAGAGGAAAGCCAGGTAGAGTTTTAGGTAAAAGGTTTCGCTGTTGTATGTGTTCCGTGAATCAAGCTGAGTGAACTCACCTATTCCCTATGTATTGGCCTTTCAATATGAGAGGTTGCATTAACGCAAACCTTTTTATATAAAAGGAATCCTATCTGCAGGCTGTCATTAATGAATTAGATTTTTTGGGAATGCAATTACTTAGGACATCATTTGAAATTATATAGGTTACCATAATTTTTATAACTATTTTTTTCGAGTTACTGAATGATTCTAGAAAAAAATACATTGCTTGGAAGCCTTGTGTGCTAATGCACTTAAACAGAGTGTCTTTAAAATGGCTGTTTATGGAATAGGCAATTAATTTTTGACAGTTTTGCTCAAATGAGTGGATTATTATTCAAAGAGTCACCAGTTATGTGGGGCATTGAACATGCTAGAATATTTCGTCCATTGCCATTTAATGTATAAAGATTTTTGTCATTTGTAAATGAGCAGTTATTAGGACATTATAAGACATTGTAGAAAATGTTTAGGAAATAATTTTCTGTTAGCTTTTAATTAAAGGTGTGCATTATATGCTTTGATGCCTTATTGTTTTGATGAAATGTTTCCACAGATTTAAGGCAGTAACGAAACGAATGGCATTGTATGTCATGAGAACCTGTTATGTTATTGAAAAATGGCCACTTTGACCTTCTAAATATAACTGTATGTAAACTTACATACAAAAACAGGAAAACACAAAGCAATGAAGGTGATTTCTGGATTAACTGTTGGTTTATGAGCTGAAACACTTGCAGCAAATGTTAATACAGGTAAAATATTTGTTTACTTAAAAAGTAGGTATGGGAGGAAATTTTATCTAAGTGACTGTTTCAATCAAAGGTTGGTTTCTTTAATGCTAGTTTTTATTAAATGTTACATTTTTTATGGCAGTACAAAAAGTATCAAATCAAAACCCCAGTTGTAGTTTTATCAGAACCCTTGTCATCTTTGATTACTAAGTAGCAGTTAAATTTACCCTATTTTTGTAACATAGTGAATGTTGATTTGATTTTTGTTATTTTTTATTTCATACTTAATTACAATAATCTGTTTTGTTTATCATAGTTTTCTTAACTTCTTTATGAATCTTCTCAAATTATATGATCATTAATAGATACTATAACGGATTTCTTATGGTATTATTAAATCGAAATGAATGAATTATGAGATTCAATAAGCAGAGATTCTTAAACCTGAAATTTATTTTGTTATATCTGTAAAAATATAGATAGTTAATTCTAGTGAGTGAAATAAAGGCCAGAAATGCCTGAAATTATTTGTCCATGCAAAATACTTGTAAATTTAGAGCTATATGTTATGAATTGTGTATTATAAAAGGAGTCATTATATTAAATAAGAACTCAACTCCTCTGAGTAGAAACTTCATCTATATTTGCATAACATATTATATATTTTATACATATTTTTTAATTGAATGATGTTAATGTACAGACTGTTATCTAAATACCACAATATATTAATGTAAGTTGTTGTTAATCTCCTGAATAATGTTGATCAAATGCTAATTTGAATAAGAAATTTGGAAGAGCATGTTTGAAATCTATGCAGTTTTATGTCAATTCATTTTGCGTGCATTATATATTAGTTACAAATTTTTCATCCTCATCTGGATGAATGGTCTTCTTTTGTATTCTAGGCAGATGTCAAAAATTACTCTATTAATATAAAAGCTTGATTGAGTAGCAATTAATCATTATTGCTTGAATTCCATTTTTTCCACTATTTCATTTACAGTTCAGTTTCCTTTGAATTAGAAAGTGCTGGAGGGTTTAAGATATCTTCCAGATTTTTCTAAGAGGTAATAGCATGAATATGTATTTTGAATGGATCCTTTTTCTTTCATTTAGTTTTCTATGTCCATAGTCCAAGCCAAATTCTTGGTTAACTCATTCAGAACAATGTTCCTCCATGTTTTAGTAAGACCACCCTTACCAGCTTCCTTTTAGTTTTAAGTACTTTTGGCTCATTTCCGAATGCCTCATCAGGCATTAAACAAAACTTACCCTCTCCCAGCTTGACATTTACCAAACGTTTATTTACCTTTCAAGGGAAGGCTGAAAATCAAAATGATGTGACAGTTTGTTCTCCTTAGGGATTGAATTCGTGTTTTAGAGTTTTATCTGTAGTGTTGAGAGATTGCTGGATATGAATTTTGTTTCTAAATCTCATCATAATATGGGAAGCATATATTTTTCCACTTTATGAAGCATTAGTGAGTATAAAATTAATTTTCAAACTCTGGAGCCACTTCTGCTTGTTGTAGAAAAATGTTTTGAGGTTAGTTTAGCAGATATTTTTGAAAGAAGAACCCCAAAAACTGTTTTACTGAAAAGCATTTTCATCGATTGACCATTTATAGAATAGACTGAATTTTGGCAAACTTTACTGGTAGTCAAATATTCTTTAAAACCGATAAAGAGAGTATAATTGTATTATCAGCCAACCTTAAAAATTGGGAAATCGAATCTCAATGCAGCCTTGTAAGTCCTTGAATTGTTAACTTCTTCATAAACTAATTACTACTATAAAGAGTTAGAGAAATCTATTTTTATCCTGGCACTTATGCTAGCAAGCAATCAAATTGTATAGTACCATATATATTCATATGTTCAAAATGTTGTAAAAGACCTTTAAAGCAGTTAAAATTCAGTAATTTTATGTGTAAAGTAATCAATGGTAATCAAAGTTTTGATAAAAAATTTGTAAAATGTCAGTGTGCTTTCAACGCATGGAAAAAGTCATAAAATGTATCCAAAAAGCTCTTCATTAACTTACCTGAATAAATTCTCAATTGATGCAGAGCATACGGATATGAAACTATATTAGTAAATTTATCATGAGTGGTGTTCTTCTAATCTGCTGAAAATGGTTAAAGATGGACTTTGTTTATAGGGTTTAATTTAGTGTATATCAGGGATTTGTGTTATTTTATAAGGGCTTAACTTTTGTAGGTCATTAATCAGAGATTTTGCACTGCATGTCATTGTCGTGATGGAATCTGGTAACAATTCTACCATTTTATTGTTTTTAAAATAAATGCTTCACCTGATGTATGAATTTTGTATAAAATGATAAACTTAAAAAATGTGAGACTTGTAAAAATGAGTGAACAGTAAAGTATGAAATTGGAGTGTCAAATGTCACTTCCTAAAATACTTGCCTTTACTGTATGTCTGTATTTTGCGACTTTACTCTTCCTTAACATTTAAGGAAGGTTATGATTGATGTTTACCCTAATTTTTAATATTCCTTTACCTTTTGTTGATTAATACCAATACCATGAGAGATTTTACTTTGAAAATTATGTTTGTTCTAAATCATATGTGATTAAAAACTAATATGCAAATAAGAAAGAATCATGTCTTAAATGTGTAATGCTTGAGTATGTGGTACTTTAGCTTACTACATATGGAATTACTACTATTCTCTTTTGGTCAAAAATAATTCAAGGAAGGTAACATTTTATTCTTTGTAAGATTTGTTGTAATGTTCATTATTTTGGAAAATATCACTCTTGGCCTTCAATCATATTTGTTTTATTATCTTTCAAACAAAAATACTCCTTCATTCAGGCATCACTTAGGTTTATTGGCAAATGAAACTGAGATAGAAAGAAATTCTCTATTAGCATAGTATTATGTTAGCTATTGAAATTATATGATAAAAAAAAATTAAATCCTAGATGGATTAAATATCTATTGTGATAATTTCAGGGAGCTAGGACCTATGTTTTCTTCTTCCAGTATGCCAAGGAATAGAGATAAAGACTCATGGTAGTTGCATATGTGAATAAATTGAACCATGCGTTTCTTTCAATCTACGAGAATGCCTATCAATGGGCAATGGAAGTTCAAAATGAACATTTGGCTTATAACATTTCAGGTATAATATTTTTCTTGCACACTTCGTTTATTTGAAAATTTAATTTGCATAATCATAAGTAACAAAGAAATTCATAAGTAACAATAAAGGTATTAATTTTAGAGCAGTTTACTAAGGTAGTTTATCAAAGTTCATCAATTGGAATGCATTGCAGTAGCAAGAAAGAATTTTAATACTGATAGAATTTCCATCACTTTCGATTTGTTATTATTTTTTGCTTTGAAATGTTTATTGGTTTTTAGCATTTCATTCTTAGAAAGCTTTAAACTTCCTCAAATCCAGACCCAGAGAGAGGTATAGGCATGTCTTTTACCCCTCCTTCTAATGATATGAGAAGAACTCCAGTGAAGTATCCAGATGACCTAAAGAATTATTTTTTGAATAATTTGTGATGTTCAAGAGAACTTAGAAACACTCTATGGAGTCTTATATGATCATTAATGTTGTATACTATTGACACAATTGAAATTTATAAACATTTTGTTTAGTTAAATCTAAATATATTTGCTTACTTTGGGTTGAACTTAACATGAACTGTTGCAAAGGAGTCTGCGTAGTCTTTTATTCCATGTATAAGGCATTCCCTTGGTTTTACGGAGAATACTTTTGTCTTTTGTGAAACAGATGTCCTGAATTTTACTGCTTCAGCTACATAGTTGTATAAATAAAAATATTAATAAAATAATTAATACAAATTACTAAGAATTAATGTATAAATCATTATTATTTTTAGTGAAAGCTATAATTTTGAAAAGACTCAATATATGTATTTAAGACCAGAGATCAATTTTATTATTTAATACTTGTTTTTTAATATGTTATATAGGTAATGAATTATAGTAATTATTATATATTATAACTTACCACTATTATTCTGTATTTTTATTTCATTTTCTTTTGATGTGTTTATCATTACTGAGCCAAAATATACTTTTTTATGTGACACAGTCACAGAGGGAAATATGTAGACAATCTTCAGTGGAATTACCTTTGTAGATAACAGAATAGGAAGGATCAATTACTACCATAAAGATTATTAATTTTCCATCTATTGTTAGTAATGTTCTGTACTATTCATATTTCTTATAATATAAAATGTATTTATATGTAGGGAAAAACTAGAAAAATAATTATCTTTATTAATTAATGAATTTTTTGATCCCCTTCTTTTTTCTTAAATCTTGAAACCTCTTTATTTTCAATTATCATGTTTTATTCTTTCAGTTAATAGATATTAGTATAGGAAGTTTATCATATATGTTACGATTGTTTCCTTTCATGTTATTTTCTCAATCAACAGAGAAAATTATTTTCTGGATTCTACAGTGAATTTTAATTGGAAAATCATCGTCTATTTTTTGGATGATCAAATTATAGTTTTTGATTGATTAAGTTTCAATAAAACCAGCATTCATATTATTTTTCCAGCTCTCTTATAGAATAATGTTTTCATCTAATAATCTTCTATCCTTCAGTTACCCATATTCCACATTAAACCTTAATAATTATTTACTGAACTTTATTTTTTATTCTTGAAATAATAATGTGAACTCCGTATTTGAATGTCTCTGAAATATTTACTACTGATTACTTCCTATCAAAAAAAGACAAAGATATTTGCAGAAGGATAACCTCCATTTCATATTCATCATGACTTATTGTTATTTTCCTATCTATTGTGACTTTGGTTTCATCATCTGCAGTAACTGCAGATTCTAGCAGTGGTGGCAATGATGTCTCATTGTTGAGATTTTTCACAAATTTTAATATCGAGTCCAATTCTTTTCTTTCAATTTCATATATTACCACAATCTAAAAGAAATAAAGTTTTATTTTATGAGAATATTTCTTAAAACTTCAAATGAGGTAGTTATATTGTCTAGTCAACATAAAAAGGCCACACATATGGTATCAAAGATATGAATATCTTGAGTATAAAATGCAATTGATAAATATGACTAATATTTGGGCTCACATACAAATCTAGTTTACAGCCATTAATGAAAGGTATTATATTAATATAAGTGTATATCAGTTTACTGCATATATATAAAATTGTATGGAAAGGAAATTATTTAAACAGAGCATAGTATATTAACAATCAGCTCTATGGCTGATGTCTGTTATTTAGTAACATTTAGTATCCTATTTATAAATTACTGGTGAATGTCAAGTGAGAGCACTGGAATTCATCAAGCTCAGTGTACACATTCTTTCACAGAATTTATTTATTGATCTCAAAAGTTATTTTATACCACTATTTCATATGCTTGAAGGAAAAGATAATTGACCGACCGAGTATAAGTATTCAATCCTCATATTAAAATGGCTGCTTTTATAAACATCTTTATCTGTTCTGCTATTTAATTGCCAGTATATCTTATCTATATTTCTAAAATTATGTTGGTAGTAAAAGAAAAGTATCACCTCTAATTCCATTTCAGGTTGAATTACAAATTCATAAGCATTTTGATTTCTTCTTTTTACTCTAACGTCTGTTCCATCTTTTACAGTAAGAATTAAAGGGTCATCCACCTTAATTTGAAAGTTAGCTACACCATTGCTTTTATTCTCTATGATTATAGATTTTTTAAAGGACGTCAAAACACCTTGAGAATTCTTAGCTAAATAGTTCAAAACATTTAATCTTATTGTTGATTTGTCTTTGTCATGCCTAAATAATAGCTCTGGAATTGTTTGATTGGCTACCAAAGTCAGCAGAAGGGGATTGAGTTTCGTCCCGTCTGGTCTTATGAAAAGCTGAGAAGAACTACTGTAAAAGAATAATTGGCATTGGCAAATTAATGATAGACAAAGTGTTTATAAAGCTATTGCTTTTAGTACTAGTTAGATGATGAACATATTTATTTAATTATTTGAAGTCATCAGTATTACCTATTTTCAGGAGAGATGTGGACATATCCTACTAAAGTGCCTTGGAAACTCTTATGGTTTTGTGAATAATCACCACAATTAAAAATGATTATTAATCTCCTTTCACTATGAGGTGGAATTATTGTTACACTTTGACTGACCTGAAAAAATACCTTGTCTTATTTCAAATTAGAAAAGTTCTCTTACGATTGTTTTCCAGTTCAAGTCACCTTGAACACATCTTCATTTCTTGGTCCTATCAAAGGCAGAATTGCAATTTCTGTAGATTTGTCTTCAGAATTGATCCCTATTTGCTTCAGGATAAAACTTTCTATCTGATTTAGCGTCTCACTTGTGTTATGATCTTTTATTAAAAATTTCTCTTGCTCAATTTTTTCTGCCATTTCTCTTATATATTTGAAAATATTGTTATCAAAATGATGTATTCCAAGTTGAAAGGACTGAATTTTATTACTTTTTAACTTTGAATGAATATTCCATACTACAATGATGTCTAAGCAGCTTGTATTCCTGATGTAAACTGTTCTTTGCCTCTTATGATTTTGACGTGAGGAAGTTCCAAATCTAAAAACATGGTAAATTACTATATCAGCATAATACCATTATATGACTTGATTTCATAATTCATTAGACTGATATTTTGCTGCTATAATTTTCTTGTTAGTGAATTTCCATTATATAAGAGATAGACATAAGGTCTTTTTGTAATATAATACTTACTGTTGTCTTTTGAAACTGAAACCAATCCTAAAAATAGTACAAATAGTTCATTATGGAGATCTTTTTGAAAATAAATACTTGCCTTAGTATTTTATTTTCATAATTTATCATGGCAGGAAAATGTAATGGGTGGCTGACTATTTGTGAAATGCAAATTATTTTTAATGATGGTGGCTGCAGATACATTTCTTTTCCAATCCATCCAGCACAATCAAATTTCACTATTATTTCATCATAGTATACACCCCAAGTGCTCCCAAATAACCATACTTCTATGATAGATTTTTCCCAAGGGCTAAGTTTACCTCTATTTCGTTTTAATTCAAGAACCGTGGTATTTCTTGATTGACTTATCTCAAGGTATGAGCTTGTACCTATATTTCAATTAGTATAAAATTCTATAAAGTTTGAGGTAAATAATTTGCCTTAAATCAGAAAAACTCAATTATTTTTGTACATACTGCGATGATCTTCAACAGGACATTTCCATCTTCCAAAATTTTGAACTTCAACTTTACCAGAAAAATTTTTCAGACCACACTCATAATTTATTTCAAATGGTGATTTATTTTCAATGCATATTTCTCTCACTTCAACTTTTTTGCCATTGAAAAATTATGAAATCATAGTAATCAAGTTGTTATGTAAAATAGTACATCATTGAATAGAGCATGTATATTGAGAATTCTTAGACTAGTGCATAAATTCAGACGATTCTTAAAACATCAACGTCAAAATATATATATGGATGAATGTTGTTTACTGAATTGAAAAATTACCTCTGTAAGTAGACACTCCCTTAAAAGTTATAGCAGAGCCAAGGTTAAATTCCACATTCCATATTTCAGTCTCAACCTTTTTATCATTAGCATTCAAATCATCTTCAGATAAGCCCTTGATTTAAAATAGAATAGATATACTACTTATCATAATAGTATAATATGTTAATAATATTATTAAGTATGATTGATAAATAATATTCAGATAAGGAAAGGGTAAAGGTGACTTTGCACATAAGGGCGTGCACCCAGGAAAATTCCCAAGGAAAAACGGACTTGAAAAAAGTCTGACAGGGCCGGAAATCGAACCTGGGATCTTCCTCTAACCGGGAGGCTGCCTTAACCATCTAGGCTACCCGACCAGAAAATTTCAACAAGCCGTTTTGGGGACTTTGTGCTCAAGGGTAAGTGCAGTTTCGTCCGACTGAGCGGCATCGTCTGCGGCCATGGCCTCATCGAGGCACCGGCAACACAAAGAGGTGTGAGGAGAAACCCCCCTAAGGATAAACAAATAAGGAAAGGGTAAAGGTGACTTTGCACATAAGGGCGTGCACCCAGGAAAATTCCCAAGGAAAAACGGACTTGAACTTTTTTTTTTTTTTTTTTTTTAATATTCAGATAATATATTCCATTTTAATTGATTGTATTTTACTTACCATAGCAAGTAATTCAGAGCTATTTAATATTTCATCCATTTCATCTTTGGGCAAATAAATGCAAATTGTCAGGCTTTCAACATTACATTTAAAATATACAAGTAATGGATCATTATTTTGACCAATAAAACAAGGTAGGATGAATTGTTTAACTTTCTGGAAAGTAAACATGATGCTGTAGAGATACACTAATTATTAAGCATTAAATTTTCTTACATCAAAGAAGACATAAGAAAGGCACAAATACATGGAAAGAGTTCAGCTAACTTCATCATTTGACTATTTAAGAATAGCTGCATCCTTCTTCAAATATTTCAGGTAAGGACCATCATTGTCAAATATTATGATTTTATTGAGAGTTATAGTTGAATGTGATATTCAATTTCTATGACCTTACCCTGGATTTTATAAGCACATCCATAGAAAAACTAATTGATTCTTGAGCTCTGATCATCCCAGATTTAGGCTGAATAGTGACTTTAAGTTGTGAATTGTCCTCTAGTATTGGATCAGTCCAATGGAATGCAGCCAATAAACTGGGATGACTTGACTTGTTTTTCAAAGAAATATTTTGAACTGGTATAGAAGTGCCAGCCCATGCTTTTGGAATCTCATATGGTGTATCTTTGGTTGTTGATGGGTGAATTACTAATGATGGGGGAACCACTTTTCCTGAGGTTAAGGCAAAATCCCAAGAAGGACCTGGTAACGATCCATTCACTCCTGCTGCAATTAGCTCACAGTAAGATCCTTCCTCCTGAATATCAGAGAGTCAAAGCAGCAAATAGGCTAATATCATGGATTAAGAAATGATACACTACACAAGTGGAAATGGTAATTATTGCAGCAGAATCTTAAGAATAAATCATCAGATTTACATTATAAAACATTATAAATATGTGCTTGAGTTTAAAATTTTGTAAAATTGTACAAGGTTTTAAAGCTTTTGATACTTTCATTTAATTAGTGAAATCTGGCACATAAGATTTTGAACTGCAAAACCTCATTTGTGTTCCTCTAAGCCTCTTAATGGATAAACCAGATGAGCTATCAACTCATAAGGGTATATACGTATATGTAGTAAGTGTAATGTACCTTCTTATTGATTCTTAGTTAATTAACTCATTTCAAAAATAGAATTACATCTAGCAGATTTTATGGTAGTTCAGAAGGTTTTTATGTTTTATTATGTCAAAAAATAACTTTCACAGCATTGAAGTCACAAATTGATGTTCAGCATGTATTGAAAAAAATTCATGGGATAACCCAGGCCTTGAATAGGCATATAGGTAATTTACTACAAACCACACTTACTCTTGAATGTAACTTCAGAATAGCTTCCTCATGAGAATTATTGTCCAAATCCAAAAAATTTGGGGAAACTGAGAATATATTATCTGGATCATTTGATGTCAACAGAAGTTTTCCAGAAGATTCTTTATTTCTTAACAGCATGAGCTGACATACAAATGATTTATCAGAATCATTTTGTAAAAATATTTTCTTTTGTACCGCTGCATTTTTACTGACTCTCCCAAAGTCAATTAAATCATCAAATGATTCTGGCATGTCTAACCTACTGCATAGTTTCACTTTGGCATCACCAATGCCTCCTAAAAAATTAAACTTTAATGATGGTCCTCGAATGTTTTTGCATGTATTATGTTTGTTCTTAGAATACAAGTTGACTTTAGAGCTTGAAGTGGAAGCCATATACCTGCAAGTGATTTAAGTTTTTGTGCTCATTAATTTATGCCAAAATTTACACCACTTCCACATTAAAGTGCAAACAGTCTCTCTGGGATGCATCGTATGGATGAGAGAGGGACTGTGTTTCCCTGGGATCTGGAAGAGGGATTGTATTTGTTGATTCCCCTCTCTTAAAAATTAATCTATAAGTTATCAAAATTGAATGTAAATCATTTTTGGATTTTAAGTAATAAAAACTTTTCATAGGAAGTTAGGAAGTTTATATAAAAAAGGGAATCTAGGATGGAAATTTTATTTAAATCATAAAAAGGTCATGACTAAGAGAAGGTACTCTCATAGACTGCAATTCAGCCTATAAATAGAAGGAAAATTTGAGGATCCTATTTTTATCTTTTATTGCAGGTTGCAAAAGGATATTTCAGATAGAAATTTGTGATACTTACCATGTCCTACTAATGAATGTTGCAGATATAATGTAATTTGATATCAAATCATCATGTACTTTTATCTGTAGAGTGACAAATAACTTCTGTGTTGTATGAGGAGGAATGCAGAGTTCTAATGGCGTTATTTTGGCTTCTAATATAATGCCTCCTGATTCATGTTTCTCCACTTCCATTACAATTTGTGATGAAATGATATGTTAATATTTAATGAGATTACAATTTTAATATGTAAATATTTTCCCAAATAAAATATGTAACTGCGGAAAACCATCAATAACAATAATGTTGCTGAAATATATTTTATTTTAATAATATATTCAACCAATTTTCAGGATTATAATTTAATTTACTTTGAACAATCTTCATGAAAAATTTTGTGGTATAAATATCATTGATTTTTTCTGCAGAAAATATATTGCTCACCATACTTCTAAATTTTTGTCATAATAATATATAATTTCATAATTATGTTTTATTATATGTTACAAGCAGTGAACATCTTAACTTCTTGGGCAAAATAAACAATTTCATGGAATGTTTCTTTTAGTTTTAGTGTAGTAACCCTACTTCCACTTTATAGTTTGACCATCGGCAATTAATGAAATAAATGTAAGCCTGCATGAATGCTAGTAATATTATCTACTAAATCTGTATTCATCATCTGTAATACCTAATTTATTACTTCCATCACTTCTCCATGAATAATAGACAGGTATATCATTCAGGTTTGAAATGAAAATTTCATTTACAAATGGCTGGTCACATTTCATGAATGTTGGTTGTAGAATTAAGGCAGGATGGATTTCTAAAGTCAGGGGAACACATTCAGCGTATATTTCTACCTTTTCAACCAATATATTGGCAAAACCCTCCTGTTGGGTTTCAAGAGAACCTAAGGCTGTTTTCATTTTGCTTACTTCATCATTCTTTAGAGATATAAGTGGAACTCCTTCTAATATAAGACTGTAATAGATAAAATAAATAATAATTAAACAGATAAATCTACATGAATTCACCCTAATTAAAAACTTAAAATAACAATGGTTTTCTATTTATTTTGGCAAGATGAAGTCACTTTGAGAGGGAATATTATTTTTTCAATTTTCAGGAATATTTTGTTAGCATTAAAAGCCTTGTATGTTGTACCATGATCAGTGGTGTATGCTTAAGGTGCCTTTCACTCTGCGGGCCAGGCCAAGCAAGTTTAGGGCTGAAGCAATTTTGCTAAGGGAAAAAGATGGGTGCCCATATGGGAGTATTCACACCAAAAGTCAAGCAAGTCTGTACAAATTGATTCGGCCCTAGCCGAGGGAGTTGGATCAAACTTGTTCATTTGTAAGGCTTTTTTGGCAGCCGATTCTCTGGACCATATTCACAGATAGAAGGAACATTGCAAAATCCCTAGCAAATTCTTCAATCTGAAGGCTGCCAGTGTGGATACAAACTTGCTCTGCCTAGCCCAGACTGGCCACAATGTAAAAGACCCCTAAGGGTTCAAGCAGATCCAGACATCATGCAGATTATTTCTTAGTTATAAATGATGGTGGTTAGCATTTCCATGAAATAGTTGATAAGAAAGTATCATTCAATTATTATAATTTAAATGCACTTTTCTGTATTCCTTAGAAATGTCTCTGATTATAGAATCGTTCAAAACAAAAGTAATATAATTTTAATATTTTATTCAATTGTTGATAATTTTGCAATTACCCTATAAAAAAAATAAGGGGACACCTTTGATAGTTGATCGGACCTTAGAATGCCAACTACAAAAAAATTTAGGAATTCCTAATTCTTTCATTAAAATATTCGTCAGACCTAACCTCAAATGAATTTAATTGTTTTCATTAACTCCAATAATTATTTAGTCTTAGCTAATGATAGGTTTAAAATGGATAGATGGCATAAGCAAGGAGAAAATTCAATTTTAACATTACCCAAAAAAGTGCCTGAATGTTCCAAAAGCACAATCATTCATCCTTATATCCAAGAAAAATTCATGTATTTTATTCATCAGTTCTCCTTTGTTTGATTTAATGGACCAAGAGAGTTTTGGTGAACCTGATAACTGGGTCTGACAATGAGTTTGTGCAGCAAAAAAATCTTCAATAGATACCCATGAGTAGTTAAACAAAATGTTGCTGTTAGAAGAAAGGCCACATGGCATTACTATTCATATTTTTTATTTGAATATTCTTAAAAGGATAAATAAAATTATTAATTTATTTATTGGAACAAAATTACTGCATCTATTAAATTTATACTTATTAGGAATGCATTGTATTGAAATATTAGTGCTGAAGCCAAGAGTTTATGTATGTCCCAAATTAATGCCCTTGTTTTCTTTTGAGTACCAGTTATTTATTACTTCAATTCTCTTTGTCTTGGTTGTAAATGGTAGAAGTTTGCCCATATCTACAAAATAGATTTTTTCACTATTTTCTTCTGTGGGTAAGTGAAGAAGCTTGTTAGAATCCTAAAAGATTTTACAAAAGTCTTAGCATAAACTATAATAATAGATACCATATGCCATTAATGTTTTTTTAAACAACTATAAAAAGTTGCTGAGTTCAAAGAGAATATATATCAATATAAAAAGCATAATGGAAGATCAAAGTAGTTGAGACATTAGATACTATATGTTTTTACCTTGATAAAAACCATTTTTTGTTCATAGTTAAATGCTTCACCAGTTAAAGTGAGTATTTGTACATCATTTGTATCACTTGCCACAATGATGTTTTCAATATGTATTCCACTCTTAACAGGATAAAATTCACACTTAAAATGAATTCCAGAATTTGCTTCTGCTGAAAAAGCAGCTGGATTTATGCAAAATGGACCTGACTTAAGTGTGTTATTCTTACAGAAGAGTTCCTAATTTTTTTAAACAATAAAAGCTAAATTAAATGTTAGTTGCATTGAAACTCCCAAATACATGAGCACTCACCTCTTTCTTCAAATCATTCCATATGACATTTTTATTTAGGAGTAAAAACTTTCCATTTCCACCAATATTTTTAACATTTTTCTCCAGAGTTATTCTGCTACCAACTAAGCATTTTCCAAAGTCAAATGCATTATCTGGATGTGTTTGAGGGTGATCCATAAATGCTGAAAATAGATTTCCGGAAAAATATAATAGCAATATCCATCATATGTCATAAAAAGGCATAAGGAACATATATTTGATTTCCAACAGAAATATTGTGTGTAAGATATGGAAGACTATGATTTCATAAATATTTTTACACCATAACCAAGAAATATAACAAGGAAGAGGACAGATGAAAAGCCCAGGAAAAACCCAAGAAGAAACGGACATGGAAAAAGGTCCACCGAGACCTGGAATCAAACCCGAGATCTTCCTCTTTCCGGGAGAATGCTTTAGCCAACTGAGCTACCGAGGCTAAACAATTTAACATGCCGAAAGTAAACCACAGACTTTGTATTTTCCACAAATTTATTAAAACACGACCGGTTTCGGCCATACAGCCATCATCAGGTACATACCACAGAAAACAGACAGAATTTATAACATAACACCTAGTCTTGAAGGTAGAGTGAGAAGGGGAGAGGGGTTGATGAACGTAATGTCATTGGTTAGGGTCGCGGATGCCCCCACTATTTCCACGATCTCAAGACAATCCAACTTCTTCCCTTTCGACTGTCTATGAAGAAGCCGCGGCATAAAGGAGCTGGTGTGGTCGCTCTTCATGAGGTGGTTCGAGAAGGTGGACAAGGAATTCCCCAACCGGTAACTCCTTTGGTGTTCTTGTGCCCTCAACTTAAGCGATCTCCCCATCTGACCTAGGTATACGGCAGAACAATCATCACAGCTTAACTCATAGACCCCGGAAAGGTCACTAATTTCTCTTTTATCTTTAACATGGGAAATTTCCCGCGAAAGATTCCTCGGGGTATAAAATCCTGCTTTGAGTTCCGGCGGCAAAAGCGGTAAGAAATATTTCCTAAAAATGGGAGTTTGACCCATCTTATCTTAGGGCACTCTAAGGAAGGGGACTAAGGAAGGAAAAACCGATGCAGCTGCTATTTTGGCAGCTTTCTTCTTAAGAATTCGTTCCACCAGTTTTACTGAAAAGCCATTATTTAGCGCTATTGTTTTGATAGTAGCCAACTCCTCTGCAAACACCTCCGCGGATAAAGGGATATGTAGAAGTCTATGGATCATGGAATGGAAAGCCGCCTGTATATGCGAAAAATTATTAGAAGAGGAACTATGAATCACATGATCTGTATAACAATTTTTCCGAAATATTTTAATTTTTGGTTGGGAATTCACCATAGTTATCGAAAGGTCTAAGAAGTTCAAAACACCACCTTAATAAATTTGTGGAAAATACAAAGTCTGTGGTTTACTTTCATAATGGCGTTCCACCAAGTAAAGTCAGTTCACATCGAATTTAACATGCCGTTTGGGGGACTTTGTAGGCATGGACGGTATGGTTTCGTCCGACTGAGCAGCATCGTCCATTGGCTCGGCCTCGTTGAGGCACCAGCCAAACAAGCATTTTCCCAGAAAGAGGAAGATCCCAGGTTCCATTCCCAGCCTTGGTGGACTTTTTTCCATGTCCGTTTCTTCTTGGGTAATAAGTAATATATCTATTGAGCCATGAAGACTTTTTTATTGTCATCTTTTTCAGTTAGCATTATTTTTTACAGGGATGTAAGATGTGAGAGGTACTAATATAAATCTTCCATGTCCAATTACAACCCCTAATGATTTAAGAATACTATTTTAGGGAAATATTTAGTAATCAAAACAGATCCAGAGAACTGATTACAATAGACCACAATTGTTTCTGCATACCACACAATTAGAATATTCTTTTATATTTAACATGCTACTGATTTCTCTTAAGACTCTTGACTTTAATCCATTATGCTTGGAAATTATTCTGATTTTTTATTTCACTAACACCATGTTTGAAATAGAATAATAAAATAATGACTGACACGTCTCTAAAAGCAACGATGATAATCTTGAATTATACATTTAATTCAAAACAAAATTGTACTCACTAGTTAAAATTGGATGCTTCCTACATGCTGCAACCTTTATCATCATTTCTTTCCCTTCATGAACCTTTACAGTTAAAATACCTTGAATTTCTTCTAAGGAAGTAGGTAAAAATTTAACAAATATGACCGTGCAGAGGCCTGGAGCAATTGATTGCCTATTCCGATCCTTACCATTAATTTTAATTTGAAATATTTTTTTAGGATTTATATCTAGTTTTTCTATGATTGCAGGAACTTTGCTGATATTTCTCAGTTTCAACTGCTTCTGCTAGGCATAAAGAGAAATCGATCTCAGAAGTATTTTAGAGAAAATGATGAAACTAAAATTCACTCATTCTAAGCAGTGAAGAATTGCATCACAATCATATCATTATATACCTGCTGATTTTTACCTAAGGTATATTCAGTAAATATTACTTCATTGGGATCAGCTACTATATATGGGATATCATCTTTCTTAGTGTGACAACTAATGTGGTTAGTATCCATATTGAACTTTTACCATATTATTTTAGTAGCCTGAAACGTTTAATTTGAAATCAGACTGTGACAATTATCTAATATTATTATAATATTTTATCTTAATAAAAGGATCATTATTGAGAGGTTAAGCAAAGAATTAGAAATATTGAAGTTCCTTGAGTGTGTGATCCTTCACTAACTGTATGGAATGATGCTACAGGGATAACCTTATACAATAACTCTAAATCTGATTCTTTCAATGCTTTTATTAAATTTGATCTTGCTATATAAATTAGAGCATCATTTGGGCTCTCTTTTAAGTAATGAAGAGTCTCCGTATGATGATCCATCCCAAAGTATAATCATGGTATATATCCTTCTTCCATGGTATAATGTGATAATATATGAGTGTATAATAAGAGTATTATGTGTAAAATATATGCACTAACCAATGACACAAAATATGAGCTAGTATGAACAAATGATACTTATTCATGTATGAGATATATAATTTATTTTAATTCTTGCACATTCAATTTTGCTTCTTTATTGATACCAATCAACCTGAAATAATGTTACAAATAGGTTACCTTGATTGTGAAATGGTAGTACAATCATTACATCATCCTATCAAGCAAAGCAGTATGTACCTTAATATCAGTTCTTATATCAAATATTATGTTTCTTAATCCAGTGGTAAATTTTAAGCTTCCTTAAATTGAAGCAAAGGTTCCATTAAACAATTAATAATGAATCTCTTACATTCAATAACTCTTTGTTTACAAACAAAGCAAGTCTTAGGCAATAATGAACAGGATTTTAAAAATTTCCCGATAAAGCCCGATTATTGCACAATCAGAGACCTAAAAATTGATACTTTATGAGCGCCTCTTGCAATATTCAACAGTGAATATGATTATCGCATAATTTGAAAATAGAAACATAATATCTTTTGAGTCCTATAGGTTTCGGAAATGATTTTTATAAAAAAAATGTTATATTCATCTTATATGGGCCTTGCAAGATATCGGGTGTGATACTACTTATTCGATATGCTACTCGTAATGCTATTTTAAAAATTGGTTTCATTGATAAATCATTTTTCGAAAGCTTTCAAGCATTTACCTTTGTGTTATTTAAAAACATCCAGCAGATTTATATTACTCTAATTGTATCAATGTTTTTATGATAAAAACTGTTTTCACGAGAGGTTTTGTGGTTATTTTACGTATCCGAGCAAAATTGTGTATTTAATCAACGCGCCATAACTTCGATATTATCTAGCGATATCTTGTACATCTGCGATAAAGTTATTTTTCCCACTAAAATCGTCTGGGACTCTGAGGTACGCATGTCTTTCTTCCTACTCTGAAATTCGAAACAAGCAAAGTTGTTAAAGAAAGAATACAAGCTGGTGGACATACAAAGTAAATCCTGATATCTTACCCTAAATATTCAGTCATAACATGAATACTTGGCCCTACGTATAAGGAATACAGCGAAATATTACGTAAGTAAGAGTGACATTTTAATATTTTGGTTTTATTTGACGAGGGGAAAGAGCAAAAAATTCTGGACAATATTCACAGAACTCCTATCCTTTCAATTAATGTTATATTTATACTATGCTATGACGTATCCGCCTGATAATGATAATTTCATGTCTTCTGAGTAATGCAACTGTCATCTACTATTTCAAAATTCTTCTGTAATTCAGGTTTCCTGAAATGGCTTCGTCTTTTAGTTGGATATTTGGAAAGAAAAAGTCTCCTACAACTGTCCAAACAGAGGAAGCGAAACCTGTGGATGATGATTTTGTTATGGTGAATAATGGCAGTACGACGAATGATGATAAACGCGGCCTCTATCCTCTTATTAATCCAAATTCAATCCCATTAAGGAATGAATTGCAAGAATCATCAGAAACACGTACGCATGATAATGTGCATGGTGGTGATGTTCATTATCTCTCTGGTGTACCCTTTCAGATAGCCTCATCCGTCATCTCCAATATCGACGTATCAGATGTGGAGCGTTTCTTGTATCTCACCAAAAGAACTACAAATGTAAACAGCTTCAACTATGATTTTTCTCAAGAATTAAGCGTCATTCATCAGTGACACTTCATTATACCAAGGATTTGGAACGAAGTGATGTTTATTATCAATTCCTCGTATGAAACGTATTCTGCCAAGAAATTAGCGATTTTGGCTTGCTGTCTACACTGTGTTATCCAATACATTTCTCCGTTAGGCTAAATCAAGTTATCTGTGGGGATTACAGATAAAGTAATCAATTATTTAGTCGGTAGACGTGTAATTATACAAGGGAAAGATTCGAAGGCTAACTATTACCTAGCTATTGGATTTTCTCTAAATATACTATTTTTTTCATTTCTTGTAATAGCTTAGTAACCCTTGGTGAACAACGGAGGAATCATTCATCATCAGTATTTCAGCGAAATTATGGTGAAGTAATGATGCCCGTGAAAAGATTTAAATTAACTAACTAATGTAACTATTGCTTGATATCTTTACGCTAATTATTTGCTGCTAGTGTATACCCGGGGCTTTTCCCACTTTTTTAATTGAACTGCGAAAAGCTGATTAGTGCAATGTTTTCTGTGAAAATGTGGCCTTAACAGGGATCCATCTTAGGAAGGATGTGATTGATTCAGCATTGTATTGGCCTTCAATGTTAGGGAAGAAAATATAAAATAATTATTTTCAGCTGTGTTAATTAACTTTTAAGCTTTAAATTTATAAATTGTTGCTCAATTGGATATAATAAATGTTTTGAAAACTGAAACAATGGACTTAACATACTTATATGAATAATGAAAACATCTTTTCCGTTCAGTGCTGCTTATAATCTTCCTGCTTTAAATCCATTTTTATCACATATGCAGTACACATTGTCAATCTTAAGTATTTGTATTGAGCCAATTAGAGATATGCATATCTCTGCAAACTTAAGTTTGAGAATTCAAATCATCCATTGACACAACATTAAATAATTGATAATTTCTGACAATGAGGAGAAGTTTTAGCTTTGTTTCCAAGGTCCTGAAAAAAATAAATAAATTGTTTTCCTTTATGTCCATGATGGATTACTGCAACACCTTGCCTGATTCTGTGAGGTTTTTCTAGAGGTATGCATAAGTTATAAGAATGGATCATACTATAGTGTTCTATCCTTGCGTAGGTTTGTGTGAATTGATATTCCCTAGTGTCATTTATTTTCTTGATTGCTCACTTCACCTTTTGTCTTCGGACACATTTTACCTTTGCTATACCCCCAGTTTTATTGCATACAACAATCGCTTTCAATAGTCTCTCTCTTCTCAGTATTTAACCCAACCATTTTTCTCTGTTGATGCTTTAGTATTTCAATTAGATGGCTGTTGGAGTTTTTGAACTGCTATTACAGAACCAAGTAGTAGAGATCCTGCACAGAAATTTTTGCCAATCCCCTCCTAGGAGGAGTATACCCCCACTCTCACCAACTCCTTACCCTGTACACTCCACAAAGCAACCTTCAGTTCTACATGTTTTTTTTCTACAAGTTTCCCAGCTATCACTAATCGTTCTCCTGATTTTCTTCAAAGATATAGTCTCAGGAATTTGTCAACACTGCTGTGCATAGAAGATACTCCATAAGAATGGGGGAAGGATACTAAAGGTGGGGTAGGTTGTCGATGCTCCGCCCACTGGTACTGAAAAAGGCTGATTACTACATGGCACTATTGTAACTGAACTCACTAACAGCCATTTAGTCATAATTCTGTTTGAAAGGTATTTAAATTGACAAAGTTTAATCCTTGGCATGATTTGGATTGTTTACTGCATAATACTGTATTGTTATGATATCCTTTCATAATATCACTTTTATCCCACTGATACGATGAATAGAGTTTATTTCCATTGATAACAACGTTTTCCATGAAAGTAGCTCAAGAATTTCCCTTCAGTAATTCAGTATTAAGAGATTGATTAGATGTAGAATGGGTTCTCATACCCCCATATGCTTTTAATTTCTTCACGGTGGATCATGAGCGAGACTCCTGAACTCCCATGGTCAGGCAGTTTATGCAGGACTTGTTTGTACTCCCTTTATCCTCTCTCAACTTGATCTTAATTCTTTGAGAAGGTTTTTATTGTTTTATACTTTGCATTCGATCCTTGCAGAACAAAGATTCTCAGCATGAAAGTATGATCCGCCAATGCAATTGCTGCAGAGAAGGTATTTAGTGAGTTTACCATGTATTCCGTATTTGCCTTAATATAAAATAAATTTTGTGAATTTAATCATTATTCCAGCATACTAAATTTTGCTGAACAGTAAATACCAATATGAAATAGTTGTGAAATGTACCTGTAAAAGAATGGCTTTTTAAATACTTTAATAGTGAAAATAGTAGTAGTAACAACATAGTAATTTAACTACTATCCTCCAGACTCAGGATAATAAGGTGGTCTTTTTGCCAAATATTGGCAGATGACATCACATGAGCTGGAGAAAAGTGGAGGAGATGGGATCCTTTGAGGGCCTGCCATGCTTTCTGGGCAGTTGGAAATTTTGGTTTGGAGCTTAATACGTTTGCAGACGTCTCCCCTCTCAAAACGTCCTGCTTCTCCAATTTTCTTAGTTAGACAAGACCCACACGCATAGTAAGCTACGGAGTATCCCCCCAATAATTGGTGACAGGACTAGTTATGGTTAAATATATTCTCTCCCTGGGGATATGCTATGCATCCTAACTTTAACCAAGCTCCTCCTTTAACTTTGAATGAGGAAGGGTGAATTGGTACCTCAGGTTTGAAACCCCAAATGTGTAGCTTCATTGAACATGATTATTGAGTATGGAATACCACTAAGTAACCTTCAGGGTGTGTAAAAAACTGCCAGTCTTATGTATAGCCTTTTTAGATGTTCAGATGCTTTTAACCCGGGTGGATCAGTTGGCTTTTGAATCACTTATATCTAGTCTCCATTGTTATGTCATTTACCAAGGAAAATATAATGATTACCACCAGTCCATTTTTATTTGCTACCATCAGACATCAGTTGGACTTCAGATCAGTCAGACTGGACAACCAGCCACAGCCCTGGCAGTTTATGTATGTACACTCCTGGCCAAAATTAACGCAGCACCGGCCGTAAGGATCGCTAGGGAGGTGCTGCGTTAATTTTGGCCAGGAGTGTACATACATCAAGTTGCAGAAGGCTAGAATGAAAGTCATAAAAATTGAGGTTTCTCATCAGACTCAATTTATACTAATTTATTTGAAGTAAAATTTTTGTCGACATTTTAATAATTTGGCCTGTTAACCAATTGTCATTCAAAAAATATTATTTCAACTTTATAGTCGATTGCGCTGTTTCTGTATAACACTAATTACTGTAATTACACTTTTCTGCAGTTTCCAATCTAGTATGCGAGTGCCCAGTTTAGAATTTACACTATTTGAAGTTTTACATTAATAGGTATATGGATTTAAACTGTTAGTGTTGATAATCCTTCTGCCAATGTGTTATTGACAGGGAAAGAGATCTGCAAATATGCATTTAGAACATCAAATATATTAACATTAGTTACTTTATGCAGTTTTCAATATTCAAGGCAATACAATGGTTAGGAATTCTTTGGTAAATGGTACACTATAGCTTGCTGTATGATAGCATAAATGTGAAAAACCATAACATGAACTTGGTCACTCCAGGGGCTAAACCAATCGTGTTTTATCTTTTGCATTCTCATGGCAAATTATTAAGAGATAAAGAAAGCTGAATACAGATATTCTCTTCCTTATGTGATATCTCATTCCACATGCATGCTTATATACTAGAAATATCAGTTAATGCCGTCATTAGTCATTGTGTTGGAGTTGAAAATATCCTAACTAAAGATTTTGATGAAATATTTATATTAGGAGACTATAATTTACCCTCTATAGATTGGAATACTCCATCTGAGAACGATGAAGTCTCTACTGAATGTGTTCTTTCACCTCAAGCTAAAGTTATTGTTGACAATTTTTCATTCCAGGGTCTAGTTCAAGTCAATACTGTAAAAAATAAATATAATAAATTGCTGGACCTTGTTTTCTCTAATTCAACAAATGTTACATGCTCCATGGTGGATGATCCTTTAACTAAATGTGATTCTTATCATCCGTCCATTGAATTAATAATAAATATTCCAAAGAAAGTAGAAATGGCCAAGGAAAAAGAGTTTATACTTGATTATAAAAACTGTGATTTCTTTGGCTTAAATAGCTACCTTAATGAAGTTAATTGGCCTGTGATATTATGTAATTTAGATTGTAATGAGGCTGTGAATAGTTTTTATTCAATAATGTATCAAGCTATAGAATTATTCACTCCTATCATATCATTTCGTAATAGCAGTTACCCTAAATGGTTTACTCCCACCTTAAAACAATTAATTTCTCAAAAGAAAATCCTACACAAAGTTTATAAGGCCTCTGGGAACTCCACCGATTACCAAAAGTTTTCTGATATCCGTAAGAAATGTAAAGCACTTTCTAAATCCTGTTATGCTTCCTATATAAATACTGTACAGGACAACATATTAATTAATGCTAAGTCTTTCTGGTCACACGTTAATAATCGTCGAAGAACTAATAACATCCCATCATCAATGTCCTATAATAGCATTAAGTGTGATAATCCTAAAGATATCGCTAATCTATTTGCAAAATATTTTTCTGGAGTCTTCTCATATGAGGATAATTATTCTGTTCCAAATTTTAATTTTAGTCATAGTATTAATATCTCAACAGTGAATGTTACCGTTGATGAAATTTTAAAAATTCTGAGGAAACTGGATGTATCAAAAAGCCCTGGCCCTGACAACTTGCCTCCGTTACTTATCAAAAACTGCTGCGAAGCTTTGGTCTTTCCCCTTTATATTATTTTTAATAAATCCTTAGACTACGGTATTTTTCCAGATTTCTTGAAAACTTCTTATGTAATTCCAGTGCATAAGAGTGGTAACAAAAATGATGTGAACAACTACAGACCCATTGTTATCCAATCTGTTTTAGCAAAGGTACTCGAAAGTTTAGTGACAAATAGACTTACCCCACTTATTGAGAATGTTTTAGATGATGAACAACATGGGTTTAGGAGTGGCAGGTCTACTGTCACTAACCTATTATCTTTTCAGCACTTTGTCACCACTGCAGTACATGATCATCATCAAGTAGACACTATTTACTGTGATTTTACCAAAGCATTTGACAAGGTATGCCATTCCATGCTTCTAGCAAAGCTTAGAGCTTATGGTATTAGTGGGAATTTATTATCTTGGTTCTGCAGTTACTTGTCTAATAGAAAACTAAAGGTGAAAATCAAAGGTATTACTTCTTTTCCCTTTGAAGGCGTATCTGGAGTCCCTCAGGGATCCCATCTGGGACCTATTTTATTCTTGATTTTCATTAATGATATTGGAACCATAATTAAACCAATTAATTATCTTATGTATGCTGACGACATTAAAATATTTCATACTATTGATTCGAATACAGATGCTTCTGCACTGCAAAGGTGTTTGACAGATATCTCTGAATGGTGCAAAACAAATGCTATGTTTTTAAATATTAGTAAATGTAATGTTGTCACCTTCTGCAAATCCAAGTCACCTATAATAACTGACTATTCATTATCTGGAAAAAGTCTTGTAAGATTGGACCATAAACTGGATTTGGGTGTTCTCTTTGTTTCCGACTTGTCTTTCAGTAGGCACATAGATACCATAATTACTAAAGCCTATAAAATTCTTGGTTTCATGTATAGAAATTGTAGGGATTTTAACAATATTTTTTGCTATAGACATTTATATATCACCCTAGTTCGACCAGTTCTCGAATATAGTTCAATAGTTTGGTCCCCTTCTTATCATAAGTACGACTTAGGCTTAGAGAGAGTCCAGAATAAATTTCTGAGACTGGTGGCTTTTAAGTTTGGAATTGAGAGAGAAAGTGGAGAATATGAAAAGACATTGAAATTACTAAATATACACACACTCTCTGCTCGTAGGAAGCAAAATGGAGTTCTATTCTTACACTCTCTGTTAAATAATCATATCAAGTCTTCTTATCTTTTATCTCTTATAAATTTTAGGGTTCCAATTGTTCATTCAAGATCCCATCATTTATTTCATATTCCATATGTATGTAATAATTATTTGTATTTTCTGCCTATTTTTAGAATAATGAGAGATTTTAATAGTCATTGTAAATCCGCTGATATATTTTACTTTTCACACAATGTATTCAGAAATTTTATTTTAAAAAATGTTTAATGGTGCAGAATTATTAAGGTGTATTTTTCTTTTATTGTAACATGTAATGTGTTATCTCCAATTTAATTGTAATTTTCATTTGTGTCAATCCTCTTTAATTAAGCTCATATGTTTATTTTCAAACTTTTCAAATGTTACCTTGGTCATTTTCAACATTTGTAATAGGACATCTGTCCGTTAAATAAAGTATTATTATTATTAATTATTCATACAAAAAATCAAGTTTGAAAGATAAAATTTTAGCATAGCAAAGAGCTTCAGATTTCGACCAATTGGCCACTAAGTTAAATTATCACAAAGGTTTAATAAAGATAAATCCTTTTTCAGGGACAATAAATTCCCTAGATAGTTGAAGATTTTTTAAAAATACTTGTAATGGATTTTACAAACATTTTCAATTCCAGATTAAAAATTATTAGAAACAGTTGTAAACTTTACATAAATAGTTGGAAATATTTGACAGTTGTCGAAGTAGTGGCTCGAAATTTTCTTTAGAAGTCAACGCCAGAACATAGCGTACAAGGTTATAAAAACAGCCACCATAATAAGAAATGGTAGCCATGTTTTGATCCAGGCCCAATAGCTGAAACATAGAGACAGAAAATTAGATAGGGTACCATTCAGAAGTTTCTCTCGGCCAAAGTTGATATAAGTTTACCTTATATATTTCCCATGGATGAGAAACATAAACCAAATTTTCACCATGTTCCACTTGCTATGATTGTAATTCATCAATGTGAGAGCATACGCCACGTGCGAATGACAATTGTCACAGCAAAGATTATGCTGGAAATGCATGAAAGAATATGCAAAGCTTTTAAATGTTGTAAGACTCCTATTATCTAGTGGTAGTAATTAGAAGTTTCATTGTCAGGTAACAATATGATTGCTAGCATTACAATTTTTCGTACCATTCTAGTTTTGTATTCTTCGGATGCATAATGTACTGCACTGTCCCAACCAGCTGTGCCTCCTTTGACTTTAACTGGCGTCAATTCCCAATACTTCGTCGGATTTCCAAACGCCATTCTGTCTTCCGACACAACATAAGGCCCTGCAAAATCTCTTATAATTCCTTTGGAAGTGGCAATCCCCATATGCCCAATGATTGGAAACATCCACCTTTAAATTTCAAGGGAATATTTATAAACATCAGACTAAATTAAATGACCCGGAAGGAAATCTATCGTTTTCTTAATTGTACTCACGTCAAGAAAGGGATAGGTGTCCATACAACGCAAAAAGGGTATCTAAGTAACGTGTGATCAATAACTGGCGCCATATCGTCAGGACAGTCGATGGAAGCAGACGAGTTTACTTTTGTCCTTTCAAAACTGTGATAATCAACCGAATTTTCCATCTTTGTCAAACCACCATCTATGAAAACCAATTAATATTTAATATGATAAAGTTTACGACAAGTAAATGGAAAACAAGTTTTTGAGGCATTAAATTGTTATTAGTTATGGACTCACCCTTTCCAAACTATCATGTTTACCTTACGCTCCTTACGCGTTGCGATGCTCATGTTGCAAGAATGGCAAATGTTTGCTCCTTCCTGTACCTTATACTTTTGGAACGATTTAAATATGATAAATGTTTGATAACTTTTTCGAATTGGAACATGATAAAGCCTCATATGATTACAGTTCCAAATTGTCACGGTAAGATCATGGAAGTTCTTTCACGTATCGCTTTGACATTTGGTTGTAGCGCTGTCACAACGGTCAAACTGTGAAGTAAAACACTCGCAAAAGAATTCTCAGCGTTATCGTCCTCTCTTAAGGATATCTACAGTAGAAGTTGCTGAGAAACCTGGAAGATGACACACACAAATTTAGAGGTTTGTTTTTCTGAAACTTAGTTGTCAATATTCTTAATTATTCATTCTAAGCATCGACGTCATATTTAGAAATGGAATAAATAATTTAATCATAAATCTGTTCCCTTTAACTTCAAGATGGAAGTGGAGGTAGACGAAGAGGCCTCGAAGGGAGAAGGATTTAGGCAATACTACATTACTAAAATTGAAGAATTACAACTAATAGTGGCAGAAAAAAGCCAAAACTTAAGACGTCTGCAAGCTCAAAGGAACGAGCTTAATGCGAAAGGTTTGAAACTATTTTCAAAACGTCAGTTATGCAGTAGAAGCCAGCTTTTATTTAACCATGACCTTTCTGTTTAGTTCGCATGTTACGAGAAGAACTTCAGCTGTTGCAGGAGCAGGGTTCCTATGTTGGTGAAGTTGTTAAGCCCATGGACAAAAAGAAAGTTTTGGTTAAGGTTCATCCTGAAGGAAAATTTGTGGTAGATCTCGATAAGAACATAGATATCAATGATGTTACTCCCAACTCGAGGGTAGCCCTTCGGAATGAAAGCTACACTCTTCATAAAATCTTACCCAATAAGGTAATTGCTCATATCTTAAGCCGATCATGTTTTTAATTCTATGATACATTTTCTTATAACCGGTAAAATAAATTTAAGGTGGATCCACTTGTGTCGTTGATGATGGTGGAAAAAGTTCCAGATAGCACCTACGAAATGGTTGGAGGACTTGATAAGCAAATCAAGGAAATTAAAGAAGTCATTGAGCTCCCAGTTAAGCATCCAGAGCTGTTTGATGCTCTGGGAATAGCGCAGCCGAAAGGAGTTTTGTTGTATGGACCGCCTGGAACAGGTATGGAAATTCTTTTAATAGTTTCTCCTGTACGTAAATTTTAACTTTGATTAGTTTTAGGTGTGTTTTACAAATCTCTTGTACGTTTAACCAATTTTACTTAAAAGAGAATTAGTATTCGGAAATCACTATTTAATGATATGAAATCATCTGAAATAAAGTTAGTTTTGTTGGATCTGAGTAATTCATTTGTTATCACTTGAGTTATACCTTTAAAGGTATTTTATTTTCCCATGGAAAGCCCTAACTAGCTAAATGAATCTAACTTGATATTGTTTAATTTACATTGCATAGAAATTCCCTCTTTTATGGGAAATCACAAGAAAGAATTTTACTGTAATGCTTGGCTTTTATGAAGATAATGTTATCCTCTTGTATGCACTATGTCAGAATTGTGCTAATTTATGTATCAGGTATATGATTGATTATTGCTTGTTAATCTCTTCTCTTAATTCATCCTCGGTTTTATGTCTTACCAAATTCAAGCCATAATGGCTATATGGTAAAATTCTTTTACTGGCTATACTATTGAACAGGCTATTCTTTAACTTAATTTTGTTCTTTATCTTCAGGGAAAACACTGCTGGCTCGAGCTGTTGCACATCACACGGAATGTACATTCATTCGAGTCTCTGGATCAGAACTGGTACAAAAGTTTATTGGTGAGGGTTCAAGAATGGTCCGAGAGTTGTTCGTGATGGCAAGGTAAGATTTCATCCATAAATTCGAGAAAAATATATATTTGCTTGTAAGTAGTGTATCAAATTACTTAAAATGTATTGACAAGTTTTGATATGGATTCATATTCGAGGATCAATTTGGAACAGATGAGTGTTTGTTTTTTAGCTTTGGATCACTTTAAATGTATTGACAAGGTTCAATGTGGTTTGGAAAATGAGTTCTGCACAATCTTCTTATTTAAGGAAGGCAATGCTTAATATTCTTCGTGAATTTCAATTAAATTCTTGACACTCGAAAGGAGGATATTTGCTGGTTATTTTTGTGGCATTAACTATTAGAATTATCTGTAGCTCTTTAGTTTATCAACTGTCATCCAAGAGAAAATTTTGAAATTCTTTATCCTGAATAGATACATTACATTATGTGGAATCTCAGTATTTTTTAATGACTCAGCAATTTACCGAGAAATAGCAAATTATGCAACCCCCTCCTTTTTATCTATTGATGTTGCTGTTCAATCGTGTGGCCGCTTATAGTATTCAGTTTTGAGGAGGTATCATTAATATCAGGTATCATTAGTATCAGGTAATATTCTTCACATGTTAAAAATTTTGTTAGTATCTGTGGAACAAATTTTAAGGTGATTGATTTATTTGAATACCTTAAGTGTACTCTCAGGAGTACCTTAAACTGGATTGCACTTATCTTGATGATTTTTGGTGTGGCTTTTAGAAACTCAGTTAACATAAATTGCCTAAAGTTCACTGAGGAAGTAAGGAGTGATGTTTTTATACTAAAGTGAGTTCTTGTCTACAGCATGTATTCAGTTAAAGTTGTTCTATGGAGAAAATCTACCTCCAGGTTTTCAAGAAGGTGCAACTTAGGAGTAAAATGTCAATATTTGTTGTAAAAATGTTCCGATAAAACTGCAAGAATTGTTAAAATTCAATTCAAATGAAAGTTGAGAATCCTTGGAAAAAAGGAAAGGGTGAACTAGGGTAAAATGATAGGTTCAATTTTGACCCAGTCAAGTAATAAAATGAAAAGACAGAGTTGTGAACACGCATTATTTTAGTCTCATTTTTTTCTGAATACACCTGCTACCTCAGCAATGGCTGGATTGCCATGTTGAATTAAATTTTTGATAATCTACCTCATATAAGTTCATACGTTAACAAAAGACATGGAATGATGCAAAATTGTTTGAAATATTAAAAAAATTCTTCCTGTTATTCTCTTCAACAGTTCATATTTCATAAAAATAGATTGATAAACTAGATAAAAGTTTTGATGAAAATGTTTTCTGTGATATTTTGTTGGGAAGAATATTCATTTTATTTATGTCAATTGTAAGTTCTATTTATTTTATTTCTTCAGAGAGCACGCTCCATCAATCATCTTCATGGATGAAATTGATTCCATTGGATCATCAAGAATTGAATCTGGCAGTGGTGGAGACTCTGAAGTTCAGAGAACTATGTTGGAGTTGCTGAATCAGTTGGATGGATTTGAAGCAACAAAAAATATTAAAGTAAGTTTCCTCAAATTGTTATAATTATAATATATAATATAACTAAGTTTGTCTTTGTGTAATACTAATAAGGTTTCTTCTATAGGTCATCATGGCAACTAACAGGATTGACGTTCTTGATCCTGCCCTTCTACGTCCTGGACGTATAGATCGTAAAATTGAATTCCCTCCTCCAAATGAAGAAGCTAGGCTTGATATTCTCAAAATTCACTCTCGAAAAATGAATCTTACCAGAGGTATTAACTTAAGGAAAATTGCAGAATTGATGCCAGGAGCATCAGGAGCTGAAGTTAAGGTAAATTAAAAGCTTTTCTTGTTGTGAATGAATTCTAATTTTTAATTAACTTTTCTTTCACTTCTTAATTTGTTGAAATTTATCCTTATGAATCTATTTACTTAAGCAAAAGTTGCCAAAAGATCATGACTAAACAACTTTGAATTGAGTCTGTTTTACTTAAGTTAAAATTAACTGCATGTTGTATAAAAATTTTGTGGTGACTACACTTTCCAAATCATTCTTTACTATAGCATATTATATTTTCCTATTAATAAGATAAGCTCAGTTAACTTTGATGTTGTTTTTAACACTCTGAGCATGAACATAAATATCTTAACATGGAGTAAGGACCTAGATCCTGGAAGCCCAAATCTTTAACATCAATATCTAGTAACGATATTTACTACCCAAATAGGCTATTAATGAAAATCGAATCAAAGTACTCATTTACATTGAGGACATTTTTATAAAGAATGGATATTCGTCATGCCATTTGAAATTCTTAACCATATGGAAGTAAACAAAAATTAATGTTATTCTTATCTTAATTATAACAATTGTTTTAAGTTACCTTGTTTTCTATCGTACAGGGAGTATGTACAGAGGCTGGAATGTATGCATTGCGAGAACGCAGAGTGCATGTAACCCAGGAAGATTTTGAAATGGCAGTTGGAAAAGTTATGCAGAAAGACTCCGATAAGAATATGTCCATGAAGAAATTATGGAAGTAAAATAATTTGCTCTCCAACATGGATTTTATCATCATTAGCTGCCTACTTTTTGTAATTTCGTACAACTTTTCTTTAACAGCAAATACCACATTACTGAAAGTGAGTTTTTTTATGCTGTCTTGGTAACTTCCATGTTTTTCTCTACAATCACTCATTATTCCTGTTATTTTCTATTTAACTCTTTTACTTGAATCTTTTTGGTCATTTCCTGTATCATTCAAGAGAAATATAAATTAATATCAATTACTATAATTTGTTTTTGTCCATTATGGTTTCAGTTGCAAATCAATATATCTGATGATGTGAAGCTTACTTTCCAGCATATGAGTCAATGAGGTCTTCTGTATTACTTAGAAGTTTACAATTTTACATTGATGGTATGTTTACATAAACTTTTTTCCTCTGTAAGAATACACATTCCTTTTCATTCCCCATACTTTTTATAGATAAATGAACCAAAATAATTGTAAAATAAAATTCATAAATAAGTCCAGTTTTCAATATTGTGACTATAATATTAGTGAAAATTTGTTTAATTAGGCTCATCATATTGATTCACAATCCAACTAGCAATTTTGTGAAGCAGTTACATTGATATAAAGAAGAACTTCTGTCAAATTAATCATCTACGTTGAGAAAATCTGTACAATTTTATCAGATTTCTCTTCTGCTTTTATCATAATTCAGATTCCACTCCATTCCATTTTACTTTTCATACCAGTATCATTGTACACCCAGCACTTTTTCTCTAAACTCCCCTTCTTAATAGTCCTTCTACCTCTTCTTTCATCCTCAAGGCATCCTGAAATCTTTTTCCTAGATACTTTTATGTAATATTGATTGATCTGTGTAGTTTTACTGACTTAAGATGTATATTTTTTTTCTTTTTATGTAGGTTGCATTATGCTCTTCAAGCCTAAGATAAGTTTTCATACACCTTTCCTATGAGGTCTCACAACAGGTGTACTTAATGTTCTTCTTAAGTCCATGTGTCCTCTGATCTGGCAGTATCCCAGCCCTTTTTTTTCCCTCAAATCAATGGAAATTTTGTTTCTCCCAATACCCAGCCTGAAATTTTCATATGGTGTTCAGCACTGTCTCTTATTAGATATTCCTCATTTGGCAGCTTTATAAACCTGCCATTTCTAATAGACTTACTGATGTTTTCCTTTTTAATATGATCATTTCGCATTGTACATGGTTTAAATTTTGTCTGGATTTAAGTAGACCTTCTCGTATCTCAAATTGTATATGTCTTTGTTGTTCCTCCTCAGTTCTTCTAATAATTTATTTTTCATTACAGTACTAGCTTATTGTTGAACAAAATGATGGGTTTCTCTTTGTTCTCTGTTCTGTGAGATTTTAAATCTTTCTGGATTCCTTCTTATCGATTACCTCCATATGGACCAGATTATTCCTTTACCACAAGGACATTCTCACAATATTCTTGGGAAACCACTAAGTTATTTTATTTCTTTGGTTATGCCATTCCAGTTAAGCTACAGAATATCTTCCGTTATATTCCTCTGCCTTAATTCGCTGTTCTGTAGTGCATTCTTGTGAGAGACTTTCCTGAGTAATTCAGCCCTCTTTTGTATGTATTACTTTGACATTATCCCGCCACCACTAACAGTTAAGATAGTGGTGTTAAGATAGCAAAATTGAAGATTTTTCATTTCCTACATTATTGATACATTTGTATTTTTCTTTTCAACTCCTTATCTGATTTTACCTTCTAATATGTGAGTTACCTATAAATCAATGTCTGCTAATTATAGCTAGTTAATGATTGTTTGATCAATATTTCAATTGAAATTTTTAAGTATATCAGTATTATGGATTCTATGACTATTGTTACCTGTCAACAGAAACATTGCAGGGCTGTTTGGTTCATGGCTACCCATTATGCATGAGATTCATCTATTCCTTCGATTTTTTCCCTTACATTGCTATATAATTTGGGGAAATTGCAAAATAATCTTTAAATAGTGGTATAATAATGGATAATTAATATACTTTAAATGTAGGAGTCAAAAGCTCTACCAGCAAAGCCTGCTAGAGAAACAGCTAACAGTATTTGTTATATATGAACATATTATTTCCTTGATGTTGCTTTCAGTTTATTAATTCTTCTGTCTTGTCAAACACCATGGAAGAATCCTCTTAAAAATTTCATTGCCTTGATCATGCAAAGTGATAAATGAACTTGACTTACACTCAGAGCGGAGCTTTGGAAATGTTTCTTAAATTTTGTCATATTAGATAAACTGTTTATTTTGATTCTAGACAGCTCACAAGTTTAGTATCTTTTTATTAGTTATTCGCATAGTTTTTTATGAATTCAACTACTTAACTGAAGATTTGTCACAAATGCTAAAACAATGTTCATCTGGACAAACAAAATTTATGGGAGAAAGAGTTTATAAGAATCCCTTAATTTTAAAATTTATTGATAACTAAGAAGTTATTATTATTTTTTATTCACTGTAAGCATGACATACATTGCACTGTTTCGTCAGATATATACAAGCAATAATACAAATAGTTCAATTAGGCTTTCACAATGTAAATACCGTAAATACTAAGTTTGATTGTTACAAAAGAAGAAAATCTCTTCCACAGAATACAGAGATTTGTAGATCTGTTTAAACGCCCATCTTTTTGAACATTAATAAATCCTCACAAGTGATACCATTTCTTAATTTCTAGTAAGCTTCAAATTCGATTAGATCTATCAGAGCTATCACCTTGGATTATGTTGAGAGTATTTTCTGAAAGATACTTTTAAGTTTCATTATATGATAATGGAATACTGGCAGAATACAGCAAACCCCTTCTCTCTTCTACTTAATTTTTAGCAAATACGTAACCAATGAAATCTATTTATTCATTCAAATAATTGATTTAGATAATCTTCTCTCTGTCTGCACACATGGGCGGAAATCGGAAGCTGAAATACATCTTGTATGTACGTATATAAGAACCAAATTCCTTTGTTCAAATTGTGACTCAGAAAAAGAAAACTTGCCATAAATGTACGACCGCTAGAGGAGAGTCGTTTAAGGCCTATGAAGAATAGCACGTGAGGATATGCGGAAGTGTCGGCTGCCAATCCCTTCGTGACCTTTGAACTTGGGTTATTATCAGTAACACATTCGCCCAGGACCAGTTTAATAGCTATTAAAAGATGAAAATTACCATTATGTCACCGTAACGCATAAGCCAGCTTTTACGGGAAGTCAATGGTATGATAGTAAATATTTTGGAAAATATGTACAGTCAGAAATAGATCACCAGTACCGCCCTTTTCGTTGAAATTTATCATTAATATAAAATCATATTTTTTTCTCTTAAGATAAATGCAATCTGTTTATAAATTGTATAAAAATTACACACTCGTAAAACGTAGAAAGCGCTTCCGAAATCTTATAGTAAGTTCCCTTGAATGAATACAGTTACACGTTCTACGCGCTACGAAGAATGTCAGCATTAATTAAGGTCACTGACATAAAAAGTAGGTTTTCAAACATTGACGTAGAGGATCCATGTAAAGAATCGCGTCCTTCGGTTCGTTGGCGCGCTAACGCTAAAAAGAAAATAATTTACACAACTAAGCGGAAACTTCAGCAATGCATCAAATCTTGCCACAGAGTTGAGGCGACTCGTCATTGATTACGCTAATTAAAGACAGTTAAGGTATGATTTTGAGGAAAATATATATAGTAATTCGAATTCAGAAATTCAACATGAATTTAATTCCGCAATAACGCTTTTCTGACACTAACAAGCCGCCATTTTCAAAGACCTTGCACGGCTGATCCCTCACGGTTATACGCGTATATGGAAAATCGTGGGTTTTCAAACCGAGTAGGCGTAATATTTAGGAGAGCTGTCCGAACAACTTGGCAGTCGATGGTTTGAGGCCGTGTGTCTAGGATGCAGAGAAGTAGTGAAAAAGTTACCAAAGATAGAGTGAAGCAGCTTCAAGAATTTGTTAGAAATCTTCAGTTACCGAATCAGCTCCAAATAGATATCGGGTCGTCGAAAAACGAGAGTACTCCTACTCTTGACAATGGTGTAGAACTAGAGAAGGCTCAGGATGATTACCCAACCGATATCATTTCCTTGGATGAGATAGATCTTTCGGATGAGCAAACTTGGTACTGTTGTTATTTCAGCGTTATTTGATTATTTGTGCATTAAGTGTGGATTTTAAGTGATGCAAATTCCAGGTTATATGTACCGGAAAAGGGGTCTTACAGTGATAATCCGATTGAAGAGCATTGTGAAGAGAAGCAAAAGTGAACAGATATTCAATTTGGAGCATTTAAACGGTATTTAAGATCTTACTGTGTACTTCATTGTCATCATATGCTTTCCCTTAACATAATATATCCTCTCTCTTAACATAAGTTTCAACATGTTTACTTTGAAAATTAAATGGATATTTCACTGTTGACTACAATCAAGGCTTATCATTTTTCAGACTTTCTTGAATTATATACCTATATTATACATAAATACTCAGAGAGATCTTATAATACACAATCATTTGCTTATTAGTTCACCAACTTTTTTACAGCTCTGCAAAAGAAGAAATAAGGAGGGGATTGTGCCATTTTCTTTATGCAATAACAAAACAACTACAAGATTTTCTTAAGTGTCTCTATTTTTGTTAAATATCATAGAATAGGTTACTTATTATGTAATTATTTTAGAAGTGATGTGTGCAATTTGAAAACTTTTAATATATGAAAATAAAAAAATATTTAAGGGATACATTAAAATTATTATTCTTGGATATTTTGAAATGCAGTCTTACTAATTTAAGTACTACAAAAGGATCTTACTCTCAATTTATAGTTATTCAATCTCATTGGAAAAATCACTTTCTATTATTATCTATGTATAATTATTTTATGTTGATAAAAGACACTTGTATGAATTCACTGTTTGTAGTGGATGAAAATATTCTTTTCAGTTTATACTACATTTTAATATTCCCTTATTGATCTGTTTTTTGGCATGATTTTATTGCGAGGAGTGCATGAAGAAGCAAATATGACTTTACTATACAGATGCCCATGAAAGCTGCAATTTTTAGAGAAATGTAGGCTGCATGATATGTTCTGGAGGGTGATAGCTAATAATGAATCTTAGAAATGTTTGAGGGTTTTTTCGAAAGAGCATGATCAATAAATAGATGGGTAGACTGGAGACATCAAATGCGGCAGTCTCTCTACAAAAGATTCACCATCCCTGTGGTAAACATGAGGACATGTAGTTATAAATAACAAAAAAGTGAGTTCAAAAGTCTTACTTCTGTATGGAGAAATTTGAAGAATATTTTAATGATCTGAATATTAACTATTAGTTGTCTCAAGAGAATAACTAGGAACAAAGCAGATGTGGAAGAAGATTAAACAAAAGCCTGCTGTGAAAAGAGGAAGAGTGAATATGGAAAGTTTGATGTAAAATGGATGTAAGTCAAAAGATGTATTAAGTTTGAAGAGAAAGAAGTAATCACATAAATATACTTGTGTATATGTTATTTTTTATATTTGTGACAAAAGTTATATCCAGCATAGATTGTAAATAGAAATTGTTATTATTGGAGAATATTCTTAGAAGGCTTCCTGTATTGACATCAGTGCAAGGGCTCGTTGAATCCTTAATTCCTCCACCATTAACCACAAAAAGATTTTTAGAGGTGATTAGGAAAAATAATTGTGATAGCTTACCCTTGTTTTAATTAAAAATTTCATTTTTTTTATTTGCTTGGCTCTATTTATCAAATATGTTTGACTGCTCATTCTCAAGTCTTATGTCAGTCATTTTCTGGCCAACTGCCAGAATTTTTGGTATTTAAATTTTCACTTCTTGGTATCTCTTCCTTACGTCAACTCCAGTTTTTTAATTATTCAGCTCAATCATCAATCGATTTTCATGGAAAATTATAGACTTGTTTAAAAAACCAAAATACATAAAAGTTGTTGAGGTTAATAAATGTATAATTTTATACAACTTCTGTGATTTTGTAGAGAGAGACAACCCCATTATGCAACTTCGACCAAACCACTAATAATGGCAAACAAGAACATTTTACAGCAATGTAGCAACATATGGTTAAAACAAAATTCATCCCAAATACAGGGTGCGGCAACATAACTTCCTTTTTTCACATTAAAAAAGGAAGTTGTTGCCACACCCTGTATATATTTAAGCAACTGAAAGATAAACACAATGTATGATTTTGAATTTAGCAGAATAAAATGCAAGAAGTACAGGGTAAGAAAAAAATGTCAAGGACTTGCGGGTAAGAGGGGACAATGAAATTTATAGAAGGGGTCTTGGAAAACAATTTGTTACCTAACCCCTCAATACAAGAAGAATACTACTGCAACACTAGTGTTCCACTCTTGTCACTTAAATGCAAATTACTACATATGCCAAAAATGAGTTCTTTCAAAGTTGAGCATTGTGGCATTTATTTATATTTGTTCCTAGGAATGCTGTGGATGTTTTTTCATACAATTGCAAAATGAAATAATGATTTGGAACTTTAAGCATATACCCTGAGATGCAGAATGACATGGGTGAAACAAATAAAATATTCTGGATGGATTGTAAAGAATGAGAATGTTGAAAGGAATATGAACGGCCAAAATGAGTCAAAGACACTATCGAATAAATGCAGCAAATGTAAAACCACTGAGTGCATGAGGTTACCAACAAATGCCAAAAAATGTAGGATGATAGGTAGCTATACATAATAAAGGCAGGTACGGATGAAGTATCAAGGGAAATGAAGTGTATGTAATATGCTTTGCAATTAATTTGCACTCCGTATCAAAAAGTCAGTTCTCCCTGATAATTGAGGATATACTATCATTGTACTGATCACACACCATAGATCTGTAAGTTATCATGTATACTAGGGGGAAGTAAATTATATATATTTATCAGTTAAGATAGAAGAATGTTATAGCTCCTCAGTTTGATCTCAATGAAAAACTATGGAATGGATTGAATGTATACTGATAATATCAATAAAAGACGCAATTGCTTCATGGATACTTGTTAAAAATTATCCATCGCACGAAGCCACTATTGGGATCTACAACAATATTGGATTTAAATGGTAAGAAAAAACTAAATTGAATTATCAGAACAGATAGGGTTACCAGATGCTCCGCTCCTAAAGTGAAATTTTACCGCTCCGAGTCGAAAAAGCAAGTGAAATTTTACCAAGCGGACATTCCACGACCCCCCCCCATTACTAATCGAAAAAAAATAGGTAAATTTCTAGAAGAGGTCTGTTTGGGAGAAATTCTATATTTCCCTTGCTAAATTAAAAAATAATCAAAGAAGTGTTACTTACTCGTTCAGTCTCGAACCACGATAGTATACTTTACCAGGAGTCAGGATGGAATATGAGTAAAAAAAAGAAATATTCGAACATTTTTCTTGTACTATTTTTTATTGAATGTCAATTAATAAAATATACTGAAGTACTTGGTGAAAGATTGTGTAAGATGGAAATATGTATAAAAATAGTTGGTTGAGAGAAAAAAGCGGACATTTCAGTAAAAAAGCGGACGTCTGGTAACCCTAAGAACAGAGCATAACCGTAAATTGAAGTTAGATCGTACAGCGCGTTATATTTATTCGTCATGTTACTTTTCCTTTACTAGCCTACCTCAGCGCTACTCACGGGCACTACTATAGTTAAAAAAGCATGAGAAAGTCTACAGGCGCTAAAAAATCATCAATTGCGCGCCTTAACCGGCTAGGCTTTGTGACATTTACACGATATCACATCGTGGTCAGAATTCTACCGTTAATTTGTGCAAATAACGCCTATAATCATGGCGAACATCTCTATGGATAAAGATACCTTTTTCCGAAGGTTAAAAAGAATTTACACTGCATGGAAGGTAAGAAATCGAATTTTTATACCCTGGGATTATATTTTTTTCTCTTAACCGTCATCTCTTTGCCATTTAATGATAGTGAAACCAAAATTTAAACATTTCCTTATTTTAAGTGTAGTCATAATATTCATTACAACTTAGAGTCCGTCAACATTGTTTACTATTTATTTATGTATTGTCAAGTAATATGCTTGGTTCATTTAAAATGTACGAATTAATCGCAACATTGTCTGGTTTAATCATTCTTTTGCTGTTTTGTATAATCGGGCTCGAATTTAGTTTAATTTTGACATGATTCATTGTGTAAAATAACAATTAACAATTATTTCTTGAATCTCGAATCATGAATTGAGCGTGGAGCGTGAGAATGAGAATTGAGCGTGGAGAATCTCGAAAAATACTTTAAAAGAAGTGATTGTATTGTCTTATTCCCATAGCATGTCATAATTTTGTTCGGGATTCGTGTGTCTTGAATACACCTATCATGTATTTACGGTGGTCCTGACTAGTAAAACCTTTTGTCGTTCATCGATGGTAGATATTTTTCTAAACGAAACCAATGCACTAGTTTGAGTGATACGTATTGAAAATTGATGATTTGATTGTAATTGCGCTTACAAATTAAAATTTATTAGTATAACCTTTATAACGCAACATTATATTAAATTCATAACGCATTATACGTATGTAAACACACCGTATATAGGAATGCTTCGAAAGTCGAAAGGGTTCCAGTTATTTAAAAGAGAATATTTTTAATTATTTGTAAAATTTGTTTTAATATCATATCCTTGTATATTTATTAGAAAAGTAATACGGTAATAAGTATTAATTTATATCGAGGACAGAATTTCAATCCCTTCGCAATCAAACTCCATGCTTCCCTATCCTCTATCTTCTCTTTCAATCCTTTATTATTTTGTCTGGCAATAGACAGCCCTCCATTTTTAGATTGGTTTTTCTTCCTCAATAAAAATAAATATATTTTAGTTTAGATTAACCTTCTAAGCATAATCCGCATGTTTCAGATGAGCCAGCCAAGTAATAAAAATCTGGAGATTTTAAGGCTAAAAATAATTAATTTATAATCATTTCCTGAGATTTCTTTTGCATCTGTGAGCCATAGTTATAGAGGGAACACAAACATGAATTTTCTTAGTCCATAAAAATACATCCCTAATCTCCTTTGTTTTCTCTTTTTTCCCCTGACAACTTATCCCTTCGAAAAACCATTTACTCCTTGTCTTGCCAATTCTTCTTTGCCTCTCTTTAATCAATGCTCAACATTCGTTGTTAGCTCCTGTTTTGGAAGAAAGATGTAAATCTGACCAACTTAGGCTACAGAGAAGTTGTGCTCCGAATTTAATGGCGGGGGATGCCCTTTATAGAGTTACTTTGTTATGAACAGTAAATGGAAATTCTTTTACATTGACCGAGTATCTTCCACATGATTTCTTAGTAACCGAAAATATTTCTGTATTATTAGTAAATTAAGTTCTGATATTTGAGATAGTTGTACATAATTAAAATTCCATATTTATTTATTATTATTATATATTTGGTATGGGTCCTATGAATTTGCTAACCCTGTTTTTTTTTAATATTCACTATCTCATCTACATTCACTTTCAAGCCAAAACAACAATATAATTTCTACATAATGTTAGATAAACTAACTAGTATACTAGTTTCATGGTTGCAAAGTGTTATTACTCCGAGTTGTGATCATTTTTATGTCCATTTGTGTGAATTTAAAATAAGAATCTGTTAATTGCTATCACATCTTTCTTTATAATTGCCTTTATTTCTAAAAAAAATGGAAAAATGTACAGGATTGCATCCCACCCCATCTCACATGTCACACAAGCTGCTTTTTTAATTCTCATGATTTTAATTTTCAGCAAGGAGGTGATGAGATAGGAAGAGCTGACGTATTAGTGTCTGCTGTTGGTGTAGATGAAGAAGTGGTTTATAGTAAATCTACTGCCTTGCAGGTCAGTAATATTTACTAAACATAACTTTGGGAGTAGTTTCATCTACAAAATGAGCTTGAACGTATATTTTAATTCAATACAATATTTCTTAAACCAACAGACATGGCTTTTAGGTTATGAGTTAACCGATACCATTATGCTTCTTGGAGAGAAAGAAGTAGTGTTTCTTGCCAGCAAAAAGAAAATAAGTTTTCTGCGACAAATAGAAGGAAAGCCCAAGGTCAAGGAAGAAGATGAGAAGGTGTTTGTTCCTCCTGTTAAGCTGCTTGTCAGAGATCGAGTATGAATTTTTTTAACCAATAAATTGAATTATGAAATGGAATTTTGAGAAGTATTTGAAGAATTTTCCTCTAATTGTTCCTCTTACCAATTTTGACAGGGTGATGAAGATAAGGCAAATTTTGCTTCTTTGGTGGCATCAATTAAAGCTAGCAAGAATGGAAAAGTTGCTGGTATTTTTGCTAAAGATCTGTTCCCTGGACCTTTCACTGAAGCTTGGAGGGCAGTCCTTAAAAAGGAGAGCATTGAAACGGTATAGTAATATTTAAATTAATACCTATATTTTTCTGATGGTGGCTGTCAATGAATCATAGTTAAAGCATAATTTATGAGAATTTAAGCTTTAATTACCAAAATGACCGATTCATTTTCAATGCAAATATTTACAAAAACTCTAATTTCAGTAAGTATCGTATTTTCTGGTAGATAACCCGTATGTTATCTATACAAAAATATAGAAAAATGATAAAAATAATAGTGCGTGATATACAACGGAAAATCTAGTTTAATTGAATATTGAACTCAGAAACAAATGACTAAACAATACTCACTTACAAGGGCTATTTTATAATAACCAACATATTATAAATGTTAATGTAATTATATAATTAATTTCAAAATAAGAGTAATTATTGCAAAACATTACAGTGGTGGTAAAACATTGTGTGCATAACACAAAGGAGGAAAGCATAAAAAAGGAAACTTAAGTAATTAGTACAAGAATTACTTTAAAACTTGCAAACATAAATCTTCTATCTAACTTTAATCTTTAAAGCGCTTTATGAAAAATAGTACAAATTTGAAATGCGCGTTATCAATACAAATATCACACAGAAGAAATTTTTGCGTGTTATCTATACATTTCTCACAGTGAAGAGATTTTTAAAATGCATGTTATCTAGTAGGTGCGTGTTATCTACCAGAAAATACGGTAATTTTACTACTAAATAGTTTCATTATATAGTAGAAAGGAAACAGGATGTTTATTTGTATATTTATTATTATTTCATAAAAATTAAGAAGAATTTAATTAAGATTGAGAAGGATTCGTTTGATGAAGTTCTTGAATTCCTTAAATGGAGTTATAATTGTTGTATTTGAAAATTTCTGCATTTTATGTTACTAAGTTACCTCCAAAGACTGTTTAGAGTCTGAAATCTAAAATTGTTAATCTAAACCAGTTAATAGAACATTGCTTCATCACTTCAGAGAAAGTTTCTAATTACAATAACATCTAGCGTTATTGTTGTAGAGCATTGCTGCCAGGATCTTATAATCAAGTCTTAAAAAGCTTGTATGTTTTTAATGACTTGTAGAAATAGATTATTTTGGCCAGCAGTAGGATTTTCTAGGAATTTTCAGACTGCCTTATTTACTACCTAAACAGGGTAATAATATTTTATTTATTTATCAATTTCAGCTTGACGTCAGTGCTGCATTTGCATATTTGATGGCTCCCAAAGAAGATTCTGAATTGTCAACTGTGAAAAAGGCTTGCCTTGTTTCTGTTGACGTTTTCAACAAATATCTAAAGGATCAAATTATGGAAATCATTGATTCGGACAAGGTAACTACAGTATCATGGAACTTATCTTCCCTTTATTTTTACCATTAATTGTTGAATAAGATCATTCTTTTAATGTGCAAAAAATGTACTGTTCTTAATGAGATATTTTTCTTTTTAGAAAGTGAAACATTCAAAGTTGGCTGAAGGAGTTGAGTCAGCTATTACAGACAAGAAGTATGTTACTGGTGTTGATACGACTCAAATTGACATGTGCTATCCACCAATTGTACAGAGTGGTGGAAATTACAACCTAAAATTCAGCGTTGTCAGGTATACTCCCAGCTGTTTGCTATTTTTATTGCAGTTTTTTCCCTCTCAGCCAAATTTGATTAAGTTATATGTGATACCCCTTGAAAATAAAATCTTAATATTTTTTTATTAGAAGGTATCATATTCATATTTTATTAATTTGAGGTGTAATTGGTTTAATTAATTTTCGCTTAACAATTTCTTTTATTATATTGAAGTGTATAATTAAATTATTTAGATTTATAGAAGAAAATTTTATGTGGAACAGTAGTTCCACAAACCAATGGCTACTCCTTGAATATCAGTATTATTGATAGATTATATTAATATTTTCCATTCTAATCTACACCTTTCTTTATCTCTTAACAGTGATAAAAATATCCTACATTTTGGAGCTATTGTTTGTTCTCTTGGAGCAAGGTACAAGCAGTACTGTTCTAATATTGTGAGAACATTATTAGTAAATCCAACAGATGCTGTGCAGGTTGGTTTTTTACTACCATTTGGTTAGCTCATTAGCAAAATTTTATGCCATCATATCTAATCTTACTCTAAATTTGGTGGTATAATTTTACTTTAGATGGTATAAATACATTATAAGGTTGTGAGAAATATAATGACATAAATGAATATCCATCTCGGTTTCCTCAATGTTAATCTCCAATAATAATTTGTCTCAACATCTTTTCTAGGAAAATTACAACTTCCTTCTTAGCGTCGAAGAGGAAATATTGAAAGTTTTAGTTGCTGGTGCAAAGCTAAGTGATGTTTATGAAGCCGGTGTTGCCCTGGTGAAAAAAGAAAAACCACATTTGTTGGCGAATTTGACCAAGAACTTCGGGTATATTTCTTTTATATTAATTTACTTCTAAACTTATCATAAGAAATTTTACCCTCTGGGTTAGTGTAAGGATACATGGAAGTAGAACTTGATGAAAATATAGAATTTTGGTAAGGTTCGAAGAATTTTTTCAAATGTGGATGCTCTTCTTTATATTTTTCTTTAATTCAGCCTGTTACAATCTTATTATTATAGTAACTTCTCATTTTATGCCTTAAAAGGTGATTAACAGATCCCAATGTGAGGCAACATTAAACATGTATTTCTCTAAGTTTATCGTTTAGAGATCTTTCAAGGTTTTTAATGTGTGATTGTTCCTTTTTCTTGTTTTTACATCAAATTTCATACTAAAGTAATGATATGAGCTTCACATAGTTAAGCTGTTAACTTTAAAGAAAGTCCAAAATTTCATGTTTCTAAAATTTATTGACCCTTTGCTCCTATATCATCTTTCAGATTTGCAATGGGTATAGAGTTCAGAGAAGGTTCATTGGTTATTGGCCCCAAAACTACATCAGCTGCTCAAAAAGGAATGGTTTTCAATGTAAATGTTGGACTCTCTGGTCTCACCAATCCTGATGCTGCTGATAAAGAAGGGAAGGCATATGCTCTCTTCATTGGTGACACAGCTGTTGTCAATGAGGTAGTGATTTCTTTTACTCATATACTCGAATGGTTTTAGAATGTTCCAAGGGTTACCATCCCACTAGGAAAATTACAATTTAGCCTTTTTCTTATTCCTCCTAAAATGACCAACTATTTCAATAGTTAAATTTTCATGTTCTGATAACTATAGAAAGATATCCTTTCAAAATCATTTAAGTCTGAATCAATATAGAAATTATCTTGGAAAATTATATTTTTCATACGTATCTAAGTAACACTCATTACTCAACTGAAAATTAAATCTATTTTTAATAATTGATAGCTACACGATAAAAAATATTATTGAACAAACCACACATTTAAGCTTACTTTAGGGTCAATGAATCAGAAAATGTCATTGAGACATCATCTGGAAAGTTACTTTTAGTATGTTTTGGCGGGGTTTTCCTCTTGACTTGGGTGCATGAAGGCAGAAAAGTTACCCCCCTCTCCTAAGTTTGTTACCTTCTATGATTCTATAACAGTATTTATTCTGTGCCTTTTTACGATTTTTAGTGTCTTGATTGTACCTTTATAGACTAATGCAAATGGCTGTCTCCAGGATTAAGAACCTATTTGCTAAAAGACTGTTAATAATAAGAACATTTTTTAAAATCTTTAATGTTAATTCGATGTATAATATTTGAAGGTTTTAATTTACTATGTGTGACATCTTTCAACAGGACCAGCCTTGCTCCATTTTGACTCCCTCTAAGAAAAAGATGAAGAACGTCGGTATATTCCTGAAGGACGAAGAAGAGGATGAGGAGGAAGAGAGTGCTGCAGATGGAGCAGAGATTGTCTCTGGAGACAGAGATAACGAGAAGAAGGGCAATGATTTGGGCCTTAGAGGGAAAAGAACTGCTGTGCTCGACTCAAAACTCAGGGTGAGCTTAATGTTTTCTCTCCTTCTTTAGTAGTTCTTATCTTCATCACAACTGAAGAGTAATTCTCCTTATATTTTGTAGTAATGAAGCATCACTCATGTAGGATAGTTTTCATTTATCACAAATTCGTATCTGCCCGTAGTTAAGTATTTAAATTAGATTGGAATATTGGAAAATTTAATTTAAATTGATATGTGGATTTCTGTTACTTTTATGCTTTTGTATAGTTCAAATCTATTCGATTAACTTTTGATGCATTCTTCAATTCTTAGGTACACAAAGACTTTCCATCTCAAAACAATGGTGGTAGATTGTTTGCATTGCACATAATGTAGGTTAAGTTAGGAGGTTGAGCAACCAACTTGAAAAAAAATGTTATTTCAATCATATCACTGATATTATTTCAATTATAAAATAGGCCTCTGAATAAAAAATTCACCATCTATGCATTGCTTACTGTTCTTGTACCTTAATTTTTAAAAGATCATTGCGGAGTAGTTATATCTTTATTTGGATGTGCATATGGTCTTTGGCAGCGGTTTCCAACCGGTGGGTCGTGGAAGGGTTACAGGTGGGTCGCGACTGGATCCTAAAACTATGAGAAACCATCGAATGGACTATCAGAAAAGATATATTGATGGTAAATTATGTATACATATGAAAGGGATACGATACAAATAAGATCAAATACTATGGACCATGGAGGAATTCCGATAAGGAAAGGTGGGTCGCCAGCTGAAAAAGGTTGGGAACCACTGCTCTATGGTAATTTATAATTCATCTTTCATTAAAGCTCAAGAGTTAAGCAACATTAACAGTGTTCCATAGAATATTATTATATCAGATTTTGGTGCTCTAAGAAGATATTATTCATAGTGTTATAGGTATATCATAGGTAGTGTTTATCTTAATTGAAAATTTGTGTGGTTTCTTTGTTAGTCAGTTACTTCTAAGTTATAAGTTGCTGAAAATGGAAGGAAATTATGTTAGGCTTAAGAATTTCTTATATTAATAAAATATCAGTTTAGTTTCAGTAATTATTCAAAAATACAATTGGTAACCTTAGGAATTATTTTAGCAATCGCACATTTGCTGATGCATGTTAACCATGTTTTTCTTTTTTCATAGTACAATGGAAATTCAGTGAGTATATCCCTCTTGAGAGGTTCTAAAGGTCAGCATGTTATCCTTAAAGTATAGTCTACCGTTTTATTTTAACAGTGAAGGCATTCTCAAATGCATGTGAAAGTGGTGTAATGGATAAGGTATTTGTAAAAATTGATTTATTATAAAATTTTCATTTTCTTTGAGAATTTTCAGTCAAAAGATAAAAGCATCATTCAATCATGTATGTTTTGAAGTTCATTTTTTCGGACTGCATGAAGCACACTATCAGTTAAGATTTACTCATTATACTTGTAATTTCTGAAGGTTTGCACCTTAACACTGTTTTCTTCAGTTTTTATAGTAATGGGAACAGATGATGAGGAGATATGATTCTTTATCTCTTTGCTTTGGCAATACTATTATAATGATTAGAAATGCTTTTCTCTGAGCTAATGTCTGTTTTCTACAAATTTTAGGCACTTAGAGCAAACTTTTATTTGTATGTGTGCCGTACAGTAGTTTGATGTTGCTGAATCTGTCTTTTTTGGTATTGCTAAAAGACAAGCTTTTGAACCCTATGAATTTGACAGCATCAGGCGTGAAAATTCCTTATTTCTAGTAATTATAAATGTGTACAAAATTTTCATTGCATTGTTACTGAAAATATTTTTATAGGCCAGCAATTTCTTTTAATTTTGTTAAATCTGTATAGTTTTTATCAGAATCAGCATTGCTATATTTTAATTCTTATTTGATTGTACTTAAGCATATTGAGGTTGTTTTACCATTGCATTCTCTTTGCTCTACATCATCTTTCATTCTATACTGGCATCTCAGTTGACTCAGATAAATCTTTGAATTACAATGCATGGCAATCAAAAAATACATCAGTTCTTAGAATATGAAATGTTCATTGGTCTTAATTGTTTTCAAGTTAGCATATTTTTTTTTTTCAATCTTATGGTGCCATCAGTTGAAATGTCTTGATACATGCCTTTGATTTTATTTTTTCATACATATCCTAGGTTTTTAATAATTTATCACAATGCCTATACTTGAGCTTTTTAAAAGATTGAGATTTTCAACATTTCCAAGAAAAGATAATGGAACTGATCTTCTCTAAAGCCCAAATGAAGTATTTCAAAGCTTATGTAAACTAAGAATTTGTCTGTACATTATGGTAGAATTATTTGGAGAGGTCATTTTTGAATGTGAAAAAGTGTTAGTTCACCATAACAGAGAATGGTGGATTATGAATCTGCCTCCATTTTATGATAGTTAATGTATAAATCATTATTCAATTGACTTATCTGAAGAAAGTTTCTTTACCTATTCACATACAATTTTTAGTTGTTGTCACAATCATGGAAGGGCATTCTATCAAGTTGGGAAATTCATTTTGTAGACATAGTGTAAGAAATAATTTTATAGGTATGACAACTACTTATATTTTTCTGAGGCATAGCTAGATTTTGCCAGTAATAGATGTATTTTCTTATTTGTTTTTATTCAACTTCTTCCATTAATCATTCGCAAAGTTGTTTTAGTTGGATATGTTTTACTAGTGTAATTTGATTCATAAATGTATTTTCTTATATGCTCATGATTGGTTCAAGTTTTCAACCAATATAAATACCTATGGAAGGCATTCTCTCTAATATTCAATTCCTTTTTGCAGCAAGAAGGCTCTGCAGAGGAGAAGAGAAAACAGCATCAGAGAGAACTAGCACATCAGTTGAATGAAGCTGCCAAACAGAGAATGGCCCAGCGGAAAGGAGGTCAGGCAGAGGAACGAGTGCGGAAATCTAATGTATCCTATAAGAGCAGCTCACAGATGCCAAGAGAACCAGAAGTAAAGGAGTTGAAAATATTTGTTGGTAAGATCATTCTCTACTAATTTTCATATAATGCAAATTTGTTGTTATTTCTTCACATTTGTTCTATGTAATTACCATCTTCAAAATTATAATAATGATATTAAATGGAAAAATCAGGAGAGATTAAGACTAAAAGTCTCTTCTCTCATCTAACCCATCGTCATAAATTACACAATAATTAAATTAAAGAGATAGTGTGAGAAAAATAAGAAGAACTGTGGATGTAAAAAGCGTAAGAGATTCCTAGGAAAAATATGTATGGAAAAGGCGGGTGTGAAAACCTACTGATAGTAACAACAAAAAGATGAGAAGAAACATGACAAAATATATGAATACTATATCAATATGTACGTTTATACTATAAATCAATAAGTATTGTCACATTAACATTTAAATAATTGGCATCAATAAGAACTATAAGTGATTACATTTGTTATAAGCTTTACCATCCAACTAAGTGAAGGCAAAACTTTGAATTGTGAATTTTTGAAAGGTTTTTGACTTGTCACTTGTCAGTTAGTCGATACATTATTTCATTTTATTGAGGAGAATTGGGTACTAATGAGCAGGAGACTATATGAATGCTTTCTTTGGTTGAGATTTGAAGCAATCAAAGAAATCCTTCATTTTCCCCTTACTACAATTTCTGCACCTCTATAACTAATGTTAAATATTATGTCTCCAATTCTTGGCAAACCAGAGTACTAGCAGGCTCACCTAGATGAATCAAGTTTTTCTTGTACAGTTTTTATAAGCTACTTTGTTTACAACAGAGAAATATGAAACCTCAACTGCATGAATATCATATTAAATTTTATAGTTCAATGAGATTCATCCCTTAACTTTGCAATTAATGTCATTGCATCAAATTTATTAATTAAAAAAATATGAATATAAGCCCTCAATTTTTCATATGATTTGCACCTTTTCAGTGAGTGTCATAAGACTTTTATTGAGTATTTTTTCTTTACCTTTCTATTAAGTGATTCTGTACTATCATTTAATTTTATCTCTTGATTCCAATTTTAGATCGAAAGTATGAAACTGTAATTCTGCCTGTGTTTGGAGTGTCTGTACCATTTCACATTTCCACCATCAAGAACATCTCTCAAAGTGTTGAGGGAGATTATACATACCTTAGGATAAACTTTTTCCACCCTGGAACTGCTTTGGGGAGGAATGAAGGAGGTGTTTATCAGCAACCTGATGCCACATTTGTCAAAGAAGTGTAAGTATAGAAAAGTATTTGCAAGCCTTTCGAGATATTTTGCAAGTATAAGATATTTTTGTTTCAGATCAGTTTTACTTCATCTCTAATATGCTTCACTCAACATTTGTTTTCTAGTTATGTAATATGGATTTAGAGTTTGCTTAGTTCTAATTTGGTTCTATTAAAGAAAGTTTTACTCATGGAACAGATGATTTTTTTATCTATTCAGTAAGTTTATTTCTATTTGAATGTATTTATTCCCTCCATTAATGGATTTGCTTCAAAGTAAGAAATTAACATGATCATTTAATGTCATTTTTATTGTATTGTAATAATATAACTTGGAATATTCATCTCTGTTGTAAAATATTTTCGTTCTGCAAATTTCCCCTAAGTTCTACAATCATCTTTTGCCATTGTGTTCAGTGTACGTTTTACTTTTCAAAACTAACTTTTGTTAGAAAAAATTGGTAACAATAAGGAAAATGGGTAATTAAGAATTATTTGATGAATTAAATGCCTTCATTATGAATTTGATACTGCAGAACGTACCGCAGCACAAATGTGAAGGAACCTGGTGAAATCAATCCACCCTCAACAAATCTGAGCACTGCATTCCGGTTGATCAAAGAGGTTCAGAAGAAGTTCAGGAATAGAGAAGCTGAAGAAAGAGAAAAGGAGGATCTTGTCAAGCAAGATGTTCTTCTGTTATCACAAAATAAAGGAAATCCCAAACTTAAAGATCTGTATATCCGACCCAATATAGTCTCAAAGAGAATGACTGGTGAGTCACTTTCGTTACAGTCCAGTTTTTATTGTTCTTCAATTTGAAAGAATCATTTTGGTAACCATATAATTTGCTCCTAGGATCATTGGAAGCTCACGTCAATGGTTTCAGATACACTTCTGTACGAGGAGATAAAGTTGATATTCTGTACAACAACATTAGGAATGCATTCTTTCAGCCATGTGATGGAGAAATGATCATCTTGTTACACTTTCACCTTAAGGTAATGCTTTTATTTTATTTAAATAGTATTGTGTGGGTAGCTTTATCGTAATGAGATATTTAAATGACCATATTTACTGGAAAATAACATTCCCCCATTTGAGTCTTTTTTCGGCTAAAAAATCAGGGTGCACATTAGAATCAATTGCACACTAGAATCTGGCACAATACTACTGGTGTGCATGTCCTGTAGCATAGGGTCGGCCACATCCTTGGCTCATCCTGCTAACATATATCTCATCAAACGTTCCACCAATGCTTTATCAATCTTTTGACTATAAAAAACCCCATGGACTAAACTGTAGGCTATAGGTTTTAATTAAAAGGGCATTGGCTAGTCCATCACACTTTTTAAATGGCCCATTTTGAATTGGTTAACTTGTCCACTTATGTAAGAGTTTTTGCATATATAACTACTGCTATTTCCTATACAGTGTATACCTGTGTAAATATACATATATGGCACCGTATAGATGCATAGTTAATACGTACCGTATATCCCGGCCTATAAGACGCACTTTTTTTACTCTTGCTCTAAAATCAGTCTGCGTCTTATGCGCCGATGGTATGCAGGTATAAATCCGTCCTATAATAAGCAAGCTGATTCACCAGGATAAATGCATACCATTAAGTATTTTTTACTGTATCAGGCATTGAAAATAGTTCAGTTAATTACAAATTTCGATAATAACACTATTTTCATTAAGTAGTAAGGAATACAGTTTTATTATTTCAATGACAGAACTTCCTTTAAAAAAATTCCTAGGTAAATCGGAAATGCATACAATGTAGCATGTTTAGTTTAATCTCGCATGTGGAGCTGCTGCAAAACTTAATAACATTGGGCTAATGGAGATGTCATCCCTATGCTAATACATTGTATCTCTCACGATAAAGAGTTTACTGGCACTCAACCTTATGTAAAAAAGTATGAGTTTTTTTGTAAATTCTTACCTGAAAAATCGAGGTGTCTTTGCGCCGGTGTGTCTTATAGGCCAGGAAATACGGTATACCGTGCTGCAAATGTCATGACTGCTTCAGTCATTCTGTCTTAAGGCATGCATTACATTCATGTTATTTTTGAGTAAATACGGTTGTTTATATTCTGGATTAAATGAAAGATTTCCTCTATCCTCTATCAAAAGTCACAATAGATATTTGTTATCAATATACGGTAATGTGAAAATTTTATTCTTCTTCTAAAACTTATAATATGTTGTATGTGGTGAATAATCAGTAAATTCAGTGATAATTGTCCTTTGCAGAATGCGATTATGTTCGGCAAGAAGAAGCATGTTGATGTGCAGTTCTACACAGAAGTTGGTGAAATTACCACTGATTTGGGCAAGCATCAGCACATGCACGATCGTGATGATCTAGCTGCAGAACAGGCTGAAAGAGAACTGAGGCACAAACTCAAAACTGCTTTCAAGAGCTTCTGTGAAAAGGTATAGTATTCTGTTGCATTCGCAATTATCTGTGTTTCTACTTGATGGTTTGCATTTTAAATATATTTTTTTAAACTTAAAGCAAAATGTATGATTAATTTCTTTGAACATTTCTAATGTGATGTATTTAACCTGCAGGTTGAGACAATGACCAAACAGGAAGTTGAGTTTGACACACCATTTAGGGAGCTTGGATTCCCTGGTGCACCATATCGGTCAACTGTTCTGCTTCAACCCACTAGTGGCTGCTTAGTGACCCTTACAGAATGGGTAAGAATGAAGATTTTCAATGTTCAGCACCTTATATTTTCCAATCCAAAGTACTGATAAAATTATAATTACAAGGATAGGGTTAAAGGTATATTGCACATACGGGCGTGCACTGAGGAAAAATCCCAAAGAAAAACGGACTTGAAAATGGTCTGACTGGGCCGGTAATCGAACCCGGGATCTTCCTCTATCCGGGAGGCTTAACCAACTAATTAACTTTTCAACTTTGTTTTTCCTTGGAAAATTATAATTGCAAACCGATTGTCTTTTATAACATGAAAAAATCTGAAAAGATTTCATCATTTTGTTATAACTGTTTTGCATTGCAGAATGGTATAGGATAGGGAGTTATGTCTATAATAAGGAGTGGTTATTTCTGAAGTATCAGTATAACGAGTGCCACATTTCTATATTTGTCTTCCAAGAAGCATATCTCGGAATCATCAATTGACAAGAGAGAGACAGTCTGACTAGCAAAGGGTAATCTGAGGCCCATTATCTCTTCAAAGAGAAGAAAGAAAGTAAATTCAAAAATCTCATCTCATCTCTGTTTGTCGACCTCCTCTCTATTCCATGCCGGGATTTTAATTGACTTTCCATCATATTGGCAACCACCCATGGGATGTGTTTTCATATGCTACTTGACACCAAATCTGTCTGATGGGTGGAAATGTAGGAGATAAAAGAAGTGCTGAATCGGATTCCCAGGGTAACCTCTCCCCCTCCCTCATAACACAGTTATTGCTTATGAAATGTGTCATTTAAAAATATCTCGATAAAGCAATTTGATAAGAATTAAGTGTTCCGGGCCACCCAGTCCGGATAATGAACATAAATTCTGTAAGCTTTTTATCAAATGGGTGATGGGTGAGGCCTTGGCAACTATTTGTTTATTTGTTGATTTCTGGCTGTATTGTTGTTCTTGGAACTGTTGTGGATCATTAAAGATCTTTGATAAAAAGCTTACAGAACTTATGTTCATTATCCGGACTGGGTGGCCCGGAACATGGTGTCAGAAGTGAAAGTTCTTCTTAAAGTGTTTCAGTAAAACTTCCAATTAAAAAATAACGTTTGAATTTTGTGAATTTTTCGTAATTCTGATATTCAAGATGGCAGTTGGCAGTGATTCCAAGATAGTTTATGTGCCTTCTAATCTGCAGGCACCTGCAGCTTTTGAGTTAGTTGGTGACATATCTAGCAAGTGGACCAGATGGCAGAGTTTGTGGGAGAATTTTGAAATTGCTTCCGGTATAATAAGGCAAGATATGGCAATCCGAGTGGCCACTCTCAAGACATGCATTGGATCAGATGCATTGGACATCATTGATAATTTTGGGTATGAAAGCGGAGAGGATGAAATGAACATCAGTACAATACTGACGAAGATGAAAGACTATTGTGTAGGAGAGGTTAATGAAATTTATGAACGTTTCATATTCAATCGGCGAGTCCAAGAGGACGGTGAGACTTTTGAGAGTTTTTATGCATCTTTGCGCAAGTTGGTGAAGTCCTGTAAATTTCAAACACTTGAGGATTCACTGTTAAGGGATCGTATCGTTATCGGTATTAAAGAGGATTCACTACGCAAACGGTTATTGCAAGACAAAAACTTGACTTTGCAAACAGCGGTGGACATATGTAAGGCGCATGAACTTGCAAAGAAAAGGGTGATGTCTATGGCCTCCCAAGAAAAGGACATTGTTCAGTATGTAAAGAACCCAAAGAAGACCGGTATCAAGAGTAGTAGACCAACAGAATGTAGAAGCTGTGGGATTTCTCATCCATATCGTCAATGTCCAGCATGGGGTAAAGATTGCTGGAATTGTGGTGGTAAGAATCATTTTGCTGGGAAGTGCACATCCAAATTGAAGAAAGTAGTTCGCCAAATTAATCCCAACTTCGAGAGTATAGACACAGATGGTTCAGTTTCGTCAGAGGAGTGTTTAACTGTTGACACTGAACCAGTCCATCAGGTGGGAACAGTGGCCACAAAGAAGTTGTTCTGTAGTTTGAGACTCGGGGTACCACCACAAGAACATTTATTTCAATTGGACAATGGCTCGACAGTCAATATTGTTAGCAAAAATGCTTATATTAGATTGTTTGGTGAAGACCAACTGCTTAGTTTAAAACCCGCAAAGTCTACCTTAGTAATGTATAATAAGACTGAGGTGAATCCAGTTGGCCATAGGATAGTAAAAGTACAAAATCCTAAGGATGGATGTGAATATAAAGTAGATCTGCAGGTGGTTGATGGACCCTTTTCTTCGTTACTGGGAGCAAAGGCGGTCTTCGGAATGGGACTGCTGACGATCAATAAGGAGCGGATTAAAGACACAGTGGGTGTTGTTAATAAGGCAAATTCCATGGATGAGTTGCTCAAGGAATATGCAGATGTATTTGAGGGTCTAGGAAAACTTCCTGGCAAGATGCATCTGGAGATAGACCCAACTGTTCCACCAGTCAAGATCCCAGTACGCAAAATACCAGTTGCAGTGAAGACGAAGGTCAAGGCCGAATTGGACCGATTACAGGAGTTGGGTATAATTGTTCCTGTGGATACACCTACCGACTGGATATCAGCACTAGTGGTTGTTGGCAAGTCAGATGGTACTGTACGATTGTGTTTGGATCCGAAACCTCTGAACAAGGCTTTGAAGAGGAACCATTACCCTCTGACGACCATTGATGACATCTTGCCGAAACTGACAGGAGCTAGGATGTTCACAGTGGCGGATGCAAAGGACGGATTCTTGCAAGTTGAACTGGATGAAGAGAGTTCGTATCTTACTACATTTGGCACACCTTACGGAAGATTTCGCTGTACAAGAATGCCATATGGTATTGCTCCCGCACCGGAAGAATTTTATAGAAGATTCCGCATGGCTTTGCAGCCGGAGCATTTGAGTGGTTGTGAGTCAGTTGCCGATGATATCCTGGTGTATGGTGACAGCAAGGCAGCGCATGATCGAAACCTCCGTGATATGCTGCAACGTTGCCGGGAGGTCAACATAAAGTTGAACAAGGAAAAGTTGAAAGTAGGACTTTCTGAAGTGAAATATATGGGTCACATTTTGACTGACAGGGGACTGAAGGTGGATCCTAGTAAGGTAGAGGCTATTCAGAAATTTCCAAGGCCAAATGACAGGCGAGCGGTGTCTAGATTATTGGGCATGTTGAATTATTTACAGCGATTTGCGCCAAAGTTAACTGAGATTAGTAAACCGTTACGTGATCTGACCCGTGATGATGTAGAATTTCAGTGGTTTGAATACCATGATCAGTGCCTGGATAAAATAAAGTCAATTCTGACTTCAGCACCAGTGTTAGGTTATTTTAACCCAGATTTGGATGTCACATTACAGTGTGATGCCAGTGACTATGGTTTAGGCGCTTGTATTATGCAGGACAGCAAGCCTATTGCTTATGCTTCTAGGGCAATGACTACGGCAGAAGTGAACTATGCGCAAATCGAGAAGGAACTGTTAGCAATACTTTTAGGTGTTACCAAGTTCGAAAACTTCACGTTTGGTAGGAAAGTATTTGTTGAGTCGGATCATAAGCCATTAGAGGTTATTTTTCGTAAATCTCTAGTTAGTGCGCCAAGGCGCCTACAACGTATGCTTTTACAACTGCAGAAATACAATATAGAAGTTGGTTACCGCCCTGGTAAATCTATGTATCTTGCCGATACCCTTAGTCGTGCATTCTTGCCTAGTAATGTTGTCCAAATGCCCGATTGTGACATTGAGTACGTATTGGACGTTGAGATTTCCAAGAGTGAGTTTGATATTATGAAGGTAAATCAGATTGAGTTGACAGCGGTTTCTGATGCGAGACTAGCAGAGATTCGTGCAGCAACCGACAGCGATCCTGAATTGTGTCAGTTGCGTGAGGTAATTATGACTGGTTGGAATGACGAAGTAAAGGGACTGGCACCCTATCATACATTTCGTGAGGAGTTGACAGTTGATTCTGGTGTAATTTTGAAAGGCCATCGTGTTGTTGTTCCAATGTCATGTCGTAATGTTATTTTGTCTAGATTACATGCCAGCCATAACAGTGTTGACAGTTGTATGAGGTTAGCAAGACAAACTGTATATTGGCCTGGTATGGAAAAAGATGTGACTCTATACGTGGAGAAATGCTCGCATTGTAATAAATTTCAAGATGCCCAGCAGAAAGAGACTTTAATAAGTTTTCCAGTGCCACAATTGCCTTGGCAGTTGGTGAGTTTGGATTTATTCACGTTAGATCGTCGCCATTATCTGATTACTGTAGACCATTATTCTGACTTTTATGAGATTGACCGTGTTACCGATCTGGCACATTCAGGTATTATACCAAAATTGAAAGCTCATTTTGCTAGACATGGAGTGCCGGTAAGAGTAGTTTGCGACAACGGTCCGCCATTTGATAGTGGTAATTTTCGTCAGTTTTCAAAAGAGTACGGATTTGAATTGGTGACTAGTTCACCGTATTATTCACAGGCCAACGGTAAGGCGGAAAATATTGTAAAGCAGGCCAAGAAATTGTTACTTAAATGCCATTCATCAGGCACAGATCCCTATCTCGCGCTTTTAGAACAGCGTAACATTCCCTCAGAGGAGATTGGAGTCTCTCCCGTCCACAGATTATTCGGCAGAGCAACCCGAACACGGCTCCCGGTCTCAGGACACCAGTTAAAACCTAGGGTATTCGATAACGTAAAGGCAAAGTTGATCAAACGCAAAGAGAAGCAGAAGGTGAAGTATGACTCTAGTGCCAAAGATTTGTCTGAGTTGTCACCTGGTGTAATTGTTCGGATTCAACCAAATGATCGCAATAAACCGTGGCGTAAGGCTAAGGTAGTGAAACAGGTTGCTCCCAGATCATACAAAGTGGTTACAGAAGATGGTGTTGAATATAGACGTAACCGAAGACACCTTCGGGTGTCAAAAGAAGATTGGAGTGAGTGCGAATTAGATGTTGATTTCCCAATTGTAAAGTCTTCTATAGAAATGCAACCACCTTCTCTCCGTAGAAGTAATCGAAATCGTAAATGTACTGAGAATCCAAATTTTATTTATTACTCCCGTAAATGAATGTTTATTTATTTATTAAAAAAAAAGTTATCTAAAGAAGGGGAGATGTGATGGGTGAGGCCTTGGCAACTATTTGTTTATTTGTTGATTTCTGGCTGTATTGTTGTTCTTGGAACTGTTGTGGATCATTAAAGATCTTTGATAAAAAGCTTACAGAACTTATGTTCATTATCCGGCCTGGGTGGCCCGGAACATCATTATTTGATGATATACCATTACTTTTCGCCGATCATTGAGCAATAATTTTTCACATTTTATATTGGAGAATGCACTTTACTTATGGTTTATGAGTGAATTAACTTTTTGAACCTTTTGTATATGGATTAAAAACCCTGCAGTTCCATTCTGCCAAGCTTGCTGCCCATGGACTCAAGAGGAGAGACATTTAGTATTAGAGATCATCTATTATGAGTTTTTTATAACAAGTACTTTTCCATTTTTGTCAGTTCTCATTATGGACTCCTACTGTGTTGTTATTCTAACTCAAGCTTGAAGGAAAACACAAGATGCAGCAAATTACGTTCCACCATACCTGAGATGATTCAGAATTGTTTTCTATTCAGATTCAGAAACCCGGCTTTAAATTCTCTGCTATTTCATATTGTTGGTGTTCAGTAATATCTATTAGCTATTTCATGTTGATACTGAGGATAACCATGAAATTAACTTCTTATGATCATAAATTGGGTATACAGGTTGGTTTACTTTAAAGCCAATAGAGGTGCAGGAACCAAGAAGGTTGGGAACCCATTTTATTTCATCATCAAATGTTTTCAATCCATTATGAAATAAGTTTCCCCAAATATTATCAAATACTCTCTGTTTTGAGCTTCTACATACTCAAATACTTGGTGATTTTCCAGAAAAATTTCATTATAGAAGCTCTTAGTAAAATCTGTTGTAACTTTAAAGAAGAAAAGAGCTACCAGCCTTTCTACTGCAGTTAGGTAAATGCGACTTTCAGTGTTTGGCTGGAGGAGCTATTTCAGCATCGTAGAATAATAATAATAATGCCGGCCTTCTTTTTTAGGGTGAATTTTAGCCTAGGAAGAATATTCCTCCAATTAACCCCTTTTCTTAGTTTTATTCCTTTTTTTTGCATTTTATCACAACATACATTACAACATACACAGACAACTATTCCCTAACCCGAAAAATCCGATTAGCTGGGATTCGAACCCAGGACCATGTGGTTGGAGCGTTAACGCTTGCACGTTAACCACTCAGCCACCACAGCCGGCAAATGGACAGTACATTGCCTATAACCTCCTTTAACACTTCTTTATCTCCAGTAAAGTAATGAAATGTGGCATTCTTTATCTAGGTAATCATTTTGTATTTTCCAGCCACCTTTTGTGATCACATTGGAAGATGTGGAATTGGTCCATTTTGAGCGAGTGCAGTTCCATCTGAAGAATTTCGATATGGTGTTCGTCTTCAAAGATTACCAGCGCAGGGTTGCTATGGTGAATGCAATACCAATGAACATGTTGGATCATGTAAAGGAATGGTTGAAGTGAGTAATCATTCCATTAAAAATTCATTCCTGTGACACCAAATTTGTGTGAATAGAAATTAATTTATTATTCCTTAAAAATTTCTGCTTCAGGATAGAATAGTTTCAAAGACACATTCATCCGTTCATTTTGTATAATATGAACATTCATTTGTAAAGCTAAATAAGATGTGGTCAAAATGTATTATTATTAATTGATTACATTTTCCTGGTAGTTCTTGTGACATCCGTTACACTGAGGGTATTCAGTCGTTGAACTGGACAAAAATTATGAAAACCATCACAGAAGACGCTGAAGGATTTTTTGAGAATGGAGGCTGGTCCTTCCTTGATCCTGAAAGTGAAGACGAGAAAGCAGAAGGTGCTGATTCAGATGACGAATCTGAGGGTGATGATGCTTATGAGGTAAGTATCCAGTTTATCTCTACATTTGTGTGTTGTTATTCTAACCTTTTGCAGGTGTACAGGAAATATTTCATTCCTGATACTAAGAATATTGTTATTTTAGAGCGTGAATATTTATTGTGCTCCCTTTGATGAAAAGTTTTCTTTTTGCAGCCTGAAGAGTTGGACACAGATGAATCTGACAGCGACTCTGACTATTCCGAATATTCTGAAAGTAGTGGCAGCGATGGTAAATTATTATTTTAAATTTTTTTCTTGTTTTCTTTTTGGTATCTTATTTTGTTGATACCTAGCAATTTTTCTACTTCTTCTTTGTTACTTGCAATGTTAATGATTATAAATGTCCTTTATAACTCTTAGTTAAGAATTAGTCTATAAAAATTTGATTATATCATTGGTTAATTTAGGGTTAATGTCCTTGTAAATGAAAATGTCCCTGGTAAAACTTCATAGTAAATCTTAATGGTGCAGTTTCTTGTATTTTCTCATAAAAGATGTATATCATTTGATATTAAGAAAGTTGAATCATTTATATGCTGCTTCCCTCACAATTACAAAATTTCCTAAGTTACTTTTTCCTTTGGGAAACCATGGAAGTTTTACTTCTTAAATTATTGTTATTTTCAATAACGATTTCTTTTACAGAGGAAGAACTCAACAGTTCTGAAGAATCTGGCAAGGATTGGTCTGACTTGGAGAGAGAGGCTGCTGCAGCTGACAAAGAACGACAGGACTTCCAGGTTTGTTTTCCTCTAAGACATGCATTCTTGTCGTTACATGTAGCTTTTACTTTTATTTTAGTTTTTAAGATCTCTGAAGTAATTAATGACCACTTAGATTAAAATTGTAAATTCTCCAATAGGTTTATTTTTCAGCAATTTAAACTTCATGATCATTCACTCTACTTAAACAAAGTAATTATGGTTATCCCCTCTTCTCTTCTGCGCAAAGTCAAGCTACAAAGTATTACCATTATCTTTATATTCTCAAGTGGCTTCGTTACCCAATTCACTTCAAATTTAAAAACGTTGTTTCTATGATATCCACCTCTTAAAGAACGAAAATATCAGTTGCTATTGTGGCATTTTAAAATTGTTTGGGTTAGAACACTGTTCTTAATGGTTTTTCAGCATAATGGTTATAGGTGTCATAGAAAGTCCATGTTTATATTATTCACATATTCATGTAATCATACTGGCTCCTTTTCAGTATCTTTAATCTCATCAAAACAACCATCTCTGATATTACTTTTTCGTATAGTTGAATTACCCCAAATATTTTAATTAATTTAATAATTCTGTGTTGACCCTTCTGTTACAAAAATCCTGCTCTATGTACCTCATCCTGCCCATCGCATGAATATACAATCTCAATTCACTACCAATGTGGGCATTTAAAACTGCTTTCTTTATCTTCTTCCTCTCTATGCTGAAGATTAATCTGTTGATTTTTTGAATTAACTACATTATCCGTTGATAATGCTCCAATTTTCTTTGATTTCAAAGTGTGTATAAGGTGTTAATCATGAGGCCACCAATGAATATGTCTTACAGCTGAATTAAGTTTCTAACTGGCGGTTCACTAGCCATTACTGCCATTAAGCCCTTGCATTCATTACGTTCGATGTCACATTACTTTGGAGTAAATACAGTAATTAACCTCTTTTTCCAAAGTATAAAAGCAAGGAAACTTGGTCTAATATTGGTGTCACTTTTCCAGGACGAGTCTCTAACAGATGCCAAGAAAAAGAAGAGACCCTTTGATAAGAGGAAAGAATCATCAGAAAATGATAAGTAAGTTTTGAATTTTAAATTTTATGTTTCTTAGTGCCATTGTCTTTACATAGAAAAATAGACTAAAACACTATATGTGATTTTTAAGTCTGTTTCATGATTTCTAAATGTTAATTCTAACTAAGTTTCACTAAGTCACCTAGCATTTTATTTCATAACATTCCTGGAAATATTACTAGTAAATGTTAAAAGGTCCACATTTAATAAAATATCGTATGTGATAACAATTCCCAGATCCATGAGCTACTTAGTTATACCAGTTATAGATTACCAGATTTAAATGTGTACATTACAACTTTTCATTGTGTTCACATTAATAAATTCTGCCTGTGATTTTACGTACACATTCTTTCTCGAAGTAAGTCACTAATATAAATCAATAGAAGATACTCTTTGAATGGAATCGTTTTTCAAGCACCCTATTTCCAAGACTTGGGCTCATTTGATTCAATGAATAAGTTGCCCTTTTCACTTTGCTCATTTTAATTATATTTGAATAGTATTGTATAGAAATATCTGTAATAGGTTTTTAATGAATTCTATAAAACGATTCCATTTTAATTATAGACATTCATCAAGCCATAAAAAGCACAGCTCAAGCCACAAGGGTGATCACAAGCGATCATCCAGTGACAAACACAGCAGGTAAGTTGAAATGAAGACATTTTTCACTGCTATAAACTCAACTATTTTTTAGCGATTGATTCCCAAGTCATGACTTCAGAAATATATTTAGGAATTCGCCTCCTGCCTTCGTGTTTTTCTTTTTTGAACCTATTTGTCATTGTCATTATGTAAAGAATACTTATTGGACATTACATTTTGTTTTAATAACAAATTGTTCCATGTTTATGTATGTAATATTCACTTCATAACATTTTTGAAGTGCTGTGTAGCTGGCATCTACCTTTTAAATTTTCTAAGCTTTTCTCAGTTACTTTTATCATCAAGTGGCTGCCTTTTGGAAGGTACATCATGTGTTTCCCTTGGATAGTGATTGTAAAGGTTGTCATATATGTTTGCTCTATGCATATATTGTCGTTAAAAATTGTTGACTCAGGTGACATTTTATCAGGAGGTAGCAAGCTACCAAGAGATAGTCTGTTATAACTTTTCTATGCATAATTTTTAAACTTGTCCTGATTAACTTCCGGAGTTTTATTTATGATGCTAAAGCATAGAAATAAGTGGATGATGGATTTGTTAATCATTGCCAGAATTAGCTCAAAATACGAGTTCAGAAGCCTAAAAAGATCAGATTTTTAAGATGGGTGAAGTTATCTTAACATGCAATTATTTTATGGTTATATTTTTTAGACTAATATTTTGTATGAATAAATATTGCTAACACATTGTGCTACCCTTCTCCAAATAGCATTCCACCATGTCTACATTTCAAATAAAGGGACGTGTGTTACTATAAGTTTGATTCCATTAAAATAAAAGTGTAATTTAAGATTAAGCTAAAATGAAAGGAAATAACAATGTATTCCCAACCTAAATTTTTTGAAAATTGGTGCCAGCCTGAATTCATGCATTAGTAATGGTTTTGTAAATGTTGATCACCATAGAAATATAAACAAAGAATGTCCAAGGATAAGCTGCACAGATATTTAATAATATTTTCCTTTCAAGAACAATACACTTCTGAATTTAGCTTCTTTTCTTACCATCATCTATTTTGATCTTTCGTTCCATTGTGTTGTTTTTCCCCTCATAGATGGCATCATAAACATATTATAATTATCATGATTGGAAAAAAAATCGATTGAAGAAACCTCAACAATGTGGAATTCCATACTAGGAATAGAAATAAAAACACTGTGTCGAAAATATTTTTAGGATTTATCCTGTTTGCTCCAATTCCACGGAGGTACAACGTTGGGGGAAACTACCTTTCCTCGGCCACATCAGTTATCATCTTGCCAATTTTCTTAAATGCTCTAACATCAGACCAGCTTTCTATACAACGCAGAACATAGGGAAAACTATTTTAAACAATAAAGATAAATTCGCAAATCTGGTATATATAAATTAAATTGTAAAGACTGTAATGCAATATACATAGGCCAAACCAGTAGAAATTTACACATTCGAACAAAAGATCATAAACAGTCTTTCCTAAATGGTTCCAATGCCTCACATTTCGCCAAACATTTACTTGATAATAAACAACATTCAGATTTTACCAACACCCTCCTCCATAGCCATCCTAAAGGAAATAAACTTAACTACTTGGAGCAATTAGAAATTCTACACCACATACACCATAATTATACGCTAACTAATCTTGACCTATGACTATACACCTCTTTCCTAATCACTCTCCACTTTTATCTACTGTTTGCTTCCTTCCGCTGCTTCCCTCACCTAATATCCCTAACCCTTCCCCCCTCTCTGACCTTGCTTCCTTATTGGCCATTGATTTCTATATATTCAATGTAGTTACGGTCTCTGTGCCTGATGATGGACAGAATTGTCTGAAACCGGTCGTATATTAAAAACTTAAGTGGAATTTTCGACACTGTTTTTATTTCTATTCCTATCATGATTGGAACAAAACATTGGGTTTCTTGATTATTTTGGACAATTTCTAAAAAATCACTTTATCCAATGTTCGTTTGTAGGCTTCAAGGACTAGCTCACTTATCATATCCAACATATCTGGATAGCTGAATTTTTCTCAAGAGATATGTTTTTTCAAGCATAACTGCTGGAAGTTGATCAATAGAGCAACCTTGTGTGACTACCTTTATATGTTGAAAGGGATTATATGTACAAATGTTCATTTTAAGAAATTACTAGATATACCTGTATATACCCCAAATTAATTGTGAACCCAAAATTTGTACAGAAATCAAATATTTCTTTTGGTACTATGTTTATAATCAAGTTTTGCATATTTGATATTTATTTTGATTCATAGTTATTTTTTCAATATGTTCATTGTTATAATTTATACAAGAGAATTGGTTGTAGATTCATTCCCCTCTCAAGTATCATTCTTATTTTAATGAATATAAATACAGTAGAAGACCGTTATAACGAGAGCTGACAAAAATTGGAAAAGTACTCGTAATAACGCATACTCGTTATATATTAGCGTGTTCCTGTATAGTACAGACATATAAGTTGCAGTGACTGACATGACCACATATCTTAAGGGGTGCATCACATTCACGGGCAAATGATTTTTCAATGACCGATGCTTGAATTTCAGGGTTCCCATTACTTACGATGGCACGTTATTTTCGAGTTAATGTATAATCTTATTGATTAATACATCATAACAAAACTGCATCCACTTATATAAAATGTGGAAAATTATTGCTCAATGATGGACTAAAAATGAAGGTGTATCTTCAGGTAATCTTAATTCATATCAAATTGCTTTCTCGAGATATTTTTCATTCACACCCTTCATAAGTAATGACTGAGTCGCGAGGGAGGGGAAGAGGTTCCGATCCCTGTAAATCCAAATCCGCACTGCTTTTATCTACTATAATCCTACTGATCCTGGATCAGACGATTTGGTGCCAAGTTTCGAATGAAAACATACCATGGGTGGATGCCAATATGATGGGAACTCAATAAAAAATTCCGGCGCTAACTAGAGGGGTCATCGCCAAAAAGAAACAAGAGACGAGGTGATAAGATGTACGTAGGGATAAAGGGTAGAGTGAAACTCGTAAGACGTTTCTAATCAAAGCTCCCTGAAGCAATCTTTGCCAAGGAAGGGTGAGGCGACTTATGGAAAACAAATGCATGAATTAGGTGATGATAATTTTTGCATTTGATATTTTTCTGCTGTTTGAAGAGATAACACGGCTCAGATTACCGTTAGCTTGTCAGAATTCGTCTCTCATTTCAATTGACGATTCCAAAGTATGCCTCCTGCAAGACAAGCATGGCACTCATTATAACGATACTTCAGAAATGACCTCTTGTTATAATGGACTTAACTTCCTATCCTTTCTGCAGTGAGACGGACAATTACCAAATAATCACTCGCTCTAACACAACTCTCGTTATATGCCGTACTCGTTATAATGGACTTCTACTGTAGATAGCCTCTTTTAAAAACCAACTTCTCATTTTTTGTTGAAATTTCATGTTTTGAGGTCAATCAATGTATAAGTGTACATGATAATTTTGTGAAAGGTAATTAATGAAACCTCAGTGAAATATTGATTTGTTTTCAAAGATTTGTCTGCACTCCATAGTCACTTTAATATGATTCTACAACATTTGTAAATAACTATGTTTTGCCATTTCAATTTATTAATTGGTTTCTTTGGAACTACTAATACATATTAGTGCAATATCCTTGTTGGTATGACCCAGAGTGTTTCTTTTTCTTGTTTTGCTTGCAATTGGACTAGGCCTGGAAACAAGGCCAAAAGTTCTAAGGATACAAAGAGTAGTAGCAGTGGAAAGAGCTCCAAGCACAGGTTTGCCATGTTGTGCATAATAGATTCCCTTCCTCAATTAGCAAAGCTGTTAAATCCTCTTGTTCTCTTTTTTGTTTCATTTCTTGAGTTACTATGCTATAATTAAGATGGAACTGTTTCTTGTGACTGTTGTAGAAATTGTTTTTAGGCATGCAGCATTTATCTTTTGTTATTTTGCTTATGTGTTGTGTTAGCGAGGGATGGATTGATGGATACGTGCTGACATGCATGTAGTCAGTCAACAGTTTGATTGCCTGAGTGACTACCAAGAGTTCTTATGATAATTAACTCACATGCAACAGTTTATTTGTCTGATTAAATAGTTAGTTTTACCTCAAACTGAATGCAACTCAACGACTCACACATGCATTATCACGGTTAACCGAATGTAAACAATCACATTGCTAAAAATAACGCCGATCAAACAGTTGCTCAAAAAAAATTGCATGTCAGTGCCTAGCCGTAAGAATGAATTATCTGTGGTACTGGTATTCTCTAGATGTGCAACTCTCTTCTACTTCATTTTCTCTTTGATTAATGTTTGTAAGAAATCTTCTTATTTTAATGTATGAATCCAGTGTCATTTTGGTTAACCAGCTTACTCTGAATAGAAGTATTTTATTCTTTAAAAATTCCATAACTGACCAAACTTTTACTAGACCACTTTATTTTATGAGACACACAACCCGGATTTTTTTTTTAATAAAGTGGTCTAGTAAAAGTTCCGTCAATTATGGAATTTTTTCATATTAACAAGTACAACAGCATTAATCCTGATTCTGTATGGTTTATTTTATTCTGTGTTTGGTTTTTCATTTCACAGTAGGGTTATTTTACTTTTCTATTTTGCATTTATGATATCTTTAAATACATTCTGTTACTCTCATGGAAACAAAGTTTTGTTATTTTTTTTCATTCTATTTTTTATGACTAAATTTATACTCATTCTGTTTATATATATCTTTAGATAAAATTATTATGATAATCAACTGCTTTATAAAGCTTCTTTATTTTGGTCAATTAACAGCATGTTTGATAAAAGATACAAATTAAATGTCTTATTTTTTGTCCTTGTTTTATCCTGTTTTCATCTTGGCTATTTAGCTGTATTGTTGTTTTTGGCTTCATCACAACATAAAATACAATACTATTAATAATTAATGCTTTAAGTAATGAAATAAATGTTTTCCTATGCGAATGTTCTACTAACATCGCATATTGTTTAATGCTTTATTAATTTGCTAAGAATAATGCATCTATTTAATATTTTGAAATTGTCATTCTCATCCTTTAAACATCTCCATTGCACAGGGTGATCTTGAATTCACTTATCTATTTAATTTTTTCTTTCTTACATTTCAATTCTCTAGCTTATGCTATGATTTTTTGAGCATTTTTTCAGCTATACTCCATCTTCTTCATCAGTAACAGCTTACAGGAATTTTCCTTGCTTTCAGCTCAATAGTAATGTGATTTTTCTACTTACCATTATGCAAGGTTGCTCTTCTCTGCCTTTGCTTGATCCAGTCTGCTTGGATTACTTATGCAAATGTCTTACTAGTTCAAGTTATAACTCTGGTTTATATTTGGATTATGTAGCCCAGGAAAGAGTAGAGACAAAGATCGTCACAAGCATGACAGCAAGAGCTCTTCCTCTAAAGATGATCGCCGAGACAAGGACAAGAAGAGAGCTCGAGAAGATAGCAGCAGAGAACGTGATAAGAAAAAGAGCAGGTAAGTTCCTTTTTTTTTTAATCTTTGTTTTTTATGGAGAATATCATGTGCTTTAGCTATTAACTTAATTCAATACTTAGCAACATTATGTAAATGTATGCTTCTATAATTAAAATGATAATTTCATTTCAATAACTTCATATCATGCTACGTAGTAATGAATATCATTCCCATAATAAAGTTGCCTCCACTTAACAATTAAATGCATTCAAAAGTATAAGTGGTTCTGGATGTATATGTTAAGTAAAGAATTATTTGTAATTAATATGTAGATCATATTATCAATTGTATTTTATGAAAGAATAATCATCTTTTAATCACTACCATGTATAACTCGTGTTGTTTCTTATCTCTTTTTTAGGAAGTAAAAGGTAATGGACATCCCTTAAACCTCATCAGAAGATGGACAAAGGGACCAGAAACAAAATTTGTATTTCTCAGTCATTGCAATCTACTTAAATCCTGTGAAACCAGCAATAAACTGATACATAATTTCAATCTCTACATCAGAAGTGTGATTGCATGCAAAAGTAAAAATCTGAATTGTGTCATGCTATTAGAGTGGTTTCCTGCTCAGAGGCAAAGTGATGTTCCTGAGGCTACTAACGTACAATTATCAGTGGTTATTAGAGTGGATTTGATCCATATCTCATACAATTGTTGTCTTCAAAGGTGGAAAATCTCTTAGATTAAATGAATAACTCCATTGATATTAAATATTTTTTTTCAAGATTCATTGTCATTGGTAACTTTAAGTAAGACTTTGACAACCACATCTAGAGGAAGTGTTTGAATTTACCATTCTTTTAGCATTAAATCTAGAAGATCTCGAACTAGTTTTCCTATTTTATTGGCTTACCAATTTTCTCATTAATTTTACTGTTGTACAATGAAAAAAAATTTTTATGTTGAGCTATATTTTCTTGAAATATCCATATGCCTTCCTGGTTTGCCAGTATTATATATGTATTTGATGTTTCTACTCACTCCTTTTCAAATAAAAGTAAAATTCATTCTTGAGGAATGATTTCTTAATCATTCTTACATTTTAGCATCCCTAATCAGTCCTTGCCATATGTAAAGGTGTTTCATCACCTGTTAGGTAATTCTTCAAAATCCAATTTTAATACTTATGGTTTAGAACAGGGTTGGTGAACCTTTTATGGCAAAAGTGCCATACTTGATGAATATAAAGGCCTTGCGAGGCAATGAGGTGTCGAACCATACAGTGAGATTGTGATATTATTAATATTTTAATGTCAACAATGTGATTAAGATCTTTTATAAGACTTAAATGGTCGTTAGTTATCACTACTAATAAATAGAATCACATTTATTTACTGTGGAGCTTTATTTCTGAAGTGAATAATGCAAAAAAAGATAATGTCGTAGGAGTTTCACGTGCTGAAAAAATTCTCTTGCGTGCCACTTTGGGCTCTTGTGCCATAGGTTCACCACCCCTGGTTTGGAAGGATGTCGTACCGACAACCCTTGACAGACTTGAATTTCTGATATTGAAACAGAGATCAATAGATTTTTGTCATGGCAGTTACCGAAAGGTTTCTTAAAACTATGAGACAAATCGATTATTAAAATGGTCAATATGTTGAATTTTCTCTCTCTCAGAGAAATATTATGTTGAAGATATGCTATAGGAAATTATTTATTGAATATTAACCAGTTAGTTATCTTAATGTTTTGCCTTGTATGAATTTAACTGAAAAAGAAATCATTTGAGGAAAGTAAAGAATAAACTGAATGAATGATATTTTGCTTTAATCCAATCTCATTTGTACAGAACTTATGTAATTATATTAATGGCAATCCTTAGCCCAATTTTGTTTGCTATGGCTTGATTGGAATATGAAGAAAAATGTTATTTGATTTCCTCATGTAAATGAGGAAACACATTGTCGATGGCCTTCCTCGTAAATATAAACCATTTATGGTGCGATACACATTTTTGCTCATAAATTGGAATTGGTGACAGTGTTAGCAGCTTCGAGGATTCGTAAGTGAATACAAACTAATACGATTATTTACATGCAAATCTATAAATGAATTACTGGAAAATATAGTTCATGTGCAAGTAATTCTAATTTTTACATCCATAAATTATTTAAGAAGGAACGAGACCTCATTATTTAGCAACATTTATTTCCAGCTGTTGGGCCTACCAATGCTGGTATTTTCTCTATCAGCTGACTGTGAAATTAGCTGAGAACTTAAGATATTATTTTAAAAAATACTTTCCGAAATATTATTAGGTATTCCGAAATTTTACCTATTATTAAAATAGATAGTTATATATCCAAAATGTTTTCTATGTGCTACCAATAACGAATACAGATATTATTCCACTTAACCACAGCATCCTAAAAACTCAATAAAGCAAATGGTATTATCTAACGCTATTACCTAGCTCAGGACGTTCCTCCGAAAAGAAAGTTACACTCAGGATTTCTAAAGATGATAAATTGAGATTCAAATCCAAGATCTTTGCATCAGAGGTCGTAAAAAATTTCCTGGCAATATCAAGCCCAATTACTACGAAGTTAACAGCATATTTACGACATGGTATGGTGTGATGCTTCGATATATTCCCGAAACTTATTATAGTTAAAACTAGATGATTAAAAAATTTTATTTTCAACAAATTGGCCAAAAAAGTAGTTATACACTAATTGCATAACGTATGTTGATAAACACCATGTCTTTCTTGAAACTTAACGGATGTCGCTAGGTTTTTGTTGCCCTCAATTTGTGTTCTTCGTCTCGTTAGCCACACATGTCGTCTTGTACGTTATGGCGTCCTCTACGTACGTGAAAGATGACACAGGTAAGTCTGAATATTTTCCCTCCACTCTTTCAAATTTTGAAATCATATTCAATTGTAACGCTCGAATAATGGATGTCAGGTGCAACATTTATACCTGCTAGTCAAAGACCGGATGGTACCTGGCGTAAACCTCGAAGAGTGAGGGATGGTTACGTACCTCAAGAAGAAGTACCGCTGTAAGTACTTTCCAAATGAATCCCCGCAAGCATACTTCCTTTTTATTCTTTCTTTATTTGTTTATTCAGGAAAATATTAAGATAGTAGGGCGGTTGTCGTAGTGTTAAATTTTTTGTTATTGCATTTCCTAGATATGAAAGCAAAGGTAAACAATGGGCTATGAGCAAACCACAGTATCCTGTAGGCATGTGTCCCGAGGTAATAAATGCCAGTAAAGCGGAAAACAACTCGGCAAAGCCCATTATACCAGGCCTATATATTGAACCCAAAGCTGAGGGTAGGTGTAATTTTTTTTATGTTGACTGATGGTTTTTGGTAGTGTTAACGAATTTATCTTCAACCTTTTTTATAGTGGGTTAATTTTTAGTCTGTATCACTCTTCTAAGCTTCAAATCCGTAAAAGAAAGTGGAATAAAACTGAAGTCTTGGATTGTTTTTTTGATAGTATTTGTTCCCATGGTCAATCTTATCTGCCTATATTGGCTATTATGAAAACATAGTATATCTTATTGCAATCTGTGAAGACTTATAATTGGACTTAATGAAGTTTCATATGAATATATTGTATTAGCGTACTCAGTCACACAGCTTAATTATCAGTTTTATTTTATGGTTTAAATTACAGCTTCTAAATCATCTAAAAAGAAGAAGAAAAAGAAAGCAAGCAAATCGGGAGATGTAGATTCCGTCACAACAGGCGTCAAGGACGTCAGTTTGAATGCAGGTCAATCAGAAGCATCGAACAAGAAATCTCAGCCTGAACCGGCAGCTCCTGTAGATCCACAGAAGAAATTAAAAGGCCTAAAGAAAAAATTGAGAGAGATCGAAGTACTTGAGCAAAGAATAGCTTTAGGTGAACTTAAGAATCCAGAAAAAGAACAGAAGAACAAGATGGAAAGGAAAGATGACATTTTAAGTGAAATAGAGGACTTGGAATTGGAAATCGCTGCTGGAGAATGAAAGATACTTTCTGAAAATAGACGTTGATATTTTCAATCACCTGACTTTTTTTCAAGCCTGAAGTTTCGCATTTCATTCATCTCTCATCAGTTTTCCCTAAACTTTTTATAAAGTTGGATGTTCGGTTGTGTTCAGATATTGAGTCTGTGTACTTACAGGTTATCTTGCATTTAAGTGGATCCTTTTAGTGCATAGTCGTTAACCTAGGGTGAATGGCTAAGAGGTTTTTCCATTTACGAGCCAAGTTGAATTTTGTTCTATTATTGTTGATGACAGTGATGCAATACCTATATGTATCATCTCTCCACTCAAAGAATGTTCATAACAATTCAATTTTAACTCATTAGAAATTTGTAGATACAATTTTGCATTGAAATCTATTTTATGAAATCTTAAAAACAAATTCATGAAATTGTCAGCTATAGTTATTTTAGATTTCTTACCACTGACATTCAGTGGTGAAAATGACTTATCTGTAAAATGTTTATAGATGTTCTTTTTAGTTCAATGTATATTTATACATTTCTTCAAAAATTTAACTATATGTACATATTTATCTTAGATTAGAGCAATTTACAGTTTTGAAAATCATAGGAAAATGTACAAGTCAACACCACAATGTACAATGTCTGAGAAGTGATTGATGAAGTTGTTTGTAAACAAATACTCAAAGTAAAATTTAATTGTGTGTGATCATAGTTTAACATTCAAGTGAATGAATTTAATTACACTCCATCAGAAGTCAGCTTTCTAAACTTTTATCCTTTATAATTCCCTCTCATAAACTGAGGCTTGGGATGATTTTTTCAGTATTTGCTATCAAGAGTACATGAATGAATTTTGAGCATTCCTTGTTGGAGGACATTTTTTAAGCCATGTCACATGTTTGCTGCAAGATGCTACCAAAGTCTGCATTTGCCAGATGGATTCATTGTGGATCCAGGATTGCAGTGGAATACATTGGAAAATTCGTCCATGTTGGATAGGGAACCTCTGACTCGTAAACGATGTAAGCTGTGGGGGTCGGATAGTAATTCTTGTAGCAGTGATTCTTTAGTTGATGATTCACACCATACCTGAAAAGCAACAATACCATTTGGGGTAGAAATTTTTCGATTAAAGTGTATTTCCATTACATGTGCTTTTCGTACACAATGAAAATAATCTTGCACCCATTATAATTAATAGAGTAGATATTCCATGGTTTCCAATACATTGTGAAAGAATGTAGATTTTGGAGCTATTAATTACCATATTTCTAGAATTTTTAATATCATTATGGTTTTTAATACTTCAAGTTATAAGTGGGTTTGACGTTAATTGAATGTCATTAACTTTACAAGTTATCAATCGAATCATAGAGAAAATGATGAATTACAAAAGATTCTTGTTATGAGGATTGTTAAATAGATTTGAATTTGTGGCCATTTGTTTGTGACTTTAAGTATGAATACTGTTCCACAATACTAGCAAAGTACAACTGACAAAAAGGATATCGTACTGAAAAACAAATTGCCAATAATGTTATGCTACCTCACAGTTTCATCTCATGGCAAATGTTTTGCAAATATAATGAAGAAAGTTGAAGGAGTTTTCTATTCATTCTTTTGAAATAACTCACAGTTGCAAATCCCAAGTAAAACAACTGCTCTGGTGTGTATTTTTCCAAGCCAACAAGTCTTGGCTCTGGTCCATGTTGTTGTACAAATCGTTTGTATGCCAGGAAGGCTTGTCTAATCCCTCCATTGTCTGCTATGTTCTCCCCTTGGGTAATCACTCCATTTGCCTAAAATCATATTCATTGGACCATTACATCAAGTTAGCGTATCATTTGATTATGATATAATATTTTGCTGATGAAGATTTCATACCACAGCTTCAGTTCCTAACAAATCATCCAACTCAGGAACTCTGTAACTTCCATACTGATCAATAAAACATTGTGCTTTCTTCAAGTAGGTCTCTAATGTCGATTCTGACCACCATTGAACTAAATTTCCGTGGAGGTCACTTTGACGTCCCATATCATCAAATCCGTGAGTTATTTCATGTCCAATCACAACTCCTATACTGCCATAGTTCAAAGCCCTTAAAATTAGATGGATATGAATGTTTTAGTTGGGACAAGATATCTGTAATTTGACAAATATTAATGTTTACTTTAGGATTTTTTGTCGTATCATATTTTTACTTTCATTAAAGAAGTTCAGCCAAGTTTCTGAAATTTCACTTAGTTATATTTTCATATTAAAATAAGTTAAAACAAAAAAGTGTTGATTTCATGTGTAGCTGTTGACATCTTGCAATCATGTTGCCAAATAATGGGAGAAGGTTATCTTAATCATTTATTCACTGGTAAGTAGAAATATTAGTCAAAGTAAAACTGGAGCTGTCACTTGAGCATGACTTGTATTGAATCTAATATAGGTTGTTTTAACTCACTCAATACGGCCCTTTGTGAAAAACGGAGGTTGAAGAATCCCAGCTGGAAAAGCTAAATAGGAATGAAAAGGATTGAATTATTGTTTTGTTAGAAGCGGTCTGGACCCATTTTTTTATTTTCTTTGAACTTACTTATTGCATTTTTCTGTGGATTGTAGAAAGCGTTAACTACAGCAGGGCTGGTGGTCCATCTGTAAAAAATCCAAGAATACAGTTATTACAAAATTTAAAATGGTTTCCAATGCACCAAAAATTGTCATCATTTTCATCACACAAGAAAAGCAGGAATACATTGGGCCTCTGTTCATTCAACTCTGGTTAAATGGTTCCTACACATAGTGAAAACTGCCATTTAAATGTAGTTTTGAGACTATTTTAATTAATTACATTCTAAAAAGTCTATGAATTGCCCACAAATGGCAATTGCAGTGAATAGTACCTTTTTTGGGTTTGATTATCAACTTGATTGGAATCAAAATGTACTTCTCTTTTGCCAATAAATATTATAAAATTTTTATTTTTTTCTGACTGTTTTCCCACATTGTATTATTTCAAAGCTATTTTTCTTTCTCAAGGAAGAATTGAATCTTTGGCAAGCCAAGATACTTCTTCATTTGCACCATTAAAGAATTGTTTTATATTGTATTTAGAAATTTGTTGTAATTATCTTATACTATAAAACATGAAACATTTTTCTCTTTCTTACCTAAAAAACATAATTATTGATTTAGGAAGATTATTTCTGTGTCTTACTCAATTTTAAAATTAAGGAAATTTGTACATTGGAAAACCTTAAAGTTTACAAAAATATTGTATTTCTTTTTCTATTCTAATATTTTTATGCAATTAGTAATCATCGTATTAGTGAGTGAAGAATGCTGTACCAATTCTACCAGCATCCTGACCATAGTATTTACCTACATAAAATGCTCTAATCAAATTCTTGAAGATAATCTGCAAAAAATTCTTGATGATAAAGATCTTGCCTGATACCATTTCCCTCATGGTAAATATAAAAAGTCTTGCGAAATGGTGCACATATGTAGTGAGATTGATATTATTATAATTCATCAAAGAATTTTCTATTTAAATGATATCTAAAGTGAATTCAGTTATTTATTTTTTAGGATTACTACTTCAGTTATCTAGAACTGAAGATTATTGCGTGTAATATTCAGGTCAGAAAAGTCTATTTGGCTGCAAAGAATTGCTGAAAGGGCCATTGTTTTGGCTTTACTGGTCAGGGACTCAAGAAGTCTTCTTATAGTGGTAGACATTCAAATTCCATATATTTAGCCTTTGACTTCTATAAAACTATTGTACATAAATATTTACTTACTCATTTCTGTTTATTGGTTGATGGAGTTTCTTCAGATTTTGCCTCATCAAAAATGAGGTCAGCGAGATTACATTCTCAAAATGGCTTGGCCCAACAGAAAGCTGCGGGAATAGTACAAAATGTCAATCATTACTTTAACTGATTACAATCACCAATCGCATTTTATTAATATTAGATGTCACGAATTTTTTATCCTAGATTATACAAATTTATAAACGAATGATCAATATCCTTTGTAAGTATGATAGTGGATGAAAAAAATTCAGTATTTAATGAAAACATGGAGAGATAGGCAACACAAAATTTTGAATTTTATAAAACAATTCACTGAATTAATCAATAAAAATAAATTAAATATAAATAATACACAGACCAATTATTTAGTGAAAGGGTTAATGATGCACTTAGGAGCATAATTACTTATCATTTCAATCAATAGAAATTCTATGTTAAAAATTATCAAGGATAGAGCAACCTGTTTGGTCATCAATGCATTGTAACTTTTGATCTTCTTTGACCATGAAAGGTTAAATAAAGGCTAAGAGCTTTTAGTCAAGGACATCAATGATATGTTTGTTTAGCTATGCCTAAACCCTCAATGGATAATGATGGATGTATGGTATTATAACTTAAATTAATATGCTATCTGTTTGATTGAAGTGGGTTAAAACCTATGGATCACAGCTGTTATTGGAGTTAAAACTTGTGTGGTATCTTCACATGATTATTTAGGTGTAAATACGTTTTATAAATACTTGAACATATTCTGGCATGTTTTCAAGTTCGATTGGCGTTGTATAGCTCTTTGTATAGGCTATCGTTTGGTTTGTCAGAAAACTCATTTTGTAGATCAGTGACTTGAACATCTGGCTCCATCTTTGTAAGAAATAAACTTCTACTTAGCCTATTACAGAAGAATCAACAGAATGATTTTAATACCCCTTTGTAATAAGCCTCTAGGGCTGTTTCATTGTGAAACCAGTCAGGGTAACCAATGAATTGAGTCATGGCATCTGCTTTTTGACGTGCAGCATCCTTGGTATTTCTGTCCATCCATGTCAATTTTTCCACTTCGCCTTTGAAAGCATCTCTTATGTGCCCAACCATTCGTTCAGCCTGAAAATGAATGAGAGACTTCATTGAATAGATGTATACCATTTTTAGTTGCAGCATCTTTAAAACAGTAAATATCAAAAAGGGAACGTGGCTAAGGAAATGGATATTTTATCATATTTACACGGAATTAAATAATTATTTTTCTTAATGAATCAAATTGTGGGTATAAATATTTTCTTCATAGCCTCTTTTCAAATTTGTGGCATAATTTAATTATTTAAGTTGCTTTATGAATGTGTTTAGAATTTTTAAGCACCTTTACCCTTTCTCTACCACCATTAATTTTGCAATTGACAATCTCCAAGCTTTATGAATGTCCCAGGGGCATATTAAATGCCATTGATCAATGATGTTTAGTCACTTGATGCTGTTAATTAACCCTCCAAAGGAATTAATTAACAACATCAAATGACTGAACCAAGTAAGTTCTCCCCTATCCCATTTCAGTTTCCCACCTCAGAGGAGAATGTCTGTGTATGAGACTAGATTCAAATACCTTCAAAAGTGGTAAACTGACTGATTGCCCGTGAAATACAGTTTACATTTTTTTAATACCTAATTAAATGTTAGATTTACAGAAAATATTTGCTAAAGGTTTGGTTTTCATTGTTTTTCAGATAATAAAGTTTTGAGTATAAAAGCTTTATTCAGCTGCTAAAAACTGATCAAAATAAAGATAAGAATATAGAAGAAAAACCCTATAGAGAAAGGCGATATTTTTTTTAAATGAATGCAGTATACAAGCCCATACATCCCACTTCAACTAAAAAGACCCAGTTTAGGAGAGCAATAAGTAGAATTTAATAACACTCAATAGAAGATCATGCAAAGAATTCAAGAGTTAGTTTGGCTGGATGGATACTGCTGAAAAAAATAAAAATACGATTTTGAATTTCATCTGAGCTTTTAGAGAAGTAAAATATAATGATTATGGAAACATCTGGGATTCTCACCGAATGTTTGGCATCGATGTCAAAATAGCGCTTGACGTATTGGTGTCCGGTGGCAAAGCCCAAGGAAGAGCTGACGCGGAGTATACAATCCCTCCATCTGGGTTGGTCTTCTTTTATTCCGCTTAGGACACGGTCGAAATCGAATGCCATTTCCCTAAGTCTCTGCGTTGTCTCCCGACAAAGGGACTTCACAACCCTCCAATGCAAGTAGTTCGCTTTAGGGAGAAAAAAAATCAGTATTTACCAATTTAATCAGATTTATCCGTTTTTTACAATGGTCGGTTATTCATCATTTAATAAAAGCAATATTATGGCACTAGTTTGTTGATCCGAATTAATCACTTAAATGTTAATTGTTTCACCGTTGGCTCATTTTGAAATGAATCGATGTTGCATGAATCCATTTGACGAAAATCTATTTCCTTCCCATCTCCACAGGACACTAGCCGAATAAAATGTTAATCAGACGTCCTTATGAGGTTAGCATAAGGAGAAAGCGCAATTCTTATTTAATTATGATTTCATATTTATAAATTGAATGATTCTTCATTTTATCCCTTTTCTGGCACCCGGAAGATAGGTGTTAGCAAAAAGGTTATTTAACGCCATGAGATGCATCGGAAAGGAAATATACCAGTTGAGATGTCAGATCGATTCTATGATTTTGTATCCTTGGAAATATCCCCATCTGTACTCGAGTTATCTTTTTTGAGGCTTAATTTTTCATCGAAAGTTTAATTTTCCCCGACAATACGCCAAGATTATCGGGAATTACGAAATTTATAGAGAATTTATTTACTATAAGTACAGCTTCACTGAAGGCGTGCGAGCTGTAACGGCTAGGTAAACTGCAGACAGTATGAATTTTACTGCAAATTTTTGACACATAGGATTATATTTTTGGACATATAGGATTGCATGTTTTTGACATTAGGATATAGGACCCAATATAATATTTTTGATATTTGGGTTTATTAAAAAAATTACAACCATATTTGAAAGCAATTGTTTTATGAAAATTTTCTTTTACCCCCCCTTCATAAAATAATATCAGAAACTTTAAAAACTCTTTCAGTTGTATATTTCCTACCTATAAGCGTACGATGAAGCCTATAAGCCTATTACCATACCTTTTCGAGCTTTATTATTTATAGAAAATATGGAAATCATTTGTGTTGAAGTTTACTGGTCCTAGGGAAAAAATATTATTTAAATATGAATTATTTCGCTCCAAACAAATCTGTCATCGACTTAAAGCATTTTCCGATTCGTGTAAACATTTAAGAATTATCTATTGCGAAAAATTGAATATTCGACTAAATTATTTTATTGATAAACATTTTATTCAACACTTAATAAATTGTTACCTATTATCCTCAAAGGGGTGCGATCCAGCAAAGCCTTCAATTTAAAGAGGTATTCCTTTTCCCGCACAATAATCCTTTCTTCATTTTCTATGGTCGTCACGTCTTTAAAAAGAGTATTGAAGAAACGGTTCCACTTAATATTTGAATGGGAAAATTTAGTCGGGGTACTGTCCATCCATTTCTGAAGTGTCTTCAAGTTCATCGGGTTGTATAATCTGAAGGCGTCTCTCCTTGCCTCATGCGGTGAGCTTATCTGCGAAAAGAATGGAAATCAAGTTCTTACGTAACTTTTTCGAATTCTAAATATACCCAGGTTGTATCGGTAGTATTTATTTTGGATGCTGAGTTTTCATACATCGGTTTCAAATCTTCCGATCCAAAAAATATGTCAATTTGACATCCCAAAACCAAAATACAAACATGAAATAGATCCAAAGTTATTATTTCGTTGGCGTTGATTTATTCACCCAGATTTTTTTGTCTGTCACAATCCTCAAATTTTTGCTGACGACTTCTCTAAGTGTTTCAATAATACGGAGACTGATGTTTATTGAATTTTAATCTAAGTGACTCTTAATTATATAATATAAGTTAGAAAGGACACGATTATTACATTTGAAAATATCTCCTTGAAAAGAGCTTATGCATAATTGCGAAAAAAGCAGATTAGAGAGCATACTGATGATAAGTTTTTCGTTTTAAATTAAAATGTAAAACATCATTGGGTTGCTGAAATTCAAACACAAGGAATGCATTTTCAAATCAGCTCAAACCTAAAGTTATGCAATGAAAAAGTAAGTTTGTTGTAATCTCGAATCAATCTGATGTTCATCTCAGCTAAAATCAATTAAATTTTTTTCGCGGACCTTAATCAGAACACGTATTGATCCCACAATTTATTCCGTATTCTCTTCCTAAATATTTGACTGTAATTAATCCATGAAGAGCCCAGACGACAGTAACTCCGTCATTCATGGATGCGGTATCTTTCCCATCCCAAAATCCGACTCCTCAACGAGATGACCCGAAGTTCAAACACAGCTGTAGTGGAGTAGTTATTATCTTCCGGATGCGTCTTTCGTAGATAAAAGAAGAGGGACAGTGACCCGGAAGCTTGGAACTATAACGAATACTAGCATAAGAAGTAATTTGTCCCTGAATATTTTCAAAAAGTTCACTTTTTTTATTTCGTCGTTCCGTGATTTTCACCCTGAAATCACTTTTGAGTATGCACATCTTTCAATTTTCCGTACTGTGATTGACTAGACCAGAAATGAGAAACGTTTTCCATTGGAAGGCCACGTTCAGCATTCTATCTAATCCATCAGGCTACTCACGTAATGCGTATTGCCTAAATTCAAATAGTTAAACGTCATAATTTTATATGAGAAATCAGATTGATTTGCTTTTGAAACAGTCGGAGAAAAATTTCCACGCCGTTTTTCACTTGGCATCATTAGCAAGATTGGGAAAAAAGTATTCATAAAAGTGTCATCGTTTCGGTAAAGCCACGAATTCCCTATCTCTTGAGTAGAGTATTTTGTGTGTTAAAAATCAACTGTTCATGGTACTCTGTATTACACACAGAAATATTTTGTATCCCATGTATTCGACGGAGAAGCATATACATGAAATATATCCTTCTTGACAAAAAGTGGGAATTTTATGAAGTAAGACTTGGGATAATGCCGGTTTTCATAAGTATTGCTATCATTTCGAATAGTTTATGTTATTTTGAAGATGCATATGAACTATCTAAGAACTAAATAGCGCTCCGAAATTAAACCTATACTTTCTTAGGAAAATCTGAAATTAAATTTAGTCAGTCGAGAAATACTTATCTAGAAAGAGATTCTCGTTATTTCTTCTTGGTTTCGAAAAGCGAACGTGTCTTTATTATTTTTTCTTTATATTATATTTATCTCTATTAATATATATTATCCTTATTGTTATGGTCGGAAAGAAAATATCTGGATTTTTTGGATTGGACAGATTGTGGTATCCATATAAATCCATTTCCAGAGCGAAATTTATAGTATCCTTGGAAAACATTTGTTAGGCTCCGATGACAATATCCTTGAAACAAAACTTACATTTGCTAGTTCGATCTCGAATTCCACCACGTTGTGGGCCTCCAAAGCGATCTTTGATTTTTTTGTCTGCTTCATTTTACTGGATAGTGGTTTCATCGCTGAACTCACTTCGAAGGCTGTTGATGCGATCCAATGACGATACGCCTCTATTTGCTTGCTGTAGGTCGACGAATCAATCAGCATAGACCGAGGCAATACCAAGGAGGACTGGTCTATCTGAAAGGATACAATTCAATTAACAATCGGAAAAATATTTCATCTCTAATGCAGTAAAATACAGTAAAACATCTTCATCGAGCGAATTTTGGAGAAGTCCATTTAAACTAACCTACTTAGATGTTGTTGATTTTTAATCTAATCTATGGAGTAAGAAAATTTGAAGTGAAATGCTTATTTTAGAATAAAAACCATGTCATTCAGAACTCTCTTTTGTGAGTATAAATAAGAATTAAGCTTACCGGTTTAAAAATGATTAATTTCTCAATTAAAACACTAAATCGAAGACTTACTTAACTTGAAGTTATCGATGAATTATTTTTATACAAAAAACATTCCTTAAATTATCAACAACTACGCTACAGAAATTACAATTTTGGATTTAGACGCTTATATCTTGTAGATTCTCCTAAAAGTTTAATGCAAGAATAGACAAATTTATGAACTTTCAAACACGTTCGAAAAATATATCTCGCGTTTCTTTCGCTTCCTTTATTCTAATATCAATTTTCCGTTTCTCTTGTATCCTCCGATTTCTTTAATTATTATCTTCCCGTAAACCTTGGCTCCTTAACCTAGAATCACAATGGTATAATCCTTTTATAGGTCGAACCTTTGTGACTCCTCTCTCGCAAGCTCAGTCCCTCAGATGTTATTGATTCGATATTTTAGTATCACTTATTATGCCTCTCGAAATCTCTTTTGTAGAAGACCGAAACGGAGACATACAGAAGATGCTATGAAGACTGTAGTCTTGGTTAGCTTACCCTTTTTAATTTTATCGAGAGAAACTTGCTAAGAAAGCTTGGATAAAAGAACATGTTCAAAGAACGTGCCCTATATTATTAGTATATATAGAGCACATGCGAAATATATATCTTAGCTCACAACACAACTAAAACATGTAATTAAAAAGATTATTTATCATTAATCATCAGTGTCGCAAGGTAAATTTTTCAGCGAGGCCGTATACAAGGGAATTTTCTCTTACCGTAATTACGCTGCGGCTTGAATTTTTTCGGTCTATGTAAATGTACGCGGAAATAATTGGAAAAACAGCAAGGTTACGGATGGTCTCAGCGACCATACCCTGCCAATCGAATCCACTCTCGTTCCAGGCTTCTTCTGGTAATGTCATAGGCCACCCTCCGAACTCACTCAGTAGATCTGCCAATCTGTCAAGACCTTCTCCTTCGACTCTCTCTGGAATAAATTAATTTTTATAATAAATTTCAGCAATAATATCTTCAAATGGCAGTGAGCTCTCAAATAAGTTGACTCTACTAAAAGTTTTCCTAATAGTACATACTATAGTAAAATGAATCATTCCTATGGAAAGATTTTGCATACTTTGGCCAATTAAAAAATAAGCACCATTATTTGGAAGTACTGTAATTTTTAAGGAAATATTTGCTAATTTTTTTCTACATTTCCCAAATAAAACACGTAAATGCCAAGTTACAAAAGGAAGACTCATGGAATAATTTAAATGCATTATTTTACTAAAAGGAAGAGGAATATTCGCATGCAAAAAGATAAATGGTATTCTCAATTATGACTGCTTTTGTCACAAATATTACCTTCATCCATGCATGCTCTATATGCTTCTTTAGCTGCACTGACAGGTATCGAATCTTTCGATTCGTCATCTTCTTCAAATAGCTCTGCAAAAGATTACCATGGTGAATCGCTGAGTTTCAATTATGGTGCCAAGTTTAGGGGAATTCAAGTACCCCTGCGTCATTGACCTCTATCGATTGCGCTATTAATTGTACTATGAATTGTTTCTCTCAACCAGAAAAATAATATATTCAATTCGATCCAACCTATTGATATTTTGAGTTACCTTCTTGGGAAGTCAGTAAATATACACACCAGATATATATCTGAAAGAAGTTTACTGAACATATACTAAAGTTTTATTTATAAAACTAAGATGAATAAATATCTGTGAATGAAGCGATACCTTATAAAATGCATAGTGATTGAACCATTGATTGTTTTTAGAGAACAATGAAACAACTTGAATGGCTCGTCTTGTAAAACATACAATTTTCTTAGAGATTTAAAGCAAACGTGTTTATAGAAACTCTTGATTGTATTTAATGTACAAAGCAAAGAGACATAATAGTTTCAATCCCATACCTTTCCACCGATAAATATAGACAAAAGTATAGCATATAAACTTGGCGTATTCTTACTGAAAGATTATCCTATTATATACGATAGTATATATTCGTACATTCTCTCTCACCTTTGACTTGGACGTCAAGCTTTTTATTGATGAGGTCAAACTGGTTCCAGTGTGGCTCTGTTGGTGGGACAGGGTTCCTGGATATCCATCCACCGCATGCAAATTCATAAAAGTCTTCGCAGGGGTCGGCCGATTCGTTCATACTCATTATAAGTTCGTCAGCTTCACAACGGTGAGAAAAAGAGACTTCAATGAGCGTCTTAGTATCGTACTCATTCTCCCTCTTCTAGGAGGAAGAAAAACCATCGAAACGAAGGCAATGATTTTTTAATCCTGTAAATATTTTTGTTCGTCTTTCTATCACTCCACTTACAAGCCATTCATTTCGATATGAATTGTTATAGGCAACTTTACTGAAGATTCAATTAATTTCCTTTTCATTAGTTGAGTTGCTAAGGAAGGAGCTAGTCTGCTCTTTCCAGAGGTTAATGGGTAATGGTAATAGAAGAGCGCCATATTTTTTCTATTGAAATACTGAAGAAACGGAAAATGGTAACAATTGATTTAAGGAGAGAGGATATCAATGCATATTCTGGGGAACTTACATCGATTTGGTATTGAGACATTCGCATTAAGAATGTTTATGGGACCAATGGCCTGCTCAGGTTCGGGCCTGGCCCTAGGGCCACCACCTTGGTCGCAACGGATAAACAGCTCTATCTTCATGTTCGGAGCGGGCTGGAGCCGTAATTGGACCTACGCTTCCGAAAATCTTAATCTCTCAACTTGGCAGTCGATGAAATTGTTTATTTAAATTAAACGGTCATTATAGTGAAAAATAATTCTAAATTATTTTAATCGATCAGTTCGTAAGATGGTATCATTAGCTATTCCTTTGCGCCAAATGGTAGCTACCGGAATGTAACAAATGAAATATGCTATGTGTAAACTTGTTGTATAAGAAAAATGTGATCGTTATTTATGATCTCTCTTATTTTGCCTCGAAAATATTCAAAATATTTGGATAGATTAAAGAAAATTCAAAGGATTATTTAAAAGCTAGTTAGCTGCTCATTAATTCCCACGGTGGAAGTGGTTTCCCTCTGATGAACATCATTTAAGACCTTGTAATTGATATAGCTGCTAATATCGTAACAGCATATGCACCAATTTTCCCAAAAACATTGACTGAGAAGCTGAGTTTGACTAATAGTAACGGTTAAAATTCAAACTTTTAGCAGGTTTGTATTCGGTTTAAGATATAAGTACTGAGTAACCCGCTTTGAGAGAGAATGAAAAGCAATAAAATACGAAGTAAGGAGGAAAAGTACAACCGGAAAATGCCGTTTCACAACGTACAAATGCAACTCTTGTAATTGAGGAAATTCATTAAATTACGGCGGCTCGCTATCTCTTTTCAATTAAAGTGTTTCGGAAAGTTTATAAAGGAAACTGAAACTGACCTGTCTGTTTGCAGAGTTCACTTCTGCAGACTTTCACATGATTATCTCGTCTCGTGTATTTTTTCAGATGATCTGAAAAATATCGAGGATAAATTGAGTACCTTTTTTTCTTCTCCTAATGATTTAATTTTTTAAATCGTGTAAAAATAATATATTCAATGTGTACACATAAAAAATATTATTTATATTGAAAAAATTATAAAACGATAAAAATTAAGAAACTGATGTAGTTAGCACTTACTAAAATAACGCCCACGATTACCAATATGTTTTCCTTTGATCGCTGAGCATCTAGATTCAATCGCCAAAGACGCAATTATAAGAAAACTTGCTATTACCGTCCAACTAAAATAAAGAAATTAAGGAGATGGAGATTTATGTTACGATATTAATTACTAGCAACATTAGCATCACCAATGTTTACCGTTTGAACAGCCTATTTGACCGCATGGCAGCTATTTTGTTTTCCGCATTGAGATGTAACGACTGAATGGGTAAGACTGAGGAAAAGTGTGCTATATTTAACTGGAAGATATGTCTATGTTTCGTTCTCGTATCACTACCGGAACACTCTCGCCAATCCAGTCACCCCGTTTTTCCAAAACTGATTATAAGGAGCGCATCCTCTCAGAGATTTGGCATTACAAAAAATTAATATCCCCTTCTTCGTCTTTGACATTCATTGTTATGACAGCATATTTAAAAACAGGAATTATCTTTTCAGTTGACTATCTCAGAAGAGAACACAAAGTAGGTACTATGCTAAATTTGCCTAAAATACAAATTAGGCATTTAAAGCTAATTTTTTCAACAATGTCAAGTTATTGTTTACGAAGCTCTGCTGCTACGTGTGATTCAATCCAATGCATGGCGAACTTAGTAAACTACTTTTCTATCAACTTTAAAGTCGTTGCCGGTAATATGGAAATCTTCCTTTTATAGCAAATAATTATCAATTTTATTATATGATTCTCAATCAAGTCAGTATACTATTGTTCGCAGTCTGCAACAGTCGGTCGGTTGGTCGGTTCGTCCTTCAACCTCGCCGTAAAAATTTAATTACTGACAATAAGTAAATAAGGATAAACAAATGCGAAAGCGAGCAAACTTGAAGGCAATGCTGTACTCGTACTTAGTTTTCATACGTTGATAAAAAAGAATGTAATATTAGTATACGTTACATATCAATATTTTTCATGTTGGTCACTGTTTTCACAATACCCTTGATTATGATTGATGTTCATTTATATTTATTAATTGGATTTTTAGTCAAATGTTAGTCAAGTTCAAAATTTTTGTCTGTTCGCCTTATAATTTAAAGTTTATTTGCTTCGACAGCTGAAGTGTTATCGCACTTATGGCCTCTGCCTGGAATGGAACACGGGGTCACTTTCAACAAGGGCGAACGCCCTGAATATTTAAGTCCCGTACGCTGAATACTTTACAAACAGACTCAAGAAATCTATTTTTGTCATCCTGGCAAGTTTTTTAATATAAGTTGTTGCTTGGTAAGCGGCGTACCCCTTCTCCTACGCTCACATTACAATTTATTTATCTAATTAGCCTTGGCCTACCTTTTCCCCCCTCTTCAGCAGCAGTCTTCGTAGATGTGCATAGATCCCTTTGGAGCGGTGCAAAATAACGGAACCTTGAAGAATATCTTCGATTTACGTTAGTTTATTGTGAAATTATGAATATATATTAAAAACGATGAAAATTTTGTACATTTTAGAGATATATATTGAACTTGTTCATGGTAGAATCTAGAAACTGGTTATCTTCACAATCTAAATGACCTTTTTGTTCCAATTCCTAGTTCATCCTCTATTCACACCAAATCCGACCCCTCCTGCTACTAAGCCAAATCCATCGGCGTACTTCATGACTTCAATCTTTCTACGAAGTATTTGATTTATAATAATTACTTTCACTGTAATAATTAACCTTAAATTTTAGTTCCTTTCTTTAAACGAGTTTTTTCCTTTGTTGAAAATAAATATTGTCATTTGTTTCATTAAGAGCAATTGAATAAACTTACTTTGATGTTAGCGAGAGCTTTTATTCAGCAAATACTGTCCCACATATGAGTACATTTTTTACTGCAGGTTTCCGCTTACAGCCGTGTAGCCTAAAATAAATTTTCAGTTTACTGCTCAAGTCTTTCGTGTAATAAATAAAATTTTCCCTCACTTTTGCTGGTTTATTTCATAGGACATATCCACTACTGACTCACACGTATTCGTCGATTTCTGTAAATAATGAGTACACAGAGTAAACTTCACTCGTAAAATTCAGCCTTGGCATCCTAAGATTCAATACTTGTATTAATTACACACAAAACCCGAAAATAAAATTCGAATGAAAAGATATACCAGTTGATACTTTCACTCAAGAGGCAATTATTCTAATAGCTCTGCGCCGCAGCATTCAGTAGCAATTCTGTTGTTAGTATAGGATAGTTACTACTACTTGTGTAGTCATTACCGAGCATCAGCTTTCAAGTGGCAAAAAAGCCCATAGAGGCAGAAAGTGAAGCCTGTGAAGCCGGATCATTTTAATTACCCTTGCAGAAATCGAAAACCACACCTTCTTTGTACTAATATTAAGCAAAGTCTTGAAAGAAATTCATTTTGAAATAAAAATTTAAATATTAATTCATCAAATTAGAACCAAAAAGACTTTTCTTTTTGATAATTGCAGCTGTATCAAATACAGAATAAATATTACTGAAGATTTTTACATGCAAAGAAATTAAAAGGTATTCAATATTCTAGATTGACAAAGAAATTAAAAATATGTATTTATTTTTTATTTTATCAAACATATTACTTATAAGAACTCCTATGTATTTATAAATGGTGTAGAATATAACATAGACAAATACACTGAAAACGCGCACTTTGAATTTACCCGGGAAATCACGATCCATTATTACTCCGCCATTAGGAGACTTCCTGTGAATAGAAATTCATGATTCAATTAAAAAATTGCGATGTATGCTTAAAATTAACGTTGAAATATTCTGAAGTTCTGTTCTATGGCATCATATATAATATCTAGATGTTGTCAGCTTGAACAAGAAAAGGCGCGTACGGTTATCGCTTAACTCGTATCGGTCATCCCTATCGATCAAATTTGTTCTATCGACTTGTTGTACATCGAAGCTAGAAAATTAATCGAAATAGTCTTCATTTCGTGCCGTGAAGAGTTATTAATTGTCGTGTTGTTCATTTTAACGAATTCGTACGATAGTAATCAATCTATCTAACTGCCGAGTTTTAGTATCGGTAAGTTATTTGTTTCAGGATAAATATGTGATGGCATTTAAATGTTTGTTATCGAACGACTGTTGAAATAGATACGCTACCCTCTTCATCCTTAAAAAATACATCCGGCGTTGAGGAGTATTTACTGTTTATTTTACTTCAGGCCAGAATATATATGCAGAATGAGTTATCATCGTGGGGGAGATGGACGTCCTAAAGGCTTCGGCTTTTCGGGATTTCAGTTGAAAAGGGATGCAAAGGGTCAGTTGCCTCCTCCTCCTACAAGTGCTGTTAGTAAACATGGATATTCAACAATGAGTGCCATAAGTCAGAATGCTTTGGCTGCCAGCTACGGCCTACCACGAAAGAGGCCAAAGACTGAAGAAGAGTTAGTATCTGTCATTTTTGCAAAAGATTGTTTTTGACGTTCGGCATATTCGAGATTAATGCTTTCATTTATACTTGTAAGGTATTTCGAGGAAGACGATGAAACCCCTACAGCGGCACCTAGCCTAGAGTACATACCTGCCCCAGGTAGCCCTAGTTTCCAGCAGAAGGAGGAGTCTGACTCGGAAGAGGATCCATTGGATGCATACATGGCAGGAATTGAAAACCAGGTATTTAACGTTGGTTTGGCTAAGGCAAAACCTTTCCTACATTCTTCTTTGACTTTTTATTTAGTTCAGTTTGTTCTATCGAACAGATTTAAACCAATTTTGACGGCCAATAGGTGAAGATACAGACAACTTCCCACGGCGAAAGAGAGGAAAAGGACAAGGACAAAGCCAAGAAAGGCATTCGAGATGACATAGAGGAAGAAGATGACGAAGAGTCCTATTATAGGTAAACAAGCAACTTATTTAAGAAAGTAAATTTCCACTCAACCGGTTTATGTAGCCACTGATTTTGGTTTATGCTTGGATTGAAAGATATATGGAGGAAAATCCCAACGCTGGAGTTGTTGATGATGAGTCGGATCAGGAAATCGAGTACGACGAAGATGGAAATCCCATAGCTCCAAAGAAATCTAAGGTATACATTTTTTATATTATTATTATTAGGGGTCTTTATTAGGCGAGATTGAGACTAAAAAGTCTCCTCTTCCATCTAATCTGTAAATCATTCCATCATTCATGAAAGGCAGCATTTGATGATGATTTTACCTGATTTATTGTATGTTTTTCAGTATATAGATCCACTGCCCCCTATTGACCATTCAACCGTTGAATATTCAGATTTTGAGAAGAACTTCTACAACGTACACGAAGAAATTAAGGCTTTATCTCCTCAAGTCGTGAATGAGTTGAGAGCTAAACTTGGAATCAAGGTGAGTAAAACGTTTCGTTTATTTTTTGCTATCTCAAGTGTTTAGAGAAGAACTGGAAATGGTTCTGAAACATTTGGAACTTCTGTATAAATGAAAAACTTATTTGTATGTTCGGAAAGAGATGGAATTTCTTTTGGTTAAGGATACATTTCATTCTTTATTAACTCTCTGTATGTACCTGATTGTGTTGTAGACTAACTCATCAGCATATTGATTGGTCATGGTATTTTTCCTTTTGCAATTGATGGAGGTACATATATTGATGATTGAACAGTTCTTTTATTATTTTTATAACATTAATTAGCATTTAATAGTGCTTGAGAAAAAATGTCAGTAATATAGAGAGAATTTAAGTACTGACATGAATTGTGTTGTAATTGTTTTTTTAGCTGCTAAATTCTTGTGGAAGTTTTTAAAATTTTATTTTTTTGTTTATTATCATTAATTGACGCATATTAATGTAGCTCATGTTGTTATGTTAAGAAATTATTTCATTGAAGTTCGTTTGTTTTAATGCAAGGATGAACAAATGTTTATGTATTAAGTTTAATTTTAAGTATTTTTCATATTAAAAATTTATATCAATGTGTAATATGCTGATAGTTTTGTAGCATAAAATTCTCTGTATAATTTAAAATGTTTTACTTTGCCTGCCAAGTTAAGTCTTCAAAAAAGAATTGATGTATAATTATTCTCTAAAATATAATACATTTGCTTAGTGATTGTTTGCTTTTCAAATCAATCAAGTTAAGCATTATCTAGAAAATGAGTTATATGCATTAACATGTAGCTTCTAAAGAAAGAAATAAATTATGTGGGCCTAGTAAATAGTTAAATGAATTGCAAGTTGATGATTTAAAAATAATTTAATGATATCTTAGAGACAAGTATTAACTTGAAGATTGATTCTTATGAGACTTTTCTTTGTAAACATTACTATCTTTGAATCAAGGAAGTAACTTGATAATGGTTGGAAATTGACATTCTTCGACATTGTTTACATTTCATAATAAGAAATTACATCTTCGGAATGATCATTGTTTGTTAATAGATTATGGTTGCTAAATGTGGTACCTTTACCATAATTATTTGATTAAAGTAATCAAAGGGAATCGAGTTAGAAAAGGTTGTTATTCTTGACTTGCATTTTCATTGTATGATAATAATAATTACCTCTTCAATATAACAGGAAGAAAGATCCAAATTACATCCATTTCAATAACTATTACTAATTAAAAACACAACCATTCAACAGGTATTTATGTTCTTTCAACAAGTATCAATATTCATTACAAGGTAGGAATTGTTGATATAATTGATTTTATTTGTAGTCTTATTGAATTTTTAGTAAAAAATGGATATCAGTACCTCGTTTGTAATTAAATCTCTCTCTATGAATGATAAGACAATCTCTAACGAAATAAATTCCAATTTTATTTGCAGGTTACAGGACCATCCCCTCCATTCCCTGTGACAAGTTTTGCTCATTTTGGTCTCGACGAAGCTCTGATGAAAGCAATACGTAAATCAGAGTACTCACAACCAACTCCTATTCAAGCTCAGGCTGTACCTGCTGCCTTGAGTGGGAGAGATCTAATTGGTGAGTTGTTTCATCTGTATTAGTATTTGTTATAGGTTGGAAATTATAAAAGTGAAAAATATAACTGGTATTACAGCTAACCCTTTTGCCCCAAAAATCACAACAATCTAACCAAGTTACATGTTAATAAAATACAAAGTTACCCATCTCTTCTGCTACCACCCAAAGACAAAATTACAGCAATTTGGTATTTGATAAGTTTTGTGCAAAAATTGCGATAAGTATATATTGGCCAAAGTAAACAAAACCTTGATGCAAGATTCAAATTGCACATAGCTCAATACAATTACAACGGGTGTAAAAAACCCAGCATTGCCAGTCATGTATTTGAAAACCACCATCCTTTTGATATCAACAGTTTAACACTGTAAAAATACATCATAATTGGACACTATGTAGTTGTATGCTGTTAAAGATTATACCTAATTTTTCACATTTTACCTCTTGTGTTATAGGTATTGCGAAAACTGGAAGTGGTAAGACTGCAGCATTCATCTGGCCTATGTTGGTCCACATAATGGATCAGAAAGAATTAGAACCAGGAGACGGACCTATTGGCTTGATTCTTGCTCCGACTAGAGAACTTTCACAACAGGTAATAACTTTATAATTAAATTTTGTAGTTATAAATTAGTTTTCATAAATCTGTGATTCTTTATTATTATATATGATAACAATGTGGATATTATCATATTTCATCTGAAACTTCCCCTTGATTATCACTATCTTCAAAAGGCAAATCTCAATATTTGTCCAAGTTTATAATGGCCCACTTTAATTTACTTCAAAGGCATACCTATTACTTCTGTTTACTAATATGTTTTGCACATCACATGAAAACATACGATTTAGTTCAGTCATGTAGGCATGTTTGTTGATCTGAATCGATTCATTTTAATAAAATGGTGTCATAAAAATATGGACAATTTTAGAAAATATACTTCATGAAATAATTGTCCCAGAAGTTGATGGGTGTGTTTATTCATAAATTGTATATCTCTTAGTAGACTAAAGAACTGCAATATATAATAAAATGATCTTTCCATGTGGGTGGGTTGTGTATATCAATAACAGAAAATGAGTTATTAGGTATCAATCAATGGGTTAATTTGAAGAATCTAAACCAGGGAAATATCTTTGGGATTATGATATAGAACATTTTAACTTTATCACTTTAACAATATCCATTTATAAAACCCAACGCTAACGAAATACACACTTGTTTTTTATAAACATTGAGCTTAAGAAACTTCAAGAAAGAAACCAAACAAAAGAAAATATTAAACACCACTTATTCTTGTATAGATGTAGTGAACTAAAACTCTGATAAAATTTTATCTAAAAAGGGCAAGTGTTTAATCTCAAGGATATCTTTCAGATTATATGAATCCTATAGTTATGTCATAAATACCAATGAATCAGCAAGAGTAACAGCTTCAGCAAAAAGATGAATTTAAAATATGTATTCAAACATGTGGCATGGAACATATGAGAATTTTATTGTGTATGAAACTCTGACCATACATTGCTTTTGATATATTCATATTCACTAATGAATTCTAAAGGCAATCATCATTGTCGTATCTTCTCTAAGCATCGATATAAGATGAAAGGAGAATAGTTGTACTTTTTAAGAATTACTTGTATATATTATGCTAAACGGTTTTGCAATGTCACTGGAAGAAGATGATCAATTGTTGAAACTAGTTGTCCATTTGTTATTATTTGTTTTAATAAACAGTGTGGAAAAAGTACGACTATTCGCCTGTCATCATGATATATTTCCAAAAGACATTGCGAGAGACTGTGAATTTTATTGTATGTATGAGACAATTTAACTATGCCTCTGGAAGTGAAGATGGAATATATCCCTCTCAAGTCACAAAAATCTTATCCATTCATTTTATCTAACTATTTTCATTTAAGGCTAATTTTGAGATAAGAAGATTATTCTGTATGAAATTCCATTTCTTATCTGATTAAACTATTCGTATCAATTCGGTGCATATCTGCATCAAAAGAAAATAAGAGAGAGAGGAGATTCTCTGTAACGTAATTTAAGCATAGAGGTTAAAGGTGTTCTGTGATGAGGAATTATAGTTGGTCCGTAGATTATAATAAAAGTGTAAAATGAAATTATATTAAAATAACCATGATATTCTCAGTCTTCAAATATGCATCCTTAGCTACAAAGTAAGTGGCATTTCTAGGGCCATTATTAAATGTAGCTTATCTAAATAATGTAATAAATAATCTGTTTAAAATACAATTTGATACTATCTTTCTTACAAATGATAGGGGAGAATGGGGCACAATGAAACACAAAAAGTTTTTGATTTTTCCTTCTCAAGTGAGTGAAATTTTTATCAAATAAAGGATTTATATGAAGTACATGTCTGTAAGCAATGAATTGAAGGTACACTCCTGGCCAAAATTAACGCAGCACCAGCTGTAAGGATCGCTAGGGAGGTGCTGTGTTAATTTTGGCCAGGAGTGTACCTAGATTTTTTTTCCAGATACCTTTGTGAGCATGAAAGGTAATTTTAGAGAAACTTTGTGCCCCATCCCTGGGGCACAAAGTATACTGAAAATCTAATATTTTTGTCTTTGAGGTGATATTAAATTCAAGAAGACAAAATTAAATTCCAAGTGTGTAAAAAAATAAAAGCAATGACCTCTAGTGGTCAAGGCAGGTGTAATTTTACGAAAAACAAACAATAATAAATAAATGAAATCTAGTGATAGCTGCTGGGGTACAATAAAATGTTTCATTGTTCCCCATTTGCTTGTGTTTCAAGTTGCTCCAAACCTGGCTATTGTTCATCACTCTCCAGACCTGTTAGGGGAATGAGTAGAAAAACAAAACTCATGTAACATTATCAGCAATAGTTGTAGAATATATTGCACCAACAATCATTTGGAAAATGGAATTACACTAACCGGTGAAGAAGAAAAGAGTGAGGCATAAAAAATTAGTCTGCTCACCAAAAACATACATCTTTTCGCTCTGATATGTGTTGATACACTGAAACGACTGGGGATATCTGTTGGAGGCGTTGGAAGTTGACCACAGACTTTCTGTTGGGACTTGGTTGCACTAGACCTCTGCAATCTGCAGTTTGAACGGTTTCATTGTGCCTCACCCTCCCCTACCACAGTTCTTGTAAAAAATTCCTCGATGGTCTTGGCTCTAACATTAGACGAATGATAGTCATACTAAAACAAAGGCTTACAGACAAAGATCTAAAGATAAATAAGTAAAAATCAAAATTACTCAACTTAAAATCACCCAAAATCAAAATCCATGAGTTTATTATTTAAAATAGAAGGCATAAGATGAGTATACTAAAATATTAGGGGTACTGCTAGACAAAATCATAACATGGAATGAGTTTTTAAGTTGCATATCATTAAAACTGAACTGGACATGCTTAACCTTGTCATATATCTCTCCAGTAACCAGTATATAAAAAAAGTTAACTGTGTATTATGACTAAGGATGAGTTGGTTCCTAAATTTTTCTGGTTCTCAGTACCAGTTTGGTTCTTACCCTTCGGTTCTTGGTTCTTCTTTCACTACCTTCACTACTGTTTCATAAATCTCTCTTGGATGCTTATTGGCTAAGGTTTTTCTAGATGGCATAGTATACTGTATCCTGGCTGTAATTGTCTTTCAGATTTATCAAGAGGCAAAAAAATTTGGTAAAGTGTACAACATACAAGTGGTTTGCTGCTATGGAGGAGGATCCAAATGGGAACAGTCTAAAGCTTTAGAAGGAGGAGCAGAAATAGTAGTAGCCACTCCAGGCAGAATGATAGACTTGGTGAAAATGAAGGCAACAAATCTTGCTCGTGTGACGTTCTTGGTATTGGATGAGGCTGATCGTATGTTTGACATGGGCTTTGGTGAGTGTTACTTTTGGGATAGTATTTTCTTATCATTAAAAATTGTGTCAGTTACACCTTGCTATGTTCCTAACTTTATGTTATTTATGTTTATATTGATAGAATGTAAGTTTTAAGAAATCTATGAGAATTCATTGTAATCCTTGAAGAAGTAACATTGAGATTGTCTTCATTAGACATTAAATCTGGTATTGAATTACAACTTAGTCATTCACTGACTTTGCTTTAAATTTGATTACAATCGATCAGTTCAAGCTGGTTTAGATTTAAGTCAGTGGCTTGTAATAGATCAGTCTGTCTGTTAAGTATTCAGCCCAAAGGCCAATTGGTACCTCATCCCCTCTGGCATAAGCTACTAAGAGCTTGCAGAGGGGAATGAGGTTTACTAGGCAGTATGAGGTAGTTTGCCATTGCTTTCCTCAATGAGCCAGAATGCTGTATGTGGAACATGTTCACGCAAGTGAACCACAATTACTCTATGAATAACACTTCTTGGCATTCTGTAAGGAGAGACCTTGATTAGTACAATTATTCACTCATACCTCGCTAGCTTTCATCTCATCACAGTCATGATCAAGACTGTGACTAAATTAAATGAAAGATACATTTTCTCTATTCTGTACCACATGCCAAATAAAAATATTCCATTCATCAGAGTATGGTAGCAGGAACAATAGATCAGTATCGTTGCAAAAAATAACTTATTATGGAGGAGTTAGAAATGTATTTTGACCCAATATTTCTGATAATTTTCTGTTTCTTACTTATTTCGTATAAAAAAGATTCTATCATTTTAATATAGAAAAATTGCTATTAGCTATGAAATCCTGTTAAGCTAAGGAAAATAATGAATGAATTTGCTCTAAAATAAAATGAATGTTGTCATCTCAAAAAAAATAACCTTTCTTTCCTTTTGTGACGAGTTAGCTCTATTTAGACTGTCAAAAGAAGGTGACAAATTAAGTGTCATAAGTTCATGACTGTCTACACTGGCTTTTTTCATACATTAGAGTATATTTTTGTTTTAAGAAAATGGGAAATGATTGGTAATTGCTTTTTATTAGTTCCATGTAATTTTAAAACAATTCTATACTCATTTTCCTTATATAGAACCTCAGGTGAGGTCCATCTGTAACCATGTTCGTCCTGATCGACAGACATTACTGTTCAGTGCAACATTTAAGAAGAGAGTGGAGAAATTGGCAAGAGATGTTTTGACTGATCCAATAAGGATAGTTCAGGCAAGTTATTTAAAAAAATAAATTATTAGTACTTGTTTCATCTATTTGTTAGTAGTGCATCAGGAGTTTCATAGATCTAATCTTAACCAACATTTCAAGTATTGAAATTCTAACTATTATTATAAATTGTTGTTTAAGGCTAGTATTTTTACCATTTTTATATTTTAATGGATCTATCTACATTTATTTTAAATATTCTTTTGTGAAAAATTTTATGATTTTTGTTAATTTTACAGAATTATAATTTTCTAGTCTTTCGCTTTTACTACCTTCCAAAATGTATTTATTTCAACAAACACTAATCTTTTACCATCTTCCAAAATTACCTTATATGAGATGTACATAATATTGATGTAGTTGATATTGAAATTATTTCCTTGGCAATTTTTATCTCATGGAACATCCTTTTGTCCTGTAGGGTGATGTTGGAGAGGCCAATCAGGATATTACGCAAATAGTGAAAGTTGTTAATCTTGGAGGTGCTAAATGGAATTGGCTACTGCATCATATTGTGGAATTTCTCTCACTTGGAAGTATTTTGATTTTTGTCACCAAGAAGGTAGGGAATGTTTCAGTAAGATGCGTTGATCATATCTTATCAAACACGCATTAAACGCCTGCTTTAAAAAGTTCATTATGCTAGTTTAAAAAAATTCATTTCATTTTTGCTTGTTTTAATGCTTTTATATTTTCTTAAATGTTTGATGTTATTAATGTTACATTTAGGCAAATGCAGATGAGCTAGCAAATAACTTGAAACTGAAAGAGTTTGAAGTTGTACTGCTTCATGGTGATATGGATCAAACTGAGAGGAATAAAGTCATCACACAGTTTAAGAAAAAAGAGGTTCAGATCCTAGTTGCCACTGATGTTGCAGGTGAATAAAGGAACATACTTTGTATTTAAAGTTAGGAGCATCCTAGTTTGACAGTATATACTTGCCCTATTTTATATTTATACATAGTTCTACTTTGTTTACAGCTCGAGGTTTGGACATTTCTCACATTCGAACTGTCGTAAATTTTGATGTTGCAAGAGACATCGACACACACACCCATAGAATCGGCAGAACTGGTAAGTTATGAGTTTCTCTTATTTCTGTTAAGTTCAACTTATTTTGAAGACAAATTATGATGAGATTAAGTTAAATGTCAATGGCTGGTTTTTTGTAACTTTTCCCTGTATTAATTGGTGGTATCCAGCTAATATGAACCTGTTCTTGCAAACCTAATTTTCAAATTTGGCATGATGATTCCTAAATCTATCTGATATGATTGCCGTAGAATGGTATAAATAGAGGTAGGTGGTCATGCATTTAGGATGTATATGACCATTTCACTGTTTTTATCCTTGACGATTTTATCCTTCCCGAGGATGAAGGAATAGGGGAGTGGGTGGGACGGATAGGATTAATGAACCATGTTTCTTGTTTTCATCAATGAGATCCCTTCTGGTAATTTTTCCTTAGCTTTCTTTCAACTCCTCAATCCTCTTCCAGTAACTACTGTGAATTCAAGTGAATCATTAACACAGTCAAAGTTTCTCAACTCATTTTAAGATTAGTATAATACTGAGCCAACCTAGGCCCCAGAACTTAAAACAGATACTGAAAACCATTCACTTACTTTAAAACCACTCTGTATGGCAACTAGCTCAGGATGTCGACAATGAAATATCAATTAGAAAAGAACCCTCAAAAATAGGCATAATAACTAATATTATTCATATTACACAAAGTATCATACAATGAATACATCACCAAAAGAATATTGAACCGCTCATTGAAAATTTGGCACAAGTAAAACTGATTACAAACGTCTATTCGGCAAGACTCTGTATTATCATAACGTCATGACATCTCTCAACATACTCCAAGTCTCTCTTCATTCTTGGCACAAGTACACTGTCATGTGATTGTCTAGACTCTCACTCAAGCTCGCAGTCCCACCGTTGAGCGGAGATCAGAGGTTAACAGCTGGCTGCCGGGCCAATCAGCTGCAAAAGCAGAGGATAGTTCGCAAGTTCAAAAGGTCCTCAAAATTTTTTAGTATTCGTGCACCTTTCGGTATAAATAGAGACAAAGAGATGGAGCCACCCAAATTCACCAAAAGTCACGGTCGGCACGAGATTATCAAAAAATCACCACAATACAGGACAGTGTTCTTAAGAAATCAATGCATGGTTGCATACTTTGTATGGGTAAGAATCTGTTCCTAAATTTTTTTAAATCCCACCACCTCCCTTCTTTCTAAAAAATTAAAAAATGGGGTAGGTACATACTTACCTTTTATTTACATAGCTAAAGGTTGGTTACCATTACTAATGTATTCATTCAGTAAGTTTAAGGAGGTAGAGCATCTTTTGTATTTGTTATTACTACCAGTTGCTACAGCTCTAGTTCTTAAATTTGCTGCTACCCTTTTCAAACGAATTTAATTACATTACATTTTTTTATTCTCAAAGTTCTGTGACTCATACTATTGCAGTAGAATTCAGAATTTCAGAATGTTCTAAAATTATTGGCAATGAATGTGAAACTTTTATGTTTATTGTTTTAATTTGTGCATCCTTAGTTTGATTTTTGCTAACTAATCAATCAAGTCATTCACCTCTTTTAACATGTTCTTCTCTCTTTTCCCATAATTTAATTTTTGCTAAATTTACTATTTCCCTTATCTACATAGTTTTTGTATATCTTTGTGGTTATTGTCAATGATTTCACATAGGTTGTATTTATGATACATTCAATTTTATATTTTATATTAGATGTTTTGTCATAATTATGTCTTATATTGTTTTATTCTATAATTTCTTTAAAATCTTTGTAATTGCACTTTGCTTGTAATGCATGAATAAACAAACAATTCTCCTCATAAATAATTATTTCAGACATGTATTATGTATTTTTGTCAAATATAACTTTGACTTTCCAGATTATTCAGAATGCAAACTATTCTTCTTTAACAAATTTAATGCACATGTCTGTAAGGTATTCAGCCCAAATGCCGGTTGGTACTTCATCCCCTCTGCCATAAGCTACTAAGAGCATGCAGATAGGAATGAGGTTCACTAGGCAGGGTGAGGAGTGAGGTAGTTTGCCATTGCTTTCCTCACTGAGCCAGAATGCCATAAGCGGAACATGTCCACACAAGTGAAGCACAATGACTCTATGAGTAACACTTTTCTTGGCATTCCGTAAGGAGAGACCTTGATTAGTGCAATTATTCACTCATACCTCGGTAGCTTTCATTTCATCACAGCCCTGATCAAGATCGGAACAAAAGAAAATGAAAGATACATTTTTCTCTATCCTGAACCACATGACAAATGAAAATAGTCCATTCATCATAGTATGGTAGCAGGAACTTAATGCACATATCTCATGAAATTTTTGCAATACAGGTCGAGCTGGTGAGAAAGGAACTGCATACACCCTGATCACCGATAAGGATAAAGAATTTGCTGGCCATCTTGTGAGGAATTTAGAAGGTGTAAATCAAGAAGTTCCTAAAGAATTGATGGATCTAGCTATGCAGGTAATTTTAATAGAAAAGAATTACCTTAAGTTTAGTAGATGATAGCCTCATAATGAATGTTATCATGTCTTTGCAAATATTTATTTGACATCCTTCTCTCCAGAGTGCTTGGTTTAGGAAAAGCAGATTCAAAAGTGGTCATGGTAAAAAGTTGAATGTTGGGGGACGTGGCCTAGGTTACCGTGAACGACCTGGTCTTGGATCGTCATCATCATCAGGAAATGAGGCACTAGTATGTCACTTGAATAGTTCTGTATGTCATTGTTAAGGACTCTTGCTCACTTTCACTAATCCAATTTTTGTTTTAGGCTGCTTCTGGGGTGAAAATGCCAGCAAGTATCTCAAGTCCTGCTCCCCTTACTGCCCCCGGAACAGAGAGTGTTCCTCGTCGAACTGGCCCCGGAAGTGATCGTTTGTCGGCAATGAAGGCTGCTTTCAGAGCTCAGTATCAAAGTCAGGTAGGTCTGCGTTCTATTAGTTGTCTGGATTTAAGATCTGCAAATTAGATTATCCCAATGTTGGATCTCTGATGCACCCAAAGTCTATGAATGGCATTGGTCATTTTTACTTTCTCCGTATACGAAGTATAGAGAAAGTATTGTTTTCATGAAAAAATTCGACTTCGAGATTTCAACGGAAATACATGTTTTGGGGTCCCTAGAACACGTTTTAACCATTTTCGGAATGATGTCTGTGTGTATGTGTGTGTGTGTGTGTGAGTGTGCGTGTGATAGTGGGCACTCAAACGTGAAAATTATGAGTCGTGTCAATACCAAACTTCATATATAGTACTATGGTGTGTGCTGTCAGAGTTGATTAGTTTTTGGAGTAAATCGGTTTACCGGAAGTCGAGCTTCATTCATCAAAGCTCATTTCCGGTTTTCAAAATATCTCCATAAATATGATATATACGTGTATTGTATTACTTATAAAAGTTTTAGATAACGTAATTTACTATAACTTTTGTATTTAACATATTTTTGTATCACTGGTTGATTAGGAGTTATTCGTGAAATACCGATAAACCGGAAGTAGCTGTTATGTACTTTGTGGGCCCTCTAACATGAAAACAATTCATTGTATCAACATCAAATTTCATTTATAGAATTCTGGTTGGTGTCTTTAAAGTTGATTAGTTTTTGGAGTAAATCAGTTAACCGGAAGTCGAGCTTCATTCTTCAAAGCTCATTTCCGGTTTTCAAAATATCTCCATAAATATGATATTTAGGTGTATACTATTATTTATAAACGTTTTAGAAAATGTAATTTTCTATAACTTTTGTATGAAACATATTTTTGTATCACTGATTGTTTAGGAGTTATTCATGTAATACTGATAAACCGGAAGTTGCTGATTATGTACTTTGTGGGTGCTCTGGGCTCTATGGGCGAAAGGCCAATTTCATCGTTTTTCATCGGCCATGTCCCGAAAAACATTATTTATAATGTTTGTCACGTCAAAGATAATAATATATATATTAATCACTCATCTTCCAAGTTTAGATGGAATATAGAGTTCGAAATTACTGTCGTAGATAAATATTTACATCTTATATATGGAGAAAGTCATGTGCTGGCCACATCAGATTTTTTATATGGATCTTATGAACCGTTGCTGTCTATAGAGAGGTCTATATTATACGAGTAAAATGTTGCTTGCATACTGCAAGCAGATCGACACCACTGTTTTCATGTCGGCATCATATCGGGACGGTCCTCATAAGAAAAAATAAAGGATTGAAATTTTTCTTAAAATTCACTGAAATTCCATCGTCTGGCATCGAACCCGGGTCTTTACTGTTAAACTTACTATGCAGCACAATAGAACATCGCCATCTCTAAATATGTGTGAAAATTCAAGCAGAAATATGGGCTACAACTGCCTCAAAAGACGTTCTCATTTTCATGAATTTAAATGGCTCTCTGGATTCGAACCAAGGACGATCTTGGAAATCTAAAAAATGTTTCTGAAAGTTATTTATGATCTCTATCTATTTGCCGAATTTCAAGTTTCTGTATTGTTGGGAAAGGGTTCAAAATAATTATTGAAAATCGGATCAGTTACTGATATTAGGGACGCCAGGCGTCGAACCCAGGACACATTGACAGCTGGGAATGCATAGTTTGATTTGTACACACTTAATCTTTCTTAGTCCAAAGTTTGAAGTCTTTATCGTGCCGGGAAGTACCTATAATTTGTTTCCGTTATCTCCGTAAGAAATGCATTGAGGAATTTAAATGGCCCTCTGGGATCGAACCAAGGACCATCAGCGAATATGTAAAAATTGATCCTGAAATTTATTATTGATCTCCAACTCCATGCCGAATTTCACATTTCCATGCCATCGGGAAAGGGTCCAAAAAAAATCTTTAAAATCGCCACGATGCAATTTAAACGGCCGATTTTTGCCCCGACCTAGCATCGAACCCAGGATATATTCCATAAAACTCATTTATGTTTTCGATAGATCATGACCATATATATAGGCTCCTTGAGTTTTGATTCGATACCTATCCGGAAAGTATTTTTTTTTAATTCCCGAAAATCAAAGCAATGCATTTAAACGGGAAAAATCGGGACTTTGAGGCCCTCTGGAATCGAACCCTAGACATCGAGGTTCAAAATCGCAATTTTTCTGGAGGTTATACGTTATGGCCAATATGTCGTAAAAATTTCAAGCCACTGACGCTAGTGGTTTAGCCTGTGACTTTGTATCCTCTCTATATATATATATATATATATATGAATATATGATATATGAATGAATCCGGAGAAGCATCTATATATAATAGATACATGGACATTACATTCATCTGCATGGGTTAGGTGTAAGAAGAGACTTTCTAGTCTCAATCTCGCCCGAATAAAGTCCATTTATTATTATTATTACATTCATCTGCAGAAGAGATTAACATCTGTCTGATTTAATAAAGAAATGCATAACAAAGTGATATTTTCACCCACAAAATCATAATTTCTCTCTTCTCTGTCTATGTTAAGGGCACGTGAAACGTGAATTACACAAATATAACCACCCCTCTGTTTTTAGGACAAAAAATTTGGAAATAAGGGGAAGTTATTTTTGAGTAAATATGGTATTTAGATTCCATGATTCAAACTTTTTAGTATTATTTATAGATCGTAAATGTCTTATCATTTATTTTATGAGATGAGGAAAACTTGATTCTTTATGTTCTCATTGATAATAATTAATTTGCTTTGTATACTTTATTAATGAGTAAAAAAGACCAGTTTTGGTAGCTGTAAAATCCCAAGGAAAAACGGACTTGAAAAAAGTCTGACGGGGCTGGGAATCGAACCCGGAATCTTCCTCAATCTGCGAAGCTGCCTTAACCATTTTGGCTACCTGGCCAGAACATTTTCACTAGCCGTTTAGGGAACTTTATGTGCAAGGGCAAGTGTGGTTTCATCCGACTGTGCGGCATCATCCACTAACCATGGCCTCGTAGATCCACGTGCAACACAATCAAACATTTCTTTTTTCAACGCTAACTCTGACTTGCACACCCACTTAACTAGATCAAGCTCTCATCTTCATCTTTGTCAACATAGATCCAAGGTTTCCTTTTTTAGACCTAAGTCCATCGATTTTCGTTAAATATTAAACTTCCTTCAATTTGTGACATTATTGAAATTTAAATCTGGTGTAAACATTTTCTCTTTAAGAAAATATACTATAATATTGATGATTTTTTAATTGGCAATATTTAATATTGTAATTTATGTTTATGACAATTGCTATACATGTAAATGTTTGTGGAAAAATAAACTATTATTATCCTTCAAAATTCTCATTTTCTAATTTGTGGCTTTTCTATTTTCGACAGTTCACAGCATCCACTGACGAATCTTGGCAACAGACCAGGCACCAACAACCCTCTCCTCCATCCCCTCCCCCTGAAGTCCCTCCCTCTGGCAGTGATTCCGCAAATAACGGTCGGCCAGCAGGGGAGAGAGAAAAGAGGAGAAAGAGTCGCTGGGATCAGTAAGGAGTCGTAAACACTGCACAATAATTTAGGTGATCTGATCAAGGTCTTAAGATTTAAAAGTGAGAGCTCTTCAAATTATTTAATGTGCCAGTAAATAGACCTATTGAAATCTTGTCCAAGTAAAGGATAACTTAGATAGGCACAAAGAGACCTTGAAGAAAGACGCCGCAAGCCTCTCTGCCAAAGTTCTGACCATTTTGCAGCAACCACTTTTTAGATGTGGCTTTTTAAGAAGCAGTCCCATTTTACAATGCTGGTATGTTTCATTTTTCTGAAAAAAGCCTAGGGGTTAATTTTATGCCAGTTTCCTGCTAGAGTTTGATTGGCAAGGAAAAAACTTGAAACATTCTTGTTCTCATTGCTATTGTCTCAGTGGTGTAATTGTATAAATTTTTAATTCACAAGAGCAATGCAAACTTGTTTAAAGTTGTTTTACAAGGTGACGTAAATTAATTGTAACAACGAGAACATGATTGGGAGAGGACAAGAAAAAATACTGGTTGTGATGTGCTGTACAATCTGTTCTCTGGCAATATGAAACCAGCCTATTGTTGAAAGAATTGTTGTATCGTGTGAGGATGGATTAACAGAATTACAGAAAGATACCATCTGCTTATTGGATAATTAATCGACATATCAACTATCCAATATCTGCCTCGTAATTCATTGGTGTTAAAACTTATTTAGTAGCTGTACTTATTGAAAATAAAGTGATTTTTTTAATAAAATTTTAATCCTTTCTTGAATGTAATGGACTGGAATATAACTGTTATATTAAAAAAAAATTTGACTCATAAAAATTTGGCTGTGTTAGTCATTATAGGTAAAGGAGTTTTCAAAGAATATTCAAAGTTTGGCTGACCTTAATGGAATTATACCTTTATAAACTTAAAGCTTTATTTCATTGGAGGTGTTTAATTATCTTTTTTGAGCTTTCATTATTTATAAGTAAAGTTTAAAATGGTAAAGACAGCATTATTGTTGAGTTATACTTTCCATGTTGAACATTATTAGTTTACTGAAGAATTGGTGTAAGAAATGGTGTAAACCTTAGAATATACAAACATTTTGCGCTAAATTATCTCATTGAAACTAGTAATCAATAATCCTTTTATGTGAGTGAAATGTACTTGATTTACTCTGTATATGTCTCCATAGTTTGAGAAGGAATAATTTTTACTTGTAAATTCCATGTTATATTAGTTCAGCCAATGCTTAAATTGTTTCTTGTATTCTTTATCTTACATTATCATCTCATCACATTTGAATTTGAATGTTTTAAGATGGCTCAACATTCAATGTTTACACTGAACCATAGTTAGAGGTGAACTCAATAAAAAGTACCTACATGCAGAAAATGAATAATATCTGTCTGTGAAATTGAGAGTAACATGTTTTTAAGAGATATGCAATGTTCTTGATTGTTTCCATTTTCCATTCAACACAATTTTCATTTTGTTGATGGATCATATTGATTGTATATTCTTTTTAAGGAGCTTTCTGTTGGTTTTTGTTGTATGCTGATGCAGAAAATCATTTAATTTGTAACATCAGCAAAAATTATTCAAATATATGCCAACTCTTTGATAAGTGCTCTGATGGTGAATTACATGAATTTTGACAGTATAATAATATTTAATACCGCAATAGACACAGTTTTGCAAAATCATCCTTATTTTGGTTGAGCTGAAATCATTAGAATGTCTCTAAATATAAATGCAGAATGTATGCATGGATATTTTGTTAGACTAACTGCTCTTAAGTACCTTGATGGATTTACTTTCTCCCAAACTTTTAGTACATTTCTTATACATACTTAGGAAATGGTCTTGAATTATATATTGAATTTTCATGTGTCAGCTAAATAATAATTTCATATTTCATCCATATAAATTAGCCTCCTTCATAAGATTAATTTAGCCTTAAAATGCTATATGGCTAAGTTGTGTAATAGTAAACCCCTTTTTGATGGAATGTATTTTATTGCCAATTGACTTTTTGGGGGGCAGTGTTAAGGTTTTATGAGCTGATGAATTCATCATCTTTGCTTTATTTTTGTAAATTGAAGACGTTTTAGAGTACATCGATTTTATAAATTGCTTCTTCTATGTAATCCTTGGTGAAGAATAGACTCTGGTCAATTATAATTGATCAAATGTTTCTGGTCTATAATAGACTTTGTTTAGAATGAATGTATGTATTTCAAGTAATGCAGCATTGCAAACGTCAGTGGCATATGGTTATATTCAGTTCAAGCACAGAGTATTCGATTACTTTGCAGTTTCTGTGTTTTACCTTGAAAATTTTTTTCCCAAATAACATTGTGAAAAAAATTTTGATGTATGATAATTATGAGACTATCATAAGTAATAAATGTATAGTTTTGATGTTCTTTCCTAGTGTATCTCTTACAAGTTTTCAGGTTCATTATTTTTGATAAATGTAATAGTGTAACTTCTTTTGAAGTCTAAGTCTGATTATGGGATACATGTTACTGGAATGTTCCAATGGTTTGCAGTTTTCTTATATGATGGATCATAACCACTGCTTGGTTAATACATGGCATGTCATTTATATTTTTCTTTTCTGGAGTCTTTGAAATATTTGAGTTCTTAAGTTTATTAGCAGTTTTTCAGATTTTTAGCTGGCTGAAAAAATAATTTTTCAGATATAATAATATGAATAAATTTTCACCTTGAGGACTTGATCTAAAAAATTCAACCTTAAAAATTCATGGAAAGAAGGTGCAAATGTGTATATTATCTGGATTCCATGCTCTCCCATTAGATTTCTCAATAATACACATAGAATTTTATGAAACATAAAAGACCAAAACTTTACTACATATTTACAATTTATAATTACCTCTCTAGAAATATCCTCCTTAATATTTCTGTAACATTTGATTTCTATTTATTGCTCATAATTTAAGTCCAACTAAAGTCCATTATAGCAGTGAGGATATCAAATCTTAGATGGATTCATGTTGCTAATGATAGTGAGAAAATTTTTTAAAAACACATTCGATGATTATCATTTTGCTCAAGATTTTGCTGCAGATCCATAAAACATGCTTTAAATGAAAGAAAAATATATGAATCATACTAGGAATTAACAGGTGAAATATTGCTAAACCTTACAATTTCCTTTTTCATTCTGTGTTGATCTTATTCTCGATAATAAAGTAAAAGTTTTGGTAAAAATTATTCTAAATGAAGTATAAGAATGATAAGTCGTTTTTCCCTTTACTTAGTTAAATAATATGTTTTACAATGAATCTTAAAATAACCCTATTTGAAAGAAATAAATGGAGAATTATTATAATAAATCAATGAGGTTAGTTGAGGAATTGGAAAGTAGTAGTGGTTGGATTTGGTCTGAATAGAATTGCATTAGGTCCAAGATATAAAGCTGGGTTACTTGATTGACCTATTTTAATTTCAAGTATGTTGAATGAAACTTTCGTAAGAGTAAGAGACTTCCATTATAGATACTAATTTTAAAAGATGAGATAATCAAGTTCCCTCAGTCCATAAAGATATTCACTGGCATATTTACTGTGCTAGGTGCTCTTGAGAGATTCATCCAGTGACGGAAGAATCTGCTTTCAATTAAGTTGTTAGTTTTAATGCAAAAATAAAACATTTTTCTTTTTTTGCAGTTTAATTATTCAGTATTGGAATTTGATTGACAGGGTAATGAGAAGAGATATAATATTGAGGTTCTCAATCATCTATGTGAGTAATATGCAGGAGTCGTTGATCATATTTGTTGGGAATAGTTTAACCCAGTGGTTCCCAACCAGTAGGTCGCAGAAGGGTTACTTGTTCTATCTTCGGAGAGATCTAATCATCTGGTGGAATTATCCTCCAACAGAGGTATAAAATCTGTAGGCCTTCACGAAGCCGATAATATGACTTTCTTAATGGTGAACAAATGAGGCCCATACATCATATCACCCCTTCCTCTGATAGTTTATCTTCTTTTTAGTTTCATTAAAAATTACTATATTTTTTTCTTCATTCCTCCATTTTTAGTGCAAATGCAATATTTTTTACAATCCGGTTTTGTTAAGGTTTCATATTCGAATTTTTAGCATGAATGAATTTTAGCATGACCTTTTGATCATCGCAATAGTAGTTTTAGCGGAATAATATACAAAATGAAACTAATTGAAATTCTTATATGTGTACCAATGATTCATTGCAAATTCACACCGTGAACAGTATAAAAATAAAATTTTCTCGAAGTTATATTTAAAATTTCTCAGCTAAATCTATTCACGTTCATATCATGAAGGTAGCTTTTAAATCTTCATTGCGGAAGACGAAGAAAGATCTTCTGTGGAATAATATTACACTGTTCGACTTATAATAACCATTTTTTCAATCTTCCTAGAAATTAAAATGAATCTGAAATTCCCACTTAAATTTCATTGGCCAACTTATGGAAAACATCATTATGTCAACCAATAGAAATGATAGAGAAATACGCTTATAAGCTGTTATTTTAGTTCGCCATTGTATGACAATTTGGGTTGTCGTGCTGTATTCGTCATAATGGCACGTAAATAGAAGGATAGATACGAGAAGATAAGGTATTTGTATAAACATTAAACAGTACGTGAAGTTTGTGTTGTTTGACTGTATTGTGATACAATGTAATTTAGTATAACGGACTGAATGATTGTAGGATCAATGCCATTCATGGAATTATTTAAGAACTGATTATGACACAATCGCAGTTGACGCAGCCTTTATCTAAGCTTTTCCTGTTTCTCATTTACGTTATCATCTATAGTTTTCCTCAAGACAACCTCTTAGTGCAAAGAAGGAATCATGTATTCCTCCAAATTTCCCAAGCCTCGCATCGATCAATCGGACCTCAAATGTAAAAGCGGATGTGGATTTTTTGGAAATCCTGAATGGGCTGGGTATTGTTCAAAATGTTTTCGAGAAAAGCAGCAGAGGGAAAGGTCTGGGAAGGTTGGCCACAAAGTTCGCCGGTATGTTAAAGAGATGACATCCTTTTCTTTCCGCTAAAATTTTTTGTCGTGTGGAGAAATGGAATTCATAGCGCTTTTCTTCTTACCTGTTAGACCTCCAGGAATAGAGAAGAAGCAAGTGCAGGCAATATCTGGGTTTACAAGGTTTGAGGAAAAGAAACGTTCTCAATCGGAGAAAACAACGAAAATATTTAAAACCTTGTCATTTATGAAGTCTCCTAGTTCGAAAGGTAGGTTCATTGACGAAGGTTGCCCTTGTTGTTATTACCCACGTGAACGTTAATCAAATTTCGTAAGATTCTTATGTATGCTTAGTTTTAAGTCATCTTTTGCGCAATTATTTGGGTTACGTAAGTCGAATAATTATTCCTTGTAGAAGTTCTTTGGTTTGATCCTGATTATTCTGTTTGAATCTACTTAACTGTATATGCGATTCATTTCTTTAGATTCGAGTCAGTCTAGATCTAGAGTTGAAGAACTAATACGAGGAGTTAGGCCGGAATTAGAGAGGTTACGAGATGAATCTTCCAAGTTATTGGCAAGTGTAGGGCCCAATGTTGAACACGAACTACAGCGGCATGCGGCTCGTTTTGTTGCCAAAGCAGCTCAGCTAGCTGACTCTGAAGGACGTCCAATTGAAGAAGTAGCAGAGGAAGCCCAAAATTATTATATTAACGAAATGAAGAGGATGGATGCTCTGTCAGTTTATTCTGGTATGCTTTAATTTTTAAATTTTCTTCAATTTTGATTTTTATGTGCAAAGTTTCGAGTGATAGAAATGAACTGAATTACTCTTAATTAGTTATAACATTGCGTTATAGTCATCTTTTTCTAAAATAAGATGGGAAAATTATTTTTTTACTGATCAACTGATCAAGTCATGATTAACTTCCTCTACATGTCTGCTTGGGGGGTTTGTTCTCTCGATAAAATCAACGATAATTCTACCGTTCTCTCTTCCGGGGAATTTCTTTCGATATGATTTTAATTTGAATAATCTTAATCGTGATTTAATTTGCCTTAATCAAGCAGAAGCTCTACTTCAATCTTCTGAGAGTAATTTATTCATTCAAAAGCAGGACAAACATGGTTATTTGACGATTTTATCATTTACTCCTCTCAGATTATGATTACATGTAGAACCATCAATGCTTTGATACAAAGTAAAATTTAAAATTCTTTAGGTAAATATTGCTATCAATTGAACATGTTTTTTCTATTCCTTAACCCAAGATGTGCTTTCCCCAATGTATGGGAATCCCCTCAATGTATACATGTTGTAAGTAGTGTTTTCCACAGATTTTGCTTGAGTTATTAATTTTAGAAATCACCCTAAAATAGTTTCTTCACTTTAGAAATTAACTTAAGTCAACAAGAACTCTTTCTATTTATCATTTTTGACTTTTTTCAATTAAAAATTGAATTAAAGCCTAAGCAAGTATTTGAATATCTCTTTGGACATCATCCTTTAATGGCTGAATAGATCTGCTATCTCTCACTTCTGATCACTGATAAAAATGGCATCCTTGGTCTTCCAGATTGCCAAATGGGTTATACGTTTGCCTTTAGTGAAATGAGCCTTGGGCTCTATTCCAAAAAGGACTCCATTTGTGCGAAATGACTTCAGCTGTCAAAGCACTTCTAAAATACTACTCCCAAATTTGCACCCTGGCAGGATATTGAACCCAAAGACAAATGAGTTACTTTACTATCTGGGGGCTTATGTATAAATATAGTTATTTAATTTTAAGATGAAAGGGATTGCATTTAGGTAAGAGGATATGCCAATTTTTTTTGAAGCACTCATCAATTATCACTCATAATAAGCAAGGTTTATGTAATAATACTTTAGTTAAGATATTTGTTTTGATAATTCTATAATTTTCCAGAGGTATCTCCGGAAGAAAAAGAGGCGCTATTAGATTACGCTGAGAAGTATGTCATGACTTGCTTGTATCGAATTCTCTTTTGTCATCCGTCTACTACAGATGAAGAAAAGGATCTAGGTTTACAAAATAGGTAATTATTTTGAAATTATAATTTAAATCAACTTTGTTCTTACATTCTTTTTTTTTTTGCTAAGTTTTCTTCCCATCTCTTGTTACAATATGTCATGTTTAATTCCAGAATTCGTAGCTTAAATTGGGTCACAGCTAAACATTTGGATTGCCGAATCAATGAAACTCAGTCTGAAATATGCGACTTGTACACTGCCATAACAGGTATTTGATGATTGATTCTTCACTCACCATGTATGATGTTTGATTGAATTGGATATTTATCATCTGATCTACCGATAGCCAATTTTTCTATCTAATTTTTCATTACATTAAATATTTTTCAAGATAATCACCAATTGGAAGCTATTAACTCTTTGAAAGATAATATGCATATCTATTAGTAAATTTCAATTTCACTTTGGTCAAATTTTATTTTTTTAATTCCCTTGGAGAAAGGAAGGATATGTCCACCACAGATGCTTCTTAAAGTAATTCTGAAATTATTAAGGAGAAGTAAATTACAAAGGAGAATTAAATTTCTTACAGTAGTGAAAAGAGATATTTAATCTCATTTTATTAAATCTTTCATTTAGTTTTCTTGTCTCTTATTCTTATCTCTGAATTATTCTTTTTTTAGATATCCTTGGTATGGATTCTGCAAAAGCACCGCAAGATAAACTTGCTTGCGTTGTGGGATGTTGTAGGACTATACTTGAATTGTTGGCACGTTCTCAAGGTGGACCTGCTTCGGCAGACGATTTTCTCCCTGCTCTTATATTTGTGGTATTGAAAGCAAATCCTCCTCGTCTTAAAAGTAATATCCATTACGTTACTAGGTTTTGTAATTCTGCTCGCCTTTTATCTGGAGAAGGTGGATATTACTTCACCAATCTCGTAAGTATACTCTTTTTTATAATAATTTCCTCTTCCATAGTAATTTTATTGATATATGATAACTGATGCCATGTTTTAATCCTGTTATTGTTTTGATGATGGAATATTAAGTGAGCCTTGCTACTCTTTTTGTAATTTACCTAAATATTTTCAAACTCACCACAGTGCTGCTCTTTGAAATTTATTTCAACAAATCTAAATTTTTTGTTGCTTGAAAATCATTGTGAAGCATGAATGTAATTCATTATCAAGTATTTGTTAATATTTTCAGTGTTGCGCTGTTTCTTTCATCGAAAACCTTACTGCTGAATCCCTGAATATGTCACAAGATGAATTTGACCAGTACACTTCAGGAGAAGTGGTGCCCCCAAGTACTTGGGAGTCAACTTTAATGATGTGCGAGGTTAGTGCTTTATTTTATTTATTTTTAGTAATATTTTTTCAAAAATTGCTAATACTTGGGCTAAGCTTGAGTTTATAGCAATGACAAATCAGTGTCTCTTACTAGTTCATTGGTTAGAAGCCAAATACTTTTTAAAATTTGTTAAGAGCCTTTAGAACTATCAAAATATCATTTATGCAGAATTTTTCCTGTCGTTAGATTTCTGAAATTCCCCATGGTTTGAGTCACCCCTGTAAACCAACCTATCACTTTACAATCTTTTATTAATCCATTGCAGGTTTGTAACTATTCTGTCTTAAATTTTGGTTAAATGTAGTAAAATATTTGTTTAATCTTAACAAACTACTGATGTATTGATAATAATTGGTGAGAATTAACTTCAATAAGGATTTTGTATTGTTTCCATTCTTCTCACAGTTGTGTAGCATTTGTAATTCATTTTTGTGTGCTTATTTCATGGGTTTGGTGTATGGACTTAATGCTAAAAACACTTTATATATATTTAATAATTGTGTATGTATAAACTTTACCCCAAAGTACGATGGAAGACTATTCTTATTTATGTTGTAAATATTTATCTTTACCACATTACTTAATGCTACATTAACAGCTACAGCTAAACTTTAAAAGCACAAGTAAATTAATCTGATTTAATTGTTTCAATGATACTTGGTGGAAATCCATAATACTAAACAATTTATTGCAACAAAACACTTGTGCAATAATAATCAGAAACTTGTACAATGCACACTGTTTAACAAACAGGTCTCAATATTTAGTTTGCACCCGATGATGGCAAAGTATGCAAAACCCTGTTGTGTGTTTGTTAAACAGTGTGAAATTATCTAAGTATCTGATTATTATTGTGCAAGTCTTTTGTTGCAATAAATTGTTTCGTTTATTAATCTATATCTCACCTATAATATTTTTTAAGTATTCTTTCTTCATTTTGGATTTATTGTTAACTCAAATTTTTTGTTGAGTTTGGTGATTGCCTTGTCATTAAAAACTTTGTTGAAATAAATATTGTACAAGTTACTATATTAACTTTCCTTAGAGGCTTTGTAATGATCCAAATCTACTAAAGGTTTGAGAGAGCTTATTTAAATGTTACCCCTTCTACATATCATTTACTTTACCTAATGTATACAAAACTGGAAATACCATTGAAAAGCCTCTATAACATTTAGTGAAACGCATTTGTTATCTTGTTCAGTTGTTCATAGAAAGAGGATTTTGGTATTGTTAGAGTAATTAACTGTATTCATTCAAAAACTTATTTAAAAATATGATATTATCATTTAGATTTTTATTATGCTTTTTATCTATGCAGTCCACAAAAAAATTGTTTAATGCTTTAAATAAAATGAGAGCTGGTTGCACCTGGATGTACTCTAATTAATTTTGTTATTAATTACTATCCATGATAGTATTTCGTTTCCAATAAGGTAAGATGCTATAAATTGTCTTAATTTTATCTTCTCCTTGGTTTAAATATTTAGGACAGTATTGTAGTTAAAAAATGTCATGTAAATATTTAATTAATTTCAGTATTTTATATTTAATTGCTTCGCTGCTTTTGCATATTAAGAAATGTTTTCATTCTGGCGTGGGAGTAATTCTTCAATGTTTAATAATAGAAATATGATGATATCGTAATAATATTGGTGTTCAGAATCTGAAATATTTGTGAAATATTATGTTAATCTAAGTCCTTAGAAATAGTGCTGTTGCATGTCTATATGCTAGGAGGTGCAACTTTAACCATTGGTTCAATTTCATAATTTATATTAAAATGGTGGTGCTTGACAGGCTGTTCATTTGCTAAATGAGCACCTTGCAGCGCTGGAAGACTTGAGTACTCGCCGGGAAAAATTGGATAAAACATCTTCGCAGCTCAAGGATGAAATACTCAGATTCGGCGAGGAGATTGCTGAAGAAGTGTCAACCATTATGGAGAAAACTCCCTTAATCATTAAATCACGTGAACCAATGCAGCTTGATTCGGAGGATCCATCCACTGATCAGTTGCCTTCACCAATAGTTCCACAGGTTTGTTAAAAGTATACAGCATGGGTATCTCTGCATGAGACTGAGGTTTTCTAACAATTTGTGCATTGCTTTATGGCATAAGGTGTTTTTTTTCCTTTAAATATTAATTGCAGTTTGCTTTTTTACTTTTTACAGGTTATGTGGAAATAAATTCTTAAGTTAAACTCTCTACTAAGATTGTTATCCAGTTATTTTGTTTAACACAATTTTGTATTTGCTTGTTTTGTTTTTTTGCCACTGCTGAAATTTTTAATCTTGAATTCTTTGCTTCTTTATTCTCAGCAAGCTCTAACATTAGATATCTTGAAATAATTTTCCCAGCCTCGTTAATACGATGTTCTTCTTGACTAATTGGTGGTCTGATTTCTTGAAAATTTCCATGACTATATTGTAACAGCATGACATTGTTATATTTTGTAATTTTTATTGTTTAGTTTTTCTTTGTTATTGTATAATGCTATGTAACTTGTTAAAACTTTTTATTGACCCATAAATATATAATTTATCCAAATTTTGTTTTATTTTTATATTCAGATTTTTTGTCTTTGACTTGATTTCCTAATTTACTGTTTCTGATTTCCCCTCAACATGTAACTAAATGGTATGTTGATAGGTTATGTCAACTAAAGAAACTAATTATGGCTGAAATTGTAGATATTTATAGGTTAGTTTGAATATTTTATACAAAGATATCTCTATATGGATTTTGATATTATTAATAACTACCACAAAGTTACACCTGATTCTGTTTCGTTTTTTAAAGATATGCAATATTATACAGAAAAAACTTTTCATTATCATTCAGACATCATAATCATAGCAAAGAATAATATATTGAATTATTAATAATGGTTAATTACTACATTTTTGCAATAATTCTATTCCAAGAATTTGTTATGGCTTACTTTTACTTTAACATGGTGATTGCTTAAATCTATTAATCAGTTCACAATTAACCTTTAGATATTCGATCATTAATTTCTTAATTATTCATATTAATCATCTTAAATATTTACGATAGTTCATGAGAATTAAGACACATTTTCATTCAATACATATATTATATGCTTGGGAGACAAACAGTCAGATCTCCTTCAGGCTTCTCTAGTAGCAGACTGTAATGTAGTTATTTTTAGCAGAGAAGGTGGTATTCAGTCTCTGTTGCTGATTTACTGACATATTATTCATTTATGATTTATACAGCTTTACTTGAAGGGCTCGCATGTTCCTTTGCCAAAGGAATCAATTATTTTAACATAAAAAGCCAATTTCATATTTTAAAATATTCTTTGTAAACCTTTTATGATTCTAAAAGCTTAAACCTGTTTTTGTTACTATTTTTGTTTATTTATTTGTTACTATTTTCATGAAATGTTTAGTTGTATCCTTTATATAATTTTTTTATTTGAAATCTTCAACTACCTAAATATTCTGTAAACTTGCCAGTAGTGCTTGTAGATTTTTTAGTTATTAGATTAGCAGTTTTATTGTTTCAGTTGATTATTATTTGTGCTCAAAGCATGGGAGAATTGATTTTTTAGTTTCATAGTCTTATAATTTATTCTTGATATTCCCATTACATCCATTAATGGTAAAGACAAAGAAGAGTATGACAATAGGAATAGGCTGATTGATGAAGTGAGTTAATAATAATAAACTCTGAAGAAAACCATGCATTTCTTTTCACTCTCAAGTTTCACTCTCTTGATTTAATACTAATACTTAATAATAAGCTTCGAACTTATAATGATTCTTAAATTTCTGTCATAAGTCATAATTAGCATGTAATTTTAATTTACAATTAAATTTCTATTGATGTAGATTAATACAAGCCACACTTAAGTTGAGAAGGTTTTAAATCAGGAATTCTTTTTGTTTATTCGTAAAGATTCCCTCTTTGGAGTATATGATGTAAGCAAATTGCAATTCTCTAATTCTAACAGTAGTTATAATTGTGGTATTTATTACGGATAATTTCTAGTCAAATGTATATTAAACGTATTCCCAATGTTCTACATACTTTACCAAATAATTGTATAGCATTGTTCATTTTGTGCAAAGTTTGCTCAAAGAATGAGTACAATTTTTAGGATGGGTAAAAACTCTTAAAAATTTGTAGGTTATCACTACTTTGGATCACATCTGCTTGGTAAATTAATATTATGTATATCCTTACTTCTTATTTCTTTAAGCCATCTTGTTCATGAAAATGAAACTTTTATTTCACTGCATAAATAAATTATCCTGTATTAAGGTTAATTAGCTTAGAAGATATCCTTAAACATGAAGCAATACTGCCAACCAGGTTATGCATATATTCAAGCTTTCCTATAGATGTTCATATAGAATCAACCCTCATTGCAAAGTGATTAAATTTTTTGTGTACACAACTTAATGGGCTTTGGATATTCATAATCCTTTCATTAAAGCATGATTAAACAATTAATAACCTGAAAAGAAATTAATATTTTCAGAGCCTATTTTACCAGCCCATCCAAATTGTAAATACTCTTTTTATATTGATCTGAAGTCCATTGAAACTTTTTATTTGCATTTATAGACATAAAATTTAGCTTTAGTGACAGTAATTTGCTAAAATTATAATTTGACTACTTTGACTTTTACTTGAAAAAATATCAATCAACTTGCAAACTCAGACTACTTTTTATGCACCTTAAAATGTAAGATTACTTCATGGAGTTAATGTCATATAAATTTCCTCAATGACTCTTATATTAATTTTCCTCAACAAGCATCCTTGGAAATAAAATTTTTCTTAATTTATCTACAGATTAAAAATGTAATTATCTAGGAAGAGACAGCTAAAGAAATCTAATTTTTATCATCACAATATTTTTAGTTTGAATTATCTAAATTGTAGACTTGGCTCTAGGAATATCTCAACTCAAAACTTATAAAATGGGTGCCAAATCTTAACATAAAGGATAGAAAGATTGAGTTCTTGATAACTTCTTGCTCTTATAAAAATAGTTGAAGATAGCTTTCCCCTTGTCATAAGAGGGGTGCATGAGTTACCAGAGAAAGAATCAAAGATGCAAAAATCCATCATAGTGGGTCAAGAAATTTACACTTTCTATGTATGCTCTCTGTAAGTTTTACCTTTTGCTAGTTGCTACCAATGCTTCTACAGCAAATTCCAAATCAAATAATTTAAGTTACTAATATGAGCATGCGGATATTATCATTGTATTGATTTTTCAGTGATGGTTCAATATTTAGTTTTTATCTTCCATGTATATTCTTTCATATTCTGCAACTGTTTAATGAGTTCCCCATGGAGACTAAAGTACTTGCAAAACTTGCAAGAACCCTTTCTAAATTCCTTGGATTTTTATTCATGTATCTCTTTGAGAGAATTTGAATTTGTTAAAAAGGAAGACTATGTTCCTCTATTCTCTGCTGCTAAGGTAAATTGAATGGGCTTTGTGGTTGATGGGTAGACGTTTTTCTAGATTCTTATATTTACATATCATTCCTTCAGAATTATTTTCATCTTGGCATTTGATTATTTTCAAACTTGCAGTGTCGTTAAATTTTAGTCTAAAGTGATATTTCATTCATTACGTAAACCTTTCATTTCAATGCTTTTTTTTAAGAATCAGTCATGCATTATTTCTGTCATATTTGAGATTTACTTTCAAGTACCATTAGAACTATTACATCCGATTTAGTGTAGCCAGACAATTTGTCCATTGACAGGTAATAGCACCGCCGGTGGCACTGGATGATGTCATGCAGGCAATGGCAGACTCCTCTAACCCAGCTCCCTGGCACCCCGTCTCATGCTTTGACTTTGCCGACCCAGAAGACAGTCTCAAATTGGTAAACTATGACATAGAGCTCCCGGGTGACAACAGTCCTTTATCCCAGTGTGAGGACCCCTCCCAGCTGAACATGGCTGAAGAAGACAATCCTCTTCTACTTGGTGACATGACAGGATCCATCTTAGACGAAAGTGAATCACCAACGACTGGAGATCTACTTCCCTCTCCCTTGAAACCGACAGCCCCAATGTCTCTTCCCTCCACTGGTGGAATCACACCACTCGGTTGGAACATTCCTAGCATTCCATGTGAAACTGGTGCCGCTGGAACATGCATGTCCTACTCCCAGTCCTCCTCCTCCCCAATCAAGGGTCCGGTTGCCTCAGCTTGGTCAGCAAACAGTGGCACAGTGACCCAAATGCCTCTGCTTCCCACTCCAATCAATATAGGAATGAGTACAGGATCTGCATACATGGCTTCAATGATGCGCCCTCAAGCTGCGCTTCAATCGGGGCCATCATCTAGTTGGAGTCGCCCACCAGATCTGCCATTGGTTGAAACTCATCGACCAGATATAGACTTGGATTATGGCAGAAGGACAAGGGAGAATGAGGAAGAAGTTGACAAGGAGCCCCCTGATTTGTTATCAGACACTCCCCCACCTTCCTTACCTCCCCCAGCTACGTCAAGTCGATCCCAAGTGGAGGAAACTCTAGTCAGGGCCCTTGGAGGGGTCCTTACTACATTTGACAGCTTGATATGATTCAGATGCAAATTATTTATAAATTTCTGTATGCTCTGATCTCATTGGAAATGCTGCTAGTCTCATCGAGTAGCAGATGATTTTAAATCGACATCACCTTTTAAATTTAATCATTTCATTCTTTAAATCATCCATGTCTCATTTATTTATTCGCAGCAATTTGTTTCAAAAGTTGCTTTTTTACTATGTGTTTTTTTACTGCATCAGCTGCTTTTTTTAGAATCAGCTTTGATTAATTGTTCATAAATTTCATATAGATCTGTCACATAAATGATATTCTGATGCTAACCTGAGAAGATTATTCTACAGCTTCTTAGATCTTGTCTCTATTTGAAAGTGAAATTCGGTGCAATACATGATGCTTTTGTGTATGAACTAGATTTGGTTTCCCATGAGTATGGAAAATTTTGGGGGAGTTGCTAGAATGATTATTTAACTTATATTATTATTGCAATCATCAAAATCATAACTATAGCAAGTAATTCAATGGCCCATTCACAATATTTTTTCTGGCTTAGATAAGATGAAGCATATTGTGCAAGCTGCAAATATATCAACAGAGATTAGTTGCACTTGAATAGTAGCCTAGGTGGCTGAAGTTCATTGCTTAGTGAAATTATGTTCTTTGAAATTATTTAGCAACTTAATGCACTACATATTCTCTATGCATTGGAACACCTTATCTTTTTATGTGCATAGCATTTTGATTTTTAGTTTTGTATGATAATCAGTTGAGACATAAAAATCTGTACATAACGGCATGTTGAGTTACAATGTTTCCTTTGATACTCTAGAAACTTTCTCGTAAATATTTATTTTTTCTTGGGCTGTGGAGAAAGAAGTATATGAGCTGTATCACATATGTTAATCTGCAGAGATATGTAACATCATTTGCAATGACATTGACTTACTGTTATAAGCGCACTGTTATTGAATTAAACATAGTTATTTTAATTTCTTGCATAAAATTACAAATAAATGATATAAATTGTTTCCTTATGATTTTTCTTATTCACACCTATGCTATTTCTAGGGTTTCTTGAATTTTGTTTCCCATTGTTTTATGAAGATTTTACTCATTTATAGATTAACCTGTCTGTATTAATCACCCATTCTTTCTATGAAGAGTCATCATAGTTATTCATAGGAACAACAAGTGAACTGAAGTGTTAGTTTCATAGAATCATCGATTATTGTTTATTGAAATTTATGATAGAGCTAAAGCATTCCTTAAGAGTTTGAATGTAATGATTATAATTTTCATCTTTTTTCATGGGAGAGTTGCAATTTGTTGAGTGTATCAAAAGCATTGCTTTTATTGTTCTCATTGGAAACCATTTCCTCAAAAGAGATTCTGAGATGCAGTGGCAAATATTAAGGCTTTTTCTTAAAAGTATTTGTGTAAGCAGATGTTTTTTAAACTTAAAAGATTTAAATAGCATATTTCTTGAATCGTGAAATTTATGTTATACTTTGATGTCTACTTCAAAGTATATTCTCAAACAGCATTTGAGAATTGCTCACTATGTATAGGCTTTGAATATTGATGCGGCAGTGAAATAATATTTTTCTCATTACAATTATCTTGTTGATCAACTTTAAAAATAAACCAAATTCTGACATTTGTGATAGGAGCATCTTGATTAGCAACATAATCACTTTTGTTTTTCTGAATAATTCTCCAATGAAATTCTGAGTCCCTAATTTTAATGTAAAAATTATGTTCATGTTTCCATTGAAATTTGAGTATTATCAATAAGACGATGCAATTACCAAATTGCATGTTAGAAAAATGTCAATATTTAATTATTTACCATTCACCCCAAAGCACCCAAAAATGTTTCAAGAGAAATTCTTCTACAGTAGATACTAAGGAAAGCTGTGAAAAGAAGGAAGGAGACCTTCTTTTCTTTTAAAATTCTTGTACCAGCTACTATGATATTGTGTATGCCAAAGTGTTTCTAACTCAAAATGAAATAAATAGAAAATAGCAGGTAACAAGGACTTTTATGTACAAATAATTCATTCAATAGCATGCCTTAAATAGAAGTATTTTTGCATGCAGTCAAAATTTTTGGAACCCAATATGTTGGAAATCTGTATAATCGAACTGGAGAAATATTTACTTTGTTTTTTAAGGGTTAGCTAATCCTGTGCCTTTAATATTAACTTTAAACTTTTTTATTTGTGCTGATTTTGAGAAAAGTTAATTCTTTCAACTGATCATCCTAAACCACTCAATCTTGAGCATATTTCCCAGAATTTACCTTCATTTTCTCCATTGCAAAGGAGGATATGAATACCCTGAGTGAAATCAAGAATACTGGGAAGTATACTTGAGATCTAGCAGCGGTTGCATAAAATAATAAACTTTCATATTATACTAGTGTCACGGAGAGTACTTGATGAACATCTCACAGCAGAGTGATTTTTGAAGGTAGCAGACATGTTGATTTTATGATATGTGTTAACTTAGCAGACCATGTAGCAAAATGTTGCTACAAATATTATTCATTCCAGTTAAAGACAGGAACACTAAAACAGGGTTGCAAGTAGAACACACTTTCTAGTTTTCTGAAACTGAAAAGTTTGATTTAGAAGTTGTATTGATGAAAACTGGATGGAAATACATTGGTTTCAGATCTATAAGCGTTGTTTTAACGTGTTAATTAACTGTAATGTAGAACAATGGCCAGGAGAGGTTTACTCTGGTATCTTTACTGCAAGTTACTTCTAGTTTTTAAAATAAATTTAACCAGCAATTCATTGTTATTCTATAGATAACACTGAAATACTTGGGATGGATTGTGATGGTTGAAACTGGTTGCAAAGAATATTAAATAGTGTTAAAAGTAGAAGCTGGTTCTCATTATTTTCTCTAAAGGAAATATATTCATATAAGAAAAGGTGAAAGAAAAGCTCTAGACGATTCTTGGTAGAATTTTACTCAGATTCAACACTTAAATAGATCAGGGGGTGTAAGAAAGATATATTAGCAATTAAACAAAAAAACAAATGCTTAGCTTAGATGGTGGTGCATGGCATATCTAGAGCTGCTGCAATTCCATGATCGATGCTAATTCTTCAACTTCCCTCTTGCATATGTATGTATCAACAATTTTATGCTATGTAAAACATTATGGTAGAGAGCATTGCATTATCTTAGATTCTATATAGTGACAGATTGCAAATGATAGAATCATTTTGATCACATGACATAAAATGCTCTTCATTTGCTTGGAACAATGTAACGTAAAACAATCCCTTACAAATTCCCCATATAGTTTATAACTAATAAAATTAATTCAGGTTGCCAAGTTATACATTGTTTGTTCTTAGTATATCATTAAAATTACTCAACTGAAGCAAAAAAGAAAATAATCACAAACAAATTTGTCAAAGTTATTAAATATACGCAGCTGCATAAATAGCAAAGCCAAAGAGTAAGTAACTAACGTAAGTATATCGCATTTTAGCTGGACAGCAAACAACTCCGTTTCATAAATGTATCAAACTAACCATTTAAAATATACAGTCTGTCTTTCAATTTTCTGGATTCTGGAATAAAAGGTAAAAGAAAGGAAAGCAACAATTATATGGTTGTTCTTGAGCTTAACTGACATGTACATGTATTTGTTCAAGCATTTATTAAATCCTTTCGACAAAACTATGTTCTATGTAAATTGTAATTAGGTTCCATGAATTTAAACATCACCTGTTCTCTTAAACAAATAAGAGCTATGCAGATTGCACCCTTTATGATAGCTGTGGTAATCTTTATTCGCCAGCAATCATTTTGGGTACACCATGTAATAAAAGAACCCCTTTTCTTAGCAATTGTAACATCATTCAAGAGTTTCTAAATAACATAGAATATTAGTCTTTGATTTATCAAATGCCAATCTTGTAATTACATGATGCATCCAACATGAAATCTCTAATTAATTATTAAGAAAGTCTTTTGCTTAACATTGCTTTGTACCTATAATGAGATCTCATTATTTATGTAAATAATTTATCATTGATTTCGGTTGTATTTAAAACCATAAAATAAATGCAAATAATAATAGAAAATTATCTTTATTTATCCATAAATATAATCCAAATATCATAATAAATTCCTATCTTCTGGAATATTTACTTAATACGAAACTAAAGATCACTAAAATAGACGATTTCATGCTTTCGCAACTCACCCACTTCGCTAAATCAGTTTTTGAAGATTCAAATAGCCCGCCTACCCATAATGCACCGTGGGAAAAAAAAAGTTGGGAACTTGGCTAAAAATTACGATTTTTGATGGCTTATTACGGCCGTATGGGTGGAGATTTTTCCACGAGACTTTGGAATTTTGTTTTTTCGATTCTTTAGTTTACTTTAAACTTCTGAAAAAGCCTTTGCTATCATTTTCTGGACCCTTTTGTTCTTACGTCCTCAGGGAAAAATGCGATTATTTTGGGCTTGCGGGATTATTTGTGGATTTAGAGCTTGGAAAAGGTTAGAGATATATTCTTAGAATCGCGGAAGCCAATGATTCCGTTTTATTGAGAACAAATTTCGCTGTAAAATAATATTTTAGATCTAAGCTTTCTTATCCTAGGTCCTGAGGAGATATTCGTGTTGTTTTTTTGTAGCTTTGGCAAATTTTAGTATAAGTATTATAAAAAAATGACACAAACGTAAACTCATGTATGAAATATAGTTTTCAGTGTTTAATAATAACGCATAAAATTACTAAATAACGGCTATCACTCGAGTGCACAAAATGTGATTCTGAAGCGGTATGAAATAGCTTTAGGAATGTAATTTTCGGAAGTTATCCAATAAAAGTAAATAGACGTCATGACTCTGATGCATGAATCGCAGCTTTATGATAACGTATTAAGTGGGAGACCGATAGTAATAAAAAAAATTGACCTCCACAGCAAACAGATTTCTTAGAAATGAATGATATTAACTAGCAAAATAGTCTACTTTCCCATCTGTGCAATAAATTTCAACTAATTTTTGTTCGTAAATATATTTTCCTGTGGATTGCATAAATCTACAGAGTGCAACTCTGTGCATGCAGACCATAGGACCATGATGTTACAGGGTAACCTCTTCCCCTCCCTTGCGACTAAGTTATTGCTTATGAAGCGTGTTAATTAAAAATATCTCGAGAAAGCAATTCGATATGAATTAAGATTATCTGATGACTCAGTATTATTTTTCGGCGATTATTCGCCGGTCGCCGGTCCTTGGTCAACCCCTTTTAAAGAAAAGTGGAGCGTCCCTGATTCGCTCTTCATCACCCCAATTCTATCCCCGACCTGAGGAAATAAAAACAATCAGGAAAAGGCTTCAAGGGCACAAATCATTTTGTGAGAGGCACATCATCTTGTAATCTCACATCCATGCTACTTGAACAAACGGGTTATCTCCTTAGGCCCTCAGATAGGAAAGCTTAAGCTTTAGGTCTAATTAGACCTAAAATATTATCTTACAACGAAAATTGTTCTCAATTGAACGGAATCATGGGCTTCTGCGATTCTAAGAACATATCTATAACCTTTTCCAAGCTCTAAATCCACAGATAACCCCGCAAGCCCAAAATAATCGCATTTTTCCCTGAGGACGTAAGAACAAAAGGGTCCAGAAAATGATAGCAAAGGCTTTTTCAGAAGTTTAAAGTAAACTAAAGAATCGAAAAAACAAAATTCCAAAGTCTCGTGGAAAAATCTCCACCCATACGGCCGTAATAAGCCATCAAAAATCGTAATTTTTAGCCAAGTTCCCAACTTTTTTTTTCCCACGGTGCATTATGGGTAGGCGGGCTATTTGAATCTTCAAAAACTGATTTAGCGAAGTGGGTGAGTTGCGAAAGCATGAAATCGTCTATTTTAGTGATCTTTAGTTTCGTATTAAGTAAATATTCCAGAAGATAGGAATTTATTATGATATTTGGATTATATTTATGGATAAATAAAGATAATTTTCTATTATTATTTGCATTTATTTTATGGTTTTAAATACAACCGAAATCAATGATAAATTATTTACATAAATAATGAGATCTCATTATAGGTACAAAGCAATGTTAAGCAAAAGACTTTCTTAATAATTAATTAGAGATTTCATGTTGGATGCATCATGTAATTACAAGATTGGCATTTGATAAATCAAAGACTAATATTCTATGTTATTTAGAAACTCTTGAATGATGTTACAATTGCTAAGAAAAGGGGTTCTTTTATTACATGGTGTCCCCAAAATGGGCTTCTTTTATTACATGGTGTACCTATGTAAAATGATTGCTGACGAAGGAAGATTACCACAGCAAGCATGAAGGGTGCAATTTGCATACCTCTTATCTGTTTAGGAGAACAGGTGATGTTTAAATTCATGGAACGTTATTACAATTTACGTAGAACATAGTTTTGTCGAAAAGATTTAATAAATGCTTGAATAAATAAGTACATGAACAAAAATATGAAATGAGAGACGAATAACAATAAGACCATCCAGTATGAACTTGACGAAGTCAACTCTAACCAGGGCCTTACAATTAGACAAATTTTGGAATAGAAGGCTGGCTATTGGAAAACTCTCAGTATCCTGTGCTCTGTGCTTGCAGACCATAGGACCATGATGTTACAAGGAATACAACAATGGAGAGAACTGGACACTGATTTAACGTCTTAAATGAATGGAAAAACCTGATGAAATTGGGAGGATGAAATAAAAATTGACACGTGCTTTTGAGAAATAACACTCAATAGCTGAAACTCTTCCTGCTTATTGCTGTTGCAGTGGTGGTTTTATCCAATACTACTGTAAGCTGTAAGCCATGCTCTCATTACTTGTGCATGATGTATAGAAGAACATCACTGGTGTGAGCTACGAGGACTCGAAGTCGAACATTCGTTTACATAAATGATCATAGTAACACTCACTTAGGTGATAATTATACTTTAATGAATCCCATTCAACTGAAAATCAATAATTCGTGTTGATTTCTGATTGTTAGCGTGATGACACAGTTACAGTATCATTTCAGTAGTGTAAATGACGTAATTTGGAATCCTTTATGTTGTTTTATGGGAACTCTTGGTTCCATAAAGCATGGATTGGTAAGTGCCACCTTAGCAATATATTGTCAATATCCCTACAATATAAATAGAATAATAATATTATGAAGTAGGAAAAGACTTAATTCATATTGTTGATAAATATTAATTTTGAACTTATATTTCAAATATTGTTTATAGTGATTACGAGGATTTAAAAAAATAGTAGAATTAAATAGCAGAGTTTGATGAGATACCTTCATGCTGGATAATATATGCGCGGCCGCAAACGGGGGCCCTGAAGATTTGCATTCAAGTCAACACTTCCCTTCACTCAATACTTTCTTACTATGAATTTATCTCAGTTTGAATTGTATTTGAATACGTGAGTATAAAAGGAGAGTTGTGATAAAGAGAAATGCAGTAAAAACATCAATATGTACGACAAGAGGTTTAGAGAAAAAGGTTACGAAGGATGATTTAACAACATATTTAAAGATTACATCAAAGAATTTCCTTATTGAAGAATTTAAAAATTAACTTATTGAAAAAGTTTCTCTACATCTATTAAAATAACTCTTTGAAGGACTATGATGGAATCTCTTGGAACTTAAAATGCTTTTAGCTTGAACTCTTATTTTATATAGACACCATCAAAAGAGAATTGAATGAAGCGCTATGGATGTTTACGAAACAATTATTGACAGAATTGATAAGTCAACCATTAGTCCAGTTAAATGATCGATGTAAAGACTTGATTGAAAAATTTGTTTATATTGTATTAAACTCCTAAAACAGTAAAAAAAGATTTTGTACAGCATCTCACCTTCTACAATGCCAAATGTAGAGTTTGGTAAGTTGCTTTTAAATATGAATTTTTCTTTCCATAACATAAATTTAAATTCGTAAAATATACTCAAAAATCGGAGGACGACTAATGAAAATACAAGCGAAAAAAAGTTTGAATTCAGAATTGAACCTTGGTTTTTCTCGTAGAAACTGGAAACTTTACACCACAGCGAACACGATATTTAGGCTCTACCATGTTTTTTTAAACACTTATTGCAATTGCATTCTTGTGCATGCAGCGCCGCCACAACCTTGAGGAATAGATAGTTTATAAAAAAATAAAATTTGAGATTTAATTTTAACACACAGAATCACACAAATTTTGGTGTTCCTTTTCTGCCGTAGGATTCAATACGTCGTGATGTGGTCAAGCGGCAGCCAGGTTCATTGCCATCACTAACGTCTTCCGCAGTCTTGATCCTAAAAAATACAAAAACAAGACCTTAAAGTGCTGAAGAAATATTACTTTCCGGACTACCAAGTCCGTCGCGCAAGATCACTTATTTATAACAACTTAATGATTAATATTGCGAGAATGAATGTGTAGAGGATAACTAAAATATATAAATAGCACATAATGTGATATGATGCCCAACATAATGGTTGAATTATAAAATTAATTACTTCGAAATTAGGATGTCTTTTATTTAAATTTACAAATGATTAAAATATAATTCCGAAAACAATTATTAATAATAATAATCAAAAACTATTTAAGTAGCGATGATATAGAGAAAAACGATTACCTAAAGCAAATAGAACTGCTGGATGTGTGAACAATTTTGTATGCAACTATAAATATATTCCTGTAGGAGAGAAAAATTTGGTTTGACATATCTGCAATGCAGCCACTTATGTCACACAACAGAAACAAGGCGAAACAAAATAGAGAAAATGAGCAACAGATATTTTTATGAAGGATGGCAGAGAAACCGAGAAAAGATCGATCACCTGACTCAGTTACACGAGAAAATTTCAATATAACACGAGCGATTTGGTCTCGCGAGCACAATAGTTTGGCGAAGATAGTAAAAAGGAATCCTAAGACGAAAAGAGAAAATACAGCGCCAGATAAAGTACGTAATCATATACCCAAGTTTCAAACAAGTTAAGATGATCAATCGGATTTTGATATTCGTCCTTTCTAAATGTATTTGATCTGCGGTTATTTACATTTATTGGCAAGGAAATTGAAAATCGATGTCCTACAATCTAAATTTAAATCAATGGTCCACGAATTGAGGCTCGCTAATTTCATTTGGACTGAATTATTAGCATAAATCGAACGCAAGAAACGATTCGGAGCCACAACACTTTATTAGCGTATGCTTATTTAAATTCTATTGCAAATTAAAGTCTTATTTCAAATATACATCAGGCACTATCAAGTCTAGAATCAACTAAACCTCGCTAATTGTAATGCATTCTTGAAATACGGCATCGAAACACCTGACCGCCCATCTTCAAATACTATGCTATAGTACTCGAAAGGTATGACGATGGATAGGAATTCCTTCCGCTGGATCTCCTCAGTACTTGTGGTGGGTCTGTCGATCATCCTCCATGCCTTTTCCATTGCCACGTCATTCTTCTCCGCTTGACAGGGGAATTTTCCAGGACTTGGCTCACAACGGCCCTTCGTGTGAGGGCTTACCTATTTTTTTTGGGTCTAATAGGAGCTGTAAAAAAAGCCACTCACTGTCATAGCAAGGTTTAATACATGTTTTGACCTAAAAAAAATAGGTAAATGATTATTTCATTATCCAGTTATTATTATGAAATACCAATTGGCAAATGAGTATACGGTAAAATATATCATACGACACACCTGAGTCAAATGGTCCCAATGGCATACAGCCATTACCTGAAAAAAGTAACAGATCAGATAAGTTATCTTATGTCAAAGGAAAGGAAAAAATACTTATCGTTACAACAAATTCATTTCATAGGATACAAGATATTTAGATCTTAAGTAAATTATTCATTCCAACTCTTCGGTCCTTCGTGAACTTTTGGAATATATCAAATCATAATATATCTCTTCTGCTTATAGTTTCTGTTGCGGTTCACTCAAAACTTGTATCGAGCTCAGTCACACTTCTACCAAGCATCGGTTCTCTTCTGATCGCCCAGATGCACAAGTTTTGAAGACATAACATATTTATAAGTTGGAATAATCAACCTACTTTAATTATAACAGAGCGTTAAAAGTGTAATTACTTACGTACGTAAGAGTCTTCGACATCCGTAGCTTTGACACGTTTTCCGTATTTTTCTATTGAGAATTTTTGAATTTACTCAACCGCTAACACGAGAAACGAACGCTGACTATACTTACCTCTTCCTCGACCGATACCCATGACGCAACAAAGGATACTGAGAGCGACAAGGTCGTATTCACCTACGACAGCTCCCTCTCTACATGAAAAACGACGAAAATATCTGCACATCGTCTCGCGTCGAGAGTTCTCGTAGATAAGTATTCATTCGTCCATCCAACGACATATTTTGAAGCAAGGTTTAGTGTCCAAATCTAATATTAAGATTTAACATCAAAGGAAACATTGGCGGATCCATATAGGGGCAGATGGGCGACCGTCTTTACGAATATGTAAATCATGCATTTTGACAGTAACTGCCGAGTAACCCAAACGAAGACTCCATACGAGCGAGCTTTTCTAATATTAAATTGAATTTGTCGACTTTACGACGACCCTACAGAATCAGTAACAGTTGGCTTGCAAAAATACAAAAATAAGAAAAGAAAATAGTTCGTAATTCCCGTTTTTCTCATGTACAGTTATACGTGGCAGTTTCAAGAACACAAAATAAAAATTATTTAAAAATCAAAGTAAATGACACGGTTGCACAATGTAGGTTGTCAAAAGATTCGAGAACATCTACAAGAAATGTCACTGAGAACGGTGAAATTAAAAATATTTATTTATTTTCACCTTCTCAATGGCTTCCTACCACAAAGTTACGCCTGATTCAATTGATTATTGAAGAAATGTCACGTTAAAAGAATTGTTAAATTAAAAAAAAGATAACATGAAGAAAAATATTAATGTTTGTTGCCCATTTATAAATAATACGACAATTTCATAAGTTATAATAATGTGTTTTTATATTAATTCTGATTTAAGCTATCTAAACATAATTATCATGTAATATACAAACGAATAAATTTACAATATTTTACTGTAGCAAATTTATTTGCAACGGGTTTCACTAGTACATATAATGATCTAATAACATAAATAACACCTATCAATAAACGATTAACATATAAATGAGAAAGTATAAATATACGTATAAATGTATCCCCAAAGAAAATAAAAAATTATTTTGATCACATTTTTGGTTGAAGCAAAGAGGTATTTGGGGAAAATGAGTCAAAAATTAACTTAACCAGTGCATTTAATAGATAGTATGTACAACATCGATTATATATGTATAGACGCTTCTCTGCATATACCTATATATACGGGATCAAAATTCTTACCATGTCCCACAAGCAGTGGCGGATCTAGGATCGAGCTGTGGGGGGGCTTGAGAGTTGGGATTAAACATTCATTTTCTATTTATCGATTTTTGTAAGAAATTTTATAAAATTACTCAGTATACATATTTGAATTATGCTTACTATTATCTATCGTTGTAAATAAACAATATTTTCTCCACATCTCAATAGTATGAACGATGATACATTTTTTTGCTGTGATTTCTGGGGGGGGGGGGGGGGGGGGTACAGCCCCCATAGCCCCCCCGCCACTGTCCACAAGTGTCATCACTTGAAATTTTTACGTCTCACTGGCCATAGCGATTAACCGCCACAAAAATTCAGATTTTTACCCTCACTACCATAGGTGCGATGCCAGAAGGTCCTAAAATCCCAATGTTTTCCATAAAAATGCATTGCGGGGATTTTTGGAAATATTTTGAAGCACTTCCCTGCAAATTAGAGAGTTAAAATTCAAGGAATAGCAGAGGCCGTGCATATCCAATGAAAAAATCAAAGACATCTCCAAAGATTTTCCTTGGTTCGGCGCTAGGTCGCAGCAAATATTCTTCATAAAAAGTTAACGTAAAGGAAAGCTGTGTTTCATTTTAAAAATTACATAGGAAATAATGGACCGAGGGACAGACAAGTACCAAAGAAGGAAGGAAATTGAAGAACAATTCTTATTGATTGTATAATATTGGTTTCGAACTGAAATTACGTAAACTAGGGCAAAATGAACGAAAATGTTGTAAAATTTCTTTGTCGTAAAGAAAGAGTCCTCCTGGGGACCAAGGCGATTCTTTAAACAAAGTTCAAGTTGCATTTTTTTCGAAAACATTTTTTTGAGAACGTTCCGGTAGGCAGCTCTACCATTTGAAATGTATGGCAGGCATATTTCAAATTTATTATGATTCATTTCCCGAAAAGATGGAAGTTTATAACCAGGCATGTGAACAGAAATAATGAATTTTTCATAATCAAGTTCATCTTTTACCTTATGAGCATGGGTTCGACGCCAGGGCATGATTTACATTCTACTATTCAGTAAAACGCGAATTCGGAATTTTGTTTGAAGATATTCCTGATAATTGACTTGGAATTTTATAAAAGATCAGATAATCCCAAACTAAATAGTTAATAGTTGAATAATTATATAAATTGGAACTTGTCTAGCGATACTTGCTGGAATTTCATATTAAACACAGTTAAAAACACAAAACTTGTACAATTCCACGAGGTAAAATATATACAAACAGTTGACCGGTTTCGGCGGTGATTCCGACACCTATTTCAAGCAAAAAATGAATAGATCAAGGAAATATCCGGCGAGGAAATTGTAGAAAAGCAACCACTGCTTTGACATTATATCTTCAAAAGGTGATTAATTCATAATGCATTTGACATCCCAATATCTTAATGTTTAACTTTATACTTTAATTAATATTTCAACAGAATAGCAATCGAATGTAAGCATATAAATATTTTAAGAAAGATTTGTTTTTCCATATTAATTTTCAATAATATTTTCATTAATTTTTATAGAGAGTTAAAATAAAAATAAACTAACGCAATACTAGTTACAGATGCACAGAACACCTAAAAAAATCAATTTTTCTTCCGTTTTCTCTGATGAGGGACGTCTGTACTGGGAGTTTTAGTTACCGAGGTTATATGCCTCTTAGCTGCGGACCTTAAATATGAAAGTTTCGTTTAGCCGCGAGAAAAATGTTATCTAGTTAATCGCGCATATGAAATTCACTTAACTTCTTACTGGACCTTGAAAAATATCCGAACTCTCCTTAAAACGTTGCAAATCAGCACCAGAGAAGCTGAAAGTAGCTCCTTTGGATGAATGGGAAAGACTTTTCAGTAACAGATCTTTCTTTGATAGTGGAATAGCTGCATGGCATGAACGGATACCTTCCACGGCAGGTGCCTCTCGAAATCTTCTGACCAGCTTCTTCTTTACCTCGGTCACTTCTTCGTTGGCTACAAACTCGAACTCCACCCCTTTAACATTTGATTGAGCACATTCGTACAGTTCCTTAGGAGTCTGAATGTGTTCTCCATACGGTCGCTGCAGACTGGCACGTGAGACTAATCGCTTTAGCATTCCTCCTAGCCGGTCACTTGGACCCTATCCGTGCGATGTAGCATAGAAATGCCATTCAGCATTAACTCCAAAATCTTCTTGGTGATGCAAAAAATTACTCATGTTTTAACGGTTCTTGTATTGAGACACAGCTTTGTCGGAAAAGTAAATTATTTTTCGTAGATTACGTACCCTTCTTCGGAGAAAGGTTATTAGTTTCCTTTGAAAGGTATTAAATGTTCCTATGTTATGGTCCATGCAATTCGAAATAATAACCATACTGAAAAGTATGACTTCCTCGCCGGTATTTTTGCTGTAACACGCATATGGATGTATTGTAGCGTGATTACTACACCAGTGGACTCATTGCACAGCATCTTGATGGTGAAAAGAAAAATTCTCCAAAAAGTCGGCCACAGCAACAACTTCACATAATTTCAGATTGTCTCTGACTTTCAAATAGAATACAGTTTGCATGAGGGCAATGTAATCATGCTTCCTTACTTTCATGACATTCTCAGAGAATGCCTCCTAAAAACTATCTGTATCCATAATCTGCGTTGTTGAGGTTAAACGATTTTCTTGAATCCTTTGCTTGAAACGAACTTCGTCGGAACAGTTTTCCCGGAAATACTCTGAAATTATTTCAGTCATTCAATATGTGCTCCCACATTTTCTTAGGACATTTTCGGAGTCTTCCCATGGCAGTATTTCACCGATGAAGCATATTTCTGATGGATGGCGGCAAAGTGAGATATCCAGGCAGTCCCGATAATTTTAAACAATGAATTTCCGTTATCCGACTTGATTTGCTCTAATCCAGCCCCGAGATACTGTAGCTTGTAATTCTGGTGTATCATGCAGACACATATGGAGTGTGTGCCAGGTGCACCAGCCAACACACACTCAGGGGGCCTCAAATCCGCAAATTTGGAAAATCCAATCTTTGTATTGGGATTTTTTTGAAGGCTTCATTCATAGGCTTCCGTCAAATTGCAAAGAATTACTTTTAATTAATTACTTTTTGCTTTTCTAAGCGTAAATTTCCCTCTTTTATGCCTTTATACTCTTTTTTGACCGCCAATTCTCTACTAATGTCTGGCTCACGGTAGAACTCGTTCACTTTCAGCTTAGTTTCTTTCGAGAGAGATTTGCTTCGTCTCGCGTTCGCACAGCAAAGAATTCCTTGCTCAGATACGTACTTCTTCATCTTTCTGACCAAATATGCCGAAACTTGAAACTCCTGCACTCCATGACTTAGGCAAGACAGATAAAATTAGAATATTTTCACTCACTTTTGCGGCGTTGGCGAACTTATCCTTCAGGTGCATAATCATTTCCTTGCCAGTACGGTGGACTTCCTGTTCTTCCGATGAAGGAATATCTTCTTGAATTTTCACCTCCTCACCTTTTGAAGACATAATTTCAAAGCAGTGGTAGCTTTTTTTCAGTTTCCTCGCCGGATATTTCCTTGATCTATTCATTTTTTGCTTGAAATAGGTGTTTGATCGAGGGATTGTAACGTCTCGTTCAGTCTGCCCAAGCGACTTTCTTTTTCCGAAGTGTAATGACTCCCATTGGTTTCATCAATCGGCAAGGGTGAAGGGAATTGAAGGGTCGGTTAATATAGGTTGAACAGTTAAAATTGGTGAAAAGCAGATTGAAGAATAAGCGTGCTGAGATATGAGAGGCCACACTTCCGAACGTTCAGCGCGCGAGGCGGACGGCGCGGAGCCGCGGCGAGCGTCACGCCTATACTCAAAATTTTTTTTCTTTTTTAAATGAAATATTACCCTCGCCAAATTTTTTTAAATTGCAGAGGAAGGTTGTATGTACAACATATAAAAAAAATGAGAAAAATCGAAGATAAAGCTACACCGTCAAAAATCGATTTGAAAATTTTAAATTGTTATAAACTTTATTAAATTGTTTAAATTTTATAAAACCTTCCTATGTTTATCTTTTCTAACACAAGACCTAATTAAGCTATGTTGTGTATTTTTAGCTTCTATATTACCGGAGATATGGTCTCGAATGAGAAGGCAGTTTTGTAAAATTTCAATTTTTTAACATTGCAATATTTCGTAAACAATTGCGTTAATTACAAAACGGCTTAAGGGTTTTCATTTTGTTATCAAATTAAAGCGATCTGCCAAATTTGGTCAAAATCGGTTACCTCAAGGGACAATTCTGCCGATTTCCTTGTCGAATTGGCGTGGAATGACCCACTTGCATTTAAATGTTATCTTTGACTCCAAAGACACAAAAGTCAATAAAATCAACTTTAGAATTTACTTATTAATATGTAATGTAAATAAGTCAATATACTTATACAGTCTGCGCACCAAAATTGATTCTATTTTTGCTTATCTATCATTGGTTTAAACATATTTAAAATATATTTAATTCTCACATAAATTAAGATTAACATAAAAAAATGAAAGGTTGACAGTGGTCATTCACAAATCAAATACGATCATTCGCAATTGACAATGGAATTCGTAATACTTATTCTAATTATGTGTATTATATAGGGTAAGCAAGTAGCCCTTTCACTCATTTCTCTTATTCCTAGAATTCAGGGATCCTGTGTTCAAAAACACTGGTGTTGGCATAAACACTAAATTGAAAATCACAACTGATTTACACTGTAAGTCATGTTAACCTTAGTATTAAATATGCATATGAATAAAGATACTGAAGCCCCTTCATTCATATTTTAATTAAAAATCACTGTAGAATATGCAAAAAAATATTGGTATTCATTCGTAGTTTCGCATTAAAGCTTTATTTAGAACTATCTGAGAAGAACTATCCTAGAATAAGAAATAAAATAACTATACTAGAATTATTCTTTACAGATAGTTTAAAAAAACCTCATGGCACTCCCATGAGTTCCACTAAGCGATTCCTAGACTTATTATAATGTTTAGGTACACTCCTGGCCAAAATTAACGCAGCACCTCCCTAGCGATCCTTACGGCCGGTGCTGCGTTAATTTTGGCCAGGACTGTACTACATCGTAAGGAATATTACTGAACTTTTTTGCAATTAAGATTGCTGCTAATAAATATGGCTCTTAATTAGCATGCCTTAATCAACATAAAATTATAAATAGTTGAAATGTGCTAAAATAATTGAGAATAATTAATCTGTCTTAAATTAACTAGCTAATTAATAGCTAAATTAAATTGAAATATCGATTGAATTAAATATTGAAGCTCCTTTTCTGGCAATAAAAAAATTCATTGAAGTGTTGAACTTTCAGTTTTAAGAGAGAAATACTTAGCTGAATTATTTGGCTTAGCAACGATTCCGATCTCAAGATTATGATCATAGTTTGTCAAGTGAAACCGGCCAGTAAATCGGATTATTTGAATAGAATGTGTATAATCTAATAAATCGATGAAATGAACGGTGTAATTTGAATAAAGCAAATGATACGAAGGGAATGATGCAACTAGAAAATAGCAGTTCTAAAAAAGATGAACAACAGAGGTATAATCATTGTTTATTGTTAAATTATTAACCTTGAGCTTTCATCTGGAAGCCTCTTTAGTGGATGGTTCCTGACAATCACAGAAACACATTCACTATCACACAGGAAAGATGCCGTAAGATGCGGCATTACAGAAGGAGAGAGATTTACCTATGTCTTTCTCAAATCTGAAAAAGAAAAAAAAAACAAATTAGTTGGGATCCTCGGAGCACTTGCAACTACTGATAAAAATATTTGAATATCCGTTATGATAAGCATAGAAAATATAACATCAATGCTTGGGATAATTTACCATAAGTCATATTTTTCTTCAATATAAATTAATCAATTGCGATTCACAATTACGAGAAATCAATATTAAGACTTGTTTATGCATGAAATCATTATCTACCTAAATGAAGAACCAGTATAAAATTCAATAGCAAACTAAAACCTAAAACTGAATTGCAAGAAAAAATACCGATTTTTTTACTTTAATCAGAAAGTAGAATGTTCGAAACAAGTTCCAATTTCCTTTAGAATTGTCTGTTAAGATAAAACAACGAAATATAAATATAAATCTGAATTTTGTTAAAAATGACATTGATATTATCCAATATAGCCACAATCCCATCCAAATATTATGGATAAGTTGTTTATTAGTAAGAGAATACTAAAACTACATATCAAATAATACTGTATCTTTTGTACTAACTGAGGTTAACTTGAATCCTAATAATGTTCATCTGTACAAAATCAAAGGGTACCATATGTATTATGTATTAAGGGTAAATAGAAGAGGTGGTGGAGTAGGTCTGTATGTAAGGGACGACTGTGAATTTAAAAAACTGGACAACTGTGTTCTGGAGAGTTTTGAATTATTGAGTGGCACAATTCATATAAGAAATAGACTAATAAATATTTTATGTGTCTACAGGCCACCAAACAGTAATGTAAATAAGTTTCTAGAGGAATTAGAATCAAAAATAATCTCCAACTCCCATGAAACTCTGCTAATAGGAGATGTAAATATAAATGTTAAGAAATGTAAAAATATTACCACAGTGAAATACAAGAATTTACTTGCTTCCAATGGTTTTAATAGGGTTATAAATGAATATACCAGAGAGGAAGTTGTCAATAATGAGTTGGTGAGATCCTGCATAGATCATATATACTACAAGGGAAGTTGCAAGAAATTAAATGGAATTATTATCCAAACAAAAATCTCAGATCACTATGTAGTAGGTCTTACCCTCCTAGAAAAACATGCTGATGATAAAAATATTTCAGATAAAAATCCAAAGGTTACCTATCTTAATGCTAAGATTATAAACAATTGTATACAAACCTATGATTGGACAACTGTATTGAATGAACCTAATCCTAACTTAGGCTATAACAAATTGAAAACTGGGGTCAATAAAATATACGAAAAGGCAACAATTTGTAGAGACAATACTGGTAGAAAAGAAGATTGTGGTTGGATGAATGATGATCTCTATAAATTACTACATGATAGAGATATCTTATTCAGGAAATGGAAAAATAACCATAGTAATATTAAGTACAAAAGTCAATATCAGCCCATGAGAAATAAATGTGTAGCAGAAATTAGAAAAGCCAAAAGGAAATATTGGAATATGAAGTTAAGTGAGTCAAAAAATTTTAAAACTTTGTGGAAAGACATTAATACTCTAGTTGGAAGGAAAGCAATGAAAACAAATGATGATATAATTTTGAAATATTTTCCTGAATATGACAATACTGAGGAACTATGTGAAAAGTTTCAAGACTTTCTTATTTCTGAAGTTGAAAAACTGAAGTTAAATTGTAATATAAGACTTGGTAATCAGGATGGTAACCAATTTTGTAAGAGTATTGTAATTCCTCCTGCTTCCCTCCTAGATGTAACCAGCATTGTAAATTCTCTTAAGAACAAAAGTCCTGGCCACGATAACATTAGAGTAAACGACATCAAACAAAATATAATTTTAATAGAAATAGTCAAGGATATCCTAAATAAAAGTCTAGCATCAGGCATTGTCCCTGATGAATTGAAAATTGCAGAAGTTCAGAGAAGCAGAGAAGCCAATATATAAGGGAGGTAAACATAATGATATAAATAACTATAGACCAATATCCATCCTACCCTCAGTCAGCAAAGTTATGGAGAGATATATATCAAACTCCCTTGTAGACTATTTAAATAAGTTTAATCTCATCCATAAGGACCAATATGGGTTTCAAAAGAACAAAGGAATTAAAAATGCCCTAGAAACCCTTTTTAATAACTTAAATGAAAACCTGGATAAGCGTAATCATGTTATCCTATCTTTCATTGACTTTAAAAAGGCTTTTGATACCATAAATCATGAAATACTCCTCGCAATTCTCAACGAAATTGGTATTAGGGGTTCGATTTTGGATTGGTTTAGAAGCTACCTTAGTAATAGGCAAATAAAAATAAAGATCAATAACAAATGTAGCAACTCTAAGGTCATTAAATATGGAGTACCCCAGGGCTCAATTTTAGGTCCTACTTTATTCCTAATATATATAAATAAGATAATTCCTTCTATTAAAAACACAAAAATCTTACTTTATGCAGATGACATACTTCTGATAGCTGCTCATCAACAATTCGAGGTCTGTGTAAAACAAATGCAGGAGGACCTAAATAATGTGACAAAATGGTGTCATGATTATGACATGACAATTAATGAAAATAAAACCAAAGTTATGCATGTAGCTAGTAATGCATTAAGATGGAAACCTCTTACTTTATGCGTACATAACCATGATTGTTTACACAATGATATTAATGAATCTCCCTGTCGCTGTACGCCCTTGGAACAAGTTGAGAACTATAAGTATCTGGGAGTTATTATTGATAAAAACTTGAAATTTGATGTCCATATAAAGAGAATCACCTCAAACTTCAGGAAAGTGGGCTATCAATTCTATCACATTAAAGAAATAATTTCAGCAAAGGTTTTGATGCTGATGTACCATGCTCTGGTAGAATCTATTTTAAGATACGGTATTACCTTATGGGGTTTCACCAGCAATGTTCATAAAAAAGAACTTGTTGCCTTGCAAAATAAAATAATTAAAATTATACATAGCTCCAGCACTTCTAATAAGAGCATAAAAATTGAAGAAATGTACAAATCCTTAGGCATACTACCTCTGGACAAACTCCTTACCTACATAATCATACAAGATAATTATTTTAAGGACACTTACAAAATACTGAGGACAAGAAAACATGTTATGGAAGGTAGAAAACAAGATATGTATCATGTGCCATCTTTTATAAATCATTTTGGCAGAAACAAACTTGAAGTTGTGGTACCAAAAATCTTTAATAAATTACCAAAAAATCTTAGGACTTTGACAATTATGTCCCAAGTGAAAATAAAAATAAAAGAGTATCTTGAGAATATTATGGTATAAAAATATGTACAATTAGTTTATTTTGTTAATACCAATGTGCCTATTCCTGTAAATAACCATGTAAAAACCAAATCTTTCTTAAAACTCAGGAACCACCTGAAGAGCCAATTATTGGCTCAGGTGGACCTTAAAGTATATCCAGAAAATGAATCTCCTGTATATTACTGTATTATTATTATATGTTCTTTATTCTTGTATTTTCATGTATACTATTGAATAAATTTAATGTACTTCCATTATTTTGTCGATATTATCTCGCTCCAACGAGGGTAACAACGGCAAAATATAGGATAACAATTGAAATTTCGCAATAAAACTTATATAATAATTAATGAAGGGCAAAAATAACCCACGAAACTTACTTAAAAATAATATAACGTCAGTGAAGTAACTATCAACTAAGTATACTTTGAAAATTATCAAGAAGCTTTTTTATTTATTTAATTATAAGGACTAAAGGTAGGTTCTAAGCCAGGTGGTAGTCATATTTTCTTAGGGGAAGAGAATACATTATCCTGTCTAGTATTCACCCTAGTTGAGAGGAAAACCCCCGAAATCCTCCCAATGGCAGTATTTTAAGCCTTCAAAAGAAGCATATCGTATTCAGTTAAGATTTGAGGTTTAAAAACTCTAATTGCCGTTTTGTCGGCGATCCTCTTCTCGTACCTCGAGAAAACGAGAAAGGACACAGCAATCTTTGAGAGCAACCATTACGTATTTTGAATGCGATGTATTATTCCTCGGGAGTATTTATGAGAGAGGACCGATAGAGCCGGGCATCGTAGGAGAGCGAAGGATAAAGAACGAAACTTAAATTGATCATACGTTTACCACTGATTTTTATCGATAGCAGCAAAAAAATGACAATGGTAAGTGACATTAAAAAGCCCGAGTGTACTAACACAGAAAGGAAAGGAATTCTTTAACTTGGTTAAAATTTTTGAAGGTCGATATAGATTGAAACTCTCACTATCAGTCCTTGTCAGAATTAGCTGCATACTTTCCATTTTTGTTTACGAAAACATAAACTGAAAGGAAAATAAGGAATTTATACACAACCGAATAAAAAGTATTTCGGAAAGTGATCGGAAAGTCAAATTCAAATTTAAACCTGTATTTCGGTTACGGCGTTGGCAAAATATATAGCTATCTCGAAAATCTCACCAGCTTCAACGAATTCAATTCAACGTATTATCTGATGATAATAATTCTGGTGCCGGTTGTCGTTATATAGACTTAACACTAACGAAGTAGTTAATACAATTACTTGAACTGAAATCCCGTGACATCTCTTAAGCATGGCCGAAATTTAAATCAAAGTGAGCCTGACAAAAAACTGAACCCCTCCAATGTTACTCAACCGCGTATACAGAACTTAAATATTCTGACAGAAGAGTATCTATTTGAAATCCATAAAGTATTATAAGAATAAATTTGAATTAAGGATGTATGAAGATAGATAATGATTTTGAAAGGTATGTACCAGATTCCTTCTAGATACTACTACTATTCCTAGAGATACATACTAAGTTAGATTTATTCGTCGTTCTCAAAATTCAAATCCGAATGACCGTTAATACGAACTCAGGAATTACTTGTAGAAATCTTGGGTTAATATTACCATTCAATAATTTATGACACTCAATTCTGCTAACCCGACAGCCATAGTGACTAAATAAGATTTTTTTAAGGATAGTCATCACCATAAAACCACTTGAAGTAACAAAACGATCAAAATGAATATCTACAAATTAAGAACTACCAGAAATCACCTTGTAATTAGTTCCACACTAAATTCAGATAAGAAATACCAACTGCATTCGGGAAATTAATTTAGAATATAAACGTACGTGAAGTTCCAATTTCAGATTGTAAATCCAATCATATACAGATTATCCTCATGTTCGATCGCTACCGAAAATATCTGCTCATCGTTTAACGAGTATTAAAAGTATTTCTATTTAGATTTCTATACGATTTTAAGATATCGCAAATCTAAAACCTTCTAAATTATTCTTGAACGCTTAGGAACTTATTACACTGATTAGTACCAGCAAGGAATTATATCAAAAATAAATGTCAACCGAAAGATACAATCAGATTATTTGAAAAAATGGTACCTGATTGAAATCCCGATGTCGTGCTTATGAAATTTTGAAAAATCAAAGAAACTCAAATATGACGGACATAAATATCGAAACTTTCACATCAAAATTTTCAACTGCATGATAGATAGCCAGCAGGGTAGAAAATATTCTTAAAATAAACATAACATTATTTTGTCATGAATCACTTACCAGATGTGTAGAATCCTCGATGATAACTTCACTTCGGTCAATGGTCTCTTACCCGATAGTTAAAGAAAAGAAAGAAGTAACTTGAATATTCATGAAAATTAAATGAAGTTGATCGAAAGTTATAATTATTTTTGCTAATATCGTTTTTTGAAACTGATAGTCGTTAGCGAATTCAAATTTTCAACAGTTTTTCGAAGACGAAATATTAACACGTCCGCTCCCGACAAAATCTCCAAAGTCTCTGCTCTACCACCAACTCAAATACAGTCAATTTTAAATGCAGTGCTGTGATTGGTTGGCAATGGAAATTTATTGCTAACGACCGTAATCAGAATCTTTGACGTAAATAAAATAATTATGAATATTACGTTTTAATTAGTGCAATATAATTTAAATTGAATTTTAAGAATTAAACATTAATTAATTTCCTTTTAAACATTTTTTTATGTTTCGGGTGAATGTTAGAACTAGAATGCAGCCCTCTCATTGGTCGGCTATTGGATTTTCTAACGACGGGCCGATATCTAAGCATTTCTTTATATAAAAAATATTATTATTATATTACTTTAAGCGCAATTTTTAAATTTAATATTTAAAATTAAAAATAATACTGTTCTTTATTTAAAAGATCTCTCTTTAAATAAATGCTTCGGGTAAAAATCTCGGTAACCCATAATAAAACCGTGGCTCTAAATTATCGACATAGTTACAAGCTTTCAAAAAATCTCAGTATTTTAACCCGATTGATATAATAAAAACGAAAGTAGAAGGTAACATTTTCTTCTTTATAAAAAATACTATTTTCTTCCTTGTCATACACCGTACACACATGAAGGAAATTATGGTATATTACCAAGTGATGTGCCCAAACATCAAACACATATTCTCTATATATTTGTAAAACTCGATGACATTTAGTAACGCATTAAATTTATACATCAATTAATCTTACAGTATATCCTATGTTAAAGTCAACCACACACAAATAACAGAGGTAACTTATCAGAACTTTTATACTGATCACTCATCCAACTAATATTTCTCAATATCTTTAGTGTCTCCATTCCTGCGGCTAACTTCACTCTAGGAAAGCAATGTGTTCCATCGAATAGTGCTCAATATTTCTTGCGAGACTAACAATTCATTTCCTATTTGATTATTGATTGAGTGATTATTGATGGCCAATTGATTATTTTAACCATCCCACCTTCGTTCATCTCACTATTTACGATTCTGCTTAGCTCCTGTTGTCCTGTTATCTTCAACCCCTCTAAGATCAGTAAACGAAATCCCTGATAAAGGAGTTATGCTTACTAAAAATGAGGAGTTAGGTAATATTCCCATACTTTCCTCTCTGAGCAAAAGGAAATGACAGAAGGAATGAGAAAAAGACTCATGAAAAAGTAGCCGCTAATCCCTAAGAATTACATTCTGGAATTCCAGAAAGGATGAGAAAAATGCGAACCTTTCACAAGAATATTCAAAGGACATTCTTCAGGATAAGGGAGACTGGAAAGATAAAGTGGTGAATATGAGGGCCTAACGAGTTTTTACCATTTCTGGTATAAATGAATTATAATTATTATTATTACACAATATTTTTAATGGCAATAAAAATATTATAATCTGCTCTCTCTTATAAATTTTAAGTGTACATTAGTTATGGAATACCAGTTCTGTTTGTTATAGCATATGTAAAAAATATGTATTATGTAGCTTTTTAGAATACATACAGTGAATAATTTACCTGTCTTGTTTTAAGGTTATCTCTCTTTTTTTCTTCTCAGTTATGAAACCAAAGTTGCTGAAGTATGAGCAGTATTTCATAATGGCGACCATCTTGTGCTTTTTTGAGTTAATTCACTGATAACTGTTAAGTATTAGATTATTTCTGCTACATTTAAGTTACTAGTACAGGTACTTTCTTCTCTCATAGAGATCCAGATTAAACAGAAAAGCATGGGTAGATACCTAGATACCACACTCCTCACCAAACGTTTTTAGCTTCATTCCATTTCCACTATTTTAGCAGAATAAATTAATTTACTGCCGGATGACTTGAAAGAGACATAATTATGTACCATATACTCATTGCGTAGTAAGATAAATCAATTGCGAATTTGATTCTGGATTAGGAAGACTTGATGTGTGTTTATATTTCTATAATTAACGAATTCTTGAAATTAAGCAAATAAAGTCAATCACCATGTACATGCCCTTGTTACATATATCGTATTTACCTTAATATTTTTGTAGTGTCAGCATTACTTGTGGAGAATGGAACAATCTCCGTCAATATTAACCTCCGGCACGATGTCTATCTATCGTGGGGCGTTCCTTTGGAGCCATACTTATTCTTGAGTAAAAAGATTTCGCAGATCGAGTAAAACTTCTTATCACACTTTTCTTGGTTAGTATTCCAATATGCAGAGAAAGCAATATGCCAAAGACACTTATTAACACTATTATCACTAAAACACATTCTCACTCGTATCGATAGGAATCACGAGTTGTTAAGCTGAGGTATTTTAGACGATGAATTTATTTTTGCACATTCAACAGGAAATCACACAGGACGTGCACCATGAGACAGACACTAACACTGCTGCTACAATTTCACAATAAAACACTACGATGTATAATTCAAATCTATTTACTCTACAATCGTAAGAAATAAAGTACATTTTAAGTTCTCAGTTCCTTCGGAATTCTGCTCTGAAACAACCATGGAAGTCAAGAGGCCATTTTGATGAATTTTCCGCTTTTTTCTGGCAAAGAAGAGGGAGTTGAGGTTGATGGGCTTAAAATTTTTACTAACGAAATTGGTTCTTCCTGTCATGTGACTTCTGTGTGTCTCTGGTCTCTCTTTTGTGGCATGTCTTCTAGATATGGAAGTGCCATTTATATTTCCAAATATTTGTGACATTTTTCTAACATGAAACGTTATCGTTGTCAGACATTCAGCAATACGTACGGTGATTTATTTATACAAAGAGTGGAGACTGGAGAGTTTGAATAACGCATAAAACCGTGTATAATGTATTACTATCACCGAGTTTGGAGTTCTTAAAATGGAGGCGGTTTAAAGAAATTGTGGTCTTGGCTTTACAAATCTGTTTTAGCATAGCGAGAATAGTGATAAAGTAAGAGGAAAGCCCGGAGGTTTCATGTGGTTTGAGATAATTGAATAGGAGATATCTTGGAATTTGTGATATGCACCACCATTTCAAAACTTTGATGGTAAGTGAGAAGCATTATTCTTAGAATCTGTTTTACGATACCTTAAGTATCTGGTGGAAAAAGAGAAACGCCTAAATATTTCAGATTTGCTGATGCTTTAGATAATTGAATTGGGTATATCTTAGAGTTTGTTACAAACTTCGGCACTTTAAAACACTTATGATAAGTTAAAACAATGTTCTTATTGCATGCCGTTTCCTGAATTTATTTAATCTTTAAAAATGAGCAACTTGAGGACGATCAGCGTTTTAATAACTACCACCCTGCTGGAAAAAAAGTAGAGAGATGTATCATAAAATGGTTTGCCTTCAACCATGTTCGACTATATTCAAAGCGATATATATGTGTTGAATTGTATTATCGATGGAATGTGAATAAATACTATGAGTGACATTTATTTATGTTGGGCTGTGAGGCGGAAAACTCTTTCATATATTCTGATAGTACATACATTGAAATCATCTTTTCATTCGATTTTGTAGTTCTCCGGTTTAAATACTGACGATTTTTTTACTCTGGAACCATGTCGAAGAGTTGAGCCATGCATAGCTTCGGATCTATCCATATAACCGAAATTTTCCCGCAGTATATTTTATTTAAAAAATTTAATTTAAATAATATTCCGCTCAGTTACAAATAACAATTTAATAGAATGATTATTTTCATTTACGTAACACCTACCGATATCGGTCGACCCTTAGAAAATTCACTAGCCGACCAATGAGAGGGCTGCATTCTTATTCTAAAATTTACCCATTACCTAAAAAAAATATTTAAAGGAAATCATTTTTTGAGAATTTAAAAAATATAATTTAAATAATCTTCAGCTGAATAAAATGGATACAAGATAATTATATTTATTAACGTAAAAGATTCCGATTACGGTCAGTAGCAACGAATTTCAACAACCGACCAATCAGAGCACTGCATTTAAAATTGACATGTATTTGAATTGGTGATAGTGCAGAGACTTTGGAGATTTCGACGGTAGCGGATGTGTTAATATTTCGTCTTCCGAAAACCGTTGAAAATTTGAATTTGCTAACGACTATCATGTTTAAACAACGATTACGGCACACATAATTATAAGTTTCGATCGACGTAATTTAATTATCATGAATCTTCAACTGACTTGTTTTATTTTATGTGACTATTGGGTGAAACCATTGACCGAAGTAAAGTTAATTAGTGTTATCATCGAGGATTCTACACATAAGGTAAGACTTCACGATAAATTCATTTTATGCTTATTTTAAGAATATTTTTAGGCAAAAATATCATACAATTGAAAATTTTGATGTGAAAGTTTCGATATTTATGTCCGTCATATTTGAGTTTCTTTGATTTTTCAAAATATCATAAGCACGACATCGGGATTTCGATCAGGTACCATTTTTTTAAATAATCTGATTGTATCTTTCGGTTGACATTTATTTTTGATATAATTCCTTGCTGGTACTAATCCGTGTAATAAGTAAGCTTTCAAGAATAATTTAGAAGGTATTAGATTTGAGATATCTTAATATCGTATAGAAATCTAAATAGTAATACTTTTAATACTCGCTAAACGATGTGCAGATATTTTCGGTAGTGATCGAACATAAGGAAAATCTGTAGGTATATGTTTGGATTTGCGATCTTAAATAAGAACTTCACCTAAATTTTGTATTCTAAATCGATTTCCTGAATGTTGTTGGTATTTTATATTTGAATTTAGTGTGAAACTAATGATAGGCTGATTTCTGGTAGCTTGTATTATGTATTATTTATGATCATTTCAATTTATTTTGCTACCTCAAGTGGTTTTATGGCGATGTCTATCTAGAGTCCATATTAACGGTCATTCAGATTTGAATTTTGAGTACGACAAATAGGTCTAATTTACTGTGATGGAATCTGGTACCTTTCAAAATCATTATCAGCATACATTCGTAATTTAAATATATTCTTATACTAATTTATGGATTTCAATTAGATACAACTTATATATCATCAGAACATTTAAGTTGCATGTACACGGTAGAGTAACATTGGACGGGCTCAATATTTTTGGCAGGCCTAATTTGGTTTAAATTTGGATCATGCTTAAGGGTAGTCACGGGATTTCAGTTTAAGTAGTTGTATTAATTACTGAGGTAGAGTCTAGTCTCTATGAAAAACTACTGCCACAAGAATTATTTTCGTTAATATGGTACATGAAATTAGTTGAAGCTGGTAAGATTTTTGAGATTGCTATATATTTTGCAAACGTCGTAACCAAAATTCAGGTTTGAATTTCACTTTCCGAAATACTTTTCTTTTCATTCGGTTGTGTATACATTCCGTATTTCCCGTTCAGTCTATGTTTTCGTAAACAAAAAAGGAAAGTATGCAGAAAATTATGGCAGGGACTATTAGTGAGAGTTTCATTCTATATCGACCTTCAAATGTTTTTACCAAGTTAAAGAATCCCTTTCTCTTCTGTGTTGGTAAAATCGGGCCTTCCTCTCTTATAATTGATCCTAAGAAAATATTAGATATTATTTTTTAAGTAAGTTTCGTGGATTATTTTTTCCCTCATTAATTATTATATAATTTTTAATATGTTGCTTTAGTAATGTATGACTTAAAAGCGACTTATCGATAATATTCGGTAGGGATAGTAGATAAAGTGAATATTATCAGTGTCATTTAAAAAAAAAATCAGATTTAAATTTAATATAGCGCTGTTTTATCTTAACAGAGATTTCTAACGGAATTCGGAACTCGTTTTCAAAATCTATTCTCCGATTAAAGTAAAGATATCGGTATTTTTCCTGCAATTCTCGTTTTAGGTTTTAGTTTGCTATTGAATTTTATACTGGTTCTTCATTTAGCTAGATAATGATTTAATGCACATGCAAGTCTTAGTATTGATTTCTCGTAGTTGTTATTCGCAATTGATTAATTGATATTGAATAAAATTATAACTTGTGGTAAATTATCCCAAGAATTAAGGTTATATTTCCCAATCCCAGGATCCCAATTAATTTGTTTTCTTTTCCTTTTCAGATTTGAGAAAAACATAAGTAAATCTCTCACCTTCGGTGATGCCGCCTCTTACGGGATTTTTCGTGTGTGATAGTGAATGTGTTTCTGTGTGTGTTGAGTACCATCCACTAAGGACGAAGGCTTCCAGATGCACGCTCATGGTTAGTAATTTAACTAGAAGTAATGATTATAACTCTTTTGTGCACCTTTTTTGAAACTCTTATTTTCTTGTTGCATCTTACTCTTTTTATCATTTAAATTATTCAAATTATTCCGTTTATTTTATCGATGTATTAGATTATACACATTCTATTCAAATAATCCGATTCACTGGCCGGTTTCATTTGACAAACTATGATCATAATTTTGAGATCGGAATCGTTGCTAAGCCAAATAATTCAGCTAAGTATTTCTCTCTTAAAAACTGAAACTTCAAAGAAAAATTTTTAATGCCTGAAAAGGAGCTTGAATGTTTAATTTAATTGGTTATTCAATTTAACCGTAGATAGTTTAAAACGGATTAATTATTTTCAAATTAAGCACCTTTCGATTACTTATTATTTTATATTTAGGAAGGCGTATAGGATATGTTTAAATCAATGATACATAATAAATAATAATTGCAATTTCGGTGTGTAGACTGTATAAGTAAATGATAATATAAAATTATAGTTAGTAACTATCCATATCGAGGGTGAAAAATTCATACTTGTTAAATTATTTCATTACTTTAGTAGATCAAATCGAATTCTTTAAGAAATTATTTTAATTGAAATATGTAGCTAAATGTCACAAGTAACATAACTTGGTCTCCTAAGATCTTTATAAGTAAAACTGAAACTTTTCCGTTACGTATCTTTAATATAATATGCCATCAATCATTCAGATGTTTAAACTGCCATCGTTGGGTAGTAACGTCTCCATACGATCTGACCATTTTCCACTTATATCAGAACCATCCTTATTTCTATTCCTTTAGTGTTGATGAGTACGGTTTGTGTTTTAACATCGAAGTGGATCCCCGTTATATAATTTCATAGATGTGCATTAATGCTACCTGCGATATTTTTCTTTGTCACTGGGAGTTTTATTTTTCTCTATTTAATATTACCATATTTATTAATAAATTATTTATTATTTTGGCGTTTCTATTCTTTCCAGTTTTAAGAAAGTGAAATTGCTCAAATTTCGATAAGGCTTTGCCGTGTGACTCACTCTTCACAAATGCAAGTGACCACTGTCAACGGAAGAGGCTCGGGGGACAACGGTAGGCTGGATCTCCAAGTTAAGTAAAAAGACTATACATTCATATTTGCAGATTATTTTTTTAAATTTCAACAAATAATGGTATTTCGAAGTATCAAAAATTTTATATTTCAAATTAAGGAAGACATTCTTACTTACATTGGATGCCTATACCGTTGTTTCGACTTTACGATACCGAAGTCATAGTTGAATCAGTTTTTCTCCTCTTTTAGCTTTTTTGCTTGATTTTTGTTCCACAAACATATGCAATCGCTTTCCCATCTTATCTTAAAAGAAGTGAAAAGTATATTCATGCATACCCTAAGATATCTGCAATAGCAACTGCTTATTTGCTTTCCTTTGGGATAACTTTCTCTGTAATGTTATTCTCAAGATAGAGAAAGTAGTTTCCCAAATATTTCCGTAATAGCCGTAATAAGGTTCTAGCGTCCTTGAATATTTTGCTCATGTTTTAACAGTTCAAGGAGGTCTTTTACTTTCCTTATCAAACAAAATCTTTAAATTAATTTACCTGTTTCTTCACTGCCTTATGTAGACGATAACATGCAGTAAGATTATAGTTTGGTTTGATATCTGTTCTTATATTACAGTTGTAATTTCGTGCTTCATAACTCAAAGCTACAAGCTATTCACACATACTATACTGGAAATAATTGCCCTTCCCATCCTCCTTCGCAAAGGAAAAAACATGAATATGATTAAGGTTAGAATTATAAATATTTTAGGGATTTCACTTTTAAACGGCATGAATAGTTCAATCTCCCGACGCGCAATTTCGAATCGCTTTCATATAGCCACCTTCAATAAGTAATTTTGTCTCTATTCACAAATGTCTTTTTTGTGAGGCACTCTAATCAGTTCAAATCATTGCCTTTTATCAACCAACTGAACCCGATCGTCAGTAACTCCTGGAATTGAGAGGAAATGGGATATTCCATATGACGAGTTAGTTAAATGGAAATTTATATAGTTCTTGCAATCTACTCCTGTTTATATAATGATACAGTCTAGGTATTAATAATATTGTATTCCTTGGATGTATGCTTATATTTATTTCCCTATTCATACATAATAATTAGATAGGATCAACCATTTAAAGATTCATTTCTTCAATCTTTCATCCATTTCGAGGACTTCATGGTGCCCTTCAAAAACCAGGAAAACGCCTTCGACGGCCAAGCGAAATAAGAGGGAAAAATTGCACAGGATCTCCGGGTGCGTGAAGGAGCTGTGGTTCTTGCATTCGGCATCTGCGACACGGACTAAATAGCCTCACCGCAATCCCGCCAGAAAAATCGGTGCGCTCCGAAGTGGTATGGTTTAGGACTTCTACATTAAGCACATCACCAGGGTACTTCACTACCAGACAACGACCCCAGGTTGCGAAGAGGATGGAGAACCAGAGGGCGAACCCCCATCACTCTATTCCAAAAGATGAATAAGAAGTGAAATACATTCTTTTTCTTCCGAGCCAAAATATATTTTCAATTATGTATAGTATAAAAACTTGTGAGGCCGGAACTTGTATAGTGTACCATGGCATGGAATGTATATAATATGGATATAAGAAACTTTGCCCCCTTAGCCAAACTAACTATTGCAGAATGTATAGATTTATTACGATGTGTAAGGCGGGGCTTTGTATAATTTATATATCCTGTATCTTTCCATTGGATTGCCCATAGTTTTCATAATGTCTAACTGGAAATAAAGAGTGAAGGTAGTAGACGGGATATGGTTATGGGAGAGGAAGAAAAGGAAGCGATTGATTGGGAGAGGGGTGGAATAGAGTGAGTGTTGGGCGTTATAGAAGAAGGGAATGTATTGGGTAGAACAGTAGGTTGGGAGTGGGTGGTAAGGGTCTTATGGAGCATTAGGTGGTAAGTATGGGAGTGGTTAGGTTAGAAGGAGGGATAGCGTGGGTGGGGTAGAGAGTGGGAAAAGAGTAGGTTGGGTAACGGAGGGATGGGAGTGGGTGGGTAGAGGGAGGGATGGGATTTGGTTGGGTAGAGGGAGGGATAGGATTGGGTGGGTAGAGGGAGGGATGGAATTGGTTCGGTAGAGGGAGGTACTGTAGTGGGTGGGGTAGAGGGTTGGGAATGGAAAGGGTGGGATAGAGGGAGGGATGGGATTGGGTGATGTAGAGGGAGGGTGGGAAGGGGTAGGGATGTAGAGGGTGGGGAGGGAGTGGGTGGGATAGAGGGTGGATGGTAGTTGGTGAGGTAAAGGGAGGGAGGGAAGGGAGAGGGTGGGAAGGGATAGGGTGGGGTGGAGGCAGGGTGGGATGGGAGTGGGTGGGTGGGTAAAGGGTGGGAAGTGCAAGAAATTAATTTTCGTAAATATCTCTTATGCACTTCTTAGGGTAGTTTTGGCATCGGATTAATAAATATATACACATCGGTGATTATTATATAAGGTGAAACGGAAACAAGAGACACGTAAGAGCGTTCTCAGAAATCATCAATCGCTATATTATGAAAATCATTACTTGAAAAAACTAGCATGTCAGAGTATTGTCGGGGTATGATGATAAATATCGTAAGGACCAAATCGCTGTCGGAGACAAAGCTTGATAAATTAATTATAAAATTCACAATATCTTCGGGATTAATCAACGAATTTCTTGGAGTACCTACTTCAGAAATGTATTGGGCTACCGAAAGGGTATTTTCCGAAAAAATTCAACTTGGAGTACATTTCTCATTCTGCCCAATCTATCGCTTCTTGATAAAATTTATGCCCAATATCAGCGTACATACTTCATGAGGAAAACTAGATGAAGCCATGGAAATGTGATTTGTTGTCATTGACCTAATTTTTAGCAGCTGTGTATCAACATAACTAATATATCAGTATGTATTATAAGCCCTATTCTGGTTAACTGTTTCACCTCTTCAATCTAAAACTGCAGATAGCGATTTTCTACTATTTCATAATGATAGCAGTGATATATCTTGAAAGCTTATGACAATGCTATCAACCGAGATGCATAATGAAAAAACTAGTACAAAAATCAGTAAAGAAGGGCATTGTATACCTAATATTAAATAGCTTACCACTAGATTCGCAAAGAAGGTGACCACAACCATCCTTCGAGCTGGTGCCATGACCACAAAAGTCTGACATCACCTGAGGGACGAAAGCAATAAAATAAGTTCTTGAAATGGGATTTCAATTATATGCATTTATAAGATAAATATTGAGATGGAACAATTCTTCGTAAAGGCTCTCCAATCCACTGAATAAAAGACAAGAAGACTAAAACCGTTAAAAAATAGCGGCTGTCAATTCTTTCTGTGCATGGAATTTTCATATTTGAAACCATTAGAAAAGCAGATTCGCGGTTATTTAAAAATTATAAGCAAATTATTGGTAATCTTGTATATATTCTATGAGTTTCATTGCTCGTGGTTTAGAAGTAGGATAAATGTGGTAACACTGCAAAGAAGGCCTAGCTTGAGGGGATATCGCATTATTGACTGCATATGTATCCGTGTGGGTTAAAATTGTTAAAAATGTAATTCATGAAGAATATTAAAGAATATTATGGATAATATCAAGTAATTTTATAAACTGGAATTCATTTCACAAGATCTACTCCCGTATGACTAATTTCAACTAAATTAACACAAGATAAAACAACTATAATATCGTTCATTTAATAGTTGACACCAAAATTTTAAAATAAATACTTACAAACTAATGGAGGCTAGAAATCCTGTGCTGCCCTAACTGAATAAGTCCTCGCGCGTCAATTGCTAGACGTTGACTAACCGAAGTGTTTTCGATTCGCCAATAGAGGGTAGGTTTTCAGGTATAAATTCCAATGTATTTCAACGGAAACTATAACAGTACTTAGCTCCGTCAAATGTGCCAGTGCTGTTCGGTGGCGTCCACTACGATGGGCGCCCTTCAAAATTTACCTGGGATGACGAAGGTTTCCTATCACGCTGTTCATCAAACTTCTTCGGCGCAAAATTCTTCAAGTGATGAGGTAAACAAGCGACTCTCAGTTAATGAAAAAATGTCACATAACTAGCGTATTTCTCCAATATTAAGCCGTTGATAACAGTTGTCCTTTGCTCTCGATCAAGCGCTTCTCTTTATATTACACGATAAGGCGTTATTTGTCCATAGCAAATTTTAAAAGATGTAAACATTTTATTTTTCAATTATTGGTTTATTTATTTGGGTGATACTTTTTATGCCTATTGAATTTCGTAGGAACAGTTTTCCATCAAAGCAATCGCAAATATACAAATTTATTTGTAAAATATAATTAAATATATCATCACCTAACTCTAAAGAGAGGTTTGTCCGTTCTTCGAATTAAAATTATTTTAGTTATAACTATTGTTTGAATTTTAATTGTTTACATTTTTTATTTTAAAATTGAAAGATATTCACAATATCACACAGTAATATTCAGTATCATATCTGCCAAATTTAGTTTCACATCATTGGCTTACTTTATCCTCCAAAGCATTAGCTCGAGAGTTTACTGGAACCATCATCCCGATCAATTCCGAGTTATTCTCAACCTTTTCTGAAATCTTTCATTTTTTTATTAAATTTTATTTCAATTTCATATGAAATGAAACAACTACCAAAAATCTCGGAATTCATGACCTTTCCGATCGTTTCCGCTGAGAAAATTCCCATGAATGATTCTTCTCGACCGTGAATATCTCAGCGAACATAATTTGACGTTCTGTGAAACAGCGTTACCCGATTGATAGGGGAAAGTGGTGCAAAATTAATATGCTAAGCATTAAACAATTAAGGAAAAGCTATTGTTGTATGTTTCTTTATAGAACTTATTTATTCTATGTCCGTATTCATTATAGAAGGAATAAGCTCCGTATAAATGACGCACTTCGTACGGTGATAATAAAAAATATATTTATCCCTAAGTCTGTTTGATGGTGATAGTTTTTCTCCACGTGTGGGGTAAAACCGACAGCCATGTAATAACTGTATAACACATTTAATTCTAACATTTTCTTACACTAAGAAATTACGCACTATTTTGATGAATCATGATTATTAACATATAAAATTGATCCTTACATCGTTCTATAATATCAATATACAAGACATCTAACTTCCCTCATCAGTGAGCTGGTAATCTACCCTTCCAGACTGTAATTACGTACCTGCAATTTCTAGTTACCTTCTTACAGAATATATCTCATTATCCATGTAATATATCGTTCTCTTCAATCATCAGCTTTGTGGATCTAAAGTCCTCGAGTATTTTTACGGGATAACACATTGGCTCAGATTAAACAATGCCTGCGATACCCTGCATGCGATAAAAATGAGTTTTATGTGTATTCTTTATGGAAAACTATCTGAGGGATCTGGGTTTGAACCCCGTAAAATTGAATAAAAAGGCGACAGTGATTCCTTTCAAGTCGCAGGGGACAGGTATATAAAGTTTGAAGCAAATCGGATGAATGGTGTGGGCCTCCAATCAAAGACAAACACTCCCATAGAATTTCGATTATATATATATAGATAGACAGAATTAGCAATTTACAAAAATCGGCTATGAAAGATTTTAACATTCAATTTTCTTGCTCATGAAAAGAGCTGAGGGGAAATATGAAAGTCACGTCCAGAGGCTAGAGTGGTTCATGTGGTATGAGGAGTGGTATGAGGTAGGAAATACCAGTATGACGTTTTTGTCTCGAGCTAGCTAAACTGACCTCAGTCGGTTGGTACATTTCCCAACTATAATTGCAATTTTAGGTTATCAGCAACAGATTTGACATTCAAAATTACACTAAAGTAAACTACTAAAACCAGTGAATTCAGAAAAAAAGAAAAATTATCAATAATGAATCTTCAGGCCCGTAGAACGCAGAATTCAGTCTTCTCAATGTCGGAGTTGGTAAAAAATCTGTTAACATTTTCCGGAAAATATTGCAACGTGACTACGCGCCTGACGAGAAAGGAAAATAGTTCCGCATGGATGTAATGACTGTCGCTCAGCTATTTGACGTTCATTCCGGATGATAGCAATATCCGTCGAAACAAATTCTAAGGGAGTCGGTTGGACCCGCAAGGTCGGTTTTACCTGGTTTTACCCATAGAGTAAGGATGGGTCCCCATCCTTACTCTACGGTTTTACCTCACTCTCGCCTATATCCTCCACATTCTTCGTGATTATAAGCATACAAAGTCTGAGCAATTGACAGAGGGGTAAAAACAAATAGGTGCTTTCTTTTAAAAAATATCTGGTACTGTAAAACGGAGTAATGTTACATACAACCAATTTTACCATTATACTAATTTCTTTAAACGCTTTGATTTAATTTTCATCGTATAAACAAAATACCATCTTGCAGTTCCTTAGCTTTGCTATTGAGGAGCAATGATTAGACAGATGGCAAACTTAATTGAGAAATCTGCTGTGAAGACTGTTCGCAGTTGACCTTCCCCTTAAGGGAGAAAGAAGTATCCACAGGAATAATCAGCAACCATACCGAAACCATTATACCCCAATCTTTCATCTCTAAACACTTGCAATTCTTCTACTGAAACGCGTAAAAAAATATTCCTGAATACAGAAGTAGTAGAGTAGTTGAGTAGTTTTCTCTAGAAATTTTCCAGAGAAAACTACTCAGCCCCATTCCCCGTGCAAACTAACGAGGGATTGCGTCATTCTTCCTCAAAGCTCCAGGGGTCGACCACTCCACCTCCTCAGACTTGGAATCCGTCTAAGGGTTACGAGTCATGGCCAAAATATATTGCCAGTCCAACTCAGTTATCCATTTAAGTGCGTCAAGGGAAAATATTTTGATTCCACTTGTGATGTCAAATAAATATCCATGAAAAATCAAATTCTGAAATTTGGTGATTTTTAATTTCTACTTTTTAATATGATAGTCATGCATCCATTTTCGGCTCATGGTATACTTTTGATAACGATTAATTTGCATGTTTTCCTTTGGAATATGCAACCACGCACTTCATATATTAAAGAAGGAATATTCCATTTCACACTTGACTTATCCTTACAAACGGCCTAGTAGATTATTACAGATTATCTTTAAATTCCTCTTATCGTTATATTATCCCGGATAGATTATTTATAATTGAATTTTTATTGATATTTTGCTATTGCCCTTTAAGTATATGCAGCCCGCTTCCCCATATCTAGTATGACGCATCTGAGGAGCGTAGACTACTGTTGAAGAGAAATAAGTCATCACCCGGTCAATTAAGTGTGAAAAACTTCTCAAAGCTACTGAACTCCAACTTTTATCCGTTACTGCTGCGTTTATAAGAAAATTGGGCCTTTATTTTGTTTACATCACCATAATAGTACTATAACATTTTTACCCCTAAAATTGTTGTTAAGCAAAAAGTTTAAATAAAATCCCTTTAAAGCCGAAGGTAGAGTTTGTCCTAGAGTAATGAAAGTATATTCAGCAAGATCCTTAAAGTCAAGCGTTTTTTATAGACCCAGGACTATAGTAGACAGCCAAACTTAAAGGGTTAATCTAGGGGCGTAAATAAAATTAGCAGTCAGCTGACATAAACTACACGGGAATGAATAGAGATTGAACAAGAAAGTGCTTTTGCACCAGTCCTAGCAGGAAATTATTTTATCAAATCAGGATTCTAATTCAGTTGTCTTCATCTCCTCTTCTCAGCAGCTATCTATTGGTTCCAAGCGAGATAGTTTCAAGCAAAGATATTTCTTTTGTCTTACCAGACCACATCGAAGAATAATTAATATTTCGAACAATGAATTTAAAATAAAATTCTTTAGTTAGGCAAACTATGTATAATAACGACTTCCATTTCAAATACGCCAATCTAGATGTTAATTTCATAAGTTAGTATTGATGAATCTGGTTATAAATTATTATGTATTAGTGAACTCTTTAATATCCAATACTCTAACGTCATTTTAGTGTTGTAGTTATATACCATTTTCTTTCCTATAACCATTTTACTTGCTTTCCACTATTTTCTTTACTTTTATGCAAACATTTGTATCAATAATAAACAATATGTATCTGTATCATCTTGTTTGCCTTCCAGATCAGAGATTTTAATCAGAACTTTACCTGGCCTCAACAAAAAATTAGACAAAAATAAAAATATTAAAAATCAATTAAAACTTTTACTTTTTAACTTCAGTACATACTTTTGTAAGAGCCATGTTTTTCAGCCCATTTTTTATGCAGAAAAAGCTCCTCACGGCTTATACTCTAGAAAGGGTTCCACTTACCTCTTCTTCAGTGGAAAAATTTTGCAGAAATCGGCTTGTAAATTCCTCACTTGCTCAACTAACAATTTTTTCAATTTCTCTGCAATCGTGTGCTATCCATTGGGACTTGTCAGATTGAAAACCAATATGCTTGATCGAACGTCCTGATTGGGCAAAATTGGGGCTCATCGGACAAGGAGTCTCCTTTCAATACTGGTGTAGACTCAATTACTGTAATTTTATTAGTATCTATTTTTATATTGAAATTTACTCGTATCTGCTGCATTTCCCACCCTACGTTTATGCTCAAGCCAATTAGTTTTCTTTATATTTATGCTAAAATTAAGAACCTATACTCGGTTATCTATAGTAAATAGAACAACATGTTAAATAATTAATAAACTAAAAATAAAATTAACCTTTATTTTTTTTATTACACAGTACTACTGATAATAAAATATTACAAATATATATAATAGACAGTTAGGTGATATTTGATCAGTGAATAAAATTGGCTAGAAGTTATCTGCATGCTATTGTTCATACGTATGAGGAAATCTAAAATATTTCTAATGCCAATTGCACTTTTACAGGTAAAAATTCTTGGATACTTAAATGTAGAAACATTTTCTTCCAAATATTGATTCCCAATTGAATTTTGGAAGTTCATATGTGAATTAGAGCTGTTCTTGCAAGATAAAAGTAATGAATAATTAGAAAAAAACAGCTCTTCTTAAAATAAATAAGCTTCTTTAAGTACATATTTGAAATCAGATCTGATAATAGAAAATTCTAGTTTTTTTTAAATAACTGGCATAAAAAATTTCAACTATTAAAACTGTATTATGCTTTGCGTTATTCGACTAACAATGGCAGGGAGCACAAACACATTGCTGACATATCAAAATTTTTGTTCCTGTGTTAGAAACTATAATTTCTGTAACATTATGAAAAGAGATGAATTAAAACTGCATCATCAAAATATGCCTTAAAAAAATAAGCACTTCATAAAACTCTTACAAAGTAAATGACCATTGTTACTGTCCTTTCTAACGTGAAATGCTGCTGTATAGGCTTAAAGTACAAAATAAAATATTAAGTACATATTGTACCTTATCACATTAGTTAAATTCATTTTCTCTTAAAGATAAAAGGAAGATTTCTATAAAAACTCAATTAAATCCTCATTTTTACAATAGTCTTCTGTCATAAGGCACATATCTTGTGGTGTGAGCAAAATAAGCTTTCTCAGATCATATAAACAACAGTATTTAAAAAATATAAATGCACTTTACATAGCACCTCAAAAGAAATAAGTCTCTTTCCCATGTACCCTTAGCTGCTAACTCATCCTCAAAAGACAATATTCAAATAATTTGAATTGACTTCTGGCTGGATAATTTGATTCAAAAGGTAAGAATATGTAGGAAGACACCTTATAGAATTGTACAACCAAAATAAAGTAGGTATTGGTACCCAAGGGATTCTTTGGTATAGCTGTAACTACAGACTCTGCCTCTTGATAAGATGGTAATAACGCCCTCTTAAAGCCTTCAATTCTTCATGAGTTCCCTGCTCAACAATGCGACCTTTGTGGAATACTGCAATACTATCCGCATTCACTATGGTAGAGAGCCGGTGAGCAACAATTATGCATGTACGTCCTTTTCGAGCTCTATCCAGGGCTTCTTGCACCACCTGACAGAAATTGCAACCAAAGCAGCATTAGATTAAAAAAGCCAGACCTTTAAATATAATCATAAACATGATTTCTTCTAAAGCTAATTGACAATATAAGCTCATAGTGAGTATGATATAATAATTTTCATTGGAATTCATAAATGGATACCGTGATAAATAAACTGTTTTACCTTCTCGCTTTCTGTGTCGAGAGCTGAAGTTGCTTCATCCAAGAGCAAGATCTTTGGGTTTCTTATGAGAGCTCTTGCTATGGCAATGCGTTGCTTTTGACCACCAGAGAGCTGTGTGCCTCTTTCCCCAGCCATGGTATCATATCCCTGGATTTATATAAAGGCAAATCAGTAATTAAAAGTCAACTATTGCTATAAGCCAAAACTTAACAGGTGATGGAAATTTATCTTTGATTTTTTAATTAAATATCCTTCTCTAAGATTTTTGGATAAATGGAACATTTATAAAGATTGCCTCACTAATCACTATTAAATTGATACAAGATTGGGTGCTTAGTTTATTGCAAATCAAATAATTTTAATTTAAAATGTACTTTGAGCCTATGAATAAAAAAATCTTAAAAATATGAATTACTGGTGAATATAAATACGAAAATATTGGTAAATATAATTATGTATGAGCATCAATATATATCACTACCTTTATAACTATATAATTAACAAGTTGAATGAGATTAATAATGCATAAAAGCTTCAAGCATTATTTTAAGATATTCACCAGAGCTGAAACAGTAAATGATTACACGTTGCATAACATTGAGAAACATAGTAAGTACCTGAGGTAAGCTGCTAATGAATTCATGGATGTTTGCCGTACGAGCTGCTTTGATGACGTCAATGTCTGTTATTGAAGCCTTCAATGATTCTGGAAGTCCATGCAGGCCATATCTTATATTTTCCTTGATCGAGCAGTCAAACAAAACTGGTTCCTGAGTCACAACCCCCACTGCTGCTCTCAAATGAGCAACATTAATCGTACGTACGTCATAACCATCCACCATCTATTCATCAATGAAATACTTATGATTAATTCCACTAATCACTCATTTTTAATTCGACAAGTATACCTGCTTTTGGTAAGATGAATAAAATATAAGTCTATCAAAATAGGATACAGCAATAAAAACTCAATTTTCCATGAATACCAAAATACTTAAAGAAAAGAGTAACACCAATTCAAAATATGAGTATGGTTTGAAAGAGTAATTACAGCAATCTTTTTCTATATCAATTTTATTAATACAAAATTGAATATATATGAATGAAAAGAATAAAAAAATGGAATGTATGTATTATATGTTTTATATTGATATAAAAGTACATAGTAAAAACGTAAGTGAAATAGTAAATTTTCTCTTACCACAACTCCACTTTTTGGATCATAAAATCTTTGAAGAAGTGACACTGTAGTGCTTTTACCACATCCTGATGTCCCAACCAAAGCAACAGTACATCCTGGTTTGACGATTAAATTTAGACCCCTTAAGACTCTTACATCTGGACGATTTGGATATTGGAAATGGACATTCTTTAGCTCTACACATCCCTGAATATTCTGAAAATTAAATAGATATTGGATTAGGAAAAGTAAAAAAAAAATACCATTTTAAAACAATTACAATACAGTCAGTCGTAGACGTATAACCACGTTGGGTTCCAACAGATCCGTCGTAAAATGATTTGGACATACGTCAGATATTGTTAGTTTTTCAGTAGATTTCCATACAAATACTTTCTATGTATGGCATTTTGTTTCTAAATGGAAGCTGCTCAGTTTAAAAAATATATTTTTAACTTCTTTAATTTCACATCAAGAAAAAATAGAAGCTATTTACAATATTCATTTTTTAAATTCTTTTCCTTAAATTACTTTTATACCATTTTATCATCTCTCAGCATATCATTTGAATAAATACTTAACCATTTTCTTAGATAACTATTCAACCTTTAAATTATCTTTATTTAGAGATGTGCCACCCAGCTGAGCAACACCATTCATACTCTTTCTAGATGCTCGATCGTAAGTTAAACTGTCGCTTAGGTTGTAAGTTGATGACTGACTATATTCCAAATTTTTCATGAGTTCAAACTAATGAAACATTAATACCAAAAACTATGAAATCTCCTAATTCAACTGTATAATAATAGATACCGGTTTAATTCCTGTACATGCACTGTGATCTATAGTTGATTTAAGGTCAATCAACTGAAACATAAGTCCAGCGGCAAGCTTTGCTTTGGTATAATCTTGTAGATATGCAGAGCTTTGTCCAACAGCAGCAGCGCAAAATGCCAAAGCAAAGAACACTCTGAAATAGAAATATATCGTTAGGATTAATTATATTTGAATGACATACATGATAGAGTAACAAATGGAAATATTCCAAATGATGGAGAAATTTAATCACATTAAATCTTTACCTGTAAACAGCAGATGGCTCCATCTCCTGGATTTCAATTAAATATGCACCAAAACGGAATGCAGCAGCATACATCATAAAAATAATTCCTTGAGAGAATGAGTACACCAATGCATAGAAGTAGGTTTGCTTCTTGGCCTCACTAGAATATTAGAATTAAACAGTTTTTAAACAAATTCTTTCAAATTGAAAACGTTACCATGTTGTAAGATCTAAGATGATAAGAATCCTAATATCCATAGATATTTATGAGATACTTAATTTGATAGTTACTATTTTGGATTACACTGCATGAAGAAAAAATACGATAAGATACTACTTTAATGATATGATTGTATAATATAAGGGCAAACTATAAAAAAATAAAATTACAAAGCATGATAACCACATATAGATTTAAAAGTAACATGCAAAACACACCTAATTAGACAAAACTAATATAAAACAGGAGGTAAGGTCTCTTACACCCATAGAAAATTCAAATCTATGGTATCAGTAATGATACTACGTACAACAATAACAAGGGTATGGTATAATTGATAATTTTCAGTTATTTTTATAAGACCATCATTTCCTCTATGTAAACTAAATTAAAAGCATCCAAAGTTAAAAAAAATAGTTTTAATTACTCACATAAAAGGAACACTAAGCTTTTCCATGTATAGGTCATTGAAAACATGTTCTTTTCCCAGAGACTGCACAGTTCTAACACTCTGAATACATTCTGACGCAACCTGAAAATGATTTAATGTATAACGATGATAAGTGATAAAAATGAACAAGAAACTTAGAATTATAAGTTCAATCCAAAGAGAAAATTTCTCATAAACAATGACATTTTAATACTTACTCTTCCTGCATCTTCCATCAGTTCTGCATCACGGCGTTGGTAACGTCGCAGAATCATAGTTTGATGGTAAGAGGCAGCTGCAATTAAGGGAACTCCAACCACCAAGAGCAATGCCAATTTCCACCCATACAAAAATGCAATCATCAATGCACTCACCAAAGTTACTAAAGAACTTAGCACTGTACCAGCACGCAGACCAGAAGCCTAGAAGCAAAAGTAATGAGAATTTTAATAAATGAGAGTAAAGAGGAATGAAGCTGCTTTTTCCTTGAAGATACTGCTTATGTGTAATCTACTGCCAAGTGTATCATTATAAAATGGCATTCTTCGGGACAAAATAGCACTTGTTTAAAAAAAAACTTCTGTGGAAATTGCCTAGCTAAGCAATACTTAAAAATATGTTTCGTAAATACATTCATAGAAAACTCACAATCTTGGTGTTGTATTTTTGCAAAGAGATCTACTCTTACTGAATTTTATTGATAGTTTTACATTGCTGCAATTTTGATTTTGAAATAAGCTTCCACGAGCAGATATATGAAGAAATAAACCTATTTTTCAAATTATGTCAAAGGAATTTCAATAGTCCATATAATGTACTTGATTTCTATCTTACACTTTCATGTTATTTCTATTTTCTCACTCACAATAATCACACATTTTCTACCATAATACACATAAAACATATACCATCATGAAATATTCAATTTATCCCTATCAACTATCCTTATCAAGAGATGATAAACACAAAAGGGAAACTAAAGAAATAACGAGCAAGATGAATGAATTTGCACATAATTCCAAGAGTTTTCAAAAGTAATAAACCATTAGTAAGTAAAACGGTAATAGATAAAAAGAAACATTGGTAAAACAGTAATGTGTAAAATTAGCACAATCATACTTGGATATATTCTATTCTTGAAATATTTCTCAAGAAATACTTGTCAATAAAGCAAGATATTAATTTCAGCTGATCAGATAAACTTGGGAAAAATATATATGAGCTATATGATACAATGAAAGAGACAGTTATTATATACAAATTGAACATGTTTTTCATACCATACTATTTAACAGCAAACAGCAAAATTTCAACTATAAGCTTATAAAATTTTAGATAAAAATTAATAGATCAACAGATTCTTAGCACTAAAACTAAATTAACAACTCTTAACTTCCATTTATTTTATACTTTTTTGTTGCATCATTATTTTTGTATTTTGTAAAATTTGACATATTTAAGATTTTATACAGTAATAAGACAACTATAATGCTGCAAAAATATTCCGAATAAAATATGAGAGCATGTTTACTGCTGCATATGAATCACAGTGTTAAGGTAACTGTTAATAGTATGTAGCTGACACGATTGAGTATAAAATTTAGATAGAAACATTTTAAGTAATAACTAAGCATCTGCTACATCAGAAAATATATCAGTCAACTTACAGCTTTCACAAGAGGAGCATCTCGGGCCAGCCGAGTGGTGAGTTTCCCAGAAGAATGTGTTTCCATATCAAACCATCCGACCGGCTGTCTAAGAATATTCATGAAGGCCATCAAACGAAGTCGCATCACCAATTTCTCAGCAGCAGTGCACATAAACACCAACTGTAAAATATACCGAGAATATTCTTAAATTTAACATTATATTAAAAAAATGTAGGAAATTAGAAACACTTTGCAGTCCATTACATCCATTTATCACAAATGTCAATCGCTAAATTGATCTCTTTGGTTGAGCTTGAACTTTATCTCAAGAAAATTGTTCAAGGGTAATTAATGTGATAATATTTAGAGTGGTACATGTAATCTTGAAATGCCGATATGATAGCGAACAGATATGAAAATTTTACACCATGAGCCACTTACTTGGATCCAGAAACTAACTCCAGATAGAACGGCCAAAACCAAAAACATCAGTGTCCAGAAAATTGCAGCCTGCTTAAGAGCCTCTCCAACAAGGGTGAAGGTCTGAAACAAATAATTTATACATTTGGATTTATACATAGAATTCTTGAGGTTTTAATAGTTTAGGATACCTTAGTTCCTAAACTGTTCTCTAAATTCATTAGCCCGTGGGCTGGCTGAATCCTAAGCCACTCAGACATCAACTATGAAAAGTTTTAGAAGGTAGGTATGAAGAAGAAAGTAGAGTTAATGGATGAGTGTGTTTTCATTATAATATCTTTAAATTTCAAAATGGAGCCTATCTATCAAGAATAGCAAGAGCCTTAAGGTGTTTTAGTCCAACAACACCGATAGCATTAGCTAAGAAAAGCATTAGATAGAAAATGTGTGCTCAGCAAGATTAGCAGAAAAGTACTTCAACTTTGCTTTCCTCGCTGGATGGAGATACTGTGCCTGGAACATGTCCACAGCGACCTTTTGAATAAAAACATTTCAAGGCATTTGATAAGGAGTTACCAATATGAAGCAGTTATTCAGCATCACTAAAACCTCAGCAGCATATTATCCCAAACTGGAATAAGGCTAAGGTAAACGCTAATAAAAGATACATTTTCCTTCATCCATTGAATTTTATAAAGGCAGAACATTGTATTCTATGTATAAAAGAATAGAACTGTAAATGATTAAGACTTAAATAAGGAAAATAGTTAACAGCTAAAATAATACATGTAAAAGGAACTTGGAAACTTTTTTGGAAATGATAACATCTAGTTTACATGAAAAGCTATGGAATATTTTATCTGCTTTACAATTTAACATATTGAAACATAAAAATTAATAAGTTTCAACAATTTGTATCTGAAAATTTCTACAAATAAGCGAATATGGAAACCTATGCCACTTATCGTAGCATAAAAACTCAAAATATGTTGTTTATTACTGAAAAAAATTGTTGCAATTGTGTCTCAAATAGGTTTTTTGTGATATATTTCCTCACATTTGAGTTATTCTCTATTCAATTCATTCTAGAATCATAGATTTAAGGTTAACCATAACCAATTTTTTTAGTATATAGACATTTTTAGGTTTCTTTTAAAAGCAAGATGTACTTCTCTATATACAAGAAACAACTGTGTAGGAAGATAGATTTCAAAAATACTAATCAGAACTTACAGCAAATATTTCACCATAAAAATATGCAAAGACAGGCATAATTCCTCCACACAGACAACATCCAACAAGCCCTGCAGATAAGGTGGACCACTCTGGCCGGTTCAGCTGGAACAGACGCCAAAAACTAAAATCGAAGTCCTTCTCCTGAAAGATGGAAATTTTAAGAGGTAAAGAAAATCAAGAACTAAGAATTTTGAACATTAGAAACGCATTTAAGCAATATGTTAGTATCTTACCTTGCTTACTTCTTCTTCAAGTCTATCTAATTCAGGATCACCATGGATGGAAGACAAAGAACTGTGGTGAGAAATTCTTTTTTTCCGCTCTCTCGAAACAATTCCCTTCTCAGCTTCAATGCAACTATGACTGGAGATAAGGAAGGTTTTAATAATTTTAAATATGAGGCAGATAAAATGAGCACATGGATCATGGAGGGGAAAATATCTTTGTAAATTCCAACAGTGATCTTGAATCTGATGACATTCAACAAATTCCACCGTAAACTGACTTTCTACTACCTCCACAGTAGTGATTCCACCAAGGGCAAACAGTGGAATTTCTATTTTAGACTATTTAGAATTACTATTCTCTCAGTTTGACTAAGCCCACCTACACTATGGCCTATGAAGTGTTGGCTTAAAGATGATGAATGGACTATACAAAGAGGCCAGCATCTTAAAACCCAAAAGAAAGAAGTGAAAATTATTAAGATTACGGGGACCCAAGTATACCACTTTCCAGGTTGATATTATAACCAATAAACTGCCATGCCTAGGTATCCATAAAATGGTTGGGTAGTTTAGATAAGAATGTTTTTAACCCTTTATCTGTGGGATAACTTATCTTTCTTGACAACTGTGTGCAGGAGAAAAGTTGCAGATGGTAGTCAACCATTATAACCCAGGTAGATCATTTTCCCAAGGTTGCAGTCAGTTGTTATTGTTGAGAATTTTAGTTAATTTTCTATTAGAAGGGTGATTACCAATGATTTATATATTTTATAAGGAACTTTTATTGAATTATCGGTTCAAATTTATTTTCCTTACTATTTGCTGATTATTTTAATACCAAACAGTTCCCAGGTACACTGATTTTTAACAATACTAGTTTTTTTTAATTATACTAATGAAGAAATTAAAGAATTGAAAATTTGAATAACTAAATTGAATAACGAAAGATGATAATTTTGTCAAAATGATTGGGGTTAGTATGTTATATGGGTTTAACTCAAAATTTTACCAATTCATAGTGGCTAGTTTATTCATTAAATTCAAATGCCTGAACTGATAGAGATGACATAGAGTAACTAACAAAGCTAAAAAGTACAATATGCAAATTCAAATCCCATTGAATTTAAAATGAATGACAATTAAAACAACACTTACTGCTCTGAACAGAGAACTTGTTCATCACCACCTCCAGCTGATTTGATATCATCATTCTCGGTACCCTCCACTGCCTCACTTTCATCTTCATCATCACCATCATCAAGAGCTGTTTGAGTCATTACCAGGCTGTGGTAAAGATTGGTATTAGCCATCAATTCACTATGAGATCCAAATTCAACGATGTCGCCATTCTTCATAGCATAAATTACATCAGCATTACGGATAGTGGATAGCCTATGAGCAATAATAATTGTTGTCCTTCCTGTCATAGCCTGAGAAGTGAAACATTTGTAAAGATATTACCACGTACAAGCCTATTTAGGCATAATTATAACAGTGGAGGCATAAAAACTCTTTTGAAGATGATAAAACCTTAAGTCTAGGAGAAATTATTAGGGTTATAAAAACTGATGAAATATCAATTTTTTGACCCTATTTATGAACATGAATTTGAGGAGATAACATATATTTTAAAGTGTAAGAAGGTTAACATAGAACATCTCTTCAATATTGGTTGTCAGGGGTTTTCCTTTGCCTGAATACACTAAATACATACACTGTGATTACCATTAACAACTCCAAACGATTCTTAGAAATCAACTTATATTAATATCAAAATGATTTTTGATTACTTTCAGAAACACACAGATACAAAATTGAATGGAAAAGGATTAGTATCAATCATCATAACAGAATAAATTTGATAAATGTCATCCACATCAAACAGGAAATGACTACATTATCACCTTTCCTAGCACCAGCAAAAAGAACAAATTTCTTAAGGGATACATGCATTATACTCAAAAGCACATCAATCAATCACACTTAATCAAAAGCACATTTGAATTAGAAATGTTTAAAAGCAAGATATAGTGTTTTTGCAATTCAATACTTCTCAATCTTTAAAAAACAATTTCATCTAACAGCCAACAACAATTTATCATATTGAGGGTGATTACGTAATTCCTGTATACCACATATAAATTGTCATAAATGAATTTAGCAAATAGCAGGTAGATGGAAAGATCAAAAACTTCAATATCGGTAACTTTTGTTTTCACCAATAAAACCTGTGGTTAAGTTTCAAAGATCAGAACTTGGCAAGATTTCAGATTCATAATGCAAAATCTAAACTTGATATTCATCCACATTCCTTTATGAAAATGTTTGATTTTTCATAAATTATTGGTATTTAAGATATGGTTAAAAATTACATAGTAAATTACCTTTTCTAAAGCTTCTTGCACAACACCTTCACTGTGTGAATCAAGTGCTGAAGTAGCTTCATCAAGAAGAAGAACTTTTGGGTCCCTTACTATAGCTCTTGCAATTGCAATTCTTTGTTTCTGACCTCCTGATAATTGAGCTCCTCTCTCTCCAACCAGAGTATCATAACCCTGCATGAAAAAGATTTCTTTAGAAAGATTCAAAAGGTTTTATATAAAATAGCAATGGCATAATTTACAAGCACTAGATATTATAAGGAAAGCCCCAGCTATCGCATGAAAATGCATGATAGGGAACACATTTTGTTAACAGTAAAACTATCAACCAAAGAGTTCTTAAATGGTATATAAAATGAGATATATTTATCTCATGACATATAAGTAACCCTCCTCCCTCTTTCAAATAAAAATGTCTAAGTAAATTTTAACTTTAGGTGAAAACTTCATAAAAAACTAAAAATTGCTCAATGTCCAAAACATACAAAAACAACAATTTTTATTTAATAACCCTGTTACTGCAGGCATATCTCAGGTGGTAGATGCAAACAATTCATAAATTTCCTGGGTGCACGCCCTTATGTGCAAAGTCATCTTAACCCTTTTCTATTTATCGGGATCATATTAAATAACTTTCAATATTCCAAAAAACAAAACTTTATTGTGCAACCGGCATTTCTATCCTGTGCCAGATGATGAGCAGTTAGCTTGAAAGCGGTCGCACAATAAAGTTTTGTTTTGTGAAATTTTTAAAGTTTATTTAATATGATCCCGATTACAGAGTTCCACCAAGTTAAGACTTCTTTGATTGAATCTTTTCTATTTACTTCTCTTTAAAACATATCTATTTCTAATAAGGCATACCATATGCTAGCAATGCACACCTTCTGCAAATTAATCACATTTGGCAATTGCATACTAGCTGTATAACTTGCTGGAATACAAAGATATTTTTTCATGTAACTTGAAATGAGTTTACTTTCCTAAATCTAAGTGAATAGAATAAAAAGTAGAGGGGGAATGGAATTAATTCACTTCTCTATTACTGCTTATTTAAGGCTAAAGTTATTCACATATGTAAACTTGAAGCAGCATTTACCTCAATAGACGTGGTACATACCAGAGGAAGTGTTGAAATGAACCCATGAGCATTAGCAAGTTCAGCTGCATTTTTGATTTCCTCAAGAGTGACGCCTTCTCTGCCATAACGAATATTCTCTGCAATGGTAGTGCCAAAAAGCACAGGTTCCTGAGACACTAATCCAATTTGGCTGCGCAGCCATTGCAAATTGAGGGATCTAATGTCAACACCATCAAGAATTATCTAACAAATAAAAGAAAAAGTAATCATTTCTATAGTCATCAAAACGGAAAATGTTTATAGGGGAAGAAAAGAATAGGAGAGGAATTGATGCTTTTGAAATGTGGGTATGGAGGAAGATGGAGAGAATAAAATGGGTGGATAGAATAAGAAATGATGAAGTGCTAAGAAGAGTTAGGGAGGAAAAAACATTACTCCTCACAATACAGAAGAGGAAAGGAAGTTTGATCGGACATATTGTAAGAGGGAAGGGGATTTTAACTATAGCCATTGAAGGAACGGTGGAAGGAGAAAAAAGAAGAGGAAGAAAGCTAAAGTTAATAGATGAGGTGAAGAGAGGAGGATACAAGGAGACCAAAGAAGAGGCCCGGGACAGGATTAAGTGGAAACAGTTGTGGTGTATGGGACCTGCCAACAGGAAGAATACCAGTTGATGATGACACCAATGATCTCTTCTCGATCATATTGAAAACAGTTAACCATTTAGACTGGACTAAACTAGAAAATTCAAACTTTTATTTAAATGATTTTTAGTGAAATTCACTGTGAGATCCATGAAAGGTTAAAATCAAAACAGAATTTGGATACATTTAAAGGGTTATAGGAATATTTTTGAGTGAAGAAGAAAACATACTATCATGATGTCAATGAAAATTTTAAAATCTTCAGATCTATGCAAGAATCTATCAAAAGATTGATATAGAACAAATTCCACAAATTTAAATCCTTTACTGATCAGCCATTTCTCTAGATATTTTGTAAAAACAGTACAGAATGTTACTTAATGGACTTCTAACTAAAAGAGCCACTTTTAGTATAATAAAATCTCACTTTACACTGTATTTATAAAGTAATAAGTTGGATTTAATACATAATGCCTTTTTTAATTTACTTAGATTTTTGATCAGGTGATGCAAAGAAGAAATATTTACGTAGGCATGATCAACAATCACAGGTATTTAAACCATGAAAGAACATCTAGACCAAAGTAATGTCTAACTTAAATACTGATTTTGATAAAATTACTCATTCTGAAATACTATAAAATGACAATTTTCTACAATGTGGTAATACTTTGTATTATTTTAGGACAGAATGAAAAAGAGGAAAGTAATTGTGATATTAATGTTGTCATGTTGACTATTTTCTACACTATTCCATCATCAGTAATTAAACAATTGCATTCATAAGGTGAGAAGATTCTATGACAGGAACACAAAGGCTTCAAAGACTTAACGTTTAGTAATTAGGAACTTACTTTTCCTGATATTGGATCATAGAACCTCATTAAAAGACCAACAACAGTACTCTTGCCAGCTCCACTTGATCCAACCAATGCTACCTTCTTACCAGGCTCAATATCCACTGAAAAATTCTTCAACACCTAAATAGAGAAAAAATATGATGGTTTTTAGAGAAGCCACAGTTATTTCATTTGCGATAAAAATTCAACGTTAACCCTCTGGTAATTGCACAGAAGAAATCTACTACACATGGCTGATTTTATGGTGGTTTTCGTGAATGGTTTCACTCTTTTTGTATTTGTATTGCCCTCTGCTTTTCAGTAAATATAGGAAAATGTACAACAACAATATTTACACCAATGTTTAGTTTCATGCCAACAGCTTTTTCTTGAACGGAGCCAAGCTGAAAGAATATTGTAATTCTCCATAATGTATTTATTGCTTTAAACATTCATTACTTAATTTGTGGTTTATTTGTAGTTAAACGTTTTATTATGCAGTGTAAATGATTTCAATTGCATTATGAATCTTCCTATACTAATTTTCATTTAACTATTAATTTTTAATTTATCCTCAACAAACAAAAAACATTACTGGTACATATCAATTATTATTCATATTTATCTTATTAAAAATTATTAATGTTGTTTGAATGTAAGATAAATATGTTGCCTAATATTATAACATGTTTAAAGCATGGGGACAAATCTAACCTTTGCTACCAAAAACACCAAAAAAGAACAAGTAATAAAAACTTACACCACTGGATGCAAATACCATAAGGTTAAACTTCAATGAAGTAAAAATGATAGGTAAATAATTTCTTAAAATTAATACTAAGAAAATTGAGCAGAGGGCAAAAAATATTAACAAAATTTATCTAACACTTTGTAAATGTAATTTTTGTTACAAACTCTTTAGTATGAAGAAATAATATAGAAGTTGCTTTTGTTTAGAAAAAATTGTGCTTATAATTGATTGAACTTAATATTTACTCTATAATTCAGGGAAAAGGATGTCCAAGTATAACTAAAATTAGATTATGCATCATAATATGTACATATAAAAATTTCAAATACCTTTACATCAGGACGAGATGGATAAACAAAATTCACTCCTTTGAACTGAATCCTACCAACTACTGACTTTGGTGTCATGCCATCTTTAGAATAAGAATCAATTCCAGGAACTCGATCAATTATTCCAAAGATAGTGGAGGCTGCTCCAATGGCAGTGCTTACAGCATTCACAAATGGAAGAGCATTACCAAGAGAAAATGCTCCAGCCATAACACTGAAGAATACCTTGGGGAAAATTATAAAACCGCTATACATCTATGAAAGACTCATTACTTAATAGAACATCAGTATATCAAGTATATGGGACCAAAAAACCCAAGAAAAATATCTAATACTTACAGTAAAAACACTTCCAGGAGTGCACTTTCCCTCACCTATCAGTTCAGATCCATACCAAAAAGCAAGACCGTATGCTCCATAGGTGACAAAATACACACCAGCAATTCCAAATGCTAAAATGTAATATTTTCTCATTGCCAATTTATACCCACTTTCTAAGGCTTCTTCAAATCTGCAAGGGTAAATACTTTAAATTATACATTTATGGATTTAAGAAATAAAACTGTTGTATTAGAAACAAATTCTGAAATATGAGTTGAACTTAAAATCATTCCGATGTTCATAAAAACCAACATGATTAAAGAGCACTACAAAATGATTTCCAACGCCTTCCATGTAAGATGAACTTCATACCTTTGCGCTTCTCTTGGCTGACCACCGAACGATGTGACAGTGCGTATACTTGAAAGTACTTCTTCAGCAATCCCTCCAGCAATGCCATACTTTAGCTGTTCTCTAGCAGCTGAAGTTGCTGCTATCTGAAATTAGTTGGCAATTATTGACTATCTTACATAGAAATGTTATTAAATAAATAAAATTTCTGATTGAATATAACATATTCCTTTTCATTATATGACCAAACTTTTATCAGAGTAAAATCAACTAACTTTTAACATAATTGGTAAAAAGATAGTCTATGTAAATTTATAAGACTAAGTAAATGTTGAAACAGGAAATTTTTCATTCACTATCTTTCTAATTTAATATTTACCAGGGCAGCAAAGTAGGTTATTAATGGCAATAGAAAACAGACATTAATAAGATGATGCTTTTTACAGTCTGACACATCAGAAACAAGTTTCCATAGATTCCATATTGCAATAAAATAATAATGTTACAATAAAAATTAGTTTATAGGGCCTGAATATGCAAATTGTCTTAGTTTATGGGGCAATGGTGCTGTTTATGCAGTGATAACAATAAAAAAATTGTTTTTCTTCTATTCAGAGAAATTTTCTAGTTTTTAAGGCTTTTTCTACTTTGTACAGAATGGTAAGGAATCCCCACAGACAATATCAAAATATTTACGTATTTCCATCGAAAATTTTATGCACAAATCAGTACAAACTTTACAATTATGGAATGAAATTTTAATTTTAAAATAATTTATTTACAAATACATAAATCACAAAAATTGTTAAATGTAGTGATACTAAATATGTGATGATGCGTGATTGATAAGACTTGATAGTATCCTGATTGGATTTTATTATTCATACGTTTTAAAGCAGCAAAGAAAATCCTTGAAAATGAATGTTTAAGTTACAATGGGAATGAAATTCATGAGTTTCATTGGGAAATATTTTATTTGAAAAATAATTTTCTTAATTATGTTTCTGCTGTGGCATGTCATAAAATAAATTATCTACTTACCCTGGCCATATATGCAGATGTGCCAATGAGAAGTGGTGAGACTCCCAAGATTACTGATGTCAGTCTCCAGTTGGCATACAGGCCAACAAGTATACCAGATATGAATGTAGACACAAACTGGATAACCATACTAAATTTGCTTCCAATTCCTTCCCTTATTCGTTCCAGATCACTATCAAGGAATGAAAATAACGACAATTAAATACAACTTAATATTTGAAAATAGTCATGTTAGTGAACAATAGCCTTCACCTAGGAGCATTATATACGACAGTGTATTTTAAATTAAGATCCTAAAACCTTAACTAGTATTAATTCAAATTAAATGTCAGTATGCAAATGAAAATTAAACAATTAAAATCAAGAAATCTACCTCATTCAGGCCTTTCCCAATTATTCTTAAAATTCACATAAAGCAATAAATTTAGGTGTCTTTAAAAAGCCATGAAAAACATTTTTACACGCAGTAGATTGATTTTTATAGGCACAAAAACAAATCAGATTAACCTGAGGTTTTAAATGTCTATAATGATAATATTTTGTAAATAAGATTTAGCTAATGATTGCTAGAACTCTTCTTGCCAATTAATACATTATTTTCAATTAATTCAACATTTCTATAACTAGAAAATTAAATAAATATTAAATAGTGGAAAAATAATGGAGCATGAAGCTAAGTTAATCAACAACTTTGTTTGGCCAACAACTCTAATGCTAAATTCTACCAATGTGATGTAAAAGACAAAAGATGCAAAATATCATACTCTGAAAGTTTGGTACTAAGGTCACCAGACATGTTTTTGTCAAACCAGGCAACATCTTGGCGGAGAATCTGAGAGAAAAACAGTCTTCTTAAATTATTCACTTGTCTTTCTGAGGCCATTTCCCAACAAAACGTCTGAAAGGTAAGAGAATGAATGAGCTATTAATCAATGAATACAATGTTTTGAGAGAATATCAAATTTTGAATAACAATGACTTAAAAAATGTATTTCAAATTGAGAATGAAAACTTTTGTAAGCATATCAAATGCAATGAAATATTAGAGTAAATAATTAATAATCTCAACTAAATTATGAGAAAATTGATATAATATATCATGAGAATATATAAAATATGTAGCAACTAATAGAGAAAAATTTTGTTTTAGTATTGACAGAATATTCCAGTAGCTACAATAATATTGGAATTAATAGATTGTTTATACAGGGGCCAATTACTAACAAGGGAGTCTCATCCCATATATTCCTCCAGGTAGCCAAGATGATTATGCTGGAGAACAATAGGAATCAAGAGCAACTCGAGAGGGACTAATAGCAGGATGTCTTTAACGTTATAAGATTGGTGATCTGTGTGATGTAAAGTGCTGTTTGCCTTTAAATTTTTAACTGTACCAATACCATGACAGAAGAATTTATAAAAGGGTAGATTGGGCTTATTTAGGGAAAGAACAAAGAAAATTAATGAATCATGTAATGAATGATGAAAATATCCTATGAGCCACCTACATATTAGAAAAAGCTTCATTTGGCACATTTTTAAATAAACAGAATCAAAGAAAATAGAATAAAAAATAATCTTGGAAAAGAATTGTATACATAATATTGTGAGAATAAAAAAATTTTGATAGACAAATAAAAGTTTAATTAAATAAATGATTGACATAAAAGAGACAAATATATAAATACCTGCACATATGATGCAGTAAGTACTCCAATCCCAATAAATAAGTAATAGAGAGAAAATGTGGACATATAATCTATAAATTCTTCTAGTGTGAGAGGGTCAAGCAGAGCAGCATGGCCAACCTTACTTTCTTCAACCCTGTTCAATGAGAAAAACATAAAACATTAGTAAAATACCAAAACAGAATAACTAAATTCTGATCACAATACAGAATACACATAATACTAACACATTTGATCCATTGGTGTCATACGGTGAGGTACTGAAGCCAAATAAAACTGAAGTAGATGCTTCCACATTGTTGCTGGTTGATGTCAACAATGATACTGTTGTTTCTGAGTCATTTGTGGAAGGCTCTGTTGATGTGGGAAAATAATCCTCTGTACTTCCCTTATGTACTAAGCGATCCATTTGAGATGAATTACTAGAACGAAATCCCTACAGAAAAGGATAGCCTATGAACTACAAAATTATGTACCATAAAAATGACACTTGACAAGATTATATATTCTCATGCACTAATTATTTTATATTTCAAAATTTTAAAAAATAGTTAGAATGGATACTGATGTAACACTTATGGGCTACATATTTTGAAAAATGTGAATATGATATTGTAGTGAGGGTGAGAAAAATTAGCTTAAAACAAGAAAGTAAGCGAAGAGAGTACAATAAAATCTTTCTAGTACTCGTTTGAAATATGATGGCAAACTGATTCAGTTTTCTTTAAAATTTGAGTCTAAATTGGCAAACTATGAATATAAGGCTACAACTAACTCTAAATGTAATTGTAATATTTATGAATAGAAAAACAGTTTAATAGTAAAATAAGCAGTAGCAATATACCTACCCAAACAGATTGGGATATAAAAGTGTTGGTCATTTGGCCAAAAACAAGCGCCAAAATGGGGAAGCTAGCTCCATGGCAGGCTGCAAAAAGCAATCCAATACCCATCAGCAATAAGTCACTCTTTCTTGCACATCTGAACTAAAGTTAAGAAAACAAAATCTAGCATTAAAATCAATTTTAGCCCTTTGGATGGAATATTTTAATTCATGGCTACAGAAAGAGAATGGACTAAAAATAAAATCATATTAAAATTATAATAATCAAGATATCAAAATAATTATGATGTATTAATTTTTTTAACTATTCCACAGCTGACTTGTTTCCCATGTTTAATTTGAACACATATATCTAAAATTAAATCATTCAGGCAATGGAAAAAATTACTAAAGAGTCTTCTACTCGAAAACTTACAAGTCCTAATATTCCAGATTTGGTTTCTCTTGAATCATCCTTTTCATCTCTGGAGCCCTTCTTGGTTTTATTCCTGAAAATATGAAACGAATGTTATGATTAAAATAAAGTTTCAATTTTTGTAATTAGAAACTTCTCTCTGTGCTATATAGCCATAGAATTTTATTTTTAGCAATACAATTTTACCAGACAAGTAAGGTAGAAGATATGCACTTTCACTATTTATATGAAATATTCTGGGAGAGAATAAATTCAGATAAATTATATATACTCAAAATCAAACTTCATCATTAAATAAAAAAATTGTTCTCGATATACAAACACTTCTGAGATGTCATAATGAAGATCACTTTCTGATCTGTTAAACTTATCAATTGGAAACTTTATTTTGCATATTTTTTTAAAAACCTCCACATGAAACTGTCACAATTTCTCATCGGAAGTATTATTCGAATCATCTATAAGAATTTTTACGATGGTACCACAAATACTGAAAATGAAACAGTTTGAGGTATCAAAGTATTCTCAAATGGAATACTTGCATAATAATACCATATCATATCCATGATGTATGATCCTTCCATGCATATTTTACCAAAGCACACTTCCAAACTTGAACCATTTACTGTTGTTTGAGTACTTTATTTGATATTACAAAGTACCTTATTACAAATTATTAGACGTAAAAAGTCCCTAGTTAAAGGATCCATGCATCATCGATTTCAAAGATAAGAGTAAGTTGCTTCATAAGTCAACCAAAAAACTGATGCTTTTGCTTTTTGCGAAAGCAATTCATTTCACACAGTCAGAATAACACTACTAATATGTTCCTTAATTATACCAAATATACGAAAATATATTTAAATATAATTAGCTATTAAAGAGCAAGAAATAAATAGTAGCACTTTAAGTGCGAACCCGTGAATGAATGTACTGTCGCACTATGATTAATTAATTAGTTTAATTTACTTAATTAGTTGCACACTTAATTAATATATGAAATAAAATTCTGTACAATACCTAATTAATGAGGCGATAAGACGAGTATTAAGCTACTGGGCACATTTTACGTCAAATTTCAAACCAACATAAACGCTAAATTTCTGAAGCCTAGGATACCGCTATTGCAGAATATATGGATGACTTACGGATATCATTTAGTCATTTTCCGATATTATGAACCCCTTATCTCGATCTAAAACGACGACACGGGGGTACTTACTCCTACTTTTGAGTAGTATCGTATCTATTCCTATTCGTCCATTTTCTAACATTTTTCTACTTACTGTCAGAAAAGTCCTCCTTGAGAACAAGAATTTTCAGTGATACACGAGCTTCCGAAATTTTCTAAAATTATTCAGCTTTTTTTCATTTTCGGGAACCTACCCATACCATCTCCTTCCGGAAGGTGGAGTGGTCCATCCTTCCAAACCTGAGGACTTCTTCCCGGATCCTCTGGTGAGAAGAGGAGTCTTTTCGGACATCTTCCCGAAAAGATTGTGGGTGGGTCCTCAGCGCTTGCTGTGCAGCAGCAAAAGACCGTACGAAAGACCAGACCAAGCCCTCCGAGTGTTTAGGGGAAGAGGGAAAATCCGTGGTCGGAGCAGTGGCCGTTGTTTGTCCCAGGTCTCCTTGTTCTTATCTGACTTACATCTACTTACCTTATCGGAACAGAAGGGAATATTCCGAGACCCATTCATATGTTCAACTGTTTCGACTCTTTTGTTTGTCAAAGCAAATTGAGTCGCATTAGAAAAATTCCCGAAAAATATTTATCGCTGTCGGACCTCTACGTCAAATGCTCGCTACAGTCAACTTATCGCTAACTCTAGAGTATTTCTTTGTATTCATTTAAATATAGTATTTTCTAAGCGTTTAAAATTAAATCATTGATTTAAAGCCCCTTTCCTATGTATGAATAACTTATTTCATTTAATGGTCCTACCATTACCATAAGTCATTGTACTTCGTCATGTAAATTGTTTTATTAGCCATTTGTGAGATTATTCGATTTAGTATCTACTATTGATTAATAAATGGTCCATAAGTACGGCTAGTATTGAATGTCCCCAAGCGAAGTGTAGATGTTTGAAATATATTATCTGTCAAAATTACAACACCTAAAATTGAATTACAATGCACGGAGAAGAGCTAACGATTGATTAATAGTTTTCCTCTTATTTGAAAAATATTTTAGCAAATGAGAACGTTACATTAAAATTAAAAATGTCACACTCTTATCCTCATAATTCCTTTTCACCGCTACTACATTGCTATAGTTAAATATCACGAACGCTCAGTGGAAGATACGAAAAATTCATAAATTAGAGTGGATTTGTAACTTTCGCGGCAGAATATCGTAATTATAAACATTAATCATAAACATGATTTTAAACTATTTAATTCAAATAACATTATGAAGGGCAATGCTATTTTTAAAGAAGGATAGAAGGTAACTCTCTCGCTATGAAATTGGAGAAACTTCAAATAGTTGGGCGTTTTAAATTCCAATAATAAAAACGGTGTACAAGACGGCATAGTCATACGATCATAGTTATCAATCATCATTAAGATGGATCAAATTAATTATATGAAATTATCATGCGCATAATCAATGTTAGCGTAATTTAAGGTCAACGCCCTGTACGTGTTATGATGCAACAGAAATATTAGCGATTAAAAAGTTATCAAGTATCTTTTCAAGTTGTAAGCAAACTTTATTCTTTCGAATAAATCCCCATGGCTAAGATTATCTCCTTCTCCTCTATCAATGAAAATTAGTCTTTGAAAATCAAATATAAAAGCTATTACGGGAAGCCCATAACAGTACATACAAATGAAAATAGGCACAAATATAATGCATCTTTAAAATTCATGTCTTTTTGCTTGGATATGATTAGAAGATCTACCTTTCCATTTATAGGCTGTTATTTTCTGAAAGATAATTATGACCATAAATATAATTATGCAAGCTATGGGATTGAGAATGGATTGAAGGAATTGGCCTCAATTCTGGATGGACAAAAAGCTCTGACGAAGTTGTTTCGTCTACCACTCCGAGTATCACAGTGTTTACGACTGACGCACCAAGTTAAGATATGACCACTTCCAACCTTGCGTAATGGGAAGATTTTTGACTACATACCTTACGAAAGCAAAGAGCAAAAATTACCGATGACATGGTGACAGTACAATTTTCCTCATTGCTTATTTAACGGAACGAAAAAGAAAACAATTCCCAATAATTTGCAGAAGTGATACAAAAGTTTTATACATGGAAAATTCTTATCTGAATATAGAAAATGTAGAGCAAAAAACAAATGGCAGTACGAAAAATAAAAATAACAGAGCAACAAGTCCACTATCAAAGTAACGCCACGTAATTACTATATAGTTTGCACTGCGACCTAAAGTGATATAGATGTGTTAGATATAGAAAACATTAACATGGCATAATCAGCCAAATTCGGTTGATTACCCTTCTCCTCTTCATTTTGTTTGTTTTACTATCTGTAATTTTCCATAAACTTCGCTAAATAATATTCACCATCATCGTTTCAATACAGTGAACTGATACCAATGAAATGCAATTCTTTGTATCAATAAATCTTACACAATTTATCTAGACTGCACAGCTCGATTTTATTCATAAAAATATCTAATTAAAACTACCCATGCAAACAATTCGCAAGTATATCCAAACGCGAAAGAAAAATAAGCTTCCTGTCGGAACAAGAATAATTTTTATTTGAAGCGGAAGATTTACGATTACCTACACTGATTTGACCTATGAAAACTGGTTTCTGAGATCCAAATTTACTGCGAAAACATTGGGAAGAACTGCAGGCCGATTCAAAAACTTCAGGGGGCCGGATTACATTGATGGCTTATGGTGGGTTACATGCTGGGCAACCCCAATAGAAGTAAGCTTTCATAGAACTTCGTGCGATATCGAAGGTCATTCCAGAAGGATGACGAATCAGAAAGATGGTAAACAGGGACGCTGATTTCGGATGTGCCCGCAAGTCCAAGCATCGTATTTACCGCTGCTTTCTCCTGTAACCGATATCAAAAAGGATAAACACATCGAAATACACTGAATTGATATCAGGAGGAGGATCATAGTTTTCTCGACAATTTCCTTACTGCAATGAAAGAAAGAACATCGAAAACTTACAAAAAGAGAATGAATCTTGAGGTGGGAGGAGATTCTCAAAACCGAAGTGAGGGAATTAGTGACTCATGGCTTATGGCAATAAACAATCTGTATAATTGGAATAATGAAAGGTGGATGAAAAAGTTTGTCAACCATACAGTATCACCAATAAACTCCAGTTATCGTTTTGAGATTTGAGATCAATCCATACCCCGGTTATTGATGTTTTCCCCCGATTTAGTTAATATATTGATATTCTCATGGTTATTAAATTATATCGTAATATACCGGCCTTGGTGGTCGATTTGATAGCATTCCAGCTACGCTATCGCTCCTATCCCAGGGTCCCAGGTTCAAATCCCGGCTGATCGGCCTTTGACGATTAGGGAATGTTTGTGTGTGTTCGTTGTTGCTGTTAGTCCGGCGAAGCACCTCCTGATAAGTTCATCAGAGCCTAGGGAGATTTCACCGATAGAGGCAACAGTAACTGAGCAAAAAAGTCTTAAATAAACAGTATTGATAGAGATATTTTGACAAATTTTCTAAACAATATAGTTACCTCCTTCGCCAAGATTTAGTATGGGGCGCACTTTAGTTCTGAGTCAATTAAAAACCTTTGTAAATGCGTTATTAAGAAAATAATTCATATATTCCGTTAATTGATTCTGGTTAAACTGCAGTTTACGTGCCCATCCTTTCTTTTCGAAATCGGCCGTTAGATGACAGAACCTGTGTCAACAACTAACAAAGCGCGGTGCCGATAGGTTGAGTAGGGTAGGTAGGGTCCTTTTCGTTTCGAAAACAAAGGGTGGACACGTAAACTGCAGTTTTACCTGAAAACTATCCTATCCAATTCCCGACTCTTGATGATAATGACTAAAGGAGATTATTTTCAAGCAAATTGCATGCATAATCATAACAGACTTACGATTAATGATAAGGACTGACACGAAGAACTCCGAGGAATCATGGTAGACAGTGGTTCCCAACCGGTGGGTCGCGGAAGGGTTACAGGTGGGTCGCGACTCGATCCTAAAACTATCGAAACTATCGATATAAACCATCAGAAAAGCATTATTTGATGGTAAATGATATATACATAAGGTAGGGATACGATACAAATAAGGTTTTTTACCCCACCATGGACCGATAGACCGTGAAGGTATTTGGACCGATGGACCGTGAAGGTATTCCGATATGGTATGATAGTGGGTCGCCAGCTGAAAAAGGTTGGGAACCACTGATAACAGACATCATTTTCGAGCGTCGATCGAGTTCCCTGATTCCCTCCATGAAGGGGTCAACGCTCATATTTATAAGCATAAATAAATAATATAAAAAAATCACGCCTCCTGCCATCAGCTCATTCATTATTCTTTAAGTCATTCATCAACCGCGAGTTTTGTTGCAAGAGGGTAATATATGAAAGTTAAACACTTATCATCAAAACAGATTATTCATATACATAGTTACACCCAGGGTTGTGAAAGTCCTATCTTTCGCCTATACGAGCGTTACACCATTCAAAGTCATCTTGTTATTACCTTAACTGCGATAGTCATCCTGGATAAATAAGCTTTCGTATTACAGTGCAAAATTTCTTGTTCATAATAAAGCTATGCAAAATTATTAAATTTTCATTATAAGTATGTGCGAGCTCTCTTCGTAAGACCATTATGCATTGATCCTTGAGATACTGAGAGACTACTTCTATTTTTGCTGACACCATTTTTGATATTTTCATGAATCGCTACCGTCGTTAGCGGTACTGCATCGATGACGTCATTGGTTACGTAGGCGCAACGGATGCTCGGCAGATTTTCCCACGATCGAGAGAGAAAAAAGGACAGCATCAAGTTTGGCGAGTGGATTGCTTGAGAAATAGTATAGAGGTTTGAGGGTAACTCATGAATCCCTGTTTGTTTCTGCTACGAAGATTCTATTTCGTCCGCAAGCGGAAATGGTCTTAATGAAATGTTACTTCCATAACCGCGAAGACTCTTGGGTTTAAATTTACGCCTTCCAGAATAAAAGCTATTTTGTTCTACAGTTCACACTCGAGAAGATGGAACCGAGAAATGCATGTCTTCCAATCGGCGGGAAACGCAACACCAAAAGCTTCAACATTAGAATCATTCATGATGCTAAAAAGTAGAATTGTTCTCAGAGAAAGAAACACATGTATCTGAGTGGAAGCTATAATTACACTACAGGTAGGCAAAAATCAGGAGATAGTGCCCGTGTCATATAATGATTATGGAAGAAACACATATCTGAACATACATACACGAATGATATGAATGAGAAAATGCAACAAAATCCCAAAACCAACCTAAATATACAATACTAGTCAATAAGTACAGATAAATGTCATAGAAATAAATTCCCAATATGTGCAATATTAATTATTTATTATCCGTAAATGTCTAAATAAGCGTCATTCTTGGCACCGACGGGTACTATATTCTTTAATTACTGAAAAAAATATTTACTCTAAACTACACTACCATAACCACATAAAAAATTATAGAAAATTTTACCACTATGTGCATCTTAAAAGCCACTTAAACTATCAAGTATTTTTACCGAGTTAAGTTATAACATAGTAATTGCACTAAACTAGTCAAGTTGAATTCACAAATCAGTTATTAAAAGCGCGAGGTCATTTTCATAATAAGTATCGGTTTAGAAACTTTCAAGGATTTTTAACTAATTAAGCTAGAACAAATCGATAACATTAATACAGTCCAATTGAATACATGTTAGGCGCGTTGTCATTTTCATAACGCACATACCAATATCGAGAATTTGAAAAATTTAGTTTAAAAGTTTTTACTTCGCCGCATGTTAAATTAGTTTTATGAAACTTATCGTATTAATTAATGTCCACCTATAAAAGATAATACTTAATTTGGGTAATGGAAAAAAGGAGAATCAAGGAAAGGAAACCATGGATGAGGAACATACAACTGGTGAAACGATTTTAATTGGAAAAAAATATAGTTTCCTCGAAAATTCAATAAATATGAGTTTTTTAACGTTTTGGCGAAGCATAAATATTATTTATAGGATTTACTTATCGATCAATCATTCTACGGAAAGCAAAAGCGACTTTCTACCAGCTGAGTGAAATCAGAAGGGAAGGATAAAATTTGTACGCCCGATGATGGCTGATAGTTTTTGGGCATCATAACAGAGAATAAAATACTTCAATTCCTAGCGGGAATTGGGTTGTAACAGCCCGGAATATAACAGTATGCGTGCTCGGCTAAATAATTCGTGTCGGGTGTTGAATTCACGTTGAACAGCAAAAATAAAATGACATGAAAGCTAGTAGAATGGCTTCATATTAACTAAGCCAAAAGTATGGGATTTTAATTCCAGAGGGCTCAAGTTAACTTTAAAGGGGGCATCCATTAATTACGTGAGGTGATTCTTGCTATTTTTTTACCCCTCCCTCCCCCATAGTGAGATATCGTGAGATTTGGCTCGACTCCCTCCTCCCTCCTCTAATCTCTCGTGAGATTGTTCAAAATGCGTGTTTTCAGTGTAAATATGTTAATCTATGCTTCATTGTATAGGATTTATTAAAAAAAACGTAATTTATTTAATTATTTTTATTTAGGACTAGTTGAGACTAGTATTTAAAAACTACTGAGATCGTAGTCTAAAATCACAATGAAAAAATCGAACAATAAAATACTTAAATGAGAACTTCTAAAATTGGTGAGAGAATATTCATTCTAATTTAGTCAATGGGGACTCAGTTTAACCCAGTTATCTCATAATTCTACACTGTCTCTTGCGGATACAAAATTACGTAATCTTTGCGAGAACCCCCCCCCCCCCCTCCCCTACGTGAGAGTGAATGAGATTCGGCTAAAACCCCCCGCCCCCCAAACGCCTCACTTAATTAATGGACGCCCTCAAAGGTATAAAAAACTGTCACGCAAAAACAAATGCATTTTTTTTAGCTTTGTCAAATTAGGTGGCGGAGTGTTTGGCGTGCTAACCTTCCAACATTAAGTTCCCCAGTTCGAGTTCCAGTTAACTGGAATTTTCTGTCCATGAATCAATATCTGTTTTCGTCTATTGCTACGTACCTCAGTCTAATTGTCCCATGAATATTTTTGTATGAGCTTTAAGTAACGAATAGATAATAGTCGATAGAAATCTATAAGATTCAGAAACTGAATAAATCAGATTTTGTTCGTATCAGTCCAATTACAACAAAATCAAATAGAATCTTTTTCTTCAATCATAGCTACTACGAGAGAGCTGACATCTTTCGCCTTGATTTTAAATGCTGCGATGAATGTTAAGGAGCTCTGGAGAATCAATGGAATGCATTCTTTCATACTTCGAACGAGAGTAGCATTACCGTAAACATCTCCTTATTTGCAGTGGAGGTTGAAAACCGCAGATATATTTCGATCGGAAAAGCAGGAATATTTATTCTAAATCAAATTGTTCTTCTACTAAACCTTGATATTTAATTAAATTTATAATGTTAGGTAGTGTCACTATTTTATTTTAAACATTTCTCTATGTAAATATTAGTTCGGATCAGATTTCAATCCGGGCCCAAGATTTCCATGATCCCCTTCATTCAACAGAATTATTTAATGTTTTCATTCTTTCATTGAACGATGACCGAATCTAATCTTTTCCACGAAATGCATCGCTTCCATCTGTTGCGTGATTTGGATTCTTAAACATCCGCTCCTCCTGGTGAAGTGTATTTTCCATTAATGAGACGCCACAAGAGTAAAACCAAGCATTTCTCTATTCCTGAAGATTTTCTGCTCGAAGAATTACACAGACAAAATAATGTACTTCTTTTCAGCAAAGCGCAATGACACCATTTCACGACGAGGAATTAGAAAGCGTTGCTTTGACTGGTGAAACGTGACGGGACTACCAAAGAGGTGATTTATTCCACTTTTCTGAAAGCTTCGAAGGAATTCGATTCCATCGAAGCGAATTTCTACCGAAGAGAGCAATGCATTCTTGTTTATAGAAGAGGAAAACGGAAACTAAATAGCACGGAGAAAGAACTTCGAAGCTGGATGCCTGGGATATAGCTCCATATAATCTGTAAATGCCGTTCAACTATTTATTGAATAGTTTTAACGTTGAAAGATTTAGTTCTTTGTTATTGTTGTTTCTTGGAAGTGCTTCGACAGCTTCGGTCATTTCGTACATTGGCTCCCACCGGGAATCGAACCCGGGATCGCTTTCAATGAAGCTGTATGCGTTGCCCACCTGGCCGTCCGGGACTCACTTAGTTCTTTCCCGGTGAATGCCAAGAACCAGAGAAGAATTAATTAGGTTTTAATGATTTTCAGGAATAGTTTTTACTTAAAAATGAATTATACTCACAATTTTGAAGTCTGAAATGGGATTTAGTTGTATTCTTTCCATCTCACGAATAAAAGCGAAACATTTACTATACACAATTCTTCTAATTTTTTCTCATACTATCTCGTTAAATCGATTATTATATATTCTATGACGATGGGTTAGATGGAATAAGAAAATTTTAGTCTTACTCGCGCCCGACGATAAAGACATATTCTTATTATTACTTTTCCTGACAATCAGTACACGCTGAGAATAGAAATAATTGGAGGGAATCATAATTAGGAGTATAATCACTTAAAGTACTTTATTCAGCGCTAAGCTCGAATCTGTCGCATCTCGTTGCATGCAAGTAAAAATTGAAGTAAAAATGGAATATTACGAATATTACATCAAAGTTTTACTCAAATGATTGGAATTGAAAGGAGATTGACCGCGAGAAACTTCCGAGAAATAAAGCTACGAAAAACTCAATCTTGGAATTTGACTTGTCGAGAAGCAGACATATAAGAAAGGCTGTCCAAACAAAACATTCTTTAGTCTGACCGTAATCTGTTCATACTCTTTTAATATTTTTCGTTATTATATTTTTTATCATTTACTTCAGAACAGTAAGTTCGACTTGACTATTCTGATAGCATTAGGAATCTACTTTTATGGAACTTTCATCTCATCTGGCTGAGCAAGATAGGTTTGAAAAGTTACACTTTTAGTAATGATCCTAACCAAATAGAGAAAAACCTCACAATTTATTCGTCCTTACAGATTGTTTGAATACACAGTTTTCACTACCATACTGTATTATGATTAAAATATTTAAAGAATTGATGTGATTTGTGAGCACTGCATAGTACCTTAATTTTAAAATTATTATACAGATAAATCAACTGTAATTGAATTGGTAGTAGCTTTCCATAATAAAGAAATAAAAACACAACTTTTACCCGCTACTTTACGCTACTACCTGCTTTTATTTCTAAAGCACCCTTTTTGTTTTATTATGATATCGACATTTGAAAATCTTTTGCGGGATGGATATTTACCAAAAGGACCAAACATTTCCCTTAATTTACATTTGCCTTTAAATATACTTTGCGCAGGAAAGATCTCAAAAGTCCACAAATTTAAAAAATGAAAATTGTGATATAATGACTAAAAGTAATCAGATATGTAAAAATTGCAAATTACGCATATTAACGGATACGAAAATTATCGAACAAGTGCGCCAATATTTGAGATGGTTGAATTTCCATTCGAATTAATCAATCGATTTCAATTATTTTCCGCCTTGAATCGAACCCCCCGGATTTTCTTCTCGCCGTCAACATCTGCATTACGACTCCCCAGATGAGCGTTTTCTATACCAAATCAAGGAAAACCGCAGATGAAAATCGCGCTTGGAGAAAGCTGCTACTTGAAGGAAACCGTTTATCTTCCATGAAAGTCGGCAGAGATTTTATTCTGTCGAGAAGAGCTGCCTAGCTTTCCGTTTGAAATGTCACGATATTTACACGCCATTCAATCTACTTTTAACGAAACGTTAGAAAGTAAAAGTGAAATAATTGTTCACAAATTTCATCTATATTATACTATTTAGATGTTAAAGACGCAGGAATTTAAGATCTTCTTGGGTAAAAGTCTAAGAAAGGTAGTATTTTAGTTGAACCTACATATAAGTTTTATCATTAGTTGACTAAGTTTAATAGGAGCCCAGAAAACATTTGTCTCATATAAATTTGAGAGAAGAATGAAAATGAGCTAAACGTAAATTTAAACCAGGTAACTTTTAACTGTTACATCTAAATGTGTCATTCCTAAGGGAGGAATATGTAATGCTTTAGTAATATTTTACTCTTGAGTATTTGACTATGAAATATACTTTATCTGAAAATCACTGTCAGTTCACTTATAATGTCACTATCGATAATATATACTAGTATATAATATAGTATATATTATACTAGTATTGTATTATATTATATATTATGTATTATATAATAGTATACGGATGAAATATTTTAAAAATTGTGGTCGATGAAGGATTCCTATTCCCAACAAGGTTACAATTAGATGCATCCAAGAATGTTCTCCGTAGAGAAAAGTTGGATGTTTCTTCTCTCTTCCTAGGAATGAAACCACATTCAAGGACGAAATTATTTACAACTCGAAAGCATGGAAATAAAGCCGAGATGCTTATCTCGCTAGCAAGTTTTTCACGTCCGGTCAACTGGTGTCAATTGAATAGATCATTGAGTCACGACCGCATCCACATTCTCGAGTGAGCGACTTGAAAATTCTGAGGCTTGAAATTCGAGAGATCATAACTTACGGGTTGTTCGGCCCGAATAGATGGGAGCTTTTCTGTAATATATGAAGGGATGACCAGGTAGCTACAATATTTTGTGACAGTTATGGCATTTAATTGAATAATCTCAATTACCTAGAACAAAGATTACCTCTAAAAATTGCCTGAAAAAGAAGAAGATAACGAACTTTTCCATCAAAGAGAAATCATCCACCTATAGCTAAAATGGCAGATATCCCTAATTAGTAAATTTTGTTAATTGTCTTTAGAGCAAAGTCGGTCATTAGGCGCGATTTCTTCGAACTTTAATCATCAATAAACTTTAAAAACGTTTGAACTAACGGATATCTATATATATATATATATATATATATATATATATATATATATATATATATATATATATATATATATATATATATATATATATATATATATATATATTTAAAACAAAACTCAACAAGGAGGGAATAAAATTTCATGTTGAATATGAATTGAAAATCATAGTTCTTCAGCTATAATTTATTTACTGTGATTTCGTTTCGTCCATAATTTATGAAAATCTTTGAAAAAAAAGATTTCAAATCTCTACCTACTTTTCCTTAAAACTTTTATTACAGTTCGCTGTATTCTTATAAAGAGTAACAATATGATTTCTTCAGTAACTTCTTTAAAACTTTGGTTGGGGAATGGCCCTCATAATGGCCGTATAATTTTTTACCATTTTTTTGGTCATTCATATTTTCAAAAATGAACTTATACCCACTAGCAACATTCAATTTCATTTTCATACTACTCCTTGCGTGAAAAACATCAAGAATCATAAATCTTATAAATGAAGATGAAAGTTTGTCTATTTGCGTGAATCCCGCAAAAAATCGATAACCGTAAGTTGGACGTTTTTTTTAATTTAAAGATTGTTTAAATTCTTTCCAGGGCAAAGGGGAGAACACGTTGTTTTTTATTTACCTAATCGTACACGATTCTACATTTCGACAGAATTTCTTATAAGAAATGCATGAGAAGATCATTTTATTGGTTGCAGGCTTTATTTAGCCACAAAATAAAATTATAAATTATGGTGGAACAAAATCGAGATGAATATTAAAAAATAATAATAAACTACATATTTTTTCTCCATATTTGGCATAATATCGTTTCAGATTAAAAATTATTCGAAAAAAACGTATAAATTTGTGGTTATAAACAACCAGACCCCTGTTCAGACAAAATAAAATAAATGATCACATCATGCATAAAATTCTTACAAAAATATAAAGCATTATCATAATAACTTATATTAATGACAATAAAACAAGAAAAAAATAATCTAATTTGAGGATTGCGGTAACACATTTGCATCCCGAGAAGAAATTTATGACAATTTTCCTTTCCTGGACTATCTTGGGAAATGTTATCTAAGGAAGAAGCTGTGCTAAGAATACAAGTTTGACAGAGGATAAACAGACCTTTTTTAAGTACTCCGTTATCAGCATGTAAACGCGGGACAGATGACGAGGGACACGTAAACACCGGGCTAACAGAGCTCCCAAAACTTAGGCCAGGAAACATAAATAAGAATAACAGTCATGTTTCCGAAAAGAAATCAATTTTAATGCAACGATACATCCTGATTAAAATCCGAAATCAATTTATGTATAATTAAGAAGAATTGAAGTTACACGAAATAATTAATTCATCATATTTTCCGAAGCCATCAATTCAATAGGTAGGGCGTGTTACTAAAACCATAAGAAAAACATTGACTATATCCCTCAAATATTGCTTAAAAAACGTCCACAGACACAGTTCCCAGCAAATGAACCAATTTGAAAGAGGTGATGGATTTTCACTAATCATTCTCTACTACCTAATGGATATAATCAAATAAGATTTGATAGAGATAAACAACTTATGGTTCTCTCTATAGTAATCATAAAGATAGAAGGAGAACATTAAAGAGAAGAATATCATAGGGGTCTACAAGGAAGGTGAGCTAAGCATGAGACAAAAATAAAAATAATTTTGATACTTAAAGAACGTATTTAAATTTTGATAATTTTTGAGCGTTTGAATGATTATATTTAAAGCAGCTTTTAAGAGCAACACGGTCTAAATTTTCCGGTAATCTTTGATTGCTCACACAGGAGTTAATCCTGAATAATTGATTTTGAACAAAAACATACGACCTAATACACTACATCGATACAAAAGGGAATACAGAAGTTGGAAGAAAGAGACTTGGGTGTAAATAATTTGTGGAGAGACACACTGTATATACAGTAGAATCTGAAAACTGTGACTCTAATCTTCATAACTAATTGTTAATTAACTTACACATTTGCTTTAGCTCTTTTTAACACACTTTATAGAAGGGGTCAATTAATACTGAATAGTTCGCACCAAATTTATAGCTCCATGAAAACAGAGCGGAATATGTATTTTTGCGATAAGGAGGTTGTGCATGCACATGCAGCGCAAACATTTTAGGAAAAGGACGTCTACTTTACACTTTATTTGTTTATTTATTATAACATATGCTGCAAGAATCTCTTCCGGTGGCAGCTTCAATCGATATCTACGTACAATTTAATTCTAACCCTAATCCCTCACTCCAGACGTTAAACAAAAACAAATATTCCAAAATTATGATCACTATCTTCAGACAGTATTTGAACACCGCAACATTACAACAATATCTGATTTACATAAATCTCCCCGGTACCCCGGTGCAGACTTCAGTCGCACGAAAACGCACAATTCCTTCTCCCCCTCCCAATTACAAAATGTCTTAGCCCGCCAATACACAACCCTTTCTCTTTCAGATAATCTTTCCGTCCCAAACTTATCCGCTGTCTTAATTCATTTTTTAGGATACTGCGTTTTATCTTCTTTATTCTATAATTTTTAATGTATTTTCTTCTTTTGTCTTTTTTAAGTGTTCTGGACTTAGTATTTTTAGTAGTTTCACCAAGTATTTGCTTGTATGTTTTAATTTTTGTCTCATTTAGAATATTTGACGAGCTTATATTAAGCGAAATCCTGTTCATGCTAATTTAATAGTAATATTTAATAAAGTTGGTTCAATCTAGTGAATATTCTGTTTCTCTATTATGTTATTTTCATGTATTTAATTTTATTTTTTTGCTATTGATACATTTCCTGCTGTTACATTTGAAACTCATATCGCAATTGGTTTCTATTTGTGAGATACTGATTTTTATGTAAATATGTCATCACTTGTTCATTCTTTATTGTATACCTCTATCAATTTTTCATCTTGTCTTTTATAACTCTTTTAACCTATTTTCATCATCAAATTTTGCTATCTATCTGTAGGTGCGCAGTTTTTCTACAATCCCTTTCTCGTGAGTGTTTTCCTGAAGTGGAAATTTTTCCTAAGCTCTAAGCTTATGTTTTTTAATCCACATAGTAGTTTTCTTCTTTGTACTTTTGCATGCTCATTCCTTTCTCATACGACGAAGGGTTAGATGTAAGAAGAGACTTATCTCGCCCTAATAAAGTCCTTTTATTATTATTATTACCCCTCCATAACATATAAAAAACATATATACTCTAATCACAAAAACTAAATTTCACAGTTCATAATATCACTTTTCAGGCCAAAATGTCACTTCTTCGATAGATCACTCTATCTTGGCCCACCGTCAGGGATTGGTGGTCCATCGTTAGAATTCGCTCAGTAATAAGATTCACTCGTTATTATATTGTAGCAAAACCATTTTTATACGACAAAAAGGTATCTTTTTACGAAATTAAGTCAAAACGTTTTTCCTAAGAAAATCGCCAGCTTACTCTGCGCGAACACAAGACAATTTTTTAGGCACGGTAAGTTTGCGTCCTCGAAGTTTTCCGTGTCATATTCTCGCTGATTGTGAGTTTATCTACAGATAATGTAAGAGCAGAAACAGACTAAACGCCATGATTGTGATTCCAATTATACTGTGAATGCAAATACCTGCAATGATCCATATCTTAATTCATATATACTTTAGGAGTTCTCTCATAGCGGAAATTATGGAGGAAAAGAATTGGTATCCAAGTTAAATTTTATCATAACCAAGTGTGTTTTTTTCCCACCATTTCACGCATTCCTCTGTGTGTTCTTTAATAGAAAAAGGTGCAGAATAAATTGTAATTATCGTGTAAGGCAGCGATAACCTTAGACAATCTAGGGACCAATATCTTTCAAGTTTGCGGGACTTATTCATAAAATCATTAGAAAACAAATAAATAGCTTTGCAAACCCGAATTATTTATATTTTTATTATTAAAATGTACGTAAACTAACTAAGAAGCATAAATAAAGTTTTCGTTAAATTTAACAAAAATTACGTCTTTATCGCTTAGTTCCAAAAAAATTGAAAAAATGGTAGTAGGCAATCTTATAAAAAAGCGGTTGAGGGCCGTGGGTAGCGCAACTCTGGATAAGATGTACGGAAATAAAATTCGCCAATAAGGGCCCGGAGGAGCCTTTACCATAAGATTCTACGGGAGTATCTTTACTGATTAAATGAAACACTTATTTAATCTAGAAAATCAATTCGAAACTACTGAAGATTTTAGGATCTTAGGACCATTAGCGAATGCTGCGAAGGTTGGTTCTTCGAAGAAAAAAATGTATTTCCTCACCTGGGGCTGGGAGCTGTCTTAAGGATGGAATTTCGTGAGCCCTTATCCTGAGGATCGGCAGCTTTGACTACTTGAGGACTTCCATTATGCTCCAGCAATGATATGCATTCTTCTCCTTCTTTGTTTTCTTCCAAATCATCTCCTCCAGGGCTTGAAACCATCTCCAACGGCTTTGATCCTGGCTAAAGAAAGAAAATTATCAAATAACTTAATTCTCGTTGGTGATTACAATTTGTGCGATTTGAAAACCCAAGGCTAAACAGAAGAGGGAAATTGCTTACACTACAAGAGCTAAGAATTGACTATAGCCACAAAACAACAACTTTAGTTGTTGTGCCGAAACGTCGGTTTTTGCCAACGAACCGACCCATTTGAGAACCCGTGAAGAATTTGAGTAGGATTCACCAGGAAAACAATATTTTCTTTACTTCTGTTTACCTTTGAACTCAATTCTCATATAGAAGGACAGATTCACATAATACGACAGAAAATTTACGGAATAGGAATCCTGCAGTCGGCGATATTTTCTCATATTCTGAATTAAATTTATAAGACAACGGTCAATACTTCTGAACTGAACCCTGATAACTTGATGCTATATCATTTGGATATATAAAGATGATGTATACTTTTTCACTAATTTAAATTTGTGGAAAAGTATACATCATCTATATATTATGAATTTCCACAACATCACGGCCGCCTCCATAGATTTTATCATTCAGATGTTGAGTCAAAACGTTTCCTGGAAATCTCGCGCACCACAAATGGAATTTCTGCGGAAAAATGTTTAAAAATACAATTAGGAAGACTTCTGCCATGAAAGCAGCTATATCAGAAGAAGACGTTGATTAAAGCTACCTATCGGTTTTCCGAAAGAAAATTCAATGCTGAGACTTCAGAGGAATACGAGTTAATTTATCCAGAGGATTGTTATATTGGTGTCTATCTCTACTAGGCGCTTTATGAGATATAAAGTTTTAATTAATATGTGACATAAATTAACGACATGAAAAGAATTGGTAACTTAAGCTCGGTTCACACGGTGTATGTTTTCTAGATTGATTCTTTGCGTGGAGCCCTGCATGCTCGCTAGCACGAAAATTTGGTGTCTGCCTGCTGCTGGGCATGCTTCCTTGCCGGATTTTGAGGTATAGGACAAGTGCTATTTTTCCTGCATGTTTCGCTGATGGTTGGTTGCTATGCGTTGCTAGCTGAACTATTTATTGCTAGCGAGCATGCAGGGCTCCACGCAAAGAATCAAGCTAGAAAACATACACCGTGTGAACCGAGCTTTAGTCCACATGGAAATGGCTACCGATACAAGCCTGCAACAATGGATATTTACTCAGCTCCTGTTTCATTCTAATGAAACTAATAAAAGAAGCTATAATGTAAATGTTAATGTATTGTAATACTATAATATAAATGTATTGTAATAAATAAATAAACCGTCTCCTATTAGTCCACTACTGAAGAAGAGGCAACATTTCAGTCTGTGTTCTACGGTGATATTACAGTTTTATTTCAGTCTACCAATCGCGCTATACAATCGGGATTGGTCAATTGAGGAAGCAGGAATCCTAGGAAGAAACGTCTTTGCCCTTGTATTTCTTAAAGTTTCGCAAAAAGTATGAAAAAAATAGAGATTACCTTCTAATCTCGTGACGTGACGTATCTGAACCTGGAATTCGTTAAAAAACCTACAACGAATTAAAATACAAGACGATTGAGTTAACCTTATCTCTGAGGAATCTTAATTTCTCCTCCTTCAATGACTAAGATTTATTAATCGTTTCCGCTTCTGAAAGATTTTCCTTTCGGCGGAAGGAGATAAAGAGTTATAACTTCGAAAAACGCAGAATTGTGAAGCCGCATTCTACCGTTATGGTTTATTGCATCCTATACAATAAAATCCCCTCCAACTAAAACAAACAGAAAATATCAAACCTTCCTAATCAAAATGAAAAGAATATCTGATAGAAAAAACATATCACACCCTTACTGAATATCCATACAACTAAAAACAGGCACTAGACATTATCTCTTTAATTTATAGTTGTAAATTTGTTAATTTTAAGGTTAATTGGCATCGAAACAAAATAGTTAAATGATTGTTCGATAAATTCTTAATTAAATTGTAATTTATTTAATGTAAATGCAATGTAGTGCATTAATTATATGTGTATGTATATATATATATATATATATTAAAATTTGACTTTCAAGTTATTCTCAACCTACTCGAGTCTATACGGGATCCAGAATTTGTTTGTTAGCTATACGTACAACAATCTCTACGCATGGAGAGAAAATCACAATATTCAGTTATGATATGCATTCCCCTGTTTTACAATACATTGATGTTCGAGTTCCTTCTGGTGATTTCCGCTCTAAACGGGTATTCACTTTTGATTTATCAAATAACTAATTATTCACGCAATTCATTAATGCCACGGATGTCAAGAACAATGAAGTTACCACAAATTAGAGTTTATATTTTTTATGATTCTAAGAATTTCTGAAGAGGAAAATGAGACAAATATACTCAAATCTTAGTGTTACGGAAAGTCTTGGGAATTAATTTTATATTACTGTTTTATGTCTATTCTAGTCATACATTTCTCCATCTGTTTTAACTACTTCTTATTAATTGACTACGTCGTTTGGATGTTTATTTCTAACTATAAATTTTTATTTTCAATTATTGAAATAAAATATTTTATATTCCTCCTTATAATACCTCCAAATATAGCATTACAAAGCAATAATTTACGCTATAGATGCTGAAACGTAAGACGAAAGAGAAAACATTAAAAATGAAAACAATTATAACCTCGGGGAGGTCATGCCAACTAAAGCTTCAAAAGCCTACTTTTGTTCAGTATGCGTCAATTACGCTAACTGAAACACAGTTACATTGACAAGCGGAATTGTGCCTTCCTACGAAAGAAATATTGAGGAGATTCTTACCTCGTTTATCTCTGGTTCCTCGCTACTAGAGAAGGAAGTTACGGATGTAACATGAAGCCTTTTCTTCTAATATAGTGCACTTTACTGTACAAGAAATTCGTTATTACTGTCGCTTGACAGTTCGGTCGCTTAGATTCACATCTGCCTCATCTTGTGAAATACATTACGCCAATACTTTCCCTTAGTCCTTCCGCCTGGTTTGTCACCTTCATGAACGCAAACTTGGTCATATCTTATTTGAGGAAGATAAAGATTTCGTTACGCTCAATGAGATACTATCGATTTTCAGGAGTTGCAAATCTCCACTCCTAGTACACACATCACATAAAAACCGGATGCTACAATACTGAGGATAAAAATTACGTTTTTTGATACTTTGAATTTGCCTGCATTAAAATCAGTATCACCCTATTAATCTTCGGTAATATCAAAGGAAAAAATCGAAAATACTGAGACATAATCTCCAAAGCTAGTAAAGTGCAGGTATTTTTGAACGCATATGACTTTTCTTCAAGATCTGTAAAATTTCTGCAGAAAGAATTTAACTATTGTTAGCGGCTTCGAAATTACAATTATTAATATATTAACCCTAAGAGTAGTGTTGGAAAAAAGACTAACATAAGGAATAGACACCTACATTGCCTTTGTAGACCTCGAAAGGCTTTTGATAAATTTGAGTGGGAATGCTTGATTTAAGTTCTTAAAGAAGCAGGTATCAAGTATAAAGATAGAAGGATAGTATGGGGTCTTTACAAAGAAGAAAAAGCTTTAATCAGATGTGGAGAACATCACCGCGAGGCTAATATACGTCAAGGAGTGAGACAGGGATGCTCTTTATCTCCCGCCCTTTTTAATGCATACATCCAGCGAGCAATAGATGAGGTAAGAGAAAGACTGAGGTATAGACCAGGAGTGAAAGTACAAGGTGAAAAAGTGGATATGATAAGGTTCGCTGATGATATTGCAATAATGGCAGAAAATAAAGAAGAGCTGATAGATACACTAGAAGAATTAGAAGCGATATTAGGCACTCGATATAATATGAAATTAAATAAAAGCAAAACAAAAGTGGTGGTGGTAAGCAGGCACAACACTGGAGTGGAGCTGGCTTTAGGGGGAGAGACGTTAGATACAGTGAACGAGTAAATCTATTTGGGAAGCAGGACCTTATAGATTATGAAGGGCAGGAAAAAAAACAGAAAAAGATATCGTGTTCTCCTGCAGAAAAAGATATGGCAAATATTTCACAGAGCCTACTAGCTGAACATCACCTGCGTGTGAACCCGTGAAAATCTTCAAGGAATGAAGCAGCTGACTGGGCATAGCCTGGAGAGACGATACAAATTAATCTCAGATTTTTTTAATCGTGATGACGATGAAGAGATTTCATACTAACCAGTCTACAAGCAAAGCGATAGATTTCCAAAACCGGAAGTTTTTTTCTATATTCCTACTTAATTAGACTAGGAAGGCTTAACGAAAAAGAGAAACTACAAAATATAGAAAAATGTAAAACGGCGAGGTTACGTAGCAAATATAAAAAATAATGTTCTCAATGCTTAATAATTGGACAGAAGGAGCATTAAGTGAAGGCAACGGTTAAATTCGTACTCATAAACGTCACACGACCATTCCGTAGTAATAGCTCTTCAAAAAAGAAAATAATTTTAATATTTTGATTACTCAACTCTCCTCATTCCTAAAGTGACTCACGTAATCAACGAGAACAATTCAGTATTGCAGAATTTGGCGGAAAAGAGAAAGTTTTGCTCCGAGCGAACAGAAAAATCTCACCGAGAAATATGTTTATACTAGTGGACTGGTTTGACTTTTTACAATTGCTTTCATCAATGTCAGGAGACAGTTTACAGCGATTCTATACCTCTCTATGTACTTCTGGCATACTTAAGTAGGGTTCCACTGTGTGAATGCTGAGAAACGAAGATGACCGGAGAAATTATTACCGTAATAGCGTAACTTTTTTCCGTATAATTTTCAAGAATCTAATTTCTACATGGCTCAAGGTAATTATTTTTTTTTCAATTTTCCACGAATTCATTTTCGAAGCCGGTAATAATACAAAATGATTTCTCTCTTATTTATCAGGTTGCGTTGGATTTGTGAAACTTTCATTGCGTTTTAAAATGTCAAATATCATTCAGGAAACAGAAACATAAAAAACTCATTTAACTACCTTTTTGCTGAAAGGAATTTTTTGTGGGAATATAATGTATTCGTGGATTCCTAAGGGGAATAAATCTTTAAAAATTAATAGGCGATAAGCTCTCAACATAATTTAGGAGTTTTAAATAACTCGGCTTTTACAAAAAGGTTGGGCATTATCTAACTTAATCGCGTCAAGACTGCTGCAATTCAAAATTTAGAGACACATACATTCATGAGCATTTTTCTGTAGCTAATGTTTAAAATAATGCGCAAAATGTATAAGTTTATTTAACATCAATAAACGTCGGCTGCAATTATATACAATTTTTGGTGGCATAAAAATTACAGGTATGATGAATTAAAGTATCAGCAGAATGATCAAATAAATAATTAATTATATAAAAATACATTTAAAAGGTTGCATCATGAACCAGTTTGTTATAAACACGGATGTTCACAACCCACATGTTCTTAAAGCCTCGCTCTTGAAAAGAACGGTTTGTCGAGAACGTGAGATTTTTCAAAAAATCGATCCATCTCATCAAAGTTTTCATAATTCAGATTCAAATATAAAATTCACTGTCAAAAATAAGAAACTATTTTTTATTCTTTTTTTTTCCATTTTAAGAGAGTTAATTCTCATGAAATCCAGCAATAAAAAAAAACATTTACAAGGGATAAAATGGAACTTAAGATGTGATTTTGAGTAATGAGTATTAGTAGACGGGAATCCAATTTTATATGCTTTTAATTATAGTAATAATAATATTCAACTGCCGTTGCCCTCCCTCAATTGCATATATCTATCTCTACGGAGATAGCATTAACCTTACAATGTTCTTCTTACGAAAATTGCTTACATCGGACGGATAAATGCAAGCAAGGTGGAGATTAATAAGCGCTGAAAATTAGCGGGAAATTCTCTTCCATGTTGGATGCATGCGGCGAGGGGCAAAAATATAAAAACAATGATTTTCCAGTAGTATTCCAAAGACGTCTGAATTAATTTTGGAATGTTTTATTTGTCATAATTTCATAATAGATACAAAATTGATTCCTTTCTTTGCTGAAATCTTGATGTTTGAATAATGTATCCCTCCTAAGAATGAGTACATTTCTCTACAGGTGATATTGTAGTTTAAATCTGTAAGATAATTAGCGATAATAACATCATTATTAGCGTAGTATTACTGATAAAAAGTGAATTCGATTAATTTCGAAATTTATTAAAAATATCTATTTTAAATGCGATTTAATCAGAGAGTAAGAAATAAAAATACAGTTTTTACAAAATACAAGTTCACAGTTTCCACGCAGTTTTTGAAGCTAACCGGTTTTGACTCAAACGAGTCATCACCAATCAATTTTCTTTATTAGAAAAAACAATAACTGATGGTTTGATCGATGCACTTATTCTGGTGCTAAGTTGACGCGGTTAAAATAATTTTGTGAACCCCGTTTGGTCTTCATTAGTCAATTTCTTTTTATGATGCCACGAGCCAAACGTTTTCCTTTTTTTTCAAAAAATAATGTATTCAGTGGCTTCCTTCGTTAACTGGCTTATAATAGCTTAGGTTTAAAGAATGAATGATCTTACGAATTGGGATATTTTTTTCATCAGAGTTTTTGTAAGTGTATATACGAGCCATTTTTTGAAATTTCAACTAGAATATTCGCAACAATAAATTTTGTTGAAACGTTGGCCATTAATCTAATGATGACTTTTGGCCATATTTTGTATTAGAATCAAAATAGAAATAATTTTCCCCGTCACTGGAAACGTTGAGCGCTTTCCGCTGATAAGATAAGTAACGACAGAAGGGTAAGAAGCAGGGCGGGAGGGCCGGCTCTACCAAAGGTATATAGCCGGGTGCTAATTCTTGTCAGGAGCGACCTTTTCCGCTTCCTCTGCCATAGTGATAAGAATTAATTGTTAAACAAAGAATGATTATTGAGACTTATAGGTTCGTCCACTTATATTCACTCTTAAAAATATCAAAGTAACTTTTTCTCAAACTGGTGGTCCGGATGCTAAACATCAACATAACTCCCATCTTGGCCGGCCCTGGTAAGAAAGCAATTTTGACAGGGTTAATTTAGGGTCTTTCGAGTCAGCCAACGGTGTACCCCAAGATCTTATCAACTTCGAATCCTTGGTAAGTGTTGTCGTAGGAAGTGAAATAAATTATATTTTAGCTTAAAATAATGATAAACTCCATCAAAACCGAATCAGAATCTTATTTATTCATGGATATAAATATGGAAACATTTTATTAGTTATTGTTGCCGAATGAACAACTGTTTACTTAATTTTCAGGTATTTTGCGCATAACAGGCAGGAATTCAGAGGAAATGCAGTAGGAGTAACATTTAGATAGGAGTGACCTAACTGACCAGAAACCTTATCAGAGGTGATAATAACCCATTAATATTAACGTAACTCACCATTGTATTCGCTTCTCTTCCTTTTTTCCATTCAGTGGACTCTTGGATGTTAGTACTACTCGCATCTTCTTTCAACGTTGGAGCCATGCTAAACAATCTCTCTAACACGGCACATGGTAGTCATTTGTTTCATTAAAAAACATGACGGGCGGTATCAAACGGTTTCTTTGGGAAAGAGAGGAATGGGAATCGTAGGAAACGCAGGATAAGATTAACCTTGAGGTCCGAACGTCTTTGGCCAGAGATAAAATTTTAGCGACTACATTTGGAGCTGGAACTTTTCGATCATATATATAGTGAGTAAGAATTAATGTGCAAATAAATTATGCAAATGAATCTTAACTTTATTTATGATTATTTTATTTGATTTCTTTTCAACGCTACTCAGGGACAACCGTTGATGGAATCAATGTCACTTACATCAAACTATTGTTATCGAATGGGTTTCATTAGGGTAGTCCGTAAAGTCAAATATATTTAGAGATCATGCTAAAGGAAAATATTTTACTCATGCATTACAGTATTCAAACCTTTTGAAAAAATCATCCACATCGTTTAATCTTGTGATGGGTTTACAATTACATTTCCTAGCAGATTCATTGATGATCTCCTCAAAGAGCTTATCATCGCCTTTCTTTGGAGGTAAAACAAAATTCATTGTTTCCACTAGCACAGTAGTATTATTTTTAGCTGTTTTCATCAAATTCGGATTGAAACCTTCAATGGAATCATGAGAAAAAACAATCATGTCGAAAACTTCTTTGAAGTTTTCTTTTTCATGCAATTTAGTTAAAGATGAAACAGGTAAAATTGTAACTTTAGATAAGCCCACTGACACTGCTGGGTAATCTTCCCTTATTATCACCTTTTTAATTGCCTCCTGGGTATTACTTGTCAAGTTACATAAACTTTCTGGACGATCATCTATCAACACAGCACCTTCAAGTCCACTCACGTCAGGAAAACATATTGATTCATTTGTATCCACTATTCCTTGCATTATTTTCATGATGTTTTGGAGAGTAAACCCGGTACACTTTCTCGGATTTTCTCGATGATGGTTTTCATCCTTTTTGCTCTGCAACCCAAAAGTTGCAAAAGGTCCATTTTCAATGTCACCTCGGTAACCTAAACTAATGATATCTCCATTTGTCTTTTGAGCTCCTGATATTAAAGTGAAGTTGGTCTGGGATGCTACTCTGTCAAACCAAGAGTAAGCTATACCTTTTAATCTCCACTTTTTGTACTCCGCTGAACTAACAGAAGTTTTTCCCAATGCACAAAATCTCATATGGTAGTCCCAATCAAATACGCCCATTTTTGAGTCGTACCTGTTGGTTAGTGATCTTCGAAGTCTGGTATCCCAAAGATTTTCAATATTGAGATATTTTGTTGGAGACTGATGCCAAAAGTTAAAAATGGTTTCAAGACCATCTCTCTCCCTATATTTCAGCCGATCAATATTAATAATTGGCAATCTTTTTTTTAAATAGTCTACATCAGTCACCATATGAACAAGTTGGTAAGCTTTATTTACTATGTAGTTGTTAGCATTGGGAGTAACAACGGTGTTTGCAAATATTTCTAAGAAAAGAACGCTCTTTTCTTGCAAACCCAAAATCTGTGGAGGTTCTAGTGCCAGGGTCAACAGAAGCATCTGACGAGCTATCAAATCTAAAGATTTTTCTATTACATAGAAATGTATTTCCAAGTTCTGATTGCCGAAGCGATTGATTTCAGAGAGTGTTTTAATGATATGCCTTGCATCTTTGCCTCCTATAATCAAAACATGCAGGGAGTCTTGAGCACTCGCACCACCACTCAGGGAAACCTTGCGCTCCTCAACCAAATCCAGCGCAGCACTGTAGCCCCACCACATTTTCTTTCTCTTGAGAATATTCGTGTCAAGTGACAAGGTTTTCGATGTCAATTCCTGCATATCACGAGGGTAAAAGTTAATCTTAATATATATATTTTTATTTATGGAGGAAATGGCATTGCTTTGCTTAACGAGAAATTATATCCTCACCTCTTAGGCCTTCCTCGCGACTGATGTTTGAAACTATCGTTTTTCTTTTATATATTCCTTGAATAATATTATAACGATTATTATATCTATTTTGCTCAATCGAGATGTATATGAATATCAAAGCGGATTCCGTCTTCTCCAGTGGTGGTCATTAAGCGCAAACTTCTTCGAAACCATAGCAACGAAATTTTATCGACTTTCAGACGCTTTCAATCACCCAACTTCCTATCTATAAGCTACCCTCCTGTCTGCTAGTACTGGTAACGAATTTTAACTGGAAACATTCGATTTTTCACAGGCTTAAGTTTTCTTTATTTTGAATAATCACCTCTTTAAGTTTTATGGAATGTTTCAATGATGAATGAGTAGAAAATTTTGCTGAAGTATTGACAACAATAATGACGGCAAAATCAACACACCTAATTAGTTAACCATGGTTATCGAAGGAAACCGTAAATAAAACGATAACTTCAACTGTATTAGGTGTACTAAACATGGGAGTTGATTCATTATTTATAATTGTAAACTTTTTTATTACCTTTTTATCGGACCGATGTTCGTATTTTATTCTGTTTTACATAAAAAATTTTCAGCGAATAAGTGATTTACTTGGTGCAGCAGTGATTCTGGTGAATAAAATGGCATGTTTAAAGATGCTTACAAACATAAGACAGTTTATTTCAGAAAGGCACCTTAATGTTAACACAATCACTTAATTTAAAATAATAGAAAAGAAATTTTAACTTGGATAAATCTTGTCCAAGTGGAGAGAGTGCCTAAACAAGTCCTGTAACAATATCTTGAATTTGTTTTATGAAAATAAACAAGATCTTTCTTTGTTTGATTCTTCCTTTCTTTGTGTGCTTTTGGGCAACCAATTAGGTAGCCTTATTGTTCTATTTCCAGTAGGAGCCCATATCTGCAAAATATCCTCAGTTGTCAAGAACTTTTAATCATACTTCCACTATTACTTTGTTTAGTAATTTTGCCTTTAATGCGATTTGATAATTGAGACATCAGTATCTACTAAGATTAAACTCATCATAGCAAGAATGCAGGTATCATTTTCTTACATGGTTACTTGATGTGCTCCATACGGGACAAAATGATGTAAACGAAATTAATGACAGAAGAATTCTTTATTCAATACTTGTAAATTATTATTGAACTGCTTTTAATTACAAATTATACATGGCACAATTTCAAAATGATTTTGGTTTAACCAATATTTATGATTACATCCCAGGACATAAAAATATTGCAACATATTTTTGTAATTATCCTGTTTAACAGGCAGGGTAGTTAAAAATATTTTCATTATGAATAATACTTAACCTAAAGCTAACTGAAAATATCAGCAAAATAATTACAGGTTGTAATTTGTAGGATTTTGTATACTCAGGTGATAAAAAAGTATTAGACAAAATTTTAAACAATCTATTAAGTTTGTTGAATATTATACACATGTATCTGGCAAAATAATGACTGCTAATTTTTTATTGTACAGAAATAACTGCAAGTATTTCAAATTAGGTAACATAGGCACATGGTTTTAAATAATTTCTGTACATAAATTATTTGAGGTTGGATGTATTGAATATATCTCTTAATGATCTTAGACATGATTTTCAACTTTGCATAGTAGGCATACACCTTATTGTTATCCAATGATCACAATTTTTTTGCAGTGGGGACTGGGGAGAGTTAAATAGTATTTTATTGCCATAAAATTATTATCCATCGAATATGGACTGTTAGCACTGAAATATGATATACATTGATCTTTACTAATACTCTGAAAAGGGACAGCAATGTTCTACTTTCTGTAGTTACATGTACTTCTTATACTTGTACCAGCAGACTGGAGATCAATTGATGTCTCCAGGGATAAATAACTAGCATTCAGAAGAGACATATTCAAAACTGCCTTGCAAACATTAGGTTACCAGATAACATGGAAAATTTGTTTTGTTAAAAAAAAATCAAAAATATTGCCACTTCCATAATACTGAATGATTCATAATAACATCCGTAAAATCAACAACCTCATTATTCAATTTTGTCTTTGAAACAGAGATAGTAATGTTTTTTTAGAGTACAGATTTTCACAATTTTTATGCAAAACTGAATATTTAAGATTGCTCCATATAGTAAAAGCTCAGCATAAGTACTAACACAAATTATACAAACATCTTGCCCATCTAATTAACAAAATATATCTATAGCATCTACAGTTTACACATTAAGTCACAAAAGTTAAAAACTTTTATTGGCAGTTGATACTCATTGCGCTTTCATGTCTATGCAAAAAACTGATTTTTGATAGATTAGAAAAGCTAATCATTAAATGCAAAATGCCATTTTAAGTAGAGAGACCAGATTTAAAATAATATATTACAATTCCATCAAAAATATGTCATTCCCGCAAAAAAATGATAGCTCCATTTATAATGGAACTTAACACGAAAAATAATTATTCCTTTCAACAATTTTATTTACAAAGGCAAACAACTGAATTAATTCAATTTTATCATAGTAAAACAAAGCAGATCATAACAAATTGGTTGTCGACATACTAAAGAGCCTCTACATATACTGGCATCTGCATGCGTATATAGATATTTCCCTAATGAACATACCCATTCAAAGGGTAGGTTTTTACATGCCATTATTTTTCAGACTACCAAAAGAATTTGGTAATTATAATATGTATTTTGGTTTTTTATTTTCTTTATTTATAAAACCTAATAAAATTTTCAAGGTGCTGTTTCAATTCAATAAATATCTTATTTTTCAGGAAATGCTAGAGCTATGCTAGCTAATTTAAGCATTGGCTATCACAGAACATGTTTTATGGCTTATCTTTAGATGACCTTAAACAATGAACCATTTTGAATGTTACAAGTTGTTATCCAATTATAGCAGAATACATCTTGTACTTATTTTAATTTAGAGCACACAAACAATTTAGGGCATTCCCATTCTGAAAAATAGTGAATTTATGCAATTCTTAAGGTCCAAACATAAACCTGACAAAAAAAAGGATTTATAAGCAAAAACATTCACGCCCCAAAAACTATGAAAATTTGGATGAGATGAAACATGATTGTTACGAGCTATTAATTTTGGAAAACACTGTATATACAAGCATCCGCCATAAAATTTTTGGTCCAACAGCGGTTAATGCCTTCAAGATTGCAAACAGTAACTAGGTATTTCAATCTAATCATTCAATTCTAAATAGCTTCAGGATTTTATACCATTAAATCATCCAAATCCAATATCACAGACAGACTTTAAAGAGTTATAAAAATATAGAAACCATGATTTACTACTAACTCTTCTTCCCATCTTCTACACTTCAATCAACAACTAATTACTGTACAATGTGGCACATTAACTACCACTGAAGTAATAAAAACTTTTAAAATAATGTTTTGAGTCATCCACAACTCAACACTTTCTCTATTGAACATTATCTATTGTACATTTTTATTCTAATCTCTCTCACCTAGATTTTAATATGGCAACAGATGACTAAATATGTTTCAGCAATATTCAAAATACTGTACACTTTCGAAATCTCAGACTAATTATTCTGATGGCTTTTAAGTATTTCCATAACATGGAAATATATTCTAAATTTTAAAAATATAATCACACTGTGGAAAATAATTTAAATTTAAATGAAATTATAATTAAGATCCTTCATAATCTAATTAGGATCCCAAAACGTTACAACACAATATCTGTTCTACTTCCACAGTTCAGCATAAAAATTAAATAATACCATAGTAGAACAATATAAAATTAGCTTAGCAATGAGCCAATGATTTTACAATAGGGGATCAAGTCAAAATCATATCAAATTGGCTTCACTTACATGGTAATCATTTCATCTTCAATCAAATTCATGATTACTTCACATATTTTCCATTGTTGGTAGAAATAGGGTTACCGATTGCACTTCTGGCAGGGAAAGAATAAACCAGGTCACCACCACCAGCCCTGTCCTTGTGAAAAGATGGTACTGCTGTATCATTTGAAACCTCCACTCTGATTACACGTCTCTTGTTACCAAGTGCACATGTTATATTTGAGTTCACATTGACTGGTATTTCTTTCACATTGGCTGGTGTTGCTTTCACAAGGAATGGGTTTTCTTTCTCATTGACTGGTATTTCTTTTTTCCTGTGCCTAAAAATAGATATATACATGATATTAACTACTCAGAAATAATACTTGACACAGGAGCTGTTTTATTGAGAGATTTAACGAAACCATCTCAGGATTCACATTGTGGTATTTCTTATTTTGTAAAAAATTCATGGTAACAACTTTTACTAGACCACTATTTTTAATTAAAAATAGTGGTCTAGTAAAAGTTGTTACCATGAATTTTTTTTGAGAGATTTAATTTTGTACTCTTTTAAAATTCCATCATTCATTTCATATTGAGCCAGTACATAAGCAGGGTAATACATGATAAGCACAAATGATGAAGAAAGAAAGAAATTAAAGAGTAAAAGAATGACATAGCCCTAACTTGATCCTGTATCTCCCACTAGCAAAGAAGGTGCCAATTGAGATGTGTTGGCAGAGGGATTTCACCTTCAATTCTAGGAATTTGGTTAGTACAGTAGAGGTCCGTTATTACAAGAGTTGTGGTATAGCAAGCGATTCTTTGGCCGCTGTTCGTCTCACCGTGAAAAGGATAAAGAGTTATGTCTATAATAAGGAATAGTTATTTCTGAAGTATCCGTAAAAGGGGTGCCAGGTTTCTATATTTGTCTTGCAGGAGGCATTTCTGAAATTATCAACTGAAGTGAGGGACCAAGTCCAACAAGCAAAAAGGTAATCTGAGGCACAATCTCTCTTCAAAGAGCAGAAAAAACTTAAATGCAATAATTATCATCACTAATTCATGCATATGATTCCCACAACTTGCCTCACCCTTCCTCAGCAAAAATGCTTAAGAGAACTTTGATTAGAGACTTCTCACAAGTTTCACTCTCCCCTTTGTCCCTCCGTACATCCTAAATTGTTTTCATATGAAACTTGGGACCAAATTGTCTGATCCAGGATGGGTGAGAATACATATAAGAGATAGCAGTGGGATTCCAAGGGTAACCTCTCCCCTTCCTTGGAGACACAATCATTACTAATGAAGTGTGTGAATGAAACGTATCTTGAAAAGGTTATTTGAAATGAATAAGGATTATCTAATGATATACCATTACTTTTAAACAATTATTGAGCAATCATTTTCCACATTTTACATTACAGTGATGGATTACAAATTAATGAAATGATATTTTAAACGTAAACATACTTATTACACATTCTGAAGCACTTGCATAAGGAATATAAACCTCACAGTTCCAATCAGCTTGGATTCAAAAGGACGGCCATTTAGTATTCGAGTTCGGCTCTAATGAGTGCTTGTCATACAAGTGATTTTCTATTTCTTGTCAGCTCTCATTATTAAGAACTTCTACTGTATATGGCAAGTTATGACAACGGCACCACTTTTGCACTAATAAGCAAAATTCAAGATGCCACCTTAAAATCAAACCAAATTTCCTGAAAGTCGGGAGTGTGAGGTTAAGAATGCAAATGGCAACATATGCTTGAGGGTGACATCCAGGATATGCTACTGATGTCCAGGAGTGGTAATATTATTTATGTAACTTCCATAACACATTGTTCTCCTATAGTATCTCAATTGGTAAAATCATCAGATTGGCAGATGTGTTCCAGTTACGGTGCATAGAGCAATTTCTCTAATTAAACTTGCAAATTATTTCTCATGTCCTAAGTGAAACTTAGGACATTGGCATTTCTCTATCAACCAAAATACAAAAGTAATTTAAACCCCTCAGAAGGCTAAATATAATGAAACGCTTACTTGGTATAACAGAAAATATATATGCCAGAAAAAATAAAGGATGAATTCTGAATCAATACACCAACAAAAAGAAAACATCCCCTTTTTTAAGGTGAAGCTAAAAAAGCAATACTTCCAAGATAAAACACAGGCCTAAGTAGAATGAAACAAGATAAAAGATTTATCTATTGATTTCTTTTTGTTAAAAATTGATGCATTTAGATTTCTAAAGCATATTACTTCAATTTTGACAATTGTTACATTACCTTGAAGAAAATGTTTACATAGGCATCCTGTTTCCTTCTTATATTCTATCATTTATCCTTCAATCAAATTGTTAACATAACAATAAGGAAAAACAAAATGCAAATATAAATATCAACCTTGTGCAGTAATTTTTTTTCCACAGAATATGATCTTTACTTGACAACAGAATGCCACATAACAATTAAATGACAAAAGTATAAACTAGATGAGGCGATACTTGAACCATATCTGGGCTAATGTTCCACTGTCAACAGAGTGATTTTTAAAGCAGTTAAAAATTGCTGTTGCACCAATATATGTATATTCAGTTCAATTCGAAGCATGTGCTTACACCTAAATTTTATGAAAATTTGATGGGGAGATAACTAAGAGCATCAACTATTTCTGGAAAGACACACAATGGTAGTGGTGCTGTAGGTAAAAACAATCAAGCTCAGAAGTTATTGTTGAAAATAAAGCTAAAGAATTAAGACGGGAAGGGTTGAAGGTTTGAATGAGCATGAATAAGTAAAAGAGGTACATACCATTCAATTGCGTTAATTAAAATGCCAAACAATTCTCCAACATGTTCCTCTCCTCCTGAAGATTCCAATGATACCACCAAGTCATTTCCTGAACTCAAGTGAATCACAACTAGCTGATCATTTCCTGGAGTACAACTGAGCCCACTCACCTAGGAGAGATTAAAAACATTAATTCTTCAAGACTCAAAAACACACTATTTCAATGGCTTCTTTATTACCTCATTTTATGGGAAAATTAAACTTACCTCATCAATGGAAAATCCTCTTTTCATGGGCTTAAATTTCTTAGCATCCAACTTATAAATAAAATTTTCAGTGACTAGAAGCACCCTCTGAGCACATTTGTTGAAACGGTTTGTTTTCTGTATATATGATGAGAAGAGGACCTGTAAAATAAAATAACTTGAAGAAATGTAGGAAAGGTAGTCAAACTATAATTCTGTAATGTTACAAAAACATACTCAGAACAATACAATTAAAAACAATGTAAATGGCTCTTTAAAATACAGAGCCTAAATAAACTGAGGAGTACAAGTTTAATAGAATTTTCAAATAACTAATTTTTATTTTCTAATACAGTTACAACCCAGATAACTAAACAAATATATCTGACCATCTGCCGGCTTCTTTTAAAATGATTTTGCTAGAGAAAATTCTTATTAAATCTAATATTGTTTATGTTTAATTAATGATATTTACATAATATTTTATAAATTATTTTTAAATATTAAAAAAATAAAAAGAAAGAAATCTATCTGGTAAGCTTTAACTGTGTGGAACTCCATCCTAGTGAATGGGTGGTAAATAACAAAATTCCACTGTTAAAAATCTTTTAAAGAGTGGAATTTTTTAAAGTTATTTCCCACCCATTTATTAAAAATAAACTTTAAATGGCCCACCATATACTAAAGTTAAATGCAAATGAAATCCTTTATTAAAGAGTCTTTATTTTACGCCAGAAAATCTTTCATATTTTAGACTATCCAAATCAATCAGTACATACCTTTCCACATCCTTCCGAGTTCCTCAAATTATTGACACTATCGATGTAAATTCCACAAGCGTGATTCTCCTTGGGAAAAGACAAGTAATCACCTTCCCAAGGCCTTGATTGGCCCCAGTTTGGCCTGCGACCAGTTAGGACAGAGCCAGCGCAGATCTTAAGACGCAGTTGTGGCCACTGTTCACGAGGAATAGCCCATCTGGCATGGATGTACCTTAACAATGGTACTAGTTTACGTGCAGCCAAAGGTGGATGAGGCCAGGTTTGATTTTTACCCAAGTCCTTCCTTGTTGCAACACCACTACAGAAATATGAAATTAGAGCTTTGTAGCACACAAATGAAAACCTGAATAATCATTAGACTTCTCTTCAGTCCATGATTATACATTCCAAAGAAAAACTGAATATCAATCCAAAAGGAAATGAAAAATTTCATGGAGGTTTTCTATAATCCTCATTTCTTTTCCTTGAAAATCAATGAGCATATACATAGCAATCAATAATTCATATGACTAATGAGAATGAAGGTAGCTTACCTAAAAGCAATCAAGAGCTCATTCAAATAAGAACGAATTTTGTATCGCCGATAATATTTCATTATAGCATAAGCAGCCTTCATCTTTCTGTAGATCATTCGGGCAACCATTCCTCTCCATACTTTTTGAAGCAGTACCACAATACCATTGATTAGCTCACTTCTTTTCTGCAAGTAACAGGATAAATAATTGAGTTTATAAACACATCCTGTACCAATTCTTTGACAAAAAATACAGGTCATGTGTACTTGAATAGCTACTTAAATTACTCATGTAGCATCAAAAGAAATATTTTTCATGCAATATAAGCCAACACTATAATAGATAAGTAATAGCAAAATGCAAAATTAGTTAAATATTGTATAAACCCAGGTATAAGATGACGCAAGGTTTTTGGACTACTCTACAATTACAGTACCAATGGATTCAAATTGCAATACAATGGATTTTTAACATAAATTTAACAGTTAAAATGCATCTTATACATGGGTATATACGTCACATTTAGCCTTTCCATATTTTGTTATCTGGCTATATTTAAATGTTTTACCATAAAATATTTTCCATCAATATTTAAAATATAAATTACACAATATTTCACCAATATAATCACATAATATTTCATAATTTATTATATGATATTTCATTCATATTGTTGAATCAAAATATTTTGTATATCATATGCAAGAAGTTAAAACTGTATATTTTGCTTATAAACTCAAGATATAAAAATATCTAGAAAATTACCTGTTCCAGAGCAAATAATGTCCTTGGAGACCTGATGAAAATTTTAGTATTTCCATATTTTACATCGTCTGAAAACTTCTGTCCATCAATCAGCAATTTAGTTCCATCCTTTGCTGATCCATGGTAATTTGGCCATGTGTATTGTGACATCATTTTGTACCTGAAAATGATAATAAACATAAATTTAAAACATCTTAAGGAATGAAATGCTTAAAACAGTCACTCCATTTAAACTCACAACCAATACACTAAAATCTAGAAAATAAAATGCCACCCTTTAACAGTAATAACATGCAACACACACTACCATTCCCGGATTGGAAAAATCCAATCACAAAAGCCGCAATTTGAATCCAGACTTTGGGGTAGGAGTGGTAGCTTGGATGGCATGCTATTCACTCGGCCACCAAGGCCAGTTCGTGAATTGATGCAGTGATTGGAAAATGTTGATTATCTGATCAACTCACCTCTTTAGGAACCTGTCGTATCTCACTCGATGGGCAAAACCAGCTCTGCGAACTCTGACATTTTCAATGAGTCCAAGGTAAGACACTTGATGTCTAATTCTTTCATCATCAAAGACAGCTGGTGATTTGGCATCATTAGGCTTGATGCAGCGTACATAGTAAGGTTCCTTAGATGCCAAGTTCTTTACTAGAGCAATCATGGAATTCTTAAACAGTGTTCCTGCAGTGAGAGGCCTTTTAGTTGTCTGTAAAGGGAAAAAATGTAAGCTTTCAAAAAGTTGAGGTGATGTCATAATTAAATTTAACATGATTACAAGGATACAAAAGATGATTTTGTTTCATGAACTGGATTATTTCTAAAAAATGAAAACTTCAAGAAACAATTGATGCACTTGAGGAGCATAATCACATCATATCCCTTTATTTTTACAAAAGTCACTCATTTTGCTCATATACATAAGAACCAGTTTGGTCTGAAAGTTTGAGGTCTACTAGAATTATAAGGATTAAAAAAGCTGGTCTCTTTCCAAGATCTATTAGTTCATCAGTCATTAATAAAATTCTTCACATTATTCAAGATGGGCTGAAAATCTGATGAGTACTTATTTATTATTATTTCTTTTAAATGTTTTTATTGAATCTTTTCAGAATATTATGCATGTAATTGATTCAGTACATATACTTTACTGTCCAAACAACAGTTCAGACTTATTGAGACGTAGAGTAAAGAATATTTAAACATGAGATACACAAACATTCTTCTAAATTTCCTTATCTTTTCCAATAATACCCTCAACAAAGTTGCAAGGGCTCATTTAGTATGATGATGTATAAATTATAGGAAAATGAAATCACCCACCTGGGTAATGTCCATTTCTCCCTCAGGCCACATCTGTTTTATAGTGTCATCAGATGAATGAAACAGCAGTCGTTTGAAGTCTTGGAATAGAGTATCTTTATTTTTGTCGAGGAAACCTATCACATTGTACACAACATTTCCTGCATAATGCCCAATTCTGAACTCCTCCTTATGGCGCAAGTCCTTGTCCATAGGACGGAGCTGACGACTAGTATAATGAGGATGGTTAACAAGCTTTTTGTCCATCTCTTCTAGTAACATCTGTAAACAATAAGGTCATTGTTCAGCTAAGTACAGAGGATTAAAGATGGTATAGAAGCCGAAAAACACTTCCACCTTGAATTAAAGTGATGGCAATCCCTGTAAAAGATTTCTTTCTTCTGGGATGCCTAATTTTCACAAATTATTTGTTCACGTTTTCAAAGCATGCATCTTTTTTTGTAAGTGAAAATAAATATTATTATTAGGAATTGTCCAGTTTAATAATGTAAAGTTTTATTGTGCTCATATGATAACTATCAAACTTCTTCAATAGCATTCAATCATATATTAAATTAAAGGAATCTATGAAGATAAAATATTTAGTATTATTACCTCATCAGTTACTTTTCCGACATTCAAACAGGCCTCATCCATTATTGCAATAACCCCTTTGTGTGGTTGTTCCACTAGGTCACAGATCACCTGATTATTAAAATACTCTATAGCCTGCCACTTAATTCCTTCCCTCATGTACTCCTCCTGCTCCTGTTTTAGCACCAATTCTGTGAAGAAAAAATAGATGAAATCCATGTTTAAGTTCAAAGAAAAACAGACTTTCTCTATCCAAGAGGCTGCTTTAACCAATTAAGTTAGCCCACCAGAACATTTTTAATAGGCGAAAGTTAAAGGAATTGGTTAAAGCAGCCTTCCAGGAAGAGGAAGATCCCAGGTTCAATTCTCAGCCCCTTAAGACTTTTTTCAAGTCCATTTTTCCTGGATGAACACCCTTATACGTAAAGTTACCAAAACCATTTTTTCTTTTTTTTATTACTTGATTAGGTTGAGAGATGACAATATATACCATGGAGAAAGCTGAAGATAATAAGAGAACTATAGAAATTTCATCTAGGAAAAGGAAACATTTCCAATTATAAATACTAAAAAAATGATTATTAGCAAATAACAACATCCTACTTAATAAATAGCATTTTTAATGAATGGTTATGGCCTTTATATACTTTAATTTCAAAAATTAACCATTACATTTAGTATAAAGAAGCCATACTTTTTGGCATATTGCTAAAAATAAATAACTACTTTTAATGGCATACAATTAATATGAGAGAACAAAGCTTTATTTAAAAATTAATACCCTTAAAAGCCTCTGAGTAAAGAGGATATTAACTAAATGAACATAAGAGATTCTCTAAAGAGAGGAATTTTTAAAAATTGAAAATTACAAAATTCCATTGTCCATTCAGTGGGAAACCTAATGATAACATTTACAAGGATATAGTATTCTTACCAATAAATAACTGCTGCAACTTTTCATTACAGTAGTTAATACAAAATTGCTCAAAGCTGTTTTTGTCAAAAATTTCAAAACCATAAATATCCAGGACTCCAATCACAGTGCCTTTGTAGTGATAGCGACCAGGAGTGCTGTTAATCGTAATGGCATTATTAATCCTCTTCACTATCCAAGAGAACAAGCGGTCATAAATAGCCTGTAAAAATATAAATAAAAACAGGTTGATTTAAAAAAATAATAAATGGCTTGGATAAAATTCATAGATATCTATGGAATAACATGACCTAGAAAAATTAGTATAATCTAATTACTAAGTAGCATTTTAAGTTACAAACTTGAATTGGTAAAATAATATTTCATTTCAATTAACATCAAGTTGACATTTTTCAGTCTTAAAAATGCTTAAACATTGCCAAGTTTACATATCATGCAAGGCTTACATTTATATTTTTGATAGTGAATTCAATGAAATTAATTAAAATATTAGAATAGGGTAGATTTAAAAGTGCACAGAGGTATCATGATTCTAAGAAGTGCTTCGAATATTAGAGAGTTTTAGCCTATTTACCCCCAAGAAAATAGTATGTTAGTTTATTTAGCATATAAGTGATATGAAAGACAATTGATTTCTTGATAATGCCAAACATAAAATTAAAGGGCACCTACCTTTGCTAGGGCATCACGACCATAGAGAGCTTCAGAAACTGTGTGCTCTTTCTGCATAACTTCTCCTCTGGCAGCAATCACCCTATGACAAAGTGAATCCACTAGCTCTTTCTCTGTCACAGAAAGTAAATGAGCAACATGCTTTACAGTAGAAGGATCTGCAATGCCAGTCTTATCCCCATCAGATGCAAATTCAATGCTACCCTGTAAGCAGAAAATCAAGTCAGATGTCATTTAAATAATATATTAGCCGCAAAAATAATACACATTGTATCTATCACTGAAACAAACTGCAGAAAAATAATCAATTTTCTTAACATGAGGAGTACAGACCTTCTAATAAATTTTAGAAAATAATTCTTTCAATTATTTTTTTCCCAAATTGAAACTTCACATATTCCTAGAGAATTATATTCAGAATTAAAATTCGACTACAAAAGTTTTCCTGAATTTAAGATCTAGAAATAATTACAGCACTGAGGGTCTTCAGGGACTCTGCTCAGTACTCTATGTCATGTAGCTTTTATCGCTCTTATGACAGAGCAATTTTAATTACAGACAATATCAGGGCATTCAGCATTCCACTGTTATACCCTGTAGCGGTTCTAAGTCTATATGCTTTAAATTTCAGTTTTCTCGTTGCATCTCTGCTCACTCTTAAATCATTGTTTTCCACCTGAATCTCATTGGTATATACTTTTGTCTGTTTCAATTGAATCATTGACAGGCCTATTGCTGGGACTTTACATTTCTGAATAACCATAAGATGAGAACATCCTAACCACAAACAATAAAACAGAAATTACAAATGATATAATGGAAATAATAAAAGTCTGATGAGATCATGAATGGTCTTTGGATAATGCAGTATAATAAAACCAGCCGAGCCTTGCCTATGATGTATACTGAAAGTAATGGTGGAATAAAGCACTCTGCGAGATTGCTCTATGTTTATAGCAGCTACCTGGAAAGTGGAATTTTCATCTTTGTTTGAGAGTTTTTCCAGATTGTTTTCACATTAAGTTTGCGGGATTTCTCTTGTGAGCACGTAATATCATCTTAAGCCATTTAAGTCCTTTTTTAAATGAAAATATATGTTCATTGCAAAAATGATAGCAAGTACACAAATAGGACCAAAGAAGGCAAGTCCGCACAAAAAAAAACACTTTTCTATTTTTGTCCATCTTTTTCTGATTCTAGCCCATTGTGCGGCATCATGTGTAATAGAATAAATTTTCTTGTTAGAATGAATGGTGTTCACCTTGTAAGCATATATGCTAGAAATTGCATCAAATACATAATGAACAAAGTGCAAGGTATAATTTTCAGTATGTACTCAAAGATGAATGCCTTTAACAGATTTCTCTATAAGAAACTTAAGAGTTACTTACCAGATGAAGCACAGCAGCAACAATTTTCCATACACTATCTATCTGAGGTTGGGAGAAACCAAGTGTCCTGAAGGCAGTCATGGTGTTGCGGTAGTCCGGGCGATCTGCACTTGGATCCCCACTAGCAGCTCTTCCTCCTTGACGGACATATGCATACAATCCAATGTCCCTTTTCAGATATAACCGTGCTAGCTCATTGTCAGTGGCACCACACATCAGCTACAAAAATTATAAACAAATACTTCAACGTTTCTTCTGCCCTAAATATTTAGATGATAATTTTACACCAGATTCAACAAGACCATCATGTTATTGTAATTTGACCATGGAAATATTTTTTACATTAGAATTTGAGCAAATTCATTACATTCAACAAAGTGACTGAAGAACCTTTTCTGTCATTCCATGTCATTTTCCACAATTCTACTTTGATCACATATTTCATTTTCGGGCTTAGTGACCAACCTGATAGAAGGAATGAAAATTCCTTTCCCCTTGCTGCTGAAGTACAACTCTTGACTTTTCAAGAAGGTAGTTGTTAATGTGGCCTCCAATAGGATCACCTTTAAAATCAAAGTTGATGTCCATATACTTTCCAAAACGAGATGAGTTGTCATTACGATTGGTCTTGGCATTTCCAAAAGCTTCTAAAATTGCATTTGACTGCAGCAAAACATTCTTTACCCTGAAAACAAGTGTTTCGAATGAAAATATCACATCTACAATATTTTATACATAAAGTTGGTATAGATGTGAAAATGATTATTAAGGCAGCAAAAAATGAAGCATTACAATCATTTTTGCTTTAATGTATTGCTTTCCAACCTCTTTTTTCTGAATTTAAATAAGTAAAAATAGGGCAGTATTGAATGTAAGAATTAGGGAAAACGTATTAATTATGAACTAATGAGGTATTCATAATAAAACTGAGATTGAACAAGTTATCCCAATAAAACTCAAAGATTACATCTATACAAATACACATTTGTGAAAATCATGCATTTCTACATGAATATCACTACAAGATGCAAACATCAACAAACGAGAACCAAGCTCTTACATATTAGATTTGAGGACAAGTAAAAATATACATGCTACCAAATACTGTGCAGCAAAGTAGTTTACAAAAATATAAACTAAACAAAAAACCACTAACATGTATATATACAATACAGCATATACAAAACGTCTAAAAAAATCTTGACTTAAACCACTGGAAATATTAGAACAAGACATTACCATAAGAATTACTTTCCAGGGATCAAGTCATAAAATATTCTAGTCTTGTAAACAAACAAAACAGTCAATGTATATGTACATTCAGTAATCGCTGATAAATTGTCCATCTGATAGTAATGAGTACACATGAAAGAGAATGCAAGATAGAAAAATATGCTTTCCAACTATTACTGCATGCTCAAAAAGTCTCATAGAAAAGTATTCATTCCCCATAAATCATTACTACAAGCCTAAAAGAAAACTCACCTTTGATCAATTGAATATATAGAATCTCCGTCACCTGGAACCCACAAAAAGAATCAAGAATTGCCCAGAGAATTTGAAACAGGTACATAGAAACCTCAAACTGATTCCCTCAAGAGGGGCAAATAACAATATATTCACCAGATAAGACACAAATGAAACTTAGGGCTGAATGTATCCCTCACAGAGAAATATTTCATACTCTCCTAAACAAAACATGGGCCAAATCTAGAGAGTTTTAACATATTGTTATTTTTAAATTCCAAAAATGATAAAAAGCAATTTGAAGAAAACTGACTGACAACTAACTATATAGTCCATTTTTACAACTAAAAACATACCCTTCTCATTAAGTTATACATTAAAATTATTAGAAGAAAGTTGAAATTTATTTTACAACTATCAAAACATTTAAAGCAGGTACTTTGGTATGAAGATTTTGAATTCCTTATAAGTACAGTGACCCAGATAGATAATATTGCAACAGAAGCTGCTCTGGAATTTTCAGGGAATTGAGGATGTATCACTTTATACTCTTGTTAAATCCCTGACCCTCAAAAACAAACAACTACTAAATCTCACATTATCTTTGCCCCAATTAAGATGCTTGGCTAAGCATATACTGTTAGCTTATTGACTGGTAGCAAATTAGTATGGCTTCTGTTTGGCAATCATTTCAACTCTTTATTTTTTACCATTAAACTTCATGAGCTATGTTTGAAATTGAAAAGATATCAATTCTTTTTGAGACTTAATAAAAAATTGGCAAATGAAATATATCAACAAATATAATGAAATTATATCAACAACAAAAATATATCCCCTTAAATATGCATAAAAATTACATCCCAGAAAGTCTATATCACAACACATAGCTTTTAACAATATGATATGCACTCCTTCAAAACTTTCTCATTTTCCTACATGTTCGACAATAAAGATATTTTTGTCACGCAATGAATTTAAAATACTTCAACCATTTGCTACTCTACTGCCCTAACTAAGTTCAAAATCAACAGAATCATTAAAAATTAGCTTAGTCTCTTACTATACCATGTATAAAATATTACCCTGATAGGTTAAATAGTTATCCAAAGGTTGAAAATAAAGATGTCAATCATTCTGCACATTAATGGTTTGTGTAAGAAACGGAATTCTGAAATGTTACTGATGAGAATAGATATGACTATAAATGATTTTTATTAAATAAACATTAAAATCATTACAGGACTGGTTGCAGAAAAATAACTTTCACAGGGCTTTCATGAGCTATTTCTAATTAAAATAACTAGCAGCCAAAGTAGCAAAATTAATTCTTCTTGAGAATCTAAAGCAAAGAACAAGGTGATTGAAATGAAAAATGAGTTTGCAAAAAGATAGGAATAAGCAAAAGCTGTTTCAAAATAAAAATGAGAAATTGAGGTCAGAGTGACATTTTAAGCTAAATCAAGCTATACTACCAGAGTAAGCAATAATTGGCTGCTTTTCTTAATGCTTCCAAAAAAAACTCAAAAATTGGGAGTAGATTATATTTTTATCAATCTTGTGCCCTGTTTTACTCACAATTCTCATTGAATATAGAGATAAGGCACTACACCTGATAACCCTATCTTCTTTTAAATATATATCACAATGAGTACTTAGCCATTAGAGCATGAAAGCAATTTTGTGGCTAAAAAATTCTGTCAGTGCTAATTGGGATCCAGAACATAAGCTTGTGATAGAAAAAATGTAAGCCATAAATGCTAAAACTAGCATGATTGCCATACCTTTCAATTTCCTGTTGTTTGGCGATATTTGTAACAGCAGCAATGTACTTCATAATGATTTTTGATGCCTCTGTTTTCCCACTACCTGATTCCCCACTGATCACTATGCAGGTGTCTCTTCCTTGTTGCTTCATTTTTGTGTGTGCTGCATCCGCAATAGCAAATATGTGTGGAGTGTTTTCAAATGTCTCTCTCCCTAAAATACGAATTTTTCTATTACATATGCTCGGCATAACAATATATCAATAATATAATTATATTTGATAGACAATACCACTTAAAATATATTCAACCAAAAATAAGCATATACTCAGTATTTAATTTGGTAATTTTTACCTCACGTACAACAAAGAGATTAATTTAAAACAAATTATTGTTATATACCAAATTTCTATCTTCAATAAGGCTAAAATAGAAAAATAATCACTACCAGAGTGGAAGTAAAATAAATAGTATTTATGCCTCGAGTGTGACCATATCCCATTCCATTTAACATTAAATGTAAATTAAAACTTCTTTTCAACTGCCACTATAACAATGATTTATCACATCCCAGGACATGTATGTACAAGTCATGTATAGGCATTTTCAATTCATAATCATCAATATAATTACATCAATTGAATTGCATCAATATAATTACATGCAGCCAATTTACACAACAATTACAAAAGGTATTAAATTATGGATAAACAAATGAGTTAGAAAGTTCAAAGTTTACTACAGAAACAATATTTACTTTAGAAGTATTCTGATACCTTTTTTCCCATTTTACAGGGTAACGAAGTTAGTAAATCAAATCTTTTTACCAGCCTAATGCAATGGATAAGATATTTTCCTTGCACAAAAGGGGTTTTAACATTGATCAAGGGATGACTGAGTACCTGAATAATAGATTATCCTATTGATACAAATGAGTTCCCTTCCACCTTCCATCCACCCTTTCACAGTATCCAAAGGAAAATTTATTCATATGGTATTTACTCTCACCCGAAATGAAACCCCTTTAACCTTTCTAATTACATTTATATATTTTGTTATTATTATAATTCATTTACTTTTCTTTTGTTATATTTTTCACCGCACATGAAAAATTGAATAAATACATAAAAGAAAATTACCCACAAAAAACATTACCTCCCAGTTGAACAAAGTATTAGTCCCTAAGACATTCTTTTTCCTTCATAACAACTTTTCATCAATTCCAAGAGGGTATTTATTTATAATGATTTTATTTTCATGCAGCTTTAATGAACTAATTTATGATTGAATTTGTGTGACAAATAAAGCTGAAGTCATAATAATAATAATGGCGTCCGTTTAGGGTAAATACAATTTTTTAGCTCTCACAATATTTAGCATATTAAAAATATTATATAACTTATAAAGTACATTTTATTACAATATTTAATTCAATGTACAAGATCAATTTGTCCCTTTAGAAATCAAATAATTCGCAAGTAAACATGATACATACTATTTGACCCTTTAACCGTGTATTTGGTACGAGGATTTAATTGACTAGCGGAATATTGCGGTGAAAGGGTTAAGCAAGGATTAATAAAAAAAATTTCCGAATGGAGTATGTTTATGTCTAAAAATAAGGTGAATATCCGGTTATCCCTATCTCCTTTTTTCACTCCGAGAATTAGTTTACGGGATAAAAGATTTTAAAATCAGGATTAACAGTTAACAAGCGAAATTCGGCAGCCGCTAAGTGAAAATAATGCAGGAAACCAATAGTTTAGAGGCATTCAACTACAATTATCTCATTTAACTGAGTTTTTTCTTGAAGCGTTCATCATAAATTTATGACTTTCTGCGCTTAACTAACCATTGAACTTGAGCTACAAAAATTTCAATCTAAGGTGCCGAATATATAAAGTAAAAAAATTTACATCTGAACAAGTTCTTTCATTGAAAAAATGGATGAAAGAATATAGCTGATACTCGCAAAACTTAAAAAGACAAACGGAGCATATGATAGCCGCAGCGGCACCTAAAATGTGTCGAAAACCGTTAGGTACATTCCGATGCACACAAGAACGGAATACTAACTAATGCGCGATGAGGTGAATGGCAGGGTAATTTTAGTTGTAAACTTACTTCAAGACTAAATACCAAAAATTGTTAATCAATAGGATAAACTCGTTGTTATATTACATGAAATTCATTTTTAATGACCGTATATTGTATACAAAGGTGAAAAATCATACCTTTGTACTGTGATATGAAATCTGCACCATATATATTCATTGTTCTGTAAGGATTCACAGAAACACATACTTCTCCAATGTATGTGTATATTTTTCCATTCGTAAATCTGAAATAAGAGAGGAATATAGAATAGAATATTTGAAAACTTTAGAATCAAAACAATCAACCTTTATTAGTTTGTGTCATTTTACTCTGTTCAAAATATTAATCAACTTTAAAAGTGTACGGTGAGTCATCATGAATCACCGGCTTGCACTTTCACTAGGTCACAGATGAGAAGCATTGAAAAAAAGCTTTCAACGTGAAGGAATGTTTTAACGCATCTTAATCAATTTGATACCATATCTGATCGATATCCATAAAATAGAAATTTATACTTTATTAGAGATTTGAAAATAGGTTAAAACTGGGCCACGCCCTCTTGAACACCTGTAGTACTATTCATATTTTTTGCATAACTTGGAAATATAAAAATACCAGCAATAATCTGCATCAAATTGGAGAGCAACTAGGCAAAGGGAAATGGAACCTCTAGCTGTTGCATAAATAACTTAAATCGTTTCAGCCATGAATCGAAATAGGAAGTAATACCGCAAACTGTGAAGAGTGACCACTTTCCGTTTCTTTGCGATTAATCCTACCTCTTTTTCAGGTTATCCATAAAACTATCGATGGTTATTTCATCCAGAAGGACAAAGTCTCCGATTCCCGCCTCCTCGTGTCCAGCCATAGTTAATGACACTCTAGTAGCCATCGTTGCTTAAGTTTATACCATTGATTTCCTTAAACTTCGATGCACACTAACCACCCGTCCGAACACACACAGTTTTCGCTAACGAATGATTCTTGACGCGCAACACCATCTACATTACGAAGAATATACTTTCGACCGTTTCGACCTTTCGATACGATTAAAAGATATCGCATGTTGGCGGAAGATTTTGTTCATTACTTTACCATGTAAAATCATGTATTTAAAGTAGAAATGTACCGTTTAAGTCTTTTTACTAAATCTTTACAGATAAAGGGCTTGAGTGAAGGACACATCAAGGCTCATCCATCCGAAATGCTTGCATGCTGTTGTGATAAAATAATCAAACCTTATCTTCGACTTAAATTATAACTGATTAGAAAAAGATATATATTTCGCGAGAAATGCATAAAAAAGAAAACACATTTGGTTACAGATCCTAATATTATTTATAGAAGAAAAGTGTTTCCGGTGAAGCACTTTGATATTTGCGAAGTATTTCCGTGTTCTGTAATTTCCTTCTCAGCGTGTGGAATGTATAAATTAGTATGTATTTTTGTGATTTAGCAAGTGTGGATTGAATGTTTAAGTTTTTATACTTCGTATATATATTTATTTAGAAAATTATTCTCTAACTAAAAGCCAAACTTTATTCCTCTCACGTAACCTATGAAAACATTTTACCGGAAATCGTCGCAGAGATATGTTATCGGCCAACCAGTCTCTGATACGAATTCCATTTATGTTATCCAATGATATTACCAAAGGAAAGGAAGGGAAAATCTAATCAGGATTGCGCAAGGAAGATGTTAATTAAAACAATGTATATTGCAGGAATTCGAAGGCAGGAAGTAAAGCTTCAAAAAAATTTAAGATTTTAGTCTGGTAAAGTTCCACGGAACAGGCTTAATACCTAATCCTGGATAGAAGGAGAAGAAGAGAAGATGCCTAGAAAAATTTTGGAGTGTTATTAAACAATTTACCATACAACATCTGATTATAAGAAATGTGAATAATGAATGGGGGTAAACATTGAGCCATATCTAAACAAGTATAAGCACATAAAGCAAAATACTTCAGGTCTTGCCATTTAAGGGAGCCCTGATTATGTTTTCTTCTGCCATTCATGTAAAAATAGGCTTAAAAATCACATGTAGGGCAATTATTTTTCAAAAAAGGAAATAGCATACAGAAGTTATTATTAAAATGATTATGAGATGAATTATGCCATAATGTGATTTAATTAAGGGTGTGATTGAGGATAATTAGTCTCCTTTTCCATCAAACCCATGCATTCAGGGAGTTTAAGCTTGAATGATGAAAATTAATAAGGGAAGATAACACTAACGCACATGGCTATGTCTCCTGAATTTAATACTTAATCTGTGGGAGACATAAAAATTATATGATCATTTGAACTCAGAATGCGGTAAAAACAAAATATTTAACTATAACTCTGTCTTTGCCAGATGATGGTTGGATTCAAAATCTGATTTTAAATACAAGAAAATAAATCACCTTGAAAGCTAATTGTAAGTATTTCCTCATGCTGATAGAAAAGAAAAACTACACAAGTGTATTTAATATTTATGTGTATTTTTTATGAAACATAGACTAGATTATTGGTTTCCTCTCTACCTCAATTATAATAAGCCTTAGACTTTAGCTATAGTATTAAGAAAGAGTACCCTGGCAGACTTTTATATTGGGATGAACGTTACATTTATGTTTACTACAGTAACGTTGCATATTAAATATTTTCATCTTCTTACATAAACCGATGGAAACCTTAAACTTCAGTCATCTATCTCTGTGTACCCTTAGATAACTGTTATACTGTGTATTTGCAATTATTAATGTTCACATGTACTTTAACACAATTGATTTTTAGGTGCATCTCTCATTCAACATTAAAAAAAAAATTGATAAACACTGAGGGTGTAGATAACTCATTGATATGAATCAAAGTAAAAAATCAAAATTAGAATGAAACAAAAAATGATAAGATATTGTTTTTAGAAGCTGGTATCTGTAACTTATCAATGCAGACCCCATGCTGCAAATTGCTTGGTTTACGTGATCCTCTCCTCGATTTTGTCAAAATGATCACATTGAGAGAAAAATGCAATTTTCCAACTTCCATTTCTTAAAATTTAGTAATGGCTACCATCAATGATCATACTTTTTCATTCATTTTCTAATAAAAAGTGCATTTCAAATCACCTTGTTTCTTCTACACTCACTTGCATTTTTTTAAAGGAGATTATTTAAAATATGAAGGCACAAATTAAAAGTAGAAAAACAATCAATTTGATAGCATTATATGAACTGCATTATCCAATGTGACACCTAAAGATAGAAAAAAATGAGACTAGATGTTAAAAATGCAATTAAAGGCACTTATCTTCTGCCTATTAGTTGAGTGGATCTTTATCAGGAGATAAGATTTATGGGGAAGAAATTTGTGATCAGATCATTTAAGATAAAAAAAATACCATGGCTGTTATGACTGGCTCTTCATGAGGTATATTTTATTTTTCTTGCTGTGGTACACAGCAATTTTATCTTAAATAAATATTTACAGCCAACTCGAACAATTTTTGGAATGCAAACATATTGGACTGAAAGATCAGATTTCAATAATATAATGCTATTAAAGAAAAAGTGACATAGAATAGTGAAGAATTTGAAAAGGTTCTATTTTCTGAATATGAAGCAAAGCATTAATATGCTTATACTGCAGAATTCTTGATTGAGACTTTCCTGATATGTCTGAGCTGATTACTGTAACTTGTTTGCTATCTGAACTTGAGAGTAGATTACTTTGGAGAAAGATAACGCCACAAGAGGATGCTATTCTCTTATATTCTTTAAATGAGTTTTATAGATATGGAAGATTATATAGAAAAGGTACATACATATGATTTATAATGGCATCATTATTAAAGAAATATTATGTTGCAGAAAATGTACCGCTAGAGAATAATTAAAATTCCTTCTGATAACTATTAATGTTTTCTTAGCTTGAAAAATATATTTTAAGTTAGTTCAATAGTATACCGATAGAAATAATTTTAAATGGAAAGATAACTGAACTGTCAGAAATCCAAAGTAAATTCATTGGCAATAATGATGTCTGGCCAATTATAGAAAGGGAATAAAAATATGAAAAAGGCAAAAATGCCACATCTTTTATAAAATAAATTATGTCTGTAAAACCATTTCTGGAATGATTGACCCAAGGATAGTATCTATTGGTAAAATTTGCAGCATAAGTGCCTTGTAAAAGAAGCTAATTGAGAATAGGTTTTACTGGTTCAATGTATAAAAGAGTAGAAAATTATAATTAAAAAAATTCACAGTTAGGCTAGGTAGTGAGGAAATCCATCTTGTACAATGCATGAAAGAGAAATGGAATTATTCTTCTTTTCTGGAATTAATGGAAACTTATTCTTATCAATGAACAGTTATATGTTTAACATGTTGTGTGTGAAGGACTGCTTGAGTATTCCCTTTCCTGCATTGTTTTTCAATTGCAGGAAGAAAGAGTAAGCCGTACACTTAGATTCTCAGATGCATCTTTAGCCATCAGTTGAAGTTTAGCATTGTTATTTTGTGCGTTTTTTGTAACATCTGAAAAGCAGTCTACATCAAAAGGGTTACATGAGTGTGGAACAAAGATAGAAGTGAATAAATTGAGAGAAAAATGCATAAAAATGATATAGAATTTTAGGAAGTAAAACTTCCACTTCTTTTAGTTCCAATTTGGCCTTAGTAGCACTGGGGTTAGCATGCTAGCTCAGCAGCTCCAAATGTATGAATCCTAATCAGAGAGATATGATCGTTCATGCCTTTATAAGGTTGTTAATAATAGAGATCTCTTTAAACTGAAAGTTGCATGATTATTATAATTTCAGACCCATTTCCTTGAATGTTGATTCAATTTGTCTCTTCCATAAAATGATTTGGAGAAATGGACAGTGTCACTGTTATGTTAAAGACTCTTGGATACCTTGGAAAAAAGAAGAAAAATAAATAGACTAGTTTGCACTTACAATATTATTGCAGGTATTGACAGGTGGGAGGGTTTTAAAAATCTACTTGAAAAACTGAAATTCCTTCGTAGAGATAATCACGAATTTAAAATCAAGCCTCAAAGGCAAAGAATGGAAATAGCAAAGTATTCATTTCTCAATAGACTTATCTCAGAATAAGTTACCTGGATCACTCCTAAAGCCATTGCCTGAAAATAAAAAATCTCATAAGAAATGTTTAAAAGTGTTGTATTAATGTAGGAATCTCTTGAGAAGTAAGGGATTATGTGTATTTGCATGTAAGAATACACTAATTCTACAACAATTATCAGTATATCATGTATGTATAACATTAACAGTGTTTACAACTAATATATATGTGGGAAAAACACTGTCAAAAGGCTTACAACCTACCAGCAGTAAATTTCTAATATTGATAAAAATTGGTCATTATTAAAGTAGAACCATCAGTAAATTGTTGACATATAATACAGCAATTGTGAATGCTTTTCATTTGACATAGAATGTCTTTCATGTTCACAAGCATGTGTCTAACCTTCCTCCTCTTCATTCTATTAAAATTTTCACAATTTCATTTACGTCCATTCTCAATATGTGTATTCAATTTAAGCCTTTTCATCCTCAAAGAAAATTTCATCTTTCTGAATTCTCCTTTATTAGAAACTTGAAAGCTTTCAATAAATATCTGTCCCTTCTACAGGAGTTAAATTATGAAAACTTACCCAGGAAAAGGACTGAAGACTTATCTTTTGACATTGCCAGCTAGGTCAAACATAAAGAAGTTTCAATAGAGACAAGATAAAATTTCTTTCATATCATAATTATTGATGAAAGTATGAAAAAAATTCTTCCATAAAATTATCTATCCTTGTGTTTAATATGCTAGGTCAAAAATGAAATAAGAATGCTCTAAAGTAAAATTATCTATCTGCTAATGTAGCTTCAGAAACAATTTTCAGATTACTGGATTCTTGATTTAGGTTTATGCTTCCTATAATGCTGTACCTATGAATAATTTATTCATAACAAAGCATCATGTAACATAAATAGGTTCCATTTTTTTAAAATACAACATGAATCTAAGAGCAGGCAACTTTGATAAGACCAAACTTTCTATCAAGAGGAAAGAATATGCTCTGATCAAGAATTTAATTCTACAATTCAGCATCAGATAATTATCAATGATGCACTGATGAATGGATCTTTAGCCTTATTCAAGAGATTGAGAAATCACTCACACAGAACAAAACTTTAAGGGATTCTTTCAAGATCTCTTCTAAGCCTTGGCAGTTGGCTTTGGGAAGCCATGAATCAGACTGCCACAGAAAGAGATGATTTTCCTCATGCCTCTTTCAAATCATTATCTAAAGAAGACTCTCAGAGATGAACTTACATGGCTTCCTTTCATGACATTTGAATTGAGTTGATGCAGTGTTGGCCAATTTCAATCTAAAATGTTTCTTTGTGTTACCATTCACTTTACTGGGCTTATTTGAGAAATTGACGACCATTCCAATACATAAAAATATCATGGAATTCTAAGTAACTACATGAAATTCGATGTGTTAAATTTAACTGACAGAATTAATTGTAATGCGTTGTTTCAATTCTATGGAATAGTAAAATGATGAAAGTATGTTTCAATGATTAGCAATATTGACAATTGAAAAATAAACAAAAGTTATTCTTGGAATGTTCTGGAGGATTAAGGCAAGTCTAGGGATACCAAGAGCGTTAAATTGACTTCTCATATATTTGTACTTTTAGAATGCTTAAGTAAACAAGAACATTCAAAACAACTAAACAAAAAACAGGGTAAGTTACATTCAAACAAATTTATAAATTTTGACTTCATATGTGAAAATTTTAATTACACATGGTAACTTGAATGTATAAACAGAGATGGCATTAATCACAATAAGAATTTTTTAAAAATAGGCTTTATATACATAAAACCACATTTACACAACACACTCATGATGTTGAGGGACCATTTCATGTCTGTAATAATCACAAAACATTTTTGAATAAAAAAAATACCTAACAGACAAAAATTAAAACCTCATATTGGGATAATGCACACTTGACTTCCAGCAATCCGCAGCTCAAACCTTGATATTAAAAATAATATGACATGGTCATTGAGATCATTGGTTACAATATGATGGTACAAAAGTCTGATTCATGATAATTCATTTAGGTGCAATGAGCTGTTGTTTGTGAACATTAATATTGCAATGTGTGCTTTAGAATAAGTAATTGTGTTGATACAAATGCACGTTATTTTCACTGTTGAGTACACCTTGTGATTATTGTCTAACTCAAGTACCAGATACCGATGACAGGACCAGCCATCTTTACAAGTCACACAGAAATAATTCATTGCACAGGAATATGAATCAAGGCCAGTTATATTTAGGTCATTTTTTGAGAACAAATATCAACTTTGAAATGATGACGAAAAATTTAGTTTCCATCATATGTACCACAGAAAATCTATTAAGAAGTAGTTCTGCAAATGTTATCTCAGCCAAACCATTAACCAGTGTTCGCTGATCATTTTAATTCAACTATAATATTTCAACTCTCATTCCAATACCTCTTCCTGAGTAAGACATCTGATTAGACATAATCAAACCTCCGTCAAAATAAGCATTTGAGGAGACAGCAAGTGGCCAACAACCATTATTCTTTTTATTTTCAAATGAAGTCACACTATACTCGGTCTAACGCTCCTATTACACAAAGCACACTTCCCAATCATGTAATCAAAGATAGCACATCATCATAATTTAGTTATATAAACACTTCTTACTTAAAAATCGAACAACTGAAACAGTAGATATAACCAATTCAATTATACTACACTCTATAACATGATATTTTTTTAAGATTTACAAAACTGTAATGTCATTTCAATGGAATCATGAAAAGCACCCTGGGAGAAAACATTCAGATAAAAAGAGCTACGTAGAATTTGGCATTTAACTTGTAGTCCTCTTGAAACGATAGTCAAACAACACTGATGACAGCAATCAACTTAAAAGTCTGCACACACTCAGGTGTGGGTCACCAAACCACTCCAGCAAATTATGGACCACTTAAAGATTAAAAATCCTACAATTTGCTTTTATAAGTATTCTTACCAATTAACAGATCAGCCAACAGTCAAATTTGGCTATCTGCCGAAAATTAATGAAGGACTAGCTTTATGATTCACATTTTCATAATGTTCACATTGATTTCCCACTTATATAGACCAGGAAATCACAATTTGTACAGGTTAATAGTAGAAAATAATTCATGTATGCAAGTACAACTATGCTATCTTAACTGGAACTTGCTCTTTTTTATCGTTACGATCCCAATAATGTTTACATTCCTTTAAATGTACCTCCAATGCACAAGGACAGGATTTCAGGTTTGCCACTTACAAAAAATCTTAGTCATGATCCCTAAGCCATATGATCATGTTTTCTGATACAGAAAACAATTAAAACTGAAACTTTTATCTAAAGCCTCAATTTCCTACCTTATGTTCAACTAATAAAACCATTTGTGCATATTGATAATGGAAATTCAGAATGCCTTTTAGGAGTCTTTTAAGTGATGGGAGGCTACAGATTACACAAAATGACTTAGTTAAGTGAGGCAAACTTCTTGGTCACACTTAGCAAAGTAGATTTCTAAGATAGAACTGTCTTCCAAAAACATTCACACAGTGGCAGATAGGCTCTGATTTTCTTCAAGCACTCTCCTGCTATCCTCTTGAAATGACATCTATTTTTGCTGCTGTACAATTAATGTGACCTTCTCACCTGTACAAAACATGATGGGAGGATTAAGTCAGGTAGACTTAATTATGTGAAAAATATCCATCCTGCAAGAAGAAAATAAATGTGTCAATTAAGGGAGAGGCCAGAGAAAAGAGCATAGCTTAACAGAGTGTTAATTTTCTCACCATCACATAATATGCTACCACAGTCGATGTAAATGCAGATTGCGACTTAGAACACTCCTCACATCATGGGTAAACCTTAGTGCATCCAGCACTGGAAGTAGATTTAGTAGAGCTGTGTCCATGGGATCACAAAACCAAGACTGGATTGGTATTGCATTCTCTGGAATATAAGATGTATATTTATGGCTTGCAACATTTGGAAAACAGAAAACATTGTACAATGTAAATGTATAGACTATACCACAGTTTACCAGAGAGGGGCATCCCCAAGAGAAATGTGAAGCTTGTCCAGGAGATATAATAGTTAGCTGGTAAGTTACAGACAGGTAAATACAGATAGACTAAAAAGACAAGTTTGTTGCAATATAAAAGTAATTCAAAATTAGTGGTGTTAGGAAAATTCCAGATGGGATTGCTTGTGAGATATAACTATGCCCTATTATCCGCTTTATCAGTGAAAGAACATAGTAATCTTTAGAATTAATAAATTCGAATCTTATCATAATTAACGTGGGTACAGGACTTAAATTCAAAGTGATGCTGGGGCCAAAACGTTTTAAAGGCTCAGGTGTAGAGTAACCAGATCAATTAAGACTCCAACAATTATATATATTAAATCAATCTGACACAGCCTTAGTCCGTTGATGCTACCATACAGTTTTAGAGGAGTTTAAAAATTGAATATTCGAAACAAATTTAAGTCATTATCAATCAGGAGCTATACAAAGTTAAAATGAATATTATAATTTAGTAAAATTTTGAGATACTCCTACAAATTTACTAAGAGGCAAGATATTTAACTCATCAGATACAATATTCAATGGTCATATTTAAATTGATTTTTGAAACACACTAGAAATAGTACATAATCATTAAGAATTTTCATATGAAACTGATTTTTTTAACACTTTGAGCATTGACTTCTATTATAGTAAACTACAATGTAGAGCTACAAAGAAAACAAAAAGAATTGAAGGAACGACACACTCCATTATCAAGGAAGGTTGGTGATTTCTAGCATATTCGAGGTTAAAACCATATATTTTTAATACACTACATGCACTACAAATATCAACTACTTATTTTCCCGCAAAAACATTTCTAACAGGTAGCAGGCTTTCTTCTTTTTCAAGAAATGTCACAAATATTACTAATTGTATGAAAATTAAAAATACCCCCACTCACATAATTGAAGCATTTGGATTTCTCAATGTATGTGTCGTAAAATCCATAAAATAAAAAAAAACTTGAAAATCAAGTCTATTGAACAAGAACAGCTGAAACTAAACATGGGACATTGAAATTTCATAACCTTGGCACAGGAGCCCGGCTAAATTACACTTCTAGTTATGCTGCAACAGACTGATTCTAAAAATGTATCAATATCCTTCCGTTACAGGAAAAAAGAAATAGTTTTCTTCGAATAATTCCATGACAGCTAATCTTTAGATACCAGACTAGGCTCCCGGATAGTCATGTGGACAGCGCGTTTGCCTTTGGTGAAAGCGGTCCCGGGTTCGATTCCCGGTGGGAGCCAATGTGCGAAATGACCTAAGCTGTCAAAGCACTTTTAACAATACTACTACGATACCAGACTATCTAACACAAGAGATTCAATGATAACTAGGTGATAAAAAGGTTTGGCTGATAAAAATCACACCTATCTTGTTTTCTGAAAATTATTTAGCTTAAAAGGACCTGACCCTTTGTCTATTCTAATTTACATGTAAAGCCAAATCTTTCTTCCTTTCTTGCCTGGTAAAAGCAACCCTCTTCCTAGATAATTATAACTAAAAATGTTTCATTGTATCAAAAAATTGAACATATATTTTGAAAAATATTTTTAACCAACATTTTTCAAGAAATATGTTCTTGGCAGCAGTGTGTTTAGCATTCATAAACTTTCTGGATATCAACAAAATGTAGAGGTTTGAGAGAATGATTAAATGAGGGTGGTTGCTTGAACCCTTAGTACCCTCCTCCTTATGGTACAGCAACTTACTTGGTGTTAATAGTCAATTACTAGTATTTTTGATGAATCAAAATTTAAAAACTATTGGAAGATTAAACAATGAAAAGTATTCCATAAAATCCAGTCACTAATTCTTTAAAGATTTCAATCTTACATATTCCCTTCTTGTTAAAGAAGAATGTCTCATTCATTTCACATAGAGCATGTAACTAAAGAATTAGTAAATAGATATTAATGAATCATAGAATCTCATGTATTATAGAATATTCTAACAGAAATGCAAAGAAAATTTTGTTTTTTACCCAACCAAAGTATTTCCTTAGTCAAATGTAACAATGATCAATTGCATACATGGGATAAGAGGTGTGGATAGAAGGGTTAAGCTGAGGCAGCTCTAATTTTTTTCACTTTATATTGATGAATATTTTTTGCACCCTTGCCTGATTGCAAATAAATTATTCCAGTGAATGGGCAAAAGTCTGAACTTTTAATTTATTTACGATGAATATAGCTACATAACTATATCATAGGTAGAGTCCAAATTAATCTGATTTTCAAATAATGTAAGCACACAAAATAAACAATTTAAATACTACTCCAATAAAAGATAATAAGAGTATGTAAAATGTAGTAATTACCTGGATAAGCTCTGTAAGCACCGGGAGAATTATCTAAAATAAATATACTGGCTAGGTTGGGACAAATGGTTGAAAGGTCTTTTGTGTAGCTTCCTTGTTCTGGAGTACAATGCTGCCTGTAATACCTTCGTCTTAAAATTCCTCGGTTGTTATCCAGTTTGTCTGCAACAGCAGCACCATATATTTCCATACTTGCTGTGAAAACCACCAATTCATACCATTGTGATACCTAAGGAATAAAGAAGAGAGTTATCTGTGAGAGAAGATTCATAAAAGGATTAATTTCGAGGAATCTGAATACATTTGATTAACAAAGATATTAGAGTAAAAACTTAAAACTTGGATTCTATAGCGAAACTGAAAGAATGAACATAAGGAACTTCTTCCATGCTTCAAGTGAAGAAAAGGCACTGAAAGAAACTAAATGGTCATTTGCGCCATTCGACCCATTATGCCTGGAATTGATTTGAAAGAGAATTGATATTAATATTATTTAGAATTATCAAAAGATAGTAATTGAAATACGAAATATACTGAAGTATAAACTAGTAGCTAATTAATATTCAATTCTACTTTGCTGTAATATAGGTGAGAAATTTTAATATTATATGAAAGAAATTATACAAAGGCATACATCTGAATTACAAGGATAATGAATGAGAGAATTCCAGAGAAACCAAGTGATTCAAAATAATTACAGATATTACTAATGGCTTTATACTTAAATAATACATGAACTGAATATCATCTTATCCATACGTTAACAGTAAATCATAACCTTACCAAGGCTAATAATAATCACTTTAAACTACCCCTTAAAGAAAAACACTGTATTTATATTATTTTCTCATACTAAAGAGTTTTAGAAAACAAATAAGACCAGCCAGTGATGGCTGTGTATTAATAAATATATAATAATTTAACTTGAAATATAATTGACTCAAAATAACACCACTACAAATATAAAACATTTCATATAATTGTATTTATAATATTTTGTTTTTATTGTACGTAATGAACTTCAGCATTGTATCGTAATAGAATAAAATATGTGAATTAAAAATAAATTGCTGCCACAGAAGCTTGATGGGAGAAATGTGTATTTACATCTATCAGGTATTGAATATAAATTTGGATCATTTTTCACAATAAAACGATCCCTGTGATAGGCGAGGACTTTGCAACATTTTTATTTGTTTATTAGGGTACATGGTTCCTCTTTTAACCAAATATGGATCAATCAAGTAGCTTTGACAAAAGTTCATTGAGTTTATGCTCAACATTCTGACTGGCTGTCCAGGAACAATCACATTGTTTAAATAGTTATGTCTAGTCTACCCTAACCTAACAAACTTCAATTTTTGAAATTAATATAATTTACAGGACCAAAAATAAGTTTTAATAAAAGGAATACCATAAACTGAACTAGTAAATTAAATTAAATATAATGTTAATAAAGATTACGAAACAAATATAAATAGTATGATGAATGTAAAAACATATTTCTTTCATGACAAAAGAGTTGGAGAAGTAATTCAAGTTTAAGAAGAATCATGTTCTTTGAAGGGCTACAGTGATTTACTACCTCATCTTTCAACTATTTAAACGATAAGCTAATCGAGTACAAAATATCAATAAGCACTTAAGTTAGTAGCCTTATCTGCAGCCATTTGGCTTGGCTCCGAATGAAATCTAATCTTAATAAATCACTACCATTCCCATAAATCATAAAATGGGGGATTTAATTAACTAAATGTTTCCGTTGGCAGAATATGCCAATCAAAACATTATTTTGCAAATATATTGCATTTTTACATAATAATTGCAGAGGAGAGTTCCATCCACATAATGAAAACATTTGTTCTTTGGATCTTACAATATTCTATTATGATCAAATATATACCAATGAAATAAAAGAGTTGGTTTGAAATTCACCAAAAAAGAAATTATAGATAATTTAAAACTTGGTTTTGAGCAAAATTAAAAAGATGCAATTAAATAACATAATTTTTAGTTTAAATTAACCAGAAAGATCAGTACGAAAGATAAATAAGATGTAACCATAAAACTTAAATTATTAATCAGCAAAAAATGGTGTTAATTTGAAACTAATATGAAATATTCAATTTTATTAACAAAAAACTCAAAACCATAAAATTTATATAAATATTTGAAGAATAAAGAATGTCCATAATAACTAAGAAAATGAGTTATTCTTAAATGATCATTACAAGAAAAAATCAAATTTGGTTAATTATTTTAGATTTATCTGAATGACAGTAATGATTCTAAAATTTCTTTCCATTATTAATTAAACACATCACGGGATTATGAACCATGAAAACAACCATTTCAATGAAAAGAAACAAACATAATGACAAATGAGAGAAAATGAAAGAGTTTAGAGGAATGTAATTTTCTACACAGAATGAAATAATAAAGTAAAAAAGATAAAAAAATGTGATTGATTGAGAACATGTTAATCATAATTTGTTTCAAGGCAAAATCATACGCAGTGGTATTTTAAAATGCAATTCTTACAGGCTAAACATCATAATAAGAAATGAGATGAACCAAACAGAAAGCTGTGGTAATTAGTCTGACAGCTTTCAGGGATAATTATTACTAATTCTGAAAGGTGGCATAAGAAACAGACTGAATTGTGTAGTATGGAAGCAGGATATTATTGAAAAATAAAGGAGTAATGAAAGAATTAAACATGGTTTTGCGATGATTAACCCTCGAAGGATGCCATATGGCATCATCCGACACCTACTATTATTTCATTTTGTATCACAGAATGGGAGAGCTCGATGACAATGTTGCAATTTTGCATTTGTTTGGCTGGTTTTATAAATATGTTTGGCATAATATTTTAAGGGTATTGTTTTCAGACAATCACAAAGCAAAGTACATAAGAAATTTAAAATAATTGCGGCCTTGGAGGGTTAAATCATCTATGATAAGACAAAAATGCACTGATGCAACAATAAGTAAGCAAGCTTTGCCAACAGGAGAATTAGAAAACAAACCATTGACATTTATATGTTGGATAAGGAATTAATACTACAAATGCTGAAAGCAGAATGATGGTACAGTATAAATTATGCTTAACTATGCATTATAAAAAATATAATGAAATTATAATTACTCCACATTACTTTTTCCATAGACATTCTTTTATATTCTATACAATGAACATAACAGAACTGTGAGAATTATATATTTCAAGAGATTATGGTTTACATAATAGAAATGATGGATGCTTCATTTTCATGTGTATGTTTAACAACTACGAAAATCAAATTTAAAATTGAAATACTTACTATGTCCAAGAAAAAGTCTACATGAGGTCTTTTGTGCACAAAAAATCTAACAGGATGTCTGTCTATCGTCACTTTTAGGACAAAATCTGGAGGAGTGGTAGGTTTGACAGCTTGTCGGACTACCCCATCGTGGTGCGAATGTATGAGCGTTTCGTCCAAATCTAACACCAATACTTTTCTGTTAACAATACCTGAAATAATGGGGATGATCATTACCGATACACATCAAAAGAATAAATATGCAATTAAAATATAACACCTATATAATAAGAATAATTCACATCTAATTCTGTGAATACAGAATACAAATATAGAACAGTACAGAAATTACATAAAGAATGCAATTAGCTTCCAAAATAATTAAAACCTTAAATGTAAAATTTCAATGATATTTGAAAATTACTCACTAAGCCTGTGTCTGGAGAGCGGTGACAGAGGAAATATTTCATATTTGACCGGTTGGTGCTGTACAACCTAAAATGAATAAAGAAAATTAAAATGAGGGGCAATATAAGATTCTACAAATTTTAATCCAAATTAAAATCGAAAATTGCCAAAATTCAATGTCAATTTCTTAGAATTACATTTATACATGGTAATGCAGAAAATTATTTCATGCAGCGACTGGTAGTTATTTTGGTACACTTTCCTAGAGGGTTCCAAAGAAAGCTCAACAGAAGCATTTGCCAAATGGTGGATGAGAGCACTACATTTTCGCCAAATATATTGTCGTCGAGATAATAAAATAACCGATTTACAGAAAGGGAAATACTGAAATGTTAGAAAGCAGTAGAACGGGGGGTAATTATTCTAAAAATTTTCCGCAAAAACTGGAGGGTCAACTAAATTATATCTTGGTATCTCCAGTCACTAGGAATAGATACATGGCATTTTGCCATATATCTTGATAGCATGCTATGCAAACGGGAAATAATTGCAACAGGCAGCAGAACTTTCATGGCGATATAAAAATTAATCGTATCCGCTGCCTTGCGTAAAATATCAACTCAGTGATAAAGGGCTTACTTTCGGTTTTATTTGCGGCTTCGTTAATACAAGTAGAATATCGTCAGTAATGCGTTAAATTGGATCAATTTCAATAACTGATGGTAATTGTAGCTAAAATACTTAATCACTTTTGTTACATCTCGGTTACCATTCAATACCGGTACTCAATGACAACAACATGACAAGAGACAACATATTGCGATTACGTGGAAAAATTGTCCTCCAAATAAAAAATAGATTTTGAATATCAACAATAGACAATAATTATGATGTAAGTAAAGCTTAAAGAACAGGTTTCATCACTCAATATCGAAAAGAACAGGTGTATCCAAATAAGACATTTGAAAACTGCCCCGTAAAATCCCAATTTTGTATGTAGTTATAAGATTAATTAATGATAAAACAATTAAATTCGAAAAAATATGTATAAAAGACAGTGAAAACACAACCAAACATCATAACGTTAAACTTACTGCTCTAACCTGCTTCTTCAACACGTAACAAACACAGGTCCACACTCTCGATGCCAGCAACAAGAACGCGCGAAGGCCCATTTGCAATTGCTTCAGCATTGGTATGCACTTATTGAACGGCCTTTAAACGCTATAAAACTTAACGCTTGATAAAACACTCCAACGTTAGAACAGAAATAATTAAGTTTAATATATTCCTAAAACCGCCGAAACATACGAAGCTGCCATGATCGACCCATTTTCTACGCGCATTCACAGGCGCATGTCATAAATTCGGGAAAACGATAGATGGTAGCAGTAGTATTTTTCGTAACCATTCAAACTGAGCAGCTAGGCGCCACTTAAATTCGAATTTTTTTCATATGTAATTTGTAAAGGTAACGTGGCTTTGCCTCTTTTTTCGTTTTACTAGCCAGGTAGTTTTTTTGTAGTAATATTTTTGTTCAGTCAAAGCGAAATATTGTAATTTTCATAACATTAATTGTCCTAACAGTTTTGCAAGTTTGCGAAGACATGTCTATTTATTTAGATTTTAATGCTACTACTCCCCTGGAGAGTTTTGTTGTGGGTGATATTTCAACAGCATTGAAAGAAGATTGGGGAAATCCAAGCTCATGTCATCGATATGGAAAACAAGCCAAATCATCCATCGACAAAGCTAGAAATAATTTAGCTAAAATGGTTCTCGGAAAGGACGAAGATATCGTTTTTACTTCTGGCGGAACTGAGGTAATGTGATTTAGACTTATGGGTAAATTCTTACAGGACAATTGGTAAAGTTAGAATAATTATAATTCGTTCATCTAGGCGAACAATATGGTAATATACAGTGCTCTAGAAACTTACAGAAATTGGAAAGCAGAAGGCAAAGGTGAAATTTTAACATCAAAACCACATTTCATAACTACAAATATTGAACATGATGCAATTACCTTACCTTTGAAGAATCTGGAGAATAGGGAATACATTGGTACGTAGTCTCAATTATTTAATGATTTTGACGGAAAAATCTTTTTGATTTAGTATTCTATATCATAAAGTAGCGTATTCAGCTAAAAAATAGTTTCACTCCTTACTAATTTCATTCAATTTTATTTCCAGAGGTATCTTATGTCCCAGTTGGGCCAAACGGATGCATAGTAACTGATGATATTATATCCGCTATCAAACCAAATACCTGCCTGGTAACTGTTATGTTTGCAAACAATGAAACTGGTGTTATTATGCCTGTTGCTGATATCGGTCGGTGAGTATTACTTGTAGATAATTATTATTATCATTTCCAATTTAAACTTTCTGACGAATGAGTGATTGATTATTAGCTCTCTGATTTTCAGTAGGTGATAAAAGAATCATTCAAGTACTCCAACTTATACCTGCATATATCTATATAAAATATTTTGATTAAAATTTACATCGATTTGTAAAAACGTCTTTTGTATTACATAGGCAGATCAGCAAAATCAACCAAGAAAGAAAGAAAAGAAAGCTCCTCAGGATTTTGTACCACACAGATGCTGCTCAGGCTATTGGAAAAATTCCAGTAAATGTTGAAGAAACTATGCTAGATTATCTTACAATTGTTGGACATAAGGTATGATGTATTTAAACTTCATGGGTATTATTTATATATGTATATATTCTATCAATTACTTATGATAATATAGTACACTCCTGGCCAAAATTAACGCAGCACCTCCCTAGCGATCCTTACTGCGCTGGTGCTGCGTTAATTTTGGCCAGGTCTGTACATCGATGTATTGAAAAGAATTTGAATGTATTGCAATTGTTAAATTGTTTTCCAACCTACTTTGGTATTGAATGGAATGGCAAATAAAACGTTTAATTTACTATTTGCTGCTCTATAATTATGATTATATGATATGATTGCACAGCAACGAAAATAATTTTTGTTTTGAATAAAAGAGGAGATTATCAAATCTCTGGTTAAATAATCTGAATATATTTCTTGAAAGTTTCTCATATTAATTCACAACTAAGAGTTTTTGTGAAAAATTACTCTCCAATTATTTTCTCGCCTCCTAAGTAAATAGAATTTCCTGTGAAATTATGTAATTACGTTTTGTATTGCTGTGTTCTGCATGCATTCAGTATTGCTGAATGGTTATTTATTTTGAAGTTCTATGGACCTAGGATAGGGTGCTTGTACGTTAGATCTCCAGGAGTGAAGACACCCTTATACCCTATGCTCTTCGGAGGGGGCCAAGAAAGAGGTTACAGACCTGGAACTGAAAATACTCCTATGATTTGTGGCCTTGGAAGGGCAGCTGAGCTAGTGACATTGAATCTTGAAAAATACATCCTCCATTTCACAGAGGTTAAGCGGCATTTGGAAAATAAGTTAAAGGTAAGTTATTCTGGTCATACTTTTAGCAACTTTTTTTATTTTAATTTCACTCTACAATCAATTCTCTTTTATTAGACCTGAACTTTAAATTATACTATACATATTGAGTTTATCTTATGAAATTCTTGTAATTTTCTGTATTATATTTACATATCCATGTGTGATTTAATAATAATAATAATAACTTCTCTAACGGAAACAGGAAGATCCCAATTACATCCTTTTCAATAATTATTGCTATTTACAAAGACACACAACCATTCCCTAGCAAGAAAAATCCTACTAGCCAGGATTCGAACCCGGGACCTAGGCACTGGAGTTCTAGCACGCTAACCACTCTGCCGCTGAAGCCGGTGGCAAATTAATTTTCCCCATAGGAGTAGGAATTTTGTATTGGTAATATTGTATTGGTATGACAGTAAAAGCAACTATCATTCAGATAATAAATACTTGTTTGGTCAGCTATTAATAATATTTAGGTAATGTTTATTGTAAGTTGTGATTCAATCACCTTCTCCAAGGAAGATTAATGAATTGATTGACTAATGTCTGGATTGATTATTATCTAGATAAATATGATAGCAGTTGTGAAACAAAACACCGTTTGGCTGTATATAAAATACATAAATTCCTTAAAAAACTTAATTATTAAAATTTTAAAACTACAATATTCCACTAATCTTCAATTTAACTACATTTTAAATTCAAGCAATTGTCATAGCATTTCAACGATTTGCAAATCATTTCTGTTTAAAACTTGGCTGCCTCAAAATATAATAATAATAATTATTTACTTTACTCAAGGAAAAATCATACCCACATGGACATGGCATCCTCGAAGAAAACTTGTTTGGGGACTGCCCTCACTCAATATAACAGCGATTGTTTGGCAGCTGAACATTAATTATAAATAAAGAAAAACCTATTGGGCATAATAACTAAATAAATAATACTGTGATAAATACAAACAGTAAATATAAACAAATTAATACACATTGCACATGTTTAGTGCTGAATAAATAGCATAGAAAATATGCAAGAAATGTCAAGGCTACACATACAAAAGTTGTTTTAAATAAATTAACCCATTGGCATATTAACACAACAAACATACATGAAATATACTGAGAACTGAGATAATATGAACAGAAAATTGAAACAATATGCAAAAATACAATATTCAAACTGAAATTCATCAAATTAAAAACAAAACTTTACAATCACACTATTATTGAAAAGCTAAGATTTATGGCTTCCTAAAAATTGAATTTCATTATTGAAGCAGATTTCTTTGGGTAATTTTGAAAACATCTTTCGCACCCCATATCACAGCATTCTTCTGATCTTTGTCATCATGGAAGTGCTGGGCTCATAGCCACTTCTTTTTGTAAGAAAGCTGGTGGAAATCTGACAAAAGATATCAGATATTTAGGGGACAGCATAACTTATACAGCAAAATATTCACAATGAATGTCTGCTGCTGACTGATGTTTTGCCCAAATAAATCTTATCACACCATAAACCTCGCATTTGGAATTTTCTGTTGCAGTTCCCATTTTATTAGTTTATAATGAGCAAACATACAGAAGCTCTCACTGGCACTTGTAGCAGCTTTCAAAATCATAGATAGTGCTGATGTAAGAATAACAGTGCTGGAGAAACAACTACTTTCATTATACATCAGTGACAGTTAATTTATAAACCGCCCTTGTTGCATTTAAGAAGTTACTCCAGAGAAAGCATTCAAATTCTAACCTTGAGTAAACATTTGAACTTTTAATGATGAAGGTGAAAGTGGAAAGACAATCTTAAAATGTTCTGTAATTTTGAATGAGTAATAAAAGTCAAGGAAGAATAAAGTTGCACGCTTATAATCTCAAACACAGCTCTAAATTTTGATGTGATACCATACTATCTTGTTGCTATGACCAGCTTTCAAGAGTACTCTAATGACTTTTAGTTACCTTCAATATTGTTTGAATGTGGTGATTACCTGTTTATTATTATCTACGACCACCTGAGTAATTCTCATTCAAATGTACTTTACATTTTTTGTTAATTTTGCTCAAAACTATACTTGGTGAATTCAAAAGCACATTACCCTTCGGTGTGTATATAGTGAATTCATTGAAACAGATTAATATATTTATCTAACATATCTAATTTATCTGTGGAAGCCAGAAAAGCATCTCGGACAATTCTTCAATCAATTAAATTCCTATTTTTTTATGCTATACTACCAATGCTGCAATTATATTCAAGACAGTATGGGGTCTGTGACCCTATGTTTTAGTTAACCATATAAAGGATGGTTTCTCATTAATTTTATGTATCACTAAAATATTAGAAAAGTTGTGCACCCTGTTGATTTTACATGAGCAAAGTAACGCTAAGGTTAGGAGAAAGTTTTTTGGGTTTAATTGATGTTACCCCCTCAAAACTTTTAACAAATTGGAAATTTCTGCTTTTAACCTGGAGATATTCCTGGTTTTTGAGACAGCATTTGTTGTCCCTTCATAAAGGATTATGATTGTCCCTCCAATCGAAGATTTGCATTGGAAAATTGAAGATTCTTCACTCTTCATATCAAGTGTGACGAGATTGACAATGAATTAAAATGGAATAATTTTTTATATTCACAGCTAAATTAAAGTAGTAATAGTAATACAATTAGTTTATAATTAATAATTATAATATATAATTGTGATTTGTTTAGTTTTTTTCTTTCAGTTTTCATATCACTTGTTAATTATTCTCCAGCTAAGAAAGTGATACCCTTTATTTTCTTCTATATAATTGCTAAGCCTGCTCTGCATTAATTTTCTTTCGATATTGAGAATGACCATTTAATCAGTCCTTCTTTTGAAGAGTTCACAGAAAAAATTTCAAAGTGAACCATGAATTTATTTATTGCATATTTATCATTTTATATTATAAACTTCCTGCACAGTTGATCAACTATTGTACTTAATTTTTGTGGGATTTATTTTTCCATGTAATTTGGTATAAAAGGCATTACTTAGATCCTTTTTTAATACAAATCCATGTTTCTCTTTTCATAATTTTCGAAGGAATGTTTTGGTGATGGAGTAGTTTTCAATTGCAAAAATGAGGGTATTGATATCCTACCAAATACTTGTAACATTGCCTTTATCGGGGAAGGTCTTACTGGACGACTTGTGTTGGACCATTGTGAAAAAGTCATAGCTAGTGTTGGGGCTGCTTGTCATTCTGGAAATAAATGTTCAGGTAAATTATCATTTCAATTTTACATAGTTGGAAGGTTTGTAGAGTTTATTTTTTCTTTCTGATGGGTTTTGTGATTCATTGTTTTAGTTAGAAGGATATCTCTGCCAAATATGTTAGGTCGTTATGTATCTTAAAGGTGCAAAAATACCTGTCATCATTTACATTGTCCATTTCATAATACTAATTATTTTCATCAAATGTTCTCTTATATTTATAAATTGGTACATTAAATAAGATTACTTGATAATCAAGGTTTTGTGGGAGACAAAGAACAGAATGGTACTGTAATGGTCAAAACCAGGCCTGTTTGAGTTATTTAAAGTTTATGTGCAAGTCCAAAATGCAAGTGGCTGAGGGTGGTGCCACTAAAGGAAAAATAACCATGAAAAAGACTTCGAGGGGTAGTTGCGGGAGAAGAAAAAAAGGGGTAGACGGGTTTTGACAAAGGAAGAAGAAGGGACTGGAGGTAAGGGTGCGGGAGTGTGGAACAGAGACCTCCAGAGGACGAGACTGGTCTCTGGATGAGGAGGAGAAGATTGTGCCTGATTGAGGAAGGCCACGTAAATATCTTTGGATAGGGGTGACAGTAAGCTTGCCCGGTAAGACTGTTACAGTACATACAAAAAATCTTTGAAGGAATATAAAACTGCATATTCTATAATAATACCTTGTTGTTTTCTCACTTCTCTTTTGTTATAACATGTATAGAGGAGGTAAATTGGTTTCTCTTTGTTTGTCTTTGTAGTTGTTTTTAATTGAAGCTGAAAATTTATTGGGGGAAAATTACCTCTTGATCATTAAAAAAAAAATCTTAATAGTAGGAAAAGAGATTGAACATGGCCTTAATTCCTTGGAAAAACAGACTTGAAAAAAGTCTGACGGGGTGGGAATCGAACCCAGGATCTTCCTCTATCCAGGAGGCTGTCTTACTAAGGAGAAAGTATATAGAATCATAAGGAGTAGCAATCAAGGAAGGTGTGAGGAATTTTTATGAGAAGGTTGTGCAAGAGGCCATAGAAAATAGCAAGAGCATAAAGAGGGCCAAAGGATGCCTAGCAATAGGTAAGAAACAGATTTTAGCCTTACAGAAGGGATATGGCACAACAACGTACAACAGACCAGCAATCTTGAGGACTGTGGCAGAATACTTTGGTAACCTATACAGGAAGATAGGAAATGCCGAAGAGAAAAACCTAGAGGAAAGACAAAGCTCACATAATCTCCTCTCAATTCTCCCTGATGAGGTAATGGCAGCGATTAAGCAGATGAAAAATGGGGAAGCAGGAGGAGCAGATGGGGTGTTGGTGGAGTATCTGAAAGCTGGTAGAACAGATATTGCTAATGTTTTAGCACAATTATTCAGTAATTGTCTAAAACAAGGAATGGAACCATGCAAGGATTGTCCTTACGCACAAGAAAGGAAGCAAAGAAGATCTGAAGAACTATTGTCCCATTAGCCTCCTTCCAGTTGTCTATAAGACATTCATGATAATTATAGCTGAACGTCTTAAGATGACACTGTCTTGAGCCCAGCATAGAGTCAAGCAGGATTCCGGAAAGGTTTCAGCACTATGGACCATATTGACACACTACCGGAAATTATTAACAGAACGAATGAGAACGAGATGCCATTCATCCTCTGCTTTGTGGATTACGAAGAGGCCTTTGACTTGGTAAGTACCTCCTTCACTCTGATAGCTCTGAAGAATCAAGGGATACATTCTGAGTACATCCGTCTCTTGCGCAGTATCTATGAGAATACCACAACTTCTGTAATGCTACATGAAGAGACTCATGAATTCAAGATTGTGAAGGTAGTTCGACAAGGTGACAGTCTCTCTCCCATCTTGTTCTCAGCTGTTTTTGAAGAAGTTTTTAAAACCCTTGATTGGGAAGAGAAAGGCTTAAGAGTATATGGGGAGTACATCAGTCACCTCCATTTTGCAGATGATATATTTATTTTTGCTACTAACGCAGAAGATCTAACTCAAGACTTGAAGAACTAAACACAGCGGGACAGAAGATAGGACTCAAGATGAACCTAAGAAAAACAAAGGTAATGTATGATTCTTTTGCAGTACAAGAACCAGTCAAACTTAAAGAAAAACCTCTAGATGTTTGCTTGGAGTGCACGTACCTGGGACAACTTGTAACTACAGGAGAGAAAAATAGGATTAATAAAGTAAACAGAAGAATGAAACTTGGCTGGAGCGCATTTGGTAGGAGCTAACACTTTCTGAAGTCAAGAATGCCAATGGTTTTGAAGAGGAAGGTCTTCAACCAATACATTCTATCTGCCCTGACCTATGGCAGTGAAACTTGGGTGTTAAATGCTGCAATAACCCAGTGACTTAACAACGCAAAAGAGCATGGATCGCTGTATGCTGGGAATCACTAAAAGAGACAGAAAAGGCAACAATTGTGTGAGAATGATTACTGGAGTGACAGGCATCATGGATTAGGTAAGATCACTAAAATGGAGATGGGCTAGCCATGTTGTGAGAAGAAATGACAACCATTGAACATCTACAGTTCTCAACTGGATGCCAAGAAATGTGAAGAGACCAAGAAGAAGACCTATGGACAGATGGAATAGAGATATCATCATCAAGTACTTAAGTGTAGCGTGGTAATGAGAAGCTCAGGACAGAGAAAATTAGAAAGTACTTGGGGAGGCCTACCCAACGTCCGATTGAAAATGGCTGATGATAATGATGATGATATTATATTATGTGCATTTCTTATGAGAGATGATTTGAGTCCTCCAGAGTCGAACCAAGGATTCTTTGGACAAACATATATCAACATTCTCCATTGGACCTTTAAAAACTCTAAATTTATATTCCTATCACGTCAGGAGGTGCATGAAATTAATAATTGAAAATTTCTCCCGGATATTTCTTACGGGAGTTTCTGACATCGAATAAATAATTATATAAATATATACACCGCAGTGATTGGTGTATATATTTATTGCTGTAATACAATAGAGTGTTATAAGATATAGGTAAATATTTTTGGTCTTTTTCTATTTTCATACATTCTTCCCATGCTCCTGTTTTTAAATTTTGGTTACAAATTTCTGTAACAATTTGGTTGGTAATCTAATGTTCAGTAACTGCTCTCAAATATTAAATGAACTGTTCAAATTTGTTAACAGTATTCCTTATGCTTCATTACAGCGATACTCTTAGCATCTGGGGTGCCAAAAGGCCATGCAGAAAATGCAATCAGATTGAGCATAGGGAGGGAGACAACATGTGAACAAATAGACTTGGCTGTAGCTGATCTTAAAATGGCTGTAGATTCTGTTAAAGCCAAATTGAATGTTTGAGTTTTGGATAATTTTTTATGGGATTTTAGTTTGCCATAAAAATGGCGATGCAAAAAAAGATTTAAATTTTTCAAGTCATTCTTAATATAATGGGATACCTTAATTTATTGAAAATATATTCTAAGTTGGTTTGTTTGTTATTCTTGAAAGGATTGATACAAAGGTGCAGTTTGAGAGAGTGACTTTTATAATGGCATGTTTCAATTCTTGTTGGAAGAATGGAATATGAATCTAAAAAAACTTAAACGGGTTGTACTATTAATATTATAGTATTAATTGTGTGTGATTGGCTGTCTGCAAGCAATCCTTTTTGTTTCCTCTTTAATTGGAGCAAGTACGTTGATTTGAATTTATTCTTATCTTAAATACTATGTATTGTGTCTGATTTTAATGAATTTTGGCATAAGGCTCATACTCTTTCAAGAGTATTACCCAATTTTTTCAATATCAGACTATCTATGTTTATTGTATAGTGTCTTTCCTCATACGACTTATCTAAACCAATTATGTTTTTCCTTTGTGAATAAGGGAAAATATTCGCCTTGCAATAGAAAAATTTTTATTGTAAGGATTTTCAAAGAAATTCTATTTACTTACGATATAAGGGAATTCTTTCCACCAGTACAAATATTTTTGTATCAGAATCATATTTTTAAATATTCAACTAATGTTGTTAAATCAATACTTCTTAGCTTAGCTTTGGCTGATTCTATATGGTATGCTTTTGAACCCTAAGGGTTTGCTCCCTCTAGTTTTACTCATAAATCTTAATGTTTATAAAGTGACATTGTATTCAAGAACGAATTTATTTATTAAAAACAATGTGGTTCATGGTGAAAACAGTTTTTATGACTTTTATTGCATAATCAATGTTATCTCATTCATGAATTTGAGCTATTGTTGATGGAAGAAAATATAAATGTGAATTCCTCCTTGTCAAACATAGAAATGTACTTTATCTAAATGGGAACTATGAGGTGAATGACAAGTAGAAAAGTTAAGATCCTATGCTCCAACCCTTAATACCACTTACCGACTGTTTGGTATGATATCCTTACAACTGTATCTCTAGGACCCTATGGTACCAATCAGGGGCATTTGTTTATCTCAATTTCTATTTGAAACTGTGTGATGTCTTTGTTTTTAAAATATGAAAAAATAAATTAATGAGGTAATTATTGAATTGCCAAGAAATATTAGTGCCGGAGATAGTATTTGTCCTAGTAAGTTTTCATCTAGATACCATGATTTTACATGAATATTTTGGGGGTTTATCAATTTATTTATAGAAATGGCTCTATTAATTTGAAACAGTATTAGGGAAGGGAATTCGGTGAAGCGAGGTGTTATAACACTTTGCTAAGCAAAATGTATTTTGCTTAGAAAAACATTCATTAAATGAAGTTGTTCAAATTTATAAATTTTTGTGTAAATTTTACAAAAAATAATAAAAATTATTAATGTGAGAACTTGCCTCAATAGAGTTTTCATTATTTTCAGCTTCTACTAAACTCCTTAAAAATGTTAGATTTTGTTTAATTTCATCATAAACATTTGATTGTGTTTTAATTCCAAAATAAAATATGTAACTTTTATACCATCCTATTCCTCTCTTTGAAACATCATCGGGTAAATATAAAATTTCTGATACCTTATCTCTATTATTTATGTTATTTCATAATCAACCATAGGTAGCAAATTATTTTGAAATTACGAACTTTTCTCAAGTTAACTCATAATAATTTTCCTATAATTTCTTTATAACCAACATCCAACTCTTTTGCATTAATTATGTAGCTAAGACGCCTTCATTAGAAGTGCCTAAAGGATTTCTCAGGCATAAAGAATATGGTACCTCATCTCGTATCCCCAATCAATTATTTGGTCCTTATAATACCATTGATAGCTACGCCTGGTGCACCGGTGAGTATTACCATTGTCGCATTTCTGTTCTTAAGTAATTATATTTTACTGGGCTTTTTTTACGTTAGACATGTCATAGAGTCTTCATTTTTTTCCATCCGTTTCAACAAATTAATTTTTCGAAAGAATGAATTCTAAAATTTAACCGTTTAACCTACTGAATGTTCTTGCATCTAGGATTTGCTCTTGGTCCAATCTTTTCTTTGTTCCCGCTATCGCGAAAAAATTCAGCGTTTAGAGTCAAAAGCTCGTCAGGACTTGATATCAGTCTCACTGCCTTATCAGATCTATCTCTACGTATGGCAGAAGTGTCATGAAATCAGCGGCATTCGCTTATATTGACGTGGGATATAGCTCGTAGATGGTGAGTGCTTTTTGTTGACTGTGATCTTCTAGGAGTAAGGTGGTACCCGCTCAATATCGGGTACGTTCTAGATTCTGTTGCAGGTAAGGATCACTTCCATTGCTGAAGACACTAATATGTCTTTTCACTGGAACAATTTAGACCTGTCAAACGAAATACATTTCTCCGTAATATTTATAACGTGAGAGCAGCCTGTGTTCGTGCTTGAACTTTGAGCGTGGAAAGCGAAGAGTTAAGGGCAATCGATTTCTTGCCGAGGTCTCTAAAGCCGTCTATCCATTTGTAGATTACGCTGAAGTTTTCATCACGACGAACTCGCTATAATTAAATGATTTCTAGTATATTTCATTTTGTAGACTTTAAGTAACAGCATGTTCAGGTTGCAGAGCTAATGTGTTCAACTAAGAATAATGTTTATTCGTAAACGTAAATTTTAAAATTATGCTTATTTTATTCTTAGTATTTAACCAATCACCAACGATTAGTTATGTAATGTTTCTCCTCAAATTTAAACTCATGGAAGTATGAAAGTATTTTTTTGGAATTCCTGTTGCACTCAGGACTTGAAAATTTACCACAGATGAGGTTGACTCACTTGAAGAGTATTCAAATTTTCTATCTCTGCGTCGGTTGAATAATTGCTGCGTGAAATGTGGGGAGAAATTCAATTTTCGTTCACGCTTATAAAAACCGCTTACGCTAGAGACCTGCTTCTTCGGCTAAAGATATTTACAATGGCAGATTTAGGATATAATTTTGTTGGCTTCTAGTTTTGAGTGTAACGCGCTTTTTAATCCCTCTTTCAAAATCCCTGCGTCGTGAAACTCGTCTAAGCATATAGATATTCAGGTATAGTAAAAATAGCTCATAAATTGCAACAAATTATTCATTATGATGTGATGTCATGCGATTATTTTTCTCAAATATAAAGTAATACTTCTCTGAGAAGTCGATCAGCTCATTGATAACCCGAATCATTGGCTAGAGAAAAGATTTAAGAAACTAATTTCTATAGGAAGTTGTTTCATTCCTAAAGCCTCCTCAGAGGTTTCATAATTGATGTCCAACTGCTTAGAGGATCGCTCGAATTTTTCTTAAACGGGGCATTTGACGCAAGGTCTAGAGGTTGAGGCGACTGAACCAGCGGATCAGGCATTTTTATGGAATCTTCTTGACCTATGATTGGATTAAATCCATCAATAAATTGCCCAGTAATCGATCGGAGATTACTTTCAGGGGATTCTTTCTTTAAGCATCGCGATGAAGATTGGCCTTAGTTAATAGCGCGGTAAATGCTTCCTTGGCTGATGGCACACCTTAAATTTATTGCAATGTTTCCTCTGCAATAAAATCAATTCCTTCGTAAAATTAGCCTTAACCACTCTTTATATATTTTTATGTGAAATAGCGCGTATTGTTTTACGTTTTTAGATACTGCGACATCTCTTTACACGAGATCATTTAAAAAATTTTCATCGAAAAAACGAGATAAGGTAACAATAAGCCGTTCAAATTGATGTGGATTAACTCTCCGAATATTTATTACATTGTGTTCCTGTTTACAACATTCACTCCTAGTACTCGGAATACAGAAAAAAATAGCTCCATAGAAATTGAAAGACGTAAACTAATTGAATCATAGAAAAGTTTGAGTTGTTGCAATTTTTCCGTCGTATTTCCACAGCATTCTCTCATCTGGAAACGCAGGAAGTCTTTCTGATGAAACGTTGATTAATCGTCACGTAGAAATGGTTAGAAATGAAGATAAATGAAATAAAAAGTCGAGTCGAGCCTGGATCGATTCCAATAAGCTTCCTCTTTCATTACTCATGTTTTCGAAAAATGTTTAGATAAAGAGGGAAATAGTAAAATTTTCCGTTTCTATAAAGTACAGCCAAAGGTGTGTAACATTATAATGTTGCCTTGCTTTGAAAAATTACGAAGCTAATCCTCCACTGTAATATTTTTGTTTCATGAATAGTTCTCGCTGCAAAACTCGCTGATGAAAAAGGCTGTAACACTTCTTATTTATGATTAATGGATTTTTATAGTATTTTGCTATTTCTACTACCATATTTGATAAGTTATATATTTCATATATAATAATTTTCTATCTCGATATCAAGGGATAGTACAGGTGCGTATTTTTCGTAGCTTACCATCAACTTAATGTTCATACTTCGCCAAATGTATTTTCACCCTCGCATTGTTGTGCGACGAAAGTCGTCAATAATTTCCTTCTTCTGAAACGTATCCAATTTAGTATGTATAATATAGGATGCAATGTAATATATTGCACAATAAAGGCAGGCAATAACTTTATATTCCGGAGAAAGTTGTAATTTTCCAGTGAAAGATATAGTTTCGCACCGCTACAGGTCGGACAGACTGCGCGTCCGTAAACCTTGAGCCTTCTTTCATGAATGTTCATAAAATCGGAATCTCATTTGTTTAGTATGCCTATTTTTTATTCATTTAGCCCTGGATTTTGTGTCTAATGAATATTAAAGTTTTACTGACGTTTTAATGAAATTTGCACTTCAATATAAAAGTTCCGTTTCTGTCGTATAATTTAACTGATACTTAAAATTATATAAGCGTGGCGAATGTGCAACATATTGAGGAAATTCTTAATAACGCATCAAAGATTCACGAAGAAATCATCAGCTACAGGGCAGAGCGATCCAGAGTAACGTTTGCGTGACAGGTAGTATCTGGAATGAAAATGGCATAACAGAGTAAGCCATCGATTCTGAAATGATGTATGTAAACTTAGTAATATAAATTATCTACAGGTATATCTCAAAGTGCTAGTATCCTAGAGCTCAGGGTAGAGATAATCGAAAATTATCGATTTTTAGGATCGAAATGATCTTTGGTTACTTATTGATTATCAAATTTAGAGTGATTGATTATTCAAAAGGGAACTCTTCGATCAATTTATACTTTGCTTTGTCATCCAGGAATTATAGCCTTCAAGGACAATCTCGCAATTCCATTCTTTAGATAAGGTATAGTTTCGAAAACTGTGGTGAGATAAGAGAATTTATATGTATTTATCGATTTGAGTTTCAAAAGATTATTGCCAAACAAACGTTTATATAAGTTGTTGAAGTATCCTTACAAAGTAACGCAAGATTCTCCTCAGAATTTAAGTGGGGGATGATTTATTGTTGGATAAGAATGGATCGTGGTATTCAATGCCTTTTAGTGTTTAGATATTTTAGATGAAATTTGAGAAAACTTTGATATTGATATACTATTAATACTTTCGAACTTAGTCAATAAAGACATTTTTGCATCTTTGTCGTAAGACTTCTGAATGTAGCTGGTCACGGAGATGGATTTATGATGAGGCGTACCAGTTGTTAGTTTAGAACCAGAGGACCTCCTTCGTTTGAAGGGTTCCAATAAGACATTGATTTGGAACTCTCAGAAATATAAAATTTTGATTTTTTATGGCACATGAGTTCTGTTGTTATACTACGAGAAAGATTTTTTTGTGGAGCTAACGAAGTATTTCTCTTTAATTGATGTAACGAAGATGCTCACCTGGTGACTCCGGAATATATTTAAGTCTTTCAAGAAACAAATTTACATATGCTTAGTGATGCTACATTATAAGTTGATTGGATATATTAAACAATTGTTTACTTTTCATACATCCAAATTTCTATAGTCCACTTATCACTCACTTCTTCTGGTGCCACTCCTGTCGAAGATTGGAAATCATTATGGCCAATTCATCTTTCTTTTTCCCTTTCGAAAGAGTTCAGTAGAGTTGCAGTTAAACCACTTTTTTAAATTGTCCATCCAGGAAATTTTTTTTCTACCTCCGTTCCGCTTCCCTTCTATTTTCCTTGTAAGATACTCCTTTGTAGTTCGTATTTTACGCCTCTTATAATGTTACCGAGGGCGTACCTGGACAGCCACCACTAGACCCTTCGATCTAGCTCCCATACATTCGGGTGGCTAATTATGTGCATATGCAGAAGTACTATTGAATTTATGAAATTGTAGATAAAGTAAAATTTATAGGCAAGTATGTTTCGATTCACATGCAGACGTCTGGGCCATATCCGTTTGACCTACATCGAGTGCGTAAACAAACGCAGTACATGGAAGGAATCGAACTTTCCATGGGCATTTAGAAGTTGCACCTGCAAATAATTTCCGAGAAATACGTATATTTTTAGACGTCATAAACATTTTGGAACATGTAAATGCAAATTTATATTTATGTTGAATTTTTATTTGCATTTCAGATTTGCCCCCCCCCCCCGCTAGGCCAAAAGCTGGGTACGCCCATGAATGTTACCGAAAGGAGTTTCTTGATTTTAATAGTTCTTATAACTTCACATTCTTTGATTAATCTTTGTAGTACCACCCCCTATAATTCATAAAAAACTAATCATAACTCTATATTTCGTTTATTCTTCATGCGGTAAAACGACTGAATTTTTACGGTGTATATGTTTTGGTATTTTGTGATAAAATAAGCATATCTTATTTTGATGATTGATAATGGGGGCCACGATCTGATATCTGCGCTTCGGACTTATGATAGCATATATCCGTCCTAGGAAGACACAAATGATTTAACCAACTTCACTCGGTTTCATTTAATAAATAAACAATTGCGACAAGATAATGAGTTCTCTGTGAGTCCACTTATTTAAGTATAAGTTCTTTAGTGCTATTTCCATGGGTTTGAAAATCTAGACATGTAGCCAAAATGTAATTAATGAGTAAATAGTATTTATTAGTGATTTTTATCGTGAAATGTGCTTTTGTGAGTTGAGATTTAGTTATCTTCGAGATCTCGATTGACAACTCTCAATCTGGTATAATTAATTGCCGAAAAATATCTGATAATAAATTAACCCGTCGAATGGTTCGTAGATTGAACTGAACTGATAACAGGAGACGATATTGCCGATACTGCAGTTCCGAGCCATTAATAATGGCAATAAATCTTTCTCGATGGCTAGCTGCAGTAAAATGGCTTCATTGCTTTCGGGCGCTTAACGGATAGGTTGGTGCTAGCGTGAGCCAACAACTCTGAGTGCGACAACTCATCGGACCCGACAACTCACCGTGCGACAACTTACAGGTTAGCTCATTGAAATAGTATTACATTATTTAAAACAATTGAGCTGTAGTCTTTTTACCGATTACTGATTAAACTAGTTAATAAGTTATTAATAATATGTTTAATAATAAAAAAATCGCGCGATGAACTTTTGTCCGGTCAGTTGTCGCACGGTGAGTTGCCGGGTCCGATAAGTTGTTGCACTCTGAATTGTCGTAGAACCGGTAACCAGGGACGTCGCAACGAAATTTTTCATGGGGGGGCAAACCCAAATGATAAAATTTAGAATTACTAAAAAAAAAGAGAATTCATACGAACATTTTGGTATGGGGCAATGAGAATGCACTATATTTAGTGTATTTATATTTTGATTAACAAAACTGACTTCCGATTGGGAGGCAAAATGAGTATATTGCCCCCCCCGGTGAAATTTCTGGGGGGGCAGCTGCACCCGCTGTACCCCTGGCTGCGACGTCCTTGCCGGTAACTAGAAACGATGTCTCCACGTTGATTTCTCAGGGATATAAATGAGAGGGTAGATTCACTGAGTTCAAATTTTGCACCACTCATCAAACCACTCCCTAGGTTCTTCCGGTCTGTATTGGCTTCGGATGCATACATTTCCAATTTTAATTTTGGGAGATATTTAATGCAATCACTTTTTATGAATATTTCTCTACTTTGCCTTTCAGAGTCGTCCGCGTCTTCTAATATTGCTAGGAGGAATTGGATGTCCAACGAGCCTAATATTTTGGTGGGTTCGCGTATAGCCAAATGGATAGCAGGTTCGATATAGGTGAAAGCGGTCCTAAGTTCGATTCCCGGTGGGGCTCATCTGTTCAAATGAATTCGGCAATGTAATGACTTTTAAAAAAATACTACAGTTACTGCTACTGGTCTCCCCTCGATTCTCATTGGCACCCCTAAAAGTTTAGTGACATTCCTTCTCTCATTTACATTGCACTGTTATTGTGTTAAGAAAGAAATTTTGTAACACGGCTGTTGATGAATTAAAATTTAAAATCTCCAATTAGGAGAAAGCTGCAAGGATCGCCGCTATTTTTAGAAACATCCGATTACATTTCAAAAGCGATGCTTTTGAAATGCTTCCTCAGCGTTAATAAAGTACTTTATTACCCCTGTACTATCGGTATTACCGGTATATCGGGTGTTTCTAAAAAGAGCGGCGATCCTTCGTACTTTTTCCGAGTACCGGTGGATGAGGTGAGGAACACCGACAAACACGGCTATTGGAATTTTTTTAAACCTCTCATTTTGTATGCTGCCATATTTTCATGACCGTGAATAGGGATGCCATTTCAGTATTTTATCATCTATTGAGAACAATCTGGAAAGTAGAAGTATTTCGATAACTCACAGTTGTCAGAACAAATTCATAGATTCAAAAACATTTTCATAAGAAAATGGAGGATCGAAGAAGTCTGCCTGTAAAGTATTCAGACCGAAGGCTAGTTGGAATCTCAACCCTTTAACTTTAGCCACAATGAGCTGGTAGAAAGGAATGAGGCTTACTATGCAACATGCGGGGTGTGGTACTTTGCCCCTGCTTTCCTCACCCAGTCAGAAGGCTTATATAAGTGTAATATGTTCTCGTAAGTGAAGTGCAATGACTCGGCAGGTAAATCTAACACGTACTCTGTTTTTCGTAACATGTAATTGTTACGAAAACTTCCCAGAAATATTCTATGGTGAGCATTATCGTGGTGCTTATATAAGTCTTGATTCATCTAATGCGCTTCCCTTAACCTTTGTATCCGTGAGATATAAAGTCATTCATTCATTGCATTTCAGATGTAGAAATAGTTATTTCTCGGGAGAGGTAGTCATTTATCAGGATAACGGAAGGCTTTAAATCCTGCCGCATCGTAATCTAGTCATACCTTTCGTGGCGATAAGATAGGAGTTATCAGAATAGCCTTTTCGGCTAGTTATCTGATGTGTACAATAAATATTTTTTCCCATTTTTCGCTGTTGAGGTATCGGGGTTGCGGCGATAGGTTATTGATTGATTTCTATTGTGGTCCCCGAGATACTAAGGTCATTTTATCCATTTTAAAGTATCTTAATACGGCATTCCCATCCAGTAGTCCTTGCAGCGGAGACTTAGAAGCCATCCACTCGGTAATTAAGTTGATGTTTCTAACGATTGTTTAAAACTTAGCTAAAGTGCGGATTGATAAACTTGAGAAGTCAATAACGAATGAGTTATGCAAATCCGGAAAAATTTAATTCCTGGTTTATTACAGATTATAGCAAGATATTAAGGAATTTTAAAATAGGTTTAGGCTTTTGAAGTAATAAAAATCATTCATGGTAATTTATGATGCTTCGTAGTCTAGTATACTAACACGTGGTTTCAAAGATATTCATTTTCGGTTACATAGGCAGTGAGCAATAATACAAAAGTAACTTAATTTGCAAAATGAGTAATCCAATAATTTAGCAATGTATAACACCAAAGGATTAATTATCAATGCACAAGATAGATTTTAAATGACCAAAATGCATTCATCAATGTCAGTACAGAATCAATTAAAAATAACTCCGTTCTGTTACCCTATAATTTATACTTTTACTTCGCTAAATAATGAATGTCTCGTAAGGAAATTCTTCGTGGGTCGGTATTTTAAAACCCTATCCATTTGGAAGTATAAAATATTATTCGGTGAATATAAAGGAAATTGTGTCCTCTGATTTGAATATAATTTCATCAAGTTCGATAGCGTCAAGAAGATACTTTAAGTGAATTATTGATACTGATGAAACTCTAAGGTAAAAATAAATTTGTCAAGTTCAGTGATGCACCAAAAATTATACTTACAATTGAAACGATACGGATATAAAGTTAAGGTACAGCGAGGATACAGGAAGAGAGAACGAACGGAAATCGAAAATCATCAATAAATCAAGTGCAAAATGAACGTAGCAAAATCTAAGGCGTCATTTTTTCCTTGTAATTGTAATCAAGGGAAACACATAGGAGGAAACCTAGTTAAAGACCAAGACACCAACTCCATTAACATCTAACTTGAATATTTATTGAATGTTTTCGTATATAAAGTCAAGGACAAGAATTTTCTGGTTCTCAATGGCAATTATATATGAATATATTACATGTATTCCACATCATTTATTTATTTTTTGCGTTCCCTTGCATCCTGCCTTCAAGTACTTTAATTAAAAATTTTGAACTAGTTCTCTCATTTCCATCTACACCGTCAACTCATAGGGGTAACTGACAAATTCTTCTAAAATTCTTCCAACAAATTCTTTGAAAACAAATTTTTGTAAAAAACATTATTCGAAAGCTAACCCTTCGAATGATCAATTCTTTGAATGATCAATTCTTCGAATGACAATTCTTTTCGAAAATAGAATTCATAGACCTAGACAACCGACCAACCATTTCCGACAATTTACTGAATGGATTTCAACTCCTAATCGGTTCCTTTATTATAAATTTTGGATAACTTAAGATGCTTTAGAGTGGTCCATTTTTGTAGAATTTGTCATTCAAAGAATTAATCTTTCGAAGGATTTGCTATAGAAGATTTTGCTATCGCAGAATCCTTTTTCGAAAAATGATTGTTTGCTTCCTCTCCAAGGCATCCAATCTACTGATGCCCTCCTTCCCCAGGACTCACGCAGCGAAATTATATACTTCAATTACAAAGTGTTTTCACTTTTCAGATCGATATTCGGTATGATGAAAGGAAAAGGAAACTACGACGAGAACATAAAAGTGTCGTTGTATAGGCAGTACAGCAATGAAGTCACGGACGAGAAGGACAAGTCAAGGAATTTTGCCAAAGCGTGAGAAAAACTGTTCACCATTTTGTATTTCCTTCGCGTACATGGTTTCAGAAGATTAATTAAAATTGTGCATTCTTTTATAGGTCCTTTGGAACTGTAGCTGAAGATGGCGGCAAAGGAAAGAAAAAGGAAGAGCAGAAAGATCTTCCTCCTCCTGTTCCATATTACAAATTGGTAAGGATCATTATAAAAAGAATGATAGATCTTAATATTTTAATTTATACAAAACCGCAAAATGCACACACTACCATGGTTTTGGTGCATAGCATGAGATATAGATCTGCTTATTTTATAAAAACTCTCGAACTCCCAACTTGTATCATACGCCCAGGTTTAGAACTAAAAAGTAAATACTAACAATGTAATTGTTCACTGCTATCTCCTTTCGCATAAAATGGCTAAATTTCATGGATTACAGTCACTGATATTAATGTTCCCTCCCCGCTACAATGATGGAGGCACGAACTACAGATAATTCCTTTTACTTGTATGTAGGTAAATATTTTTTTAACCTTTAAGTAATATGTTGTCTTTATTGGAAAAATTTATTTTCGATTTATCTTTTGTAGTTTTGATATAATGTAACATTTCTTTTGTAAGTATTTTTGATGCCAAATTAATGTGCCATTTTTGTGAGAGCGAGTTATTCAACTTTTTAACTTGAAATATTGCCCTTAGGTGAACTGCGGCAAGACATAAATAAACCATATTTTTTAATTATCATCATCAGGCAAAAAATCTCGTCAAAGGCAAGGTTTATGCAGTCAACGTTCAGGGAGAGGGAACAAAATAAATCCTCTGCGATGTTCCTTTATCCAATCTACAAATTTCCTTCCTGTACTGCCAATGTATCAACGCTATTTTGTTAAGGATCACCTTTATCATCTTTCGCCTGTGTGATGATTCATTCCATTGTCTAATGATTAGCTTCCTCAAACGACGTACGCAATTTCTCGCGTATTATGACGCATCGATGACGTTGCAGAAAACATGTATCTCATTTGGGAGTACTCTTTTAATCTGTAGATCGGAGTTTGATACGGGAGAACTTCGTGCGAATTCGGAATTTGATAGGATGATGTATTGTATACTCGTATTTTCATGTAGATGATTCATCAACAGATAGCACTGACACGTTCGTCAATTTACTCTACTGCATTTGATTTTGAATAAACGTTAACCTCACGCGTTCATTCAGGTGTAAAAACATTCTAACATAGAAAATAGAATTAATTTATTGTATAATGTTTAAATTCAATCTTCTACAATAAGCCAATTTCCTGAACAATTCGATTCAGTTCCTTGACGAGTCACTTGTCGATTCATCTATTCCTTGTCTATACATTTTCGAAAAGCTTACATCGTAGACACCAAGTACTATTAAATCAAAAATGAATTGGAAGACTACCCCAAATTAAACGGTAAAGATAGATTTATTCAACTTAAAATTACAATTTTTCTAATGGATTCGGTTGGATTACTATCCTTTGCTATATCTTTTATTTTATTTTCATATTGTTAGCTCAGTTTTAGTTTTGCTAGCTCTTTTGATAATAAAAAGATGCCGCGAAATGGCGAAGAATTTACAGATTTGTGAGCAACTCCGTCGGAAGCCTCTTTTGTCGAAACATTCCAGTGTGGAAGGTAAACACACTTCGGTAATTCAAGCGGAAAAATTAATGGCATTTCCAAAAAAACTCCTTTTCATTATAAGAAGTTTTCCAGTATGCCCAAAATTCATGTAATGTATTTCTATTAATTTATCTGGGGCTGCAAGAGAGCATTTCTAGAGGTGCGAGAGAAGTTCAAAATTTTTACTAAAAATTACCGCCTGACCTCTTATCAGAAACAAGGTAGCCATTTCAAATGTAAATATTGTTTTAAATGTAATAATATAGTATGTATTGTAAACGCATTAATTTTTTTTGCATGGAATAAATTATCTCGCAATGAATGTCGTGTATTACATAAAAAATCTGATGTGGCCAGCACATGACTTTCTCCATATATAATATGTAAATATTTTTCTACGACAGTATTTTCGAACTCTACATTCAATCTAAACTTGGAAGATAAGTGATTAATTTATAACATATTATCTTTTATGTCACAAACATTATAAATAATGTTTCTCGGGACATGTTCGATGAAAAACGGTGAAATTGGCCTTTTGCCCACAGCACCCTGAGCGCCCACAAAGTATATAATCAGCAACTTCCGGTTTATCAGTATTTCATGAATAACTCCTAAACAATCAGTTGTACAAAATACGTTTTATACTAAATTTATAGTAAATTACATTTTCTAAAACTTTTATAAATAATAGTATATACCTTAGTATTAGATTAATGGAGATATTTTGCAAAAATGGAAACGAGCTTCGAAAAGAAAAGCTCAACTTCCGGTAAACCGATTTACTCCAAAAACTAATCAACTCTGACAGCACACACCACAGTGCTATATATGAGGTTTGGTATTGATACGATTAATAGTTTTCACGTTAGAGCGCCCACAATCATACACACACACACACACACACACACACACAAACACACACACATAAATTCCGAAAATGGTCGAAAGGTGCTCTAGGGACCCCAAAACATGCATTTCCGTTGAAATCTCGAAGTCGATTTTTTTCATGAAAACAATACTTTCTCTATACTACGTATATGGAGAAAGTAAAAATAGAAACACATGTACAGAGGGAGTGCGAGAGTATATTTACAGATCCAATGGGGTCTGTCTGTAATGTATTCAGCCCGAAGGCCGGGTGGTATCATACCCCCTCTGACATAAGCTACTATAAGATTGTTGAGAGGAATGAGGCTTACTAAGCAGGATGAGGAGTTGAGGTTGGTGGCCTTGCTTTTCTCAGCGAGCCATAATGCTTTAAGCGGAACATGTCCACACAACAGAGGTACGATGACTCTGTGAGTCTTTTTCTTGTCAGTCTATAAAGAGAGACCATGATCAGTGCAATCATTCACTCATACTCAGTAGCTTCCTTTTCATCATAGCCATAATTAAGGCTGCTACATAAGTTAATGAATGATACATTTTTCTGTATCCTGCACCAAATGACAAATTAAAATATTCAAGGGGGAATATTAAAAAGGCTAAGAACCATTGATATAAAGTATTTATTTAATAGAGTTTTTCGTTAGATATCATGATTTTATCTTATTTATTTCGCAGTTTCAGTATTCCGATGGCCTCGATAGGTTTTTGATGTTCCTGGGAGCACTCGCAGGCTTGGGAACTGGCCTCGTCCAACCAGCGAACACCATCATCTTCGGAGATCTGACCGGAACCATGGTAGACAAAGCTGGAAAATTTAACGAAGAAAACGTAACAGTGTAAGTGTTTCAAGAAAGAAGTTCTTCCATTTTGATTATCGATAGGAACCAATATTACCTTTTTTGAAAATATTTTTAGCATAAGCTTATAACTGGTTTTACAGAAGTGAAAAGTAGTGACTTGGCTGAGACTCGAACCCAGGTCTCCCACGTTGATGCTGTAGTTGATGTTGATGGTAGTAGATGTAGGCGTGGCTCGGTAGTTCTGTGGTTAGAATGCCTGCCTGGAAAGTGGAGATCTGGGTTCGGGTTCCAGCCAAGTCACTATTTTTCACTTCTGTACAACCTTGGTTAAGTTTTTGAAGTTTAAGTTTTCTTGTGTAATTTTAAAACTTACTTTCCAAACCTTAAGATTGTAATTATAATATTGTGCTTCAGAGGGTTGTTTGATTGATTGCATTTTTTCTGCAGGGGAGAACTTATTCAATTGCAGAAGGAATTCCTGGACGCCATCAATGATTTCGCTATCGGGAATACTGCTTTAGGAGCAATTATGTTGGTCCTAACCTATATTTCGATAACGACCTTCAATTACTCGGCGCAAAGACAGGTATGCTTTAACAATATACGTGATATCGATTTAACATCTAATTAGGATTGTCAAACTGTTTATCTACCGTTATTAATTTCCCGTATTATTTGCATAGAAAAGTCATTAACTGAGTACTTAAGGGCAAGCTCGTTAGCGATGTGATGGAATTACTTTCATCCGTAGGTGGGGATGTCGATTTTTACGATCTTTAAGACGTTTTTATAAATTTGGTTCACGATATCTACTTTTTTCCTTGAAAAGGATTTGTAAGAATAAAATTACAGTAACAATTTTCCGCGTATGTATTTAAAATAAATATTTATTTAACATATAATATAAAATAATTTGAAATATATAATATATACATATATAAATAATTATATAAAATATGATGTGAAAATATTTTAAATACGTATGCAGAAAATCGCAAATGTAATTTTAAACTTACATATTCAATCTCCATATGGATTTCCACTCGGAAAATAATTATTACTTGATATAATTTCATACAATGAAACATCAGATTATAGAAATCAAGTTAATCGGAATTTTTGTAAGTCAAGCTGCTTATCTATTATATACAGATACATTATATAGCTGCTGATAAGCTCCAATAAATAGTATCAGGAAAAAATTCATAAAAAATATTGGATGTTCAAATATTCAACTTTAAATCAGTAATGCTGTTTAAAACATTTATTTAACCGGCCATTCGTATTGCTGTGATGTTGCCATTGTATTCCCTGTAATATTTCTCAGTATTGCTACTTATCTGAGATTTTAATAAGGAATTTATGCATGAAATTTGGAGTTTAAATTTACTTCGATCTTTCCAGATATTCCGTATAAGACGGTTGTACTTGCAAGCTGCCCTACGACAGGATATTGCATGGTATGACACCAATCAGACGGGTGACTTTGCCAGCAGAATGACTGAGTGAGTTTTTGTTTTTAATTCTCACGTTTAATTTAACGTGGCAAGCAATGAAGCATCGTGCCGACAAAAAATTGCAGATGAAGATTTGTAAAATATATTCAATTTTTCTCTTTAATTCTTCATAATTAATAATTAATTTATTTCAAGTTATTAATCTTTCTTAACCATAATTTTTAATTTTACATATTTATATTATTATTTAGATGCCCGCAAATGAACTGACTATCGACAAGCACTAACGATAGAGTAGTTATTAATCAGTTTAAAATATATTGGATTGATTCTTTAAAATAAATATTACTTGTGTTATGCATTGCATTGGTAGAAAATTTTAACGCAATCGTACACAAAGATAATATATAAATATGCACAGTGATTGTGTAACGAAATCGCCATTAATAAATTATTGAATTCTTCGTACGATACGTATGATTTTGTGGCTAAATTGTATTTTTCGCTTGGACAAATTGATTTCTAGACATCATTACGATAGACTGGGTGGCGCTAGGAATGTCATACTATTTAATTACCGCATTTAAACTATAATATTGTAGTATCGACGTTCTAACTGAGCGAGTGAATGCTGAATTTTGTGGAAATTCGATAGATGGCATCAAAAGTCGGATCGGCCATTTATTATTATTTTTAATTTGCATTTATTGTTATATGTAAAACAAAGTGTGAAATTTCGTGTGCCACCCTGTATGTAATTATATTCCGTTGATAATTTACAACTTTCGATTGAAATTCGAGTTATGAAGTGACTTTTCTCAGGCATGGAACTCAAAGGATGTGATTTGAAATATTTTTTCAGAGATTTAGGGAAGTTGGAGGAGGGACTGGGAGAGAAAGTGGTTATGTTCTTCCATTTCCAAGTGGCGTTCGTCAGCTCCGTGATTCTGGCCCTCGTCAAAGGATGGGAACTCGCCCTTATATGCCTTATATCCTTCCCAGTGACCATGATTTCTGTCGGCGTGACTGCAAGTGTAAGTAGATTCCAAGTCACGAAAAGTTCTCTTTTCTATGTTAGAAAACTTTCTTTGGTCTTACATGTGCTTTTATGAACCCCAGAATACGTTGCCAAATCTGGTGATTACACGAATTATGCTGTTATCTTAGTTTATTTTTCTGCTGAAGAGCGGTCGCCATAAACGTACACACAGTAAAAAATTGTATTTTATATTTTTTGTAAATATATAATTAGTTGAACCGAACATTCCGAAATTTATGTCGTGCAAAACAAATCATTTCCGCAATTAATTAACCGTTTTAATAATGTACATTACAAATCGATGTTACGCTGAGTTTAAGGAACTCAAAAATTAAATTTCGTAATATTTTTATTTCCTTAAACTCATACCGTAGAATGGGGTGACTTCGGCCGTTTTTTGAGCTTTTTTAAATATTTCTCTATTCAATTACATTCTGTATGCACAGAAAATTTAAATTAAATAGAGGTAATTCTTATTCATGCAAATAGTATTTAAAACTTTTTCTTAAAGCTACGGAATTTGTTAATAAAAATATAGAATAGCGGCCGTGGGCACCCCAACCGATGGGGTGACTTCGGCCACTAAATATGTTTCCTAAATATCGCCTATGAAATTAATTATATGACTGATAATACGAACATTTATATTTTAAAAAGTTTAAATTACTATTATATTTAATTTATTGTTTAATAGGTACTGAGATAAGAAGTTATTGACTCATAAAAACGTTTTTCCACTTTATTTATAAATTATCAAAAGAAAAAGAACTTTTTAACATTTTAAAATTTTTTTTCCTCCAAAAACAAAAATAATGAAAAATTCTTGTAGAAAACTTCTACGCACTGTCTCTCAAACCCTTTTATTTTTTTTCAAGCCTTGGAGTCAGTGTTTTGTTTCTACTAATGAATCTCCGAACCCAAACAATTACTGGAATTATTGCCAAAGTACTGAACATTTACTTTTTACTTTCTCCATATACGTAGTATAAAGAAAGTATTGTATTCGCAAAAAAATTCGACCTCCAGATTTCGACGGAAATATATGTTTTGGGGCCCATAGAGCATGTTTTAGCTATTTTCCCGAACATGTCTGTCTGTGGTTAAAAAGTTTGTGGGCGCTCTATCTTAAAAATAAGTATCCGATCATTTTCAAAATTCATATTTAGAATTTTCCTAACAATGCCAAGAGTTGATTAGTTTTTGGAGAATATCGCTTAACCGGAAGTTACGGTTTATCCGGAACGAAATTTTGTTTCTTAAATATATCTGTAAGAATGCAATATAAGTATATACATTTACACACAAAAGTTGTAGATTATGTACTTTACTACAATTTATGTATAAAACATTTTTTCTTAACACTGATTGTTTAGGAGTTATTCTTCAATAATGGTTAACCGGAAGTTGTTGTTTACCCAAAAAAGGAAGTTTTTCATACATATCTTTGTCAGAATGCAATTTAGGTATATACATTTACATACAAAAGTTATAGTTAATGTATTTTACTACAACTTTTGTATGAAACATTTTTTCGTAACTCTGATTGTATAGGAGTTATTCTTCAATAATGGTTAACCGGAACTTATTGTTTACCCAGAAATTGAAGTTTTTCATACTTATCTCTGTCAGAATGCAATGTAGGTACATACAATTGTGTACCAAAGTTGTGGATAATGTTTTTTACTACAAAGCTTGTATGAAACATTTTCCTGTAACACTCATTGTTTTGGAGTTATTTATATATTACCGGCATAGGCTTATGTTTTCAATAAATACGGAGAAAGTCATGTGTTGGCCACATCAGATTTTTACTGTTAAAATACGTTTGTAATAAAATTTGTACATCACGAATACTTATAGAAAATTTAATAGCACCTCCACTAATTTAATCTCTTCTTCACTAAGAAGCACTGTTTGGCCTCCGATTTTCTTCAAATGTTTCCCATCTTGCTGAGTGCTCCTCAGGACCTGGTACTTTTCTACTGCCTTTTTAATTGCTATTTTTTGACTATTGACTTCATCTAACGCTTTTCTTAAGCTATTTTCATCTTACCTATGATACAAACGCCTAACACTGACTTTCGGGTTGTTCCTAGACATGGCTGAAGTCACCCCACAATATTGCGATTTTTTTCATAGGTGGCCATAATAACCAGATCTTAATCCAAATATGTTTACTATTTTTATATTGTGGTTATGACCGAACTAATGAAATTATAAGATCATTTTCTCTCACTTGACTTTAACAGAGAAGTTACCCGACTGAGGTTTCGTAGACTTGTTTCGAGAATGCACGATTTTCAATTTAGTTCCCATGACAATTGTACTGTCAATGTTGCAAGGAGCAAGACGGATTTGCTGGCGATATGTCCAGAAAATGTTCTACAGCGCAGAAAAAACAGCCAATATGTGAAATTTTAGATATTGTATTATAAATTTATAATTTGTGGAGCAGTGCACGCGTGGCCGAAGATTCTACTGTATCTTTCTACATTTCTACGCTGAATATTTCACTGAATATTTTGCATTGTAGTAGTTAAGTTCCTCGTTTATTCATCTCAATACATGAGTTCTTTCGTTACTGGTGTTAAATGTAAATAACTTATTTCTCCCTTCAAATACCTTTCGACCTTTCATTATATTTAACTGGAAGTTTTCCATTTCTATAATAATAAAAATTTTCTAAAATACCACGAAAATTATTGGAGAATATATGGGTTCTTTGGAGTATTTCGCAATTAAAATGTTGAGGATTTATCCTCTTGTATTATGGTATCTATTTAGAAATATCTTTTTAGAAGAAGCAAGGAAGAGTTTATAATAATTATTACGACATAGTGGAACTTTCTATAGATTTAGACTATTATTAGCTTTGAGTAATACATTTTGAATCGAAAATCGAAGACTTAACGCACTTTTTCGATAGATCACATCGGCCTTGTCCAGGAAAGAGGTGGATGCGTACGGCAAAGCTGGTTCCATAGCAGAGGAAGTTCTCGGCTCTGTGCGAACTGTCATCGCATACGGTGGCCAGGATAAAGAAAGCGAAAGGTAAAAAATGAAAAAAGATATCATTTAAAATATAATCTATAGATGCAGCCTTTGATATGTGGGACTCCATTATAGGTAAAATAAATTCACCATGTAAAAATTCCACTTGAGAAGTGGAATTTTTCTCAATCAGTGGAATCATTCTCAAGTAGAATTTTTAATAAGTGAATTACTTTTAACTGGATATCATTTTAATTCATTCAGAAAACTACCGTTGGAAGAAAATATTTTGTAAACTCATTGATTTGTCCTACGTTGATCAATGGTTGAGCGATGTTTCATATCAATGTCTTTTCGTGTGATACAAATGGGGAAGAATTTCTCATGGGAAAGGAAGAAAAACATTTTAATTGCATTCTCAAAAGATCAATTAATAAACATAATTACTTATGTGTATTAAAAGACGCTAAACTTAGGGATTTAGGTGACGTAACGTAACGAAAAAATACATAAGAAATGTTACCTTCCAAAATAACGATTAGTTAGCACAAATCCGAAGAGCATCTATATCTATTGCATATACGTTTATCTATATTGGTTTTTATTTAACTAATACGCACGTCTGAGCTAATTTCAAACGCCTCTGATTAGATGAATTAAACTCATTAGTGGTGATATACTTTTTCGCAGGTATTCTAAGAACTTGGTGTATGCCAGAGACAACAACATAAAGAGATCTTTCTTTTCGGGTCTCGGAATGGGAATCCTTTGGTTTTGCATCTACGCGAGCTACGCTTTGGCCTTCTGGTATGGAATAGGCCTCGTTCTGAAAGGAAGAGAGAATCCAAATGAAGCTCAGTACGATGCTTCCACCATGGTGACGGTGAGTGAAAAAGTCAATAAAGCTGGGTTTCCACTAGTTTGCATAGACTGAAAATTTCACCTCAAACCCGGCCCGGCCCATTCGTCGTTGGGCCCGAACGTAAATGCAAATTTTCGTTCTCAAGCCCGACCCGAGCCCGATTGTTCCATAAATCGCCCTTTAATTAATCGTTGTGATTTATGAACAAATACATTTTTTACTCCTTTACGAAGGCTGCGAATTTTGTTTAAGCAATGCGTTACAACTTTAAGAGGCTTTGTACCCAATGCAAGAAACTAACGCTATTTAAGGACGAATTATTCTTTCCTTCCCAAGCTATTCACGGGCCTAAGCCCGTGAGTTAAGAAAATTAGTCAGAATTTGTGCATATTTATGTCTTTTATGCATGAGAGATTGGTTTTTCCACATAAAACGTAAAATGTATCTTGATTATTAGCCATGATTTAATGATGAAGCTCCAAATTATTACGAAATTAGATAGATTAGAGTTTACGCTTCAAAATGAGACCAAATTCGATTGGAATAGGTCATATTTTGGTATTTTATGTATTAAGTATCTAACGTAAACGCGATCAACGGGGAGAAAAAGTCAAGTAGCGGTATTTCCTTGAAGTTCTGCGCAAAAATACTGTCGTGCCTCGGCTAGCGAAGAATATTATCTGGTCACCTTCGTCAGCCGAAATACCTTTTTCAATGAGGTTTCAAAGAATATAATAGTCATGAAAACCTCTAAAAACACCCATCATTTTTCATTAACAAGAAAGTATTGGAAAAATAAAAAATAATGCGGTAAATTCTGATATTTTAGCGCGCAAGTGCGTTCTCGAGCATCCTTCAAAACATTCGTCATCTCACTACGAATTGTTATCAGAATCGAAAAAACGGCCAAATCATCTCTGTCGAGCGAAAAATTCGATATCAGGATTAGCGGACTGCTTTATTCCGCTTTTTAAGATTATGATTGAAGATTGATCTTAGTATGGGTGCCCGTGAACATGTCCAAAGTCAGAGAATATTGTCTTTCCCTTTCAAAATAAAGCATTTTCCTCCGTTTTATATGATGAAATACAAAATAATGACGAGAAATGCGGTATCCCTGGGGATTTGTGATGTTGGTTGCCGTCATCACGGGGAAATATAAGAAATGGCTTCGTAACAATTCATCAGAGTGCGACAACTCGTCGGACCCAACAACCCGTCGTGGGACAACTGACCGGGTGACAGCTCATCGCGCGATTTATTTTTATTGAAAATGTCATTAATAACTAATTTACTAGTTTAATCGGTAAAAAGATTCTCGCTCAATTGGTTTAACGTTCAAAATTTGATATTATTTCAATTGTCAATAGCCTGATTCAAATAGAAGCTATTATATTTTTTGCTGTTTGAAGGTTAAGTCTTAAGTCTGTATAAGTTTCGTTAATTCACTTAAGTTTCATTTCGAGCAAAACTAAAGCCCATGGGAAAAGTAATCTATTGCCCCGGGAAGTGCAGACAAACGTTATGTTTAGTGCCACACACATCTGTTGCATAAAGCCATAGATTTAATTTTTCATGTATTTGTTTTAGAGATGGGTTTTTAAAATTTGGATTTCCTAAGTTTACCTTGCTCATATAATTATTATATGTGTAACATCGTAATTTTTCTTTGTTTTAGCTTATTATTATTATTTGCTGTGTTTTTTTGCGGGTTCTACATTTCATGGATGATTAAGAGGAAAAATTTATATTAAAGCTATTATTTAGATTAGTATTAAAATATATCTATCTGTGTAAAATTGGAAAGTCAAGACGTCATATTGAAATATCAGTTTAATTATTCATTTAATTTTAACTGATGTAATATGACAATGGTAACGGTGGATTTTATGAAATTTCAACAAGGATTGGTTTCTGAAATTATAATAATATGACTCTTCCTACATTACTTTTGTTGTTCACTATCTAACAAAGTGAAAATAATAATTTTACAAGAAATATAATTTTAATATTTGTTCATCAGGTCTTCTTTGGGGTCATGATGGGTTCAATGAACTTTGGCCAGTCATCACCGTATTTTGAAACTTTTGCTATTGCTAAAGGTTCAGCTGGCAAAATATTTTCTGTCCTGGCCAGGATTCCTCCCATTGATAGTATGTCCAATGAAGGTGAAAAACCTGAAACCATTGAGGGATACTTGTCATTTGAAGATATTCACTTCAATTATCCATCCAGACAAGATGTAAAGGTAAGCACGTTATTTTGTATACTTTAGTACATATGATAAATGTTTATATTATACACATATATAATCTATTTCTTAGTTCAAGAGGTCGCAGTTGTGTTGATAAGGCACGGTAATGAATTTTGTTCTTGTATATTTTTCTTAATTCCACTGACTTCTATTTCTCCATCACAGATCCTCAATGGCTTAAATTTGAAGATCCAAAGAGGCCAGTCAGTTGCGTTGGTTGGAAGTTCTGGATGTGGAAAGTCAACTTGCATTCAGCTCATCCAAAGATTTTATGATCCTTTGCAAGGAACTGTAAGTGAGAGTTTTCTATTAACTTAGAATTTTCCTGGGTGCATGCCCTTATGTACTAAGTTTCATTAACCTTTTTCCTTTAGTTTATGTTGGATGGCCGTAAAAAAATTGTTTGTAAACTGATTTATTAAAAGTACAGTTTCAAATTAGATTCCCTTGGGATTTTGATGGATTTGCAGCATTAAAATGGGAATATTTCCCTTCTATTAAAGGTTAAATTGGATGGTAGAGATTTGAAGAATCTTAACACTGGTTGGCTAAGGCAACATATTGGAGTTGTGGGGCAGGAACCAGTGCTTTTCGGTTATACCATTGCTGAAAACATTCGCCTAGGGAGAGAAAATGTTACTGATGAAGAAATACAGAATGCAGCTAAACAGGCCAATGCTCATGATTTCATCATGAAATTACCCCAGGTTGGTATTTTTATGGGAATGACTTAAGTCTTTGGAAATAATCTTTTACTTTTTGAGAAATTTGAGTTCCATGAAAGTCTTCATCACTCAAGATTTTTTTTATAGTACTCATGTCTGTTGACATTATAAAAGACAGAAATTTCAGATATTTTCATATTTTGTCAAAGTCATAAAAATGACTACTCAATGCAAAAAGGAACAATTGTTTCAACAGCTATTTTGCTTTTGTAATGCCAAGTACTTTTTCAAGGAAATCGACATATCTGCTCAGATAATTTTCTAAATATAAATCTTATGTAATTCTTTGACATAATTTCTACTAATGAACAATATTTATGTAGCAAATACTTGTAAAATTTATACAATTTGATGTATTCAACTTTTGTGGCACATCATGAAAAATACTATGCTTATGTTTGGGTTACTGTTCAGATATCTAAAACTTCAGTATGGTTATATATGATACAATGAATATCAACATCAGTGGTAGATTCTTGTAGAATACAAACTTGTGAAAAGAACAGATATGCATAGCCTTCTATGTAGTTGTTTTGAAGGTTATATTCTACCCTAATACCTTATCTAATGAAATAACTTTATAATTTTTTAAGCAGATAAGAGCTCATTTCAGTCTACTGTTGTATATTATGACATTTTTTGATGAAATATTAAATTATTTTATTAGAAATATGAAACTCTGGTTGGAGAGCGTGGTGCTCAAATATCTGGAGGACAGAAACAAAGAATAGCCATTGCAAGAGCTCTGGTCCGCAATCCAACAATTTTGCTTTTGGACGAAGCGACATCTGCTCTCGATACTGGAAGTGAAGCCAAAGTGCAAGAGGCATTGGACAAAGTAAGTTTCTGTGGATGAAAAAATAAACATTGTGTCCATTTACGAGATTTGAAATTTTTCATTCAAAATAATACATATTTTTATTGATAGGCCAGTAAAGGACGAACAACTGTCATTGTTGCTCATAGACTCTCAACCATTCGAGGAGCTGACAAAATAGTGGTGATTCATGAGGGAAAAGTAGTTGAAGAGGGAAACCACTCGGAGTTGATGTCCAAAGGTGGACATTACTATGAGCTTGTGAATGCTCAGATTAATTCAGGAGGTGATGATGAAAATAAAGAAGAATCATCAGCAGGTAAGAATAATCATCCTGAATTCAATAATAATAACCATAATTAATATATAAGGTTGAGAAACAATTTAAAAATGCTTTAAAAAATGAAAAAAATCTTCATTAATTAGTGATAAGCTTACATGTTTTGTCACATCTAGGAGCAACAGGTTGATTTAATTGAGAATGGGTTAATTTTCTCCAAGAAAGTGCTTATTTGATAGAAAATAACTGATTTCACTACTCTGTGGCAAGAACAGGAAATAAACTATGAGTATTTCCTGTTTCACTTGATGCATTCATCCACTCACTAGACGATGTATGTAAAATATTATTCAGTAGCACTTGTGACAATTGGTGTTGAAAGTTGACATTTTAATAAATTAATGTTCTTACTGTTCTTAACTAGCAGATCATATTCAAATTTTCAGTACCAAAGTCTCAGTAACCTTTTAACCTGAGTTGAAAATGTTTCATAAGCCAATGCAATAAAAATATTAGAGCAATGTGCCGCGTCAAAGTTAAATATTTTTACCAATCTTGAGGAATAATCAACTGATATTTCTGATTCTCTAGATTCTCTGCTTATTTGATAAGTTTGTAGTTAGATTATCATAGGTTGTGTAAATAAATAAAAATATTTTTGCATCTCTCGATTGACTAATTCATTCCTTATGGTTTACTTGAGAAAAGGATGGCTTATAAATTCAAGGAGAATGATTTTAAATATTTACTAATAGTGCAAAATAACCCAAAAAATAATGATACTAAGTGTTTGAATTATTTTAATATATATTTTTTTAATTACTGATAATTCTGAAATTCTCTACAAATCTTTTAATTACTAAGTATGTTGTCTTTTTAGTTAGTCATACTTTTCAAAGGAGTGTTAGCCGTGCTAGCTCAGCAAGCAGTCAGAGATCATCCCTGACAGATGGAGAGTCAACAGGAATTGTCCCATCACTAGTAAGCATTGTTTTACTCTTCTTTATCATACCACTCACATGATTAGAACTCTAATCATTCTTTGCAATAAATCAAAAATATAATTTTCAAGATTAATTATAATAAAAAACTCTCTGTTACTTGGAACCTAAGATTTCTTTGATTTGCAGCTAAGTAACTCCAAAAGATATGCTAAAACAAATATCATTGCAATCATGATGCACTTTGAAAATTGATAATCAAAATATCTAAAAAAAGAAAAATCGATTTAATGGTGCAAGGCTTATATTCCTTCATCAATCAATTCATCATGATTTTAAGGTTTGCTTATGTAAAGATGTGAAACGTTAAGAAGTTTAAAGTTATATAATGGAATTAAATAGCTTAAAATATGGATTTCCCGAAGGCATTTGAGAAATGCAGGCATGATAAAATCAAATCTAATATTGGTAGAGTTATTCTGGTATCTTGTGATTAATGAGGAACAATTTTGACCCTTTCCTTTAGACAGGAGATATTGAAGAGGAGAAAGAGGATGAAGAGCCAACAATTTCAATGTTTGAAATTGTGAAGATGAATAAACCAGAATGGCCATATATTCTAGCAGGAGCTTTATCATCAGGAATCATGGGATGCAGCATGCCTCTCTTTTCAATCATATTTGGTGATATACTTGGGGTAAATCAATTATTATGATATCATAAGAGGTAATCCACGCTATTTACAACATTGACAACATTTTCCCTAAAAATAGCCATTACTAAGCAAACTGGCACCACTTTATGATATTAGATCTTTGTTAGGATTAAATTGACATTAAAAAACTTGTGGAAATTTAAGAATACATATGTTACACCCCAAACATGTAATTGCCCATTTCATGAAATGGGAAAAAGTTGCCCATTTCATGAATTGGGCAATTACACGTTTGGGGTGACAGGAACCTTACCTACTCCACTCAACCCATCGGCGCCATGCAAATTTAATTAATTAATTAATCTCCACAACAAATCATGAAATATGCGCGGTGCCTATGGGTTGAGTAGGGTAGTTAGGGTTCCTTTCACCCCAAACGTGTAAATGCCCAATTCATGAAATGGGCAATTACCCGTTTGGGGTGTAGCACATATATTAATGAGGTTAGAAGAGTCTGGAATAATATATTATAAGAAGATAAAAAAAATAATGTGGTGCTGAGAAGGTTAATAAGAGAATCTTTTTCCAAACAAAACAAATAATATACATACTTTTGTGCTGATGACACATATAAATATTAATAATGATTACCTTCATCAGAGGAAAAAAATAATTTTGTTTCTCACCTTTCTTATAGGAAATATTATAATTGTTAGTATAGTATATCCTAAATTTCTTTTTATTTTTCAGATTTTGTCAAAAGAGTCTGAGCAAGAAGTCCGTGATGGTTCTAATATATACAACATATTATTTGTTGTAATTGGGTTTGTTGTTGGACTAGCAACTCTTGTACAGGTAAATAATTTTCTAAATGAATTCTTTGGAAATGTCTCAGCCTTTCCAAGAGATAATATTCAATCAAATTCCTTATAAATAGTTGTAACATCATACGTATCAAATTATCCACTCAATGATGCTAAAAACATTATGAACATTAAAATATTATTTTTGGAGCAAAAATGTAATTTAACAAAGCAGCATTGCAATATAAAATTACTTTAGTTATTAATTTCTCTCTTATCTTAATGGATTCAAACCCTGTGATTTAGAATAACATGGCTTAGTTGCTTATCGTTTGTCATTGATTTATATCCTTTTCTATCAACTTCTTATTTTATTGTAATGTTTATGAGATGATTTATGTTTTCTTTTTTGTATTAGATGTATTCTTTTGGAGTAGCTGGAGAGAAACTAACCATGAGGATAAGAAGCATGTCATTCAGTGCAATGCTGAGGCAAGAGATTGCATGGTTTGATGATAAGGAAAATAATACAGGCTCTCTATGTGCTAGGCTTTCTGGTGAAGCTGCTAGTGTGCAAGGGGTAATTTTATATCATTAGATAATTTAGGAAGAAAAAGTAAATCATAATGGAAACACAATTATCAGATAAAATAAGAGATAAGTGATAGATATTAAGCAAACATTCTTAATGTGCAAATAAATTACATGAGCAGGACAAATATGAGTTCAAAATACATATGATCCAATATTTGTTTATGAAATTTTATATTTCTCTTCATCTTTGTAATTAATATCATTTATTAAATATAAACCTTTCATTCACTGATATTGCCTACAAATTTTACGAAACTATGATCTTTTACTATAAACTCTAAAACATTTTTTATTAATGTTATATATCTATTTTCTATATCTCCATCTTCATTTTTCATAACCATTGGGAGGACAATTGCAACACTTATGCAAAATGTCTTGCTCTTGATTATTGTTTCTTTCACTCTTATAATATTAATATTTAAAAATCTGATGTGGCCAGCACATGACTTTCTCCATATATAAGATGTAAATATTTATCTACGACAGTAATTTCGAACTCTATATTCCATCTAAACTTGGAAGATGAGTGATTAATATATATATTATTATCTTTTACGCCACAAACATTATAAATAATGTTTTTCGGGACATGTTCGATGAAAAACGATGAATTTGGCCTTTTGCCCATAGAGCCCAGAGCGCCCACAAAGTACACTCCTAGCCAAAATTAACGCAGCACCTCCCTAGCGATCCTTACGGCCGGTGCTGCGTTAATTTTGGCCAGGACTGTACATAATCAGCAACTTCCGTTTATCAGTATTTCATGAATAACTCCTAAACAATCAGTGATACAAAAATATGTTTCAAACAAAAGTTATAGTAAATTACATTATCTAAAACATTTATAAGTAATAGTATATACCTAAATATCATATTTATGGAGATATTTTGAAAACCGGTAATGAGCTTTGAAGAATAAAGCTCGACTTCCGGTTGATCGATTTACTCCAAAAACTAATCAACTCTGTTAGCACACACCACAGTACTATATACGAAGTTTGGTATTGATACGACCAAAAGTTTTCATGTTAGAGCACCCACAAACACACACACACATACAGACACACACACACACACACACACACACATACACACATACACACAGACATCATTCCGAAAATAGTAAAAAACTTGTTCTAGGGACCCCAAAACATTTATTCCGTTGAAATCTCAAAGTCGAATTTTTTCATGAAAACAATACTTTCTCTATACGTCGTATATGGAGAAAGTAAAAAGTTTGTACTATCTATTTTTAATATTTGACTTATCCTTATTTTACCTTCATAAATGATTTAGCTGCCTTTCCTGTAAAATTCTATAAGTTTAATTCAGTAACTACTGATGAACTTATTTTGTCATTTTTGTTTCCATAGGCTACTGGGTCAAGAATTGGAACCATTCTTCAATCTGTGGCTACTATAGTATTGGCATTAGTCTTATCCTTGTATTATGAATGGCGTCTAGGCCTTGTAGCACTAGCTTTTTGTCCTATCATCATGGTCACAACATTTTTCCAAAGAAGAGTACTGATGAATGAAAGTCTTTCAATGAAGTCAGGGATTGAGAAATCCTCAAAGGTTGGTAAATTCGTTACTTATGGGAATTCACAACAGCAGTCAACAGAATTGGAATGACTAAATTATTTTTCCACTTATAACAGTTGGCTGTAGAAGCAGTTAGTAACATAAGAACTGTTGCTGGACTTGGAGCAGAACCTACTTTCATCAGGCTCTATGTACATGAACTGGACGGTCCACATAGAACAGCTCTACGCAACACACACTTTAGAGGATTAGTGTTTTCAATTGCAAGATCTGTAATCTTCTTTGCTTATGCCACCTGCATGTACTATGGTGGGCAGTTGATTGCAAATGAACATCTCGAATATGCTAAAGTTTTCAAGTAAGTATTTAAACTGAATCTAAACTTTATCCAAATCGTCCCTTGATAAAATTTCTTAAAAACCTCTCAACTAAATTTTTGCCACCAGAAAAATATAAGAACTAAATTAAAATTGCGATTAAATATCTGCTACTTAGTAAATGAAAATTTCATTTGGCTAGAATGTACATACAATATACAATAGTGCACCAATGTATTAGTACTCATTTCTTGTTCAGTTAACTCGATGCTTTATGTCATTATCAATTGCTAGCTTCTCCTATCAGAAGGTTAGCTTTCACGGATCTCCACTCTGCTCATCTACTTGCTTTCCTTTTCAACTCTTCATACTTATTAATTTTGACACATTTTATAATTGTCTAACCATTCCATCCTTGGTCTCCCACTCTTTCTCTTCCTTACTGTCCATCCTTCCAGCGCTGTCACGATTCTTTCCCCTGATGATCCCCTGAGTCATTGTCCCGCATATTTCCACTTTCTTACTTTCACCTCATTCAACAGACTATAACTGCTTCCTTTTCTTCTCAATAATTTTTCATTTGTTATTTTGTCTGTCCACTTAACTTTCAGCAATCTTCTGGCAAACCACATGTCCAAGGCATTTATTCTCCATTCCATGCTTTTTAAGATCATCAACATCTCACACCCATACAGGAAAACCAGCCAAACATAACACCTCAACATTTTCAGTTTCAATTTCATGTTGATCTTTACTTTCATTAGTTCCTTGTTTTTCCAAAAAATTTCCTTTGCCATTGCGATTCTTGTTTTTATTTCATTGTTGCAGTACCCATTGTCTGATATTAAACTTCCTAGATATCTAAACTGTTGGACTTGTTTTATTAGTTTGTCATTACTTTTTATATAAATTAATGAAATTGCTAAAAAATGCTTAAATTATATGTTTTCAGGGTCTCCCAGGCTCTTATCATGGGAACCTTTTCCGTTGCAAATGCTTTGGCATTTGCACCAAACTTCCAGAAAGGATTGCTGGCAGCTGACAGAATCTTCAAGATGTGTGCAAGAATGCCTCAAATTACTGATCCTAGATTTCCAACCGGTCCTATGGTAAGAATAAAAAAAATTGCTTGAAAATAACTGAATATCCTCACAAGGTCATGCATAGCAACTCTTTAAATTGAGATATTTTGAAAATGTCTTGGGGCACTTCTCTCCTGATGCAATAAAATATATTTCTTGATTTAGGAGACCCAAGGAAATGTCAGTTTCAAGCAAGTGAAGTTCTTTTATCCAACTCGTGCAACAGTCAATGTCCTAAAGGGCCTAAACATGGCAGTGAAAAAGGGACAAACCGTGTCTCTTGTTGGGGCTAGTGGATGTGGAAAGTCGACCTGCATACAACTACTTGAGAGGTTTTACGACCCTGTCTCTGGCACAGTGGCAAGTATTTATATCATGGTTCTTCTATCGATGTTGAGGTTTTTGAGTGAACTCTAAATATAAAGAGAGTATGAAAACATTTAACAACTTTACAAATTTAGTTTTAGTGTTAAAAATTAGTAAGATTCTGTGATATTTGGTGGAATTTAATTTACAACAAAGAATATTTACAAAGAAATTTTGTTTCAAAAACTACAAATTATATGTTTTGATTTTTGTACAAATTTTGTTAGTAAAGATTCTTTTTTAGAAGGATACCTTTCCAACACCATGTTTCTGAGTTTGAGTTCCAGATAACTGGGTGTTTCATTGCTAAGGCACAGTTGATTTTATTTGTCATCCATGTGTTACTTGTAAGAAAAGCAATTGGAACACATCTGTTAATGAATTAGACTTTTAAAAACTCTCCTAAAGCTGTATTTGTCAGTACTTTATATTGCTACTGGTTCTGAAAACAACAGAAGGTTCTGGATTACTGAACTTCTAAGTAATACCCAATGCACATTTCAATAACCATGCTATAATCTTCAGGTATAGAAAAAATAGTTTACAGAGATGGCTTTTGGAGTTGTTTTTAACTCCAAATGTTGTACTTATCAAAACATTTTTAAAAGAGATGAGTTAGGGATTCCTTTATCTGTGAAATAAATAATAAAAATATGTTTGTGATCAAAACATATTTTTTCTATGCAAACCAAAATGTTCTTCTTTATCTCTCCAAGGAATGATATTTTTGATTGATTTTATATTTTCTAGAATCTAGATGATAGAGATATATCAACAGTGGCGTTGCGTGATCTCCGTAACCAAATGGGCATAGTTTCTCAGGAGCCTGTTCTCTTTGATCGTACTATTGCTGAAAACATTGCATATGGAGATAATACTCGAGAAGTTTTGATGGGAGAGATCATTGAGGCTGCTAAGATGGCTAACATCCATTCCTTCATTATAAACCTACCACTGGTAAGAGTTATAAGAAAAATGTTTCTTCTTGTAAATAAGTTGAAATAATTGCTTATTTATGTGTTGGTGATGAATTTATTGCTATTTGGAAGAATTTAATTCTATTGTGGCTAATGTAATATACATTTCAAGTAGTGAAATACCTAAATTGAGTCCTTATTAAGCTTTGGCTTAGAGACCTCAATCAAAATAGAACTAAATTAAAAATTAGCAAATAAAAACATAGGGAGTCAGTTTGCCGGTCAATGGTAAGAGATTTAGACAACTGTCCCTGGGAAAAAAGAGATGTAATAGTGTTCATAATAAACAATTATACATAATTGCTTGAATATTAGGAAGTAAAAATAATCCTTAGAACAAAATAAACTGAAAATGTAGAACTGTTCATTATACATAGTAATGATTTCATATGATGTAATCAATTTACTATTGATATATTCAGCTGTGCACTCAGTAGGTGGTTGATTAAGTATAGCCACTCCTCTAATTTTATATGGATTCCCATCAAAATTAAATGTTCTCAGATTTATCAATACATTTTTGGAAGGTGCAAACATTTTTTACTAAGAATACTTTGGTATGTTGACAGTAAGTTTACATTATAAAATAAATTGTAACATATTCAAAATGTTATTGGTCTCAATCCTTGAGTTCAGATTGTTGAAAAATCTGGGTGCATCTCCAGAGATATCATAAAATTTGGCTACAATTGGTACTAATAAACAAAAATGCAACTATCATAGCATTTTATTATAGTAATCAAAAACTATAATTGTTGAAATGTAAGTAAATAATGATTACTTGACAGTTAGGACAAGGGGTTAACATCTCTGTGGGTGATGTGAAAGTTGAAGTTCTCAATATAAAATAATATTTCTAAAAACTCATCATAACAATATGAAACAGATAACTCTATTGATTTCATTGGAATTGAATGATCTGGTAAGAAATATATTTCATACATTGACTTAGAGGTTGCAGTTTTATCATAATTTTTATTTCACAAGTATAAATGATTTCTGTAGTAAAGAAATACAATTTGAATATAAGTAAATGCTGAGAGATCACTATGGAGTATATGTAATTGAATCTAATTTGGGATTGTCTTTAATTCAGGGATATGAGACAAGGCTTGGAGAGAAAGGAACACAGCTGTCAGGAGGGCAGAAGCAGAGGGTTGCCATTGCTAGAGCATTGGTGAGGAATCCTAAGCTGTTATTGCTAGATGAAGCCACATCTGCCTTAGACGTTGAAAGTGAAAAAGTAAGTCAAATGGAAGGTCTCAGTTTAAAATGGGTTTTCTCAGTTTAAATTGAGATGGAAAGAGATGCCATGCATGGAGTAAAATATTTATAAGTTTTCATTATTAGTTATTATTAAATGAAAATAAATTTTGCGAAATATAGCACATACATAATGAAAAATTCGAAGAATGTGTTAGGTACCCTCTAATATTAAGCTGAATACCAAGGGCTTAATCATACCCATATGCCATAGTACACCATTTACAAAGCACTGATGTATATGATACAACATTACTGTATATGCCAGCGTATAAGTCGACCCCTAAAATTTCGAGGTGATTTTCAGGTTTTAGCTTATGCTCAGCATATAAGTTGACCAAAAAAATAAGGCAACACCACTTCCCCATCTCTATTTTATGGGAAGAAAAACTACGATATCCATAAATGTACGATAGCTTAAGGAATATTTGCCGTATAAGATTAAGAAGCTAGAATTGTTTCTTTTAGCTGCCATGTCAATTTCTCGCCTCTGCTTTACTATTACACAAATTTCTTCCTTTGGTATCAGATAGGCTACACTAATAAAAATGCATTACGAAACAGAAACACAATGGTATCAAAATTTATTATAGAAATGACGGTAATATGGCGTGGTAATATCAAATCACAACACTGGTAGAACAACTTCCATTAACTCCAAATGCTCAGTCGAATCATAACGATTCTATAAAAAAAAAGAAACCATGATGTGCTTATCGATCTTCATTTGTGAAAATAAAATATCAAAATTATTTAAAATTTTTGTAAAATAAAAATATAATTGAAAAAATGAATATAATTTACGTAATTATTGTTAATTTCACTTGCCAAAAATTAGTTTCAGTAAGAAATAATTGTTGTATATGCATACATGCAGTTTCACTTATTTACCCCTCAGTGGTAAAGGGTTAAATTTTATGTACAGCATATAAGTGGACCCCTGGTTTTTTTAGAGATATTTTTAGTTTTTAGAGGTCGACTTTTATACTGGCATATATGGTATTTATCAATTACTGAATTGAGTCTTCAATGATTATTGCTTGTTTCAATTTTGTCTTATTAATGGACCAATAGGCTGATATGGCATTAACTATAAACTATGAGCTTGTAGATGAGCAAAAACTCAATAATATGAATATCTAAGAACTAGAATCATGTACTTATGCCACATCATTATAGATTTTGTATCCTCTTGGATTCTATGATAATTTTAAATGAAAATATTTTGACAAAGTTATAAATTCCTCTTACATACAAATCTAAATGTCTTTGTAGTTATTCAGTAATGAATGATAAAATTATATTACATGAATTCCTCTTACATTTTAGGTGGTGCAAGAAGCCTTGGATAAGGCGAAGAAGGGAAGAACTTGTGTGATGATTGCGCACAGACTCTCTACTGTTGTGGACTCAGATGTTATATTTGTTATTGATAATGGACGAGTGGCTGAAATGGGTACCCATCAACAACTGCTTGGGAGGAAAGGAATATATCATCGGTTATACACACTTCAAAGTGGCTCTGGAAGCAGTTGATGAGAAACCAACCCGAACTGTATTTTTAACCTTTAGTTGCACTTTTAATTTCAAAGTGAACCTATGCATGTACATAAGGTTCAATTTGAAGTCATGCATCAGACCTGTAATAAAATGGATTTTCTTCAATTCTGACAAGCCTAAATGAGAGACAGTGTACCCTAAAGTATAACTTCTGGGAAAATGCCTCGGTCATAAACTTTTGTTTTACTTGAAGCCTACCAATCCAGATGAATATTATTTTCTGCGTATATTGTATTTCTAAAGCAAATCTTCAATCTTGCTGCTGCTGTGATTAAATGTATATATCTATACTTATATTTCAAGAAATACTATACAGGGAGTCACCATAGGCATCCCTTCTGATACATTACAGAATACTACATCCTAAAGCTGCAGCAAAAAAGTTTATGAAGGTATTTTTCAAAAGTACGAATTTTATCAACTTAATTGTAGAAAATGGTGTGTTAATATTTAACATTTAAAATTAATTCATATCTAGATTTATGTAAATTTTTAAATAAGATGATATCAGTGTGTGATGCATAAGTACACTTCATTTGCCACCTGGAAGAATATGTGTTCTTGAAAGGTCTTGATTTGTATTCAATATGCTGTGAAAGACTTGAAGACTTCATAAGTCAGAGTCAACTTTATATAGCTAATTGTGATTGCAGATTGTTATTTTATATGATATTTTGGATTAATTTATTTATGGAATGAATTTTTGTTATTGACCTTAGTGTGTTTATATGGGAAAAATGTATTTTATAAAAAGGATGTTGTGTAAACATTTCATTTGATTGTGACAACTACCTCAATGCCTATACCCCATAGGAGGAGAGTGAGGCAAAGCCACCTTTGCGGGTCAAACTGACCTCCTTAGAATTTTTCTGATGGATGCTGCTATCACGAGGAATGAACACTAAATAGTTGAATCACAGCCATTACATGAACGCAGAGCTGGTTCCCTTCCCTGTTAGATGAATAGTCAAGTTGCAATACTGTATGGAAAATTTTAAGAGATATTTTACCAACTTCAACATTGAGAAGACTGATTTCTATGGGTCTGAAGATTCACCTTTGGTAAATACACTTCTAAATTCACTGGTTTTAGTAGTTAACGTTAGTGTAACATTCAATGCCAAATCTGTTGCTGATAATCTACAATCGCCATTATAGTTCAGAAATGTACTGCAGGGCACAACCACCACAGCCATGTGGGGCAGGACTGTCTGGGATCAGTTTTGCTAGCTCGACACGGAAATGTCATACGGATATTTTACCATCTCATACCACTCACCATCTGTAGCCACTGGACGTTTCTTTCAAGTTTCCGCCCACTACTTTCATAAGCAAGAGAATAGAACTAAAATCCTTCATAGACGATTTTTGTAAATTGCTGATTCTCTTTTACTATGCATTGATACTATAGAACGACGTAAGAGTTAATGTTATAAGTCAAAAATCATCATTCAGATAAATATTGTGTCATTTCTTATCGCTAGTTAAAAAAATGCCGAAAAAATTTTTCGCAGTATTTTTATAGCTGTCGGTTTTACCACATCCCCGGGGAAAAACCGGCTTTTTCTCACTTAGGGAAAAAAATATAATTTCAGTATAACCATACGTATTGCGTCATTTATATCGAGGATATTCCTTCTTCAATGCATAAGGACGCAGAATAAATTAGTTTTATAAATATATATACAAAAATAGCCTTTTCTTGATTATTTACTGCTTAGCAGGTCGGTTTTGCCCCACCCTCCCCTATCTGAAGCCCGAAGGCAAACGATAAAGCGATGCTTTTCAGAAAGATGAAGACTTAAAAGGCGCTACTTCTCGATGAAAAACCAGCATGCATTTGGCATTTGACAATAGATTTGTGAAAATGGAAACGCCAAAGAATGTAAAAAAGCCTTTCATTGTTGACAAGCCGCTTATGAATTCAATACGTAAAATACTACTGCAGGAAACACTTAGATCTCATGACAATCTTCTTCCTTTCTTAATCATTAATATAAATAGCTTTTTCTTCATTTAGATACATTTCAAGATTGTGGTGAAATACATTCATTGACGAGAGTGGACTTCACGCCAGAGAAGATTTAAGGAATTTAAGAAACTATGTGAGTTATCGCGTTAGGAATTTTCAGCACATTCCGTTTATAAGAATCCGGTTCTTTCTTTTCCTAGCCCTGTCATGGCCAAGGTAAGACACTCTTATCATCAGGCAAGCTTCTCCATCTTTTAAACGTGAATGAACGCGGTTGCATTTAACCGAAAGAAAATTCTCCTGTTCTTTCTGAATTTCGCTAACTCCTGACCTCTGACGGATTTTCTTGGAAACTCAAGCCATTTTATTCAGTGTACTTGCGGAACGTGGAGCTCGAAGTTGTGTTCTATTTACTACATGTTGGTAAGTATTTCTTGTTGCTGACATACTATATACTTTTAGGTAACCTATAAGGTCGTATATACAGTGTGAAGCTGTTTTACGACTTTTCATGTACAATATTAAGTTATGAGAATAAATCAATTTTAAGTTCGTTTCTAAATTGTAAAACTTTGTTGAAACCTGGTACTCAAATAATATAATTTTACTAGTTATGAATAACGTCATTACATTCCGCTTTTTTGACAGTTTAATCTCTCCTTCTCATCTTTGATTTCAACTAATAGATAGTTATACTGTTTTCTAATTATTGCCAAGGGGGATGAAGTGCAATGAAAGCACAGAATAATAGCGTTATTAAGGCTTCTGAATAATACATATTGATATTATTTTGAGTAGTACTGTAGCGCACAAGCGGTCATTATTGATGGGAAATCCTACGTTCTTTCAGACAAATCCTAATTATGCTTAAATATGCCATGTGGGCTCCGCGTTCGGCTTTGTTGAAAACATTCCCGGTTACGATTCCCGTTGGGAGCCTACGTGCGTAATGACCTAAGCTGTCGAAGCACTTTTAATAATAATACTTCAGTTATTAAAATTGATTCATCCCTCTGCCTTAGAAGGAAAGACACCGAGATTGGAAACATATGGACTTGGACAGTATATAGCGCGTTCAGCGTTAAGGGGTCTTACACAAATTACTTAAATTCTCCACTTTTCGACCCCCCCCCCCCCTATCCCTACGCAACGCTTGGCCGGACCCCTCCTCCCCCCAAATTGCGTTACCTAATTTTTGTACGGCCCCTAAGTAAATATATTTCACTTCCGTAATTTTACAAGCGAAAAATGAGAATTAATTTGATTGTAGATAAGCTCACGAGGCAGCCGAATCCACTAGGAACCAAGATGAGACCGTTTGGTTTCCAAGAGGGTTTTAAAATATGTTTCTCCAACTTTAAAGATAGGGCAATATTCCGTGTTTTTTGAAATCGCACAATTTTTACTCGAACAACCATGTGTCAAGTAGCAAACCTTTACTCTTTTAATTACTAAAGGTATTTTCTCACTCTTTCGAAATCGTTAAAGCGTTTTCAAAAATTAATGGCGATGAATAAATTAATTAAAAACTTGACTAAAAACTTTTCTCATCTTATAATTTTAGAACTTAAATTTAAGAAATCAAGTGAGGAATGATTTTGGTAAATTTTATCTTATTTTCACAGTATTTGATGTTGATCTCATGATATCGATAAATTTGATTTTCTTTATAACAGGTCCTTTGCATCCTTGTCATCTACTAATCAGAATTTTGAAAAATTCTCAGAAGATATTTCTAGTATACCATAAGAGGATTCATTGGATCTTTTTATAAAGTTCGGATAGTGAAAATGTACTCAAAGAAAAACTGAAATACAAGTGAATCTTGGAAACTGATATAACTAGTTTTTTCAAAGGTCTAGTGTCGTAGTAGTACATGTTACGAACGAATGTGATTACCTACTTGGGAAGAACTAAGAACTATCAGATCATGATAAGAGACGAACCTATATCGTGTTCAGTCCGAAAGAAAGGTATGAAGAAACCGAGTACAAAAACCTTTTCAAAATACATATTCAATGGAGTGTTAGTGCAAACGAGTGTCGTGAATTCTTATGCTTCTGGGAAAGAACGAACTTCTTCATTGTCGCCAAACATTGTTCTTCTGGGAGTATCTGTAAAGAAGGCTTCATTGGGAACCAACGTGGATGACAGGTCGTGGAGAGCAGATTCTTCATTTACATTCATCAATTGGTGAGTGCATTTGATTTCAATTTTTCATTTATTTAAGAAATTCTTTGTGATTTTTGGGAAGGAAAGGTAGTGGAATATATTTAAATTTATATTGTTGGTCATACTGCCTCCACGAAGTTCAGCAGACGCAAAGAAAAATATACTGAAAGTTTTGTTATATAATGGGAATTCTCGATTTACAAACGCATTTAGGAATCTTTTCGGGTAAATATATTTACAGTCTTTACATAATTATGAATTGTTAATTTTTACGAAATCTGGACGTCAGAAATTTTTCTATATCTCTCGATGCATTCTCATAACAAAAGGTTGTAGTTTATATTCTTTTGTAATGTCCCTTATAAGAATAATAAAAATATTCCTAATACTTCCCTATCATCAAAATTAATGATGCTTGAGTGATGTACTTACACAGGTATTAATTTTGAGAGATCAAATTGGAATTTAAGGGAGGCAGAAGCAGAAATATTTTTTTCCCTCAATAATGTGAAGAAAAATCATTTTTTTATTTCCATTTTAATGACTGGATATCTCAAGAAGCTTTTTACATAAATATTATCTCCCAAAACAGGGACCTAAATATATTAGTGAAAGTAAATTTGGATTTTACTAAAGAATCATTGAGGAAGTGAGCTGATCCGATACCTCGTTGCATTCAAATGATTTAATTACAATAAGTTACATGTATTAATAAACATAAACAAACAGAATAAAATTCACAGTCTCAGGCGTACAGTACAGTAGTACAGTTAAGTACAGTAGTTTCTAATAAACAAACAGCTTAACCTGTGTTAAGAAAATATTACAGGAAGGAGAGGACTGATAGAAGTGAAATTAAGTTTTCCATGACGGTTGAAAATGAGTAATGATATAATGACTGAGTAAAGGGAGAAATAGAGATATTGAAACAAAAATATCTTTGTATTTGTCGTATAGGATTGAACTGGAAATAGTGCATTTCTAATCTGTTAACCTCCGCTACCGATTTGAGTAGGCTGCCTAATCTAGATATATTAGCTGTTTAAAGATTATGATACATTATTACCGATTTTTATCTTATGTCGATGAGTATAACTTTAACAAAACTTAAAAAAATATAACTTGGAAATAACTCATTGTCTCATAATTCGTTCTTCTTTTGGGCATTCATCAAGTATCAACAGGAACTACCGCTTCTCCGCGGACTTTTCTTTCTCGCAAAACCCTCGGGTGGAAGATCCAGAGCGTTGAAGTCTCCGGGGTAATTTAGTCGATTATTGGGCGAATATTCCTCCAGTCCCCTTCTCATTACTTCGGAATAGTATGTGATCCTTAGTAGCTTCCTCCTCTTCATCGTCCATGAGTATGATGGGAGAGACTCCGTCATGGAGACTTGCTTTCGACGTTGCCTTCTCATAAGCCTCCCGGGAGATTGTCTTCGTGAAACTGTACTGTTGAGAGAGGCGGCGGAAAAGCTGCTTTTCTCCATCGTTTCTCTCGACCACGTCAGATTTATTGTTGTGGTTGAGAATTCCATTTTTTTCTGTGTCCATCGAATGCGAATCTAGAATCTCCGTGGCGATGGAAGAGATGACATCCCAAGCATACTCTGGAGGAAAGATTTTGAGAGATTAAGTACAGTAGTTCCTCAATAGATCATCTAGATCTAGGCATGGGTTTATTTCCATGATAATTATATATATTTATCAAGTTGCATTTTAGTTTCATCTGATTACAAGACTACTAATTCGTTCTGGGATCATGTATATAGTGTTTTTGTGGAATCAATCAAGACGTGCCCCCAAATATGTATTTGAACACCAGTTAAGCAATGCTGAAGGTAATTAATTTTTAAAATCACTATACAGATTGATTTTTTATAGAGGTGCTTTTAACAATATTTATATATTAAATTTTATTGAGGGAAGTAGGGGAACGAATATCTTTATAATACCGTCCAAGGAAGGGATATTGTTCCTGTTATCTTTCATATTGGAGGATTTACCTCGATTTTTGATTGGGTTAATATTATAGTTAGGGCAATAGGTTTTATTTCTAAGCCAATCTAGTGTGAGGCAATCCTTTATTTATCAGCCGTTAATGCAGAAATATCGCACTTGACGTTTGGGTCCGTACCCAAATTACGTAACGCAATTTGGGGGGGAGGGGGGTACGGCCAGGCGTTACGTGGGGGAGGGGGGGTCGAAAATTGGAGAATTTTGCGTTTCGTAATTTGTGTACTACCCCTTAGTAATTAATGCCTTTAGAATAAAAGGAATCTTTTCATTGAGCTACCTTTCAAATTTTAATGAAAAATACATTTTAATCCACCATGCCCGTTTAAGTTCAATCTCTACTGCAATTTGGAAAATAACTAGTTAAATTTATTTTCATCGAAGATTTTAGTTTACATATAATTTAAGTGAGTCATTTTTGGATTGGGATCTTAAATGCAGCAGTATTTCAAATCATCTCTTACTCAAAATTACTTAGAAGCTAGTTCGGTCCATTTCTATCTGCATGGAATGGTTTGAAACCGCCCCTGGAAAATATTCTAATAATAGGCTAATTTGATACCAGATGCTCTCACATCGCCTTGATAATTCTGCGTAGAGTGGAGTAGAAGTAATTTATTCATTTTCCTTTTATTTATCTAGATTAGAGGAAAACATAGTTATATGAGAAAAGGCTGTTACTCACTCATGTCTTCTATGCTCGCTTTTTCAGCAACGACACAAAATCTCAGCACCAGTTTCTCTTGAATGAACGTCGGTTTCATGTGAAGTTTTCCGGAACCGTTTATACTCGAGCTGAGCTCCTGGTTTATTTTGTTTGAGGCCTTCAGACGGAAACATACTAGGCCCATCTAATGGCGTAAAAACAAATACATTTATGTTTTATTAAGCTCCAGGGACTTTAGCTCATGAAGAGCTTTTTGCAGTATTAACACTCAGATAGAAAATTTTTATTGAGGTGTTTGAAATTTTTATAACAAGAAACGTTGTATTAAAATTTCTCTTAATATCAAGAAACATTAATTAAAATCCGATCAAACCTCAGTTAAAAAAATTCAAAATCAAAGTGGAATTGAGCACAATAATTTTAGTTACATTATGATAGGAGTTTTTGCATAAGTTACTGATGCAGGGCTGAATAAGAGAGAGAAAATAAAGTGACGATTTATTGGATAAAAAAGAACATCGGTAAAAATATCTTGAGATAATGATTTTGACGTCGGGCAACATTTATTTTGATTCATATGATTATATTGTAAAAATACCCACGAATTAGCTGCAAATTTCTTAAACGATGAGTATTTAATCCTTATAAAATATCGGAAAAATAAAATTTGAGAAAGAAAGCATCTAATAATCAATATGAGCGAACTTTTTTGCACATTTAACAAAGTAGTTGTATAGGCTGAATTTAAAAAACCATTTAATGAACTAGGCGTTTAGTCTGTAGAAGAAAAGACACATGTTTTTTCCTCACCTTTACATCGTTGCATATTTCAAACCTCGGATCTGCTCGGACATAGCTCTCAAACTTCTTCGCCAGTCTGCAATGGTTCCGAATGTATTCCCTCAGCCCCTCCAGGCCATAACTTCGGAAGACGAACCACAGCTTGAGGGATCGGAACCTCCTGCTGAGTGGAATTCCCCAGTGGCGGTAATTAGGCACCTGATCGGAGGGCTCTTCTTGGATCTGCTCTGGTTTTGCTTCCTTTACCTCGACGAACTTTGTAGGGTCCTTGACCCACATGGCGGAGCAGTCGAAATTGGTCAGGAGCCATTTATTCGGATTGGTGTTGAATGACGATGCGTATTCGATTCCTTTCAATAGGTACTTGAACTCGTCGCAGATCATTGCATTGCCTGCATAGGCTCCGTCAACGTGAAGCCATGCTCCGAATCGCTCGCAGACGGGGCCGATTTCCGATAAGTTATCGAAGGAACAGCAAGAAGTAGAGCCGAAAGTAGCAGAGACAAAGAAAGGGACCAGGTTTTCCGCTACATCCTTCTCCATTGCCTGTAGAAAAAATTTGGAATCGAGATTTAAGATGTTTGTCATCCGTAGAATCTCAAAACACATGGAATTGTAACTTTCTGATATTTTTACGGTTGCCCATCTTTCATAATTTAAATTTCAACATATAATATATTATTAATTAATTATATTTTATACCTTATTTTTGAGCTTAGTTTTCCTATACTCACCTTGTAGACTTTTGGAATTCTAACAACCAATTCTCATCCATTTTATAATTCACCCAGTATAATTCAGCTTTTTATTATATGTAGTAATTAGTTATACTCAGTATTCCTATGTCATCAATACTATTTGAAATATAAACTTTAATTTCGATTTTTCTTAGAAACGAAAAAGGAGCAAGCCCTTAATCAAATGTATTGTGGAATTGTAATTTAGGCTAAGATAGTGTCCTTCAAAATAACATTGTTTATTTTACATAGGTAGTGTGCGAAATACAGTATATGTATCTATATTAAAAATATATCTGTCAGTACCCCTTAGGAAAATATTTTCTGATTTAGTCTTGCCACTTTTTCCAACTCCTCAATGATCAATAAATACAAAACAATACAATAGAAAAAGGAAGACTAGGAGTATATTAATAGTATAGTATCAGAGAACAAGGCAGAAACAAAGAAATACACTTGTCTCAGTCACAAATTTCTAACTAAATCAAGCCACAACTTTTTACAGTATCCTGTAAAAAGGATTCTACGTTTTCTCGTCGGTGCAGCCTTTCTTTAATTTACCACAACTCCAAACTTTTACATTTTTTTCAAATAATTTTTTACTTTAAAAAGAATTTCTTACTTAAAACAACTTTGTTATTCAATCTTAATCAATGACCTTAAGATCATTTTCCTTCACCACCACAGGTTTGGTGAGTTCTTAAGCACTAAAATACAAATGAATGTCTAGATGGAAGAATAGTTAATTTATTATAAAGAGTAAAAGAATTAGCCGTACTAAATGCCCTTAACATAAACCTATGCAACTTTCTCTGCGCTTCCAGTTAACGTTTTAATGCTTGTCACGTAACCCCGATGAGGTGAATTTCTTTCTCATATCACATCAAAACAAACTCAATATGAAAAATATCTGACTTAGAGTTTCATGCTTACCTCGCACACTTGCTCTCCTCTTAAACATGACTTCGAATCCGGCTTTAGAATTCGCAACTTCACCAAACAAATCCTCGCCGCCTTTTCCACACATGCGTGCGCATCTTGAGAACAATATGCCACCAGACGTGTGACCAAATTGCCATCCTCTGCCTCTTCGTTGTCTCGCTTTAGCATCTTCAGAGTCTCTGCTCGTGCTGCCAACATGTTTACAAGGATGCACTCACTTGCAGAACCCTAAACAAAAAGCAAAATGACGATTTATGAAGTATTACTCTGGTTCACTGCATTCCTCCTTGTGGAGCTACAAGTAATAATTGTGCAGAAATATCGGGCGAGATTTCCTGGTGCGGGCGACAACAATGGTCGACTATGAATTAATTAAAGAACTGATTTATATCATTTCATTAAAACCCTAACTGGTGTATTTATAACTCTACGTATCTGGAGTAAAAAGTCAATAAAAATAAGATATTTTCCAATAATTCCACATTACTAATGTTTAATTAAGTTTTGGTTAATCTGTCTTGTGGAGTCGATGGAAATAAAATTATAAAAGACATTTCATTTGTTAACACTTGAGAATATCGTTGAATATTATTGTGGTGTACTCGTAGTCAATTTTATTGAAAAAGTATCTTTGGACCTATGACGTTTATCTAACGCTCACGAAAAGGAACATTTGATCTCTAGTTTGTGTGTTAATAGCGTACAGATCAGAATATTTAAGATTTTCTCGAGGACAAAAAGCCTTTACTGAGGAGGTTATAGCTTATTTATTTAGGAGATAACCAAAACAACGATAGAAAATCACGAAGTTACGATTAATAGTGCAACAGAAGATGTATGAAAGGTGTATTGTAATATGTACATAGTAAGTGTTCAATTACAGCATGAGAGGAAACATATTGCATTCGAAATTAGAAAGTTTGCGGAAAAGCGAACTCTTTCATTAAAAACGGCTTTAATAATGCCATGTAAAGCTTCAAAAATTACTAGTGTAATTACTAGAAACGACTGTCGATGGGTTGAACTTTATAATACTATGTGTAATCACAATCAAATTAATTTGAAAGTACGGTTCTCCATCTGTTAAGTAAATTGAGGTGTGGCCACCTAAGTTTTATATTTTTTCTTAATGAGTTATTTAGTTACTTATATACAACTCCTTTTGAAAGCAAGTTGCATGAAATGATTTGACGACAAGTTTTTCAAAATCATAGGAAATAAATTGGAACATGAACACGGCTGCTAATGCATTCGAGGTTTAAGAACTCTCCAAGAGCCCGGGTCTTAGAAGGTCAGTAATCCGGGCCTTTCTATAATTTCCGGAAATGGTACAACGCGGTGCGGAAGACTTGCAGAAATGGCTTTTGGAGAGCTCTTAAAACCTTAAATATTTTCAAAGGCTTTGGCGATTATCAAAGCTCGATACTAAAAAGGGGCTTTTAAATGGTAATAGAAGCTAGCAAAGGTATCAGAAATGAATGATGAAATTCCTCGTCTAGGTAAGTGTGCTGGAATTCGGAATTTCCTAAAGGGAAGTCCAAGGGAACTAATTAGCGGAAATTTGAAGTTGGGTGGAAGGACAGTCCACAAAAAACGTACACAGAAAAGGAAGTTAAATGACTTGATCTGAAGGTCGAGTATTGAGGAGGTATTCTAAGGATTACAGCATTTCTGCGGGGAATCAAATCGTGTTCGCCGCTCGTTTTGATCGGAAGCTACCAATTGAATTTCAATTATGGACCCTCGGAAGTGATTCAGAAAACATATCATTAAGCAGATAACGTTGAATTGCATGGAAAAGTACCAAAGCAAAAGGACTAAAAACACCTCTCATACTGCATCTCCGATGAAAATAAGCATGCCGAGATAATTTCCGGTGATTTTACTCATCGCAGAACTTGCTTTTCTCGTTGTTCTCAAGGTAGAAATTGGATAAATGCACGTTAATAATACCCTCGTAAAACCACTTTTCCTTTTTTGCCCCTTCCGCTTCAAAGTGAAGCGTTGCATAGAAAAGGTTTATCTTACGCGAGGAAATTTCACATCGTCCAGTCGAACAAGTATGCAATTAGACATTTCCTTGAAAAGAAAAGCAATTTCAAGGGTAATAAATACCTGTATGACTCCTCCACCTTTTCCTCCACTGGCGAGGAATTCGTTAGGCAGGCCAATTGCTTTACCTGTAATGGGATTTGCATCGTAAGAAATATTGGATTCTTTATCAGAAGGAAATATATAATTTGCATTGGTCATTAATGGTTTACATGCAACGGAGAGCTTACCAAACCAATCCATGACTATCGTCTCCAGTTCATGGCATGCCGGACTGGAAGCCTGAGGAAAATAAGGTCTATCAGGTCTTTATGTCTTTCGGCTCTTTAAAAGGACGTATAAAAAGATTACGAGAAGAAGTATATTCATCAAGGGAGTGGAGTTACATCATGCTTTACCAAAGAGTATTAGGGAGGCTCCCAATGTAAATAGGTTTATTTATTATGTAAAAGGATTTTTAATGGCTACTAGGTCTGATTAACATGTGTATGTGTCTATATTTATATGTCTATACTTTAAATTGGTTATTAAATTAAATTGGTTAAATTATACTGTTATAAAATTTATATGTATTTATGTATTAGCTGCAACTAAAATATGAATATATGTATATATAGTTGAGATTGAAAAAATCTCTTCTTCCATCCAACTTTTCGTAAATGATGTTATACACATAAGTTGTGTGTAGGTGAATAGAGATAAAAATTAAAACTTTAGGAGTGAATGTAAAAAAACCCAAGGTGATATCTTAGGAAAAAAGATCCACTATAGGAAAATATCCACAAAGAAGGGGGTGTGATAAACCTGCGAAAACCCGATGGTGCAAGCTAAAAGAGAGCTGTGTATAACATGGAAATCACAGAAGCAGTGATATAATGGAATTACAAAAAAGAATAATGGAATAAAATAAAAAGTTGCAGTATTACACAATGGGAAAATAATAATTATCCCAAAAGAGCATAAAAGAAAACATTCAAACATAATTACAAAAAATAATAAAATCAAAAACGGAAAAAATTCAATAATACACTATGAGAAAATGGAGTCGAACAATCAAATGTTTTTCTTGTTTCGCTTCATCCAAGGAAATGATCAAGCAGGAAATCCTTATCAATGGTAAGAAATGTTTTTGGCTGTATCTGGTTGAAACGAAAACCCTTAAATAGAAGGATACCCGATTACCATTCGAGAATTTTGGCACTCGAATGTCGCCTTATTTCTTATTAAAACCGGTTATGGAAATGAAGAGCCAAATTGGAACTCTCCTTAAATTGAGTTTCAAGTATTCGGAAGGCCATTAGCGTGAACTTTTACCAGCAGAATTCAAGACGAGGAAATCGAATTAATTTTTTTGCGACCTCAGATTGAGAGAAAGAGAATTTTGAGAGAGTGATTTTTTTAGGATTAGATGATTCAAGGATTGTAGTATACCATGCAAGATAACGGTTTTTGAGTGCCGCATATTTTTATCGGAGTAAAGTCGAAAGCGCAAAAAGAAGACCTTATATACAGTGCGCGAAAACGGTAGTTTCCTAGTTTCTCTACCGATTTCTCTCTGGAGGTTTTAGGAACGTTATCGATTGGTGCTACCAAGATATACTAGTTCAATAGTTCTAAATACAGTCAGGTACAGTAAAGTATTAAAATTCTACAATTAAAAATTATTAAAAATTAATCGTATTTCATTTTTCAGTTGCTTTTATAAGTCAGTCACGGTAGGCAAGAAGTAGAGAAATGATTACCATTACTATAGTTAACAATGAAAATATGCGAAAAAAGACTTTGGAGCTCGTGAACAATGATGAAATATTTTGAAAGTTTAAGCGCTAATCAAAAAAAATTCAATAGTTACAAATACTACCAGGTACAGAATTGCATTTTAATTTTAAAATAAAAAATTAATTCTTATCGTTTCTTAATTGCGTTCTTCTGTCAGTCACTATAAATTCATATAGAAGCAGAAATAGTTAACTTTAATTAACAATGAAAGTGTGCGAAATATGACTTCGTAGCTCAAGATAAAATGATGATACAGTTGGTAAGTTTAAATACTAATGAAAAAGGAATTCAATAGTTAAAAATACTGTCAGGAACAAAATTGTATTTAAATTGTACAGTTAAAAATAATAAAAACATCTTCTCTAGTTTTTCGATTGCTTTCTGATGTCAGTCACTAGATTCTTATAAAGACGAAGAGAAAAAATACCTTAAATGTAGTTAGAAATGAAATGAAAATATGAGAAATAAGACTTCGGAGTATCTAAAAAAATGATGCTAGCTTATGGTAGTTTAAACGAAAATCAAAAAGAATGGCTATTTTCTTTTATTCTTACCCATGAAAGTCCAATGCAGCCGATTCCATCAGAGAGCATATCTCCCAGAATGGATGGATACGAATTTCCCGATGGGAAGTAGGCATGGAAGCGAGGGTGTTGCCAATGGGTAATCTAGATGAGAAAACATTACGGGAAATGAATCCCAGTATTGGAAAACAAATATAAATCGCTGAAATGAAGTCACCTTCAAGGCATTAAAGTGAAAACAAACTTAGAGGCCAAGTAAACGTTACGCTCTTTTCAAATGATACCGGAATATCTTAAATGTTTACATGGAGAAGTTAAATGAAAAATTACCCCTGGCATGATTTTATCCTCGATGTCAGACATGATGTTCTCCCAAGGCTCTGGATATTCTGGAGCCTTATCTGGAATCGCATTCTTGAGGTATCCAGGTTCCACTGCAGGGGATACCCTTCTTTTCTCCGCCAAGGTGTCCATGTATTCGCCTATATAATCCACCATCTCCTTTCCAGCCGAACGGAATTCCTCCGAGTTCATTTTGCTTGCCAACGGATTTAGATAAATTAATCGAATCCCTTCTGTTCCGTGGAAAGAAAGTGTTTGTTAGCGCTAGCGATTCATGTGACCTCTAATTCTACAAGGACTTCTTAATCATTGTCAATTTGGAATGTAAAGAAAATGCTGGCAATCAATGCATTTTCCAGTTTTACGGTATTTATCGATTCATTTAAACGATGCCAACAATGTGAAGATCAATATATGTAGATTTTCCTACGTTGGAGAGATGGGAAAACTTGATGATGCTTCTGGAGGATAACATTTTGTACCCAGTACTTAAGTGAATTCTAACGTATTCATGTTATTAATAAGTGACAGTCATAATTTAGCAGTTGAGTACATTAATATGAAAGTAATAAAGTTACCATTTGGTGATAGATGTTGCTCGACATGGATTAGGAAACGAAAATATGGTACATGATATCTCTCGGATGATGGAAGCTACCAAAATATTTATATATCTCTCCGATGTAAATTTAGTGTCTTTAATGTTCTTCATTGTCTTTTCTAGTTCGCTTTTATTTCCTTTACTATTAAGTACATAAAATATAGCTAATAATCTTATCCTTCCATGTAGTTTTTATTCGACCAGCTATGGCGGTTCCTGACGCTACAAAAATGTTTCATAGACCTTTTAGTTTTATTGGTATCTAAGCAGAATAAAATTCTTTCACCTCTGATACAGAGTCTCAATTTCAGCTCCTTAATCCTTTACTTTAATTCAAGATTAGTTCATATACTAATCATTTTGGTTTAAGTTAGCTAAACTTGCTGAATTACCAATTATACGGGCGAAAAAGAAAAAGTACTTAAAGAGATACAATACGTAAGTCGAGAAAATCGGACAATTTTGTTACTTTTACTGCTCTTACCTTCTGCTGGAGTGTCTCTGGTAGAGTCGAAACTGCGATCACCCTAACAGTTCCTCGCTGCTTTCTCATCCACGGATCATCCACGCACCCTACTCCAGAGGTCCTTGTTTCGCGGACTCGGCGGAGGGCGAAATGGCTGTGAGTTGAGCTGCGGCGAAGAATTTATGCCTTTCGGAAGCGGGGAGGAGGAAGAGGCAAGGCTAAAAGACGTTGGCTTTGATCGGTGTTGCTGGAAGAGGATGTTGAAGGGAGTTTGGAAGACCTCCGTATGTGGAAGGACACTTCGTAGTCATCTCCTTAATTATTGTCAAATCTGCTTTGGTCACCTTTTACGGGTGTAATTGTCATGCTCTTTCACCGTCAAGTCCACTATTAAAATGAGCGAATACGTCTTTAAGATCGTTTAGAAGTATAGCAGTAGATGTGTTTACCACAGAAGTTTTCCACACATAGAATCACGCACGCTCTATGTATTAATTGTCTGACAAGTATTCATGACTTCGCCAGGTGTGTTTTCTACACATCATTGCATTTTTAGGTTTAGTTCTTTACTCCATATAAAATATCGTTAGGCATATTTATGGTAATTCCCATCTTCAAGTTTAAGATACTTAGCAGATTCAATCTCGCCCTAATTAAAAACGTTTTATTATTTTTTAGTGGACAATGGGCAATTCCTGATTAGCCTCTTTCACGTGCTCCATAAGATGCCCTTTTGTAGGATGAAAAATATTGACATCAAGCATGCAATAGACTTTTTGATAGTTTTAGGAAATTTTGCTGTATTATATATTATTAGTCTTATAAAAAATTGGCAGCTTCTTCTCCAATCATAATGATAAGAAACTTTTCTTTAAGTCTCTTGCTAATTGAGTTGCCTTTTTTATCTGTGTGCGCGATACTCTTGAATTGTGGTTGGAATCGTTAACTACATTAATGTTAAAGGTTTTAAAGACATAACTTCAGTAAAACGGATTTCTTACGACAGATTCCTATAGTCTGGGAATTCCTTCGCAGACAAATAATTTTCGTTCACCTCGCTATTATTGCGAATAAGAGAGAGCTTGGAAAGTGGGGAAGAAATTGTATTTGAAATAAGTAAATATGCATTAAAATGTAAATGCTGCAGATTAAAGTTGAGTTTATGATATTAAAATTCGAATTTATAGGCATTGAATTCTCTACTCACAAATTCCTCACTCACTGCCACTCCGAAAACTGAGACACGCGATCAATATCAATGCATCCCTGAAGACCAATTTTAACTGTGCATCGGAAATTCTCTTCAAAGAACCTGCCTTTTATTGACTCCTAAGTGGCTGTTTCGATGTTTTTACAGTTACAAAATTGAAAATCAATCTCAGAATAATTTCGATTTCTTGAACGTATTTTAAATGGTGAGTGGATGCTGTAGGTTACTCCCATTGTGTCTTTCTTTTTGCCCTCTAGGAATATTGCATATTCTTTTTAATAATATACCCCGGGATGGGAATACGTCCCGTGAATCTTTTGTGATGGGGCACATTAGAGATAACAAAATTAAAGTCATCAAGATATTTTCATAAATATCATATCTAATAATATTATCTTACTGACTAGTCCCAATGCTTTTTATCATTAAGGTGGACCTAAAAGACAAACAAATGCTTCTAGCAGGGAAATAAATTATTATTTGCTTTAACACCTGAGGTTAAAAGAAATATGTCACTGTCTCCCTCGCGGATGGTCGCCAAATCGGAAGCTGAAATGCAAATTTGTTTTTCTCTTTGGTCGTTGCCGATATCGCGCGAAACGAGGAGCGGTCTAGTGAGCAGCTAAGAGACATCTATGGAATAGGGAGAATATTTCTTTTACATTCGTGCATCTGCCGATTAGCACCGGCATCGAACCAGAATCAGGGCATCCAACAGAAACCGAACCGAATAAAAACCTCTACTTTTGGTTTTGAAGCGGAGCTGAATCCGAACCGATAAAACGAAACACTGTTAAACCGAAAAGTGATGTTAATTTCATTCCTTCAGTTCAGCACTCAAGGTTCATATGAAAGAAGGATCACCGTCAGCTATAGTTCCTCTACCCAGTTCAGTATTGGTTGTAGAGAGAGACGATGGAAAGTTTGGATATGACAGTAAAGAAAGAAGTGGGAAAACCGACCAGTAAAACTTAGTAATTCCGGTAAAAGTTACCCACTAGTACATCTTAAGGAATTTAACTGCATACCGTTATTGATACATCTAAATCTTCATTATTACCCTGCGAGCCGCCTTTCGGCGTTTGGGGTGTAAGCATCAGTTGAATCTAAACTACTTCTTTACTCGGTTATTGTAGCGTATCGTTCGGGGAAAGAATGAATTTTTAAATGACTCATCCTAGCATCTGTTTCTTCTAACTTACGTTCATTATCAGCTCGACCGAGGTAGCAGGGGGTTTGCATGATACCGGTTGTATCATCCGCAAATTTAGTTTCCCTCAATTTATTAAGCAATCGCAGCCTAGCTTCCAATCTCCTATATTACAAGGATTCCCAACCTACGACTGAGAGCATTTTTGTAATGCTTGATTTTTTATGGTAGCTTTTATATAAAACTCTCATAGCCGAAGAAATAGTCTTATGAAACTTGCGAGAACATAAAGTCGTGTAAGATTTTTTCTGGTATATACGGAATAATATTTCATTTTGACGGACACGAAGAAATATCATGAATTGAATTTTAACGTTAGTGTCATTATTATTTTGTCAGCTGCCAGTACATTTTCTGAGTAAATATTGTTTTTTTATGTCCTACTAAGCTGTTTGGTCCTCTTCTATAGTGGTTCATCATGTTACTGGAAACTGCGCGACTCGCTGCAGCCGCCTTTAAATGCATGGTAAGAATTAAATCGGCAGCATACTGAGCCTTCGAAAATCGTCGAAATTTCCGCGAAACTTCCTCTTATATAAACTCTCGATTTCTCATTCGCCTTGGTTTTATTGGAACAAGCGAAAGGATTTATTTCAAGGTCTACAAAATTATTGCAGTTGAGACTAACTCGCTCCCTTTCTGAAGTTTCTTCTAAATTTTTTGACACAGTGCGGAATCCGAGAGATGACTCCCTTTATTGAAATTCTTTTCAAATCCCAACCATTCCCCATCAGCCATCCACAGGAACGGATCTAGAGAAAAATTTTTGGGGGGGTCCGATCAAAAAATTTAAAAATAAAAGATATTTCGGCTTTCACAAACGTGACGTAAGAATTGTGTTAGACACATTCGAATATTTTCACTAGTGATTGCTTATTAAATTGTGTTTTATTTGCGTTATTCGAGTTTCATTTTCGAAAAATAGGCACAAGTGATATTTCGGGGGGGGGGGGGGGGGGGGGGTCCGGACCCCCAGGACCACCCCCCTGGATCCGTCCCTGGCCATCCAAATTCGCGCTATTTTTTTAAGTACAAAGTTTGAATCCATCTCCTGTCTTTGCAGTCAAAGCCTCTTTTATTTCATATTCCCATTATTTTGGACCATTGGACTCAAGAGAAGGCAATTTTGAAGTCGATCAAACTTACACATAAATCCGTAAATTTCAGGCTTAGTTCTACAAGTAAAGGCGAATAAAGGCCTTTTATTATTATTATTACAAGTACCTTCATAACCCCAGTTGCATCCCTCGTTCCTTTCCTTTTCTGAACCTATCTTCTCCGATTTTCTTCTTCACCTTTCCTTTAATATATCTATCTAAGCTTATATTTTTAATGTGAGATAGGTTTTCATCACTGTCAGGCTATGCAATACAATACTTTAGTCTATTCAATTCAGGGGTTACACATAAATTTAAATAAGAATACGTCTCATACAGTAAGAATTTCCTTGAATGAAGAGCAAGTTTTTTTAAATTTCATAATGCAATCACTAAGATTATCAGACGAGATTTTATGGACCGAGTACAAAGAAAAATTCAATATTTTGAATTTATTGACCCACAGTCATTATTAAAATAATTCACATTTATTTCAACATACATAATATTAGAAGAAGTAATATACAAGAAAGATTTAGTTTCTCGGATCAATTGAAACGAACGCCTAAATATGCTTACAAAATTTTAAATTTTATTCATTTGTTGATCAAAACATATGGAATTAGTTTCAGCTGAATAAGCAAAAGAATCGTGAATTCGTTTTTGATTTGTAGCTATTCAAATTCAGCTGAATAACTGAAGTAAAATTTCAATTTGACATTGGCATTTTTAATATTCTAAAACAATCGCTATTAGATCGAGGAAAAATTTCAGCGGCTTGCTTGAATCATAGAATCGAACCTAGCATTTAAATGGAAGGTCGTTATGAATATCAAAAACAGGGTCGAATCAAGGACAGATCCTTGAGGAACGTCATGATTGATTACTTAGGGAGGAGAGGCGGAATTCCTTCCATCCTCTTAGATGATCATTTGACTCTAGCTTAAGTATCAGTCACACGCCCAGTTTTGGCTTCTTTAAATTCACAATATAATATCCGCAAAATGCTTACTGCTCGATGAAAGTTTAGAATGACTTTAAACATGCATGTTTGCTGCTTGGATTAACTTATTCAATATATTAATTGTAGATTGTAAATTTTCGGAATGTATTTCATTGTACAAATTAAAAAATGTGAAGAATTTTGTAAATCTGTTTGTTTTTATCTTTGTAAGAAAGGATTGTGGTTTTCTAAGAAGTTTAGGAGAAACAATCCGAGTTCCCAAGTAACACGGCGCTGTTGGGCCAACGTTGGCAAACCGTTGTTGTCCACGGTTGGCCAACGGTATGGAATGGCACTCCGCCTCACCGTTTGCCAACCCACCATTTGCCTACGTTGGGCCAACCAACACCAGCCAACAGAGGCCCAACCGTAACTTCGTTGGCCCTACCTTGGGCCAGCAAAGTAATTACTCTTTGCCAACATTAATGCTACCCTTTTCCAACAGGAAATGCACCTTTCATATTATATTTAAAATTACGCAGAGGTAATTCAAGGAGTGAAATAATAAATACCAAGAGATATACATAAAAACGTTAGTCATGTATTTCCCAAAACGACAAAATGGTTTACAAAAGATGTTTTATCTTTGAAATTTTGCAGCAGTACACATTTAACAACTTGTCTGCATTAATAATATAATTACACTGACGAGCTCTTCCTTCAAAAATTCATAATTTACTTCTGTGAAATGATTCTTCAAAGTAGTTGCTTTTCTATTGGAATACATCAGTGTAAAACCAATGAATTCACAGCTTTACAAACAGATTTAATAATTACAACATTCATATCATCACTGAGGAATGGGGTACTTTCTACCTCCTAAGAGAATTGGTTTCGTTTCCAATGAAAATAATAACAAATTTATAATCATATAAAACTCTCTATGGCCACACATTCTTGTTTTGGTATACAGATAGAAAAGTAAGGATACTCACCAATATTACTTCATTGTCCTTTCCAAGAAACAACCATGGTTGTTTTAACTGCAGTTTTCAGGTTCATCAACATCATCCTTTGTACGAAATGGAACCTTTAAATTTTCTGGTATTGTGAATTCAGGATCCTAAACTGCTGAATTGCTTGGGATTATTTTCTGTAGTATTTCATCTTGTCTTGCATATATCTCGTGTATTTTTTTCTAGATGGGCCAAATGTCTAGCTATTACATCAAAAGCTGAAAAAATTACATTTTAAAAGTTAAAATTATAGTTAAACTATAAGTAACATCACCTCTTAAAAATTATGAATATAAGAGAATCTACTAACTCTTTGATTTCAATTTTTTCTCCTTGAAGACCTTTACACTTGGAAGTATATGGTACTGAAAGTTCAATAACATCAACAGTAGAAGCTGGAATAAAAATTGTTGTTGCAGGTAGACTAATAATACATAACAGATAGCGTAACTATATACAGGTTTCCTCATTAATGTATACATACCTATATTTGTGAGGATTGAACTAGCAATGTTATTCTCGGAGGAGATGGATAAGGCCGCTCACAGAACTCCTCTACTCTTGTAGTAGGTTGTTCTTCACTCGAATCATCTAAAATGTAGCTCCTAATTATTTACCTTTTACGGATTGTTGTGTCAGAAACAACAACCAATAAATATTGTGCATTCCGTTCTTAGTAGTCGAGTTGAATTAGAAAGATCACCTAAACAGAGAAGAGGAACCACTACACAACAATAACAATCAGAACCGCACATCCATTCCCGACAAGCGGAAATACCACTAGCATTACCTAGCGATAGCATTTGTAAGTATAGTAAACTCCCGATGATCGGGGCGGCGGCCGGTTCGGATAACAAAATTTCTGATTAAACGAAGTCCCGCCAAACACCCCAAATTGCGTTAATACCACGAAATATAATCGTAAAACGTGCGTACGTAGAATGCTATTGATATGGTTGTGAATAAGCCTGCATGTTTTTGACTGAAAAATTTGTGTTGACGTGTTAAAAAGGCGCCAAAGTATGATTGAAAATTCAAAGTTTTTAAATGCTTAATAACAAAGCTCGTTTATTTTGCGTTCTTAATGAAAAAATCCGCCTTATTTGGCAGCGGGGGTGTCACGAGCAAATAAATAATGGGTCGCGGTGGTATTCGATGGGTGGGGGTGGGGTAAGTGCATTCGGAAAATTTTGTTCCGATGTACGCGATTCGGATAAACGGGAGTTTACTGTAAAAAGAAAAAATGTCTGTACTGTAGGTGCGAAGCGGAAAATGGAATTCGAAAAACCTGGGAAAAAGACGGAATGTAATTAAATGTTTAAGGTATCAAAAAAACTTTAGCTTGTTTATCTTTAAGGATAAATCACTTCCCTGTTTTCTTTCTATTGAATACAATTTTGTATAATAGAAATTAAACAGAGAAGAGTTCCTATACAAAATTTTACTTCAATGGAAGAATCGGGTTTGTATCCTCACATCAGTTTTTATTTACTATCTATTTCCCTTCCTTGACGCCTTAAGTACGTTTCTCCATGCAAAAATCCATCACTTAATATTCGTTGGCAAAAATTAATCAACCCAATGTTGGCCCTGTGTTGGCAAAACCACCAATTTCTTCTCAAATCTCTGTTGTAAATAGTCCGTTGGCCCAATGTCGGCATTACGTTAGTTTTTCCACTAACCATTTGCCAACGGTGCCTACCAAATCCTGCCGTTGGCCCAACGACCTGTGTTACTAGGGTTGGCTTTGAAAATTTTATTCCATTCCCCTTCAAACTTTCGACACTGTCATGTGAAAAATTGTTCTATCTTTTTGAGCGATGCTCATCAAAATTTCCATCTAAATTTTCCTCTCAAAGTGTGGCACTGATTACACTCCTTCCTCATCGATTATTCCGAACATCTAAAAACTTTTTGGGCGAACCAGCCGCAAAAGTTTGTAACTGCTTTCTTAGCTGAAAATAAATCAATGCGGGCGAGTTTTTCTCCCATGTTATCATAAGGAAATGATTGAAGCGTGCTCTTCTTTCAATCAATAGACATTTTTCCTCGATCTCCTGCGGAAATCTTTACGTTAGTTTTATCGGAATCGGTGTAAGTTGCAGGCGAAAGTAATCCAACGCAAATAATCTCACGCTTTGTGTGGAGAACTTGGCGATTTTTGATGTGGAAAATTCAAACGAACGCTTGAATCTTTCGAACGATTGATTTAGTCGTTGAGTTTGTTGTGAATATTTGACGACTACTATGTCATTCAAGGAAATCGCTCGTATCAGTGACGATTAGATATAAGTTATACCGGTGGAGAAATACTTGACGTAGGTAGTACCAATTACTTCACGCTTGAGAATAGACATTCCTAGCGATGAAGGACCAGTCAGTACTGAAAGAGTTACGCCCTATCTTCATCATTAGTAGATTATTAGCCCTCCTACCTACAACGCTCCCAACGAATAGAAAAACGATCGGTCGTTGTGAAAAATTTCCTTTCTTCTACAGCACCTTCGTTCTTCTGTGTTTCTCCGTCCCCTTGACGGTCGCCTTTCCACATTTTTGGCAACGCAGAATGGGTACCGCTTCCACCGCACCCGAACGCATGAAAGTGATGATGTCCTTGTCTTGGACCTTCGTTCCTTGTATGTTTTCGGCCATGGTAATGGCCCTTTTCATCTGCAAGAGACATCAGCTGCGCATTGCAATTTCGAAGGTTCATCGGATACAGTCCACTCCGGTTCCGATGATAACCATCAAAAGCAAAACTTCCTCCCGTTCTTTATTCCTTCAGGTTGCTATGTTGACCATCATGTTATCCGGAACGACTTACGTCCACTTCAGAACGTACGGGAACGAGTTTGAAAGAGCCATTTTCGATCTGTATATTCCTCTCTATGGCTTCCTCATCTCCATTGTTTTGGATCTTCAGTTTACGAATTTACTTCTGGTACTGAAAAGAAAAATGTCGCTGATTAATAGCGTTATTAGCGGGTTAGCGAAGATAGGGACCGGGAAGCCTTCCCTCAAATCTGAAAGCTCTCGATATCGGAGGTATTTACTTTCTGATAACATTCTTAAGTTAGCTGAGCTACACTTAAGGATCTGCAGAATGGCTGCAAGCCTCAACTCTGTATATGGGCCCTCTGTTTTGGTTCACACGATTGTTACCCTCATCGAGCTTGCATTTCAGTTTTTCAACTTTTTTGTCGGAATTCAGCTTGGGACTGACCTTTGGCTCAGAGCCATCACTGGCCTTTTCTGGAGTTGCCCTTTTGTTGCAGTATTTATAGCTGTACTTGCTGTTTGTGAGAAGACTAGACAAGAGGTAGATAATCCTCAACACCTTTGGCATTTATTTATAAATGCAACCAAATACATTCAGAAATATTTGGAAAATTCACGATAAAAATCAGTGAAATTCAAGAAAGCTGTTTAATAAATGATAAAGATAAACTGTATTTTCCACAATATTCCGCTATCTTGTTTTCTATGCCTTTGTATGCCTCTTTATATAAATGGCATTCCGTGGTGTCTGGTAAACTAATCAACATTAGAACTGCTCAATTTCAATTTCTGAGATTCTCAACTCTTCTGAATATTTCATTGTAATTTCATTTAATTTATAATTATTTATGTGCCTAATTATTTATATGCCCTTACTTAAAAGATGAGCTTATAACAGAAAAATAAAATCTTACATTTGCCAGCGATTTCACATTCTTAGATAGGTCATTAAAATTCACTCAGTGATATTAACAGACATTCCTTTGGCTTTATTTTAAAATATCCAGGCAGAAAGCACTTGTAAGCTGGTAACAGATCTTCATGTTGCAACTGCTGAGAAAAAGATCAGGTTTATGGTAAGGCAAAACTGACTTTGTAGAGTTTGAATACAGGAAAAGTTTTCCCCTGTTTTCCTCTAATTTAATCTGAATATATTTCTATCTCAGCTATCTATGTTCCGGGATCAGTTACAGCATACAAAACTTCATTTCACTGCATGCAAATTCTTCACACTTGATTTAGAACTCCTACTGGCAGTAAGTTAGTCTTTCTATAGTTAAGTAGCATGCACAAAAATTCAATTAATTTGCACTCAGTCATAAATTAAACAATTGAAATAAGAAGGAAGTAAATGATTCCTTTCTTGATTGTCATCATAGCCTCTCAGATGTCTATTCAATACTCATAGTAGATGTGAAACTTTGTAATGAATGAATTCGAATTTCTCTTGCAGATAATCTCTGGAGTTGTTTCACATCTTGCAATACTTTTGCAGTTCCATCTCTTGCAAGAAGATGATTTAGTTGAGGAAGGAGAGTAAAACATGCAAACTTGGTCAAGTTATGGAGTCATTAATTGGTTACTAAAAACTAAATATTGTTATTCAAGTTCTACAAAAAATAAAATTTTTCAAGAGAGAGAGAGAGAAACTATTGTGTATACATGGATATAAGATATGAGTTATAACAAGTTATTCGAGGATGTTTAATTTTTATGGATCTGTAATCAGTTTTTATTAGGGGACAGAAAAGGCATATTTTTGTAGACACCAAGAAGGAGAAATTATTCAAAGAAATTCTTGGCATTGTTCAAATAAATAATGATAAAAGTTATGAGCTTAAAGACAGGTTTAAGAAACATTATGGTAGAAAAGGATTTCTGTATCTCACCTTGTCATATTGTAGAGATAAGTCGTTGCAATTAAATAAAATCTATTTCCTCTTAACCAGTCATCTTGGTATTCTGAACATGTTTGTCATGACAAGTCCTACGTGTTTAGTTTAATGTTTGGACCAAAATTTTCTCATCTGATTGCAATGGGTATGCCAGAATGGACTGCAAGGAGCACTTTCATCTTACTATGGTATCCTTTAGTTAACTTTCTCAGTTATAAATGGGCTGTTCATACAAAACTGCACATCTAGTCTAAGTTGAATTGGCACATGCCTAGTTAAGAAATGAAGTAGGAATGAGTTAAGATTGATGAGACTTTGGAAGAATATGTCATGATATGAAGATAATGACAGTCTCAGCCTATGCTAGGTAGAAAATTATTAAAAAATTATACATTTTCTTTATTCTCTTCTTATAGAGTAATATTCAAGCTAAATCTTTTTATTTTTATAGTCTTCATAGTAAATTGAAATGCTGATAGATATTCACAACAATCATCATCTCTTGAAATATTGGGGCAGTGTTGTTTCCTTTGATAGAATTTTTTACTTCATAAACCTTTTTATGGAGTCCGATTCCTTTTTCATTGTATGAATTTGCAATATTGACTGATGTATAAAATTTTTCAAAGTGTTGTTAGCTTTTTCATAGTTGTTCTTGTAGATGCTGTAGAGTTTTGATCAATAAGTCTAAATCAATCTAGAAAGGCATTTTTCTCTCTATTTCTGTACTGTATAGGTATGTACAGTCCTGGCCAAAATTAACGCAGCACCGGCCGTAAGGATCGCTAGGGAGGTGCTGCGTTAATTTTGGCCAGGAGTGTACATTAAAGGAAATGAGATGTTTTACAAACAGAATATATTGGAGTTAGGCTTTCTATTTGTACTGCAGAATTTGATAGAATTTTTTTATAGGGTAGTTTGAGTGACTTCTTCATTGCTGGAATTTTGCTGCAAACCAAACTTTCTCAAGGGGTTGAAATATTTTGTTTGCAATTACACAAGAAATTGATAGGTAGAATGTTTCAATAGGAAGAAGCTGCATTTGAATCCTCTGATTTACTATTAATAATATTAAATTATAATTCCTTGAAAATCCTTTTTTTGAAGGCTACTCTAGCTAATAAGTCTAAGAATATCATCATTAGTTTTTATTTATTCATCTATCTTTCCTTTGTTACTCATATACTATTTCTTTTTCTTTGTTAATTGAATTATCGAATTGCAAATCTTATACCCCATGAACATTCTACTTTTGGGAATGATTATATTATTTATGAAAAAATTCTGATTTTTTAGTATGAACAACAGGGTGGCCTTCTTCTACCATTAGTCTCTCCAAGAATGCCTTTAGGAATTGGTGATGAGGTTTCCAGTATAGATACTTGATGCTTATAAATATTTACAGTTGTGAAGTACACACATTACCTTCTCTACTTTTTTTGTATGAGCAATAGATTCCTTCCCTTGAGCTTAAAACCACATTATTAGTATGATTAGCTGTAGTCTAAACAGAGATTATTCATTTATTTTAGTCTCTTTGTTAAAAGGTGTAACTCTGGATTGGGTAACTGCCTCTAATGACAAAATTTATCTATATTATCTAGATAAACTAATTTATATTTTATTTATATGTAAATAAGTGTTTTACCATATATTTTATATTCAGTAACAACTAATATTGCTATCATCAGTAGGTCTCAGAAGGGAAGGATGCAGTAGCTGCACTTCAGATATTGTTGAAATTTGGTAGGGAGATGGTTCTCAATGCAACATTCATGTGTCACCCCCTATTGGGATTAGCACATCTATGGTTTATCTGGAAACCAATCTTTTATTTTGCATATCTGCATTAAATTCAACGGTGATAGGATATCAATCAGCCATTTATCATTAAAATTGCTTTGAATGAAAATCTGTAGAAGAAAATAATATAAATTAAAGAAAGAAAAAAGTTGATGAGCAGTGATCAAACTTGGGAGAATTTCCACTGAAGTCTTTACCAAGTAGGCTGATAAGCAACACAGACACTATACACAATAAGCAGATACATAAAATAAAAGGTATTTTTCATGTAAATTGTAGATTTGCTAAACCCAAAGGGGGTAATTCATAAATGTTGTATTTAGAACTCTCCCTGCCAAATTTCAACCACATCTGAGGAAGAGTTACCTTGTCCTACCTTTGTCAGATGCTTCACATGATGTTAGATGGTGGTATCAAATATAAGCTTCAAAAAAGGCTTCCCAATAAATCAAGTTAAATATGAGAAAATTTCAGTCAAGATATCATATATTCAAACCAGCGTTAGTAATCATTATTGGGAACGATTAAGCTGCTTAAATGATTATAATTTTATTTCTATGAATCTAGGATTGTTGATGTACTGTAAACTTCCTCTTTTATGATAATTTACAAAAAATATAGCAAAAATATTGTAACTTTACAATTAGAAGATGGCAGAGTTGGCCTTCAAAACGTTGGCGACATGGTCACCGGAACTCACCTGGGTGATAACCTGAGAGCTTTGTACCCAATTAAAGAAGCCCTTACCCTAAAGATAACTGAAAAATAAACACAAATTATTATAATTGATTGTACATCATGAGAAGATATCCTTTGTGGTTAGTTTAAATCAACATGCTTTTAAGTTGAAGAAATATTTTTTCAGGAATTAATAATTGAATGGGTGGATAAAACTACCCTATAAACTGGCATATAATTCGACCTTTGAAACCTAAAAATATCTCTAAAAGACCAGGGGTTAACTTATACGCTGAACATTAAATTTAACCCTTTACCACCAAGGGGTAGTTAGGTACTATTACCTTTGGTACTATTATTAGGTTACCTTTCCCTATTTGAAGTGATCCAAACCAATCTCTTAAGTCTAATTAGCTGTTTTATCTATTATTATATCAAAGAAATTTGAATGCCACTACTATAATTATTTTCAATTAATATTTGACAGTAGCCCCATCCCCTCAATTGAAATGTCTATACATTTTCATACACTCCTTAATTTCAACATAAATTCCCTTCTGTAAAGAATATGATTCTTCTATATATCATCCATCAAAATTATTTTTTTCTTTGGAAATTTCTGGTGGTTTTATCTGTTAACAAAGTTATTTAACAGAATTATTTAACAGAATAAACCAGACCCAAAATTCAAAGGGATTTTTGATACACTCTTTCGGAAACATTCTAAATTAATTGACTCCAATTGTATATAAAGTCTTTTTCTAAATATTTTAATTTCTTAATCCCACCTCAAATGTATTTTAACTGAAAAAATGGTCTCAAACCTTCCTCACCTACTTTTACTCAACCTGCAAAGTGATTTTTTATATACTTCTTTCTAATCATAGTTTTCAGGAAATAATTTGATTGAAAGCTTGTAATATCTGTAATTAATTGAAAATTAATCTCTATGGTGCTAAAAGAACTTTGTATATTCAAATATTTGGTGATTCTATTTTCTCTGTTCTAACATCAAATGGGCTGGTGTTGCACAACCAATAGTCATACCTAAGATTGTTCAATCTAAATGATTTATGGTTATTTAATTTTGGAAACAAACTCTTAAAGTATCTAACTTTCTTTTCCATTCCTCTATTCGGTAATCTCAATTAATTGTTTGGATTAAAGAAATGTACACTCCTGGCCAAAATTAACGCAGCCCCTCCCGGGCGATCCTAACGACCGGTGGTGCGTTTATTTTGGCCAGGAGTGTACTTTTATTATTCAGTCACATTAAATATTTTCCTTATTTTTTTCTCAAAACAGAACTTGTTAGCTCTTGCTCTTACTTAATTTATTCTCTTTATCAAAACAGACAAACTCATGCCTCCTTGATAATATCATTTGAATTAAGATTAATTTTAATTTTCACCTCAGATTTTGTTTTTGGTGATAGTTCTACATTCTTTCAGTTGATTTGTCTCCAAACTTTTTACTTATTATCCATTACTTTATAATTTTCATCCGTATTTAATGAAGATATGTTTCTCTTAATAATTCCCAAACTCTGTTGATTTCATTTAAACTCTTCAATGAAAAAGTTATTCTCCTAGTCAATGTCGCACTAGAGGATACATGCAACAAATATGCCTAGGTACAAAAAACTTCATTTTATCATTTTTCAACAAAATTAATTATCTTTTAATTAAGTTAACAGAATTTTCTGGCTCAAAATGTATTTTATGTTATTTTATTTCATAATTAGGGAATTTGACCTGATAGCTGATCTTCAATCGGATTTGAGAAATTTGCATATTCATTCATGTCCAAAACTGGTAATTTTCATTCATAATTTTTAAGTACAATATAAATATTTTTCTATGCCCTTGTGACAGTTTTCCAGTGTAGCTCTGGTGAATTATTCTACGATATTCTTTCAAAGAGCAATGGAAATCAGCACCCTGAGTTATTTTTTCACTTTGATAAGACTACCGATAGAAGGGTATGATTGCAATAAATAATATATTTTTTTCATTATAAACATAATTATTTAATAAAGTTAAGGCATCATAAATTACATCGTGCGGAAGAAAGCTTATTTACAGCAGCGTTATGGTATTTACATAAAAATATGGATTTGTCATAAGCTCACAGCTCTCATTTGTCAATGAAGGAAAATGTAAAGAATGCTTAGAAATTCTTGAAAAAATAGTAATACTGATTGATTTACATTCAAACAATGAGATTCAGTACCAGATCCAGTTAAGGCAGGCGCCTCGTCAATGAGATGCGAAATCGTTCATACATTCAGGAACATATAAAATACTGAAAACTTCTCCTCGTTGTCTTTAATTTCAGCTTGAAGGCGTTGGGTATCAACTCCCTCTCGCTTACAGTACGACTGTTGCGGCTTCTTTCCATCCTTGTGCTCTATTCATTACCATTCGAAATGTCTGTTTGCATGTCGGGAAACCTGTTTCGTGCGTCGAGGTGTTACTGTTGACCCAAGCCAGCTTACTTTCCGTTTTCCTCCTCCTTGATGGTTCCTCGTGGCCCGAAAAACACGTCGTCTTTGTTCTCGTGCTCGCCCTCTTCATCCAGCACCACGATGGGGGAAACTCCGTCGTGAAGACTGTTCCTGGACATCGACCTCTGGTAGACGTCCCGCGACACGCTTCTGGTGAAGCTGAACTGTCGGGAGAGGCGGCGGAACAGAGCTTTGTCTCCGGCAGTTGCGGGAACTGGCGTTGAAGGAGGGATCTTCGCCACGTTGAGTATTGCTGGCATCTCCATTTCTTTGTCGAGCTTCTCGGATTCTTCGAGTATCTCGGATGCTATGGATGTGATGACGTCCCAGGCATATTCTACGAGGAGAAAATAGATCGATTTCCTATTAGTTTCGGCTACTTTTTGGCAATGAAGCAACTGGTATAATTATGCCCATGTTTTGGTAGCATGTTCTTGATGATCTAAAAGCTGAGATAATTTAGTGGTTTGCGAAATATTTCCGAGGTGATATGACTAATTATTCTGTCGAGATGAAATACATTCCTCTTATAATGTTAACTAAATTTAAATATCGTGGAAAATTTACTGAAGGAGTGGGTATTTAATGGAGTTGAATTATGCTGAATGAGGAACATTTGAATGAACAAAATTTGAAGTAGCAAAGGTTGTTTGATTTATTTCCTAGTCTTTGAATTTTCTCTTAGGACTACAATATTTTTTATTGCGGTTTTATTTATTCAAACTATTTTCCTCTATTACAATTGCGCAAGTAATGGTTTCCCAAAACCTAAGAGGACGTTATGAATATACGTATAATTTTAAATATAATATTCGAATATATTCCTGAGCGTTGTAAAAAGGAACAAAGACTATAACCAGAGATGTAGATTATCAGTCTATATCTTTATGACAGAAGAATGAATATAAAAGATTTAAATCAACCTCTTTGCATTGTTGTTTATGCACAAAACGTACTCTTCGTATTAACTCTTTTTGAAGCTAATTCTCGCCTAAGAATTCTTAGGGTCAACTTTTGAAAATGATTTAAAAAATTCTATTTCTAAAGTGGTGTATGAAAAGTTACTCACTCATATCTTCTTCTGAGGCCTTTTCCGCTACAACGCAGAATCGCAGAACGTATTTTCCACGAATGGATGAGGGGATCATGTGAAGCTTTCCAGAGCCGTTGATACTGGCGAGGAGATCCTGGTTTATCTTATTGGTACCCTTGAGGCGGAAGCACACTAGGCCCATCTGCAGGAAGAGTGAAAGTATTCTAAGCCAACTATTTATATCGGTACAAAAGAGAAATTCACCAATAAGCATGAATCATCGAGACAAGTAGTAATTGGCGAGGAAACTTATTTGCGCCATCCCACTAATGCGTTCTAACTTGCTTAGCGTACTTCAAGTAGAGCATGGAATTAGCAAAAGAATGTTGTATTTTGACCCTATTTCTCATTTTTATGACTGTAAGCTTTAAAAATCATAGGGTTTGGAGAACTTCGTTTATGAGCTTGGTTATGACGCTTAAACCACTTTTTATTCTGATAGAATAAGGGATCTGATTCAACTTTAAATATTCAATGGCCTTTGATGGCTAGTATTCAAGTTTCCATGGGATAGCATAAACCGAAATCAATGCTGAAAATTTTAACATGAATGTATTTTTTAAAGAACTTTAATACGACCAAACTCAATTGACGTTTAAGTAATATCATCTTCAAATTTAGGAATGTTGAAGGCAACACTTGTATTGAAATGCTCAAAATTAAATCATTTAACTTGGAGCGCGCCGTTATTTGCAAAGTTACCCAAACCCTTTTCCTAAATCATATAAAGTCAACAAGAATTGAAATAAGGAGTCCGTTTCTTACCTTGACGTCATTGCAAACTTCGAATCTTGCGTCATCTCTGACATAGCCTTCGAACATCTTCGCAAGTTTGCAGTGGTTCCTGATGTACTCCCTCAACCCATCCAGACCGTAACTCCTTATTACGAACCACAACTTCAGAGCACGGAACCTTCTGCTCAGGGGAATACCCCAGTGACGGAAGTCGATGACCTGATCATCGTGGTTGTGCTGGAGATAGAGTGGATCCACGACCATTGCCTCCGTGAACTTGAAACGGTCCTTGACCCACATGGTGGAGCAGTCGAAGTTGGTCAGGAGCCATTTGTTGGGATTGGTGTTGAACGAAGATGCGTACTCGATTCCTTTCAAGAGGTACTTGAACTCGTCGCAGATCATAGCATTACCAGCGTAGGCACCGTCGACGTGGAACCAGATTCCATATTCCTCGCAAATGGGTCCGATTTCCGAAAGTTTGTCGAAGGCGCAGCTGGAGGTAGAACCAAATGTGGCGGATACGAAGAAGGGAACCAGGTTGTCCTCGACATCCTCCTCGATTTGCTGCAAAAATATAACTTATTTAAAACTTGATATGCCTTTTATAAGCAGGATCAAAGTTTCATTCTCCCATTGTTATGATTTAATTTGATCAAATGCCGGAAAGCATAATTCCATTTAGTCTTCAAAATATCTCGACTTTTACAGTATCATTAAAGTAAAATATATTATTTGGATTTCATGCTACGGAATAAAATGCAGCTGCAGTTCAGCATGAATTTGAAGCCAATAGTTTGAAAAAAAATCGAAATTTAGTTTTTTAAGGCGGAAGAATTTTAATTAGTGTAAGATATTTTACGAAATATTTTTCAATTATTTGATAATTGTGTTTGTATTACTTTACAACTTGTTTCGTCAACCAGATGTAGATTCCTTCTTAATCTTGATCGATATACCATTGAAACAGGATAACGATATAGATATCTCAAATTTGATAACAGCAATAGTTAATACCTCATAAATATTATAATAACAAATCTTTACAGGTTACACATTCGGTAAATATCTCCCAGCAGGTGGCTCTGTTTAATTCATTTGATCACCCTTACCTGTCTCAATTGTCCGCCTCTGAGTGAAGACTTCTCGTCAGGTTCGATGATTCGCAGCTTCACCATGCAGATCTTAGCTGCCTTCTCAACGCAGGAATGGGCTTCCTGGGAGCAGTAGGCGACTAGACGGGCCAACAAGTGACCATCCTCAGCCTCCGGTTCGTCCTTCTTCAGTCGCTTGATGGCCTCCGCACGCGCCGCCAACATGTTCACGAGGATGCACTCACTGGCTGAACCCTACAGATTAGGAACACATTATATAAATTATAATCTAATGTATAAATATAACACGATATATTACTCTATTGAGTAAGGCTTTAGCGTTAGAGTTACATCTTCAAAAAATTAGAAAATTACCAGCCAAACAATCTTCCCAAAAACTTTGCTAAAACATATTGTCGACTGCTTCAATTGCTGGCTGCTTTTACAATTCCAACGAAAATAAATTTAACTATTCATTTCGAATCCTAAGGAAGTTGAATAAATAGACCCAATATTTGTCATCCGAGAATGTACAGTGTAGATAATTTCTTAAAATTGTGAATGGCGGTGGGAAACGCATCGAAAGATTCAGCTACTCGAGCGTTAAAATGAATGTTTGTCCATGTATCATGTTGTAGTATTTTAAAGTAGGACGGATTTCCATATTTCCATTACTTCCTTGAAGTAGGTCGTTGATTTCAATTAAGTAAAGATTTGTTTGTCGAAATGATACTATTCCGATTCTATATTCGGTAATGTATAATATATATATATATATGTCTTTGACTATGCCATTGTCTTATGGAAGTGAGAGAACCGTATAAAGATTATAAAAAATGCCTGAATAATGTTAATAATTGACATTCTCTGCAAGTTTCGCATTTATATCTCTCCTGCAATGCCTTGTGCTTCTCGGTTGATGATCCTAAATCAGCAAATTATTTCATTTCAAACCAGCATTGTAATCGACTTGAGTTAGGAGAGGCGTTAGTTAAAAGAAACGGAAAATATTTTGTAGACTAACTCCAAGCAAAAGAAATGAAAAGCCGAGAGAAAACGTGAAATCCTTCGTCTTTAATTTAGGCGAAAATTAAATATAGCCCTAATTTAATCGAAATTAAATCGCTTGTATTCCGATTATATTTTAGTATATATTCGTAATATGGGTATTATAGTTACCTGCATGACTCCGCCACCTCTCCCACATGGAGTGCAAGACAAAAACTGTTCTGGGAGTCCAATAGCCTTTCCTGAAAGAATGGATAACGAAGTTAGAAAAGGAGGAAATATCAGAAAATGATACATGGAGTTGATTAAATGTATTAATAAGAATTCACAATTTTTTGAGAATACTTACCAAACCAATCCAGAACGATGGTCTCCAGCTCCTGGCAAACGGGACTGGAAGCCTGCGAAAATAAAGGATCAGGCTAAGATTTAATGGGCATTACTTAGTTCCCCTCGCAACAGCCGCGGGTGTCAATTTTCACATCATAAGTAACTCTTTTTCGCTTACCCATGAAAATCCAATGATACCAACTCCGTCTGAGAGCAAATCGCCAAGAATTGAAGGATATGAATTTCCTGAAGGGAAGTATGCGTGGAAACGTGGATGCTGCCAGTGGGTAATCTGGAAAGAAAACAAATAGATCATGAGTATTTGCTTTACAAAAGTTTTCCTTACTCTCATTTAATGTGATGCATAAATTTAATTTGAGAGGGAGATACTATTGGAGGAATATGTGCATTGGAAATCGATTTCAACCGAAGGAGAGAGATATTACTTTCTTACAATCTAGAAAATCGTAAAAAATGTGTAAATAACGCTATTTATTTTTAGCAAAAACATTCTCTCTTCACCCTTTAATGGAATTGTATATCTCCATCCGGAAACGGAAGACAAATAATTAAAAAGCTCCCATTGAGGATGCTCCTATCTTGTAACATCAAATATAACATTAACTATTAAGCATATTTATTTAGTTCATTATGGATGGATACAAGAAGATTCATTATGAATGGATACGAGAAGGGGAAATTTAGAGAGTTTCAATAAGGGCTGAGTGTATCCATGCTATTAATCTACTCTGCAATGCAATTCAGCAAGCTGAGTGCGTTCTTATGATTCATTAGCTACTGAAGTGGTTCTTCAAAACTCTCAAAATTGTTGTACGTCCTTGTCAAAGATATCTAATATACATTCACAATAAAAGCAAAAATTATCCTCATTTAATGTTTTATATTGTGGAACCGCAAAACTTTTTCTGTCGCATTTAATAAATATTAGAATTCATATCGTTAGCGGATTTTGAGCGTAAAACAAAAATTCCTCTGCCACGAAAAAGGAGTAGCCTCAAGAGAGACGGAACGTAAACAGAACTTTTAACCCGTTTTCAAGTAGCCTAAGTTTACATTTGCGGTAATTGGGAATGGAGGAAAATGACAAGATTAATGAAAAAGGTCGATTCGCATTCAGGAAGAAGAACCGGCCTCTTTGAAGCGCGGAACGAGTAAAAGCAGCTGGAATGCGAAGCTAGAGCTAGGCCCATATCTATAAACGTCAAGGGAATATATATGCTATGATTCAACCGAATACATCACGACTTACCCCTGGCATGATTTTGGAGTCTATGTCCGACATGATGTTGTCCCATGGCTCCGGCTTCTCCGGCGCCTCTTCGGGGATCATAGTCTTCAGGTAGCCGGGCTCCACGGACGGAGTGACCCTCCTCACGGGCAAGGTCTCGAGATAGTCGCATATGTAATCCACCATATCCTTGCCGGCTTGGCGAAACTCGTCGGTGTTCATGGTTGTGGTGTAGATTTAACTTCGCTTTCTCGAATGGCGATTTCTGTTTTTATCCTGAAGCGAGAACAAATTTCAATCAAAGTCCCGTCAAAACTTTTCTCGTGTCGCAATAGTATCTTAAATTTAGCATTTTCTGTAAGTAACTGCTCCCTTTTTTCGGCGTTGAGTGCATCAAAAACAGGATGCGGTTTAGCGGTTGATAAGGGAACAGCGTGATATCACAAAGAAGACTTAGCGCTCCAGCTTTATGTTTTATCGACAAACCATAATCAATTCAAATTTATTTCGTTTTTCAATAGCTTCCTAAGTAATGATGTGTATCAGTGTCTATTCCGTAATTAAATAAAGTACTTCGGATTCAACAAATACGCCATACAGTACTTATATCAGGTATGATGCAACAGTGGCATAAAATTTCGGCCACACAAAAGAGCAGAGTTATTCACGCCCAAAGGAGGTAATAAATATCCCTATCGTAAGTATTTTAAATACATAAATATTAGTTCTAACTATTATTCACTATTATGTATGATACTAACCCACTAAAACATCATTTACCAAATTTTTACAAGGAAAGTAAAATCATCAAGACTTAATACTCGAGTGATGGAAGAATGTAAAATGATTAATGTCATAGAACGAACGCATATAACATTAATTGTTAGCTCAGTTGTCACTAACACACGAAAAAACATCTTTTGCCGGATTTTCACGAGGGAAGTGAAATTATCAAGGCTTAACCCAAATGACTGAGGAATTTCAAATGAACGGTCATTGAACGAACATGTAACTTCCATACCATAGCTATATCATTTTCGTTTTCAAGACTTTTGGTCCGTATAAAGTTCGAAATTCGTGAATTTTCTCACTGTGAATAAAAAACCAACGAGACACTTTTTTCGCGAATAAGAAGAACTGACCCGGGTTGGATTCACGGTGGGAGACCATACACGAAATGGCATTCGAAGCACTTTTAACAATACTACTACTAAAGAACAACCGAATTCTTTCCTTATTAATTCCTTCCAGTGGCACACCTACCTTGGGGGGACTGGATAGGCGATCGCTGAAGAGTCTTGAGCGTAATCCCTGGTCCTTAATGGAGAGAAGGCACACACTTAATGTTTATCCACGGTCTTCTCTCGGCACTCCCTCACACTCAGAGGAATCTCACCCAAGCACGGCTTTAGGAGGAATGATGCTCCCCGTCGGAGGCGGGAGAATTTAAGTTCGCCGGCAGAGAGGGGGGGTCGACGGGGTGAATGGGGGGGAGGCGCCTGGGGAATCCTCGTAACACGTCACGGCGCGGTTGGGGCAAGTGTCTGGACGAGGAAAGGCTTGTCAAGGAGAGAGTTCTGATACCCATTTCCTTTGGCAGCGGCGTTCTCTCATGACCTGGGAACCCCCTCTGCATTCATGGGCACTGGCAAAAAATGAGATCTCTCTCACTTTATTCCCCTGCACTAACCGTTATTCATCTTTCCTTTAGTCTCCGTTTCATTGCGTCGGTGAACCGGAATAGAAAGTCTTTGGCCATGCGTCATTGTTTTGATAGCTTAATAAGGTTCGCGTGGACAGAGAGGGCTTAGCTAATAAAGAGATTGTCGTAATGGCCACAGATTTCGTGGAAAGGTACGGAGGGCAGCCGAATTAATTTTTTTTATACATTTATTTACTCTTTTATTCAGTGGAATACGACATCTAGGGTGTCTCTATCTACAACAACCTGTTCGTTGAGCCCACTGTTTCTCAACCGGCGGGTCGAGACCCATAAGGGTTTTGCCTTGTGGTTAGCCGCAAACCTTGGCTTTCATTGGGGTTCGCCGGTTATAAAAACCAAAATTAAAAATAATGAATAACATCCAGCGATTCTTGGTTGTATTACATATTAAAGAATCTTTAATATCAAAACTTGTAAAAAATCCTCAAAATAATTACACATACGTTGAATTTGTAATTTTCTTGTGGATTTTGTGCAATTTCTGATAGTATATATTCTTTACTAAAATTAAATTTAAAATATAAACATCGGTGAGAAAATGTTCATAATTTAAATAATTTATTAATGCTTGGCAACATACGAGATATGCGACATAATCAGTGGATGGCAAACCTTTTATGTTTTGTTTTATTGATCAAATATAGAGGGGGTCGCGAACATGTTTCCAAAATCTAAAAAGGGTCTCGATTAAAAAAATTGAAATGTTCGTAGTGATTCCGTAGTGGTTCAGGGCAGCAAGATGTGGTCTCCGACAAACACACATTCGAATGTCGAGGTCTTCAGGAAGACACATCCGATAGAGACGTGAAGGATTCCGCTATCGTTCCGCAGGAGGATCTTTTATAAAGAAATTTCGTAGTTCAAGGGGCAATGGGGCATTTCGGCGCGACCACTTCGGCGCGGCCATCTCGGCGCAGGCCCCTTCTGGCGCGGGACACTTCGGCGCAAGCCCCTTTCGGCGCGGGCCACTTCGGCGCGGGACACTTCGGCGCGAGCCATGGTTATGACCAAAAACAACTACGTTGTTCCTTAAATTATTAATGAATAATATGTAACTCGTTATTAGCGTAAGATATAAAATTCGGGTAGGGTTGGGTTGGGTTGGGTTTGTGTCGGGTTGGGTTGTACACTATTTAAATAACTTAACAACATCTTAAAAATCAAACAATAAACCTCTAATTTCCATTCCATGGCCGAATTCTATATCTTACGCTAAACACAAGTTACATTACATTCACTAATAATTTAAGGAACAACGAAGTTGTTTTTGGTAATAACCGTGGCTCGCGCCGAAACGTCCAGCGCCGAAGTGGCCCGCGCCGAAATGGGCCTGCGCCGAAGTGGCCAACGCCGAAGTGTCCCGCGCCGAAAGGGGCCTGCGCCGAAGTGGCCGCGCCGAGGTGGCCGCGCCAAAATATCCTAGACCCTCGATCCAGAGGTCCAACGCACACCTTTCCGGCAGAAGGGGGTTAATGAATGGACAAACTATTTCTTTAGGCGAAATTCACCCAAAGTTGGTATCTCTTTCAGGTAATCTCAAATCGCCATCACACCGCAAGTAGCCACTTGGTGAGGTGGCGCAAGGGCCTTATGCCCTTTCACACTACGTAGTACTTGCTTAATGAAAGGGCTTCAGGTTCACCATTAGTCCGCAATACCCATAAGCGATGTAATGAGCGGCGATTTATGCCTTCCATATTGGGAACGTTGTGGTAAGGTGGATTTAAACATAGCAAACTAAGTGTGAATGAGGTAGATCTTAGGAACAGAACATGCAAAGTCCACCAAGATATATTCTTTTCTCAGTTAAAAAATCGTCTATGCTCTGCAAAAGAAGTCATAGTTCGATTATTTCTCACCATCTTCGGTTTTGGATGAAAACTTTTCATCCAAAAGCTAACATAATCAAACACGGCGTAATATTTCGAGTGCACTCCTGACTAATCCAATTTGTGGTTTCCTTACCGCATCCGGCTTTATCTACATTTATATCGTGGCTCACTATCATTAGCACCCAAACGTGTGGATCCGAAATGAATTTTAATTATGTAACTGATTCAATTAGTGTTTGAAAGGCGTTCATTTCCTTTCGACATATAGAGCAGCTTTACTATGCGAAATTGATTTACTTTATCGTAGATATTTCTGAGGTCTGACATTAAGTAGTAAGGATCCCTAATATGAAATATATCTATTGTCGATAGTATTCTGTCTTGACATGGTTGGGCTTCATCTTTAAACATGATTGATAAATTAGTTTGTCTTTAATCCACAAATATTAATATCGATGGAGGTATCAATTTATTATTTGTGGAATAAAGGCAATGTTTGTTTATTAATCTTGTGTATATGATTCCTATAGTGTTTTTCTCTCAGTAGGGTGAGGTTTGAGCCAACCCATTGTAAATTCTGTTTGAGATGCGTTATTAGTCTAGCATAGAATAAAGGTTCGTTGGTGTCTTTTAGTCAGCAATAACCGTGACGATCTTAAACTCTGTCTGAAAAAGTACTTGTTGTTAATTTTGCATTTATTCGTCTAAAACAATTCAGTAACGTGAACCTTGCGGATTGCTAGGCATTATCAGATACTGCCTTCATGCAATCACTCCGCTTTAAAGAGCTTAGAGAAGATTTAATCTCTATTGGCATAGACATCATGGAAGTGGATTAGGAGACATTGAACAAAAATGAATAAAATTAATACTACCATGATTGTAATGAATTATGTTACTAAAAAAGGTATCTTTTAGAAATATTTTATTATTCTCTATTGATGGGAAACGAGTCGCAAAGCAGTCGCTTATCCGTAAAGAAACGCTTTTTAGAGTAATCGAGAAATCAAGACTAGGAAGGTTCGAAAAATTCTATTTCTTTCACAGCACCTTACTAATTGAAAACATAAGATTTTTGTGGTCGTAAATGGTCCCATGAATGCTAGAACCTTGAGGAAGATCAGCTAGACAAATATGGTTCAAAGCAATATTCTCAAGGAAGTGCCAGGAAGGACGAATTAAATAGAAAATGTTCATGTAAACAATATTTTTCCGCCCATACTAATGGTAATCTGCTAAATACTAGAGTTATTTTATTACTACTTATCTTGTCATAGATTTCAATATTTCACTGCCTGTTTTACTTAAAAATCCTAATAATGGAACGATAACTTTTTCCCCCTAAAACATCTTTACAGACAAAATGAAAGTATGTAGTGGGCCAGATATTCCGCGCGAGTCACAGATTGCGTACAATTGAATTAAATGTGTTTTTATATATTCTCCTCATCTGGCATCTTTAGAAAAAATTGTGTCGTTGTTTGTGTTTTGGCAAATTGTGTTGTGAGTATTGCCGTTTATTCCCCATGCATAGGTATTTTCGAAGAGAAATATTTCCAGCATATCCTGCGAAATCGTTGCTGAACATTTTCCCCGGTAATTTAGGCCATATAGATATTTGATGTGGCTTTTGATAAATATTAGGCTGAAAAAAATCATAGCTTTGATAGAATATTTCGGTAAGAAAGCGGTTCAAACGAAGACAACTCCAACTCCTTGTCATCAAAGTTTAAGTTTTCCAATCAAAACATATATTTTCTTATTAATACTTCCGAAAGAAATTCTCTTACTTAACGCTTCTTCCTTTTCAACAATCGCGGAAAGGGGAGCTTAAGTGAACCCGGAAATTTCTGCTCAAAACCCGAACATTCAATTACATCAGCCATCTCAGTCATTATGGGGACCATCGCGGCTCCTTCTGCTTCACATAAACCGAATATATGTATGGAATCAAATATTTAAATTGGAAAATGCGCCGTTTTTAACCGATTCGATGTTCGCATCCGGAACTGGGTCGGCGAAACGTCATGAGAGCACTCTTATTCCTTCTCCATGTCGAAGGGTAAACGCTTGTGATGGACTAAATGCGGAACCGTGTTTACTCGTCGGTAAGAAAAACAGGAACTAGAGTTGCTGCGAAAGAAATGCAGGAGATAGCTCAACGCGTTCGAATACGCGTGGGAGACTCGAAAATAGATTGGTTCGGATGTTTTGGAGATGAGCGGTTTCTGTGGAATCCACCTGGTTCGCTTGGAAGGAATCTTTCGACGTAACGAGTGGATCGTTTGTTCCGAGACACGCTTTCTTCGCCTCTGACTAATTCCAACGCCTTGACCTAGGAGCGAAGTTGGCAGTCAAGGCTGTGAGCGTAGCTGTCATCCATCTAAATAAAGACTTAAGAAGCTTGTTTCTAGGACCGCGAGTTGAAAAAAAATTCTATGTTGTGAACATGGAATATGAGATATTTGAACAATAAGGACTAGGAACGTGTGAAGAAGCTCCGTCGAAATCTGATTTGTGCTATCCAAGCAGCCTAAATGATTCGGCCAAAACTTTTATTTTACTATTTGTTTATCCTTAGTGGAAAGGGTGAAGATACAAGAGCAAAAGCTGAAGAGCGAATTTCGGTGCATAAAGTCATGAAGATAATATGGAGGAATTTATGTATCACTATTTATGAGACGATTGTAACAGAAAAGCATAAACAAAAGATCTAAATTTCAGGAAGTATTGCATTCCATGTTAAAGAGAAAGAGCATTATATTAGTCGGGGATTTTAATGCCCGCATATGAATTAATTTCATTTCAGGAATGTAACAGATTCAACGAAAACGCATCGAACGGCATTGGTGAAAAAAATGATATAATGTGCTACTCAAGCTGTAGAAATCAACACTATTCAGTATATTTTGCTACCATCAAAAATGAATATTCATACACATCTGAAAATTCTTCAGAACAGAAATCGGCGATGAATTATATTGTTAGCAGCAGAACTATACACTCACACAAACATGGGATGTAAGGACTCACAACTCACAAGGTTCATGTAAACCATAAGAACCATGATGAACCATGTGAAATAGATTCGAAATTTTTCATTAATTCATTATCCACTGTTTTCTTTTGATTCATCGTCATTTTTTAAAGGCGGTCCTTGCCGTGGCAGTCCTATGACTCTCTCTATTGCTGTTATTTTCAAATCTTTATATGATTCGAATCACATAGTACTTTTTACATCATCGAGGAACTTCTTTCTTGACCTTCTTTTTTTCCCTAGTACTTTTCCTTCCAGTATATTTTCTAAGAAGCTGTTATGCCGCAGAACATGTTCAACAAGTTAGATTCTCCTTTTCTCTACCTCTGTTATTCAATTCCTCTCCTCTTTAATTTCTCTCAGAACTTCTACGTTGCTTTTCTTGTCAATACATCTTGTTCTTGTGATCCTTCTCAAGATCCACATTGCTATTGCTTCCATCCGAGACTTCTCCATCTTTCCCAACGTCCAAGTTTCACATCCATATAGTAATGTACTCCAAATAAAGGTTTTTGCAAAGGATTTTCTGATTTCCAATTTTTGAGTAAGAAATCTAAAATTTATCCAACATCCCATCGTGCTAATAATAATTTCTGAAGTTTCCGAGAGTAATATTCGATACAGCCAAATCCTAATGTAAGGCGGGGGATGCAGTCAATTTTTCAACCATTTTTCAACCATTTTTTACATCATTATTTTTTAATAAAGTGTAACATAAATGCTCAAGTTCTCTATATACTACTGTGCACCGGATCCAATGTCTTCGTTGGTAAGGGGTTTTATTCAATGTCAATAAATGTCTGAATAATTGCTTTTTTCCTCTTCCATAGCGTTGCACTGCTGGGACTAAGCTCTGTAAATGAATTTTAAAATACAGGCGATCCACTCACAATAAAAAGCCATTGTAGGTGGGTTGCCTGCATTCTAAAATTTATTTATTGAAGCTTGAGACCAGCAGTGCAATTTTTTGCGAGTAGCAAAATAAATTGCATTAAATTTGAAATTTTTGCAGCCAATAAAAAAATATGTGAAAATTGTTAGAAATGAATGATTGGACCGCCCGCCAAGCGGGTTCGAGGGTAGCGCGGGGTCTGAGGCTCCCGCAACACTAAACGTACGGGTTAGAATCCGATTCAGACGAAAAATCGAAATTAGGATGAGGTGAAAAGCCTCCGGTGGGGATTTGGCGGCCCGCTAATCCCAGATTCGAACCCGATACAAGCAGCGTCGCACCTAGGTGCCTCGACCCACTGCGCCACCAGTCGAACGGTTTTTGTCGCGCAGAATAAGCTCCTGCTTCGTCCTCAAGGCTGTCCTTGGATGTCATGAGCGGGAATTCAAAACGTACAGCGCGCGGGTCTACACATCAGGCTTGTCTTATAAATAGGAATGTTGTGCGAGTGTAACGAAAAGGATGATGAATGATTGTTCGTTAATTACGTTACGACAACATTAGTTGTCCTCTTGAAAGTAGTCCTATAAAATAGCATTTGCTTGAATTTAAGAGCGAAGTTTCAAAGCCCGCACTAAAAACAAAGACACTTTTTTTTCGTCAAGCTTTTTTCGATTCTAGCACACTGAGCGTCGTTGTTTGTATTAGAATAAATGCTAACTAAAAGGTAATGAAGATGGAATTTAATCGTAAGAAGGTAAGTTGTCAGCAAAAAAAAGAAGAACATAATTTCGTAAGTGGAAAATATCGAGATAGGTAGGGTATATCGCGGGGTTGCCTAACCACGACTTTCAGTTGCTTATTTTTCAGAAACAAAGGCCCATTGAGTTGAACGGTCGGACAAGTGTCCATTATTTTTAAGCATTTTAAGCAAAGAATGTGCCCCTTCGAATCCGTTTCCCACAAACCTTGTGTTCCCTTTGTCAACTTATTTAGAAATTTACCTTCTGTCAATGTGTAAATTCGCTGAGTTAAGATGCTTTCGCAAAAATTACGTTTGAGGAGCATTTATAATTCACTTCGCTAATTCGAAATCAAGGATCCCATCATGGCAAACTATACGACTATTACTTTATCTATGAATACGGTAAAAAGTGTAATCCCGATAACTTAATGTTACCGAGCATTGTATATGTTGGGTAGAGTCATAAATGAGCTCCCTTACACTTAGAAGCAATAGATAAATATGAACTGGACTTCATATTTTACACAGTATTTTAATGTGCGACCGGTTTCGGCTTTACAGCCTTCATCATTGGAAATAATACTCTAAATACTCTCACATTTTTAGTGCTGTAAATTATGATGGCTGCATCGTCGAAACCGTTTGGGCATTAAAGTATTGTGGAGAATTTGATGTCCAGTTTTTATTTATTAAATGGCGTTCTACGAAGTCAGGTTAACTTGATTACTGTAAGCAACTGTTTCACCAAAAACAAGAGGAATGTATTTATTGGCATAGAAACTGCTATGGATTTATAAGCATGCCCAACTTTAAAGATGTTTGTGTATTTTATAGATGAGAAAAAATTTCTTTTAAATAATGGAAAATATTTATTGCGCCTTTTAAGAGATAATAGTGGTGAACAGAAACAGAAAGAAAAATTAAAATAAATTTTGTAATTTTTATATTTAGTTAAAAGGAAGAAGGTTTGTAACACTGATGTTTAAAAAAATTGATCATCAAAGATTTAATTGCTGAAGAATAAGGATAATCCTGAGATCTTAGCTGCCAGTCACGATTTACTTCGTCCTAGTCTTAGATATCACAGATTTTCATGGGAAGATTGGAGAAGATGAAAGGGTCGGGTCGAGGAAAGAAATCATAACTGCGAAGGTCAACTGCTTGCTATGATTATCGATAGAAGTATTACAGGAGGAATTTCTGGGTGAGAATTCCATTCGAAGGTCAATGATATAATGAGATATTTTCAAGGTCATCCATGTTTGGAACTCCTCTAATGTAGGTGGAAAATCTTCCTGTCGAGGTTTTCCTCAAAATCAATGGAATTCGAAGTGTTTGGTTCCACCTTGTAAATAGAATTTATCAGTTCGAATTAAGTGTCGCGTATGATAAAATTATTATTTCCTCTAAACTTTACAGTGAAAATCAAGTATATCTCAATCAATTTGTTCTGATTAAATAGCAAAAGAGTTCGAATCTTTTGAACCGTGAAATATATATGGCAATATGAACGATAATAGTTAATTGAATGATCGAGCGTAACGGACGCCCTACGGTTTTAAAAGAGTGCTTGTAGGTAATATAAATTTTTAAGTTTGGGAAAAAATCCAAAAATGCGTTGGATAATAAAATTTAATCAGGAAACATTGCTTATGGATAAGCTTCTCGCTACTGAGCTATAAAGAAGGAATCTTCCTAGGAGATTGGAAATGTATATACATAATTATGACCAATTATCTGGAATTACTGTGAGAAGTAGAGGAAATAGGAAATCTGTGTGATAATCTTAGGCAGTTATGGCTAATTATAGTACGCAATTAATAAAGAAATTACATTGAATACGCATTGTGAGACTCGCCTCGAGGGATACATACAGAAGTGACTAATTAATGTCCATTTAAGTTACTAAATGGATTAAATTCTTTTCCACCATGTGAAAGATGGCAATAAAAGACTTATACATCGTATTCTGCCTTCAATCGAACGTAGTTTATTTTCGAATAACTTAAATTCCGCCAGCGAATTAATTTTAGGATTATTAATATGAATTATCATCCTTATAGATTCGCTAAAAACTTCAAATTATATTTCAAGGCATTTTTAAATTTACTTCAAGCATATTTATTTGATGTATTGAGAAGTTTTTTGAGAATATCTTTTCCCTTGGAAAAATACTGACATTTATTATCATCATAATTAGCATTAAGCCAGAATAATAATTAATACTTTTTGAAAGTTTGATTTATTATAATGACCCTGCAACGTGATTGATTGCTTAATAAATGCAGAATGCAATACAGAAACGAATTTTAAAAATCTTGTGAAATATTTGAAATTTTAACGAATCTATATTCTATGGATGAATCTATGGCATTAGCCGATAATTCGATTTGAAAATTATGAGGAATCTTTGGAACTTTTCGCCACGCCTTTATTTAGCCTTTCAGATCAAGGTCTTGAATATGCAGTTTCTCGGATGGCGGCACGGAAAGAAAGATAGTCTTGATAATTTATTGAAAAACACAGACGGTACGGTATTTTAGGACTTGAGTGTTTCCCTTCGTGATTATGAAGTCTGTGTGATGTGCGCATGTTATTTGTCTCTCAGGAAGACTTCTGATCCAACAAAAGAAAGTGAAATTTGTGACCTCAGGTTGTAAGCGAAATGGTCGCGTGTATCTCGCTTATTCCAATACACGAAGATCTTATCGCTTCCAACTTTAAAAGAATCTAGCCAATTAATGCGTTGAATTGATTGCAAGAGTATTTATTAAGACAAGCATTACTTACTGTCAATGGTAAATTTGCTTGTTAAAAGCTTGAGTTTTTTTTGTAATTTTTGCTAACAAATGTTCCACCTTCATCTCCAAGAATGTATTTTGGTATTTGTCACCGGAATTTATACATGCTGTATGTAATAGAGAGAGATATTTACAGAGTGCCAGTTTGAAGAGCAAGCGATATCGTTGGCATTCATCGGTAAAATTCATTAGCAGCTAATTACAGCATTATCACCCTCTACGTGGTTTATTTTTTCTTTGCTCACACTATCACATACATGGCTGGGAAATTAAGAGACTATTATCTAAAGTTTGTAATCAAATATACCCGTATTATTTCCATTATGAAGCATTCCGCCATTGAAAGCCTATGTAAGTTATTCAGGAGACGTATTTAACGGTTACAGCATGACAGCATAGAGTATTCGTCTTTGTAATAGTTAATTGTTCTTCTCTTAAAAGACGCACGCCCTCTTCTTGAAGATTAAAGAGCAAACCCATTTAATGTTCTGTAAATGAGAAGGGAGAAACTAATCACAGTATCAACTAGCACTTTCATTGTTCCCCGAAAGGAAGTTATCAAGTTGGGAACATCTTGTTTACCCTCACAGTCAATGTAATTTGTAGACTAAAGGAATGCTTGCTAATAAAGAACGTACAGAAAGCTATTTGAGAGCTGTATACCTTGTTTGAGTTTCGAGGTGGAGGACCCTAAGCTTAGGTTTGCCAAAGACGATTTTGGATCGATAAAATGGGATTGGAGAAAAACCCAACCCTCTCGATTGGAGCGTAAAACATATTCATTAAGGTAAACAGGGTGAATTTAGGATGTGTATCAATTACTCCGACCCTGAATTATCTAAAAAGCTTTTTCTTTATTTACGAATAGCCTCGGGAAGTCAATGTGAATTAACTGTGTATTGTGGCTCAGTATAAAGCGAGAGGTTAGATAGAGTCAATGGTATTTACCTAATAGCTATCGAAAGGGCTTTGCTTTCTTAATGATTAAATCTATATTAGATCACCTCTAGACTTAATATTACAGAACGTTATACGTTAGCCGCACAGTGCAGAGTTTTGCTTTGGAAAACATTGTCTTCCAGCTATATGGTTTCCTTAATATTAATTGAAGAGATGAAACATTTTTGTTTGAAACTGCAGCACATATCATTAGATCATCTACGTGAAAATTTTTTAAGCTAAATCTAGAAATAATTAACGTCAATTTTTTTTATAAAAACGAGGATCAAATTTTAACATTTGAGATTAAATGGTATCCTAATCATCAAATATGCGATAATTTAGCAAATGGGATATGATGCAGACTTGTTTACGTGATCTGTAAGAGTATCTACCTTCTCCAAGAGTATCCAACGCAACACTCAATGGAACACAGGAAATTGTAAATATTTCTTCTCAGTGAGTGATACTTCGAATAATGTTTCCTAATACTTTTTAGGATTATTTGGAGAAGGGCTGAGGTTGATTTAAACAACTGAATTACATCAAACTATCACTAGTTGGAGTTAAAAGTCTCTCGCTTGCTTAAATATTTGTTTGTTTACTTTGTTATTATTTTCGTCATTTACTTCCGTCACTCGTAAAATTTTCCATTGCTACTTCGGAAGTTAGCTTTCGGTTAGGTTTAATTTAGGCGTCTGCATATGTTCATTAGCATTACCTTAAGTTCTTATTCTACTTCCCCGAAAAAACTCCCTCAAAGTACGCAATCCGAGAGTAATGAGGGAACTCCTTTCTTTGGAAAGAAACCTTCCCAACCTTTGAATCTGCGAATGGCAGATTTTTCCCATTTCTCTCCTCCCACTAAAACGTAAATTCCTGCCTCCGCAATGCTTATAGTTGCGTAACCTCCGTGATTTCCATTACAGCTCTCCGAAGGCTTGCGCTTAAGGTCAAACTCAATGCGTAAGAGCTGGAAAACCTCTGGATATCGTCTTCGCTCCGCGCCATCACCCACCCCCGGCTCGCGGCTACACCACGGTTTATTTCCCACCATTCAACTATCGCATTGCCCACAATAGAAAGCGGGTCTTTCGTCGATTCGATGACGCAAAAGAGGCGACCCTCTCGCGAAAAATGGGAGCGATGGAATGGTGGACGATGGAGCGTTGAACGATGACGTCCAAACCACACAGGTTCAGCTTTCCGTCGCATCTCCCCCATCTTGTTTACCTTGGTGTGCCATTTAGGCGGAAAGCGAAATCGCGGGGATGTGGGCAGGAGAACAAAAGGAAACAAAGTGGAATGGAAGAGAGGAAGAGAGTGACGCGCCAATAAGGAAAGGCGAAATTGAAAATCGTTTATTGCAAGTCACACAAGTTCCGTTAAAGAGTAAAACAATGAGAGGGAGAGGAAATGCGGGGAAATAATTCGTTGTTTGGTTACAACCGTCGCGGGAAAGGTTCAATTTCCTTCAGATTCTTAATTTTTTCTTTGAAAAGATTGCCTAGTCTAGCGTATTGAGTTTCCCCGTTATATATGAATGATCGTAACGTAACATGTTTATTGGCTCAATTACCGTAGGGAGTTCATGCATATGGATTTACTCCTTCTCTACTGACTGCCCTCGCCGTAAAATTGGTTGCATCTCGTGAGTTAAAGACCTTCCTTGAATGTTGAGTTGATTTATGCGTGGTGGTTACATTAAGCTATCAATGTGATCATGGTAATTCATTCACAGAGAGATATTTATTTTGATACCTATTGATACTATAGGAAACTCTACTAAAAATCATGTAGTAAATTTGTGGAAGGCGTAACCAGTATAATGCGACCCACCTGTTACCTTAGCCGATTCGAAAATGAGCTTAATTTTGAGAAATAGATGCTTGGAAAGGTTTTAAAAATTCCTTTTTTTCACGAACCATACGCGATAATAACAAGCTTAAAAGACTTCAAACGCCTAGTATTTACACCACCTGCTAAAAGCTAAAAAGATACCTGTAGAATATAATTGTAGATATAAATCCTGTTTCTGGTTGAATGGGTAGCTAAAAATCTCGTGAATCTCTAAAAATTTCCATGGTACACTGCTAAATATCATATTGGTTATTAATATTCTGAACCAGTAATGCTATTCTATGATAATCCTCGGAGATATTTTCTAGAACTGTCTTTCTTTCATTGCTAGGTTTGAATGCGTAATAATATGTGAGTATTCGTCGCTTGTTACTATAAAATATTACAGGAAATGTGAAAACTCAGTCACCGTTTTCCTTTAAAGTTAAATAATCAAATAACTAGTTCTCAATAGGAAGAGGAAATAAAGAAAAATTCTTCATTGTTTGTCTTAATACTACTTGGAATGATATTTTATGCTGTGCTTTTTATTTGCCAATATTCCCATGAAAAGTTTGTGTAGTCTAGTTTCTTGATTCTTTTCCGATTGAGGAAGTGATACAAATAATATGTGGAGGATCCTAAAGAGGTGACCTTTAGTTCAAGTTTAATTTATTAGCTGGGAAACATTTCCCCCACTGCCTTGCTTTCCTTATAGTCATATTTTGCCTTTGCCTTAAATATACGTCATTTTTTCTAAGTAATCAGTGTTTCTTCTGCGACAGTGATTTTCTAATATATTCTCATTCAATTTTCTTGGTTCAATAGTTGATTAATTATTTGAAGATACGTTTACTTACTTTGACATAAATGGGCTTCCTTATTAACTATGTATTTTAATATCGTACGGGAATTATTTCGTATCAGAAACAACTTCTGCTATTCTTCAGATACTTGTGAGGTTTCTTTCAACATAAATTTTTACAAGGGACTGCAAATACCAGTCTTGTTACTTCCAACAGATTAACTTTTCAGGAAGTAATTATTTAAGCATAATGCATGACTATGTTATGTATCTTTCATGCCATTTCCCTCTAAACTTAATGCAGAATCGAAGCAAAACATCGGCGGCTTTTTCCATCATAAATGAATTGGAGCTACCTACTATACAACCGACCTTGAAATATATTTCTTTTTAGTTTGCTATTTTATTTGTAGACAGTCTCATAAAGAGTTTTTCGTGACACCGTGAACCATTGAATTCACAGTAAATGACATTCTCTAGTTATGTTAAAGGTGAATTTAACAGAATCAGAATAGCCTTCAACCGCCTCAAGTGATATGCGTATCTCGGTAGTTGAGTCCAAGATCACGAAGTTTTATTTTCATTCAGAAAAAGCAGCGCGCTATGCCACGGTGACATCATACGGAAGATTTATGAGGCGAACATGTGGCGCGTAATGGAGTTCAAGTCGAAGAAGCCGGGGGATTTTTTACTATCATTTCTGCCTCGCTGAAAGCTAGTCTCTCTCGCCTCTCGTTGGTAAACATTTTTTTGGTGATTCAGAATGCACAAAACGTTTTAAACCCGTGCTTTCCCTGAAAACTTCAGCGTGCGTTTTCGTTTAAAGAAAGCTCGACACGGCTTGCGTCAAGATAGGACGCTTTTATAGCTCCCCCGTTGATGAAAAATGGATGAAAATATAGCGAAAAAATCTCTTCGGGCGCAAAGACCCAATGGCTACGTAAATAAGCTCGATTTGGTTCCCAAAGCCTTCAAATTCAGGGGCCATAAACCATCACAATGTGTGTGAACCACTTTTGAACGAACAATCTCTTCCGCGAAAATTTCAACGACTTCCGTCTTAGTTTATTCTCGTTCACTTTCAGGAGTCATTCTAATTTAATACCTCTACTCACTTGGAATAAAAAACAGTGAATCGTTTAAATCATACCTCAATTAAACGCTGATATGATTTTGCCGAAGTAAAATATACGTATTTGTGCATTTTTGTGAGAATGAAAATCGTTTTAAGTAATGTGCCTTCAGTTATTGCAATTATGTATGAAACTCCGCGAATGTTTATAAATTTAAATTAAAACACGTGGCGTAGGTGATTTCAAGGACTTGTTACGAAGAGTATATATCCATGAGACGTAGGAAATTATGATATTCAAACTGGTAACAATCATCTAGTTTTTTATGAAGGAAAGGAGGAGCTGTAATATTTGAAGAAATGATATTTATGGAATACAACATAAATAAATATAAGAAAAGACATAATACATTCTAGAATTTTCGATAACGATTACATAGCCGTCTTTATATTGATTATTGTTTATTCAATAATAAAACGTTGAAATTTGGTGTGCATACCTGGTGGCAACGGTCAGGAGGAATTAAAAGAAAAAAATAGTGACAATATCTGTTCAGCATTCGCGCAAAGACGGGAGGACAACCCCTCCAAAAAACTCTCGTGAACAGTAAAGATCTTATAAACATTTATATTACTACAATAAATAATTGCACCGGCACTGAGCACATGCAATGAAATTTAAATACGTCATAAATTATAAATTACATTAAAAAGGGAAAATATACAAAAAATAATATTTGAACATACGCATGAATTTATAAATGATTTAACGTAATGTAAACAATTTAAAATCTTTTTAGCTTAGGTTTGAGTCGTTTGCATTTTCCGGCGTTGGAATGAGAAGTTCTTCGGGTGTAGATTGAGAAGCTGTAATATTTTAATTAATAATTATACATCAGTACGTTTTGTTACAGGTCCGTCAATTAAATAGAAATCCATTTTTTGGATTTGGTTTTAAAACTTCCTCTATTTAATTAATGGATCCGAAAGTTATCCCAAGGTCAAAAGGACGAGAAGCAGCTCTTTGCCTCTCGACCTTCATTTGCCGGTTTATCAACATTCAGCACTCATCGCAGGAATATGCCGATTTATCACTCTCTGTAGATAAGGGATTTCCCGTAGGGAGGGCCCTTTCCTCATTTATTCTAAATGTATACGTTCTCGCTCTCCAATTGTCATCTGTGAGGAGACTAGATGCAAGCAAATGTGCTATGTTATATGAGTCGGAATGAGCGTGAGAAGAGTTGGGGTAAGGATTTGTAGGGTGAGTTGGTCCGGGGAGGCCCCTTGTTTCAAAGAACATCGTCATCAAACAAGCCAGACGTGTTATTTCGAGATGGATTTGTTTCGCCATTTATTACTTATGAATACAGTGTGGGCGTCATTAGAGAATAGACACTCGACAAACGTTTTAATAGTATGTTTTAATGTAATAGCAGGATTTCAATTCATAAGACATTTTCTTTGCCAGTGTGTTATTTTTAGCCAATGGCCCAAATATTACTCATGGTACACTCCTGGCCAAAATTAACGCAGCACCTCCCTAGCGATCCTTACGGCCGGTGCTGCGTTAATTTTGGCCAGGACTGTACATTATTCTCGCCATACTGCGCAAGACTGCACTCTTTAACGCTTTATTGTTGTTAACACAAGATTAAAATTATGAGTCATACATTCCAGCTTATGAATTTTAGCCATCCTTTTAGTCTTTAGGTTGCATTTTCACCGAGACGATTACTTTTAGATAGGATCTTTACTTGTTACCTTTCACTTATTCATGATTTAATCGAAATGAAATGTTTTTGCACTTGTGTATGAAGAGCTTCATATTCAATTGCCTGATTTCTAATAATTTTCACTTTTCAGTGCTAGTCATTTAGTTGCAGCAGTATATGTCATTCGATTAATCACTCATTGTGCCCTCTTGTTTTACTTCAAAGTACTAGATAAGTATTAAACTTTATATTTCATCGATTAAACGTGGTCCAATTTGCAAGATGTTGGGAAGTGTTCTTGATTTTTCATTTACTTAACGGCACTCTTGTTAAAAACATTCACTCTAGTTGTTTACACGTGGGTGTTTATATGAATTATCTGTTTCCATCTCGAAGAGTTAATAAGAAAATTTCAAATTTAACTTTCTAAAAACTAATGTGTTTTTTGAATCCAATCCTTTTTCAATTTTTTATTTAACGGTATGTTGAAACGATCCTCCGAGCACAGCGGTGTAAAATATCTTTTACGTAAGCTGTGACGTTACCGTTGCCTTCTAACGTCATATTACGTCACGCTCGTTCGTCAGAGACCACAGTAATTTCACTCTTATCTTATATTTCACTCTTTCTTACGAACTTTTGGTATATTAAAGCTAACTACCCCAATCAAATTATGGAAAGATTTGACTGTGTGAATATCTCATACTTTCCCAAATTGGAATGGATGACGTTTCTCTTCTGCTCCATTTATGGTTGGGCGGAGGAACCTGCCGAACTGTTAGTGTTACAAGGAAACTTTGCTCATCGCGTAATTTCAGAAACGTTTGCGTGCAGGTAATTTAATTATTACAATCTAGTAAATAGTTTATTTTAGACAATTAAATCAGTGTTTTTGCTGATGGAATAGGAGTTACTCGATTCTTCATACGCAAAGATTCTGCTAGGAAGGAAGATACCACCGAGCGGTAAGGACTTCCTTCAAGCGAAATTAATTCGTTGTTTAGTCTGATTTCATGTTTCCAATGTAGTTATCATGACGATAAATGCACTCAGTGCTCTTTGAACATCAAAAGAATACAGATTACATCGAATAATATCACGATTTTTTTCATCGTTTTGGCGAATCAATTTGAAGAGAAGATCAAAAGGGAATTTGCATACAAATCGTATTCCAAATAACTTCGCGAAGGACGAGCCTTTAAAATTGAGAGAGTGGATCCTTGCTGATTTTTGGGATATTTTGTGGATGAAGAGGATTTGGAAGATAGCATGCGTCATCGCTCGGGATCTTTGAGATAATAGCAATGATTGTTCGCACTGTTTGGCAGAGGAGTTCACTTCAAAGCAACCGATTTTCTTTCGGAATTCGATCTGGAATTTGAGGAAAAGACCGTTTTCCGGTATCCTGACGCATTTCACCGTGCTTCCTGCTTCAAGCTGTGTTTTATTGGTCCATAGAAATCGCTCCAAATACGAAATATCCGGCAAAGTAAATCGCAAAGAAAAGTAAAAAAAGATTGATTTTGATATGGTCAAAATTAGCAAAATTTTATTCCCCCACGAATTTCATTTTTTCATCATAATGAATAACATTCCGCGATACTTGGGAGAATTTCATTTCAAATAGTCTTTATTAACAAAAACTGTGCAAAATCCAATTGGATATTCTATCCCCTTGGATCCCTTTTACGTTTTTGTGGTCCCCCAAGCCTGCCAAATACGGAATTTTTCTGTTAAAAGGCAAAATCTGGTTTCCATTTGATTAAAATTCTTCTAAATACTCTACAACAATCTCAGTTATTAAAGAAATCTTGACCCCCCATTTTATTCTCCCTGACATGGACCCCCTGTAAATCTAAATATACCCGTGGGTGTCCACATGGACCACTTTGGAAACCTATGGATTAGAGGTTTAAAATCTCCGATACCCGTATTTTCCGGCGCTACGTACCTCGTTGCCCCCGGTTTTTGGAAACAACAGGAAGGCTCGGATTAACAAATTTCTGAGAAACACCCAATGTACGTTTCAATAGCGATGCTATCGTCATCAGAGCTAAAGGAGTTTAAAACAAAATGAGGGCGCGCGGTATTTAAGGCGTGGTGTCATGGTGGGTGTCGAGGGGGTGGTTAGACGGGGTTGTTTGAAACTTCTTATTCGCTCCAAATATGGACGTGTTTATGAATAAAATTAATTGTATTAATTGCATCTTTGTCGAGAAACCAAATGTGTTTTTTAGAGTGGAAACGATACAAGATACCCAGTTTAGATTAAAATTTCCTTAAAAGACAACGCAAACCACTTCTGTCGGTGTTTTCGTAGAAATGGTGGATTGTTAGACCTCTTCAATTTTTAATTAAAATTTCTGATATTTAATCAAAAATTTAAATTAATAAAAATACACAAAATTAATCTTCGGAAGCCGAAAATTATTTTAGCAGTTCGAAAAATTAGTCGAGGTATCACCATTCACCATCCTCGCATTCGATAGATTATTTATTGAAACCTTATTTTCCTTACATTGACAGTTCTCTTATAAACCATAGACTTTAGGTTTCTTCACAATTGTCTGGTATTTACGTTAATCTTAGAGGATCTATTTACAATATAGCTTCTGGAGTCTTTAAACGTATGCTCTCCAATGTTAATTACTGGATTATTTCACTCTTTAGTCGAGGTTAAACACTATGAACCTCTCTTAATCCTAATCTCCGAAGAAATTATAAAGTAGCGTCCAACTTAGATTGACACCAATTGTATGGAACGAAGTAACTTCTAGCAGAATTATATCAAAACATGTAAGAATTCAAGAAGATTTAGATTATGGAAAATCTTAGTAACTAAAAAATTACGGAGAAATACCCAAAATGCGGGAAAGTACCCCCACAATCTACTTTACTCGTCGATAAAACGTTTAAGAATGTTCATTAAACGCAGGAATTTATTTTCTGCACAGTTTGTGCAGAAAGTTAATAACAATTGAAAAGAATCATCAGCATTTAGGGATATAATTAAAGATTTTGTCGCTAAACGCTCTCATCCGAGATTATATTTAAAATGTTTAATGAACATTTGATAGTCATGTGACTGAAATGAAAAATTTTAATTGTTGATACGTTTTGAAATGAAAAATTTTAATTGTTTATACGTTTTGAAATGATTGTGTCATCACGTTATATGTTAACAGGATATCAGGCCAAAGTAAATTCTTGCTCATGCTCGTAAAATACCTTGGACCTTCCATGGTTATTGCCGAATCATCTCCTTTTAGGAATGAGCCCTCTACCAGGTGGGCTGTGAATAATCCCTTCACTCGTTCGAAGCACAGCTCAGTGGAAGGCAAACAGTTTACGCACGCCTTCAGGCTAAAGCGAGCACAGACCGAGTGTTTTCAGAATACGTGAGACTTCACACGAAATAAACGTCATCGAAGAATGAAAGGCACTCTTCATTCAGCTCAGGCTTCTTCCAGAAAGGGAGATCGGACTTAATTGATGTTGGGTGCGTTGGATTGATTGGTTCGATGCATTAATATCCCAACGAACGATTCATTCTAAATGGCCCGAAATGCAGACGAAAGGCTCTTTGTGGAACAGCACTGTGTCTGATTCCATCGTAAACTAACCGTGAAATCAATCATCGTTCGTCTGAAACAGACGCAGGATGCATGTGAATTTGGGAGCGGGAAGTTTAGTCAAAATATCGGCACATCACCATGTCAAAGAATCGTTTTGTTCATGCGAGGGTGATAAGTCAATGTCTAGAAGAGAAGACTGTTAGTTTACAGAAGAAATAACTCTAGCTGACTCAATCCAATCAAGAACCAATGAGTTTTTCTGTGGAACATATCACCATACGAGATGTATTGGCTCCGTAAGCAACAGTATATTGGTGACATTTGCATAGTCTTGAGTAGCAATAAGTATTTTAATTGTTCATGATAGAATCAAATATATTGAACTGATGATTAATCAATGAGTCGAAACTATGGTCACTCCGCGATTGAAGATGTCGAGGATAGAGGTTCGCCTTTTTCTTGTTCCTTTATCATTTGTATATCTATCCACCCGAATGATATTCTTTATAAAATCTTATGGATGATGTAGAAGTCACTGAATGTTTTCCATGTATGACATCCTGCTTCAAATGTTTTGCCGTACCTTTGCAGGTTATCTCACATTTTAAATTTTCCTTGCAGGTTCACCATAGCTGTGCCCCGTTGAAGAGGAAGCTACGATCTTGTCCTCCTCACTGACTGTGTCTTAAATGGGGTTTCCCTTAGAATGGACTGGAGAAAAGGTCCCACCGACTTTACGTACTTGAGAAGGGGAAGTAATTGACGAGGAAGGTGCCATCCACGTTCTCACCCATTTCCCGATAGGTTTTTTGGGGGTCCTTTTGAAACGTAGACGAGGAAAGAGCCACATTATCGTCCTCATTGAATCATAATAGTAGGTGAGGGTAACCTTAGCAGAGCATTGACGAGGGAAGTGCTGTTAGAGCACCCTCACTAACTTACATTATTACACTCACATTATTAGGTCTGTATATTCTTCAGCTAGCAATCCGAGGATGGTTTGCTGCAATTGTTTTCTGCCTCCACTCCTCCCGAACCTGCACCAGCCTCTTTAACTCTAAGTAGGAATGGAAGCCCATATTCTTAGTATGTACCTATCCAGGAGTTTCGCCTCTTTCTCATTGTGTTCCACGGACATGGTACTTCTTCAGCTCTCCGTAATACCTATTCATTGGTCACCTTATCAACCTACGATATCTTGAGGATTCTCCCGTAGCACCACATGTCAAATACCTACATCCATTACCTCTCATTGGAACAGAAACTTCCATACAAATGTCTCGAAGAGGCTTTGATACAAGTTGATATTGTTGGATGTGAAGAGCCTTTTCTTTTTTTGTAAAGCCGCCTTTTCCTGATTAATCCTATTAATGAGATCTTAACCACTTCGACCAATTTATGTGATTTTGCTTCCAAGGTACTTCTGCTGTACTGTTTTAATTCTTTGACCATATAGCATGAGTTCAGCTCCGGTCCATTTCCTTTTCGTTTCGTTCTTCACTTTCAACCAACTGATTGCTACATTACTACAAAACTTACCATCAATCTGTTCCATTCGATAATCAATCAATATGTTTACCTTGAACCCATATTCCGCCATTTTCACCCCATCTTTCTCGTGCTTCATCTATAGCTTGCTGTACGTATACGTTGAATACTGGTGGGGGCAATTAACAACTATGCCATACTGCATCATATCTTAGCCTCCCGCAGGTGTGGACAGCATCTTAAAACTACTTCATCTCTTTATAAATTCCATATTCTACGGACTTTGTACTTTACACCTGCCTCCCTCAGTGTATGAAACAACTACTGCCATGGTACTCGATCAAAAGCTTTCCTCAAAATCTATGAAAGCAATAGAGATGCCTTGGTTCCTCTGAGATCCGTTTTCCATAATCAGTTTTAATTACAAGATTTTCTCACGACTGCCCCTTCCCTTTCTGTAGCAAAATTGGTCTTCAGTGAGTATTTCCTCAATCTTTCAATCTATTCTTTTCAAAAATATTCCTATAGCCTATTGTATTGTTTTCTTTTAACACTGTGTTGCAAACTATCCTTCTGTCCTCAAAGATACATTTCACTGTTTCACGAGCCTTTTCAAAGTTGCCGGCCTTCATGAGGTACTTCTATGCACCTGGCCGGGATACCCTTAGTGTTTTCGAGGGAAGAGCCGTCGAGCGCCCGCACATTCTCACATTAGTAGGCCTGGATACGCCTAGTATTTTCGAGGGAAGTGCCGTCGAGCGCCCTCACATTCTCACATTAGTAGGCCTGGATATCCTTAGTATTTTCGAAGGAAATTCCGTCGGACGCCCTCACATTCTCTCATTAGTAGGGCTGGATACCCTTAGTATTTTTTAGGGAAGTGCCGTCGAGCGCCCTCACTGACTAATATTAATAGGCGCGGAGGTCCTTGTCTATGTCTGTGTGAGGTCACTGCAAGCCACTTTCATGCATGTGGCAGGAGGTGAAAAAAACCTTGACTCTATTTTCCTATTCGATTATTTTCGCGTATTGATCGCGGAAAAAATGAATTCTTGAAACGATTCGTTCTAGCATCTATTTCCCCTCTCTTCCAGGGAGGTCGCATTTTATCAGTTACATCTTCTGAGAAAGTTAAGTCTCTAAATTATATTCTTTCTACTAAAATTTCCCATCCCGCGTCCTGTACATACCACCTGAGGGACTATTCTTTATTCTAACTATTCTTTTTACTATAGTCTGTGAGAGACATTCTAGTCTATTGTTTTAACGGAGTCGAATTTTTTATGTGATATTTCACGTACATTTCTAATGTGAGTACTTCATGATAAGTTATTCGTGAGAGTTACTGCAAGATATTTCACTGATTCTACTACTGATATTAAGTTCATCCCATGGAGTCTGTACGAATAATCCTTTATTACAGATGTCCTTTCGGAGAAATTAACTACTCAACTCTTTCCCACATTTATCTCTAATTGCGAATCATCGCATCATTTCATAATTCTATCTAAGTCTTTCGAAATGGTTTATGTATCTTTTAAGACCTCTATTTTCTTCTAAATGACCACATATCCTAACCTTGCTTTCAAGGTGATTGCTAAGGTCGTTGATGTATACAAAATAAAGCAAGTGTCCGATTACGGTAGCACACCCTTTGTGACGAGGGAATGCTTCACCGTGAGGGCGCCTTCACTGACAGTCTGGGGTTTTGTTTGGGTAAAGTAATGACGAGGTTCTTTCCTCACTGACCTACGATTACGTTAGGCTCGTAGGGCATCAACTACGAAGAAGAGGCATAAGAGGAGACTTCTGCGCCAATTAGGACTTTGAAGGAGGAACTGAGGACCACAAAAGGGCTCAGCAGTGTGCAGATATCGGTGAGTGTAAAATCTTCTTTCCATATTTTGTTTTGCGTTCTGCGACCTCAGACACGCGGAAATATTTCTACAACTGATATTTTGGTTCTCCCGTTGAGCACGTCATTGCAGGCTCCACAGCTTAGTTATTGCATTCTCTAAATCACATATTAACATAAACGAATAACATAAATAATTAATGTATATAATTTTTTCATACAAAGCATAGGTCAAGAAATATTAGGTGGAATAATGTAAGAAATCTGATAATGACAGAGCCAACCTACGTCTGATTAATCAGTTATCGTTTCTCACAATGTAATTAAATTCAATTTTTAGGAACTAACATAGTAATTTTAACAACACTCTTATCCATTATTAACCATAATTGACTAATATTGAGCAATTATTATATAGTTTCATGTCTTCAAAATAAAGATTTTTTTATCTATCGAAGAAGCACTTTTGCAAACAGTCCCCCCACGAATAATATGACGAATGGGAGCTCATGCATTTTCCTTAAGTTTATCAATAAGTATGAGTTTCATCTCGAATGAATAATAACAAAATTTACGCTTTTTTAGAGATAGGCTATCTTTTTTTTACGTAAGCATTTTAACTTTTTACGTAAGTCACTTCTTCTGTATCCATAAGTGTCTAAAACAACCGAAAGTATATGTAGGTGGTAAAGTCCAATATAACCGAGTCCTGATGCCGAGCTATTGTTTTACGGGGGAAAATTCCCCAGGGGATCCGGGTTCTATCTCAGTCACGTACGTCTTCTTCATCTCCGTTTATCTTTGGGTTATTCCAGAAGTTCGCCTCAACCCTCTAAGTTAGCCTTTCATAGGCTTCTATCTAAATGACGTTTTCTATGAAGAACGATGATGCTAGCAATAAATTAAAGAAGCCTCCCTGCACGTTTTAAAAGAAAAACAAATATGAAATAATGTAAGCGGTCCTTTGCTCGATTCCAAACGATAAAACTGCGTTCGTAGGGAGAATTATTCGGTCTTGTGGCCTTTGTCAGCAGTGATTTAGATGGACATTAAAGGAAGGCGTAGTGCCGAAACGAATTGAGACGAGGTACGGTGGTAATCTCTTCTTAACCACGTGGAATTTCACAGCGAGATATTTCTCGGAAGCGGTCGGTGAGAAGGTTTGAAGTTGCGATTTGTTAGCTCGTCTCCAAGCACGTTTTTCCTTCAAGTCCTTATGTCATCCGTATTCTGGTCACTTCTCACTAATGCCCACCGTAATGGTGATTGACACATACAAATAGCCAAATAGGAAACACTTTTCCCTGGTCGGTTTATCGAATTTCAAGGGAGACAAACACCGAATAATCATATAGAAACAACAAAGTAATATAGAGCTGTTCAATATGTCGATTTAATCGAATTAGAAACCAGAAAACCTGCGTCAGGTTAGAATACTAAAAATAAATCACGGGATCTCGACGAAAAACGATTTTAAATAATTTAATAATTAAGAAAATATTTATCAGATTTTATTTCTGTTAGGATGATGCAGGACTGTCCCCATTATTTTTTAGATTTTCGGATTAAAGTTAAAAAGTGACGACAGGCATTCAATAAATAATCTTTTTTTTAATTTCAGGGGTGAATACAATAAAATAATAATACATACAAAAAATTGGAAATACGTTTCAATATTTTTCTATTTTATATGATTACTATGTTATAATTAAATAATTATACCCAAGGGTGCACGCCCTTATGTGCAAAGTCACCTTAACCCTTTCCTTAAATAATTATAGTTTATTTTGTCAAAATACTATTCTGTAATTGATTTATACATGTTCTCCGTCTTGCCTTGGGATGTCCACTTAAAACGTATGTTCTCATAGTAATAAGTGAAATGAGTATGAGATGTGTTACATAGCTTACTTAGCTTTAACGAGAAAATTTACCATTTGTAAGAGAAATAACTGCATTATAATAGTCTACTGATAATGTTAGGTAGCACCTGTTTAGTTTCAATGTATAGTTTTAGCTTGGAGAGAAGTGTACTGTATTAATGAAATGTTATAGCTTGGAGATAAATGTGATAATGGTAGCTTTATTATGTATGTTTTATAATAGTCAATAACATTGCGCTATTGTAATTGTCAGTGAGTGGAATAGATATGTGTTTTTTGTGGACGTAGTCATACTGTCTTGAACTAATGATATGTGTTTCTGTAAAGTAATATTTTAATAATAATTTAATTCCGAACTTTTAGTCTATTGGTAATATATGAATCAAATAATAATTAACAATAATGTATTTGAGCATTTTAAGATCAACCTTTGAATTTAATGATACTATAGTACGATTAAAAACACTGGCATTATTTCGTATACAAGAAAAAGGAACGCCGGCATAAGCAGAAACTTTACACCTCCAGACCGACAATCTGCCATCCGGTCTTACTCATAGGAGATCATCTGCTTTCCGTTCGAATGGCTTTAAGTAAGAAAGATGGGCGGTTCGACATTACTAAAGATAGCTGTGATCCATCCGCATATATTTAGGTACCATGGAGGCTGAAAACCAATTCAAATCTTAGAGAAGGCATCGCTTACGGGAGTGTGCGATCACTTTTGGTGATTTTAGAAATGGGCTCAGTAGTTTGCTATTCGCTTCGATATTCCGAGAAAGGAGGCAAGAATAGGATCGATAGAATTTCTATGTAGATTTCTGGGAGAAAAGTTTTAAAACCGGAAGATCATGTTTGTTTTTTAAAATTTATTCATCCGAATTTCGTTAGGGCTCAGGTACAGAGTAGAATGGACTTCCTTTTATGCTAGAATTTTCCAAAAGATAAGTTCTTGTAATAGTTCCAAATGTAATTATGTTATATGATTATATTTTATTTCTGTAGTAATTAATGCATTGAAAATACTATGTAATGAGTACATTAGAAGAAAAAATAGTTTGTATACCAGAAAAAATAAACAATATTTAACAGTCAGCTCTCTCTGAGCCAAATATAGCTCGTCAGTAAGTTACTGACTAAATTGCACAAAATATAATAAAATATCACAAGCAATACATTCTTTACCATATTACACTGTAAATCAGTGTTAGAAGATTTCATTTAAAATCACAAAAGAGTATTAGTATTAATAAAATCGATATTACTATCATTTTAAATTTACAAAACAAAATACTCTATGATAATTTGTCAAGGAAATAAAATTTTCAGTTACTGTTATTTTACTATTTGTTTTAATATTGGCACTCTCTCTAAAAAATGTAGGTCTGATGGCAATTCCTTGCAATTGCAATTTTTGGCGTTACTTAATAATTTGATGGACAGTTTTGCACAAGATTGTTTCAATTATTTGAAATGAAAATCTAGGAATGGCTTTTGGCTGGTAACACGATACAGAATCAATGTAATTAAAATTCAATTAAAATATCACCCAATGTAAAGTTCAAATTCATCAATACCTCTCCTAATAATACCTAATCTCATAATAACTCGCCCCGGATTCATATTCGTTAGGTGAAATATCATTTCCAATCAAAAAAGTGTCAGGGAATTAAGATATTACCTAAACTCCAATATTAAGAGCACCTGTATATAATCGAGCATCTATCAGCCTATAATATTATTTTATTGATTCTGTGAAACAGCAAAATGAATCCTTTAAAGCCGAAAATTTCTTTAGCAGCTACAGCAGTTAGTGGAAGCATCTCCGTGTATTCGATAGATTTCTGTTCATCTAAACCTGATATTTTACAACTTTTTTCGCTCAATCGTAGTTTCGCATCAAAACGAATTTCAGCATTGCCGATATTTCTCAGCTTGGGAGAGATGGGATTACGCTTGTATCACAATGCGTTATATACTTCGGATGCAGGTTCTGCTTTTTAGAAATGGTTTGACGTCATATTAGAATTCTAAGAATCGAGGCATTTCATTCATGGCACGAGTGGGTGGTTGAATTTCATTTTTTATTGGCACGAGAAAATATAGATCGATTTTTCTCCATAGGATTAGGATTTATAAAAGTTTGTATCAAGTGTGATTATTATTGTAAATTTATTAAACTAAAAAAGGAAATATTTAAACGTTTTTTTTAAATTTTCATCAAAGATTCATAGAATGCAACTAAAAGTGTTTTTCACTAAGAATTTGTGCTGAACTTTCGTTGAATTGTTCCGCCGATAACGTGCTGGGTCAGCGTTAAAAGCTAAGGAAAACTACCTCAAACCTCATCTTGCTTAGTTGTCCTCGATTCCCCCTTTAAGGCTCCATTTAGCTTATGGTGGAAGGTAAGATTCAAACTGTCTTCCGGGTAGATTATTTTATGGGAACTATCTTGGACATGGGGACAATCTTTGTCCTGATTAATAGCCTGACTCATAAGCAATCACTGCATTTTCGAGGACATAAAAAGGTGGACCTATCTCTACTAGTTAATTATAAGATGCGTACGTGCTTAATTGTAGGATTAATCAATAATAATTATAGATAACTATCGAATAATTTCTCTAAGAAGGTAGTTGTAAGGAGCAAGCTGTGTAATCATTCGAAATCCGGATCATTCAAACGATATTTTATTCAGTCACACGCGCTTTCCTTCTCAGAAGACGAAAAAAATTTTCGGGGAAGGCACATATTTTAAAATTCGGAGTTTAGATTCCACTCTTATTTCAGTCGCTTTACTCATGGCTCAAAAAGTAATGTGGAAGTTAGGAAAGTAGGCGTGGAGAGCGACTCCCACATTTGTGTAAGTGGAACGTTGACTCTTGGTTTGTTTGCTGAAAAGATTCGCAGGCGTTAGGGCATCGCTGCCTATTATGGTGGCATGCGGGAAATGGAGCTTCCAAGTGAAAACGAATTATTGATATATTTATATCTGTCGCGTCATTAGAAGAACAACGACCCCATAAAGATGTTAAGCACGAATGATATACTATTGAGAATAGGTATAAATTTGGAGTGATAGAAGATTTAGGAACGGAAAATGTGTATTGATTTAAGGTTTCATAATTTGAAATTCTTTACGAATCTATTATCTAATACTTTGTGTGAATTTATTTTTGTCCACAAAGAAATAGGACTAACATGAGTCGCGATTAGTAATGAGAAGGTTATTTAATAATCCACCAGATAATCATAGAGTGAAAATCTTTATAGCTGATAAAACTGTGCATAATTAGAAGTGTATGTCGTCGGGCCGAAATCGGAGGACGAAAAAGTAACTTTTCCATATAAGCGCGCGATATTTAAATCGAAGATAGCTATGTACAGTCCTGGCCAAATTTAACGCAGCACCGGCCGTTAGGATCGCTAGGGAGGTGCTGCGTTAATTTTGGCCAGGAGTGTACATTTAAAAATTCGACAGTATTTTTACCGAAATTTCTGGCAATATCTAATTTTCTATTCCCTCCCTTTGAAAGAAGTACGTTTAGCAAATTTTGTTGTCAGAAATGTGCTCAAACTAGAATAAGTTAGGCCAGTTATATATCATTCCAATTATTATATCTTTTTTCTTTGGTTCATGGCGCTAATAATGAAATATCGCACTACCGATTTGGAATTTTAGCATTTATTTGTTTTTTATTTTTTTTTAATCAATGCTTGACCTTCCACGAATGATTAATTCTTTTATATGATTTAAAATTATTATTTTGGCAAAAATAAAATTGATATGCTGAAGCGTGACTTCGTGGAATAGACATTCCACAGTAAATAAAAAATACGAAAAAACTAACTTTTCTCATTTTTTGAAATTTTGGCAAAAATTACCGCTCTTTCATTCCTTGCTTCTTCTTCTCACCAAATTTGTTTGTGTTTTTTCTTTTCGTTGGTCGATGAGTTAACGCAACATTTTACAGTTTTAGTGAAGACGTCATGTAGTTAGATTAGCATGATCATCTTGTTTATTTATATATAGTTTATCAGTGACAATCACATTCATCTTTACATGCGAATCAATCGCGTCACACATTTTGGATTTCATCATTCATTTTTTATTAAAGGTGTGAAGTAATTACTGTGCGATCACCTTTTAAATTAATTTATTTAAGTTCCGATAAGGGTTGACCTTTTCCGAGTAATATGATCAATAAGCAGCAACATCTAATTATGTAAAGATCATATTGCTTAAGTTTCCAAGGGCTCTAATTATTTGTTCCTCACAAATAGGTAGCCGTACAAGTTGAGTTACAGTAAATATAAATAATTAGTGTAAAGGATCACAAAAACTTAACTGGAAAAAGAATCGTCAAAATCTCTCTTGAATAAAGCGGTTGGTATTTTCGCATGTACGCTGAATATCAAATATTATTAACCTTAAAGAGTCTATTTAGACTATTTTAAAAAAGATCAGCAGCAATAAAAACAATATCTTATGTAATGCCGCGAATATGAGCACGCCCCATCCCCCATCCTCCTAACCATTATCCTCATGCGTTCGGTCCGAGTTGGTCGTTGGCCTATTGCTCTCGAAAATACCCTAAATTTGGTCACTTTCTAATTCCTCCCATTTCCACAAATACCTAGTATAAACTCAGATTCACTCTCCTTTTGCTAAATGTCAAAACCAGGTATATAATGGCCCCATCAGGGCAGAGAAAGACACAGTCAGTAGGGAGCTCGGTAGAGCGCCGTCTAAGGCGCAGCTCTTCGAAAGGGAGACCCCTCAATGGGGGTGTCCGAAAAGCAGTTATAGCCGACCTCTCGTCTTCTATCGCCTCCCGTGTATCCTTCTTCCCGTGCTCGTATCCTCGATCTTTGGACAATATACGTCATTTTGATTCACATTATGAGGTATATTATATTTATATTTACATTATATTTATTTCTCAATTGTTTTTGACACCAAGGGAATCCACTTTTCTTACATGGTCGCCGCACCCCCCCCCAATATTATGAGTTTTAGAGTTAATTTAACAGACAACAATTTAATCTCTTCGTCATAAATTATGATTTTGAGTATTTAGCTGGATAAATTCATACGTATCAGTTTGGACTTCTCCTCATAAACTGAGAAAATCGCTTCTGCTATTGAATTCCTCAAGAATCAATAAAAAAACGCAAAATTTTATCTTGCTTCCTAGCTGTTAATTTACAATTTTTAAGGTCACTATTTAAGGCTGAAGCACGCTATGAAATTTGATTCCAAGATGAATACGATGATGCATCGCGTTATGAAGGGAGGAATTCGGAGCGAGACAGTGGTAAACCCTCATTTCGTAAACGGCATTTTTTGCTATTCGACTTAAAAGCGAGCGGTTCCTCGAGCGTTCCTCGAGTCGCAGGAGGAAAAGTGGGAGAAAGAGATAATTGCCCGCGGAGGAAGTCGCAAGGCCATCGGCCGAAGGAGCCATGGGAGGGGATGGGATTTCCCGAGAAATCCAGGCGGCAGCTGAATGGATAGGAAGTGAGGGAGAGAAGATGCGGAGGAGAATGGGTTCCAGGAATCCCCCGCCGTATCGCTGTCTAAAAACGGGAGTACTCGAATGAGAACACACTTAGATAAATACAGCGGGAGATATTGAACTCCATGTACGTGTGCAGACACTTAACGCTTAGCCTCGAGCCGTCTGCGGATCACATCTGCAATCCATGATTGGCCCTTCCACTCACTCTTTCAGAGAGCGTTCTCGGGATCGTACTAGATGTCTTTTTTAGCCTTGCGATCCGTCGTTGTCCAACGGATGAATTGCCCGTATTTCTTTTCGTAAAGAAACGGAGAGGATGAAATGAATACAGGAATTTCTTTGATGTGTTTTAAGACGTTTGGACCCCCCTTTATCCTCACAATCGGGAAGCGGCTTCACAATAACCAGTCGACGGATAAACCGACGTGTTTACGAGGCATGTGACTGTTTACGTGGAAAGATGCGGTGTATTATTTCAGGTTTTATATATTATTAAAATAAAATATTGAGCACTTCGGATGTGAAATTGAAAGAATTGATATTAAAAAAATAACCTAATGTGATACAAAAGAAGAAATCTGTTTATTTTCCTAGAGAATTACTAAAAACAGTTAATTTAAACTTGGATGGAAAAAGCTATATTTCATTTGTATATTTATACCTATGAATGTAGAATATGATGTTAGTATGAATATAGAATACCTGTTAAACAGGAACATTTACCCTCTCATAGCTTACGTCAGAAAATTTTCCCACGTTAAATACAAATGTATCATGCATGTACGTAGGTATCCTTCGAATTAACCAGCCAGATGTGCAGTCCTTAAATTTGTGTGTGTTCCATTTGTGGTGCGTCGACATCTAAGGTCATTTAGCACCATTTGCTGTTTTGAATAATTAGCTCATGCCTCTAGAGAACTATAACCTGTGGCTGAAATTTGAGCTGGATTAAGACGCTAGATTTTTTGTTTAAAATTCTCTCTTAAAGTTTCTTTTTTAAGACGGCCTGTTTTCCTGACGAAGTGTAGTACTCTAGAAATGGATTCATTATCATCTCTAAGCACTGCAGCTAAGTCCCCTCCGATCCCCAACGAGCTTCGGATCGTATGATATCTATGGCAATTCAGTAGGATATGTTCAATAGTGGTCGGATGTGATAGATTACACTGCGAATCCCTTTTCACTGCTCACGTAACTTTAAATTCCATTTTATGAATACTTGTCGCATTATAAATATAGCTTGAAAGCTCTCTTCCTCGTTAATTCATCTTGTATATTTACACTGTTCATACTTGTGGTGATCAACCAAAAATCTAAGCTATTCTATCTTATTGAAAGTCGATAATTGAGATCAGGTCAAATTAAAGTTGAAGCTTAATGATAATGATCATTACCTTCCTTTAATAAGACATCGTGATCTGGGTTTAGTGCCACTCAGCAAACAATCAGGAAATAATTAAAAACCCTCTTGAAAAGAATACATTACCGAGCAGTACTATCTGTGCTTTAACTGATTAGTGATAAATTATTGTATCACTCCGACCATTCTAATATAATGTTATTGTTATAAATGAATGCATTGTGAGGAAAGTGATGTAACTTAGTTCCTTCCTTGGACATATGCATTTATCATTCTCACTAATTTTACCTCCACTTGAATACGTTTTAAACGTCACGAATAATTTCTATAATACGAGTAAAACAGTTTCCAATTCATTTTTCCCTTTTCTCTCATGCTATGCCTGAATCAGCTCTTGCACCTTCACGAATTCTTCAATAGTTTTTTAATATCTGGCTCATATTGGCGGACCGATCCGCAGGTTGCATATATTTGTGTTGGTTTTTTCCAATATTACAAATTTACAGATAGTTTGAATATATATCGAACACACACCGTCTTGGCTCACCGGTTAAAATAATTCGGATTTTCATTCTGCTCGTGGTGTCCAATAACCTATACCCAACCGGAAGTCAAATGAAGCAGGTACAGAAAATATTTTTGTAAAAAATTCTGATTACGAAAGGGGGAAATTCTTTGACGTAAGTAGTTCGGGAATTCAGAGTTGGGCACCGGAAATGTTTGGGACTTGTAGGACAATTTTACCCTCTTTCGGAAGGAAATGCCCTCAATGTGCTGATTGTTAGGACTTCCTGGGATTGCGGGTATCCATTAGAAATTTGGTTGTTTTTCCTCAAGGTTTGAAACCCTCCAACAAAGCTGATGTTTCATGTGAAAGACAAGGAAAAATTTTTGGAAGCATAGACTTCGCAGAAAATGTCAGAAACTAGTCTTTTACACTCACGAGAAATAAATATGTCAGCGTTAAATAATATAATAAAGAGAAAATAAGAAAATAAAGCATCATTATAGGGTATAAACCAGGACTTAAGTACCATAATTGCAGTTTCACAATTCGAAGAAAGCTGTTGAAATGCAACGGACGTTGATTGGTCCCGAGGAAGTTTTTTTCACGGTTCTTGGAAAGCTGGAGATATTATAAAAACGGCATAGTTAAGAGTTTGGTTCGAAATGCTTCACAGCGGGTGACATTTAAGGAATTCCCACAATTGGCAGCTACTTTCCTGGATTTGAATTCGCTCAAGAATTTCGAGAATCGGGGATTTGAAGTTCTCGCTTCTTCATTATCTTAACCCTTCATTATCACATCCGAAGGAAGAACCGACATGTAAAAATCTAACGGTTTCAATTTTCATAGGTACCCTGCGTGCAAAATCGCCTTCACTTTTGCCTTGCCTTATCTCAAAATACCTCTCTATTAAGCGATGCTAAGTTACATTTGATGATTGATATGTTTGGAGAATTTTTATAGGTTCGTTTCTCAACCATGACATTTTTTAAATCTTTGGCCCACTTTTCCCTGTTTGCTACTACAACCGGATTGATAAACATTACCAAAAAAACTTTGCTGTAATGAACACAGAATCGAAGAATTAAAACTTAAAATATATCATATTATTTTCAAGCCCCCCTGATTTATACTCATTATCAGAAAACCAATTGAGGCATTTCTTATCAAGGGATTTATTTCATATATATTCCCATCATTTGCAAAACAATTAGTCCATTGGAAGTAGATAAAGTCTTCCACCAATTATTGGATACTTGCACAAATCTTTCCTTATGGACTGTCAAGTAAAGTGTTACTGATAGAGTCATAGTCCTTCACTTGCGTGTACCTGCTTGTAGCATTCTGACTCAGTGAGGAAAGCAACAGCAAGCTACCTCACTCCTCATCCTGCCTAGTAAACCTCATTCCTCTCTACAAGCACTTAGTAACTTAACTTATGTGAGAGGGGATGAGGCGCCAACCAGCCTTCGGGCTGAATACTTTATAGACAGGGATGAAAACGAAAACATATCTAAGGAATTGCCGCGGATTCAGCCTCAATGAATTACCATTGATATAAGTGCCTCTATAGAGAACTAACAATTCTTCGCAGTTCGGACAAATTTTTGCTGGTACACAATTACGAATCCTTAACCTCATTCAGGAACCACGCACGTGATGCTTTCTTTCATAGTTTTTCTTGCGTATGATGGAAAGAAAAAATCTCCTCATCCGCATGTGACATCGCAGTTGCTGTGCTGGTTCACATAAGGAAAACTCAACCGCGAATGCTATGCGAAGATAAGCCCATAAAGGAAGTTACTCCTGAAATCCCTCCGACGTTAGAATAGATAAATTTAACCCTACACAAACGCCCTTCAATCGCGAGCTGCCCTTTCTATGCCTGCACAACTTATTTGCGTATTTTTGCGCTCTTAAAATTATTTCTCTCTTTGAAATTTTATTTTTTAAATAAGACTTGTACTATATAACCCGGAAATAATTTCATATACATGTGGAATTCGAGAATATTTCTGTTCCGTATGTACTATTTAGCCAATATTGAACTTTATAGCAATGCAAGTCGGATTAAATTAAATACTTCTCTGTTCAAATTATCAATACATTTAATAACTGAATTTGTTGTTGCGTCATAGTTATATATAGAGGCATTTATTTGGTAATTTAACTTCTTTTTGGTCACAATTGGATTACTATTCCTCAATTTCGATTATAAGGTAATTGTAGATTAATAAGAGACAACTCAGAGAATTTACTTGAAGACACAGGATTCCAAATATTGTGATCTTTTTACATTAATATCAAACATTGAATGATCTAAAACTCACAAACGTTAATTTAGGTAGAAAGTATTTATTCAAATGCATTACGATGCAGCGTATACTTCATACCTATTTGTTTCTCTTATCCTGTTAAAGTCAAGGAGGTATTTCAAAGGTAACTACCATACGGTTCTTCTGTTGTTATATTGGTTACTTGTTATTTACTAACTAATATTCAGTGCTCTATATTATAGAAATGTTTCAAGAAATAAGATATTCTAACAATAAATCGCGAATGAATCTTGCCAAATGCGTGCGAGATGTTAAAATGCACGAGATTTTCTGAAAAATACATCATCGGTCAAAATTATTTTAAAGAAAAGGTTAAAAAAGAAAGCGTAATATTGTCAGATCTGGCTTGAAAAAATCTGAGATGCAACTCGCGTTAGTTGGCACTGAAAATCTAAGTACTTAATGACATTTTATTATTTGATGACCGCAATACCTGTAATCATTATTCATTTCTATGGCTACATTATGGAAGTTTCTTCTCGTGATGGGATTAACCACTGGATTTATTTTCTCGTTTTAAACTTTATAGTTCCAGAGAGTATTTATGTATATACTTACACATACGGAGGTTTCGTCTTGTGACACTTATGTCGCAAGTCATCAAATAAAGAAAGAATCCACTTGATATCTTCAATTAAAGTTTAATTGAGTTTTACATTTACTAGCTAACAACATTAAATATTTTTAGCCCATGAGGTACTGAATTTTCACGTATAATATTTCGATGCGAACGCACATCATTTAATCAACATTAATCGTAAAATTTTACTGGGATGGTACAGGTTATTGTACAGAAATAGCACCAATCACATTAAGATGAAGTAATAAACATCAGAAATATATACATTGACTAGAATTAGTTACATTGATCAAAATTCAACTGTGTTACGTATTGCCTACATACACAGGAATGTTTCAAGATTACAATGCTCTAGGGACAAAGCATAGGGTACAATATAAAACTTTTGAACCAATGACATAATAAATAAACTTGAAGAAGAATGCTGTTTTCTAGCTCTGCCACAACCTTGGGTAATAATAATACTTCTAGAAAGTTTCACAAGTTGAATGTACTTAATGAAATGAGAACCAACTTCAGATAACCTCCCAAATCTTAATGCGCTACATCTTCTAATAGACTGCAGCAGTTTTAGGTAGTGATTTCCTTGTATCACAGGATTAAATTCTCGACTCAATGGGGTATGGTCAGCCTTTACATCAATGATTTAACCGACGAAGTATAAATTTCAAGAGAATCTGCGTACTTAGGACCTTAAGTCAACAAATGTCCCAATGAAACGACAAGAAAAGTCTTATGTTAAATTACTCCGTTTGTTTCATTATAACTGGTAATTAAATATTCTCTAAACTGATCTACCGGTCACATTGATTAGCGGGGGAAATCGTCATATTATTTACAATCAATGCTGCATTCCTTAAAAAAATCATCGAATGATAATGATGAACTTATTTCAAAAGCGTCATTTCCGAATTCCGAAACAAATGCTTATGAAGCAGAAATAAGTAACATATTTAGAATTTATTTACGTAACGATCAAGCGGAAGTTTGAGTTGAGTCAATACAGAGAAAATTAACATATATAGTTAACAAATACACTATACACATTCTCTAGAAATGCAATTCATGAAATAATACTGTCATTAAGTGTGCTAATGAGTGTATTTTTTATTAACAGCCGAGTTACACATATTATGTGTATTATTTTATCACCTATTTCCGATGATTAACAGATATGGCTTCTGGAGCGTTTTTTTGTAATAAGTTACGATTAAAATAAACTTTTTTAAATATTATAAAAATGCGTCTCTATAAATTGTCAACATTAAGAAAATGAGAGAGTAAATGGATAGAACAGTTTTCTTTTTATGTTACGGCTTCACCTGGGAGGAAGTTGTACAATAAAAGCGGGAACGAAAATTGGCAAAGCTAAAGCGAGCTTGTAAGAAACGGATGGAATTGGTGATATATTGAGATCAATACTCTGGTAACGTAGGGAATGTATGAAAGCGATGATTTAAAGAAAATACTTGGAAGGAAGAAGGAGATGGAGAAATCGTGGGATACTAAAACTTACGTTAAGGTACTTCAGTCACGTTTGGTTGATACTGAAGCAATTAAGAACGAATTGAGATACGAATTTGTTCAGCTCCTTCGGCCAAAACGCTAAAATTTGCGTAGAATACAGTGAAAGGGAAGACTGGAGATAAATGAACTGGGAGAAAGAGCGAGTTACCGGATTTGATTATTTTCAATTGTTTTGTTTCTTACCATTATGACTGACTGAAATATCTGAAAACCGTCTGGCGCGTCTTTACTCAACTCGTGACTTTTCCTCGGAAAGTAGTTGAACTAAAATATTTGGAGGGGAATAGCAGGAAAGAATTTTCCTCATAGCACAAGAGAATGACGTGGGGAATCGAGAGACAATGAAAATGTTATCCAATGCTTAGTTTTGAACGTATTATGACAAGGTGTGATATATGTACCTCAAGTAAGGAATGAATCATGAGATTTATTTAGGGATGAGGGTAGGGCGTGTACTTGAGATAAGAATCTGAGTTGGGAGAAAACGATTGAGTAATAAGGTGGGGTTGTCAGGGGAAATGTTGAGGACTGAGGCAATGAAATGAAGCTATAGGAAGCAGGTGAGTCAGATATTGAGAAGGGATGGATTGCTCAAGAAAATGATTATGGGAAGGATATTATGAAAATAAAGAAGGAAGCCTAGAAAAATTATGTTAAATCGTACTAGTATAATCATTGGAAGGCAAAAGAGAATAGGAAGAAATTTTTCTAGATGTCAGTCCAACGAAAATATGGCAATTTCTTGACCAAATGATTGTAGGAAGGATACTATGAAAATAGAGAATGAAGCATAGAAAAATAATATTGAATAATATAGAGTTTGGGTGTAATCATCAAAGGGCAATGGGGATAAGGAGAAAAATTATGAAATGTGAATCTACCTAAAATAAAACCTGTATGATAATGATATGGTAATATCTAGAACGAGGTTGTCCAACTTGAAGTCCAAGGAAGGTTTTCAGCCGGCTCGTAATTCCCCTTTAACTTAAGTCTGGTATAAAAACATGTATTGGCTGGATGAAGTAAGCTTAAACTCTTGAAGTAATAGTGCCTTCACCTACACCAATTCCTTTTAGACTAAAGCCTAATGAATGGCTTTTTAGTTGTCTGGCTTGATGAGTTTTACCAATGCGTTATATGCTATAATATGCGAAAATAATCTGCATACAAATTTTAACGTAAATATAAATTATAAATAATTATATACCACGGTAAAAAGAGATATTTTTTCTGGAATAACTTTCGCAAGCCAAAATCTTGGTTGGAAGAAATCCGATTTATCCGGTCTTCAAATGGTAAATTAACTAGAAAGGCAATAATCCTAAATTAATAGAATGAGCATCATCCAATATGTTTAGTCATTTGTGATTTTCGCGTATCAGCCAAACAATTTATTACCCGAATCATAATACAAGAAATATAATGTCATTATAATAATATAATAAATAAAATATCGTAATATTATAATAAATAAAATATCGTAATGCGATAAAAATAGAAGAAGCGATTGTTAGCCGAAGAATTATTTGCCAGTATTACTCGCTAGCAGGCTGTACTTCAACGAATACTCATATGGTCGTATAACTTATCGGGTCTGCAGCGATTAGACAACCCCAATACAGAATGCTGGACCTACCAAGAGGAAAACCAACGATGTATGTACGTGGTGTAGCCTTCACATTCGAAGGTCTCCCTCATTCCTGCTTCCACCCGACTGCATTCTATCCCTCAGACGAACGAGGGCAGAAACGCGAAAAGGATCCGTTCTCACCGCTCGCAAACGAGTTTCGGAGCAACAAAAACGCGTCCGGAAACGAAAACAAAACAACGATAAATAAATACAGAGGGGAGGAGAGCGTGGCGATAGAGAATTTCCAGGAGTTTGCGATGTTTTTATCTTTTGCGGGCCTTCGGAGGGATTGCCGCGACTACTTTTTGCTCGGAGACGAGCCCCTCTTCCTTCCCAGCAGCGGCGATTTGGCGGGAGACTTCTTCGGGGTCTGCTGCTGTTCGTTGGGGGGCGAAGGGGTAGTGGACTTGGGGGAATGGTGGTCCACGTCGTTCATCCCACCCTCGCCGTTCGCCCCCGGCTTCAGACGGACCATTGTGTCCAGATGGCGAAACCTTGGGGAAAGAAGAGAGATTCGGAAATTATTAGAGACTGTTCATTTTGAATGGAGAAGGTCTTTTGGCATCCACGAATATTTTAAAGACCGCTACATTTCAACAGGTGCACGCATAAGGTGTGCAGAAGGAAATGGCTCTCCCCCATGGAGCCAATTTGTCAGACGTTTTTCCTTTTACTGATTTTCAAGGACCTTTAAATGGACCTTTAAATGAGCAAATCATGCAAAGCATTGCTTACAATCCCTATCGAAAAAGAAATAAAAAACGTTTCCTTTTCTTGTATTTCTTGTTAGTCTCTCTTCAAAATTTTCTGTAAAATAAGAATATTTCCGGTGCGATATACCTGAAGATGATTTGACATTGTAGAAACAGAGCGAAGTAAATTTTGTTTTGTCGACAATACTAAGTATTTCTTTCTCTATGGCATTCCATCCAATAAGGCTAAAACATCATTAAAGTGATTACATCTGTATTGAAAATACTTTTTGGAACATTTTTTATTATGTATAACCATGATGCTATTTCCTGCTACCCGACAGTAATCTGCCATCACATTATGGGCTGTGTTTGGTTATCCATGCTGATAGAATAATGTTGGTTGATTAAGTATTGAGTTTTGAAAATGATATATTACGACATTTAAGGAATGATATTGTGTGTGAAATTATAAGGTAACGATTGAAAGGTGTTACATAATACACTCCGAATTGTTGGATTATATTTAATTGATTTCGCTATTTATTTCACACATTTTAACACTTTCGTTCTGCGCCAGAGGGTTGCGGGAAGTAAATCGCTCACTAGCATCATAAAGACGTGATAGATCATATATTGGGAGAGTACCGAAGTATAGATAACCTAGCCTATTTTAATGGGAATTAAATAACAGTCTCCAGAAATAAGCCACGTTTAAAATTTAAGCACTATTACTCAGATTATTATTGTAGCTTTATTTGTTGTTTTTGTCTCCATTTCTCAATATATATTTCAATACTCTTATGATTCTATCTTAAAAAATGGGAAGATGTTTAAATAAATGAATGCCTTTTCAAATAAGCTTCGCGATCTCCTGAACTGTTAGCACTTACTTAAAAGTGTTATAGCTGAGTCGAGAGATGCCAATAAGGAATAATGAGGGAATACGGTGAATGATGTAATATACCAGCAGATTTCTAAGTTATAAAATTAAAATACTACCTGGGCTCCTGTGATTTTTCTTTATTTATAGAAACCATCTCTGTTGGCCGAAACTTATTAATAATTTTCCGTGGAAACACTACAGTTAGACAGGATTATCTTCTAGAATAATAGATTAGAAAACGCTAATCAAGTGCGTAATTTTTAATTTATTTAAACTTAGTTGAATGAAAAACTTCAAAAATGTTTGTAGACTAAAAATAACTAAAAATATCTAACCTTATGTTAGGGATTTTTATATTTTATATAACTTTAAGATATATGAACTTTTACTAAAATTGAATATTTAATTAAATGGGAAAAATCAGATATTAAGCAAAAGTATCACAATCTAAGCGGACTAATCATATTTAAGCGATGTAATCACATGCTTAGCGAACTAATCATAAAATAAGCGAATTCGTCACAGGGTTAGCGAAGTCATCGTTAACTGAGCGAAGAAATCATTAATTAAGCAAACTTATGGTAAAGCAATCGTGAACTGAGCGGAAAAAATCATCTATTAAGCGAACTCATCATAAGGTAAGATAAATCATCACAGGATGATGACCACCTTAGGATGACTCCATGAGTCGAAACTACGGTCCTTTCCTTATAAACTTTCTAGTGGTTAATACAAGTTATACTTTTCATTTGTTCCTCGGTTTTCCTAATTGACATTAATTTTCACTTGAGAGTTATCTCATTTCCTCTAACCGCGTAAAAATTTAGCTGATAGGAACACAAATAGTGACACACGCATTTGGCAGGATGAAAACACAGGAAAGCGTATTTCTTCTAAAGATCATGGTACTGATAGATTTGTTGATTCATCGTTCATCTTCTTACGTATGGCGTACGTATGTACAATGAAGATGGGGGAACTTCGTCATGGCAAATCCTGAGGAAGATTCTCATAAAAAACGTTCCTTGCTTCTTACAGCAGTGGGCATCTTACATAGACACAGTGAAGTTAATTCAATGTCATTGATGAAAATAAAGATCGTACCAGTAGGATGCTAGTTTTTGCTTCATTGCGTCATGTACTTCATGTAATTGAATCTGGCGACACTTGGAAATAGGCGGAACCAAATGGGCCTTCATGCATAGAACTGACTGGACACTTCCTTATTTAGTTAATAATACATCCTGAGTTTAAATTTTGTAGAAAATAAATTATAAAATATATTCCGCTAAAGATAATAAAATTTATATCCATTAAAATAACTTGCGAAAGGGAGAAAACATTGAACTCTAAACAAAGAAAGTAGATACGAGTAGGTTGAACCAAAGCTGGAAATATAAGTAAGAGTTGATTAGCTACATCCGACTATTAATTAAGTTTTATTTGACCTCTTTCATGCCTAATAAAGTCATTTAATTCCCTTTAATTTTTATATATAAGAGTAAAGTATGTCAATGATTTCTGTGGGAAAGAAAAATGGACATATTCATGTCAAATAATTTCTTGAAGATTGGATTGTGTAACTCATTGAATTCTCATGGAATCATTTAACTTGGAGTGATTTAATCTCGAAGAAAAAGTTATCTGTTTATGGAAATATATTTTACTGGTGTATGAATTTTCTAAGATTATCAATTATTGCGTAGCCTTTCGAAAGGCTTTAGAAGCCATTCTTGTTCGTTTCAAATTAAAATCACTTAAAATAACTTTCACTTGGGTGAAAAGGTTTGAAATTTAAACAAAAGAGCTGAGATAGAATGACCAAAAGCTGGAAATAGAAGTGAGAGTTGATTAACTGCATCCTACTATTAATTAACTGTTATTTTACCTCTTTAGTACGTAGTAAAATCGTTTAATTCTCGTAAATTCATGTGCATGTAAGTCGAGTATCATAATAATTTCTGTGGGAAGGTTAACTCTAGGAGGGCAAGTGCGTTAATATTTGTCGATACCTTGTGGAATAATTTAAGTTGTAGCGTCATTTAATTACCATTAATTTGTATACATATTAGTAAGGTATGTTACGGACTTCTGTGGGAATGAAAACCGGACATAGTCACTTGCACTGACTTCTTAAGCGCGTTTAATTTATTTAATAATGTAACTTACCAAAGGTTTATGGAATTATTTGACTTGGAGTGATTTAATCTCGAATCATTGACAGTAAAACTTATTAATTCATGGAAAAATTTACCAGCGTATGAAATCAATTATTTTATATTCTTTCTTTTAAAATTTTATTTCCGTTCGTTATAATCGTATCCAAACGTTTATATATTTAAATTTAATAGACTTTAAAAAATATTACGATGCACATTCAGTTGTTGTAGCGCAATATAGGTAGTAAAGACGTAGTCAAACTTACCGCACGGGCACTTCGCTAGCAGATACGTCATCCAGCACACCTTGGAAGAGGAAGGCGAGCGGCCAGCTGATCCACGATGCACTGCTCCAGGAGTGTGTACCAATGGGAAGTTCATGCCATGAATCACATGGAAAGAACAACAGGAAAAGAAGCTCTTTAGAAAGACACATTAAACAAGGGGAAAAAGGAACGCCTTTTCCAGGAAAATCATGCCTATTTCTATGTAGTAGTCACTGCAGATGATTGCAAGGAATTTTTCCATTCGAGAGGAGAGCGGTTCTTACGTTTTCCTGCTACATGATATTCAATTTTCCTTCAGTCTCTTCACTTTTGTTATTATTTATGAGTTTTTCTCCGCAGTTAGACCTTAAGTAAGGGGATGACGTTGTAAAATAATTCTGCAATTACTTTAAAATGAATAAAAAACTCATACACAGTTTTAAACAGGTTTTATAGTAAATACAACATATATGAATTAATACATAACAAAATATAAACTCTTAATATACAAGATCATACTATATTGTAAAATTTGTATATTTAAATTTCATAAACAGCTTCCGCGGCATACAGTCTTTGCCGTACCATACTCGATAATCCCTTACTCTTCTTGCATTTAGTCTTTGCAAATTTTCACAAATATTTATGCTAGATTCAGCATATTTGTTTTATTTTCGTCATATGGGAAAACTATGTTTAGAAACAATAGTGGTGGCGTCGACACTAATCTTCTATAACGTATCTTTTAGCGCTTTTATTAATAAACGCTTTCGATCTCTAAATCCTGTAGGTATAAATTAACCACCCCGTTATACGGACACTCAGATCATGCGTTTTGAGACACACGCTTGCCCGAATCAACATGCGTAAACGTCCATTGATAATCTAAACTTTAACGTGAAAAATAAATCCTACTTCTTGTTAATTTTTTAAAAATATCTTACGCCATTTCTGTTTCCTTAATCTTAATCTCTTTTTTGACTTCATTTTGGTCTTTTCTACCGCAGAATTGTGATAGCTCCTCGATTTGTGAACTATCTATATGACTCTTTACTGCAACAGATTGCCTTTATTTGTATATAGGCTGAGAACTACCTTTAAAAAAATTTAAATCATTACATTCCTTTTTTTCCGCCATCGGAAGAGTATTATTAAAATTATTATAATATCATATTAAAATTAAAATAGTAAATAAGACTTTGGTCATACTTGATATCAAATTTCAAGAACAAAAACACAAGCTCAAAGGAATTGGCATGGAAATAGTGGTGAAATGCTTCAACTGCTGAATATCTTACCATATTACTAATTACGCCAATTACTTAGTGAATGTAAACTTATTGAATGTACTAATACGTACTGGCGCTATTAATTTATAATATTCACAACATCTCTATAAATTTGATCGCTGTTTAGTATATTATACTGAGTCAATTGCTTTAAGTTATTTTCCTTAAATGTCCCTTCGTTTAAGGGAAGAGGGGACTTTTCTCAATAAATTCCAATCCAATATGAATCTGTGTAAGCATGGACATTGCCCTATATATTTTCTTCCAGTAAAAGAGCGACCTTAATAACCACAATCGTTATCTCTTCCAAATTCGTGCGTCCTTTCCAAACGCATATTGTAAAATCAGTTCCTCGTAAGAGAGGAAATCAGATCACGATACCGCAGCGTGATAATTGTCTAAGTAAAGGAAGTTCATCATCTTTCCTGCGGATGAAGTCACTCATCTGAGTCCACGAGGAAAAATACTGAAACTTATATGGATAAATAAGTTTTATCGAGAAAAGGTCCGGCTTCCTCCTGAAATATTCCACTGTCACTTCCTGTGCGTTTGTCTGAGTTTTCATAATGTTGTGGTTGAATCACTAAGGAGATGCATTAAATAATGCTCTGCAACTACTAAAATAACAGTGGATAGCTATCCTCATGAAGTGTATGAATTAATATTCGAGTAGGTAATTTTGGAGCAACGTAGCATTTAACGTAAGAGTGGTATTTATTTCCATTGAGGCAAAAATCTTCGTTTTCATAGTGAATGCAATATAACCTTCAGCTGTGAAGATTAGAGTATGACCCTTTATCATAGAGAGAATGAGTATACTCTACTAGAATGCTAAAATTTACTCTCCTCTAACCGTCGATCCCTTAAATGAATAACAGAGTATGGATTCCTTTTTAATGTCACTAATGTAGCGTACTCAGAATAATAAGGCATTAAATAAATCTTCTCTTTGCTATCACTGTACACTGTAATTGTATATTAATTTTTAATTCACCTAATTTGTCTTAGTTGGCCATATAAGGTGAAGTTAACCTTGGGGATAAAGTTCTCTTATACGCATACCTACCTATAAGTTTCCTTGCCTGTCAAGTTCTTCTTACTACCTTCTTATTCATCATACCTCCCATTATGCTAATTATTTTTTCACGCTTGAAAGCGTAAGAAGTGACGGACTGACTTAAAGTTATATGTGAAAATGGAATTTCTAGATCCGATAGTGAAATTCAAAGCAAAGCGAATATCATTTGAGACACCTTGAAATCCAAAAGAGTTGATTGCGATAAAAATATATGAACCCTGATATTGATGCTCAAAATTTCTGAATCGTTTCAGTGTCAAGTAATGTACACCTATTGATTATCATTGATTCATGCATCATTTGGTAATCAAACGATTAATTTCGAATTAATTTTTTTTCATGCTAAAATATCTATATGTCGATATTTAAGAATGAGAAATGAATATCGCAAGTGCCTCGCGTTGTTTAACACTTCAACAGAATTTTGAAGAACAGTATCTTACAATCTAGAATTCAACGATTTTTTTTGTAAAATTTCAGCCATTGTTTTCATGTTCTCAAGTTTCGTACGATAAAGGTATTCAACAAAAATGAAATTAGTGCCTTATTTTTCAAATACATCGCTGTTATTTGTCTGCTAGTATTTTCTGATGCGTAATCCCGATACTAATTATACAATGAAGGACGATTTAAAAACACTTATATCTACACACTGCAGAATTAGTACCTTTTTTATTTCCTATAAGAGCACTAAATAAGTTTGTTCCGTTATATATTGAAGTATTTTCAACTGTTCTTCCTTGGTGAGCTTAATCTATGGTTCTGCGAAACGTATTACAAGTATTCCTCTAGCAAGTTTCTTGGAGATGTGTATTTTATCCGAATACTTATAAATGTGCAATGAATCGCCTGCAATAACACGTCCGGTAAGATACTATCATGTATCTCAAGATCATGGTCATTTTCAAAGCCTCTTAGCTAATCGGAAAGATGGGGCGGGGAACACACCATGGTGAAGAGGATTGATGTTTGCATTTGAGGTTAGAAAGAACATATGTTAAAATCAACTGCGAAGCAAACATTTTCCAGTAATGTAGACTTTCAGGAAACAGATTCGGTCATCTTTTGAAAGAGATAAATGAGTACCTAAAGGTTGCTCCATATTATGAACATAACTTAATTTGTTTTTAGTGAAAATTCAATTTTGGGATGTAACAAATTGAAACTTGCGATCTATCGTAATTTTTGAATTTTCATCGGTTTGCCGATTTATTATAAAAAATCTTTGGAAATTGTCAATTTATTGGCAAATTAAAATTTGGTGTTCGATAACTGGAAACTAATTAAAAATTCGAAGAATTTAATAAGCATCTCAAATAAAACGAATTTCCATGTCAATTTTCTGTTTGCTCAGTCATATATGTCAATCGATGTAGTAATTTTCAAAACGCCTTAAAATATCGAGATCGAGATACTTTATTATCGAAAGAACAAATGCAAGAATAGCGTGATCGTGTCATCATGACTTTGTGCTATAGAGAATTTGCGCCTCTTTGCTGATGACTTCAATTAATTCGTTAATTAAATGTTTTGCAGCAAATCACACTTTTTCATATGTTCATATGTTTTTACCGGAGGGCATGCCTTTATATTTTCAATAGACTTCAGATTCCGTTTGTTCTAATATTCTTAAGGTATTTTATTTGCAGTTTCCATAATTACTAAAATACTGGTGTACATAAGGGAATATTGCTTTCTTGGCAAATGTTTTGCTTAATTCTAATTGCTGTTAACTTCTCTAATACTCTGTGGGAAGAACGATTAAGCAACAATTCGTCCTTGTGATTATTTCCTAGTTTTCTCTCGAGGCCCGCGAACGCTATTTACTTGAGTAAAAAAGTGAACAATCTCATTTTTCGAATATTCTATTTACAGTAATTAATGGAGTAGATTGCTCGCTAAATATTTAGGTGTTATTTATTTTGTATGGAATTCCTGATGTAACACATGCAAAGGTTATGAATGATCGGCATCAGTGATTCAGGGGTCTTCATCTTTCATTTCGCAGATAAATTGCCATTCAAGTCAGATATTGAGAGAAGCTTCATACTAAAAGAGTCATGGAGGAAATTCTCTAACATTCCCGTTAAATGAATTTTTCTCTGTAATCAAGAAGCCGTCGGAAGAATATAGTAGGCTTAAGATTAAGGACGGCGGAGCGTAACTTTAAAAGGAATTTATGATTCTTTCGTGTACTATCAGAGATAACGGAAGTTCGCACTCTGGATCCGGTTGAGAATTGAAAGGATAAATATACAATGAGTTTGTATTTAATGTCACAGCTTAATACGTACCTAATGAAATCCTTTGTTTTGAAATAAATTATCGGAGATCGCAGATTCTGGAAGAGGTTGATCAAAATAAATATTTAACTAAAATACTGATTTGGTAGTTAGATATTTAATGAATGAAAGCAGAGGTGCAACTTTGTTTTTCTTGTTAAGGATAAGCGCGTGTCGATAATCTTGGATAGCCTTACGGTTAAAATGTTATCGCAAATGCTCTTTTTTCCCAAAAGCAGAATCTGCTCCATTCTATGCTGTCGTGGATTCTGTGACCGTTTACAGATAAGTAACTTGATCTTACTAAGAAAGCGGCTCTTAAAGAATTAGAGATTAAAAATCACCGATAGCAGCCTTTTTCAGCGTTCCTCGTCTCATTCACCGGTGCTCATTGAAAACGAGAGAGAGAAATTCACTTCTGAAGAAGATATTGCTTTCAAAATGCGCATTGTGTGTTATTAAAGTATTGCGATCCTTTCTAGTTTTCTCCCTAACCTCCAATTCTTTAAAAGCCGTTCCAAATTTTTCTTGCAAAGAATTTATACGTCTCAGACCCCTTTGGTCGTTTCTACGTTTACCTACCGTGGGCTAAAAGATCTAACATATTAATTTTAAACTTCCCGAAAAGGTATTTCTTTCCTGAGATATTTGAAATTTTGTATAATAGAGCATCCTAACAGGGGAACATCTAGAAGTAAGAAATTATAAACTGATCATAACATTGAAATTACCCGCAAAGTATCAAAACCGGCTCAAGAAGAAGATTATCTTTGCATTTTATCACCCAGAGCGGAGTTAATTATTTTTTATTAGTAACTACATTTAGGCTTCATGTCATTAGCTCAATTTCTCGAGAAATTATTTTGTGTTCCGAATGACTTTCGGGGTTTGAATGATCGCTCGTTTTGAATAGTTTTGCCGAACTTGGAAAACTGCATTTAGCATTTGAATTGATACCCCGCGAGTCGCACGGTAGGAAGTGTTAAAACCCCTATCCGCGGTATGCGTCTCAATGCAAAGAATATTATTTTACTTGTGCAATCGCTTCATAAAAAGGAAAAACATCGAAAATGTTATCGCGGTATCCCACTTGCGCCACAAGTCCCGCCTTACGTGCGGAATGACCAGTTGTTGTTATTCTTGAGGTTTTTTTAATAATAGGTTCCTGAGGCCCCAAGATTTCCTATTTTATGGGCGGAAATCACAAAGCTAATGCCGGTTCTATCGAATTTTTCGGCTCTTCAATCGAGATTGGCCTTAGCGACTTTTCTTCTATACGTTCCGAAATTTCGGAGATGCAAAATGCCAAAACGTCCTTCTTAAGGATAGGTTGTTCTCACGGGGAAGTGTTTCAACAGCACAAGTCTTTCGGAGGCCAAGGTTAAACGAGTTCTCATCACCAGAGGGCAGTCTTAACTCGAGACGTTGTCGAAGTGACTGGCGTGAGGGTATTCAGAAGGTTTCTAAACAAAGTGTTGCCAAGATGTACAGCGCGAGACGAGAAAGCTGATTGCATATCCCGTACGGGTGAAAGTGACGCCAAATTTCGAGGAGGAATTTGGCCTTTTCTTGCTTAATTTCATCTCTGTAACTTAGGTGATTATCTCCTGCTTTCCCTAGTAACGCTATCATTTGTAAAATTCACCTGACGGCGATGCCGTAACAGGTTAAGGTCACTGAGGTCGCTAATGCAGAGATGCTGTATCGACTGTGGGAGAATGATCGCCGCTACATCATTAAGGTGAAAGAATACAGCCCAAGAGGAGGCATCTATGACCGAATATTTTGGCGTTTGAAAGAACCAAGAGGTCACCTAAGAATAATTTTGGTTCGCTGACTGTGTTCAATTCGGAATCAGTAATGTAATATGGTTCCCAAGGGCTAGAAAGGCTTAAATAAAACAAGTTTATATTGGTTTAAGTCTTAATTAGGCTCCATTGAAATTAACCAATCTCTTCTTCGACTTAATTGCAAACTTGTAAGGTCAACTGACAGATTCTAATATAAACTTTACGCTGATAATTTCATGTATCATTTACCAAAATATTTTCCTGCATCTAGCAATAATTCCGCGACATCTAGCTATGTTCTTTTTTATGCATTGCGGGGAATACTCGCACCTATACACTTAATGTCTATGTTTATTCTAAAAGTCAACTGGTCACGGCAATCAACAGTGGAAGGGCAAGAACCCTCCCAAGAAATAAACTCTCAGAACCCGTTGACAATACAGATGGAACTCAGTCAGATGAGGAAACCTGATATAGTAAATTTCCTCATCATCGGATTTACATTAACCGACGTTTTTACCTGTAGAAGACTGGACGCAATTTGATTTCAGATTTGCGTTCTATTTTCCAAGAATCATTTGCCATTCTTATCACGTGCGACGTGTTTCACTAAGCCACTATTCTAAGAATGAAAAAAATCTGCACTTGTTTGGACAAATGTGAGACTTTATCTTTATATATTATTATGCGTGAATGTAAAACAACTACGATAATACATAAGATAATTTCTCTTAAGATAATATTCTTTCCGTAATATCTTGGAAATATTTTTCCTGCGAGGATATACATAAAACATGCAGCAACGCTTTGGATTAACTTGCCATAACTGCAACTGGCCGGATGCCCAGTTCCGTTTTGGCCGCTTAAAAGGAATTATAATGCACGTATATCAACAGCCACGCTACTATCCTCAGAGGTGATAGAAAAGAGAGTGAAAAGAAAGAAGAAGAGAAAAGGTGAGCAGAAAAGTCGCCGTGAATTTCCTATATAGACCCACAGTTGTTTGTTGTGTAAGGTGACTTCTTGCGTTTACTCTCGCCAGAGGTTTCCCCTTCATTATTTGTCTCCCTGTTTATTATTACCATTACGTACAGTCTGCAGATAAAACGAGTATCCGATACGACTACAACCTGCAATTTAAATACGTTTAGAAATATTTTTGGTTACCATCTTTACGGTAAAGATCGCTCCCTGAAGTTATATGAGGATAAGTATACTATTTCTACTAAATTGATTAGGTTCTTTCAGTTTTGTGAATTGTCCATGATACTGCATAGCCTCACAATGAAAATAATATTTCCTATTCTATCGTGGAACCTATTTTTCAATGATAAATGTTTATTTCGAGAAAAGAGGAAATTAAAATCAGTATTTTCACAAATTTAAGACCTTTCTTTGGTGCTACACAGAGGAAATAAATAAACCTTGAATGATAATTAGTTGTAGTAATTAAGAATTTTAAATGAAGAACCTATCACTAGATGAATTCTTTAATATATATGCACAAAGTAATATAATGAATAAATATGGCACGCAGATGAAAGTAAATATCTACTTTATACAACCTAATTCGAGGTTTTCACTTACGTTTGTAATTTTTCTTTGGACAAGCTGAAGGAGTAATATATCGTTTCACAAGGAGTGACTCAATTGAATCTCAGGATTATGATGAATATTTTTATGTTGATAATAAATAAAGCAAATCAACTGTGAATCATGAGGCAGCCAGAAATAATTTTCATGCAGTAGATGACGAACTATAATTTTATGACAAAAACTCGTATCTTGACATATCTTCGTAAATTTATTCCATATGGCTTACATGTGATGTGTATTATTATTGGAATGGTTAAATCTATCTCAAGATGACTAAACTGTAATAATATGGCTATAAGAAGACGTTCGTATTTTTCTTTACCGCAAAAACGGCTTTCTTCGCCAAACTAGAGATATGTCGCAACACGACTGGTTTGTATCAAAACTCGCGGAGTAAAAAAAGTCGCTTTCACATGTGCATCAGGACTGCACTTCAGATGAAAGATAGCGGACAAAATGTGCTTATGGTAGACAACGCTTCTCCATTAGCTCTTGGTTCAATATTTATACGCTTATGTCGTTTTTGAGGGAATTTTAGTCAAGTTGCATTCTCAAATTTACTCCCTCAAATGCTATTGAAAAGCATTCTAATTTAGTAATGAGCATTTTAGTCAGAGGGTTGATAAATGTATGAGTATTTTTTGAAGGGTATTTTTATATTAACGGGTATTTGAATTTAATTATGCAACGGTGTAAAATCAAAAGATTTTATTGCTTAGAAATTTAAAAACTACTCTAGTAGATTGGAGAATATTATCTTTTAGTTAAGACTACAAACTCTGCGGCATTTTTTCCCAAATCCGTCTATTCCTGATAGCCAAATGTATATTCAAATTTTTGCTGGTTTTATGACTAAGGAGCTACCTTGGATTAAAGATTTTCGTCTCACGAACGTTATGTCAGCCTCGATATCAGACTAGTAATCGCCCTCGCAAATTCCTAATTAGATCTTTCCGAAGTTTTTTCGATGATCTAAGTAAATAACGTGGCTTTTCCGTACAGCTTTTCACGCCCAAGTCCTTGCTATGCGTAAGCATTTCTTAAAACGTTTTACATCAACGAAAACAGGTAATAACTCGGAATTATTTGAAAACAGCACATATTTAAAGAATGACATGACTCTGCTTCATCCTGCTCGGCCAAGCTACTCTTAGTTACTCAAGTTTCATTTATCAATTTTGTACTTCAATTGGGTGAAAGTGAAAGTCGTACGAGAATATAAAAGGGTTTTAAGATAAGAAATATATAAATTACTCGAAACAATAGGAAAAATTATAGTATTACTATAAAATTAAAAAAAAATGATTTTAATTGTATCGATGCCTGTTTCTTACTCAATCACAGTGGGAATTGTAAAAGTGAAAAATACGCTTTGCTGCCCTCAAAGTAAGCACATTTGTAAGGCTTAGAGAGAATTCGGGTTCAATAGCAACCTAATTTATATACGATATCAGGAATTTGTACAGTAACTGTAAAAGGATTGCTGTATTCAAACTTTTTATGTCACTGGAACAACTGATACTATTATTCAGATCTCTTCTTAAGGGACAACTGGACAAAGAAAGACGCACTAACATCAAACATTTAAACTTTTTTGTGCATGAAATCTAGGAAACCGACCAAAAAGGAATTATCCCGGTAGTAGCCTACGTACGAAATGTGTTAAAGGTGTTTTTACAATTTAGTAGTGTAGTGTTTAGCAATGAAAACGTGTTGCAGTTTTATTGCCTAATTTAAAGGGAGTATCTTCTTTTTACTTCCTACTTTAATAATCAACTGCGTTTGAAGAGAGCTAATTTGGGTAAAACTGAATGTTACTCTATGTTAAACTGTTAACTCTATATGGATTAAATTACTCCGGGATCTAGAGGCGTTATTACGTTTATCAATATAGTCAAATCATTCTATATAGTCTATGAAAACAAAACAACGCTGTGTCCCGCCGTGAACGGTCAATTTCTAGATGCAATCAATTATAAACCTAGATTAAATTTCATCTTCAAAATTTCAGAGTGAAATGAATAACGAAACGAGTGAATTAATTTTGAAAGACACACCGTTTGAGGAAAATGACTGTAAAATACCACTGTTTAATTACGTTTTTGCGCTCCTCTCCGCCGTCATTACTGCTTTCTATATAACCCGCATAAAGTGGTAGATAAAAATGAATATCCCAGAGTGATGCACTCGAGTACTATAGTACGTATTCGAAAGTTTGCGGAAAAGGGAAGAAGAATCCAATTTTAAAAGATAAATGCCCGGAGGTACGACGCAAAGATTAGAAAGAGTTATTAATTTAGTTGAATGTAATTAACTTCATCAAAATAATGCCACCGGTTTGCGTTAGCCAGCAGATGAAAACATAAAACCCTGTTAACTCGAATAAGTACAGCCCAAAGTGATACGATTTTTATAAATATTACTAAGATTCGATAACAAGCGTTAAGTTATCCTTCGATGGAAGTTGTGTGCTCTCGAGTGAAATAAACGTATTCGAAAATTAGCGGAAAAGCAAAGAAAAATTTAACATTGAAAGGTATATATTAAATTAAGTTAATATTAAGTTTTTAAGGACTGTTGTTTAAATCGAAGCTAATTTCTGCTGCAATACCCGGAGGTACGACGTAAAGATTAGAGAGAGTTGTAAATTCGGTTAAATTAGCCTTTATCTATATAATGCCTCTGGCAAGCGTGACTCGGCGGGTAATATCTATATTCGAGAAAGTACAGCCAGTACAGTACAGTTAAGGTGATACGTTAGGTGATTAAATATTACTAAGATTCAATGAATAGACGGTACGTTATCCTTCAGTAGAGATTTGGTATCGATATAAAAATGAAATAAGAAAGTAAGTTTATTGAATAAAATTTAGGAGGGTCGTTTATAAGCACACAATACTAATAAAGCGACCTCCTACTTCAGCCTTTCAGACAACGAACATAAAATAAGAGAGATGGGAGTTAATACAATTCGCTTTAGAAACTTATTCCTTCCGGAAAGGATTCAAAGCTGTGAATAATAAGAGGTTCATGGATTGGTTTGCAGTGCACAGCAATCCATGTACCTCCACCTGGTGGGCGGATCGCTCGGTACGAAAACAAATGGGTACATTATATGCGATTCAATCGCTGCCAAAATGCGTACCGCGACGTCTCACGGTATTCCTACTGTCTTATCACGGATTCTTGTATTTATATAGTATCATTGTATTTTCTAATGATAATTATTGTTGGTGAATTATATGATTCTCAGAAGATGTCAGCTGCGGAGCTTGAGTTGAATCAATTTTTTGAGGAGAAAACTAAATTAATTTTCCCACAAAGCTACAAGTTACGCTACGTACAGGATGTTAGGATTTAGGAAATAACTCTCTCGTTTCCCCTCAGAAAAAAAGGGAAAAAGACCTTACGAAAAATTTTGTATTTCGTACGATAGATATTAAAAATTCCTAACGAATACATAATTCTGGATTTTGGAAATTCGTAATGCATTGCTAACTGGTAATTTAATTTTGCACTGTAAACTCTTTACAATAACCCTTAACTAGAATTCGTACTTCGTTAATCAAAGTTTTAGATAACAAGTCAATGCTGAACCTAAAAGAGGGCCGTTCTTATCTATCATTTATATGTTAAAAATGTATAATATTCTTTTCCTTTTTATATCGCACTTTCGTATTGAACATAACTGAATATCTGCATGCTTTGTTCAATAAATTGGTAATGGGTCATTCCACGCCAATTCGACAAGGTGATGTCCCTTGAGGTGACCGATTTTAACCAAATTTGGCAGATCGCTTTGATTTGATAACAAAATGAAAACCCTCAAGCCGTTTTGTAATTAACGCAATTGTTTACGAAATATTGCAATGTTTAAAAATTGAAATTTTACAAAAGTGCCTTCGCATTCGAAGCCATATCTGCGGTAATATAGAAGTTAAAAATACACAACATAGCTTAATTTAAAGGTCTTGTATTATAAAAGATAATGATAGGAAGTTTTTATAAAATTTAAACAATTTAATAATGTTTATAACAATTTAAAATTTTCAAATCGATTTTTGACGATGTAACCACCCCTTCGATTTTTCTCATTTTTTAATATGTTGTACATACAACCCTCCTTTACAATTTAAAAAAAATTTGGCGAGGGTAATATTTCATTTAAGAAAGAAAAAAGGTTTTGAGTATAAGCGTGACGCTCGCCGCGGCTCCGCGCCGTCCGCCTCGCGCGCTGAACGTTCGGAAGTGTGGCGTCTCATATCTCAGCACGCTTATTCTTCCATCTGCTTTTCACCAATTTCAACTGTTCTACCAATAATATTAAAACACCACTGACAGCAATGTTAATTAAGGGAGTCACGATATACCTTATGCTGTCAAAGAAAAACACAGAAGGTCTTGACGAACGTTTCGCTACTACGTGTAGCATCTTCAGAAGAAACCTCGAGACTGAAATTAACCTGAAAACAGCGAGCAGAAGGAGGAAAAAACAAAAGAAGGTCGCTAAGCGAGATCAACGAGGCTGAACAAGGATCTGTCGAAATCAATGTCAAAATTCATGAGGTGTTCCCGATTTTATAAATAAATAAAGCGTCTAAACCTGAATTAGCAATGTGAACAAGGCTTAGATTATCTGCGTTAATGTTGTGTGCAAAGTCAAACATATGTTTTGCAACAGCCGAATTAGAAAATCTCCCAGATCTGAAGTGGGCTAGATGTTCTTTAAACCTGATGATAGTTCTCCTTTTTGTTTGGCCGATATATTTTAGTTCGCAATCTGGGCAGGATATACAGTAAATGCCAGAATTATGAAGCAGTTCAGTCTTGTCCTTAGTTGAACCTAGCAAATTCTTTAAATTAATATCGTTGTAATAACATACATTAAGATTGTTGTGTTTAAAAATTGTGGAGAGACCTTTAGTTAATGAAGGAAATTACGGTATTTTAATAAACTTTGAACGTAAAGTATCAGGAGTTTGAGAAAGAGTAGAGCATTGACCAATCAATTTTTTAAATTTATGTCTCTTAACTAAAGTATTAATTAATGAAGAATCGTAGCCAAGCATGTCAGCAGTATTTTTAACGAAACTTAATTCTTTATTATAACTAGTAATATCTAGAGGTAGGTTTACAAGTCTATGAACAAGATGATGAAAAGCTGCGTGTCTGTGAGCTAAAGGATGGAACGAGGAATTAGGAATAAAATTATTTGACGAAGTAGGCTTTCGATAAACATCGAAATGTAGGCGGTTAGAGACTCTAGAGACCATTACATCAAGGAAGGGTAAACAATTGTTCTGTTCAACTTCAAATGTAAATTTAATTGAAGGGAACAAGCTATTCAGTTTTGATAAGAAGGAATCTATGCGCATAATAGAGGTGTCAAAAACAGCAAAAACATCATCCACGTATCTTAACCAAACATTAGGGAAGTCGTCAAAGGTTTGTTTACATAAATTTTCAAAATGATTCATAAAAATATTAGCAAAGAAAGGAGAATGAGGATTTCCCATGGCTGTACCAAAAGTTTGTGTATAATATTTGTTATTAAACTGGAAGCAATTCTGGTATATACAAATTCTAGTAAGTGAAAGATACTCAGCAATAATCACATCAGAAAAACCAAAATCAGTAAGACAAGTATGTAAAATATTTAGAGTATCATCAACGGGAACACTGGGAAATAAACTGCAAACATCAAAAGAAACTCTTTCAGATCAGAGTCTTTTAATTCAATTTTGGAAATCTTGTTGATAAAATCAAAACAATTCACTATTGAATGATTGAACGAAAAAGGTAGGTTATTAAATTGTGAATTGAGCCATTTTGCAATATAGTAAGTAGGAGAATTAATGGCAGATTCTATAGGTCTCATAGCTTCATTATTCTTGTGAATTTTTGGTAAACAATATAATTTAGGAATTACAGGGTTAGACACAGATAATTTATATTTCAAAGAGGATGATATTAAATTAGGACACCTGTTTAAAGTATTTTTAACTTGTAAAACATAACTATTTAGAGGAGATTTTGTCAAGGTTGTGTATGGGCCACCATCTAATAAAGACTGAGAATTCTGAAAATACTGTTTTTTATTTAAAATCACTACTAAATTGCCTTTATCTGCTTTTAAATAAAAGCAATCTTTAGATCTTAATTCTTTTATAATACTATAGTAATTGGATGAGTTAGGTAAGTGTAATGAATTAAGATTCTTGGATAAAGTTCTCCTACAAGATAGCCTGATGAAAGTTTTGGTTTTGTTATCCAAATATTGAATACCACTTTCTATGCTGGCCACTAATTTATCTAACAGTAAAACCTTTGGTGGAAAGGCGAATTTCAGACCCAGGTTTAATATGTCAAGTTCTTCAGCAGAAAAAGAAGTAGATGAAAGATTTCTATCAAAGCTATGAGAATTAGAAGTAACAGTAATCAAATCAGAGGGAGCAATGTTGGAACTTTGAGGTGAACCATCCCTTTGAGAGTGTTTTTCAATTTCCTCGCTTGATATTTCCTTGATTTATGCATTTTTTGCTTGAAATAGGTGTTTGATCGAGGGATTGTAACGTCTCGTTCAGTCTGCCTAAGGGACTTTCTTTTCCCGGAGTGTAATGACTCCCATTGGTTACATCGGTCGGCAAGGGTGAAGGGAATTAAAGGGTCGGTTAATATTGGTAGAACAGTTGAAATTGGTGAAAAGCAGATTGAAGAATTAGCGTGCTGAGATATGAGACGCCACACTTCCGAACGTTCAGCGCGCGAGGCGGACGGCGCGTAGCCGCGGCGAGCGTCACGCTTATACTCAAAACCTTTTTTCTTTCTTAAATGAAATATTACCCTCGCCAAATTTTTTTAAATTGTAAAGGAGGGTTGTATGTACAACATATTAAAAAATGAGAAAAATCGAAGGGGTGGTTACATCGTCAAAAATCGATTTGAAAATTTTAAATTGTTATAAACATTATTAAATTGTTTAAATTTTATAAAAACTTCCTATCATTATCTTTTATAATACAAGAACTTTAAATTAAGCTATGTTGTGTATTTTTAACTTCTATATTACCGCAGATATGGCTTCGAATGCGAAGGCACTTTTGTAAAATTTCAATTTTTAAACATTGCAATATTTCGTAAACAATTGCGTTAATTACAAAACGGCTTGAGGGTTTTCATTTTGTTATCAAATTAAAGCGATCTGCCAAATTTGATCAAAATCGGTTACCTCAAGGGTCAATTTTGCCGATTTCCTTGTCGAATTGGCGTGGAATGACCCTAATATATTAGTCATTTCTTAGTTAAAGCGAGGAATTTAGTTTCAAAAGACATCGCAAATCCAGGGAAAACTAATAACTTGGGAATCTATGAAGGCCTTGTAAAGATATCCCTAAAGAAAATGTTGCGACAATTTTCGAACCGGAGGAAAATGTCGAATCTTAGACCACTCAGCAATGGCATAATCAAGTCCATGTCACCTGGATTTATTTATGCATTTCGACTAGCTATGACCACTTGAGTAATTTTAATACTTAATGAAGATATGCTTAATCGTGAGCAAAATTAATTCATGAGTGGAATGGTTGAACACACGAACTCGAAAGAAGCCCAATGTTTCATTCCAATTAACGTCGGCTGAGTAGCCCTTATAAGATTTATAAGGGCTAATATTTATTTCATTTAATAATTTTAATTTTTAAATTTAGAAAAAATTCTTATTTAGATTAGAACATATCTTCTTTACACCCACATAAAATAAATCTAGTTCTAGTCTACAATCTATATTTCCAGAACTGACATCGCACTTATTAAATCAATGTAATTAATGGACCATTCATAAATTTGAGATGAAATCACAACGTGCATTCGTCGATATTTCCATTTACTCCAATTATCTGACTTTCTCTTTCTTTACTAGCATATTGTTTTGCCATTCCCTAACATCCTACTATATTATATCCAATAAGACAATTCCTCCTATCTTATAACTCTCCTGCCTGCTCACGTAACTATTTACTACTCTTCTCTCTAGAACTATCGGCTATGATAGAATCCCTCGGATGGAACTCTCTTAGTGATAGAAGACTTGAGTATCAACGGAAGCTTTTTGATAAATCTATCACTATCCCGATTTCGGGGAGGAGATAGCTGATATTGTTATCCCAGTTATAAATTTTCGCGATCTTCGTGAGAAGACAAAAAAGCGATTCAGGGAATTAGTTGCCAGGACAGATAATTACTTTTAATATAGTTCCTTCAACTCCCTAATCTCAAAATAGCTGCTAATTAAGTTGATATGTCAAGGCTGTACTTCGTGGAACGCTATTATAACTAGTAAAGGAAAATAAACTTTGTTTAGTTTTCTTCACTAGTTAGCTGCTAATTTCCGATTATTTCTATCCATAACATCTCTCCTTACGTCATAAATGCTATACAATTAATCTGCTTAATAGATGTCGGAATAAGCCCTATCTCTTTACTCTCTCTTCTCATTTTCTAGGTTAGTAAATGGTAAAAGTGATCAAAGTACTCACATGGGGGTCTGCTGAGCTGTAGGGGCGAATGGTTGGTTTGCTCCAACGGCCACTCCGTCCTCTGGTATGGCTTCTGGACCGTATTCCATGCGACGATTCGGAGGAGCCGAAGCAGGAGGAGATGTGAGGGCCTTGGCGATCTTCGGGTTGTATATCTTGGGGTCGCTGACCATTCGGACGAAGAAGGACCTTTTGTACGCCAGTGTTTCCCTTCTCCTCCTCTCTGCTTCAGCGGCTGCGGCCGCCGCGGCCTCTGCAGCCGCCTTCTCGGCCTCCTCGGCCTGCAGTCTCTCGGGCTGTTTAGGAGAAAAATAAATTAGTAAAGCTGTAACTGTTAAATTTGTATCAATAAAGTTGTTTTTTCTCAACCGATGGTGTAATTTGGTAACATGGGTTACGAGGGGGCTCAGTAGGTTTAGGACCATTATAGTTAACATAAATTTTCAATAAATGCAACTTACTTAATCATGATGTTAATAAGATAAGAAATTATAAAGGCGAAAAGAGTAAAACCGCTTAATGCTAGCACGAAATGTTAATGAAGAAGTATGAATCATAATTTCCATTTGAAACCAAACCAAAAAATAAATTATTATAAATGAAATTTTATCGGCCTTTACTTGGTGGTATTCCATCACGTTCAATATTATGCGATATGTATAAATTTAAAAAATATTTTCTTGCTTGAACTTCTTTTGTTTAAAGATATTAGTGCTATTAAAAGTATATTAATACTAGCAATGAATACTAGAATAAGAAAGGGGTCTGCGATGCCAAAAACGTTGAGAAGCACTGTATCGATATATACATTACTCGCTAACAATCAAATTCAATAAGTAGTTAAAACTCGACTTCGATAAATTTTTAATCCTGGAACACCTATCCTTTCAAAAAAACCCAAGAATTTGTAATTTTAAGATCAGTGACCATTCCTACTAACCACATCGTAGTACTGATGAGTAAAATATCACTTGTAAACCTTTCTGATAATGAGGTTCTAACTTACTCGTGATTATCAGCGGAAAACGTAGATCATTTGAATTCATAACAGAAGTGGAATTGGAATTCATATCGTACATTTTGAAATGCCAGATAATAAAATTAAAATATATCAATAAAGCCATTAGAGTTAATAGAAACGGTTGTCAACTGCAATAAATATCCGTGATTACTTCACCAGAACAATGGATGCCGGTTTGACTTATTTTCTATCACGTTTTGATAGTAAAAAACACAGGTTGAAGTTTGCCCGCATGCATTTGAATCAGGGAAATTCATACCATTTAAAGATAGACAACCGCCATTGAGATACGTGACCTGTATTTCTTTCTAAAGCATTGATAAATCTTAGGATGGGAGAATTTACACGATCCTCATACGGCAGAAGATACATCTGTAGTAGACTATTTTTTTTCATTGGAATAATCCGAATAGAAGTTATTTCTGTAAAATTCTTCCATTACTCATTTTCCTATTTTATTCGTAATGAGACATAGTATGACTATATACATTTTGGAGAGAATAAGAAAACTTAGTATACTTCCACAAGATAATTTATTGTGACTGATCTCGATTAATTTCTAGAATCTTCGGGCACAGGAAATAAGGAGCATACGGTATTTAATGGGTAGAATCAGGGGAGGGTAAGGTGGGGATGATCCTAATTCTACCCTTTAAATACTGTATGCTCCTTACTTCCTGTTTCTGAAGATGCTAGAAATTTAGCGAAACCGGTCGTAGTAAATTATCTTCTGGAATTATACAAAAGGCTTATTATTCTCTTCTGAGATTGCCTTCCTCGAAGCAACGCAGAAACACATCGATTTCATTTATACTATACCAATATGTTACTGGCCTAATATATTCAAAGCGTTCTTTAATCCAAAATAAAAAGCCAAGAAATAATTATTAAATAAGGCAGATTTCTTTGTCCATTACAACTTAGCTATATAGTAACATTTCAAAGTTATGTTTAACAAATTAATTATATTAAATAATTAGAGAATAGAAACGCGATGAACTACGTTCGCACATTTTATTGCAACCAAATAGTGAATCCAATAATGGTGGATTTGATGGATAGGATTTTCATCCCATATTATCTTCAGAATGCCCTGCAGAATCCTAGACCATATTAAGCTATCACAGTCATATGTTGATTTTCAATTGGTGAGTAAATTTTAGTAAAGTTGACAACTAAAGAGTATTCTTTCCGATTGTCTTCGCTGACGGAATTATCTACATAACTTACGCAACAAAGGCAACGGAAACAATAGTAGCGAGGTTAGGTAAGTTAGAGTCTTGTTTTTTATCCGATAATGTCATCTGGAATTCCTTGAGGAAGGACGCTACCTTTTTCGTATCTCGATAAAAATATTGCAACGGAAATGCATGCGGTTGGCTAAGATAAAACCGGAACGAAATGCGGGTGAGGAGAGAAGCGATAAAGTTCGTCAAATCATCTTCTAAAATTTTACATTTTATATATTTAAAATCTTCGTGAATTCATTTATATATTTGATATCCGGAAGAAATGCCTTGGAAAATTACTACCACAAATCAAAATTTGTGGTAGTAATCTAAAATTAACTTGTCATTTTATAAAAGTATCCTGACTTCGACTCTAACGACTCGAAAATATTTCTATAATAAATACACGTACAATTTTTGTGCATCGTTTACAGGCTTCATTTACATTTACAAAATGCGTACATTTACAAAATTACATTAGGAATAATGGTCCTACAAAATCAAGACCAGTATGTACTTAACACACGGAAATTGAAAAAACGAAATGATTCTTTGTTTAAGAAGACCCAATGCTTTTTATCGTAAAAATACTCAGGGTTTCTGGGCCTATTTAAAAATGGGCAATTAGAAGATAATGTTTCTGAAGAAGAAGCAATCCTTTGGAATGCATTTCTTGTTACGATTATCGATTCGTAGGGACCAACTTACGACCAAGAAGAAGCGTTTCTTAAGACATTAATTGCTTTGGCACGATAATAATGCCAAGAATTTATAGATATTGATTAATTTATGGTATATAGCGATAATCAGGGATACAAAGGAAATATATAAATTTTGAATACAATTCTGTAAGGTTGCTTTATAGGTTCACACACTAGAAGTGCACTTATCCTTATGAATTAGTGCTTCCGTTTCCTAAGTTTCATACTTTTCAAAAGGACAGAAGGCGATTGGATGCCGTGAGCAAGACTGTTGATATTAGTAAAAATAAAGTACATTTACGATCATGCATCTGGATTAACACACTGATTCATAGAGAAAATTATAGAAATAGAATAATTTTTAGAAGAATAGGATGATTAAATTAAAAAAATAGAGCAAATAAAAATATTTCCTTATCTTCGATTTATTCTAAAAGGTATAAATATTCCATGCTAAGAGGGAACGTTGATGAAAGCTTGGGCAAACCACCTCACTCCTCATCTTGCCTAGTAAGCTCTTGGTAGCTAATGTTAAAGGAAGAGAAATGACCAGCCTTAGGTACTTTAAAGACAGATAGAGGGAACGTATTTCTTTCCTTACACATTGGCCTTGTTAAAAAATACATACATATTACCAGAACCAACGAAGAATTCGGTATTCTATTATTATTTGTTAAATTAATCTGTAATTACACAGAAAATCATAAATTCTAAATTAACCCCAGTCGCAACATACCGATGTTCATCCAGCGAAAAGGGTTATGAAACCAATAGCCAGACTTGACGATGGAATATGATTTCTAGTACGTCGAAGTATCGCCCAACTGACCAGACTCATTTCAAGTAAAACTTTCCATATTACGTACATATCATTAAGAATTTCCGGAACGTACACGTGCCTCAGTATTCCCTGTTAAATTAAATTTCTTTCACTTCTTCGTGATTCACCAAACCCTGTAAGTAATCTAACATCTTTTGCCTTGGTCATTTCCATATTAGGAAATATATCTGCAGGTGGCTCTGGCGAGGAAAGTTTTGTTTCCAAGAATTCGTTTTGGTTGTGTAAATATCCGAGAGAAATTCTCTTTAAATTGATTGGCTCATTAAAGATATTCTCGAAAGGCTGGATTCTTCGTCTAAATTAGATAAGGAGTGCGAAGGAAAAATGGCGGTTTGGGAAGTGGTAAACGGGACCGCATCCTGAAGGAAGAGGAAGGCCTTCCTAAGGAAGAAAACAGAGGAAGCAGAAGTGTTGTCATGGGCTTCAATGGAAAATGGCAAGGTTTCTCGGGAATTGAATTGGAGCGCATGCAAAGATATTTCCTCGTCTATGATTGTAAACCCGGGGAGATAGGAAATACCATGGAAATGCAGTTTATGAAAGGAACGGAGATTTTTCCATGTAGGGTAAATGTGGACAACTCCAAGAGACCGATGATTTTTTTCAGGATGAGCAAAACCCGCGAATTTAACGCATTCAGTTATCTCGGTCGCAGGTCAGAAGCTAATTAGTGGTTTTCCACCTAATTAATTGAATACGACTCGAATTCTAAAAAAATATTCCGTAATAATAACAAAGAAGGCTGGACATTTTAGTTGGATAAAGTAGAAAATAGCTCCTAGAGAATAATATTACAATATGTAATGATTTTAAAGAGAAAAAAGCGCATTTTGCAGCCGAGAATATTAAAAAAACAGCGGCAAATAAACATTTGGTAACCGAAGCAACATACTAAGCCCACAGTAATCCTACTGGAGCTCCTAGAAATTTAAATCACAGAATTATATCCACTGAATTGATATTGAATACGCAGATTAATGATATCCGCTAAGTAAATTAAAACAAGTAAAAATTCTACCCGTTACTGAGAAAGCGTCATCTTATTGAGTAGTATAGTTATTCACTGTCGATTAAGCTAGGGACTGGTTACTCAAGAAAGCCTCTCACAACAGACAGTGTTAGCTTGCAAAGAAATAAACATTTATGCAAATGTCAAATGTTTGGGAAATCCTCATGCTGGAATGCGGCTATTTTTAGACGAAAATTCTGCTTTCTAAAACATAAAGACTAATGATTTTATTTAAAATTAAAAAAATAGACTTACCTCTGCCTTATACACCTCCAGTATTTCTGTCGCGAGCTCTGTTATGACCTGCCACGCAAAATCTGTGAAATAGATAGATTAACAAGGAAAATTAGGAAAAGGTCAAAGATGAAGGAAATAAAGAAGTATATTAAAGTCATGAAATATTGTCAGGGAATGAAAGAGATATCCCTCCACCAATGGGATATCCAAGCAAATAAGACTAACATAATACAAAAAGAATACCTTGAATTATGTCAGCGTTCACACGAGTTCTTATTTGGGAAGCATGAATAAACCATAATTTGGTTTATTTCGCAGAAATGAGATTATTGAGATTAAATTAGATCTTGATTGCTGAAAGTTAAAACGATGACACAATTTTAATCATTAATGATGTTGATGTGTTTTTTATGATCTTTTAGTTCCTTAGCTGTTTTTTCTGTAAAATATGATTGAATCAATAATGAATGTACATTAAGAAAAAAATATGAATATAGATCTTTGGATGTGTTACATTAAATTGGATGGGCTTGACTTTTCATAAGTTCTCAAACTATGGCCCACAGGACATATCCATGACATTAAGGTGATTTTTGATCACAATAGATTCTATATATTGTTATTCTTAATTAACCAGCTTCAGGTTTAACTTCTCACATTACTTTCTTAGAGTAAAATTTCATGGAAGTAAGCAGTGTAACTTCAAGTGACAGTTAACTTCATTTAATGAAGGCCCAGCCAAACATTTTTATTCAATCAGCAAATGATTTAATATAACTATCAATTATTATTGGTAAAAAATTATGATTTGGTGCTCAAAGTTCTGATAATTAACCGAAGAATCAGCACGCATCATCATGTGCCCTCTTTCGAGTAACCCTTCTCAACATCACTAATTAATAATTAGTTATAATGAACGAAATGCTTGAAAGAGATAACTACTTTCTACTTCATAATGAAAATATTGGTTTTGTTCCAATTAGAACAAAGAAATATTTTTCATCGCCGAGAAATCGTGGATTTACGCCTCATTAACAGGAAATGATGTCTCCATCAGAAGATTTTCCGCCTCATTATGACTTGTCTTGCGGCAGTCGACTCTCTTTACCCTCCCTATTTGGTATTATATGTGCGATGCATGAAGTCATGCACGGCTTTGACTTCATCTCGAAGCTGAACGGTGGGAAATTTTGAAAAAAAAACCGAAGCAAAATTTCGAAAGCCCTTCGGGGTGGTGTTCCGGGTAGAAAACGGAGCGGGATGTCGAGCGAATTCATGGAACTACATTCACCGCTAATTCAAACAAGGGACAGAGAGATGGGAAGCGGATTTTTATACGCGGAATTTGTATACGTACAAAAAATATTCCCAGAAGTTGCGGTTTTATAGGAACCACAAATTTATGAGTCATAGTGGGATAATTGTCAGATGATATATTACACCAAATAATATCTTTTGGAGGGGAGGGGGTGCGATTATTGAGCAAATTCATCTTTCTATGCGTTCCTTCATATATTTTTCGGATTAGAAGAAGCCCTCAGAATGTCTGACATTGGAAATTACGAAGTGTATGGCTAGATTAAATTCATTTATTTCTCGCGACGAGGGATTAATTCAATTTTTACGCCCACTCATTGTTATTATCATTAATGGTTTTTAATGTTCACCTAACATGAGTGACATGTTTAAAAGGGTGAACACATAATAAAAATAAGTTTACTAACACACTATGTTATGTTTACATAACATAGTGTGTAGATTAAAATATCTGAATTTTAGACAATACCGGTATAATTTCCCTCCGGTATCGTTCTTTATCCTTATGCGAGTTAAGTAGGTTATATTATTAAACGTATAGACATCATGTAAATACTATAGATAGGTACCTCTTGGCATAATTAAATATTTACTTTTCTTAAATAAAGGTCCTTTATATTTTCGTAAAATTATTAGGGACCAGTAAATTGAATTCGCACAATAACTCTTTGCACAAACCTTACTTAAAAACATCAAATAAAGATAATAAATCACTCACAATTCTCCTTTTGTTGAAAGTTTGAAACAGAAATATTCCAATAAAATTTTTATAATGATATAATAATCGGTAATGGGATAGAGATTATAGAATGATAATCTTAATAATAATATAATCTGAACATACGCTGCGATTTCTATATATTTCTTTATGTGTGGGTTCTATATGATCGATTCATACTGCAATCTCCATCTTTAAAACGTTTACCAAGCCGAGTAAAGCCACGTTACTGGCCTTTCATCTCGAAAACTTTCTTATCCGATAACTTTAAACTTTGTTCGATATTTCTTCGCATAGTCACGGGATTGGTGCTGACTTCATGAAATATTCCCCAACCTTACCACAAATTTATCACAAATCCATCTTTTTCGAGAAGGTATGGGTCCATTAAATAAGTCTTACGTGATCGAAATCAAAAGGTTACGCGAGAAGCGATTCCTCTAAACCTTCCTCAAATCGTACATCTGTCATTAAATTTTCTCGCGTTATCATAACGAACGCCGGCATGTCAAAGGGGCTTAAGAAAACACGGTGACCATTCCTTTCAAATACAAGCCGCTTAGAAAAGGAAATACGAATGAACAAACATATTCCTTCGTTGGCCAGAGAAATATCGTCGGAGAAAATCCCAAGAAGATTCCAACGCTGTGTGTTTTCTTATGTCATTTGCTGGGATCAGTAGTCACTCTCGCTGAGCTAAGACGGTGGCAGCAAATAAAGATAGGAAAATAGCTATTTGCAAAATGACGCTAGCCTTTCATGGTCGTGAACTTTTTTGTAGCAGTGTAGGATTAGAGGAAATATACTGCGTTTCTTGCGTGGGAATTAGTTTCATTCAACGATTAACACTTTAACTGACGTATTTGAGATCGAATTTTGGGGCGTGAAATCAAAATTTGGATCAAATTTATCATCGTTTACGAGGGGTGATTTCCGACTGATTTTCGCGGTCTTGCATGTAACATTTACTGCCAAGTCAGACTACTTCCGAAATTTTTGGGGCATTTTCTCAATTTTGATATTTATACTCGTAAGTCAGCGAAAATTCATCACTTTGTCTTAAGTGACGGATTATTGACGGGAATACTAGAGGTCTGACAAGGGAATAAATAAAAATAAATTTTATCATCATCAAAAGCAAACTATAGTGTCTAATGCCTGATTTTAAGTCAATATCTTCGCATTTAAATTGCTCGACATCGTATTTATTATAATTATAAACGAACTTCATGATGAATCACAGGTCAGCTGTCTTGGATTCACCTCAAACATACATAAACAATGTTTATCCTAATCCATAAATGTAACACGTGACAAGGACACATACGCAGTAACGCATCTTGTTGTAACACGTCTGTTAATGAATTACCGATTAAGATTCTTAGAAGGTCGGTAATCAGCTGCTCCGATAACCGGTTGCAACGAGGTACAGCTAGCTAAAATATCTGACTATTAGAGACCTCTAAGCGCATCTTGTTGTTATTTTTATCCAACAATAGGAAAAAATTAATCTAACACCATCACGACACAAATGCAAAGTTTTCCATAGACATTCATGCAATTATCTATGAATCTCCCCTGCACTGGAATCACAAGGAAAAGTAGTCAGAGAAATATGTTATTATGCTGCAAAAGTATATTTACAATAAGTAGGGGAAACCCTGTCGGCGAGATACTATTTTTATAGCATTCCTAGAGATATAAACGTTAAATATGTTGACATTTTCAAATCTGCAAATATATAGAAAATTATTAGACTTTCCAGTGAATTCTCAACGGGGAAATTACGATTAATAAATATCATCTACTCGACTGACTTCATCCTTGAGAAAGCCTCCTGCAATCTAAAGACTGGGAGACGGAAGCAAAAACACTAGTAGTTCATTATTTTGAAATAACTTCGACAGTTCATTCCCAAATCTATATAAGGAGTATATGATTAAAGGATTCGAACTTATATTTGTAAATAAATCCGCAGAAATCATTCGGATAATATCTTAAAAAGAATACTGATGTACATCCACACGGTAACCAAAGTGGTAAATACGTAACAACATTTTCTGTGTGGATGTTAATTGCAAAAAATTTCACAAATCCCTTCAAAAAGTCAAAAAAATCTGTACTGTACCATATTGATATATTGCTATTTTTCTCCTGTTTTACCGTGAATAGTGACATATTTCCGCTGTCAATGAGCAAGAACAGACGGATATTTCAATCCTGGGTTCAATTCTGAAATCTTCGAAAATACAACCATGAGAAATAAAACAAAATAAATAAAGCCCATTTTCACGGTTTGCAGGCTACATTTCATTGACATAATTCAATTAGAAATGATGAGCCAACGAAATCGAGTGCCTGAAGAACGGATATGGAAGAAATCGTAAATATTATTTTTGTAATATAATAAAGTTTTAGATTCAAAATTGGGATAAATGAGATAAAGTATACGAAAATTTTTATTTTGTAAAATAAAGAATTTGGGCCATGGCAGAATGAATGTTACAGTACGATCTTATATTTTATGGGAGGCATTTACAACTTAGCAGAAATATTTCTTCTAAATAACTCGATCTCTCAAAGTGCAGTTACATTGATTTACCACAATTAAGGAGGCGATCAAATTAATTATTTATAACTGCTTGGTCCGAAAACGGGAACTTTCGGACAGCTAGTGAGACGTTAATAAAACATACGAGTAGATAAAATAAAGTAATGATTGATGTATATAGAAATGCACTTGGTGAACTAAAAAACATTACTTTTATCTATAAACGATTTTATTGGAAATGGAGTATGCATCAAAAGCTCAATTTATCAATATTATGAATATGAAATGTATTACGTATTTACAGAATTTTATTTTTTATTAATTCACGAATTATGACCTACAGGAATCAGACGTTTGCAGCAAAAGATATATATTTTAATAAAGTTAAATAAAGATTCGTCATTCTTGACGGGAAAGTCCTAGGATGAAGTTTAGAAGAACACGTTTTCCGTTTTGAATTCCCTCCTCAAGGACAGCCTTGGACGAAACAGTAGCTTATTCTGCGCGTCTAAACACGTTCGACAGGCTGGCGCAGTGGGTCGAGGCATCTGGGTGCGACGCTGATTGTCACGGGTTCGAATCCGGTCGGGTGCAAATCTGGGATTAGAGGGCCGCAAAAACCCACCGGAGTTTTTTAACCTCTAGATTTCGTCTAAATCGGTTTCGAACCCGTACATTTAGTGTTGCGGGAGCCTCGAACCCGCTTGGCGGGCGGTCCAATCATTAATTCTTTATATCTCTCTCGTCTAATTCTTTTGCCCACTAAAAAATTTAAAGTCAAACAATTTTAGTAAAACGATTTCAAAACATTGCACTGCTGGGTCTAAGTACAGAAAATTATTTTTAGAATTCAAGCAACCCACACCAAATTGAATTTTAATTGCGAGTGGGTTGCCTGCATTTTAAAAATAGTCCCACACCTTCGGTCCAGCAATGCAACGTTCTGAAAGAGCTCTGAAAAAAATAGTTAATCAGATATCTGTTGACAAGGAATAATTCAAGTCGGTCTAACTGAAAGGCAAGATATAAAATCGGGCAGCGCATGATATTTTAAATTTTGAGCTATGAAAAAGAGGGACTGTGCTTTCGTATACGTAACATAAACACCAATGATTTAAAATAAAGGAGGCTAATAACAGCATTTATAAATTTCCTTGATTCGCGGTGGTTAAGCAAGCAATGGAAGAAAATCCGAAGAAAGAAACTATACACTATAAACTACAAGAAATACTATTATACTCTTTACGACAAAATATCTTATTGGAAAAAAAATACGCTCAGTATTCCGACTTCGTAAGATTATAATAGGATAATCTTATTATATTCCATTGATTTATCCGTAGGATTTCAAAATTTAGAGGTTTTCTTGGTTTAAGTTATTCTATGAACCTGCTCTTAATAAAAACTCCCTCTCCACCCATTATTTTTAACTGACGAAAACATTAAAATTACCTATATATCTGCTCCACTTTTCACATTCATTGTAAAGAATGAAAATAATAATGGAAAATATCCCAATAAAATAATAATTCACAAATTTAAAAATAATATTGCATCAACGTCTCTTGTCCATGATTACTGATATAATCTTCTGGCAAAGACTAATGAGATAAGCAATAATACTTCAATCCTCTCTCTCTGGCATCGCGTTAAGATAAACATTAAGTGAATTGCCGTTCTTAAAGCCCCGCGCAGTCATTGAAAATAATCGAATATTTATAAACATCTACCGCATAATAGTACGTCTCCTTTACCATCGTCGGACAAAATACATTACGCAAGATATGGTGTGTTCAAGGTCACTGAGTGCATTGCAAAGTAAGATTCATAATATTTATTGCCTGAACGGAAAGGAAATCACTTAAGTTGGTTGAAATACACGAAATTAGACAGAAGTATAATACGAAAAGGAGTAAATTTTACAACTCTCTAAAGAATTGGGCCAACTAAGATATTTGCTATATAAATACCTAATGTATAAAATCTAAATTGAATATCCATTGCATAAGTTAGAAAAGGAATGCGTATGTGTTCATCCCACATTTCTTCTATAAACGGACAAATAAAATAAAGTCTTACAATCTTTTAAAACTCAACAAAAGAACGTCGACAAAATCAGAACATGTGCTACTTACTATTAACCTGATAGTCCCGGTTTTGAATTAACCGAGTCATACATTTTTTCCTTCAGAATACATGTAAATTACCGAAAGATTAATGACAATAATTCAATTTGTGTAATTCAGCTATTTCATTCACCGCGAAACTACCAGAAGATGGCGCTCATGCACTTTAACCGGTTGTCAGTTCGGTAAAATTTGCGTGAAAACCGAAATACTTAGCGTATTAAGAAATGATAAATTATTAACAAGAAATTTTATTAGCGAGGAAAAAAATAGTGGATGTGAGAGAACCAAAAGATTTTCCTTATTGGCTAAATTAAAGTTTTCCCATCCCAGTGTATACGCTTCCAGGAACAGTTTTCCGTATGCAGTTCCTATTACCTACTTAAGTACCTCTGAGGAAACTAAAATTCTGCTCGGACGTCATAGTTTTGATAATTTTCACGAGGATCAAAGGCAAAGAAGATCTGGTGTGAGACAAGGTGGTGCTAGCAGTGGTGCTGCGTATAATATGTTCTCGGAAAAGAAAAACCAATATCTGAGGAGCAAAACCTGCTTCCTCTTTACCTTCAAAGCCCTAATAGTTTGATGCTTAGCTATGCGAGTGACTGAAAATATGAAGTATTTTTTTCCGTTTACGTTTTCCTTCTGCAATTTTAACCGATATCTAAGATTGAATCCTTACATAATATGTACCAACATCTTTTCATAGATCATAGTCAAAGTTTGTAAATAGGAAATCAAAATGTAATGACATAGAGTAAGTATCCTTACTCTATGGTAATGAGCAAATCTTTTATTTTGCTTTTGGAATCAGTGTACTACAAAGCATGTAAAATGCTTGAAAGCCAGATATAGTGCATTTTAAAATATGAGATTGGTGACTTTTTTGTATTAGTAACTCTCCCGAATGTGACAAGGAGCTCGAATTTTATTGCAAAGAAATAATACGCTAACTACACATCTGATGCATTTATCACGAAAATATGGAATTTTTAGAGTTAATTGGAGATGAGCTTATAAGAAAATTGTCTCAAATGCCCCCTTCCCCTTTGCAAGTTCTTGCCCCCCTGAACTTCATAAGTCAGATCATAAGTCAGATAGATCATTCGATTCTATCAGTCTGGACTATCGTACCAAATAAATATCTGTTTTAATGTCACGAGGAAATAATAATCTGTACATTAATTTAGTTCATTACAAATTAAAGTAATAATTTCTAAAAATCCACTCTTGTATTATTCATTCCCTGAACTCATCACGAAATATAACATTAGTGCTCCTATTAAACTTCTATATAACATGCAAGTGAATAGAAGTTAACCCCGTGACAGGTTCCAGAAATTAACACTATGATTTCAAAGTTTTCTCAAACATTCTACAGTATGAGACGAATCTTTAATTTAGTTTAAAATAAACAGAGCGTTATCTTCTTTTACCTTAATTCCTTTCATATGATTTTATAAAAAGAGATAGAGAGAAAATAGACATCACGGACGGATTTTAAAGGTTTATAGAAATTGTCAAGTATTACAAGACGTATTTTAATTTGAGATGTATTCTCGATTTGGTACCTTTGTCTTTCTGAAAGATGTATCCCTAAGAAACTCATATAATAAATCAATTATGGCAATGGTACTACTAGTCATCAATCGATCTCTACCTAAAGTATTCAATACAATTTTTAGGGACATACATTTCATTTATCGAAATTGCAATTGAAAGTAATGAGGAATTGATTGCTAGTGAAGCTTATTGCAGAAGGACGCTGAATTCAATCTTCCGTGTTGTTTTTCCGTCAAAAGCTGCATTTCGATATTCAAAGATATACGCTGAGACCACCGTTTACTTTAAAAATAATGTGCAAAGATGTATGTGTGATGTACGTGCACAAGAGATATCTCTCGTTAAGTAGCGCAAAAAAATTAATCTGAGAAAGTCCAATAAAGAAGGGAAGCACGAAGTTCTACAGCCAATCCCACAAGACAGCGGATACGCCCATATTTACCCTTATAAATTTCTCTCGCAATTAAAGCTAAAATGATGAGTCACCAATTACTACGGCATTAAGGTAAACAGAAGAAAGTATGACACGGACAACCTAATTAAATCCGTCAAACAGACGACTGCAGTTATGGATGTCCAAAACGCGATTTTCATTTATTTGCCATTTGCATTCATTTTTGCTTTGTACACGATATAATTGTCCTCTGCTGTGTACTGCCAACAAATAAATTATCAAATCATCTTCGTTATGGATGCCAAAAACGCGATTTTCATTTATTTGCCATTTACATTCATTTTTGCTTTGTACACGATATAATTGTCCTCTGCTGTGTACTGCCAACAAATAAATTATCAAATCATTTTCATTTATATTTACTTGGCTTTTCTGCGATCCAATTCCTAGCAGCGGTAGGGGATTTAATTATACCACCAACGAACTAGTACAGTTATAACAACCTATCGGCAGTCTTTATTGAACAACGTAATTAGACTAGAAATAACTATGCTTTCTGGCAAATAATCTTCGCAAATCTTGTTGACTGATCACAGAGAGTATACGCAATCTCTTCATACGGTATTACCATACCTACTAACATGATTGATGGAGTCACAAGCGTTAACCTATGATAAGCTTCCATTGATTAACTAGTACGGTCTAATATTATTCTATATGATAATTATGTACCATTATTTTATAAGTCCCGTCCGATTAGGTGGAGTAATTTCATGGAAAAAACGTGCTCAAAATAAACACTCAGAATGTTCAATCATTTTTAGTCACCTAATATGTTTCCGTATAATTTTGAATTAGGAAAATGTTGAATTACGTTTCATTGCAATTTCATGGAAAAAACGTGCTCAAAATAAACACTCAGAATGTTCAATCATTTTTAGTCACCTAATATGTTTCCGTACAATTTTGAATTAGGAAAATGTTGAATTACGTTTCATTGCAATTGCATTCTTGCGGCGAAAGCAGTATTATTTTTTGTTTTGCTTCACATCCAACTCAACCAAAATCCGGACGCAGACACTTTGAAGAATCTGAGCCCAATTTAGGACAGGATGTTTACATGTGTGAATCACGGATATGAAACCGGAGATAAAGAATGCTCGTTGCGAAAAATTCCGATTATAAATGTAACACATTTTGTCATTTTGGTTATGAAATTTAAACTATTCATCTATCTGTTACTGTACCCATTTCTTCTAATTTAAATACTGGATTCGAAATTCATGGAAACTTACATGCTTAAACCTCTGCTAATATTAAGTTTGTTTGTATTTCTGGACAATGAAATTTCAAAGGAAGTCGTATCGGGAATCTATCCTTATCAAAAATTTATCTGGGTATATTTATTTCAATGATTTGTCTACCATTCCCTGATTCTACGTAATTAGTCTAATGGTTATTAATGTAACGGATTTTCTCGCGATTTAATTTTGATTTGAAAATTTCTAGCATTCCTCAATTTATGCTGTTGCTGTATAATGTTTTTTATGGTTTCTATTCTGGATTCAAATCCATGGAAACTTACATTTAAAATCACTGCCAATTCTAAGTTTATTTGTTTTTCTGGGCAGTAATGTATCAGAGGGATTTATAAATGGAATCTATTCTCTATAGAATATTTATTGGAAAGACATTTGTCTACCATCTACTATTCCCTGATTCTATGTAACATCCTCCATTGTTTCCTAAAACAGTATTCATTACCATGGAATCGTTTGAACAGATTATAGTTACCATTACTTTAATGTTTATAGAGCCTAAGCGAAATTACAAAAGTAGTGATTAATAAATGCATGAGTTCACTCACCGATATCATGTTCCGTTGCATTTTGAGCCACGACGCAAAACCTTATAACGTACTTTTCGTTCACAGAAGCAGGGACCATGTGAAGACGTCCAGAAGCGTTGATGGAGCTTAGAAGTTTCTGGTTAAGCGTATCCGACCCTCTAAGACGAAAACACACCAAACCTAGCTGTGAGAAAGACAGAAATAAGAAATTATTTAAAGAAACTAAACAAACATTAGTTGTTAGATTAAATCCTACCAATGAGGGCAATCAAAATACATATATCATTAAATGAAATCCACATCAATAGAGGCAATGAAATCGAAATAGGTCAATAAATATGAAATTATTACAGAAAACTAAACAAACATTAGTAGTTAGATTGTATCCTACCAATGGAAGGAATCAACAGACATAGATCGTTAAATTAAATCTACATCAATAGAAGCATAGAAATTGAAATATGTCAATAAATATGTAATTATTCAAAGAAAACTAAACAAACATTAGTTGTTAGATTAAATCCTACCGATCAAAATACATAGATCATTAAATGAAATCCACATCAATAGAGGTAATTAAATTGAAATAGGTCAATAAATATGAAATTGTTTTAAGAAAACTAAACAAACATTAGTTGTCAGATTAAATCCTACCAATGAGGGCATTAAAAATACATTGATCGTTAAATGAAATCCACACCAATGGAGGCAATGAAATTAAATAGGTTCATTTTCCAAGTCTAACTCGGAAAAAGATGAAAAACGACGCCAGTATGAGGACGAATTTTTATTCTTATTAGGATTGAAATTATCGACCTGCTTTCTATGACCTGACTGAGAATGTGAAATTTTCCAGTTTTTAACGATGTACCCCCGTTCAAAGCTAATCACCTGGTTTGGTTGAGATCCAGACACAAGGAAAATAAGAGAGTATGAATCCCCCCAAGGTGAGAGATTCTCTTTAAATTGCTTGTGGAATGAACTGGTCTTGAAAACGACGAAGAAATAGAATTTCCACTTTATTTATTCTGCGAATGAAATGCATCCTTGATTTACAAAATAAATATCAATACACATTTTTCTTTTGAGGTAATTTAAAAAAGTCCCTCTATCAATCAAAATAATTTTTCAAACCTTAATATTCATGGAGTAAGAATAAATTATCATAAAAGTGTAAAATGTCATTCAATGTTTCTATTTTGAAACTATTTTTAAATTTAGATGGATTGTTATTTTATGTTTACTTGGATTTTAAGAGGAGGTAAAGCATGTATTAACATTTTCAAGGAAAGATCAAAGTCAATTTCATAAAATAAATTGATATATGGACTTGAAAACATAAGCAAATTCGAAGTCTTTCTTGTGCAGCCTTTGTTAACTCTTGTTTAATTAGGTAAAGTATGCTTGAGGAATGAAACTATACTTATGCACTAAGGTCACTTACTTTATCACATTAAGCACCAACGAAACCAGGACAGTATTTAAGTTTGTTTATAATAAGAAAATCGGTCATATTTAAAGTTTTCCAAGAAGTAAATTATGCACATTGGTATAGATATGTGAAATCATTTACATCTGTTTTGACGGTACCATTTTAATGAAAGTAATTTCTATTATTCTCAATTGCACGTAAGAAATTAAAAATGGAAACGATAAACCCCTCCCAATAGTCGAAAAAAGATACGCTAATGAAGATCATGCTGAAATTGGTTGGTTTGTGTATGGTAAGATCTTAAGCTTAAGGATCTATTTATGCAATAAATTTAAAGAAATTGCTCAAAAGTCAATTCTGATATTTCTCTCTTTTGCAAGGTTATTTTGCTTTGGGTTTTTCATGACTGTACAAACTTATAAAAGTCTAACTTTATGGCCAATTCAGAAACCTAGCTACTTGCGTCGCTGAAATTTGGTGCTGTTATACCTTTACAGTGCTAAAAAAAAACGATTGTTTTAGCGAAATATAGCACGCCCATACAATGAATGAGAACTCGAGGAAACATATTTATACATCCTTTTTTACGATGGCATCTTCTCTAAATGTCAACATAGCAGTACAAGCATAACCTCACCTTGACCTCGTTGGCGACCTCGAACCTCGAGTCCTCTTTAACGAGCGCCTCGAACCTCTTCGCGAGCATACAGTGGTTTCTTATGTAAGCCCTCAGTCCTTCCAATCCATATGACCGCAACACGAACCAAATTTTGAGAGCCCTGAATCTTCTGCTCAGTGGTATTCCCCAGTGTCTGTAGTCGATGCTTTGGTCGGAGTATCCGTGCTGGAGGTACAGTGGATCGACGACCAACGCCTGCGTCAGTCTGTAGCGGTCCCTCACCCACATGGTCGAGCAGTCGAAGTTGGTCAGCAGCCACTTGTTGGGGTTGGTGTTGAAGGAAGAGGCGAATTCGATTCCTCTCATCAGGGGCTTGAACTCGGGGCAGAGGAAGGCGTTGCCGGCGTAGGCTCCGTCCACGTGCATCCAAGCGCCGAACTTGCGGCAGACGGGCCCTATTTCAGAGAGGTTGTCGAAGGAGCAGCAAGAGGTCGTCCCCAGGGTCGTGGACACGAAGAATGGTACCATTCCTTCCTTCGCGTCTTCCTCCATTGCCTAAAAAAAATCATGGATATATGTCTTAGATTTATCTATATTAATAGACACCTTAAGTTGGCAAGACTGAGACTAACAAGTCTCAATTCTCCAACCAATAAGGTATGTAACATTCTAAGATCAAATTACGATCTTCTATGGCTGAAAAAATATTCTTAAAATATTGACAGCGAAAAGAGCACAAAGCCTTCATCTATTGCCGAGAATTTTATATAAAAGTATTGCTTAAGTAATTAAGACGTATTCACCACTGTATTTTTGTGGGTTTTTCACCCTATCTTACGTGAGATTTTCTTTAATCTGGGAATTTCTCTATTAACGCTAAGTATGAGCGTTGGAGTCTTTTACTCATGCAAAATTTTTCGCAGTAAATGTGCTACTTGCACAAATTTATCAATGGCGTACCTCCATAATAAGATAAATAAAAGATAGGTCCACTCAAACCATACCTCACATAATTAAGAGTCAAATAATTCTTATAACGTAAATACATCTATGAGTTATAAGTAATATATAAGATCATATATATGAGCTCTAATCAATTTAGATACGACGGAATTCTAGATCATAATATTTCATAATGTTTGCAAATATAATAGGCAAAATGACTGTTTATTTTATTCCGTATTTTTGAAAGTATTTTAAAACCTCAAGGCCATAGAAATAATTGAGAACATTAGTATTATTTCATTGTCTACACCACGACATTAGAAACTCGCTGTAATGCTGATTGTATGCAGATGCACAAGTTGAATACGAATGATAATTTATAATCAAATTGATGTTCACTTATAAATGATAAAGTAGCAAAACATTTGAGATGCTTGTTTGAGATAAGTGTTAAGTGATAATTAAGTGACTATTTCCTTCAATTATCCTATCCACTCAAGCATGAACCGTAATACCCTTTATCGAGAATCTTCCTCTCTATCGTAATTCAGCTAATCTATAAGAAATAAGGGAGGGACTCGGTATAAATACTTGGAAAAGGAGAATGTCGGACGAAAAACACGGCAAAGGGAAAGAACTTCGTAAATATGAAAGGAAGAAGAATGCTGTCTGCTAGAACAAGGAAATGCAACAGGTAAGAACGATTAGGGCCAATAAAAACAAAGGATATCGAATAAATCCGCATTGATGAGTTTTTAACTGGACCTGATGATTAGAAGGTACTTGGATTCAAATTCTTGCGGCGCACCTTTTTTATTAAAACAACATGAAAAGAGGAATTTCAATTGAAGTTTAACCATCACTGGTACCTTTGATGACTTCTAGGAGTATTAAAGTAAAGAGTATTTCTCAGAATAATTTTTTACTTTCAAAATCTAAAGGAACGAAGAATGAGCGAAGAGTAATTGCTGCCTCCCGTAATTTTTCCTTAATGTCCTCAATTCCACTCTCGAGAGTTCCTTGGAAAACAATCCATAAATCGTCTTGTAATCAACTATCAATTTTTCTTGTCGGTTATGCTGTTGCTCATAAGGAAAAGACTATTACATACTTTAATAATTCGAATCTGAAGGGTCCAAATAAAAAATTCGAATCTAAGAAATTTATTTAGTAAGGGTTGAAAAATACACTTCATTATATCTATACAAAATTTATATTTATATTTAAGATTATTATTACACATCTTATTTTGTAACAACCGCAAATGTAAAAATTTATGACGCATTAATTGAGAGCTCGAGATTCAATAATTCGAGATAGATAATGGATGAGCGAGAAAACACAAAATGTTTAAATTGAGAGAAAGATGTACATTCTGATATCCAGGAGTGTGAGCCAGACCTAGACAACATTTTATAATTTTAAAGGTTAAAGGGAAATTTTTGTGATGATATTATTTTATTGTGGACATAAAAAGTTCGAATTAACAAATAAAATTCGAATTAACTATTAATTACAATTTTTTTAGCATTGTTTGGATTCAACATGTTTAGTATCAAGGAAAAGTTCGAGTTAAAGCGATTTACGAATATAGATGTTCGAATTATTCAAGTTATGCTGTAGCTAAATAGAAACTGTAAAGAAGAACGACTGCTTTTAAAAGTAGAATTTTTCCCGCACTTAAAGCTAAAGACGGAGTTCTTCATCTAGCCGACAGGTAGCAGTCTATCATTTAGAAGGTTTAATTCAAACTACTACCTCATCTCAAACAACGTTTATACATTTATTTCCTCTTGTTGATACCTTTTAAAAGCATATGTTGCCACTTTCATAATTTGCTTTTGTGATTCCTCTTACTTTAAAGTACGTGCAGGTAGATACGAACTCCCTAGACAGAAACTTACAAGTATATCTCCGTTTCAATTATTTCAATCCTAGTTTTATTTCACTGTGAGATATTGACGATTGCCAAATTCAGGACCGTAGCTAGGCTGAGCGTAGCCCGTCGGTAAAACCAAAATTAACGCCCCAAAGATTGCTGTACGAGTAAGAAATATAGTTTGAGAAGTTCCACGGCCCCCTTCAGAAGCTCTGAAGACCCTCTTTTTCCGGCACAAGAAAAATCAGACATGAATCTTCATAGAATACGGGTCCCGAAACCTTAGCCCGCGGGCAGGATCCGGCCCGGGTGAGATTTTTATCTGTGCGCGAACGGAGTCGGTGTTATGATCTGGGCACTCTTGATTAGATCTGTAATGTTCCTATTTAGATATAGCTGATCACCTTTTTTGTTTTGTTACATGAACGAAATACTTCACTTACTCCTTTTCAAGCATCGCACATACAAACAATTTGAAGACCATTTTCTTGGGACCCTAATGAGAATTGTATTCATGAATTGGAAAAGTACTGCGAAAGGCTAAGTTAGCTGTATTACTTAGTAATGAACTGTTACAACAAAGCAGTGAGCGCTAATCAGATGTTTTAGGATGCAGGTAAGATAGCAGATGTAAACAAATGCTCAATATATTTAATAAATTCAGAGAATGTATGTTCGCAGATGATGTAGCCATTTTGCATGTTCACTGTTAATCGCTGTTACGACTCTGCGAGGAAGATCAAATAAATAAATGCTAGATCGAGTCACATCAAAAACATTTTTTCTCTGTCACCCTGTCATACGCCGAAAGGGCAACTTGTAGTATAAATATATACATGTAGATGAAAAAATTAAACAATTTCTCCTATAGATCCGGCCCTCAATTTCTATGCACTGCTGTGGCCCGCCTTTCAAACGGTTCGGGAACATCATCCCGCAGATAAAACTGCAATTGTCGATACAACAGAAAATAAGAATGAGCGAACTATATTGGACGAATTGGAAATACGGTTAACTTATCAGATAGTAGAGTAAATGGTTCTCAAAGGAAGGCGTAAGGAAACAACTACGGTCATGTTAACGATCGAAAATTTATATTTAACGCATTCGAGAATTTTTGAGATTTCCAGAATAAATTATTTCTGTTACACGTATTCCTCATTAGCAAGAAGTCGATAAAAGAGAAAATTTTACATTCCATCACGGAATACCACTTATATACGAGTTTTCTCAGATGAGAGTTGAAACTAATGTTCGCTACCAATGGTTTGAGTTTTCAAACCGCAGTTTGAGATTACTAATCGATTAATACATCATTAACATCTAATGAGACCTTCTGAATGTAAGAAAAAAGATGGAATTATTGACTCTTCCCTGATCTGTATAGATCAAAGGGTTCAAAACGAGGTTGCGCGTAAGTTAAAGAGAAACCATCCTATAAGGCCATCTCGAGGAACTTCTCGTAACTATAAGTGAGTCTCTTTTTATACTCGCGATTTAAAATTCATTTTATTCCACTATGCTGCAAAAATAACTATAAGTGATTTATGAATAATCTAGCTATTCTAGTATCTTTGTTCATGCATACTTTTAATGTCAAAAATACTGAAAATAAAGATAAAAATGTCATTCCTCAAGAGATTAATACGGAGAACTCATTGAACTTTAATAATATTACAAAAAAGTTATAAAAGGAATATAATTTGAACCAGATACTTGAAAAGAGTTATGCTAAAATTTACGCTCTGTATTTTTAACAAATTGATCTATATTCCAAAGATTCCTGGTGTTCAATTTATTAACACGTATGTACATACTTAAGGATCTACGGTTGGAATTTAACATACTCTTAGTTTATGAAAAGTTCTCTCCCTGAAATTTAAGTATAGTTTTAAAAATGGACAAAAGTTTTTTGCATTTTTGTAAAACATCACTCTACAAAGGTTTCCTCGTTATAGTAATTTTAATCAAGTAAAATATACTATTCAAAACTTTTCATTTTCTCCGTTGCCATGATTTATCAAAAGTCGGAGGGAGATTTTTGTATTTACAAATCTATTAGTCATCTAAAAATATTAAGAGGAGGATTTGATAACTCATCTACTTTGGATTAAATATTTACGCAACCTAAACTTTGAATAACGTGCAATCTATAGAAGAGTCATTCGTTTCAGACATTACCAAATTAAACCTTAACAATTCTTTTTAAAGGATGTGAGAGCAATGCAAAGAGCCATATACAGTAATTATAAGTACGAATAAATACTCGTCCATACACAAATAATATTTTAAAATGATAATATTATAGGTAAAAAATCGTGGAGCATGAAACAAATTAATTTCGTGCTTTATAATGAATTTTGAACGAATAATACCCCCTTGATGGCAAGATAAATTCATAAGGTGATTAAATTATTCCAATTTATTTTTTACGAATAACCTGTATATATTATTCACTCAGCTATGAGACTCACTGAATAAATATTACTTTATTGTATATAACATTAAAACTAAGAAGGAGTTTTGTCATTTAACAAACAACTTCATTAGAAGTTTAAAGTGCTAAAGATATCGTAATTAATCAGCAAAACTCACTAAATATTCAGCGGAAAAATGTACAAAAATACAATCTCCAAAAACATTATGATTGGGATAACATAATTATTCTACTGTGCCTCTCAAGGCATTTGAGAAATTGAGTTCTTCAAAATGTTTCGCAGTCAACTAAAACATCAGGCGAAGCAGCGTAATCTTTAAACCCCAGATTTTGCATGGGGAAAGTTTTAAGCTTACGAAATTTTATGTCATACCCTTTGAAGTGTATCTCCTCGGAGACTGCAAGTTTGATCAGGTTCCAGGATCCTGAGCTTCACGAAGCAAATCATTGCTGCTTTTTCGACGCAGGAATGTGCCTCTTTGGAGCAATAAGCCATCAATCTGGAGAGTAACACGCCCTCGGACACCTGAGGCTCCTTCCTCTTTAGCTTGGTCACCGCCTGGGCTCTCGCAGATAACATGCAAACGAGGACGCACTCGCTGGCAGAAGTCTGCAGAAATCGAGAAGATAGACATGTAGAATAGTTACCATGATCAAGAGCAAAATATATCCATATTTACACGTACATTTCATAGGCGGAGACGACAGACCAACGATCTCAAAGCAGAAAAAAGAAAAATTTGGAAATTACATCAATTTCAATAGTTATTCTAGCATTTTACAAAATGCCAAGTTTCCTCGAGCACAAAAATTTAGAAGAATGAGCATAATCCAATAGAAACCAATTCAATAAGCTATTCAGTTTTCAAATAATGTAACAAAAAGTTAACACTTCTAAAACACATCCCACAACAAAATCTTATGCAAATGCAAATTATCTTATCCTTTTGAGAAAAATTACGAATAAAATTGCTGGTTTAAACAGCACCCGGATAACTATCATAAGTCTTTTGAAGATAGAAAATATTACGTCGTGCAGTAATAATTTGCGGCGATATATTATATTTTGTCTTTATTTGTAATGATCAAGCCCTCACGAACGAAAATTGTACTATATTTAGGAAATCGTGAAATTACTCCATTTTATATTAATATTTACTTAATACCTTTCACATGCCTTAGCTGTCCTGAATTTTATAATGTTGAATTGTAATAAACGTTAAAAAGTTTTTAGTTTTCTTACATCATATAATTTGTTTATGTTTCATCTAAAGACAATATATTTGCAGCCATTTCGTACATCTGAGGTAGATAATTTTATATGCTACTTGATGGACCTATATTAAGAATATTTTAACCGTATTTTTAAATTTTGAACTGCAGAAAATATCATTGAAGTATAAAAAATTTTCTTAAATGTTTTTTACAAGTTTCTAATAGAATATGAAAATCTGAAGGTTCAAAATATTTTGTTTGCTATTCATGGAATAAATTATGCTGCCATTGGTGCACATTGTTTGCAAAAACTATATAACTTTAGAAAACTAGCAATAAAGTTTAGGAAAATCAAAACATAAGGAAAGGGTTGAGGTGATCTTGCACATAAGGGAGTGCACCCAGAAAAATTTCCAAGAAAAAACGGACTTGAAAAAGGTCTGACAGGGCCTGGAATCGAACCCTGGCCGGGTAACCTAGATGGTTAAGGCAGCCTCCCGGATAGAGGAAGATCCCGGGTTTGATTCCCGGCCCTGTCAGACCTTTTTCAAGTCCGTTTTTCCTTGGAAAATCAAAACAACAATTTGAAAGCAAATGCATTTTCGTGAACCGCATAGATTTATTTGGGTTCAAAAACAGCCAATTAAAAATTACCATAAACCTTTCCATAGAATATGTGCTTAATATTCTTAATTTTTGACACTATAATTCCTTTTAGGAGCTCCATTTGATCTACACAATTTACGTCCCATTTCTCGTGTCTTAATTTTCCGCGATTCAATTCGGTCTTCGCATTAATAAATACTAACCATTTTTATTTTCTACTCGACTTTCTTACGATGCACAACTATAGGGCCCCGTTATTTTTACATTTTATATACCTATATCTACGTCATACGTTCTCAAGAATATACAGGGTGTCTGGGCTAAAAATATAATAAAACAATATGTAATAATCTTAGAAGGTATTGAGATATTTATTAGCGGTTTGCTTCTACAAATTTGGTAACTTAATATGTTTCCTATGCTTGCTTGATGATGGCGCACCTTGCCATTATGCAGTAATTGTGGGGGGTATCTTGGATAATGAGTTCCCAGATCGCTTGATGGGGAGAGGTAGTCCATCGATTGCTTGGACCCCTAGAAACTTAGACATGAGGCCACTTCATTTTTTTCTGTGGGTGTTTATCAAGAATCAAGTGTGCCAAACATCAGTTCGTGATCTACTAGAACTGAGCCATCAAATTCCTGCAGTTATTTAAAATGTTACGCCAGCAATGCTGCAAAACACTTGGAGAGAGTAAAATACAGATTAAATGTCTTTCTGCCTCTAATTTTTCACATATCGAGATGTATTAACTGTGTAAAAAACATTTTGAGTAACCATACTTCAAGAAAAAATCCGCCAATAAATATCTCAATTTCTCAGTTTATTACATTTTGTATTATTATACGTTTAACCCGAAAACCCTGTACTATGCATTCCTTTTCAGCTATTCTCTTTCATCTTCGAGGACCTTCTACGCCTTTTCTTTAGAAATCAATGTTACTCTGAGAATCAAAACAAAACATCTTCAATGCCTAAGGAGAAGAAACCGGTTTCAAAGTTATCATTAAACTCATCTTCCTTTTTGAATTTAAATCGAAAGACACACCCATTGCAGAGGCAACAATCTTCCCTGCCCGGTTTTAATACCGCAAAAAATGCAAAAAATACGTCGATGTGGAAAATTCTTCGCTAACTACGTGCCACTTTAGCTGCTGAAGAGAATGTTCCGTTTTCAAACTAGCTGGAATCGCTTTTTCTCTTCTTTTTGTTCTTTTCAATAAAGGGATAATCATCCAGAGTTTCACTTGGAATGAAAATCAAGGCCGAAACTATTAAATTGAGAAGGTTATACTGCTTTTTAAAAAATTTGCTTTATATAATACCCTGAAGGTGATTTTAATATTTAAAGATGGCTTAATATCCATCTAACAAAATTATAGCAATCTCTATTGGGTAGAAATAAAATAAGGATCATAATTAAAATTTTAAGAGGTCATAAGTATCCGTTTTATTATTCGAGGAAACTGTAACTTGGTGTAAATTTTATCAGATTTTTAAATAGCACATCGCCACACTGGATTATTTCCATAAAATCTTAACTAACTGCATTATGTCATCGCAAATTACCATTTTCCTATGGTGAAAAATATTTTTTCATGTTGCAGACTGATTTTCTACCGCACAAAATAGTTATCTCTTTTATTTGTTTTCATTTTGTTTTGTTGGAAAAATCTTGTTTTGATCTTAAATGATAAATTGACTCAATCTTGACCTTAATAAAGACGTTTTATTATAATGATAATTAGTGGTTATCAATTTGTTTTTAAGAAGCGAGCGTTCTCTATTTGAATCTACATATAAAGCTTCATACTGCATTCATGCATTGAAATAAAAATATCTATTGAATAACATCTGATTTTTACAATGATTTTAAGTTGAATTCTGCCTATTTCGCCCACATTACAAATTGTTTGGCTTTATTCCAGATGCCGATATGCTGTGCAGCACTTCCATTTGCATCGACATTTATTCGAATTGCCAAGGCATCCAATAATTATGGAAGAAATCGACTGGTAATAAATATTCGAGATGTTTTATAATGGTTAAAGATAATTATGGTAAACGCATTCTGGAAACGCTTCAAATTCCCGTCAAATACTTCCATTCTTTCCTTTTTTTCTCTTATGCTCATTTTTACTTCCATTTCTTCCGTTTAACTAGGAGTAAGTGATGAAAGGTTTTCACTTAATTTACATAAAAGAGTATTCTACCTTTCGGTCGGTTCATGTGCATTACAATTCGCTATTCAACGCAATTTCCTTATAGCTTACCCCACCCTTTATTTCATCAAACAACATCTGCCTTCGTAAAAAGGTTTCCATCGGGTCATCTTCCTCAGGGCTGCTCTAAGGTCTGCCTTGGTCTTCCTCTCTGCTTCTACTCTTGTACTCAACCCTCAATTACTTTCTTTTGCCCTCTCAGTATCTGATTCACCCATTTATTCTGTAAATGCTTAATTACTTCAATTAAATTTTTCTCTTCCCCAACCATCCCTAGTACCTCCATGCTAGTTTTTCTATCAACACAACTTATTTCCTCCGTTATAACTCAAACCCACATCTCAAATGCCTCTATTAGTTTGACTGCGTCTTTTCTTAAAATGTTTCTTGTTAATATTTTTATTCCAATTCTTATTTAAAACTGACGTGATGAAATGACTGAGTTATCGAGGAAGTAAATCATTCAAATGTCAAGTCTTTTTATCCCTTCGGCTACCAGGGTATTTTACATCTTACCTCTCCCAAAGGGGGTTAACTGGGGGGAATAAAACAATAACACATTGAATTTATCTTAAAAATGAATTATAATAGATAGATAAGTGATACTTGCTCATGAGAAATGTCTTTCTTGGCAAATATAATTAAAAAAACAATAACACTTCTAAAATCTTAACCACAAGGCTTACCTAAATACCTAATACCTAAATACTAAACAAAGTTATGTAAAGTCATATTCTGAATAGTTTAATCGACATTTATGAATTATTATTTCACATAAGGAGCACTTAGAGAAAGAATGGTCTTGATTATTAATATATTTCTACTTTTTCTATCTTCACCTCTTTTACAGAGTGCATATTGTTTCCCAGCTAGGCTTTTATTAAAAGTACACCAAAAATGCGTAGTTGATGAAAAATGTGAAAAATAAATGAAAATTGTTAGATCTTGAAGAACAAATATAGAGAAGCATGAAATTATTTTAAACTTTTGACCTAAATAACACGGAAAACTATCGATGGGGTAACTTAATAATTCGGAAAAACTAATAAAACTAACCCCCCTTGGTAGCCGAAGATGTACTAGAAGTGACAGCGGGCAACCACAATGGAGTCTTTAAAGAAAGTCGAAAGATATGTCGATAACACAATATGCCTTCCGTAAAGTCAATAGGTAGAGTGTAATAAAACAGTTTACCTGAATCACGCCTCCTCCTCGACTGCCTTCCGAGAATGCCATGAAGGCGTCTGGAAGTCCTATGGCCTTTCCTTAAATACAAAAAAAGAAAAATGTGATTTCACTACGCTCTAAATCGATTCGTTCTAATGTTTCAAATGTTTACATGCCTTAGAAATGAGTAAACAACAAGAAATAGGCATTTAAATTGAGGGAAGTGATCAGTCACAGATATTCCTTGCAAAATTTCGAACATAAATTCGTTCCGTTATGATAATTGTAAAGAACAGTGTCCATACTTCGAGTTTACTTACCCAACCAGTCTAAGACGATCGTTTCGAGTTCCGTTAACGCTGGACTTGCAGCCTGAAAGATAAATATGACTACATTATACATATGATTCGATTGTAGACAATATATCAGTGCAATGATTTCGAGCTAGTTGAAACCTCGTACATAAAATTGCGATCAGCTAGTAAAGCCATTTAAGAGGTAGAGTATGAATTTCAAGTCCCGTAAAATGATTAAATCATAGACTTTTTTCCTCTAAGCCAATTTCCCATATTTTAAGAGGTCTGCTGATGAATGATGGTTTCGGTGATTATGAGGATGAGATTGGTTTTGCCGATGATTTACTTTCTCCGACTCCGACTTTTACGGTCGGATGCCCTTCCTGTGGCCAACCCAGACAAACACGCATAACCACTTCTTAAGTAGAAAAATCCCGACCAGCCGGGATCTGAACTCGGGGCCTTGGGATTGGAGCGATAGTGCAAACCACTCGACGACCACTATACTGTCTATTTTAGCAAATATTTTTGCCAAATCTATAGCTCAAAAGGAGAACTTGCTTATTCTTGAATGTACTTTACTCGTCATTAGTTTCTTTTTCCACGAAAAATCTTAAAAATTACCATAATTCTGTCCAATCCACGTATCATGGCCGTTGTTGAAAATGTTACGCCTGCAATGCTGATTCAGTTCAGCACTTCAGCTGAAGGTTCCGGTTAAGTCTTAAATTGAACCGTTTCCTATTTATATTTTATAAGCGAATGATAAAAACAATCTTTTAGCCTTTAATGTCACGATAAACGCTAATAAGAGTTTAGGGCTAACAAGAATATTTTCTACCATGTCAATTCAAGTTTAGTCAGTCTAACTGAAAAGCATAAAAACCATAACTATCCCAGTTTTACAGGAACGGATATTATTGTTTAAATATCTTTATTGTTCTTAATCCATCCAAAAAAATACGACTTAAGAACGAAAACATATTCTGCCACTGATGCTTCCCTCTATCACTCATATTACTACAAATTACTTTGATTATTTTTACAATTTTCAATGGTAATCTAAGTGTTTTTTTTATATTTTCAAATGAAATTTACTTATACCTATTCCATCACATCTTTGTCTATAATCACAACTTGGCCTTCATTTCATCTATAAAGCGGATTTCGTGGAAACGACTGCGTTCTTCCATCATAAATTGTAATCCTAAGTGGATGGAAATGCTTTCCAAACTCTCTTACTTCGCCTTTAAGAAATCTACTTGTAAAATTAAGGGTATGGAAAGCCTTATTAATTTTGATTATTGTGAGGTACTGATTAAATTTCACCTCTGTGAACTAACTGTGTAACAGCTCTTTCGAATTTCTCTTCCCGTTCCATCGCAACGGATTCAAGCTTTATGCATTTGCATTACAAGTCCTCGATATACACATCAAATCTCTCTCTTCTTTTTACAAGGAAAATCTCCAAAAAGTCAGAAATACGGAGAATTCCATTGCTCATTTCCTATTTTGGTTGATCGTGCATCTCGCCTTTCACCAGTTCAAAGAATTTCATTTGCTATAAGGTACTTTCGTCAACTGAAAATTTATCGCTAACATGTACCACCATTTTAGTTCAGTTACTTAGTAATATTATGATGGTGATAAATTAAGTACTTAAAGCTAAGTTATTGAATGTTATTCTACCCTTCAACATTTTCTTACAATTCCGAGAGGTGAATGCATTCATTAATTTCAAAAAAAAAAACATTCTAATAACCTTAAAAGCATTGTAATTTATTTTAACACTCGGAGTGAGAAGATTTTACGTCCTTTAACTCACATGCAACAATTTTAAGGTAAATATATTCGTAATAATTAACTTTAATCGATTGAATCCACAACTATAAATTCATTCCTTAATAAAGATCATGGTGTATAACGAATGTTCTAAACTGAGGGATGGATTATGGTATTTTAGCAACGTCTTTGACCGTAATAGCGTCGAAAGCAGAAGATTAGAAGTACACACAAGAAACTTAATCTCTCATCTATGTAATTACGTCAAGGCATGTCACCAGGACATAAAGAGCGCGAGTTTCCGTCTGCAATTATAACGTGAATGCTAGTGACGTTCTTTGCTAGTTGACCTTCCTGCCTCTTACTTATATCACAGCCTTCTTTCGTTCATGTTTTCAAGACGATGTTTTGATGAGAGATCAATCTTAAGCTGAAGAACTGAAAAGAGGTTCGTTCTAAAGAAGTGCTTTCTCTCTTATTTTGGTCGTGGGCCGAATCACGAATGCTATCAAGAGCCACATAAATTTTCCAAAAATTCTAAATTAAGTTAAAGAAATAAAATAAAGCTAAAGAGCCACCGAAATTGCAAATTTCTTAAATTAGAATAAAATTGATAAGCTCAAGCAGGTTTTCACAAGATGCCAGAATATTCCTTTTGCACAAGTTTAAAATTGGAAGCAAATCTTTTTCGGACCTTTCCCCCACTCTCTGAAACAATTACAGGTAATTCAAAAATGTTGTTTCTTAATAATGTTCGTTATATTAGGTGAAAAATCAATAAAAAATTCTCTCTAAACGTGTTTAACGATTTAATCCATTCTCCAGTACACGATATCATTGCTGTACTGTTTATATGTAGCTTTATGTATAGCTATTCCTAGAGATGTGAGATAACTATGTAACTTTCCAATAGAAAAGCTCCCTATACCATGGTATCAGTCAAATTTGTCTTTATATTCATCTTTACTTTCATTCTTCCATACAGCTCGTTCGTGCTGAAAAGCAAATTTAATCTAAAATCCAAATGTATGGTTGAAAATGTAAATAGACTAGCAAGTTATTTAACCTAAATAGTAATAAAAGTCGAGTCGAAACGAAAGCAATTTGAATATTTGTAAAAGCGAGCACGTTTCCGATAAGCTACACCTGTTTGCCTCCGCGTATCAGTTTTTAAAATCGAAATTTATTCATAAGATTTGGGGAATATTGAAGTAGTTGAAGATAACAAAATCACTGTCGACTTGGTATGGCTTCTGGGGAAGTATTTCTTCAAAAGTCTCTCCCCCGGGAAACCATAAATCCTATTGACGGAGGTTTGAAGCCTCCCGCTATTCTATTCGAAGTTGCGACTCCATTTTTCAAGGATATAACGGTATTTATCTCCCCAGATTATTTATTTTTCTGAAGCTTCCAACTCGCGTGCTATCTGACAAAGAGCTCTGCTATTTCTTAGGATCGGATAATTTCAAGCCATAAAATGAATTGCAACAGTGGAATCGCCTTTCAAGAGTAATTAGATAAAGGAGTCATGCAATATATTTAACGTGATTCGCATAATATAATTCCTTATATTCGTAATGTCGATCATATAAGAGAAAATGGAAATAAAATTAAGCTTAAAGTCTTAGTAAATTAAACGGTGTTGAATGTGAAAATTTTGATTTCTGATAATTTATCATATTTCGTTGTGTACTCGATATTTATTGATTATTATCAGGTATTATTTGTGACAACATGTTCTTCTTGTGATAAAAAACCAGCAGATCAAACAGAATATATTGAATAATCATCTTATTTATTAAACTCCCACACTGCACCTACAGCATACCAATACACACTTTCTATCACTGTATATTTAGCATTCTATGTTCGTAAAACATTTCCCAAAGTAAGAGATTGAAAGCATCAACTAAAAGTAAGTCCTTTCCAATAATTTGAAGCATAGCATATTCTACCAATTATATTAGCTATACACGCTGTTAGAGTGAGCTAGAAATGTGATTTATGACCACTTAAATTCAGATAAATAAATAAGAATTGACACCGAGATGAACCCACAAATTCAAAATACTGTGCTGGCATTCCTAAGCTCTAATAAAATTGACATACTTGTCTTTGTGTTCAGAAATAATTTCATTTATCGACGTTACTCACCCAAGAAAATCCTATGCAACCGATGGCGTCCCCCAGCATGTCCCCAAGGATGGAGGGATAGGAATTTCCAGATGGAAAATACGCATGGAAACGAGGATGCTGCCAATGCGTCACCTTAAGAAGGAAAATGTCAGAAAATGAAGATAAAAATATTTAGAAGTATACACATGCGGTACAATTTACGTTAAAGTGTATCATTGTAATATTGTAAATACGGCGGAAAAACGAAAAACGTATTCCAAGTTAAATATCGTGTAACATTCTATATACATATTTTTCTTTGTCGATTTCTCCTCTGTCGCTTTTACCCTTACATGCCAATGTATCTTAGAAATCCATGTTAAATCCATCCATAATAAATCTACTGTAATTTCAAATTAGTGTTTATCGGAAAAAAGTGAAAATTAACTAAGAGAATAAATTTAGAAACTATATAATAAGCCAAAATTCTGGGAGAATAAAAGATAATTCCACTGTATTTTCAAAGAAATATTCATTGTATAAATTAAGTTTTAAACTTGATTGAGAGAAAATATTTAAGAAAGATTAATTCAGTCAGTGTTTTGGGAGAATTTAGGGAAAATCTTGAGCACACGTATTTATATTCATGAATAAATAAACATGTGCAGAATACTGACGCAATAGGATTAAGTAAGAAAGATAATTAAATAGAATATATTCTAAGAAGGTCTTCATAGAGAAAGAAAAACAGAATTATTTCTTTCGTTATACTATAAGAAACAATTTTCTGGATGAAAACGAACAATGAATTGCTTATAATTAATTACGCACAATGATGGAATTTTCTTTTTAATTTACCAATTCATACCTTCAGATGATCTTGAGTTATTTATAATTTATTAACCTCAGAATTTACTATTCATATTTTCAGTGTATTTAGGTAAAGGAAAATTCCCTTATGTGCAAAGTCACCTTAACCCTTTCCTTAGAGGAAAATTATTTCTAGTTCTACATGCTTGACAACTACTCCTTTTTGCTTATTAGATTCATGTTCAATTATCTTTTTTATGCATAGGCTTTCTCCGTTCTCCCATTAAGAGTTCATTCTTATTTTTAGATTAGTATTTCAGTGACCTCAAATAGGATGCATTCGCAAATGAGGGCAGATTTGAAGTGCAATTTCACACATTTTCATTTCAAACACAGAAATTAGAAGAAAAACCGATGGTACTACTTGTATGGTAATAATCTTTGATTGAGATACAAAACACCCATTTTTGGCTAATGTTTATGATTGATAAATTTTATCAAAATGAAGTTTCGATATATTGCATATTATGAAGTCTTCTTCGTTACCCCTGGCATAATTTTCGACTCGACGTCTTGCATGATGTCCTGCCACGTCTCTGGTCTCTCTGGCGCTTCCTTGGGAAGCAGAGGACGTAGGTATCCAGGCTCCACGGAAGGGGTGACCCTCCTCTTTGAGCCCAGTGTTTCCATATATTCGCAGATATAATCCACCATTTCCTTTCCAGCAGAGCGAAACTCATTTACATCCATATCTGTGAAGTTTTAGCGTAAGTTTCCTGGAGAAAAATACCTGCAAATACGATATAAACATTAATAATTTAGAAATACCTAAAGATTTACAATTACAGGTAACTGAGTATGCCTGTTTATACGAGTTCACTTAACATCAATAGAGACTCACCACTGACAGCAAATGTTATAGTAAAGAGTCACAAACACCTTAAACTGTGAAAGATTTGACAGTTTAAGGTGTTTGTGACTCTTTACTATTCACTTAACATGTAAATTCGCTTAAATTCGAGCAGCAATTTGTATTCGCATAAACCGAACAAACTTCCTCCTTTAACACGAATTTGGATGAGTTCTTTTACAATCAATTCACAGCGTAACTCACGTGTTAAGTTGGAAAATCTCTAATTATAAACATGAGAAGACAAGCTGAGCTATTCCTGTTGATACGTTTGCCCCATGTTTTAAAAAAGTTAATAGCCATAAAATAAAATGGCAAGATTAATTCGGGTTAAGAATGTAATAAGCGCTTTACTTAGGTAAAACCAGAAAAGCCTCTTTATTATTTGCACTTCACAAGTGATGTTTGCTCACAAATTTTTCATCGCAAAAGGCTGATTTAAACGCCAATTCTATCACCAGTAGCTACAAAAAGCCCTGAAGGCTCTCTAGGCTAGATGAGATGGTTTTCACATTCTTTTTCCACTCGACCAGAATACTATTAGTAGGAAATGGTAGCGTAAAATAAATACATTGGCCCTATGAATAACTCTTTCTAAATCATCCAATAAGAAGTGATCGAGATGCAATCTTTTGACTTACAAAAACGCATGCTTAGGGAATAAATCGATTAAAAAACAACAAGAAATAAATTCGGAGAGAACATATCGGTATAGAAGTGAGTTAAAATAAAATTAATTAATTAATTAATACGCTTAATAAACCTTTATCAGTGACAGATGTTGGTTTAATGATCTTTATCAGTAAAAAGCATTGATAAGGTGCATTCAATCATTATTTAAAGTATCGAAGTAATAAGAATTCTTTAGTATTTAATTACTGATTGATTTTAAAAGGTAAGAAGTTTTACGAGACAGAAAATTTTTCTTTAGAACCAAAACACCAACGGCTAAGTCTCGTTTTCTCCGCGAAAGTTTGAAATAAAAATCAAATTAATAAAAAGTGCGGGAAATGAGAGAAAATCCGGAATCACCGCTTCCCATTCGGTCTCATTGTCCGAGGATATCGTGGGCGATGAGAGTCGTTTGCGTGTCATGAAATCGCTGCCAACTTTACCCGATTTTTTTCCGAAAAGGGCCGCGAGAGAAATCTTAATTATCTCTCAAGTACACGACTTCTGAGAGACGTTGGAATTATTTTTATTTTCCTGCGTTATAAGTAGGGAGAATTGAGGGTGATTCCCGTAGGGCTTGGAAGGATGTCTCCTACATTTCAAGCCCCTCAGCCACCTTTCGCCATCAGCTTTATGTTCCTCTTCAGCCCACCCATTTCTTTAGTTCATTATTTTATTTATTATTTCCTTCATTTTGTCTTTTTAATCCTTAAGCCCGTTTTTGTGGAACTTTTTATTTACTAGTTCATTTATCAGTTTAGTTTTTACTTGCTTACATGTAAATGTATTGTGTAACTATTGATTCTTTTTTGTATGATACTATTGCTTTGTTTTCTTTTCTTTTACATCTCATTTAATCTGATTTCATCAATAAATGTAGTTTTCCTTATTTAGGTTAGGTTTCGCAGTTTTTTCACACTCCTATTCTTAAGGATGTTCTCCTGCAGCGGAATATTTTTCTCCTAACAAGAATTACTTTTCCAATTTGCCTCTTTCTTTCGTATTTAACATTACGGTGAGTTAGACATAAGGAGAGACTTTATAGTCTCAATCTCGCCCTGAATAAAGTCCTTTTCTATTATTATCTACTTTTTGGTTGATGGTACAGTAGGGAAAAATAAGAGAAATTAGAGAATGAATTTTGGATCGTTTTCAGATTTTTGATCAATAATTCAACTTGATTTGCACTTTCCCTATGTCACTAGTTTTCAATAAATAGCAAATTTGAGATCGTCATATCAATAAGTACATATACTTAACGAGATACAGAGTAGTTACTTAGGAAAACTCCCCATCTCGATCTTATCATTTACACCTACGGCATATTAAATGATGAAGAATTCTTTACAATAAGAAATACAATGAAATTACAGATAAATTACAATGAAATTTTATTATCAAGATATTCGCACTAGTGACAAACGTTGGTCTTATTTTGTAGGAGAGTATTTCCATTGGGCCCTTAACTGGTTTCAGTATTAACAGAACAGGTTTTACGAACAGGTATGCTATTTATCATATTATACCCCTATAGGGCAACTTGGCATTCCTTACATATTGTTCTCTTTCTTTTTTTGCATGAAATTTAGTATTAAAACAGATGTCCATTTTGAAACCATTGAACGTCGGTATAAGCGTGAGCTATCAAAGACCGAGGCCAGAGGTGACAGTGTCCATTCATTCTTTTCTTTCCTGACCTTCCTCATCTTTCTGTTTCTTTCGATACATATGCCTTTCCTTTTAAAATTTATCTTTAAATTACACGTAACTACGAAAGTTCTATTCGCGGTAAATGGTTTTCAAGATACTTCACTGCCAACAGTACGAAGTGAGCTATACTCTGTCCCATTTATTCAACAAGAAGAAAAAGTTTACTTTATTATGGGTAATGTTTGCTCCAAAATAAGGATACACAATTTTTTGACATTAAGTAAGCAAATATTCAACTGCAATCATTATCATCGAGTATTATGAATGTTAAAGAACAATTTATTATGTGGCATTATATTTTACCCAATGATTTTCCTCATACGGGTTCAGTATCGGCTTGAAGTTGAAATATTTTGCAAAAATTGGAAGACCTGAATACTATATTTAGTCAACTTTTATCTCTGCATAACCACATTTTAGCCAACTTTGACCTGCATGACTCCTTCATTCATTCATTCGTTTTATACGTTCCTGAGTCGATTCTCTTTCTTTGAAAAATAGCCACGGTTAATATAATAAATTTATAATAAAATAATAATTGTAGCAAAAGTTATGTCTAGTAAGGAAAATGCTAAACCAGTTGGTGTTTTCCCGCAGTGGATCTTTTTTCCTAAGACTAACCTTAGGTTTCGTTTTACATCCACTCCTTCTGAAGTTTTTCAATCTAATTCTATTCATCTGTACATTATGTAAGTGTTTGTTGATATAATTGACGATAGGTTTGATAGAGGAAGAGAACTTTCAGTCTCAATCTCGCCTTAATAAAAAGCTTATAGACCTTGTTGCTATAGAATAACATTAAAAAAAGGGATATTTAATGCCGAAAGATTTCTGGATGCGCCAAGGTTTCCGTCTGCTGTTCACTTCCTTTCCGCAAACGAGTGGGAAATCAAGAAATGAAATTTGAATGAGAGGATGGAATGGGGTCAAAAAGTTGGCGCTGTAGTCGTCGCGGGGAGAGACACGCAGCACGCTAAATGAGATTCCTGAACAAAAAAGGGAAAAAGCAGCGGCGAAAAAGTACCGGAGAGCGAGGACGGGGCTTTTAAATTTATGGGAATACTTCGAAGTTTATGAATTTACGACTCCGGAATAATACCTTCGTTTAATTATCGGCGTCCATGAAACCTGCTTCACGGACTTTCTATTGAAGTTTCTCATGCATCAGCTGATAATTGAAGTTAGAATATACGTAATGATATTCCCGGGGGGTTCAAAATAGTATAATTGAATAACAGTCCTTCTGGGTTTACGCATTTAAGTTATAATGAAAATGCAGTAGTATTAATCTAGAACTGAGGAAGAGATCGGTGAAATGTTATGTATGGAGCTTTATGTTATATGATGCGAAACATGGACCTTGGGAAGAAAAGAGAAGGATAGAATTGATGTTTTTGAAATGTGGGTATGGAGGAAGATGGCTATAATAAAATGGGTGGATAGAATAAGAATTGATGAAGTGCTAAGATGAGTTAGGGAGGAAAGAACATTACCTTTCACAATACAGAAGAGGAAAGGAAGCTGGATCGAACATATTGTAAGAGGGAAGGGGATTTTAACTACAGCCATTGAAGGAACGGTGGAAGGAGAAAAGAGAAGAGGAAGAAGTAAGCTAAAGTTAATAGATGAGGTAAAGAGAGGAGGATACAAGGAGACCAAAGAAGAGGCCCGGAACAGGATAAAGTGGAAACAGTTGTGGTGTATGGGACCTGCCAATAGGCAGAATACCAGATGATGTTTTATTATGAAATAAAATGATTTATGATATATATTTCCCATGTTATAATTACGTCAAAAGATTACTGAAAAGAGCAATGTTTTTTCGCTGCTAGTACCATCAACACCAAAACGCTGATTTATCCATGTCCTTCGAAAATTTAATTCGGCACCATCGATGAATATTTTGGTTTCCCTTATTACGAAATTCAAAAATTTCAAGAAAATAAGATAAATTAGCCCTAATTTCGGAGTAATAAGGTGAAAATTAAGATTCGAAAGAGGGGAATTCCCAAATTGAAAAGCGTCATCCTTGGCTTATTTTTTGTTTTATAGATATCATATTTGCATGAAATTATATTCTGAATACCTTATGATAAATTTCAGTACTTTACGTCATCGTTTCTCTCAACCTTATTTCCAGTGGTTTATGTGCTTTGATTCTATTATTTAGCGCATTTATTTGACACAGAAATCATTTTAAGGATCATGTGTATTTCACTATAGGTATAATGAAATTGTAGTTGGTTAGCAGTATCATTTATAGTCGGATATTTTCAAATTTCACATATATTTAAAGCGTTTATGAATGTTTAAAATTATTGTTAAATATAGGTTCTTTAGTTATTTAGGTAGGTAGTAGTTGTAGATTCTTCTGTATGCTAAATTGAAAATTCTTGTAGTAGTAATATTGTATTGTGCATTTTATTACATAGAACTTTAAAATATCGTTTGAATTTATTGTGATATATGGTAATGTCGCCACCTTTCCTTGCGACTAACTGCGGAGATATTATTTATTAAATACAGAAATAATTAAATCAGGAATGTCATGCAATTTTGTCTGGATTTCGGTACAGGTAATGGAAGGATTATTCAATCAGTAATCTACTACTATGAGGTGGTATTGGGCCGTTTTAACAAGTAGTCATTTCCACGTCGACTTCTCTTCAAATATTTCTTTCCTTATTTTGTAATTCGTAGACGTGACCCAAAATTCATTACCGTGGTTAGACTGTGCATGGCTCTCCAACTGTCATCCAAGGTAAGAATGCCACGCCTCACGGAATGACGTGGAACTACAGGGAAGAAGATCGCCATTTGTCGGAGAGGAATGTGGAATGGACGTTGAGGAAATAGATCGAGCCTCTCTCAAATGCGAAGTGTTTTAGCGATTAACCTACGAGTTCCGTGGCTGCGTCGTACAAATCAGTCAACGGACGGTTACTCAAGACGAGAACTAGATTTTCTTCAATCTAATTTATTCACCTTGCGTTTTCCTCGATCGAAAATAATTATCAATCACTCTCTTATGTAAAAGAGATGCAATTCGTAAAAATTATTCCATACAAATATGTATTTGGAAAATAATATAAACCTCACTGTTGAGTTTTGAACCATAATTTGAGCAGGGAGAAATTCAAACTCATCATTGCTGAAAGTTTAATGAATAAGTTTATTGAGATTAGCTGCGTAAGGCTTTACTGTTTAGAAGTCTATTACAGGAAAATATAAATCGTAATCTTTAAATTTTCCTGTGATAGATAATAGGTATAGGTCAAAATAATATCTTTATTTCGGGCATAATTGAGACTTGAAAGTCAATTTATCCATTTCACCCATCGTCAATTTAAAATACACCAAAATAGTAAATTATAGTAATTTATATCAATAGAGACAAGGAAAAGTTTGAAGTGATGCTAAGAAAAAAACATCTAAAGCAAGAAAAATCCTACACACACATATTGAAATAAATAAGTAAAATAACTTAAAACAGATAACTTTATCATGACTCAGATGTAAAAAATATCGTAAATATCAAACACTCAAATAATGTACACTAAAAATAGTATAAAAATACAGAACAAAAATAAAATACATAATTAATAAAATAGAAATATTAATGTTTTTGGTAGATGGTAATTGCAGAACCACCTTGAATAGCAAGGCAGTGCTTTCGGAATTAACCCATCCACTTCGGGTAAATTACGAAAGCTAGATTAGGGGTCACGGCTGGTTTGGCAAAGTTCGTCTCATCTCTTATTAAAGAACTTTGCAAATTAGATCAATTTTGTTCTTGGATCGTTACTAAACCGAGAAATATATTGAAAGCAGATCGAGTACATTTTATAAAACTATTTATAGCTGAGATTCAGAACACATTAATGTCGAAAGGTTGTAAGTAAATAAGTCGTTACTAAGTGAGTATTTATAATTACGTTGTAACATAACTACCAATCTTTTAGGAAGACACTAAAAATTAAATAAATTTTAAGAAGAGTTAAGGAGATTGATTTCATGAATAGGATGAGACATTGAAACTACATTACATATTCGCAAGGCGAGGATTTGTGGAAATCCACAATGGAGAATTTTCAGGAAAAGCTGATTTCCCATTCTGATAGTTCAAGTTTGAAACCATCAGTTTGTTGCCTTTTTAATAGCAAATTTGATCACATTATAATTTTGGAACTTAACCTATTTTGATTTGAATTCTCAATATCACATTTATCCTTAACTTATGAGATATAGAGACAGGAGATTATTAAATGCCTTTTCAGGGGGCACTAAACTTCATAAAGATTTACAGCCAATGTGTTGATAAGTCTCCTTTTCTTTCCTTCTCAGAGAAATATTTACGCAATTGTGGAACGGGGAAGTACTGTAACACAATTAAGAGTTGCTACATTTCTTTCATTCACCCCTTACCAACTGAATATAATATCATTGAGCTTATTTTTATTCCGCATTTATATCCACTTCTTATGAACCAAAAAAATATTACCATTCCAATGGTATCTGCAATTAATCTGGTTCAAGCTGAATACTATACCCCGGAAAAAGTTTAGGAGAACTCTACGGTATGCTTCGCTCGAGGATATTCACCGTTCTAATAGGAAGTCATGTCCCTCCCAAGTCTATTTGTCTTGTCTGCGGTGGAACTAGAGTAGTAAGTCTGCTTGTGAAAGTTCCGATCGCACTTAAGACCATGTGCGGGGAAAGCGTGATGTAATGAAGGCATTCATCAATTACATTGTAAATGACTTTTATCAAGGAATGGAAATCCAAACAAACCTGTAAATCAAGACTGACTTGCTTAATATAGTTCCGTGATGATTTTTCATTCTTATGATTGCAGGGGGCTGGTAAGCACAATCATGTGAGAAATCGAATTAGGCGGAAATTTTGCGGTTTTGCATTATTCTTGTGGTCTTGCATATGTAAATAAACAGTTAGTGGCCACGCGTTAACGCCCCACAGACTGTAATTCTGGGTAATATCGGTTGCCAACATTGATCTATCATTAGGGATATTCAGTCAAATAAATTATAGCTCAAGAGGATTCTAAGGCTAGTAATTCATAAATCCTTTAATCCCTAACGGATCAAGATTCCAAATGTAATTCAGGACATTCCGATATGAGATACAATGAAAAAATTTGAAAATTATGAAGTTACATGAAACATCAGCCGATTTAGAAGGTGAGGTAACGCTCTAGTAATTTTGCTTGGATTCTGGGCGTTAGTCTGGTTTCCAATTGTTTTTGGCTGTTTTTTCTATTCTTCATACAAGATTTCTCCCTCTCTATTTTTCAAGTTAGTTTTTGTTTTATTATTATTTATTTATTTGGGAATTCGACGGAACAGCCGTTTTCCGAAACTTAAAAAATTATTTCCATTTTTTGGCTTGTGTGACGTTGAAATTCTCCATCGAAAAATAAATATGTCAATAATATAAATAATTTCTGCGAGAACGATTGCAAACGTAGAAAATAAATGTAATGCCAGATTGCGTAATCGATGATCTTGCTGCGTTCTTTCTGTTTTAATTGCTATGTAAATGGTGGATTTTGTTACCATTTGATACAGTTGGACCATTACAGATTCGTAGCAGGGATTGAAGGGTAAAATATTATTTTTATTACTTGTTACTACTTATTATTTATTTGTTAGGTATTACTTGATACTTGTTTTCAGAACTGTATTTTACCTACTTTACGTATAATGCAATTAATTTAATAATCAATCATTAACTGGGTTAATAATGTATTGTATATCATTTATCACCTTCCAAGGTTCGATAACTATTGAAGGAACGCTGAGATCTGGACTTCAAATTTGAGAGATAGGCTTGAATACTCCTCGAACTTCGCTTAAAGGAAGACATTTTCTTCAATCCTGAGCTCTTCATGATTTCCACCTTCCGATTGGAAGCAAATAGTGCACGCGTATGTTTAAATTCAATTACTGGATCCAACTTCCTCGAAAGCAATCGCTATCGGAAATGTCGATCCCTCATCGATAGGTCGACGGAAGTTCTAAACATCAAATTCTGACGCCATGCATTGATGGGGAAGCTGAACTTGGACGCACCAACGTCTTAATAGCAGACGGAATCTGCTTCCATTGAGGAAAGCCGGGGAGGAGGAGAGAGGAAGGGGAAAGAGGGAAAAGAAATGTCGGTGGATGCGTGATGGGGCGTTAATGGCGGGTCGGAAGTTGAAGGGCGGGAAAGAAGTGGCGGGAAGGGGAAGCCGCTTCTAGTGGAGGACGCGGTGTCATCACCAGAGGGCTAGCCGCTGCCTTGCGTCTCTCTCTTTTTCTCCACATCCACTCGAAGGTAATGAGGTGCATTGTGGGAGAGAAAAGGAGCAGGGGGAGGAGAGGGAAAATGTAATCGACCCGGGATGGAGAAAAAGCGAATGTGTAGGAGTGTGGGAGATCGAGGAGTATCAGAGTTACGTGTACACCCGAGGATCCTGCCCACGCATATCGGGGAAGAAATGTGAGATATCGCTAATAGGAATTAAGAAAGGAAGAGCTATTGGGATTGAAATGAACTTGGTATGGATTACATTCCGTCTCCTCGAAATTGGACGGGTAACGTGAAAATCAATTAAATAGTTCGGACGCAAAGGTTGAAGGAAATTATCTGGAATATGATCAATTAAAGTCCGTTATACGACTAAGTACGTAAGTTTAAATCTATAATCCAGAATTAAGTAATTATACTAACAATATCAATGTTATATTTAATAAAATATACCTTGGATGTGGAGATTGAGGGAAATTATCTCGAATATAATCAATCAAAGTTCCTCTTACGACGAATTAATTTAATTAAAATTCACGTTCCAGTATTCAGTAATCTTAAAAGCGGCTTACTTTCATGTCGTTCATAATGAGCGAAAAATGAGGGCATTAAACGTAATTACAGATTATTAATACTGCACTGAGAATTCCAGATTCACATTTCATGCAATATTTCTGTCGATAATAAATCTTTTACTAAAAACAGTTCGAAGGTTATCACGTCATGTTTGGAGAAATAAGATTGATTTATTCTGAAAATGTGTCCTATAAATCTAGTTCCTCCAGCTATAATTTATAGCGGAGACCTACTCTTGCTCTCTATAATAAGTAGATTAAATACTGTAATTAAAATAAATGCATGTTCGGAATTTTTTTACAATACTAAATGTTAGCTTAATTAGCTTAAAGTACGTGTTAAGAATAATTTGAAGAAATATATGAAACGGTATAGTCTGAAAAGGAGAGCATGATTAATTTGAAAATACTTAATTGTCCAATTGACCGGGATATTGGTACTTGTGAACGAGTTGTAATGACTGATGCGATATTTTCCTATGAAGTGACCCATAATCCTTTGTAAACCGGTTAGCTCAAATTAAAATTTTCTATACTTTTCTACCATATAAAGAATTTACCCTTTAGTTATGCTTCCCTCTTATTTAGCTTTTCATTTTATTTATTTGTGTGATTCCCTAATTCTCATACGCCCCGAGCCGCGTTAATTTAGAAATTTTCCAGGACAGCAACCAAACTCTCCATACCTCAACAACAACGTCATAGTTTGGTCCGAATGGAATTTGAAGATGGAAGATTCTCCATCTGACGGACACGAGTGCATCGTGAGGCGAATTTCCTCCTGCAGTCATCACCTTCGTTCATTCACGATCCGTCACGGATACGGACATCACCGATCCCACTCACGGATTCCCGCTATTTTTGAAGCAACGGAGAAGACAATAATAAGAGCTTCGGATGGCCAAAATAAAAATGGGGAGCGCTTTTTGGTGTCGCCCACCTCCCGGATGCCGAGAGGTCGGGCATTCCTCCATTTCGGACGCATTAAAAACCACCCCCTACACCCTTTCGGAAGGGGTGGGGGTTGTACGTCTTGAGAGGGAGGAGGAGGGGGGAGGTGGGGAGTGGGAGGGGGAGATGAGTCCAATAAAGGAGAGGAAATTGAGAAAGGGGAGGACGTGCTAGATTCTATCGCTGCCTTTGGCATTCCTTGAACCCTGAATCAGATGCCTTCCCACACCACAACCAAGTCTGTACCCTTACTTCACCGTTTCCCGGGCTTTCTCTCACAACATCTGACTCTCTCTCTCCGCCAAACTCTCTCCTTTTCCCTTTTCACCTCATTTTCCTCACCGTTTCCTTTCATTCTAGATCCTGTGGCTGTTTTCTGTATCCTTCCTCCCAAGTTGTACCACCTTTTCAGCTTTTTCCATATTGATTCTATGGATGATCGAATTTTACTTATCACGTTCAGTCCTGGCCAAAATTAACGCAGCACCGGCCGTAAGGATCGCTAGGGAGGTGCTGCGTTAATTTTGGCCAGGAGTGTAAAATGGAGGGAAATTAAAGTAGAACTTTATCCTCAGATTGGTCATACTACATTTTATTTATTTTACTTTGGTCTGATGCATCTACCGTTGGGAAACCGTTTGGTAACTTCCTGTGGAAGATATTGCTCTAAATTTCCATTTTGTCAATGATCATCCACTACGTAGTGTCGGAACATTTAACCCTCCAAGGCCGGAATTATTCTTTTGGAATTATTTTAAATTTTTTACGTATTTCGCTTTGTGATTGTCTGAAAACAATGCCTATAAAATATTATACATAAACGACACATAAAACCAGCCAAACAAATATAAAATTGTAACACTGTCATCGAGCTCTCCTATTCTGTGATACAAAATGAAATAATAGTAGGTGTCGGATGATGTCATATAGCATCCGTAGTCCGTCAAGGGTTAAGTAATAATTGGGTAGAAATTTCAGGCTTTATTTACGGATTATAAATATATTTATAAAATGTATAAATTTGGCATCTACTTGCATCGGTGATATTTTTTGCCTTATTTGAAACAGCAAAATGAGGGAATTGACATCATAAAATTCTAAAGGTTTTCATCTTGCTAAGTACACATTTGTAAGTTATCATTTCATGATAATACTGTAGTTAAAGTATAATTTGTGTGAAATTTAATGCTACGACTATAATAAACATTTTGATCTTTCTTGCATTCTTCTTTTTTATTTATATAATTGTATCTCAAGGAAGGAGTTTTTACTCCGTATATCCTAATGTATGCGTTTATGTTTCTATTCGACTAGATAAGAGATAATTGAGCTCGTATTTATCAATTTGCAAATATCTCTTTAATTTGTCATAAAACTAATCCTATAATCTCGAATTATCAATCATACAATTTTTGGTTTGTAGGGTATTGATGTAAATCAATGTAGGTATTTAGCAAAAACCCAGAGGAGGAAGGATAAAATGCATTGAATGAAAAGTTCAAACTGGTAAAGCCATACGAAAGAAACGTTCTTCGGGTAGTAGTTTGGAAATTTAAGTTTTTAAATATCTCTTTCCTATTTAAGTGAACTGACATCGTTTTGGCCTAAAATCGCCTAAATATTTAAGTTAAGTTTCGTCGTTAAAACTTATATTGTATTCATTTACATGGTACCGATATAGGAAATAAAAATATAATTATATATTATGTAATTATAGATTTTCATTCCCATCATCGAAATTTTTATTAAAATTGCCGATTTACAATTCTTGCATGTATATCGAAAAGAAAGTTAAACGAAAAATCTCCCTAACACTTTCCAGATCTTTAAAAATTGTTACGTTTGGCTGTAGGAATTTTTTGACTTAATTTCCCATAGGAAACTGCTCTTTTCACTTGAAGGGAAACAAAGATTTCGTAGCGGAGTATTTTCATACGGATTAAAATGACCACGGACAATTTAAGGCGTCCATTTAAGAGTGCGAGAGCAGACCAAGAGAACGGAGCGAAATATTTGCGGTCTTAAGGCCCGCCTTTTTCCGCTGCGAGATAATTTGCTTGTAAAGCTTTGGATCCTCAAAATAGAAGACTTTAAATCGTCCCTCGCTTTACATTCGCGTTGCCGAGGAAACCGGCTAATTAAGTGGACCGTCTGTTTACTTTACAAATGAAGTTTCCACCGGAGAGGCGGAATTTCTTTTGTTTTTCACTTCTTATATAAAATTTAACATTTTACGACTTACATTCATGGGACTACGAAAGGAAGTGAACCCTGCTGACTAGAGAGTTGAGAAAATAAAAATTTTGTTTCTACTGGTAAAATTTGGAATTAACGACAAAATGATGCAAGTTAGGTTATTTAAAATAGTTATTATTCTTTATAAATTCTACATTTATATAGAACCAATAAAACATGTTATCTTTGCTTTGGAAGTTAGGAAAAAGACATAAATATTCGTTGTCTAAATTAAGTTTAATATGTTGTCAATACAGAGCATAATTGTATAACCTTTGATATTAAATGTTTTGAAGGAATTCTTGGGTTCACTCAGTAATAAAATTTATGGAAAGAAATTTGGCCAACAATTGGCACATAAATACGAAGAAAATATTTTAAACTATGTATGAAAGAAAGAATCTATGGATCTTTTGAATGGTTGATACACTGCTACAAAAGAAAAACATTGATTTAAATCATTATAACTTGTAAAATGAGCATTTATTATTTTTATAATGACTCCTGAGCTACATTGATAGCACAAAATAATTATTACGTTTGGAAATGAAAGAAAATATTTCTATATATTTATCATGATTTGTCTCTATTTCATATACTCCACAGCATATCTGTGAAATAAGAAAAATTCCAGCGATATTCTATTTCACATTCCAAAGCGTAAGTCACTCCAAGCGAAAAATAAAATAAAAACATTTTTAGTACAAAGATAAAAAGGCCTCCTATTCCTCTGTCACGTGCACAAAAAAGTGATCCCAAAAATTAATATGAAAACGAAAAGCGGCAAATCAACAAAATAAAACTCGCGCTTGGGAATAATTCCATCTGTCTGATGACCTCCTCACTGAGACTGCAACGCCGTTGATATTGACGAAAAGGCAAAGAAAAGGAACTCTTTGTGCAGGAATATGCAAAGAGATAGGCGAATCACGTAATCCTCCTAAGGTCAAGGGGTATTTTCCCCTCCCGCCATTTTTCTCTCTTTATCCTATATTTCATCTTAATACGGCATTCGCTGCACGTCTCGCAATATTCAACCCCCTACGTCTAAGACTTTCTCCGCGGGTATTCTCCGCCTACTTGGACGGCGCCGAAATTTTCTTTCGGTCAAAGTCGCCGATATATGCATACATGTCCCTCACTGTTTTGTAAATTAAGAACGAAAAACCTTGCTTAATTCCATCATGTGCATATAAGCAATTACAGAAGTGGAAGAATAAATTATTATTCATATTAGGATAAATTTTCTAATTGTAATTCACTTATGCATATATTAAAAATAAAACTTCAACTTTTTGTCCTGAAATTTTAAGAGATTCTCCTTTCGCTGCTATTTCTGCCAAGATAAATAATGCTTAATGTGACAATTTATGAAATATGTATGTGTAATTTATTATAGCATGAGTAACACTTGTTTATTTAGGGAAAGAAAACTGGAACACGGTTGTGAATTCGACGTTTAAAAATCTCCAATAGCTGTCTTACTGATGTATTTATACTATTGAAATTTGCATTGTAAATCATAAACAGAATAGAATTTATTATTTATTTATCGCTTACATATTTACTTTATGTATAATTTTCAGGCCCTTCTTATGTATTTAGATATGCTGCTTTCTCTATAATTTATGTAGTAATCCCACTTATATATAAGTTATTTCGACGAGTCAACTTTGGCACAGGAAGACCTTCAAATCAAAATTGCAACTTTCTTTCCGATCATGTATGTATTTAACATTAATGTTGTGAATAGGATACTTCTTGTTTAAACGATATAGATTACAATTATGTAATCTATATCGTTTAAATAATAAAAATCCAGCCTCTTATTTGATTAATAAAGCGTCTGAGAGAGGGCCAAAGACCATCTCCTCAGTAAGAAACGCAAACGTAATAACTTGCACCTCGCGAATTTACTTCGTTTCATAAAACTCCACGCACGGACCGTATTTCATACTTTTAATATCCGTTCCCATAGTTCCTCCGTCCGCTGTGTGCATACTGCCTTCTCACGACAACGAAGTCTTGTTCTCGAGCATTTTTCTTGAGAGAGCAATAAAACTGACCAGTGGAATGAAGACCCCTGGAAGTTTTTCATTTCACTCTCCGAGTGTAGTACATACATTTTAATGGGGAAGACATCTTTGTGGTCTTATTTAATTTAGATTACTTAGAAATATCATATTTTACAGCCTCCTATGGGGATTATTCACCTAAGTGCAAGGTTTAATTTGTGATTTTCTCTTTTCGGGTTTATTCCTTCTTATACTTACATACGGTCACCGATAGTGCATTAACAATTCAAAACTAGCCTTAGGGATCTGGAGGGTTATTTTATGCAATATGGAAATTTCTATCTTCGGTATTCCTCAAGAAATTTAACGTTGTTTCCCTATTGTCCCTATTTTTATCAATTAAAATAGTCAAAACTTATAGTTTTTCTACCAAGTTGCTTATCGCGAGCACTTGGATGTATGTTTGTCCGAAAATTTACGAAAATTCACATCGTATATTACTTTTTCATATAATTTATCTTCAAGTCGTCATCCCCCACACTATTAGGTACGAAAGCTCCTGGAGGATGAATGAGGCTTAACAGCCAAGATAAGGAGTGAGTTATTTTTCCCTAGCTATGATCACTAGGCCATATTGTCATGAAAGGAGATTATCCATGTAAGTGCAACAGAATGACTCGATTAATTAGACTCTTCAAAGCATTTAATAAGGATGAATTAAAAAGAATGCTATTACTCTGCATCATGCATACCTCAGTGGCTTCCGTATTAACACAACTATGAATAGGACTGAGACAAAAGTGAATGAAATATATATTTCCAATATCCTGGGCCAAAAGACAGAAGGATTCCAGCCATCATAGGAGACAAGACTTGCCATAGCGTAAAATGACATCTTAAAGTTCTTGTTTTTTCAAGATAAAAATATAACATATATATTCAAGATGATACCTCCTAAGTCATAAACACAAAAACGAGGGTACGCGAAGTTGTGCAGAAATTTAAAAATTTTAATTCTGACCGTCAATATGTGGAAATAGGTTCAAGGGCAAGTTCTGCAGGGAAAGCTGTCCTATCCTCCATCGTATGCAACCCGCGGTACGCCGTTCTATTCGTTCAATTTATGGGCTGTGGAAGAACTTTTGTAATCATGTTCTTCACCTTTAAGAATCCTACACGTTATCTATTTCACGTTCATACCTTTTCTTTCCATTCCTTTACGGTGGAATTCTCATTAGACTGTGTCTCAGCGATTCAAACGTTGCCACTATTATCCCTGTTCACGAGTTCAACGAGAACATTAATGCTTCCAAAGAAAGAAAGTTCTTTTGATGCATCTTCAAAGAAGAATCCATGAGTTGACGTTCTTTCTGCTATATTATTACCAAAAACTTTCGTTTCGTGCGTTGAGGTTCAGCTAAGGATAAATAAATCATCAGGAATAAAACAACTGTTCGGTTAGTATCTTAACGAAATAAATGGAGCGCATATTCTCATTATGCTTAATTTAATCGGATTAAATTAATAAATTCCTATTTCACGATTTCATGATTTAGTTTAAATTCGTTGATATGAATGAAACATTACGTCAAAACTACAATTAACATATCTAACATTGAAGATTTAGCGAAGGAATGTTCCACCCAAAACTAGTGCCCTAATCTTCTCGGTGCGCATTCCTGAGTTTAGAAGTCCTCTTAAATGGTGTTTTGTGCTGAACAATCCATAAGTGCTTCATTATTGGTTAAATATCAATTTATATGCGATTTATAAATTTATCAGTTAGATATATCTGATGAGAAAGAATTGTCAGTGATGAACGATCATGAAATATTTCGTGTAATCGGAAAAATAATTTCGAAACAGGAAATTATTGGTCTCACAGCATAAACGTTTTTTCTTAATGAATGTATTGACTTTGGTAATTAAAGCTATGGAGAGAATCATGCGCTACTGGCAATTATTAGTTTTACAAATATTCATAACATCAAAGAAAAAAAATGCATAGATCAGAATCAAGCTAAAATCAAAGTATAAGCTATTTAACATGAGCGTTACATTCACATAGGCTATCGTAAAAACTAAAACAAATTCCGTAATACTTCTTAGAAATTTTAAATCTCTCTCTGGGAAGATTTCTCTTATTTCGATCATGCTTGAGAATATCTTTAGAGAAAACTGAATTTCCAATGAAGATGTCCATTACAATTCCATCCAAAAATTCCTACCAAGCCAACCTTCAGAGTTACACCCATCAATAAATACGAGAAGTTTTCTAAAAGCAAACGGTACATTTTGAAGTCTTTTATTCGCTCGGTCAGAAAATATATTTTCCTTTTCAAAACATCGGTCAGAAAATATATTTTCCTTTTCAAAACATCGACTGAACTTCCAAACCACTATTGCGAGCCCTTTTCATCTTTGCTTTATATTTGGCTGTGATTTAAAATCTGCAATTATTATGCGGATTCCAATTGAAGGCTTAGCAAAAAGGTAACGGAAAGTTATCATGATGCTTTATAAATATGCAAACTTCGGGAAGGCCCAACAGTTAGCGAATATTCCAAGATTTTATCGAAATCCCTAAACAAGTATGAAATAAAACTAACAAAATTTTATTGAATACGGCCTAGGGGTGGAAAAAAGTTGCTTTCTTATATAAGAAACCATGGAATAAATATCAATCTATTTCGAGATGTGTTGCCTAATCATATTTGTGTGCTCACGCTCATTATCTTTTATGTAATGGTACGAATGAAGGAAATTAAAATCGTCATGTAAATATAACATCTGGGAATATATCAAAGAAAATATGGGGTTATGAATGTTAAACACAGAATCAACAATCCCTGATCCATTTCTATGTTAAATTCCGGTCACTATTTCAAGTAACAGATAACCATTTTTCAGATTCGCAGCTTTAAGAAGGGAGCTCGATGATATATTCTTAATTTCTTTGGGAATATTTTACTTCCAGCCAAAGTTTGATCAAATAAAGAGGCAAGATCAACATGCATACAAATCTCAGGCACCTATCGGTAAATATCGCTTAGTTAGTTAGCATTGAATTACTTCAAAAACAGTAAAGGAATAATTATCCTTGATATTTACTATCTTTAGCATCTTAATTCATCCAGTAACTTTTAATACCTATCCTCCATGACTTAAGTTAATTGAATAATAAAAAAAGCCGAGAATCAAAGCAAAGTTAAGCGAAAGATACTCCTAAGGTATAAATATTTAGACTAATCTATTATTGAAAGCAAAACAGCATGTATAGATAATCAAGGTTTGACGCTGCTAGGGGTTTCGATGGGGCTTTCGATAAGATAATTGCAGCTACCGAGAAGACAATTAGAATGGACATTGACGGAGCAATTGGCAGAGTACCGTTTTCCCTAACAAAAAAGAAGCTTATTTGAATAGGTCAGCAGTCAAATCTAGCGGAAAAAATTCTGGGCGATGATGAATAAAGGATGGAATAAATGTTTTACAAATACTCTCACGCCCCAGGGGGGGTCCAAATGCCTCACTTTGAAAGCAAACATTCACAACCCTCATACATCACCAGCCTATGGGACTGGGGCAACACAACCGGTGGGGCATTCCTCTGACAATCGGTCAAATGCGAGCGGTTTCGTTTGATAAAATAAAAACAAAAAATTGCACCAGTGTCTACCTTATGGACAGCAACAGGAGGATGGAGAGTCCGTCTTGGGCTACCGAGGAAGTTCAACAGGTGTCCTGACGACCGTGGAGATGGCGAGGCGATAGCCCGAGGCAGCGGCGCCAGAAAGAGAGCCACCCCTAAGTTAAACCCATGAAGTCGGTCGGAGCGCCCTCTACCCACCCTTTCTCACCCCCACCCCTCGGAGGGGAAGGATAAAGGGAACGGAGAAATGGAAGAGGAACCACCACGAAGAAAGAGGGGACATAGGGAAGTGAGATGAATATGGCATTCGACCGGGTGCCCACGCAAATTATAAATACGTGTATAACGATCACGTCGCGGCGATGCTCCCGACCGGGTTCCGTGACGTCATATCGGTTTCGGGAAAGGAAGTGGATAAACGAACTCTTTTCTTAGACTCTTCCGTCGAGAGGTACTAATAAGGTGTTTAAATAAAAGAGAAGCTGAAAGTAGCGGATATGTGCATGCAAATACGAGAGTGTGCCATGGCGTTCGAGCAGACGCGTAGTTATTCGTCTTGTTTTGAGGTTTTCAGAAGTGTTGGGAGAAATTTTGTGTCTTTCTTTACGCCGAAGAAGTTTGGTCAATTTCTCTCTTTCTTATCAGTATCCTTAAATACTACAATGTGCGAAATGACCTAAGCCGTCAAAGAACTTTTAACAATACTACTATTACTACCTTAAATACTTCTAGGAAATTCAGCACCATTCCTGAAGTCATTGTTATATCGTCAAAGAATAACGTACTGTGTGCCTGTGAGTGAATCTTACTTGCTTTTTACCGATATTAACTTCCTCTTTAGCCTGTTCGCAAACTCCAGGAATTTTCAGATTGCGATACTTTTTCTTCAATTGCCATTGTTCATTTTCGGTGAATATAAGTTTGTGTGCTCGAACTAATTATTGGATGATAGTATTTCAATTCTGAAAAACAATTTTACAAGAGCATGAAATATTCCGCAAACTACATTAAAAGAAAACAAATCGATATTGAGGTTTTATAGGGATCCTCGAGTCGAAGTGATGCTTTAAAAGGATGCTGACGAATTCTTCTATCTTCGTTCTTCGAATTCTGTTGAGCTTCACAATCTTACTTGGTGTAAAGATTTTTACAAATACACAGATAAATTACTGTAAAACCCATGTTTCGTTTTCATGAATACTTAACGTGGAAGCTAATATTTATAACGATAAATCAGACAGTTCTCAGTAATATTCCATAGAGATCGAAAAATGCAAAGTAGCTAAATGTATCTATCAAATCTATTCGCTGACCCATGTGAAATTCCAAAAGAATAGGCTATTTATTTTGAGTGACAACAAAAAAGTGACATTGAAACGTAACTTTACCTGATTTATCTCTTTTTTCAGGTCAATCTAGCCTCTTATACGAAGAATATTCATTTGATAGAGTCAGATAATCTCAATGTATTCATTTTAATTAAATTCACACCTGAAACCATTATTTTCTCTATATTTATTAATTCGTGCAGAAAAAACTATTACGGAAGTATTGATTACGTATCTGATACATGTTTTTAACGGAACATTTCTAATATTAAATTTTCAGCTTTTGAGGGGCGAAATGCACTTTGTAGGCGTAGAAAGTCATTCACAATTAGCAATATCATAAAAAAGAATTCGGAAACTATAGCTATAGGATTTCAAATTTCTCAACAAATATTCAGCAATCGAAAAATTAGTTTTGATGCATTTAAAATAGTGAATAGCGACTGCTTTTGATTTAGTTAAAGAAAAACCTGTTATTAATCTAAGTAGCTGAAGGATAATTGATATCTAATTAACTGAGTGATATTAATCTCTAAGCTCTAAGGATTTTTTCTGTGATGGATTGTAAAAATTATACTATTTCTCCTCAGCAAGCTAGTTTAGAAATTCACTGTTTCTTATTTACTTCTGTTTTCTATTTTACTTTTTTATAATTTCTATTTATACTTCTTCTGTACATTATTGCTTCTCTAAAAGCAGAGGTATCATTGCAGAGTATATCATTGGTTGCTGATACATAAAACAAAACAGAATTTATGGTAAAAGTCATGTTTAATTTATAAAACATACACACTTTCTTCAGCTGCTGTAAATAGTTATTTACAAAATAAATTATACTGATTCAGTGAAGAAAGCTAATAAAAAACAACAAAAGTGCATTTAAAAGATATCTAAGAGAAGAGGTCTATTTGAAACTTAAGAAAAAACCTAATCTAACAGTATAACATTAAAAACCAGTCTATTATTTACCTTTTGATGACAAATCATGAGCACAACATAATGTATCACAGCAAAACATTAATACTTTACACCCAAATGATGGTCTTAAAGTCAAATTCCTGAGGTTATCAAATATCATACCACTTTGAAATATGATTTTGAGTCAATTATTTCATGAATTATCCCCTATAGTTGCATTACATGCCCATGATCTGGGGATGAAGTAATCCAAGGTGGCATCCTGAAATAAAAAATATGATCTTGAAAAATATTTTTCAAATATGGGCAAGATTTATATTCTCGAGGTCTTAATCGCTGTAATTTATCAATGAAAAGAGAAGGGAATTTTATTCTTGACACTATGTTTATTACCTTAATATTGAATAGTCGAGAATGCTGAGAAATTATCCCATAAAATATAATTAAAATTGATAATGTATTGATAATAACTGAAATATTTTCAAAAACCAAAGAAAAAAATATATCTTTTATTTGATAACTAGCCAAAGCTGAGGCGAAAATCTTTAGATCAAAGGATACCAAGCAGAGCTGTACATCAGAGACACCTCTATAAAATTTTCCACAGAGGATAAATAAAAACCAAGGGGTGCTGGGTTAGGTCTCTTGGGATAATATTAAGTATTTCTTTTTAAATATGAGACATGGAAGCATTTAAGATATTGTAAATTTGATATAGGTGGGTAGACTAAAGAAGGAGCTAAAAATATATTATCCTATAATATTCCATGTCCTCTCCTTAGTTATCTCCTTGTTATTCTTACACTCACAGGAGGAACTAGAAGCTTATCCAAGGATCAGAGGAAAAATTAGTTAAGTACACACATGCTAGAGCCATCATCTTAAGCAATTATAAGATTTATTTTTATTTAGCAATATTTCAAGGCACTGTTCGCGAAGCAGCCCTGTGAATACTTCCACCTCTCTGCAAATTGGAAGGTTGATTTAATGTATTTATTTCAAATTGTAAAGAAAAATAGGTATAACCCTTATATAGGGTTGGATTTAGGGTCCAAATAAGTAGGGAAACTGATCAAGTGATTATTGAATAGCCAAATTTATAATATTCTGAAGTACCCAAAGAATCCCATTCATAAAGTTCATTGTAACAAAAACATACTCACTGGATATGGATTACAATGCCTTCTTGCAAAATATTCAACACAATATGCCGTCATTAGCATAGAGGTACCAATACTGATGCAAAGCCACATGTAAATGTTGCCAGTTGCTCCATTTTTCTTAGGAACATAGAACAAAGCAACTGCAAGAGAAATGAAAATTTAACTTAGTATTTATATACTAAGTTAATATATAATGTCAATGCCAGTTGCATTATGCATAATTTCTCATAGAAAAACTTCATAATTAATGAAGACAATACTTGTTGGCGTTCTTGCATGTTCACCTAAAGATGTTTAATACCAGTTATAGCCATTTCATGAGAAATACAGCTATTAGTTTATTAAAAGAAACTACCTTAAAGGGTCGATTTTCTGACATGTCAAAGATAGAGTGAGTTACTATATTGATAAATTAGGGAAATATTCTTATAACTCCATTAAGAGCAGAATATGATATTATGACAGATTGAATGATTTTTTTGAAAGGCAATTTCATAGAGAAATTATTCTCAAATAGAAAATTTACAATATGAAAAAGCGAACAACTCACCTCCTACAACTCCAAAAAGTATCAGCAAGACAGGATAGCAAAATCTCATACTGATGATTATTACATACTCATGAAATATTGCAGACACAAAAAATGAAAGAATTTTTGACAGAAAGCGGCATTTAGTAGTTTGAGTTGTCTTGTTGTTATTGAATGAGGAAGAGAAAGCATTGGTCATGTCTGAATACATGTATTCAAATATCCAGTCATGAACCACAACATTCCATGATCGGTAATAAGCTTGAAATGAGGTTGTAGTCCACCAATCCTATAAGGAAGAATAAAACAGTGATTAATTTAAAATTAGAAATCAATGTTGTAATATATTTTAGTTAGAATGTGGGTCTATTTACCTGATAAAACATTCTATCACCAAATCGCAGTAATTCGGCAAATGCATTCAACCAAGAATGGAAAAATAAATAAAACCCAAAAATCAAAAGGATCAGGGAGGGAAATAGCAGGCAAAAGAATAATGCAAGCACTCTCACTGAAGTGACTTTTTCATCCCAGAATGGCCTCAGATGAGAAAAGAGAAACTGTTCATTTGTACAGAATACATAGAATAGGATTCCGATGACTTCACAAAAATGCCATATCACAATCTTCCATCTAATTTTATCAGTCCTGTGGATAAAATGAAAATATTATTCGTATAAGTTTTAAATTTCGAGTGCAGTCATATGAAGTAATAGAGTGAGCCACTGATGACTGTGTTATAATAAAGTAATAACACCAAAAACCATAAAAAATAAAACTTATGATAGACTGGTGATATGAATTTCATTCCTAAAGAGATGATGCTTTTGGTGTTTTTGCTTTATTCTAGTTATCATATAACAGAACATTTTTGTTTGATAGTAATGACCATAAATATTATCTACTAATTAAAATATTTTCCAATTATTTTCATCCGTTTTACTCACCTTGGATATTCATCTCTGTACACTAATGTTGGAGCAAAATGAAAATAGAGATATTTATTAATAGGTGGACATCCAGGGTATTCTTTCTCTTCAGACTTGATCCTGATAACATTGCTTGCATTGCTCCTAGTGAAAGCATGGATTTTCATCATCATCCTCAGCTTTGTTTTAAGTGATGAAAAGATGAACCAGGTTTTAATACATCATACAACTCAAAATTTATAAAGTTTATGTATTTTAAGAAAGTCATATAACTATGAAAAGTCATAGCTTTTATCATTCGAGAGCATTTATTTGGCTTGTTATATGATAAAAGTAAGAACATATATATAGCTTTAAATGGAATACTTTTAAATTTTTATGACAAAATAAACCACTGATGGAATCATCAAACTACCTGTTCTTCAATCAGTACACCTGAGGCCACAGGTGGGAAATTACTCTTGAGTATGAAAATGGGAGGGAAGATAAGGAATGCTCCATGAAAAACTAAATATATTCCTGTCCAGAAATAGTCCCAGAGCTGTAGACACCAATCTATGCCACAATATAAAAAAGAAGACATATTTTAGAAAAAGTTAATAAAAAATAACCAGTTTTCTGCAAGAAATATTCCTCCACTCAGAAATTTTTTTACAATGTCAATATTCTCTAGATTATTACTATTTAAAGTAACTGTAATGTATCAGAGATAAAATCTTCTATTGAAAAAAGTTATATCAAATACTTACCTGAAGAGGAAAAATTTTTCCTTGTACTAGCCCATAATCTGAAGCAAAAATATGGAATGAATGATGCTATAAACATTAATATCCAAAGTAACACCATGTATTCAAGGCCATCAATATTCCATAGGATCATGTCAAAATTTAATTTCAACCTTAACGAAAAAGAAATGAATGAGAATATGTATAAACCAATATGCTCCAAAATAATTATCAATAGGATTTGAATATGATGAACTGATACTCACGTATGATGTGTTAGCAAATCATTTATTACAATATTTATGAAAAGAAGTATGAAAGATGTGGTGAATATGTTGTATATGGTTTTTATATGGTTGATTTCATACAAGTCAGTCAGTACTGAATTCCTAATTATAAATTCCTTCTTTCTTGAGCATCTTCTTGTATTACATGGTCTGGAAGAGATTGATCACATCAATGTTTCAACAAATTTGCATAATTCATTTCACATGCATGAAATCTCAAACAGAATTAATAAAACATTAAAATATTAATATCTCTATGATCTATAACAGTTATATTATCTATATATAGAAGTTATAAGATATTTGTCTTCATTTCTCTCATGAATGCTAAATTTCTCATCTTATCAGACAATACCATAAGTAGCTCTTCTGGTTCCAAAAAAATCTTAGGAATTCTTGATTTTCATTATTAATCACCCTAACTATATTAACTTTAAATTCATGATGCATAAGCCAACACTCATTCTGAAAGAGTCACAAATTTGCTTCTTATTTCATACTGAGATCCATTTCCAGAATTGCATTGTCTTACGATATATTACTAAAATAAAAGAAATTAAAAATCTCCTGAGACTGTTGATTTTAAAAGAAATTAAGACTAAAAGAAAACATTTAGTATGTAATGATGTTTCTAAGATTTTAAGGTCTCTTTCAGAACTAAATTAGTTGTGACTAGTAATAAACAGCATCTAAATAGTAATAATTCATTAACAAAAATGCTTAACTTCAGAAAATAGTTTTGGAACAGTTTAAGTCAAAAGAAAATATAATACAATATGACCAAAAACAACTCTGGAGTTAAAACTAAGTCCTGGGAATATAAATTGCCAATCAAAACAAATCATAAGACACTCACTAAAAATAAAAATCAGTCACCAATTTTGTCTGATTCAGTGAGTATTTATCATACACAGATAAATTATTATCTATAATCAATTGTATAGCGAGAGGAATAGCTAGCTTGAGCAACCTCTTAATGCCGACTTCTTCAGCTTTCTTTTTGAATATTTAATCAGCCTTTCAGGAAAGGAAAAATTGAACTTTAAATATTCAAGGTTAAACTTAGATGATCTGTAAGAGGGTCCGAGAATGTTCTCAGTCACTCAAAGATGATAACTTGAGACAGCTAAAAATTTAGTGAATAATGGAAGGATATGGCAAGATAATAATACGATGGGAAATGAGAATAGGGAAACAAACATGAGCTTCTGAAAAACTGGACTCGTGAAAGTAAATTCAAGAAATATGAAGCGATTGGAGAGTATCTTAATTAAAATACAAAATATGATCTAAAATAATAAACTCAAAAATTAGTCCAATTTGGAACATTACCTTTGCAGGATCTTATTTCTTATGAGATATCATCCATGCAGTTTTGCTATAAACTGAAAATGTTGGATAGGGTCTTTAAAAGAGATTATAAGTGGATGGGCAATATAAGAGAAGAGATAAAGAAGAAATGTTAAATAGATTTCAAATGGCCCCACAAATTAGCATACATCTCCATTCATTAAATGACTACCACATTTTATCCTGTAAAACCTTTCCTCTCTCCCCCTTCTCATCAGAGATTTTTTAATATTCTTATTTCAATCTGCAAAAAAACATTCTTCACTTCACAATGTAGCAATTTAGCATAGAATAATAATAACAATTCCAAGATTTAGAAACCTGACCATAAATAAAAGACTAGTCATGAAGAAACAGAATAAAATTTGTGGGAGAATTTCGAAAATTAGTCGTGAATTGACACTGAGATAGAATTTAATTAGTAAAGGGTATAGATGGGTTTTACCAGAAAATATTTGCAGAAAAATCATACCTGGTATAAACGAATGGTAATTGTACAGAAATTTTCATAGTAAGGGTTCATCGCTGAGTGAAGAATTTTGTGGAGATGAAGTCGTAGTAATTTCGCCCTATGTTTGGAAAATATTACTTAAGAGTTGGAATTCCTATATAGATGATTTCTAAAGAATGGGCTGCAGGAAATTTTACCTTACGTATTTTCAAAACTTACTGAAATCTACCTAAACTACACCACTGTTTCATTTGTGCACTCAAGATCCACTTCCGATGACATCAAGACAACCAAGTTACACCAGCATGCAAAGAATTCTTTTCAATGACTGATTTAGTTACAATTTAAAATCTTACGGATACTTAGTTTATTGATGGATAAAATTCAAATTATGGGAATATTTATTTTAAAGTAATCCAAATATTAAAAAAATAAAAAACAAAACTAATTAAATGAAACGACATCAAATTGCTGCAAGGAAAGAAAATTTGGAACAAGGAATGAATTTATAGTTTAAGAGTTCAATAAATGTCTCCGGGTTTCGGAAACAACCGAAGACCGGATTACCAACTATTTAAGAATCACCCGATACGTATTTCGATAGCCATACTAAAACCATCTACATGAGAAGGTGGCAATGAGTTAAAGAGCGTCGATAGAGGTTGGAGATCATTTAAACCTCTGATCAACCTGCTCTAATCCTACCATACAGTCCTACAATTAGTTAGTCCTATTAGGTTACCACCTAATAGGAAACACAAACGAAAAAAGCTTTACATTCAGCAAATTGAAAGCAAATAAACTAATGGAGCATAGCTAATATCATACGGATGCACCTAAAGGATACAATAAATGTCATTAATTAATTAATTTCAGTTTTTAAATGATCCTCCGTCATTTTTACACAACTTAATAAGCAACATTTATAAGTATAAGGCTAACATTTCGTTTGCACTGAATGAGCTCATGCACATTTTACTTCGCATAGTTCATCATTTTCTTTCACAGCTAATGCCTAAAGTTTTACTAATGGATGTAATTACTAAGCCATGATATAGCCTTTCATTTAAGACTGACATCATCATCCATCGATGACTTTAGTACTTATATGGAATAATGCGATACGTTTTCTGCAATTGCGGAAGTTTTTGGTACACCTATTAGATGAAAGGCAATTCGTTCTTCTTGCGACGTGCGAGAGCAGGTTCCTTCAGGTAGAAATTCTAGTTTGTGAGCGGCGTGGAAGCCCGGGAGGGAATAAAGGACGACTAGTATCGATCCGGTGCTGGTTCATTGAGATGATGATGGATGGAATAGATGATTACCGCATGTTTTATAATCAGTTCAGAAACCCTTTGGAATTTACTATCCATGAACTTCCCGATTAGTTATACTTTTAAAGTAAATGTATGCACCTCTTCCTCATTCTACGCGCGACCTTTCCATTTCACGCCGGGATAAATGGTTTACATTCACGAGAAAAAGTTTCTGGTCAATCTCCACTCTTTCCTGAATCTCGATATGCATAAGATGATTGCGAAATAAAGTTCATTTCGCCATAAATAACATATAAAAGCATTTCTGTATTTACTCTCAGAAGTATGAGCTCACGTATACGGACATTATTTTCAAATATGAGCTATAAAGCAAAGGCTTTCTCTGATTAGGACTTAATACCCACAACATCATCCAATCCCGACGCATCAGTTTGCAGAATAGCAAAAAAGACTTATTGGGGAATGTTTATAGCCTTCTTCATTCCTCCACCACGTAGTATTAAGAATTTAAGTCTTTCTGTGGAACGACTTAGATCGAGCGATATCCAGGGGAGATTACCCGTAATTTACTCAATTAAAGAAACAATACAACATTCAGGCGTATGATCCGGCGTCCAATTGGTGAAGTAGTATCCTCATAGTCACACATGTCCTTTTCATTTCATTCAAGCGTAAAAATCCTTCAAATTACGCAAAATTTACACTTTGTAGCATACATATATTTGCTGCGTATCAGTTTTGACCCCATGTTTTGAGGTAAATTGACATGAATCGAGATATCATTTATCTAGCAAGAAATAACTTCCAGTATACGGGTAAACAAAGTGGAAACTATACAATTATGCATAGACTGAATGCGGCATTGATCTTTGCTCTACAGATTTCTCCTTGCAAAACAAATACCGTTCTTCTCCATAAAGGTTAAGCTTGCTGAGAATTTTTAATCCAAGAAAAGAAAAGAATCCGCCGTAGTTTCTATCGAAGTCTTTCGCATGGACTCCCGGATAGCCAAGCGGGGCCAAAGCAAACTTCGGTGAAAGCTGTCCCGGGCTCGATTCCCGGAGGGATCCCATGAGCGAAATTAGCTGAGATCTTAAAGCACTTTGGAACCAGCAACAACAAACAAAATCTTATGCAGTATACAATGTTTATCGAGAACGTATAACATTATTAAATACTAAATAAATTCATAGATCACTGTTTGAATGCATAAGATTCGTAATAAAGTTAATATCAGTACGTTATAATGATGATTATAATAATTTAAGATATTAAAGTCTAATCAAGCGATACGTAATGCAATAAAATAAAATATAGAAAATATTACCTTACAGTCCCTGCACTGTCCGCACCTGAAATAATTTAATAATATCAGTAACAGTCCAAGAAAGTACATTTTAGATCCTTATTAACATTTTTCTTAAGAACCCGATATTCTAAAGCACGCCTGGAAATTTTAATCGCGAGTATAGAGTTTTCCATGGGTTTTAAAAGAAGATTGGGAAGTGATATCATTATATTATTATCTAAAAGTACCGAACAATAAATTGCTGTCAAGCAATGCTTTTAAATGAGTAATTCTTATCTTTTTGCTAAAATTTCGATTCTTCTCTGACATTGCATGTCGAATAAGAGCCAGTGGACTGCCACCATTACGATAACTTACGATATCTTACTATTCAATGGAGACTAACGCTATGGTTTGTAATGTAATTGGATTTAAAGAGACTTACATTAGATGTCAATTCAAGAAAAACAAGTCAAAGCCGGTGATCGTGGGCTTACATTTTTTATACAAGCAAAATTCACATCTGTGGACACAGTAGAGGGATCACACATTAAAATGAGGTACCAAACCGCTTTGGGTATGTAAATAGGGTAAATAGTAACCAAATGAATAATGAAGTTACCATAATGAAAATTAAATTTCTTCAGAAAAGCAAAAATGTCGCATTTAATAACACTTCCCAATCCGTTACATTATTCTCCACAGAGTTCGCAACGATTAATGTACTGTATTTATCAGCGATAATGCAACCCCGAAAAATCATGAAATTATGGAAAATTCTCGAATCGATCTCCAGTGAAGTTTACATCTACGCATACAAATATTCCACTACCCAAAATCGGTAAGTATTTCAAAAGTTTGGGGCACCACGAAAAATGATTTTCGACTAATGAGTTCAAACGACACGCAATCACAACAATGCTATTCTTCTTAGCATTGCATTCCGATAGGTGAACAATCAAAATGGAGGAAAGCACTCTTCAGACTATTTCCAGCGCATCCGTAAACGGAATCGGTACACACGCTGCAACGATGGGGTAATAATGACACAAACTTCACGGCGACTGTTCCTCCGCAATATCCAACATACTCACTTTCACTTTGATTTATGGTAATACTGATCCCGTTCACTTTATCCTCCTCGATAGCCATCGCTTATCGTATCACCACTTGGGTCCCTCCTCAGCGACACAGGTCCTCCCAGGGCACAGTCGTCCCCTTCGCGGCGCTCTGTCTGCACTGAGCGATACCCACGGACTAAACGCCATCCCTCGACCTTCCTCCTCCTTTATATACAATAAACATCCCAGTCACATAGCGCACTCAGCCTGGTTTTCTGCATTCCCGAGAGGGATTTCCCGAATCCTTCGGAAAGAGGAAAATGAATTGTATCGCACCCGATGAGGTGATTGAAACATCCAGTTCCATTACCAATCGAAGGATAAGTTCACTATTCCTTTGGGTAGGGCATATATGTCTAGTTGTCGCATACTTTACACATAATTTATATAACTCTGTCGTATCGCAACGCCATCATACGCGACGAAAGGTATCATTGCATCTTAATCATTTCTTTTAAATAATAAAAAGATATATAATCTGTTGTAAAACATAATCGGTTTAAGGTCAATCTAGCGTGAACTTCACCTTGAAGTTTAAATGCTTAAAATAAATAATACGCAATTAGTTTTTATCTTCGATATGTTCTCCGTTATCGCGTATTCAATAAACAAACTGATGTAAAATTTTATATCATTATATTTATAAGCAATATGTGGCAGACTTTCGCCTACATATTTGCTAGTTATAACATTAATTAATATACAATGTATAACACACATGATAGACAGAATATTCTTATAGAATCATTATATTCTTACATACTCATAAAATCCCATACTTCTCCAGAGATCCCAAAATTATTATTACATTATAAAAGATTTCTTTTAGAAAGATTTTGCATTTTCAGTATATTTGCATATATAAGTCACCCGAGTTGAAAAATATGATCGAATCGGTAGGATGAATCGAAAAGTCTTGGCATATATATATGTTTGACTGAAATTGTAGCATGACTGAGAAGTGAAAACATACCAAAGATATAAACAATATGTTAGGGTAATTAATGGAATGTATTAAATTTGAGAAAAGTAAACAGAACATTTAATGTTTCATAAGTTATATTATTTCAGCTGGATAATAAACTTCACTTTAAAGACTTCACGATTCGCCCAAATATCACCAATATTGATTTACTTATTTAATCCATGTTGAATTTTAAAATTTCATTCAAGTTTTTCCAACGAAAAATTAAATCTAAAAATGTTTTTCTCATATTTTGAATGCAAAATAAAATGTAGTAGAATTTTATTATGAAATGGAATCTGGGTCAATGGCTGAGTACATAAATACAGTAGTTATGACATGGAAATCGAGAGTGTACTAAAGCGTGCAGACGCTTTAAGAGTTCACCAAATTATCAGACACTTTTATTTGCTCATTATTCATCATCGGCATTTATAAAAGGTATTTCCATACAAACCCAGTAAAATATTTTTCTGTTCGTTGCCGGTTCATTCTCCAAAATTTTCAACTATTGAGTAGACCGTTCAGTTCGTTTGTGATTCGGAGAAATTTTATTTAACAATTTATTAATAATATTGAGAAGCGATGTATTCAAACATACCAATTTATTCTGGGCTGTTAAAAAATCTTTATTTAAATCAAGTCGAGGATTAAATTGAATACTAAAGCCAAATTTTACGTTGGAGTTTTAAGAGAATATTTGCAACCTCTCTATGAAATCTTGTACCGAATAAATCAAACAACATCAATCTCCATAAATAATTTCAGTGATATTCTTAAATGGTGTCAATCTTCAATGCAATGAAAATATATCAAGCAGTATTTCGTTATGGTAACTTTCACTTACGTAATTTTATTAGCTCTTTATGTCGTTAAAAATCTTATTCCTCTAGGCATTACAACTTTTTGGGGTTAAAGAATTTTATTGACCGAAATTACCCAAATTACAGCCGTATAATCCAGTAACACATATTCCATCATTTATGCAATTAATCGATTAAGATTCAAGCATCATAGCCACATCTTTCTTTTCGTAACATGAGAGATTGCAGGTACTACCGTAATTATACCATAAACGATAAACTTCTACCATAATTATGTGGAACCTACTTGAAAGGCAACCTCGATTTATCGTCATAATTCAACTGACGTTCTGAGAGCCATCAAGTTTAATTCACTAAATACTTGACATTTGAGGTTGTGTTCGTTCAGATTTATGATCACTCGCAATTTAGTTTGATTAGCATACCCGACTGCAAAAATATTGGGTCTCAGAAGTTTTTTCGTGACATAGAGCAACAGCAAATGGATCTCTATGTGTTGGATATTCACTCTTCTATTCTTGCAAAAATCATTTTAGGCATTTCCTATGTTGAATGTGTACCACGTGCGTGACCATAACATCCGACACGTAACGCCTTGACCTCCATAGGACTGCAGCGATAAGGATCGAGTAACTTAAAATTCTCTGAAAGTAGTCTCATACAGTTACAGGAAAAATATGAATTTTTTTCATTGGAATTGTAAGCACTATAATTATGGTCATTTTTATTATGTTCTACCTGTGTTACAATTAGTATCTTACGTACTACTATTTCCTCAGTTAAATGATTGTTGAATTATATAAAAGGCCCCCAAAATCCGGGGTAGCTTTATAGACAGATAAAAGTATTAGATTTAAATTTATATAAATGAAAACAATTATAAAATAAAGCAACCACTCAATCTTATCACTCGCCAATGTATTTCAAACTATATAGGTATCTAAAAATAGTAAAACAATACTGAAAAATACTGAAATAATAAATATTAAAAGTAATGTTTATTGATCTACTGATATTGACCCGAATGCCAGAATCAGTGTGAATGTTTGCAGCAATCGTAAGGCAGTGAAAAAATGTCTTCGTTCGAAAAATTACGAATAGGATGAAGTTCCAAATATGCTATGCAGTCCAGATGATGATCGCTGATCTAAACTAAATTCATAGGTCGTTAATAGTTTAGAGGTTGGACAGATATACCTTTGTTAAAACTTTGACAAAAATGTATACCCTGTATTACCTGAAGGTCGTCTGGTATGCGAAAATATACGTAATATTCATTTAATATATTGCTGCAATTTGGTCAGATGACCAGGTGGTAACGGTCAAGGGGGACAGAATAATAATGACGTCTGTCCTGTCCTGTCATTCGCCCAAAGACGGGAGGAAAACCCCTCCAAAAACCTCCCGTGAACTGTACACTTCTTCAACGGTAAAGTAAAAGTATACAATTTATAAATAGCCTATCGGATATAGCTGAATAAAACTCTTGATTTTTCCAAATATTTATATTCCACGCACTTTTACATCTCATAATGGGTAACTAACTTTCCTCTTACTTTAATTTTTACATTCAAACATATCTTAATATAAATTCATCATATTTTGATAATATAATTTCTTTCTAATAATTCCAACTGAAGGTCATCAGTAACTGGGTTGATGATCGCTTCCGATGATGAGGGCAATAATTCGCCACTTATGAGCAAAATTGTTATCGCTAGAAAGGCGATTCTGCACATCTCCACAGCTGATCATTATTCTAATCATAGACTGAGCATTATAATGTAAATCCATTGAGGGAAGTTGTCACCCTGAACACGTATGTAGAGTGGGATTTTCATCCATTACAAGCATTTAATGCCTCTTACTTTCCCTTCAATTGTGGTGTGATTGAGGGTTAGCCAAATTAAAGGCTCCCATAGAGCATTCAAAAACATAGCTTAAGTAGCTTACACATATTGATTATACCCTTTGCATTAAGTCAATATTTGGAGTTAAAAGCAGAGGTAGTAAAATACCTTCAAAATTGAAATGCAAATAATAAAATAAAACTCCCCAAACGATATTTGGTGGTAATCCTCTCTTTGATAAAACAAGCAATGGTTGACTTACTCAATACCAAAAGTATGAAAAATAATTATTTTGCGGTTCTTCACATATTGTCTATTGCTTTTTTTATTTTTTAGGTGAATTTATATTTTGAACTGTATGAAGTAAACCTTACAAATATCCTAAATAATTCTTGCTCAAGCATCAATGCTCAATAAATATAGTATTCCTAAATGGATTCATTGAAGATCGTTAGTTCTAAGTCTGATTCCAAAATAGTGCCCACAGCTATCTTGGCCATTCGGATGAGATAAGTTTTGCTTTCTAATTTCCTTATTATTTACCTTAGATCACATTGAATCTAGTAATTAAAGTAGTTACTGAGGATGACATCATATGCTTGTTATTATGAAAAATCATAATCAATGATAAAAATAATTCATAGAAATAATTAAATCGATAGGATTTAAGATATGTCTGCAATTTTATATTTACAAATCATGAATTAGTAATACATATCATACAAAATGTTAAAAATTTAATAATTAATCAGCTATGAATCAATACAATACTTGTATTTATTACTACGTTTTTAGATAGGTTCGAAACATCTGTTTTTATAAAAATGTATTAATCCTTTTATTCTTCCTCTGTCATTAAAACAAAGCTGGAAGATTGAGGATCTGGGATCTCTCTCAAGGTAAGAAGTAAGAACCATACATTCTTACGACAAAGGAGAGCGATATGAGTGAACCATCAAGCAACGAAGCTAATTTCATGAGTAGAGGAAGAAAACAAAAAAAATTATCTCTATCCCTAAGGAATCATGTTGAGTTAATATATGTGAAATGCGCTAGAAACCTATTTAATCCGTATTAACAAGCTAACAAGGTGAATTTTTCAGCTCAAAACACGAGGTCGTTCGTTTCTAAAAATACCTCTTCGATTAAAGGTAACGATCAAAGAAAATTGTTAAATTATTTCATGCTCAGCCTTATATTCTTCGTAGATGGGTGATTCAATACAGAGCTTGAAAATCAAATAACCTCAAGGGGCTTCATTAAAATTCTTCAACCAGTTTCCCAGGCTTACCAAGCTAGATTGTCCACATTTACGACCTCTTTGACTAAATCATTGAATTCTAGAGACGATATAACAGAATAGCGAAAACCGTGCATTTCCGGACATTTCTCTTTCTGCTTTTATTTCATTGCACTTTCCCTATCCTTCAAAAGATGTGAAAGTAGGGGAAGGCGGGCTTTGGATGAGATTTCTACTCGAAAGTGAGCCGTTGACGTAATGGATTTGATTTTGTTCCACAGGAACTGAAAACGTGCGATCGCATAGAGGTATAAACTGTTTTTTCTCATATAAACGGGTCTCAGAACTGCATGCAGGGGTAAGGTCGTAAATCTGAGTTCCTTTAATGGTAAAAAAAATGCTGGTGGCATGCAAATACTTCAATTTAGTTTCTAAGCTAATTAAAACCGGGTTGATAGCAAGCCTCGCCAAGCAAGCAAGTTGAAAACAATGACGTCAGCTCGTTTCGAGCAGTACCCGAAATTCCTCGATGTGGATTGATTAAAGAGGATATCAAAATTATATATTAGTAATGTCTTTCTCTTGATTTTTTTTAAATCTTTTAAAATTCTACCTTAAGGAAATACATTGACAGTTACTGTAGTGTGCTTTGTATTTATGGACATATTTCGGTTACTTTTACCACAGGACTCAGAGTGATGCATCCGGATAAACTTCGTGGAAATATTGCTGAATTTTCACAGTGTTAAAATAATAAAAATTTATTTCAAACGTAAGAATACACAACTTAAGAGATGAACTTAAACTTAGAATGCCATCACTCAAATTAAACAAAATACGTGTTCCAACAAAATAAATAAAATGGAAAATAAATATTGAAATGAAATATAGATAAAAGTTTTAGCTTAAAACGAGTAGAGGCTAAATGAAACATAAATGATAAATTTACTTTATATAGTATATACATCATCATCAAGAAAAAATAATTCCTTCAGTCTAAAAATAAATAAACTTTCATTAAATGACGTGAATAAATCTCTTGGTAGCAATGCGAACAATTTAGGTACCAAATAAATGAAAAATTTCTTATGGATCGCCACATTAGGTTTGGATATTTCAAAACAGAAAGACCTTAAATTATCTAAAAACAAACAGGGCTTATTTGCATGACGGTTGAAAACACTCTAAGTATCTGAAATATCGAGAGGAATTTATATCCTTCACTGTATATTTATATTATTCTTCAATATGTTAAATTTCTTAAAAAAGTTTAATTCTTCATGAACATATTAATGACGACTCAATTTGCGCGAGCATACTCGCATTAAAGACGCTCTAATTTCGCAGATGCAATTCACGCCCATGATATCAAACATATCCATGCTCCTAGACGACATTTGATTTCGTGAAAATGCCAATTCTAAGTTGTGGGCACAGATGATAAGACAATCAAGACAAGTAACATTGGGAACGTTTTTAAATTCATCGATGGATCCATCAAACTGTATTTATCTTCATCGTTGAATCTAAGATGTTTTTCACTGAAGCCCATCGTTTCTATCGTGGTTGATACCAGATGAAGTGCCGATGGTTCTTATGACAGTAGAAAGTCATTCAAATTTTAATTTTATTATTTTTATTTAACTTCATAAAAAGCCATTAAATAGCAACTTACAATGGAGAATATAAGTTATTTATAATGCAACATTCGACGAACACAAACATCTACGCGTTGTTCGTGTTTCAACTGAGTTTAAAGAATTATGGAGATGGAACAAGTTGTATATGCAACAGTAGCCATCTTGTCAAACAGCAGACAAACCCACGGACTTTTCTTAAATTCATCAATAATCGATAATCCATCGAAGTAATTAGACAAAAATCGATACAGTCCATCGCTCATCAGATTGATGAATTTAAAAATGTCCACATTGCGATGTAAATGTGTTGCGGATTATGACGATAGTACAAAAGCGTACCATTCCTCCTGTGATATCTGATGTTACACAAGTAATTCGCTAATTTACTTTTTGCCCGTTTTATTTTACTTATATTTTCAGTCATTCTCACATACGTTCGGATGTCTCCAAGGAAAAAGAGGCACGTGGCACGTACATTAATCTCCCGACCTAGGACGATTTTTTCCGACTCGGTATGTCACTGAAAGGTGATCTCCACCACGAGATGAGAGCTAAGTAAACAACTTGTTTACGAAAAATGGCAGAAGAGAAAATTGCTAAGTTTATTTCGCTCGCAAATTCTGATCGCTAGTGAGAACGAGGGAATATTCATGGTGCACAGCGACCATGTGCTATTTTACATCAATTGTCATTCAATTATGACTCGCGTGTTATTTTGTAATCATTATTTCATCGGAAAGGGTGGAATTTCTGTAATAATTAGAGCTTTCCTTTCATGAACAATTCTCATTCATGGACAAACTTCTAAATACTATGCAAATTGCGTATTATCGCGGAGATTCAAGACGTGACGCGAAGTCCATTAGGATCCTGGTCACGTGAGTTACTTTCATAGGCGTCTTTCGCATGCATAATTCGACATTATCGAGGAATATGTTGATTGTTGATATGCGCCTCTAGCGAAGTTTCCAAAACTGAGAATAAGCTGTTTTCCAACATTCTCACAAATACATTTTTGCTTTTGTAGGGATCTATGATATCTAAAATATATATAGCTCACGTTCTTATTCAAATAGACGTTAAGTCGCAAAGATATAAATAAATGACTTTGGTGAATCACGAAAAACCGCATAGTTATGACAGTCAAGTTGAGAAATTTAATTGGATGAAATGCATTTATTTTTGCTTGACGTTATTTTACAGTACGAAAGAGCTACAGTTTGAACTTGGCAGAGGGAATTTAAACAATTGCCAATAAAGAAATGATATTCAATTCCTTTACATAGAACATTACGTAATTTACTTATGTAATACGTGATTTGCGTAAAAATAAAATCCTGTGGCGAAGATCCTACTTTTTTATAAAAATATATTAATTAAATTCATCTTATTTTAAATTTGAAATTCTAATGACACATGTACGTTTTATCTCCCAATGTGACCTTTATATTTACCTTATTTACAATATTTAAACCTCCCTTTATATTCTATACCTTAAAATTTACTTATCACTTGAGAATAACCAAATGTTTTACCTCAAGCATCAATTTTAGCCTCATGATTATAGCGAGCCCACAAACGACGCAAATAAATCTGTTGGAAATTTTTTGGTATAAAAAAGGGAAATTAAATCTAGTCGAAGGATGCATACAAATAATCTCCACTAGGTTTCACAATTATGAAAACAGCTTGAATTTTGTAAAAAAATCGCACAAAATTGTGAAAAATCTCACGTAACTGCTTTTCCTTAAACCTTTTTAGCTATATCTGCAACTTAGTCAAATCCGCGAAGATTCCTTTCTGAAATTTGCATCTCCAAGGGCTGAGTCTTTGTACGAAAATAGCGGACAATGTAAGAACTTTGTAAATCTTAACGCACTTCGTCTCTCCTTGAAAGCCGACATCATAATTGGTATCTTACAGAGAATTTTACTGATCCCTTAAGAAAAATTCTATATGAATTGTAATCATATTAATATCTTTAGATCTTTCCAGCGCAATTGGTATATTAAATAGACATCGTATACTGCCTTGCCCTTTCAAGAGATAAATGAAAAATCAAGTGTAGGAGATCGAATGATATGGTATGAATAGAAAAACTGAATATATATCTTCTAAAGCTTAGAAAACTTAACTGTAAAGCTAAATATTGTTATATTCGTTTATCAAATCTATTTTTAAAATCATCTGCGAAAAGAAATGTCGAAAGGGGCTTCACAAATGCCACTTAAATAATTGAATATCAGATAGATGAGTTTAGATGAAAATTAACGTTAGGAAGACTAAGGTTATGAGGAAAAGAAATTGGGTTTATTAAAAGATTAATTACTGAAAGATGTATTATGTGTAAAAGTTTTGGGTATTGCACATACGTTGAATGGTAAGTACGTTGTAGATGTCAGAAGAAGGGTAGCTGTATCCTAAGAAGTTTTGATACGGAGAGAGATAGACCAGTGTATTAGCTTACTGTTGTGTTTATAAGGTTATTTGACTGTAAATAAGGAAGAGGAAGAAGATGTGAGGATTAGAATACTTAGTTATGGTATTGTAATTAAAATATAGGTGAGTTTAATAGGAAATCGAATGAGGAATTGAGGGATACTGTGGTATAGGAAAGGCATTGACTGATAATAACAGATAATGATGCTGAGCCAAAGGTAGGTCAAATTCTGAAAGGGATGGGAATACTGGAGCGAATGATAAACAGGTCGCAGGAAACAAAAGGAGAGGAAAGCTAAGAAAAACTGAATGTTATAGTGAAGAGCGAGTAGTTTTTTTTATCGAAAATCAACATAAATTAAGAAATCAATGGAAGACATGAGCCTTCAGAAATGTCGCACTCATAATAAGCGATATATTTATTTATATAAATAATCAGAAGTGCTAAGGGAAACTTTTACTTTGAAATTAAGAATTCAATAAAGATATTAGGAAATATATGCATAGAATGAGTGAAATTCTACTCTATACATACTGACTTATACAAACATGGCAAGAGTTCATAACGTCTTATAGCACACGAGATCTATTATATTTACGTTGACTGTGAGTTGAAAGGCACGACAATGAAAGGGCTCTAGGATAGCCAAGTGGGCAGAGCATTCTTCTGTGGTGAAAACGGTCCCGGGTTCGATTCCCGGTGGGAACCCTACGTAACCTCAGCTGTGGCACTCTTAAAATATGATTGCTATTGTAAAAATGAAATTAAGTAAATATGACCGACGTACCTGTGAACGCTGAAGATACAGACGTACAACTGGCAGTAAACTAACCTTCGACTGCGAAAAATCCACCAAATATCACGTTCAAACAAAAGGCAAACAATCCCATTAGGTTAAAAGAGATGAAACTCATACTTCATTCAAATGCAGCTCATTAGCCTCTATGTCAGAATGAGGTCCTTCCCAAACCTTTTTTGTCGAAGAATTCAATAAATCTTTGCGAAAATATATCCTTGCTGGTATAGTATAATTACGCACTTCCCTCCAAGTTCTCCGAGGTATTGAGGTTGCAAGAGAAAATGACCCATAACCACCTCTTTATGTCTAAACAACGTGGTCTTGGAAATTCGTGTAGAAGTCGAATGGAATGAAGCCAAATTCAAGGACTTCCTGAATGTTACCCGAGGTTTAACTGTCAAAGCTGTAAAAGCTAAAAGCTATCATAGAGTAATAACGAAAGGTTAAATGCTTTATCTTTTCAATAGAGCATGACTAATCGAATGGAAAATTGGCAGCAAGATGAAAAATCTCAAAGGAAAATAGTTTTGCTGTTATCTCATTAATGATAATCCAAAGTAAATGGGAAGGTGTGATGCAATTTTTACTTCACGCCCATAACAATAACATCTTCATATTTTAAATGATTTACTTACTTACCTCTGATACGAATTGCCTATGTTACTCATACCTACTTCGATTTACTCAACCCTTCTTCTTGATTTGCAGAGGGCACTTGCTGTTGCTACGTCAAAAATTACGAGTCAATAGAACTTCTTGAAAATAATTTACGGTCGAGAGATTCTGTAGTGCCTGGTTAACAGTCTCAGCTCCGCCCACCCAGTGCCTGATTAATGCAGCAGCAATCATCAATCCCAATACAGCTACGTAAGACATAATTACAGCCAATCGCAATCAACATTTCGTTGGAAAAAATGCCGTCTTCGGAAGATAAAGGTGACCTTCCCACTCCATCAGAATGGTACTCGTTTTATAACTTTGGTTAGATAATATGAAGAAAAGATTGATTTCGCTAATAATAAAATTAAATATATATTAACTTGTGGCATTTATACGTAAAATATAAATGTGTCCAAATTCTTAGTGGATAACGAAGGTAATATAAAAAAATATCAAAATGGTAAAGAATCATGAAATTCTCTTAAGAAATTATACCATATTTAATTACGGTATTGGTGCAGTAACACTACGTTACTTAATTTTTAATTGTTGCGCTTAAAGTTACTAACTTTTACCTAACCTGGCAATTTCTTAGCGCAATCCCAAATAAGAGGAACTATATCAGCATGCAACGGATGAATTCATAAACTCTTGACAAATACTTTCCCTTATTCTCTTTTAGCTGCATGTTATTTTAAACATAAAATTCATATTAAATTCAGACCATCGGTATTATTACTCATGAAAAAGATGAAAATGCAAGTAAATTTGGATTTTTTATGCTGTACAGTACTGTAATATTTCATAGTTATTCCTCATAATGTACCAATCATAGTTTGTTCACTAATTATGATTTTAAAGGAACAACTTTTCAAAGAAATTTACATGGACAAGTTTATTGATTTCATCGGAAATACCTCGAGAAACTCCACTGAAAAATTCAAATGCACTATTTAGGAGAACAACTGCTCAGCATTTCTTAGAAAGGAAACTCAAATTTGAGGAAAGAGAACGAATGTGAAAGTTTGACCAAATTTTGCACACGTTTGGATTTGAAAGAACGCCAAATGAGTCGCAATGACATGGAAAAATCAATTGAATATCTTAAGTCGATTGCATGAAAATTGCGAATGGAACAAGAGTTGGAATGATTGTCTCTTTTACTGTTTTCCCAAGAGAAAGCTGTTTCTGGCATTAATGGAATGAAATATGCGGATTCCTGCAGAAGTTAAAACCAATAAATGTGAGTAATACATCTGAGTGTAACATTATAGTAATAAGTTTAACACGAATATCGTCCGACTGCGAATTACCGTAAAAAGCCCACACGAGTCGCGAAATGACTCTCTTCCAGAACACCAGGAAGCAAAGTCTGAAAAACGAGGGGGAAAACAGATAATTAAGATGCTTGTAGAAGATAAGGAAGAACAGTAGACTGCAAAGGCAGAAATTCCTTACGGCAGTTAAGAAAAGGGAGTGGAGGGTATTTACATCCTAATGGTATCATCTGCTGCGATATCATTGAGGAAACCTGAGCGAAAATAGCCACGCAAGGTCGAATGGAACGAGAGAAGTAAAACGATGCGCAAAAATAACATGCAATCTATTAATGATAAATTTTTGAAATGATGCATGAATCTATAATAGATTTTTAAATTTTTTAAATTAATATTGGTCGCTTAAGGCTCAAATTTAATCACTTTCATTTCATTCATGAAATATAATTACATAAATTAAATTAAATTTCATTGAAAATTGTGTTAGGTTTCTTAACCAAACCTTAATATTCATAAAAAATCTTTTTGTATTTAGGAACAAAATTGTGCTGTAGGTTACCAGATGAAATTAAAAGCGTATCTAACTGTAACTTATTTCTAGAAAAGACTAAACACTGGCTATTAGATCATGAAGAAATTGATATGTTTTTCCTTGAAAATTTTGAAGGATTCTTTGTACATTAACGCACTTTTTAAATTTTCTTTTCCTTCTCTTTATTTGTTTTCTCAAGTTTTGTTCTATAGCCTTTCTTTTGTATTACTATGTCACTTCTTTTTTCTTAAATTTTTATTATGCTATCGTAATATTAACGTAATAACACACGTTTGCATTCTAATTAAAATGAGTGCTTTAGTGTACTTCTACTCTTGAGAACACAAAACGTATTCTGTATTATCGGTGTCAACAATACAGGTTAATCTTAGTTGACACCTAAAGCTCTAGTATTTGTTCAAATTTTTAAATTATATTGTATTACTTATATATTTAATATTTAGAGCAACCCTTTCCTCACACACATACAGTTTAGTATCTTTTAGACAGAGATATGATCTTGAATCACCTAAATATAAAATGTCTACATTTTATTTTCCTTACATACTCTGTTATTGATCATATACATTTTTATGTATTTGGCACACACAAGAATAAGCGAAATGAAATTTTACTTAAAATTGAGTTTTCCAATTTTTTTATCTTCACATTTGCAATGAAAATAAGTAAAATCTCGATTCTTGCTCAGTAGTTTTGTTTTCTTCAATCTCTGCAACTTATTTTCTAGTGGATTCCTTTTAACTCACCTCATGCAATGGATATACCTTACAATTGTTAATTTCATATTGGTGTACAGATTGTTATAGGATTTTCTGTAACCAAAATTAATTTTGAGTGTAATACTGCAATCTTCTTCCTTTATGTTTAATTCCTTTTCCTTTTCGCTTTGAATAATCCTGGTCACCTAAGAAAAGACTTAGAGTACTCATGTCTCTAATAAAATTCACATCTCACGAGCGAATTTTCTTAGAGATGACAGAAATAAATTCCGTCTGTTTAACTTTAACAGCGTTCGAGAATCGGAAAGTGAATTTGAATGAATTACAAGTACATTAACCCACGGAAAAACAAGCATGCTAATTAAGGAAAATGTCATGTCCTTTACCTACCTTTAGTATCTTCTTTCAATTCCTGATTTCCATTCCTGAGTTTCTGATAAAGACTGCATTTTAAATGACGTCATGAGAAACACTCCTTTCTTTCCACTGCCTCGGCTTTTTCAAGGTTCTACTCTGCTTTCCAGTTTTCCGTTTGAAAAAAGAAACCTAACCGGTGTGGCTACAGGTGATTGATGATTGATAGGCACTGCAAACCCAGAAATACTGGGAACCCCCAAGATATCCGAAAGCTCCTCATACAATTACTCCATAACACTCACGCCCTCCAGTAATTCTAGTACTTACCTAACGATCACTATGTGCACTTCTTCCAAGGTGAATCCCAATTCCTTTTACATTTCTGCGTCAAACAAACATTTGGTTGAATTGTCTGAAAGAGTTTAGAAGGAAATATGTGCCTTTGAACCTTCATGTTTCTTCGTCGCTAAGTCAAAATTTCATGTAATTAACTTAAAGTTATTCAAATAAAGTTATGATAATGGCTTAGACGATACCACTGTAAACTGCTATGGAAGCATAGCCCAATCGTAGTTTTTTCTTTGATTAAAAGTCCTTCGATACCAGATAAGCGGCATTTTATACGGTTGGTTGTTTTACTGTGAGCGCAGATCGATAAAAAAATAGTTTATGCCGTTAGTCACCAGAAATATACAATCGGTTTCTAAAGACACGCAGCCAAATTAATTTTTACGTTTTTTTTGTCTACAGCAGCCGAGTAATGTCGCAGCAGACATACTATGCTGAGTTTTCGTGTACAACCAAAGAATAATACACTACAATTGTTTCAAGATTTAAAATTGAATTACTGTGACTATAAAATGCTCCGCTCCATTTTCCATTTGCTCCAGCAGTTTGTACGGATAAGCAAAGGGAAATTAATCATCTTCGAAATATCTAAAAGAAAATCGAGCACAATGATCTCTCATGCAGTAAATTAAACATCTGAGCATCACGAGTCCGAGCACAATTTTCATAGTATTTGAAACTGTGTTACACCATTTTAAAATTCAACTTAATTCAAAGTTTTTATCACGCTTTTAATCCTGTATGGCTACGCTATAGTTCAGTTTCAAATTCTTAAATATATTTTGGATATCTATTCAATTCGTAAGTTTTAATTGCATCAGAAGGCAAAGAAAAATAACCTCTTTTTAAAGTACGGTTTTTAAAGATACCGGTTATATATCTAAAAAATGTAGCTGTTCGTTTTTATACCGTGGAAATGAGAGATAGGAAAACTATACTACGTAAAAGTCAACAAGGTAGCTGAAATTTTATGTGAAAGTTTAATTAGCTACGAAAATAGAGTGATTGTAACAAATGATCAACTATCAGAGTTTCAAAGAGTTGTTTTGATGGTCATTTGGCATTTATGAAATTTTCTTAGACATCATGGCGATAGGAAGATAATCCAGCCATAAAAATTGGCACCATATCACGCTTCATCATCACAAAACGAAAAAAATCTGCAGTCAACCCAATGAGTGACGGGAATAAGGTTTAGATAATCTATTTTTCTTAGACAGCATCAGTGGAAAAATACAGAATACTTAACATACGCATCACTAGTGACTTTCATTCGACTAAAAGGGAGAAAACTTGTTGGAGCAGCAATAAATGTTGAATGGAACAAATGCACTGATGCGCGAGGTGTACCCAGCCAAGGTCGACAGAGTATACTTCGATACTTACCTGCGTCACTGCTAGAATTTTTCGCCTCCTTCTCCGATCATTCAAGTTATTAAAATGGGTGGGTCATAGAACGCGGAACTGGACTCCTTGAAGCATATGTTATACACAACGTTTAATTTTGACCTTCAGCTAAAGATGACTAATATTTTCGTATCGCAGAACTCAGCGGTTGGATTGGAAAGTTTCAGTGCGAAGCAGGTAAACAGATAAAGCATTACTAACTCGTCGGACCGATTTTTTGTACGTGCGTAAGTTTCCCAGTTTTACTGACTGACTTCGGATAACGCATCCGTTTTCAGTGAGTTTCATATTTCTTTTCATAAACCGAAATTATTTTTATGTGGACGGGAGGACGAAGATTAAGTTGAAAGGAATATTAATTATATTATTAATATTAACATTACCCCTGGTTAATATGAAATTCGCATTAAAATCGAATAGCAATTTTTGAACGTATTCGCAAAAGATGAACAAATTTCCCACTCTAAAACCAATTCAGAAGAGTTCGTTTACGATTAGATACTCACAAATACCCGCATAATCGAGTTTCAAGTTCAAGAAATCATAAAAAAATGACGCCTTCGTAATAACGCCAGCGCCTTCTTAATTAGGCATTTTTAATAATGCATTAATTTGAGTAGCAATGTAATTACGTATTCACGCAAGAGGGATAAAATTCCACTTTTAATACTAATACAGAGAAGTTTGTTTACGATTAGCTACGCACAAATGCCCACTTAATCGAGTTTCGAGTTCAGGAAATTATTATAAAAACGACGCAATTTCTACTTAATTAAAATTTTTTAATAACTCCTTATTGTGATCTTTTATTCCGGTCACCATGAAAAATATATGATATCGTAATAATCAAATATTTGATTAACACAAATCATTATACACAAAAGTTTTTTTGAATGTGTATTTCGCGTTTAGCAATGGAAACCTGCATAGTAACCTCCAATTTCAGAAACAAATTCGGTATTCTAGATTAAGTCCACGTCCGATCTTCCTTGCCTCCTGAACGTAAAAATAAACCCTTGATATGAATGTATCTGATTACAAAGTCATCAGGTCATCAGGCTTGGCTTCAACTTGGTAAAGCTAAAAATAATGATTTCTTCCTCTTTAACTTCTTATTAAATTGGTCGCATATTTGCTATTCATCTGACACGTTTCATCCTATTTTTTCCAGCAGGTCCCACTTTTAATAGTAAAAACATGCTTACCTTGAAAAGTCTAACATAAGACATGTCAAAACTATGCTTTTGATACACCGCATCTCAATAGCTATTGTTAAATAAAGCATGGTAAGTGTGACTTTATGATTGTGTATCAGATATTTTCCTTTCCGATCCTAATGAATTGATAGCTATTTGCCATTCATGAGAGGAGAAGAGGATGCTTTTAAAATGAATGTACGATAATATTCAGATCAGTTGACGAAGATATATCGTTATCTCATTCGAATATCAACAAAATATTAAGGCTCAATAAATGGTATTAATTTCGTGTAAGAACAAATACTTTATGTACGGAAAGGAAAATACATTTAATTTAAAATTTAGCAAAATATCTTAAAATTAATAAACGGAAAGATTCGCAAATCATATACAGTGATTTCGATACTAAATTAAATCTATTCAGAAATGATTGTTCATTTTGAACAGTGTCGTTATCATTTTATCTCAAGAACACGAATCAGATTCTTTTTAAATCTTTCAAAATTGTTAATTTTCTTTCATGTATTTATATATTTAAGTAATACGAATAAGAATAATATACCCATGGCGAGAAACTCGAGCTCTTTGCGTCTAAGACTTGAATGACCACATCCTACGTCATTTTTCTATCTAAATTGCTAACTAATAATAAAGAAAAATTTTCCTGGAATTACCTCCATTTGAAATTACCCGTAACATAGAAAATATCCCAACGACTTGCAGTCAACATCCAGCAAAAAAAAGATACATACCTTACAAGCAAAGTGAGTTTAAACTTTCTCTACGGCACTCGCAATGACGTCAAAATGGGGAAAACTTATTTACCGAATAGCATTAACATTTAGTTCCGTGATCGGAAAGTTCAATGGATAAATTAAGTAGTTCATCTCTCAGTTTCCCTAAATATTGATTTTATTGACTCCCTCTTGCAAATTTTCTCCTTATGCATTGCCATTTTTTCGATTACATGCTCGAATAAAAAATAAACACCCAGACGTCTACTTGACATGTCATCCATTTAATTTTGATAGTTTTAGGTATTTTTTCCTCAACTTTGGCTTTGTTATTCTTTGATATTATTATCCAGTCGGCATTAAATGCAATGACAGCTTTTCTTGGGGCACACAAAAACGACTACAAAGAATCTCTACAAGTTACAATCTAAGAGAGATATTTTCTTGTCTTCGTGTAGAATAAGTTTAGAATATAACTTTCATGTAAGCTCTAGGGAGTTTGTATTTTAACAACAATAAATACGCATTCCTTTTTAAGTGGAGCTTATCAATATGAATTTATGAATCAATCTTTTTATTGTAGAAAAAAGTATTAAGCCTTGCCGAATTTTCATTGGCTTAATTTTTATTAAGAGATGAGATACACAGAGTAAAATTCTTAATCTATGGTTGAAGCCCATCACTTTGTGAAATTGTGTGTCAGTGGATAAAAAGCAAAGTAAGTTTGTTAAGTATGAAGTAATTACAAGATGAATTTTTTCCATCCTGAAATATTATACGGAAAATTTGCGATAGCTGATGAATTTACTCTATTTTATTTAAAATAATCTTAGTATTTCCAAAACTATGCAAGGTAATATTATTTAAGAAAATATAAAACCTTGGAATAAAAATTAGGGTTTACGTCAGGCTCAAATGTTAGTATGGATGATGCTCAGGCATTCCGTAAAGGTGGATTTCCCAATAAAAAGGAACGTTTTTATCTTAGTTCTTGCAGCGGTAATTCCCAACTCAAAGGAAATAATTAAAAATTACTCCAGATAATGATTCTTCATTGCGCACATTCTTCCATGGTTCATCATATTTCTTCTCACACCACTTCTGCTATCATTTAAAATTCCCAGCAGTATTCCAAAGACTATCGTTTAGGAAGAAAGGAACAATCATTGCTGTCACTTTTTGTTTTGCACAAACAGGCTATGGGAGCGACAGTTTTGGCGGGGATAAGCTCTCTTAAGAGGGTAAAATAATTCAATTCGCAGTAGAAAAGTATGAAGGGTAACTGTTGATGGAATGATGGAAATAGAGGAAACCTAAAAAGGAAACGGAAGGAAAGGGCAAAATGGGGAGATATTGAAGTCAAGGACATATGAACACCGGAAGGAAGACCTAAATTGGATAATCAAGTACCGAATTTTCGACAACCAGCTGCTCTTAGCTTTCACTGTAATTTGCGTCGGCAATGGTTGTCCTTAGATTTGGGTCAAAAAACCATAAACACTCGCCACAGATTAACTTAACCATTGCAGGGACTTTGGGAGTAGTGAACATGTAATTAACACGAACATACTGACCCATCATCCTCGGAAAATAAGCCATTCGAGGGTTTTCTTAACCAATCTCTCAGTCTAATTTCACTGCCAAGAAGAAGATACAATCGAGAGACTTGGAGCAAAATACAAGAAGTATTCAATCTAGGGATACCACCTTGCGAGCGGTTCATTCCGGGAGATTCTGGAGTTCTGGGAGGTTTTTTATTTAGATGCCTAAAGTTCCAGGAAATTTTCTCTCAGTCCAAAAAAAGATATATTGCAAGCATTTTTCGTTATTATTTAGCAAAATATTTGTATTCCAACTGAATTTTTGTGGTATTGTGCTCCAGTTGACATTCTTGTTGAATTGAAGCGGTAAAGTCAAAGAGGAATTTAAATATACGGACGTATCTGTCACCTAAAGTAATTTTACCATGGAATATTTCTCATGCATTGGGTTACATGTACCTAGCTGATTAAATTTAAAAGTTTCAGATAGCAAGCCAAAGATCGACAGATTTATAAATTTCGGGAGAGACGCGTCCAAATCGGCCCAATTCCGTAAGAGGTGGCAATCCTAATTCAATCCCTAATTAAATTTAGATACATTATCGAAATATTATCAGGCCTCAGATACAGTTGATAAATGACTGTTAAGTATTCAGCTCGATAGCCGGTGGCATCCAACCCCCCGTAAGATTCGCTATCAAGTGTAATTTGGGGAGAATGAGGGTTACTAGCCAGGATGAGGAATGAGGTAGTTTGCCCTTGCTTTTCTCAGAATGCCCTAAGCGGAACATGTCCACGTGAGTGTAGCACTATGACTCTACGAGTTACACTTTCTTAGTATTCCATACGGAGATACCTTAATTATTGCCACTATTCAGCGTTCTCATGCCTCTGTAGCTCTTATGTAATCACAGCCATGACCATGACTGTGACAAAAGTAAATGAAAGATACATTTGTCTCTACCCTATACCAGAAGAAGAAAACATCCTATTTATCAGAATATAGTAGCAAGAATATTCGATAAATTTAGATCGAAAATATCTTACTCCTTCGAATGATGTAATCTGCGGTAGCAGAGATACTATAAGAGATAGAAATTTGCCTACGATATCATAGTCTCACGTTGAATATTCTATTGCATCGATTCCATTCCATAGTTTCGGCGCTTTTTTTAATCATAAATCCTCTTTTTCCTGAAGTTAACTAAATTTTTTTGTATAAATGTTCAGTAGAATTAACAGTAAGTAAGTAAGTTAAGTAAGGAATGCATCCTGAATCAACATCCTGAAAAAGAGCGCGATTAAATTAAAAGTTGTTATAATTTGATGACGTTAGTTGAATATATGATTTAATTAGTTTAATTGATGAATTAATAACGCGAAAATAGTTTCATGAATGAACTACCGTATCTCCCGGCGTATAAGTCGACCCCTAAACACAATAGTTTTAAAAATTTATTATAGAAAAATTGTAATAAAGCGTGGTAATATCAAATCACAACACTGCTAAAACAACTTCCATTAACACCTAACGCTAAGTCGAATCATAACGATTATATAAACAAAAACAAACCATAAAGTACTTATAGATCTTCATTTGTAAAAAGAAAATCTCAAAATATATATTACATTTTTTTAAATACAAATACATGTGAAGAAATTAATATGATTTGCGAAGAATAAATATGCGTCAAATTTATTTTAAAGATATGAAAATGGTTTATTAACTTAACTCTTTTATTATGAAAACATAACATACTTTCAGCCCTAATTTTATTTCGTGATGAAATTTATTTTATATTATATCTATATTAATTATACATGCCAAAAATTAGTTTCGGTAAGAAATAATTGTGGTGAGTTGCGAGAGCTTGTGTACAACAAGTGTTAAGCAGATAGTTTCACTTATTTACCCCATGTTAAATGGTGTTAAATTCTGTGTTCGTCATACACGTCAACCCATGGTTTTTGAGAGATTTTTTTAGTCTTCAAAGGTCGACATATATGCCGGCAAATAAGGTATATAAATTGTGATCAGTGTTTTCACATTTTATCTTCATAATGTAAAATAATTTTTTAATATTATTCAAGTTGTAAAATACTTGCTTCCACTGAAGGTGAATGAGAAATAGAGGGAATTTTGGAGATATTTTACTTTTCTTCTTCTCAAGGAGAGTATCAATAAAATTGGTATTCTGTCGATAAATAACTATGAAAATTAAAATACTAATTCATCCAACAGTGAAAAATATTTTCCATTCTGTTTCCTATTGATGACATTAAAAAGACTGGGAGTCAGACCATTCAAATATGTTCTTTATTTCCAGAAATAGTCAAAAAGGCAGTAAGAGTTATATATTATAGATAAAATATTGATGCATTTATATATTTTATATAGTAGAATATTTTTCTACTCTAAAAAGTACATTTATCAAAGGGGATTGCTTTAATTTCTTTAACTACATATCACAACAGTAAAGTAACTACAGCTTGAAATACACATCTCAGAATCATTTGCTAAATTAGTAAATTTTGGATACACAAGACATTTTTTGACATATGACCTTGACTACATGATGAAATTTCACAGAATTTCATGGAATCGTTAGTTCCTTTTATTTCTTTATATTTGTTAACATTTTTAGTTAAATGATCTATCTATCTATTCTAACTAGAGTTACAGGTTTGATATATGTTTATTTATCATCCCACAGGTCAATAAACTCTAAATATTCTTTATAAATTTCTTCAACACGTTCTTTTACATCTGAATTTTCATTGATATTTTTCAAAATCTGTTCACTCCTATCAGTCAATAGATATTCCAAAATATCAGGAACTTTAATTAAATTACTTCCTGTACTTTGGGTTTCCTCATTTTCACGATCATTCTTCAAAATTATAGGAATTAAATGTATTGCATTCATTATTCCAAAAATTTTCATTTGCCTCACACTGTTTTCAAAATCGGATTTGGTCATAAAACTCTCTTTAACTATGGGTGTAACAACCCTCCCTAATTCCTTATAATAGTATGACAGCAGCTCAGAAAGATTTTCATCTCGAAAATCTCGCATTGTACAAACGTAAATGAGAAATGAAATATCTGTCGCAGGTGGAGCAAACCTATACACTTGGTAATCCACCAATTTCACATCTATTGGGGTTGTAACACCACTCACATCTTGGTCATAGGTGAATAGTATATTATTAAAGCTGAGATCTCCATGACAAACAGCATTTGAATATTCTGAGGAAGGATGAGCAAGGGAAAAAATTAATTTGAAATGTCCCCAAAGAGATTGAACGAGTCTGGTATAATCAACACGCTTCAACAAAAAAGGCCAGAGCTTGATCATAACAGTTGCAGTGGACTCTGCAGTTACATGAAAAATACGTCTGCTTATGTGATTTTTATCACCTATGAATGCAGACTCTTTAATTAATCCCAGATCAATATTGATATCCTCTTCCTCATCTAAATCATTGTTGAATTTCTCATCTGCATTTTCTTGAGATTTTTGTATGAGGAAAGAGCCTCCGTGGAAAACTGCTAATGCTTTCAAAACTAGTTTACAGTGAGGTAGGTCAAAAGGAATCCACTTGTTAGACATATGATACCCACGAGCATGAAGGTCTTCCAGAATTAATACACTTTCTTCATCCATGGAACAATTATGTGCTGAGCAATGCTCCAGAGGTGGCCCTCGGGCTAGATAACAGAATGGAATGGGTAGGGGAAGCTCAGATGGCAGCAAATTGTTCATGAGAGTGGCAAGGCAAGTGTAGAAGTGTGCTTCTTTGCTAAAAAAATCATTTTCCTTGATATATCTTCTTACTTTTTGATTATCAGGTAGACATTTAGCAAAAAGGTGCAGCAGATTCTCTTTGTTGGCATACATAAATTCAATGGATATCTTATAATGGTTTCCCATGTATGCATTTAATGCAGCAGTCAACTTTTGAAATTTATATTTCAATAGTGTGAAATCGGTAGACATCAATGCCTGACTGACAGCTTGTTTGAGATCTCCTTCAGTTAAATGATTCATTTTAAAATTCAACAGTTGCATGCCCTCCTGTAACAAGATGAAAGCAAAACTACAACATATAATTATGAAATATTTTCTGAAGAATTAAATTTTATGTGGTATTTGCTTCTAGAACAGTTCATTAAGGATTTATTAAAAATATTAATGGAAACATTTCAATATTTGGTGAAAAGACCATGATGGAAATAATTATGATGATTGTATTGGTTTATGAATATCAATTTATAATTGAGACTGATTTTTCAAATATCTTGCAACAATTGACTCCATAACAATCTTTTGAAGGAAAAGATCATTCCATATAAACTAAATTTGTAAGGTTTTAAAAGTACTACTTTATGCTACTCTTTTAGGCTATACCTTTAATAAGATGTCCTAATGTCACACATTGGCATCAATTAAGAGCAGTTTTCTTGCTGCTAGAATGAAGATTTCCAGAGAAATAAAAGTTTTTTCCCTATAATTTTCAACTGCATTTAAAATCTTCCCAAATTCCCTTTATTGACTGGGTATTTTATGGCCAAAACTCTTGATCATATCTGACTCAATCTGAAGGAAAAAGATCAAACAATAGGCTAAGATAGTGAAAAAATATAATTCTAACATACGATAATGTCTAACTTTACTTATTATGTGATCATTTCAATTGAATTTGACCACCTTTGACAAACCAATATATTTTTCCACATGAAAATATTCTCCATTTCCTTTGAATCATAATTAATGTTAACTGAATTCTAATGGAATATTAATAGAGTTAATAGTTGAAATAATACAGAGAATTTAAAAGTTGAAAAGAATTATCAATCAAATACTGGTATAGGTTAGCAATCAAGCAATGAATTATTTCATAAGTGAAGATTATATTTCTTGTTTCTTTTTTTTGATTTGGCTAAAAGAAAAGTTGGATGATGGTGTTATTTACATTAACTTGTATGCTTGTTCAAGTGTACAAAACAATCAAAGAAGACCAAAACTAATACAATACAGCCTATATTTGCTTACTAGCAAGAGTGCAGTGGCTCTTGTAAAGTACTTGGGTGTAAGTTACAAGAAGTGATCACTTAGTTATAGCATTATGATTCGATGAAGATGATTTAAAAATAAATTTCATGAACCACGGTAGCACATCATCCTGTAATCATTTGCTTGGCTAAGAAAAAAATCTGTTGCATGCTTGATTTAAAATTAACTACAGTGTGCCATAATAAATTTAACAACTGGCCTTTTATAGATTATTTTGTAGCTGTTTTGCAACAGCTAGGTGAATAAACCATTCAAAAATATCTTAGAAAGATATTAGTAAATTCCTAACTTCATAATTTATTTGATCAAGGAATCTTAAAAGAAAAAGTATTGAGATATTTTCAATGGACTAGTTACTATTATAGTAAGGTAGTACAGCTGACCCTTTCATAAGTTGACAAGTCATTACCTACTCCCATTCCTGCAATAAAATACTTTAAAGGTAAAGATGAATAACAAAACAGCAATGAGAAATTAATGTTCTAAAATATGAAGGTATCCATGATGTTCCTGACAATTTTTCTAACTCTATCTATCTAGGAAAATGTCCTCAACACTATTTCATTGATATTTGAAAATTCCAAATGAATTTTTTTAAATCTATGTTATTACAAAAATCTCACTTTCAATTATCAATCAATCATTTCAACTGGATCTATAAAAGCACTTCTAGTTACATTAGATTTTCAAAATGAATTTATCATCTAATGAGTTAAATAATAAGCTGTAGCTTCTGCAAAGGTGGTATGTGAAAAACTTGAACATGATCACCTCACAGCAAATGACCATGACCTAGAAAAACTATCTGAGATAGAAATCATAGAAATGATACAAATCATAGAATTTTAACTTAGGTTAGGATATTAATGGAAAATAACTCCTGAGAGAATCTTCAAAGAAATATTTCATAGCTTCTTACACACTTAAATTAATACATGATGATACTTTTCAGTTAGAGTCACCGCACTTTTTGTTGTAGTATATTATGATTAAGCAGCACATATTCTTTCCATAAAAGATGGTTTTCCATTGAACTTATTATTTAAAGTTCAAAATTTATTCCAGAATATTTAACAATAAGAGTAAAGTTTACAATTATCTAATCTTGTGAACAATGCCAACATAATAACAATTCCAGCTGAATTGCACTACAGTGATTACAATGAAAACTTAAAATAATCAAGCCAATACAACTTTTGTTTTTGAAAAAGGCAAAAAAAATTATTTCTCAAAATGAACATAATGCATCTTCTCATCGTATCACGTTATGTCTGTTTGTTTAGCAGGACTGTACATTAGTACAAAGGAAATAGCAGAAAAGTAACAAAAGCTCACCAAGAGTATGAAATGATAGATCTTGAGCTGACTCCAAAGATAACCAAAGAATCACAGTTTAGAAGTTCGTCTACAATTAGGCAGAGTGGTGTTTTGAAATAAATCCAAAATTTATTTCCTTCTGATACTAATATCTAATATCATATCCTTCTGATACTGATACCTAATATCATTTATTATACAACAAGTAATTTTAGAATAAGGACATACATGAAAATCCATTGAATGATAAACAACTCCATTAGGATATTTTATTGATACTTAATTTAGTAGCACTGCAAAAATTTACTGCATATTTGTGGCATGTTATAATTTCTGGATATTAAGCTGTAAATAGAGCAATGTCATGCAGAGAAATATGAAAACTATTTCTTATCCACTCTCAAAAACTAATTAATGTAAAGGAGTCATCTTTCTACTTGTAGCGGTTTTTTAAATGTTTTTTAATGTGCAATGCATATACGTATTAACTGGTATTGAAACATTTCTTTATTTGAAAAATTACAAAATAAATATAGGACAAAAACAATCAATTTACAATTTCATAATGAAAAAAATTAAAGGTTTTTATTATGTACCGACTTCCTAGTGACTATATAATTATTTCTAATCTCAGTTAGAATTACTAAATATTACAGGTCGCAAGGAAATATTTATTTCAACTTAAAAAAATAAATTTTTCCGTAAAGGCGACAAGTTCTTTTACATATTAATGACAATAGTTAAATCGTAAGGAGGTGATAGTTTCTGATATTACCTTAAACAGTGTAAAACAATCGTCTAATTCACGCAGGTTGGAGACATTTAACGTAGTAGTGACGAGGGCTTTAAAATTCTTCTGTGTAGCTTTTCAGCTCGTGAATTTTTTCTTGACTAAGCATTGTAAAGAAAATTCTTTCACGATGCAGTAAATTATTCACATAAAACTCCTAAATTACAATATTATTGCTAAAAACACGATTTTAATTGAAAACGCCGGAATTCGTTTAATATATTTGACTAACGTTTAACGTAAAGTAGATATTATGCATATGATCATGCATAGCAACAAGTTAAACTTCAATAAACTAACGTAGGTTGCTATGTCATTATTTATTACTAATTCACTAGTCAAAAAATCTCGAAAATCATTCCTCAGCGGGAGCGTAACATTTTACGCGGAATAAGTTATGCGAGGAAGTTCGTAGATTCGAGAAGGATATTAAGCTAAAAAAACGAAACGATTGCAAGAAGTGTGTACACCAAAAATTATACTATTTCTTTGTATATTAACCCTATGAATACGCAATGAAATGGCTTTTACAATGTCAGAAAAGAATCCATTTTCCCATTCGTAATTACATGATCTCTTTATCAAGTGAATCAACCATAGCATAGCAACCAATTCATGAACGAACCATAGCATGACTGCTTCTCATCTAAAATATAAATAACTTGAAGAATCTGATCGTGCTTTAATTATTCCACCTGAATTTTCTTCGTACAAAAGGGATAAATAACATTTCCAGATTCACAAATCTGATAAGAATTTAAATTTTATATTAATAACTAAAAATTCATTAAATAAATAAAATTAAATCATTTAAAATCAAACTTGTCACAAAACAAACATCTTCTACAGTGCTTCTCTTGTAATCCCAGCAAGATTATAGTTATCACGTAACAATTAAAAAGCTCATTTGTAAGAATTATTTTAGTTTCCTAATGCCACAACCCTACGCTCTCAAGAAAGTCTTGATAACAATCTTCCAGCCTTTTCTTCACACGCGCGTTTCTATTCAAACATCGGAGCACCAATTCACTCCTGTTCTGCAACATACTCTGAATGAAATCTTTCTCCTTTCCTTGATTTCCTCCATCACCACCATCATCGTCGACTAATACCGTTGCAAGCAGAGACGTACTGATCATTCTCCCGAACACCCTCATCCTTTCCACTAACTCCTTCAATCGGCCCAGCGGAAGAAACTCAGCGGCGAATTCAGGTGTCACTACTCGTGTAAAAGACTCCCAATAGTAAGCGACGAGGCCCTCAAAGTGCTTGTCTCTCAACTCGCGGCTGGTGGTCGTGTGGAGGAAATACACAATATCGGATGCAGGAGACGAATATCGCAGTTGCTGGAGATCTATGAGCATCGCTTGTTCAGGCACCATCCCTCCTTTTTCATCTTTGCGATAGGATATCATTAAGTTATTCGCCCAAGGGTCTCCATGACAGAGAACGTTTGGATTGTTCCTATCGTGCGGTAAAATCTTGAAAACTTCTTGCCAAGCTTTCCAGGCCTGCTCGAAGATCTCTTCGGTCTTGCCTTTGAATCTTTCGGGCCACAAGCGAGCAACCGAGGAGGCGAGGGTCTCCGACGCTGACTTGCACCACTGAGCAGCAATGTGATTAAGATCTTCCGGGAACACCTTCTCCTCTATCTTCCCTAACTGGTCCTTCCACTCATTGGCTTTCGGGTACTTTTCCGTACTCTGCAACAGCGCAGATGCGCCGTGCAGACGAGCAAGAGCGTCGAGGACTACTTTGCAGTGATCCAGATCCAAAACTTTCTCTTTTTCCATCATTTTGAAACCTCTGAGGTCTAGGTTTTCCAGTATCACCACATTCTCGTCGCTCACCCCTGTTCCACAAGCGTAGTAGCACTCAGCAAAAGGTAACTTCAGTGCTGGAGGGAGTACAGACTTCATTTTTGGGACGTAGTCGTTGTAAAACGCCGCCTCCTTTGGAAAGTAATCGCAGCTGGTGACGAAACCCTGATGGGCCTCGGTCCTCGGCGGTCTTTTAGCGAACATCCTTACTATCTTTTGCTCACCATTAACCGAAACCGTTGCCTTTATTTTCAGGTGGATTCCCATGAAACCGATGGGGGAATCACTAGCGGGTTGAACTTCGTAGTCCACGAAGACGTAGTGGACGTTGCCGAGCGCGCACCTCACGGCAGCTTCACACTCCTGGCGGGAGATCTCCATTTCTGTTCCACTCGGAGGAAAGCGTTTGACACAAATGCGCGATTCGAAGCGAACAATTCGTTTTATCTGCGGAGAGCTCGACAACTTGGAATTTTATTGGATGAATACGAGATAGGAAAAACGTAGTAAATCGTTATTATCGCAAGTAGTCATGTCAATCAGATAAAGATTCGTCGGAGGGAGTTAAATTAGTACAGATGTAGCAGAATTCTCTTATTTTTATCTTTTAAAAATACAATCTCATCTTTCACTTTTAAATTCATCGAAACTGTGTATTCATGAGATTGGAGTTGCGAGTTGTTGGAAGTACTCCATGGCCTTTCATGTGGACAAGGACGACCACAAATCAAATACTTTTTCGTCCTTGGGAAAGGTCACCCCTTAACAAGCAGGATTTTCTGAAGAGGCATACGTCTGGATATAATTTTATTCGTTAATATGATTTTATAACCAAAGCCTCTTAAGAGTGCTGTCCAACGATCCATTGTATTCATGGTTTTTCTGTGATGCTTACCAGACTCCACACTTACATGTACGGTTTCTGTATGTCGGCAAAATACAGGTAGTTGTAAATCGCTCAAAGCAGCGATAAAACTTTTATACGAAGAGGGAAACTTAATTAAATGACATGAAAATGTTTTCACAAGACGCTAGTCATGAGCTAGCTTCGACTTCTATTCCCAAGAAATATAAATATCTATTCTCAGGGAAATCAGGTGGATGTGGACTAAATTTTCCCAATAAATCCGCCCCTTGTCTTCGCCTATAGACAGTAATTCTAATGGTTGCGAGTAATATCTATTGTCGGAAACAAACAGGTTTTTGTGCGATGACATATAGATCAACGCACTCAGCACATACACTAAGCAGAGTATACGCCGTTTGATATTTTTAGTTCATCGACCTCTCATTGGAACTAGCTAGCCAAAACGCGTTCATAGCAGAATTATAAAGTGAGAACACATGATATTCATCAAAGATATTGGGATAAACTACTCGAAAGAGCAGATTCAGTTAAAAGATCGATTTAGTCTTTTTATTTATCATGTTCAACAATCTGGATGAAATGAAAGCTCACTTTTTAATTGAAAATTTCGATAAGATTTCGACATTCCCTTTGGATTTTTGGCTCACTTAAGTTATAGATTTATACCTGCAGATTCAAGAGGATTATTCTCGTGGTTACAGTACTAAAACTGCATCGTTTACTCCAAAAAGTTCACTAAATTTTTCCTTTTATTAGATCAACAAATTCAAATAGTAAAAAGAACATCTCCGTAAGATATCAAAGGTGCAAGTTAAATACTATCAGTATTTTATTAACGAAATATCATTGAAATAGGAGTCTCTCTGGATTTGGTTTCAATGTTAATTAAGGACTCTATATGGATTAAAATGTGTACTTAGGGCTAAAAGGACAGAGATAGCATCCCATTTTGAAGCGATAAACCCTATAAGCCCAACATGGTAAACCAATAGTGCGCTAGACCTTTTTATTTGCAAGCGGAAATCAGACGTTTTCCTTGTTATGTATACTTCTGCTAAATAAGTATTCGTAAGGAACAAAGTAAATTAATTTTGATTCCTTTAGTTCACAACAATTTTCGTCAGTGACATCTTACGCCAGTTATCGATGTAATAATATATATAATTTCAGCTTCTCACTCTTTCGTTCTGCACCAAATTGGTATTCACGTATTTAATTAAAAACGCTCCACTTTCGACTAAAGGAACTCCAATCCTGCTCGAAATTATTCAAATAAAGTCAACGCTGCGATTTGCGGGATTGCAAAGATTATATCGATATTTTACTAAGCGTTGAAGGTTAAAAAGAGAGATTGAGGCTAAATTCAGAAACATTTTCTAAGGCCTTTCCAAATTATTATTTATAAGGTGTTAGATAAATACTAAATTGCCTATCTGAGGAAAAGGTTACGCTGACGAAATATTTTCTCTCGATTATAAAGTAAAAAAATCACCAATCATCATTTTTAGATAGATATTTATAATAGATACTTAAAAGACTTGGACCCATCAGATGCTCTTAATAAATTTTGACCTCTCGGGAATAGGAGTTACCTTTCAAACGCTATTCATCTCTTCATATAAATATTATTCATGATTTGACCATTTATTTTACTCGTGCGCTGAATAGGTAGCTAATCTGAATAGTTCTAAGGATATAATATTAATATTAAGGAAAAATTCGTCAAAATAGGTATGCTTTCTTGTGTAAACAGCCAAAATGAAAAGTTTTGTACCGACAGAATTAAAAGGTCCTTACTGCATCGCGAGGTTGATACGACGAGGGGGTCATGGCTTTGACGAAAAATATTCTCTTATTCGAAAAAATGATCTTAACATACAAAAGAATCAGGGAAATAAGTAAATGCACGAGCTCTTTTGGGAATACTAGGCTATAAATATTTTTTCTCACGGAAATTGAGTTTAATCAAGAAAAATCTTGAGATAATCGATTTATCAACTACGAAAGTTTTACGTACGTCATCACAAAGCAATCCAGCAGCGAAAGCTTACTATGTGATATTGCTTGAAAAAATGGCTGCAATCACTGTTGCAATACACTGCAAACCACTCAACATTGCACGACGTCCGTTATAATGCTGATAATAGTTTTACCTAATATGCAAGATACTTAATCATTACTTCATTGCATGCGTTTTTTGTCACCTTAACACGTCATACAAGAACGTTGAAACCATAGCACGCAGCATTCTTTATCTTAACAACTTATGCATATTAAAACGGGCTCCAGGATGAGCACGTACTTAAATCTTTTGGTGAAAGCGCATCTGGGTTCGGTACTCGGTGGGGGCAATGATGTCCACTAAGTATTGTAAATCAGTAAGTTGGAAGATACCTAATTGATAGGAGATGGATCCAATGTGGTGTAAAAGTACCGGTGAGGTCATGCGTGTCGTGTTGTTGACCACCTTCCCCCCTATATCAATACCAAAGGCATCATCTGATACCACAATGCATCTATCGAGCCACATTTTTATGCCTTGCTCCTCAGGAAGCTGTGCATATACAGATGTTTGCAAGTTGGCATCAGTAATGTTTGATTTCCATGCAAAAACGAAGTCAACTTTCAGATAAATTAACTTGAAATTCAGGATGAGCGTAGTAACAACAAAAAGCAACAGAAAGATCAATCAATTTTTTTATCAAAACAAAAATATTTACAGAGGTGAACAGAAACATGTGAATCAAAGATACCCATCAATTACTTAAAATTACACGGTACAAACGATGTGGCCGGAATTACCACGAAATTTAACATGAAAAATTTGCAATTAAAAGAAATGAGAAAAAATGGAATGCTGTAAACCTGCATCCACGAGTTAATTTAATATGCTCGTAAATAAAATCAATGGCCTTCTTTTTGCTTGTAAGCAAGACAAATTGCCACAACTTCAACGTTGTGATTCAAAAAAGTGTACCATTACTTATATGATACGAAATCCCATTCAACAGTCACCAAATATAGGTGCAAAACGCCGTAACAGATGTGCTTTCCATGTACAGTCAATTCGCTATCTGCAAATACTTTTAAATCATAAAATTAATGTCACTTTAAATTAAAATCACTTCACAGCAAGGAAGAGACCCAATCCGTCTTTTCTTTCAAAATGCCACTCAATGCTTTCTCCAATTCAGGCGTCGATTCTATTCTTGGCCTGTAAACTCTACGCACGGGCTTCTCATCTATTATCACCATTCTTTCCATTTCTTCTTCTTTATTTCCTTCGCTTTCCATTCCGGAATCATTGTCTTCATCCACATCCATTTCTAGATCTTCTTTTTCTTCCGTTTTCCTGATGCAAAACAAATGAAATTTTCATTAATGCTTCATAGCTATGGGATAGAACAGATTTAACTAATCAGAGAATTAAAACTAAAAATATATGTTACCTATAAATAAAGAGAATTTAACATAAAATTGGAAAATTTAAGGAATATCATTCAAAAATGTTCACTGATATTATAGGTCATTTTTGAAAACGAATTAATTTCAGCCGATTAAAAACTAAGTTTAATTAGTATTAGACTATTTCCAATTATTTTACGGCTTTTTAATCCTATGGGTCATACAATGATGAAATTATAAATCGTTGACAAGGGAAAAACCAGTCTTTAATGCAGAATATTAAGAAAAACTCTTCAGGATTACAGCTTAGATGATCTTCCTGGTTGAAAATCGGACTTTAGAAAAATCCACGAGATAACGTTAATCTATTTTTAAACAATATTTTTAAACGCATTTAGTTTTTATAGTTTGGCTAAATACCCATTAATATTTTCTCCCGAACATACTTCGAATGCAGAGAAAAAAATCAAATTTTGCGATAACATCACTATATTATATTTCATACTCAAACAACCTGAATTTCCGTTAGCTATGAAACATTCCACCATTAAATCGAATTTTTGGATATAAATTGGATACTGTTTGAATTTAACTTCCTTCAAACATTGGCAGAAAAAAGTATAAACAAAAATTGAAAATCTTTCACTCGCAGGCTCCCATACGATCATACGTGATGCCATCGTGCTTAAGGGATTCAGGAAATCAAAATGAACGAAATAAAATCTGAAAATAAAGTAGACAAAATAACTCATCCACATATCCTCCTATTAACCTATCGATATTATTTCTAAAACATGTCTCAATTTTCCATAAAACAGATTCGGATATTATTTCCTCGATTTATTTTCCTATTAAAAATACGAAACGAATAATCAGACAGGTTTGAAGAGTCGAGAGCAGATCTTATCGCGTCGGAAAGGCACTCTTGGCATTTGAATCCAAATGGTGGTGATTTTATTTCTGTCGGAGCGTAAAAACTGATTAAAAGACCCGTTATCGGAGATGATTCGACAATAATTACCTTTGTTTACAATTCTCACAGAAATGACAAGGATATAGCGCCGTAACACAATTGAACACTGGTAAAAAATCAGTAAAATAATCAATCCACGAATGAATATTTGCTATTGATGCCTTGTGGAACACGCTTAAATTTTCCCTAAACAAAGATGAGGAAATCAAAATTGTTTTAAACCATTTTAGCAGAAAAATATTCCCATATTTACCTGGATTTCCTGACTAGTGAGGCCAAGAGAGGATAACATATGTGTCTCAACGGGGGCATCGTGTGCGGTGGCATGCTGAGGAACTGAAAAGAAATATTTCAACACATTTCAATAATCGGCAGTCACAGCAAAATCAGGAGAATTTGCAAGAATGCAATCGTCATTCTTAAAAATTGGAGGAAATGATAACATGCGATATGATGATTTACTTTTAAGTATTCAGCCTGAAAGACGGAACCTCACCCTCTATAAAATTAGCTACTAAGATCTAGTGCGAGGGAATGAGGATTTTAAGCAGTAGGAGTGAAGTAATGTGCCCTTACTTTCCTCACCGAACCAGAATTACATAATCGGAAAATGTCCAAGAAACGGAAACTTAATGACTCTACGAGTAATATTTTTCTTAGCGTTACGTAAGGAGAGACCTTGATCAGTGCCATTAATTAGCATCTCTCATACCTTAGTAGCTTTCATGACATCGCAGCCAGGAGCAAGACTGTGATAAAAGTAGACGAAAGCTACTTTTTTCTCTATCCCATATCAAAATACAAATGATACGAAGATCAACGAAAACATCTTTAAAGGTCGATGTAAGCAAAATATTTAAAAGCGATTTACTCTTTGATAAAAAATAATATTTTAGGAATAGAGGGATGTTGTATTCCGTGAGCTGTGAACATGTTACAGAAATATATCTTTACTTGCATGTGTATCATCCAAGTAAGTCTTATGTATGTAATTATCATTTTACCACTTAAGAATGTTCAAGCTATATATATTTCCAGGTATGCACCAGGTATTGTTTAGTCAATAATCTAATAGTAGAAAATCATTATAACGATAAAAAAGCGATTTATACAACCCCATCAACAGCAATCATTGGTCAATGACGACGACAAGAATGACAATAAACGAATATCAAAATCCATTACCTGACCGAAATTCGAATCCGGGACCAGCGTTGCATGGGCATTACTCCCAATAACTAGCTACCGTTAACCACTAAAACACAATCCTACGCATTAAAAAAAGGAGAAACAATGATTGAGAAACAAGTTTCCTTTTAAATTTCATGGGAAAAAACGCTTCTCCTGCTTTGCGAGGATTAGTAATCGTACATCGTCAAAAATATTTCACTATCTACTTTTTGAGTCAAGAATGTTTTAGCGAGATTAAATCAGTAGATGCTGAGTAAATCGGACTTCACAAAGATAAACTAGGGGAAGAACGTAACTGAAGGGAAATGATAATATCAGAAATGACTCACGTACGATAATGATTCTGATCGATCCATATGTCCGATAAAAAGACTAAAAATTGAAATACGCTTCTCAAGGCCCCATTTTTTGCTTTTTTTCTGGTATTTATTAAAAAATTAGCATGTCTCTATTTTCGCTCCGGTTCTGGAAACCAATTTCATAATTCAGTTCCGGTTTTTACCCGACAGCCGCCATTGATGCAGTTTTTCCGTTCCGATAAGTAAATATTATAAACCTACTGAAGAATTTTCACTATATTTATTGTGTCAAACATTTGAAACGGACTCAAATATTTTTTTAATACCATTTGGGCATAGTTATCATCCTTTTATGATCACTTGGTTCGGTCTGACTTGGTTTGAATTCGTGTTTAGTAACTCTCACCCTAATAATAACAAAGCCCCTTCAGTGTTACACGAATGGCTCCTTTATAAGTTTGTAGTGTATTTATGTTCCATCCAATCTAATTCAGCAACTATCAAATCACCCAAAGAGACTAATAAGTAAAATCTTTAAAAAATAGTATTTTAAGACAATAAAAAATACAACGCAGAAAAAAGGCAGAGCTGTCGACTTATTTAAATATTTTCACTAATAAATCTATTTTAATATTTTTTCTCAGTTACTATTTTATGTTTTGTCAGACTTTATTATTGTAGAAGTGTTATTTTTCTCTTTAGTTCTTTTTTATTATGATAATGACTCTCTCGGATTGACTGCTCGTTGTAAGCGAAGTGTACACAATTTGCGACTTAGCTTTCCCAACAAATAATCTTAGAGCCGGGCGCTTCTTTGTCATGGAATTGTAACAAGCACACAATGTAAACAACATTGCGGATACAAGGAGATTAATTTGTGCATTTCGTGATTCCGGTCTCTTACAACGTGCGCTACTCCTTCCAAAATTCCTCCCTCCGGAAACTAACCGAAATCCGCGGTTTCGTCGAACTGCAGCGAAAACTGTAGCAAAGATACTTACGGTTCGATAATTAAGAGGAAAATTAGGAACACGGCTGTGTTATAAACATTAAGAGTGAAAAAGCTACAAATATCCGCTATTTAGAGCTTTTTTAACTCGGAATGTTCACGGTTCGATACCTTGATTCGAAGGAAACCGGAGAAATGACGATCAACTCAATGGAGGGAAACGTCATTGAAAACGCAAATGAAAGTGGAAGTAGAGTCCAAGGGCAAGGCTGCAGCTCGCAACAGATGCGGTAACAGGATTAAATATGCATGGATATCAGACGAGGATTGGCTACACCTTCCGAAGCGGACCAACGAAAACGGGAAATAAGAGGAACAAAGAACAACATCGAAAATAATAAGAAAGAATAATGAGGCGAACCTTTTAAAAAAGACATATTTTGTACGATTTAAATTCTGGGAGAACGGAACGTTTCGTTCGTAAATTACTTTCCAGTACGTTATATGTGCGGTAAATCATTCACAGGTTATGCGATCTATAACTTTGTTTCCACTTCCTTAATAACCAGCATCGGGAAAAAATGTTTGCTAACAACGAAATGGAAACAAAATCCATCATACATAATTGTTTTCAAGTCTAGTTTACCCTAAATCATTAAATTATAATATGTTTAGATATATATTTAATAATTCTATGTATGTATTGGGAAAAGCTAAGTCCATGAAAATTTAGATTTTTTTAATTGTGCGTACAAGAAGTATGCGTCAAATACATCAAAAACTGGTAATTGTGAATTGAGCAATACAAGTTAGTTTTTAATTAATTATGACCACTCGAGATATAAATTATCGTTTAAAGTCTATTCCATGTGACACTGAGCAATGTTATTCCGAGCTGTTGAAAAATTAGTTAAAATATTGGTCAAAAAACATTTAGGAGAAAATCTGAGTCTTAGAAGTTACGAATAGGAATAGAATACTATGGAGTTTAACATGAATTTTATTTCCAGTTGTATACTTGTCCTCTTCTTATCATTGAATTTGGATATGCATAAGGATTAAATTGAAGTCAATGTAAATCAGTTATTTTTCTACCTGTTGACTCGAGTATTATAGATGACAATGGATGGATCCATTCTCCGTCGACCTCTAATTTCCTTGACGTTGTTCTCAAAAACAGATTCAAAACAAAGCCAGAAAGAACTAGTTTAGTGTGACTGGTCTCTTTTCGCCTCATGGGTTAACCCCCGTCAGAAGATGTGATCCGAATCAACAACATCCAAACAAGGACGCCGTTGGGGCGACCGACGTAATTGGCCCCACATTTAGTTGACCTCCCAAATAATATTCCGAGGCTTTTACCGATGCACCCTGCATTAATTAATCGAAGCTTTTTACATCAAAACATGTTCGACCTTGACTAAAATTCCCTTTCGGTCCCTCGAGTGCGGTACTTGGTTTATATGACGAATGCTCTGTATGCGTGTCAAGGACAGAGGGTTACTTGAGTACTCATTCATTGTAGCATCATACCAATAAAAGGTAATGGCAGTTGCGTAATGAGTCTTCATCTCTAAACGAATTCCTTGGTGGAGAACTATCTTGCGATCTGTACTGGTTTTACGCTCAAAGCTGTAATCACGATTAGAGCTGGGAGAAAATAGTCTAATTGATCCATTCTATTATGCTCCAAACTCTCAGTCAGGTATTTCTCATTTTGATGAAACAAATAAATATACAAGCAAGAAATTTACAATAAAATATTCTCTCAAAATATCTAACGCAGCAGTGTCGCTATAAACCACCAAATTATTTTTACCAGCTAAATGAATCACTAATCACGTTCAAATTTTCCAAAATCTAACATATATTTTGATTATATATAAATATTAATTTTTGCATTAAGTAAAAGGGTCTTGTTAATTGTTTCTTGATAATATTTATTATTATTATAAGTAGATTAGGCAGTAAATTTAAGATTCTCATGATTACACAGCATGAAAACAAGAATTCCTTTTATTTGCATACCAGTCAATACGAATGACATTCAAGTGATGAGTTCTAAATTACTATATCTCGCATAATAATTTTACAAAAGGAAGTTAACAACAAGTTATGCAGCAAACTCTGCCAAAATCTACTTAGAAAAATAGAGATACTCGTAACTAAACTGCTAAATAAAACGATGTAAACCGTTTTTAATTTTCTAAATTAATTGAGTTCTATTAGAGCACCTTTACTTGTTTATTCCCATCCACTCGTAATTTAATTTTCTAGGTAAACGCGACATTAAGTATAGTTCACGGAAACATACGCAGCTGATCTATTTTCCTATCTCAATAAATAAAAATATATTGAATTAATAAACAATCGGCATTCGAATTCCAAGCTCTTGAAGAATCGGAGGAAGTTGATGGAACTTGAAAATAACTAGGTTTGGCCAAAACGATGCGTACGTGTTAATTTCACGTCTTGACGACGATTTGTCAACTTGTAGTGTATATCCCACGGTCGTTACTTCTGTAATAACAGGCATTAAAAAATATAAGTGTGTAACAAAAACTAGATAATGACTCACATGAGATATAAGACGTATCATTCGTTATGCATGAAGCTGAGTTTACCGTTTTTCCGATACCAGAAGCTTCCAGATCAGCGGCAAGCAAGAATGCAAGCCTTGGAGAATGTTTTTCCGAAGTGTATGAAACATATCGTAACCTTGAAGGTGTAGCTTACGATCAGCTGAACAAATCTTCGTTCAGAGATGAAACAGATCTTAGGAAATTATCTCAACACTTGATGATCGGACGGAGGCTACCATGGCGACGAATTAAACAGCATCTCAGTGGCCCTTGCATCAAGCAACTAAAATTAATCCAATAGAAATATGGAATCTTATATATTTCGGGTGACATTGACCGACATATTGGGCGCACTCATCCGCAAGGGTTAAAAGGGTAAAGCTGTAATACCAAACCCGATACGGCCTTCGGATAGGGTCCTTATGGGGGTGACTGGAAACTGAATCGAGAAATTTCGCACGAGATTTTGCGACGGTCGAAAGTTAATTAGATTCGAAGGATACGAAGGCCTTCGGAAGGAAGAACACAAATGCCGAATAAAATGCTAAATACAACACCCAAATTTTCGAAAACAATGAAGAGAGACAATGAGCTGGGGATTAGCTGTAATTAAACTAGTTATCTGCAACGAAAATACGGTTACAATATTTGGCATCTTTAGAATAACTGGGGTGAAAATATCTAACAAACTACTACCGTAAATTTGTTTTTAAGTCTTTTTCTACAGCATTATTATTTTAAATTACTTCATTATTAATCTCGATGCTGGTATTTACACAGGTAGGTATTTAATTTCATGTAAGTGTTCGAAGCTATCTCAAGGGGATAACGAAGAATTAATTTCCAGTTACGACTAAATTAATAAACGCATAAGGAACTGAATTCAAAATTTGAATGCAAATCCTTCAACGAGTTAGTTTGCATTAAAATTGGTACTTAATGTTTTTCGTTACTTCATACTTTTAAACCATTCAACTATTCTACCAAACTTATTCCTTACGCAAAATCAAAGATAAAAGACTTTCAATATTGGATTTCTAAATTCGAACATACCTTTGATAAATCGATGTTAAAGAAATATGAACGCTAATAATAGATCGTTAACTGAGCAAACATTCTCACTAGGCAAAGATAATACGCTCGTAGATAAGTAATTGCAAGAGAATTCAAAAGCCATGAGCATGGATAACATCAGCAATGAGTGGGCGAACAATGTGACTCAGATAAGAGAAAAATTAAATGAATGAGTAACGGATGAGATATGGATGCCTATTATTTCAACACGACTTGAAGAAATTACTGATTGGTTAGGTTAGGTAATATAATATTTTAAATGATGAAAATGATCATTAGAGTATAGCAAGGCAAAAAAAAGAAAAATTCTTAAGAAAGTGGAGATAACTGTTACGACTAACAATGGGTCAATCGTCGGATAGATATCAATTAATAAAAAGGTGAAAATTTCCTTTCTTATTACAAAAACTGCAACGTTTTACTACGAATCTACTTGTGTTGTGAAAGAGCTGAACCAGAAATTGAGTTGGTTATACCAACATTTCAGAAGATTTGATGGAGATGCCATTGATTTTATGGAGTAAAAATCACAGTGAAAAGTCATTTACGGAACTATTGAGTACATTTTGGACCGTTTCTCCATAAAAAATACTACTGAAGCTTCAAAATCATTTACGTAAATACTTAACAGCCCGTTTCATATTGAAACGAGTTCTATTCCAGATATCTAGAACAGGAAGCAACAAGATTTACGCGAATGTCCATTTCACACCGAGAAACAAAAACAAGAAAAACTTTCCATTTAAAGTACCACAATTATAATAATAAATGCCCACTTTCTTGAATAAAACCTTTGGCTTAAATTTTCACATAAATAAACACGCTCTCAACGCCTCAATACCTACTTCTGATACAACTAAGACGGCTAAGGCATTTTTCTATTCAATCTATCCCAAAAAATACAGAATATAATTCCCCAGCTTCATTTTTAACAATAAAATACGTGGAAATCGATGGAAGATGGGTTTATCTTCTATCATTATTGGAAAAGAGATAGTTTGAAACATTAAATAACGTACTATGTCAGCAATCGAAGGTGAGCGTGACAAGGCCGACGTCTTCACTGAAATAACATTATCTTCGCGGAAACGGACGATATGAAGATAATTTGCGAGAATTTTCTTCGCCGACCGATTACTCGGGGATATCTGGATCAAGAGGTCAAGCGGCACACGAGGGTTCCGATTAAATAAGATAGGGCGGCGCTTTAATCAACACTTCAGCATGTCCTCCCCAAACAATAGAATGTGAAAGTTCATGGGTTATATAAAAATCCACCAACATCTTGAGAAAACCTTCCTAAAATATAACTCGAAAATCAATAACTACTACGCGGTAATACCTCAGCGGGGGTCGTCTTCGACGAACCTCTGACGGCGTGAAGGGAAATCAATCTCGAAAGAGATAATTTATGATACTGGAAGAGTCTTTAGATTCGATATTCACCTTCATGAAAAAGTTTGTTGCTGGATGTATAAATCATACTCTTTGAAACATAAATGCAATATCATGGGTATTAAAGGATTCAAATGTGACGCATTTCTGTAGATTCTCAATATTCGCTACATAAAAGCTCGCAATTCACCAATATTCTACGCAAACACATAAAGGATAAGGCATACATTTCCATTGGTAAAACATCGTAAACATTAACCCTTTGACTGCGTATTTGGTTTGAAAATAACACATATTTGTTCGATTTTAGTATCTTATCGGGATGTAAGGGTTCAATATAATTTAAATAAAATCAATGAAAGTCGGCAACAAAACAGACCAAACCTAACTTCATCTCTTACTAAAAATAGTTAATATGGAACTAACTATTTCGGATGAAATGAATCAAAACTTATCACTGATTCGTCAATAAGAAGAAAATGTAGCGCAAGGCGATACGATTTGTCAAAATATGTGACGATAAAAATGCTGTCACCATGAAAACGCTCAGACGTAGGTTAGGAATCTTTGAAAGAAAAGGAATTCGACCATCACTTGATAAATTCAGGAAAAGTTTGCGTAAGACGTAATCGGAACTATGCGACCCCCATGCCACTTCGGCCGATCCGACAATGAGCGTAAGATAATAGAGAGAAAAGCTGACAATGAGACGTTTTATGAATTCATTCATTCATTCTGCGAGCTATACATATGTGATAACAAGCAAAAGAACTACCCCTACCACACGCTGAAAGACGGCTGGCAAAAAACTTTACTCAAAAAAGTTTAACTTTAAATAACAGTATTAAGTTTCGTCTATAATTTCTTGATGGATGGGATATTACTCATTTATCTTGTTGGTGCGGGATAGAGAAATATGTGCTAAAATTTTATCTTTGTCCCAGTCGTAACCAAGATGATATGAAAGCAACTGATGTGTGAATGAAGTTGATTAACGACATTCACTTTGGGCACACCTTATTGATTGGTAAGAAAAGATTTATTCTTGAGGTCATTGCGCTGCACTTGAGTGGACTTATTCCACTCAAAGAATTTTGACCCTGAGAGGAAAGGAAAGGCAAACTACCTCACCCCTTATCTTGCTTAATAAGGCTCATTTCTTTTCCTGTGCTTTTGGTAGCAACTGATGAGGTGTCTGAGAACCAAACAGACCTCCGAAGTATATGAAGATTTTAAAGATTACAATTACATTACAAATCACAACTGGACCCGTTTATAGGATCCTGTGGCTATTTCATTATTACATCAATACTTTGAAGTAACTGCGTTCAATGAGCCGGGAGGTATGTTATTTTCATCAAAAACATTAATATTATTTACGTGAGATAGCTATGGACAAAATCTCGCGATTTTCTGTCATGTGGCTGTAATATTTAACTTCCAAAATTATAGTAAGTAAAACAAAGATGCCTAAGGAATTTTCTCAATCAAGACAAAATCAGTCCGCACAAAATTCAGTCTAGGGATAAGTGTGAATCTCAAACACACAACCATTGGCCTCAGCTCTAAACGCAGAATGGTACTCATTACACAAGATAAGTTTGCTTTCCTCGAAAGCCTATTTAAGTAAAGATATTATAACTGGATTTGCATCCTTGAATGGTTAAATAAAAATGTTCCTTACATAAAAACGCAATTATAAGAATAAACCACTTGAAGTACTTGATAGATCATGTGAATTGATAAGTTTTACAACGAGCAGAAACGATTTTTCCGAGCATTTTAATACTACATAAAAAGATTATATGTCGCATTTAGGAATTATTTGGATTAAATGCTTAAAATAGATTTATGATCCACACTAAACAAGAGATGGTAAATAGCTGTTAAGGGCCTTATGTTGAGTAAAGTATTGGATTATTTTCTCTTAAAATAATAAATAAAAATACGATAGGGAAAAAGGAAATTTCCACCCACTTAAAAATCTGAAAATGGAACAGAGCCTTAAGCACTAGATACCTCATAAATTTGAGTTGCGCAATTAGTTTGTTATCCGCCGAGGAACTTCAACTCATAAAATAAAACGTTAACCATCTTATGTCCTATGATCTAACTATCTTATCCAATCAACTTTAGATGTAGCTCGACACTGACAAAACTGGACGCCTATCTCCATCTTCATGAAATAAGCACTACAATGATTGCCCAACCGAATGCATCCACTCCGATGACCCTCTAATTAACGATCGCTCCACCTAGAGCCGCTCTTAAGAAGTTCGGTGCCCTAGAAAAGACGCGCACCAAACTACGCGGACAATCAATCAATTTTCTCACGACAGGGTGACTAACGAAGACGTTCGGGTCATCGTCCCCAAACTAGGCTCCTGCCAAACATCACCGAATGCAGTCCACACCTCCGAAGAATCATAACCACCAATCACAGGCGCTGCATCTTCTGATCTAACAGTGAGCCTATTATTCAATAAACGTTTGTTTCCCAATCTCCCCATTCAAAACGACTTCTAGTTGCTCGCTGTGGCAGTCTGAGCTGCACGTGCAACTAGTGAGATTAGTTCGATCCTAAGAAATGTTCGAACATAATGTACGACGAAGGAGAACTTATACTGACCATATTAATACTATACTACTGCCGTAAAAATTCTTTTAAGTCATTTCCAACAGTATTAGTAATTAAACTGTTTCGGTAGGTTTAGGTTTTCCTATTAGTTTCCGATGCTATCTTAAGGGGAAAATTTAACAATATTTTATAGCTACGCTAAATTAACATATAAGGAACCGAGAACAAGGTTTAGTGGAATATCTCTAAACTTTTTTCTCGTAACTTAATAAATAAGTTAAAGGTGTAACAAGTTACAGTAAATATTCCCTTGGAAATCAACTCTGCCTCGGAATTCGGATTCAATGGTACCCTTTGGTTCTAAGAAGTTTCCCTCCATATAAATTTTTTCTTGAAAAAGTTCAGGATAACCTTAAAATATTACAGTCAAAATACTTACTGCACGGCATTGCCTAGACAGATTTCTACGAGTAGAAGCAGATGAGGTTGAATTTTTTACAGTGGTTACTGGAAGAACAATGCTTAAAGGGGCTTAGAGAAAATGGCGTCTTCACTCTATATATCGTTGACATTGAAATTAAAATGTCTTTTCAATGTGGCCATTGTCACTACCGAAAGCTTCTATAAATAAAAATTAATTTGGAAAGATGTAGAGAAAAATTTTGAGTTTTTGGGCACCACTTTGGGTAAACTTACAGATGGTAACAGCTAAAGATCTTAAGATACATATATCAAAAGTGAAAATACATAGTCGAAGTACTAGAGAGATATAGGGACGAATTCACACGAAACGTGATTACATACAGCATGACAACCTGTTCTTCTAATTTTTCCAAATCACAAATATAAATTGAAAATTAAAACGTATACATTTGGAAGCAAAATAAAATTATTTAATAACTTCGTCATTTCCATACCAATACGTGAAAATTTTAAACAACTTCATACACGAATAAGTCGTATAAAGGAGAGATAAGGCTATTGAAAACTGACGTTGCGATTGGCGTATAATAGTCCAAAATATTTTGAGATAAAAATTGTTCTCAGGAATGATTCTCATGACCCGATGTGAATCATTGATAAATTCCTTCTCTTTTATTAAGATTAAAATCTTAGTAATTTATAGTATATCGAGATGTATAGTATGAGCTCATAATTATTTGCTACTTAGATCCCCGAAGGAAAATAGTTGAGATTTTACAAATGTATAGTGATTTTCGGTTACATAATCTCTAATAGAAACTTGTCGTTATTCTCTGCTAAAATTTCCAGATGGTTATTGAACAGAATATATGTGAGCCAGGCCACATAGGCCTAAGCATGAATGCGTCTTTTCTTTTGGGATGCACACGTGACGTTTTTCTTCCGGTCTAGATCGTGAACGAAAGGGAAAAGGGATGCTTGCAACACAGTACTCTCTATTAAAAGAGAGTAGAAGTAGCCAACAAAAACATTCAATGCAGTTCATCCTGGTAGTAAGAAGCACATAAATCAAAAGCTAACTTCTATCGGCAATATAAATTTCAACTAAATATCTTAGGACCGTAAATAGGTAGAAAAGACAAAACTAAGGCTATACAGTAACGTGCGATACCGTTAAGCTTAAGTTTCGCCAAATACTCTCCATCCTGACTGCAAAAAAACACATATAAGCATAACTAATTGAAATTTATAGTAAGGATTAAATATTCTTTCTTTCTCTGAGGGGTATCTTTAGAAATTTGATCGGAAAGACTGCAATCACCTTATGCAATGCTTTTAAGTGCTTGTATTCAGAATTTATTTCGATCAAAATTCTCTCTATCTTTAGGTTTATAAGGGAAATTATAAATAACATATTCTTTCGACTTAAGTCGATTTCCCCATCGAAAGACTTTCTGAACAAGTTTGAAAATAAATAAAATTATAGTAAACTTTATTTTTAAGATTAAAATTTCAAAATAACTGACACAGTTCCTACGTTTCACGTGAATTTCTAGTTTCATCAAAGATATAAAAATACTTCGATCCCAATTTAAAATTAGCTTAATAAAGCAGATACGATAATGACTAAAGTATGAAAACATGAAATAAAATTCGGTTGCCAAACTAAGATTTTGCAATCGTTTCCGAAAATAGACATCACCGCTGAATCGATACGAGAGAAGTTGAAAAATAAAGAATCAATCCATGGATTTGAAAATCTGTGTTTCAACAACAGTTCGGACTAATCTTGGGCTTTAAAGTTCCGCCTCAACTTCCTTCCAGTTAATTTATACGTCATTCCTTTGTAACGTAAAATAAATATCAATAATAAAAATTAGACCACCGTGATGTAAATACATATTTGATCTTGATCGAAGTTAATCCTCACCTCAACTTTTCTACACTGAATTACCAAATGGGGAATTCACGCAAAACGTTTCAACCTTAAAGTTATCCCTAATTCCTCGACAGCAGGGACGGAGAACTGCGAGGACACCGAGGGGTATTGGGGAGGGAGAGGTAAGGGGGGCCAGGTCCACGCAGCGCCTCGGAGAACCACGGAAACAAAGCTCTCGAGAGTCTATATAAAGGGGTTGCAGGATCGCGGGAGGTAATAGCCGAGAGAAAGTTCTGTTTCTCCGTGGACCGGAGCTTTGAGGATACCCCGAGGAGAGGAGGACGTCTTCAGGAAGGCGGGAGAGAGGATGGGGCTGAAGCCCCGAAGATTATGGTTGTTCCTCATTACTACCATCGTCTGCATAGCTGTGTTGACGCAAGCAGCTCCCATACAGTTCTCCGACAACGACCAGGTAAGGAATTTTAATTAAAATAAGCAAAAATTCCTTTTCTTCCAGAGCTTCCGCGGTCAAGTACAGATATAAAATGAAACCGGTTTTCGTAGTGCGTTCCAGTTTTTCCAGTCAATATTGATGGATTTTATGGGAATTAAATCTTAAATGTAGGAATAGCTCTCGGGACTCCAACCGGGTAGCCTCTCTCTATATCGTCGACGTTTCAGCCGCATACTCAGCGACTGTCTTCAGGACAAGGAAGATGAAGAAATGATCATTGTTCTGAGGACGGTCGCGGAGTATGCGGCCGAAACGTCTACGATATGGAGAGCCGCAACCCGGTTGAAGTCCCGAGAGCTATTCCTAGATGCAATTCACCGGGAAAGAACTACTTCCTTCTATATATTTAAGCATTTTTCTTGTCTCTATGAGGCGATCCTCGATTTGAGATTGAAATTGCGATTTATTGCTTACATTAGAAGATTAAAACTACTCTTTGCAGCCACAGAACTGACTACAAAAAATTGAACGCAGTATAGAGTCATTAATCGATGATCATGTGTCGAGTTTATCATAGGATGCTTAATTTATTATTTGTGCATCAGTACAAACCGCGGAGTTTCTGGATATACTTTGCCAGAGGGGTTCCAATCGCAAAAGTGATACCGTGCCATTGAAATTAAACATCGGTGACAGTGCCGTCGACAGTAAAGCTTAAATAAAAATGTGTTTAAATCTTGTCACTAAATGATGCACGTGTATCTTTGATTGAATCACACAGTTAAGTTTTATAAATCAAGTAGACATCGCATGCGTTAGTAATGAAGAAGCTGAAATCATGAAATCACTTTGCATGGAAAAGGGGCACCTGCACAGCTTAGTGGGCAGCGCGTTCAGCTTCAGCGATAGCAGCACCGGGTTCGATTCCCAGTGGTAGCCAATTTGCGAAAAGATCCGAAAAGCCGGAAGGCTTTTAGCAACTACTACTTCCATTGTAAATTCTGTGAAAGGTAGGCCGCTGAAATAGGATTAGGAATGTATAATGTTTTTACAAACTAAACGATACAGGCACCAAAATCAACCCACCCGCTGGCAGTTAATCAAAACTTCAATCGTTTAATGAATTAAAGAAAACCAACTCTAGTAATAGTAGAGTAGTGGTTGAATTAATTCATGAATGGAAACTCATTTGTAGAAGTAAACGAGACCCAAACGATAATTTCTACAAATGATACAAAGAAAATAAAATCAACAACAGTATCCTACTAAAGTTTGATTGACATTGACAATATGATTGTTCCACTTCAGATGAGACAACTAATTTCCTGTGCAGATGAGGAATCACAAACCAAATTTTAGATTTAAGAAATTTGAAAAATTTAGAGGATTTTATGCATCGAGAACAATGATATTTTAAATTCTTAAACAATCAAAGTTTAAGAGCTTAATTTAAATTCAAGTTTTGCTTGAAAATGTATAAATATTGTCTGTATGTCTTCGATTAAGAGTCACAGTATGATGACAGGGATTTCAAAGTTATTTAATATTAGTTAATCCATTCCTTAAGACATAGAAAGATGAAGAGCTTAACATCCATAAATGAAGCTACCAATAAGAAAGTAATAGAAGTGAAAGAAAATCACAATCAATGTATTGAGGATTGTGAAATTGATTTCATATTTAAATTTCATTTGTGATAGTTTTAATACAATTTTAGTCTACTAATGCAATATCTTGGATTTACCCAGCACCTAATGTAAACAGTGGAATTTGGAAAAGTGATGCTATTTATTTGCAATGATCCTCATCAAGTGCAATCAGCCACTTATTAAGATTCTGAGGATAAAAACTACATACAATGAGCTAAAGATGTTTAAGGTTATGCATCAATTTTCAAACTTATAAAACAGAAAGAGTAGCAACAAAAGGTCTTGAAGCTGGGATAGAATCATTAGCCTATCACTGAATTGATTTTAGACAGAGCTGATGAAAGCCATAGGGAAATGAAGATCAGAGAAACCGGTGGTAATTTAATGGTTATGAATTTATCCTACAAGTAATAAAAACAACTTGAGACATTCTGGGACTATATAAGGAAGTGAGGTACCCAATAATCCAACCTGATCAAACAATTATGAAAACTTAAAAATAAATGATAAACTGATCTACTCTGAAATTTATATCTATCCGAAAAAAACGTGATGTGGATGAACTGAAGGCAAAGGTCACTGGAAATATTTTTCCATGGAGAAAGAAATAAAGGATTACAATTTTTTCACTGCACTTTCTCAACATAATTAACACTACATTATTTGCACTTTTGCATCTTTAGAAACCTTATTTTAATGGGTCAATTTAACTCATTTTAGCGCCAGAAGCTTCTGTTCTATAGACTGAATTTCATGTAAAGAAAGAAATATTGGAACACGGCTGTAAATGAATTAGAGGTTTAAAATCTCCAAAAGCCGCCTTTGTCTGCATTCCTCCTCTTACTTCCCGGTAGTCGGATAAAGCAAGAAAGGAATTCCGCACTACAATTGTACTCAAAGATCTTTTCAATAGCAATGCTACCATCCCCAGGGGTCATAAATGCCGACAAAGACAGATTTTAAACCACTAACTGAATTTCATATGTAAAAATTGGATATTTCTTCTGCATATCATGAAAGAGAAGTTTAGATAGCAAACTAAATGATAGAAAAGAATAGCAAAGATCTTTAATCAACCAGTAGAAGAACCAGGCTTTGAAACAGAACTTTTAAAAGATTAATTACTAAATGAAAATTGTCAACCATTTGCCTTAGGACTGTGAAAGAAAATCTAGAGAGAATGCAAACAATTAAAATCATTTTTAAAGAAAAATTCTCGAAATGTTTTCAACTTGAAATCATTGTCAAGGGCCTTTACTTTTAATTTCAACCGATCAATGCAAGAAAAATAATAACTTTTATTTTAAGCAATTCAATGAAACAAGAGTTGACAACAGTATATTTCCTCTACAATTTCAGGCAGTTGAAAGCATGCGCCAAATTCCTCAATGGCATTGCAGGAGGATGCGAAAGTTTCACCTGGTGAGGAAATGCAGACATCTACGGACAAGAAATTGATGCCTTCGATCATACACCTTCACAGATGGTTTTCAATGTGAAACGCAGCTGAACCATCAACACTCATTATAATAACTTCATTTCCTCATTTAATTATTATTTAAGCATTATGTTTCATGGGCATTAAAAAGATGTGTATGATAGTATCTATTTATAATGTATTATTTATGAAAAGAATAAAACTGATAAATTTATTTTTGTTTCTTATTGAAATTGAAAATCTGTTGGACTAATAACTAAGACTAATGCAATTCTGAAACAGAATTACTCTTGTGCCAACTCTCATACCCTTAAGTCCACTTAGACGACAAACTAATAACAGTAAATATTAATATACTAACAACTAATAATATTAAATATTAAAAATTTACAGAAGAAGAAAATAACTGATTAAAGCCAAATTTTATGGCTTTCTATCAAGAGATAATTAAATAGTGAAAGAGTAGCTAAATAGAGAGGGATAAAGGATAAAATATTTTAACTATTATTGAACGATTGCAACATAAATATGCTAAAAGCTACCTTTTGACAAATGGAAGGAGGTGCAAGTTCAATTGAGTACATTGATGCACCTTATTTCATGCACCTGATTCACAACCAATTTGACTTACGACCAGATGTTTCAAACATAACATGTTCATAAGTTGGGGAGTGCCTGTATATGCTTTCACTTATTTTGGAGTCCAGGGGTTTATCTTTTAAGATTTATAGAATTACTTTAGTAAAATAATATCTTTCCAGTGAGTAAGCTGACACTCATACTGTAAAATTCTATGAGTTGAAAGAGGCAAAATTTAGATTAAGAAATTCAGAATAAATCAGTGCTAAGTAATTCATAATCCTAAATTTCACCTAGGTTTTGTGAAAAATCTCTAGTTGAAATGCAATGAGCATGCTGTAAATGGAATTCCAATTTGCTTGGTGTCAAGGAAGCATCCCAGAGTTTGGAAGCAAAATTTTGGAAAAAAGGTTTTGTTTAGATTTAAAAGCAAGAGAGTTACGTAGGTGATTAATGTCGATAACATCAGTACAGGAATTTCTACAGATTTTACCACATTCAGCTAAAGTGATTTTGTCTATAACAGCATATGCATTATAGTAGTTAATTCATTGCATTGATTCTTATTGCTACTGATATATTTTTAAGTTTACCATTTTAATTACTGTAATTTCAGCCAGATATCATATGCATTATCTATAAAATCAGTAAATAAAAAATATCCTTGGTCACCAAAGACTTTTACAATTAACCAACGTAACAACTAGTAGGAACAATTTTGCAAAAAATCATTCAAATCCAAGAACCACATCACCCACACAACAAACTTGTTACGTTATATCAGATGAGCAAAAATATTGATTTCATAATGTTTATTTTGTCAGACTGACTAAATAGCATATGTATTTTTACTTTTTATGGCACTTCATTTATTTTTTTTAACTATGTATAATTGATTATCTTAGTTTAAAGGTCATTGTCAGATAAATGAGTAGTGCAGATAACCTTCTTCTAGTAATCGCACTGACTTATGGAAAATGTAACCTTCTGCATAGAAGATGCCCCAATATTTGAAAGATTTATTTCAGATAAAAAACAACATCCTAGACACTGGGAAATTAAGTAATTATATCTGGCAAGACATTATTCCATGAAGCAATTGTCCAGCTTACTTAAGAACGCACATATGAAGACATTACAACCAAAGGTAAATAACATTAACCTTCCATCAGTTGTGCCTATGTTCATAACACAAACAGTCATGCGTTGTATTTCATACAACAGATCATTTTTCAGCCAAAATTGTAAAATTAATTGAACTAATTATTATTTCTGAGTACTAAACTTCGGGTAGTAATATAATTTAAGAAATAAACAACTTTTAGTAAAAAATATTAGTATTCACCTTTATTTATATACATGCGATCAGTGAGTACCTGAAAAGCTAGATGTCTATTAGTTCCGAAATTAAAATGCATTTAATGAAGTTTAAGATAAATAAGAGAAAAACTTCATGTAGACATTATAATAAGCAAAAATCTGATGTTGCCAGCACATGACTTTCTCCATATATATAAGATGTAAATATTTATCTAGGACAGTATTTTCGAACTCTATATTCAATCTAAACTTGGAAGATAAGTGATTAATTTATATCATATTATCTTCTAAGTCACAAACATTATAAATAATATTTTTTGGGAAATGTTTGATGAAAACAATGAAATTGGCCTTTTGCCCACAGCACCCTCAGAGTACATAATCAGCAACTTCCGGTTTATCAGTATTTCATGAATAACTCCTAAACAATCAGTATGTTTTATACAAAAGTTATAGTAAATTACATTTTCTAAAACTTTTATAAATAATAGTATATACCTAAATATCAGATTAATGGAGATATTTTGCAAAAACGGAAATTTACTTCGAAGAATAAAGCTCGACTTCCGGTTTACCAATTTACTCCAAAAATTAATCAACTCTGACATCACCCACGTATTGGTATTGATACGACTAATAGTTTTCACGTTAGAGCGCCCACTATCACACACACACAGACATCATCCCGAAAATGGTCAAAACGTTTTCTAGGGACCCCATAACACGCATTTCCGTTGAAATCTCAAAGTCGATTTTTTTCATTCAACAGCTCGACTGACGGAGGGTTAAAATGGGAACTTATTGTTTTTCAATAATAAAATATGCAATTTCTCATTTCTTTGATACTATAGTCTCTGCAGACTGCAGATTAAAGTGTTGGCCATTAGTTTAGTACAATTAGACTTCATCACAACATACTTGGCAAACTATACTGTTTGATGGATGGTGGGTGAGCGCTACGGTGGAAAGTTCTGCCACTTTCATTTCAGATCGAAATGTAATACCCAGCAAAAGTGGCCCTAAAAAGTAAATTCCTAAAATATTCTAAGGATACCAACCTTCCAACCAGTATTTGTGTTCCTTCCCTCCTACCAACAAAATCAATCTCTTGACCTTTAAGTTTGGCCATGATGCACTCAGAAATATAATAATAATATTTATACAACAAATAAGATAATGAATGCAATAAATAGATACCTAAAAAGCAATGCTTTGCTACTGCTACAAGCCACCCTGTGAAGGCATTGACGAGGAAGGAACTACAAAACAGCTTAATTTTACTGAAATTCCTCCTTTTCTGGTCCCATAGGAGGCATCTAAGAATCCTCCAGAAGCATTTAACTGGCATATTGAGGCTTGAATATCAATTTTCATTGCAAGTGACATCTTTTTACACAAAAATTTGGTTGTTTTAACCCAAAAACATTTATGACAATTTTGAGGTTTTTGGCAAAATTTCAAAACTTTGAGGCAAAAATTCATGGCATTCGAGGCCATTTTTTTCCAGGTATTACATTTCAATCAGTAAAAAAGTGGCAAAACGCTCCACCCTAGTGAGAACCATGAGACTTCAATTGGTCGGTTCTGTGAGTACATACAAAAACCAATCATACTGGCAGAAGCAAAACTCAATTCTTAGCAGCAAAATGTTACAGTAAGTATTATTATCTATCAATATTATTTCTGAACATTTACACCACCTGCCACGGGCAAATTGCAGGGTTTAAACACAAATATAAATGTAAAACACAGGGTCAAATGCTTCAAAGGGCTGGACGGCATTTACAAGACCAGTTTTCTCTCAAGAACAATTGTGCGTGGCAATTTCAAGAGTGAACCTAAAAAACACTAACCATCAAAAAGTTACTCAGACTGACTTCATCACCCTCAATGTTGTGTTGAAGGATGTTTTAGGAGACTGATATTTCTAAAAGTATTTTTTTTTACTCTTACTTTCAGATACAATTTTTTTGTTTTACCATTGTAAACATGTAAATGTTTAGCCTGTTCTGTACCTAATTAAAAATACATCTGTAGCACTTTCTTGAATGCACCCCAGTTACCATTTGTGTTTGAACAGGGCAACTAGTTAACTTCTAATAATATTAACCTCAAAATTTCAAATATCTAGATAAATTATTAATGCGAATAAAAAAAGCTTCAAGCATAGAAAATAGTTCATAAACAAAGCTCCATGACTCACCTCTTTAATCTCTTTTTCTCCAGGGATTCCCACAGAGATGAAACTGGAAGATTCAACAGGTTCTACATCAGTGGTTTGTGAAACACCCGCTAACATGCGTCCAAAAGGAGTTAGTGAAAGTATTCTTCCTTCTTCTGGATCACCCTGAAGTCCACTTCCCGCAGCTTCTTTGAAAATTTCGTCAGGATTTTCTAATGCTAGTAATTCCTGCAGAAAATGACATGATCCATTAGAAAACAGATACCTTGTTCTTCCAAACAGATAAGACAAAATTGGGAAATATGAGGGTTAATATAATTAAAATATACTTATTTTTTAAACAAACACCGATATCAAGTACTGTATTTCCCGGCATCGAGGATGCATCTCAGTTTTAAAAAAATAGTTTTCTTTGGATTAAAAAGCAAGAGTGTTATGTAAGTGCCAGTTAGATTAGTACCAGGAATTGATTACTTTCTCTATGCATTTTACCGCATTCAAATGACAAGATTTCGACTATTACAGCATATGCATTTTTCCTCATTTCATCCATTCATTGATCGGATGAATTCATCCATTGTGTTGATACTTATCGTTACTGAAATATTTTCTAGCCCATTTTTTAATTACTGTATTTTCTTCCAGATATTGCGCACCTTATGTATACCAAAAATATTTAAATATGACTATGCTCATTATGCTTATATGTTTTTAGGTCAGTTTTAGGTAAATGTGTAGTGTAGATAACCTTCTTCTAACAATAGAATTGTCTTAAGAAAGCAGATTCGTTATTGTTGCTATCATGTGCTGATAAATGCAACATTTGTCATTGGGAAAAGGATAGAGAAAATAAGAACAATGAAAAGAACATTTCATTGGTAAATCTCTCGATGGACTACACCAGTGAAAAAAATCATACTTTCCAAACTAATATTGCTAGGATAATGACTCATGCACCAATAAAAAGTACAAAATGGATAATAAACCATCATTCTGAGCACTGTATTTTTGGAGATATTTGCCTTCCAAACTTTGTTTTAATAACTTTCTTTGACATTTTTCAAGGTTTTACGAACTGCTGGAAGGAAGATACTAACTTCACATTTAACATATGCACATGGAGTTAAACAGGGGAACTAGGGCATGAAGGAACTGGTCCCCAAAATTCCCCTTACAAGTACCTTTCAGTGATTTTGCATACTGGTTTGCACTAGGAATTGAACACAGGAATATTTTCACCATAGTTGAAGGCACTGCCCACTTGACTATCCAGGAGCTTAATCAAAAATAATATTAACCAAAGAATGCTTGAAAATTGGAATCTAGATTAACTGGTCTAACCTCAAATCTGACGCAAAAATATATACCTTTCAATTAAATCATAAAACAGTAATAGCTGTACTAAGATCATTGCATCAAAAGCATTTTCAATAACCATGAAAAAAAAGAAATTTTTTTTTTCCACTAAAATCTAACGTTGCAATGTATTTACCTGATATTGGTTCAGGAAGTAAAGCTGTGATTTCTGCTGCCAATTCATGAGGTCAGATCGGTTAACAGATAGTGGAACAAATATAGCCTGTAGGAGTGTTTCTGGACATATATTTTTCCTTATGTACACAGGCTGAGGGTCAGATGGTTTGAATATAATTACTGAAAATTAGAGATAATTAAAATGAGTCAGACATCATGGGGGGGAAGCAAAATTACTCATCTACAGGGGATAGCAGAGGATAACTGATCATAAAACAATATGCCTGCTTAATTCACCTAACAGTTCCATCATATTTTGAACAACAAAAATTATGACAAAAATTAAACAAAACAACAATGCTGAAGAATGTTTGGAGTCAAAGTATAAAATCTGCAATCTTATTTTATTATTGACTTATTGCCACAGACTCATTGAATGATTATATCAACAATACTGGCAACTTTTTAAACAAATCAACCTGGCATTAAAGATTTATTTCTTTACTAAATACAAAAGAAATCAGTGTTCTGCCACATTGATACCAAAACAGCTCTACAGTAAAATTAATATACTTATAAAAGTTGCCTCATTCATAACTGGAACTAATAGGAGGCTTTGCTAAGTGAAAAATTGCTTTATCCAGAAATGCTATTCATTATAAAAAGTAATGACCAAATGGTCAGAATTATTCAATAATTCTTAGATTTCGTCAAAGAGGGGATGTTAACTCAGTGCATTAAAATAACTCATCATAACAAAAAGATGGAAAATTAACTTACGATCTCTATCACAGGTGAAACCAGCCATGAAGCTTGAAAGACTATCAGCAACCAATAGCTTCAGTTCTATAGGAACAACCCAAGATACTGTCAAACTAAGAAGATTCCAAACAACAACATTTGTTTTCATCACACAGACTACCAAATGAGAACAATCTCCATTGCCAAACTGCAATTGCCTGAAAGCATAAGTGAAAATTAAATGATTAGCAGGAATTCAGATATTTTCTGTGGATTGAAACATTTTCACATATTACACATACAAACATATTATTCCAGGTAAACTGGAATACAGAAACAAAGCATATGTAAAACAGAAGATCAAACGATAGATTAACCCTTTCGAACAACTTAGATAGAATTATGAACTGGCATATATCACGGTAAAGAACAGAAGCGGCCATAAAACTGCCGTGCTTTTACCCTTGTTTGAAGGGAAGCAATAGAGGAGCTTCATGACTCTGCGTTAGTATTAGTAGAAGGTTTGCGATTGAATAAAGTGTTGGAGTTTCTTTTTCTTTCTTTCTCTTTTCAAGAAAGAGCCTTTACTTCTTATCCATTAGCTGCTGTTTGTAGACGTAAATATGAATTCAGTAGAAAGAAGGACGTCTACGATACAGCAATTAAAGACCCACCAACGTAGGAGCTACGACTCAAATTTTAAAATCGCCGTAGCAAAATATGCCGATGTTCATGGGAAATATTCAGCAGCTGAAAAATACAATGCGGACAGAAAGAGTGTCCGACTTTGGCGAGCACAGCTTTGTCTACTAACCTCTAAACCTCTGCAACTTGCTGCGCATTTCGGGATCCAACTACCGGCAGACACGCGGAATTGGAAGTACATGTTGTCAGATTAGTACGCGAAAATCAAAGGAACGGTTTAGCCGTCACTTGCAATATGATCTGTACAGAAGCTAGAAAGATTGCTTGTGAAATGGGTATTTCGAGGGAGGATTACCGAGCGAGTTCTGGGTAGTTACGGAGGATGATGAAGAGAAATGGGTTTTCCCTACGGAGGCGAACGACGGTCGCTCAGCGGCTCCCGCAATTCTACGAAGAGAAGATGCTGCGTTTTCAGCGATTCATCATTCACCTACGGCAGCGGCAACGTTACCTGTTGGGACGAATTGGCAATGCTGACCAAACACCAATCTATTTTGACGTGCCCAGTTCTACTACTGTCGAAGCGAGGGGATCAAAATCAGTGACAATTAAAACCACAGGAAATGAAAAGACGAGAATTACGTGCATGTTGGGCATCACAGCTGACGGAAGGAAGCTACCACCTTATGTAATATTTAAGAGGAAATCTCTGCCAAAAGATAAGTTTCCTCCTGGGATTCATGTAAGGGTTCAAGAGAAAGGGTGGATGACTGAAGAGTTAGTGAGAGACTGGGTGAAAGTGGTTTGGCAGAGAAGACCAGGAGCTCTCCTCAACATACCATCAATGCTTGTGCTAGATTCCATTAAGGGTCATGTTACCGAGGAAGTAAAAAAAGATACAGGGGCAGGAGATTCTGACACGGCTATAATCCCTGGAGGAATCACGAGCCTGCTTCAGCCACATGTCAATAAATAAGCCCTTTAAGGACAGGTTGAAGGCAGCTTATGCTGAGTGGATGCTGGAGGAGGAAAAGGAATATACTCTATCAGGAAAAATGAAGAAGCCTCCTGCTCTCATCACTCAGTGGGTGCTAAAGTGTTGGAATGGAATTCCTGAAAATATTGTGATGGAGAGTTTTTAAAAATGTTCATGTCTAATGAACTTGATGGTACAGAGGATGACATTATTTTGATGGACTCAGATGATGATGATGATGATGATAATGATGATAAAGACTGGTCTCCTTGTGATCAAGAAGAAAGTGGTGTGACAGGTGATAGTGAATAGAGAAAGCAATCACAGACAAAAAGATAAAAATATGCATTCCTCCATATTATTACTGTTGCATTTAGAGGGAAAACTATACAAAAAATTAATAAATTTTAAAAAATATATACTTTATTCTAATTATTCCTGAGAAAATAATAGAGGAAAACATTTTTTATAAAATATGTGAAGGCTCAAAATTATTTAAAATTTTTAGAAGTTCAAAGTAGTTGTATTTCATTCTCATGCTTAGATATTTTAAAAAATCATGTAAAACTGGTATGTATGTCCCTAATTCAGGCACATATTCTATTTTTGATACAAAAGTGTGTTTTACCAGAAAAGGAACATATCAACAGTAGATGTCAAATTTTTTCCAAAATTAAGACTCAAAAGTTGAGGGGGGGGCTTATATTTGCACGGGGGCAATATTCGGACATTTGCGGTATTTATGATACATGCCATACAAGAGAATTTTTATTTCAAAATTAGGGTCTTTAATAAAGCATGAGGTAAAAGAACAATTCAATACATTAATATTTTTGCATGATATTGGCATTTCTCATACATACTAAAAACAAAATTGATTTAGATTTAGCTTGAGTTAAATATTTTTTGGATGGAATACTTGACAAGTTTATGGTTTCAGTTAAAATTAAGTGATACATAAGAATATGTACAGCTACATCATAAAAAACCATACTCATTACAAAGACAAGGATAAAGATAGTAACATCTGGGAATTAATTGTAGAAACAAGATGACTTCAAAGTGATTCAACAAATTTAAGTTTTTAATAAAAACTCTGTTTTATTGATACTGGCAAAAAATTTTATATAAATCTTTTAATAGTTTCAAGATGAAAAGAATGAAGATGAATTACCACAGAATTTTAATTTTACATTAAATTACACTAAATGGTTAGGCATCATGAGATGCAATAAATACACTGATTGCCTATCACTCATTGTAAATGTCACTTGGCCATCCATTTGCAGTTGCACCATGGTATTAATAGACTAATTGCTATGAACAGGAAATAATTTTTACTGACCTTATGTCTTCCCTGAAATAAGGATGAGACAAGCTGGACTTCAATTCGCTGCTTTCAGGTACCCATAAAGTAAGTGAATGAGAAAATACTGCCCCGAGAATTGATCCATCAAATGAAAATCCAATGTCCCCAACTGGGAGGTCTTTATATGAACAAACAGCATCACACTGCCAACATTCTCTGGACATATTGTTGCTATCCTTCTCTGCTAAGATAAAGAGATTGAATAGAGTATTAAATACTAGCCCTATTATAATACAATATAATAGAAGTAGAAAATATCTATTAAGGAGCCAAGAGCTTGGATGTGAAAAACACGAGGTATTAAGATGCAAAAATAACGAGTAAATTCAAAAATTGAATAACGAATTATTTTCACTTTATAAGCAAAACTATGCCAAAATTTTCTTAAATAACATGAATATAAACTTTATCCTCAATAAGTAAAATATTACGTTTAATTATTTATGCAAAAAATAAATAATAGTATTCAATTCTCACTTTTATTCACATCTACTAATAATCATTACTTCATAAACCTCTCTTTCGTTACTTAAATGAAAAAAAATGTTCACAACAGCCCAAAAACGTTATATTTTATACTTAAGAATAACTTTCATGCTTTATAGATAGATGGATAGATTTACATAAAGTAACTAGAAATTGGTGCCCCTCACCTAATGTTGATGGCAAGGCAAACAAATACCAAATTTTGATTTTAGAATCGGCACCAGAAGTGACGGCCAATATATCCTCATTTCCTGGCCTAATTTCTAGAGCCTGTACTTCACCAAAATGAGGATCTTCAATACAGCTGTTCAGGTAAAAACTGAAAGGACAAAATATTCGAGTTAGCTTCCTTCAAAGCAATAAACCAAACTTCTAAAGACACAAAACTAGCCCAACACCAATTTATGTATTTTATCTGATCATAGACAGAAGAAGATATTCAACCAAGCAAGAATTATTAATCACTTTTGAAATCTATGAGTAAGCAAGAGAGAGTACAATTTTTCATGGCCAACTGTTAAATACGTAAACTTAGTGAGACAAAGAATACAAACACAATTTTGCCGATGATGATAAAGGATTTAAATTTTCCTTAAGCATTTCAAAGCCAGATAATTATGTATAGCACTAGGTAAAGAAATATTTTCTCTTCACAATAGATTCTTTGTGAACAAGAGATCAAATAAAATGCATCCCAAAGCATGTTTATAATTAGTTGAACATCAATCGTATACACAATTATTTTCATTTATATCAACTGGAACAATACATCTTTGTTACATCAATCACAAACAAACAAACCGTTAAAATAGAAGCACTAAATATACCAATAAAGCCCAATCCATTTGTTTGGTGGGTCAGTATCATGTTTTTTCATTACAATCAACTTACTTTTGTGTTTTTTCTGCATACTTCCAAAATTTGAGACGTACTTCTAAACTAGCTTCAGGATCCCTCCTTTGTTCTACAGTAGCCATCCAGTCTCCATTTGAAGTGAAAGCAACGTGAGTGACATCAGTGTTGTAAATAACAGCATTTCTCTCTTGAGTTAGATAATTTTGGCAAACAACATCTAACTGTAAGTAAATAAGAAGATTTTTAAGGAAGCTAAGAACATAGCAATAAATTTGTTTAAATGTAAATTAATACTGTTGAGTAGGTTTTAGAAATGCAGATTTTCAGAATATCTTGAAATTAAACATTGTAAAATAAACCAATACACATTTAACTACAACTCACATTAAAAAGAAGTTTGCTTGATTTCACTGAGAAGAACTGTAGATGTCCAGGCTGTCCATTCATAACTAGAGAGCTCGTCCGAGGATCTAGTCGTACTTTATGCAGGATAGTGCGATCTGGTAATATTTCACTAATGTGTGCGTTCCAAGTAAAATTTTGGATCACCTTCTTTATTTTACCTTGGGCATTCACCAGCTGGATGCCTAATTGACAAGACAGAATATGAATAAGGATATCTATTGCCAGAGTCTAAAATGTAGGGGTTAGCATGCTAGCTTAGCAACATTGAGGTCTTAGGATCAAATTCTTGATTTTTTGAGATACGTGACACAGGTTTAATGCAAAAATAGACACATTAGATTTAAACTCAACCAATAAAGACATCATTATTTTCATCATAATTTCTAGATTCCTCTGAGTATAGCCATAAGGAAAAATTATCTGGTTGACAACTAGGTAAAAATTATCTGGTTGACAACTAGGTAAAAATTCTTTGTTGCAATCAATATCTTTACCACAAAGCAGACATATTGATAATACTGCAGATGAATTGATGATATCAACCTAAATATCATTCCTAAGAATATGGGAATAGGTTATGTATTAATTTAGTTGATACTTTCAAAAATATATACTTATGGACAATTACAGGAAAGGCATTAGCAATAGATGGACACATAAAACCATTTCCTAACTAAACAAATCCAGTTATCCATGATTTGAACTCAGAACCTTAGTGTTGGAGCGCTAGCATGGTGACATGCTAATCACTTTTTCACCACAGCCAGAAATCAGTTTACAGCTGTTATTATAAAAGGACTTAGCCAAAACACAGACATTTAAATACTTTGAAATAAAAAAAGATGACAAAAAATACAACTTTAACCAGTAAGTAACATTTTTAGCTGAGACTGGAACCTGGAAAGCTAGCATACCTACTTATGACGTCACCAAGCAGGCACTTCAGCTTTTATGTGATGAAATATGATTTATATGTAATAACTAGTACATTAAAAAAAATATGTAGTATTGTAGCAGAGTAAAGGCTTCCCACGACACAGCAACTGTAAAGCTCAGACTATAGCAAACAAAATAATCCTAGTCTGTTTTAGTAACAGAGAAAAGTTCATATTAAATAGAAAATGAAAAATCATACTTTAACTTCAGTAACAAACAGTATGACAATGATATCATACGATTCCATTTGAAATGTGGATTACTGATTCAACAAAGAAACTCACTATTATCATCCAAACAGGCCGCAACAAAAACATTGTCAGGAGAGACAACTACATAACGAATCGGTGCACCTATTCTGGGCAAAAACTTTTTCTCTTGATATTCCAGAAACCACTTCACCATCACACATTCTCTACCACCACTGTACATAGAGGACCCTAGAATAGATGCAATAATATATCAATATGAAAACTAAGATAAATTATGAATACAAGTAGTGAAGTCTACCATGTTCTAAAGATAAACAAAAAAATAATTTCAGAAACAAACTTTTTCAATTACCTGCTAGAGAAAAAGAAACATCCGACACAGGAAGTGTGTGCCAATGGTAAATAGCTTTAGGAGGTGAATTGCTATCAAAAAATGATCTCCAAATTAAGATACGACCACTATGATCACCAGTGGCCAGAATTTCTTCAGTTGGGTGAGCAGTCACGCAGACAAGTCCATTTTTACTACCAACATGATGCCTTAAAAATACAAAAATGATTATGAAAATCAATTTTTGGAAAACGGAAACTAGAGAGTGGTAAAATCTGAAAAATTACTAACATTACTAACATACAACAAATACTAACTATTGCAACAAGAAACAATGCTTAAGTATTTTTTTGTGTTGCAATGTGTATCTTATTCAGCTTTTGTATTAGGTTAAAACCCCATTTATGTAAATCAAAGTTCAACCCACAGGCATCTAATTCTATTAAAAGACATATCATCATGAACTACAGTTACTTGATACATACGATTCGAGAATATTAAATTACCTTAAAACATTTCCATCCTTCACCTTCATGACATACAATTGGTTTTTACTTATTCCTCCGAGATATTCATTTCCCACTTCTCCACCAAATGCAAAGCAACGAACTTGCTTATTTAGTTTCATTTCGAGTTTACGAAATGTTTTGCCATCAGATTTAAACCTAAGCATACTTTGATGATCTTTGTGGATCTTTTGAGTTACGACAAAAATATCCCTTTCCTTCCCAAGGATATGGAAACCAGTAACTGTAGCGCCAGGAGGAAGGATGGCATCCTGTAGAAAATTATGCGACATTAAAAATTGATCTATTACATTAAATCTTAGAGGCATATAGGACAACGAAACGAATCCTTACCTTCCTCTCTTGCACCACAGCAGATTTCCGACTCCAATATATGATTTCGCCTTTCAGAGAGCATGATGCTAAGGTTTCAGTGCCACGAATCAGCTGAACCCCAGCTGATCTTTCTTCGAGACCTTCATATTCTTGCAAGAACTCACCAGTCTGTGTGCTGTAAGATCTTACTGAATTTCCCCACACGATGTAGATAACGCTAATATTAAAGAAGAGAATATTAAAAAACTACCGAAATTGATTTATAATAAAAGTAATCGGGTAGCTAGAAGAAGTATCTTACTCGGAATCAGATGAAAACACTGGCGGGTGAGAAACAATACTACCTCCCCCTTTTCTTTTTAGGACTAATTCATTGTCATTTAAGCGGACCTCCGAATTCGCCATTTTTTTCTAAAAGCGCATAATATGCACCCAAAGAAATTAGAAAACTAATAATAAATTTACAATCGGTTACGTTCAGATCCCATGCATCGTCAAAACGAACACATGGTGCACGAAGAAAATCGGTATTACGAATTGCGCTGCGCAATTGTTCATGCCAACTTCAAGATGTTAAAATATTCTAGTTCTTAAGTAAAATATTGCAGGAAATCCTTCGTACTATAAAAAGTGAAGCACTAGGCATCTCTATTGAACAAGGGTAAACTTTAGTTAATCTAACTATCATCATTTCGGATGTTTCAATTAACAAGTCATAATTCTTCGGTTCCCAAATTAGGTAATGACTGAATGAACTGAACGCGCCAAACTTCCTAAGGCGTTTTCATGGAACGAATAAATACACACAAATAAGAACAAATTGAAGATAAATGGTAAAAAATAAATTTAATATCTTATTTCTACATAATAAATTATTCAGGTCTCCAATAAGTCTTCTCTGTGTTGATTAGGACGACGGTTTCATTATATGCTGTCATGTCTGAAATGAAAAATAAAAATGTTACAAATGTCAACTACGTAGAATACAATTAAAAAATACATCATTCTTTAAAATTACCAAAATTATGGGTGAACTCTGAAGGAAAGGTAAGTAAATTTTCCGACTTCACGACATTCCTGCCCATTCCAATTCCACGAACTTCGACGATTCCGTCTAAAATCTCTTGTAAGGGTTCTTCTAATTTCACGCTGACACTGGTGTTATCAGATGAAATCATTTCGAAGCTCATTCCATTGGGATCACGCTAAGAACGAGAAATTAGTTAGATAAGGCATAAAAGCTTCGGCTTCTTGTCATTACTTGCACGTTTGCTATTATAAAAGGTGGCAGATGAAACTTACAGTGCTCACTTTTCCTAAAATAGTCACTTTTTGACCACTGTATCGTGGAAGCAAAGATCCATTAATTCGGTGACTTAGCTCCAACATTCTCAGTATATTTTATACGCTAGATTCAGAAGATTTTAGAAAAACTTTAGAAACTCAACAGCGTTAATGGACTGTTGGGAACTGCACAAAAACAAATCCTAATCGGAATGTACGTTATTGCGCGGGAAACATATCGTAGGTTTCGCAGCTTGAAGAATGGTGCACGACTTCTTATAAAGCTGTATAATTTTTTCAGAGATTTTGATCAGGCATAAATATGAAGCATAATTCCAGTAATTATGACAGCTAATATAAAACATAGCCGCCATTGTACTCTCTGTGCCACCTATGTAAGTTTCGTTACAAATATTTTATTTTTTTGATGGAATGACAACCGGTGATTAATGTTTTTTCTTACCGAAATTGATAGAAATGAGAATAGCCATTAAAGAGCGTGCGGAGCTGAAATTCTTATTCAACAAAAATTAACTTTATGAAGCTGGGATTAAGTCAGAAAATAGTAGAACGTTGTGAGACTTATTAACTGAAGAGATAGGGAAATAGTGACATTCCAAGTTTTAATAGGGGAACATTTTAGTCGGCTAATGCTAATTTACCAAGGGTCAAAGTGGTAAGGATGCCTCATGGTTTCAGCTGCGGATTCCATCCAGAGCTTCTATGTTTGGGTTATTATTTCTGTAAATAATATACATTCCCATCTTTCCAATCAGGGTTTGCTTATAGAGAGTTATTACAAAATAGGGTAATCACTACAACTCAAATTCTTAGGATTCAAAAACGATAAGCATTTTATGATTAATCTCCACGATAATGAAATAAGAGGGGAAAATAGTATGATACAACTTAGGATGCACTAGAGCAGTAAATGGTTAATTTGTCATAGTACTATTCCTTTTGCTACCTTATGAAGATCTATATAGGAAAATTTACACCAAATTTAGTTTGCAATGGTAACTCAAAAAAAGAATTTGAAATTAAAGGTAGATTTTAATAATAACTTCATTATAAAAATAATGAGAAATCCATCAAATTCAATGTTGAGCCAAATATAACATTGTATAGATGAAATATCTTCTCTGAGATGATTAAATACAAAAGACAGGAGAAAATCCAGAAACACCTGTTGAAAAGAGATAAATAAACTTCAAAATTAGTTATTGTTTTTGAGACAGCAGGTTTGCATATTTTTTATCAGTGCCACTTATTAGCTCCCAGAGATGGGCAGCACATCATTGTGCCACCAACATAATCCAAAATGAATCTATTACTTACGACCAAGTTTTCTCATGTGGAAAGCCATCAACAGCCTTATTTTAGCATATGTGAAATGGATATTGTTCTATACAGCTGAAAAACATTCAATGGTTTTCTTTCTGTAATATCTTATTAGAATGGTAATGCCACGTAGAACCAACAAACAGGTGTTAACAAGGCAATAAATTTTGTCATAGGTTAAGTGCTACGGGTTCTACAGAAATGACTCATGGTCAAGAATATATGACCTCTAGACTGGGTAATTTGCCCTAACACAGGAGGTAGAATCATAAGACTTTCTCACTAGTCCCAATCTGTTCACTATAGAGGAGTGAGCCTCCAAAATTGACCTGTCATAGCAGCAACTTTGAAATACCACATGATTTTCTACTCAGGTTGGTTGATTAAACCCAGGTGTAAAGTAGATGGTATTGTGTACATTTTGTTCACAGAAATACATGATAAACTTATACAACACCACAAAAATAGCAAAAAAACTAGTTTAACAGCAAGACTGTGCCATGAAGCAGAGGTAGTTAAGGTATACCATGTATTTTTAAGTAATGCATACACTACCAAATCAAGCCTGATAAACAGCCCTGATGGATGCCACAAGTAATCACAGATTCCAAGGCTAAAATGGGGGGAATCACAATTAATTCTTTATAAAGCAATTTGGAAAATTAAATGAGTAGCCAATGACAGAACTATGAATAGCCCAAATGATTCAACAGGAGCATTAATGGATATTAAATATCTTACAGTAAATGTCAAAATGCTACCACTTTGTTTTCTTTTAATTTGTATTTTCATACAATGCTTTCAATTATGATAAGGTTGAAATAGAAATGTAAAGACTAAGCTGAAGGAAAAATTTAAAAACTATTATGTAAATAGAATACTTACTTTACATCAACCAGCCTCATAATATTGCATCAGTATTATACCCATTATTATTTTAAAACTACTTTTTGTATTATGCCTCACAGTTCTCTTGCTATGCTGCCCAGGGAATTTCAGAGTACTTTTACTAGGCCCAAGAAGTGTTGGACATGTACATAGAATACATTAAATTAAAAATTATATTTGTTCAGAATTAATTTAATTAACATAAATATTTTTACTTCAGAAGATAGGTTATAGGGTGACCAAGTAGTGTTTTTGCACCTCCTGCCATTAAGTGAATCTCATTTTTATCAGTATTTACAATAAAACTGGATGAATTAGAGATGAGAACTTTCCCTTCTGTATAATTGTTGAATGAAGGTATTTTTCTAGCACCCATTTCAGGATCCTTGTAGTACCACAGCTCAACTGATTTTGCATCTGAAAAATACAGAAATTGCTTCAATTAGATCTACATATTTTATAGAATTAAGACATTTTGGTCTAATTCACAATGATAAATAAATTTTTTTTACTAAAATGCTGAATTCATCTTTATTTTGTGATAAAATAAACAGGAGGTTTAAAAACTCTCCAAAAGCCATCTTTCTCAGAGTTCGGAAACATGTTGCAACTGGATCGGTTAAAAGTTAAGTTTGAATACTTAAAAATGTCATGAAACGCACAGTCATACAAACCTTTAATGGATTTATTATGTTTCATCAAGCGAGAAACCACTTTTTCCAAACTGTCTCCATCTCCAATTGGAACTGAGCATGTGAAAAGGCCACTTGAGGGAACAGGGTTAATGAAGTTGACTGAAACACTTGGTTTGGAGAAGAAAGTTATGAAAGGCCCACCAGGGCAGCAATCTTCCTTCACCTTTTCATCAACTTGCTCATCATCAGTATATTTGAACTGGATCTCTTCGAGCTAAAAGGTAAAGTAATAGCTATTAAAAAATGAATCCTAACCAATACAACACAAATATTTGAGAAAATTTATATTCTCTTCATAATATAAAACTCATTATGAAAAAGTTATTTATTATAAAAGCAATTATAACTAATGTTTGAGATAGGAATTTTCACAGATAAAAATTTAGATTATTTATTATTATCTAATACCAAGCAAGTTCTACTAGATGTCAAACCAACACCTCCAAAATTATGAAAATTATTTTAATAATATTATATTTTTACAAAACAATCTGATTCTTTATATTTTTATATCGAAATTAGCATAACATTTTGCTTAAATTGTACATCAACAATTTTGCACAAAAAAGCATTTATAAGAAACGAGTCTAAAGTATTTTAATGTTATTACATTTATACCATAGAATATAATGAATGAAACATAAAGCAGAAAGGCAAGAGTGTAAAGAGCTCCATATAAAATATTTATGATAAAATTAATATGTTCAATCTTCACTGGAAAGGTGATAAAACAATCTTGAAATAAATAAACTTTGTAGCTTCCACAATGTATATATAATCTGTGACTGGTTTCGTTAAAGTATAAACATCATCAAAAATATTTATGAATTACCTTCAATAATTCTCAATACAACAATTATAATGATTAAAGAAACTCACGTCCAATGTGTTGGCCAAGTATGTCTTGTTCTTCAATAAAACTTCCATCTCACTAAACTCCAAAGTTAAACTAAGTGCACGGTCACCAATCTGAGCCATTTTCTCTCGCACAGCCTGGACAAATGGCATCACCCTCTTGGCATACTTCTTCAATTCTGGTTTTGCATTCAATTCAGCAGATATTACTTTGTTTTCAGGGAGTTTTTCATTTCCCTGAAAGTCGAATTTAAATGACAATACAGTAGGATTAATACAGTACGTCAACTAAGAAAATTATGACATTTTTAGGATGAAGAAGAACAAATAAAAGGTGCCTCCTAACTATTTCTACCTTGAGGATATCAAAACTGGAGGATCGCTTTACAATTACTGACAGAACCCTTTATTTTCCAGCAATTTGAAGATGTCACAGATTGTAAGTTCGAAGTAAAAACAACAATACTGTACTGAATAAAACTTTTGCATAAGTGAAAAAATGTGCCTTAAACATTCTTATTCATAAACTTGATCATTTATGCAGAAGGATTAAGAGCCACAAAACAGTTAGGACATTTGATTCAAGGCAATGATAAGAATGTATCTTAGGTTTCAATTCTAAGGGGATATTCAAGATTGTATACTAAGAATCATCGAAATGGCAAAAAATTTAATACATTAAAAATTATACTCATTAACTGATCTTGAATTCTACGGCTGGAGCAGTCACTATCGCCAAATTAAGACTTCAAGAATCATGAAAATTAAATAGTATGTATTCCAATAATTATGGCAATATAACCAATTTTTGAGTTTTAATGACCTTGTATGTTACAAGAAGTGGTGAATAGGAAAAATTGTCAAATTCCCAAAAAAGTGAATTTAATAAAACAAAAAGAATCAAAGAGAAATACTTGTTCACTACTAAAACAAGTAGTAAATTAATTTTTAAGTTAAATGGAGAGATGTGTGCTTAAGAGTAAGCAAATAGGCTTCTAAAAACATAACACAATCTATCAAGAAGAAAAGAACAATATTTAAGATTTACCTTCAGCATGTTTGCCATAGTGGTTAGAACCACTGTCTGCCAAGGTGGGAATGACTTGGCAATCCATACAATACCATGGGTAGGGTTTTCCACTGGTGTAGGAGCAACTGGTCCACTTTTCTTTCCACCACCACCCTTTTTCTTCTGTGCAATGAAATTCTTTAAGCACAGCCTAAATGTATGAGCTGTATCCATTAAGTATGCAGATGACTTAATTAGAATTTCATCTATTTCACCAACTGCAGGCCACTTGGACTTCAGTATGCTTTCCTTCTGAAAAAGCAAAGAAAGGGCAATGTCCAATATTTACCATATCATTCAGTGATTATTTGAGGATTATGCCACTTTTACATCAATTCCATCATTTAAATCATAAAGCTGTAAGGAAAATACTGCATTTACTTGAAAATAATGTGCCATCAAATGCAATGCACACCCCAAATTCAAGTGACTGAAATTGAAAAATCATTTGCCCACAGATGTAACGATCACCTTAAGACATGCAATCATACCATTCACAGCACTGTACACATACATGTTTACTATAAACGTATATGCTGCAATATACATATATTTATAGGTGTATACACTGTATAAAAAATGCTGGTAGTCGTCTATGCCAAAATTCCAACCTAAATGAGCACTTTAACCAATTACAAAATCGGTCATTTAGAAAGTTAAATGGGCTGGCCAATTTCCTTTCAATTAAAAACTATTGGCCCACAGTTTAGACTGTACTCTTTGGGGGTTTATACAGTGATAACATTGATAGCGCAATGGTGGAACATTTAAAGGGTTACATAGAACCAGGGTGAGCAGAGGATATGGCTTAACCTGCTCTATAGGATATGTGCCTAAATGTAGTGCACCATTGACTCTAACGCATACCCTGATTTCTGAGCCAAAAAAAGCTCAAGAGTAGGCGTTATTTTCAAGAGAATATGGTAGCTCACAAATCTTCATGAATCATCAATGTTGTTTCAGAATCTCAACATTGTATCAAATTTCATACATTATCCACTTTATTTTTGACACCATCTATTAACACTTACCTCTCCTAGAAGTTTCCATACATAATCAGAGACATGTGGGCATATTGGAGACAGCAAGAGAGCTTGTAAACGAATGAAGCGCAGCACCAAATCTGCATGCATTCCTCCTTCCCACTGACTCAGTTCTCTGTAGGTATCCCTGGCAGCTTGCATTTCAAAGAATCCAACCCTCAAGGCTTCTTTGAATAACATCTTTTCATAGAAATCATCAGCTTGCCGGGTCTTCATGTTTATTTCACTGTAAGTTGCCAGAAAATTAATTTAGAAATGAATTTTTGTCAGGAATTTCAACTCAAAGATGTCTAAATCCAAATTTAAGATAATCTCATAAAAATCCAAGGTAAGATAAATGACCAAATTGTAATTAAAGCCCAGAAAACTTCAAAAAAAGATTAACAAATTTAAAGATGACTAATATTAAGTTTCGTTGGGTATTTGAAAATTATTTTGTGGCTGAATAAAAAATGGAATCTAATTTATATTTACCAAATATATGACTTAATTAGCTTTGCTTTCTGCGGAATATCTTTAGTATTAACCAAAGAATTATAGAGATGCAAAGGAAAGGATCCGATTGCGAGATGAAATAAAATAATCATAAAAATATATACGTGGCCCCGAAAATAGGTGACATCATTGAGTAGAAGGTAGTTACTGAGAATATACACTAACTAGCAGTTATTGCTACAGTGATTAAAGTGCTAAATCTATTTACCTGATGAAGACAGGATCGGTAAATGAATTCCATGCTCCTTTGCGGAAAGAATCAATACTGGCTAGCACCTCCTTTACCCATTCAATAAAAGTATACAGCCTTAGAATACCTTTGAATACAAGAGGAAACTTTTGACTTGCTTTGACAGTAAAAATTAAAAGACAATTTTTGGAGACCAAAAAGCTTGAATAATGGATTTTTCACATTTAAAGCAACTTATATCAAGGATTCAAAATAATATAGCTTCAAAAAATGAAATGATTCCTTTAATGCACTCACCAGCATCAGCCATGCTCTCAACAAAGTTTGCATCCTCAACAGAATCACCAGCATCAGCTAAACATAGTCTCATACCATCAGCACTGAACTTTTCAATAGCTTCTGACAAAGTCAAAAAGTTTCCTTCTGATTTTGACATCTGTGGAAGATAAGATGAGCAATACTTGAAATTCAACATTAAAGTTCAAAGAAAAAATCTAAAATTACTCACTGAGTACTATATCTAACAGCTGAATCTTTCATCATCATCAAAGAGAAACTCTCTTGGCAATGAAAATGAAAATTCATTCATTGAGTTTTTGAAAAAAATCATAGTTTGTAGAGAGTTCCAATGCATCAAGGGGCTCAATTTGAATTAAATTCAGTTTTAAAAATATAGGATGTATATCTATTATATATAGACGCTTCTCCGGATTCATTCATGTATATACCTAGATAGATAGATAGATAGATAGGATACTAATTCACAGCCTAAACCACAAGCTTGATTGACTTGAAATTTTTACGACGTATTGGCCATAATGTTTAACCTCCAGAAAAATTGCGATTTTGAACCTCAGTGTCATGGATTCGATTCCTGAGGGCCCCAAAGTCCCGATTTTTCCCGTTTAAATGCATTGCTTTGATTTTCAGGAATTTTTAAAAAATACTTTCCGGATAGGTAAAGAATCAAATCTCAAGGAGCCTATATATATGGTCATGATCTATCGAAAACATAAATGAGTTTTACGAAAAATATCCTTGGTTCGATGCTAGGTCAGGGCAAAAATCCGCCGTTTAAAATGCATTGATGCGATTTTTAAGATTTTTTTTGCACCCCTTCCCGATGGCATGGAAACTTGAAATTCGGCGTGTAGTTAGAAGTCATGAACATAATTTATAATATAATTTTCCATATTCGCTGATGGTCATTGGTTCGATTCCAGAGGGCCATTTACATTCCTCAATGCATTTCTTATGGAGATAACGGAAACAAATTTCAGGTACTTTCCAGCATGATATCGACTTGAAACTTTGCATAAAATAAGATTAAGTTCTTACAAATCAAACTGTGCATTCACAGCTACCAATGTTTCCTGGGTTCGACACCAGGCGTCTCTTCAATCAGTAACTGATCCGATTTTTAAGAATTATTTTGAACCCTTTCCCTTTAAAATTAAAACTTGAAATTCGGTACCTAGATAAAAATAATTGTTAAATTTCGAATACATCTTTTAGATTTCCTAGATCGTCCGTGGTTCGAATCCAGAGAGCCATTTACATTCGTGAAAAGTAGAACGTCTTTTGAGGAGTTGTAGCCAATATTTCTGCTTGAATTTTCACACATAGTTAGAGATGGTGATCTTCTGTTGTGGTGCGTAGTAAGTTTTCCAGGAAGACCCATGTTCGATTCCAGACGATTAAATTGAAGCGAATTTTAAAAGTATTTTCAATCCTTTTTCTTCTCTTTTGAGGACCGTCTCGGTATAATGCCGATTTTAAATTATTGTTGTCAATCTGCTTGCAGTATGCAAGCTACATTTTACTCGTAAGTATATACAAATGAAAGTCACTATATTTTAATAAAAAATAAATATCTAAAATGCAGCTCTTTTTCTTTCTAAATTGATAGAACTCCTCTTCAAGTACTCAATCCTCACTTAATTCATTCTACTAAACATACTTTTACTTTAAAGGTGAAATTTCAATGAAAAATCTAGAAATGGCCTATAAATAAGAGTGATAATTATATTCAAAACTATTATTATTATAATATGAAGAAGAAAAAAGGAAAAAGAAACCAATGGCACATATTATTCACCAGCTGCGGTAGCAGAGTGGTTAGCGTGCTAGAACTCTAAGGTCAAGGTCCTGGGTTCGAATCCCGGCTATTCGGATTTTTCTGGCTAGGGAATGGTTGTGTGTCTTTGTAAATAGTAATAATTATTAAAATGGATGTAATTGGGATTTTCCTGTTTCCATTAGAGAAGTTATTATTATCATTAATATCTCACTGTCTACTTTCAGGAAAAACGTTCTCATTGTGATTCTTGACGTCAATCTTATGACTTCTCCTTGTAAGTATCCATATATTAGTTTAAGTTAGGCAAGAGTAGGAAGAGCTATGAATATACATTTACCTTGGCAGAATTGAGCAGAAGATGACCATTTGCCCGTATTCCCTTGGGCCACTTACTATCATCATCAGGCCATATTGCACAATGATTGTAAATAAAGTACGTCAGATGGTTTTGGATGAGATCCTTCCCTGAGCACCGAAGATCAACTGGATACCAAAATTCAAATTCCTGCTTCATCTTTTTCAACAAATCCGTAGATATGGAAGACTTGGGTAGAGCTGCACTTTTGAAGAATATGTAGTCCCAAACTTCTGGAGTCATTTCTTGGGGCCTGTTAACATGTATATGCAGTTAAATGTTCATGTAATACTTAAATAAAAGTACTCTAATGTCAACACCTGTATCTCAATGATTTGAGAAAACAGTTTAGCCAAGAATTGTTTTCAACATGGAAGATGTTCAAAACGAATTAAAAGTTTTGTAAGGAATTTATTCTGTACTAGGGTGAAATAGCCTTTTTAAGTTCAGCTTTTCTTCTGGGACTATATTAAAAATAATATTCTTGTAAATAAATATGAGACCTAAGTAAAAATCTTTTAAAATATAATATATAAGGAAATAGAGCACCTCAATAGTTCTGATTGAAAACTGCTCAGATTATTCTGTTGACTAAATACCGGCAAAATGGCAATTTGATCTATTATGAATATGAGCAATAAGAATAAACTTCATTATGGCAATAAAATTTTCAAACACCTCATTAACGTTAGTTCACATTCAGAGAATAAGAGAATCCTTAGAATTCTGGTAACAATAATGAACGGCTATTTAATTAACTAAGTAAACTACAAGTAATTATCACATAATTAACAAACAAAACTACAATGTACTGCAAATTGTGAAAACAGGTTTCTCATTATAGCAATCACTTTAAGAAAATGATTACTTGCAGAAAATACCAAACTTTGTTTTGACAATATAGGGAAATAGTCTGTGATTTGATACATATCTTAAAAATTTCTAACTCAAGGAAAATAATACTGCAGGTTATTATGAAGCTTGAGTTTGATCTGAAATCATACATACTTAATCTTTCCACCTTGAACAATGTGGGCTACGGTGTAATAAGCCATGTAAATGGTGGAATCAGAGAGCGATTCAATCAGCCAACTTTCATCCCATGGAAGTTTGGTACCTTAGAAGCACAAAAAGCAATCATTAATTTCTATACATTAACCTGACAGGAAAGTTGAAATTTAATTAATACAGAGAGTGTTTAATTTATTTTGGGACTTACCAAGACCATATGTACGAGAACATGCATGCTCGTGAAGCCAACTGAGAGTTGCTGAAAAATTTTTCCTAACTTCATCATGATATGTATTCATGTCCTGAAGTGCCTTGTCCACAACAGATTTCCATTCCTCATTTCCATAGTCAAGGTACCACTGGTTACATAGAGCCACAACACATTCATCTCCAGAACTGCAAAAAAATATTTGATGATTAAGTAGACGCAAATTTTAAGCAGATGCATAAAATACAGAGTAAAGTATGTAGCTAAGTCATCAGGTACCGAGACATAATCTGCTTTTCTGGCTCAAAATAAATCACGGCTTCATTCTTTTCCACAAGAGTCTTCTGTAAATCCTTCTTTATGTCTTGAACTTTTTTTCCTTTGTATTCACCAACAATCATGACCTGTCAAAGTTGAAAGATTGAGCTCCATTACATTACAGAATAAAATTATAACCATAAATCCTAAAACAAAACATAAAGTCATTAGATTAGTAATTGGAAACAAATATGACAAATAAGAGGTGCACCAAAAAGATGCTGGAAATATTTGTTCTTCATGAAAACCACATTGTGAGTTCCATTTATTGATACATTTCAAGCAAATGTGTAGTAATGCTCCTTTTTCTTTTCAATTTTATGAAATAATAAAATAAACTTTTGATGAATTCACAGTTTAAGATTTCATAGAAATCAAACCAAAATTTGGATTCAAATTTCAAAAAAATTTTAACAAAGACCTTACTACATAAATTGCATTAGAAAATTAAACCTGACAGGATATTGAACAATTAATATACATATTAAGAGTGTATTAAAAAGTATGGGTCATACAAAAAAATTATTGGTAAATTGGAGGCAAATGTGCCACATACAGTACAGAATATTGTTCCAAGATTAACTAAGCAATATTAAGGAAGCATGTAGTCAAAATATTTTTTTTCATTACCTCATACACCACTAGGTAAACAAAATATTTAGCTTAGGACTGTATTCTATCAACAAATAGACACTTTCAAATTAGGCTTTGAAATATTTCAAAGAATGTGTACAGTCATTGTTCTAATTGTTACCAGTATAAATAGAGGAAGCAAAGACATGCTATTAATTTCTTCCATTTAAAATCTGTAAATTCCTATAGTAACGATTTTCTTACCCCATCGTAAAATCCTTTGAGATAAACCATTTCTTTGGCTTCCTGCAGCTTGTCCCTGTCATTCTGGCTCTGGATTTTCAGTTTATCATAAACAGTAACAGCACTAAGTTTTCCAAACTCTGGAACATCAATTATTGGGATCTAAAACAATAGGGAAATAATCTTAATGCTTAATTTTTTACTCATATATCAAAATACAAAAATCAAAAAATTCCTTCAGCTTACTGGCTCAAATGGAATGACCATCTCATCTGTCACTCCGTACTTTTCTCTGAAAGGCTGTTTCTTCTTTAGATCAACAAGAGCAGCATAATCATCAGGTGAGTCGGAAGGTACACTGGTCACAACTCCTGTTCCCTTGTCTTCCTTAATGGTAAGCATTGGAAGGGCATAGATTTTGTCATGGGAAGTCAACGGAGCTTTCAATGCAGCACCAATCAAATCCTATAAAATAAAGTCAAACTGCAATCATCTTACAAATGACTAATTGTAGTAAGATTATGAATAGATATTCACATAAACTTTCTACGTTAATTCAATATTCTAATTTCTGAGGTGGGACTTCAGGATGATCACAGACGTAATACATTCCTTCTAATCTTTATTTATTGTCTCATCTAGTTCAGAGTAAGTCAATAGTTTTTTTTTCTTCCTAGCACCAATAATGAAAACATATCAAATTCTAAAAAAAAATATTTGAATGTACCTCATTACATATTAAAAGAGATATTTGATGCAAACCTTTTTAATGATTTCTATATATTTATTCGTAAAGTTATATAACGTTCATGTAGGTATATTAATCTGTGAAATTCTTAAGTCAGATCAGTTTTATCCCCAACAGATAATTTTAGGCAGTACTCTTATGGCAAATGGTCGGTATCTCCTTGCACAAGAAGACATTGTTAATGGAGGTATTAAATATGCATGCCACAAAATTTAGATGCAGATAAAGGTACAAAATACCAAAAATACGAAGACATTTACTTTCTAAGCTGTTATCAATTTTAACTATAATAAATTTGAAGACTGATGAATTTTTATTTTTTAGAAAATCTTCTTACTTGTCCAGTGAGTTCCAACAAAATTTTTACATTTCCTTCCTCAGCTGTAAAGCCCTGAAATGACATATTTCTAGCTGATCTTTGCATGCAGACAAATATATCCTTATTGACAGTCTCAAAAGCAATATATCGACTGTCTGGCCTGATCCAACAATTTGTCTGCCCATACATAGTCTCCGGTCGAAGGGTGGCTGCCACCAAATATACTGCTTTTCCTTTCAAGGATCTAAAATGGGAAACAGTGAGATATTAAATCGTCATTATGTTCTTTGATTTCCTCCCATCATCTTTTGGCTTGATCTTACTATTTCATAAGCACTTCTTTGTTCAAGCCAACTTACACATTAGAAAAATCAGCATTAGGAACTACTAATTAAATCATTTTGGGTAAATTGAAGTACGTAAGAAAAACCAAACAGGGAAAGCAAGCACAGATATTCTATTACTACACTTTTTGATTCATTTCAGGGAATATAAAGAATCAGCATTCTTTTAAAGTGCAAGTTAAGAAACATAATAAAATTAATGAATCAACAACTCAAAACAACAAGAGAGAGAAAGATAAATACATCCTAAACTGAGTAAAATGTTAGAATAGAATGGCATTAAAAGTTTTCGGGGTAAACAGGGAGAAATGAAAGAAATACTAATTATAACACTTCTTCAAAACATCACAGATAAAACAATCAGTTGAAAATATTTTGGTTTTCTGGTTATTTTAACAATAATTTTAAGCCTCAATTTTCACTTATAGTCGTTGAAACGATGCAAAAAATATTCAGTTGCATTTTAATTTAAAAAAAAATTATGCCTATTTTCAGTCATGTTTATGATAAAAGTTCTAATTTAGCAGATAACTTCAGAAATCTTACTTCATTTTTTCTGGAAATGGTTCCAAAACCTTCATTTTGATCAATGTGTACTCCTGAGGTCCTACACCTTCACCAGTACTTCTGTCATGGTCCATGCATGGCTGACCATCCTTAGGAGAGTATATAGTATGCCTTTTTCCATACATCACCTTATTTCTTTTCTTCAAATGAATGAATTGCCACCTCACAAAACTGTCATAAAATGGGTTGGCATCGGTAGTGATGAAAGATCTCCTCCAATCGACCTTAAATATAAATGTGTACAGTGTAAATAAAAGTGATGAAAAGATTTGAAAATGAATTGAGTGCCCAGAAAATATCTAATTTTGTGTAAGCAAGATGCTGATGAATATAAGGTTAAAGAAGTCTAAGGTCCATATTGCTGCAAAAATATCCCCTGAAGCCTAATAAACTACACATCAATCTGATAAAAGATTTTCGGAGATAAAAGAATAGAATAATTAAAAGGAGGGATTAAAATTATAGCTACAAATATAACTAGTCTGTATATCTTTTACCAGTGAGATAACATTTGCAAGCTTCTCAATAGCATTTAAAGCTGAAAGTTGTTGTCAATTCAAGAAATGCCATCATAATGAACTTAAACATACTATTTAAAATATCATGGAATAGATTTTTACATGTATTCCTAGTCGTTTCAAGTCCTGTGTTGCTAACGGAGGGAAATATTCCAACCAATAAGCAGTATCAGCAAATTTCTGAATTTCTGCATCAGACAACCCCAAACTCTGCATTATTTGCCACTGGTACTTCATTCCACCAGATTTGGCCATGGCTTTGCTCTGCAAATAAAAAGTATTTGTCAAAACTACCGAATATCAAGCAAAATTCAAAACATTCTTTGGTGTCTGTACCTTCTTTCCCTTGCTTTTATCTTTAATTATAGAGGACTCTTCTACAACTTCTTCCACCTTAATGTCAGTTGGAAACAGAGGTGGATTTCCAAATTCTTCCATTTCCCTCTTCAGTTTGTCAGCACAAGCCTTGATTGGCATCCCTGTGCAATGGAATGCAAATGGAAACAAACATCTCCTTCCCTTGAGTCTGTAGTAACGTACTGCAAACTAATTAAGTGAGAATATTTTTAAAATCTGAAATATGATAGATGAAATACTTCATGGGCACTCGATTGACATACCTCACACTTGGATAGCGAAAACGTATGGCCCAGATGAAGCCTTCCATTCATGTATGGGTAAGGGAAAGTGGTGAAAAATTTTTCATCGGATCTTTTCTTTGATCCTGACGGAGCATCTATTTCAAATACATTTTCTGATTCCCATTGACTCTGTATTTCTTTCTCAATTTTCTGCAGATATTCCACCTTAAAAGTTCCTTTACGGTCCAAAGTGATGGCCTGCGAGATAGTAACGCAGCAATAAATGTAAAATGATCGATTAACGCTATCACGTTTCAATTTTTGAAGGAATTATTAGGTAAAACTACGAATTTCCTTTACAAAGTCACAATACACAAATGCTATGTCGTTACTCGACTCATAAATTAGTAATAACGGATGACAACAAAAATCACTCATTACCATTTTTGAATCCCAGGTAGGGTTAAAACATAAAGAATCGCTGAAGAATTTCCGTGTACTTCTGTAGCTTCTTGAGCGTGTGGTTTTCACTTGATGAACATGTGGCACTTACTAAGACGTACCATGAAAGAGGAATAATAAATCCGGAAATTTTACATTGAATGTGATTTGAGAATATTTTTGGGCAAATCTTAGACCGAAACTCACAATTTCTCCAAACGTTTCCGCGAATATCTTGCAAAGAATAGTAATTTAAGTTCCCGGCAGTGGTTGTAGTTAGCCCAATTAATTCATTATAGCCTCAGAAGTTTCAGAATTGGCAACAGAAATTTCGTTAGAACTAAAAACTCTAAATCTTGCAGATAAAATAATACTGAATACTACGATAGCTCTATTTTTTATTCATTCTCTCGAATTCAGTGAATCTTTTGTAGTTTTATTAACCGGTTAACAGTAACCTGTAAGCGTAGTAAACGTTTTCAGTGATACCATAGTGTTCATAGGCATGTACGAAAAATTCTTGATAAAACCGAATACCTGTTGAGTCAAGCCTTAAAAATCGATTAAAATCACAGTAATAGCCTAATTCATGCTAAGGAAATCCATCAAATAGAAGAGCTAATCAACGGAATAGAGAAATTTTCTTTTTTCAAGCAACCCATCATTTTCAATGTTGGCGATGGTGCTTCATTGCTGGGATCTTTACAGCTGATAGTTCCTGTCGGTAGTGGGACAAATTACCTAAGTTATGCCATATATGACAGCAATCGCCTTGGGCAATGCCCCAGATTAGAACTATATTTTTCCTTTGTGAACCTATATCCGATAGATAATGTATTCGTTCAGACTAAAATAAATTACGTGTTTAAACGCACTGCCCAGATAATCACTTCAAACAATGACTTGGATTTTCACAAGTGTAGACAACCAAGTCAAACAACAGTAACTCAAATACTGAATGAAATATGGCTAGAATATTGGAGAAAACGGTAGAATCTGTTGAATCCTTACTTTCGCCCTTCAGCACAAGTTTTGGTTTTCAGTCACTTGTGCAAAAATGTCTATCTACGAGGACGAAAAGGGTAGATATAATTTACATAACATCAAGCTGTTTTAAGATAAATCGTTAAGTAATGTTACTGCTGAAAATTATGCATTCAATTTTTAGAGGTTTATAAACACTTTTTATTTTGAACCTAAGGAAGAGGAAGCGCTCATTGGCGGATGCTTGCATTTAGTGAAGACAAAATTGGGAGAACCATCTCCTAGCCACCGTTCCGTTGTGAATTGCCTTTCCTTTGTCGTCTTCGCAGATTTACTAGGATACAAAGCACCATTTGCTCATATTCATGCGGTAAAGCTTGCAGGTTCTTCATCTGTCGTTCTTAAGAGGCTAGGTAAGCAATTCGATTGAACGGACTACATTATATTCATTTATTTAATCATAGAAACCATTGATTTGCATCAATATAAGTATATTCCAGGGTACCTATTTTGCTCCTACCTCCTCGGTTCTTCTCATGAACTGTCACTTCTAATGGTTAACACTATGGTAAGAGACTTGGCACCTCAGTCATCAGCTGTCTCTCCCTATGACAGTAGTAATAATCCTATTGCTGTGGGAGCTGCATTATCAGCTGCGTGCTATTTGACACCGCTTGATTCAGTCTCCATCCTACTGCCACTTGTGTTGGATAAGCTTAATCATCCAAGTGTAAGGAACATTTTAAATCTGATAATAAATTAATTTATGTGATTTTTAAATGTCAATACTAATTCCTACAAATATTTCTATTAAAATCCATGGAAGCTTCCAAATCCATGAAATCTCAGAAGTCATTGTTTTCAAACATTCTTCAGGCATGATTATTTATTATATGAAAAGTATTTTTCTATCTTATATAAATCCTTTTTGAGACACATATTGCTTCATTCACCCCAATTAAAAGGGCATAAATTAAAATGTTTATTTGAATTAATTATTAGATTCAGAATAAATATTGTCTAATGCATCTTTGCTTTAGATTAGTCTGTCTAATTATGATATTCAAAATTGTACTTGAATTTTGAAAATGACATGATATTTATCACGAATCCTATCTTTTGCATTTCACTCTTTAATTTTAAAACTTACTGTTGTCAATAAATTAGATTAAAAAAAGTTTTCGACTTGTATTTCATTTATTTAAATTTTAAAATCCTTTTATTGATTGATTGATTTTGTCTATTACAGCCATATGTTCGTGGAAAAGCAATTTCTGCACTTCAACATTTAGCCCTTCAAGTTACTGGAAGTAGGTTCTTCAATTCTGCTGAACAGTTGTCATCTTTTCTTCATGGGCATCCTTCTACAGTTATACGGAAATTACTATCTGACCCTCACCCTGCTGTTCTAGCTGTTGGCCTTCAGTTTCTGCAGCTACTTGTTCCAAGGGTGAGATTTACTACATCCTAAGTAGGATTCCTTTATTATTAGTCATAGAGTCAATGACACTCATCAAACATAGGAATAGATAATTATTAGTCATATGCTTTTAAAAATGCTGGGTTATATGATGAATAGTTTTAGACCTGAATATCTTTAAGAACTTATTTGTGAAAATTTTTAGGAAACCAATTGCTCATTACATTTTTTACATCCAATCAGTCAAGTACTTGCAGCTTACTTTCAGCTTACTTACTTGCAGCTTACTCACTTGCTTGAAAAAATCAAAAATAAGGCATTATTTCTTTACAGATTTTGATGAGAAAATAAGCTTCTAATTTATTTTATTTATCTTTATTTGTCAGCTTTATATTTGAAAATACTTCTTCGGGTAAAAATATTTTTGCATACATTATTTAGTGCACCTAGTCTATGGTAATCCAGTACTCTTGCTTGTATAGCACATATTAAGTAATGCTTATTGTGAAAATTAATGAAAATGTTGTTACCTCCTACTTCATTCCTCTAGAAAGCACACCAGATTGCCGCAAGTAGCAATATAGAAGATTCTGGTAGCACAGTGAAACCAATTTCAAAAGAAGAGGATGAAATACCTGCAGGTGCCTCACTTTCTCATATGGAAGATGCAGAATCAAGTGAAAACATATTTCAAGGATTAGGTTCTGCTCTCGTTCACGTACAGAAGCAGATCTTGCAAGGACGTATGCCTCCAGAGTATATTTTTCATTCAGTCCCTTCTCCTTGGTTACAGATATCCATTATAAAGTAAGTGAATCATGTTCACCTTGTTCACGTGCCAGTTTTACAATGTTTTGCTCTGCTGTTATATACTCAATTCAGCTGTTGCTCCAACAGTTTCATTGGCTTATTGCTGAAGGTTTCTGACAATGCTTTAAGCTGACTATTTAAATTTATTAACCTCAAAATGTATTATAATGAAAAGAGGATGATCAAGTGTTACTTTTATAATTTAGGAAGCTTCTATTCTCTCTAGAATGTTAAGATACCTACAGAAAGATGAAGTTATTTCCAACTGCATCCCTGAATTGGTATACGAGACTTTTAGATTGGCCCATCGGAGAGCTCTTATTGGATGGGCAATCATCACTGAATGTATATTAACAGCTTTGGAAATTGAACTTCCAGATACATTTTACTATGAGGTAAAAACCAAATTTGATTTTTACATGATAACCCATTGTATTTCACTGGTTTATATCATAACTTTAATCATCATGTAGTATTTTAGACCTGAATTAGTTTCTACCCTCTGATTATCAAAATAATGATGGTGAATTTTAATTGAATCTTAATGTACAATTTGAGGCACTTTTAAACTAATCACAATTATTTCATTCTTCTGTAAGTAATACAATAAGGAAAACTAATTAGTTATACTTCAAATTTGGCTGTTTGAATTTAGCATGGGTCAAAGACAATTCTTGCTAGAAGACTATGTTTATAAACTAACTTTATAAGTGGCATTTCAGTTTTAGCCTAATTATACAGCTCTACTCTTATTTAATTCCTATTTTTTGTTCCTGGTATTAAGGATTCAAGTGGTGGTATTCAAGTTTCTGTATTTAATCTAGTATTATGTCTGATTATGTGATGGCTTCCATGCTTATCTCTTTAATATTCAAAGTTGATAAATTTTTGCCAGAGATTTCTGTTTTTATCATGTTCTCAGCATGTTGACAGAATTGTAAATAAATTTAACAGTTCTTCGTAACTTCCACCAATGTTTATTGTACAACCAGTTTCAGCCAAAATACGGCTATCCTCCAACTGAAGTTGTACAATAAACAGTGGTGAATGTTATGAAGAACTGTTGAACTTATTACTAACTTTGTCATAATGGCTTTCCGCAATATCCAGCCAAGTCATATAGATTACATCTCAACATGTTGTATGCATAGATATAGCATTTATATTTTCTGAAAATATGGAAGTTAGAATCAGGGTTTCAGCTTGTTTAGGTTAATAATTAGGAATGATTTTTGCTCTTTGATGAATGGATGTAATTCTTACTGCAGGTTACAGAAGCTTTGGGAAAGCTCCTGGTGGAAAGTGGCACTGGAAAGGAGGCAATGACCAGATGGTTGAGTAGTAATCTACTATTTACCTGCCTCTCACTTCTCCAATTATTAGGGAAGAAACACATGGCTGAGGTTGAGGCTATGATGCTCTCTTCAGACATTCAGGATGGACTAAGATCTGCATTAAGTCATCCTGATCCATCTATACGCAGGTAACTTTAGCCATTACAGTCTTTTTCTCTGTTTCATATTTCACCTTGCTATTGGCTTATACCACGCATTGGAGTATTCACTCTCCATAATTCCAAGAAAAAATGTTGGTAAGGTAATTGAATTTAAGGTAGGTAAACTAATTGGAGCTCTAAGAGGAGATTTCATAAAATAGGAAATCGTAAATAGTACTTAACTACTACTTTTAATTATGTTAAATTCATTTTGTCTCAATATAGTCTATAGTGATAAATTTTGTGATAATTATCAAAGTGTTCTTTAAAAATAAGTATTTCAGTATTGGAGTAACTCTCACGAATAATTTATCATGGAGTACCCATATCTGAAATATATGTGGAAAAGCACTTAAGTAACTTGGCTTCGTTAAAAGAATAGTCTGTTGAAGCAAAGAAAATGTTCACGAGCTATGTTACTTAGTGTTAGTTAGGCCTCACCTTGAGTATGCATGTAGTGTATGGAACCCTGCCATCAAATGTCATATTTGGGATTTAGAAAAAGTTCAACGAAAGGTGATAGGATTTTTAAAGAATTGCTATGATAAAACAGTGAGTGTTACTCAGATGATGCAGGATGGGAATCATTAGAAGATGGAAGACTAATTCAAAGGATAAATTTATTAAATAAATTCAGAGAAATTATGTTCTCAGCTGATGTAACTGATAATGTGGTCATCCTGTTATATAGGCCATTCTTACACTGCGAGGAAAAGTAGGGAAATAGATACTAGAATGTATCATTTCAAGAATTCATTTTTCTGCAAACAATATGTGAAAGCAATCAATTACGAAAATAGAGTCAAGGCACTTGCACCTCTTGCCACATGCCGAAAGGCGGCTTGCAGGGTTCTTAAATATACATGGACATAGATGTATTTATGTTTTACCTGTATAAATGTCTCTGTGCTAAATTTTGGTACTAAAATATTTTGTAGGTTGGCCGTCTGCCTCATCACATCATGTGGAGGACTGTCCTCACATGATGGGAATCGCTGGACAGCTGAGAAAATTTGTCTTCTCCTTCTAGAAGAATGCTCACCAAGGAAATCAAATTTGGAGTTAGTTGGCCCTATTCCCATGGCGCATTGGAAGAGAGAATGTCTAGAGCGTATTATTGATCTGACCGATACTCCAGAATCATCTCCTGGTGATGGAACCTCTTGGCAGCTTGCTGTACTTGTTAGGGCTCTCCCCCTTGCACCTGATAGAAGTACAGCAATTCTGATAAGAGATAGAATACAAAGGTTTCTTCTACCCCCTGGAGGAGGTAATTGTCCAATGTTTTTTACCATGGCTGAAGAAGAATACTTGTCGTGATAACAATATGAACTTGCTCTTACATGTAAAGTTATCTGCATATATTATTGTACATACTAAAAAATAGCATGCCATTGAATGTAATGCACCCCTGAAATTCGAGCATTGGAAATAGAAAGTCATTTGCCCACAAATCTAATTTGTACCTTAAGATATGCGATCATGCCATTCACAAAGTCACAGGACTTGTGTTGACTATAAACGTATTTTTACAGCTGTAGTCTGTAGGGGCTCTTACATTCAAAACGTTGATAGCACAATAGTAGAATGGTTGGTGAGTTATATGGAACCAGGGTGAGCCGAGGCTCTGGCGGACCTTGCTCTACAGGACATGAGTAGTATTGTGCCTGTGTATTGTATCTAATACGATGTTGATTCTAATGTGCACTCTGATTTTTTAGCTGTGAAAGGACCCGTGTTATTTTTGAGTAATACAGTATCAATATCAGAACTGAAACTAGAATTGATTAAAATAAGGCACTTAGGTACTAAAAAATATTAAGTATGATTTACCATTGAGGAAGTGCTTCTACAAGTTTATGAGAATGAATTTAATAAGGATATGGTAATAATATGAAAATAATTAAAAATGTGGAAAGCAAGCTTACCTTGTTCACTCAAAGTTGACTATAAGAAAATTACAGTGTGTGTGGCGACAGAAAACTTTACTTATTGCTTATTTAATAATTTTCAATGTTCATTTGTTGAGATTTCAATTTTGAGTTAATTATTATGACAAAGTTTTTTCTTAGATTAGTAGGATACCTGTTAATGATATCTCTGCTTTTTATTACGACAGTGGACTTGGTTCAAAAACCGCAAATGTCACTTTATCAGTCATTTGTTGTGGAATACTTTAAAATTTCTGTAACCTGAAGCTATGCAAACTTTGATGATATTGAGCCTGATGTTAGGTTATTTTCAAGCTTCCTGAAAGAGAATTATTTTGCTATTATATCATCGTATGAGAGAACAAAAATGCATTGCTTAGGTCCCTTTCACTCAGTCACTATGATGGAGGTCATAAACTTCCAGAACGATATAATTGTTCTGATAGTTCCTATGTTACTTTGGAAAACATAATTACCTCTTATTTATCTTTACTTTCAGATTGGGTAGACCTTGGATCTGGAAATATACCTAGGACCAAAGTTTTGAAATTATTGGAGAGACATTGTCAGTCCAAATGTGCATCGACTTATTTATTGGAATTGTACATTTGGGTGTTAAGTCAGTTTTATCATCTCCTTCCCGAAAAAAGCACAGCTGAAGTACTGCAGAAGTTCATCCAACTTGGACAAAAGGTTATTTGGAATGTTTATTTCTCTTACACTTAAAGTTTCATTGATTTAGGTCTAAAATTTACATCTTTTCTTCTTCCATTCCGTTGTTGAATTTGTCATTCATACATTGCCAAATCAATTGAAGTAAATTGCAATTGACTATAATCAATAATATCTCAATATTTTCTCTTTGTACGTACTTTAATAACTCAATAATTCTTATAGTTAAGTAACATTTGATATTTTTCCATCAGGTTGTGTGCAATAACCGGAGGGGGGAAATTTCGACAATCGTTGATGTTTTAACTGCTATAGTTCAAGCAATATCACATATCATATTTAGGAAACTTAATTTTGAGGAATCTGTTGGTAAGTAATTTTGTTTTATCTCTGCTATTTAGATACATTAAATGGGCTGAGGAGGTTGTTCAATACTAATAGAGCAATGAAAAACAAAATATAGATGAAAACTTCATTCACCATGAGCTTTTTTATTACAATGGATATCATTATAAGGTATATAATTATAAAAAGTAAGAAATCACAGGAATATGAGTGATCTAGGCTATTATAGGGATAAGTCTAAGGATAGGTGAGACTTGATAAACCAATCCCGTGGCCATTTTAAAGCTATTATAATACTGTATTATGTGATTTAAAATCAGATGTTAGTTTTGTTCTGATGTAAAATAGGTATGACTATGCTAATCTTTTCCTGTTGGGCTCATGAAATATTCACAGGTTTTGTATGTCTGAATCTAATTTGCATTAATACTCTGGAAATTACTATTTAAAAAAAATCAATACTAATAAATGGGTGGAAATAACTGTGCAAACTGTGATTGATTTCATTAAAAATCAATACAGTTTTCACTGGAAATATCTTATCAATACAGTTAATTTTGAAACAATTAGTACTTCAGGCAAAATCAAATGTTGGAGAGACGTTCTTTTAATCTCGTGAAATAATTTGATTAGTGCTTCCGGTTATCCTAGTGGGCAGCACATTTGCCTGTTTTGGAAGTGGTACCGGGTTTGGTTCCTGGTGGGAACCCATTTATGAAATGACCTTAGATGTAAAAGTGCTTTTAAACCAACAGCAGCAAAAAAAGTAATTTGGTTGTACTACTTTTTCATAGAGGAATGTAGCACCATAAAGGAATCTGTACAAAAATTCCTCAAAGATGTCTGTGAACTTGATGGAACTCCCAAGCTAATAGATGCCTGTAATGAACTCTCCAAATCATTACAACATGCTGAACCAATAGCTAAGATACTAGCCAAAGGTATGACGTCATTAAATATTCAGTTTCCTTTGAAACCTAACCTTTAAAAACCTTATATTCATGTATTTACGCAAAATAAGGCTTATCTATGATTTAAATATGATTTTAGCATTCCTACCAAGTACAAAAATCATGCAATCTTTTTTGAATTTTGAGAAGACTCGTGAACATTTGATTTGATGAGCATGTGATCTGGTACAATACTTCTTACGAGTCAAGGTATTCATTAATATTGGTTTATTTTCTTATACAAGGTCCATCCATTGATGTTTCATCCATGGACTTCACCCTATCCTTTCTGGATGGTTACATTTGTGAAAAATTGAAACCTGGAGATGGTTTGAAAGAAGTTCTACCACCAGTGCCTTATTCATCATTTCCTCTAGATTATTATAATGCAGAATTAGCAACCAATGTCCACAGGCAGATAGGGTTAGGTCTACCTATACACTGTAACCCTTGGAAAGTTGCCAGAGAGGCTACTGATCCAAAAGACAAAGATAGTATGGAGCTGTCAGAAACCTTGTCTTTAACTGTTCTTAGTCAGTCCTCGACTATGCCTGGCAGTTATGGAGCCAGCCTGCCCGATGAGTTTATGTCCTTATCAATAGAAAGGTAAGAGAACTGTTAGAAAACTTCTGAAATTTGGTGTTTCAGAAAATTTTAATGACTATTGCTTTTCAGCTGAAATTCGACCTTCCTGAAATTTCTGCAATATTGTTGATATTCCCTGAGTTTTTGCAAAGATACACCTGCTTATGATATATAGTCAGTCTTTAGAGAGTTGTTGATTTTTCTGATATGTTCATAAAATAATCGTCTCATTATCAGACAGGATTTTCTTTGTTAATTACTGAATATTTTTTGTATCGTGGTAGTCGAAGTTTACATCTATCTCCTTAAAGAAATGATTTAAGAGTTATTCAGAAAAATGCTCATTTAATTCTACTTAAAAATATTTCAAATAATCTGATAAAGTTAATGTAGTTCTGATACTCATTGTACTAATGTAATGTTAAAGACTTAGTGAGGGTGAATTATTGAATTAGAGATGGTAATGTCGCTCAATACATCCTACCATACATCTATGAAAGTTTACAGTTGTGTAAAGGAGTTAATTTTGGGTATTGATGATAATTAAGTATTTTATCTAAATGTTAATATTTTGTATGTTGGTTTAATGAAAGTGTTCTCTAGATCTACCTCTATTTTGTTCCAGCCAAACAAAAGAGCTTGAGTCAGTAAATACAGAGATGATGGCTGTCAGCGAAAACAAGGAAAGTGCTAGCAGAATTTGGACATCATCTGGTCGTGTCAGTTTCAATCAGTCCAGCTCTCACGGACCCGTTCAGCCAACGGAAAAGAATGAAGGATCTCACAAGGAACAAACTCTTCAACAGTCTTCAAGCTCACAAGATTTTATGGCGCTCCTTCTTCACACTGGAAACGCAGGGATAATTTTGGTAATATTTATTACTACATTATTTTTGGAATGAAAGACCAGGCATGTGTTTACCTTTACTCTCAAAAATTCATTGTACCAAAATTCAAAGATCAATATTATAAAAAAAATAAATTAGTACCTTAAATATCATATTGTACAAAAATGTTTGCACCTAGCTGGGTCTCAATTCATTATTCATGAAAAATACTTAAAAGTAAGATCCACTAAAATTATGCTTGGAGCGCATTGGTGTGAATGAATGCGGAATCTGGTAGTTTCCAAGTTGGTATCTTCTTATTCTTGATGGATGCAGTCTACAGGTAGTTTGCTGACTGTAATAGAATGTAATGTTTATCATGATGAATATGGTGATCTTTAAATACAAATTTTAGTTTTGAGTTGAATTGTACATTGGAGAGGTATTAAGATCAACCATTTCAAAATCTTATATAATAGTAGGAAGATCTTCATCATACATGTAATCATTTAATGTATTAAAACAACTGTGGTTTTTAATTAACTATGAAAATCCCATTTTTTACAGGACCAGTCCCAGAGTCAACCTCCTTTTGCTGATCCTCTTGACAGACTCTTGAGTGAAGGCTTTCAACTGAGTGACCTTTCTAGTTGATAAACCAGGAAATCTTTTACCGTTGCATTTCTGTGATTGTTACAAATAAATAACATTAATGGTTTGTTGCAGAGTATCTATTTTAAGCATGGAAATATACATTTTTAAATACATTTATCTTTGTTCATTCTTTTACCACTCACAACTGCGACTAGTAATTTCAGTTTCTAAGTCTTCTTACTATTGAGGAGCTTAGCTACTAAGATAAGGAATGCATTAGTTTGAATCAGATAAGTATCCAGGAGTTTTGAGACACTTTTAGTGAAAGATATTCTTCTTTATGGATTACATCAGGGACTTAAGAAGTAGAATGGTCTTTACTCCATTGCCTTATAAATGTATGTTAGTGAGTCCTCACTACATGATTTAAATTTAACATTTATTTGATAACTTTCACATTCTGAGAGTTATGTATTATATTAGCTAATTTATCTAAGATGATATCCAGCTAACTTGTATAAGTTTACTAGTGACAACTTTTTGTGTTCCATGTAGTGATGCCAAACGAATTTCAAAATGATTATAACTATCTCAGAGCTAGCATTTCAGGAAGATCATTGTGTTCCTCTACCCAAGTGGAACATGTCATTTGTGTTTGAAGTAAATAGGTTTCATAATTATGATTATGAAATTAATAGAATCTCTGGTACATTTCAGGCTATTAATGATCTTGCAGACTAATTATTAGTGAAATTTTAATGGGAAAAATGGTTTACGAGAAATTAAACTCATATTATCAGAGCTGAGTCCAAAGTTAAGAATGTTTCATGGGAGATAATTTCATCAGCAGAAACAAAACTAACAGTGATGGGAAAATTCTTTTGTATACTTAATGAGCAAGCAATACAAAGGGCAAGGGAGACTATATTTTTAAACTATGCAATGTTTACTTCCTCATTGAAGTGAAATTTGAGGAATTAAAATATGGACAACTGTAATGTTTCTTGCAATCGTCCAAATCATAAAACATCACTTTACGAATGCTTGTAACTTTCAGAGTGGAAATTTGGTTGTAAAATTTTAAATCTCTGCATTTCAGTCAGTATCTAGGATATTATATGAGGAAAGAAATATGGATCAAAAGACTATTTTTTAAGGCAATGCATAATTAATTAATTTTGTCTTATTTGTAAATAATTTTGAATAATGAACAGGTACTGCAGTCAGTGCATTAGAGAAGTCTAGGGTGAAAGCTGAAATAAGGGAAAATATTTTTGTTTATAAGAAGCCACATTCCAAGTTTCATGCTTCTTCTTTGTCATTTTCATTAATAACATTCTAAGTTCATTCTTCTTACTTTCTTTCACTGATGGGATCTAAGCCAAGTATAAATCTAAAATCATCCATGATTTCAATGTTAATTAGTGTTCTAACTAATACATTTTTCCAATGAGTTACCAGTTCTAAAAAAATTGTTTACCATTAACCTACTTCCAAAAGTCACATGCAGCATTACAAAGGAAGTGGCAACATTTTATGAGATTGGTGTAGATTAATTAAAATAGTAAATGACACCATGTTGTTATTTTTTCATGGTAAAATATTTATTAATGGAAACTAAGACTTGCCATAATACTTATTAAATCATTGTAGTCTATTGTGTATTTTAAACATTATTATTACCATGTCAACCTCAGTTCTCCAAGTAGCTCTTGATAGAAAATTCTATTTGTAATTTACTATTGAATGCTACCATTTTTGCTTTATATGATATTTGATCTTGATCTCTGATGACCTTGAAATCTTAATTTATTTCCTTTTAATCATCAATTATTTTGCATTTACCAATATATTATTTTGGTTCTTTCACTGAAAAATTAATATGTCTTGCAATTCATAAAGTTCATTTTTAAACTCAGAATAACTTCTTGCTATGCACCAAAAGATATTTAAACATAGATTATTTTAATTTCCTGTCTTGACTCAGTATTTTTTATTTATTAGCTAATCTACCAGTTGTGAAAACTTGATATTTGCTGCTTATCATTGTCTTATTATAAGATGAACTTATGAGTTTTAGAGATACTGAAGGCATAAAGGGATTTCATTTAAAAAGTTAAATGTAGGTGGGGGAAAAGAATAGATATTGAGAGCAGATGAATGGCCAAAGAGAGAGTAAAGAAGAAAATAACTTGGAGAATGAGAAAACCAGAGGAGATTTTGAAATGCGCTATTAGATATATCTCAGAAGAAAGATGGGAGCAAGTCATGTAAGCAGATGCAGTAATGATTAGTATGGCAAATAATATAATGTCATGACTGCCGGATGTTTTATTTAGCTGAGAAAAGCATCCAGAAGAGTAAACAAGAGTATTCTTGCAGATGACCTGAGAGAATATGGAATACCTATCATTTAGTCAGAGAACAGTATTCAGTCAGCATACTTGCAAAGAAAGAAGAGACCACCTTGCAAAATGTAACATGTGGAACATTTCCTTAAAATGTGCAGAGACATGGATGTTTTGAGTACTCAACCACTAGAAATTTAGGAGATGTAGAATTGGGAAAAACACCAATATTTGTGAATATCAGAGATGAGACTGATACAAAGAATCAGAAGGAATATGAAATCAATCTGGAAGGCAAACCAATTTGTGTATGTTATATCTGTGAAAAGGAAGAGTGATCAAAGGACAGTATTGAATGCGAGTCCCTTGGGTCGGACGAATCTGCACGAGCGAAGAAAGAATAATAGACCATCTGGTTTTCAAGAAAGGATAATTAAATATTAATCAATGAAGATCCATGTAAAGCAAGGTAATTACAAGAAGGATTATAAAGAAACAATTCCAACAGCATTAATAGGTAGATAATAATTAAATAATGTATGCCTTCAAGTAATTTAATTTAATTATTAATTTTTAATAAAACCTTTAAGTAGAAGGAGGAATCGAAATATATTTATTCCTGATATTTGAAGGCTGTTAATTATTCATACTAAACACTGCATCAAGAGAAACGCATCATATCTCCATGCTGATGATACTAACTATCATCTAAGACAGGGTTTCCCAAACTTTTTCTGCAATGGAACACTTCATAAACCTGGGAAGTTTAATGGAACACTTAGTGTATTTTTAGGTTAGGTAATTCTACGTGTTAATTTTTTTTAATCATTTAATTACAACAAATTATTTATCTATTAATTATTTGTAAATATTAAATTATAATATAAAGATAAAAATATGAATAAATAAACCCTTTAATGACTTTGACTCTCCAATTCTCCATTAAGACTCCAAATTGTCGCAGAACACCTATTCAGGGTCAGCGGAACACCGGTGTTCCCCAGAACATAGTTTGAGAAACCCTGATCTAAGATAAAGAGCCATTTTAAACATTAATATATAGAGAAAACCGATATAAATAGCGGTTATATAGATTGTGGGTCTACTCAGAAATTTAGGTACCAATCAGATGTGTCTTCATCCATGCATAAAATGTTGCTGAAATGAACTCATTTCACTCAATGATTTCATATTTTTATTCGTATTTGAAAAAATAACTGTCAAATTTAATTCATGACATTACAGCATGTCTTTCAACCACTGTTTATCTTCCAGATGCACAATAGAGAAACCTTTGATATTATAATACGTCAATCCTTTATTATTATTATTATCTTTGCCAGAGTCATCATTGTATCTCAATAATTCCTTACAAAAATTTTGTCATTTATTGATATGAATAATTTAAAAAAATTGACATTTTTCAGGTTCTGCTTTTATGAAATTGAAGATTTTCAATTTATATATTGAGTTTCACTGCTTATAAAACATTTATTTGTCAACATTCTGTATTCTTCATTCATAGTTTAAACTTGTTTTTGCCTGAAAATAACTGCCATTGTTTAATAGCTCTCATCACCTTCTAAAATTCTTGTCCCTATATCACTTTAAGTTTTATAGTAAATGAATTTGACAACAAAGAAGAATGATAGCTTGACAATAAGTTTTATAATTCATCAAGTTTATGGTGGATGGCTTTTGCTGAAACTAAGGGCTGACCTTAACTTCTTTCTAACTCTGGGTGATGTCCATTTGCTTGAAGTTGAAGATGTGGAACGAACCATGTCATTGGGTGATACACCTTCGTCAACATCATCTGCCTCTGTCTTGATATCCATTTTCTTCAATTATGGAGGTATAAAAAGTACAAATTATAGTGATTGTGGTAGGGCTGTTAAACTGTAAATCAATAATTTATCATGTACGGTTATTATATTATTACTCTACACCTTACCTGGACAATTAATCTGAGTAATTGATGTTGTGCATCCAATGCAGTTGATATTTCTTTCAGACGCCTTTTCTGTTTCTCCAATTCCTCAGGTAAGTAATCATCATTGTTTTCAAGCACCATTTCCAGGCCTAAAAAGATTTCATTCCAAAATTTCTAATTAATTTGACTTGATTTTGATTTTATGATATTCCTAAATTTGTAATCATCATAAGCATGAGATGGCTTCTAGTAATTATTATATTCCAAGCCATTTTCTTAAAGTTGGGCTCAAATAAATTTTGTAGAATCAGTATGAACAATGAAATGGAAAATTATAGATTGATTTGATTAAAAACTTATAAATTCATTCTTTTTGGAAACCCATAAAGATATCAGGAATAAAACTGATAGAATAAAGCTGATATATTTGGAGAAATTTCCATAATAAATTAATAATATATTATTTGAAAATTTTGCTAGAATAATAGTTTTCTTTAATTACATGATATTTTAAAATCTAGACCTTCATTATTTAATACAAATTCATATTTCTGGGTAAATTCATTAGTCATTTTAAAGAAATTGTTTAAGCCAATTAGAGAAACATAAAGAACTATCAAAAGAGAAACAGCATGTTTAATTTTCTTAATGATAAATACGATGATTGATAGATTGCTGAAATTTGTGACTATAAATATATTCCTAATAAATTATACCCTAGCTAAACTATATATAGTTTTGCTATATAATGATTATATTCATTCCATAAAAGAAGATGAATATCATTTGCATTTTCTGATATTAATATACTTATTAAGAATGTTAAGTGCAAAATGCTTTCACCTGTTTCATTAAACGCAAACAAAAAGTAAATTATAATGACTTTATTTGCTTTCATTATGCCACCCATTACTATTTTCAGGAAATTATTTACCTTCATTCTCATCTTTTACTAAAAAAGCAATGGGTTTATTATATACGGGCAGTAATAAAGATAAACCATAAGACATTATTTATTGTACCTAAAAATGCTTAAATAAGTTATTTATTAGGATATGTTTGATCAAGATACAGATAGAAAATTTTCCCTCTAATTATTCTCAGGAACCGATAAAATCATTGTTTAAAATGTATGTTAATAAACATAAGTGTAATGATTTTATAAACTGAATAATTGGCTTATTACCAGTTGTGCTCCTTTGAGCGGAAATCTCTTGTAGTCTCTCTCTCCGTTGTTTCTGCCCATTGATTTCTGAAAATAATACCTAAGCTGACAAAGCTTCCAACCGTTTCAAATTTAGCTCCAAAATAGCCTTGGAAAAGCAAAGAAATCTAAGCATTAAATAATTCATAAATTATAACTCATAGAAAAATTATGAAAAAAACTGAAGGAAAATATAATTGATTTAACCCGCCCCCTTGACTTTTTATTCTCCTCCAGAGAAATATATTCTTTTGCTAGAATATTCTCATCTTTCAATCCCCTAAAAATTCTTTTGAGTTTTGTTTATTATTTAATTATTATGAATATCATACCATCATCCGAAAATGGATTGCAAAACCATTTTTTAATAACTGAGTCCAAGAATCCTAATTTCCCTTTGACATCATTTGGGTATTCGATTAACTCCATCTTGTCCACTTTTTCCAGCAACATTTGTGGAAGCTTCCTCTCCAGTTCTGTGTGTAGAACAACCTGTAGACATAAAATATTCAAAATATAATCATTAAAATTAAATATAAGCAAATTAAGATATATCATATGTAATAATCACAGATTAATCTTGAAATTAATTTCATGAATTTACTTTCCAGTGTTTGAAAAGGTTTATTTATCTTAATTTTGATATAAAAAAAACCTTCTAATAATTGAAATGTTCATCCAATGAGATGGTTTCCTAAATTCTAAAAACTCTCCTCATGAGTGTGAGGAGAGTTTTTATGCTCTATGTTTGAAGGTCTTAAATTTTCAAAATTTAATTTATTTACCAAATACATGGATAAGCCTGCTTGAAATGTAAATTTCTGCAATTTAATTTATAAATATCATAGAAAAATGGCTTAATAATCAATATTCAGAACAGTTATACTGATTTTACTTTTACTTCCTGGAGAATATGGTATTTCTGATTATTCTTTTAATAGTAAATGGAATGGATCACATCAAAAATCTCCCTTTGAGTTCACAGAAATTTAAAATAGAAGCATTATGGTTCATTGCTATATTTAAAATATCAAATAACTGTAAATTAATCATTATTCCCAGATATGTAAAATAATGGTTTTATACACAAACCTGCATGGCCAGTCTCTTAAGCTGTGCATTTCTTCTAACAGATTCTATATCTCCAACAGCCAAACCAATAAGCAAGTTCATTAGCAAAATTGGCATAAACACCATGAAGATTCCAAGAATTAGAAATGTCAGAGTTGGATATGGCAAAGCCTTTACTCCATTCACTTTGTAATACGGCTGAACGAATGTTCCAAGAAAGTCTATTTCTCCAAGCATCATAGAAAATGTTCTCATCAAAGACATGGGTATATTAGTAAAGGAGAGATTTTCGATCTGGGAAAGAGAAAATTCAAAGTGAATAAATATTGATATTTAATTTTCATGCAAGAGCTGAATTAATCTAATTTTGTGATTGATTGTAAGAAAACAACACGCTATCCATTTCAATAATCCAATGGCATAATTACAATGAAATTGAAAACAAGGCCGCTGCACAAAGACTATTTTCAAATCAAGGTAAGTCTATCTTTAAAAAATGCTGGAAACAAAAGGTTTAGGTGGCTGTATTCACCTATCAGTGACAATATATCATCATTTTACTCTAAGTGAGACATTCAGAGCCTGTCTGCTTATCATCTGAGCAGACAGGGGCTTCCAATTTCACTATAACTGTATATTATTATTATTATATAGATGAGATAATTCCAAGTTTCTCTCGAATTACAGAGCTCATCTTCTAATGTATGTCATGCATAGAATAACTATAACTAGATTCGAGATAGAATTAGAAATATAACTTTAGTTTCCTTTTTAGAAATATAAATATGCAAATCATTAAATGAGAACTAGAGGAATTCTTACTGGCAGTAGGAGTATGTAGAATGCTTGTCCAAAAGCAATGATCAGGATGGAAAATACCAGAAGAACTTTGATCAGAGTTTGCAGAATTTCTAGAAACATTACTATGTATATTCCTACTTGATCAAACCTGCAAATGAAATGTAGTTTTCATCATTAAATATAGATTAAGGTTATGAACAATGAATATGTAAAAGATTACAATAATAACTCTTGAACTAGAATTTCAGAACAAGAAAATAGAAATAAAATATGATCATATATATATAAAGTATACTTTACTCAAAGATTCAAATACTTAATATATGATGAAAAAATTAACATATCCAATTAGTTACATTGCATTGTGAAGAAATAAAATTTCTCTGGAAACAATTTGTTTTTTTTGTGTGTGTAAAATCAATAAAACATATTATATTATATATTGATTTTGATTTTCATGCCAAAGCAGAACATTATAATTTTGAAGACACAGATTGTGAGCTTATTTTAAAATAGGTAGAGTAAATACAATTACATAAATTGTCAGTTTTAGTAGATGATTATCATATTATATTTAAAATATATTTTATAAAATTCATCAAAATGAAATATTTGAAACTTCCTTGTTCTAGTTTATTCTCTACCATTCTTAGCAAGAAAGGTAAGCACTATTATGATATAGGCTGAAAATATATGTACATAGTTGTATGTACATATTCTGTTGATTGTGAAACAGCCACATAAAATAGAAATAATCAGAATGCTGTATAATTTCACCATGCGTCTCCAAAGATACACAATGGAGAAACATTTGGTCTAACCTTTGAAGATAGAGAAGCAAAGTGAACCAACTGAGGAAAATGGTTATCGCAGCACAGGAAAACTGGAGTTCACCAAAATCAGCTCCAAAAACAGGGAATACCATTGAGAAAGCAGATATATATAGGAGCCATGAAACAATATTGAATGGGTCCAGTAGATATTGCCACCTTTGCTGGTATGCTTGGATTATTTCTCTTAGAGCGTTGACAACTATGTATGTTACAATTGCAATGGCACTGCAGTACATCAGTGGTGTGATCTTAGGCCTATGGTCGAAAAGCTAAAAATAAAATTGCAAATTTAATTCATGATTTTTTATACAATTCCATAAATTCTCCTCAACTGTGTTTAGAAATGAACTTTTGGTAGGAAATGAAAGAGTTTTCCACATAATATCATCAAGCAAGTTTTTGAATCACAAGATTTTTACGTGCAATATTTGCAAATACAAGATCCTAGATTCTCAGAAATAAATTTTGAAATTGAATATTTGAGAAGATTAATTGTTTTAATGACATACATAAAATACCAAGAGAAAATTATATAATACTAATTTTTTAATGGTATTTTAATGAGACAATGTTGTTGCCTCATAAACCTGAAGTTAAGCCTTTTGAATATGAAGTATAAATGAATCAGAAATTATACTGTATTCCTAATGAACCCTTATTTATACTATGGATAAGAAGAGTATATTTGTTTATTGGAATTCCCATCCTTTTATGTATACATTTGATTGATTCCTCTTTCTGACTTCTTATATATATGATTGTAAATTCTTCAAATGCTCAAGCTTAGTTTGGATGAGATATCCAAAAGGAAAACTCAATAAACTCTAAATTAACTTGATTAGTTCAAATGTTATACTAATGTCTAAACGTTCAAAGATATATTACTGAACGTTCAAAGACATAACTTAAGAATAATTAAATAATTATTTTAGTAAAGACGTAATTACAGATTTGTATAGAAATAAATTTTAAAATATCTCCTTACCCCTGCTTTTGAAGTTCTATTGTAATCTATTGTTGTACTGTCATTTAACCCATCAAAATCTTCTCCTCTGCTATAATCAGGACTTAATTTAAGCAAGCTTAAGGTAAATGCTGTGACAAAAGCCAAAAAGATTGTGTAGAAAAGAAGATTTGCCAGATGGAAGTATTTTCCATATGAATTCCATTTCATTTGCAGATATTTTTGGCTTAATGGATGAGCCAAAAGCTCTACTCTCCCATGGGCAACCATTGCCTGAAACATTAAATGAAAGCAATATGTTACATAATCAGTATTCTGAGATAAATGTCTTTGAAATGTTCAACAATAAACCATTTATTAGTGCAAGAAATTATCTAATTTTTATTTAATTATAAAATCATCATTAAAAAATTAATTAAATTTCAAGGACATATGAAGAAATTCTGTTCATTAAATGTAAAAGTTCTCTTGAAATTTTAATAATGATGAATGAAATACTTATAATATTGCGAATATTTTCCATGCACTTCAAATTCTTTGGTTGCAATTATGAGTTCTTTGCAGTTAAAATTATGATTTAATACTTAATATCACTTAATACCTTAATATTTCATGAAACTTAGAATTAAATTTAGCCATGCAAGCCATAATTTGCCCATAGACATGCATCAACATGCACAAATCACATATATCAACAACAGAGCTGGCTTACCTCAGTTCCAATGCTTTAAAAAGATTATTCTGTATTTTTACATAGAAGGATTAAGGAGAACCATTTTAGTTCCATTTCAAATTTTTCTTGTCAGATCTTTTATGAGGGTGTAATATCTAGTACATAGATTTTGAGCTAAGAATAAAATAATTTCATCACGTGAGAGTATCTGGTCCATTGAAGCCTTGAACATGCATATTGAAGACTGCATACTTAGATTTTCATGCCCTAAGAAAATCCATGCCATCACACCTTTGACACTAAACAGTGTTCGTACTTTATAAAATTGTAACATAATAAGGTGTCAATAACTATTTTTGTATGATTCTACAGGAAAGGATAATTAATGGATGCATTTAATAGCTCCCTTTAATTCCCTGAGATTACAGTAATTTGACATTTATCTTCATACCACCAAATCTATATGATGAAACAGTTAATAGTGATGCAGAAAACATGAAGACTGTTGGCTACTTACGATGTAAAAAAATTAATTCCCAATTACAAACACATCAACCAAATTATATTAAAACTTTTCCTTTATGAGAGAAGGCTATCCATTGTCAGTAAACGTATCAAATTATGTTGACTAGATCAATTCTCTCTCTAGGCATTTTTATTTCCCCATATTTCTGCAATTAAATTGAAAAACCTAACAACTTTGAAATTGATCTAATTGATTTAAATCTAACTCTGAAAGTTTCTCTTCAGAAATAAGCAGGGTAATTATTGAAGATTAAAGTTGCTATATTTTAATGGAATAGAGTTCAGAAACTATTTAACAGCTTATATTTGAGAAAGGATTGAGTACAAGTACATAGAGAAAAGTATCCAAATACCAGAAGATTCTGAGAAAAGTACAATTGACCTACCAAGGTAGAATTAAATTATAATTAAGGGGGTATCAAATTAAGGATGTTAATTATATTAAATTAATTAATAATTGTACACAAAATATTATGATAATCATAACATAACATTTAATATAGAACTGAATCTTGATTATTGCTGAATCAATCTACCAACCAAAAATTCACTAATGTGTTAACTAGTTAACTCATAGCTATGAGTTAGAGAGTTAACTATGAGTGTTTAAACTTTTTACTTCTATCATTAAATGCAATTAAATCACTCAATGAATATTGAAAGAAAAATACTATTATAAATTAAACCAATGATACAGCAGCCTCATCACAAGATAGAATAGGTAATGAAATTAGGTTGATACCGAGATTAGCAATCTGATGCAAGATTTTTTGAAGAGTCTAACAATTTTGAGAGCTAAAATTAGCTGAGTTATTTTGAAAAGGGAATATTAAAAAAACATCTATTGATAAAGGGCTGTTTGGTAGAGAGTTATGTTATTTTTGTCATCCAACTCAAGTTGTACTCAATCTATTTGTAAAAATTTATTATTTAAAAGTGCTTTCAGTTGGTGACACAGAAAGAATTAAAATATATTTTAGTCTTTGTAAGTGTAAGATATTCTAACTGGTCAAGGAAAAATTAGAAAGATTGTTCAAGCTTAAGATTTACTGTTAAGAAGTGATTCAATTCAAGTGGGATTTGAAATTCATCATTAAACTACTCACATTAACAGTATTAAGTGGTAGGGGTCTCCAATTAGGATCATTTCCGGCCTTCCTGATAGCATTCACTCTTTCTGGAGAGCATTGCAGGCAGCTAAAGGAGTACTTAATCTGCAGGATAGAAGAGTCTAGATGAGCTAAGAGCACATAAAAAATTCTTCTTTCTCTTTTCTTGACTCCTCTTTAAGGAATGAGAAATTTTCTTAACTCCTTTGTCTCTGTTGAGCCTTAGCTTGTTGTCTTCTCTCAGCTTACACCATCTTCTAACATTTATTGATTTTACCATATTTCTGAAATAATTTTGTCTGTCTAGGAGAGCCAACCCTAATCTTTTACAATGACAAATTGATCCAAATTTTTTCCATGGAGTTGAATTTGCCAATGAACAAGTATGGACTATGAGGAAAATGAATGAAGATCCTGACTATACTTTTTAGTGTAATAGTTGAATATAAGTCATAAAGGTTTTACTTTAGCTTGCTAGCAACAGTAGTCACTTTAATAGCTGGTAATAAACTAGTCTATAAAGAGCTGTTAATATGGTATAGCAAATGCATTATATGCAAATGTATGGATTTGTTGAATTTGTGAAGTTATTGCTCATTATTTATGGAATTTCAGTAGGTTAATGTATTCTTTAATGACTGATTAACTGGTACAAACTCATTCTTAGGAATTAATCTTCATATATGTACTATGTTTCTTCTCTTTGGGACTAAGTAGATAGCTGTCAAGGAATATTATAAATCTCTCCCACCTTGTGAAAAATCAAAATGAAGAATAATCTTTTATTAGAATGCAGAACTAATTGTGTCCTTAAGCACCTATCTGATAGAAAGATGCTTTATAGGAGTAGCCAATATTTACTGAAAAAAATGAACTCAAAATATGCATTGATCTCTACTAACACAATAAACATAAAAATGTTACATGTGCTATATTTTTTCTGTCTATAAATGTAACAGTGATACAGGTCCAACAGAAAAACACAAAGCTACAATTTGGAGTGCAGGTTCATGCACTAGGGCCAACTGAAGAACAACGCTAAATTCTCTTTGCAGAGATAATAGGCGGATAACTTACATTAAGAGCTGGAAGAGGAATTGGCTTTGTATTAATAAGACCGTCTCCAGTCTTCTGGTCTGATGCAGTAGCCATCTGAATACTCTGGAGACACTTAAAGTTATACCGAATCTTTTTATCGGAGGAAGTTTATGAGGACATGTAATAAGCAGAAGACAAAGTAAACTTAATTAATAGGAACATATATTAGTAACAAAGACATCACACATGAAATATCCAATAAAATGAGTGTTCCAATCTTTAGGAACAAACTTTTATATTGAATACTCATTAGGCTTAAAGTGTTAAAAACTTCCTAAGTAATCTTTCTTTGATAAATTACATCATGCCAAAAGAAAAAAAATAGAAATTTTCTGCAATTCATTCTCTAAAGACTGCATAAAATAGAATATACTTCAGTACTTTGGGAGAATACAACATCAAATGGGCATGCAGATGTATTCACAATTAACATATATGTTAATAGCATGAAAAAATCCGTCACATTAACAAGAATGCTCTTGACAATGATTTTTACCAATATTTTATTTATATTTACCATCACGTATACAGTGATGATTATAAAGAGAGTTTTTTAATGACTTTATTCCAAAACAAAAACTCTTAGACATTCTTCTTATCAGAAAAAAATAACATATTCTACTAAGCCTTTGATAAGGTGAGAGCAAGATAGTCTTCCTGAGGATTTAAAAAGAAAATGAATGAAAAAAGTATTAATTAAGAGAATTTAGCTTGATTTCCTGAAAAATGAAAATATCTGCAAGATAGATAGCCTAGAGGGTCATAATATGTCATAATATATATTTGGAAAAACTTATTGATTTTAATGTGCTGAAAGGAACCCTGGAAAGAAATTTAAGGAGATTTATCTTTTATTTCATAGTATATGAAAACTTTGGATAAAAAATACACAGCATATCAAAACATCACATTCTGGTACATTATTTTGGGTATTATTATTATTATTATTAGGAGTATTTGCATAAGAAACAGATCTTTATCCAAATGATAACTTTAGAATTAGGACTTTGATTTTGGCATTGATTTTGACTTTGATGAGGGTTGTTTCACCTAAATGAAAAATTACCACGAGAGGAATAAAAAATATTTTGTAGTAAAACCGATAGTGGCTGATGAACTTAAAATAAATGTATGATTCTGGTGTAGTAAAAACATACCTTCATTCATAATGAAGCAGTAATTTTTATAAGGTAAAGAAAATAGCCCAAATGATCTAGATAAATAAAATATCCCAAAAAATCTATGTTATTAGTAAGAGCATTTATTTCAATTGCTCACAGGCTATAGCAAGAGCTTTGGAAAAATATAAATCAGCATTTCTTGAAGAAATTTTACACATATTCCAGCATTGATAGGAGGTCATTTTTATTTTCAACTTTTCAGACAGTACTCACATAGAATGATTTAGAATCCTTTTTGCAGTTAGCTTTTGTGATCCCTTTGTCTTGAACAGCTTCAAAGACTCTTGGCATGGAGGCTATGAGAGCCAATATTACACAGGGATGTTTGTCTGACCTCAAAGCTAAAACCTCCGGACCCCTAAAGAAAATAGTTATATGATTATGCATGCAGAAAAAGTACATAAACTGAGTTAATTAGATGTTATGCTTTAATGGTTATGCATTAACCAAATATGACAATTCAATAGAGACTAATTAAGGATTATATAATGGAGAGAATGAATAAAAGGGAATTAAGAATATTTTATTATCTGGGCTGTGAAGAAAAGACATAGACAAACTGATAGGCTTTCTGTTCAGAGATTATTTATTGGCTTAAGATATTGATTTGATTGCCATTATTGTAAACAACAGATGTTATGTAATTAACTTTTTGTAGCCAATGAAAATATTTTCAGAGATATCATCTACACCTACATCTGCAGAATGGAATAGGATGCGTCAAGTTGCGGGAATGTATGTTAAGTGGCAATTGAAATTATAATTGAATTGATCATAACTTACATTGTCATTAAAAGTATTTTAAAGTCAAAAAACACAATCTCACTTAGTGAATAATAGAAAATTAAGATTACAATAATTTGTATGCATTTACCAAGTAATATTTAGTGCTTACCTTTCTTCATGAGTTACCATCGACAGGGCAGCCTCAGGGAATTTATAATATATTGCATAGTCAATTGCACTTAGATCTTTATCATTGTATGACAGTTTGCATCCCATATACAGTAGTAGGGAAATTGCATTAGGTTTGTTTTCCATTGTTGCCAAATGCAGAGCTGAGTTCTATCCCAAGATGAGAGGAAAATTAAAACAATATTAAAACTATTAATACTTTCATGGACACATAAACAATGGTATTTTCTGTAAATGAATAAGTACAGGGTGTTGTTACATTGATAAAAAGGAGAAGAGCTGGTTATTCAGAAAAAGATTCAAGTATCTCCTTAAGGAGGGAGTAGTGTATCAAAAGAAGTGTTAAACATATCAGCTCAATGCCTGATTACTTAGTTTCATTTGTCATGGTATATTTTGATCATAATATGACCTTCAAAACAAACACTTACCCAAAAAGAAATTAGTAATATTTATTTTGTCCATGAAGTACACAAAACAATTTTATGACATTTAAAAATTGACTTTACCCAACAGCTGAACTGCTTTGAATTGTTATTAAGATTTTCAATCATAGGCACTGAATAGACAAAAGGGCTATTTACACCTATGCGCCTAAAAATATAGTTTATACCCTAAAGGGAGGTAATTTGTGAAATATGTGTCGAGGGCTAATGTCGTAACAAATTTTATCGAAATCAGAGATGCAAGTATATTACCCTTCCTATTCAATTCTACACTTTTGCTACCACTTATTATTACTCTAAATGTGATTCCATGTATAGCGTTTTTTCAATTGATTTGGAGGTTTTTTCTCATTTTCTAATTCTATTTCTTTTATTTCTTGCACTTCTCCAAGAATCTAGAATTTTAATTGTTTTGACAAATTTGAAGGGCTTCGATTCTTGACTCAGGGAAGCGGATTATCTCAGGAAAAACGACCACAATCATAAAGTCGCTACTCTTATACCGAGAACAGATTTTTGAAAGTATTAATTTCTTAATCGGGGAATAGTGGAATGGAATAATTTCCCTGGAGAAGTTTCCGAACTTTTTCCCTCTTTTTACAATTTACTCAACAATTGAATTAAAACGATTTCGTGATTTTATTGTAATAATGTAGAAATAGTAATAGTAATTTTTTAAATATAGAAAACTTTAGAAATATTGTATGAATTTTGTAAATTTCGTAACTATATTTAACAATGCCACTGTCGCCTTCGGGAGGCTTTGGGGAGTTTTCCTGAATGTCTTTAAGAATAAATAAATAAAATCTTTCCGAGTCCCTGTCAAAAATCTGATATCTATGAGTTTTGATCGAAATACGAAAGAATTTCGCTAAAGAGAATCTTAGGAATATCTTAAATGCACTCGAGAAGATGAGCTGAAGTTTCCTGGCAGGATAGAGACTTTTAGCGGTACCAGATTAGCGAGCCGCAATCATGAAAGCTACTTCCAAACGACTGTAGTAAACTGAGTGAAATAGGTAACTAACACTATATATATAACACTATACATAACCTGATGCTGTTAGTTACTTTGGGTTGTGGTTTGACTGAAATCAGGTAAATAGACTAAGCAGGAGACGGGGAGATATAATTTTTTCCATTTCACCTAAATTTCGCTCTCTAAATTTTCAAATTTTAACGCGCTCTTTTACAACTCGAACTCCTTCCGCAATCATTTGTACTCTTCCTTAAATTATGTGGCATTATCCTTGATTCACAAAATTTGGTTTCTTTACTGAGGGCATAAAACGCCATTGAGTTCAATAAAACTGTAATAAAAATCACATTTTCCTTCACATCTTAGGTATTTCCAATGAAAAATGAAAAAATGGCCTGATTCCGTAAGTTTCAATCTGGTTAAGTTTTTAAATGAGGCTCTGTGGCGCAACGGATAACGCGTCTGACTACGGATCAGAAGATTCCAGGATCGAATCCTGGCAGGGTCGGAGCTTTTGCCGTCCTTTTGCATTCCCCTCCTAGCTATACGAAACATCGTTTCTGCTTAGATATACTGTTTTCGCAGGTTCGAATCTCAATTGGAGATTATCTTTTCAATAAAAGTGAAGACTCGAATTCTCCCATTAAAACTGTCATTCTTTAGTCATCAACTCATTGAAAGACAAGCGTTTTTTGTACAACATGTTCAAGCTCGACTTTGTGAAACTTTTGGACTATAGATTTCTATAGTCCAAAAGTTTTACAAAGTACCATACTTAAGAAATTGAAGGACTTCGTGATTTCCTCAGGTATATATTCGACCTGACTAGAAGCAATCGATTTTCGTAGTTTAAAGATTATCTACCTCCCACAGATATCTTGATTCGTCCTGAAAGGGTAGATTTATAATATCAGAAAAAAGATTTGGTAATTTCCTGCAAATTTATTTAATGCGACTCGTTTCACTTCCACGGAAGTATATTTATTATCGCCACAAACTTCAGGTTGCAACAATGATAAAATATTAATTCCCTAGTTTGATACATTCTAGTGTATTATACCTGATTGACTTGATTCCCACATAATAACCTTATCCAGCCTACAGTTTTGGAACCCATTTATATTATGTGGTAATATGAGTTACATCTTTATTTATTTAGCGACATCTTCCAGTAAAAAATTGTCTAATATTTTGCTCCTTATAATTGTTAGTTAGTTAGTTTGAGCCTTTATTGGCGAGATTGGGCCATGAGAGCCTCTCTTCTACCCAACCAAGTATGGTACTATGATATATAAAGATATAAATTTAAACGAAAGGAAAGAGCACAGTGAGGGGAAAAAAATATTTTTGATCTGAAGGCTGACAAAGGAAAAATCCACGTTGTGGGGAAACGCCCACAGAGAAGGCGAATGGAAAAAACCCGCGAAAATGTAGTAAAATAACAATATAGTGACCTACAAACAGATAAATTTACAGAATAAAAAAATATTGAGTTACAAGAAAAAATATTATTATTATTAAATCCTGACTGTTTCTTTTACTCACCCCATCTTTGTCTACTTGATCAAGGAGATGAGAGTGGACAGAATGAAGAAGTTCCATAGTTTGAGTGTATCCACTCATAGCAGCCAGGTGAAGCGGATTCCTGCCATTATGGTCTCTATGCAAGAGAGCCCCACGATTCAGAAGTAACTGCACCACTCTAGTGTGACCTAAATTATTGGTTTTGGTATCGAACAAATATTAGGTGATACATGTCTCATTTTGGGCGGACTAACCTAGTCATTGTAATTGTAACATTGTAATGTGGGTGTAAGACTTTGAGCTCAGATTAGATCCTTTATAAATATGGGGTTTGGCGATGCTTAAAAAGAGAAAGGAAGAAATTATGGAGATGATTGAAAAGAAACAGATTTGATTAAATGTGGTAGGGGATGGAATGGGAGTGTGGGATATCGAAAAAAAATAAATGTCTAAAGAAAGTTATTCATGACAGAATCCATGAGATGACAAAAGGAGAATATTTAAGTGTTGAATTGATCAGCAGGATAGAGTTGGGAATCGGTAGGCAATAAAACCTACGGATGTAAGGACATACAAGCTATCCTTCTTAAAACATATTTAATGGAACAATATAACTTCAGACTAAAATGAAACTGAGTATGGTTGTGTAATTTGACTGATCAAGAAATAAATAGGTTTTTATTTTAGTACAAAAACTTGGCCAAAATTTAAGGAAGGAAAATATTTTGCAAAGGAAATGATGACAAAATGTATACATATTGCAAAAATAAAAATTATGAACGTTAAATTTATTTACTGCAGCATACGTGATACTCTGTGATAAAATTAAAATGAATTCTGAGAGAAAATTGAATTTTGATTAGTGATTAAAACTTAAAGAAAAATTACTACTTGTAACACTACTTGTGATTTATATCGAATGAAAATATTTTGAAATAATAAAACTATGCTACTTCAAAAAATTTATATTATAACTACTGATGGGGATAAAACTCTTTAACACTTTTACAGAAACGTGTGATTTCTGTGAAAGTGTCCGTAGCCTTTTATTCCCATTATAATGGCCTTCCGCGAAGTAATGCCATCCTATATGGAGTTTATCTTACTAATTACCTTGCTGCGAGGCTATATGTAAAGGTGTTAGGCCTTCTCCGTCACTTTCATTGATAATGAATGTTCCTTTTTCAGAATCAAGAAGCTGACGAACAGTGTTGTACCTTCCATACCTGAAAGGAGAAAACGTAAAGATATTTTAGGATACCAAGCTTTGATAATGTTTCAATTATCTCAAAATATTAGTTGATAAGATTTCGCATTTGCTGAGAACGTTGCCTAACCTTGCAGCAAAGTGAAGAGGGCTCTCATTATTGTTGTTCTTGAGGTTGATGCAAGCTCCTAACTGTATGAGATTTTCGAGGCTTCGGATGTGTCCTTCTCTGCTGGCATAATGAAGTGGAGAGCAGCCCGTGCTGTCTTTTTCGTTGAGCAATTCCCTGAGTCCCTCATCCGTTTGACCCTAATTCAATATAAAGACAATGAAAAGTCAGCCACCAAAATAAAAACAAGCTAAGGAATATTTCTTGAAAGATATCCATAATAGAAGGCTTCAATTTTTTTATTAATTAGCCAATGGAAAGGAAAGTTGGAACACTGCTGTTAACACGTTCCGTGCGGAGAGCGGCATATGCCGTTCACGTTGGTCCTACCCTGTGGCTGAGAGCGGCATATCACGCCATAAATATTAAAAAAAACGATAAATGTTAGTATACATTTTTTAAACTTATTGCAGCATATAGAATATAACATTCTATGTATAATTGAAAAATTATTATATATTTTTATTATTGTATTATTATTTTATTATACATAGAATAGCAACCAATGAAATCGACACCGCACGGAACGTGTTAAGGAATTCTAACTTTAAAAAGTAGGGTGTCCTGTCTTGTTTTCTCGGAATACAGGAGAATGAGAAGAGGAACACCGACAAAAACGGCCATTGGAGATTTTAAACCTCTAATCAGCCAATATAAAGCTAAGGATAAATGGTGAATCATTTCATAACCTTATGCAACTGAAAATTTGGTAACTGCAGAAAGAGATAGAACGATAAGAGATTCTATTTATATAATAATAATTAATTACTAAATACACTTCATTAATCCAGAAAATAACAGAGCAATGGAAACAAAAAACTGTTACAATAGTACCATTAGTCATTTCAGTTATAGGAATTACAACTAAGAACTTCTATACACATCTTGATAAATTAAACCTCAACAAAAAGATTCAGATAATTATTCAAAAGACAATCATTCTGAAAACAGCAACCATATTAAGAAAATTCTTAAGGCTACAATAGAAAAGTGTGTGACTTGGTGAAAGCCCGCCACAGGGTTGAAAATTAAACACTCGAATTGAGAAAAGCAAATAATAATAATAATCAACTTTACTTGAGAGAGAGAGAGATTGAGGCTTAAATTTTAATCTTATACATTTAACGTTAAATATATCAAGAAAGAAACTTAAAAAAACATACAGGAAAAAAGCAAAAACCCTACAGAAAAATTACAGGAAAATTAAGGGAAGGTAATACCAAACCTCAATATCCTTAAATTCTGTGAAAGAAATTGTATTGAATTTCATGCAAAGAGGCGAATTCAGTCTGCGGTTTGCGGCACTGACATGTGGCATGAACAGATTATAGTTTTTTAAAGATGAAAAACACTAATGGTACTCGTGAAACTGTTTTCGTACCTCCCTGACCTGGCTGGCAAACTCCTCCAGTCTTCCCCCATTCATGACGATCAGGTGAAGGGCGTTCCTTTGGTTTCCATCTCTCAGCCTTATGTCCGCCCCTAGTCGGATCAACGTGTGCACCGTACGCCATGCACCTCGAGAAGCAGCTAGTAGCAAAGGCGATCTCTTGTCCTTGTCCACGGCGTTGATGTCAGCACCCTGAGACAAATTTACGTTCAAATAACATCCAAGTTGACGACAAATTGATACCACAAAAACTATATTATTTACATTATTCATAGGCTTTTAAAGACCCCCATATTGTAATGTTTTGGTAAATAACAAAGAAAGGACGAAAAAACAAAGAAAATAGTGGAGTATCCTTATCCAAACGAAGTTATGAAACCAGAACTTTGGTTTACGTACAAACGCAAATACAAGTAATTCTCAACTAGTGTGCCCAAAAACATTAACGTAGGCGTAAGAAAGCTATTTTTATGCGGAAAGATTAAAAATATAAATTTACTAACATTTAATGCTTGTAATATTTAAGTTATGTAATTTTTGTTGGCAAGAAAATCTCAATAATCTGTAATAAATAATAAAAATTTCAATTATCTCTACTGTCCACGGGAGGTTTTAGAAGGGGTTTCCCTCCTATCCTTGGGCGAATGCCGGACAGATTGTATATTTTATATCCCCCTCAACCGTTGCCACCATAAAAGTAATCAATACCAAATTGCGGCACTTAGATTAAATAAATAAATAATAATTAACTTTTAAAATGCTTATTTGATGAGATAAATATAGCAGATACACAGTAGTAAAAGAAACTAATTCGGAATCTGATTTTTTATTCAAGTTCCTCGACAGATCCTAGGTAAATTCCTAGTACGGCAAATTCATTAAAGATAGACAGTGGCACCTTCTACTTGGATTCGCAAACGCAAAATGAAAAAAAAATCTAATAAGCTTTTTTCGGAATTAAAAAATACGACTCTCTTCCATGCTGGAGAATGTGAACATTAACATTATTAAAATATATATTTCTTGCATGTCTGCAACGTTGCTTCGTGGGAATGAATTATCTACTCTACTATTTGTAAGCTATCGTACTCTACGAAAACAGATTCGTAAACGCGTAGATCGTTTTAGCGTTCAATATCTTAGGAAGCGTTTAACTGGATCATATACAAGTGTTTGCCTCTGCCTTTCTACCTCGTTGAAGTTTAATCATGGGTTGTTAAATCTACAAACAAGAAGAAATTCGTTGAAGTTGCTCAAGAAATCAATATAATACATTTATAAGATGTAATTGTTGTATCAAAAATTAAATTCTCGACCTCCCGGAGCAGTCGGCTATCAAAATATGCAATAATTAGAATTTTCCCGTCAATCTCGCATCCTTCTCTTGAATAAGAATTCTGAAAGGAAAATTATTAATTCAATTTCCTCTGAAATACAATGCTAAACTAAATTTTAAAATATGTATATCAAAATAAAATAAACTTGTGAAACAGAATAGAGAATAATTTCTAATTCCATCATGAAACAAAAGGCAAGGGATTTTTAGAACACGAGGGAAACAATGCATTCATAACGTCTAATATTCTAGCCTAAGATCGGTATTGTGTATAATAAATAATAATATTAAAATAATAATTCAATGAGGAAAAAACGCTACAAGAATGCAAAAGAGGATACTTCAGCCTGGTTGGCAGGCAATAAGCAGATCATTTTTGTATTGCGGGTCACATAAGATCCAGTCACCTAAGATGTGGGGGTTGCAGAAACTCAAAGGGCAAAAGTAGACGGGATTTTTAGCTTTCTGAAATGTTTAGGCCTTAATAATCTGGAATAAATAAGTAAATAATGGCGTAACTATTCCTCAGAAAATGGGTGTATCATTAAGAGATAAGAGATGAGGATTAAATAAACTAGAAAGGAAAATTAAGTAATTTCAAACTTGAACGGCGACGTACATTGAGAAAACGTGAACTCGTGAATAAAAGGGAAAATTAGTATGATTACTTGAACTTTCATTAAAAAAATACGATTTTACAAAACTGTTGATTGGGAAAACAAAAGATTTTAGCAGACAAAGAGTAACTTGGTAGCTTGGTAATTGCGCACCAAGATATATTTAACTTTACGCTTAAGTTTTTAGAGCGTTTCTGCGAGAATCGTTTCCGATGTAGCATTTATTATTCATCATTATGTAATAAATTTTGTATTTAGTCTAGCGTCTTCGATATTATTTGTTGAATATTTTTTGTTTAACTACAAACGGGAGCTGTAGTTATCACTAAAAACTAATATTTCCAATACGATCGATCGGCAAAATTTTGGATTGAGTAAAACGAAAAGGATTTACAATCTTGTTTTCGTATTTTACCATCCTTTTTGAATTTTTGTTTAATGCTTAAAATTCTCTGATCAGTCTCAATATAACAACATGTGTTATGAATTAAAAAATAGAATGTTGCAAGATATTCGGAAGTTCTACATAATTTTGGTTGGCATTGAAATAAATCGATTTAACCTAAAGGTTTGATAGGTCGTAACCTTAGCCATCAGGATGTCATTTTCCATATATATGACACTTTTTCACGAATTTAACCATAATAAAACGTACATGAATGGCATTTTAACATTATGAAATGGGACGTTAACTCAAATCGATGAAGAGGCATATCAAGAGGGGGGTGAAATTTCATAGGACAAAATTGATGTTACACTGGAAATTTTCGCGTAAAGCGCTGCTCTATTGACAGCTGTTTCCTCACCTCTTTCACCAAATACTCTACAATTTCCGGGTGATCGAACATGGCGGCGCAGTGTAATGGGGTCATTTTCTGTGCGTCCGAAGAGGCGAGGCACTGCGCCTTCTCCTGGGGTTGCATCCGGAACATGAGGCGAACGATGTCAAGAGCTCCTTGGGCACACGCCAAATGAACAGGAGTGGAAAGGTCATGCTGCTGCGTAGAGATCTTAGCTCCGCTGTCCAAACATAATTCAACAGCCTAATGGAGAAAGGAACGCCAAGGTAGTACAAGTAGAACAAATTGTAGAACGCAATTACAACACGGATATATATTTTCGTCAAATATTTCATTCAATAAAGAAATATAACACCTAGAAAATATATGAAATGGATAAGCGTAAGGGTAAGTATTACGTCTTCTTGCTCGGGGTAGGCTATTCTAAGAACAGCAAGTAAATATAAGTTAATATTTCATGTGTATTCTATCCCGTAAATCACTATCACAGGCAGAAAATATTACATCATAATGAAATGAATTTCCATCGTAGCTCAAAATAATTATAATTTCCCCAAAATTTCACATTGACAAACTGATGAATTAACTGAAAAAAGTTTGACCAAAAAATTTCCACTCTTATTACCTAGCTTATATTTCGTTACCATGATACCTAATTCTTTCGTTATATTTTGGCTCAAATATGAAAATAATTTTAAGACCTGTTCTTATGTGAAATTAAATACTAATTTTTTAGAGAATAATAAGTTATCATAAGGGAGGTATTTCTTCTAATTTAATTTTCAGAATCTCAGAGTAAAATTCTTGAAAATTACAGCCACTACTTAAAATTTAATGTGAGAAAATTAAAAACAGGGAAGTATTGGAAGTTAATGATCAAATTATTGATTTTTTAGCATTATCAAAGTCAAACTAAAACTGATTAAACAGATATTTATAAAAAAACGAGGAATAAATATATAACGAAAGGAGCCATAATTGAAAAAAATATGCATAGACAGAGAAACATGTAATGAAATAAAGTTTAAATAATTTGTAACGAATTCAGTTGTAAAAAAATGAATATCATATTACTGAGTGATATTTTAACTCCATCACTTTCTGTAGATGTTTACAAATAGTTAGTTTTCGCTACGTTGATATTTTATATCAGAATCTTGGTAGAAATTTAATTGAAACATAATCCTATATTAAAACATATAAATCCTATATTAAAACATATAAATAATATATTAAATTAGAAATAAGCCGAGAAACCAAAATGTTTCGAGTAGGAAATCCCTTCAGTCTATATATTTAACGTAGGAAGCAACGAGCTCAAAGCAATAAACTTACGAGAGAAACTTCCAACGACCAAAATCTATTGCGTTGCGTGGGAAGAAGTCTCAGTAGAAATCTTAGAAACGTCGCTTACCTTACTGTCTCCGCCGTGAACGGCAGAATGAAGAGGCACATTGCCTTCTGCGTCGTAAAAGGACATCATCTCTTCTCTAGGACACCCACGAGACTCTCCCCACTGCAGAAAGACCTCCATGGTCCTGGACGATGCATTCTTGGCAGCTTCGTGGATTGGATAATAACCGTTGTTGCATGGCTGACGAGAGCCGTCTCCGCTACCACCAAACTCCTTTATCTAAAGAAATGGAAATCCTTCAAGTAGACCATCTAAAGCGATTGAAACTAAATTGATGTCTCTAAGACATAACCACGAATGAAATACCTGGTAAACTAATTCAGTTTATCGGTTTCATTTCTTACCAAAATGAAAGATGCATTATAATTAAAAATTTAAATATAGCTAATAACATTTTATTTTCTATTACCTGTAAACAACTAACGGACTTCTTTCGATACTTAGGGGAAAACTCCAACTGCCTCTTTACGTATAATGAAAGCATGTTGGTGGCCTATTTACAAAAAAAATTGAAGGTTGAAGATCGAGGTCAGAAGGTTCATCCGGCCAAAAATAATTAATGCCAATACCAATTTGAATCAACTCTCGTGTGAGGATAAATAGAGAAGTTGGCTGGATTGGCTTCTTTGATCCTTCAAAAAAGGGTATGGATTATAAGTGATAGATGAATGAAAACCAGTCAAATTGGTTAATAATATAGTATACAGCTTCAATAGAATTTTAAATATCTGTAATATTATTATTAAATTCAACATAAGCCAAACCTATTTAGCATCAATCATAATTAATTCCATCAAGGAAAAATGCTTCGATTTCACAACTGTTAACTTACGCATATCTAAGAATGTGTTTCGGAGTAAAAGTAATATTTGGTAAGTAAATGTCGAATGATCTCGGCTGAAGAAATAAGCTACGGTAATATCAAGCTAGCAACACATTTATTGACTGATAGTTCGAAGAAAATAGGCTGTAGCTTAAAACAACAAATTCAGGCACAGTTCAAAATCTCAAAGGTTTTATTCAGGCGAGTAAGAAATAAATTTCATGTAATTTTTGGAGTAAAAAATGAATTGGAATATCACTCAATGAGCTAACTTTTCAAATATTATCAGATTTTTGTTGAGCCTTGTAGCGATAGAAAATAAATACGAGTAGAAAATAGGGATTTTAAGAAGACTCTTATTCATAATTATACATCAAAATGTCGGAGTAATTCTCTTGTTAAAATCAACCTTAATCTGCTCAAACTTACCGGGGATCAATATATTACAATGGGATATTAAGGTGAATTGAACAAAAAATTTATGTTGAAGAACTTGTCGCACTTTCAGCATTTCAAAGGAATTTAAATTAATCCGTGTTTGTTAAAATCTACGTAAGATTAATCTTCCGTAGTTTCTCATGGAATTTGTTCCACTCGTTAATTCTGTTTTTTCTACCTTCAATTTCACCACGTGAGGTGATTAAATCACTGTAAAGAGGGAATGCAAAAATGGTGCGGAAGATAATGCACACGTTCAGGCCCCAAAAGGAATGAAGTTCATCAGAACCCCTACGAGGATAAAATGGTTTAACGTTGAAACACACCGGGCTGAAAGATTTCGTTCATTATTCAGTTGTGTGCGTCCCTTCCACAAACATGAAGTTATATTTGACCAAATAAATAACTTCAATATTGATACAGAAATAACAATGAAGGGGAACACAGAAAAATAACTTTAAAAGAACAAAAGTATTCAACAGTGCAGCCATCATTGCAAAGGCTGTTTGGATCGTTATTCTTACTATGGGCTACCAAAAGCTTTGGAGAGAGGATGAAACTCACCAATAGGAAAGACAAAAAGTGCGTAGTTTGGCCTAGCTTTTATCACTGAACCAGAAGTTGAATAAGTCTACATGAGTCCAGCATAATTGCCTTATGAATAATGTTTTCATAGCATTCGATAATTATTCACTTAATTGAATTCCATTATTCAGTATCACTGCAATATCTTTCATATCATAATAGCAATAAATAGAAACTGAATTATGTATTTTCTGTATCCACTACCACAAGAAGAATGAAAAAAAACTATTAACTTTTAAACATTTTTCAAAAATAATCCCCAGCAATAACGCTATCCGAAAAAAGAGAGATGTGGACGGACTTAATTTTTACTAGACTCTCAAGAGAATTTCCATTTAGTTAACGAAAACGCGGAGAAATAAAATAAAAGAAGTATGAGCAACAGCGATGGTATGGATATAAAAGATGTATAGATGGCGAAATCAAAATGATGAAATGACTAACTAAGAAGAACATCGGAATTGACAAGCTGCCAAAGAACACTATTGAACACGATTTTATGAAGCTTCCAGAGCCTTGAGACCACAAACGGCCCCTCATGTTGAAAAGCAGGCCACGAGAGAGTCAAAACTACGAGTTTTGGGTTAACCGGAACGTAAACAGAAGTGAGGAAATTACGGTTTGGTTTAAAATATTATGGCCCAAGTATCATAAATTATAGAAAATCTAATTTTTAATAATCTAAAAAATTCCCCTCGTTAATTTACACAAATTGAGTGTATAACCCAATAGAAATAAAAATGGTCGGTTAATCTTTAGCTATCTATGCCAGAAATACTCCTAGACTTACATCTGGAAGCTTTCAAGTGGAGGTTTTCGATTCATATATTTTAGAGTAAATGCATATATTATCTCTGTTTTGAACAATGCAGAGAAAATGCCAAAATACCAAAATTTATCATCTTCTTCGCGATCATTACATAAGATTCTACGCCCTATTTAGAGATAGGATGTTATTAAAACAACCTAATGAGCCCTTTTACTTCTTCAATCGTTATTAGAAGTTAATGGACTTTTTTATTTGTATTGTGGTATGACGTATGATATTTCTTGTTTACATACACGTGACAAAAATTAACTAGAGTATGGTTCTAAAAATGAATTTCTACCTCATTTACAAAGATATGGATCTACTACAACTAAAAAACTACTAATTAAAAATAAAGTTACATGCACGCGATAAAAGAAAATTCAAAGTAAATGTACAGTTTGAGGAAAATAAATGAAGAAACCCAAAGTTAGAAGCAGCCTTTACTTCCATAGTTCCAGCTTGTAAATACTAGGATGTGATCATTTTATTCACACGTGACAACAGAAAAAAATATGACCAATAGATTCATCAACCAAGCCGATGAAAAAAGAACGGAATGACGTAGGTCGGAATCCTTTGACAGATATTTCCAAAATAGTCTGATTGATTATGCCGTTAGGTCTCTTCGTATACGCAAATTCAAAAGAAAAAGAGGATGATAATAAAATGCGAATCCCAGTTATGATACGTTTGTCAGAAAGTGAAACCGAAGGAAGCAAGGGGGGAATGGACCTTGAAATTTACGACCGCTCTATAAATATCTTCCATTGTAAATCCTCCAACTCTTAGACTGCCATAGGGATTTCACCGAACTATCCATCATAAAACTGGTATTAATATTTTCGGTTACTCATTATCAAAGTTTCTGGCATAATGAGAAACGGAAGAAAAGAAATAGCGCTTACTTCAAAAATATATAATCAGTATACAATAATAACCTACCGTGTGTACTCGAGTATATGGCGAGGCACCAAATTTTATCACAAAAAGCTGGGAAAACTAATTGACAAGAGTACAAGCTTAGTGTGGGAAATGCAGCTGCTACTGGTAAATTTCAAAATTAAAATAGATATCAATATAATTATTGCATCATTAGGTTAGTAGGAGAAAGTTGACAAGGAATTGTTAATTGATTAAGTGAGGAATTTACAAGCTGATTTCCAACTACGGCAGACTATTTCCATCGAAAACAGATAACCCTCAGTCGAGTATAAGCTGAGGTGGGCTTTTCAACATAAAAAATTTGCCGAAAAACTCGGCTTATACACGAGTACCTACGGTAATAAACTGATTGCAGCGAATATTGGACATTATCTAGATTAGTTACTGGGGTGATAGGAGTAACCAATCGCTGAATAAGTTTGTTAAATTTATGGATTAAGTGTCATTCCTTTCATTTCATATCACGTGATAGATTCATACAACACTTCTCCTAACTGTAAGAATATAAAAAATGATGATAATGACACGGCTAAAGCACATCAACAACCACTTTTGTTGAAATGGAGTATGATTAAATTTGTTATAACGCATGTAAAGGTCATAAAGTTGCCCATTTAATAACTTCATACCAAATAATCGCCCCTTGTATAATAAATTAGAGTTAGGAAATGATGCTTAGCCTTCGTAATTGTAGTATATTCAAATACGCCTCGACAACTGAGGTCATTTTGCGCATTTAAGTCACCATGGGGAATCAAACCCAGAGTAGGTATCAACAAAGGTGAACTCGCTACCCGAATGGCTATCTAGGGGTATGATTATCTTTTAATAAGTAATTTTGGATTTCTAGAAGGATGAGAATAGCTCACATTTCGAATGTGTATTTAAGGAAGCGAAAATGTTTTTGAGAATCCTACTTTTATCTTTGATTCGGGCATTCAAATCTCTTTGTCATAAGCCATCATGATGGTGATTTATAGCACAGGCAGTGTTCTTCGCAGTAGAATATATGACCTAAAAGTTAAATAAATATCATGCTAACAAAATCTTAACGGTTAAAATGGTTTACGGATAAAGAAATTATATCAAAAATATAGAAATTTAAACATAATTTTTGTTACAAAAATTGATTACTTTGGGAGTAAGTCGGAACTACATCTAATTTGAAAAAGTAGAGCCTAATAGTGAAGGTTATGAAAAAAATGTATGATAAAAGTAAAAACAGAGAATATAATCGATGCCATACTGAAAATGCAAAGGAAAAAGTAAGTATCAGAAAATTTCATAAGTGGCAGAAGGCTGACTGGTGAAGAGCTGTTTTCAGACGGAACACCACATTGTTTACTATGGTAAAGAAAATTAAAAAAATCGTTTCTTAACGTATTTATAACAATATGAACATTTTACGTTACAGTCAGATACATAGCTTGATCAAATATCCTTTGGTATGAGTATAATACTGGATACGAAATTATGGGTTAGTATGTGTTCACGTTTGGATTAACTTTCACCATTTTCCGATATATCGCAATTCGGGAGATTTCCCACAGTTTTTGAGGAAAGGAGAAAATTGCTGATTTCCATCTTTCATTTTGTAACGTCTCCTGCGAACCACTTTCCCTCATTTACTAAGCAAATGTTTGCGGAGAATGCTTGCTACCCGTTAAGTGTCTACGAGTAAGACTGCGCGCGCATGTGAACTTCAGCCATGTGTCTATCAAAAAGAAATTCGATGCAAATATTGGAAAATACCTTTTCTGTCACTTATACACGTAGTTGAAATAAATATTATGTATATAAGCTGATAAAACTGAACCAATATTAAATTGATGTATTGAGGCGTAACTCTGTGCAATAAGTAAGCACATGCAAGCACACATACTCTTACCTTAAAGAAAACACTTCGTATCTTATAAAAGTGTTTTTAATTGAATAAAAAATTCATGATATTAAAATAATGACAGAATAAAATTCATTGAGTTTATTTAATAAAATTCTCTTATAGAAGCTACGAAATGTTAGTTTTGAAGATAAGTAAACAAATTTAATATTTCCTTTTGCAAAAAGGCGCTAGGTATCACAATATTTATTTTCGGTTGTACGAGAAGAGAAAAATAGTGACTTGGCTGGGACTCGAACCCAGGTCTCGAGTCCCAGCCAAGTCACTATTTTTCTCTTCTCCTACAACAACCTTTGGGTAAGTTGCACGCTTTAAAGTGGTGCTAAGTCTAACTCCATTTACATCATCTTTATTTTCATCCGCAAGATAAGTGATTCTTCTCAAGATAAAGTGAGTTGCTTAAGAATTCGCTAAAATACTACGTCAAGGCTAACCATATTTAGAGTTAATTAAGGAAATACTAAACAATGTTTTTTTTTATAAAAATCGTTTCGTGCACGAAGACACACACGAAATAGATAGATTAAGTCATTTATTACACTTAATTCATTCACGCACGACGCGAGTTGTTTCGAGTAACGATGGACTAACTGAGAACTTAATGAGATAATCTTTTCATTAAGTAAAGAATAAAAACTTTGTTAGGGAAGTTAATCCCAAAAAAGGATTGATTTATACACTTGTTGATCACAGTTTCCGTGTGAAAACTGGTACAAGATTAATAAGATTGAAATTAAATACGAATTTCGGTCAACGAGAAATGATACCCCAATCTGTAACTTTCGCATTAATCAAATTTAGTATGAACCGAATTCCTTCCTAAGGTAACCCACCGCTTAGAGTTTCATAAAAATGAATATTTAAAAAAGCTCACTCTAAAAAGTATCAATGCTTAAATTCATTAAATGACTTCACTTTTCAAAAATTTCACCTTTAATTTTACTTGGTGGAATACATCCGTAACGAAAAGACCTGAAGATGTTACGACTGTAGCGTAACGTACGTCGCAAATACTCTTTTAAAGTTGAATGTTGTTTCCTTCTTTACAACATTAAAATGAACTAATTTGTTAATCAACTTTAAAATTATAATAAATAATAAACTTTTAATCAGTGAGATATTTAATTTAGTTTACTTAGTTGTTTATAAAATAACTGTAAAATATATTGGCAAAATTAAAAACAGAATTTTATGTTCATTGAAATCTCACCGTGAATAAACATGTTATCCTAAGATTTTTTCGGTACATTATCTCAGTGGACCATTGAATGCTTTCGTATCAACTGTTGATTCCTACAAATCTTTTCTTGTTAATAGAATTAATTTATACTAAAACCTACAGAAGAAAGAACGGTTGAATGCGGCGCCCAGCATTACAATTATTTCGTATTATTCACTTACGTGTTAACTGGTTTCCACTGCGATAAAATTATACACAGTGCAAATTTTTATTTTCAGCGTATGAATTTACATTATTTTCGCTAAAATAACGAACTCAAGGTCGGTATGTATACTATTATTAGTAAATGTATACATTTTCGTAACTGATTTAGTCAAAGCATGTACTAAAGAAAAAGGTGTAAATCCAACCATAACCCTCATTCCAGTCACTACACTACTCCAATTACAGCTCTTCTTGAATCCACGTATTTAACGTAATTTCAGTGTCTTAATTAGATTGCTCAACACTTCATCTCTACAAGTGCAACAGGTCCAAGTGTTTTGCATTGCTTTACGCTAACAATAATCAACTATCCCAAAGACGAAAGTATTGCCACACGAATTAACGTAAATTAAAAATTAACAAGATTACAATCCAAAGTCGTCATAGCCACACTAAAGAGTTAAATTACAAAAACATATTTCAAATCAAATTCATACTTCTACTAATCTACCATAGTGAGTGTATACATACATATACGATATACATGTAGCATATTTATAGTATATACATTTTGAAACTGGAGTTCACTTTTTAATATAATTTTACGTAAATGCATACGCTAACCTAAATCTTACGTATATGTATATACTAGCTATATACTAAGTGTATATATCTACTTTGACACTTTTACCGTAATATAAACAACACGGACCACAGCCAAGCGTCAAGTAGGCAAGAAGAAGAAAACGTTTACCGTGAGTTTTTGAAGGTAGAAAAAATTCCTTCGAGAAGGTATGCAGCCCAAACACATACACGCCACCGTGACTCGAGCGCAGCGACACTGATTGAAGACGCACTCTCCAAAAACAGGAGCGATCGGCGGAAAACGTGCACTCCGATAATTTTTCTTCAAAGTGCCTTGAACCCGGGTAATCCTCCCCTTCCGTTTTCGCGAGCCAAAGTCATCGGCGGCGTTTCCTCATTCGGGGTTCCCCGGTCGACCGCGAGGGGCGCTGCGAGCTCATTTGTGTGATACGTAATTGGGCGGGGCGAAGCGCGACCCTTGAGGTATCCCTTTCACATTCCTCTCCCGCTGCTTATTCCTTTATACACCTCTCCCACTTCTTTACTATCGCCCGTCACCACTTGGAGTGGACCGAAAAAAAGCCGAATCTCATTGGATGGAATTTACCAGAGGATATCGACCTCCGAAGACTTCAAAGAGATCTCGCCAATTGAGGAACACGTGATTGAGCAGTTTGGCTAATCGGTTTTCAGAGTGACGACGACAGTCTGATTCGTTCACTTGATTGGATTTTTGGCCTTGAAAAATATTAATCACGGTAACTTTCCCGAAAATAAATGTATCCAGCAGAAATGAAAATAGAGAGTTCGTTGATGGAACTCGTTGTTAGATTAACTTCATGATTATATAATTGGTGCTAATGGACTTAAATATAAAAATCAATTAAATGATAATTGAAATATAAAATATTCATCACAATAACGTTTTCCATACTAAATGTATCCCAGAGAAATAAAAATATCGAGCTCACAAATTACAATATTATCACAATTCAAACTTAATTATCTGATTCATTTAATGATTATAAAAGTGATGCTAATTGATTTTTGAGAGATAATTTAGTACCTTTGATATTTGACCTCACAGACGGATAGGATTCATTCATTACGGAGGCGTAAAAATTGTTAGGAATAGTATTTTACGTTAATAAAACATATCAAATCATGAAACCGGACGAATTCCACGAAGTCACGCTTCAGCACATCAATTTTATATCTAGAGGGTTTTACTTCTAAAACTGACGTAAGATGTTCACATATCGCCTGTAAAATCAATCAAAAATTGCTCCGAACTACTAACCTCCTAAACGACTCAAACCTATTTTTTGAATTAAATTTTTTAATACTATATAGAGTTGGATTGGGTTTTTTCATTAAAGATCACTTTTTACTCGTTGTAATATGTACTTTAGTTTTCTAACCAAAGCCTCGTGGTACGAATCTCCTGCATCAGGGGTCGACAACCTTCGGTACACGTGCCGCAGGACGAATGCCGATGACTTATTCTGCAAGTGAAAGTCTCTGCCAAATTTATTTTCAAACTTTAGAGTACACTTTTCGTACTTCCGTAAAAACTTGAATCATTTTTGTCAGTTTTGTATGACTTATACAATCATTAGCAACTTCTAAAACTAGAATCAAATAAAATGTTCTGAAATATTTAGATTGGCACGTGAAAATATGTTGTCCGAAGTTGGGCCAATATTGGCATACACTTTCGAAAACGTTGGCTACTCCTAAACTATGTAAACCAACCATACATACAAAATGATTAATGTTAATGGAATATTCTGCATTTTTGATTTATTTTTTGTCAAATATACCATTCTGTGTAGACATTTTTAGGAGATACCTTTGTACGTGGGAATTTAAGCTATAAGAGGCCCGATGTGAAAATATCTGATAGAGGCCCCCATTAGGAACCATCGGAAAAAAATGTTTTAAATTCATAGAAGAGTATACAATTAAAAATGTAGATGCATCGCATCGCTACAATAAATAGATACTGTAATACATTTACACAGTTATCATTACAGTGATTGACGATAGAATCAATATAATATAACGATAAATAATATAATACACTCAATAAGCATAATATGTGACACTGTATTCATGCATTTCCGCGTTGAAGTAAAAAATAAGAACCTACGAATGTGCTGAGTCACCATAAAAATTTGAAAAAATATTTGAGACTTTCTTGGACTACAGCTAGACCCACATCATGAAGCAGCTTTTGATCTTGAACGATTGAGCTCGGAACGCGTCTTCGCCGCAATAAAATAGATTCTTAATTGTAAAAAGATTCCTCCTCAAAACGCAAGAAAAGGATAATTAGAGATAAAAAAATTATTAACTCACAATTATTTGCCAAATACCTTACGCAAGCCATTCAAAACATGTATGATACAACGATAGTTAATTAAGTCCAATATCCATAAATAAACCGGTCAATAGTAGCGAAAAAGCTAAATTTTGCAGATGCTGTAGCTATGGAAGTCAGTGAAATAATAATGGCTTAAAATGTAGGGCGATATAATTCGACTAGTAACGTTTTGATAAATAGAATATTCAGTCAATAAAAGTATATGGTTGTATTTCATAAGAGCAAAAATTAATATATGGATCAAATAGAAGAAACATTCATTACGTAACGAAATGTTGGACGAGCTTAAAACGTTGAATTACCAAAAAAGGTAAGTTTGTGTTACTGCAATATCTTTTAGGATACCGAGATAAATATTCCAATTTGAATGCAGAACAAATAACAGACATTTTCAGACATACATCGGTTTAATTCTGCAGATAGGTATGGTGATAATACCTTGGAATTATAGCTATGGATGCTCATGATTGCAACTGGAAACCATTGCTTTATCTTATTTATTTCGTGTCTTAAACTACGCAACTATACTATCTGCGTAGTATATGAAATTAAGCGGAGCTGTTATCACGATCTTAAGACTGCAGTCCCATTTTCATTTTCAATAACCTCCGCAGTATTTTTTGAAGTCCACATCCATAACAGATTATTTGATTTTTCTACTACGGAAAATTGAGATGTGAGGAAAACTAAGAAAGGAATTCTCATAATGCGTAATGCATAATTCTCACTTTGATCCTAGAAGAACACAAATTATTATCTTTGCTTTGTTTCATAATTGGAATTTTTCTTGTGAGAAGTAATACCAAAAGCAAACATATTCATAGGAATTTTGTCATATTAAAAATTTTATCATACGTAAAATTGTTCATAGGAATTATGCATTCTCTAAAATTTTCTACAATTTAAAAAATATCCATAACAATTGTGTGTGGTTTTAATCTAAAAATACATCCCTATGACTCGTTGAGTCTTTGATCAAATTCTGAAGAAAAATCTAAATGAAGTGATCCGTGCTGTTAATAAGATGAAAGCCTTTTGTGCATTCCTTTTGCATATCTCTCTGAGTAAATTTGGGTCAAACGTGGGAAGATAGGAAAATAAGAGCAATAACCGTTAAATTTAGAGATAGCTCTCCAATCGTTCTCACTTAACATTTGACATAGAGGGTTGATCAAAATTTGAGGTATCTTTTTGGATCCCACACATGATGGGAAAATTAACGAAAATCTTTCTTTTGCAGTAATAAAAATTTGAGTTAGTATCAATACAATATGATTGAAATTTTAAAGTGAATAAATGAATATTGGCCAAATAATAACCTAAACTGAAATATGTTTTATATTTCTATGTATCTTACTAACTATGTAACTTTGATGGAGTTTTAAAAAACTGAAACAAATATATTTATAAAATATTCAAAAACACCAATCTCATTTTAGGAATCAAGATATAAGATTTGGTTGGAACGGTTGAAGACGTTTCCGAATAAGGAAAAGTCGTTTTCTAATTATTTTTTGCCGAAGATGTAACCAAAATTCTCCTGCTATTCATTTATAGGCTGAATTTAGGTCCCCTTATTGCCCAAGCAGTATCATTTACCTCATCAGTTATCTTCCACCCGTTCACATAATTAATTTACTCTGCCTCGCTAAAGCCTTCGCTAAAACTATTATACATCATATTTTTGACATTAAATGAAAATTAATGGAAGGTTATAATATTTTTCGGTTCCAGGTCAAATTAATAACTTCAAAAATATAGCAAAATTGAAATCTAACAGAAAATCAAACATTTTTGTAACAAATTCATAATCACAATAACTATGAACTATTGCTAAGAGCCTATTTAAAGGTTGCGGAGAAAAACACCAGCACAAAACCGTGGAACTTTTTAGTATTTATATAGAATAATAAAATTTCATTGGCATACTTTTAACTACACTAAATATCCAAGCATAAAAAAACCAAGTACCAATATCAACATTTCAAAGCACTATCACTTCACTCTGGTGGTGATAAAATCCCAATGGCATTGCCAGATGTGTGAAAATAATGCCGATATGAAAGTGATTAAAACTTTATTAAACTAACAAAGAAAATTTCCCATTTTGGCGATGGAAAATCTCTGTTCAAACGGTAAAAGGATGATGTTTGTCTACCTGTGGAGGAACATCAAACTAACAAGGAAAATAGTTTCATTGCATCATTTTATGCAATCGTACGATTGATAAAAATTTAAAAGATAATCCATTTCTATATCTTTCTCTGTTTTACTCTCCGAGTAGCCATCCGATTCTTTGGAGCACCAAGTTGCATCATCACACTCCAAGCTGTTAACTCGTTTCATCATCTCGTCATTTTGCTCTCCTGACACCAGATGGCGATATGTTTGCACAGCAGCGTAGGAGTACTTCTGACTGAAACCGATCAGAAATCCCCAAGCGGTAGACGATTACGAGCTTTCTCACTCGGTATCTTGCTTATTCAACCTCCAGATATTCCGCGGTTGGGTTTCATTTCATTGATAAACGGGAGATTGGTTACCAAAATAAGTAAGCAATATCTGTCTCGATTTCAACGTTTTTGTTATGTGAAGAGAACAATGGAATAAAGACTATCTCTGCTTCCATTTTTGAAGCTTAGATGGGAACTGGTATCTTCAAAGAATTTTCTATTACAAGATGATTGCATATAAATTTTTCCTTTGATTCTGGTTACCCATTAACTCATGGGAAACAGAAATACTTCGAAGCGTGCATTTTTAAGCCATTAATCGTAAAAGATATAGTTATTCTATATGGTTTAGTATAGTTAGCACCCAAAAAGTCAGCTCACGCTGCAGTACTAATGGTTATAAAATTAGGACCAGTTTAGTTGACAAACTAATTGATTAATAATTAATTTATGAAGCGCACTCTAACTCGCATTTATGGATAAAATGAGTCTTAATCTCTATTTCTATCTTCGATGTTGTCTCGTACCTTTTCCAACAATTTACTGGACCTTATTTGAATCAAAAATTCCGAAAATGATATCTTGTATTCTCATTTGAAGAAATTTGAATGTTTCACAATTAAAAAATATGTTAATCCTATTTTATGTATACAGGAAGTTGATGGGGTAATTTAATTTCAATAAAAGACATTGATACTGCAGAGACCAAAATATTATCAGGTTCTCCGGTTTCAACGTGGGTTTTCCGGTATATTACATAATATTTACTTACACTCGCGAGATAGGTAATCGTGCTGTTAGAGATACCTAAAGATAGGTAGATAGATCTTTTATTGGACAAATATAGTGCTTTCAAAAGGATTAATATCTGAATATTGACTGAAACTTTTCGAAAAGTTCATTCCTTCAGAATTTATAGACGAAGTAAGTGAAATATTAGTGGCAGTAAGGAACGAACGCCATCTCCGAGAGGCATCGACGAAACGTTATATGGAAGTAATCGCAAGGACGGATAATTATTTTTGTTCCTTTTTTTCCCAGGCTATTAGAGATGTTAATAGGGAGGAATGAATAATGATGGTGTATTACACCACCTGCCATACGCCTCTGGCGGCTCGCAGGGTATATATCTAAATCTAAAATCTAAAAATATATCAGAGGGTGTTAAAAATAATTTCTCATAATTAAATTGTATTTTCATGTATTAAACGTAAATAAATAGCAAAATAACAAAATTAAGAAAAATATACAAATATGTGCTAAATAAAGCACATATCTAAATCTGTCGTACATTCGAAAAAGTGGTATAATCGGCGAAGAAAAAGATACAAATATGAATGAAAGAATAAAAATCATTATTGTTGCAAATTTGGCACTGCAAGTAAGTGCACTACCTGGTGTATTTGGTACCATTTTGTACAAAATACAATTTTCAAAAAATTACATTACTTAGTCATAGAAAAGCAAAATGGGAAGCGCGTTTGACTCTGATGCAAGCGGTCATGGGTTCAATTCCCGTTGTGCCCATGTGGAAAATTACCTGAGCTGTCTAAGCAATTTTAACAATAATACTATTCATTTATATTAATTTGAAGAATGTGTATTTTGTAACTCTGGATTATATATATTTCTATGAAATCAAAAATATCCTCGTGTCCTCATAGAATCTGGGACTCCAAACCGCTACGAATGGTTCAGATCTATTGAACTCAAGGCGTAAACTGAAAATTCATTGCATAAGAAAACAAGAAGGAATGGAAGGTGGCACTCACCAGTATCCTAGCGCATTCATCGTGATCGTATATGGCTGCCAGATGGAGCGCCGTTCTTCCGTGATCTCCTTTGAGCAGAATGTCGAACTTATTCTTATAACGCACCATTACGTTGAGGACGGAAACCTTGTTCAACTCAGTCGCGAGATGAATAGGAGCCTGCTTCTTCTCGTTCAGGATACTCGTGTCCACGCCACTGCAAAGAAACGGGTTGAAGAAACAACTTATTTTAGTTCTTTGGACTATGGACGTTTTAGTTATTGCTGCATAAAGGAAATAGGTAAAAAGGTTAATGCAACTCTATTATGGGATGCTGCAAGATTCAAAATTCGACGCCTCAGGCGCTGGCTAAGGGCCACATATTGCGTTGAAAAACTTCACGTAATTTCTTAAATTAGCAATTTAAAATCTTTACATTATTCTTTACAATTGATATACATAATTATCACAATTCAATAGTCTGCTATTAAATCTATAATGTTGCCATTAAAGTTACCATGGTATGTTTTTATGTTATTTTATAAGTAAAAGATTATTTTTCGATCATTACTATGGTATTCTTCAGTCATTACTGTGATATTTTTAGGTAATGTAATTTCTGAAATGAGAAATGTAAAATTTTTACATTGTTCATTACAATTTATATGAATAATTATCATAATTTATAATCCATTAGCTTACTATAAATTCCATAATATAACCATTAAAGTTACCATGGTATGCGTGACTGTGTATTTTATAAGTAAATGATTACTTTTCAGCCATTACTATGGTATTTCCTAAGAATGGCCTGAATCTGCCCTTAACGCTTCGGGCCTCTAACAATTTCAGCCCTCTCCTGTTGTGGGATGCAAAAGCGTGCTGAAGATCTTCCATTGTCTACGACTTTGTACTGAGGGACTTCAACAAATTTTATTGAGATAGATAAACTGCAAGACTACGTGAAAAAAGTTGACTATTAGGGGTGTCGCTAGGATATTCAAGGTATTTTTACGTCTATATGCATATTTTTTTCGAGCTTCTAAGTCCTGAAATTAAGTTCGAGACGTTAAATAAACAATTATGATTTAAGTGGTAAACTAAACAAATGAGTTTAAGAGCATGTCTAAGTGGCAATAATTCATCTGAATAATGTTTCTCTTTTGTATATTCAGCATTGATTCAAGATATTTAGCATCAAGAATCGCAGTTAGCTCGAAGAATCTTTAACCGCTTTCCATATATCGTTTTGCTCAAACGACTACACTCTACTAAGTTAATATTTGAATTTAAAATAACTTTGCGAATATGAGCAATTTTGAAAACGACTTCTTATTCAGCATCCAAACATTCAGAAATCATATATTCAGTATTTATAAATTCAATATTCATAAGTTCAGTATTTATGAGGAGGTAATAAATAAGGAAGCTAACGAAACGGTAAATGAATTCGTTTCGAAAAAATACATTTAAAAATAAAAACTGTAGCAGAACTTGTAATATTCAAGTAAGATTCATTTTTTGATCATTATTTCAAAAGAAAATACATCCTATCTTCATACTTTTTCATTTTTTAATATTAAGTTGATACTAACTTATAATTGCACTTATGTATACAAATTTGCATGAATATTTTTGTTTACATGTTTTGTAATCAATAATAAATCGATATTCAAATTTAAATCGATACTCAAAATTAAGTATCAAAAGATATACCATCTATATATTATCTATAAGTTAATAGAACTCCGTTGCTCCCTTTAGTATGGTATGCATTATGTAGTTCGGGCACCGAAAAATTCTCAATTTTTAGCTCACGCCACAATACAATTAATAATTCCACAGGCCTAGTTTCTCCAACTCAATCGATAAAAATTAATTTCCATATTAAATGAGACAAGGCAATAAGCTTCCTTAGAGTAATGAAAAATTTCAGCTTTGAAGTCTTATTATCATCCATCATAGCTGTAAAAGAGAGATGACTGTCTGGCAGTGGAGAAAAACTTGACGATAATCGTCTACTTAAGGAGTTTCGATGAAAATTCCCAAAGAAGTCCATCCCTCTTGCGTGTCCTTGAGCCATGCCCTTCCCCCTTCGAATCTAATGGGCCACTCCTTCCAAAAGCACTCGTGATATGTTTGCACACCACTTCATATGAATTTTCATCAAGTATCAGATAGGTAGTTTCCCCGTAACTGTTTACCCAGCCAAATTGCTTTGTCATTGGGTCTCTATTTTCGTTAATTGAGAACAAATTCAATCCTCAGATGGCCATGCTATCCCACCCTAATTCCGATTAATGGTACACTCCAGTAACGAATGCCAATTAGTTACAATTAGCGTAAAAAGACGACTGCATAAAGCTAACGCAAATTTTTAAGCAGTGGATAGCGTATTATACTTAAACGAATATTTAAGTAAAAATCTCTAGTTATTAAACGCTAGTATATGCTGACAATTCCATAATTTTGAATAATTAGTACCTACATAGATAAGTAGTGATGCAACTATAATTTTTTTATAATTCGTATTATCTATTCTAATCGAATTACGTTTGATATTCCTATATGGACGTTTGATTTTTTCTATAATTAACATGTATTGCATTTCACATTTTTCGCCGAACTGGATTATATTATGCTAACCAATTATTAATTTGTGATTATTGCATTATATTTATCATTATTATTGTATTATTATTTTAATATTATTCATTTACACTACAGGTGAATTGTTTTACTTCAAAATTATTAATAAATAATACAATAATGAAAATAATAAATATTTATTTATTTTGATGATATTTAAAAGGAAGTATCATGGTAGTGCTAAAATAACAATCAAATCTGAATGCTAAAATATCTGTGCATTTTAGGATTTATCAATTTAATATAAATAAAAATATTTTCTAGAAACCAATACTTTCTTTACTAAGCAATTTCACCCTCACGTATTCATGTGCATTTGAAATGTTTACGTGATTTAACGATGGCTTCAGAAGGAATGCTAGTGGTACTTACTGCATGAGGAGGTAGTCAATCACAGCCAGGGCTTCATTCTCAACAGCGACATGTAGGGGAGTATTTCCTGCCTGGTCTCTTATGTTCAGATCTGTTTTGTAAAGAAAAAAACTCAAAATTAGCATGTCAACTTTACCATATATTTATCAATTATAAGAAAGCCAAAATTACAGACGTACAATTTAATTATGCTTTAACTGGTAGCTATTTCATAGTAATGCCATAAATATTACTAATAGATTGGATAAAGGATGTAATAGAAGGCACCTCTCGATTGGAGATAGCCAAAGGATAGCGAAGGGTAAACAATATGTTTAGTTAAAAACAGATTACCAGAATATGTATTAGCAGCATTGGAGGTAGCGGGAACTGGAAAGATACAATCTTACATATCCAAACATGAGATTCATAATTATGAGACTAATTAATGTAATTTACGTGATTACGTATAATACGTTTTACAATAACATGAAACTGTAACCGTTCACACTCCGTAATTTGAAATATAAAGTCATTGGTTGCAGATATTGATCTGGTATTGAATTATGTTTCCAAGAGCACAGTAATACAACTTGTATCAAAAGAATGAGTTTAATTACGAGTGGAACATGATTGTTTCATTCGCATTTCGTAGGAGCGATAAATGAGAAGACAAGTGATTTATCAAATCCGAAATATCAAAAGAACAGATTTTTTATAATTGTAATATAAAACGGAATTCACCAGAAAGAAAACATGTAGGCAAGCATGTAAAACTTTAGTTCAGAAAGTATTATTAACAGGGAAACGGTTAGATCTAGCGTGAGACAGAAGGAGACCATTGGCCACTGTAGTATGAAGTAAAATTGGCACGAAAGGAAATCTCATTTTTTGGAAATCTGTTCCTTTAAATCTTAAAGGAATCTTCCACCGCAATATTAAAGGAATTTCCGTCATTACTTTTAAGTCTCTTCTAGTCATTGCCCCTTATATCTGATTGTGAGTTAGGAGTACAATGGAATGAAAATAAATCTCCAGAATGATGGTATATAAGATCTCGTTCTTTCTATTTACTACCGTTTTATGAGGAAATTTTTAATTCCGAAGTTAAAAGGTCGGCCATATTCTCTCATATACTCGGCAGATATTTTCACGGTCACCTAATTCAACGCAATTTTCCATGGAAAAGATTTTGCATTGGACTTAAAAACCAGTTCACCCTATGTTTATACGATATAATTTGCAAATTTATATTTCTGTAGGTGCAAAAAAATTAATTCGTGCTTTCTAACTCTTTTCGCACAAAATTGAAAGAGGAAACATTATTTTGCTGAACATTTTAACATTTTTTTCTTTTAAACCTTTATTCTATGTATTTTCTTTTTTTAAGTTTGAGAAATTAAATTCATTGAAATAGAATGGAGAGAGAAGCTTACAAATGTTCTGTTGGAAGCTATCGTTGACGAGAAAATTCTAAGCAGGAAGGTTCAAAGGTACAACTGCTAACATTTCTGACAGTTTAAAGTGATTAAATATATAACGGAGGAGTTACGAAGACTAAAAACAAATTTGAAGGCGATGGAAACGTTTTAAAATTTAAAAAGAGAGACAGCTGCTCTCTCCTTTCGTCAGATAATAGGAAAACTCTCTTTCTTTCATTCAAAGAGTAAACTCATTTAATCGCATTAATAAATATTACAAGTTATTCAAAATAAGAATTAAAATCATGAAATAAGAACGAGGTTTTCTCTTGGGAATTGATAGGAACCATGATGATTAGACCTTTTCTAATTTAACTTGAAGATACTTACCTTACCCTTTCCGAAAAATAGAAAGGAGTTTCAAATTAGATGCTTTATTTTAAGCAATTAAGTGGATTGAATATTGTTATGTTAATTATTGTTTGGATATTTGTAAACGTGACGATGTGAAAACGATGAATTGAAATTTTGGCCTGAAAAGTAACATTGTAATAGTAAGTAACCATAGAATGTAGTTTTTGTGGTCAGATGATATATGTGAAGTACATGTTTTGGCGAGGGTATCGAGAAGATGACTGTAAATTTGATTTTGATGCAGTGTTGCGGTATTCAAATACTGCCTGTTGATGGTATTTTTGGAATATTTGTTTGTGTGTAACGTCTGGTGTGAGGGATAGGGGTTTGAATTAAGTTGTTCATAGAGAATGATTTACCATAAAATGATATTATGGTGGCCGAGTGGTTAGCGTGCGCGCACGGTATCGCTCCAACCCCACGGTCCCGGGTTCGAATCCCGGCTAGTTGGATTTTTCTGGCTAGGAAATGGTCTTGTGTGATTGTTATTGTTAATAGCTATCACTTTAAAGTCCTAAAAATGGATGTTTGTGGGGGTATATGAAATTGAAGAAATGATTGGGGCTACCACCGGAAGAAAGAATCCTACTTGCAGCATATGTAAGAATAAATAAATAAAAAGGTATAATAGGGATTTGATCCGCTTTCTCTTTGACTCGTGCATTCTTGCAATGGTGGTTGATAAGCCCAGTCCGCAGCGTAAGGCACCGATTTTAATGTTCATAATAGATGATTAATTTTGAGAGTCGTCTTGAAAGTATAAATTTCGCTGAAATTGAGTCGTGATTTTAAATGCTGCATACATGATGACATCAGGTAATTTTAGTTAGTGCTTGCGTGGTACATAAGATGCAGGCGGAAAACTAAGAATGGTGGTCTAGCTCGAAGGATACGCAATTCGAGATTTTGTAATCAATTTGAGCATGCTTCTTTATTTTACATTTTCTAGCGCCACTGAAATGAAATTTTTAAGGAGAAATAGATAACTACTGGATTTTATGCGTTCATTCGGTTTGGTTATTGGACCATCACCATATCTCAAACCATAAGAAGCTAGGATCTGTACTGGAAATCTTAAGCAGCAAAAAGCATTATAAAAAATCTGATGTGGCCAGCACATGACTTTCTCCGCATTTATTGAAAACAGAATCCTATGCCGGTAATATATAAATAACTCCAAAACAGTGAGTGATACAGGAAAATGTTTCATACAACATTTGTAGTAAAAAACATTGTCTATAACTTTGGTACACAATTGTATATACATACATTGCATTCTGACAGAGATATGTATCGAAAACATCCATTTCTGGATAAATAACAACTTCCGGTTAACCATTATTCAAGAATAACTCCTAAACAATCAGTGTTACGAAAAAATGTTTCATACAAAAGTTGTAGTAAAGTACATTATTTACAACTTTTGTTAGTAATTGTATATACCTATATTGCATTCTTACATATATATTTAAAAAACGAAATTTTGTTTCGGATAAACCGCAACTTCCGGTTAAGCGATATTCACCAAAAACTAATCAACTCTTGGCATTGTTAGGAAAATATTAAACATGAATTTTGAAAATGATCCGATAGTTACTTTTTAAGATAGAGCGCCCACAAACTTATTTACCACAGACACACAAACAGACAGACAGTTTGACAGACAGACACACACACACACAGACAGACACACGGACAGACATGTTCGGGAAAATAGCGAAAACGTGCTCTATGGGCCCCAAACCATCTATTTCCGTCGAAATCTGGAGGTCGAATTTTTTTTGCGAATACAATACTTTCTCTATACTACATATAGGGAGAAAGTAAAAATAAATGCAATTATAAATTATCTTTAGATGATTATCTCACCTTTGATAATAATTATCTATGATCTTTTAATTGCTTTTTGGTCGAAATTTGTCGAAATCATGGTGATTTTTCCGAGTCAGCAACTATATTTTCTGGAGATAAATATAAAAACACACTTTTACGCTATACCGTTCAAATTTTTTTATTGTACGACCATGGTTTCAACTCTTTGTGTTCAGCCTGATAATGACCCAAAGGGTTGAATCCATGGCCGTACAATAAAGAACTTTGAGTATCATAGCGTATAAGGGTGTTTATCTATTTATCCTCATAATGGAAGACTACCACGAAGTCAAGGCCGAGTTATTGGATTCTTCTGTTTCTGTTTTAACTTTTTCCTGATCGTAGAGATTCTCTTCGTCAACACAACAGAAAAAGGTCACTGTATTTTTGATTGCATTATTACGTGGAAACTACCATAAATTTATTTGGTGTTTACTTTATAACTGTCGTTGGAAATTTACTTTACACCTTTCTTGCTTTCACCACACAAAAAAATTGTAACGCACTAGCGATGTCCGTCGTGAAATATATAATTTGAGAAAAAATCTTAGTAAAGAATTTCACTGACCTTAAAATATTGGGAAGAGCTTAAATTTTAGATGTGAAGGACGTAAGTAGTAAAGATATAATTCTTTAAGATACGAATTCGTTTTTCAATTTGCTTTAAGTTAAAAAAAATTAGCCTAATTTTTAATTAAACATGTTATCTTCTAAGATTTTTACGGCTAATAATTTTAATTTTGTACGGAATTAATTGCATATAGCACTTTTATTAAACGATTTTATATGCCTTTTTAAATCATATTGGACTCTTATTCACTATTAAATAAAGTATTATCCTACTTAAGTACTTTCTGTGCGAGAAATGTATTAGTTACAATCAAGCATCATAAAAAGGTTATCAAGAGACAAGTAAGACAGTATTTAATTGTTTTTACCTTAATTATCAATATCGTTTGTGAGTAAAATTAACGATATAAATACATAAAAAAAGAGATTAGTGACAGAAGAAAGCGTGAATAAAAAGAAAGTATAGTCTTATAACTACAGCCTTGCAAGACACGTGCCGCTGAAAATAAAACAATGCAAGCGGAAATAACATTTCTAAATAATAACTCCTTCGGCGTTATATTTCCCTCTATATTCTGAGTTCCACACTCCCTCTTCCTCATTAAACTTTTTTGCTAGAGGAAACAGTCCATTCCATAAAGGAACCCTGCCCCATTTTCTGGGGCCGCGACGGATATTCTAAAAAAAAGTCTTAAATGTAAGCTCTGGGTGTATATCCAACTCACCTCCTCCATGCGATGCTATGAACTTCAGTATCTCGGCCTGGTTCCTTGCCGCCGCTTGATGTGCTGCGGCCCTTCCCCTCGAGTCCCTCACGCCGAGACGTGCAGGGTCTGCGAGGAACAGCCGACCGAATTCCTCTACATTTCCACTCTCGGCAGCCTGAGGAATGAACAAACAAGAACTGTTAACGACGCAAACCTTAGAGTAACGGTGATCGATGAAGCACACTCCGTCTCGTGGCATGACGCATTGTTTTATACGGATCATCGTAGTTCGTACTCGAGGACAACGATTTTGCATACCGATCCATAGTATGAGTCATATTTTTCTCCAGTATGACCACAACTTGCATTTACCTTAATTGGGCTGTATATCCTTTTTAATTTTATTCTATCATTATAAATTATTGCAGATTTCAATTGTGACGGTTATAAAGGACATGGAAATATAGTTCTAAAAAATATTGAGAAATTTTTTATGTAAATCAGAATCTTGTGTATGTGAAAATAATAATGTAGCAACAAAACAATAAATATAGTTTCTAAAATCAGACCTAACTATTGGCAGAGAGATTCCTCCGCTGATTTTAAGTTACAAGTTACATATGTTAACGACATTCAGAAACTTATTAAGTAAATTAGAATCTTATGGATAAGAAAACAGAACTGCAGCAGCAAAACTGTGTATAATTTCGAAATTCAACCTTAACTATTAGCTATGATTTCTCCGCTGATATTAAGTTACAAGTAATATACGTCATGATCAACAAACACGGAAGATTTTTAGAGGGAGATAAACAGTAAATTATGGTAACCGACATAATAACTCCAAAATTAAGAAAGGCTCTTTTGAAGTAAGCCTATGTTGAATTTCAATTTTTTATGTTTTAATTTCATACTGAGGTGCACCTTAGAAAGAACATGGAGGAAATGAATTTTGGATATTATGCAGCATCGCTAAAGAATTATCAGGTTAAAGAAAAAATGTATCTTTTATTTACTTCTGTCAGTCGTCTTTATGGGTGTGATTACATGAAACCTACTTAGGTATGAGTTATGCTGAAGAGTTTTAAACAAGTAACGATATTGAGAACATTTTCATTTTAATTAGAATCCTGTGAATAAGAAAATAGAAATACAGCTATAGGCATATAACTAGACATACTCACGAAAATCAATCGCACCTATTAGCATACAGATTTCTCCGCTATTATCAAGTTACAAGTTATTGATGTACTATAAATAAAGTCTCTCCTTACGTAATGCTAAGAAGTGTTACTCATAGAGGCATTGTGCTCCCTTACGTGGGCATTACCGATTATAGCATTATGGCTTGGTGACTAAAAATAATGGCAAACTACCTCACTCCTCATCTTGCCTAGTAAGCCCCCTGCTAATGTTAGAAAGTATAAAGTACAAATCAGCCTTCGGGCAGAATACGACACAGTCAGACTAGATATTCGATTATTAGTATGACCCCAGAACGAGACTGTTACATGAAGTTACAGGTATTGCAATCGTTGTAATAATGAGCTTTGAATATGACCATCATTTGTTACTACGGAGGCATTCTCTAAGGGTCTCTTTATCAAAGAAAGATGTAAAAGGAATCAGCATGAAGGAGGCTCGTTAGTTTACTGAATTGGGAGACGACTCTTACACACGCCTTTTACATACTCATTAATCGTAGCCTTTCTTTTCCTAGAAAAGCCAATAAAGTCGTACTCAACTAGCTACAGAAAGTTATATTTCTGAGAAAAAAAAACTTCACAGGAAATGGAACTACATCTAAACAGTGTGAGGAAGAGTGAGTATCTTTCTACAAATTCCTGAATCTCCCATGCTCCCAGCACTGTTAACTAAAATCACCGAAAATTCAGAAAGATCTGAAAAGTAGTCTGCATTTTAATGAGATGCCAAAGAAAGCAAGTTCACAAAATTTCTTTTGACGAGGTAGATTTAGTAGGGCGGAAAGCGCAAAAGGAAATTTTGGGCTTTGATCCGAAGTCCCAAAAGAACTTCGGATAAATTAGTTCAAGAAAATGCGTTTAGAAGAAAATATTTTTCTGATTTTTCCCGCAAACGATAAATGTTGCGTATCTCATAGAAATTTTGAAGATCCATTTTTTAAGACAGCTTCTCGGAAAACTCAACATGATTTATGTATGAACTTAGCGTTAAAACTCAAAAAAGATAAATGTTCGCTCTAAGTTGTACAGATTTTAAATTCGCAAGATGATGATTAAAAATTTTATACTTTACTTTAACATTTATAATTTATCAGAATCGCTTATCTCATATAAATGTTATCTTAATTTCATTGACATCACGTTATCAGTTTCATAATTTTATAAAACTGAAAAGATAAAATGTATATTTCGAAGTCTTCTTAAATTATCCTCTGAAAAGTTTACAAAGCGCCTTTAATTTCATATAAAATAAACAGTTAGGTAACCAACGAAATCATAACAAAATTAACGAAATAGTTAAAAATGCTGTATCATTCAATGGATATATTTTTATAAATTATAGGCGAAAATTAAGAAGGTCATTTCCTTCTTATTGATTAATCAAAGTTATTAATAAACGGTTAATTTACTGTAAACGGAAAAAAATAAATACCATAATTTAAATAATTTAAAAAGGTTTTATAATTGTTTAATTTTATTTGATTCCAGATTAATAGTAATAACTAGGTGGAATAATAATAATAACTAGGTGGAAATTCTCTATGAAGAAACCTAAACAAATAAACTAAATGATCTCTTCGCACACATTATAAGGTGATAGGGTGATGTTACTATGTAAAGAAACAAATTCGTGAAAAATAATAATAATATATGTTGCGAAGCTCACCAAGTACATTTCTTCAAGTAACACCGGAAGACTTAGTGCTTAAAGGCGACAGAAAATCAGTAATGATCGATACAAACTATTAATATAGAAACAAATATATCCTTATTAAATCTGGAAGGTGATACCGTACTTTTTTACTAGCGATTAAAATATCAAAATTCTAAAAACATTAACAACTTGATATATACAAATATTTTTCGCTTTAAGTGGATAAAATAAGAGTAGGCGAAATCAAACCTTTATGATAAATATTATGCAGGGAAAAAATTGGGAAATAGATAACCACAAAAATAAAATAAGGCTACTGGTTAGTATACTGTAAGATTGTGGATATGAACGTATTTTTTTGTATTTGAGAAGCAAGATTAATTAATTAAATTTATATAATATAATTATATATTGTATAAATATAATATATAATTATTATATATATTATAAGTATATAATAAAAATGTATACTATAAAAATATAATAAAGATATAATATAAGAAGTAAACTGTTGTCTGTGTGAGATGACCATATATTACTTCTATGAAACGAAATTCCACTCAGTCAAACCTAAAACTATTGAGTTCATTTTTAACCGTATATTATTGAAGAATGATGTGTACGCTTAATTTTTATCAGCGGTAGAAGTATCAGATCCTCGTAAGGTCTCGAAATCTTGTTTAATACCATGTGAAATTCGATACTTCCTGTCACAAATCTTTTTGAAAGCAGCTTTAATTTAGGTCGAGTTACAGTAAGACTGGAGTTTCTCGATGGTGAAGCAGGAATAAATGCTTTGTCACCCTTCCGTTCCAAACGTACTGTCTCTTTTCCATTAAGAAGGATGAAATGCCACTCCCACCGTGTGAAGCATGTCAGCAAATGAATTTTCAAACCGATGTAAAGCGAATGTAATTGAAACAGCTCCTCGTTTTCCAGCAGAGTGAGAATCACGAAACACTCGTCACATTAAATCATTCCTCAAGTCTTATTTAATCATGCCATCTTGTTTAGTAGCGAATCACTGACCGAGCATTTACGCAATTATCCAGCGAATAGATTATAAAAAACATCAAGCAACCCATAAAACAAAAAAATAATTCTATAATCAAGGTAAAAGCAGTTTGAATAATGTCGAAAAGAAAATAATAAACTTAGGATAATATATAAATATATTAGGACAACTCTAACTTCAGGTTATCTTCCCAAGTTAGTATCATACATAAATATCATATTTGATATTTAAAATGCAGTAATTGAGGTACGCCAAAATAAATTTTGAGCTAATAAAATAGAATATTAGTTATTAAATAAAGAAGACCAGACATCAGGAAAAAAATTCTAAAGAGGATATATAAAGGTGATATAAGTATCTTAGACATTCATAAGAAGAGGAAAACGTCAATCAAATTAGGAAGCTGAAGTTATAATAAAAAATTTAATTAATGGTTAGAAAATTGCTATCTTAAAATTTTCAAAAATATGTTAATCAAACGGTTAAGGCATAACTATAAGAAAATAAATTCGAAAAAATCTGATCATGTCATAATTATAATTAATTTCAAAAAATTAATGGCGGTATGACATGGCTAATCAACGGCCACTTACTAATACTGTCTAAATGTAAATATACGCATGAATTTAGTAAATACCTACTTTTAATGTTTAGTAATTTAGAATTAGTCTTAATTTACATTCAAGTCAAAGAAGAATGACATGTGACCAAAATTATCTTCAGATCTGTTCTACTTACATCCCGCAAATATTGTATAAAAGTGGTAAGTGTGTTAGTTCCAAAGGTTGAATTCTAGAAATATTATTGACCTGAAGAAGAGAGAAATGCATGTACCAAGAGCTAGAATATTCGTTTCGATATTTTGAAAAGCTCAATCATCCCTGAAACATTAAATTGAAGAAGCCGCGGACACTTGAGCACTAGAAAACCGCACATGTGACCTAGATAACGAGGTTCGGGAAAACTAAGAATAATTTCGCGAAAGTTTCATATTTCTTCCCCAAAAGGAGAACAAATTCAATTTTAATACAGTAAAAAATGTGTGCAAGCAGAAGGGAAAAATTATGCGGGAGCTCAAATCATATTTCTTCACCTTTGGAAGATAAAATTTGAAACATTGGGAGCATGCTAAGAGCATTCATATTCTTAATGTCCCTTGTTTCCTTATGCTACCGATATGTATCAACACTCGATAAGTATGATGAATACTACTATGCCATCATTAACTTCAAAGTGTTTCGATGTATGGTATCGAGCATGAATAGTAAATATATTGCCTTCGATCAGAGCGTAATTAGACATTATTGCTGTGGCCGATCCATTTCTCAAGTTCAAGATCTGAAATATTTAACCTTCGTGCAGTTTTGAGACGGGAGAATCTGCTCCGGAGATAGATGGAGAACATTATTTCCCGTAATGGATATGGGAAGAGGGATCTTAGGGAAGATCTTGAGGTATATGTTAGAAAGAGGAGAATATAACGCCTACGGAGCCTTTAAAAATGCGTTTCCGACGTGAGGAAGACCTTTTGAAGACAACCTTTACTCTTTTTGGTTAAGAAACGCGTATTTTGCTGCAATATAAGTTATTTTATTTCCATTACTATATCTCATTAACCCCTTAGGCCCAGGTGAGTTTGTAGGTTTGTAGATTTGTTCTCAGCCGCTGTTTTGTGACAGCAAATTCCGCTCTAGGATATAAAAAGCTTTAACTAAGGTCCATTCAATGTATCAGCCGAAAACTAACTATAAATGAGAATTTCAACATTTACTTCAATTTTGTTCGCGACGAGTTCTTTATAACGTGAGAATTAGAAAAGTTTTAGGCGACAATTCTCCTAAATTGGGCTGCACGAAAAATTTCTCTGAGGCTACACTAAAAAAAAAACTTCGTTTTTTAAGTATTAGTTCCTCTAAACTTAATGGAATTTTATTATTATTAATAAAAAACAATGCAGTAGTTTTAAAAATAAACACAATAGCGATATATGTTTTTATATTGTCATATAGATGATATGAAAATGCAAAACACGTATATATCCAAAGAAAAACTCTTTCAAAATGAGAATACATGTATATTATATAGCATTATTAGAAAATAAAGCTTCTATAAGATGAAGGACTAAATAATAACGAAAGTAATAATACGTCCGAGTGCGTAGAGAAGTTAAATGTGACATCACGGATGAGAAGACGAAGCAAGAGAAAAAATATATTTTAGTGCAGTATGTAGTAGAGACTTGACTGTAAAATTGGCGACATTTATTATCTCCAAATAATTTATGGAGGAATTAGACTCAAATCTTTGTTTTAACGTGTAATATCCTGATTTTCTCAATTTCTTAAACATCGTATTAGTAAATTTACACATACAATTTCCATCGATGTCCAATAGACTCCCAAGATTCAGTTAACATCGACAGTCACACGGAGTCGACAACCAAGCAGTATTTTATACAATTGAAATCGCTCCGATCATCAAGTTATTTCATACTCGAAGAAAGTCACATTAGCTCTTCACATGGCTTATGAGTATGCGATTAAATTGTCCTCTATACCAAATTCTACCACTATAGAACGAATTTGGTGCATGGTATTCCCATAAGATGGAAGTTTCCCATCATCTTTGTAATGCAATTACCATCATGTGCTTGTGGAGTGTTACCATAGTAATTACCACTATGCTTGGACGCAAATGATGCTAACTAAGAACGAAATTAGGTATGGTTACATTTAAGTAACGATAGTTTCCATCATAAGTACATCCTACAACAAATTGTAGATAAAAATCGTCCGTAAAGTAATTTGTATTTTTCAATGCGTAAAATATAGTTTATAGAGATAAGAAAACTGGTTATCAAATCATATTTTTTCTTTGACCATTATTTTTCTGAATATAACGAAATAATCTACCTTTCTGAAATCTATCTATCTGTATATACACATCTGTGTCTATATCGTTTATAACGAATATAAATCTGTAAAATAAACATTTTAATTACGACATTAGTTATATGAAAATTAAATTTTGGCGATGACATTTCGTAAGCCCTCGTTGCCACAAACATTGAAAGTATTCTTCAACGGATATAATTTTAATATTGAAAATAATTTTAACACCATTAACCGAGGAATTATAAGTAAATAAACTTATGTTTAGCAAAGTAAACAAAACCATCCAAATAAAAAATAATATAAAATATTTATTTAATTTACATCGCAAATTATCCTAATACATCAAGAAAAGTTGTCACCAAAAAATTATTTTTAACTTCTAATAAAGCAAAAGATTGTTACTGAAGGTCCCTTTCAATTTTCACAACGATCTCAACGAGAAAATATATCAAAGTTTCATGCAGATGACCTTTTAACCTTGACCGGTATGTCTTTCCCTGGTGGACATGCGTGTGGAGCATGACAAAACATGACTAAGTTCGACGGAGGCTATGGAATCACGTTTTGAATCCAAAAGGATTGATCGAATGGAACGAAATCAGTTAGCGAGAAACTTTCTTTCGTGCTGAATGTATGAAAGAATGCCATTGTGCATCAAAATGCAAATGCTTATTCCATTGAAAACTCTCATGCGAGGAGATTCAATCATGAACGGGGATGAAGCGTTTCAACCCTCAATGGAAGGTTGGCCTTTTCTTGCATAATAAAAATTTTGCCTTAGTTCTACGGGAGGTTCGCCTTTAAGCGGGTCAAATTAATGAATGATAAGCTCATTCGCTTAATTTTCTGAAGCGTAAATAAAGAGAGTTTAAAAAAGACCTCAAATCCAGAACTTATAAGCTAATGCAGCACTGGCAAGGTACCTCAAAGGTTTCTTTCAAACACCATTTATAAAAGCCATTTTATAAAAGGTTTCTGCCGTTTATTAAACACTGAAGGAATATTAATGAAAGACGCTAAGAAGTCACTCTCAAATGAGGAAACATTTCTTTCATTCCTGATGGTACTAGATAAATGTTTGTTGTTTTATACAGCAAAGAGCATGTAAAGAAAAGAAAATTGGAACACGCCTGTTAAGGGATAAGAGATATAAAAGCTAGCCGTCTATATCGGCTATTAGAAATTTTAAACCTCTAAGTAAACAACATGTTAAAATTCATAAAACTCTTTAAAAGAAAATGTAAGAATTTTTCGAACAAAATATTGGTTTTCATACATTATTTACGACTTTCAAATAGTATGTTACCACTTCAACTTAGCGTACATTTTGGACATCATTTGTTTCGAAAGGTTTATTGAAAATAATACCAAATCAATTGCTGAGAAGATAAAACATCACTTTCAATTAGTAGCATAAGCGAAAAAGATAAGATACAGTATAAAAATTGTATTTGACGTCGTATTAAAATCATAGAATTTCAAATCACTGGCTATCAAGCAATTATTAATGTCACACATAAATATTTATCGTGGGATTAATAATAATAATACTCAAACTCACTGAAAAATACGTTTAATATATAAAGCTTCTATATTTGCTTAACTCATATGGGATGGATATTTTCATCGAAGATTTGATTGGCAAATGATCATGATACTTTAATTGAATATTTTACGGGTAGCGAAAATTTAACTTTTATAAATAGCAGAATAAAATTGAGTAAATTAAATTACTTTTTCATTCGTTATTAAACGTAAGCACTGTAACGATGAACCAATTTTTCATCAGTTATAAAATTATACAAACGTACTCGACTTCAATTAAGTTTCACTATTAACTGCATCAAGCAAAGGAAACATTTCCATTACACATTTTCTCTCTAGCATCATGCTCTGAAATTCCTTAATTAACATAATTTTCTTTCCTTTTCGACATCCTTAAGTGGCCCAACAACTGCTGTCCTTGTCTTTTCCTATATCTTTCCCCTAGAATTTTTCCTTTAATTAGTTTCATTAGCAATCTCTTGCTTCTCAATATCTGGCAGAGCCAATTCTTCGGGTTTCCTTTCAATCCTTGGGTCGAATACCTTTCCTCTTTCGTCATCTCTTCCTTGACTCTTTTCTTAAGAATGAGATTTTTTTTCAAGCTTGACGCAAGACTCAAGGTGATGTCAGATTTGATTTCTAAGTCTTTATGGGGAATATTATGATGATAATAAACGTTTACTATAAGCATATATCGATGAATGGTGTTATATGTCTTTCAATTGAAGATGAAGAAAAAAATTTCCTTCATTTTCTTATGCCTCAATCTTGTTCATGACCGTGATAAAAAGAAAATTTCTCAAGAGTGATACTGAATAAACGCATTCATCCTGGTCACTCTTTATTAAAGGAGGTGAAGAATATTATTCATAAGGTAATTTTACTGAATTAAAATTGACTTTACCATTTAAACCACTCTGTCTCAGAGAGAAAATCAAATGCAAAATACGCCACTCCTAACCTAGCTTCTCCAAATATTTTCATAACTCAAGGTGGAGGGGTTGTGGTTTAAAACAGCCTCCTGGCTGGAATATGCGCAGACAGACAATGTGTTAGCTTAATTTTTAAATTTGAGCACATATTTGATAGATCTGAGGACGATGAAATTACGGAGAACTCTTCCATTAACAATTATTATTATAAACACAAAATGAAAGTAATTTAAAAGCCAAGGACAGCATAAATTAATCAAATCATCCAAATAAAATACGGCTATCAATTCTATACCAAACAATCCTTATCTTTAAAAACTTACAGAATTTACACTAACCAAATCTATCATAGTTGGCCGGACTTCGTGAAACAACATTATATAAAGAAAAACAAGTCATACATCAAGTGATATCGAATCGATGATAGCCATGTAGCCGAAATCGGTAATCCCAATAAAACAAAAAAATTTCCTTGTGGAAATTACTAAGTTTTCCTCCACTCTTTATCAATACTAATCGACCAAAAAATCCCGAATCTCTTCCAAGGATTGAAGAAAAGTTAATGGAAGTTGAAGATTTTGATCGTGCAGTAGAATGGAGCACGAATACGTCAGATTCCCGGACGTTGAGGAGTAGAAGGCCGGACAAAAAAATCCCAATTTTCGGAATGGAAAGATTTAACGTTTGCTTTCAAAAAATTGATAGCCTATATATCTTTACCCGTAAGTGTAAAATGGCAGCCCGTTCGTGCGGAAATGTGCTCACTAGGTGATAAAATAGCATTGCGGCGCATTGAACGTCTCTTATTTGTCTTTCATTTTATTCCTCTGATAATGGAAGCATTCTTTACATGACTGAGTGCCCATGTGTCCGGAAAATTTGGGGATCCATTGGTGTCCGGAAGGGGATCTGCGGTTTGAGTAAACTGTCACATAGAAGGAAATTTCATAAGGTACTAATTCGACGTCGATAATGATTTTACGCTAGTCTCAAATTACGATATTTTATCAAGTATAAAGAGTCATTTTCTAAAGGCGCGTCAAAGAAATCAACTTTACGATACTAATTAGGCACAGTGTGACGTCTATTCAGATCACAGTTTCACAAATAATCTGGCGTAAATTTCAAGAGATGATTTGTGAACCGGATTTTACTATAGTCATCAAAGGGGAAACAATACTGCCAGGATTTTCTCCCAGAGAGAACGACTTGACTCATTGGAGCTCTACATAACTCGTAAGATATACTCATTAGTGGAACCGATCAGATTACTTATAAAAGCTACTCAATTATCGGAGAGCGTATTATAAATAAGTATTACTTGATATATTACATGAGAGAGCGATTATTTTCGGTAATACTTCACAATTATCTTCAATTTACTAAGAAACCTATTTAGAAAATAACTAATTAAAAATAAACACAATTTTAATATATAATTCAGAACCGGGAATACTGAATACTTTCATTACGTAATGTACATTAAAATGGCGTTTTAACCAAAACCTGTTTTTGTGCAATTAAAAAAATTAAATCGTGTTGAGTTTAAAAAGTGTTTCTCCACCTTCATCATGCCGTTCCACGATATTAGTCCAAAGATCCCAATGTTTTGAATTCTACGTATCTTTCCATTAGAAAAATTCATACGCCATTTGCATGGTTTACTTTTAGATGATACAAAATAATGCTATTAATCTTATTGTTAGTCTTATAATATTTTTATTTACATAAATTTATTGATTAAAGATTTAGAGTAAGAATTAAGTAATTATTAATTTAGCATTAACTATGCAATTTATGAAGTAATGAAGGAAGTTTATGATTTAAGCATAATAATCACAGATAGAAGAGAAAAATAAAATCCTAACCCTGCAGAGAAGGTTGGATGAGTATGACCTGTGTCACATTCTGTACTCCAATCTTTCGCAACCTTGAGGTGAATTAACTAGTTTGCATTTTTATTGGAGGGACGATGATCTTTCCTCCATGACTCCCACAACGCCATATGAAAACGATGTCGTTCCAATGCAGATGAACGTCGATTAAGACTGGAAAAGCTACGAACGGCATCATCAGATTCTCGAAGACTGAATTTTTACTCTTTAAATGTTTAACTAAAGCAATTTGAATTTGAAAAGAAAGGTTGGGTAGAAAGAGTAACATTAGGATATAATAATCAAAATTTTCATAAGTTTATATTTAAAATATTTATGGAACAATTTTAAAGTAAAACTTTTACAAACCACAAGATCATTTATTTTTAAATGACCATGGATGAGTTGTCATGGCTCTATGAATATTATATTTAAATGAATCATCACTTGGTCTGTAAAAGTTACACTTTTTCTTTCATTGATGAAGAATTACCCCGAAATCACAGCAGTGGATTATAAAATACTCTAATTGCAAAACTTCTACTTATTATTTGTATTCAAATTACAATTATATTTATTTCCACAATAATCTACCTTTATATGAAATTTGTACTGCGTAGTCATCCCTATATCTTTCATTTCATTTTATCTCTTCAATTCCCAGTGCTAAGAAATTTTAACTTCTGACGATTTTTAATCTGACGAAAGGGAATGCATTTCATTCTTAATTAAGCTTACAGTAATGGGAAATCATGCTGTTATGATACCAAGAAACGCCAAGATTCTCATGAGGATTTTCAAGTAATGTTTATTTCCTCCAGCGATATTAAAATGGAAACTTGGCAATGTACAGCCATTTCACTACTGAAGCATCTTTTCAGGTTACCAGTAAATCGATACACGTATAAGAAGAAATGATCATTTCCAATGAAATATTTTGAAGCAGACTCACAGCGTACCGTTCATACAAAGAGAGCACGAAAATGTTTTCTTTTTCGCATCGCTGTTATTTCCACTGTTTTAGACAGCGCTCCCATTTACGTGAGCTTTATCTTGCACCAACCTTCGCTAGAGGTATTATTTTTGGAATATCCTAGGGATGAGGGAAGCAATATCAAACAGGTCAATTGTGAGGATATACTCCGTAGAGAGGTCATTGAATACGATATCTGGGTACCACACGCTGGTTTTGATATTCAGGAGACAACGTATCCATGCAAATTTTAAAGCTCATAGAGCTATTGCCCTTGGAAAGATACTGCTTCTACGATAATAGAAATGTTCTTTTTTTATTCCAGGGTCAATTCTAAGGTAATGTGCGACTTTATTATTTAAAAGACATCCTCGGTAGTATAGTGGTCAGTATCCCCGCCTGTCACGCGGGAGACCAGGTTTCGATTCCCCGCCAGGGAGGATTTTTTTATTGGTTGAAGAAACTCAATCTCGCCCAAATAAAGATGATTATTATTATAATTATTTGTAAAGGATCATCCCTAATCAATTTAATCTTGCGAATACTTTTCCTCTTTATACTTGCTGATTTAAATATTCTTAACAAGCATAGTAATATTGAAGCGTAAATGTAATGCAGGAAATATAAACCTTAGCGTCATCGAGTTATTTAGAATGATCATGCTAAATTTTAGGAAAAAAAACATTTAATTAGCATCATTAAAGCACGACCTTTGCGGTTTTGAGAATATGCAGAGGAAATTTATCATCTAAAGTAATTACTTGAAGTATATAATAAGTAAAAATCTTACTTACCTGGAAAATTTTAAGAAATTTCTTTTAAGCGCGATAATCATACATACCTACATACTTAAAGTTAAAAAATATCTTTAACGAGCCGTAGTCGTAAATATTATATCGAGCATAGTTATCGATCAATCTCATTATTATGCAACGCAATATAGACCATATAGTATAATATAGACCATAAAGTATTTATGGTCAATAGTGTTGTGTAACCGACTGAGAAAAGTTATCAAAAAGTTAAAAAAGTTATGCCTGCATAGTCGATGCAACGCGAGTTTAATTTCAAGTGATATTCCACTACGATGAAACAATAACTCCTCGAAATCGATATTTCCGATAGGCTTTTAATAAATGAAATTTCTGTATCGGTGCCACAGTTGAAGACCAGTTCCCGAAGTTTGAAGTTGATGCTGTGTCCTAAGGAATCGCATTATACGATCACCTCGTCCGTAAACTCTTGCTAAACGATAACTTCCTTAAAACTCTGGAACTTCAAGAGCCCAACAGCTTATATCCACCATGATCGTTGCGAGATGAAAACTTTACTCTGAAAACATATCTCCTTTCTAAATGAATTGCAGCGCCTGTCTCTCTGACGAGATCAGAAGTTTCCAAGCAAAAGCAAGAACCATGAAGCCTTTACTCCCATTGGTGTACCTCTGACGAGACATAGACAGACGCCTTCCTCATGCGTTATTAACTTAGGAAAGTCATTACTGCATACTTAATGCCCTCATAATACAAGATGGAGTGGAAAATTATAGAAGGATATGAAGAGGAGAGGGAAAACTTAAGCCCGATAGAAATGTAACTGAAGACCCTGAGGTAGGTTTGAACTCCTGCATCTGAAAATTCCTCATCTAGGACCTTTTTCGTTCTAATATTTAGCCTCTTGACTCAGTACAGAAAGATTTATTTTGCTTTCCTCTATTTCCAATGTTTTTTCTATTCTTTTTCATTTATTTATATTTAGGTCCCCATTTCTTTCTTTCCCTTTCTATATTCAATTCATTTCTACTCCAACTGAAACTTGATCCTTTTTCTTCGGTTTACTCAATCTGAAACGCCATTTCACGTTGAATGATTAAAATATCTTGATATCATAGAAGAAAACTCGAACCCAAAAAGTCAAAGAGTTTACAAAATATTCACCCTTCAATATAGATATTTACAAACCTTCCTTCGCGGAGTTGGTTTTTACATACATTGAGCTGGATAGAAGAAAGTCACGAAATTACTATCTCAGGCGTAACTTCATGGAAATCCCTAAATACAATATGTTTATAAAATCGATATTTGAAGTAGTGACTTCGTGGAACGCCATCGCAGAATGACACACTTGGTAATTTTCCAGAGGAGATTTTTACTTTACTACCGGTTTTGCAAGAGGACTTACATCTCCAACATCAATTCAAAATCAAAGGCATGGAGACGTAAGTCCTCTTATGAAACCATTAGCAAAAGAAAAATCTCCTGCTGGAAAATTGCCAAGTTTCTCCTCCTGCAATATGTTTAACTTTATTTCAGAGAAAATTACGAAGCTTGAAGGCTGCACAGTTTGAAGTGTTACGGGTTGTGTTAGAGGTTCAAAATCTCCAATGGCCGTTTTTGTCTGCGTTCCTCTTCTCATTCCTCGGCATTCCGAGAAAACAAACCAGGACAACGCACTTTTCTGAACGTTCCAGAAATTCTATTTTCCTACGACGAATATAACTCTACAAATGAATTAAAGGCTAATGTTTATGAAAACGCAGCCAACCTAAAACAATAAAAGTTTATATTTAATAAAGAGGTATATACTGCTCCCACAGGAATGCAGAGAGCGCTCCAGATTACTACAATTAAAAACTTCGGAAAACTAAATTATGCCTATTTTCTTTCAGTTTCCCAAACTGCGCAGTGAAAAGTTACCTTTAAGAAGGATGAAATATTGATCGAAATATGATTATGTATTAATAATATAATTTTTCGGTGGATTACATATATCCTCAATTAATTACCAGTCATTGCTAAAACATATGGCAAATTTGTGTTTAAAGATAAGATTTTTAATAACATCACATTTTTAATAAAAAAATAGTATATTATATAGACAAATTAATGATTAAGGTATATGAAAGAGAATGCAATCGAAAAAATGATTTTTTCTCCTTCACATTGGTGCCTACTCAAATTAATTTTCGCTTCAACAATGGAAAGCTCTATGAAATGAACATACGTTAGAAACCGAAAGCCTCCCTTTGTGAAAGCTTTAGAACCATCAAATGATTATTTTCATTCTTGTGAATTTGGCATTTCTCCTTCATTTTATATTCTTTGACATGACAGTCCGATATCGGGCAGAGATTGCATAGGTTTTGGAATCACTCCAAGAGCGGTCTAAAATTACACGCGGATTGGACCGTCAAATATATACGAAACTCAGAAATTTATTGAACAAGGTTGCGATTTCGGATTCATTCCAAACAGATAAAAATCTGTTTTGCTATCCGTGTCAATTTAGATCACCTAATTTGAAAAACATTCCGTTCATATTCTTTTATTCTTGTAATTGAAAAATGGAATACAGCGAAAGTTTTAACCTTTGCTGCCTCATAAGATGTCTGTACCTCATTTTATGCATAGATATGAAATCAGTTCGAACATGATAAACTCATGACTTGCTTTTATGAGTCATTTTAAAAGGAATTATGAATGCACAGTCTATCACTGACAACAAATCATGCTCAATTTCATGGTTTGCATATGATTAATGCGTGCTTACTTGCTGGTCAGAGCTACCGCAAAAAGAATTACAAACAAAGCATTTATCACTAAATGATAACGACAAAATTTGCTCCACTTCATTTAAATCTACAGCCGTATAATAAATGAGTGGATTTACCTGTCTCTGGCAATAAAAATGACTGACTACCGCAAACAATTGTCATACATTGAAGAAGCTTCAGTTTCTAGACTTCTAGAAATGATATAGGAAGAACGAAAATATAACTTAAAGAATCACTTCTATTTCATAAACTCCTAAAAATTCTCCAATTTTGTGACTGGAAATAAATTATGGCGAATTATGAAAGACGGAAAAACTTCTACGCATTTCTTTCTAAACATGGTAATCGGTTGGTTTTTACTGAACCAAAATTCGTAAAAATACTCGTAGAGTTTAAGAATCGCAATCGCAATCGCAAATTACCAAAGAGTTTGAAATTAATGTAATTTACCTTTCTTTATATAAATACACACGAATTCGTAATAGAAACGAAAAATAGAAACCAGTCGAACGGTATACAAAGAAGATGAAAGTTGTGAAAATTAATTGATTGATTGCAAAGAAGATGAAAGCTGTGAAAACTATAATATTAAAATATGCTGTATAAACTAAAAACTCAACCAAATAAATTATTGAAATTCACCTACAGAAAGACAAAAATTATGGATTTCCAGATCAATTTATCAATAAGGTCAAAAATACTTAAAGCGGAAGTCAATTATTAAAAAACTATACCATTTTAATAATAAAGAGTGTTAAGCACGGAAAGAAACTAATAATGCAATTTAATAAAGGATATTCCCTTAATTCTTAAGGGAAAAAAATTTTGCTCTTCATGCGCGAAGAATCTACTCAGAAATTACACAAATTCTTGAGTCTGGGAAGAGGATAATAAAGATTATATACAATCATCGCATAGGTAAGTAATTAGCTGCAGAATCCATCTCTACAAATGCAATAGATCACAAATAACATCGGAGCGATTATGTGTTGGGAATTTAAGTGACAAGATTGCCAAATAATGATATCTAACTCACAATAACAAGAAAAGAGGACTTTTGGTTAATAATTAAAAATTTTGTGCAGAATAGACAGACCGGTTATAGGATACTATATCAATTCATACGCACATAGAGAAAATGCGTGGAAAAAGATTTTGAATCAAGAAATTAGGATATTCGTTTGCCTTCAGCACATTTCACATTCTACAATATCCAACGCCAGCGACTTCAATAGATGCTGAATTGAGCAAGATTATTCCTCATTCTTCAGGATGACGATGCCCATTAAAAGAAATTCTTTGAGAAAGGAAGCGAGATCGGAGGAAAGAAAGTGCCTTAAAAAGACGTGTCCTGAATTGAAGGGGATTGTTAAACATTCGTTTGATGGCAGTTTCAAAATCTTCGGAGGCAAGCAAGAAGATGCAGAGCTCTCCGAGGAGGACACCAAATAAACAATGAAATGCCTCCTGTGTGGGTCCTTGGGAATTCCAGTCTCGACACTGAATGCGAAAGGAAGGGTGTCAACTATTGCCTTGAGCGACTAGGAATTTTTTCCCATTCCGCCTACGGCACTCGCTCGCAAGATTACACAGAATCCGAATGGGAACGATGAAATGCTGGGACGACATTTTCCTTTCCTTTCTCTGACATGTGCTATATGGGTTCGTAAGCTGCTTGAAGTTGGTTTTATACGCATTATGTGGTCTTTTCCTTAGGTTAGATATGAGCGAAATGCAATGATTGATTTCCTTGAGTTTTATATCTAGCAATTTTCCAATCAAATAACTTCATCGTTTTACCGATTCTGTGAATTCATATGAATAATAACGCTTATAAAAACATGCCTAGTAACTGAACGATCTAAAGGAAGTGTGTTACATGGAAAGTGCAGAAGTATGGTTTTATTATTTAAAGCATAATCTATAGTTCGAGCAGCATTTCTATGATATCACATTTCAGAAAAACATATTCAAATAAGGTAAGATTAAACGAAAAAAAATTTAAAAATTCCACAGAAATATTTTTATTGGTGACTAGTTTCATCGATGTATTCATACGTGTAAGTAATATTAAAATATTTCTGTGGAAGTTACTAAGTGATTTTCGTTTATTTAGAATGGCTTACAATCAAGTCAATTATACAGGGTGCGGCAACATAACTTCCTTTTTTCGCATTAAAAAAGCATTTAAAAAAGGAAGTTATTTTGCCGCACTCTGTAAGAGTAATCATTGAAAAGGACGAATTTTCATTGAGAGTGACAAAATAATATTTGTCAGTAAGACTTACTGGAAATTCATTGAATTTTTCCTCTAACATCATAAGTAAATTTACATCTGCAAGTCGTCTTTTGGCGAGGGGGCAGGGATGCATGACTCTTCTCCATTAATCGATCACTTCCGCGTATTATTTGGGAAAAAATAAAATATGAATCGATCTGTAACGATTAAGTAGCATATCGTGTATGAAATTGATATTATGCTTCGTAAATTAATTTGACAGTTTACGAAAACTTGAGAATTCAGGATTGTCAAACTACTTAATTACAGAATCATTTGTCAATGCATAACGTGATTGACTGCATGAGAAGTTAAATCTCCCGGTAACTTCGTTGCTTCAGAGTTAAATTTACCGGACCGATACGTCCTAGAACATGCGTGTTTTTCATTCGTTAAACGCAGTTATCTAAACCACGATCATGTTAAACTTTTGCAGCGTGAGGAATTTATGCATTCCGCTTCTACCTCGCGGTCTAGTTTATGCTGAGTAATATGCTTTGGAGGAACTAAATCAGGTATTTTCCGAACGTGCAACGAATTTAGAGGTAATAGCAGAGAGATTAATGCCACGCGACTTCGTGCTTTTTGGCAGTTTCCGAGCATGTTTTTGGTTAGGGGCATCCTAACAATTTCATAGACTAGCCATACATGAATGCTCTTTTGGACGTATGGAATGTGAAATTCAAAACTTTCTGAACTTATTTTTTCCCATTTAATGATGAATCCACTGCTCAAGAGCGAGAAGTGTAGCTGGGTTATCCGATATCTCTGTTCGAAGGTGTTATGCCATTTTGTATGACGAATTGCGGATGTACCATGTTTGCCAGCACTTGGTCCCCAAGAACCTTAGCGCTGAGCAGGAGGAGGATTCTTTTGTCTAGCAACAACATCGCCGCTGTGGATACTGACCCTACCCTTCCGAACAGACAGATCACAGCTGACGAAACAACAAAACACAGAGCCTCACGCTGGAATGTTACTCAAACTGCGACATTCTCCTCCTTTCCGCCGGAGCGTCCATACACTGTATGTACGCTAAGGGCGTAAAAATCCATTTTTATATTTTTGGCCAGCTTTTTTCGATTCCAGCCCACTCTAAGGAGTTATGTATATTAAAATACATGCTAAATAAAATAAAAGAATGCATGGAAGGTAACAAGATGAGATGCAATCGAAAAATCGAAATCAGTAAAAGAAATGGAAGAAAATAATTTCCTACTAACTCGAGAGCTGCATAAGAATACACGTGTATGACGTGGTTGCCTAACTCCGATAAATTGCTATTTTTTTTTTAAACAAAAGGCCATTCAGTTAAACGATCGGACCCGTGTCCACTATTTTTAATCAAAGCACGTGCCCTGAAAGATCCGTGCGAATCCGTTAGTTAATTTCCCACCTACCTGGTGTTTCCCTTGTCGGTACAAATTTTCAGTTTTCGAAATTGTTAGGCACGAGTTACCATAATTCAATCGCAATAATAATTGTTAAGTAAGTTAATAAGACCAAATAGAAAAAATTTAGTTGGTATGCGTATTTGATTTTGGGAAAAACTTTTTTCCCTTTTATCTTGGGACACCCTAACATACACGTGTCAACTTACACAGTCACAGCAATGAAATGATTCCGATAGGCACAGACTTGCACAGCTGTGCCCACAATATGTGGCGCAATCTACCACCAGCAATTTTTATTTCTCCTGCTCCGCGTTTTCGCGAGAAAAATAAGTTCGGGACATTTTGAACGTTCCTCGTATAGTTTAGCATTCAGAACTCTCGATGGATCATTATCATAGAAAATTTTCCAAGGCAGAAGAGGATTGGTAAATTCATATACTGCAGTGCTAATTCATTACCTCTGACATTCTTATTGGGGAACTAGAACGGTGGATGCCGATCAATTAAAGGAGAGCCAATACAAAAAATAGCAAACGTTTTTCCAGTAAATGAGGTTCGCAAGGCCTAATCTATGGGACAAACTAGCTGCTTTAGGTTACAGCGAAAAATTTCCTCGCTCTTCCAAAAGGGAAAATTTTTAATCGAAAAAATGGAATCCGTCCAATATTTTATACCAGGACTATTGGTGGGAGAATAACCTTGACCTAATCCTCGTCTCTTTAGATATATGTTTCTGCAGTTCCGAACTTGGTATCCACTCAAATAATGCTTCTGAAGCTTAAGGTCATATATTCACATAAATCTGCAATTGGATCCTTATCAGTTTTATATTTCTTTGATACCATTCCAAAGTTTTAGAAGGTATCCTGTAATATCAGGGGTTCTTAAATGACAAGACAAAAAATGAAAAGTACTTCTTCGAAATGTTTCCAACGTAATTTACATAGAAATTGATCACTACATTAAATTAAAGTGCTATGTTATTCACCGTGGAATAATAATATTCATATAAAAATGTATAACCACATAGCTTCTTTGCAGTGAATTATCTATAAGTAAGTAATTAATATAATTAGTTGAGATATTTCATAAGTTTTTAAGAACTAATTCATAATGAGGTATAAAGGTAATTCTTATTTTGAACTCTTATAAGATAGAGCAATCCTACAATATGATGTTACTAAAACGTTTCCAAAGAACCCTGTTCTGAGATAAAATTTCTTGTCCCATTATGAGTACTATTCTGGACAGAACTGCTTATGAACATCTCATTGTTATATTTCTTTTCCGTAGAATATTTGAGAGGTATATATTAAATATTGGCTCTAAGCAACAAACACAGAAAACAAAGTTGACGAGGATAATTATTACACACATTATAGGAGGATTGGGAGTTTGAATACGCTACGTGATTTGGGATAAAAGAACTTCGATGAAATCCTCCGTAAGTACTCTAATTTTGGGTTCATGGAGTATACACCACTGCCTCAATTATAGTTGCATTCTCATCCGGTATTTCCTCTGAAACCCATTAGAAAGGCTATGAGCCATAAAGTAACATCGATTGTAAATTAACACCGCCCTTTGATTTTGAATCGGATGGCGGTACTACAATCGAAAATAATAACAACAGCACTGAATTCACGTTCTGCTTCACTCATCCTAAAAAGGAAATAGGATATTCAGATGTGCAAGTCACTAGTAGGGGAAAGGAGGGGAAAGTAGCCAGTTAACATCAAAAGCGTATGCACGGCCAGCTGGCGAGAGGGAAAAATTGACAGAAACCGGAGAGGGGAAATGTGAAAAAAGAGGGATATGAAGAGGAAAGGGAAAACCAAAGCCCGATTGAAATGTAACTGAAGACCCTGAGGTGAGTTTGAATTTCTGCCTCTGAAATCCCTCAACTAGAACCTTTTTCGTTCTGATAATTAGTGTCTTGATTTGATTATAAAAAATATTTAACTTTATCATAGCTAAATTTATCTCTTTCGCTTCTTTTATTCGATTCCGTCGCGAATTTTGGTTCCCGTTACTTTCTTTCTCTTCATCTCCATCACCCTGCCACCATTGAAACATATTTCTTTAACTTAGGCGTTAACTATACAAAAGTAGTCTACATTAATAAAAATTTATCAGGGGCAGTATGCATTTAAAATGTATGAAAGGTAAAACAATAGTTATAACAAAACTAGTGAAAAAAGTAACTACTGAAAATAAGTTTTAATTTGCTATTAGGAATTACACCTTCTCATATTACTTACTAACTCAAGCGAGCGTACGTCGTTCATCTGTCAGAAAGAATGCTGAAGTTAAGGTGGTGCTATAAAATACAAGGTAAGTATTATCTATATTCCTCTTATAAAATCATGCTACAGTTTTCATAAAATTTACCAATTTTTGAACAACTGTACAATGATAATAACGATATTGTAATAGGGAAGAATTGCCGCTCTTTTTAGTTACAAAAAGAGCAGCGATTATTTTCTGGTTTCTATCGAATACCGGTGAATGGAGCGAGGAACGCCGACAAAGAATTTCATTGCCGGCTACTGGAAATTTTAAACCTGTAATTCATTAATAGCCGTGTTCAAAATTTCTTATCAACATCTTGTCCCGATATTTAATTCTTACCGAGTCGGAAATGCGGAATCCATAAATTATTAAATGGCTAATCATAATAGATGCATTAAGTAAAAAAAAACTCAGTTTAAACATTGCATACATAATAAATAGTGAAGTTTATATAGAAACATTTTGCGTAGCCAATGCCAAAATCGTTAGTATAAACAAGAGGCATCTCAAAAACGTGAATAGCATAAAAACAAGAAGGAGGAACGGAGAGCCGCATTGTCCTGGATCGGCGCCAAAATAGGAAAATGCGAAGACAACCGCGTAGGTGGCTGGGACAACAAAAAACTGAGAGTGATTTCCTCTTTTAAAAGCTGATTTTAAGGCATGCGAAGCTTCATTCGAACTCGAAATATTTTATCGGACTATCTCAAACTCGTTGAACCATTCCCATATCTTAAAAAGTATCAAATAAACGAATAAGAAATCAGAAAATAATTTTATTCCCAAATAAAAGGAGATTTCTAAAATTAGAAATAATCTTCACTCAAGGATGTATACAAGAATAATAAAAATGTAGTTATTAACATTCATTAGCATTCTAATGGGTAGATTTTGGCATTATTTTCTACTTTTAAGTTTATTATGCCCTTTCGAGGCGTTTTCTATTCACTTCGTGTTACCTACACAAGGCAGGCGAATAAAAAATTAATTTTGCATTAATATCACGGATTTTTCATAATTATTTATTTAACAAATAGGCTGTAAAAATATTTAAGGATCACTCGTGTATTCATTTAAAAGACCATACATAAAATGTAAGGAATTACGAGTTACGAGATGTCCGGTTCACTAATGCGATACACACAGAATATAATATACTAATTCGTAAATTTTCAGTTTTATGACATTGTGTAAGTATGTATTACAAAACTTGATTAGAGGTCCGTGGGATTCAAAATGTGTTTAGTGGTCCATGAGGTCTGGTGGCGATCTCTTGTAATCAATAGAGTTTGTTGTTGATAATTGTTTGTACATACGCAAACACTGGTATTGATCGCAAACTTGATTATTTTTTTATTTTAATGCATATGTACATGAATCCAATTAAGAGAATTTTAACATTGATAATTTGTATGTAACAAAATTGCTATTTAATGAGCTTTGTATTACTGGCGAGAGAGATATTTAAATAATATCTAAGACGTAGATCTAAAGATTAATCGAGAACTTTCTGATTAAATAACGGAGTAATAAGTAAATGCTAATTGAAGTTACATAAATAGTATACCATCATTTTTATCCGTGTGTAAACAATGATGCAACTAAGAAACAACATAATCATTCAGCGATTACATAACTCACAAAATGATTCAGAGAAACTCGAAGCCAATCAGAATGCAACATGATCTTCTTTGAGTTTCCGCAAGTTCCCTTTACGGAAAAAACGCCGTTACGAGGATATAAGTAACTCTATATAAACCAGGCAAAGATAGTATGAAATTTTCAAGAGTGCTCCAAGAGTTAAAGAATTTAATGGGTCGGAAACAGAAGGACTGCAGGCGACTAATGTTCCTCACAAGGATAAAAAAAGTCATTTATGTGGATATATTTCTTTTGATTTAAAAGATATCACCAACTGAGGGAATAAAAAACATCTTACTGCTAATGAAAAGAAAAATTCTTTATTAATGAAAGATAAAGGAAGCTGAAAATTAGTTTAACCTCTTTATTATAGAAACGAGTGCTTTTACTTGGAAAATAGCGGGTAGTTTTTCTTATCTGTGTCTTTTAAGTATCTCTCATTGCCAAAGAACTGAAAGTACTTTATTTTATACACAATATGTAGCAGTTAAAAGCCATTCCGCGAATCTGCTAAAAAGAACACCAAGGTAACTACAATGACGAGCGAGACAGAATTATTAAAACTTAACGAAGAAGAAAATTAAGCCCACCGTAATTTCCTGTTCGCATATAAAGTTAGAAATTGTAGATAGGGCTTTTGATAAAGGTTAGAGCAACTTCCTTCAAAATTACCCACTTCCAGAAATATGAAATGTACGGTATCATAAAGAAGTGCCACTTAATCTATCTAAAAAGCGGAAAAAATTTTCCGATGCACGAAAACTGCGAGCCTAAATTTCCAGTTAGAGAATTAGAATACCAATATTATAGACTTTATTTTATCATTAAATTACCAATTTACAAACATTTTCTTTTAGAACGAATGAAAAAATATGGTATTTAAAAATGAATACCTGTTGCGAAAATTTTAATCAAGAGAAAATAAGTTAAATATGGTGATGACGACCAAGAAAATAGTGCTTTTAAACAGTTTTTGTATTAAAAATATTATCCTTCACTAAAGTATCTCTCTGTTTTGATATTTTGCTATCATCTATTTGTATGATTTGGTACAAGGTGGTGGTGAAAAATGCAGATACTACAAACTACGACTAAACGGTCTTGCTAAAAAATCTACCCAATTTTTTTCGATTGATGAAAATAGTAAGAAATATTTTCTTCCACTTCTTTCCCTACATTATCTTTTGACTACATGCATTATTACATCACTCAATATCATTTTGAGAGAAGTGATAAACACATATTCAGCACAGCTCTAAAATAGGATTCTGAGTGTACAATCGGGAAATAAGTAATCCAATTAAAAACTGAACCATTATTTAACGAATAGGAAACTGAAAACTTACGATACTCGTGAAAATTTTCGATCCTCATGAGATTACATAATTTATTTCTCTTGCTCCTACTCTAAGAAACAATCATTTGCTGACCTTGGTCATAGGGTTCTAACTTCATAAGATTTGTGCCTCCTAGCAAAAGAGAGAGTCTCTGAAACTCAGCGAGCTCCTAATCCTGAACTCGAGGACTGTAAGTTCTTCACTGCGAAGGAACAAATGTGCTGGAGGCAGCATAAGATCCAGGGGCAGAATCTAATTTGTTTCCGACCAGAACAAATGTCTTCGTGTCGAATTGCCTGTTTGGCGCTAAGGATCTTTTCTAGGGACTCGCGAAATTTAGAATTTAATTCCCGCGAAATTCTAATATTTCACTCTGGAAGCTTTTTAATTCGTGCATTTAGAAGCTTTATTTTTGAAATGAGGGAATTAGACTTTTCCGCGATTTCGAAATAGCAATTTTAACATGCAGAGATAGCAATTTACTGAGGCGGTAACTTTATCTTAGAAATTTCTCTGGAACAAAAGAGGGACGGTAGTGTTTTAAAGATGTTAACGCAACTCACTACTATTTTAAGGGTTTAAAACAGCAAGGAAAACAAAGATCAGATCTACATCTACATCTACATCTACATTAATACCCTACAAGCCGCCTTTCGGCGTGTGGCAGGGGGTGTAAACACCAGTTGAATCTAAATTACTTCCTTATTCGATTATTGTCACGTATTGTTCGCGGAAAGAATGAATCTCTAAAACGATTCGTCCTAGCATCTATTTCTCTTAACTTACGGTCATTATCGGATCGACCGAGGTAGCAGGGGGGTTGCATGATACCGATTGTATCTTCCGAAAATGTAGTTTCCCTGAATTTATTAAGCAATCGCAGCCTAGCTTCCAATCTCCTTTCTTTCAAGGATTCCCAACCTAAATCTGAGAGCATTTTTGTAACGCTTGCTTTTTTATCGTAGCATTTCTTAACAAAACGAACCGCTTTACGCTGCACTTTCTCGAGTTCGCGAGTACACGTTTCATCCGCCGGATTCCATATACTTGCCGCATATTCCAGAAGGGGTCTGACCAAGGTAAAATAACATCGCTCTCTCACCTTTTCGTCGCATTTACCGACAATACGCTTTACAAAGCCAAGCCTTTTACTTACTTTGCCGCAGATTTTTCGAATATGCGTGCTCCAATTTAAGTTATTAGTAATGTTGAACCCGAGATATTTAACTGAATCTACTACTTTGGTACTAATTCCATTAATTTTGTATGGGTGATTTGGACGCATTTTTTTCTTTTCGAAAAGATAGGAAAGAACACCTGAAAACTAGTAGACTGAATATTGTTTTCCCTCTTAAATGGTAGGCATATTATCTGTGATGACGTTTGAAATATTATTCCTATCTCCAATACATTAACACTTGCCAGTTGGAAAAAAATTTGATGAACGGAAACCGCTAAGAATTATGATACTTATACCTTAAGCTCAAATATACATATAATTGAAAAATATCGACTTCAAGGATTCAAAGTGCTCAAATTTCAAAATAGAATTCTATTAATATTTATATGAATCCAGTGATTAAAGATAAATTTACTTTTATAGTCATAATAACTCTCTCCAGATCATGAAGGGATATGAAAAAGATGCTCTCACAATGGCCATTTTTAAGACGGTTGAAGTGAATCGAAGGGGGATCTAAAAGATTTATAAACAAGACTCGCGCAAGGCTACGGCATAACATAAATTCTAATGGGTATGCTTACCTAAGAAGGTTTTTATCGCACAAAGCCACTTCACATTTAGCTATTAACCTACATTCTAAATTAGCGGGTTTGACTTGGCGCCGGCTTCCCCAGCATCCGTTAAGCTTTGGAAGAAATATTCTTTTCTGGACTTAAACGATGACCGGATTACAGAATCAGGGCAGAAAATGGACCCCTCTCAACTCTTCAAGATCATTACGCGATCTCTCTGCAAAGAATTTACTCTCATTCTATTTATGTCAACATTAAAGGGTTAATTAGTTGTTGAAACGAGTAACGAAGGCTTGAGGTTATTAATCCGCTAAGATTAAGTTACAAAATAACTTTACCGAACTCTGATGCAACAAATTAATGGTGAAATTTTTAATACTCCAGGGTAGAATCTAAGATGAATAAAGGCTAAATAATCAGTAGCTAATATTTATAGATATTTATGTCGAATATTAAAACTAACTTTTTAAATTTAAATACCAGTGGGAGTTACAAGAAATGTAAATAAGGTAATTTAAAAAGTATGCTTCAATTTTCATCATGTCTTCCTTCCACAAGGAAAATTCTTCAAATTTTAATTTTATTTATGTTGTTAATTATATTCATTAAATTCATATTTATACTTTGGGTAGTAATTTAAAATGTATTTCTATTGAAATAAGATTTAATTTAAGCTGCTGGATATAATAATAAAGTATGATGAATAACAAAATAATTCTTGCCAGAAAATTAAAGGAGAGTTTATCAGATTGGGATGAGATGAATTTTGGGCAGAAACGACGGAAGTGTGCTTGTATAAGGTAGAGAACTAGGCACTAGAAATGGAATAGTTAAAGATATTTAGTGGATAATTAGAGGATAATTTTTAAGGCATGATGAACTTTAGTATAAATATGATTACGATAGAGGTATTACCGTGAATGTATGCAACAAAACTGCAACATAAGACGGCATTTATTCAAGTTCCATTCAAGGCCGAAAGTAAAATTCTAGGATAAAATTAAGAAAATTATTTGTCCGCGTGAAGCGAGCGCTTCCTTTGATAATATTGTGATTTAATTTTATCTCTGGACATCCATAATAATCCTCTCTGCAGAGGATTACTATGGCGACCCCTCCAGAAGGGATTACTATGGGAACCTACTGAGCCCGTCTGACCCTTTCCTTTTCAACAGTTGCAGGTCCAAGGATTCCCCAGCGTTTGAAAGGACTGGCACCCATAGGAAAAAACATGAATGACGAGGCCCTCTGCTTTTAAGTCTTCGACAAAAAAACTGAAACTGTTCTCAGAGATAAGAGATATTGTTGAGAAAAGAGGAGGCAATAGCTGCGAGTGCAGGAAATCCAGGATCTAGACAAACAGGCCAAGCGACGTAGCAGTGTAGGGACGAAGTAAAAAAACTAAAAAACAAATTGTGATTAAGAAAGACAAAATGAAAACATTCAAAGATGGCAACCTTCGTGATTCTCCGAAATTAGGCGTAAATTACGGAAATTTCAGTCATAACATAAACTAATAAATTTTATATATAAAATAACTTTCCATAGCAAATATTGGAACAAGGGAAAAATATAATTATGATGTGCCTAGATTCTTCAACCAATATTGAAGTAACAGGTTAATTTTGTAGTCCCTAGAATGTTTAGCAGTCTGCATGACAACATGTATTATGACCTCAATTCCTTGTCTGCAGTTAAAAAAATATGAAAAACATTTTTTCAATTAAATAGTGAACCATTTTTTCAGATAGAGAACACTAATGAGACAGATTAGACCCAGGGGTCTCAAATATATATGTTTTAATTGAGATATTAACATTATTAGTATTAAATAAAACTGTAATGAATTAAATAAATTATTTAATCAATTTTTGGAATGGTTAAAAAGATTTGTACTGTGCTATCAAAGCAAGTATTCGCTGTATTAACTTAATTATGTATGTGATGACTCAAGCATTAATTAAATTTCTCATGGTAAAATGAAATGTAAGCTAAAATTCGTATATTTTTAAGAATTGCGACCTCTTAATCACTGTTTGTTATGTCTAATATTTTTCTTGCTGCTATAAATGTGAGGATAGAAATTTTTGCATTATGTTCCAGGTTCAATTCTATTGGATAGTTCGGATTTACCGGTATCAAATCACAGATTTGGATGGCAGAAAATCCGATTGACAAGAGCCGCTAATTCATTGGCGTTTGGTTTGAAAAGCTTAATCGTCTGCCATCGAAATTAAACTCTCCATGGTTAACGATGGCCCGCTCTAGTAGATACATCTATAAACAACTTATCCTAATTTATTCAGTCATGTTAGCACATTCTTTCAAAGAATCGTACCAATTCTTAGATTATTAGAAAAACATTTAAGTAACTTCCTTCGTACTTAAATGTTTCTCGTTTCAACGGATTTAAAGTAATCATTTGCTAAATATTTTCATGCGAACGCATATTAAATTTATCCCTAGCGAAGAGTATTTCCTATTACCTTTGAAAATTTCGAGGAAATCTATTTTAGTATTCAGATCCCGTATCCAGGAAGTACTTATTCATACTTGCTTTGGTGAGCTTACCGCAAGAACGATCACGAGCTGAATGCCATCTAAAATTACCCCTATTCATTTGATTAGCTGTTTTTTTTTAATAGCGTCTATGGCTAAGAAAATCTGTTTCCTTGAACGTTCTTTCGCTACTTTTGTACGTCTGATGATAGTGATACTTCATTTCAAACTGAAAAAATACCACTATATATTAATCATATAGATCACAGTGTACAAAAAGAGGATATAAGTTTTTATTAAAACTCCTAAATGCTTTTCTGAATATATAGACTCAAAAAATCGCATGGATGGAAATATGAAAAATTTAAATAACAACAACGATGATCACAAAAATAGCCTAATTACAGATATATAGTTATCATATATTTAATCGACACAAGAAAACTAATATCCAGAACAAACTGGTTTCCCTGTTTAAAAAAATGTCGGATTTCAATGTTATTCAATATTAAATCAATACGCTTTGGCCGGTCATGATGAAAATACATCACAACGTTTGAAAATAAAACCATTAGTCCTTAGTAACTTCCGCCAAGTTTTTGTCCACCATTAAGTGGATGATCTGATTATGGCCATCCTCTGATCAAAAGTGGTCGTTTATTAAAACCTTGATGGGAATAACGTAAATACAGTTGATTTTATTTTAAAACGTAGCCCAATAGTAAGTTTAAAAAATTAGAATCATAAATTTGATTTTACCCTCGAAGATCACATTAACTGCCTAATATACGTACGTTAGTAACAAATCAGCTCTAGACAAGAATTTATGTATAGAAATAATCGAAGAAGGAAACATTGTAGCTCTGCTGTTAATGAAGTAGAGAATTAAAATCTCCAAAAACAGCCATTGTCGGCGATCCGTTCCTCTATTTCATTGGTTTCCGGATACAAAAGGAATGCCCGCAGTACGTTTCTACCTCTGATGATGATAGCATCGTTATTGAAATATACATTGGGCGTTTCATAGAAAGATGGTAATCCGAAAAATATTCGAGGCAACGTAATTCTTATCCCATTCAGCATATGTATTAATCCATCAAAATTTTGAACAATTCCGGGAAAAATAGTGAATTCCCTCCTTTATACTTCGCCGCCATAAATCCTTGGATATAAATGCATTTCCAGCCCGCAGAATATGACCCGTTTCGTTTGTTTGAAAGCGAATCTCTGACGAACCTGTCGGTGCGTTAAATCCCTTTCCGCTCGCCGAGAGATAATGCATTTGCTGGGCGGAAACCCGCCACTCTCCAGCGGTTTGTTTGTATAATCATTGAAGGGAAGCCGAAACTGCTCGATGACAAGCTGAAGATAGCGGCAGCATGGAATAACGTTCTTGGAAATGTATCTCTCCCCCTCCCTTGCTCCGTACATCCCTACCGGCTGCCTTCATTTGTGCAAATTTCTCCGCTGATTCTTTGAATGGAAGCTGGGAAACTTTCTCGGCGGGAGATGGAAAGGAGCAAACATTTCTAGATGTGTTCGAGTTTGATAAAACAGGAGAGCGGAATCCTAAACCGTGTCCATTCATACTCTCGATAAAATCGCACACTCATGTTGAAACTCGGCTCAAGCATCTAATTGTAACATCTGTATGGCCTCCAAATGAGAGTGAGATGTCTATCGAATTACAACTGAAAGTCAAATTCAACCTTACAAACAATGAAGTGAGTACATGATGTATTTTGCTGAAAATAACATAAATCAGCTCTGTGAGACTTGAGAATACATTTACGCAAAATAAAAAATAAAGAAGTTCCACATATTTATAAAAATGTGTTTTTAATGTTATGCTTGGCAAACAATACTAAGAATTGATATTCTGAGTTAAGTCAAGGAATATTCAATCCGCAAGCAAGGAAAAGATCCATTCAAAACAGGTAATTTCTTTCATCATTGAAACTATTCATTATATACTGATAAGATGGAGATATTTTCCTTATTAAACAGAGATAAATGTCTTAAAAGACTCAGTCCCCTCAGAATACTTAATTAGTGTGCCATTTCCAGAATATGCTGTGTATAGCAAATTATATAGTCATTTTTGACTCCTTATGATTCAAATTTCCGTTTAAAGGAGATAGCGGTCAGTTAAATAATTCTTAACTTCACTTCAATTACTTAAAATTAAATAAATGTAAAGCATCCTTCTAATTTTTTTTTAAGAATATGTATTATATGTTATTTTAAGGGGAACACAGTGGCAACAATGATAGATGACATAAAAGGTAGATTAAGCTACCTAGTAACGAAATAAAAGTAATTAAATAGGGAATATTAAGGAACATGAACCTACCGAAAAGTAGAACACAGATACATGCATATCATTTAAATGTGAACTTTGGGGAAAAGAGAAAAGGGTAGGATTGATGAATTGGAAATGTGGACATAGAGAAGGTATTAGAATATACGTTGGGCAAACAGAGTAAGAAATTCAGAGGTGCTGAATAAGGGAGAACTCCTAAACACCGTCAGAAACAGACAAGAAAGATTGATAGGGAAACAGTGTTAGATGACATATATTAAGAAGGGAGCGGATGATTACAACAGCTTGGAAAACATCGGTTAAAGGGCAAATTGAAGAGGGAGAAGAAGACTAAAATGGTAGACGGCATAAGATGAAGAGGATGTAAGAAAAAATACAATTCCTGGGACAGGGACGGATGAAGACAACGACGAAGGATGGGACTTGGAACGCGATAGAATACCAGATGATGGTACTGATGTCATCTTGAAATTGGATCCATATTTCGGACACTCTAAATTTTATTAAAGCACCTTTTTGTTTCTTCTTTTCTGTCAAAATATATCACCGCCTCTTTTAAACTTTCAACTATATTAATTATCGGATTATTCAAATTTCACACATTTATTATTTCAGAATGGATTTTCAATGCTTAAAATCATTCACCTTAAAAATCCTTTCAAATTAGAGAGATATGCATTAGTCTCTCATGGAAAAATCCTCCATTCCTTAAAACGTAGTTCCCAAAGTATGAAGATGCTATCCTAAGTTTTCTAAAGCGGCTAACTCCAACCCGATCGATAGAAACAGATCTAGGCTAGCAATAAAAAACCTTTGCCTGAGTTGTCACTGAAATGATCCACGAGAAGGCACCCAGGAAATGACTCTAACGATCTTTTGGTTGAAGGTTGGGTAGGTCAGGAAGAATTGTTTATGAACCCCACATAAAAAGAGGCCAGACCACCTGCGTGTGACACTTACATGGACAAACCTTTGACAAACTGCAAAACGAGAAATGGTCGACGATGTTAAGTCGATATTTCTCCTGAATGTCCGCGGATTAAAATGGAAGTGAAAGGAGGCCTCGCTCCAAAAAATCAAAATGATGACTGTCGCATTTTGTCACAAAAATAAAAAAACTTCGACCAAAAAAGAGAATAGGAAGAATGGAACGCTGGAAATTGGGATTCCGTTCTCGACCTGCATAAAGCAGAACGTGTTATTCTGCTTCAATGTGATCAAATTTGGTTATCACGTAAACTGCGCCGAGTCGACTTGCTTTGGAGCTCACGTTACGGAGTTTACGGATGTAGACTAACGATTTTATTATTTGACTGTGAAGGTGGTATGGAAAATGATGTGGAATGGAATTCCTTATAAGAGGGTGAATTATCATCATTTTAATTGGTTCTTAGATATCACCTTCACACTCTATCAAACGGTTGGAGAATACTAATCTCTTTAACACTAAATTGTTACTTCATCCAAATGCATCTTTATGAGGAATTTTAACTATAACACATATTCTTTTCAAAAAAGGAAAACATAAAATATTTTCTGTTATAGCAATAAATCCTGGTAATCTAGCACCAATAAGAGTATGAGTATAGGAATAAATACATATAATTTATCAATCATACTTGAAATAATGCACTCAAATTACTAAAAATAAATTCATGATATACTGTAATTATTTGAAGCAAACGTCATATTTTTATCGTTATTTTGTCAAGAAAATTATATAAAAGTAATATTTAATTGACAATACAGATAAAATTAAAATGTATAAAATATAAATGATAATAATAATTAATAATTTATTATTAATCAGAAACAGAAAACGCCAATTACATGTTTTCTAATAAATAATAAATTTAAAAAATACACTAATCTAAGAGGTAGTAAAAATAAAAAGAAATGTACAAAGGTTATTATACTCGCAAATTCAAATACAGTTTCCTCTCAAAAGAATCAAGTGAATCAAAAAAATAAATCTATGTTATAGGCCCTATTCAGAACATCGTTACCCTTTCTCATGATTCTGGACAGGAATTCAAATTTACAGACATTATTATTATAAGCATTATTCTCGTATATGTTTCTACACGTTTCAATTGGCAGATCTATTTTCTATGTTTCTGTTTGATTTCTGAGCCTTTAATATTAGTAACAATTTTGGTGAGAAAATTATAATTATATTACCAGAGAAAACAGTACCCTAGTATGTTTAGTTGGATTCTTTGAAGTAATCATTAGATTGTATTTATTTACGACGATGGATAAAATCTTACTCATGATATAGCGCTGCTGCGTAGTTTCTTAGTGTGCATGAGATCTAAGCACGCTACTTATGCCGGTGAACCACTCGCAAGGCTTTTTACTGAACGTTTATGTCGAGCAACATTCATAAAAAGAGCAAATTCAGTGCGTCGCATAGGCGTTCCTCGGAATGACGAAGGAGAAATCCACTTGGGATAGACGACACTGCAAATGACAGGGACTTCGAGAAGTACATTCCTTATCATCTGGATTTCCCTTCCAATATATATCACACTCCGAATGCAACATTTCAAGATCGTTGGAGAAAGGTACAAAATATATACCAACTGCAGAGGCTCCCGGATAGTCATGTGGACAGCGCGTTTACCTTTGGTGAAAGCGATTCCGGGTTCGAATCCCAGTGGGAGCCAATGTGCGAAATGACCTAAGCTGTCGAAGCACTTCTAACAATACTACTACTACTACCAACTGAAGAGAATGGAAGCTTCGAAGTATTTCTGAATGAAAAGAAGTTCCCGTCGAGGATGCATTATAAATGGACATATATGTGAAATTTCCAGATTTAAGACAATTAATTTTCACACGTTTTTCTAGGAATAACTCCAATTCAATTGAATGTTAAATTTCAAGATTAATCACGATTGATTTCCTCTCTGTTATTCTATCACTAAGGTAATAAATAGTCGAAAAACATATTTCTCTTTCATAAACGATTTACCGTTGTTCGCAAGCCAACTCAAAAACAACAATTAATATTCGGATTAAAAAATATTTGTATAATATACTGAGTATACTTCTTCCTTTAACTAAATAAAGCCTTCAAGTGTAACGCATAATAGACAATAAATCATTTGCATGCCAACGAGTATCTCGAGGGAAAACTCTAGTTCAGTTATTCGCCCTCTGTTGGATTGGCGAATCCCGATTTCCTTGTTGGTCCTTTCTCCACTCCTGTATAATCTAAAAGAGTAAACAAGCCCTGTTGCCTATTTGTAGTAACAAGATAGGAAAAGACCTTTAGAGGGCATAAAGGAAACTTTTTCCTCAAGATTCAATGCTGGAAAAGTTAGTTTTCAAATAGTCTCCCATAAATCTTTCCACTCTGCATCGTACGGCCATCAACTTCAGTATTTTTCGAAGAAACGTTCCAAGGGACGTTGACGAGAACTGCAAAAGTACACATCCAGTGGTGGAAACTACATAATGAACGAATCCTCTTAACAAGAAGCAGAAACACACCGAATTCCGAAGATAAAATAATGCTTACTGATTGCTATCCTCTACCATAGCTACGCTTAAACTTTTGGCTGACAAAGTGCCCAAAAATTTATTAAGGCATATCGATTTCCCGAACTTGAGGTCTTCTGGGAATAGTCAGCATGCAAACCCACCAATGCCAACGTCCCGGGTTCAAAAACTGAGGCTTCAACGAGATAGGGCTTGATTGTATCTGTATTCATTCTTCCACCGTTATCGTAGACGTTTGTTCGGTGGTAGTCAAGTAAATGGACGTGTGAGGGTCGTAAATAACAATAAGTAAGAATTGAATAAACTAATTTATATAAAAATCTGTAAATGAGATGACACTGTATAGCTCTACATTTAAATATGTAAAATCCCTACAAGCTGCCTTTTAGTGGTCATCGGTCTCACTAGTCGATATCAGTAAGGAAAGAAAATTGGAAAGCGGCTGTTAATAAATTAGAGATATAAAATCTGCAATAGCGCATAATTAGTCAGCGCTCCACAACGCGTTGCTGCCGGTTTCCGGCAACAGCGGAAAGGCCCGGATTACTGAGCTTCTAACACGTATTCTTCTACCCTTGAAGTTGATAGTATACCTATTTAATTGCAAATTGAGTGATTCTTTGAAGGTATGTAATTCCGCTGGTTCCGAAAACCGGAACGCGGTGTGGAGCACTGATGAAGTCAGCTATTGCAGATTTTATATCTTTAAAACTAGTTAATATAAGTTATATTTGGCGGATTTCTTTTGCTTACTTTGACGGTATAATAACATTGTTTGATAATTTATTTTATGTATTAACAAATACAAATATTACCCAGTCCAACCCGAAAATCTGAATCTTAACCTACCAGATTAAATTTATAGCTAAAGACGCTGGTAATAATGGAATGCCACCCGTTTCGCTAGTGATAACATACCAAAACTGTCTTTCTCATTACTACGAGTACCTTATTTTTAAAATTCCCAATATCATCAATTCATTTCGCAAATGACATAAAACAGTTTCTTCAGAGCAGATATTCCGTTAAAGAGACTCAAAATCTATCTAAACCTCTTTATTCAATATTGAAATATCATGGAAGTTTAATGAAGAAGGCAAATATGTACTCGGTAAAGATTCAGCTCCATAATTCATCTTTTGAATACCTTAGTGGACATCATATCTAACTTCCACTTGTAGTACTAATTTATGGAAATGTTGGCAATTAAACTGATTCATAATTTCGTTCATTTACTAAAATAATTGTGTAGTTAAAACCTCTTGATAGAGATGAATTAATTCAAAATACATCATTCAATGATGAAAACTGCATGAAAAGTACTTATTCTTGAGTTTTCAATGTATTCGAAGTTTTATATAATGCTAATGAAAATAGATCTTTCCGGCAGAACCCTTTTACCATGAAATAATAGCAATTTTTTCCGCTCTCTATCCTAGTCCCTGAGAAAATCCACTGGAGAATGCAATTTCTCGACCATTTTCCACCCACAGCATACGAATCTAAGACCTCTACATATAAAACAGAGTGGTGCACGCCGTAAAAGCTGCAGGAGATGCATTCCATGCTCCATTATGCACCGAGAAAATAGTGATGGAAAAAACTTCGCTTCGCATCCAGGAGATAATTCTTTTATGAAAGGAAACAGATTCAAGATGAAGATGGAGGACCTGAGTCACAGTGCTGATATGTCATCCTTACCCGGGCAGACGTCTCAATCCAACGAGCTTAAAAATTCCCACCCTATCCTCCACTCAATATACTCCAATGCCCAATATCGCCACTTCAGAGCTGTGATAATTCAATTTCTGTGGCAGCGTGAACGTTAACTAAGCCAACAGAGAAGGCTGAGCGAACTTGGAACGCTATTTCATGCGCCCGGGTCAAGGTTGCTTTTCTTTGCCTGTAAAGATTTATGAGCGAGAGATAATCTACGTTCAAAAAGGTTTTGATGCATATATTTATGGGCAAGCTATTATTCTGGCTTATTTTATACCTTGGTTGAAAGCTCTTTCACCGGAGAGATGCTGGAAAGTTTTAAAGGAGAATTTATCCTTTCAATATATAGTCTACTCAACTACTATACGCTTATTTGTAACATTTAATTATTGTAATTAATAGTAATTTTAGGTATTATAATATATTTTTAATAATAAAAATATAAATACTTCAAATGCTCTAATCATATTTGTAACCTGTTTATTGTAATGTGTTGAGCTTATTGTACTGTATTTGTAATGTTTTAGTATATATTTGTAGTGTGTTTTATTTAGCTTCAGTAAAAATAAAATGAATACTTAAAAGAGATTTCAATGCTTTGAATTTGATAAAATAGAAAACCTCTCTCGATCCACTTCAATGAAACATAATTTACATTTTCAAGGCATTAATATAAAAAATCTTCCAAGAACGTGCAGCATCAACTTGTTCCTTGAAATTTTATTGTTAGTTTATTAAAGAAAGGTTAAAAAGTATCTCTTTAATATTAATAACAATTGAAGTTTGAAATGTGTATAATTCAGAATATACATTTATTCTCTAAATAATTTTTGATAAAAATTCGTAAGTACTACAACAGAAAACTAATTTATTATCAGACTGGAATAAAACAGTAATTTTTTATCTAAATGAGGAGGGGATGTAATTCCAAATCTTTCGCGTAATTACGAAACCCCAACCTCAGGTGACCAATTACGGAGTACAATGTAGAACATCATGAATTGATTCTAAGTGAAACTCAGGTACCCACACAGTGACGTGAATCCGAGGTAAGCCGAGATTGTGGGTGTAATTAAATGTGGCCAATTTTCCTCGGTACCTCAAGCCTTTCATTTGAATATCCCCCGGGGAAAAGATAACGAATCCTGGCTCAGACGAGAGGAAAACCCCAAGGGCTTCCAAGTGAGAGCGGTTGCGACAATTGATAAAATAGGAAGCGAAGATTGACATAGGATTCTGGTTGCCATGGTCACCGTAACTCCACGTATGCGTTAATGAATGATGGGAAATCGTAACGAGTCTTTACTAACGAATGCTTGATATTTTTCGGAATTCGCCACCATATATCGATGTGTTAATATTTCGATGACAAACAACGGTAGCAGTAGAGGAGACAATTGAATAATGGTACGCGAGCGGTGAAGAGAAATTCTCTCTGCCAGAGCGTGATTCCAAAAATGTCCGAGAGCAAACAAACATGCTGTTCTTTTTTCTGAAAAAAGAAATTAGGATGAGATGAATTTGAAGATTATTCCTAAAATATTACCTTTGGTTTTATAATGGCCATAGACTGACTGTGTACACAATGAAGATATATTATTATACCGTGAAACTAAAAAAAACTCAACTCATTCTATATAAGTATTATTTCATCAAAGTATAAATAGAGTCATAATATTAACTGCTATTGTGTGATATTTTTAGAGCATTGAAGAAAATCTGAGAATCAAAAATCACTTCATGCTTTGAAAAAATTGTAAGGGTATCAAAAAGTCAGAGTAGCTTTGTATTTAGGATTTTTTAGCTATGAGCTTAAATCATATTCATCGTTAGCTTTAATTAATTGAAAAAATTTAATTATTTTGGAAATTCATTAATTTTTGTAAAATAAACAATGAAAATTACAATTTTATATATTTAAAATAGAAGCATTTAAAGAAAAGGAATTCTGTACATTTCTATGTAGTTGAAATGCAAGAAATTATTTTTTTTCAGGTTCGGATGGTATTAATTAGTAGATACAAATCTATATCATTTTATTTGAGCAGTCATATTTATTTTGACTTGTTGTAGTAGTAGTATTGTTAAAAGTGCTTCGACAGCTGAGGTCATTTCGCACATTGGCTCCCACCGGGAAGGTAGGAATGGTGGGATCGAACCCAGGACCGTTTTCACCAAAGGCGAACGCGCTGTCCACGTGACTATCCGAGAGCCCCATTTTAACTTGTTATTTACTTTCTTATACTAAAGGCAAGTCTGCATTTTTAATACTTAAATAATAATAAGTGATAAAACAGAATAGTATGAAATTGAATGAAAGTCAGAATAAATTTTCGCACACGCTCTGAAGGGCGAGAAAATCGACAAACATACTGAAAACGTTCGAAGTTGAAAGGTATCTTTGTGAAGGGCAAACGATGCGGAAAATATTCAGGCTCACGAATTTCAAGTAGCGTTTGTCTCGCGTACACTACAGCAGAATTTATAGCTCTTGCAAGAGTCAGTGCTTTAAAAAACACACCATCCGCCTACATAGCTCTTCTCTGAGAAATGTACGCAGTGAGCATCCTAAAGAACTCCCAGAGAAGAAAAAGCCAATCCTTTGCCTTTTTCTGTCGCTCTCATGAACTTACTTCTCTTTACGTTCGATCGGGAGAAGGACATTCAATTAGAAAAGGGAGGAGACCCGGGGGAAATTCCTTAAATTCCTTTCCTTAGGTCTATCATTTACTATGATACGGCCATGTTGAGCGAATTTCCCGCACAGAAATATCCGAAAGGCAGACGTAGTCAAAACTCGGTTGAAAAAGGCGACATGACGTCGCTTTGAGGCTATGGGGAAAAAATACTCGATTTGGAAGTGAGCTTCGCCAATTTGAGAATCGGGGAGTAAAGCAAAAAGCGGATTCGAGAATAGAGGAGCTGGGAGTTTGCGATGCGTTGCATGTATAACGAGAACGTCTCTTAACACTGTTAAAGGAAATTAAGGCGGGATATAATTCACAAAGAGAACCAGGAATTGATGGATCTCTCTTTTCCGTTGACAAATAACTTTTTGAAAAAGTGATTCGTGGCTCAGTGAAAGAAAACAGAAGATGAAAACTGACTACTACTAAACATTGTTTTATGAATTTTAGAGGTCAATCTTCAATAGCCGTTTTTGTCGGCGTTCCTCCATAATTATGTCGACGTTCCTAATAGATACAAAACCTTTTTTTGTATCTATTCATTCCTGACGTTCCTAATACATACAAAAACTTTTTTATATATCTATTTATTCCTGACGATGACTGCATCGTATTCGAAATACGTATTGGGTTCTCTTAGAGACCGCGGTTTCCTTTCTTGTTTTCTCGGAATACTGGTGAATGAGAGGAGGAACGCCGTCAAAGACGGCTACTGTAGATTTTAAACCTCTAATTCCTTGATAGCCGTGTTCCAAATTTTCTTTCTTTACGTTTTATGGGCTTAACAATGAAAATTTGAGCAGTAATTTACTCTAAAAATCTAATATCTATTGACTGGAAATTAAAAAATGCGTATTTGAGTTTTCTACGATAAGATAACAACAAAACAGAGATAAGGTAGATCATCCTGAGAGATACATTGAAACGAGGCCCTAAGGAAGGAAATTACCTTTCCTTCCCAAGATAGGAGAGGACATGTTTCTTGAAATTTCAAAGAGATTTTACGCTCGGCACTGCGGGTTGGATTACAATGAAGCTATACAAAGAAATGTTTCTAAGAAGGAGAGTTAATAGAAGTTTTCTGTTCTCGTAGATCGACAATAATCGGAAGAGTAGTTAAATGGCAGATTCTCTATATAAAGATAAATTATTAAGGTAGAATAAATGGAACGACCTCATTTGACTTGTTCTCTATAAAATTCCGGAAGATAACAATATGAAGAATTACTTACTCCTTCAACTTTAAATATTTAGAATTTGTAATCATTCCAATAAAGGTCAAGATAATAACAGTTATTCAAAAACAGTTAAATTTAGAGAACCATTAATAGAAATGTTTAATATGAAACAATGAGAGCGGTTCCTTACTCTTAAATTAATAGATAAAAATAGATTAGTAGATAGAATATAAAGTATAATAGAAAGATAGATTAAGAGTAAAAAGATTATCAATTTTATCTGATTGAAAATAGATAAAATAATTTCTCTTCTTGCTGAAAGAATAATTCAGTAAAAGTTTTCATACAAATTACTAACTATATTCAATTGTATATCAAGAGTCTTCGATGCTTTGAGAGTAGGTTAGATTTCGAGCCAGATTTTAGTTTCGATGTAGATGTTTACTCGATTCTATTTGAAAGAGACTTATTAACGAAAAGTCAAAATTTATTTACTAATATTTTTATAATAATACTTTTTGTAATTGTTTTTAGTGTTTTACTTTATTTTTTATTGTTTTTAATCTACCGTTATCTGCAATGGCAAGGTGTGGTCGTAAAGATGGTTAAAATAAGGTGAGTCATATGGCTAAAATAATGTAATACTGTTTGTTATCATAATTATTTTGAGCAGAAGAGGGTATAAATAATAAACACAAATCGGTGTATAAATAACTTATAAATAAATAATTATTTGAATAAGTAATTGGCATTGACTTTTATTATGAAATTGTGATTGATTTTAATAGTATTGATGACTTCCAACCAACTGCAGAATTCGCTCATAGTTCAAAATTGAAGCATTTTGACCTGGAAATTCGTGAAAATACTATATTTTTATGCTGAGAATGCAAACCAAAACATTAGCAGCTATTTTAGAGAGTGGAAAGCCTCGTTGAAATGAGGTCCACAGTAAAATTTTCTTTGCGAGATAAGTCAAATACGGTTTGATTTGTAAATGTAGTTGTTTGGATAAAAGTGCTGGGACATTTGGCCTTCCGAAACCTCATTTGCTGATAACAGAAAAGGATCGCGCATTTTATTTTGGCTCGCATTCGGCGAGGAAAGAACACATGAGCAGTGCGAGGACAGATGCAAACATCCACTTAGCATTGCAGATTGTCTTCGTTAAATGAAAGGATGCCAAGAACACGAGGAGAGTAGTTTTCCTTAGGCATTTTAGCAGAAAGTGCCGTAACGTCATTGAAAATAAGGCACAGTCACTTACAGTGTGTCATTAACATGGAAAGTAAAATAAAGAAAAGTTTTAACCGTGCCTGATATGCATGAATATTTAATTTTACGGCCGTAATAAGATAATTAGAGGACAAATAATGAGATTTCCCAAGAATATTTTTCCTCTAAGTGTCAGAAGTAGTAAATCACGCTCATGTAAGCAAGCGAAATTATTTCATAACGACAAATTGAGTAGACTGGATTGCTTTTTCAAAGAATATATAGACAGCCAATGGATTATGAAATATTTGACTCCATGCCAATTCATAAATCCAGGATTCTTCCGAAGGGAATTTAAAATTGATCAAAAAGTTTGGTGATTTTAAATTATCTTTCAACTTGAAGGCTCTATGACGTTAAGATTTCCTGTAAAGAATTCGGCTCGAAGGCCCGTTGGTAACTCATCCCCATTATGATCAGCTACCAAGAGCTATGGGGGGATTGAGGCTTACTAGGTAGGATGATGAGTGAGGCAGTTTGTCCTTGCTTTTTTCATCGGTTATAAGATTAGACAGAAAATATATCACTAACAAAATTTACTACGGTTAGTTAATTTCGGCCGTTGAAAGTCTCGGAAATCTATTAAATTGTATGAGAAACCTAAATATTCTTTCAAATATATCTAGCAATTTAGCAGGGCAGGAAGCATCTATTTATGAAATACTATTATCGCGGGGTAATCTTCCAGAAGAATGAAATTTCCTAAACTTTATATGTTTTTAAATATCTTTATTTGATAAAACATACACCAGTAATAACCATAAAAGACAATCTTACAAAGGGCTTATAATCATAATCTTTAGTGAGATATTCGTCTACCTTAGACGTTCAGAAATAATGGATAAATTGTATCAATGGGCGACCAATTATGAATACCCTAAGCCATAGATAATTTTCAAAGTCTATAATTTACCCTAACGCTAATCATAAAAGATAAAAGAATGAAGGATTCTAACGACAATCACAGATTTTCTCGCGAGATATTCCTCTATTAAAGACAGATACTCAAAAGAAATCGATAAATTGTGTCTATGAGTTGTGACGATGAGAAGTAACGTTTTGGGTATCGAGTGGTTTAATAAAAGCCACCAGATTTAGGAATTCCGATAAGGAGTTGTTGGTCAGAAATCCCTGAGGTCCATTTCCGAATGATACCGCACGCACGGAAGTCTGGGCAACAGAGAAACTAACACGCAAAGATAACCTCTTAAGGATATCCGATAGGCGTAGTGACCCCTTGTCTGCCATTTATCGTTTCGATCCCATTTAAAAGTCACTCCTGAATGGATTCAACTCAAACCCCTCTGGGAATTACAAAACGGCACGTGTGCAATATAATCAACCGTCTCCAACCCCATTCAAAATAATAAGTTCCAATGCCCTTTCAGGCTAGGCCATTTTGAAATTCCTTTAGGCCCATTTGGGTGTGGTCGAAATATTTATAATACTTCAGTGAATAGTTCTTTAAAAACTCAATGTATATATTATCGAACTCTTTCATTTCAATAGTAAGTATATTTTAGGATCCTACTATGAAATACTACAGGCACCCTAAATAAAACTTGCATGTTTGACCATGTATCAATGATAATTGTGTGGATAACTTTTTGAAATGATAATTAAATATTGCACTAATTATTTCATTGAATTTTTATTGTAAATTATCATTTCTCTAATTATTTTAATCTCTTGTAGTTTGTTAAAAATTTCTAGTCATTATATTTTAAATATTAATTTCACAACGTTGCCACAGGTACTCTGTTTAACCTCTGCGGAAAATAAGTAAATAAAATTTAAAAGATTACTTTGCATGAATAGAAAATTGCGAAGTGCTTTATAAAAATCAATGACGAATATGGTAAATTTTCTGTAGTTATACAAAACATAATTTGGCGAAATAAGTTGAAATGACAAAAATCTACGATAGTCAGTCGATAACACCAATAAATAGCAAAGAGATAGACTAGGTCGTTGTCATAGTAATGCCATTCCTTCAGATAAACAAAACATCTACTCACGCAAGAAGAAGTACACATGTGCAATTCCAAGGAAATGACGATTTCTACGGGAGTGTATTGCTTATGTTTCTGCAGTTAACCTCTTGCGAGAAATCGATCTTTTACGTCAAATTCTATTCTTTTAGCTTTAGATTGTACTTCATATGCATTTCTGAATACCTTTGGCATTTTAATAATTAAATTTAATCCGATGTAATATCTAATTGTCATTAAATATCTGATAACCTTAAAATTTATTTATACTGCTAATTGATATACGATTATGTTACTATTGTTATTTATGGTGGTTAGTATTATCTTATTTGTAATTTTATTTCTTTTTAAAACACGTTTTCTTTTATTTTTACATACTATATTTATCCTTACTTATTTACTTTAAAGATTATTATAAACTTATTTGATATATCAATATATTTTTATTTTAAGATGTAAGTTTAAGATGATTTTTATGTATTTGGTTTTCTTCAACCCCCCTGAGTATTTTCTTTAACAACCCTAAGATGCAATGATTTTGATAACACAAAGTGGTTTTTTTATTTCTTTGTAAATATTGTAACGAAAAATGTGATTAATTAGAAGAAAAGCCCAAATAGGCCTAACCTTGCCATTAAAGAACCCATTTTTAATTTTGAAATTCTCCCTGTTGAATACCAAGCCATAACTAATAGCAAATTTCAGTGAATGACCAATTAGTGTTACCATTTCTGAGTCATCCTAACTCGAAATCACGTTATGCATGGATTAATTTGCTGTGAGCTTTTCTAATTGCCAGCTATGACTGTTATTTCGTGAAATGTCAATACTTATCACAACTGATATTGGAATCCATAAACATTTGGCAACGATATCAAAATCCACAGCGGCGTCACAGACCTCAAACGAGTTTTCAATTACTGTCACCTTTTTACAGATATACTCAACGTAATTAGTCAAAAATGATTTGACCTTCGAATGGCACAGAAAATTAGCTACATCTGAAACAATTTTTAGTTTATCATTCATTTTGTTATTTTTTTTGGTTTTTTGCAAGGGCAGTATTTGCCCTTACATAAAAGCGAGCGTGGATTCTCGAAGTCCCTTACTAATTCAATGATAAATATGCTGAAAGTTTTCCATTTCCGCTTTAATGCTACAGACTGTCTTCGGAACCCCAAGCCCTTGAGCTTGGCTACAGCTTACACATCTACATCAATAATATGCGTCTTGCGGTGACCTCTGAGAGCAGTTGATGGCAAATGCTGCATCGGGCGCAAAGTTATACTTTCTACTCGGTAAACTCAATCCCTAGTAAATTCAGGGATGTCTAAAAAAACACGCGACCTAGATTGCTACGAAAAGTAATCAATTTATTCCGATGTGCGACAGACCTCGTATGAAACATGTCCGCAGTATCAACTACTTGACATTACCGAGAAAATGATTATTCCAACAGAGAGCGACCGGAATGATTCCTTGAAAGCGTGTTGATAAATTGATGCGATTTCTTTGAAACTTTTATGTGATATTCTCATCTCAAATCAGAATTCATCTATCATTTTTACTAATTTTTGTTGTCGACTTATGTTTATGGAGGAATTTAGTAACAGTATCGCTGTTTATTAACGGAATAATCAAATTATATTGTGAAAGTGCTGTTTCAGATTTTAATTCTCTTTAAAATTTAATACTGTGCATAATTAAACACACTATTTTTAGTGATGGTGCTAGAAAATGTTCAGAAATCTATTTATGAATGTAAAAAGCAAGCATGTGAAGGATTATTTGTAGTTGCTGTAAATAATAAATTATGAATGTATCTGTAAACTTCAAATTTCTGACATTTGTTACAAATGTAGAATTAGTTATGAGGATTAACCTCTTGTCGAGAAAAATCTGGATTTCTTTCTAAAATAATATAAGTAATTATATCTTATGCAGTTTACGATTTATTAATGGTTAAAATTAACAATTATTACATTTAAATTGGCTACTTAACAGTTTTTAATTTAACAGAATTATTGAGAAATATTTTACACCTACATAATGAATATTACCAATAAAATAATTTTAATTGATATTTTTAAATAAATTAAAACATTTAACAAAGTTTTTTCTAGCATCAGGCGTCAATTCAGTCTGAAAAAAATGGGTTAGTACATTACTTTTTAGTTTCAATCAAAGATGCAGCAATGCAGAGAATTACTAAAACTAGGCATGAAATCCTTATCATTACTGAAAAGATTTAATTTTTAATATTTCCCATGGATCTTTCCTCTGACCTTGGACCACACGCGGCAAGAATGATTGTGGCTGCAGTACTCTGAAGACACGCCCCAAAAATCATTCACGTTCAATCTCGTTCACGACACATCCTCACACGCTTAGAACGCCATGAAAAAAAAATCGTGAGCTCATTCTTTATACACGAACCGTCTGTTTAGAGATTTAAACCCCTAGGACGAAATGGGTCCGTATTAAATACCATCGGCGCCTTAATAAATGGCCAACTTCAAAGAACAGCGTCACGAGTATAAAACCCAGCTCGAACGCATTCCCGAGGGAGAAAAGTTAGGTTACCATGGTGTCGATAAATCGTCGCATTTGCCCTGGAGAGCGAAAATCGCGGAGAGTTTGGAATATCGCCAAAACGTCCGAAGGGGAAATGGCGAATGTAATTACTGGGAAAATGTGGGTGTGCCTAGCGCGTCCGAACGGCGTTTTAACAAACAGTACGCGAAGCGGAAATAAATAAGAGCTTAGCGGACCCGAGGGAGAAGTGTTACTCATACAATGGTCCTTTGAAGAGTACAAGAAGGTAAGGCGCGATAATTAATAAATTGTCGGCGGCGGAAATTCCAGCAGGAGTGCATTCCAGTTGCTTCTGGTGGTTACGTAATTGGAAAAATCTTGGAGGGCTTCGTAATTAATTGCTTTATGAACGGAAAAGCGATATATACGGGTGGATATCTCGTTAGAGCCACCACGGAATGAGATGATACGTTTAAAAAGGATATAAACATTACACATCTGGAAAATTCTGCTCATCCTCATTTGGCGTCTCTTTTTCATGAAATCATCTGAAGTGTATATTGCTTTTTATGCGCTTTTTGCAAGAATATATCAACGAATCAGAGCAATTTTATCACCACCGTTGGTGGCTCTCAGAAACTTGTTAAATTCTCTATAAATTTTTCCTTAGATATATTAATGCGCTATTCAAGTAAGAAAATTTTAGAGCAATATAAGGTAATCCCACCTAAATTTTTTCATCATCACAGTCAAGTAATTTCTTAGAACATTTTAATGAATTCCAGTTCTTCCTTTAACTATGAACAAGGATAAATTTCATGTTATATCGTAAATTATCGCAATTTAGAGCAATATTGTCATTGTACCCAATATTTATAACTTAATTACAATTCAAGATGGTTAGGGAAACTCATCTGATGCCTACGACGGAAGAAGACAAAACTTGGTGCACATAATCGTATTCGATTAAGTGGAAACAATTCCTAATTTCATACGCTAAACTGTCAGAACATGGTTTTAGAAATAAAATTAATCTTAATAATTTAATTAACTTGGATAAAACCTTCTCAAACCGAAAGTCACAAAAAGTGAAGAAAAGGTAATCCGTGTAATTTTAGTATGCCTTAAAAAAAGAAGAGAAAAGCCAGAAAGTTGCTTTCGAATTGATATTACTATGATTGATCATTTCTGATCGTACTTCGTGGAACGACGTCATGAAATAAAGGAACTCACTTTATTATTGTGTGGAAATTATAATATAGAAATATAAAATATTATTAACCATAATAATACAGTAAAATACAATCTTACAATCAAGTCAATTATACAGGGTGCGGCAACATAACTTCCTTTTTTCGCATTAAAAAAGCATTTAAAAAAGGAAGTTATTTTGCCGCACTCTGTAAGAGTAATCATTGAAAAGGACGAATTTTCATTGAGAGTGACAAAATAATATTTGTCAGTAAGACTTACTGGAAATTCATTGAATTTTTCCTCTAACATCATAAGTAAATTTACATCTGCAAGTCGTCTTTTGGCGAGGGGGCAGGGATGCATGACTCTTCTCCATTAATCGATCACTTCCGCGTATTATTTGGGAAAAAATAAAATATGAATCGATCTGTAACGATTAAGTAGCATATCGTGTATGAAATTGATATTATGCTTCGTAAATTAATTTGACAGTTTACGAAAACTTGAGAATTCAGGATTGTCAAACTACTTAATTACAGAATCATTTGTCAATGCATAACGTGATTGACTGCATGAGAAGTTAAATCTCCCGGTAACTTCGTTGCTTCAGAGTTAAATTTACCGGACCGATACGTCCTAGAACATGCGTGTTTTTCATTCGTTAAACGCAGTTATCTAAACCACGATCACGTTAAACTTTTGCAGCGTGAGGAATTTATGCATTCCGCTTCTACCTCGCGGTCTAGTTTATGCTGAGTAATATGCTTTGGAGGAACTAAATCAGGTATTTTCCGAACGTGCAACGAATTTAGAGGTAATAGCAGAGAGATTAATGCCACGCGACTTCGTGCTTTTTGGCAGTTTCCGAGCATGTTTTTGGTTAGGGGCATCCTAACAATTTCATAGACTAGCCATACATGAATGCTCTTTTGGACGTATGGAATGTGAAATTCAAAACTTTCTGAACTTATTTTTTCCCATTTAATGATGAATCCACTGCTCAAGAGCGAGAAGTGTAGCTGGGTTATCCGATATCTCTGTTCGAAGGTGTTATGCCATTTTGTATGACGAATTGCGGATGTACCATGTTTGCCAGCACTTGGTCCCCAAGAACCTTAGCGCTGAGCAGGAGGAGGATTCTTTTGTCTAGCAACAACATCGCCGCTGTGGATACTGACCCTACCCTTCCGAACAGACAGATCACAGCTGACGAAACAACAAAACACAGAGCCTCACGCTGGAATGTTACTCAAACTGCGACATTCTCCTCCTTTCCGCCGGAGCGTCCATACACTGTATGTACGCTAAGGGCGTAAAAATCCATTTTTATATTTTTGGCCAGCTTTTTTCGATTCCAGCCCACTCTAAGGAGTTATGTATATTAAAATACATGCTAAATAAAATAAAAGAATGCATGGAAGGTAACAAGATGAGATGCAATCGAAAAATCGAAATCAGTAAAAGAAATGGAAGAAAATAATTTCCTACTAACTCGAGAGCTGCATAAGAATACACGTGTATGACGTACGACTATTCACAACGATAAAATACGATGGTATAATGCATGGGTGTAATGGATTGTGTGTAATCCTTATTACCAAATTTTGCTGTTACCTATTTCCACATTTAACCTTTCACAATTGGTTGCGTGAAAGAATTTGTCCACTATTCAACCTAAGTTCTTGTCGTTCCACCTATTGCGTTTCAAGATATTGTGAAGCCACTTGGCAACGCTAAAGTTCTCAACATCCTCCCAAATTCTTAGCCCTCCCTCGCCACCCAAAAGTTATTGTATCCATTTGACCATTTTTAAGAGATTCTCCACGTGCCACTGTACCCTTTTACCCTTTCCTGCAAGATATTGCTGTGGGAATTCCCGTTCCCTGGCCAGAGCAAGACCTATAATCCTAGCAAGATCCTTTTTTCATTACTTAATGGAAATTGAGCCGAGGTTCTTGCTCCTTCCCATTCCACAAGCAATGGGAGGAATAAAAATAATTGTTTCGAACGTTAAACTCTCCTCGGACGAATTGGATTCGCAAGAAAGTCCGGTAGATAAAACAACAACGTATTTAAAATGTGGAGACATTATAGCAGATTATAATATCCCATAATGCTTGCGACCTTCAAAGGCACTATCGCGTGCCAAAAAAATATAAGAATAAATCACAAAAAGGTGGACAGCTGCAGCGATCAGGTTTTAATCCTCTAGAGACTGTATTTTGTCTGCGAGCCATCAAATAAAAGCTATTTTAATTTAATGGAGCTTGTTGCGATACCACAATATGATCATCGAGCAGATGATATCGACAACCGTTATTGATGCAGGAGCTAAAAGCACCAAGCAAATTCAACGTAACAAAACCATCAATAATCGCAATCAAAATATTTTTAGTTTAGCTTTTGTAACCACAATACCACTCGTTCACCATTCATGCGACTTTGCCACGTTTATTTTAAAATCCAGTTAATTTTCTGTAGCTCTATTTAATTATGTTATTGAATAACTGCCAAAGCTAAAAAAAACAGAATTTTAAATGGATCTTTTAGAAATTGCTTTTTAAGAAGTTTTACGATTTTCCTGGCGGACTCAAGAAATTTGATTCGAAGAAAGAAAATCATTATTTATCCTCATCAAAATATTCCTATGCATGCTTCTTAAGTGATCAGTAAACCATAAATTGTGCATAGAAGACGCTGGTTTTACCAGCCACTGCGAAATCAGTCTAAGAATAAGTAGAAATATTGTGAAAAGCTTATACAGCATATGATTATTTTAAGTATTCATAAAAAGTAGTTTTTTGAGTGTAGTTATAAGATAAATAATATAATAAATTTATTTACTGTAATGTGAATAAGTAAGTAATATGTGGTTCTTTTCTAGCAAAATTTCACTTTTGTTTTTGTCAATAACTCAATAATGGTATTATCAACTATAATTCTTTTAAGTATTTAGGCAAGGAATATAACAAATTTTACGATCTCAAACCCGCTACAGCAAAAACTACAATTCTAAAAACATATTGCAATATATATTTTTGAGTGTTTAAGATATTTTAAAATTTACGCAGGCAACTTACATTGAAGGTGATGAATTGTTAGTTTCATGATTATCATATTTATATCTGTCGAAAATGATATGCGCAGATTGAAATCTAAATTATTAAAGCCGACACATTATCCTAAGCTTACGTCGGTCAACTTCCTTGAGACTCAAAACAAGAGAACGCATTTCATCTGGCGTGGAATGCACCGAGTGATCTACCTAGACAGCACACCTATGAATTATACATAAATTGTTGCCTCCACGTGCTTCAAAGGGCTGCAAATCCTTTCCTTCCGTTGCATCAGCAGTTTAGGCCTGGTTCAAACTTAGTTCGACTGCTTCATCCGGGAAGCAGAGTAGAAAATGAGCTTCATAGAGAGTATGATTCAGGTCACGACCTCTGACGAAGGTGACGCTGGAGGGTTCGCACGTCTACCTGCGCTCAGATCGGCTTAAGGGAACAGTTGTCTCCTTCCCATAAACTGCGGGGATGAGTACGGATCTAGTGCTGCAGAGCGTTAATCCACAGAATATGATAACTCCACTACGGATGTTACAACTAGAATGTGAAGTGATTTTAAATAAATACCCTTGACTAAACAGACGTGAGAAATATATGTAGTCGTTAGATTTCATTTTCGTCGTCTTTGTTGTGGGTTGCTCATAAAGCACCCGTTTAACAGTACTGTTTATTGCTATTATTACTACTACATAATTTTTTCTTTTTCTTTCCCACTTAGGAATAGTAAATGTTATTTTTTTAATTATATAAATTATATTTTTTAATATTAAATAATATTTTATTTTTCCGTGAATTTATTAATATATTTATAGGTATATAATTTACGAAATTTTATAAATGTCATTACTGTATTGTCAGTATTTACTGTATTTCCGCGATTTTTTTCACCACCCTTCTCTGTGGGTGTTTCCCCGCAAACTTTGGTTTTATCTTTGTCAACCTTCAGTTGCAAATATTTTTCCCCACACTCCACTCTGTCTTTTTGTTTTAATTTTTGTGATACATATTCTAACGAAATACGAGGTCAGGTGGAAGAGAGCCCACATGGGCCTAACCTCGCCAATTAAGATTCTAACTGAACTATACTTATTACTATACAAACTATATTACTATTACTTCGTGGGATTGACGCGGCATGGTATTTCAGTGGTTAAAATAACTGTCCATAAAGTTAGTTTAATTTCAAAGTCCTGCTAAGTTAAATTTCATTTCCATCATTTTAAATTAAGTTTTAGAGACTTTTCTTATACTAATTGCTCTAAATCTCCCTGATTTGTCATCGATTCGTTAACTGTGGGATAAAGATATATTGGGGTCTAGAAGTTTCAGTAAAGTATCAATCTTGCAGGACGTTTCCCATTAACCAAGTCGGAACAAGGCGCCATTCTCAATGGACACATGACCTAAAAGGCCGACGGAAAATGAATTACAGTGAAAACTGAGTTAGGTCTTACGCTAATACAGCGCATAGCCTGTGATTAGTTTACTTGGCCAAAACAAAGTTTGTTATAGGACCTATCATTGTGTAAAATAGAGCGATTATAACTCATCTTATCACCTTCCAACGTTTAATTCGTACATATTAACCATAGGATAATAAGGATTTTGTGAAGGAATCCGTTTACCTGATTGGACAGTTATTCTTCTTATGATCTGGTATATAGGACCAATGGAATAAATATTTAAAGAATGTAGAAGCAAACAAATTAATAAGGTCGCTCGTGAGATGAAGGTTTCACAGCTTTGATTGGGTTGAAAGAGCTTTCATGAAATTCAAATATTTCTTTTTCAATCATCCGCTTGAGGGTTAAAGAGGATGAATGCATTGGATCACGCTTGACCTGATCAACTGTAACCCTCTGTGATGCCATGGTTCAATTTAAAGGTTATGTCTTCCGCTCATCTTCTATTTTCAAAGTTTATATCGGCTTGGTTTGATTAAAATAAGACTAGGTTTTCCAATTTCTGTTTCTCTCATTCAGGAAGCCTAGGGTTAACTACTACCGTAGAGAAATTTTAATGAAGCCATTTTTCCAGGAAAATATTAAAACCGATAGAATTGTGAGCCTTTGTTGTTTTGTTCCAAAACGCAGTTTACGGAAAGAAACATTTTCAGCTTGTTTTTTCTAATGTGTATAGATGCAAATATGTTTTAATTTTAATCTAACGTCCACATGTTTTAACCTAAAAAAGAGAGAATAAATTCCAGAGCCACAGAAAACAGACGGATTTGAATTTTGGAAAGAATAACGCTTTTGGCAATCACCATCAGACAATGCCAGGGGTTGGGAATCTTTCCACCCGAGAAGGCCACAATTATATTGCTATGATAGTATTGGAAAGATATATAATTTAAATTGGGGTCTTTGTTTAGTGAATTAACTACGAGTATAATGCCTATTTGGCCTGAAGGTCGCAGGTTCCTACCGCTGCTATCAAGACGAAGAAGAAAACGTCAGTAAACTCCCCATACATTTTTAATTGTAAATCAAAATCAAACCTGCAAAAAAAAACCTGCTGTTTTTTCAACGATGTAATGTACTTTTTCGATGAGAGCATGGAATGCTACATTCACGCCTCACGGCAAACAGTATGGAGATATGAGGAAGATCAACACGTTATTATTTCTTTCGATATACTTCCACCACCATTCTTGCACCGGTAGACTATTTCTAATCCGGCTACCAGTAATCCGCATTGCCGCTAAATCCGCACATCCAGGAGCGAGCGTAATTTCTAATTTCTCCACCAGCCGCTACTGTTTCGGTGGCGTGGTGATTTGGAGCCAGCTCATAATCTTCTCAACCCTATTTTTTTCTGCCATTAGCTGTCCATAGAGAGTTTTACGCTTCGGTCGAATCCACCGAAGTTATGGAAGACCATGGAGTAAAGCTTACAGAAGATTACGAAAAAACGGTGGTGATGTGTCTACAAAAACTCCATTTGATCTGGACCATTTTTCAGCATTATGTAACAGAAAAAGAGAAAATAATCTAGTTCATTCATTATGAAAAATGAGGCATAAATGAATTTCATAAGATATGAAACATAAAGCTCCATGAATAGTACATCATGTGTACTTAAACCACGCATGCATAATATGCTAAGGCGAATATTATGAGAACTCGATTTTTACGCAGTAAAAAACTCTAGCTGAAGCTACTCTACGCGAGTGATTAACACATGAAAATATCAGAACATCGTTTCAGCTATGCTCGTATTATCTTATGGAGATAAGAAACTGCAACAATCAATGTTATTTCATTTCATTTTACCAAACTAACGATATTGATTGAGACAATACAGAGGCAGTATTAGAATTCCATAAGATAAACAGAAGTGAAAAATACAAGTAGAGCTGTTCTGATCTTCTACTTACATGACGGATGCTTGATATTTTATTCTGTTTAATTTTTTACGCTATCTCGCAACACAATTTTTCTCTGCTTTCCGGTTACTATAAGACTGCTTTTTGGTTAAAGCATTTTCTCAGAGAAAGGAAAAACAGGGATCGATTCTAGTTCACTTGATTCTTAAGTGTAATGCACGTCTATTCATACAAAATGTATTAATTTCCCATATTTCTGAACATACCCTAAGTTTATCTAATATTTTGGATGGAATAAAACTGTTAAAAATGATTTTCTTAGATTTTTAAGAATTTCTAATTAACAAGTTCCACTTTTCTTCACTATCCATGAATACCTGAATGAACATAACAGAATAATCTCTATGCTAAGAAATCTGCATCAAGTATGGATAAAACTGGAAAATTACAGAAATGTTGATGAAGAGACGCTTATCATCTCAACCGAATTTCTATGTGCTTTGGTTCTTGAAGAAAATATATTAGACCGTTGATATCTATATATATAATAAATCTGTAGAGGGGGTCGTGTCTGTACATTGATCCGATTTCAAAAAAAGTTGTATTGCTGGATACTAGGGTTGTTCCCGAGTCCGAAACACATTTTAGAAATTTTCATGTCTGTCTGTCTGGATGTTACAGCATCACTCAAAAACTATCCAACCGATTTTGATGAAATTTGGTATGATGGTCATTTGTCATCCGGGGAGTGACATAGGCTACCTTTTATCCACCTAGCTGTCCCCAGTTCGTCCCCAGTCGGGGTCAAAAATCTATTTCACGCTGTAACTCTAAAGTTAATTATTTATAAAATTTCAAAATTTGTACAATATTAAAAGTCTCCCTAGCGCAAATGATAAGCTAATTTTTGTTGACCCAACTGTACTCGGTTCGACTCCAGAGGGTCGAATAGTTTCCATAAGAAATACATGGGAAGACATTTTTATCATTTGCACGAAACTTTTCTTTAACAAAATTAAATTAGAAATAAAGGTCCTGTGAAACTAAAACTAACACCAAAACAAAGGAAATAGAATAAAGTTTTTTATTTTGGTCGTAGAATATTGCTTTTACTTCGAAGTTGTGAGAATTAGTAAGTTAAATACGAAAATTTTATGAGAATCTGATATTCTAAACAACCCGTCGTCAAGGCCAATCTCGATATCTTTAAATTCAAATTCATTAGCATTAGCCGCATTAGCGCATCATCAACAACCAAGCTTTGTTTATAGCAACACCAGTGTTTGTTGATTCTTTACGTGAAATGAATGTTTATCGTCGTATTAAATGAATCAAAAGGAAAAGGTGCGAAATGACCTCAGCTGTCGAGGTACCTTCATAATTACTACTACTAATTAAATTAATCTTCTTTCCTCATATAAAGTAATAATCTCTTCTTAGCTTGGTAAGTTGATAACTTTCTCATTCTTATTTCCGCTCTAAATAATAATCGTTTTATTTAGCGTCCCGCTGTGAATTTAATCTATAACGCTGAAGAATAAATCAATCAAGATATTTGAAATATCCCTGAATTCAGTGATTGCTTCCATTGAAGTGTCAATAATTGGGCTTAATAAGCAGCAAGGAATGACAAGCCTTTTATAGCTGACTTGAAAGGTAAACGAATTTTGTACTTTTAGATATAGAATGGGAAATTAAACCAAGAAATGTTTTATTGGATCATCTATTGGTGTGTTTAAGTATAGTTACTGTCCACCTACATCCACCTACTCGATATCTTTAAATTTGAATTCAAATTCGTTAGCATACGCGCGACTGCAACAATCAAGCTTTGTTTATAGCAACGCCAACATGTATTGATTCTTTACGTGAAATTAATGTTTATCGTCGTGTTAAATGAATCTTCTTTTCTCATATAAAGTAATTATATCATCCTAGCTTGGTAAGTTGATAACTTTCTCATTCTTAATTTCCGATCTAAATACTCATTGTTTCATATAGCATCCCGCCGTGCATTTAATGAATCAATCAAGATCGTTGAAATACCACTGAATTCAGTGATTGCTTTCTTTGAAGAGTAAAGAATTGGAATTTAAGCAGCAAGGAATCTCAATCCTTTTATGCCGCACTGGAAAGGTAAATGGATTTTGTGTTTTTAGATATAGAATTGGAAATTAAACCAAGAAATGTTTTAGTGGATCATCTATTGGTGTGTTTAAGTATAGGCACTATCCACCTATATCTTTTCTTGACGGTGGTAGTCATACTCATTGGTATTTTGTTATATCTTAAATATTATATTTAAATGTTCGTGTTATACGATTGCCGATACGCTATTAAGTTTGTTATACTATGAAATATGGAACAACTCTCTCAGATTATGGGCGACTGTCCTTTATTTTTATGCTTCGGTTCTATGCTGCTTGCTCAAATATTATCAGAACGAATATGTTTCAATATGAATGTTTTATTTTGCATGGTTTAATTATTCCAAAAAAGTCAATGTAGTATTCAATTTACGGACTCCAGACAAGTGTCGAAAGAGATAAATTATACAACAGCCAACATCATCTTAAGGATAAATTAGGTGTTAATTCATGAAAGGACGAGTTCTGATTAGATTAACTGCTATACATCGTAATTCGTTTGCGACGTTTATGTGTTAATTCGTTTATTTGATAGTTGCGATGATTTCACTGACTCGCTATCAAACGGAAATCTTGGATGTGCTGAGCGACTGGTTCATTCGTTTTCGTTTGTGGTTTACAAGATTTGTGTGGCTATTTTTGTGATTCCGTCTACATTCATTTGGTACTCAGTTGTTTTCTCTATTTGTTGTAGCGACTGGTGCATTAGTTTAGTCTGTGATTTAAATTTGTGTTGCTGTTTTTGTGATTTCATAAGTCACATAGGATGAAGAGAAGTATTGTTCTTTTCATAAATTTAAGACTTTTCATATCCAACTTTTTTCAAATCAAAATTTCATTACTTTCGATTTACATTCATTTTCCGTTGAGAATCAACGGGCACTCCGCTAGTAAGGAATAAGGGAAGAAAATTTCAGTGAAGTGCATAGAAGATAAGTGAGAAAATACCTGAAACGCAAAGATTAATTGCACTTACGATCAAATTTTTCCAAAATTGGCCAAAAGACGAGCTCGAATTATTTTAATTCAATGCTAGTAATTCCAGCTCAAACATATCTGCGATGAAACTATAATACGAATTTTAAAGGTGATAAATTTAAAAACCAATTCCTGATTACTGCGTCCTCTCTATTTTCTTCTGTTCACAAATCTCTATATTTAATAACTTATTAATTGCTAAGAATTTGACTCTTCTTTTTAGACGCAACCATCACGAGCAGCCTCTCGTAAGTAGATGTTATTGGCATATCAATGCGGGTTATATTCACTTTCACCTTCTGTCGCTTTAACGCCTTCTCTTTACTAATACATCGGAATAGAGCAAGTCAACAGGAAAATTTGTACATGAAAACAAGTGAAGAACTATATGAAAACCTAATCTTCCTAATTAAATAACAAAAAATCAGGAGAATGCTTAAAGGTGGTATTAAATAGATTTATACTAAAGATTTACTACCTTTGTCCCAATATCGTATACGGTCCAGTTTATAGTCCTGTCTTAATTTTTTTAAATTTCTCATCGCAAACTCAATAAAAATTAAGTAAAATAGTAAATATGGATAGAACCCGCCCTTAAAACTGAACCACTATTCACACTAACATAACATTATAACATAATTGAAAACTTAAAATGAGACAAAATCAACTTCAAATTCAAAAACCAATTACATTTTTGCACCATGCGATGTATTTAAAGGAACTTATACGGCCCGCAAGGGGTAAAAGCTTGGACGCTTCTGGTCATGACAACGAATCAATAACGAAATATAACATGAAGTATTTAGAATTACCATGTCCTCCAACAGAATTTAATCAGTATTTATATTTTTTTACCAAAACAATCGCCTCATACCTTTGCTATGTATAGGAATTCGCACGATTGTATCATAAAAAGTCCGTTCATAGTTACTCTACGCACATAAATATTTGTAGAATTAACGTGTAAAACTAATCAAATTTTCTATATCAAAGGCTACCCGATAATAAGGTCGTTTCTTCCGTCGACGTCGTCCTCGAGGGACGCAATCCATCAACGGGCGAGTAGACTTTAATCAACCCCTTTAATTGCCTGCCTGCAGAAAAGCTCATAATCTTCCGCGGCTCTAAACAAGACACCACAATAAAACCAACAGAAATCTGCAAAGCGACCCGCGTCTCCAAACCCCCATTCGAGTAGAAAACAAATCACTAACAAATTCAGAAGCGTCCGCTACCACTACACTCGCAAGACCCAACCACTTCCCCCACCACTAACCCCTCCCCAACCCACCGATACCCTGAGGAGCCTACCTTAATCATCTCCTCCGCGGACATGTTTCTTATCGAACGCAGCCCGAAAAACACCTTCCTCCAGTTGTTCACAGTCGGCGACCGTCCCATAGAATACCGCAACAGCCTCCTTTTCTTCTTCCTCTTCTTCCAGAGACCCTTCCGGGGGCCTGTACGGTCCTCGGATATCCTCAGCGAGACCGCCGTCTCCACTCTGTTTAGACCTACTGACGCACCACCCACGGGGGCACCTTGGCTCCGTGACAGGGACAAGGGGAAGAGAAGGGACTCCAGGGAGACACACGAAGAAAACTAGGCAAACGACTTGGAGTCACTCGATCGAAAGGGTCTTTGAGAGTGGGTGAGCTAACCCAGAAACACTACGGCTACCTTTAGCGACCACTCTACCGGTGAGAGGTTTGAGGACAGAGGGTTGGCTTCTGGAAGGTTGTGGGAGTGGAAACGAAGTGGACCGGGTGAAAGTGGAAGATTCATAGAGAAAGGAGGGAATGCTCCGCTCCGGCGTTGTGGTTAAGACTCGACTGAGTCCGGGAGTGCGCGGGGGCGTGGGGGGGAGATCTATCGGGGGGTGGGGAGGCGCAACTGGTTGGTGGGACGGGGAGGGATGGAGGAAAAATGGAAGTCTGGATTCCGGGAAAAATAAAGGAGGGAGATTCGACGCTGTGGCTTTCGCGAAGGGAGAAAGAGGAGTTAACGAGCTCAAGGAAATGAATTCTATGTGAGAACGGGTAAATAGTTTTGGGGAAGAGTAAAGGGAAGGTGAAGGTTAGAGAAAGGGGGAATTAGATTGGGGAATGCTCTGATAAGAGCCGGAGTAGGAATTCGTCCTGTTTTATTTGATGTAATGAAAAATCGGGGAAAATGTACGTAATACGACCTAATGGGGTCATGAAGGTTCCATAAGAGTTTATGTAAGGAAATTTAATAAAAGAAACCGATGAAAATACCCACGTTATTTAAATGGAGAATGGTATAACTTTGAGTGAGGAATTCCAGCAGGCACATATAAAACTACTGATGCTCCGAAGCGATACATTCATCCCGCAAGTAAACAATGAATTATTTTCCCAATAAATTTGGGTCCAACATTTTCCCGTGATTTATATCTAAATAATATAAATCTAACTAATTAAATTCATTTGATAAAATTGTGTATCATTTTTACTAAAGTATACTTTTAAATGTTAGTTCTCAGAAAGGCGTATTACCCTAAACACTATATAGTGTTGATTCCACATAACTCTTCTATTCAACATCTTTCGGCCAAGCAACGAAACGTCGTACAAAAACAAAACGACTCAAAAAATCATGCAATTTGGAACATGTTATAGTTATATCTTAAATGTTTAGCTCGAAAAAGAAACGGCATCTTAAAGAAAGTAACGAAATGTCATAGAACCAATTTTCCGTTACTTTACGACTATTGTACCAGATAAATACTTATAGAGATACTTATACATTTTGGAAATACTTCAAGTTCTAAAGGAAAGATACGTTGCACTTTTCGCCACAAGATTTAATAAATCTGATGTTGATGAAGAAATTCTGATGATGACGATGAATCTCTGATTGTTGTCTTGTTATAATTGTTATTTAATCCTGTGGAAAAATTAAAACGTATTCTCCCATTTAAACTTTAAATATAATTAGTATATTTACCACAGTATTTTATCAGTTTAAATGTCGTTTTTCGGCGAATTCACTGAAGAGACGTCCTAAAATCCAGTCTCAAATTCGATCGGCGAATAAATCTAAGCAATGTTACGTGAATGAATACTACCAATTTTGAAGAGATGGTATGTCTTTATTTTTATCACAGCTTCCATTGGTGATTCCCAAATTTACTTTCTCTTCCTAAAAGAAGAGACGGGACGAAGGAGGATGTGAGGGGACAGAAAATATGAATCGGGAGACAGAAAAAGAGAAAATAAAACGAAGGAAAGGAGACTTCGAACACAGTGAAAAAATAAAAAGAGAGGGAGTGATATTAGATTAGCTTCGTCCGTATTTTTTGCGATACTGAGATTGAAGGGTCTTCTTTCTCCTAACTGGTGAAGAGAGAAATGAGAAACACGGATAAATAGTCGATGCAAGGAGAAAGGACATTCCAAAGGCTATGAATAAAAATGAGACAAGCAGTAAAAACTTCCCTCGATTTTCCTACTTTTACGCGACTTTTTTACGTTCGACGTAAAATTCTGCAGTGAAGTTGTCAATAGATCATACGCATTAAAAGTAGTTAAGTGCGGCATTCTCAAGCTCTATATTTAATTTAAATTATCTTCGTCATTTACTTAGTCATAAAAAGTTTAAAGAATGTTTATCTTTACGATAGTGAAATCTCTGTATCTTCGAAGAAACGACCATGTGTGTGGAAAACATTACAGAGAAGGATTAAAATTAAAGGCAGGGAGCCTGAGTTTCTTATGAAAAGAACCTGAGAATATTTACGTATTTATTCTCTCAAAACTCAATCGATTGCAGATAAATAGGTATACGATGAGATGGTAAATTAGTGATAAGGCAGGACTAAATCATTGTAGACCTATGATAAATTGCGAAGTACGAGCAATATTTTTTCTTCGAATGCTCTAATAACTTTTTGATAAAATGGCAATAATGTGATCTGCCACGAACTAATACGTATTTCTATCGTTAGATAACTTCTAAAATTTCCTGAAAGCCATGAAATACATTCTGTTGTGGCGATTTATCAATTAACTCAACCATTATATAGCGCATACTTCTTACGTTCCCGAACGCAACTACTTTATATTTGTAAAGAAAGAAAATTTGGAACACGGATGTTAAGAAATTAGAGGTGTAAAATATACAATAGAAGTCTTTGCTGGCGTTCCTTGTCTCATTCACCAGAATTCCGAGAAATGTGCGGTGTCCTTTCTTGTTTTCTCGGAATACCGGTGAATGAGACGAGGAACGCCGACAAAGACGGCCATTGGAGATTTTAATTCCCTAATAGTTTAAGTTTGTCATTATCAATGAGAATAAAATTTGAATTTGATAACAGAATATGCTAAAGTTCGATACGGCATTGGTTTGGAGAACAGAGGAGGGAAGGACAGAGAAGTATGAGCTTCATAACGTATATTATCTAAATAGTGGATTTGTGTAATAGATTGTAAAACGTATATCTCATTAAGTAGAAAAAACTGCCATACTAAACAATACTTGCTTCTAATTAATGTTTAACAAGAGATACGTTTCATAATCAATAATTCGTCTCTCCGATATTTATTAAATGATTCTCGGAAATTTTTTAAATATTCATCCAGAAAGTAACCAGTATTATATTTATCAGTCGGATATATTTTTTCCCGATAATCAATTGCTTTTAACATTCCACCATAATTTAATCTTTCATCAATAATTTGATTTTATTTATTTTTATTGATGGTTTTATTTATGTGGATTTAAATTTTATGGGGTAACTTATGCAAAATATAAATTTAAATAGTAGATATTAATAATAATTCCCCTTTTTTCAATATAAAGGAAATATTATTAGATATTAACTTTATGTGTTTTATTTCCAATGCTTTTAAAATATTTTTATATCAAAAACGGTAGCACGGCGAGTCAACAACAAAATTTAGCTTAAGTAAAGTCGCTATCGTAAACCTAACTACATATTATGAAAATATGTAAGGTGATAGGCTAAACAAATCATCTAAAAAGCATTTACTTTGTTCCACTGCATGAAGTTTGTGTAAACGACCTAGGACATAAAGAATGAAGTAGAATTTTTTTAAAGATTTAAAATATACAATTTACAGGAAAATATTGAATCTTAAAGAGGATCAAATAATATTAACGATAATTCTGAAAGAATTTGCAAATGGGAATATTCTTCAATTTAATGGTTATCTTCAAAAGATATAACCGTAGAGCATTATTCTATTTAGGCTTGCTGATTGATATACCATTTGTAAATATCGGCGGCATATAGGGTAGTTGAGTTGTTAAGCAAAAATCTCATCATGGCGTAAAAATTTGAAATACATGAAGCCAAGCCATTATGCTCTTCAGAAACTTGAGTTAGTCGAGAACTTCATCCGTAAAAAGAGTAGATACGTCTTGCGATGAAGCTAGCATAATAAATAGAAGGACAGCTTCGGTTTGTGAACGTATAGCATGGAAGATTCGACGGAGAAAGGCTGCTGAATTCACGAACCGGGAAAAGTCCTGTTTTATAAAAGCAGTGTATTTTCTTAGGAACTGTTTCGATAGACCGGTAAGAAACATGAGGGCACGTATTAGAGGGGATAGGATTTTCCCAGAAAAGGTATTATGTTTGCTCGATTTTACTAAAAGAATATCGAAAATACTTTCTTGAAAGAGACATGGGAGAGATGAATCAACTCAGAGAAATGGACAATAGATTAGCACAAGAAAAAACAGATTATATTCTAGGATCATGAAACAAAATAACTTCCAGGATCAGTCGTATCGAAAGTTAATTTTCCTAAGAATGGTAGGAGCAGGCGGAGTTTCAACATGAATTTCATGGAAAATTATTTTTAAAATATTAGATATTTTTAGAATTTAAGAAAGCCATCTACAGAATATATATACAATCAAAATTTTCCTTTTGTATTTCATGATTTTTTCGAACCCTACCACAGTTTTTTGAAAATATAAATATTTATTATTTTAAACAGTCCCTTATACATTTAAGAATAACCACAAATTAAGTGCAATTAATTTTCCAAAATGTTCATGAATATTCATGAGTTTCTCTATAAATTAAAAAACTGAAATTGATAGTTATTATCGTTCAAATAATTATAATATAGCCAACCTTTAACTTAAAAACAAGAAGAATTTCATTTTTCGCCTTTTTCAGCCCTCTTTGTTGATGTGATAATGTCAAAACTTATTGATAAGAAATCTTAGAACATTAAATAAACATTAGTTTTGATTCCTAAGATGACTCTAACATAATATGCGCTAAAGATAAAAAATGTCGCCATTTGTAAGAGAATTTTCAATTTTCTGAAAAATCAAATGCGTCTTCAAAGAAATTCATATTGCGGGAAATTGATTCCTTTCAAGACAAGGTTGATTCCGATGTCAACGGCAGGGAATATAGCATACCTATGCTTTCACTTCCATCTTGTGGAACATTTCCTCCTTAAAATTACGTTAAGAATAAACGAGCTAAGAAGTGAGAAGGGAGGCGATGTAAATGGAAAATATATGAGAAATCTTTCGCCGCCGGAATTCTGCTTTAGGGAAGACGCTCTCCCGCTTCTGAGTGCATCGACTCTTTTCAGTAGTGTCATCGCCCCCATCACGTACTATAGTGTTTTAAGGTTGACGAGGTAAAGTTATGAATGTACGATTGCGGGTGTATATGAATAGGTTCTTTAAACGAACGTAGGGACACGACGTATCTAGTACTCTATAAAGAATGCTTATCCTCCCTTTATGCAGAATAACACCGGCAACTTCAAATTCTCCCGAGATTCAACGGGGAAAAATTACGAAAATATACGACGTCGTTTTTCAGGCCTATTTGATGAAAGCCATGTACAAATCTCTTGATCAAATTTTTCTCTTGTAATATATTTTCCTCATGTTAAAACGAAATTTATAGTTGCAGAGACTACAAATGTTGATAATTCCAATACTAAAATATACCTTTTACGTTTTCATAGAGAATTTTCGGTAGGCTCGATAAAATTACTATATCCGTAATTCATTAATGGACGAGGTTGGTAAATACTTATGTCCAGTAGTTGTACGAAAATCATTCAAACATTGTTTGTTTTAGTTGTTCAATGTAGTGTAAGGTAACATAGCTACCTGTTCTAGTGACTAACTGTGAACGGCTTTGTAAAATAAATAAATTAATAAAAATATATTTAATAAAACTAAAAAGTATAAGATACAGCAATGATTAGGAAATTAACCTTTGACTGTAGTTACGAGCATAGCACAATGCACTTAAAAGAAATTAATCTTTATAATACGGAACGGACAATTTCAACCTTGGAATCTCATAAAACAGAATTACATCCAGTTCAACGCATCCTTAACACGAGGTCAACGGCTCGACAAGAAATAAACCCTGAGAAACAGACTCCGATAAATTTCCCCACAGACACCAGTGAAAGACACAAAACAAGCTCCCGGAATCTCAATTAAAGAACTTCTTCCAGAATCAAAGCCCTAATTCCTTTCTTACACAAAACTCTCAACGGAGAGGCCAATAAGGAAACCACAGCAAATCACAGACCACGACTTCCTCAACAAAATCCTACCTTGATCATCTCTTCCACCGAGTGATTTCTAAGGGCCCCGAGCCCGAAAAGAATCTTCCTCCAGTTCCTCATGGTCGCGGACCTTCTCATCGAGCACAAAAACTCCCTCCTCTTCCTCTTATTCTTCCACAGGATCTTCTGCACCTGCGAGCAATCGTCGCAAGCCCTCAGGGACACCGCCATCTCCGCCGGAACCTAACCGGCCGAAAACCTAGCTTTCGCACATCCCGGATCGCGTCGAAAGACACGGACAGAATCGCTCCATCGGAATCGTCTTTGGATAAACTTCACCGCGCTGCTAACGTCGGGGGAATGATGATTGTTTGGACGGGACAGATCGGTAACCCTGGAAACGGAGAAGGGGTTGCCCCTCGCGGAGGGAGTTGCGTGAGAGTTTGCGGTGGGAGAAAGGGACAGGTAAGGAATTAATCCCCCGCTCCGTCCTTGTGGCCAAATGTCGAATGAATTCGCGAGCGAGAGGGATGCCAGTAGCAGGACGTGGGGATGGGGGAGACACGCCGGAGATTGGGAAAGTGGAAGTGTGGAGAAAATTCTTTTTCGAATTTCGTTCGGGGGTTTAAGCTGGTATGCTGTACTTATAGTTTTTGGGGATATGGCAAAGATGGAAAAGTTTACATCAGAAGAAATTATGGAGAGAGGAGGAATTTTTGATGGAGAGAATGATATTTGGAAGGTTTCGTAAAAGAATCTCAAAGGATGAAATTAATAGGATAAAAAATGAAAGAGGAAGAAGAGAAGTACGATAATTATCTGCAAAACCTGATCCGCTTCCGCAAAAAATTCATCAAACTTAGTCATCGCAAAGCCAACTTCGAGGACAAATTCCTTGGAATATAGTTTTTCGATATGGTGTGGTATGCAACCTTATCTATGAACACGATTCTTTTCCTAGGCTAGGCAAAAATGTACCCTTCGCAAATACAGGCTTATATCCAAGAACTACTTAATCGTTATTTTAGAACATGTCTTGTAATTGTGAATTTGATGGATTATTCTGCAAATTTTCCGAAAATAAGGTACAATTAAAAAAAAACTAAAATAATCATTGCATTTCTAACTTCATAATCTAAAATATATCAATAATTAATAATAATTAAAATTTAGAATATTCAGTGACGTAAAGAATGATAAAATATACAGGAAAAAATTGCTGACAATAGATATAGAAAATAAATTAAAATAAAATTAGCGACAAATCAATAAGAATTAAAGAAAAATTGCACAAACTGATGAAATAAATACAAATCAAAAGTTAAGACTTAAATAGTCCTTAAAAAAATACACAGTGATAATAGACATAATCATAAATATGAAAGCAAAAATTACGAATAAATAAAAAAGGTAATTTTAAAAATATATCTAAAGTAAAAATTAAATGTAAGCAAAATCATTACGATTAATATATGTGATATCTTTTCACGAGATACGAAAGCTTAGGGAAATCTATAAATTAAAACTATCTATCAAATAAACTCTCAGGCGAAATGAAATGATAACCAGCATTAAACCTTCAGGTTGGAGTAAATTTTACACAAATATATACCACGAAAATAGAATACGTTTTGTACGGTAATGCAATTACATTCATATAAACAGTCTTTCTAACTAAGAGAACTTGATAATAATTTTATAACCAAATACGAACATATTATATTTTTGGAAAAGAAAAGCGCTAACTAGAACTGAAATCTAATCTGGTGAAATGAATTAAGAAATAAGACTAATCGACGTGTAAATCTGGACATAAAAATAGTAGGAGTAGTAGAAGTCGATCAAAGATAATCTTAGGTATGAAATGGAAAATATCTCTTTGAGTCTCCGACTATAAGTAAATATATATATTCGCAAACAGTTATGGAGATTAGGGCTCCATTTCAATGTCAAGAATTCTTTGAAATTCAAGTGGAAAAGCAAATAATGTGGAAAATCTTGATTCAAATAAAAGCAGAGTATAAAATTAAGGCTGCTTCTAATGAGGAAATCAGTCTGAAGAAGGATGTCCTTCGTTTCAATATCAGAATATTTATAGACCACAAAAAAATAGAAAAATTAAAGCTAATAAAATCCGAGGAAAGGAAAAAATGTTCCGATGAATGTAATTTTCATGATGACTGCAACCTCTTGTGATGGAAAATTTTAGGAGAGGAAGAACTTGAGAGGCCAAGGAAGCCCTCCAAAGAAGTAAGATATGTTCGGGAAGAATAGAAAATAAATTCATTGTGATGAAAGCGATGACAAAGCATCAGCCTTCGTGAGAAACTTTTAGGTGCGAGAGGGCGAGGTGCTTTTTGAAAGGAAGGGCGAGTCACTTAAGTGTGAGGAGGCGCAGGAGAAGTAATTCCAAAAGGAAGAACATAGCCAGATGCGGAGAGATAAAACAAAAATCTAACATTCAAAGTAAGAGGAAGTTCCGTGGCAATGATTATGTGGCGAGGTGGAACAAGGTTAGAAATCCATTACGAATGGCTAAGTGATATATGCGATTACATAGCCGCACTTAAAGGCGATCCTTACTGAGCAAACGGGTCTGCAGGGGTAGACGAAAAGACGAGTTAAACGAATTTTCAGAGAAGACGTAAAATTCCTACGGTTTAAATCAGTTTATTCTAAAATTTTTGCAAACATATTTATGAATTATTTTAAGTTTAACGCGTAATTATCATTTGATAACTACTATCAGAAACGGTTCCACTTAGCTTAAAACGTACTCCGTGTAGTTATCCATAAGGTCATGAGTTTTAAGTTCGCCTTCATAACTAAATTTTATCTGTAGTAAATACACGATCAAAGCTATGATCTACTAATTGTGAATTTTTTCAATTGTAAAGAGCTTTCTGATGTACAAAGAGAATCGAAGAAAAGGGTCCGATAGGCCAATAATGATTTTTTGACTATGCATTGCAATTTGCATGGTAAATCACATAAAACCAGTTTATACGATTCTGTGCATCATTAATCTATATCTGTATACGTTGAAATGATATAGGGTATCTAACCTGAAAAATTTTAACTAAAAAGGATAAATTACAACATCACGGAGAAATATTTAAATTTTAAGCGACATAGAAGGGGTAACCATTAGTATGAATGAAGACGCAGTATTCTAAGATGCATATTTATCTTCATATCTGTCCTAAATTAGTGCTCATAGCTGTGTATTTCAGAATTTCTTAAGCAAAAAGGTAGTTTTTCGGCCAAACTTTGAGGTTGGGTAAGGAAATAAGCTGAAAATAATTAGCAATAACGTTACCATTCATAAAAATGCTTAGAAGGATCAGAGTATTGCGGGATAATAAAGCCTAAAAATTTCTCCAGATGCTGATAACTTGATTCAAAGGCAATCATTACTTCGCTCCAAAACATTTATTTACGCTTACAACTAATCTAAAGTTTCCATAAGTGTCAATATGTTTAAATATTAGGAAACTATGATATAAATAAAAAATAATTTTCACAACAAGGAGCAATTTGGTGAATTGAGCTTGCATTGAGTGAGTTAAAAGCTCAAGGCTACGGGGTCTTTTACGATATGGTGTAACTTAATATTTTCAGATATGGAATCTGAATAAACCATTTCGATTCACCTCTTACCCTGAGAAATTGGTGGGTTCATCGGCATTGCGAGGGATCACTCAGCGTCACGCATACGCCAAATTCAGTGGCACTAACTTTCCAGCAAATTTTATAACAAATTTTAAATCATTACTACATTATATTCTGACTGTGAAATTAATAACTCCAATTACAATATCTCAGTGATTAATAGGAGTTTTTATTGAAAATTTCTTGGTACACCTGTCCTAAGAAATACAAGGGCTGTCCTCAGAAAAGAGTAAATCTCGGCACTAATCAGGGACTCAATAGTTTTTATAATATCGTCCTATACATAATACCATACTATTTTATATGTACCTTGCATATAGGAATTTATATGTATTCTTTATAACAGAAACATTTTTGTTCAAATTTTAATGCTTTTGAATTACTTGATTCAATATTAAGCGTGTAGAAAATGTAAGATCCGATGAATTACTTTGTGGTAAAAAGTCCTAAATCAGAAATGGAAACCCTTTTCCATTAGAAGTACACATTCAGAATAACCTTAACCTTAGGAATCGGCCTTAACTTTGAGGAATTTCATCTTCAAAGCAAAAGTTTTGTAAACAACGCTCGGCCGTGGTCATAGAATATTTAGTGCAACATAGTTGAAACTAGGTTGTGCTTAAGTCCAAATGTAGTATTCATAAAAGTTGAAAAATTGCTACTAAGCCTGAATAAACTCATTTAGCAGCAAACAATTTGTAAGTTAATCAAGTCGTAAGATTCTATTTAGATTTCTCCCAGCTGAATATGACGTGAATACATTGAAACCGGTAGCGTACTATTTAACTTGTGGAATAAAGACAAAGTTCTGATCTTGCGTTTACTAAGAGAATATGTTCCACTGTACTTTATAAACTTTATTTTTCACATGATATCATTATCTAGGAACTTAAAAATATTTAAAGTTAGGTTTTTGTTTCTTGAAGTGACTAAAATGCCTTCATAAACGCCTAAATACACTGTATTTGGACAAAAGACCACAGGCTCTGCACCTCTGTGCTATAAGCTATCAAATTATTAATATAGAGTATAAAATCACTGTTATTATATTTATAATAATTATACATAAGATTTTCAAGGCATACATCAACTTTATACTATCTATCATCTACAATTTTTGCCGTTTCTAGAACAAAACCTAAACCTACCTCGGCCCTCCCACTCATATCTTTAGTCATTATTGATAATTCCCTCATCAGGCAGTTAAAAGATTTCCCAAGCTGGAAAAAAGAACGAAAAAGAGTAGGAGATAATAAACCGGAGAGGCCCATGTGATACATATTCGGGGGAAATTCCCTGAACTGCTAAAAAGGGCTGTGATGATAATGATCAGAAAGCTGATTGCTCCTCGGGAGAAAGGGAAATTCCGCAAAGGGAAATAACGTATGAAATCCACTGATAAAGGCGGAGTCCGAGTGAAAGGGAAGAAATGAGCGACGATTTGAAATACGCATCCCTTCACGAGGCGGAATGGAAGCTTGACATCGATACAGCGGAGGGAAAAAATAATAATTCAAAGGGGACTTTGGGGTAAAAGGTTAATGAAAAGACGACTGGCGGTCGGCTTTTCGGATATTTCGCCGGTTGAGAGCGCCTAAGCCCTACACGTCAATCCCTTCCGTAATCCAAAGTTGACCGGCGCCGAGTTTCCTTCCTGGAATCGGTGTGAATACGAACGAATCCCCACACATCTGTAATATCAAATCGACGATAGAAAGGGATCGGTGGTTTCGAGGATTCCAAAAAGGGACAGTTTCATGGTCATTATTTATCTGAAAACGCCAACGTGAATGAAATTCACATCTTAAAAAGTGAAAAGAGACTAAATTTGGATATCCTACATCAAAAAACGTCTGTGCGAGTATTAGCCAGTACATCGTGGTATCCATCATTAAGATGGTAAAGTATTGCTACGCCCAACGTTATTTGATGGACTTTTGTTTGGAATGTTCTCCACTCATCGGAAAATGCCGCAAAGGAGTATAAATACGCGACGCGGCAGTTGCTAAGGCCAATAATGGTCTCGAGAGAAAAATAAATAAACAGTTAGTTTTTCGGGTTGAGGAAGAAAATTTTCTTGTGTTGATTACGCTCCGGAATAAAGTGTTGTTTTTCAGATTACGAGAGTTGATTAATTATCCCAAACCCTTAACTCGTAACAGTATTGCCAATACATTTCTCTTCCCTAGGTATGCTTTTCCAAAGCTACTTACTTCTACGACTAGGAGAAAATACAACACAAATTGATATTGATGTATATACTTGATAAAACATTTTTCCACAAAAAACTAGTTGTACTACTTGAGCTAAAATGAGATTAAATCTTTTCATGCTTTAGACCCTTATGCTATTAATATGCTTGCGTAATCACTTCACTGGTGAAGCAATGAAGCTTAAATGGCTCACAAAAATTTTATAACTATAGGATACTTCAATTTTCCGACCAATCTTTGTCTTCTGATATGTATGAGATTATATAGAGGTTAGTAGAGGTAGAAGATGAATATTGGGGTAATATATTCATGATAAGAATAATATTGTCCATCAAAACAGCGCAATAATTGAAATTCACAAAGTCAACTACGGATATACTTGTATTTTAGTCATTCAACTCTATAGTTATAATCCGAAGAGTAGATTTAACCTATAATGTGTAGATTTATAATTTAAATTATATTGAAAGGAAAATCATTAGTACCTGCGAGAAAAATTCGCGAAAACTTCAACATGTAGATCTTTTTTACAATACTACGGCTGTGAAAACTTGGAAAGTATAACACTATAAAAAGCAATAATATTTCAGTTCATCAGTCAATATTACAATTCAGTCCATAAGTTGTAATATTAAGTCTATAATTTGTAATCAGACCAAAAATTGAAGTTATCTGTTGTGAAGGAGAATCGATTTTGGTAAAATCCACTAACGAAATGTCGTAGGAAATCGTAATATGTAATGATAATGTTAGTGTCCATTGAGTACTCAAATATGACAGTTTTGAAATATAATTGAAAATTCAAATTAAGAACTGATCAAGTGAAATATTCCTAGAGTACAAAAATCATTTTATATTATCCATCATATATTTTTAATTCTTATGAGCATGTCTATAGAACTTTTCATTAATAATCAGCATGAAATTTTTAAACACATCATTTTTGCTGGAAAAAATGTGGCAAGGAAAAGTTAAAAGTGTTTCTCAAATCAGAATTGTGTTATCTTCGCTCCCTAAAAGTAGCAAGATTTCGATTTCAATCATTTAGTTTACGACTGTACATGTCCAAATGACGAAAGACAGTTCATACTTGCTGGAAGTGGCTATGTAACAAGTTTTCAGTCCTTGATGGAAAAGATAAAATGGCCACGGAGTCAAGCGGATCATTCAATAAAACCAACGACCGCAAAGGATTATATACGTGGGGAAAAAGTTACCATTCCACGTGTTTCAAATCCACAGAAACATTTTCAAAAGTCCTAAGTCAAAGAGTCATATCGAATTCTTCTAAAGCTAGGTTTCATTTCCTTTCCTGCGTTTCTTTTGTAATAAAAGCAAAGTGCTCCACTTTAAGTTTGAAGTCTGAGAGATATGAATCGACATACCGATTGGCGAAACATAAATTCCAAATGATACTAAGAGGAAATAAATGTAAAGATGTCAAGCAGAAGAGAAGACATGTGCAAAAAGACTCGAGGAGAGTGGAATGTGCTGAAGAAGAAAGAAATACCACTCGAAAATATTTCGGCAAAGGAGAAAAGTCTTCGAATGATATTCTCGGTTACAAATGTGGATTCACTATTAATTTATAGCTTTCGGTAATATTTTTTGAGAAAGCAGAGAAGACTAGCTTTAGTTTTTACCTCAGCATGAATTTTTAAAGTAGTTTGAACAAAGCCAATTATTTATCATAAAGAGAGCTTGTTAAAACTTTATGTATAAGAGGATTTAATGGGATAATAAAAAGAATTCGAACAATATGAAAACTGCGAGGAAAAAACAAACGCTCCAGGGTATTACCAGGAACCGTTTGAGTTGAGAACCGTTTTCAAATACCTTCGGGATACCTCAAAATTACTAAAACGCACGTACTACCTAATGTTTTCAAATTGCAAGACTGTGATTTCTACACCAGAAGATTAAAATTTCTAAATTCATGCTATTCTGGGGAAGGAATACACCTACGTTCATCGCAGGCTTCTTAAACTTCTTCAAAGTCTTATCGTCTACTTTTAATAACGGAAAATTCGAATGCTTATCAGCAAGTTGAGAGCATGTTGTAAGAGGATTAGGATTGGGGATATAATAGCACTCCTCTACTGTTGTAATCGAGATGTCCCATGAGAAGAGGTACAAAATCTATCATATGTGTTACTTTTAGTACTCAATACGTATGTCGATAGCACTTTAGATTTATGTGCAACAGAAAAATTCTAACAGTAATGGTGGCATATTTTATTTGAGCATTCAGACTGTAAACCTTGGATTGTTGTTGTAACTTAACACTTGTTACTAGTTATATGGTATGTAGGATGTAAAAATATAGAATACGTTTTAGGCGCAGAATAAATACTAATAACCAAAGTTGTTTTGCACGTTTGAACTATGTAGCCCTTTCAAGTAAAATTGATTTAAATAATTGCATAAGATGTTGTTAGAGAAATATTTCCTAATGCTGTGCGAAGATCCTGAATAAAGCAATATCTTTCCATGAAAGATAACAAACTAACTGATTAACCAACTATAGATTTTTGCAAGAATCACTGATAATACCTGCTTTTGTATGAAAATTCCGGGTACATAAATTCTTCGCAGGTCAAAAAAACATATTTTTAATTATTATCAATTGCTAAAATCTAAAAAATCACATTAAACGTGGAAAGGAAACCCTATTGTTAATAGAGCGAGACAAAACCACAAATTGGAAAGAATTCATACAAGACGATATATCTCAAATTGTGATACATTTGTATTGCCTAAGAATTTCATGCAGCCGTAAAAATAACAATGCCAAATTTGATCCCAAGTCATCGATCCTTAAAAATAAATAGGGAAAGAAAGGATGGAAATATAAATACATCACAAGAGCCAACGAGGCAGATAACAAGTAAAATCCATGGATTAAATTTAATGGGTATCAATCGAAGCGTGAATTAAATCAAATGCTTCATTAATCCTATTATAAATATCTCAGAATAAACGAATAATATAATACTCTATATACACTCTATTTAATGAAAGGAAAATCACGTGAGAAGCGTGAAATATCTACAAAATATACAATCTGTGTAAATAGGTATGGAAAGCTATGAAAGGGAAATAAAATAGGGTTCCTTACTCCAAACTTTTCTACAAGATGATTGAGGTGATATTTCCCAATATAATTAATACAGCAAATCATGAGATGTTTTATAGAACATGAGGGATAGGTTGAACTGCACTGTAGTAAAGGAAATATAAATATTCATGAAAGTAACTTAAGTTAATGAACTAGCCTCATACCCAGATTTCTGCAGGAGCTAAAAGATAATACTGATTAAATCTGAAACAAGAAAGGGAGCTGTTGAAGCGATGATCCGAGAAAATGGAGTGTAGATGATGGAGTGGGAAAGGGATGTATAGGAGAAACGGCGGAGAGGAATCGAGAAATGTTAGAAGAATACTTAGAGACGAAATGGGCATTTAAAATTTTCTCCAATGCCTAATATAGTATAAATTATGGATTGTTACCGATGAAAGGGAGACGTGTAATCTTAAAGCATTTGTACCAGCATAATGTAGGATACTATACTCATGGAAAGGGTGCAACGTGGAAACCATTCACTTGAGGAACTACTGAGTAAATTTGTCACCAGTTTCAAATGTCCAAATTATTATACCATTTTAAATTTGAATTATTTACAATTATATACTGCCAGATCGTAACTAGAATTTTCTCTGATTAAATAATTCTCTCGGATACTTTTTGTCTTGATTAAGAATTTGATCCAATTAAAACAGATGTACCTATAATGAGCGACCGATTTCTCACTCGTCCGACCAAGGACGACTCTTGCAGTCAACAGTCGCGTTTCCCATACTTCTCACTTTATCGACGGAACATATAAACTAGTTCGGCACTTCGGTTAGTTTAAAAAATATGTATCGGAATATTTTTATAGGCTACAAAATAATTTACACTTACAAAATATTTTTCTGGATAAATTTAAAATTAATGTCACCGGAGATAGATCGGAGATTGACTACTTTTTAAATTTGAAATAAATACTTTATCTAATATTATAAATTAATTCATAGAGCAAAACAGAATTCAGACTTAAAAAGGTACCAACTGAGACTATTGGAAATCTACGTACATTCTCCTTTCCAAGCAAAGTTAAGCCCAGAAGTATTGCCCTGAACACTATGGATACTATACCAAAATGCCCTTTACGGTAAGACCTTAGCCAAGATTCAATTAATTACCTGAATTTATAATATATTTCTACTTTTTGTTTTGTAAAGAAATACTTTAAAATATGAATAAGTATGAACTGTAGCAGTAGATGAGAAGTGAAAATTGGAAGATATGGTGAGTTTGCTCGAGAGACAATGAGTTATGAAAATACGCTTATCAAATAGACCAAGCGACCCGTGAGGAAATTCTTCGACGAGCAAATAAAAAGAAAGTTCGAGTAAAACTTTGATAAAAGGAAGAGTAAAACTGGACTCACAATGAGCACCATAGTCTTCTGAATACAATTTTGATAGGAAAGATGGAGAGGAGATACAATATAGGTAGAAAATCACGAAAGGCAGATGATGGTAAGCGTTAGAGTTAAAGCTAAAAGAACTATTAGGGAATGATAAGTTCAGAATATGGCAAGAGGACTTAAGAAACTGTAGAAAAGCAACCATCGAATAGGCAATCAATTGCGATAATAGCGAATAAAAAATTTTTCACCTATTCCTTCCTTACTTAGGTTTTCATTTAGTTGGAGAAAGATCTCGGATAGTCTAATGGATGACGTGCTCGCCTTTGGTGTAAGCGGCGCCGGGTTCCATCACCGATGGAGGCCCTCAATCGTCATTACCAGAATGGTGATGAATATAGGTAGATATGTGATTCAAGAGGTATCAGATGCGGTGAAAGTAAGCCATTAATATATGTCGTTGGCATAAATGCGCAAATCACGTGTCTGCCAAACATTACTGGCTGGCTTTTGTGGTCCTACTTGGCATATATATGGGAGTAGTAAAACTAGTTTTACTTTACATTCGGCGCGTCCAGCTCTACTCATTTGATTAATGTATATTTAAAATTCTTTTTCTATTTATTTATAAATATGATTATATTTGTATCCCTTCTCTAAGAAAACGAACCGTCAATAGAAGAAATCCAAGTATTATCTTACAGCGACATTTCAACCCCTCGATAATAATAATATAATGAAACTTCTTTTTATTGGGGAGAGATAAAGACAAATAAGTCCCTTCTTAGGTCTAATATTTCGTCATATAAATTTTAAAGAAAGAGATTGATAAAAATACACTGAAGATGAAGTACACCACAGAAGGAAAACACCAGCAGGAAGGTGGTGTGAATAACCAGCAAAAATTACGGATAGCTCAGTAAACTTTTACGGAGAAAGCCGTTTAAGATAGACCTGAAAGTTATTTGTATTTTATGACCCCTGAAGACGGAGGCATTGCCTTTGAAAAACGCTTTGGGTATCTTAAAAGAGCGGCAATCCTTTCTCTCTCTCTCCGAAGACCGCGAAGTAAGAGGAGGAACGCCGACAAAGACGGCTTTTGGAGATTTTAAACCTCTAATTCATTAACAGCAGTGATCCAATATTACTTTCTTTACATAGTGAAAATAAAACAATAGCGATAGATAGGATGAATTAGTAATAAATGGGAGCAAATAGCAAGAAATAGGAGCACTTTAAAGAGGAAGGAATTTCGGGCGACCTCGCCTCCAAGTTCAGCTATTTAAACGTAGACGAAACGTACGACAGTATTTTCGAACTCTATATTCAGTCTAAACTTTGAAGATACGTGATTATTTTATAACATATTATTTTTTACGTCACAAACATGATAAATAATGTTTTTCGGGACATGTTCGATGATAAACGATGAAATTGGCCTATCGCCCACAGAGCCCAGAGCGCCCACAAAGTACATAATCAGCAACTTCCGGTTTATCAGTATTTCATGAATAACTCCTAAACAATCAGTGATACAAAAGTATGTTTAATACAAAATTATAGTAAAATACATTTTATAAAACTTTTATTAATAACAGTATATACCTAAATATCATATTTATGGAGATATTTTGCCAAAACGGAAATTTGCATCGAAGAATAAAGCTCGACTTCCGGTTAACTGATTTACTCAAAAAACTAATCAACTCTGACAGCACACACAACAGGGCTATACATGAAGTTTGGTGTTGATACAACTAATAGTTTTTACGTTAGAGCGCCCACTATCACACACACACAGACATAATTCCGAAAATGGTCAAAACGTGTTCTAGGGACCCCAAAACATGTATTTCCGTTGAAATCTCGAAGTCGATCTTTTCATGAAAACAATACTTTCTCTATGCTACGTATATGGAGAAAGTAATAATACAAATCCGCAAACATGTATAGCTTCAATTTGAATCTTGCGACAAAATCGCTCTTTAGCGGCACTCCCACCCCAAATAGCGGAGCGTGTGAACCGTCAACATTAGCCTACTCAACCGCAAGAGAGCACCTCTCGGAATGATTACCTTTCCTAACATAGAATCCCACCTATTTGTGGCATATCTGAACGATTTCGGTGATGTTTTGGACAGGATGCGCATTAGAGGAAAGATACTGAGTATACGACCGGGTGAGAGGAGGGGAAGAGGAAGAGGCTGTGGCATTGCGGAATCACCATAGCAACGGAGGCCGAACGGAAATGGATCGGATACTTAGGGGTGGGGGTGAAATGCTCTCACTCGCTTAGTTTGAGGGGGAGTCGATGGAGGCGCTGGAAATTGCGTTAAGAGAGAAGTTTGAGGGAGAGAGGAAAATGGGAAAGTGACAGACGATATAGGGTCTAACGAGAAAATATTATTGAGATGAGGATAGCCGAAAGGGGCTAACAATGAAAAATTGAAACATAAGACAGAATGGCTGGAAGGCTATCCGAAGACAGAAACTTTATAAAAGATAAGAATGTATCGCTGAGGTAGGAGAGAGGTTCGAATTAATTTTCGGTGAAGGAAATATTGTCTGAGAAAACTGTGGGAGGGATTGTAATATAAGTCTACATGGGTTTGAAAGCTATTCAAAGAAAGAAACTTCAAAAGCGAGAATGTATCAATGACGTAGGAAAGAGGTTCAAATTAATTTTTGGTGGAGGAAATCTTAACATATTATTTCTCTACGCATGGTTTCTTTTCAGTTTAAATAGAAAAGACTGGATTGATATCTAGTTATACACAATAAGGTGTCAGAGCCAAGCTTTATTTGCGTTATGTATTTTCTTTATTCGCCGCATGTATAGTAAATTATCCGAACTCTGACGATAATTGAAGAAAAATCCTAATTAATGATTAAAAACTTTATATACATCTCGATTATCCATTTAATACTTTCCAATTAAAGCTATTAAAACACAACTATTCGCAATAAAATATTCATGGGGACTCAACTCTGAGAAAAATCACTTAGCTGAGCAATAACGCATCGTATTTTAAGTGGTTTCTTTACATTCCATCTATAAGTGAGACAAAATCTGCAAATATCTTTGTTGGTAAATCAGAAGGAGTTTTCTTAAACTAAGGTAAAACTTATCTCTTGCTGAATTTTTAGTTTCATACTGATTCCACTTCTTCAAAAATAGGTAGGCTACTTCGGTGAAAGATTAAAAATATGAACCCTTACCTTTTTACTGTATCTCCCCTCTTCACTACGTCTCAAATACTATTTAATCTATTTCGAGAATTTTTCGTTTGATATACCCGTCGCAGGAATGGTATTCTTGAGATCTCGAATGTACTAGAAAAGAAATGACTGGAAACTTGCAACTCCGTTAAGACCTTAGGAAAAGCCAAAGAAACACATTTTTATATTTTGGTATATTTTTATGCGTAGACTCTTTCGCTCACTTTTTAGTACTAAAACATTCTCGGGAACCAGTCTCAAGAGTAACAAGTTTCTCCACTCTTACAAGAAACATAAAATCTTCAAATAAATAATTCTTCGTTCACTCCTAATAAGGATTCAGCTGGTATTTAAATCTTTAAGCCATGAAATGGCTTTGGTAACTGCTGAAATCACTTATTTCGGCCTAAATAAGATATAAATATCTATGAATAAAGGTATAAAAAACATCTCCCAATATATTAGGGTAATCTCTTGTTAACTCAATCGTCATCTGAGGAATTACTGCTGAGATGTAATGATAGGAATCCAGCAAAGATTTAATTTCTATCGCCAAAGAATCATCTGATAAATGTAAATATGTATTTACACCATAAAAGTGGAAACAGTAAAATTGGAATTTTAGATAAGTTTTCGAACAGCCAATTTTAGGCATTAATAAGCTACTAAAGGAGGATTAAAGAATTTCGAAACCAAAGAAATCATATTACGCGCTGTGTATTATCATGAAGGGTTTAAACTTACTTGTAACCATAGATTTTGAAAGAATTAATGCTTCTTCAAAGTAGAAGATCTCTCGAAGCTTTCAATGTGAGCATCAAATGTAAAACTTCTTTGCAAATTAATACAAAAACATGCAAATAATATATTTGTGTATGTATACTTAAATAATTACGTATATTCAGATAAAAACATATGCTTAGTGTATTCAACAACTTGTAGTATAATTTACTGACACAATCTACTATTGGGTTAAATGAAATTATATTATTTCCTTCCAAACAGGAAGTTCCGCTACGTGGTGAGGTCTTCGGGTAAATTGCTAAATATAAAACATGTTGAACTCATTAATTTTAGTTGTGCAAATAACTATTTCTGTTTCCGCAAATAAAAGTTACAACTTGGTTGAAGATATCTTCAGAAATGAATCATAACCATTACGGAAACGATGTTTCTTCTCTCTTTCCAAACAAACCTCAACCGTGAACAAACATAAAGGGTTTTCCGTTAATCTTCCAAAATGTATTCGAATCACTTTTCCACCTCCCATATTAGCTCTATAGCCAAATCAACCGTTGTCATAGCGACAGACCGCTTTCGAAATTCTGTATTTACTCTCTACCAAACGAATCGCGAGCACGAAAAATCCGGCGTTTCAATGCGGAACAAGATGCCATAGAATCATTTGAGCTGAAGGAATGAACCCGGGTTTGTTACGCGAGGCATTTTACCATAAAATTGGAGAGCTATCCAACTATCCCTTATTTCCTCATGCGTGAAATATTGCTGCCTCGCAGTAAAATATTTCCGATTCAGTAATACCGTTTTTTTATATTAAAAAAACAAGCACGAAGGACCAAAATAATATTGGGTTGAATTCAACGAAAAATTTTCAATACTATTGTAATGTGTTCTTTCAGGTTTGTTACATTTTAGTTTCTAGGTTCGATTTTTATTAAAGACAAGAATTAGTACAAAGATACTAAAAGTATACATTTTCAGATAAATAAGTAGAAGGCATAAATGACCCTGGATCTAGAAAATGTTCCTAAAACGCTGGAATGAGTTTTTTATCCGTAGATCTAATTATAAACGACAAAATGTGCTTACTATTTTTTATCATGGGCAATGAAAGTTTCTTCCGTATAAATGTAACCTTGGCATAAGGTGATGAATTAAAATATATGTAAATGGTATCTTTAAATGATATATTCTGGGTTAAATTCTTCCTTTAAGACACCCTATATTTCTTAAAATCTGATACATTATAACGATAACTAAGAAACAGAAGACGATAAAAAGCCATGTCCTCAAAATTTTAATTAACCGTTTAATACGCTTTAGGATATTTCATTCGATACTTTCTACCCATATTTGAAAACCTTCTGGCCAATTGGTAGTGCTACGTAAATAAAGGGGGTGTACTAATCGCTATACTACTTTCTCGTAAGATATGTAATATAATCATCAGAAAAAGTATGATCGAGGAGGCGACTCTTTAAAAACCTTTACTTCTCTGAAACGAATTGGAATTATGAAGATTACAGTGTATGAGATGTATTATGGTTCCCATAAAGAATCTTGGAATCTACAAAGTACCGGAGACTGCACTTTTTCACTGCACGGAGTAGAGAGTTATCTTCGCACTCTAGGTCGAATGGTTGATTTCCCAAAGCAACCATGTCTACTAAGACTCTTACGCACCTTTTGTTTTTTTTCGCTAACCTACATGTCTATGAATACGGTTCGCTGAATTCGCTCTTTCTCTGATACGGTCTAAAGAAAAGATACCTACGTACATTCCTAGTTTGGCTTAGTCATAATTCCTCAACATTATCAATAGTGGCAGAAAATTTTAACGCAGAGAGTTCAAAACATCTTAAAAGGGAAAACAAAACCATGAATCTCAACGCTACAACTTGGTAACAGAAATTAATGGCTATGATACAAGAAATGCTGGTAGTCTTAGGCTTGAGTACTATACTATTTCTTCAGATGATTTGAATTTCACGAGCATGCAAAAAAGATAAATCGGAAATATTCTGAAAATAATTAATATAAATTGAAATTTCAAGTTAAATATTTTTCTTCTTGTACGTAACAAAAAGTTTCTCTTTAAGAAGTTTAAGGGTATTTGTTATATCATGCGCAGTTGCTAATCTGAATCCATTAGAAGTCGACCGTTAAGAAGTTGTGCTCAAATGTTATATATGCCATGAATGACGTATAACAAATAATATTTCTAAGTAAAAGAAGAATTTGGAACAAACTGTTAAGGTTTCAGAGATTGAAAAACCTACAATAGCCGTTTTTGTCGACATTCCTCTTCTCATTCACCGGTATTCCGAGAAAACAAGAAAAGAAACCGCACTTTTTGAGAGCACCCAATACATATTTCAGGAGTGGACAGTGAATGTATCGCATTCGTAATACGTATTGTGTGCTCTCAAAAACTGCGGTGTCATTTCTTGTTTTCCCTGAATACCGGTGAATGAGAAGAGGAACGCCGACAACAATGGCTATTGGAGATTTTAAAAATCTAATTTTTCTAAGATTTTGTTGTTTTGATGATACAATGATAGAGATTACTGAATGAATACCACATTGAATATTGTGCGAATAGAATTAAGTATTATGATTCAAATACCACATCATAGTCCGGAATGATGCAATAATATGAAATCGTTTCTAATCTTAAATATAAAAAATATTCCAAGAGAATTTAAGCAACAATACATTGCTCACGGCAGTGAAAAATCAACTCGTAACTTAAATAAAACATAAATCCACGTAGAATCACGTATAAAGCAATTACTGACTAACTATACTTGAGTTTTCAAATTGACTACATTACTGATCCCTTCACATAATCGATTAAAAGTGAAGCAAATAAGGAATACGTGCCTAAATCCTATCCGAGAAGCAATTTCAGCCATGCAATCCAGAATACTAACGATATTCGATGGTGAATAAAAACCATTAGAAGGATTAAAAGGATTGAGAATGTGCCGGAGTTAATGCGAACGCACGCGCTGGGTCAGGCACGTGCTAAGTGACACTGTGCCAAGCTGCCTTATTCATTTAAGAATTGGAGTGAAACACCAGCATAGAAAGATCTTGAATTTTAATATAGCCACAGCCTAATTTTATAAAGATAAGTTAAAAAAATAATTAAGTATATTTAGATAAATCTGGAAGAGATATTTCACGTAGTCTCGTTCGGAAATAAATTTGGGTTCCCAGTCATAGATTTTCGCACTATTATTTTTTGACGAATGAAATATTACCATTCGTCTTTTGGCACGTAATAGAGTAAACATAAGAAATTTAAATAATGAAATTTCAAAAATAATTTCTGTTCAAAAAAGAATCATCTTATTTATCTTTAAATTGTATCATATTTATAATTATATGATTAGAGTTGAAACAGTAAACACAATGTTTTCGTTAAGTGCCCTAATAGCCAAGTTTAGGTATTAATAATTTACTGTAGTGGGCTAAGAGCATTTCAGTACATACGAAATTTATATGTTTAACGCTGTATATTTCAGTCTCAAGAGAGGTTTAATCTCGTTGGCACTCTTTACTTTAGAGGTTTAAATTATACGAACTTCAAATGCGATGCAATCTTCGATCGCATTCGAAATACGTATTGAGTTCTCTCAAAAAGTGCGGTTTCCTTTCTTCTTTTATCGGAACACCGCGGAATGAGAGGAGGAACGCCGACAGAAACGGCTACTGGACATTTTTAACCTCTGATTCCTTAACATCCGTGTCCCAACTTTCCTTTCTTTACATGTACATGTGTGAGATAATATGAGATTCACCTAAGTATGAGTGAGGCTGACTAAGTTATTAATGTTGGTAACCCCTCTTTGAATGTTATGAAAAATATCGCTCATGAATGCATGACACTGATCATACTTGGATTTGGGAATAAGGAAAAAGAAGTTGATTTTCACGTTAAGTAATGTGGCTTAACCCAAAGAGAAACAGAAGCGGAAAATAGCAATATGGCTTGGAACCCAGGTCTCTCACCTTTCGGGCAGATATTCTTACCACTTAACTGCCAAAATTACCTGAATTACTCATAGAATTAAGGCTAAGTGAGATAAGTAAAGTTTCAAACTGGCCTTCGGTGTAAGTACTCAACGGACAGATCATAGATTAGAGAAAGAAAGTATGCCCTCTCCAATTGGACTGCCCCCGATGTAATATAAATACTTTAAATCGTAAGAAATGAAAGACCTTGGTGGGCAGCGAAAGGAAAATTTTACGCGCATGAGCCTCAAAGACTTTTAATGCAAGCGGTGTCTTTTCAATCCATCTTGCACAAGTCGATTGAAATAAGCTATCATTGGAGTGAAGCTTGATTCAATGCACCCCGAAGAAAACCCCAAAGACATTTCGTAATCCATGAAAGATTAAAATATACCCAACTGAAGCAAAACCGTAAAGGAAAAAGGGGCAAGAGAGCATAATAGAAGAGCCTAAAAGTGGGTGTATCATCTCGCATGACCTACTTCTTTTTTGAAACCTTTCACGGTCAAACCAGCCAAGAAAAGGCGCAATTGGACGAATCTGGCGCTCGCATTAAAAATTTTCTTTTTGTCATTTTCTTCCAACTCCCAGCGTTCACCTCTACGGAGAAATCGATTGGAAGGATACCAAGGCAGGAAGAATAGATTTGGAGTCATTACTCCAACTAGAACTTTTTAATAAAGACTCCATTTTCAAAACACGCTGTCTAACCATAATGAATATATTTGGAATGCTAGAGGTCTGAGAAACAGCGCTTCCTACCAGTCTTGTGGGCATACATTCCAGAAGAAATATTTCTATGTTTTCTATGTTTTAGCGTCAGAACATACAATGATTTTCAATCAATGTTCAATTTTTCTTGAAGCTAGTTAATTAGAACAATGCTTCTGGAAATCTCAATTGGTCTTTGTATACCCTTTTTATCTCAATATCGGTTTAAAAGTAACTATGTGATTTGCATCAAATTTTGATCCTGTAGGTGCACCCAAAATAAAATGCTCCTCTATATGAATTTTTCGGTTGGAATTTCAAGGACGGGAAACCATCAAGTTCTCTTAAGTGATTATAATATAAATCTAGATTCTAAATTAATAATTGATAATTATCAATTATTTCTATATAAATTAAATTGTAATTAATTCTATCACCAAATATTTTAGCCATTTGTCAGAAACATTTTAGTGTTTCTAAAGGATAAATATAAGTAATTACCTAAAACTGCAAATGTAACATTCTCAGTTATCTATTTTCATGAGATAGAACACATTCAACGATTTTTATATAAATGTATGTTTTATTTCCTTTTTTAACTTTTTTAATTATAGATCCATTACAATTCATTCTTATTTCCATATTTCATGTCTATGAACCATCTCATTAACCCTTTATAATTGCATCAGTCTAATGAGAGAACAGTTATTCATTTATCTTCTTAAACTGTCCTTTATTCAAACGATTAGTGCCGATATATTCCCGATGGGATTACACGTGCAAAATTTTCTAGTTTTAAGTCATGGTACATTTGTATTAGCAAGAAAATATCTTAAGTGTTCTTTTTTCTTATAAACATGAAACCTGGTAGGTCTCTCGTAAAAGTTTATGCGTTATATTATTTTGTCAGGATTATATTGCAACGGTAGAGATGAAGGGAAATTTCACCTTGATTCTCACGCCAGTTGATGCTAACAAGGCTAAAAGATAAGAATAATATATTCAATGATCGAACCCAGGTCTTCAACTTTTTAGACCTGTACTATATGTTTAACTAACGCGAAAGCTTAACTTTTTGAGATGTTATATAGGCTAATTGCAGGGTGGTTTTGTCTTCAAAAGAGACCCCAATCCAGATCCGGGTTCGACCCACTAATACGTTATATTTGTCTACCTATTTCAAAGATCATGACAAGATCCCAGTGGCTTCTTGTATGAAATGTTTCAGACCCTTCACTTCGATTAGCTGCAACAGAGACGAGAATCTGATATGAGGAGCATGAAACTACTTTCCAATGATTGATTTCGCCGCTTCCAACCTGTCCAATGATATCTCCTATTAGGCAAAGAAGAAGAACAAACTCAAACACTCACCCTCAGGATCCGGAATGGGCTGTCCTGCAGCAAACAGACGTCTCCATTGATTTTTTCATCCTTGCTGATCTCCAGCGCAGTGTGGTCATTCTGCTCCTTCCGACAGCAATTGCTCGCGGGGCTGAAGTGGCTGGCCACCCGGTTCCTCCACCCGTGGATGCAGACCACGGAGGGCAACATCGATTGCTGTTCCTCTCCCCGCAATGCCCTTTCGCCTGCCTCATTCGCCTTTCTTATTCGTCTCACGGCGGAATATGTGCCCACCTAGAAAATAAGGCGATTCAAACCGGTTTTGCAAAATTCATTCACCATCCCTTCACGAATGTTTCTCTTTCGTAGAAATGTCTTTTCTGAAGGCTCATATTTTATAGCTTTCGTTCTCCAACTACATGAGTTACTAACAAGTTAATGCAAAGCTTTCAGTCGCATTGCAAATCACTCAGACGGAATATTATTTTATGTCCTATTTTCAAGGTTGATAAAGGTGTTTGAAAGGGTTTGCGCATTTCCAAAACATCGATTGACTTTCCTTTTCTTCCCGTTTCGCGCCTTGATCGAAGGGCCAATTCATTCCGAGAACAGCCGAGATGTTTGTTCTAAATGCTCCATTACTGATTGATAAAGTGCATGCATGGAGGTATACTTTGTCAGCAGAAACAAACTGGGTCTGAGTTTACCCAACGAACGTTTGGTTAACCTTCAGATCTCCCGAATATTTAAGCCATTAATAAGGAGACTCGCTAACGGGGATACGGAAATGCTTCTTCCTTGATGAATCCTTGGTGGAGTTGAGGAAGAATTAAGCTGCTAATGGCTTTTGATATCAGAAATTGATTTAACTTTTAATACTGAGAAAAGCATTTCTACGAAGTGGATTATTGTTTATAAAGTCCAACCCACCTGAATTAGGTTGCTTTCAAGCAAATTTCCTTGGTTGTATAGGGTTAAAAACAAACTAAGGCATATGCATATTTTATATTTCTACTTCAATCAAATTTATATTTATACATACTTCAATCAAAATATATCGGAAATATTTTCTTAAGAAATTTCTATCCTTTCATTGTAAGAGCCCATATCGTTTCCTCCAACATGTACAAGATTTTACCTCAGAAACATAGCATTAATTGACCACTAACTTATCAAAAGTCATTTTAGGAAAATTTGTAAGAACTATATTTTATTTACAAAATTATATTTGATCAGTATTATTTATAAGTATTCATTAGCATTCATTTCTTCGAAAAGTGTTTAGCAAGGTACAGTGAGGGAGATCACTTCGAAAACGACTTCAAGTAAGGATAATTTTACACTTTTACCGTACTCAATTAAAAACACTGAAATATGAATATTCATATTAGTGAGAACTGTGAATAGTTTTTTTTTTCTAATGGGAAAACCATAGAGCAATATTTTAAATAATTTGTCATTTTCTTTGGATCAAAAAGTCAACACTTCTCGTGCCTGGCGATATCAGGTGAGTTGACGCCCATTTGATATCTACGATCTCAGCAAATGATTCTTGATTGATGGAAAGGCAATCGATAGTGAGACGGTTTCGCAAACAAGGGCAAATAAGCTCGACTCTGCTGTAGTGTTATCGAAGGAAGAATTCAGACACCTCATACGCATGCCTCTCAAATCCCATTAACCAATGTACTAAATTCACGGCGAATAAAACATTTACGACTTTCTGAAAGCTATGGTTGAGTCATGGTGCCTTTAAACATTTCTACGTGACGGTATACGTCGTAGATGTGAATTTAATTCTGCGATTTTCACGATAAATGTCGTCCTATATTTTTCAAATTAAAAGTAGTGGCCAGAAAACATTCATAAAAGAACGTGAAAAGACCTATAATTCTGTAAGGATGATTTATTACTTAAGAGAAAGAATTATGAAGGTAAAGCGGTTTGGTAAAACTTGCATAACATATGGCAATAAAAATAGACTTAATATATCCATCAGTTGATTATGTCCAATGAGAAATGGATTTAATTATAACTCCAGCGGAAAAATTCTTTATATTGATATAAAGTAATCAATGGAATGCCTTAATTAGGTTTACTGTTCAACCAATAGGACCAAAGGGGACATGAATAATTAATTTTAAACTATTAACAGAGCGTATTCGTCATTTTTTTCTATTTTTTCATAGACATAATATAACGGTGCTCTAAAAGAGTTAAAGAAATCACACAATTATTTCTGTGGTCCATTTTTCTTAAAAAAAATTATAATCAGCTATATAGTTTTGGTTAAATATTTTATATGATTTTCTCTAAGGAGATGGAAATGTCTAAATACAACTGAGCACGAACAAGCGTACGCTTAGAAAATCTAAGGCTAAACAGGAGTGAAATATATTTAATATATTTTTTATGATTACTTGCTCAATTCAAGATGAAAAATCTACGGTAATACACAGAATAATCCCTTCAGCCATGCCTTTTTGGTGATTTGGGAATACGAAATATAGTGTACATCAAGACAACCAAAATCATTCCTTTAGCATAACCAAAACATCCCATCTGAATATATGACAGCCATAAGCAAATTTCGACGCCAAAACTCGAAGAGAAGAGAATCTTCAGATTTGACCCTTCACTAAGGTTTATGACTTATTGCCAAGTCATGCGTGTCTAAAAGGTGAGAGGACAAGAAACCGCTAGCATTCCGCTCGAGAACCAGCTCAGCACAGACAGCATTCCCGTCATGCCTCTCAATAAAGCTTCTTTTGAATTTCGAGTGAGAGTTCCTCGTCATCTACTGAAAAGCGAGAAATTCGCTGAAGCGAGGTGGCTTGTTATTCAATACAAATTGAAAACCTTATATAGTGTTATTCAATAGAAATTGAAAACCATAGCTAGCGAGGGGACTTCCTGCGATACAACCAATTCTATATCAAACACAAATAGCTAAAATTTTTTTTTGATCTTTGATTTTTTGATCTTTGATTTTTTGATCTAGTTTTTAGCAGTTGAAAACTATTTTTCTGATAAGAATAAACCTATTAAGTACAATGAACATAATATGAAAACTAGACAAATGCTAAATTACGATTCTACCTACACACTATGATAGCTACAATAGGCTACAATGAATATGGTTGAACAGTGGTATTCCTAATATTTTGAATAAATTACTACTTCATGTGCTGAATTTAATTATGTACTATAAGTAAGATTAAAAAGATAGTAAAGAAAGAGTTTTTAGAAAATATGTCATGTAATTAAAAGAACACAACACTCATGTGAAATTAAATTTATTTTTTATAACCTCCACATTCGCCAATTCTTTGACGAAGGACTTTTAGTTTGTTTTGGTAGTTTTTTTGTGGTTTATATCAACTACAAATATATATTGTTGTATTAATATTATATTACATTTTTTTACTTTATAAAAGATGTAACTTACAAAATCAAATAAAAAACATCGCCAATATCGATCAAATTTGAGTGGCAATATTTCTATACGTCTGCAAATTCTCCCCCTGGAGTTGTGGGTAGTATTCTAAATATTTCTATCGACCAGACGAGCTCACAGAATTCGCTTGATTAAAAACTTCAAAGGAAAACCATTAGGAGTGGGATGATAAAGAAAATTATTCCATTATTCTCCATTAAGTTTAACCAAAGATGTTTTCCAAAATTTAAGTTTCGAAATTTTAAGTTTAATTAATTCACAGACTCCGGAATAGCAGAATTGAGGGAAATGGCCTACCTAACAAGTACATGTTCCTCCTAAATATCGTCATAATTATGAGCGGAGGTCTAGACAAATGACAAGTCCATCCTTTCCTAATAGATTACGATAAATATCCCTTATGCGACCTAAAATACAAGCGCGATATCATTTATGACATTTGAATCTATTTATGTGCTTGAGAAAGCACAAGTTACACCTAGGTAATATCGTCCTACGTGAAAATTACTCCAACCCCTCCCTTAAGAACTGAGTAAGACTTTTCTGCGTAGTAGCTACTCCTTAGTGCACCCACTCGGAAAGCGGAAGATCATGGTAGGGTTTCAAGTCACGATTGGCTTTATCGATTCCGTTCATTTCTTTAATTCCGCAATATTTCTGAAACTAGACCATTTACACTTTCAGCACGTTTTGTTCTCATGCGTCTGCCTCCAAATTTTTGCGCTTGATTCGGCAATACATTTCGGCGAGGTTTCTGATTCGTTTAATCAACGTTACCCTTGACAAAAATCCTATTCTTGCACAAACTTGGATGAGTTGTTGTGACATAGGTTTGAAAAATCCTGAGTCAATTCATTATTTTTGTAAATGATAAATATAAGAAATAAGTAACTTATACGTGTAAGAATATTTATTCAAATAAGATACAATCTGGCTACGTCCACAAGTTATATATTTACGAAATAAACATGATCCAAAACTTATCCATAGTATTATGGATAAGTCCCACCAAATATCGCCAAATTTGATTAATCTTTTTAGTTTCAGAATATTTTTCGTGTATTTCTATATGAATTTAAAGATTTTTTTAGTATTTGAGAAATAAATTTAAAACTTTACCTAAAACTGATGGAATTTGGAGACATTACAAATTAATTTATTAAGACGGCAAAAGAGAAGTAAGTAGATGTAAAAAAGTATTAAGCGCTATGATTAATTCATAAAAATTAAGACTCCTTAAGGAGTCTTTTTTACTAAGATATAATTCTAAAATAGCGTAATATCATATTCGTAACTTGCTTACAATATATTGATCGTAGCAAGCTTTATTTAAAAGTAGGAATATCAAGGCTAGATAAATAATATGCCTTCATAGAATTATTACTGCTATGACTCGGAGATAAATGACATAACCCTACGATATATACAAACATAATTATTGGCAATGAATTGAATGGTGTATGTAACTTTTAGGTATCTTTTTCGCTCAATAAATACTTAGGTATGAATGTGTAATTTCTGTAAGCTTTATGAGCTTAGTAACCTGGTGATAGGAATGTCTAAATAAATAAAAACAGCTGACCTCTGCAGTAGACAATGTCGACCTTCTCCTTTCCCTCGCATCTTGGCTTCCTCTCCCTTCACAATTGCCATTGTTTGCCCCTCTGCGAAAGGATATCAGTGCCTGTAGAATGTGCCAGGGGCTGGGCATTCCAGTGGGGCGAGACCCCTGTTGCTCTGCCGATTCTGAAAGAAAACAACGCTATTATCAAGGAGAGGCGAGACGTGATCAGAGTCAAACGAAAGGGCCTGTAATATTTCCAGAGAAGCGAGAGACTGGAATATTAGGTGGAAGAATACAGGAGTTGGATATCCCTGATTACATTTGAATATTCTCTATTTTGAACATTTCATGATATTGTTTATGATCTAGCACAAAGAAAATATTAGTTAATATATATTTATTAAAAATTGATTCGGTGATAAATATTACAATTTTGTATTCAGTACCCAAAGATACGATTAAGCTAATAGTATAGTATTCTAAGTGATTTTTAACGATTCGGCAGTTTTACTATAGGTAGAGCTTAGAAATAAAACATTGAGTTTTATTTGAAAATAGAACTTTTAAGGAAGACCAAACTTCGTAGAAATTCATCACAGTGTTCGTAAATGGGATATTTATAAGACGTATACTATTTCTATAGATTATGTTTGATCGCATACATTAAAATTATTTCAATTGATCTTCGACTTGGACAATTCTTAATATAAACATTTAAAATATTAATAATACAGTGTTAGGGATTCCAATTTATGAAAATGTTTAACGCAGAATATATACCATTATTTAACTGCATTCCATGTCATATTTCATAAGGACGCGGAATTAATGTTTAATCCCTGTAAAGTACCACCTCTAAGTTTAAAGGAAAACTCATATTTTACAATGAAGACATCCAATTGCTTTCATTGAGTTCCAATAAATAATTCTATACTCCCAAAAATAATTGAATATTATAACTTTGGCAGTACTACTGTCTATTGCTGAAGTTTTACCCAGTTTACCTCAACGATCGAGTAAAACTTAGACAATTAGACAATACGACCTCAATGAGGAAATTTCCATTGAATATTCGGTATCCCACGCTAACGTGATGAACCGAGCTTTCCTTTACGGTTTCCCCTATGAACAAGCAGTTTATAAGGAAAACATCTATATTCCCCTGTGAGAGAGGAAATGTGACCTTATACTTAAGCGAACACCCATCCCTAATTGTTCGGAACAAATAAAAGAATAATGGAAGCTCTAGCACTTATTTTTGAAAAAAATTAAACTGGATTGGAGTCACTTTTCTATGATTCCGTATTTTTTTCTGTGATACAAAATGTCAACGAATCAACTAAACATACTTCTGCGGAGTTCAACATGATGATGACAGATTATGGTGCCATAAAAATACTGAAATACATACACTGGAGGGTATGAAAAGATACTTAGATAATTTTGAATCAAAAATGACCAGGGGCAAGTGAATGTAGAGATAGAAAAGGATGATTCGAAAGAAAAAATACCGATAAATATCTACATTAGATGAATTAGACCGATCGTAAACTAAAGAGATAAAAATATGGCAGAACGCATAGGATAAGGGGTAAGTAAGTAGTAATAGATTAAGGCGCAGACAAAAACTAACCCGAAATACCTGTGCAAGCAAAGGCATTAAGGATGACATATTTGAAAGCATACGACAAAGTCGAACTAAACCATGAGGGAATGGCGTGATATGTGCTTGATAAAACACCAGTGGAAATTCTTAGTAATCCTTTAACGAAAACCAAATGCATTTTAGCCACAAATTAGTCTTTACACGACATGAATCGACCTTCCTAAAAGCTCCGACGCTTTCCGGAGAGATTGGCTTTAAAAAGTCTTCCACGACTCCATCGAGCTTATATAGATATTCCCAGTGCGTCTGTAAAGAAATTCCGAGAGTGGAAATGGAGTGGATTTTGCTTAGCAACGCTTTCGTATTACCTAGGAAAAGGCAGACAGTAAAACCGCAAAAGCTCAGCTGTGAGCGGAGTCAAAGCTATGAGAGAAGAGAGGTCTTCTCCACTATACAAAGTCCTTAACCTCCCGAGAAGCTAATATTTTCAGCTTAGCAATTCTACATCGTGATATTCTGGAATATCACAGAAAGCTTCTTTATTAATGCAGTAATAAATATCTTCGAAATTACATAAACGTGTAAATAGGGGATCATTCGGCTGAAAATGAATTGAGAATCATCATCAGGCCTAATTCTTCGTTTTTTACGTAGCTAAAACCCCAGTTAAATTTTGTTGGGACAGGTAATGGAAAGTAATATCATGGTTATTTTTTCATTAAGCTTAATTTAAAAAGAATCAATATCTAAAAGCCATTCAATACGTCCTGGTCTTTCAGTCTTCCATTCCTTTCGTAAAATAGTATTTTTATTAATTTAAAGTGCATGAAAAATTGGAAATTATTCCATATTAAATACAATTTTAAAAATTATTCAAAAATACTTCCCTTTATTTTTATAAATACCCTCAGATAATTCCGTCATTTTACAAATCCTATTAATACAAAATTATCTAAATCTTCATTCAATAAATATTCTTACTCAAATTTCATCTATATTCTCAATAGCATAACGACATGAATACTATTCTATCTCACTATCTCATATATGGCATTTAATATTCTCCTGTAATACCTAAATTTGACAGCCTATATGGAAATTTTCCATTGATCATTATTATTATAGTAGAAAATAACCGTATCTACATCGGTTAGAAGTTCATGTCTTACTATACTAAACTCTTACTCTCATTAAAGGTAATTAACATTAGCTTTCAAAATCATTCATCGAATATGGCAATGGAATAAATCAACCGCTTTAAGAGAATTGAGTCAAAAATTCTATCTTTATTTGCATATATTCTATCCCTGTGCCAACACGTCATTTTATTTTCGATTCATTCAGTATAAAAGAAGCTTGTAGGCTACATGTTTTGCCCGACTTATTTTAATTCAACGCAGATATCTCGCTTTATTTTCACAAACTGTCTTACATCTCTCACAATGAAATTGAAAGGTCTAATTCCTGAAAGGAGGCCCTTAAAATTTCACCTCCAATCCTCCCTATCCGACATCCTTTGTTTAATCCGCAATTTTGAGGCTCCTTTTATTCCTAATACTCTGTTACAAGAGGAAATAATAAATAAATATTCTCGCCTCTCTATAGCAAAAACGGAGAGGATACTAAAGACTAATTTATCTGACGTTCAAAGGAGATTAAGGGCCAATACATTGTTAGTCCTATTCGGATCTTTTCCAAAATCTTTAACGTAATAAATATCGATGTCCATGCCAGGAAAATAGTTATTTAAAACGTGACTCTGGAAAATGTTATTTTGAAATATCTTTTTGGATACGAATGCATTCATGTAAAATCTCTTAGCTATCGGTTAAAGGGAAATCTCTGGCACATTTCCGAAGAACGTAGAATTATTAGAATAGTAGTAGAATAAAGTAAATTAAAAAATCTGAATCTCTTAATTTCTTCATTAATATTCATCCATTAGATTAAAATTCAAGCTCCTATATGAAAAAGTCGATTTTGTCCAAATGCTTTTATGGGATTTATTTCTTATTATTTTGGAATTTAAGTTTGAATAGTAATAGGTGAATTTTTATCTCGAACTTTTGCCGGTGCTATCTGCTGTTGAGTTTATCAACAATTATTTTATTGTCAGTCCGTGAATATGGCCAAAGATAACAGCATATATTCCATCTCTCCAGCAGCCAAGTAATAAACAAAATCAAAAATACGTTTGTGCGACACAACAAGGCTAAATCGACCCATTATGATAGAAGCCTAACACATTATACTGCAGCAGTAAATAGAAAGTATAAAATTTCAAACACATTCACTAAGAAAGTTCGAATTTTAAATACATTGTTTAGTAAATACATAGTTTATATATAATATAATAATATATACCAATTATAATTGGTTTGCCTTAAAAGAATTCATTAAAATTATCATTATTTCTTGCTTTTAAATAATTCTACGAAAATATTTCGTTAAAAATTACTAGCAAATTCAAAAACCCATTTTTTCGAAATAAGTCTTGGATCATTTTGACAAAATCTAACTTAATATAACAGGTAATTTTCATGAAACGGATTTATGATTGTCAAATTAGATTGATTTTGGATCCTTTCCGAGAAAAAAGAACTTCTAGGAGTAAGTATGAGAATAAAAATGTTATTTTATGAACTTTGCATTTGTAAAGTCAGAATTGTGTTGTCTTACCAGTTTCGATCCACCAAACTTCATTTTCCAAATCCGAAACGCAAACCATTTCTGCAGCGGACCACTGGTGAATCCTGAGAACAACACAGCTAACATTAGCTATTTGACACGTACGTTTTTAAAATTCTTAAATCGAGAAGTTACATCTATTATAATATGCCTTTACGACAACGGTATAATACCAGTGACATAATAATATTAAGTTCTAAAAATGTTCTTTAATGTTGCATCTTAAATGCATAACATAAAAATTTCAGTTTAAAAATATGAAATTAGTAAATCACTGAACTTAAAATTATAACATTGTTACTAAAACTCGGAATGTTTTCATTTACCACTGAAAGTGTGGATAAAGAACTAAAATGAAGGAAGATAAAACATTGGTTCATCGAGGCTTTGGTTTAGTGCTAAATATCCCACGGAATATCAAACAGAATAATACACTTTTTTCATCCGATTTCAGATAAGGAATCTTTCCAAGCATCCACCTTTCCAATAGTATCAAACATATATAATAATTATTTCTAAACAGTTCTTATAAAGAGCTTTTTTGAGATTTTCGTTTGTTATTTTTATCTTCTGAAAATATTTTACCAGTAGGGGTTTTTAAATATTTACGTTTTACTAAGTTTATTGTTTGGCTCTAGTTGTTTAACGAATTTTTTTGTTGGATATCAAAGTAATACAATAATTAAAATCATTTGTAGTGCATTCTTCGTACCGGAACTCAGTAAAAAGTAGAGTACCATTTTAGTATCCTCGTGAACAGTAACATAGGATTAAAAAAACATTCCTGGATTAAAAAATTAAAAGATGATTTTAAACCGAGCGTTTCTCTTATTTTATTTATCTGGATCAAGAAAATTAACATTTCAATACATATGTGTCACCAAGCATGTTTTACTGGTATTCATCAAAGTGAAAAATACTTAAATTTTATGAAACTCATTATCAAGATTTATAATATTTCTATTCAAACATAGGTGATGCGTTTTTAATCCTATTCTATGATTATAAAAATTAGTCATGTTATGGATTTAATTTTTCAAAATCCGCCAAAATTTGCATGTTTTTCATCAACAAAATATCTCCATCTCTCCATTAGCGTGCTAAAAAATGTATTATGCAAAAATTTTCCTAAAAGGTAAAAAATGTAGAACTTTTCAATATGTTTCATCAATCTGTACGTAATAATGAAAATACACGCAACTCATGCAGCAGAAAACTTGCACATGTAGGATCTTTGGAAGGAAAAAATCCTATTTTCCGCGTAAATAACATTTGAATACATTTAAAAATTTGAAAAAGAAAATTCAAATTTAATCCCTCAGTCGCTGGATGGTTTCAAAAGAGACGATGATCAAGTGGAAAAAGCGATTTCCCTTCAAATTATCCTTCAAAATGATTCCCTCACTCCTCGAAAGCCGTTCAGCGCTCAAAACAAAATTAATCCCCAAAAAGACACGGTTCAAAGGCTTGTTAAACACAATCGGCTTACTTCGAAAGTAGATAAACGAACTGAAGCAAACAATAAAAATGCAGTAATTCAGAAACAGAGGACAAGACACGCTTTTGCGAGTGTTCACAATCAATTCACACCTAGCTTTAAGCTTCGCAAAACTCATAATTAGAGAAGTATTTAGCGAAAGGTTTAAGGACCACAGAAAAGGGGCTTTAAATAGAATGATTGGCAAAAGCGATATTAGGATTACCGTATCGTATCTTTGACATGCATGAAAGAGTGCCTCTCTCTATATGGTTGCTGATTGTCAAAATCAGGCTCAAACTACAATAGCAACGAATGATTAAATGCAATTATAAAACAATTTGCGATTTTTACCCGTAAGAAAGAAAGTAAATCGAATCAAATTGGGATAGGTTACATGGGTACACGTGTTGAGAAAAATGAGAGACACATTCAGCTATGATCGTGCGAAGAATGAAGGTGAGCTGCCACGTGGTCCATAACACAGGGACGAGATGTAGGTTAAGGCATACGCTGAATGGTAAGTAGTGGTATATGACGAGCATACGAATGGTTGGAATGGAAAAGGATGACCGTGAAAATTTGGTGGAATGTGATATGAATGAGGTCCAGAGGAGAAATGACGACAGAATTCTGAGAGGTGAAATGAGGTGAGTTAAAATATGAATGGATGTCTGCGAATCAAAAGCGTGAATGTGCAGGAAATTTACAATATCTCGTCAGTCATTGAATAGAAATATTTCATGTTGCATGTGAAATAAAAGCAACCAAATTAATATCACTTTTTTAATGTGTGTTTTTCCATTTCAGATATGGACGATTGAAGTAATTTCACATTCAATATCGATTTATACAATACATATTATATGAAAACGGAAGGGATTTAATTTATTTTGAAAGATATAATAGCCTTCAAAATAATTAACTTTCAGCTATTAATATAACAATTAACTTTGTTATTTATAACGACATAATGGTCTTCAGAAATAACTCAAGAAACATAGGAAAATAAACATAATTATATCACGTCAATATAAAGCGGAAATTGTGATACATAGATTCATTAAGAGATTAAATTCCTTATCTTTGATTTAATCCAAATGATGGACTTTTTTATATAAACCACCTGAAGATGGACAGAGTTGTTCGAAACCGGTCGTTTCATTAATTTGAGAAAGTAATCGATTGATATATTAAACTTAATATGTATCATACGTTCGTTTAAAATTAGAGGTCACAGAGTAAGAAGGTTGAATTTTTCTATTATGACCACTGTAACAATTGGGGCTTATTCAAGGAAATTTGCATAGATTATCAAATTCAATTGCTCGAGAAAAAACACGAAGTAGCTAACCAGCAAACGAAAGAATCTTGAATAGGTTATTTCCCTTGACCAAGATGCGAATGTGGTCTTCCAATCGACTTTAATGCGAGTCAACAAAATCAAAGGCACATACATTACATCACTAATTTACCTTGAACTTACAACCTACTTGCCCTAACTATTCCAGCTCTATCTTACCCTTTACTTTTGGTACCGTTTCCAAGCGAACTATCTTGTTCTATCCCCAAGTTTCCGAGTTGGACCTACTCCAAATGTTTAATAAGTAATGGCTTAGATAGATAGCAAAAACAATGTCGCGGAGAAAATCTCACAGAAAACTTGCGTCGCTCGTCGACTGAGATAAAAATCCTGGAGAACGTGACCGGATATAGATTCCTCTCTCTGCTTTAAAATTATCGCATTTAATCTTTGTCAGCTCTTAAGATGATTTATGAGAACAAATAACGCATAATATGCTATACGAGAGCAAATGTAGCCGAAGAAAGCGGCACCAAATGTGTTACAAGCGTGTTTCGGTTTACATTTCAAGCTCAAAACAAATTAAGCTCAGAATCACTAACTTGAATATTACCTTTCCTAATCTATATATATAAAAATGAATGTGTGTCTGTCTGTACTCGATAGATTCAAAAACCTTACATCCAATCGTCGTGAAAATTTGGAAAATTACTAGGTATATCTTCGGAAAGATTTTTGAATTTTTTTTCTAAAATCGGAGTACTCAGTTCGACTCCAGAAGAGAAAAACTGTTCCCATAAGAAATACATGTAAACTTCGATTTTATCACTTGCCTGCTTCCTATCTTTTGCAAAATTAAATTATAAATAACCAACGTATGGATTTAAAAGTAGCATCAAAAGAAGGGAAATTGAATAAAGTTTCTTATTTTGTGTTCTCTTTGGAATTTGCGAGATGCGAAGTGTAGAGTAGCACAATTTAGCATATCTTACTCCGAACTGAAAAGGTACTGTGATAATATATTTCCTTATATACCGAATGAAAGTAATGTAGATATGATTTCATTATAATAGCCTTGCAACGCGAATAGCTGCCTGCCATTGAAATTGCGAATGGATTTTCTACGTGAAAAATAGAAGTACGATACATAAATTGATCCCATTTGTGCAGTATTTATATTTTTTCAATTATCCCGTATTCAAATCTCTCTGGAACGTGAAGTTGGTAAGATTCTCTTTCAATCACTTAGCAGCAGTATCTGTATGATTGTTTGGCCATCATGAAGGCAAAGAGGCGTAAAAAATCGGACGACATCCTCCTTGAACGTCAGTTTCCTAAATGAGCGATGCCTCAAAAAGAATTCTGATTGCATTATCCCGTTCCCATATGTTATATTCAAATGACATATATGTAGGGATAATTTTATTGTTAATTTTCATTTTGATGTATTGTATAAATTTGATCATTAATAAATTATGTTTCAGATATCAAAACTGCCTTTTTGTTCAAACACAACAACGTGTGAACGGGTACAGCTAGTACACTATAAAAGTATGAAACATTTTCATATTGGATGAAAAATTCATTCCTAAAATATATGTGAAAGAAACATGTTAAACCCTCGGAAAGGCATAGTCTGAGGGTATCTCAAATGATATAGATTTAAACTTACCTAACGTTTTTAAAAATATTCAGTATAATAGTTCTATGAAATGTTTATGTATATTTAAAAAACTAACAAGAAATTTTCTAGAAGAGCTAACTTCTTTATTTGTACCTGAAATACTGAACGCAAAATGTGGTATTGACACTAAAAGATATACCTAAAACCTAACATAGACAAACAAATAAAACCTTCATTAAAAGTTGAAATAATATCATTTTCAATGCGAATAAATATTTAATATAACCTATTACTGATTGATGCATGCTGTCCGACAGTTGCTAATCTTCCAATAATTATTAATCCAAATTCTCTTATATTAGAAAAAAAATATTTTGATGACGATTATAACTAGTGCTCCTTTATCTCTGTATAATTTGAGAGAACTTTATAATTTTAAAATATCATAATATATGTATGAACCAATTTAGAAATAGATAGAAATTTTATAAATTAGGATTATGAATTGCTTTATATATGCATTATATACAAGTATACAAAAATTCGGCAGAGCGAATTTAAGCATCGTCTCATAAGTAACAATTCCAAAATGATAAAGTACGAATCGAAAGATTTTATGGAGCTGCAGTCCGAGCCAAATATTCTCGGGTGATTAAGTTCTGGGACATGAGAGACCTTAAAAACATCTGGAATATCCTTAATGCAGCCATATATTTCAACTGCTCCAAAAGAAAGGTGAGCCTTCCCACTGTGGAATGTATACAATGCAAAAAGTTGCCTACCCTGAATACATTTTTCATCTCTCATATATCTTTTGCCCTCGTATTCTCTTCGTTATCAAGGCGAAAAAAGTAAACGATATCCTACTTTTGTATTCCGCATTATTTCGATATGATAACACAAAATCAGGCCACAATCGTTACCTTTTTCGGTGAACACTTAATCCCTTCAGCCTCTACTATTCAAACCACAAAATGTTGTATCTCTTATCTATCTTTCCCCCGCAGTTACCCATTGAAAGTATTTTATTACCAATCAATACGTTAAATTACCAAGGAAAATCTGAAATCGGACGCCGGTGACCTACCATACGAATGGGTTCACCTAATCATGCAGAAATAAGAATTAGATAAAGCGACGAAATACTTCTCTTATCGCCCGTAAAACATATAAAAATTAATCTATATCGTATGTGTTTATTTATTACATGAAATTTGATTTGTATTTATCGCTACCCAGTTGATCCGAAATATTCATAACTAATTTTTCTTAACGCTTGAATTTTAGTGTATACATCTATAATATAAAATAGAGTGTGGGTGTGTGTGTGGGTGTGTGTGTATGCTCCCTAAAAACTCGAGAACCGAGAGTCGCAAATCATTGAAATTTTCTACATTATTAAAAGTCGACCCCGCGCAGAGTATAGGCTACTTTTTATTTCCCTAAGGTCCACGGTTCGAACCCAGACGGGTCCAAACGTTTCCATAAGAAATACACGTAAAGTTCATTCTTTCGTTGTAAGATTCGTTTCTTTTGCAAAACTAAATTAGAAAGAACAGTTGTAGGAAGTCGAAACTAGCATCAAAAGTAGGAAAATAGAATAAAGATTCTTATTTTGGTCGAGAAATGTCGTTTGCGATTCGAAATTGCGAGAATTTTGATAAAATATACGAAAATGTTATCTAGATTTCCATGTAGTAAACAACCAAGACGATTTATATACTTTAAAATTGTATTTGTTTCAAAGCTTTTGCATCGCTGTCGCATTTTTAATCCAAGTAGGGGTTACTTAAAGAAAGTCTTGGTTATTTTCATACATATATACACACATTCACACGGTCTCATTCACTTATAGACTGACACTTTGAAGCATTTGTTTAGTAGGGTGTTTTTGGGTCAGGTGGTCTCACTTGGTACTTTGCAACACAAAGTAAACCCACTTCTTTTGTTGCACATGCTTCGCTGCCGGAATTTTAAACTAAGGTATGGTTATTATATGAAAATAATGGTCATTTACATGCATACATACACACATTCACACGATTTCATTTACTTATAGTGGACAGTTTGAAGTAGTTGGTAATTAGTATTTGGTTTATCGTTTGGAGCTTTTGCATTAGTAATTGTATTTAACAGTACTTCTTTCTCCTGTTGGTATTCAACGGGTATATAATATATTATTTATTTCTTTCTATTTCGAGTGATATATAATTTATTTCTGCAATTTATGTTAAATGTTTGATTCATTTGTCCCCTTGTACCTGTATGAAAATGTTACTTTAAACGTGGTACTGCTTATCCTAATGTGATCTTAGAGTATACTTATATGTTCTCAGTTGAAGAAATTTTTCATTCAAAGTATATGAGATTGAATGTTGAGTTGGAGCGGCTTTGTAGACTTAATTGTAACTTATATTTCTTGATATATTGGTTTTGAAAGTCTGGTATTTGCTATTTACCAACAATTATGAAGCATTTGTTACGATCAAGGTTATTACACTGGTATTTATGAAATTAAATATCCCCGTTGAGAATCAACGGGTACTTCTGCTATTAAAAATATACGTGTATGTGTTTATATATAAAACGAGACTTATCTTCCTCCAGGAGCAATAAGCACTGATTGCAAATGAGTTTTTTATTTCCTTCTTTAACCATCTTTCTTCACCTTGCTCTAATTTTGATTCATTTCAAGTTTTCCTTGGTAATAGATATTCAATTAAGTAGTGCGGGCTGCTGAAATGCAGGCGCTCAATTTTTTCCCTTGAGAATGACTGTAATTATATCTGCAATGGGTGCAGGAAGACCCCAATCATGACTATTTTAGAAAATATTATAATTGACGAGCAAATATAACTACTCCTTATCCAGAGAAATCCTTTTAGTCAGGAATCGATTACAGACCGCAGGATTATAGTGCTAGCAGGCTAACCACGACGCTTGAACGGCAAATTAAAATAAAATGAGGAAACAAATGGTCTGCAAATGGAAACCCGAGGATGGGAACTTAAAGGTTACTACGTAATTGGTTCTATATAACAAGATACGTTATGAAGAATAAAACTTCCTTTCGTTCGGCATTATAAGTAAACAGAAATCAATGCCTAAATAGTCTTCTCCGCTGAAACTTTTCTCTCATTCAAAAACATAATAGGGAAACACAGTTTTGCAGAAATTCTCAAATATATTTATCTAGAAAATAATAAACTGAGCAATTTAGGTAATCTTGCATTATTACTGTTGATAACAACCATTAGCTAAAGATTTGAAATGGAAATGGATTCATATAACCGCTAACTTTCTCCTAATGTACTGCATATCCCCAACTTTAATCTCTTATTTTCCATAAAGTTTCAATTTTGAAAAACGGTTAAAATCTGTACGGGTGCCATCTCAAATCGATAAATATCTTCAATCTCACTAATATCAGCGATCATCTTGAAATTGGTTAGCGAAGCAATCTCCAGATTTTTATAAATTGGACAGATTCGGCACAATATGAGTCACACTTCCCGATTTAATTTCTCAGACGTCAATTTTCAAACAGGAAGAAGATTGGAAGCTGTGTAGACATTTGGCCTGCATCCAAATCCTATCTAGAACCTGCCCCCAGGATCAGGACCTGAGTCGAACGATTTATCGTTAGAATTCTCTGAGACGTTTTTATGACTTTCATTGTACACGTTAATCTTGAGGGTAAACGCTCCCCCATTTCTAGAAGATTCACTAACGAGCTATCTCTTAGTGTAAGATTGCAAGAAGAGGTCAAAGAAAAAACAGTAAAATATACTCAATGTTATTAAATAATTTGCTAAGAACTAATTGTACATTAGAGTTGCTAAAACACATACCGAACGTGAAATTTACAAATATTAAATTTAGCTATTAAAAGGGATTCGCACGAGTTATTATAGCACGCTACAAATTAATGCATTCAAATTCTGTCAAAAACGCTTATGTAGAGAGAAAAAGTAAGTAGAGTAGCCCAAGTCGACGAGCATTCTACAACAAAAGAAAACTGCAGACAGCAAATAATATAAGATTATATTCCAGCAAGGAGGTTACAAAAAATCATATATGAAGTTAAACTTCGTATTTCTGATAAGCATGAACAGGACCAACTACTGAGAAGAGAAGATTAGAAACAATATAGATGTGGTGATACGGAAGAATGATGGAATTAAGTTGGAAGGAACGAGTGATTAATCAAGTTCCTTGAAGATCAAATGGAAATTGAAAGAAGTATTGATTATAAGGAAAAGAAACTTGAAGTGCGCACATTGAGAAACGACTGCCTGCTGAAGACATTTTCGGAAGTAACTGTGAAAAGGAATTCAAAGGGAAACAGTGTTCGGATTGCCAACCCGTTACAATATTGATGATGTAAAAAAAGTATTAAGAGTTAAATTACAGTATGGTATAATAGTCTAAAATTCTTTATCAAGCAATTTATTTAGTAATAAAATTGAAGCAGAACTTTTTATCGGGTGTTTCAAAGTACATTGATTTAATTTAATTTAGGAGCTATTAATGAGTGGTGAAAGTTTCAGTGGTCCCTTAAACTCAACAAACTATGTCATACATTTGCCAGGTAAAATAATCTCAAAGAGTTAATATGTAATAATATTCTTCAAAAATAGACTGTTTCACTTTGCGTTTTCTTTATTACAAATAGTAATTTAAATTTTAACGGTTGAGCGGTTGATAGTATACTATGGATTAAGGATTCATGTAGGAAACAATGTTAATATTCAATGTATTGAAGAGACATTAATAATTGAGGTGTAAAATAATGTGTAACGCAGGTTAAGGAAAAGAATGATCCGATTCGATCGACAAATTATTGATGACTGTGATTCAATTTGGACAGTTTCAATATTCCATTTCAAGGAATAAACATAATTAGTGATATGAGTAAATTATTACTTCCTTGAACTTTATTGTCTTAGGTTTCTAAAATAATAAAGTACTCAACCTAAATTACTACTATACTGAAAGAAAACGCAACTGAATCCATAATTGAGCAATAACTAATCCATCCCATACCATGAACAACGCAACAATTGATTCAATCAATTAATGTTACTTAATAAATAAACTTCGAATAACTAATCTATTTCAAAGCCATATTACCCTAATGCGGGTAAGACAATAAGGCAATAGCTTTATTTAAGGCACCAGCGAAAACAATGTCTAAATCTACGCCTCAATTAGAAAGAGCTTATTCGATTTTCAAGGATAAACACTCATTTGCACTCTCTTGTGCACACATAATGGATGAGTAACCCTTGATCCCACTGCAACAGTGTATTGATTCCTCGATAACTTGCATCATCACCGAACGACGCATAAACTATCAACTCGTAACATCAAAATCTGAGAACAACGGCACAAAGTATGTGATAAAGTCTAAAATAAAGGAAATAAATTTATTTTAGATTGTTGATTAAAGTGAATTTGCTGAAAATGGAAATTACCAAAATGTGAGACACTCAGAATTGGATTTTCGAAGTGAGAAATTAAATTATTTCAAAGAACAGATAATTTGATCTCATAATAACATATATTTGGACCACTCTTTCTACCCTCCGTTACTGAGATAATTTTAAACACGGACAGTAAACGCGAATCGAACATTAAAAATCCTTCATAATGTAAGTAACAAGATTTGTAATTTTATTATGGGGAAAGATAAAATATGAAAAATAAAAATAAATATTTCATAGCACAAGACAAGATTGATCAAACGTTTATAACGAAGGAATCAGTATTTCCATTTTCATGATCCATACTATGGTTTTAATATTTCTACTCTTCCTTTCCTCGTTAATTTCTGATTGTGTGTAATATCCTCGCAAGATCTTTGGAAGAGATTTTGAGATATCCTCAAATTATAGCTCCGAGCCCGGTAATTTCATTCGTATCTCCTGCTGATAGTGAGATGGCATCCTAGAGCTCCTTGATTGTGAGGAATGCAAGCAGAAATAGCAAAAGAACGAGAGACAGAAGTATGAGTGCGCCAAATCCTAGTCTTACTGATTTTGATTTCATTTTTTATTTTTACTCAGAAAATTTTTCTTCTCGATAACACGTAATTTCTAATGCATTTTATCCTCCTGTAATCATGATATTCGATAAATTTTCCTTAATGATTTTTATTCTTTTACGTATGAATGTTGTTAGTTATTAGTACTGAAAAGCGTTCTATTTTTATGTGCTTATTTCATTAGCTAAATGAATTAATCAATCACTACACATGTTCACTCTCATGGAGTTAAATCTCTCATAAAATATTTTAAGCCAAAATTTAAATCCAAGCGAACATTTCAAGGGAAAAAATTACGTAGCCACAAAGCGATAAAAACCATCACCATCACGCATAATAATAAAGCCAAAATATATTTATATTACATTAATTCAAATTGAGTTGCAAGGCCCGTTATTGTTGCATATTATACCGCGCAGATGTTTTTGCTCCGTTTCTCCAACATTTGCCGCAGAGAGACTTGAAATCGCGCTCTGCATAAAAGATCTTTCACGACGCGGCCACCAAAACCCAGAAACTCTTAAAGCAGACATTTCCGCATCCTCGGACGACGTGAGAAAGGATCAAGCAGCTGGGAAAGGAGTTCAACACCTCTGTATCTTGATATATTACGCCGCAAAGACACGTTTCCCGCATCAAATCTTCTCCCACCAGCGTGGTCTCCACGTCCAAGGTGCGGAATGACCTGTACCAACTCCCATTGGCTCACTATCTCTCTCGCCTCTTTCAACCATTCCTGCGCATTCCATACTACGATTGACAGTATATGTGAAACTACTGCGTCCATGTATACAATAAATGGAGGATTCTTGATCCTCTGGGGGTTACGTATAGGGAAGTAGGAAACGGTGCCAATACCCTGCATCGAGTGAGGAAATAGTGCGCTATAGCGATGTGATTAAGGCATCACCGCATATGCTACGAAGTTAAATTACGGATAAATCCGCTACGGAAGCGCGAAACACGATTACACGGTCGTTAGATGCGATGTTCCAGATTGGTGCCATGGCTGACTACACTATCGTTGTGAATTGAATTTAGGGTTTTGTAATCCTTGTTTGAGATTTTGAACGATTGTTATATTGTGATACAATTTTGAGGTTAAATTACAATTTAAATACCATTTTATGACAATGAGTTTCTGTAGACGAGTACTAACTCGAGTTCCTTTAAGTCTGAATACGTAACATTTTTATGAAACAACAGCTTCGTATACAAGGGAATAAATGGAATGAAAATACACTCCCATAAGACAGCAATCTATTAATGTGAACATTCGAACATATTCCCATGGTAAAAGGATATTTAGAGAATTTCTGAAAGCGCTATGATATAAATCATGAATTGAAATGAATGAAAAGTCGAACGGATGACTGAAGAAGAGGAAATTTGGAGGAAAATTGAGAATGCATGAGGTCATTGAACTAGTTAAAGAACTTACTAAAGTTTATTTAAGTAAGGGAAAGAAAGAAAAGTTTCTGATATTTATAACGAATGAATATTTATTTAATAAGAAAAACCATATTTCATTAATTTTATTGATTTCCACTATCCGTTTGTAACAATTTAATTTAACACAAAATTTGATGTAAAAACCACATTATCCATGAAATATTTTCTTACCTACTTTTTTTTCTAATTATTAATGAACATATCTTTATTTATTGCTTCTAAGTTCTAATATAATACAGCTAATATTTTCAATGACGATGAGTAATGCTCTAGGGAATAACGAGTACATCTAGGTTAATATATGGTAACCAATTTAAAAAAAACTAAAGATCTAAGATGATAGGTAAGGTAGTTGAATTTTCAGCGAGTGTACTTTTCAAATAATATAATAATAACAGCAGTAATATTGAAGGCATTCACTACTTTTAAATTAAATATAAAGTAAATGGCAGTTATGTAATTCATTTTCAAGGAAAACTTTTGCAAACTATGATAAATTCAACGACTTCTTTTTCATTTCCTAATACCCCTAACCTAACCTAACCCAAGCTTTAGAGTTTTACGGTGGAAAGTAGTTAATCCTATTTCAAATTCCACCGATTGCTCCAAACTTTTTAATTCTCTTTGGTAATGACTTCCGACCGTCAGTTCCGACCATCATTGATTTCCTTGGTGAGATTTTACTCTTTAATTATCTCAGCTGAGCGCTCTATAGCCATAACCTTCACTTTTAACATTTTCAATCCTTATCAAGGCTGTTAATCAGAAGGATGGTCTATCGTAGCACTCGATTCCAGCATTAAAACTCGATTTTACTATAATGCTTTCCATCCCATTTAGCTTAAACAATAACTTCGGACTGGATTTCGTTCAAATTCAAGTCTAGGAGGCAAAAGAAGACTTGTATATAATATTTGTGAAAATCAACATTAAATCCACAGATACGTTAAAAGAGAAATTTTAATTTCTGTTTTTGGAGGAAAAGTAGCTATATTAGGGCAAAATAATTTATAGCAATAACTAAATTCCTTGATTATTCCCTTAATACTAAATGAACGATAACATTATAAATATAAACGTAAGATAAAATCCCACATTAATTTCCTATTGCAATGGATATTTTGGATTTTTCCGTGATTTACAAAAATTGCGAGGTAGTGATTTCCTTCTTTCATTTCTCTTTTATAGGCTTTTTATTCATGACTTGGGAATTCGGTTGTTTGGTGGATGACGTCAGAATGAAGACATAACAACATTTTTATTTCCACGCGTTTCTGTGTGTGTTTGAGTGCCTACCGGAGTTGGAGTCGGTAGTAGATTCTAAATATAAAGATGAATTCTTCAACAGAAAATAAATTTGGGTAAATATTTACATAGGTAACCAAAGTTGCCCGCAGATTATACTCAAGCCAAAACCTTTTTTGCTGCTTGGTGAATCTAAATGTATACATGTGATAACATGAATATAATCTTTCTTTCGGGTCGAATCGAATAGTAGGAATATGAATGGGAAGGCGAATTTTCCATTGGGATGGGCTACTTTAACCATTTGCCGCACTTGAAAGGGAATATACGAGTAGCAATTGCGGCGGACCTGAAGAAAGCAGGCAGATGCTGATCCATTTAACGCCTCCAGAAAATCGCTGATTAAAACTATAAAGTACAAATTTTTAATTAAGCCCTGTAAGATTCTATAGCTCATAATAACCCAAGAGAACGGAATTATAGGAACTCGTATTTTATCATCTAATGGTGAAGATAAAAGTAAAAACCACTCGTCCTCATTTGGATTGGGCTCGACTGTGATATGGAAATAATTATTAAATCATTAACTTAGACAGTAAAAAGTTTGAAATGGGTTCCTTCAGATATCATTTTCGTGGTAAGTGTCTGTGAATATTTCACTTCTATTTTCATTAATAATATCTAGCAGTTATAGCTGCAGGTTATAGAAGTTTCGCGATTTGGGATCCACTTGAGGTAGGATCGTTATCAGATTTAGAGATAGCCCTACATAGCTCGTTTCGGAGATTACAGATTCGGCAATAGTGCTACGGCTATTAAAAAACAACTTTAAGCGAGAAGATCAGATTATTTAACTGAAGTGCTCTGAAAAATGTAAAACTTCAAACCATGTAGATGGCATAATTTCTTTTGGTTTACATAAAATACGTCCCATGAAAATATGTGGTAAATCAGTATTTGTATAAGGAACAACATGGTTATCGAATATCGCTTTTTAAAAGGATTTCTTTCGTTATACGATAAGGCATTGTATAACATTTAGGTGGATGATTTTCCTTTTAGGCAAACACTTCTAGTGGAATTTAACTAGATGCACTGGAATAGAGTATTTTCTGTGTTCCCCTTTACGGTTTCGAAGCGTTTAGGCTAATCAAATGGTCATCCGTTGTTCAAATTCCATTTTCATATTCCTTTCTCCTGATAAAAAAATATGTAGCTAAAACAAAATTAATGTGGTCAATCTAAATGTGGTGGAATTTCGTACGAAACATCTTAAAAGAAAAACACTTCGTAACTTCCACGGTATATATTTCTGTCGTAGCTCAGCAAAAATGCTAATTAATTAATTCTGAATTAATGTGTAAGATATAACCGCTGATGACGCGTATATTCTCGAAAGCTTCCAATAATTTATAATCGTCACCGATGGAAGCAAAAAGATCTAGAAAGATGAACTAATATGGTTCCATTCGGCTTAATTTTCTTCTTTTAGCTTTCTCTCCCTTGCATCCTTCTTCCCCTCTTTCTTTTATTCATTATCTCTTCATTTTCACCTTTCTCTCATTTTACTTATGGATACTAATTCACAGGCTTTCCAAACTGAAGCCCAAGCCCATTTGGGAAATCATTCCACACGAAAATTCTCCGAAGTTAACGCTCTCTGCTGTGGATCATTAACTAAAACAATGGAATGGAAGCGCCCGTCGTTTTTAGGAATTGCACAGGCAAGCGTGGCGCGGATGATATGATTACTTCCAAAAGAAATATAGTCTATCGCATTGTTACAAACTTGATTGAGGTGAATCTAATTGTGTATAACGATTTGTTTTGCGTAGGTATAGAGACACATTCATTATGATAGTGAAGTTAAAGCACAAATTTAAACCGTAACCACAATTCCAATCACACAATACCTAGGTTTCCAAGTTTAGCATCATCATCACGTATGCAAACATAGATTATTTCTCTATAATGGAAAGCTGCCACCAAGTTAAGGCTGAAACTGAAACTCTGTTTTCATTATGATTACGAATTTGTGGTCACACTTGCAGTTATCATGATGAATTTACTAACATAATGCGCTCAAGCTGATGAAAGATAAAATTGAGTTTTTGTTTAATGTAATGAACCGATCAGTTTGAGTTACCAAAAAAATGATCAATTAAATACGTTGGCATCATTACATTTTAAATATTTTATAAGCACTTAATCAAGTCTCTCTGTTGAATATAAAGAATTGAAATTTGAGCATCGATTGGAAAACTATTTAAAATAAGATATCTTTGTTAAAATACTCCGCTTTAAACCAAAAATTATTCTGGTCTAAAAAGTACGATAAGAAGTATTTACACAGTGTCCACAGATCATATATACATACATATCTAAACATGCATCTTTAATGTATTTTTTAAGTATGATGTTCCACTAAATTTTACTGGGCATAATTAAATATGAGTCTAACCGTCAATCACTTGACACAAAGCAATAGAGGCCAGAAAAAAATCACAGGCTCAACCCTAATTCATCAAGCAAAATCAAATCTATAACTGTGAAATCAATAGGATTTTCTCTGGGGCTCCATCAATTAAACGTCGGACGGAGACCGAAATGGTCTCTGAATTCGAAACATAAATCACAATCTCTCTCAGTGACTCTCCAATCACTCAGTAAATATGGAAAATCATGTTTTAACATCGCATGACACGCTATGACTTATGGGACGGTTAGAATTTATCGGTTTCTAATGAGCGATTGATACACGGAAAAGTGATACTTTTGCATCATATTGAAAGTCACATTAATATTAGTTTCTCATTATTCATAGGCGCTTAGGGTACAGTTGAATCGATATCTATCAGAAAATAGGTCAATTACCTTGCAGGAGCCCTGAGTTTCATTTCTGCAGGCATGCAGTCATTACTGAATATTTATTACTAGCATTAATAACGTCTTTTTAGAATCCGTTACTGTTAATCCTATAAATACATTATTCAACTTGTACTTTTCATAGTTCGTTTCAAAATAATAGAAACATAAAATTTAAAAAAAAAACAATTTGAAAAGTATGGTAAGAGTAAAAATTCAAATACTCTTTTCCTTTATTCCTAATTCTATTCTTGACATGGATTTCCACTCCATAAAGTATGCCAAAATCGATTTCATTTAGTTAGTAACACCTCTTTATTTCGGCTCCCTTCCACAAATTCTCTTCTGAGAGTTTCTTGCTAAATAGCCCAGATATACACCAGCCAATATAGCTCAAAGGGAAATTAAAAATTAAAAAAGAGTTATGATCGAGGCGTAAGAATCTTCTTCATTGTACCCAAAGAAACATACATGAATCTTAATCCAATTTTTAAGGCGGAAGTAAAGATGTATACATGCGAAATCCGTAACATATTAAGCAAACTTCCCAACTTTGCCCCACCAGATCCACCTTGCAGACATTCGTCACGTTACGCATTATTTATTCGTCATCTGCTCAACGATAGTAGCGGCTTGATACTCATCATTCTCCATATTCGTATAAATGTATCTATTATATATAGATGCTTCTCCAGATTAATTCATATAGATAGATAGGATACAAATTCACAGGCCAAACCACAAGTGTCATCGACTTGAAATTTTTACGACGTATTGGCCATAACGTGTAACCATCAGAAAAATTACGATTTTGAACCTCAGTGTCATGGGTTCGATTCCAGAGGGCCTCAAAGTCCCGATTTCTCCGATTTGAATGCATTGCTTTGAATTTCGGGAATTTTAAAAAAATACTTTCCGGCTAGCAAGAGAATTTAAACTCTAGGAGCCTATATATATGATATTGATCTATCGAAAACATAAATGATTTTCACGGAAAATATCCTGGGTTCGATGCTAGGACGATGCAAATATCTGACCTTTAAAATACATGGGAGTAGTTTTTCATTATTTTTTTTGATGCACTTATCGAAATGATAGGAAGTTCGTGCTTGGCTAGGAAATGTATGGTAAGTATTTGTTTAAGAAAAAAAATTTAGGTAAGACCGTACTATTCCTGGGTTCGATGCCAGAGCACAAAAACTTTTCTCTCATAAGGAATATAAGGGAAAAGTAGGACGTCGTTTGAGGCAGTTGCAGCCAATAATTTTGCTTGAATTTTCACATATAGTTAGAGATGGTGATCTTCTATTGTGCTGCATAGTAAGTTTACCAGAAAAACCCGGGTTCGAAGCCAGGCGGTAAATATATCCCCTATTTAAAATACATTGAGTGAGTTTTCATTATTTTGTTTGATGCACTTATCGAAATAATAGGAAGTTCTTGCTTTGCTAGAAGATGTATATTAAGAATTGGCTTAAGAAAAGAATTTAGATACGACAATGTTGTTCCTGGGGTCGGTGCCAGAGCACATTAAAATTTCTCACATAAGAAATATAAGGGAAAAGTAGGACGTCGTTTGAGGCAGTTACAGCCAATATTTCTGCTTGAATTTTCACACATAGTTAGAGGTAGTGATCTTCTGTTGTGCTGCATAGTAAGTTTACCAGGAAGACCTGGGTTCGATGCCAGAGGATTAAATTGCAGAGAATTTTAAGAATAATTTCAATCCTTTTTTTTGAGGACCCTCTCGATATGATGTCGACTTGACATTTGTGTAAACTACATGCTTGCAGAATGCAAGCTTCATTTTACTCGTCATATATAAGTATATCAAATCCCTACCTCCTTCCCCTCTCCCTTTTAAACTATTTGCATTTCTTCCGTTTAGTAATATTAATGTGATTGACTACCTGAAGAGTCACAAGTAATATCTTCTTGAAACTACCCCTACTGTCTCTTTTCCCAAAGATTAAATATTAACAATTCCCTTCCAGCGCTATAAACATTTTGATGTAAATCTCTTTGCTTTTGCGTAGTGCCTCCTTTTACTCTAGCAGCTTCATTGATCGCCCGTCTTTTTTATTTATCCCAGTCGATATTTAATCTGAAACACTCGTAATCTCTGCGTACAAAAGATTTTTTCAATATAAACAATACTTTCTCCATTTTTAAGTCCGGATAATTGTTTATCTCTCATATCGCTCTCTCTAATTCGTTTGGCGCAAACATAAAATTGTGCGTAAAAACGATGATAATAATATGAAACAAGTGCATTCTACACAGCTATAACAATGACAATTGATCATGACATATTGTTTTTCCTTACCCGACCGGCCATGGTGGCCGAGAGGTTAGCGTGCTAAGCGCTATCACTCCAACCGCCCCAAGGCCCCGGGTTCGAATTCTGTTTGGGATTTTTCAGGTTGGGTGTGTGTGTTTGTCCAACTTTCCCGTTCAGGGCTGGCGGCAGGAACCGAATCCGGCAAATCCGGCATCCGGAATCCGGCAAATCATAGCCAAAACCAATCTCATCCTCATTATCACCCAAAACTGTCAATCATCAGCCGACCCCATAAAATATGGGAATGAGGCTCAGAGGAAAAAGAAATGTTTTCCTTAACCGGTAATCTAATTACCCTGGGACTGAATCAACGTATGACCAAATTGGAGTGAACCAAATAGGTGAATGGCATATATCACCACATCGGATGCCCTAATTACGTATGAACGATAAGCAGTCGTGGCCGAGTGGTTAAGGCGTCTGACTTGAAATCAGATTCCCTCTGGGAGCGTAGGTTCGAGTCCTACCGATTGCGATATCGTTTTACGTGGTAGTTTTTTAGGGGTTCCTTAACGTATTTGGGCAAATGCGAGTCTTAATCTTAAATCATATTTTTGATGTTCCCTTAAATTTAACAAACCTAGCTTTAAGTTAGGTAAGTTTAAACTTGTTTTTTGTGGCGATTTTAACTTGGACATTCGTATGTCTTCCCCAGATGTGTTATCCTTTAAAAATCTTTTTCTTTCATTTAATTTATATCATTCAAATGAAAATCCAACCAAATTTGAAGCCTGCTTGGATAATATTTTCTTAAATTTAGACAAATGGCTTTATAGGACATCAATCTTCGACCCTTGCATTTCTAACCATTCTGCCTTGGTTGCCAATATTTTTATTCAATAGTTTTGATATTAAAAAGTCTGATGAAGTGCCTTTCTCTTATAAATGCATCACTTCATTAGGAATTGACAATTTTAGATTTCTTATGAAAAAAATCCTTACTGTTAACGGAATCAATGATAAATGTTATGACTCTTTTGATGAATTCATTGAATTTCTGCAAGAGGCTGTTCAACGTAGCATTAAAACTAGACATATCAGAGAAACTACTAACAAAAGAAAATCCATAACCAGCAATTGGTTTACATCTGAGCTTTTTTCTATGATAAATAAATTATTGAATTTGTATCATACTTATAAACGTAGCAGGAATTTTCTCACCAAAGATAACTATTTCCAGTTTAAAAAGCATTATAAAAAATCTGATGTGACCAGCACATGACTTTCTCCATATATAAGATGTAAATATTTATCTACGACAGTAATTTCGAACTCTATATTCAATCTTAACTTGGAAGATGAGTGATTAATTTATATATTATTATCTTTTACGTCACAAACCTTATAAATAATGTTTTTCGGGACATGCTCGATGAAAAAAGATGAATTTGGCCTTTCGCCCATAGAGCCCAGAGCGCCCACAAAGTACATAATCAGCAACTTCCGGTTTATCAGTATTTCATGAATAACTCCTAAACCATCAGTGATACAAAAATATGTTTCAAACAAACGTTATAGTAATTTACATTTTCTAAAACATTTATTTATAATAGTATATACCTAAATATCATATTTATGGAGATATTTTGAAAACCGGAAATAAGCTTTGAAGAATGAAGCTCGACTTCCGGTTGACCGATTTACTCCAAAAACTAATCAACTCTAACGACTGTAATAATAAAACAATATATGAAATTTGGTGTTGATCCAACAATTAATTTTTATGTTAGAGCGCCCACAAAGTACATAATCATCTTCTTCCGGTTTATCAGTATTTCACGAATAACTCCTAATCAACCGGTGATACAAAAATATATTAAATACAAAAGTTATAGTAAATTACATTATCTAAAACTTTTATAGGTGATACAATATACGTATATATCATATTTATGGAGATATTTTGAAAACCGGAAATGAGCTTTAATGAATAAAGCTCGACTTCCGGTTGACCGATTTACTCCAAAAACTAATCAATTCTGACAGCACACACACCACTACTATATATGAAGTTTGGTATTGATACGACTAATAGTTTTCACGTTAGAGCGCCCACTATCACACACACACGTACACACACACACACACACACACACACACATACACACAGACATCATTCCGAAAATGGTCAAAAAGTGTTCTAGGGACCCCAAAACATGTATTTCCGTTGAAATCTCGAAGTCGAATTTTTTCATGAAAACAATACTTTCTCTATACTTCGTATATGGAGAAAGTAAAAATGTTTACAGGATGCTAAAAGCAGATCATTGAGTTTTACATAAACAACTCCCATAACAAATGTAAAGCAGCTTGGGCAATTATAAAAGAGGAAACTTGTCAGAACAAATCATTTAATTGTCCCAGCATTAGTGTAGATGAATTTAACGACAGTTTTCTGGATTCCGTAGAACCTCTTATCAATAATATTCCTCTGTCTATGTTCAATTGTGAAGAGTACTTATCCAACTATGGAGGAGTTGCAGCCAACTTTTCCTGGAAGCATATTTCTCCAGTTGACATTATCAATATTGTTTCAAGAAAGGCCAATTCCAACTGCAAAGACATCTATGAAATGAAGTCTGTTTTAGACTTGATTACAGTGCCGCTATCTAATCTTATCAATGATTCACTAAGGTCTGGACTTTTTCCTGACCATCTTAAGGTTGCTAGGATTATACCCATTCATTAAAAAGGTTCAAGTGATGACCCAATAAATTACAGACCTATCTCCATTCTCCCAGTCATATCTAAAGTTTTTGAAACCGTTATGTTTAATCAACTATATGAATATTTTGAAAGTAACAACCTATTTGCATCCTCTTAGTTTGGATTTCGTTAGGGTAGGTCCACCTCTCATGCAACATAATCCCTAGTGGATGTAATTCATCAAGCTTTTGAAAGGAAAGAGAGCACCTCGGCAATCCTATGTGATCTAAGCAAGGCCTTTGACCGTGTTTCCCATGAAATAATTTTATTTAAATTATATTTCTATGGATTAAGGAGTAACTCCTTAAAATTAATGGAGTCCTACTTGCTAAACAGACATTAAATAGTAATTTCTAATCGCCACAAATCTCTTAAGAGAAAAGTTATATTTGGTGTTCCTCAAGGCTCAGTGCTTGGGCCTTTATTATTTCCTGTTGCAGTCAATAACCTGTAATTCTGTATACCTTGTAAAACAATCCTATATGCAGATGATAATACGTTAGTCCATCATAATAAGGTCCTTTACAAATCTCATTTTGGATCTGAGACTTTGCTAGGCATAGCCAAATACTGGTTCAGTTCCAATGGTCTTATTTTAAATCTCAACAAAAATCAAACAATCACCTTCTGTTTGGGCAATTTACCTGTTAACAATGACTGCGTGAAACTCCTGGGATTCTTTCTTGATCCTAAATTAACTTGGAAGGAACAGATCAATAATCTCTGTTGCAAATTATCAAGAGTAATTTTCATGCTACGCAGACTAAAATTATCTGTCTCCGATGTATACCTGCGAACAGTATATTTTGCCTTTTTTCACACTCATGTAATGTATGGAATAAGAATATGGGGACAATCTGCTCATGTTCACAGTATATTACTTCTTCAAAAAAGGCAATAAGATTAATAACTGGCTCCTCCATAAGAGACCATTGTAAGCCACTGTTTATTCAACAAAGGATTATGCCAGTATATTCCTGTTTTATTTTTGAATCACTTCTCTATGCCAAAAACAATTTTCATAAGTTTAACCTGCGTTCCAGAAACCACTCACACAATTCTCGCCACTCTGAACTTATTGATATTCCTCAACATCGACTCAAGAAGACTGAATATAGCCTAAACTACTCTTCAATTAAATTCTTTAATAAGCTACCCTCAAGAGTAAGAGATACACCTTTCAAAAACTTTCAGAAAGTCATTCATGACTGGATTTTATTAAATCCATTCAACTCCATTGACAAATTTTTAAATATGAATATCAACATAGTTTAATTCTTTAGTTAATGTAACTAATATTATGTTCTCTCTAATTTATTATGCTGCATAACTTTGTTCTTTGAATTAATATGTCCTTTGTGGGATCTTTGTATGTTTTATAATGTTTCATTGCTTTGTCACTCCAATTTTGTTTTCCAAATCTGCTGTATATCACCTAATCTGTTAATTCATATGTTTGACGATGCCCATACCTATTAGGTCTTTGGTAAAATAAATATTATTATTATTGGAACTTATGGTAATCATCATCCTTGGAATAAAACTATTAAACCTTTCAGCAATGGATAATACAAATGTTTCGAGCTTCGAGTTTTGTATTGCTTTAACTATATAAAATTTAACTCAAAGCCTGAGAATTCACGGATGAATGACTAACTTTGCCGTCCAGATAGGACCAAAACAATCATTGTCTACGCCTTAATTCGCTCATCAAATTAAGTTACGATCTATGAAACGAGGAAAATAGGAACAAACCGTAAATCTCTTCGTAAAAAACAGCACTCAGAACCTCAAACATCTGCGCTATCCGACAAACGAAGAAGTCACATCTCAAACATTCCTCGTCGCTCCTCAAGTTTTCGCGGAAAACATTTCCAACCGATCGGCCCGTTCACTTTTCTCGCAAAGGGACGCCATGTTTACCTTGACTTCGTGACGGGCCAATCAAAATCAATCGAAACAAAGTCCAATCGAAATACGCTTCGAAAGGAAGCGGACATAAAGCGTTTCCGCCTCCGAAATGAGTCTCTGACTCTTGTTTCCGATCTCCTTTGTGAAGACATGGAGACATTTTAGAGGACCTTGCCGATTCTAATTGTCTCAGACGGCTTCCCACCACGTGATCCCCTTTCTCACGGCTGTGATCAATGTTTTCCCGCGCGTGACTGCTCCAATCGGAGCGGGGTTAGATGGCGCTGAATGTATCGTTTCCCGCTAATGAACGGCTAGTCTCGCGTATCTCAGTAATTATGAGGTTTTTGATCGCGTTGACTCACTCTCAAACCTGGAGAAAATTTCTTTCTTGAGTAAAGCGACATGCCTGGAAAATTATCGAAGTTATCCTAATTTGCGTTCTTTTATTTTCATTCCCTCAACTTTGAAGAGTTCGCATTAATTTTTAATAATGTGGCTTTACAGGTAGGTACGTCTTTGGACATGAGGATATTCCACTACTTCTTGTTCCTTTGTTTGGATAAGCAAAAACTCACAACATAAATATACAATAACTCTCTCTTCATAACTGAACTTTAATGTTAATATTTAGGGATGATAAAATTAAATATTTAATTACGAAAATTTTATATTAATTATACTTCATTTATTAAATTCGCATTATAATTCCTTATAATTTAACTTATTTATTCTTGTTATTTTATACCACTGAAAATAGCGGTAGCATTTGAAAGTAAATACTGTAAGAATTATTTTTATTGCGAAAAACTACGAACTTCTCATTAATGGGGAAACAAATAAATAGTTTAGAATGTAATAATTCGAACATTTATTTTCGTTCCATAATTTGACGTTTTTCAGAAAGAAGTGAAAGAAATTTTTAATACTTTTTTACAAATTGCATTTAAAGCTTCGCTTAATTTTGTTATATGGAATCAAAATTTTAAATCTTTTACTACTTATTCTGAAAGTTTGAAACTCCAAAGTCAATTTTTATAGGAATAAAATTCTAACATATAAGTAGCTGCATTTTTGGTACATGATTAAACATTTTTTTAGTATATAATTATTTTAAAATATACATCGCTTAAAAAGCTATATTTGCTGTATAAAAGATCATTCATGCATTAGGATAAATTGAACTAACTGATTTACCATTCTAAAGCCTTATGAAAATTCAGTGAATTTTGGGGTCGTATTGACCTCACGCGACTAATAACGCAACTTTTTGACGCGACCAATTAAGGTCTAAATGGCGGCCTTCCATCGGATGAACACATCAGAGACTCTCTGCCGCTCTACTCACACACCACTCCAGTCTAATTCCTTTATCAGAAATTATGAGAGGTGAAATCTCTCAACGCAACATATGAAATTCCTCTCCTTCGATATTGGATGAATTCAAGCAAAATCATTCTTCATGGCTAACAATTTACCTCCATGGCGAGTAGCAGGGAATGTAAAACATCAATATTCTTCTTTGTGCTACAGCGAGCTTTGTTATAACCTAGCTCTCGCAAAGAAAAGACCTACAGCATTTCTCAGCACCGCAATATCTTCCTTTTGTTTTCAAGGTGTTTCTTTTGTTTACCAAAGTGATGAGATCTTTTAATTCATCCGTAATCTTACTCAAGAAAACAATTGGGCCAAAGGTTGTTATCAGAGCTATTCCGAAAAATTTTCAAATTAATTCCAATGTAGTAGCTGAAGTTTAAAATTCATTTCATATTTCCATAAAGATGGTATGGTAGGGATGGATTGATCAGCGTTCGCTTATTTTGGTAATCTAGCTCCCTATTTCTGGACCATCCATTTGTAAATGACGAGGCAGAAAGCTTTTGCATAACAGACGCAAACTCTGCCAGATTTAGCACAGTCTACCGAAAGAAAAAATTACATACTCAGAAAATGGTATTCAGGAAAGTAGAAAGATTAGATAAAAATCTATAATTTTATCTAGTATATAGAATAGCGAAATCGAAAATGAAATGTTATTTCACTTCAATAAGATAATTGCGAATATAAGGAAGATGACTGAACTGACAACTAAATGAATGTATCATTGGTTAGAAGAATAATTACGCAACTACTACTAAAATAATAACAGTGAATTCGGCAGAGTATAAGAGAATTATCTGTTATACTTATAATAATAGTTATACGAGATATCTCGTACATATCTTGATAAAATATGGTTTCGGAGATCGTAAAATTCTGCATATAATTCCTTAAATTCATTGAATTTCCTATTAATTTCTCTTCATTGGATTGATTAATTGAAAAAAATATTTTAATTAAACGAGGGTATGGAATACTACCAACCTCGAATTCTTTCATCAGAGAATCGTTGGAAACGTGATTATGAATTGGTGAAAGTAATCCTAAAAATTACAAAAACAGCAATTAATAATGATCAGTATATACATCTATCGATGTAGGTTTCTTCTAAATATCAGAGAAAATCGAATTTTTTTAAGACTTTTGAAAACGGAAATAAAATGGTTGCATCACCGGTAGAAACGACTAAGCTACCTTACCAGATGACCTTCCACTTTGCTCAGTGGATTCCAACAGACAGATAAAACGTAAACCAAGTCAAAAGAACAATTGACAGGGACATCAAGATCTTCTAGGGATTTTAAAGATCAAATTGAAGGCGAGTGGGAGAATAAAAAGAGAGATTGATGGAGAAACCCCGTGGACCGCATCTAAAGATTGGCCAACGATCTGGGACATCTGAGAGGATAATGCATGGTTCGGTGGAGATATGATTGAAGGCGAACTTGATGGTGTATGAGCGGTGGGTGGACTAGATTTTAGATAGTAAACGAAAAGGGAAAAGAGAAACATAAGAATTTGATGCGGGTAGGAGATAATATGAAAGCCTGAAGATAGTTTTGGAGATTATAATACACCCTTGCAGCGATTTTTTTAAAAGAGAGATACACAACGATGATAATGGTGTTTTTGTATATTGATCTGATTGGCCTCATCCCTTTTAGTAAAACTTCAAAAGAGAAAGAACAAAAGGTTGACCTAAATAATGCGCCTGGTTTGTTTGTTCCTTGCTCGCTGAACCCGCGCCTTAACGTTTTCACCGTGATCAGCCCAATTTCGAAACATCAGTGGAATAATTGGAAGGGAGGAAGAAAATCAGAACCGGATTCGAGGAAATTACTTGCCTTTGAATTAGCTGAGTTAATTTGGAAATGTAAACATATTCTCCAACGCTATTAACCTATAAGTTTCGTACTTACAGAAGTAAGTTATCCTCTCTTATATACATCTAGAAGTTCCACCAACAGGTACATTTCTCCTGATAAGTTCCCCTTCACTTAAAATTAGAAACCGAAGCTATTTGACTCTTTCTACGTAGGAAACGGAGTGTAGCTGAATATAGGATAGAAATTACTGGATAGATCATGGAGATTACTGAAGAGGTGAGGCTATATTCAAAAATAGAGTAAAAAATAAGTACTGATGCTGAAAACATCCAAAGAAGTCATATCGGCGGTATTTTACTACTCTGGAGAATATTCGAAAATTATGTTGAATGTTAAGAATCGTAGGCATTATCATACTTATCATGTAAACTACTGTAAACCTTCCGCAAAAAAAACTTTATCATTACACATTCTTACTTAAGTCTGATTAATAACTGTAATGCATAGTAAAGGTGGCATTTTGGGACGATTTTATCTATATCGTTTTAAAATCTAAATAAATATAAGTAGATCTTAATTTTTCTAAGGGTATTAACAGTAGGATTAAAATATTTACTCCATTTTTTAAGGTAAATATTTCGAAATTTTATGGAATACAGCCAAAATTATACTAATGAATCTACTTAGATCTAATTCGAACAAATTTATGTTAGCAATTTGACTCGCTCATTCATTGGTCTTATTCCCTGATTAGTGAAATACACAACTCAATACTATAATGAGCTTGATCATACGTACAATTGAAAACTTTTTACACATTAGACGTTTCATCGTTAATCAAAAACGATGAATACCATTTCACAAATTGTTTTTATACTTCAAGAGGCCAAAATAATTTCTCAATACCTGTGAAAAATTTCTCAAATGAACCAATGAATTAACTCACGATACATCCAAAATCCCAGCCGTAACTTTACTTTTATAGTGATTTAAAATGGTTAACGTCTTCTACATGAGAAAAATAAAAGCAACATGTAATATAAAGCTGAGTTTACGAACACGTTAAATTTAAAGCCTTTTTACACATTTCATGAAATTCAACCGCTGGCTAAATTGCTATATATATCATTTCAATTAATATTTTTACAGTTTAAGATGCAAAATTAATCCCTCATTACTCGTGATTAAACTTCCTAATGAACCAATGTTTTACCACGACACATCCCCAATCCTAGTGTAACTTTACTTTTATAGAGTTACAAAATAATCAACTTCTTAATGAGAAAAAATAAACGCAACATACGAATTACAGCCGAACTCTCCTCGCCTTGTAATCCCTTCACCGGAAGATCCGCGGCACTCGAGATATTCTCTCTTTCTCGCAGAAGGACTCCTTGTGACTATTTTCCTCTCCTTCGAGACAAATAAAGGAAGTTCCCAGCCCCCGCTCACTTGTCTGCACGGAGCAGGAAATTGCCACCGTGCACAAGCCACGTCCAACTCATTAACTCCGCTCTCTTTCGAAGGGTTAGGCGAATCGGTAGGAAAGGATAGGAGATGAAGGAAGAGGAAAAAGCCCTGCTTTGAATTTAAGTCCTCGCAGTTCTCTACTCCGGAGCCTTCAATTCGTCCTACGAGAAATTCCTTCTATTAACTTCCAGTTTTTATCCGTTTTAATACTATACCGTAAATACTCGAGTATAAGCCGACCCGAATATAAGCCGAGACACCTAATTTCATCATAAAAAGCTGGGAAAACTAATTGTGTTGGTAGTAGTGGTGTTCGACACGGGGTTCATCGAAATATGGGATCATTTTGCTCTATGAAAACTAATTGACTCGAGTATAAGCCTAAGGTGGAAGATGCAGGAACTTTCGAATGGTAAATTTTAAAATTAGATAGATACCAATACAATTACAGTAATTGAGACATCAGTAGGTTAGTAGGAAATAATTGACAAAGGATTGTTATTTAAGCAAGTGAAGATTTTACAAGCCGATCTCCGGAAAACCTTGCCATTGGAGAAAAGTAAGTAAGACCCTCAATAGAGTATAAGCCAAAGGGGGCTTTTTCAGCATAATATGCTGAAAAAGTCGGCTAATACAACGTTAATACGGTAATCGACCCAATTATCGATGAGGCGATAATAGGAGGCGGAAAGAGGCCAAGGGAATTCCGTTAGAAGCTAAGAAGAAAATATGAATTACATTCCACGTTTCGAAATTCCAAGGGAGTAGTAGTAGTATTGCTAAAAGTGCTTCGACAGCTTAGGTCATTTCGCACATTGGCACCCACCGGGATTCGAACCCGGGACCGCTTTCACCAAAAGGCAAACGCGCTGTCCACATGACTATCCGGGAGCCCTAATTGCAAGGGATGAGACAAAAATGAAAAATAACAAAAATAAGATATTGTGTCACTCTCACTTCTCAGTCCCTTTACCGTTTTCCAATGAAAGTACGGCGGTGCATAAGGTCCTGAGCACACATATAATCTGCCGCTAAATTAAAAAATAGGTATGAAAGATATCCTTCGTCCTTTATTTAAGCAAGATTGTTCGCTTTGATGCTAAGATTAGGCACGTCGGTTAACCCTTTCTATCTCTGACAGTCTTTGAGGATCACAATGCTTTAAGTAAAGATAAGGTATAACATACAAATTTGCAGAATCTAAACTTCTTGGCGGAATAAAAGAAGCATTGAGCATTACTTTTTTGATTTCGAAAGAGAAGGTCGCTACGGAATTTTTATGCACACATTTACATCACTAGATATTATTGAATTTCACGATTTTAGTAACTTATTTTACTTTCATATCTTTGTCCTCTGTCCCGTACCTTCAAAATCAACATTTCTTAACCCTGATAGAGAACAAATAAGCTATAATTATAAGTATAATTCTACTTGTTGAAATTTACAAGAACATATATAAAATGGATAATATTATATTACCTACCCCAAAAAAATTAATTTAAAAATACCAAAAATTATTATTCCAATATTCTGAAACCGCATCGAACGAGGAAATTAATACAGATTGATGACAAAGTTAATGGAGCTTGAAATTACTATGCGGAGTAATGTTCAAATATTTTAAATATCAACTGCGTGTCATTTGTTTCAGCAATTATTTTTAAGGGGAAGCGAATTTGCTAGGAAGATAGATCTCTCATCTCTAAACTAAATTAATTAGGAGATTTTTTGAAAAAGGAGGTATTCAAAAAGGTAAACAATTTTAGTGGTACATTAAAAAAATCACACAACTCTTATAAAGTTAGGGTAAAATCATTAAAAACTATTAAATTATGAAATCCAGTGGATTATGTGTTTAGTGACTATGATATTGTTTACGAGGGAGTAAAGCTTGAACATTTTGTGGAGACTAAATTATGGACTTTGAATTAATAAAAGTTTTTTATGTTTACGAGCTATTATTAAATCACTATGCAATGAAGTATATCCGGAAAACAATATATTTGTGAAAAATTTTGAAACACGGAAATTTATAGAGCAAATATGAATTCCATACACATTTACGTATGTGAGCACTCACTGTACATAATTTTGGATCGATGCTCATTTTTATGACACAAACTCAAAAATCACTGTATGTGTTTGATGAATTTCAATTTCATGGATTAATTTGATTAATGTATTTTGACCTATTCTGTACTCATGATGAAAATTAAACTTTACCCTTCGTTAAAGTCCCTATTTTGTCAATGTAATACACATTATCACTAGAAAAATGAGCAAAATTTGCTAAATGAGGGATGAGAAAAATAACAGCCTATTTAATTAAAGAATGAATAGGAAAATTCACTCTTTGAAAAAAGAAGTCAAAATAAAATCAATGAAGGAAGGCATCGTTTTGTGGAACTCCTTCGCAACAAAAGAAAAGTAGACTAAGTGAAGGATAATATTTTTCCACAAAATAATTTAAATAGGTACCGCCGGTTTCGGCAAATGATCGCTATCATTAGGTTAATCTTGTATTTTTATACTCATAATTTTGAAATCCAAGCAATCCGATAAGGATATTTCAGATGATTGTAGACCTATCTTCTTGAAGATGTATCGGAATTCTTAAATAACTGATAAAGCCAAACCTAAAATCAATGAAAAAATCTCTATTTAAAATTATTCGACTTACAAATTTATTTTCTAAACCCTTGGTAATTTAATTTTATGGTTAAATAATTGCCATCCAGGTAAAAAGAGTCGGAAAAATACTTCAACATCAGAGAAGATATCAATTTATAACCTTAATCTTTTCCATTTTGAAATCAAATAAAACTTGAGATCAATAACCCCTTCATTGAGTATCCTTTTAACATTAGAGAAACACGAACCTTCTCCTCCCCTTAAAGATATATTGGAATTGATAATCATAAATAACTGTCGAAGCTAAACCTTAACCTAAACTAAATCTACTAAACAATCTCTGCATAAAATTATTCAGATTAAAAATTTATTATCTAAATCTTTGATGAATTAATTTGATGGTTACATTATCGCCCTCTTTGTGGAAGGAGGCAATAAAATATTAAAACTGCAGAGGAATTATTAATACGTATATATGCATAATCATTTCCGCTTTCGAGGAAAATGAAATTTCAGACCCATAACCCTTTCACTGAGTATCCTTTTAATAAAAGAGAAACTTTCGCTCCATAAATATTAATGGTGGGCAAAGTATCCCGACGGTAATTCGAGTGGAAATTGCTGGAAAGTTAGTCGTCAGAGAGAAAGCGATTGATGGAGCGATCGATGAAGAGAGACGTTGATGAAAGAGGAAAGAGGGAGAAGATGAAGAGACGAAGCCCGACGACGGTAATGAGTAACAGAATTCCCACTTAGCCTCTCTCCTTCACTGGACCCCTCCATCAATCTGCAGGCAAGTTAACATCCGTCACGCCATTCTTTTCGTCCAATACCTTCAGCCCAAGGATGGCTGATGTTGCGCGTCCCCACGTGCGACCTAAATGACTTCCGTGAGGTGATGCTGGCCACCTCTGGAAAACATTCACCCTTTTCTGATCCTATTTTTCACACTTCTTAACAAAGTCCGCGTTTACGAGGAAATTAACGAGATAGCTCTTACAATATTTGAGTCTAAAGACGAGTTCATTAGCCTAATTAATTTCCCCAAGAATGAATCATTATTTTTTTTATTCCCAAGGTTGTCACCTGGAGTATGAGTCAAACTGTAACCTCTTGATAATGATAATATTGTGCGCGAGTGAGTGCATGTAATATATACATTTTTTAACGTGGAAATTGGTAACCTGAAAATACGGAGGCAAATGTCTCAACCATATGTATGACATCATAGTTGCCAATTCAGTGATTTCGTCGCTAGACTTTTTTCATCTTCTGGAAAAATATTTTTTTGTGTGACATCTCACGCTATCTATATAGCACATTATGGTGCAGTCCCTCCACTACGCATTAACACGAAATTTATTTTAATTTATACACGTTAATTTTATTATGAAAGAGTAATAAAAATTAAATTAAGGAATAGAAAAAGAAGGAGTTTAGGAATAAAGAATTGAGAGATTAAAATATATATATAACTCTTTCTTCATGAAGAGCTACCACAAAGTATAGACCGGAATAGTGGATTTTGTCAAAATTTCATTATTTTAGTAGATAAAAGGCTCCGAATTAATATAATATATATTTAATTTATGTAAGGTCTGAACTTACATGACATTTATATAAGCTCATTATTGTCCTATTGCATTTAAGCTTCTTTTCTGGAGATTTTTTTTTCTAGGTTTAGCGATTTTTTAGCTTCTTTTCAGAGTACCTTTATAGACATTTCAAAAATTAATTAGCATCTCTGGATTCCATGAGTAATTAGCAACATTCTGCTCCCCATTCATTAAACAGAAGAACACTTCTAACGAGAAGCGGCATCGAGCCGAGGAAAACAAACCCTATTTATGTAATGACGAGGCTGCGAGGAGAATTCAAGCTTGCCATGGATTAAAATTTAATCTGCTAGCTACGCTGTGAGGATAGAAAAGTGTAAATGAGATATAGTAAGAGACGCTCATATGAATATACAATCAAATATGAAAATAAAATCTTTTGCAGAATTCCAATGTTCTTTTGCATGAGTTTAACTAGCTTGTTAAAGTTATAAAACGTGTTTGAACCTCTATTCATGCGGAACCTTGGTTAATTTAGAATCGGATTCTGTATTTTATGACTTCTTTTAGCTGCGTGGTTATACAAACATTAATCTTAAACATCTAAATATAACTTTATAATATAGGTGCTGTAATACATACATTGTTTTCAGTAAGCTGATAATAGAAAGTTTTGGTCGAAACAAGAATATTTTTTATAGACAAGAGCTAAAACCATTCCATAAGTTTACTTTGCCAAAATTTTTAAGTTAATGTTATGTAAATGTGGCCAGAAAAGTTTTGAGCAGATTGGCGAGCTGGTTTACAACCTTCGACCGTCAAAACTCAAGCAATAATCATATTGGAAAAGAATAAGATAGACTACTATTTTTTAAGGAAAATTTTCTTTTTTCAATGGTAAAACTACACTATTCGTAAGTATCCTTTATGCACCCTATGTATATAGCCGTAATCATTTTAGATAAAATACACTTAAAATCAAGAGTTATAAAAGCTTCAACCTAAATAGAGATTCAATTTAATACTTTCTCTTATTCCCTTGATGGCAAGTTTTCAGGATAAAAAATCAAAAGAAAATTTAACACAAACAGACCTATAATTCTGAGAAAAAATTTTTCTGATTTAACATTATTGAGATCTACGATTTTTTATTGGCTTTTATATTAATGTAAGCTTTTATTGGTTTTAATTTAAATATAGCATGCGTAGAATGTATTTTATGTTTTCTGTAGCTTATTTCTTCGATCATGCCATTTTGTACCAAGTGCCTCATTTTTTCGATTAAATATTTTGAAATTCCCTGGATTGTACCTCAACACAATGGGGATGCAATGAGAATGGATATTCATTCTCGTTTTAATGCACATGCAATTTCAAAATTCAATTTTATGTTTATTTCGAAGGGTATCCCCTTCGCATGTAATATATTCTTGGCAACTTGATTAGTGTTTGTAGTGAAGTAAATTTTTTTAAAGAAATCCCGCATAACCAAGTGGGAAGCGTGTTCGGCTTCAATGAATGCGGTCTCGGGTTCGATTCTCATTGAGAGCCCATGTGCGAAATGACCTAATCTTTCTATGCACTTTCAAATAATACTACTACAAATTTTGCTGAATTTCGCTCCAGTATGCGCTCCGAAGTTGGAGATACCAAAGACCTGTAGAGACCAGGATTATCGTTATAACAAGTTTCTTTTTACTTTTTATACCTGCGATTCTCGCAAATATGCGATTAATCAATAAGAGATATTTTTTTAATTTACAAAGAATGTTTTTTAATAATTGTTGTAGTCCTGCATGTAATATTGGTAAAATATTGAAGATTATTTTTATTAATTTGAGAATTGATATATTTGAATGCTAAATCAAGCAGAATAGTAATATGTATTTCGAAAAATATTCGGTAAAATCTTAAAAATATCCACGAAAACATGTTTTGGAAATTCATTTTTTTTAGTTGATATGCAAGATATTATGTTCATTATCTTTTTAGTGCTTAGCAATGAATTACTTTATGTGTAAGCGCTTAAAAATTATTAAAATATTGTATAAATAATTATTTAAATTTATTTTTGTAAATTTTGTAACACTTCAAAAATTGCATACTTTTTATGTATAAAATTAACTAAATTTTCATATAATCATAAAAAGGTAAAAATATTTACATAACTAAAATCAGTTTAAAATATTTTGATAAATTTTCGTTTTACCGATTGAAATACACCACCTGGGGTCATATTGACCCCATGCGAGTAATAAAGGGTTACTTACTCTTTGGATGGGTTTGTGTTAATACGTTAATTCAAAGCAGCGATATGCTTTAGCGTGTCATTTTAGAGCTTCATAAATGGAACGTAAATTTGGGATGGAACCGAAATATATTCATCCTGTTACAGTTTCCTGCAGAGTGAGCACTCAAGAGTAATGGGATGGGTTACTGAATAATTTTAGAGTATACGTGGACATGACGGAAGTGTTGTATAAAGAGATCATCTCTGTTTTGAATAGATGAAATTATAATGCATTGCTATGCATGCGTTCATCTTCTAACAATAGCAAAGGTTGGGCGCGAGTTTTTATAATTTTGGAGTATACGTGGCAATGATCGCAATTTTTATGCAGTCTTACAGTAGCTTATTGAAATCTCATCGTACGACAGGGACCTAAACTTTTTATTTCGGGATATGGATCAGATATTTTTTCCTCAACACAAAATAATTGTTTCTCTTAGCTTTGCTCATGGCTTAAACTAGATCTCTTTTCTCATTCATTAATTACCCTCCGAAGCACTTTACTTTACTTCGTGTTTTTTGTATCTTTTTTATTCTTTTTGTATTCATTTCCGTTCTAAACAATTAAATGTAATGGAAAGTTATAACCCTTACTGCAGAACAATTAAAAAACAGAAGTTACCTAAAGGTCAGGTCTTTTGGAATTATAAAATATTTCTACAGAAATTTTGTTGTAAATTCAGGGAAAAGACGCTGTTATGGAGAGTGAGGCACGCTATATTTTTTGTTTTTCTTAATAGAAATAACTTGACTAGGTTCGTTGCCGTTCAAAGGGAGTCTAGAGCACAGATTAGACGAGGAAGCTCTTCCTGAAGGATACTTACAGGGAGAGAGGAAAGAGAAGAATTAACAATTAATATTTCTCTTTGAACCTTTGGCAGTATATCTTGTATTCTACGGATCGACTTTGTTAGCTGATACTAAGGGAAACTGCTTACAAGTTTCCATCATTTATGTCTATCACATTAAAGTAAAGGGTATAATATTGGCTAGAAATTGGCTTTTTGCTCCATTTTGATGCATCCCAAAGCTTTTATAAAATATCTATATGATGATTACATCGGAGGCTCTGAAGAAAACTGGAAAAACTAATTAACGCGAGTATTGTTTGTTTTTTATTGTATGTTATCATAACCGTATAAATCTAAAATTGTATATTAATTTTAATTGTGATATAAATGTAATTGTTTACTAAAAATTGTAATATAATATAATATGACAATTACGCTGCCACCAGCCTTATGTTTAGCTGCGGTGGAAATTCTAATAAATAAATAAATAAGCCTAGGGTGGCAAATTTCAAAACAAATTACAGTATTCGAGGCAATAGAGCGTTATTTTTTATATTTATTCAATTATACAATTTATGTATGTTCATTTAATTAGTAAGTGGATCCTTCACTCGAGTATAAGCCAAGGGGCGGCTTTTCAGCAATAGAAAGAGAGGAAATTCTCGGCTTAAGGACCAAGGGAATGTCCCATGAATTTTAAAATTCTGGTTAGTTTATCTCTCGTCCTATTCTAATTATAGGCTGCCCACAAGGGCATATATGGCCCAATTTAATACCTGCGTAATTAGGCTATATACATTTATAAAAATTGAGTTGGTCTCATAATTTGACCCAAATAACAGAATTTAAAAGGAAAAACTGGTCTTTCCACTGTTTTATCTTAAGATGCTTAAAAGTTTATACTCGTTTACGTACGGTATCATCAATTCTGTCACCAATTTTCTACCTAGAAAACGTCTCTACTCTTTCAGATCCGGAATCTGGCAATGTGGGAGATTCCTAGGATAACTTCAGCTTCAGTTAACACTAGATTTGGCCTCCACAGCTTATCTTTGAGCGAAATAAAGTCACACGTGGAGGTTGCTCGCATTAAATTCCCACCCGGGTGAGATAGGGATTTTACCCGAAATAAAACTCAGTTTTATATTCTTTCGCACCAGGTGCTTTCCAGTTTCTTTTAATTTTGCTCCTATTGAATAAGAAGCCGTATTTCGCTGTGTCCAGGTCTCGGTATAGCGTTCTTGCCGCAGATAATGCTGGGAAAATCTCTCCCGTTTACTGGTGCAATCCCCGCATAGTCCCATAGGACGGGATCACGTGTGTCCTCGTAAATCAACCACCGCGTCGGGTGATCTCCACCGAATTAGGTCAAACGGATGTTCCTTTTATCTTCCGATGGCTAACAAACGATATTTGTAAATAGTATTCATTTCCATTTCTCGCGCATTAGTCGGTAAACATGATTAAGGTTGCCGATAACTGTAGGTTTAAATGAACCAACTCTTCCCCGATTGAGGCATACTTTAACATGAGGTTTAAATTTTTCCCAGTAAGAAATGCATATACTAGTATAGTGCATATCACAGTATAATGCATATCCCAGTATAATGCATATTCCAGTAAAAAAAGTCTATACTAACAAAGCTTGTACAAACTCCACAGTAAAAATTTAAGTCAACACGCAAGTTCACTAGTTTCGGCGTAAATCACGCAATCGACTACATGCCAAACTATAAATAAATATAGTACTTAATTAACACTTCAGATTCGATTAAAAATTTACGTATTCATGAAGTAAAATAGTGTCCATTTAATTTAGAAAGTCATTTTCGAAGGATTCGACTGAGGAATCTGTAATGTAACTTTGTCTGATGATGTTAGTTTGCTTGTGTAACATTCCGCCACAGTAAAATATGTGGAAGTGTACGAGTAATTTGCATCATTATTATTATGGCTTTCTACGACGTAACGTCTTCTCATTTGAGTTTATTCAATTCTTAAGATTAAAGCTAATTTTCCAGGAAAATATGCCATTATTTTATTCACTTATCTCTCTGGTTACTGCAATCCAATCTTAATGAATAGAATATTTTCCATTTGTATTTTGCTACAGGATGGTGAAAATATTGTTTGTACCTTTGTCTCATTTTTGATATTTTGCTATATGAAAGACACTGAGGAATCAAAAATGCTGAATTATTGAGATACATTTATTCTCTGTTTATTGAATTTTATTAAAATTGGCATTCGAGTTATAATTGTGCTATTTTTGCGTGGATTTTTTTCGTCCATTGTAGCTCAGTGAGGAAAGCAAAGGCAAACTGTCTCACTCATCTTGCTTACATATCCTTATTCCCTCCAGTACTTTTGAAAACTAATGGTTTGAAGGAAAGTTACCGGAAGGATTGAGGTTCAAATGAGAAGCTGGTTTGAACCTAATAACCACTCCATTATTTGCTGAGTTGAATTCTGCTCGGATCCGTCATTTCATTAGATAAAAATATCAAGGAATAGTAATAGAGAAATTTTTGATTAAATATTCGAAGAATAAATTATATTTTAATATTTAAATTTAATATAATCCGGATTCAACGGAGCTTAGTGCTCTAATTTATCAACCAATATGGTCCATTTCACCCAAATTTATGAACCTCAAGATGTCAACGAATACAATCATGCCCCCCTCCTGAATGATATCTTAGTAAATGAGAAAAATATCCAAAAAGATACAGCTTAGAAAGATATTTCAAGATTCTACCAAGGACATGTCTAAATTTTCTAAGCTCTGCGTATTTAAGATATGTTCTATTTTAAAAGATGAAAGCGAATAACGGACAACTTTTATAATTTTCTATTTACTCATTCTTTCTTACAGTTTTGAGTACATAGCAGTGAATTTCTTCCGCGACTCTTCTCCAGTGAAGAAATATTTCACTTGCCCCAATAAGTTTAACTTCAAATACTCTTCCTTGATTATTTCAGCAAAACAATTACTTCTAATAAGAAATTATTCCAACTAGCTTGGGTCTAATATTTATAAATATACATATTATGTATTACTGATATTTGTACACTTACACATGTACATATTTTCTTCGAAAAACTGAATATTAAAATATAAATAGTCATAGTACAACTTCACGTGTTAGTGTAACTGACAGTAAGACAACTGAATATGATCAGACTCTGACTCAGTGAATTTATTTTAACCCACCTGAAAATTATTATTTATCCTCGAATATTTCAGAGAAAAACTGGTTCTAATTTATATTAGAATTCCTACTTAAAATGAATATTATATAAGATCTTCTTATTTTGTGAATAAAAATAATATTCATTTTAAATGTGAAATTTCAGAAGGTTAAGTCTGAACTTCTTGAGTTTATTCCTACTTAGTTGAGACTTATATTGATAAATATAACCTTTAAGCTCTATAATTGCTGATTCACTTGTAAGTTTTTTCTTCCCAAAACTCAACCTTAAAATATCCAGTAATGATACTTCATAGCACAACTTCACGTGTGAATGTAACTGACTCAGTGAATTTAACTCAACTGACATTTCCTTCTACAATGGGTCTTCTTCGTTTGACGTAAGTACCTGCGAGAAAAGCACAAGATACGCCTCAAAAGAGACGCTCAACACCTTGTGACTGTAAAAGTGAATACAAGCGGGGCGAAGCGGATGTATTACTGACCGTGTGAAGGAACGACGTACCCGGAACGCCTCATGACAAAGGCACAAAAGATCCCAGGTAGCGTACTCTCCCACTGCAGACGACAGCTACGAAATGACAAATTCACTGGAGTTCATCGCTCGAGTGAGCTGTTAGCAATGGCATTCGACCTTTACTAAACATTCCCAATTTCCTTTTGCTATTCAAATGCAAGCTTGCGTGTTACCTAAGGACTTCTTCCTACCGCCATTCATAAGCTAAAGTCGTAAATGCGTGCAGAAAATTGCCGGAGGAAAACAACGCGAACGCCGAATATGGTCGCCAGACGTTTGTGTCTGTTTGCTGAGTTGTCGCCGTTTTCTTCTGATCAAGTTGCCGAGGTATTCTCAACTGACCTCTACTCTGCGGTCTTTTCAATTAATTCTATAAAATTAATTTCGAAAAATTGCGCTAGGTGCTGATGGATCGGGATACAAGCTATGGGACCGGGATGGGATCTAACTTACTTAGAAATAGAATTCAAGCTATAATCTGTGATAACTCAAAATGAAAATACGTATTTAAAAGTGTCCAAAGGGAATAAATAACCTTCATAAATTGCGCTTTAAAAATGCAAAATCATAACTGTCACGACACTCGATTGATAAAAGACTTTGGAAACAACGAGAGGAACTAAGATTTGGATTTTTGAGCTGAAAAACGACCAATTTGATTCAGTATGTGTTTCTTAACGATTAATGACTTAACGACTTATATTAAGTTATAATTCATTCAAGTGTTTGCTGGATTTTCTGGAGCGATAAAAACTACGTTCTTCAGTGCGTGCATGTTCAAAAGAGAATCATTATTTATAGAAAAAAGAAACTTTTAAATATTTATGCCCCTGAGTTTTTCATCATTTAGAGACAATTTAAAGAATTCTTCCACAATAGATGACGAATAATTATGATCATGATTTAAAATTAATCGAATATAACTCTCAAGATTCAAAACAGAATTGCTTAATGTTTCAATAATTATTACCAATCAATAAGCAAGTAAAGTGTAATCATCTATAATAAGTTATTTGTCCTACACTTTCATTAAATGTAAGACATGATGCCCTACAAGAAAGATAAAATACTAGTATTATGGTGGACGTTTTATCACAAGAAGCTATAAATATTTGTGCAAGTCAAACTAGTAGTAACTGATAGCTTTGACAACAAAATAATATTTTTAAATTTCTTCAAGATTTTAGTTCCAGTCATTCTAAATTTGTCGTTCGTCGTTTACTCAAATTTTTTCGTCATCTTAAATATAACTTTTTCAACCAAGAGTGTTTCAGTAGAATTTACGAGGTAATCTTTCTTCCGATTCTTACAGTAAGGAGACTTTTATTTTCGCCATTCGAAAAGAATTGCAATGCGATCTTCTCTACTTCTCGCCCATTTTATCCCATAAAACTTTTTCTTGTGAAAGCGTATCTACATGCTGTAAAAAAGTTATTGCGTGCAATCTATGGACCAAACACCTATATTCTTCCCTGAGATTGCTCTTTCAGATGATGACACAGTAGCTTGATATAAAAATGTGCTATGACGGAAATTTCATGTTAGTCTTGTTAAGTACTATTTACTCGTTTCTTCCAGTTTTGAGCGTTTACAGTATCTTTTCCACTTTACTATTTTGTGCGGTATATCTACTTGAGTGTCTACTTCATATCATCTTTCGATTTTTTATAGCGTTGGTATTGATGGAATGAGTCGTCACTGTGTGGAACTACATCAGAATAAGGTACATATAAAAAAAATACTTTTTTCTTGTTCCACAAAGAATTTCACTATGGAGACCAGGTTTCAACTAATCTGTCATGTAAAACCACATATAGAATTCCTTTTTCTTGAAAATTGTGGCCACAATTCTCCTGCCTGTTCAACCTTTTCTGATGACAGTTTTTCGTTTCATTTTCTTTGATACCTTTCGTAAATTTCTCACGTTGATAGGCAAAAGCACTCAAAATAGAGTACATGCAAATGTCTCCTTTGCACTTCATTTTTGTGAACCCAACTAGTTTTCCTTTCTCTATACTTTGCCCATTCCTTCATTTTATAACAATTCACTCGTTTTATAATAATTGCTTACAGTCTTCTTTATCAATGGATTTCCTTTCGACATCAAATAGACGTTCTTATATCTTCATTTCACGTATCAGGAAATGATATCTCTACTACTAGTTTAGTCATTTATAATTTTATTTTAGAACCATATTAAATTACTTTATGATAAATTAGATCATGACATCATGACATATGATGGTGATTTAAATCCAGACAAATTATTTTTAAGGCCATTGCAAGCTCATGTCAGTAAATTTCGTGTGCAACACGTTTTGCAGATGATATTTTAACGTGAAAGTTAATTTATTTTTCATGTAAAAATAACATGTGTTGGCAAATCTGATTTCGTCGTTTATTCCAGGAAAGGCACTACCTTTTCATTAAAAAAGTTATCGAACTCTGGTTCTCTCGCGGAATTCTTCGACTAATTGGAAAAAATGTAAAATCATGTAATTACTCCACATCAGCAGAACCTTCATCTACCTAATCGTTCGCAACTTGCTAACACGTGTCTCCATTTCTCTGAATGTCTATTGGAAAGCAAGAAAAATTCCTCTCTAATTGAATCTTCGAGGAAAGATTATATGAGACTAAATAATTAAGAATATAGATTCTAATAGAACAAACGAACAACAATCTCATCAATTTTATAAAAGATGACTCTATTACATTATAAATTTAGGCCCATTGGATAATTTTTCATCATGCTGAAAACTGGAAAGAGATATTACAAATATAATATTTAAATCGCCAAACTAAGCGGCTGAACAAGTTTATTTTCATCTTTCTCAAAATGACAGTTTTAAAAATATAAATTACAGCCGAAAGAATAGGTAATAAACTTGTATACTCCTAAAGGTAGGACCACTCACTTTCACTCGCCCGGAAGTTCTCATCTTTTGAATCAAATCAACCTTTAACTATTCGTCCCTTATAATTTTTGTTAATTCTCGTTTACCAAAAATATCTCACCATTACGCTCTGTCTTTTTAGTCACCTTGACCATTCGTTGATTTTCTTAAAGCACCCACATGCACCGCATACTGGTGTATGTCTATTTGTAGGTGGTACTAGAATGATTAAATCTACGATAATATGCCAGGTTCATGAGCGGTATTTATGTGTCAAAAAAATCATCATAGTGGTAAATTAATTTCAAGGATATATTTTGCGACTATTTTCCTATTTGATATATATGTCAAATAGAAAAATAATCGTTTAGACACTCTTTGGATAGCCTTCAGATGAATCATCGCCACCAGATGTCCGATCAGCCCATACATCGAATGTTATCAAACCATTTATCACAGCTTCATCTCCAATAACACAACTCTTTCTATTGATTTTGGGAAACTTTCGGTGGGATACAACAGCTTTTGCAAAAGAGTTAAAAAGAAGCTGTGAAATATACGATAGCGATTCTCCCTTACGATGGTTTCAAAATTTGAAGATTTACCTTGCTTCCAAAATGTAAAGATTACGGGGTACAGATAAAATCCTTTATGCCTTGCAATTTTCTTTTGCTAATCTCCATCTATTTTTATAATTATATTTAATTCGGATGCTACAGATGGACTAAAATACCGAAGGTATATTTATTAAATACTATAATTAAATAATAAATTATTTGTAATAGTTTACAATAACCTTTCAAGCCCTGATAGGGTTTATTCGCAGTGGTCGTTTCATCACCGCTATTTATGCTATCGGAAATAAAAAAGAATAACTAAATAAAATTAAATATAAATAAAAGAATAAAAGTTTCATTCAAGAATAGATCCAAAACCAGCTATAAATAAAAATGTCAACATTTATCCCAATTTTAAATGCGACAAGTTTTTCGTCGCGTGAGAAATGAATACGATTTCGGCGACTCATAAATTGGACTGCACGAATAAATTCTCTGAGGTTGCATTCCACTTAATCAATTTTTGTCAAGTTTTGGTTTCTATAAAATAAGTAGCATGTGATGTGTATTCATGCTAATCAACTGAGGGAAATACCTGAGTTTTATTTCGGATTAGTAGAGAGTATTACCAGTTATAAAAATGATTACAGGAGAAAAATTTGGGATAAATTTTCTTAACCTTTAGGTTGATACAATATACATAAAAAAAATAAACAACACAGATAAACTCAAATAAAATGCTTCCCTAATGAAGATATATACAAGTACATGTATATTATATAACATGATACGAAAATAAAGCTTCTATAAGATGAAGAAGTGAAGAAAAAGGCCGGACGTAATAGTACGTCTGAGGGAGTTGAGGAGTTAATACATATTTATTCTATACACTGATATGATAAATCCATATTGAGAAAACTTTTACTAGACCACACAGAATATTTCTATGGTCTAGTAAAAGTTTTCTCAATATGTATTTTGATATAATTAATAACTACCACAAAGTTACACCTGATTCCGTTTCGTTTGTTAATATGATAAATGCTAATATTTAATTCTCTGTTTGATCTCCACCAAAATTGTTTACTTCAACACCATTTCATAAATGCCTGAGAATATCTTTAAAACATGTATTATTTGCAGCACCCTTTGCAATTAGGTATTAAATCTTAACTAGACCTGATGTGTTCTTTATAAATTGCTGAAAACTTTTTAAGTAGCACTAACAAGGAAATGAGTTTTTACGGATGAAAAACGTGTCTCCATGGTTTTTCATCATCACTGATTATTTGCGATTCTAGTATATTTACTGAGTTTTTGATAAATGTTTCTTACGAGTTCACTTCATCGTAAATTTTTAATTAAAATCACGGCTTATCACCATTTCTTTGATTCGAAAATTGCATTAGCTGTGAAAAAGAATTACTTGAGTTTTAACGAGGCTAAACGTGGCTGATTGTCCGCGCATGTTCCAGTATTCCATATTTCTCCGAAAGTTCTTAACTGCCAAGATTAAAAGTTTTCCTTGCCTCACAAATGTATGGAAATGCACCGCTCTTTATCGTGTTGAAACTTCTTGACGCTGGATAACCCAGTGTAAGTTTTCTCTTCGAGAACACATGAACTATGGCGATTCATTCTCTTTTTATAACCCTCGAGAACGCATGTTACTAAAAAGAGGAAGGAACTTGGCAACTCTTCATTGAAAACAAATGAAATATGAACAACGTAAAAGAACATAAGGGTCATCAGCCTCCCATAAATCATTCGTGACACCGGTGAACTCCCGGAAACAATTACTTTCCCAATAGCATCTTTGGACGTATTTATTTAGAATTATGGCTCTCGGACATAAATTCTGAATAAATACGATAAGTCAGCATTGTACTAATCTCACAAGGGGAACACCAGGACACGTGTCCGACCATTCAACTCAATGGGCCTTTGCTTGTGAAAAGTTAGCAACCGAAAATCTGAGTTAGACAACACCGCCGTACACATGCATTACCATGCAGATCTCGAGATTTTCCAATCAAGGAAATTATGTTCTTCCATTTTTGCCCTGTCGGAGGATTTCTAGTAATCACAATAATCAAAATTGGAATATGACAGAAGAAAATGAAAAATATATCTCCAATCTTTACAGAGATTTATATGTGAAAAATAGAATAAGGTAAATATAAAAATAAAATAAAAATACTTGGTATTTATACCACAGACACTTTTATTGCCAGGTCGCCATAATATCGTACAATATTTTGTAGAACAAAAACTAAGTATTTTATATTACATTTATATCTATAGGTAACTATAACGTATTCTATTGAAGCTCCACGCACTAACGGCTAATTCCACCTATACTATGAGAAAAATATTTCATTCATTAAGATAAATTAACAGTAACCAGGCTTAATAGGGTTATCGGAAATTCAAGATTTTCTATCATGCGATTCTGGGAGGCAGTGATATGGGATTAATGGCAGCGTGGAAAAGCTTGGGTTTGCTGCGCTAGAAAGTTTTGTGAACATTTCCTTGTATTTAATTAAATAATCTGAGGAGGAATTTTTCACTCTATACCAGAGTTTCCCAAACTATGTTCCGCGGAACACCGGTGTTTCGCTGAACCTGAATAGGTGTTCCGCGACAATTTGGAGTGTCAATGGAGAATTGGAGAATAAAAGACATTTAATGCTTTATTGATTCATATTTTAAGTTTTTGTTACATTATTATAGTTTTCTATTTAAAAATAATTACCAAATAAATAATTTGTTGTAATTAAATGATTTTTTCAATTTTACAAGTAGAATTACCTAACCTAAATATAAGCTCAGTGTTCCGTTAAACTTCCCAGGTTTGTGAAGTATTCCATTGCAGAAAAAGTTTGGGAAACCCTGCTCTATACTATTGAACTTAATTGCATCTCTAAATCAACCGAATTAACTCACATCTAACCAGAGATATCTCAGTGATTTGTAGTAAAATATAAATACATAAATTGCTCCTCTAAAAAGAGCGTAACAGTTCAAGGTAAATAGTAAGATGCGCTTTGCCCCTTTTCAGATATCGAGTGTTCGCTGGAACCATTTCGTCATATCTCTGATCGAGTATTTTCTGGTTTCTACGAAAGGTGTACCGTAGCATATGGCGATACAAATGATGTGGCAAGTCCAGCCTTATCTCATTTTACTCAGCAACAGCTTTGTTCCAATCGCTATCACTTTTCCGCTGAGCGTGGGCACACTATTAGACATTTGGTGACACTCTTATTAATTAGACAGTGTCGTGAAACGAGATGTTCTGTCCAATAGAACCATAACGATGAGTACATATTCGTGCCAACTTCAATCGTTCATTACAGTCTACTCATAATATCAATTAAAACGTGAAATTTTCACCCTGTTATAGGTATATATCAAGCTAGAACTCGGAATTCATAAACCATTAAATAGCTAAATTTTTTAAACAAACCCTATATTTATTCAACCATGCGTGTCATGATATATTCGGTCCTGAAAACCTAAGATAGAAATGATAAAATGGAATAGTGGTTATAAATAGTGGAAACCAATGTCATCTCAGAGCGAACAGCATGGGATATTTTTGTCGATAACTAGCGGATTTGCGAGATAAATCTTCTCGTAGTTTCGCCCGCTCCGTTGAATTCTTCGATATGCATCACATAAACGATAAGTTAACTTACTTTCAATTGACATTATTTTTCGTCTCATATACTTCCTCTAATTTATATAATTTTCAAAATTAATATATCCATAACTTATTAGCCATTCATCTGAGATAATGAAGATTTTAGTTTGAAAAGTAAATTTTACCTTTGAAAAGTAAATTTTACCTTTGAAAAGTCAATTTGTTGACTATTACAATTCCGCTTCTTCCCTAATGAATGAATAAACGAACGAGAACTACATGTGAGAATCGCCAATCACAGTTTTCTAAAGATGTCGCTAATACATTTTTAAATTATCTCTCTTCTTCTTCAGGCCCGTTGATTTATTTAAATAGCATGATATATAATGCTGCGTTTTAAATACATATTCGTATTAACATTATAATCGATTTTAGCCTATTTTGATTGAATCAAAAATCTTATTTAATTGAAACGCCGATAAAAATTACCTTATTATCAAACAAAAGTGAATATATATTCTACTTTCGGATTAATAGCTTACGAGTACGGACCAAATTTTTGAAATCAATACTATTGAGATAGACAATCAGTCTGTCAAGTTCTCACTTCTAATGCGTCTTGGATCCTCATCCACCCTCGGCTATAAATAGCTTTGGAGTGGGTATGAGACAACAAGGAAAGATGAGGAGTAAGGTAATTTTCCCTTGCCTTCCTCACCGAGGCACTATGATATAGGTGGAATGTAATTACATTACAATGGCCAAATTAATAAAGATTTTCACAGCATTCAAATACTATTCATTTAGTCAGAGGATAATAAAAAACTATACGAATAAATACCATTAGTCGGCATCGTATTTATCTCGGATCTTTTCAAATCATCACAGTCATGAGCGAAACTGAAACTGAAGCAAATGAAAAACATAGTACTTCCATTCTTTACCAAAATATATTAAAAATATTCCATTCATTAAGATAATTAAGCGATAACCAAAGAGAGATGATTGGGTTATTTAACAATCAAGTATTTCTATTGTAAAATTCATGTCAATTCCTTTAACTACGAATTTCAACCCTAAAGCACAGTTCGACAACAAAATCTTAAATGGTAATTTTCTGATAACATAGCAAAATCATCAGTCGATCGGGCAACATTGAGTATCACCGATGAACTCACTTTCCATCCTCTCCGCGCAGTAAACACCACGTCGCCTCTTATGTGGATCGTCACACAATTGATTCGCCTCACCCACCACCCACTCAACCCACGCCGGTCCTTATCAACCCACACCCTTAAAAAAATAATAATAACAAAACCGTGACGCCCCCTTCCGTCTTCATTTTCTCCCTATCAATCCACCCTCTTGCCCATTACTCAATTTCCTCCACGATATTCCACCACACCCAAATTCCCGGTCGTAAATCTCTCCTGCGATTCCCCAAACCGGGCTTCTTTCTTCAGTGACGACAGTGTCTCCTTTACGACCATCCATGTTCATCCAATATCACCACTACCCCCTCATTTGCATCATTCTCTTACACATACGCCTCGGCGGTAGCAATATTTACGTTCCAAAGAATCTTGAAAGGTTTAACATGCCCAATATATATTTCATTCTTTTGAATGCCTCAATTGGTGATTTTCTGGATAACACAAGCCTCAACCATCAGTCGACTGGCCAATTGAGAATCACCAAGAAACATTTGCCTTCACTCGTTATCCTATTTCATTCGTATAAAAGGTAATATTAATTATCAAATTTAATACTCTACTTTATCCTCCCTAATCCAAAGCATTATATTTTCATATAGCTGGGGGATCCTTGAAACAATATCCGTGCCCAATAAAACCCTTCTTATCAATATTTTTTCATAATTCAATTATTTCACAAAACCAGCACGTTTATATTTCTACTGAAAAGCTTTTTATTGCTATTTCATATTATTTTAACATCATTTACATAAAATATTAATTGAACAGCGTGTTTGCCTTTGGTGAAAGCGCTCCCGGGTTCGATTCCCGGTGGGAGCCAATGTCCGAAATTACCTTAGTTGTTGAAGCACTTTCAAAAATACTCCAAAATATTTATTCAGTTGCCTAAATATGAACAATGAAGGATACCGGAGCAAACGCTATAATATGAATGAATCTGAAAATTCACGAAGGCCAAACTTTATTAGCCTATGTGTTTTATATCATTACCAAAAATATAAGGTAAGCACTAGTTGATACCATTAATACTTCCTAAGGCAAGAGGGGGTTAAATATTTCTTAAACATAGCGAATAAATATCGCATAACATACTTCAATTTGCTCAAATTACGCACTCGTTTAATCACGAGTTATTCTCCTAGTTGTTTGCTTCGAGTAAGGTTAAACTATGGTACCACGGAGTGTAGTGTTTGCACTTTAAGTATATTTTGTGGGTACTAGTCTATAAGTTTTAGATGGATGTATACTCCATATCCATATTTTTATAAACATTAATTTTGTCTAATAAGTATTCAGAACGAAGACTGATTTTAACTATAGCCCCCTTACCATTATCCATAAAAAAGTTTCGGAGAACGAATAAGGCTCCCGAGACAAGATGAGAAATGCGAAAGTTTTTTCCTTCCTCACTGAGCCAAAAAGCTAAGCTAAGAGTGAGTAATATCCATCTAAGTGCAGTGCAATGACCCTTTGAATAGCACTCAATGGCGAAAGACGTAAACGTATACCATCATCAACTTAGTAACTTTCATTTTATGATAGACATGAACAAGTCGTACAGAAATAAATGAAAGATATATTTTTGCACCCTATACCTATAACAAGATATACCATAAATAGTTTCAAAAATTAAATATCAAGACTGATTCCCGAATTCCTGATCCGTCAAACTGGACAAGATACCCATATGTTCAACAATTAGCCTAAGTGTTAACCTCAACATGGTAAATATTACACCAAATTTAAAAGATTTCCCTTAAAAACTTACATTATTAAACCAAAATATTCGATCGTTGCTGAGGGTGTAATTTATTTCTCTTTTGTAACTCTAATGAATTAGACTATATCCCTAAACCGCAAAAATGTATACTTCATCTATAATTTACTTTCATAAGTCAAAACTTTGGTGTTTGAGTTTTTATTATAAATACTGTTCATCATGTATTATTTTTCAGTTGTCATTTAAGATTTTGATACATAAATACATAAAGTATCTATTCGAAATCAGTAAGCTTAGGTTCAATGTCTAACTCTACCGCGATTATTCAGCAACCACAATTTCTTCTTCTACCACAAATTTGCCCCCAAAAATTTAAGGTAAAGGGCAAAATATAACTTGACTATTCGGGAGGTGGGAGATCCGGGGTCGAGTCCTGATCCTGGCTGACTTTTTTCGTGTTCTATTTTTCCCTTAGGATAGTTCCTTCTTCATTCAAGGAATCAGCTCATAAGGTATTTAGAGTTATTGAGCTAGAAAAGACCTTTGTCCGATAATCCTCTCTACATAATTCCTTCCTGCTATTCTTTGCGTCCGGAACCAAAATTACTCTTTAGAGGCTGCCTTTAGAATGATGTTTATGAGAACTGAAAGGCAGACTCATCGTGTATTTTGGCGAAATTACAAACAGACTTGCAGAAATAGAACCAATCTTCCTTAGACAATGCCACTCGCTGTTTCAATGCATAAAAGGGTATTTAATAAAAAACGAAGTATTCTGTTTACTTTTTGTCTGACTCATCGATTGCTAAGACAGGAGCAAGTGTAACATTATTCTCAGCCTAATAGCTTAATAGCGGACATTACTAACTTAATAAAAGGGCAAACTGAAAACGTACTTACATCACGAATCCATCAAGAGAGTAACGGACTGATCCCATCTCATTTAGAACTACACAAGAAATATTTTCAAAAGTTTATTCTCAGTTTGATGGCAAATATACCAGTCTTAATAATAAGATGGCTTAGCATGGTGTATTTTGTTCAACTTAATAAATAGGAATGGCAAAATATCTTTTTTTACTCATGTCCAAATCGCTCATTAATTAGTTTTTAATTAATGAGCGATAGGACTTAATTTTTTCTGCAAAGTTATTCCAACACTTTTGTATCGAACCTAAATATAATAATCTACGAGAACGAGACTAAAAACTTAGAATGTTGTCCGAATTTGAAACCTTCTTTTCAAATTAAGGCTTCAAGACGTGATAACACGGAAGAGATCTCAGAAGAGAATTGTTATCAATTAGTACATTATTTAACTAAAATATTTAGTTTTAAATGAATTATATCATTCTCTTTAGTGAAAAAGCGTGAATATATAATTAAATAATATTAGGAGCGGTTATCCTTTCACTTGGGTATATTTGACTGTGAAGAACACCGAATATTGAGGGAATATAGAGTCTTCTTTACCTGAGGAACTTTCCGCTTAATTATCTCATATTCATTTAATTGAATTCGAAAAATTAATTTGATAAGTTTAATTACCTTTCAAAACCAGTCGCATGCGTTTACTCTATTTCAGTGGATAGATGATTTTCGTTACTCAGTTATGCGAATTAACTGCTTTCATCTCAACAGCAGACGATCAGCTGCCTTGGAAAATAAGTTCCAGAAGATTGAAAATGGAACTCTAAGGAAAATTTCAGCCTCATAAACAATCTCAATCCTCTATTTTTATCCTGCATACTGTTCTCCTTGGATGTTAATTATTATATAAAGCGTTAAAGTAATTGATAAATTGAAAATTATAATTATACAGCTGACGTGTTTAATTTTCGTAATTCTTCGATCGATTTGTACCCTAAAAAAAGTTTTACAGTTTTCTTTTGAAACCACTACACCTTCCTATTTTCATAGAATCCTTTCCCCGTCCCCCATCCTTTCTTACTGAATACATCAGAGTTGATTAACCATTCCATATCAATAAATCTTCTTTCTTTATAATTTTACCCATCCACGGATATACTACTGCAGGAAAATTCGTCTTATTCCGACAATGAAGCAGACTATATCAAATCCATTTTCACACTTCTAAACTCAAGCCTGAATGAGAAAAAGAATTTTTTTTGTTTCAAAGATAAAGTATGAATTCGATGGAAACTAAAAAAAAAAAACTATTTGAAGAGACTGTAAATTCTGACTGCAACTTTTGCAAAATTCGATAAAATGGAAGCTGATTTCTCATCCATCATTCTAAATATATACATCAAATGTCACAAAAGTATCAGAAAACCTTTTGTTCTGAAATAGTTAGCGCAATCAAAAAGGCAGTATTTTCTCGCTAACAGTAAAGGCTGGTTACTGGTCTGGCGATGTAGGAAACACTCCTTCCACTATGCAGCTTTGTTACCCTGAAGTTAAGTTTGACTGATGACCCTTCTAGTCCATGCGTAATTGCTACTGCTACGTAAGCTTGTTAAAAGTGACACCTTTTTTCACTCTTCCAAGATTAAGAAAAAAATTACACTAAGAAGGAGTCTAAAGTATTTTTATGGATTCTGAGGGCAATATTTCTTCAGAATACTTCTTTCATACATCTTAGATTCCACTCACTTGACATATTAGATTACAAACAAACTCTGCTACCGCTGTCTCCAATAACCTTCTATGCAATTTACAGAAATAGTTCGATCTAGTTTTACACATTTATTTAAACATTGATAAGAATATTATATAAATAAAATAGTATTATTTAATTTATATATATATGTTCAATTATGCCGTATCTTCAGTACTCTGTGATGTATATCCGTATTAAAGCTAGGTATATCTGGGTACGTGCCTAGAGCCCAAGAAGAAGACAACTGGAAACCCTATTTCACTCTATTGTACTATTTCACTGTATTGACAACATGATGAAAATGTATTAAATTAGAGGTCTGCGAATTTCCAATTGCTCCCAATTGAATACGGACCATATCCCTTTCTTTCGGAAACATACAAACACTTACGAAGTTTCAGGTTTCCCCTACTGGACGAACCTGATGGATGTCATTATCTTTGCTTCAAGAAATTTTAAAAGGACTAATATGCCATTTTGAGGTTATCTTAAGTTCGGAATAATTTCCCTTACCGGAAAGCTGCGATCGGATTGTTGAGAGGCCGAATGGATGGTTCACAATAGTAAATGTACCACACTCCATGTATTGTATTATTCCATTTCAATTGTTAAACCTTATATATGAAGGACTATACAAAGCATCCATGAAATGATCAGCTGACACCACGGAATCGGTAGAAGAAATACTCTAAATCTTACGCTACAAGATAGACATTGCTAGTCAATATGATCACATTTATTTGCTAAGCGCGATAACTTCGAGCTTTGGGATTAGCAAAGTTATTGTTGGTTATATATTTTCTACGCGTACTGAGCATATCTGAACGTTGATTATGGCTTCTAGACGTCGGTTGAAGACGATTGGTTGCTAACTTGCGAGGTAGTCTCTGATCAAGACACCTAAACTTGTAGAGTACTGGCAATAAAGACCATAAACTCGTGGCTTGCTAGATTGTTTCTGATGGAGACACCCAACCCTGTAGAACATTGCATGTTCATACTCGGGGTGATACTGAGAAGCGGTTGTAGTTGCTGTAATCAGACTGGAATTAGCTAAAGCTGACCGGTTGGGTTGTCTATTTTATTGGCTAGGAATGATTAGTAGTTTGCGAGCACGAGAAGGGAAACATTATCTGCAACCCCTTACAAAAAACATTCTCAATGCACCTGATGACTGAAGCAATTGTGGAAGTCAACGATCACACGAGGTGCAAGCATCACAAAACTAAGTAAGCATCGGAAGGGCACATGGAATGTATGAGTATATTCTATCGGCAATTTCCTTCCGAAATTTTCATATTGAATACATAGCCCCACTTAGTAATTTTTCTTTTCCTATTGGTTTCCACTTACATCCCCCTTCTGGGTAAAATACGGAAATTTCAAAAGAACCACATGGATCGTAAATTTAAAGAAGACGGAATTCTTTTTCTGCGAATCACATTTTTTTTAGGGTCGTTAAACGAAATATAAACTCTCCCTGGTTAACCGTTTTCTTGACCTAAACAAATCCTCTCCTTGGAAAAGCCTATTGAAAAAGAGTTAACTCGTGCCTCGGATCTGCGGCGATTTTCCGTCCATCCTTCCTTCATTTTATTACATGCCCGCAAAGTCGTATAAAGTCTCCAGTGGATCTGCTTTTATTTTTATTTCCAACCCTCTGCCCAGGAGATTCGCATTAAGAGGATTAAATCACCCCATAACCCTTTGGTTAGCTGTCCTCCCATCTTGCAACCTTTCTCGCGGGGGAAAATATAAAATGGCAACAGACTCACGAACGGCATTATCCTCCCAGAGGACAATCTGCATGTCTCGTCCTTCGTGTCTTGAAGTGCCCCATGAAACAGCTGCAAAATACGCTTTCTCTTTGCCTTTATATCCGATGGATTTTGCAACTCCCCATTGTTTATCTCTCGCAAGTAATCCCCAACTTGTGTCGCCCCGAACTTACGTCAATCGTCGATGACGATTTTTGTTACCATTTACGTCATTACATAATTACGTATCACCGGAAACAGTAGCTTAAGAGATATTGTCAGAAAACTAATATTTTTGGGTAAAAGACTCGCATAGCGTCAAAATGAATTAGCGATACATTTGTTCTACTTTGTCAATCACAAATGCTATGGTTGATGCCCGCGAATTGCTGTCGTCTTCGATTATATTCTAAATGAAAACGGAATCCCCCAGTGCCATTTTAATTTAACTGTATTCCTGCAGCGAAATATTCTTCCAAAAGAAATACATATTTCGAACCCGGGTAAGGAGAAATTTTCGTCGAAAAAGGAAGAAATATTATCAGAAACTCGACGCAAGTGAGCTTCTCCGGTGTTTATGAAACTTTTCTTAATAAATTGGCGCTTTTATTTCCGACGAATTTTAAAGATATTTCTGAAAGTAAATATTGAATGCATGAAAGGGTTAAGAATCAGAAGAAAAGTACCACCACCTATGGTATTGCGCCATGGGATACATTGGCATCAGTCACTGTACACCAAAATGATAATTTGCAACAATGGCAGTAACAGAATGATAAAGGGTAACACCGCACAATTTAGAGTCCAACTTCACATCTAACTAATTTAATTTAAATGTATTTCAACCCAAAACAAACGAGTTTTTATTTGCCAGATTACCATGACTTTTGAAATTATATACATGCTCCATTGAACTAAGTTTTTTGTAGGCAGTGATATGGTAGATGAAATTCGATCAGGTTCATGAAAACTGTCGATTTTAGTTTCAAGCTTGCGTAGGAATGATTTTGAGAGAAGATTCACACAGACATAAAACACAAGAACGTGAAGGTAGCAAAATCATTTGCACAAACCACCAACAAAAGAAAAAAATACTACATCAAGCGTATTATCTTCCGCGTACATGCAAACTAATGTCCCTAAAATTTATGCCAACTTGGTCACAATTTCCAAGTGTTGAAACAAAAACTCTGTTATGAATAATGCTGTCCATTAGTGGAGTTAGGGCTTCGAAAACATAAGTATACTCTCTTTCTGGAATGTATTTATCCTTTTTGTAAAATTAATACCGAAAAACACACGTATAATCTTAAATAATAGAAGAAACTATTTCGTGTACTTCATTAAAATCAGCGTATCAGTCTTACGATCCAGAAATGCGGCTTACTTAGCCATTAAGAAAATTGCTGCATGTATTAAAATATTATAAAATCGTAGCACCGAGTACTCATGCATATATTGTCAGTTGATAATGCTATTGAAACCCTTCGTTGTTGAAAATAATCCAACTCCAGAACAAAAATATGACACAATCTCTCCTGATCATTTAATTACAATTTATAGTAATGGACTACTAGATAATGGAAAATTATAAAAAATCCTCACCAGCCGTGGCCGCTGTCGAGAAGATGCCGTTTGGTTGAAAGTCAGTGAAAGTTCCCTCAAACTGCAGCGTTAACTGGCAAAAAGACAGCCTCTGCTGTCGATCGCCTCACTTGTGGAAGATGAGCGGTTTGGTTTACAACTCGCTTCTCTCCCTCCTCTCTGCTTTGAATCTTCGAGCGCAACACGCCTCTTCGGCACTACGAATCGCCACTCAGCGTTCAACTGGCGCCACAAAATCCTTGATGGTTACGACGTGGCCGAGTAACTGTATCACTCCACAGGTGTCACTAGCATGATGCCTCATGTAATTGTGTAACTTCTCTTGTAACTTGTAAGGTTGTAAAGAGAGTGAAGGCAAGCAGCAATTAATGTCTTCAAATCTATTAAATGGTTTAGGAAAAGGTAATACACGAGTCTTTCCTTCATTAAAAAATGAACTGGTGTTAACGTTCTTTGGGATAAAATACTACGATCTTCATCCCGAAGAACGCTATCATTAAATTTTATTAACAACAGTTTACTTTTGATCAATCTTTTTACCATTTTGTTTGAGGACAGTAGTACGTTTTATCATTTGGATCTCCGTTTAAAAGATTTAAAGACATCATGATTTTGGCCTATTCTTCCGACGATTGATAGACCTTAAAAGAAAAGGAAAAGTAATATATTAAACCTAAATGTTATAAAATCTGTGAATACACTCTGTCTATAAAGTAAAAAATATTTACATAAAGATCTTTAATATCTAAAAATCCGCAATAGACCACAAATTAAGGGAAAATGTGATATGAATAGGTTACACTCACAATCGCGTAAGGATAAAATGCTACTCATATTTATAAATACAAAACTATTAACAAAATATCAATAAAATCTTTAAAAAATGGAACTTAACATAAAACGTGAATCATTTCACTTACATTTCGTAAAGAAATCTTTTTACGACGCTCATAATTGAAGCTGCACCATTGATTACTAAAACACTTTTACATTGACCCATACTTAATTCTTGCGAAGACAAATCTCTCTACCCGACCGTCGTATTTTCTTTAAATAAACGTTACCACAAGTTAAAAATTAAATAAAGACGAAATCAATACGGAGAATAATAAGTGTACGATGGAATTAACAAACTTTGTAGAAGGTTTTACAAACCTTATGGTGTGTTAAGGTATTTACTATTTGCCGCCTTACCTCCCAAAAACGAAAATCAACGAAAATTGAACTTCTCGAGACATCTATGGAGAAAGCAGCGAACTTAAGTTAGCGGTCAACATCACTCAATATGGCGTATCTGCTTTGTTTACGGAATTGATTAAGCTTCTGCAAATGTCAGAAGTGCTTGATCTTCGATTTATTATATGTTTCAGTTGTTACATCTGATAATTTTTTATTTTACATCGCTTATGTTTTAATTCATCAGCAAGTAAGTGAATGCTTCATGCATTATCAGCTTTACAATTATAGATTTATCCCGCCTCTTTAATTGTTATCATTTACGTGGCCCAAATATTCATTTATCATCATATTTTCATTAAAATATTATTTATTTCATATTTGTTTCATAACCTGGGCATTATATTATTCAAGTATATCTTATGGAGCGAACTACATCTATTATCAAAGTGATAACCCGAATAAATTGCATATCTGGCAAATTTTGGATTGAAATGCAGCATAAAGTCTGTGTAGATATTGTTGAAAACATATTTTTCTGAGACGTAATATCCACCGTTACGTGTTTTCTTCAATTAGGTTATCGTTGAGATGACGGTTGAAGTACTACGACCATTACTAATGCTTATGCCTTTTCTCTATAGAGATGATGCAAAGACGGACCGGAGGTAAACGTATCCGGATGGATGAGCCTCCTCCACCGGAATATGATTCTTCTCCACCAGCTACTCCTATGGGCGATGGAATAGCGGATGGTTTGGAACAGCCCTTCACTCCCTATACTCCATATTCTAATCAGCCTGAAACCCCTCTCCATCACGGAGGGTAAGTCCTGTGGAGTTTTAAGCATGAAGAATGTTTTAGTTATATAGACTATTTCAATTTGTTGTGCGATGAATCTGCGGAATGTAGTGAATTATACGTTGTCCTTAACATGTCCTGTGTTATCAGTATATGTTGTTGAGCGGATTATCGGGAATTTCGCCTGTTGTTATGAAAATTCTTTGTTTTTAATTACTCTATTTCTATGATTTAAAATGTGTTATGGAAAGGACAAATTCAGTTGTGGGCGATACTTAAATCAGTTGTCATAAACGACTTATGGTCTGTTCATCATGAAAAATTCCAATGCATTTATTAATTTTTCATATTGGCTTTTCTGTTAAATATTCTCATATGCACTATTTAGTATGTTTAAATGTCTTTATATCTCATTTTCCTATTTTTATTGAGCATTTCTACTTGTAATTTTTCAAACGACATTAATATTTGGATGTTTCATTTTATGTTTAAAATCCTAATATCATTTCTATATTTATTGTTTTCTCAAAGAGAATGATTGCAATGTTTCCAATTACTGATTTCATTTGTCACATTTACATAGTACTGCATTCGTAATTTCCATGTTCACATTTTTTCTATCTTTTAGCTTGCACTATCAGTAGGTTTGCAAAGGATTTACACACACATCCTTTTTGTAGGTGTTTTCCTGCAGTATATCTTCTTTCCTAAGATATATTACCTTAGGTTTTCCCCACCATCCACCTATACCTTATTTATGTGATTAATGTCATTGACGACGGGTTGGATGGAAGAAGAGACTTTTCAATCGTTATCTCCCCTTGATTAAGACTTTATAGACTTATGTGACGTTCACTCCATAATTAACCACTTCATAATATCAGATCACATTTTGTTATTGTAAGTTACTACTGCTAATTTATCCCTTGTTTTTCCAACAAAATTTATAAACAGTAAGGTATGCCTTTCTTGATCATTGGAATTACATGGGAAAAGTTTTAAATACATCTGTATATAATAGATAGGGTCCTACTCTTTCATTAGCCAAGTTTGCTTTTGGTTTGGTATTTCGTATCGACTTTAAGTTTAGTTATTTTTCTTAGCAGCTGTATGATGAGATATTTTTCTTATCATAAACATATTGCATTTATATATTATCTATTATATATAGATGCTTCTCCGGATTCATTCGTATAGATATATAGGATACTAATTCACAGGCTAAACCACAAGCGTCATTGACTTGAAATTTTTACGACGTAGTGGCTATAACGTGTAACTGCCAAAAAAATTGCGACTTCCAATCTCAGTGTCATGGGTTCGATTCCAGAGGGCCCCAAAGTCCCGATTTTTTCCATTTAAATGCATTGCTTTGATTTTCCAGAATTTTTAAAAAATACTTCCTGGATAGGTAGAGTATCAAAACTCTAAGAGCCTTTATATATGGTCATGATCTATCGAAAACATAAATGAATTTTAAGGAAAATATCCTGGGTTCGATGCTAGGATGATGCAAATATCTGCCCTTTAAAATAGTTGGGAGTAGTTTTTCATTATTTTTTTTATGCACTTATCGAAATGATAGGAAGTTCTTGCGTTGCTAGAAGATGTATGGTAAGAATTAATTTAAGAAAAAAATATAGATAAGACGGAACTGTTCCTGGGTTCGATGCCAGAGCACAATAACTTTTCTCTCATAAGGAATATAAGGGAAAAGTAGGACACCGTTTGAGGCAGTTGCAAACAATATTTCTGCTTGAATTTGCATACGTAGTTAGAAATGGTGATTTTCTGTTGTGCTGCGTAGAAAGTATTGCCAGAAAGGCCCGGGTTCGATGCGGGGCGGTAAATATATCCTCCATATATAATACATTGGGGTAGCTTTTCATTATTTTTTTGATGCATTTATCGATATGATAGGAAGTTCTTGCTTTGATAGAAGATATATATTAAGACTTGGTTTATGAAAAAAAATTAGATAAGACCATGCTGTTTCTGGGTTCGATGCCAGAGCACATTACAAATTCTCACATAAGGAATATATGGGAAAAGTAGGACGTCGTTTGAGGCAGTTGCAGCCAATATTTCTGCTTGAATTTTCATACATAGTTATAGATGATGATCTTCTGTTGTGCTGCATAGAAAGTTCACCAGGAAGACCCAGGTTCGATGTCAGACGATTAAATTGCAGCAAATTTTAAGAATATTTTCAATCCTTTTTTCTTCTTTTGAGGACCGTCCCGATATGATGCCAATATGAAATTAGTGTTGTCGATCTGCTTGCAGTATGCAAGCTACATTTTACTCGTAACTGTATGTTTCTGCTGGTAAGGGTAGCTATAATTTTTTGTTAAAGTTTTATTGTTTTAGCCTATATCTGTCTGACAAGACAACCCCCAAATTATCAACAGCCTATGAATTTAGTTTAGATCAGCGTTTGCACCTGCATACTGTACGAGTAAAATGTTGCTTGCATACTGCAAGCAGATCGACAACACAAATTTCATATCGGCATCATATCGGGACGGACATCAAAAAAAAAAAATTCAAACTATTCGTAGAATTCGCTGCAATTTAATCGCCTGGCAGCAAACCCCGGTCTTCCTGGTGTACTTACTATGCAGCAAAATAGAAGATTACCATATCAAACTATGTGTGAAAATTCAAGCAAAACTATTAGGTGCAACTACCTCAAACGACGTCCTACTATTCACATACACTCCTTATTTGAGAAATTATAATGTGCTCTGGCATCGAACCCAGGAACAGCATGGTCTTATCTATTTTTTTTCTTAAACAAAGTGTTAATATACATCTTCCATCGAAGCAAGAGCTCCCTTACATATCGATAAATGCATAAACAAATTATGAAAAGATACCCCATAGTATTATATATGGGTGATATTTTTACCGCCCGGCATCGAACCCGGGTTTTTCAGGCAATACTTTCTATGCAGCACAACAGAAAAACACCATCTCTAACCGCGTATGCAAATTCAAGCAGAAATATTGGTTACAACTGCCTCAAATGACGTCCTACTTTTCCTTTATATTCCTTATGAGAGAAACGTTATTGTGCTCTGGCTTCGAACCCAGGAACAGTACGGTCTTATGAAAATTTTTTTCTAAAACTTATTCATACCATACATCTTCCAGCCAAGCACGAACATCCTATCATTTCGATAAGTGCATCTAAAAAAATAATGAAAAACGGCTCCCATGTATTTTAAAGGGCAGATCTTTGCATCGTCCTAGCATCGATCCCAGGATAACTTTTGTAAAAGTCATTGATGTTTTCGAAAGTCCAAGACCATAAATATAGGCACCTTGAGTTTTACTTCTCTACCTATCCGGAAAGTATTATTTTTAAATTCCCGAAAATCACGGCAATGCATTCAAACGGGAAAAATCGGGACTTTGGGGCCCACTGGAATCGAACCTATGACACTGAGGATCAAAGTCTCTTTTTTCCTGGGGGTTTCACGTTATGGCCAATATGTCATAAAAATTTCAGATCAATGACGCTTGTAGTTTAGGCTGTGAATTTGTATCCTATCTATCTATCTATCTATATAGGTATATATATGAATGAATCCGGAGAAGCATCTATATATAATAGATAGGGTATATGGAATTATGTCCAGTTCATAGTTTATCAAATGAACAGTTTTTATATTCTTGCATTGGGTAGCTCTTTCTTGCAATTTCTGTAATCGTTTTCACAGATTATTTTTGTATCTGCCTGATAAGACAACTCTGGATTTTGGGGGCCTTTTTATGATTCAACTATTGTCTCATCTATGGAAATATATGGTATATTGATTTATCGTTTGTATAAACTACTGTGTTTCTCCCACAGCCTTGATACAAGTGGCGAACATAGTGAGCATGACAGCCTTGTTCAGCTGCATCCAGTTCCTCCTCAGCCAGAAATAACTCATTATGTTCAACCTGCCACTCCTGCTGGACCATTTGAGTCACAGTTTGAGCAGCAGTGTCAGCTCCAAACGTTGGTTAAGGTATGTACCTTGTGTGAAATAGGCAATAGAGTTTATAAATTATACAGATAAACTTAAATTTTGTTTTTGTATCGATCTATCTATTACATATAGATGCTTCTCCAGATTCATTCTTATATATAGGGATATAGATAGATAGGATACACTACTAATACACTGGCTAAACCACAAGCGTCATTGACTTGAAATTTTTACGACGTATTCGCCATAACGTGTAACCGCCAAAATAATTCCGATTTTGAACCTCAGTGTCATGGGTTTGATTCCAGAGGGCCCCAAAGTTCCAATTTTTCCCATTTAAATGCATTGCTTTGATTTTCGTGAATATTTAAATAATACTTCCCGGATAGGTAGCGAATCAAAACTCACCGAGCCTGTAGATATGGTCATGATCTATCGAAAGCTTTAATGACTTACGCAATAAATATCCTGGGTTTGATGCTAGGCCGATGCAAATATCTGTCATTTAAAATACATTGAGGTAGTTTTTAATTATTTTTATGCACTTATCAAAATGATAGGAAGTTCTTGCTTAGCTAGAAGTTGTATATTAAGACTCTGTTTAAGAAAAAATTTAGATAAGACCATGCTGTTCCAGGGTTCGATGCCAGATCACATTAATATTTCTCACATAAAGAATATAAGGTATGACGTTGTTTGAGGCAGTTGCAGCAAATATTTCTGCTTGAGTTTTCATACATAGTTAGAGATGGTGATCTTCTGTTGTGCTACATAGTAAGTATCACCAGGAAGACTCAGGTCTATGACGAGTGGTTCAGTTGCAGCGAATTTTAAGAATATTTTCAATCCTTTATTTTTTTCTTTTGATGACCCTCTCGATATGATGTCAACTTGAAATTAGTGTTATCAATATGCTTTCAGTATGCAAGCAATATTTTACTCATATTTATATAGGAAGACTCTTGGCCATTTAAGAATTGTAGAAAACATTGTGGAATATGTTTCCAAAATTAAATTGGCACCATCTTATTTACCCTTCAACTGAATCTTTTTGCATTGTTTATTCAGCTTAATCATGTTGATACCATACATTTATTAAAATGGTGAATTTGAATAAATTACAATGTATTTAATCTTATATGCACATATTTTTATAATGTAGCCAAGAGTAAAATTGGAAATCCTTCTATCTAAGTCCAAAAACAGCACCCTGGAAGAGAGTATTCTCCAGTGTTGGGAGCTATGTTTCAAAAATTGTTTTGTGCCCTTTCTCTTATTCTTTCTAACTTTCAGGTTAAGATGTTACTTATTTTTCCTTAATTTTCCTAATTTTTCATTTCCTCTTAGGCACAAGACATCCAAGCAAATGGTAATTATGATCAAACGGAGCAATTTGAACAGCCAGCAACTCCGCCACCTCCATCCTTAAGCACCCGTGCCACTCGAGGTGCTAGAGGAAGACAGCGGGGTGAGATATATTTACATTCCAAATTTATTTCATTTTAGCAAAAGAATTATCTTCACCTTCCTTTGAATGATTGATTAAATGTAATTTCCAATGCCTGTATCCACAAGGGGACTTTGAAAAGTTGAAATATCCTCCCGTAAAAGAATATCTCTTACATAGAAAATTGGTTTTTGGATATAATGATGTACAACTACAGGATTTTATCTGCAGAAATATTTCACACCCTTTTGCCATGTCCACTTTTACCGATCACAAGGGAGATATTCTATTATGTCATGAATAATATGACAATTTTGACTATAATTCATCTTGATAGAGGAATACCTACCTGTTAAAAGTAAATATATGAAGCTTGATATTAGAGAAAAATATAAACTATTGTAAAACAATTTCAGTTTAATTCCATTTAAATGTTATGTATCTTACTTCTTATAAATGCTATTTGATTGTGATAATTACTTCTGATGTCTTTATACAGCCCTTCCTGTTACTCCTGGAGGAACCACTGGTCCTGGAGGGCCTCGTAGGGCAGCAGTGGTGGCTGCAGTAGCCGTGGCGGCTGCAGCTGCTGCTAACAATAGCATGGATGAACCAGTGAAAAAGCGCAGGCAGAATAAGAAGCCTGTTACTGAGTCCTTATCAGAGGATGAGAATTGCTTGTGTTTTGTGATCCGGCAAGGCAGAGCTTCTCTTCAGGTGAGCATATAAACATTTTATTGTAAAGTTAAAAATTTTGGCAATGGCTGTCAAGGTGTGTTGAATTCTGAAATGCATTATTTATATTGTTAGAGTTGTTTTACGGTATCATTTTCATGTAAAATTATCATTATTAATAGCTTAGTAAATTATAAGTAAATATATTCCCCTTTGCATAAAAAGTAATTCCATGTGTACAGTAAGGTAAATCTTTTGTTTTATGAATTTATTTGTTTATGTATGTTCACACCTATTAATAATTGTTGTTTCATGATAAAATGTAGAAAATGATCAATTTCAGTAGTCTATTCATCTTTGTGGTAATAATGAATAAGAACAATTTGTACTTTTTCCACAGTATTGTTTTTGTTTGTGGTAATATGTAGGTTATGTTACAACTAATTGAGGTAGTCACAGCAAAAATCAGTTAACGTAACTAATGAAATATCAGCATATAGAAGAGTAATACATTTATATCAAAACTAGAGGAATAATAAAAGTATGCTGATTGGAATGTTTCTTCCACATTGCCATAGTTAATTTACTCGATTTTGTTTATTTACTTTTATTAAAATGCAGCAAGTGGTGGATGACTGGATTGAAAGCTACAAGGCCAACAGAGATGGAGCTCTTCTGTCCCTGATGCAGTTCTTCATCAATGCTTCCGGGTGTAAAGGAAAGATCTCTCCGGATATGCAAGCCAGCATGGAACATGCTGCCATCATCCGTAAAATGACAGAGGAATTCGATGAGGTTAGAAGTCTCAACTTCATGTAATAATTGAATAAATATTGTTGATATTATTTCCTATGCTGTTGAAAGAAACAAAGGAATGTAATTGAATATTTAAAGTAGAGAATTGAGTATTTTAAGATAAGAAGATCATCTAAAGGTAATAAAAATAGGCAGTGCTATTGCTATGAGGGAAATTGGTAATTTAAAAAGCCTGAAAATAGATATGGCCACCAGAAATCATGTATCATTCTCAGGAACGGATCTAGAGAAAAATTTCGGGGGGGGTCCGATCAAAAAATTTAAAAATAAAAGACATTTCGGCTTTCACAAAACGTGACGTTAGAATTGTGTTAGACAAATTCGAATATTTTAGCTAGTGATTGCTTATTAAATTGTTTGTTTATTTGCGTTATTTGAGTTTCATTTTCGAAAAATAGGCAGAAGTGATATTTCGGGGGGGGTCGGGACCACCCCCCTGGATCCGTCCCTGATCATTCTCAATATGAATATTCAATTTTCCATTTGGCTGAAAAATTAATTAACTCTAATGGAATTCTCTTTGGGGTGCATGTTTTATAAAAATTTAATCTTCTGTATTGCATGATTATTGAAATATTTTCTTGTCTTTTCAGGAAAGTGGAGAATATCCTTTGATCATGACAGGTCAACAGTGGAAGAAATTTAGGCAAAATTTTTGTGACTTTGTGCAAGTGTTAGTGAAACAGTGTCAGTACTCTATTATCTACGATCAGTACCTTATGGACAATGTGATATCTCTTTTAACTGGACTCTCAGATTCACAAGTTCGAGCGTTTAGGCATACAGCTACTTTGGCAGGTTAGTATATACTTCTCGTGGCCCAATGGGCCGTATGCATAAAAGGAAGCAAAACCTTTTACTTACAAAATTTTGAGCAAATGCTTCAACAATCATGTATAAAAATTGAAGTAGAAGCTTTTCCTTTTTTTCATAAGCAAATGCTTCTTCGGCTGACCTTTTGCTCATCCGAGAAGTAAAAGGTTATGCATAAAGTTTACCTTTTACTCACAAAGAAAAGCAAATGCTTTAAATGCGTGCCTGGTCATGGCAGAAATAGTGAATGTGTGGAGCGCAAAAGTTTACAAAACTCGATCGAGTCCACCTGATAAAGACTTTAAAAATTTGTTCTGTTTTGAGGAGGACAATGTAAAGTGGTTGGCAGAGACTTTCTTAGGGAAGTAGTTGAATATCGAGGTGGAGCACTGACTCCCTTGCATAGGATGAAAATATTTCATAAATTCCAATTGGTGGGAATCCTTAAATTAAGTTTCAACCACTAATAATTACATTGTGGCCTCCATTGTTTTCAACCTCAATCCTATTACCTACCCACCTAACTTCCCGCCCCTACGTTCCACTTTAACCATGAACTCAACTTTTCATTCTAGAATGTGATGAATTAATTTAGTATCACTTATGTCTTACTATGTAACGCCCAATTTTTTTCATTTTCAGCCCTCAAACCCTCTCAACTCCCTCCCCTCCCCCAATTAATAATCCAATTGCAAGAGTTAGGTGAATCTGATGGTACCTAACAAGCTTAAACCGGTTGTTGATGAAAATTAATGGTCGATTTACACGAAAACTATATTTCATGCATAATATAGTTTTTGCAAAGGTGGATTGATATAGCAATTATATTAATTGTATCTGTTTCGAAAATTTTGGAAATTATTAGGGATATTAACACAATAAATTGGAATAAATTCAATCGAACATGCCTTAACTTGGTGGAACTCCGTTCCTCAAAACAAAAACTTAAAAAAGTTTTTGTTTTGTGGAATTTTGAATTTTTATTTAATATGATCCCGAAAATAAATTCGATTTAAATTTGTACTAGCAAATACTCAAAGTTAGTGAAGAAAAATATTTTGGCGACAGAACTTTTACTATAACTTCATTTGGTTCCAATGAATCTTTAGCACCCAAACTCTATATTGGCAGCACATCCTCAATAGAGGATGATTATTATCTTCCACAAACACCACTGATATTCAGAATTGAATGTAATTCAAGCCGAAATTTGTTGTATGAATACCTATATCTGAAGTTCTCACAAATTTTGTCATTCTAAAAACTTTGTGATGCCAACCGTATTTCCTTCCATGTTCAAAAATGTTTTCGTTTCATTTTTAACACGATATTTAATTTGCAAAATTTGGTATTATTATAAGAGGTGTGATATTTATCGTGTTGCAAAGCGAAACTTGTCGGCTTGCGTTGGGTTGATAGTTATATACTGAATAGTAATATTTAAGTGTTATTTATACTTGATGGTAATGTTAATTAATAGTTATCGTATCCGATTGGGATTCTGGTGAGGGCAATGCAAGCATCAAAATGATTGCTTACAAAATAACAGTTAAAACTGAATCAAATATTTAAATGTTATGCATGATTCACGGTATTGCAATTTTAGATCGTGAATCTACGACGCAGTTGAATATGCAGGCACAAAAATAAAAGAAGAAGATAATATACTGTAAAACGTAATGCTTTTTGTAGAATGTAACTTCTTAAAAGGGATTTATATTCATTTTAAAAAGCGATCTTAAAAAAATAGCTTGTTTTCCTCCCCTTCTTTTTGCATGTTTTTTCTTACACCATACATTCATAGTCAAAATTTTATGCTATCGAGTATGTATGATTCCTTACTGATCTCCTCTATGAAAGACCAGCTTTGGATTAATAAGAAAAATATTTCTCCCTTTACATCAGATCTTCTCACCAAGAAGAACAAATAGGTATAAACCCTTATAACTTGAACGTAATTAATCGAACGATATTTCCCAATTATTTTGGATAAAATGCACCTCCATGTTTCTTACCGATTATTCCTCCAATCATGAGAAAGGGCACCTCTTCACATGGGAGTTCTCTATCACTTTTTCACACGATTATAATAATCTTATCTATATATATATAAATTAATGTGTGTCTGTCTGTCTGTACTCGATAGATTCAAAAACCGTACATCCAATCGTTGTGAAAAATTGGGAAATTATTAGGTATATCCCCGGGAAGGTTTTTGAGAATTTTTTTCTAAATCGGAGTACTCAGTTCGACTCCAGAAGGGAAAACCTGTTCCCATAAGAAATACATGTAAACTTCGATTTTATAACTTGCATGCTTCCTTTCTTTTGCAAAATTAAATTAGAAATATTCAACGTATGAATTTAAAAGTAGCACCAAAAGAAGGGAAATTGTATAAAGTTTCTTATTTTGGTCATAAAATATAGTTTACGATCAGAAATTACGAGACTTGAATAATTAGATGATAATTTTGATGAATTTTGAGGCTATAAACAAACTATTTCTCAGTTACGACGAATGCGATTGTTGAATTTTCTCATAAGAACACATTGAGAATTTATTCCAGTATTCAAGTGATGTTTGTTTATAGCAACGTAAATATTTACGTATATTATCGTGGAGTAAACGGTTTTTGATATTTTGATAAATTCAAGAGATTGTATGTACTGCACAACTTGGTGAGTTGATGACGTTACCGACTTTGATTACAAATGTCATCTATTATCAACATTTCAATTTATTTTATGTCTTTGACGAGACTGAATTTCATTTTTAGGTCTTCTTCAGTTGAATATGTGTTCTCTTTGAGATTTGCGAGATGCGAAGTGTAGAGTAGAACATAAATTAGCATATCTTGCTCCGAACTGAAAAGGTACTGTGATAATATATTTTCATACATACCGAATGAAAGTAATGTAGATAGTATATATGATTTCATTATAATAGCCTTGCAACGCGAATAGCTGCCTGCCATTCAAATTGCAAATGGATTTTCCACAGGAAAAATAGAAGTACGATGCATAAATTGATCCGATTTGTGAAGAATTTATTTAAACTGCCTTTTTGCTCAAACATATCAATGTGTGAACGGGTACAGCTAGTAAATAATAAAATTAATGAAAACTCATTCGCAAGGAACAGTTACCAATTAACATTTCAATTGAACAAGTTAATGCTGTTCGTGTAGCGGCTAGGGCTGATTCCTTCATTTCCATGGAAACAAGTCGACCTTTTACTCGTCATTTGAAGCATTTGCTTGCAAGTAAAAGCAAATGATTATGGATATCAAGAGAAGGTTTTGCTTTTACTTCTACCTTTTACTTTTGAGCAAATGCTTTTTTTTATGCATATGGCTCAATGTCTGGCATTATTTTTCTAGAGATCCTGGATAGCCAAGTGGGCAATGCATTTGGCTTTGATGGTAGTGTTTTCACTTTCCATTTGCAGTGGAAGCCGCATGACCTAAGCTATCATAGCACTTTTAATAGTACTTGTACTATTCCTTCATTATTTTTCAGAGCCTTTGCATAACAATCTATCTTCCTTTTCAGCAATGAAGTTAATGACAGCATTAGTAGATGTGGCTCTCACGGTATCCGTGAATTTAGACAACACTCAGAGACAATACGAAGCTGAAAGACAAAAAGCAAGAGATAAAAGAGCTTCAGACCGTCTGGAATCGCTGATGGCCAAAAGACAGGAATTAGAAGAAAATATGGATGAAATCAAAAATATGCTAACGTACATGTTTAAATCAGTGTTTGTTCACAGATACAGGTGATTATGATAATGATTGTGGTTGATGTAAATTTGCTTCATACCACCAGGAATTCATTTTTGGAATGTTTAATTTTTTCAGGGATACACTTCCTGAAATAAGATCAATATGTATGGCAGAGATCGGAGTGTGGATGAAGAAGTTTCATCAGAATTTTCTGGATGATTCCTACCTCAAATACATTGGCTGGACACTGCATGACAAAGTTGGAGAAGTAAGGCTAAAATGTCTACAAGTGAGTAACCTGATTTCATAATCAATCTAGAATAAAATGTATTAAATGTGTATACTATTGACAGTAGAAAATCTGAGAGATATTTCTGTGACACTACTTTTTATAGTGAGAACACAGCTAACTTGAATTAGTGCCCCAATCACTAGGTATATTTTGGCTGTTTAGGGTTAATTATACCTGTACTGAAGATTGTAGTTATAGAAAATTCATAACAATTTGCGATTCATAGAATCTGCTGCATTAAAAGTCCTTCATAATGTTGTGTGATGCAATTTGTACTGTTAGATTCATTGGTGTATTCAATTTTGTTGGCTTATGTTTTTATACCATTGTGATTGGAATGCATTGTTTTATTTTCAATTCATTCAGGCACTTCAACCCCTGTATGCTTCAGAAGAATTGAAAGGAAAGCTTGAGCTCTTCACCAGCAAATTCAAGGATCGCATTGTATCAATGACGCTTGACAAAGAATATGACGTAGCAGTTCAGGCTGTAAAACTTGTAATAAGCATTCTAAAGTGAGTCAACTTGATTCCAGTTGTGGGGAAATGTTACTATTATTTTGATTTCAAATTTAACTCATTTAGATGTTGTATCAAACAAATTTTTTGTACAATCTCTATCCTGTACTACATGACAAATAAAAAATGTTCTATTCATCAGAATATGATAGCAGGATCAGGAAATGGGTCAAGTTATTAAATTTTGTTGTATGGAACATGTTTGATTCGACATTTTCATTATCATATTTCCTCAAAGTATTGGCCTCGTCTATCAATTTTAATTTGTATAATTCAAACAATATCTATTTCTCAAAACTCTCCCATAGACATCACAGAGACATTCTCACCGACAAAGACTGTGAGCATGTTTACGAGTTGGTGTACTCATCTCATCGTGGAGTTGCTCAGGCAGCTGGTGAGTTTCTTAATGAGAGACTCTTCGTCCCCGATGAGGAGGCTGTAGCAGGCATACGCACTAGAAGAGGAAAACGTCGTCTTCCAAACACTCCCTTACTGAGAGATCTGGTCCAGTTCTTCATTGAGTCTGAGGTTAGTCATTTGTATTAATACTCATAAACCATGTATGATAAACATCATATTTAGAATATCTGTCCCGAAACTTGGGTTTGAGTCTCAGTAATGTTGATATTTTTCACTTTTTGTTTTAACTTTGGTTTATGGTACATGCATCCTTGTGCTTAGTTAATCTTCACTTCATCATCTTTATGATAAACATCATTATATAAAGGAATTTTTGCACTATGTGGCAGATATTCTTTTACATATAGAGGTGATGAACATTTAGGTCGTTAGATGAATTTTTTGTCTCAGAAATCATGTTTATCAGACTAATATGGTTACCAGTTTTTTTATGAAGTGTTTATTTTTAAATGATCATAGTGGTATGTTAGTATTTTCACACTCAGTAAACTGCTATTACTTTAAATACGCATGCAATAAATTAAGTTCATAATTCTTGATTTGTATAATTTAGTAAAGTCTTAACATAAATCTCCTGTTATTTCATTTTCAGCTTCATGAACATGGTGCATACCTGGTTGATTCACTCATAGAATCAAATGAGATGATGAAAGACTGGGAGTGCATGACTGATCTTCTGCTAGAGGAGGCTGGACCATCAGAGGAGCCTCTAGATGATCGTCAGGAAACATCTCTTATAGAAATAATGGCATGCTGCATCAGGCAGGCTGCCACAGGAGAACCTCCTGTTGGACGAGGACCAACTAGGAAGGTAATAATCTATGGCACTCTTTTGCGGAAAAAAATCAATAAATCCAAAACTGCTCATTATGTTTTTTGATACTCATCTTGGCTGCCGGTGAAAAAAGTAATTTTAAAATTGTATTTCTACTGATATTTAAAGCAAATTCCGATAAATATATTAAATCGTAAATAATTTGAGTTTTTCCTATACACTTTTTATCTTGAAGATATATTGTGTAGGTCTTCTGGATACTTTCCATACTGATAATCATCCTTAAAGTTATTGCTTTATTTAAAAGTTTTTAATATGAGCCGAATGCAAGTACCTCCTCTCATACTTGTGCTATGTATATTTGTGAGGATATCAAAATTAATTGCAATAGTGTAGTCTATACTTGCAAGAAAAGATCCCTTTTAAGCTCCAAATCATTTGGTGATAATTACATAAACCATTTTTTTATTTTATTCAGGTACTTTCAGCCAAAGAAATAAAACAAGTACAAGAAGATAAAGTTCGTCTCACAGAACATTTTATTCAAACCTTACCTGCCTTACTTAGGAAGTATTTAGCTGATCCCGAGAAGATTGCTAATTTGATGTCAATACCTCAGTACTTCGATTTAGAGATGTACACTACATCTCGTCAAGAAAAGGTAATTTTATTTATTCATTTGAATGGTGAAAAAAAAGAGTGAAAGCTTACTTTATGTTCCTTGATCTATTAATCCATTAATATGATATCCTTACTTTTTTATTTGTAATGATTCTTTCCTTTTAGAATTTGGATGCCTTACTAAAATTGATCACTGAAATAGTTGATAAGCACACCGACTCTGAAGTTTTGGAAACGTGTGCAAAGACGCTTGAGATTCTTTGCACTGAAGACACTGCCATTTATACTCGTTGTGACGTTGCTCGCTCCACTCTCATTGATGGTGTAGTTAACCACTTCCGTGAAGCTATGGACGATTACATTACCCTTATTGCTGGAGTGAGTACTGCATATTGTTAAAAGAGTTAAACCTTGATCTTAAAATATTGACAGACTTGTTGCCCATACACAATTATAAATCTTTTCATTCTGTTTTTGCTTGTGATCCAGCTGACGATTCTGATTAATTTTCTTGTAGGAAGAAGAACCTGATGAAGATGAGACTTTTTCAGTTGTCCATGGTTTAAAGAAAGTTTCCATTGTATATTCATGCCATAACATGGGTCCTTGGCATTTATGGGACCATCTAATTAGATGTATTGTTGAAGCAAAAGACGGTGGCAGAACCCTGCCAGATGAGGTGAGGACAGATTCTTTCATCATTTTATTCAGTCAATTAGCATTCCTATCAAAAGTGCAACATATTTAATTCCTTGCTTTCCTCGATCATAATTTTTTCATGGAAAATATTCATACTTCCATGTAAAATCCTGCACATTCTATGACTTTTTGAAACTAGGCTCTTCCTTATAGAGAACTGATGCTTTCCTGATGAATATCTTGTATTAACTGCTCTCAGGTTAACACCCAGGTAATTTGGTGAATTAATTATTTCATAGTCACCTCAACATACCTGAGTGTTAACCCAAGATCAGTTTATGTAGACTCTTCCTTGGCTAAGATTTTTGGAAGAATTTTCAAATATTTTATAGAGGCTCATGAAAAATAGGATAATATTTAAGTGTTAGATAATCCTTGATTTAATCAGGTAAGGTTTTTTATAGAGATTTATTATTTGCTTTCTTTCTTAGAAAAATATGTACATTTTATTTTACAGATCGGAAATATTCTTTATACAATTAAATTAAGTGTTTAGAAGTTCTTGCTTTTTAAACTTCTAACCTTTATGGTGGATTGCCAGATCATTTTTTAATTTTCTCATTATTTTATCGATCCTAAATATTTTGTCTATTACTTAGCATTTACTGTGAATCTTTATAATACATCATGTTTGACCATAATCCAAATTGATTTCTACAGCCTCTTATTTGTTTAAGCTTGCTTCTGCTTTGTGTGTTACCCTTTGTTATTTGCTCTTGATTGTCTCCTCTTCTTACAGTTATTTCCATTTGGGTCTTGATAATCTTTAAGTATTATCATAATTTAACAGTTGTCTTCTCATTCTTGGAAGCCTTTCAAAAGTTCAAATATATTCACAGGGGTATAATAGAGAGTTAAATCAGAGAATATGACTTCAATCGTACTGCTTTGCATTATTTTAGGCAGTGAAGCATTGCATGTCTGCTGCCTTCTATGCTATTCTGTGGGAGCAAAAGCATGTTGAAGAGGTTGCAGAAAGGGGAGGGTGCAATGAGGAATTGGAATTACTCCGCTCTCATCTACATTCCCTGATGGATCTCATGAAGGAAATTTTATTGACTTCAAATAACCAAATGCTGAAAGAAGAGGTAAGTCAAATAACTCTTTTATTGTTACCTTGGTAATAATGTTTTTATTTGTGGATATAATTAAATACCTTATTCAATTGTTGACTGAAAGGTTTTTGAAGTATGATTATGCTCTTAAAGCTTCCGTTTATCTCAAGATAATATTGGAATTTTCTTGTGTTTCAGGCTTACATTACTATATGCGACCTGTTGATTCAGTTCTGTAAACAGCTGGAAAGCAATCCATGGCAGAGAGCCCTTGTGTATGAACCAGACAGAGCTCTTCAGCAGATGCTGAATGATTTTATTCAGAGTTATGTCTTTATTGAAGATGATGATGGTAATGAAATATCCCTTTTCATTCTCTCTGTTTATTCCTTTGGTGTCTTTACTCTTCACCAGTCAATTCCACACAGTATTGTTTCATGCAGCACCAGATTTCTTTAATCTGATGCTGTAAGGTTTATCAGTTTCCATAGTCTTAACACTTGTGTTGATAAATCTGTATTACTTTATTAAAAACTATTATATACTCCCGTGGAATACAATACATTGTTACCACATGTCCATCCATTCAAAATTATTTATTATTTAATATATTGTTATTGTTTATTAAGGTATCAAAGCGGTAAAATGTTTTTTAACCTCATTAGTACGGTATCTATTGCTACCATTTTTAAAGTGTGTAACATTTTAGACAATTAAGTCCATTTTCTTAAAATTTCATCATTTTATTTAATATTTCCCTTATTTATGTGTGCATTTTTCTTACTGAATAGAAGAGCAAGACGAGCATACCAAAATTGAAGAACTGCATAAGCGAAGAAATTTCCTAGCCTCTTTCTGTAAGTTGATTGTCTATAACGTTATGCCTACCAAAGTTGCTGCAGATGTATTCAAACATTATGTAAAGGTAAAATAAAATTTCTATCATAAAGGATTCTTTTTCTGAAAATGTAATAAATGTTTTCACAATATAATATGTGTTATCATTTATATTTTGCAGTACTACAATGATTATGGAGACATAATAAAGGCTACCTTAGGGAAAGCTAGGGAAATCAACAAGGTGAACTGTGCTCGTACAATGGCCTTGAGTTTAACTATGCTCTTTAGGGACTTGAATAGAGATGGAATACGCATCAATCGGCAAGGCGAAGACTTCATTAGCTTAAAGGTATGCTAATTTTTAAGCTTTTTCCTTCACTATCTCTCTAAATCTGAAAAATAATGTTTCATGATGGAATTTTCTTTTTCTTATCAATCCAATGATAGCATTTTTTTCCTAATATCCGCAATAAATTTTGTAAAAGAGTATTTTAACTGTAATTAGATGATTAAATATTAGTAACAAACTCTATTAAAGCCACAATACTATGTACCTTTTATTTGCCATTTGTGCCAGAAATTGCAATATGCCTATATATTTTAATATTGTTCAGTTTCACTGTTTTAAATAAACTGTATGAGCATAAATTTTGAGTTCATGTTAACCAATATAAAAACATAGTCATGAATAAAATTTATCAATTCAAAAAATTCCATTTCATCCTTTGTCAGCATATTTCTTGTGGACTGCAAAACTGTTAAAAAAATAGATTAATTCTCTGATTTTTTTCTCTGCCCAATTTTTGTAAATCCAAGATTTCTTGTGAGTATTTTCCTGTGTAGGTGTTTCATGGAAACAATGGCAACAAAAATAAGTCTGAGATGCATGCAATGTTCCTACCCAGGCTTAAGTATTTCCACATCTTGATATCTAAAAATTAACTAGTAAAAAGTATTTTTTTTTAATTCTTAGCAAAGATTTGTTTTCTATTATAAATTTGTAGAAATAGATGATCACAAAAAGTGAGACTTAAGTTTATTCTTTGTTTAATAAGAAAAGGGGCTGGAAAGTAATTCCAATGAGAATTTTTTTTAATGTCCTCTTAGCTTATAAAAATATCCATGTTATTTGTTGGGTATGAACCTTAACTACCCTTCCAGAAAATTCATTGTTTTGATTTGGAGAAATAATGTGTAAAATAGCTTTTTTAACAATATGGTTATAGGAGAGATGTCTTTGTTGTGTATCTAAAATTTTAACAAGAAATATCCTAACTTCAAGGAATATCTGGACCTTCATTATTTCCTTGTTTCTTTCCTTAGGAATTGGCGAAGCGATTTGCTCTTTCATTTGGATTGGATGCTGTGAAAAATCGAGAAGCTATCACTGCCTTGCATAGGGAAGGCATTCTTTTCTCTGTGGATCCTCTGGAAAATCCTCAAGATCCTACTGGGCCCCCACTGAATTTGCCTTTCTTGGAGATCCTGACTGAGTTTACCAACAAACTTTTAAAGCAAGATAAACGCGTTGTGTAAGTTTTTGTTTAGAGAGATCCAGAAAGGAAAGTTAGAATAATGTGGGATTTTTTAATCAAGTATTCAGCATATACTGAATAGCTTTATGCATGATATCAAATAATTAGCTGTCCCCAAAAGTCAGCTGCAGAACTTTGACAGATCTGGAGGCAATTGGCAAAGGCACGATTTCCTCAATGATTTCGTACATAAAGCCATTTGTCTAGGATTGACAATATTCATCATTAATTAAAAGTAGATTGTGATTTTTTCTGCTATACATCTACTGCATTTACAACATTATAATGGCATTTTAAAATTCAATTATCGATGAGTTCATAAAGAAACTTAACTTTTAAGTCCCTTGGCAAGTTACCAAGATTATTGAGAATAAGCATATTATTTTGAAAATCATAAATTTAAATTTCATACTAGGGTTTATATACTTTACTAGGGTTTATATACTTTACTAGGGTTTATATACTTTACTAGGGTACAATCAATGGAAATAGCCAATAAATTGCAGAAATCCGTTAAGGCTGAATAACTAGGAATGAGTACGATTTCTTAAAATTTTATTATATAACCAATTCTGCTGCTATTGCACTGTGATTACAGCATTGGAACACCTCTTTTCATGTCATTTTGGATTGCTTCTAATTGTCTGTAGAAATGGCTCCCTTCATAATTCACTTTACATAATGAAGATTTCACTGGGACTAATACTTATTTAATGAAGATTTTGACTAAATATAATAATTTAGATCTAATTTGTAAAATTGCAAATAGACTATGCTGGAAACTAAAGAACAATTTAGTCTTATTGCAATTATATCTTGCCATTGTCAGGCTATGAAATTTTTAACTTCTGTCTTATTCAATGTTTGAAACATTTCCTATTTGTCTTCTACAAAATGGTAGCTGAATATTAGAGAGTAAACAGTGTAAATTAAATCTCATGAACCATCTGCTATTTCTCTTTTACAGACTTTTAACTGATATTTATGTTTAAAGGTTGGCGTACTTGGATCGTAGAATAACAGCTGGTATGCCCTCTAGTCGTGGTGAAGATTGGCAGCCCCTGCTTATGTACAGAAACAGTTTAGTGCATGGAGAGACTGATCTACCTCCTCAAACATCTAAACGCGCTTACAGTCGGAAGAAGAAAGAACTTGGTATGTTTTCAATAAGATTTTGTTCGATTATATGGCTTATTTTCAAATTATTTTCATTTTCCTAGCAATGATACATTTCCTGTTACCAATTTGAAATCTACAAAAACCTGTTGAATTCAGGTTATGTAATCTACAACTGTGCATGAGATAATTAATCGTGTTGTGGTTGTAATAATGATCAAAAACAATTTGTGAAATTAGTTTTACTTGATATTTTGCTGTAATTTATCTATTATTGCTTTAATTAATTATTTATTAATTTACTGCAATCAAATATAGTGATTCAGACTCAAGATGGCTTTACTTATTGTACTGGAAGTGAACAATTGCAGACTTAGAGAATGTATTCCCCTTATTTTTTAAATAAAAATGTTTGTGTCCAACTGTCATTGAATTGAAACTCATCCTCTCTGTGACTTCACTATACTTTTGCTATACACTCCTGTGAGATTTTCACTACTTCCTCCGAATTCGACCATCTGTACCACTAACACTGTTATTGTTTATCCCGTAAGGTGGTGTGGCTGTTGATGAAGATGATGGTGTTGATGATGGAGAAGAAGGTGGCTCTGATACTGAATTCCAAGCTCCGTAAGTATAATTTTGGTTTTTACATCATGTCCTGTTTAAAACACTATGTTACTTGTCTTTCATTGGTGGTGGCGAATACATCTTTCTTTGCACACTTTTACCAATCATTGGCTTTTCTCATCTCTGCAGTAGTGTGAGAGTAATGAAACTTGTAATGGGTGGCCATTTACAGACCTTCAGGTAAAAGCTATAGTGTTTATTGTTTGGGAACTTCTTTATGTTTTTGTTGTCTTTCCTTTTTGGCTCTAGGTGTTTCTGGTATTTTCTTCCTGAACCAGTGCTTTAAAAGCTACTGTGTAATTCTTTTTGGTTTTCAGGTTTCTAACTTCAAGAGATTAGTTATTTCTTTAATCATTACTTAAAGATGTGGGTCAAGATGTTTTCTCCTGTTATTTCATGTAGCAGCATGCTGTGAATTGTATGTATTCTTAACAATTCCTCTGGGTGATAAATGGGATTGTGCGGCCGAAGATGATTTGTGATTCATAATTTGAGAGGCTGTCAGAAGAATGTGGCATGAAATCTCTGCCCTTCTGAGTATATATTTCTGTGTAACTGATTTAATGGTCTATTTAACTTTTGAATTACATGAACTTAATCTTGTCACATAATATTTCTATGCAAGGGTATTCTTCTTTCTCTTAAAGTACTCATTTTTCATCATTTTCTGTTCTATGATAATTTTCGGAAATACAGAAACATGTTTTTAGGGCAAAAACTTTCCTTTTATAAAAGATGAGTTCATTAATATGTGTAACTCCTTGAAAGAAATGCTATTTTATTGTGCTATGAAAGAATATCACCCTATGAGAATCTATCTTTGAAATTGAAAAGAACAATTCTATGAAATGTTTGAAAATAGTTCCTTAGATTTCGAAGCTTGAATTCTATAATTATAGACTGTGTACATATTTCTTGTTATGAAAATATTATATGCACTTAAATTTTAGAACAACAGAGGTATGCAAGATCTTTATGTGCTGCATGAGGATTGCTGCTGGTCAGGTTCATTTGTTTCCTGGTGATGGTTTTAGGCTTACAAATATAGTGTTGGTCAGCTCATTTTGTTGGCAGAGAAATATTTTTGGATAATTTTGTCTTAGAATTCATTCAAAAATTTGGGCATGAGAAACAAATATTGAGAATTGAGATACAAAAGATTTATGTATGTTTTCAATCATGGCTTTGTTATTATGCTGGTGGAAACCTGTTCCCAATTCTTAGTGATAAAATTATTTTCATATTTAGTCAGTGAAGGAATTTCTTTTATAATAAAAATAAAGGTGACTAAAATATTTTACAATGTTTACTGTGATTAGAAATAATGATTATCAATAGAAACATGCTCAGAGATTTTTCATAAATGTTCTTTATTTAATAAAACATGGTGTGCGCATAGAACTTATTTAAAGCTTTAGAGGTAATGTTAATGGAAGATAATTTAGATTACCTGCTCTAGATGTCATGATGAATTACTGCTACTTTGTTTATCACAAGTTATTCTTCATGGAAAATAATTTCTCAGAATTGTCCAAAAATTAATTTTAAGCTCGTATCAATAATATTCCTTGTTATTTGTCATAATTAATTAATATGGTATAGCAGTATAATATCAAACAGACCTTACTGAAATTTTATTAAGTTCTTAAATGAACTGATGTCTTCTCATTAAAAGTTGCTAAATGATTGTTAATCTCAATAATTTACATTTATTACTTAGCACTGTACACCTTAAGGAAAGTTTATGGCAGTATCTTCAGTTATTCTAGGAGTGGTGTGGCTTGTAACAGCTTGTATTTTCTGAAAAGTTTAGTGATCTATTTGCAGATAAAAATGGATTTTGTTTTATTGCCCCATATAGCTCTTCATATAGGATATTCTTGCGTCAATGGAACTTATAAATTCGCATCTTGTAGATTCATAAATTTTGCTCTTTAGGAATGGTTGTTTTGTTCTAATTATACGTTCCAGTCTGACAATTCCTGAAAGTCATTAATCTTAACTTGAAGTAAGTTCACAGCCCCAGTTTTGTCGTTGACAGCTCATGTCTATCGACTTAGAAAAGAAATTGGTAGAAATTTCTTTTGTGTTCCTAGTTAACATGTGTAGTTAAACTCTATTTTTGTTTTGTTTTCCAGTTACTAACCCCTGTGTCTCATGAAAATCAGGGATAATTAATTATATTTAATCAACATTTTGAATGTTGAGTCATGGTATTCAATCACACACCGGATCTTTCATTAAACCTCTTTCGTGTGTGCTGTACAAGATGGGATCTACCTGGGAAGCACTTCAGAAGGACTGCATCAAAGGAAACTCAGCGAGCATATAGTTACAATCTAAATAGTCATTTAAGCAATGTGGAAAGTTACATATGACCTCTGTTTATTGGTTTGTCTTTGATCACAGTGAAACGTGTATCTAACATTCCTGTTTTTCTGTAGTTATCTTTTATTTTTGATTCTGTGAAGAGTTTTTTATTCTTCATGCTAAATTTATGTTTTCAATCTTCTAGTGTGTGAAAATCTCTCATCTTCTTTGTAGTCACTATTTTTTTATTTGTTGCAATTATAGTTGTATCTTGTAATATATTGGAAAGAAATTCGCATTTACCTAAAGAAATCCAAAGTCATGTTTTATCCAAAGTCATCCATTCAAGTTTTACTTGAAAGTCAGACTGTCACTATCACCAAATTGGTTGAATGGAAGGTTTTTATCGCTAGCTTTGTGCTTCATGCATTAATTCATGACTGCGGTCCTAGGGAACATATTTGGTGTCCAGTGAATGCATTTAAATCACAGAGCAATAATTGAGCAATCTGTCTGTAAAACCAAATTAAAGTGAAGATAATTGTGCATTCTAAGTGTTGTAAGATTCAATAAGTATGATTTTTTTGTTGAAATCTTGCTATGGCTGCCATAAACATCCATGTATTTATTATTTAATTTAAGATCACATCTTGTCCTAAATCTCTTCCTTTGTGTGTGCTTTTAGTTTGTAACCTTAATTTAGTTTTTATTTTATATGTGCTGTTGGAGGTTTTTATACCCACAACTGACAAGTTTTTAGAAGTACTTTGTTAATGGAAGGTTTTCCAGATTTCTTGCAGATTCATTATTATGTCTTTTTTATCTGTTATCAACATGGTCTACCTGTGAATTTTCTAATGAAATGTTATTTTCGACTCAACGATCCTCTTCAACGTTTCAGAGTGCATACAATCTGACCTACAAATTGAAGCTTTGAAAAATCCATAAAAAGGGCTATAATGCAAAAGAAATATTTTAGCGATTTTATATGTTAATTTAATAAACAATAATTTCTGAGTTAAAGATTTTCATGCTAATTGTGTAATCAGTTAAAAGATACATTGTCCATATCATGCCTTAATATTTTTTCCCTGTTTTGGCTTAAATTAATATTCTCTTTATGGAGAATTTGATTTCATCAACAATCTCATCTGTTCATAATCTTTGGCAATAGGCTATTGGGTTAAGTCGCCTCCTTGGATTGATCCATTAATTTCTACTAAATTGATTGACATCTGTTAAGGTTTCAATGTCATGTTTATGTACAGAATGCAGAGCATGTAGATTAGTTATCCCTTCAAAGAATGTAAATTTATTAGTCTTAATTTATAAAAAAATATTTTTCATGTAGCGTGTAAGAGTATAGAACCTCCAAGCTATTTGAAATATTTTCAAATGAAGGTGCCAGTTTGATATATCAGTTGGAGCTGATTTGATGATGGTGTTTGAATTAACTTCAATTTTATAAAATGAAGAGTGTATATGATACTGGTATTGAACAATTTTTATGTAAATTATATTTCTGGCTATACTATTTTTAAATAAAATTGCATTACCTTCATTAAGGAGTCTGTTTGATGTTTGTTTCCTACTCATAACTGGTTCCCCTTTCCTCTCAGTTTTGAAAGGACCTTATTTTTAAAGAAAATTTACTGTTTATGTTTGTGATGTAAAGATTAATTCTAGCCTTAGTGCATTTTACCTGAAGTAGTCGGTATTATTATGCATTTGGCTATCTCAGTCATTTGAAACTGAAAATAATACTATACGTTTAACATTTACGTAAAGGCAATTTCAATGGCATTTGCAGAGCACGGAAGATGAAAGCCAATGATGATGGTAAACCACCCATTCATTTACTTTTTTGAAAGCCATTATTATGAATCACTTATGATCATAATCCATTTTAAATTATCACAGTCATTTAAACTTTTTATTCTGAATTGTAGCTGCATACATATTATGTCAAGTCCAAGTTTTGTATTTATCTTTATAGTTGTTGTTTCCTTTTTGAAGGAAGTATATCTTTGATAAACTTGAGTGTTACTTGTTCTGAATTTATTTTCTTTGAGCTGCATACAGTGAGATCCAAATAAGAGTTGATGAATCCTATGCCTTTTTCATGAAGTGTTATTTATTCATTTATTTGAATAATAAGGATAACACAATTGTACTTATTATTTAGTTACTAATTTATCTATTATCTTGATAACCTTAATGACTTCAAGGATGAACATCTAAGATTAATGGTTGCTCTTTTGGAGTAGGCTGCTGAACTAGTATTTCTTCCTTTTAATTATCTTATTGTGCTCGTATTGCAACCATTCATTTGATAAATACAGTTGACTTCCTTTTAACCATTGCCTTACAAAATATTGGCTTGCTAAAATCTAGTAAGCAGGGCTCTTTCAGCTATGGCAAATAATTCCTTTCATTTTTAACTACATTGATTTATATGGAATGAACTTAACAAGAAAGAACTCTCAAAAGACAATTGTAGAGATGCTCGGTTGAAGTTATGTAGACTGAAAGCCAACTTTTTCCTCAATACCAAAGGGAACCTTATCATAGTAAGGTGATTGCATAAGTAATTTTGAAAATTTAACATTTGTTATGGAAAACATTGCATCCAGTCAATTTCAATATTCTAAAACCAACACTTTGTTCTTACGATTTAGCTTGATACATCCTTTTTTCAGTATTTTATAAAATTAGTACTCAGCAATTTAGTACCTATTCACTGCAAAACTCTGAGATTTCATGGAATTATAAATCATCCTAAGTTGTTTGCAGGATAAAATTCCTCCTTTAATACTTCCTCTGAAACTGATGGAATTATCTAAGGTTGAGCTTAGCTCCAAAATTTAGGTCAAATTTACTTTGCAACTGGCTGGGATAGGGTAATTCTTTTTTAATATTGCTAATGGTAAATGGGTTAAGTGCCAATTAAATGTAAAAGGGAATGGGAATGTGGAAAGACTCGAGGCTAGGTTGGTTGTCAAGGATTGTGTTCAGAAGAAGGGTATAGATTACAGTGAGACCTATGCTCCAATATATTTATCCAGAGTAAGAGCTTTATTGTGTCTTGCTAACAAAATGAATTTTATTGTTTCTCTGTTAGATGTTAAGGAATGCATTTTTGCATGGGATTTTAAGTGGAGAAAATTTTATGTTTCCGCCTGAGGGTTTAAATGTTGTGGATGGTAAAGTACTAAAACTTAAGATAACATTATATGGTTGGAAACAGGTACCAATGAAGTGAAATAGGAGATTTAACGATTTTATTTGAGGAAAATTGAACTTTTTTCAATGTAAAAGTGAAAGGTGTTTGTATTTGTTAAAGAGTGGTGTTGATAAAACATACATATTACTTTATGTGGATGATTTTCTTTTGGTTGGAAGTGACATCAATGTAATGTCTTGTATTAAGGATAAGTTAATGTGTGAATTTAAGATGAAAGACTTAGGCAATGTTACGTATTTTATTAGGAATTTTGATTATTTTCCCCTCTCAAAACTAAATATTTATCGATTAGAAATAAAAATTTAGCACAAAGGTAAACACTTATTTGGCTCACCCTGTATATACCTATAGAAAAGAAATCATGCTTTTTATGGTGGTTATCTAACACCATTATACCCCCTGCCCTCAAAGCTCAAGTACCTTCCGGAAGACTACAAGGACCAAGGCAAGAGGTCGAGGAACTGGCGCAGTCAATCCTACACCTCGACCATCATCCACATCCCCTTCTACACGAACAAACGAAACCCCTGCAGCTCCTACCTTCCTCACCCCAGCCCCACCTACCGAAGACTCACCCAATAGGATAGGCAGCAGTCCCAGACCGTGGAAGAGAACTAGATGGAATCTAGACCGCCCCCGTCGATCAAAACTATACCCTGCCAGCTACAGAGAGGAAGAGATGGAAGGGTGGGAGGACCCCCCTGATGCAGCTATCGAAGAAGAGGAAGTAGAAGCTGAAACTACCTATTAATTTAGGACTTGATGTTTGCATTTGTGCCCCTAGTTCTGTAGGGGTGTGTGTGTGTGTGTGTGTTGTGGTGTTCCCATTATTGTATGTACCTGATGGCATGATCTCGTCTGTTGCCCATTTTTCAATTGTCTCCATAAGATGACATTTCTTTTGTTTTGTGAAAAAGCCGCAGCTTTTATGTGTTTGTCCAGTTAGTTGTTGTGATTACTCTAGGAAGAAACTGTTGCTTGAGATTTTGTTGCAATATCCTTGTTAAGTGAATGTCGTATTTTTTGCATTCATGAGTTATGATAAGACAAGAAGTATAATTGATTGTTAATCAAAAGAAATATTTTATCTCGGTAGGGTTCAAAGTAAGTTAAACTTTATATTCGATCTGATAAGAAAGCTACATCAAAACCTAACCACCTTTATTTCCAGCAGCATTTTAGGCATAAGATAGTTCCTACTAGTTTAACTCATTTTATGTTTTTATGGAAAATGTTTCAAATCTTTATTGGTCCCACTAATTTTTATTTCTTCAGATTTAGATGCAGGAAAAATAGACAAATTTTATTTGCATACTTGTGAGATTTGCCATCAAAAATTACCAAAGTTCAGGAAATCAAAACTTCATTCTACCAAACTGAAATTTCAAGCTGTTTTATAAATGTTTAAACTTGATAAAGTTTTTTACCAATTCTTTATTTACATCCCATGAAAGGAAAATGTTGTGATATAACTTTCCCCAGTATTTTTATAAGTTTCTGATTTTTCAAGTTACATCTTTCTTTTCCAAATAACATAATTTCTGTTCATATATTTTCCATGTATGTCTTACTGTTTGTAAATTGTTGCTAGATTTTCATGAAGTAATTTCTATAATTACCTTTGAAGAGTTTTCATTACTTAACATACCTTTATAAATAACAAAGTTGGAGATATTTTCTATTTACACCAGTATTCCATTTACGTTAGTAAATGTATAGCAACTCTTTTCAGATGATCTAGAATAAGAAAATACATTTATTAAAGAGTACAAGAGCCTATTAACCAATACTGTACTTAACCAGAGGTAACATTTTTTTAAGTAATAATCATCCCACAAATTAAGGTTTAAATTACGATATTTTGGATTATTGTTGTTTTCCAAGTGATTCACATTTCAAAAAAAAATAGCCAACCTCATATGAGCTTCATATCAGTGCCTTTTTAATTTTTGATAGTTTCACATGCTTTAAATTCAATGAATCTTATAGTCCAATATGATAATCGCCATAGGCTGCTTATTAATTTTTCTAGTTTTGTATGGATTAGTTTCAAGATTTCATAGTCATTCTCATAGAGGAGAATATAATCTATCAACCTTTTGTCAATCCAAAGAAATTCCTTTTTAAAAATTATACTTTAATTTTAAAATTTTGTTGTATATTATACTGTAGTTTATGACGTCAGTTATTTTTAATGTAATATAATCACTAAAAACTTTCTGGCAATACATGTATTTTGAAACCAAAATCTCTCAAGTTAGGGATTAGCTAGCCTATGATATAACTCTATACATTATGTTTACTGGGAATCAATTTCTAGCCAAGAGAAATGATTCTGCATGATGGTTAATCTGGTTACTTTTTTTAATAACAACTGAACTTTGAAGAGATCATTATAAACATTTTACATTAGAGTTTAATGACCTGTCCTCAGATCCTGCTATAATACTGTGGAATGTGAAGGCATGAGATGTGGTAAAGATCTATTTAGATTATGAATTTAAATTTTTCCCTCCAAATTTTTTTCTAATCACTACTGAACTCCTATTCATAAGAAGTTGTCAACAAAATACAAATTATAATCAGCGAAAAAAACTCCTTTGTAGAATTCATGAATTTTTCACATGGGAGCCTGTTTGTTTGATATTAAAAGAGCAAAACTCTTCATTTAAAGGATGTGGATAGCATGGGAAAAGTGCAATGAAAGTAGTGCTATGAAAAAACATTTATGGAATGAAAATGATTTAAAACATTAGATTTATCTTACAAAACAAGATTAGCACTCGTGTAGAATCAAAGGAAGGTGAAATTTGTGATTTTAACTTACAATAGAAATATCCTTCTATGAAATGGAACTATAGTACATGCAGAAAAATATTCACTTCTAAACAGAATTTCATTAATTCCTAACTACTGTAGGTTACTCAATTGATTCATTCATTCAAAATCAAATATGTTGCCTTTTGTAGTAAGATTATTTTTACGCCCATACTATTTGCATATAAATCTTACAAGTAATGGCTAGAGAGACCAGCAATAAAGTGTCTCTTCAGAGCTTAATGAAATGCCCTAATACATTTTCTCAAAAGAAACGAAAAACTTGAATGTATTAAAAGATTAACAAATAGCTTGCATTTTCTAGTTTTATATAAAAATAGTTTTTCAGTAAAAGGTTATAATTCAAAATTCTGTCAAATTTTTGAGAAAATATTGTCAAAATGGGCAAAAAAATTCTTTGTAGAGCATACATTATAAGACAAATAAATAATAATTATTAAGTTTATAACATGTGGATAAAGAACATTAGAAAGCGCATTTATTTTTAGTGTCACTTCTGGTTTTTTTAAAGGAAAAGATAATTTATTTTGTCTAATAGGTGATTATACTTACATTTTACTGTACAATGTACTCAAGCCATTGTAGACACTTTTGTTGGTGATAGATAACTCATAACTTCCATGCTGCATATTAGCATTCTGGAGAGTATGGTGAAAGTAAAGACTTCTGGAATTTTTGACAAAAGTTACTGCTGCATATGTTACAATGGATAAGAATGGTAAGTAACTTGTATTTGGTAATGTATTTTCTACAAGAGGTCAATTTTTTTTAAATCTTCTATGGTTTTGATAGTTCTGTTTTATAACCTAAACATATAATTAAGGTTTAGTTAACATGCATAAGAGTATGCAAGCATGATAAATTAACAACAATATGTTAATGGATTCATTCAGATGTAGATTATTTAGGATGTACCAATTATGCAAGGTTATCAGTTAAAACATACCAATTTAGGGTCTCAGTTAGTTATACTCATACATGCAGTATTGCTGTTTAAAATACGAACCCTATTAAGAGAAAGGACAGGAAGCTCAACCTGTTTTGACATAGAGGAAATAGGACAATTTATCTTGTCAATTTTTAGTTTTAGGCTGTTTTAATGTATACAGTAAGCCATATGAGCTAATTTTTGATTTGCCCTTGTATCAAAACTGTTTGTTTGTACTGATATTGTCTGTATAAAGTAGATGACAGAGAAGTGCAGCATTATCTAAAAAGAATCTTACTTCAGAAAAAATGTAAGTCATCTGTTACCTTTGCATTTCTAAGGGCATATTTAATCTAGTTAACTTATGAAATTAATGAGATAAAAATATATAAATTTAATTTCAAAATTCCATTGGCCATCACTGCTGTGCTATTTTTTTTAAGAGAATATTTTTACATTTTGTAACATTAAGTCTAAAAAAATGATTTTTTGGGAGAACAAGAATATTTTAATTAACTTTTCTAAGGATATTCTTAAAAAATCCTCATCGATCTCATATTAAATCGGATATAATACAAGTAGCTAATATCAGCATGGTGTATAATTAGTATGCTAAATCTTCATAGCCTTGAAAACTTGCAGTTCTTAAGATTTTAGGCAAAAATACACAATTAGGAAATAAAAAATATGTATTATACGTATAAAAATATACAACAAGTATGAGGTAATAATAGTTATGAAGAATACACTTGAAATTTCAATTTATATTCAATGTAGAACTAATAATAATTTCTCTTATAATATGTACATGAATTATCCCAATTCTCACAGAGAATGGAAATGAATACAATCTATTTAAATTATAAAATACACTGATTCATGATGAGAGGTATCTTAATGTACATTTTGCGCACAATGAAGTGTCCCAGAGAATAAATCTTTCCAAATTGCAGAAAGAATAGATGGAAACTTATTTTAATAATATATTAAAGTACGCAATATTAGAATGGCTTGATGAATGGGAATATTTGTTAAAACAACAAATATAAACCCAATGAGCAAGGTTTTCTATCACAGTTTTAATACCAAGATTAATGGCTTTATGCCGAATAAATAAAATTTTAGCTTAAATATAGCACACACGTGAAACTTATGAAACAAGTTGGTCATCAGAATGGCCCACCTGAAAAAAATTACCCAAAGAATTTCAATTATTATGTACCATTACTTTTATAACAAAACATGATACTTGTCAACCTACTCAATGCTACAGTATATATTCAGCAAATACATGCTGGATGCAGAATATTTTTTCGCGTTAGTTTATAAGATTCAGTTATTTTAACATTTAAAACTATTTTTGATTTATTAAAGGGAAAAATGAAGTTTTTATACCAAATTTTAGTCGTGCCTTGAATTCAAGGCATCAGCATCATGAGGGAATTCGGTTATGCAACCCCACAATACACGAATTTGTTTTTGTACTATACAGTAGTAAAGAAATATTAGCTATCTACGAAAATTAAGAAGTTTTTTTTTTAATTATATTGATCATGATTTTTTTCCTAAAAACAGTCGATGCATAATCCAGGACCATCCTTACAATTGGGACTCATATAAGCAATGAAATGCTTGTGTATGCCAAAAATGCAAAACCTCAAACAAACCACTATCATTGCTACCTAGAAGGGTGAGATGCTGAGCAAAAGGGAGAATCTATCCTGTGACGCTTGGCTCTGCAATTCGCCAGCAAACGTAACAGGACTCATGCTTTGAATTCAAGGTATCAGCATTTACGCCTAGGGAGCCATGCCTTAAGTTCAAGGCATCCGCATTGAGTAGGTTAAAGGCAGACCCATTCATCCATGAAAACTCTTAAGTTGTGGTAATGAAAGGTTGCAGAAATTATCAAAAACATAATAAACTGAAATAAATTAGAAATTTCGCCCTATGCTCTTTTGGACATTATTTTTACCAGCATAAAAATCACCATCTTAATATTATTGTTAGGAGTTGAAAAAATACTATGTTAATAAAAAGAGAAGTTACTATTTGAGATTGAAATCAAATCCGAACAAACTGATGAGCAAAGGTTTTGCTACATGGGTCTCTAATTCCTTAAAATAATTACATATCATCCCAATTTTTGCCTGATAATAAAGAAACTCTTCAATTGCTCAGTTTGCATGTTCACAAATGGGGATAGAAATGCAAAATTTATGGTTTTATTTACCTTAAATATGTAATGTTAGAGCATTGAAATAAAGTTTGCAATCACTAAAAACATTAAGACACATTAAATTCACAATATCTGAAATGAAGTAGGTAATCAGCAACATTTTCGATACAGTTTAAGAGAAACTTTTCTCTCCAATTTTGGCTATTTTAAATCGGCATAAATAAACCATTTAAGTGTTTTTACTGTAAATGTTTACTATCCCTCCCAAATCATTTCACATGAGTCCAAATTCACATCTGGTTATGAAGGTTGGTAATGAAAAATTGGGATATTCCCCAAACCAGTTGAACAGTTTATAAAATCTTAACAGAAGAAAATGGCATATGCATACATCATGATTAACAGTCAAGGGAAATTAATGAAAGTTAGTGATGATAAAAATCTTACTTTGATTTAAAACAAAACTTGTTTTTTAATTCCTATCTAATTCTCACGCAGTTAATCTTTACTGTGGTAGGTTTCTGTAATCAAAGAATTGAACAACACTATAGAAGGAGAAATGAAAGAGAAAAAGTCTGCTATAGCCAGGACACAAACCCAGATCTTCCACTTGCTGGCTACGGTTGTTTCAGCCAATTAAACTACCACAACAGCATATTTTCTTATTTGATTTCTGCTGCTATGATGGAACTTGTTGTGCCCTTGGAGAATCCAACTAAGATGGAATATGAAAGATGCCACCTCACCATCATAGCGGACTTCCAGAAAGACAGGGATAGCAAAAATGTTTTCCCTTTCATTTATTTCCTAAATTCAACCAAGGATTTGTGATAGCTTATTTAACACTATAGAACTGAAAGAATTATAAACTTACTGGGAAAGAATCCTTTCCTTCGACGTATTCATATGTTCTCTGAAGAAGTGTCCTTGTATAATCCATTGCCGAAAACAGAAGGCTGCTGAACAAAGAAGCCTTGAAAGATAAATTCACAAGATAATTACTCCCTCCCATTACCATAAAAGATTTCATTTTTCTAGTCATGATGATAAATTTAACATACTTTAGTGATGACTGATGAATAAACATTGGTATGCAAATAAATAGTACAAGCACTCACCAGTGCCATTAGCCCAAGACCTGCGCCAATATTTTGGAAAGTGGGTAAGAGATCAAACTGGCCTGCTTCACCTTGGACGTCTATCACAAATTTGATTCCATATGCCTTCAACACTGTTCTCCTTCCAAACTCATGCATGTAGGAAAATCTATGAGGAACAAACAAAACTTTGAATGGTGGGTACTTTGAAAATGTGAGCAAAGATAGAAATACAACCACTATAAGTACCTGAAATTCCATCCAGGATAAAGCAATGAATGTTCATACAGCCTACGGAAAGAATATTTTGGAATGCAATGTGTCATGAAATCCAAATCAAGATCACAGTTCCAAGTAATGGTGATGGCCATCACTGCACCCTAACAAACATGAAGTTGGCAATTAAAAACTTCCATCCCAGCAATAGCAAAATTAAAATCATTCATTAAATACACAGGCATACAAACAAAGCCAGATCATTGAAATTCTCCCCAGCTTCCTTTATCATATCACCAACTCGAAACACAGGGCATAATGGATCAGTCGTCTCATTGTAACAACATGACTGCAAGTAACTTATGTTGGAAGTCTCCAATATGTTGCTCCTAATTATAAATGAAGTTGAATATTAGAAAATAAATTTCCCAGCTGTAAGTAACTAAAAGAAAGATTCAATATTGTAATAATAATCAATCCTTGTAAAAAGGCTCTGAACAATTTTATTTTTAAATCATTAAAATTTCTGCTGTTAATTAAAACCAGCATTGAAACCTGAAATAAAGTACTGAGGATATCAAAACAGGAAAATCCTCTCAAGAGCATGATATTCACAGGGAAATTAATTCCATGCAATAAGACAAAAAAATTATCAAGAAGAATTACCTTCCATACTTTCCCCTAAGAGATGCAAATTCAATGCTATTTTTTATAAATATCGTATAGTTTTCAGCTCCACTTATGAGAACTTTATTGTTTTTCCTGAAATAAATGGACCTTACTGCATATTATTAAAGTCAAAATTGATCAATAACTTAAACGTAAGTCCAAATTAAGAAATAACTTTGATAGCCAACAAAAAATAATTGCAATTATTAATTACCAAATGCCCCTAAAATGATAGCCACACTGATTAAACTCACAAGAAGGAAATAGATATAAATATTTTTAAAAGGGTAGATATGAGAGCTTCTAGTAATAACTGAAAACATCTGTCCAAAATTAATTTAAAATATCTAAAAACTATGAGTTGCGCTTAATGGAGTTGTCTTACAAAGGAAGTTTGTTAACTTCAACAGGGCACCATGCAGCCACTTCACAAACTTTTACTTTTGGTTTGTGGGAGCTTTTAATGCATCTCCCAGTAGTAATCCCATTGCTATTCCTAAATATGTTCCCCACAGGACATGAATCATTGCACAAGGCGGCTGGAATATCAGGAGACTGTGGATGAGAAAATCAATTATGTCAGTCATGCCATGGGAATGGTTCTTGATTTTATGTTACCTCAAATATTTCATGCAAAATGTAACCAATAATCATACTTCGACAGAATTACTATAGTTGAATATCAAGAGGCAGATTTGGCACTAGGTATTCAAAAGTTAATATTAAAAAATATTCAAGTTATCTCCATCTCATTCTCCCAGTACCAAACCCGACTTAGAATGGGAAATATGATTATAAATTATATCCCTAACAACACCGGATATCCGTTTCATGTCCGCCATAACCTATCCAGGTGCGCTGGCATTCAGGATATCCGTCAGATCTTCCACGGATATCCAATGCCAGATGATCCCAAAAACTTCCGAATGGGTTGTCAATAGGATATTCTGTTACAGAACTTTAATTAATGTATAATTGTAGTAATTATTGCATTCACATTTGCATAATAACAATGCAGTTACGCCTTTCATTAATGGAAGCCGCAACTGAATGTAAATACAAATTCTGACTGCAAAAAGTTATTTAAATAGGTTAGTTAAAATTATATTATAGCAAATAGACAAGGCAAGATGATATATCACTCCCACCAGGGGGTACTAATTGCCCTAGTAGCAAGTAATATCTATACAATAACCATAAAGGTTTACCAATATCCAAAAAGCATTATGTCCACATTTAATGTTGTATAGATATTACATGGATATTAACCCAGTAACCATAGAAAGTTGCAATGTAGAAGGGTGAAAAAACCATAGGAAAATATACTTTCTAGACGCGGTTCGTGGTCGTCTGAAGCGATTGAACACATTTCTACGGAAAGTGTTTTTTAGACACTTAGCCCATTTCTGGACTTAATATTTCAATAATTAATTCCAGAGTTGGGAGTTAGAAAATACCAAAGGAAATGTGTGTTTCTAAGCACGTTTTGAGATCTTCTAACATTCTAATTATTCGGTTTGTTCCCTTACAAGATAGAAATGCTGCTAATTATAAAGGGTCCAATTCCATTATATGAAAGAAAGAGTCAAAAAAGATACTCCAAACACCATATTTATATTTTGTGACTATTTCCCCATTCACAGCCATCAGCGGAAACTTCAGGATATTCATTATATTAGGCCATATTATTTTAAATATGATAATAATATTAGTCAAATTATCTAAGTCTTCTGGAATGAATATTGAATATGTTAACTAAACTCCATCCGGCGAAAGAAGTCTCCATGAGAAATTTGATTTCGAATTTTAAAATCTAAAAATAAATGGTAAAATTGTTTATATATATTTGCAAAGTCATATTGACATTGTGTAGCGGAGGCAGATATCCCATCGGAATGCTTTCCGGGCTTTCTATTTCAAACGGAGATTCTCTCCACTGCTCAAAATTCAAATTCAAATTTCGCGGGGAGACATGCAGGGGGTGAATAAATAATAAGAGGAAGCTATTCAGTGAATTGACCAGAAGCGGTCGAAATAAATTATTAAAAGCTGATTTACAGCAGTGTTTGGAGACTGATGTTGAGTCATTAGGGTACCCTATGTTTCTCAATGCTAGTGGGTCCGAAAATTGTGTGTTGGAAAATGAGGGGCACTCCATTCAAGACAGTGGGGGTAGATCAAAATCAAGAAAGAGAATACTTCTTCCTGTCTTCAGAGAGTGAAGTTGAAGTAAATGGCATTACTGAAAATGCAAAACATGCAAAGAAGAAATGCAGCTGTGGAAATCTAAGGAGCAATGTAAGAACAGAGGAGGACAGGACAGAGTTGAGTGAGTGTTGAGTGTTGTTCCGGAACTCCCTAGTCCGCAAATTGTACCTTTATTGTATTTCAAAGAATAAAAGCCATTTAGTGCTTTGGAGCCACGTCCCCTTGGACCCCGGACGGGCCCTCTCGGGAGGACCTATACCTTTAAGTTTACCCCCGCGTCAGCCATATTGGCTCGGGATGGTATAAAGGTGTGGGGTCTCCTCTAGAGAGTGGCTCACTTCCCTGGAGAAAGCGACCGGATGAGGACGTGGCTCCAATAATATCCAAGGCTATCACTAGTTTGCTGCTACTAAAACAAGGGATTGACAATTATGTGAGGTTCGATTTATCTCTTTCAGAACTGCAGGAAATAAGGCAGGACAATTCTCTTTGTGAAGAGAGCTGTTGTAGACATAGAACAGAGGCTAGATTTAATTGAAGAGAAAGCTACAATAGCAAAAGGTAACCCAGAACTATGAGGAGGAAGAAAAATTTAGTGGATTGGAATTTCCCCTGGGAACCCAAGAGGAGTTGGATACAGCAGAGGAAAAAATGAAAGATGTGGGATTTAGAAAGATATTGGTAAGATGAATGTTCATAAAATATAGCTAGATAAAATATTAAACAAATGGAAAAGTCTGATTAAAGTATACTTTATCAATTTAATTGCAGATGTCTGAGTTGTCCCTCATTGGAGGGAACACTGCGAAGGACATGATTGTATGTATGTAAGGACAACCTGGCTGCCAGTTGTAGTTGGATTGGGTATAAAAGGAAAAAAGTATTCTCTAAACTTGGCTTGAAGACTGCAGTTTTTGGTATGCATTGCTTTAAAATTCATAAGTAGGAAAATAAATTGTATTCTTAGTGCAGAATCAAAAAATAAAACTCCACACAACTTTTCTATACAAACATGAGCAAAATGAGGTAGTATGTGGAGTATATGAAGGAAAGAATGCAAGAGCATGTATGAAATATTATTTATATGTTATATAAGTAAAATATTTGGGATAAAGGATACCAAAAAGCAAACGATTAAATATGTCAATTAATAATTACACAATGTGAATAGCAGAAGGCTGAAACTTTGAAGGCCTTGTTTCTTCAACTTGTGGCCTAATGCCATTGAGGCATGCTGATGAAATACATATTATAATTACCGTGGCACTAAGAGAGTTAACCTGTTGCAATGACTTTTATGTACAGCACTATTTCCATTATTCATGACATAAGTCAGACAATATCTCACCTTCTCGTAAAATATTATGGAACAAAAAACTTTTGGCATGGAAATCCAAGTAATGGGAATAAACGTCTTCAATCATGCAAATAAATTCAAAATATACCTAGTTCATTTTAAAAAGGAAATAAAAAAATTTCTTGAGTTCTAGTATCTATATATTTTTTCATTCATTTATATAATTCTAAATGGCCCTTTTCCGGTCTTTATGAAAATGTTTAAATTATATTTAGCAAGTTACAAAAATTGAATGCCAAAGAACCAATTTTGAAAAATGCAAAATACACAAATGATTCATTCCAAATGTTTCCTACATAATAACAATGAAAAATAAACTAGTAAGGAAGGTATTTAACATTTTACCAAATTAATCTAATGTCAGTTTATTTAGCTAATTTTACTGTGTCTACCTCAAAAGGAATTCCATAAGGGTCAAATAACTCTGTGACTGCTTTTTTATTACATTTCCTTTTACTTCTATATTGTAGGGTCCAGGAAAATAACCAGTTGCAGTGAGTAAGCTTGGCTGTAAGGCAGAAAACTTTGTAGAAATATCGTACGACTTTGTAATAGAGGGAAAATAATTTTTTTTTATGTATATTTGTTTTTTAATTATAATCAGCAGTCATTAGTTAATGCATTCATTCGTCAATGGTTACTACTCCCACCAATTCATCTATAGGTGCCATCGGAACGCTTAAGTCCTTCCACCATGGTGATAAAAAACTTTCATTTTTTAATCACCATGACGAGTACCCGCAAAAGTTTTAATGAAGAATCCTTCCACCTTGTAAAGGTTATATTTCAGGGACGGATCCAGGGGGGTGGTCCTGGGGGTCCGGACCCCCCCCGAAATATCACTTGTGCCTATTTTTCGAAAATGAAACGCAAATAAACACACAATTTAATAAGCAATCACTAGCGAAAATATTCTAATTTGTCTAACACAATTCTAACGTCACGTTTTGTGAAAACCGAAATGTCTTTTATTTTAAATTTTTTGATCGGACCCCCCCCAAAATTTTTCTCTAGATCCGTTCCTGTTATATTTCATGTGAAGTAATCTTTTTGCTATATATTCTTGCAACAAAATGCATGAAATATTATTAATATCCGATACGGTCATTTCATGGATATCCTGCGGATATCGGATTTTGGGACATATGGATATCCTACCCGTGGGATATCGCCGGATGCTCATCGGACATCCGTGGGACAAACGTAACGTCCGCCATGTATGTCCGTCGGACATCCGTTGGATGACAATGTGTTGTTTGGGTAAGTATAAACGATGTGTACAGATAAGGTGAGACCCTCCAATCTTGAAATTTAAAGTCGCTAGGTAATTGAAGTCAAGGATTCCATACTAGTTTGTAACAAGATTGCATTATCCCAAGAATTTTGCTTGCTTACCTCATCGCAGAGAGATTGCACTTGATTTGGTGTGATAATGGCATTTGTCATAATAAAAATCGCTCCATTCTCAGAGGGTGGAATAACATATTCTACTGAATCCCAAACTCTGTTGTAGTAGTTCTGGTTTTCTATGATCTGTAGGAAATAAATTAAATAATCAATAATTATTATATTTTTAGTTTACAGAGGTGAATATTCTCTTTTACCTGAAAATCTTCATCCGTGTAATTCGTAACTGAAACCCCCTTGACTTTCGTTATGATAGCCACATTGTCAGCTTTATCAATTTGCTGATAACCCTTGTTATAAACAAGAACATAACTGAAATCATGAAGATGTATCATGAGACTCGAACAAGACAATTGTGCCCGAGGTCTAAGCGTAAATATTCCTTACCCGATAATGTAAGATAGTAAACAGAACTGAGTCATTCGATTTATGAGGCTGACTCTCAAACTCTTGATCACCACTATTTTCGGCGTCTCGTAATTAAAAAAACCCGAAATTAAATCTACAAAGAAAGCTCTTGGTCCCATCCTACAAGGCAAATCAATCGTTTTTTCAGCCAAACGAATCAGAATTCAGAGTCAGTAATTCCCTGAAGACACTACCAAGATGATGTTAGCTGAGCCAACAACTAAGACATATATATTCTTTAACACATCTGTCCTCTGGTGAACAACTTTCCGAAATACAAGAAAAGTAATCAAACGTTTAACACAGAGGTACTCCAACCACATCTGCACAGTTTTCTCTCTTAAAACTGAAAATTCAGTACGGGGAGACACTTTAATGACACTACAGATACCGCCAGAGGGGAAACAAAAGAAATAACGAAACTAGTTATCACATGATGAGAGACCGACCGTGGCGGGAGATTCGCATTTACTTTTTTTCATAGCACACAATAGTTATGTATATTAATGATGTATTAACATTCGTGATAGAAGTTTGAGAAATTTTAAGTTGGAAATATTATTTTTTTGTTATTAAAACTAATTATCAGCAAATTTTTTTCACACATTTTATACTAAATTCAAACTTTTCTGAGTTTTTTTATGCATACAGACCTATTTTAGTTAATTAGGTAATTTAACAGATTAATAATATTCCTAGCCAGAGTGAAGCCTTCTCATAGTTTCATAAGCCCGCTCATCAGGTTTACCTGCTTCTCTTTCTTCCATGGTTAAATCATGGAAGAAGGAGAAGTAATTTTAATACTCCCTCTTCCATGGTTAAACTGGCCACAAAAATGCCACAAGGAACATTTCTACAGAGAAAAAATGTGAAGATAAATTAGGAAAGGTATTTATCGAATGTATAAGTAAATAATCTAAATCAATCAAACATCATGTTTGAAAGGATACTTTAGGTTTCTTTGAACATCAATAATTTCTGCTAAAATACAGGGGTATTATAATCATAATTGAAAGGGGAAAGTTTATGAATACCTCTGTACATGGTTATCTTAATACATATTTGTTTACCATCCCAACCCACAAGAGGTGTATTTTCCAAAAATGTGCTAAAAACTTGCATCTTATAGGAAAAGAGTAATATCATAGGGTAACTTATTCATAGTATAGTTACTCTATGGTAATATCAATTTGTAATAAATAAATAAGAGAAATCACTTAAGGATTACATTTCAAGATTAAAGAAACCCTTTATGGAATCAAAAGAGAGAAGTTATCTTTGAGGTTTGCATTTGAACCAATAAAATAACTTTAAATTTGAGAGTTAGTGAGTGGCTGAATAATTTCCATCAAAAAGTTAAAAAATAGACTATTTTAAAATCAACGATAAAATACTTCTCATTGGCCAGGACGATTATGTATATATGTGTTTGTGTGCATGAGAAAACGTACTTGCATCCTACAAAGTTAAGTTGGAGTAAGGTAACACATGAAACATAAGTGATGAATAAAAAAATAACAAATATTATTTTCTTATCAAAAATATAGAAGTATATCAGAGAGCCCCAAACTATGGGCCCATTTTATAGACCTCCATGCATGTGCAGGTGGAAATCCAATGATCTTCAATTTTACTCCTAGTTAAAAGTTGGTTTATAATAGATTACTTCTGCCGTCATTTCAAGGAACCTTCTAATAATATTCATGGTGAATAAATACTACAAAATATTTTGGTTTCCATAGGAAAAGTTTTTATTAAACTGCAGTTTAACAGCATGCTGTTATAGGAGCAGTAGATTGTAATCAAGGCAAATAAATCATTCACAAAAAAGTAAATCTAACATTGCATTATTTATATTACAAGAAATATTTCCCTTGGTCTCTTTTGTTTTAGCCAAACTTCAGTGAAATATTTTCTGTTTTGGTGTGGAATAGAGCCTTCATTCATGATGACTAAAACCTTTTCCTATGAAAACCAAAATATTTCAGAGTATATATTCACCATGAATAAAAGTTGCTTCATTGTAGAGGAGAAAAACGGTCAAATTGAAGAAACAAAATTAGGTATTCTTTGTGCATATTTAGATGCACCAGAGGGCACCAAATCTTGCAGAGCAATAAATTACAGGCTCTACAGACAGTCCATCTCAGCTATTGGAAATAAAACAAACTAAAGAAATCTTCTTTTCGTTTCAAGGAGTAGTGCTCTTATTTAAAAATTGAAGAACAGCTATGAAACCCTTCCCTTATTTTTCCATTGAACAATAATCAAAAGTTGCCATAGCCTGATTAAAACATTTTCCTGTTTACATCATAATTTCCATTCAGTCTCCTGAGAGGAATCTTATGCAGACTTTACAACATATAATGGTTGAAGTAAACTGTACTTTCTTTATAACTCAACGAACATTTTTTAATATATGTTTTGAGCCCATCTTAGGAATATTGCTTGCACATGAAAGTTATGAAGCTAGTGATCACTTCCCCAGAATATACCACTCTAAGAACTTGACAGTATTTGTCCCGATCATTTGAATCATCTTCTCATTTAATAACAAATACCTTTACAGTATTGTTTCCTTATAATTTTTTTACATGGATTGGATTGGAGGATTTTTGCATTTTTTCACATTGGTGAGAAACTTGGTGATTCAAAAGATAAAATCCCATAGCCATGTTACGCAACAACCACTATGAAGCCATGCACTCAATGAATCACCTCACAATTAAAAAGGGTCAGAATTTCATTCCTGCATTCTTTAAAACTTCGTTCCTGCTAATATGAAACTAAATTTATTAACATCTCTGTTATTTTCTTTACAATGCATAACTGTGCTGAATTTAACACAGCATATTATTGTATGATTCACACATCATTCCTCAGTTATCATAAAATTTACTTACAATCAGTGTCTGCCATTGACTGAAGTAAGTGAAGTATCTGATTCTGGGCAGGGAATTTTATGGGCAGTTAATATTTTCTAAAATTTTATTGAGCTGTAGACCAGATTTTAAGTTTGCACCACCATGTTGAAACATGTTTTAAGTAAATGCATAAATACATACACAATATGATGTTTGGATAATGGCTTTATTTCTACACACGATAACAGCATCAATGATATTTATTGCTAGACTGGTAATCTGAAATCTGGCTTAGATACTTTGACATTGTATTTTTTAATAGCTGATCTTTCATGACTGTCATAGGATATAATTTTCAATATAATTGAAGATTACTGGACAGATATGCTTTATTTAATTGATGATATGGTATTTACTAATAATTTAAGATATTATCAAATGCTAAAGATGTTTGAATGATCCATTTTATGGTTCCAATAGTCTTCATAAAAATTTGATATCCCGAAGTATAAAGCTTTCAAGGAATAAAATTATATCATTAATTCATATTCATTTCAAAATAATGTTAAACATTCCCATTATAAATATTCACAAAAATAAAATTGGAAGATAATTATTTATGAAAATTATAGGCATAGTAAAGAACTAAGTGCCTAAAAAGGAACGATCTGGCCAAATGATGATCAATTTACAGAAAAACAGCTAACAAGAGATGGGCTAAGAGAAGAAAGGACCCAAATGACTAAGATTAATAATTACTTGAAACTATTAGTCATAGGAGCCTACCAGAGGGATAATTCAAGAATATTCCATTTTCTTGCAACGCTATTATCTAAACCTAGGAATTTCTTTTACTAGTACAAATTTTATAGCTATTTAGTTATGTATTTCATCTGTCTAAGAATATTAAAAATATTTCACAGGAGATCTAGGTAATGCCTTTGAAAGCCTAGGTTGTTATCTATTTTTTTAACCTTTTAGCAATACTACGATTATTTTCAGGAAGTGTGAAAGTGTCGTAGTGACATGTTACGACTGGGGATTAAAATAATTCAATTGAGTAGAGATAACTTGGTCTTTTATTACTGTGCTTGTGCGGACCTTGATCCATAGTTTGACAGAGAACAGTTCCCCGGACCGCAAAACTCACGCTAGTGCCATTGACATGGGGAATGACAGAAACAGAAGCACCCCAAGTCCCAGGGAGACTCCCTGGGATGCTCCAGGATCCGTGGGAGACAGAAATGCCCCAAGTCTCAGGGAGACTCCCTGGGACGCTTCTTGAAAATCTCCCTGTTTCCTGAAAAATGAAGGCCTTGTATACTGCTTGCAGCCTAACAATTTCCATATCCCTTTAAAACAGAAGGTTCCAGAAGGAATTCCCCACCTGGTGAGGGGTGGGTGAGAGAAATGGTATGTCACACCCTTTCGCTTTAAATCTTATATTATGCCCTTTGGATGCAAGGGTACAGTATTGACCACTGTCCGCCGAGTCTTTTGTGATGGCATTCCTCTCACTTCCTACCCAATTTCAAGAAAACCTTAGGCTGCCAGCATCTGTGTGCCAAACAAGTAAAAAGTCACCTTGCAAAAAAGGATTATGAGGCAGGACAAAGATTTTTGGACATTGTTGAGATAGAGCCAAAACAATAGACGGAAATATTACACAAATATTCCTACTGCTGTAAGCTTTCCAGAAAATACTTATGGGGTTTTAAGATGTTAAAAAATTGGTTATAATTACAATACTCAGATATTATTATGAAATATTTTAACACTTTCATGGGCCAATGAAAAGGCACCCACAACTTGATATGAATTATTAAAGATACATGTACATTAAATGACGTTTGGGAATTAGCTTTCTAATAACTTTCATATTTTATGAGCATTCATGAAACTAAGACATCTTAGTCAAAAAACAAACATGCAATCATTCAGGTAATCTGGTGGTATATCCTCAAATATACATTAAAAAAATGTAGCAGACAAATATACTGTTACAAAAATTCTTTGCTAATTTTTATAAAGATTTAATCGATTAAGATAGACAAAATCAACTATAAGCATGCTAATGAACCTTATGAAATGTAGTTAACGGTTACAGGTTCTTCTCTTTCAAAATATACTATATTACTTTCCTTATAGAAATTAATTCAAAATCAGTTTAACAGGAACTGATATCAGCGCCATGACGGTCACTTAAAGCAAATATACTTTATAGAGATGAGATGCGAGATAACCCGAGAGTACCTTCGACAATGTATTCAGCAGTAAAGCACGAAATCTTTCGAACATAAGTATAGTTGACGATAATTCACATTGATCTCTATATAGAAAAATACACATGAAGATAGACTATTTCAAACATTTATAATCAAAGCACCAATGGGAAGACGTCATTAAAGCTTAGAAAAGGAATTTTCTCATTATTCCAAGAAATAGAATGATAAGATCAAGATTAATTTTGAATCATGCAAATACAAGTTATGACTTGTAATAATTTTTTATCTATTATACAGGGTAGTAGAGAAAATTATAATTGTTTAAATATGAGAAATACTAATAAATGGCTGTGATTTTTTCTATTCATTTTATTAATATAAAATATTTCACAATACTCTTTGGAATATAAAATTTGTATAAGATGTATAATTAGATTACAAAAATACATTACATCATGTTAGTACTTCTAGACAACTGAATGTAACATTATTAATTCGAGAATTTAAGTCTTGTTAGCATACCATACTTCACATTCTTTTTGTTAATACATGGACACTGGCAAGGTAAAAAAAACATACTTACAAATTTTATTTACTGGAAGTTGAACACCACAATGCATTTAATTTGTGGAAAGTTTGCCCTGAGCTTTGAATAAAATAGTATTTATAAATCTTAAATTCACAATAGAAATCTAATCTCCATAATGCTTTAAGGATTAAAAATTACTATAATTTGAGAAAATTTACAATAGAACTTCTCAAACTAAAACTGTTTCTTCATTCTAAATCTTATGAGGCTAGGTATATTAACTTTTGTCTTGAAGTCAAACAATTAACCACTGTTTTAAACAGATAAATTTTAAAAATATTACCTAAAAGAATTACTTGGAATTGTTTATAGGATCATTTCAAAAGTAGCAAATTCTACTCAAGCATTTTTATAAAAACATTAAAATAGCTAAATGCATTAAGCAATTATGAATCATTTCTACAGGTAAATGTAAGATGCTCAGGATTAAACAACCTTGTTTAGAGCTTCCAAATGAAGAAAATATATCAATTGAAATTATTACTGGGTTTCAACCCTCAAAAAAGGATTGTTAGAATAAAATTACCAAACATTTGACGAAAATTATAGAAATATATAAACAGATAAAATAAGGTATATTTCCAGAAAACTTAATAACATTAAATTAAGGAATTAAATAATCAATTTGAAATTATCAACAACAAATACAGAAAATTCAACAATAGTTTGTGCCATAAAACACCTAATGTAAAGGAAGACCTTAAGAATTTTTGAGGAACACATTATGCAAGGACAAACTAGGAAGCTAATGTTACTTCACAAATTCTAGATACGATTTAGAATTAGCGTAAAGCTATAGTAAAAATATGTTTCACTTCTATTTGATTTAGCAAGCAAACAAAATAGACGTAGAAAATGATTGGTTAGCATAGTACCGATTATAATTAGAAAAATGCTGCATTGAAAAAGGAGCCAACTTTGCCATTGCTAATAAATAAAACAAATAAAGTTGCAATATACAGTAGAAAAATAAGGATCCATACAACTGCCAATTACAACAATCTTAACTACAAAACTGACAATGATATGTTTATACCCATATCAGAGAATTATGTACAAAGGTAACCATTTGATATATAAAAAAATCTGCTTTTAAGGCAATCTTCAGAAAAAGCTGCTGCCCTGAAATTTTACTTGATGATAACGACCCTGTTGAAAGGATTTTCAAGCCTATAAAGTTGGAAATGTTACCTCTCGAGAAAAGCATTGGTGTGAACATAAGCAAGCTTTGTAAATATCAGTCAGCAGCTTCAATATATCTGAAAAATAAAAAATAATATGAGATTAAAAAAATCTAATGGAAAGAAAAACTTACTGCTGGGGAAAACTGGCTTTTCATAGAAATTATCAAAATTTTGGAATTAGATCTAGAAAATATTTTTAAATGGTTTATAGAAATAAGAATAACTCTTTCATTTTCAGCTTGGTAAATAAAATTAGTGATAAAAAAATCTCAAAGATAGTGTGTTAATTTCTTACACAATTATACCTGTATGTTTTTCCTGGTATGAAGGTAAATTTCAGTTGATTTTCCAAACTACTAAGTTCTTCACCCAAAGATAATAAAGATGTTTTTAAGGAATTCACTGTGAAGTCGTTCTTTTTAATGACACACTGACTCTCTTCCACTAATTGCATTATAGCAGAATCGTCAAATCTCGATGGAGATGGAAGATCAGAAAATAATGGGAGAGGTCTGGAGAGTTGTATCTGTGAAGTTTGCAACACAGGTTCAGCGACGATCTTCTTTTCTTGAGATGTTTCCACCGATTTTCTGAACTTTTCCTTCATTTTCCTCATCAGGGCACGAACGCTTGTTCTATGCTTCTCCCTCCATTCCACATCCACCCGCTCCATCGCAGACAGACAGCATGGAGATGCTCCAAACACCGAATGTTGCGATTCTGACAAAGGTTGAACAAATGAACCTGTATTTCTTTTATCCAAATATGAAAGGATGCTCTGTTTGAATTCATTACCTATGGCTGCTTCCTGCTTACCAATATGTTCTTCTCCCTTGTGACCATCATGAGACCAAGTTTCCCATTCCAACAGAGCTTCCTCGGTCATCTCCACCTTCTCTGAATTATCTGCCGGCTCTTCAAAGCTATCGCCAGATCTTTCGGCTTCTGGTTTTATTATCTCAGGCGTGCTTTCTTTCTGCGATTGTAAGATGTCCTCCAATTCCGTCAGCCTTTTCTCTTTCTGTACAAGCCTTGACCGTAACACATCAAAGCTCCTCCTCACACGCTCAAATTCCTCTTTGATACTCTCAACTGCTGTATCCAAAATCGATTTCTCTTTCAGGGCTGAAGCAAGCATGGCTTGAGTTTCATCTTTTTCTCTCTCTGAATTCCTTCTACCAACTTCTTCCAAGGTTAATCTTTCCTCAGACACTTTCACCTTGTTTCTGAGCCTTTCTGATTCAGCTTCCTGTTCTTTCAATCTTTCTTGCAATTCTGCTATCCTTCCAAGCCAAATTGATCTTTCTTTTTCACTTTTCTCGAGTGACTTAGACAGATTTTCCACCTCCCCTTTCTGGGTCTTGATCTGGCCCTCTAATTCAGCCACCATCGCTTCCCATGTGGCCTTCTCCTCTTCGAACCATTTATGGCTCACAGGTGCTTCCTGAATTCCGGAATCCTCTACGATAATTTTCTTCGTCAGCCTGGCTGTTTGTGTTTTCACATCTTCTTCCAGGAGTTCCACAACTGGTTCTATTCTGATATGTTCTACATGCTTTCTCTCAGGTGGGAACATTTCTGCAGCAGCTGCCTTAGGTGACCGTTGTCTTTCCTGTTCTAACTCTTTCTGGTATCTATCCCTAGCAACTTGACATTCATGAAGTTGTTTCTGATTCCATTCTAATTTCTTCTTCAGCTCTTCATTATTTCCCTTTAAAAATCTGATGGTTTCCCTCTCATTATTCTGCTCCTATAGTAAAAAGAAGACTAAACTTCATCTAAAATCATCAGCCTTTTTGTTTATTATCATAAATTAGACAATCATTTTACAAAAACAGATTGTGTGTTTTATCAACATATTTATATCAGACTAATTATACTAAGGCATACCTGCAACTGATCGTTCAGCTTGAGATGCAGTTCGGCAACTTTTCTCTTGAGAGCTTCAACCACCTCTGCTTTATCATCCACCTCCTCTCTGGCACGTTGAGCTTTCACTCTCCATTCCTGTTCCCTTTGGCACGCTTGATGACAATGATTACAATTATCGATGGCACTAGACCGATTCTCATTATTCTCTAATAACTTCACAGGTATGTCCGAGCTAAGCTCAATTGGTGATATAGCTTCACATGTTTGTACAGAGCTACTGATTGCCTTCTTCTCGGAAGAATTGGATTGAAAGCTCTGACAGCTGCTTCGTTTGGAAGCACCATTACCTTGACGAATGGTAACATTATTGTGGACAAGTGGGTTGGGGGAATTCAGTTGAATTTCTTGATTCTCTTTGATGGATTCATTCACCCTGGGGACCACTCCATGTAAACGGCGAGTAGGTAAATGGACCCTGACAGTCTCTTCCTTCTTTAAATTAGCCGCCAGTTTGGCTTTAATATTACTAACAAAACTTTGATATTTTGTTAGAAATTTTCACCAATGAACATATAAAAATTAGTACAACAAACTAATTTTCTGTAGATAATTAATACATTTCATGCGGGCATTCATCACAGTTCTCGCATGAAATACCCAACATCCTTCCACGATATGTCGTCTTCCATTTCCGATAATTTAGAGATGCTGTTTTAGCAATCAGCATTTGGTTGTCTCCAAGAATTTATCAGTGGATGAAACAGAAGACATTACTACACAATTCTGCTAAGTGCAAAAACACGCACAACTCGCTTCGCTTGTTAGCTCTCGAAGTGCAATATCGAAAACAAGATATGGAGGATGAGAGAGATGTGTTACCTTTCGGCTATTATTAGTAGTGTTATTACTTTGTTCAGTTCTCCTGTCAGTGGTTGATTCATCACTCACATGCTATTAAGTTGGTTCGATGGAACCGTCTATCTTTTTTTATCATTTTGCCGCATGTCATTGATGTATCGCCTATATGGTTGTAATAGTTTGCCGAAGTAACTTCATGATTTGAGAATAATTGTAGCATGCTGCAATTTTGGAAGAAATCCGGTAAGTAACGTTTTTCTTCAATACTTATTGATAAAATTTAATCTTATATTAACCATGACAGTTGTTTGACGACGCATTTTTCGGTAAACTCGACAATTTATAACTTTGACAGTTAGTTGTTTTCCTTATTGTTGTTTCCTTGCAGTCTAATGTAATGATAGAAAATAACACGCATTTCATGTCTGATTCAGGTCAACAAAAGGAGAAATCTGATGCGGTTAAGGTAAGCCCGGAATGTGATGTCAATTCTTCATTAATTAGCAATGGAGGAGGTGTTTTTATTGAAGAGCCCGGATTAGCGGGACCTCTAAGTGATTTCCAGGATGAAGTCGTTAATTTATGTGGTAAGCCATTTATTAAATATTTTACATAATTATACTCTTGCTTGTTTTCCTATGGTGTTTTTATTTCTTAAAAGTCTGTATTTGGAATCAACATGTAATAGGTGTTTCGATACAGCTTAATAGACTAGGTATAATCCTTGCCATTCTCTTAGTAATCCTCTATTTGTACTACATTAGAGTGATGTGACGTTGTTAATAGATTACCTCATTTCAACAATGTAATGCGTTGTACTTTAGTGCATTCAGATGTATGTACTTTTATTATAAGACATTTTTTATTCGTGCATGAGTATCACCCGCAGTAAGCATTCTGATGAAATTAAATTCTATATCGTTTCTGGTTCATCGTGTTATACTTTTTCTAGTTAATATGAAATTAAGATTTCTCATTATTTCCCTTATCATCATTACTTGGTATTGTGATGACACCCTCATAGTATTTGATTTCCAATTAGTTAAGATCAATTTGTAATTTCTTCTTAATTATTAATAGCTTAAGGAAAGAGCAGTCTTACATTTTTATTTCAAAGCATGCACTGTAGTTTAGTGACATTTGTTTTTATTATTTTGTAAGAGAGATGTGAAGTCCAAAACTTATTTTTATTAATTCTTGTTTTATTAACTTTCATCCCTTAAATTTAATTTATCTGTGAACAATGATATTCAATGCAGAGATAAGGGTAAGAAAATGTAAATAGTTACTTTTGTTATTCTGAAGCAGTTTAAAGGATTTTGTTAAGCAGCATTCTAGTAAATGTTAGATCATCATCGTTTTTAAAACTGAAGTTGATTCTATGCTCTTACCTTAATTAGCCATTAAATCATCTACATATTATTTCTGATACTCTTTAAATGAGAGAATGAATACAGATTATGTAGCATTTATTAATACAGACACATCCATTTTCTTCAAATTCAGTTCTTTGTTTTCTTTTGATTAACTTGATTCAGCATAAAATTCTGATTGACAATTATTGGAGCATTCTCAGAAAGATACTTTGTACGATGAGGCATAGTTGATTTTTAATTTGATTCTAAAAATACATGTGCAGGCTTTAGTGATATGCAAGAAAACACCTTTGCATTTCCAGAACTTACATTTTCAAACTCCAGTATGCATTTCTTCTCAGATTTCCTTGTTTTATCTCAGCATTTTATTATTAATTCTATATAATACTATTACAGAAAAATATATTATTTCTATCTACATTATCATCCTATGTTTAATTGTTTTGAAATGTAATATTTTTGGTTGGTATCAAACTAACCCTTTCCAATATCCCTTGAAAATAAAATGAAGTGTACATTTCTGCTGGAAGCAATTATGGTGAAATGAATAACAAATATAAGAATTTTTAAAGGAAGCTGTATACATGATTGTTATTTGCTCTTAATCTATCTTATGCTATTATAAATATCATATGTATATCTTACTTTCAATTAATTGATTCCGGTAATTAATTCTTATCTATAAATTGTATTGCTGATATGTGTCATTTTTTATGTTATAGATACAACAGTTTAGAAAGTAACCTATTGTATATTGTTGTTCATAGGTAATGTGGAAGACAATGATGATTCCCAGGTGATAAAAGGGAAGTCTCGGCTGTGGATGACTCTATCACAGGTTTTGGAAGATGAAAAAGGTTGTCGCATCCATTTCAAGAAGTTCATGGAATCTCGACCCACAGGCAACAATCTTCTTAGCTTCTGGGTGGATGTCAACACTTTTCATAAAACGGATCCTTCATTGGAAGAAGTAACAAGGTCTTCCTTAAACATCAACTCTACTGTTGCTTCCTCCGATAACGTTACTCTGAATCCTGATGGTGATAACACAGCCGTCAGTTTAGGCTCTCCAAGTTCTGTGCTCTCTGTACAGTCATTGCAATCATCTGCTTCTTTCCCATTAGTTGGCATGCACTCCCAAGAAATTTCCAAAGTAGATTGGGGTACAAATGGACAGCAGGTTGTTGAAGGGGAAAATGTGACAAACAATTCTTCTCCATGCGAGGGCTCAAGGGAATCTGGTGATAAACATTTACAAAGCTCCAAAAGGGTCTCACTGTCCTTAACATTTCTTGAAAAGAGTGGGGACAAGAGTAGGACTGGAGGACACGTTTCTGAGGCTGTGCGTATATTCAGATGTTATGTGGCTCAAGATGCACCCATGCAAGTTGGGTTGTCGATGGAGGTGCGGAATGCAATAGTTGACGCCATCTGCAGGCCAGGTGGCGGAGTTGACCGAAATTGTTTTGCGGAAGCTCAGCAGCAAGTGTTCTCTATTATGGAAAACCAGTAAGTTGACATTCAATTTAAGTATTATATTAATTTATTTAATTTAATTAAACTTAGATATGCTTCACTGGATATTTATACAACTTGCCTGTTCTAAATATGTAGTATTGTAAGCCTGAATAAATACATGAGGCCACCTTAAAGACTTTACCATTACTTTTGTAACATCCATTGAATTAGAATTGTTATTGGCATGCTGTTGTGCTCTCAAGAAATTTGTCTTTATTCAGTTAATGTATTGCTGCTGTTTATATTTATTACCTACCTTTTGAAATGTCTTTCTTTAAAGTCTTGGGTATAATCATGTAAGATATAAATTGTAAGTCAGCAAACACTTTTTTTTTAGTGTTTGCTGACTTTAGCAAAAACTTAAACTAAGTAGGAAGTACTTCTCAATTCTCCTCAATTAATCATTTAACTTATCTCCAAATTTTCCAGTACATTGATTCATCAATAAATTTTCTTTATTTTTGTACTTATATCCTTGAACTTTGTAAGGAACAAAGTTTAAAGATAACATTGAGTATACATTGTTTAACTGTTGAATCATTGCACTATTGTTTGGAGAAGTGTACTAATCCCATTAGTAATTGTAGAATTATGTATATTTTAAGAGTTTCAATACCAGCTAGTTCAGGAGTTAATTACCATCAATGATATGAGAAAGCAAGTGTATCCTAACTGCATTTACTTGGTGCAATTATTTTACGCCTAAGAAGCATTGTACCCAAATTCCTTAAATTATCCTCTTACTGTCCTTGCAGTTAAAATGGTCATAGAGATTCATCCAAAAGCTTTTTAATTAGAAAAAAAGATTAGCCAGTGAAATATCCCAAACTTTACATCTGGAGGTTTCAAGTTGAGGTTATTACTTCACATTGCAGTATAGTTCATTGTTTAAGAAGATTATCAAAGAATAATCTGTGTAAAAATTGGAAGCTATATAGAATTAGTAGCTAGTTGGGTCAGCCATTGTATATAGATAGGGCTCTTATGTATAAAGAGGAATCTTATGTTAGGCTAATAATATAACTATCTTCAATTTCTCCAATTTTAATTGCTTTTTCAGGTATTTTAATGATTTCCTAAGCAGTGAATATCATTGTAAACATCAAGTGGACATCTTGACTAGTGGAAATGTACTCCTTGATGACATTCTTTACTGTGAGACAGCTCTGTTCCATTTCATGGAGGTAATTGACTTCATTTATATCTAAAGATAATATTTTAAAGTTTAAACCAATTAGTATCCCAAGTATTTTATGCTGAAAGATATAGAAAATCATTTGTGAACACTATTTTAAATACTTATTGTAGCAAATCAGTATATAAAAAATATCAATCATCTCTTTACATTGGATTGATATTGTGATTTTGTTCTCTTATATTTGGATAGCTCAAGATATTTTATTTTTGGGGTAAAGCAAAAAATACCTGTTCATTGTTCGAGTAAAAGTGCTTTATGATAATTTGTAAACTTGTGTTTGTCTCTCCTAGGCATATATAATTTAAATTATTTATTTAAACTATTATGTATATAATATTAAATCTTCAATGTACAACCTGAAATCAGTCAAGCATCTAAAGGCACTGACTCAAAAATTGTAGCTATCGGAAGTACGTGAAATCAAAACCTAGCAAAACCAACTCTTCTAAAGTGTAGTCATGAATTGGAGTCTCTTATCTCACTTTTGAAGCTTCCTGACAGTCCTGTAATAAATATCTCCTTGTTATCTTTTCCTTTTTCAGTTTCTTGAGCAGGAAGGCAAGCAAGGTCTCCTTTTAGAATTTTGGCTTGCAGCAAACAACTTTCAACAACATCTACTGGAACAGAACGGCTCTTACAATCCTGTGGAAGCCCAAGATGATGCTATAATTTTGTATGATAAGTAAGTGTGAATAATATTTATTATGAAGATATGCATTCATCATCAACTGATTTACTTGACTTTACCCATGCTCTCATTTAATCATTCAGGTAGTTTTCTGGATGTTGAGAGCATCATTTATTATGTCAATAGATGTATCAAATAGACTAGCATTGCAATGACTTGGCATTTTAATCTCAGATATAGCTGTTAACATAGCTCTGGCTTTGTTAACATTGCTTTTCAAATCCACTGGAAATGGTATCTTATTATATTGACAAATATAATTCAATGCAAAATTTTTCCTACTAAATTTGTTATTAGTTACCTTAATCATGCTGAAATTTGACTGTTGTGTCTAAATCTAAGTATTTCTATTGTCATCCATCTTGGTTTTTTTATTTAATTGGATATAAATCTTATTTAATTTCCATGTTTTTAATATTTATTGATGTGATGAAGGAGGTAAATTTGGCACCTTATTTTTAATGGGTTATCTATTAAAATAATTTAATATGCTAATGCGTTGGCCTGTATTTCAAGAAATAACTCTTGTAGCGTTTTATAATTTTGTACACTTTGTAAATCCTGCAGATAGCAGACTGCTTTTATTTTCTGAAACATTCCTGGTACAATATCAGGTCATTCAGAAAACCCTCTGTAAGAAATACTCATGATACCTCCATGCGGAAGGTATTCTTCATTTTGAAAAAATTGGGTTTTAAAATCAGAATATGCCTTAAAAAATTGCTGTTCATTTTTCTATCAACTATTTCAACTGCAAAGTATTAGCAGCGATAAACATCATCATCTGCAGATCTTTAGGAAGGAAACATGGTAGATTAATGTTGCTTTTCACATTCAGTAATGCAGCCATTAAAGTTATTATTTTCCCACACTTGTAGTTAATTAGCTGCGTTTACACTGTGGTTTCCACCTTCAATCATATGAAAGGAGATTGCTGCCCCCTCTCAGCTTTTATGAGCTTCTTATTAGGAGCTATTTACCTGACCTTGGCAGCTTCATAGGAATTTGTTGCACTTGTAATCCTTCGAGTTTTGTCAAACATAGTCTACAGCTGCAAACTCTTTGAATAAACACCTTGAATTTCATATTTAACCTCTGTTACTAGAGTTAATAGTGGTTAGCATGATACCGTGCAAGCACTCGAACACAAAGGGCCGTGGTTCAAATCCCGATTAACCAGATTTTTCTGGTTATGGAATGGTCGTATGTGCTTGTCTATTGTTAATGCCTCTCCTGTAATTATCTATGTGAGCGTACCAAGTAAATAAATAAATACCTAGTTAAACTGTATTACTAGTCAATTACCCAACCAGATGAATGCTCTCAATGACTGTTAATTTAGCCAAACTCCATGATATTTAAGGTTAGTAAGGTTATGCTATGTGGTACTATATTGAGTAAGAGAATGTAGCCTTTTAATTTTTGCATTTGATGAGTGAAAGTTAATAAGCAATTTTTTTTCTGGTTCTCACATTTTGTTTTATTTTGGCAGGTATTTTTCTCTGCAGGCGACTCATCCTTTAGGTCTGGGTGCATCAGTTCGTCTTGAGGTTGAACAAAACATATGTAGGGAAGGCGGGCCACTCCCATCATGTTTCCGTAAACCAATGGCAATAGTTCATAGAGCTCTTGAGAGAAGGCACCTATCTCCATTTCTCTCTTCTCAACTTTTTTATCAACTCCTGTCAGAACTTGTAAACTCAAAGCGACATTCAATGAAGGCCTCAAGTGAGTACTCATTAATAAAATTTTATAAAATTTATTCAGTCTGAAGATGGTTTGAAATGGTAATGGGTACTTCCTCTGAAACTTAATTGGAAGGGTATTTCATTACCATTATTACATTTATGTATATTATCAGGATTTTTCAGTGACATAAAGACTGAAAAAACTTGTATACTCACAATAAAGTATACTTTACCATTTTCAACTGTTATAGGAACATCTTTGTTTCATCATAAAATTATTGTATTACTTTTAAATGCAAATACTTGTGAGGAAAATGTCAATTTGTGACTTTCTTGTACTTAAATCAAATTGAATGCTCTAATTTAATTTAGTTAAGATTATAATGCTCAGGTAACCTACATGCTCCAGTTTATATGGATAGCATTTTTAATCTTACTGAATTTTCTCTCCAGCTCCTGATAGTGGTAAGGAAGGAAAATGCAATATCCCACTTCAAAATACACTTCTAGCTACAAGAGACCAAACATCCATACCAAGAACTGATGCAGAGGCACCTTCAGGAATGCATATGAACTTACCTGCAAAGAAAGTGGTTAGGAATGTGGATGGAAGGAATATGACAATTGACTCTAAACAGCTGTATGATCCTGATTCTTTATGGAAAAGGAGACAAAAAAGGTTATTAAAACTTAGTAGTTAGTGAGTGTTGAAATGTAGAACTGTCATAATATTTCAGCAAAAATTCAGTTTAATTATGAGAAAGTTTCTCAAGTCCACAATCATATCTTCTATTTTGAGAGATCTAGTTGTTTAGTTGGAAATTTATCGTTTTTCCAGATGATTTCCTTTATTATAGTGAAATCAACTGTAAAAAATATGTATGAATTATTTTAAAAGGACATATTCTATTGTATACGTTAGGAAATCATAAAATCCTCCAAAAATAGATTTTCTTTCTTTAATAGAAAATAATTACTGAATTTTAATATAGGCTATGAAACCATATGTATCATCTCAGATTCTGAATTTTTCTTTTATGTATTAAAATTTATCTTCAGCTGTTTTATTTGGGATCTTACTTATCTCTGTAAATGTATTCCCATTAAATCAAAACAATCTTGAAAGTTGTGTACTCCTTCACCATGTTTAAAATTTTATGAAATATAGTTGACAAATTTCTACTCATTGGTTTCAATTAGTTGTTTCATTGACTTATTTATTCTGCTCTATCTATTCTACGCTACTTCTATGTGGAAAATATGTCAAGCTTTACTTCTAAAGTTGTCATTATGGAATGCTTTTTTATCTTAGTCACAAATACATTTCATAACCATATGTAGTGCTTTCACTGCGTAACTCTTTCTGTAGAAATAATTGTGTCACATACAAAGGAGTGATAGTAATAAGTTTGATTGGGAATTTATTAATTTTCGTTTTATGATTGCTAAATATAAATGAAGAACTCTGCATTTCAAGGATAATCTATTCTTCCTAACATGAACATTTTCTTAGGCCTATTGTTTGTCATTTCTGTTTTTTTTTTCCTAGCTGATTTTAGACTGAATATTTGCATTATCATAATTTTAAACCATTGCTCATTCATGCTTAAATTCATATTTAGTAGATAAAAGGTTAATTTTGAGTTATTCTATTAATAATGTTCTTTTGCTACTTTATGCGCTTATATTGCAAAATATGGTGATTTGCTGTATATATTTAAGTTTTAACACATGATTGTAATTTTAATTCTAGTGGATTGCGTTTTGGTAGAATCAATGAAATGGGGAGGTTTGAGACTGACATAGAGCCTGAACCTGACAGAAAAGGAGGTAAATTTTATTAGAATTAAGATTTTTAGATATTAATTTTATATTCTTTAAAATTTATGTCTATCTATGTAATCATTTCCATTTGCTTTTAATTAGATCATAATCAAGTTACCATCTAGGTATTTTATAAATTAGTTTGTTTCTTGTATTTTAATTTTTTAAATGCTTCCTCTGCTTTTAGGATAGTTAAAAGTAAAAAAATGTTATTATTATATTTACCATCATATACGGGCAGTCAACATTTTTACAAAGAGAATTGGTACATTTAAGAAGCATATTAATACAGTAAAGACAAAATATTACAAATACAAAATTCAAGTGAAGCATAAAAAGTGTTAAAAACAAATAGAATACAAGGTACAAAATCAATGCAATTAAAAAGAACAATTATCATCAATGAAATCATAAAATATACAAGTCATTAAATTTAGATGCAACCTATTTCACTACATTTTCTTTCTTTCTTTCAGAGTCAAGAATAAGCAAGGTTGTGAAGAAGCTTGTAAATATGGATGAAGATAAGGTAATTTTGTTTTTAATTTATTAATCAATAATTAATTATAAACTTAATCTAAAATATAATTTGGCAACTAATAAATATCTTTGGTTCAGTCTATGAGTAGAATCTAGTTCAGTAAGTGTCATATAAGTCTTGGTTTTTAGGTTGGCTTATTTTACTGAGGGCAATGCAATATTCGCATAAGTATAGTTCCACTAGTATTAGTTCCACATAAGTATACATAATATATAAGTTAGGAGCAATTGAGATTTTTTAATAAGAAGGTGATAAAAAATTATCATAGAATTAACAAAGCCATTTCCTCTGTAATACCTTCTTATATCACCTAACATAATGTTACGCTTAAGGTAAACCATAATGTGAGTCAAATTAAGCACATGTGCCTTAGATTGAAGACTAATGATTTCAACCTAAAATCTTATTACACAAAACTCCAGTCAACATTTTCTTTCTATGACTTTGCTTTACTTTGAATTGGTAGGAAAATCCTATCGCCAATATCATAATATTAAGGAATTGGTTGATTTGGAATATTTATCTGTAGAATGGCCCGTGGAAAAGAAAAAAGTTTTACCCAGAAGCGGTTTTATTGACCAAGAGTCTTATCTTGGCACAGATGTAACTTTCCTTACTATAATAAAACATCCAAATCAAACTAAAATCATACAACATTAATCAAATCATAAACTTAATATTCTCAACATCATCCACCTAATTTACATAATTATCTTATTGATAATCTTTATCAATCAATGAAAAAATAATCTTTGGACATTATTCAAGGAAGAAAAAGTATAAAATGTCTATCTAGTTAGTCATAAGGCATGCAACACCATAGCCTTTAGCATATCATTGAATTCCTCTGGTATAATGTTGTGTATTGCTTTCCCTCCTATTGATACAGGCCAAAGAAGACATGGCATGGCAGATAGCGGAAATGATAGTTAAAGACATTACAAGTCTAACATTGGGAGGGTGCGATGAAGATATCCCTTTGCAAGATAGTTCTGACGAGAAGAAAGAGTCAAAGCCAGTTGAAGACAAGGATTCCTTAGAGAAGGGAGATAAGTCTTGACCTACCTAATAAGCTCACTTTGTATCATTGTAAACTGAGGGACTATGACTATCAATGTCAGTTATCGGCCTGAGTACATGAGCTAATAATTGTGATCCACGAAAGAAATACCTTACTATCTTCATAACATATACTTACAACCTTTAGTTTATTTGTTGTTGTGTTATTTTGTAGGTATATTGGTTAAATTTGTATAGAGGCATCTTTTTATGATGAATTATACCAACATCAATTGCCTCCAGATGTGTGATTTTTGGAAATCATCTATTGTTCAGTCATAGTATTTGCATTGTGACTGTCTGTTATTAGTTAAATATCATTTATGAGACTTGTTTAGTTTCAATTCCTTTCCAAGTTCTTCCAAAAGCTTGTAATTTAATTGCTTTTAACAACGAGTATATATTTACTCTAGGTTTCAGCTGATTATGCATAACCATATGAACTATTTTATTATAACTTGAGAAAGAGTGACAGCTAAGGCATTTTCATCAGTCACTTTTTGCTCTGCAGCATAGCTGACTTTGTTGGTTTTTTTTTGGCAAGGATAATGAGACTTCTGTTATGTAAAGCGGGTACCAGAAATGTTTGCTGCAATTAATTTTGCATAAATGTTTGTACAAGGCATCCTATGTGAAAATAACTGCTAAAATTTTAGGAAAATATCTTTATTTGCAGAAGGCACTTCTGAAAGCTATCATTTGCATCTTCTATTTCTTTCTAGCATTATTGTAGAAAATTAAGAGATAGTAGTTATATTTCATTTTAGGAGGAGTAAGTTAAATGTTGGTGCTGTTCATTGGATTCCCTGTGATATAGGCTCATTTGTGAAAGTCTCATACTATGTAATGGGAATAATGGAAAATATTCTCTTATTGTTATACTCATCTCAGTTTTGTGAAGCCTCTTAAATAAGCATTATTCTTAATGGGTGATCGTGTACCTTTACTCTTATATTTCTGTAGATGTTGATGAAATCTAGTCATTCCTACCAATCCTTTTATTTTATAGAAAACAAGTAAGGTACCCATTAAATCTAAGGAACAAATCTGTTTTTTATTTTGCAGACTATTTTTTGGTTATAGCACTGTTATACTTGTCACTGGCAAGACTCAGATTAATGTTGAAGGAAAAACTGGCAGCATTAACTATGTTAAATGCGTACCTTCTCTCCAGTTGTAATTAAGCATTTCTTACAAAAATGTACCTCTTTGCTGACATTGTAAAGTATATTGTGTACAGAAGAATGTTAAACATTCAGATGATAATATAATCATTTTTATAAAATTTTATTTATTCTACTCTTGATGGTAACATTCACAGTCTGCATGACATATTACAATCATTTGTCATGAAAATGGTGAATGAGCATGGTAATTAGCTCAGAAGCAAATGCTTTTCCCATTTCACCATGCTGCCTGTGCTGTTTGTATATAGACTTCTTATTAGAAAAATTTTCTTGGTGAACTTCAGGCACTTCTTTTGAATTAAAAAATGGAAATGTTCACCTCATAAATGCAATCTCTGCTTCAAGAATTTTGTTAAATAATTGAAGCTTCTCTACAGACTCTTTTTAATAAATTTTATAACAACACTAGAATACAATACGTGTACAGGAATTGATACAATCTACTCATACTTAAGCTGTTGATACAGAGCATAATGCAAAAAGCTTTGTAAATATTTTACCCAAGACAAATAATTGGCAAAAAATGCTGTATTTTAAAGGCCATAATCAGCAAACATCATAAAGACAACATAAGAAATACTGTTAAGCCAAATACAGAGGTATTAAGTTAGCAGATTGTATTTCTATGTAGCCATACTAAAGCAAAATTTGGAACATAAATGTGGTATCAGATTTTACATATGGTTGAAGGACAATCACTTTGAAGGTTCTGTCATTGTCTATGATTTTCTTTAAGAAAAGAAGATACCAATTTATAATTAATTACTGAATCATCCTACTCCATTACATTCAAGTATATTAGGTAAATTCTATTTTTATTATGTTAACAGATCAATAATTAGAGTTTTCCAAACATTAGAAATAACTTTTCTCAGGAACCATGATGTTAATCTCTAAATGAGTGAAATATAACAGTATTAGTTATTATGGTTGAACTCCTCGGAAAAAATCAAATCACACACCGTCATAAAGAGTCATCTCATTCTGTATTGTGCAATTTATTACTTGAATGGTTTTTGGCTGACATCTAGTAGTAGTTTCTAAGATCTAAGAAACTTCCAGTCCACACTAAAAGTAGAGTATTTAAGATCTATATCAGATGGCAATAATCATTAAAATATGAAATTAGGTGATGATACTTCACTATTTTTGTGGACTCTAAGGAAGAAAGACTGAAAGAAAATTGTTTAACTTATACTTTTTTTAATTATAGAGGCTAATGGGCTAAAATAAATCATTTCCACAAGAATCTGTAAATGTAACAGCACTCTTTTATCCTAAAGAACAATGGCTATTGAAATCTACATTTTGACAAAATTTTCTATTTACTGAACGTTTTTACTAAGATATTATACTATGAGGCCAGTCATCTTTCAAAAATATATGAGCTGTAATGAAGAGCACCTATACCTTTCTCAAGCTCAACTGCATTGAAGCACTCTTAAGGAATATATATTTTGTTTTCCTTTCACTTTTTTGTGAGATATAAAAAAAACAACAGGAGATGATGATGGACAGAGATGACACAGTGATATTATTACATTAATAATTTTATAAACTTCTCAAAATTCCCAATCTTAACAGCACTTTTGGATATAAGCTACTTTTTATTTTAAAATATCACGCAGAAGAAAATAGAGGCTTTTTAGTTATCTTAAGCAAGTTAAAAAATACTGTATTTTTATAAAGTTTATAAAATATTAATCTGAAAGAATGTAATTATATTCGGATATGACTAATGCTATCAAGCAGTAATACTTTTAATTGTATTCAACTACAATAATATATCTCAATGGATCCATATTATCTAATCTAAAGTTTGGCAGATCTCCTTGACTTCTTTCATTATCTTGAGAATTATAAGAAATATTATTACACAACTATAATTTAAGGGAAACTTCTAATAATCATGATATTTTATATCCTGCTTATTAGAATGAATTTACCTTATTGACATACTTTCTTAACATACCTGCATTCTACAGCTTAAATTTTAGTACTACTAATTGGTCCTTAAAATAGTTCTTTTCAGAAATGATGAGTCTTTGTTCTCAACAACAGTTACTGAATTCCAGGCACAATTATTGGAGGTAACAAATTTACCGTGAAGCTCATCATTCCTTGAAACGATAAATTCACGATTTCATAATTATTTGCCTTTGATTCAATGTGTATATGTTCGAAAATTAGTCTTAAGTTACAAGCATTACTTTATTCTTAGATATTCTTTAAAAGTTTGGCACTTAGAAAAATCTTTTAGAAAATTTATTTATTTCTTTAGTTTGACTAACTTCACTGGACATACACTTAGAACTGTCTTTCAAAAATGTAAACCTATATTATCTAGAAGAATGTGTAAAATGAAACTTAACAGTGCTGTAACATTCCCTGAAAAAAATTCAAAAATAAATACACTTTTTTCTTGATGGACTCACAAAATGAGATTGAAAAAATATTCATGATAAATAGCATCAAAATATTTTAATAGTTTGGATATTTTTCATTAAATTATCTTTTTAAATTCAGATCTCACCAATTTTATGTAGTTAATCCAATGAATCATAAAATCTCCATTAACTATTTTGAAAAAATGTCCACTTTAGTCGTGCAAGCCATTTCTATAATATAAAATCTTTAACATTTTAAAATGTTAAAATTCTACTCTACGATTTTTGTTCTTCTACAACTGAAAAACTGGATGAGTGATGCTACAATGAGATCCATAAACATGAGTAAGATTTCCTAGGATTGAAACCAAAATTAAGGGGATAAAGTCCTATGGAAAAATAAAGTTGATATTCTTTTTAAGAAATATCTTTAAACAAATTATATAAATGAGAAAATTCTGCTCCAAAGTAAAAAATAAATAAATACAAAATAATACATGATCATCTAAAACAAGTATCAAAATTAATCTCCTACGCAAAGATTATAATAGTGAAGAGCTGAATTTCAAAATTGTAGATTTAGAGAGTGAAGATTGTTCATTACCTCTTTCAAAATTTGATAAAAGAATAATACTCTGAAAAATAATACGTTATAAAATACTTCATGGAATACATCAAAGAATGTGACTACGTATGAATAGCTGGACGAAAATACCCTGCTCCAAAAATACTTTACAACTTCAGATCTTAGATGCAATATCAATGAAGGTTACCCTCTATAAAAACGATGAATAACCAGTTATATGCTGAGGCATTCATGCTTCATTAAGTTCACAGCACTTTCATCAATAACGGAATATACACACAATTGCTTTAAAGAGTGTACAATTTACTTCCCATGCTTATCCACGCCATTATTTATACTAACTGTTCCACAATTATCAGTGGTTCCTCTACGCCTCATCAGAAGTGGTGTAGTTTCACTATCAGCTCCTAACTTTTTGTCTTCCTCCTCTTCTGCATTTACTTTCTTGACAGAAACTGCTGCAGCAGGAGAATTAGGAGTTGAGGTGAGGTAAGCAGCTAGAGCAGCACCTGATGGACTCTCAGAACTTGCCGCCACTGCGGCATCTTGGCCAGCTCTGCATGGCAGGTAGATTCTCTCTCCTCTTCTATTTCCCCATCTTCGGTAAACTATACTATTGAACAGAGCTTGCAAAGGATTGAAGAAAGCCTGAAACAGAAGATATGGAAATTCACTAAGAAACATTAATAATTCGCATTGTTGGAAGACAGAAGAAGAATTCTGATTGATATGAAATAAAAGCAAATAAACCATAAAATAAATTAATGCATTTTACAAAGAAGGAAGGCAACTAAAGACAACTCAAGTTATCTGATAGCTTAACCCCTCAATGCCATAAGATATGCTATTACATCCAGCATTATTCTTCACTTCATCTTGTAGAAGCATTATTTTCATACAATTTTATATTATATATATTCTCACCAAGAAAGAGTTGCTCTTTGCACATATGCATGTTTTGTATTTTTTGTTATGTATGTTATATCAACTTAAAACCCCATGATCATTTAAAAAAAATGCCAATCTACCAATCCAATGTAATATTTTGGTTTTATCTTTGTATCATTAGCGAAATATAAACCACAAGTTATTTAGTTTAGAGAAACCAAAACTTTGCAAAAAACCTCAGAGAAATTTGTTTCTTGCAGCCTAATTTATGCATCGCCTAAAACTTTTTATTTCTCATGTGACTAAGAAATTCTCTCAAATGAAACTGAGATAAATGTAGACATTGATATTTATAGTACAGTTGGGCTGATATCTTGAATGGAACTTTGTTTATTAGTTTTTATTTCTGAGAGTGGAATTTTCAGTGATGAAACATTGGCTGCAAATAACTTCACTGGGGCTTGAAGAGTTAAGATAGATCAGATAAGGTCAGGCTCTTGTGATGCTTGATAGTAACTTTTGATGGCATTAAAAAAGAACATATGCTAATTATAGTCTTTTCACAAATTAGTAACTTAGGTAGACAGCTAAATTCATTTAACTTGGGAAATCAATCATAGATATTTGAATTATCGAGCATCAATGGGAAGAATTCTACTTACCATTATATACCACAGGCATAGAACAACTTTTCGTGGCAGATCAAACCAAAGAGTCCACAAAAGAAAACCATTTATGACATTTGGTAACCAGCAAATGTAGAAGGCCACATTTATTGCCAAGAATTTCAGTCTAATGGAATCTATCACATTACGCTCTCTTCGAGTGTATTGAGCCAGTCCTAGGCAAACAGCATTTCGAGCTCGTTTTGTGGCAGATCTGTAGAGAATTGGGTTTGCCACCATAACCACTGCCATTGGCAAAAAAGTAGCAAAATAATTTGGAAGGATACGGACAAAGGTTCCTGTTCCCAGTCCATGGCACCTATGACAAATGCAATAAAAATATGTTATTTTTGATAGAAAATAGTTTCTTTGTAACAGCAACAAATAATCTCATCCATTGATTTTAATATATAGTATGTTATTTGATCAATTTTTTTTCATACATAAAATGTCAATCAAAAGCTTATCACTAGTGATTTATAATACATTTTCTGAATCTAATAAGTTTTAAATGAGGTTTGGATTAAATAAGTTTTAAAAGTTTTTATTCATTGATCAGATTAAATCTCAGAAATAAGATTGCAAAACAAAACCATTTTGTGAGCATTAATTTTGAGTTAGTACTAGGAAGGGTGTTATGTAAATGTATTACAAAAGCATACTTACATAAGGTATTAGGAAAGAAAAGTTCAGAGATAAAATAAAGAAAGGGAGTAAGATAGCTGTAGTGTAATTATAGATAGTAAATATATCTCCTTACTCCCTTGATTACCATACCATGACCTTAGCTGTCCTACCTTTCATTGTAGGACAAATCATCACAAAATTCACATTGATAAACCAAAGAAATTCATTATACTGTTTCCAATAACTATTAAATGATTTTCATTTATTTAGGAATCAAAGTATGTTGCCATGAAAATATATCCCAGAAATGTATGGGATTATATATGGTGGAACAAAGAAATAACTAAAGATTCTAAGATATTACCTTGCATCTGGCATGTAGAGGATAGAAAGTCCCGTGGCTGTCAGAAGAGCTGATGGCACCCATGCCAGAATGTGATAGAGAAAGATGCGACTTTCCTGGCCTTGTAGCACCAAAAGAACATCTATTGCATAGCACAAAGTCCATCCCCAAGTTGCACCATAGAAATACTGCGTCCATGCCTTAAAAGCAACAAAAATACTCAATAATTATCAGAATGTTACTATGAGAAAAAGACTTTCAAAACTTAAAAACTAATTCTATGGACACGCTGTAATTTTTCAGGACATAGATGAGGTTTCTTTACTCATTCACTTTCTTTATAGCTTGAATTAATCCATAAAAGTAATGTTGAGGTAAGATGAAAGTTTAGCGTAAGAGATTTAAAGTTGATGGTTACAGGCAGCATGTCAGTCCATGTATGGTGGAGATAGAAAAAATTTATGATTGTTGCATATCTATGAATTATTTTGACATTAGACATATATAATATGTAGATCTATGGGATTAAAATTCCAATTAAAATCCATTACTATATAATTCTTGTTTTTGGTCTAAGAGTTTTTTACCATCTCTTCGATTCTTCATTTATATTGCTAATCTCCTATTTCTTTTCATCTCTGTGTGATTTGAGAGTGAATTAAACTAACAGTGACAGTTAATTAACTTATTTCATCTTCACACGATAAAGACACGAAGGATATTGATAGGGAACTCTACAAAATGGATGGGATCCTAGAGGAATATAAAGAAGGTGAAATAAAACAAGTGATAATAACTTCATAGAATTATACATTTGGGGAGGGAGAAGAGAAAAATAAAAGAGATATAAAAAAAAGTGGAGGAACTACTACAGAAAGAGACTACTGTCTCAAAGATTAGAGGATTTCAATAATCAATCAATCGAGCATTGACAAAATAGTTGAAAGAATCCTAGACAAGAGATCATAGTTATGTTTATATCATTTGCCTCAACCTATAATTTTGTTCTACCTTAGTTAAATTTGTGGAACTCAGTGTAAAAAGAAATCCAAAAACCAAGTCTGCAGGCTGAGATTACAATAAATACATAATATATGTAACTAAGTAATGTAGGTATATATTGTAATTTTAAATACACACAAATTATTTAAGTTGACAGCCGTTTTCAATTCTGGTCTCACATGTTCATTACCAATAAAAACTAGTTTTAAGAAAGAGTAACTAAACAACTTACGGAGGTGAGAGCACAAAATAATGTGCTGGCAGTGTTGTCAGCAGCAGGCACCAATTCTTTATAATTTATCCACAGCATCGATCTCACAAATACACCTTAAATAAATCAAACTATTGATATCAAATAAAAATAAATAAATATTTAAACTCAAAGAAAAATCTTTTAAAGTAATATCCCTTATTTTAATGATAATGAATCATGTACACATGAGTATGTGACTCCATTCTTTGATAACTCAGAAAATAATAACATAATCTCATATCCTGCCCTACAAGATATTTTAAAATTAGCTTAATATAATATTATATTAACCTGCAGAGGCCATTAAATCTGCAACTGCAAGCCACATTATTATATGTCTTCCTCTTGTAGCAGGAAAAAAGACCCATCTGTGAGTTGGTAAAATTTCTTCTCTTGGAAGAATCTTGACGAAGAAAAAATCGCATTGAAATATAATTACCCGGATAGTGATGACTGACAAGATCGTGAAACAAAATTGTCAAATACCTGATATATAGCTCCTAAAATTCCAATGAACGATGATACTAGACAAACGAAGTTATAGGTGTCTGAGTTAAACTCAAAAAGTATTTTATATGAGGGATCGGTCCTGTTGGGCAAATGACAGCAAAACGTTTGAATAGTTGGATCTGCCATCTCCACCAAGTTTGTATTTATTGGAATGATTTACAGATGATAAAATGCACTGAATTTGGAATACTCCTTTGAAGCCCTTCGTCGCACTTTTTATTAGCGATTATAGTACGTTATGGGAATCGCGGCATTTTTCATGTCAGTTACTTGTTAGAATGTTAAATTTTATTAACAATCGACCAGCAACTTTCTCTTCTAAAAAATGAGAATTTTCTCCTAAGTTTTCAATAAATTATTCATCAGGAAGGGCTCGTCCTTTCAAACCGTGTTTTACTTGATAATACAAAATGACATTCCATGTCACTGCATCCCTAATGAGAAAATTATCCTATATAATACTATCGAAGTTTACAGAGGTAATTCACTAATGATTTCTGAAGAAATACTGGGATATACAATGAGCTCCGTTACGTAATTTAAGTTAGATTCAGCGTGAGTTTCGCTCTTCTTTCTATCAAGCGGCTAGCAGACAATGAGTCGAGAGAACTGATTATCTAGAACAGGTGCATCCTAAATGGGGGTTTAAAATATGCCTTTAAATACTGGAAAATACTAATCAAATACTATATTTAAATCGTATGAATGGGGAAGAAAATGTCCTGCGGCTGTATATAATACCAGTTAATCATATATTGCAATTTTTTACTGTATAAAAAAATTGCGTCAACTGGTGAACTTAGGTCAAAGATTAGATTCACGCAAATAGTAACTATATTTCGCATCAGAACGCATTCAACAGTAGTAATCCAGAGATCTGCAGTTAGTCGATGAATGAAAGGAAAATGGAATTCGAAGATTTTCCTCCTGGACCTCTCGATGTTTATCGTAGACAAGCTTCATTTAATTGGAAGAGAATGAAGCTTGCTATGGACGAAGAAAAGTTATTAAAATACAAGGCAAGCAAAAAACACAGCATTAATTTTCTCAGTTAAATCTCCGAATTGTTTAATTTCGTAAAAAATGGGATTATTTTTGAAATCTTCTCTTAACGCTCGAAAAATCGTCTCGACGCACAAAAAAAATTATCATTAGTCATTGAGGTAGGAAATAAGTATTTATTTTTACAGATGAGAATTTGGAGATTTTTGGAAAAGGATCCTATTTTTCAGCATATTCTGGAGTCTTTGTCCGTTAGTGAGTTGCGAAAAGTTGTCACAATGCGGTTCAACAGGCTGAAAGACATGAATTTTCTCACGGACGAAGAAGTCATGGAAGATCCTCGAAAGGTATTGCAGGATTCTAAATTACTAAACGCTAGATTTGAAAATATTTAGATTTTGTTTAGACTGTTTTCTTTATATTTCTGTTTTGCAATCCCAATTTCTCTACATCTGTAGATTATTGATAGGTTATTTTATAAGTAGCAGTAAAATCAAGGCTATACCCCTGTAATAGATTCTAAAGTAATCCTCAACCCTGCTGCTGAATGCTATCGCAAAAACATTGTAAACATGTTAAATAAAAAGCAAGCAATACTAATTGTCTTCATTTATAAATATATTCCAGATACATTATCTTTTTAATTAATTTTCTATCTTATTCTTATTCATCTTGTCTTTCAAATTTGTACTTAACTGAAATCTAATTTTATTTTCAATTACTTTTCAGTACTTTATATTTCTCACAGCCGTTAACCAATATGACCCTGGGACTATGATCAAATATGCTGTACCATTCCAATTTTTTGTAAGTAGTATAATGGGGTTAGGAACTAAGAAGCACATCCATTATCTGACCTCTACTGAAAAAAGAGAGGTAAGCTATAGAATGCTAATGTCTACTTTATATGATTGCTCAGCTTAGAATTTGCTATGGAAATGATGGGTCCTTGTATTCTAACTATAAATATTGATCATTTGTTTAATGCAGCAAGCAAGTCTCCAATTTCTACAATGCATTGCTGACTGAAAAGTTTTACTCATAGATAGCATTAATGATTTATTTATAGTTTTTTTATGGTTTTAATTTCAAATCTCCTTTCTCTGTTTGCTGTGAATGCTGAACATTCAATAAGAGCATGTATTTGGTTAGGAAAATTTGAACTACTAGTAGTTTTGGGCCAATGCTGAAATAATATTGTGGCATTTTTATGATTTATGAACACACACACTGAACTTCAAACCATATCTGATGAAATGTCGCGTAGTCCCTCCCCCACCCCTATTAAGTGTGCCATCACTTAAGAGAGGTGAGGCTCCCAATAAAGGTGGGAGAAAATGAAAATAATAAATCTTTTTTCTGACCAGATGGTTATTATAGTGCTGCATAGGTGAGAGCTTGCAAGGAAATTTTTGTGCATCCCCTCCTCAGAGGGGTATCACTCACTCTCGAGGGGTATTACTCACACGACTTCCTACCATGATTCGAACTTTACTTCCTCATGGTTGCCTGCTAGTTCTCTTGTTTTTCTTCAAAATATGCTATTCCTATGCCTAAGGAATTCATGAATTGAGAGAATTTGTCAACATTGCCGTGCATAGAAGAGATTCACTGCATGAGAATAGGGGAAGGGATACCAAAGGTGGAGGTATTCTAAGGTGGGGTAGGTTGTTGATACTCTGCCCATTGGTACCATAAAAGGGTTTTTATTATGTGGTACTATACTACTCATAGGAGATCTTTCCCATCTTTTTACTTGTTCCATGCGGAGAGCGGCATATCACACCATAAATATTAAAAAAACGATAAATGCTAGTATAATTTTTGTTTTAACTTATTGCAACATTCTATGTATAATTGAAATAAACTCTATTCAGCCATAGGATATCAACCAATGAAATCGACACCGCACTAAACGTGTTAATGTTGGTAAATCTTCTTTGAATCTATGAAGTATATTTTGTAATTTTCTCATGAAAGCAAAAACATGAATTCCTTAAAAATCACAGTTTATCCATGTCAGCTGCTTTTCTATTTTGAAGTTAGACATGTAGAGAAGACTCTTTGAACCTAATCAGTGAGAGACGCTGTTCCATTTCTTTCCTTCTAGATCTCTGGTTGTTTTGCATTAACTGAGATCTCTCATGGCACAAATGCCAAAGGCATGAGAACCAAGGCGGTTTATGACCCTAAAACAAAGGAGTTTGTGCTTCATACTCCAGATTTTGAGGCTGCAAAGTGCTGGGCTGGTAGCTTGGGTGAGATTAATTTAACTATTTTTTCCATTCTTATGACCATTTTGTGGCTCTTGGCTGCATTGCGGTTGAGGTTCTCTCCTCCCACCCATCAGGTGCCTGACGCTTAATTCTCTGCTATGACAGTTTGCAAGACAAGATGTTTAGTGGATTTGGGACCACATATTGACTTAGTGTATAAAAAGGAGTACCATTAAATAATAGGTCGTAGTAGCATTGTGCCATTCAAAATGCTTTCATTTCATGCTGTTCTAGTACCAGTTGCTTTAACTTGTTGACTCACGAGGTGTTGGTGTATTATTAATGGGAGGTTATTAATTTTTATTTATTTACCGGCAGTGCTTTATCACATGTTAAGAATACATGATTTATAAAACTCACAAATGAAATAAGTATTCAAAACAATTATCAATTAATGTTGTCAATTAAAATTATAATAAATTGTGAATTAGGAATTACTACCACATATTAAAATAACGACATTTGATAAAAAAATTCATAAGCATTTCCAGAAATAATCAAGGACAAAGATTTGAAAAATAAAATAAAAACCTAAAGAGTAAAATTAATAAATCTAGGCTTTAGGTTATGGAAGTAAAAAGTGTACAGTAAATAATCAATCAGTTAACAATCATGCATGAAAGGAAATGTCCCAAAAAGTCATCACAACTTTCTTTAAGAAATTTCCTTCAGTTAAGAAGTAAACCTTCTTTCTTTTCCTCTAAAAGGCTTTTGCATTCCAATGAGGGGCCAGAATATTCTAATTAAGGTGTGGTTTATGAGGAAAACAAGGGAAAACTACCTCATTGGTACTTCTAATGTAGTATTATTAATTAATAATATTATATGATTAATATATTAGTTTGGTATTATTAAAAATTATAAGGTTTCTTTTTTATATTTAGGAAGCGATATTTGATTTGAATTTAATATCCTTCTAAATGGAACTGTTATCTTCCCTTCTAAGGCCATTCATCCACTCATGCCACAGTTTTTGCTCAGCTAACCACCCCAGATGGTGTCAGTCATGGGCTTCATGCATTTGTAGTCCCCATTCGCTGTCCACGCACTTTTCTTCCTTATCCAGGTGTAATTGTAGGTGACATGGGAGAAAAAATTGGCTTGAATGCAATGGACAATGGGCAAGTAGCATTCAATGATAATTTCTTTTTAGAATTGTTATTTTTCAGGCAATTATAGTATGCTAACTGTTACATAACAAACATAAAAGCAAACCATCATATAATTAGGGCTATAAAATCCTTGTTGTGATGGATTACTTATTTTTTTATGACTCATTGCTCTTGCAAGAGAGAAAAGAATCATGTAGAATGAAGCTCTATTCCACTAAATAATGATTTTTATTTTCAGTTTTCTGATGTTCAATCATTATCGAATCCCAAAGGATAACCTTCTAGACAAAACTGGATTTGTGGATGATGATGGCCTTTATAAAACACCTTACAAGGATCCTTCAAAGCGATTCGGTATGCAATATTCTTACTACTGCTGTATTTTCAGTAAAAGACTCCACTTATGTATGTATATGTATCAACTAATTATCATAATTTCCTAAAAGGTGCATCTCTGGGCTCATTGTCTGCTGGACGAGCAGCTATTGTCAATCTCTGTTCATCAAACATTTCAAAAGCTGTGATTATAGCTATACGTTATTCAGCTGTAAGGAGACAGTTTGGACCTCCATCTTCTAATAGGAATGGTTCAAAGGAGCTTCCTGTAATTGAATATCAGTTGCAGGTAAAATTTTATTTACATTTTCAAGGGATGAAACAAGGTCTTCAGGAAATGGTTCATACCAATTGGGTCACTATGCAGATTTTTCCACAATTATAGTGGTGAACATCTGAACATATAAGTGCAATTCGTCACTATCCCTCATCACCCTCATTTCGACTCTAATGTTTAAACCAGAGTCCTAGAAATACCTACCTTTGGGTCATACATCCAACATATATCGTTTCAAAAGAAAAGATTCTCTGGCTCAATAAATGTAAAAAGTTGGTCTTATGCTTCTGGGAAACAATTTGCTGAGTTATTATAAATTTTACTTTGAAAACTAATCTTTCTTAAAAGTAGAAAATAAATCGAAAAACTTAAGGGGTGAACATTCGCTAATTGTATTTTGAATTTCTAATCCATGTTGGGTCATATCTATGCAGTGATTTCTGTTTGTTGATTCAGCCATAAATATTCATTTATATTCATTATTTGTTAATTTCTCACTAGCAATGGAGGTTATTTCCATATCTTGCTGCTGCATATGCAATGAAAGCTCTGGCTGATAATGTAAATGAATTGTATGTACGATTGGCAATTGCTAGAACTTTGAGGGAAGATACCGAAGAAGTGGTAAGTTACAATAACTTCATTTTTAACTTAACTTATATTACATCTTCATTGATCATTGATTTTCTGTATTTATGTGATTTTCAATTCAGATTATTTTTTTAAATATTTCATCTACTCAACGATCAACGATATTGATTTCAGCATTGTATAAATTTTTCAAAATTATTTTGTTTTATCAAATATTCATGGTTTGCATCTTTTATAATCTTTATATAATTTATAATTAGTTAGTAAAAGAAAGGTAATGGATGATTTAGAAAATAAAATATTTAGACTTCTGTCAGTTTTAAAATGCCTGTTTTTACCTTTGCCTCAATCATAAATTAAAGTAGATGCATTTTTAGATTAATTGATTTTTTGCATGTTTAAAGGAAACTAGATACATATTTTAGTGCTGAAGAAGAGTTAAAAGGAAAATCAATTTTTACTTTCTTTGCATTTTTGCTACCACAACCAATAGTACAAATCCTCTTTCTGTATTCTCTTCTTGTTGGTATATTCTTTATTTGTGTATCTGATACACCCCAAATGTGTAATTGCCCATTTCATGAAATAGACAACTTTTTTGCCCAATTCATGAAATGGGCAATGCATCTACCCATTTCATGAAATGGGCAATTACACATTTGGGGTGTAGCATATCCATCAGTAAATTGTATATGTAATTGCTAACAGGAATTTCCAGTCAATTATTTGATTGATTATTCCAGTGAACAATGGTAGTGTTTTTTGTATTGCAGAATTTCCTCATTTTTATTTTGTAATGATGATTTATCTCAAAGAATTGAATTTATAATATTTTTATTATTTTCAACAAAAAAGGTGGATATTAACTGAAAATTTATCAGAACCAAGATTACTTTCAGATTAATTCTCCATAAATGAAAACAAAATAAATGGCCAATTTCTTTATCCATCTCTTGATATTATGGCTTTTCAAGTTCTTCAATATTCAATGAATGGGGTAGTAAAATTTTTATTATCTGTAAGAAAGCAGGGATTTCAGTGCTACCAAATTTTTGAAACAATTTGTAAACAAACTGTAAAATTCAAATTATTCAATCATGCAAGTTTTATATATTTGACCTTTCCATATGATTGTGAACACCAGGATGTACTCAATTTGTCTGCCAACATAAGAATCCACTTAATTTTACAGAAATATAGAAAAAATTTAGAAATATAATTGTCACATACAGCACATAAAAGCATTCAAATCTCTTCATTCGCCCAAAGAAAATTGTAGTGTTACCTCATTTGGTTTGCTTGTATGAAATCATCTCTTGAAATAATCCATAGCTGTGTATGTTTTAATGGATGATTTCAGCATGGATTAGGCATTGAACTGCATGGTTTACTGTCTTCTGCTAAGCCTCTTTGTAGTTGGATTGCTCAAAAAGGGATTCAAGAATGTCGAGAAGCTTGTGGAGGTCATGGTTATTTGAAATGTATGTATATCTATGCATCTTTATTTTTTGCCACTCATTTTTTACCTTGTATTCTCATATTAAGTATTTCCTTTAATAATAAGTTTTAATTTTGCAGCTTTTTGTGATATTTTGATACATTTTATTTTCTTTTTATTTACAGTAGAATTCTCCATGACTAGCTAATTTTTCTTTTAGCATCTCAAAAAATATTAATGAACCTATATCTCTCAAAAAATAATATATTTCTACACAGATACTTTCTTTTTTCTTCTGTGTGTTTCATAAGTACACAAGGATTAATTTCCTCATCATAAATATCTATTTGATTTCCAATGTTGCAGAAAAATTAAATCAAATTTTAAAAATGTAACACTATCCTTTAAATATGAATTTTGAAATCAACAACCAAGTAACCTTTTACATACTCCTCTTTTGATAGTTTCAAAATAATGATTTTATTCAGTGATGGGATTCATTAATCTTAATTATCAGTAATTTTTTCTACTAACACCCATGGAGTATAAAAGCATATGCTCTAATCCCACATAGTATAATCATGCATAGCACACACACATAGGTACATATGTGCAGAGATATTTTTCTGCCCCAAGCGAGATATAAAACAGTCATCATAATTTAAATTTTTTACGGAAACCAAAAGATCTGGAGTGAACAATTGGAGATGTACTTACATCCACCGACAAGTTGTATATCAATATCAATATTAAAATCAAAAATTTGACCAGTTTGGAATGAGTTTAAAATCCTCTGTCCAATCTGGCTGTCCATCATTTGATGTGTTCTAAGTATAAATAAGTTTTAAGGTCGTTAATAATAATAATTTGTATTGAGCTTTAGATATTTACGGAGCATATATATCCATGTCAAAGATATAGAGTATTGTTAATTCATAGGAATTCATATGAATCATTCAAAAAATCATTCATAAAATAGTAGATTTTCATGTGAAGAAATTTTTTTACGTTTTATTATTTGAAAGAATGAAATACTAATTTTACATTCCAGAGGCAGTTTATTATACAAACGTTAGCCAAGGGAAAAAGGTCCACAAGCAGCAAGTTTAGTTCTATTATAATTAAGATGGAGATCTGAGTTAAACCTAGTGTTATAACAATGAAAATCAGAATTGGTAGAGATTGGGAAGGAGCTTCTTATTTGTAAGACAACAGAAAAAAATCTGATATAAATGGTAGTAAAAATTATTTCATATTTATGGACAAAACATATTTAATTTCTATGACAACTCAGGGGAAGCCAAACTATTGGTTGGATGGATGACATTTAGATTGAAGGGGCAATAAATCTTGCTGCAAGTTTAAGATTACGAGTTCCTTAAAGATCCATATATATGTACACTTGTGCTCACCTTAGCAATGTCTACACTTATAAGAGTCCTGTACATTTTGTATCTTTGCTAAATTTTTATATTCTAGGAATTTTCACAGATTAACTGAATCCCACCACTAAATGAATACTGCAAAGAAGTAATCCTGCAAATATGTGAACATGTGCTTCTCACTTTGAAAAGTATTTTTTAGTCCATGCAATTTGAAATTGCTAACTGTCCAGTAAATATTACGTCTGTCCTCATATTCACACCTGCTATAAAAAGAGGTTAATCAGTGGTCAGAAGTTTCTTACCATTTAATGTAATTAACAAAATATTTATTTACTCAATATCTTTGCAAAGTAATGCTGGTAGGTTTGATCTCAATAAAAAATACAATTTATGGTAGAATAGCTGTGATAGCATATTTAAATGCCATATAGTTTACTGTGTGATTTACTTCTCGATAAATTTCAATGGCATTTCTCAGTATATATATTTCTATTTTTCATTAACTGGTGAAGCAAACTCTATTAGTCATCTTCGTAAAAATAATTCTTTCTATTAAGTCAGTAAACAGTATTTCCTTGGAAACCTAATTTGGATTTTATGAATGGATGAAATATATTTAAATTAATGAAAGGAGCATTTTTAGCCCATACTTGGAACAACATTTGAATTGCTACAATTAATTGTTTAAATGATATTATAACTAAATCATGATACAATGACTTGACTTATGTTTTATTTAATCTGAGGGAGATGAGGCCAACTGGCCCCCTCTTCCCCTTCCCCAGGGGAATGTTACAATGTTAGTTACAATGATACCCTTTCAGATTGTTTTCACCTCATTCTTTATGAGAAAATTTCTTCTTGTATTTAAATTTCCTTACAATCATATTACTCCATAACTTTTACGTAATACTGGATTTTAGGTGCTGGTTTTGGAATCCTAAGGAATGACAATGATGCTAACTGTACGTATGAGGGAGATAACAATGTTCTTCTCCAGCAGACTAGCAATTGGCTGCTTCAACTGTGGGTTGGATGCCATTCTAAAACACCAGCCCCTATACTTTCTCCGATAGGTTCAATCTCATTCCTAGAAGACTTACAAAATATAAGAAGAAAAAGGTTCAGCGCAACAACAATAGAGCAAGTAACTAAACCAGAAGGTAAGGAGTGACCTTATTTATGTTATATGTTATCCTTACATTGGAGAGCAAAAGGATGTATTCTGAATCCCTACTTCAATGACTTAGAAATGTACAGGCTTTTCATTCTTGTTGTACACATGTTTAGTCAGTGAATGGCAGATAGATCTTATCATAGAAAAACATAATTATCGTACTTGCATCCTATACATCTTACTTTCTTCTTCTGAAGAACAATTTATTTTATGGTTCAATGATTCAATTCCATGAGTATGTAATAATTAATCCAGAAACAGCAATATTTCAATCAATTAATTTATGATTCACTTAATTGTTAACAAGTTTATGGCAACGTTATATCTTTTCCTAGTTCTCTCGTGTGCAAGGTGAGCCAAGTTGATCAACATTTCTTCAAAAACAAAACTCTTAAATTTTGAAATTTATTTCAGTAATCTTGGAGATGTTTCAGTGGCTTATTTGCTACTTGATGGAAGTTACTGAGAAGGAATTTTCTCAAATGATGGGCAAATCTGCTGATGTTAAAAATAAGGATGCTTTCACCAGTCCCGAGAACATTACTACTTTTGAAGCAAGGAATGACACCCAAGCTTACCTTGCCCATCCTTTATCACTGGCTTACATTGAACATTATTTGACTCTGTGTTTATTGAGAAGATGTAAAGAGCAAAGTGATAATAAAATTGCCGAAGTGTTAGAGAAACTTTGTGCTTTATTTGGGCTATGGAGAATAGAATCACACCTCTCAACCTTGTATGAAGGTAATGCATTCCAAACTTTGCCTTGAAGGATAGTTATTTATTTTCTTCATTTAATCTCCATTAGGATTTCTTTAATTTTGAAATTCAATGTTTTCTCTTCAGGTGGATATGCTGTTGGACCTAGTCCATCTAAATTGGTTCACAAAGGTATTGTATCTTTATGTGGTCAGTTAAAGCCAGAATCTGTGGCTCTTGTGGATGCCATATCTCCTCCAGATTTTGTTCTTAACTCTGCTCTTGGACACTCCAATGGTGAGGTGAGTTAAAATCACTTAAATTAATAACTAATTTATCACATACTTGTTAGAGTTTCAATTCTCCAATTTTCACTCGTCAGAGTATTCTAGCAGAGATTATGTGTAGGTATACATCAAATATTTTTTTTTACCAATTGTATAAGGTCATATATATTGTATTATAAAAGTTGTACTAAGAAATTATACGAAATTACTATTTCTTTTCAGGTTTATAAAAATCTTCAAATGTCATTCCTCCAGGCTCCAGGAGCATTATCACGTCCAGAGTGGTGGCAGGAAATACTGCCTAAGCAAGCCAAATTGTAGATAATTATTATATAATAATAATTATTTATATTGAAAGTGCAATAATGACTTAGAAAATGAATGCATGGGAACAAATGGATAGATAGTATTAGGTATAAAATTGTAGATAGTATTATTTATTTTGTAACTGCAATAATTAGATAAAAAGGGAAGGCAAGGGAACAAATGGGAGGGATTTCTTAATTGCTGTTGTAGGATATCTATGGTTAACTTTTTAGACGTCTTTTAGTAGCTGCAGCAATATCTTTGAGGTATTCTTTTCTAATCAATTTTCATCATTCTTTTATGAATTTGAAACTTTCATAATCTTTCAACTAAAGATTCTAACATAATTTATTTTAAATTATCCAAATTTCAAATTTTAGTTTTAGTCTACCAATATGCTAAGCACTTGGGCCTCAGAAGGGATTTCATTGTTATTAATTTCATGTACTCTTGTCTATCTACTATTGGTAAATGTGTAGGCTAGTCTCTGGAAAGTAAGCACATCTTTGCTGACTATCAAACAGTCTGCATCTTAAGCTCTCTGAAGTCTTTATCAAATGGAGACTCTTTATATTTTTACTGAAATGGGAAGTATTATCTCTTTCGACTTAGGTGTCCAATATTGTACCAGTGATTGTAATTTGTGGTTCTAATCTGGCATGGAAAAAGTTTATATTTATAGGTAACCACTCCATGGTTTAATGGTGCTATTTTTTCTCCCCTAATAGGATGACCAATAATTTTAGATTTTCTCTGTATATATTTATTTACAAACAATGATGTACATAAAAATCCAAACCATAATTTTGATAGAAATATTTAGCTTGCCTGATTTGTTTGAATACATTTACTTAGTTATAAAATACTGTATGATCAGGGCAGATCCAAGGCATATAAAAGCCATGTTTAAATTAAGGAAAAATACTTTTGGAGTAAATACAGTTTGATAGTGATTTCAAATATTTTAAAAACATCAAATTTTTTCTACATTCTGTTTCATTTGAGAATTGAATTCTTCCATTTCCCTCTTACAAATTAGGCTTTAATTCACATGGCCTACTGTTTACAGCTCTTCAACTCATTTGAAGGAATTGAGCAATAATCACTGATATGAATAAAGGAATAAAAACTGCATTAATTGACATATAACATGCACAAAATTATCATGGAAGGATTGGAACTCCACAAACTTTTTTTAGGTAACTCATTATGTAAATTTACTTATAGTTCTCATGGCATTTTGTATAACATTGAAAGGTAGATTTAATTTGAAATACTGAAACAAAATATAAAAAGTAGGAAAAATAATAGGCTTCTATTTATTCAACTAAGTTTAAATAAAATAATAGTAGATGCAAACAACATACAGGTAAAATTTCAGCTCTGATTTTAAGAAAAAAGTGCATGTCATACACCAATAAATGCAGTTTTTATTTATTTTTATTATTTACTCAGTCTTGCATCTTAGCTTCTCACAGACACAGGTGATTATTGTTTTGTAAAATTTTGCTGGGACCAAGTCATTATGTTATATTTATATATACTGTATATGCTATCCTATTAAAATTTCTTATTTATTGCAAAATGTTCTGAAGTCATATTGTTTCATTGAAATTTTAAATGAATCATCAAATTGGGAAGGAAATCATTTTAAATTCTAATATTATTCTTTCACTCTGTATAATAAGGTTTTGATTTTATTGGGTAATCTTAATTCCAAATTGCTCTATATACTAAAATTGGAACAAAAAAGTCTTTATTAATATTCAAGTTCAGATTTTATTTGAATATATCCCTATTGCATGACTTGCTAGGCAAAAGAGATCAATTGATTTTTATGGATCAGCAATAATCTGATAAGACTGTCATTTAAAAAAGAATAGAACTGATATATATTTAAGCAACATTTTTATAGGAGATAATATGATGCAATGATAAGATAAAGCTCACCTGGATGATGCTGTTAGTAGAATGATATGCAACTCAAAGCCTACAATATGACTATATATTGATAACAGGGAAAATAGACATAATCCACAACAGTTAAATTCCTTGGTTTATGAACTCTCAAGATATAGTTCAAAATGCTGAAAATTATTATAATCCTTAGCTGAAACTGTCATCTTAATCTGGATGAGAAAAGATTTACTGTCAAGTAAAATTATGCAAGAATTGTAAAACATGCATTCCCTAAATAAAGCTTATTTACAATGGGTAGTTGCTTAGGTATCAACATAAGGATATGCCTTAAAAGAAATGTAAACTATAGTTTACATTTCTTTTAAGCTGCTTATTATTATTCATTCAATATTTATTATTTTATTATTCATTCAATATATTGAATGAATAATAAAACAATAACAATATAGCATCAATAAATTTTCACTTTGAGTATAATGGTAGCATCAAACAGAGATTTTGGCACCCCAAGCAGCATAAAACTGAAACACGTAAGGATCAGAGGGATGAATTCAATTTTTTTTATTCTTTGGACTAAATATGAAGTTCACTCTACCAGCAGCTAACTTGAGGAGATACCGACATTACCACTGAGCCATTGGTAATCTTTAGGTCCCTTAATTTCCTTGCTTTGTGTTACCTTGAAATGGAAGAAAGGGCTAGAAACAACATATGGTACCTCTAGGATGGATGGAAGGATTTCCTCTTTAATTTATCCCTCACAGAAAACAGCATTGCTCATACCTAAAAGGGATAATACAAACATTCCAATTGAATGCTTTCACATAAAGTTTAATTTACAGACAATGATGAAACATGAACATTAAACTAAAATGAATCCAATTTTTCTTTTGCCATCTCTATCCATCAGATTTCTATTCCTACAATTGAGAAGGAGGATGTAGTATGTTCCATTTCAATGTACAGAAAATTCAAACATCTTGTAAAACTTAAAAATAAGCCTAAGATCACCTAAGATACCTCCATTACACTAAATACATACAGTAGCTTTCTTTCCTTTGATATTACCAACGTGTATGTGATATTTTTGTGCATTTCATAATTCTAATATGACTTTTGATGTGATCACATAACAAATAATCTGAAGATATTTTAAACAGGAAATTTCATATTAACAGCGGGAATATTCAAGCACAACATACTATTAATTATAAAGCATGGCCAACATAAAAAATAATTCATTTTATAAAAATAAATATTTATTACAATGTATAACCATTTATACAGCAACAAAATTTAAATCATCAGTACTTTGGAGTCTCTATGACAGTGTACCCTGATTATAAAAATATTAAAATACATTTACAGTAAAATTCATTAAACGATTTCAATAGGATCATGTATGCAATGCCATATATATTATGACAAAATATTTTCCAAAAATATTTTTGTAACCATATGAGAAACAATAAAAATATGGGAGAACCCCAACACAATTTTTTAGCTTTGTGATTCAAAATATGAGCCTAAGCTGTCAAACCACTTTGCAGGAATCATTCATTATAATACGAATAATAAAATAAGCAGTAAATCCAACATTAGATAATGTTATAATTTCTGACCAGTTTCATTGCTTAGCATCATCATTAGATGATGATCAGTCAGTGACTTAAGAATTTTCTAATGTGGTTTTATTATTCACATTGATATGGGCAAAATTTATCACAGGTTTAAGTTAAAAAAAAAAATAAATTGGAAAGGAGCAAAAAAGGTAGGAGTAAATTTTTCATTATCTCTAATAAGGATATTACATAACAATAATGAAATACTATGTGTTGCAAGACAAACACAAGTAAAACCAAACTTTTTAAGGAGTTAATCCTTGATTTAAAAAAATTGAAAATTTTTAAGAAGCAGCTTCTATAGCAAGAGGCAGTTTAACTTCAAGATATCATTAAATAATATAACTCTTAAGGTAACATTTAAAATCAATAATACATCTGTTGGGATAGTTTGGTTTGACAAGGGAATCAAACTTTTGGCAGGAATCAGCCATAATGAATAATTATGTTTTAAATCTACATTAATTGAGCAATATATAAATTCATTATAATATTTGAGGTATGGCCTTGATTGTAAATCTTTGATTATAATACAATAATTGCACTGCAAGTCTTAGTATAAAAGAACCCCAAAAAATAACTTCCTCAGCATTTATTTACAAGAATACTCTGTAAATGTATAACAAATTGGTACATTTAACTCAATGATGATCATTTTCACCTAATGATTAACAATACGTTTTAATGTGATGTCTCACAGTTAAAATAATAAGACTGACAAGAGTTAAAGCTTGCTACCACCAGTGTATGCCACAATATCTTGCCACCAAGCAGGCCTCTCCATGGCTTTTGGTGCTTGCATCATTGACCTCTGCAGATTGTTATAAATCTGTAGTGATAAACGAGCATTGGATAAACAACAATTGAAAAATTTAAAAGCGGGCTTGCTAAAACAACCATATACAAACACACACTTTTTTATAAATACTTTCATGTAAAGAGTATTAACTTTAGTTACCTGTCCATTAGAGTCTCCAAGTGCAGAATTTAGGATGAAGTCTGGTGGGGCCAAAGCATCAGCCAAGGCCACAGCATCATCCTTCAATGATGTGCAAAGTTCAAGGATTCCTTCTCTCAGCTTTTCTCCTGTCTCAGGATTTTTTGTCAGTCCACCTTAAATTTTAAGATAAAGAGATAAAACTTACATCAATTTACCACCAACTTTACAACTATTTGTTTAAGGACAAGAAGCTTATCAACAGCTTTACCAAAGAAATGATATAGGTTAAAATTATTCTGACCTATGTATAATGTTGCAAGATGCTTTTCAAGGCTCCATGCTCCATATAATGAGCAAAGCTTCATTAGAACATTCCTCTCTGGTTGTCCCATAGGTGTTTTCTTAATCCAGTTATATACAGTTTTCAGAACAAAATGCTGGAATATAAGATACCACGTATGACTAAAAAGTACAACTGGAGATAAGGTACTTAACACTAGGAATTGATATATACATATGTATGTGATAATAGGAAATTCCTTATAAGAGCAATCTTCTATGGCCAATGCCATCCTACTATTAATAATAATTCATAGAATTGAGCAAAGAAGAAACTAATATGTTAATTTTGGTTTCTACTTTAATTTACTTTACATGCAGTAAAGCATGAAATAATAGTCCTGGTACTTCTTTGCTCATGTTTTCAATTGAATTTCTTGAAAAAATACTCCAAAGGAAAAACTGATATTGCTCATTTGGTTATGCATGCAATATTTTAAAAATTTAGTAACCTAACTAGTAAGATTATTTTAACAATAATAATAATAATGGTTTATTTACGGGCAGGAACTGCCCTTTCTTGAAGTAAAAATTACATTTGTAAGATGTTATAATACGACACATCAATTGCATATCAAAAATTAAAGATGACTTAAAAATTTATTAATAAACTGTAATGGTGATTACCTCTATAAAGGCGATAGACAAGGTACGAGCAAAATATACTTGAGAGTCATTTTTAGATTTGACTGGGTTGATTCCCTGTTGCTTCAAAGATTTCAGTTTATCTGCAGTTGACTTTAGTAACCAGCATGAAAGCCATTTGTATGCAGCCAATACAACTGAAAAATAAATTAGGAGGAATTTGTGAGACAAATTAAAATTTTACATATTCATTTACCTATCAAGTGCGGCACAAATTTAGAAAGGGGTGCTCATGAAATGTTAAAAGCATTCACCCTTAGAGTTTTCAAGATATTCCATAGCTTTTTATGATGTTTTGATGTGATATGATCCATTTAATGTGAGTAAACATTTGAAAAGATGTTTCTATCCTACATAGAATTACTCTCAGTCCTTGATTAAATATAAATTAACTTGATAAAATAATATGCCCATTATCTTATTAAGTTTTAATAAATTGCCACCTTCTTGAAATAAGAAACTATTCTAAACTTGTACCATTAACTTCAGTTTTATTAGGTATGACAGATCTATCATATTCTTTCCTTTTCAACCATACTCTGAACTTCAAGCAATAGAAATGAAGTTTAAGAGTTGAAATTTCATGTGATATATGTTTTTATGTAATGAAAGAATCATTAAAATTAAATCATTAACATTAATCTAAACTTATCATATAAAAGGGAACTAAATATTCTTGGAGGATTTAACAATTGGTCTCCTAAGTAATTCCAAAACTCGTCATCAAAATACCAGATTAATAACTTTAATCATCTCAGGCCATACCTCGTGGAACAACGTTTTAACTATAGCAAGATAAAAACTCCATAAATTTCCACACTAAAGTTTTTTATTATCAAACCAAGTTTTGGTAAAGAGGCCATCCTCAGGTAAGATGAATATATTAGTAAACATACATGAAAATTAAAGCAAAACTTATAACAGTAAAGATCAAAATAAAATGTTTTTACCTTCAGGGTCAGTAGCTTCTTTGGCTGATCTGGGATTGTAGCTTTGAGTCGTAAGGATTCTCTTGATATCCGAGAGAAAGTCAATAGAGCCCATGGGAGTCTTGAGGAATGGTTTACTTGTGTTATTCTCTAGTTGTTCATAAATCTTTAGCAGCCAATTACTCGTTTGCTGAACAAGTACATTGTTGTCACCTTCATATGTGTTACTTGCATCACTGTCATTCCTCAAGTCCCCAAGGTTTGATGCTATTGAAAATTAAATTGGAAGATTTAGTAAGATAAAAGTAAACCAGGCAAGATAGTTCCAACACATCAAATTGATATCATTGGCAACAAGGATCTCACCAATCTTTTAAGGCAACAGTTACACAAGAATCAGATTTATTAGAGAATTAAGTGGAAAACATCAGAAAAACAATATAAAAAATTAACAAACTTGAATTATTTCAGTGTGTAAGGAGATTGAAATAATACAATCTTTTGTATGATCTGATTGCCACCAAATATGTATACATATCTGATGTATATAAACACAAAACATCAAGGCAAGAGGAATGAGTAGACCACTTTTCAAAATATAAAATATTGACAAATTATGTGAATAAGAATCCTTAGATGACTGAATTAAAAAAAAATAATTGATGTCATTATTTGGCTTAATTCGAAAACATGATCAATGGATTTTACCTTTCAAAAACCCATGGCCCCCGCAAGCTTCTCTACACTCTTGTATTCCATTGGAAGCAATCCAACTTGCCACAGGCTTTGATGCAGAAGAGAGGGCATGGATCTCCATTCCCATTGCTGCCTATAAAAAAGTAATTGTTAAAGTGATTTTAAAAATTTCACAGCACTTGATATTTTATAGAAAGTATTAACTAGCAATTCATGGCCAAGCTTCTGTTCAGATGCAAAACAATTATAATGGGATCAAAGGAGTTAAAGGAATCCATCACCAATATACCAAAGAACATAATTTAACCACTCATTCCATATCTTTATTTAATTTTAATACTGAAGAATTAGGGTTAAAGGCATTCAAAATGTCAACTGCTTACCAAACAGAAAATGCAGAGCCATAAGTTATCAATGGTACACTGACGTTAAAGTCTATATAAATATTGTATATCTTTAGTAAAAACCTTTACAGCATACTAATCTAGATTTATTAAGTACATTTTATCACATATTTGCCATCCATTATGATAAATATGAGGCCAAATTATTTAAACTCCTATTAACATCCACATTATATGATAAACAATCATTACTTCCTACAATAAAATATATATATTCCGTATCATATAGTTTTTATAACTTCTATTTAGGATTAGCAGAAACATTTTTCCTTTTTTGGAAATTTCATGAATCTTTCTATAACATCCTCAATTTCCTAAATAAAATACTGTAACAGTAAAACAGCAAAAGTTAAAAGCTTTAGTTTTTCTGTACACAGAGCTTTTCTGTACACTGATCAGCTAAAACATTATGACCATCTGCCTAATAGTGGGTTGATCCACCTTTGGCACTCAATACATCAGCTATTTGGCATGGCATGGATTCAACAAGCCATTGGTAGGTTTATTTAGGTATTTAGCACCAGATGTCCACACACAGGTCTTGCAATTTTCATTAATTTACGGGGCTGTGATTTTCGGGGGAGGACCTGGCTCTCGATAACATCCCAAGATGTATTCAACTGGGTTGAGACCTGGTGAATTTGGTGGCCAAGACATGAAATTAAATTCATTATCATGCTCTCAAAAATCATTGTAGCACAATTCTTGCCTTGCAACAGAGACAATTATCCTGGTGGAAGGTGCCATCACCAGGAGGGAAACCGTTGGCCATGAAGAGTTCCAGGTGGTATACAATAACTTTCATGTATTGTAGAGCTTATACGGTACCTTCAGCCACAACATGTCCATGTCCCATGGAGCAAGTGTTCAGCAGCCATTCGCCTGGAAGATGGCATACCCAGACACAACCATTGACCTGACGTAACAAAAAACGTGATTCATCTGACCAGGCAACATGTTCCCACTCATTCTATGCTTAACATGGGAAAATGTACTGGTCATCTGCTGTGGAGCTATATCTTCAACAATATGCAACTAATAGTATGCTAAGAAACACTTATGCTTGCTACAGCATTGTACTCTGCTGTCAAATCTGCCACAGATTGCCACCTATTCTGTTTTCCTGAGTGGGAAAGCCTCCAATGCCGGATTCTTGGATGAGGCATGGAAGTCCAATACCTTGTCACCTACCTGCGGTTTTATTATCATTCAACCACTTCCCATAGATGCTAATGACAGCAACAGTAGACCAGCTTTGCCAATTCGATTATGCTCATACCTAACCACCAAGCCATCACAACCAGCCTTACATCAAAGTCAACAAACTTTGAGCCTTTACTAATTCTTGTCAAATGTAATAGTACAAATGGTTTTTCAGTTGCCTCTACTAAGGTTACATACATACTTCCCTTACCATGTCACGTGCCCTCCGCATCCTGCAAGTGCATTCATTCTTGCGGTGGTGGCCAGTGGTCATAATGTTTTTGCATATCAGTTTATATTTTCTGTATACAGAGAGGTCATGGTAGACTATTTAACTACCAAAAAAGTATTAACTCAATACTAACCATATAACCTGGATCAGTATTTATTGATACTGATGCTGTCCTGAAGTCAACAAATGTTCTCATAAAATGTTCTGAGAAAATTTTATAGACATAAGCTGATGCCAGGTATGGAATTAGCCTCCAACCCTGTAAAGATAAATAGTATTTTACAGAACATATAAAATGAGAGACTATAAGTCTCTTGAGAGAGATAGAGATATGTACATGGAAAAAAAATAAAATACCATAAGCTACAAAGGGTGCTACACTAATATAATCAAAGTTTAGCATCAAGATAGAATAAATATGGGAAGGCAGCCAAATTTCTGTAGAAAATTCAGAAGGTAGATTTTATTAGTTGAGATGATTGAAATAATCTATGAGTATTGAATTTATAAGGGATTAAATTAAAATAAATAACAAGATTTTCTATTAAGAGATTAGGATAGGAGAAAATAATTGAAGTAAGATAACGAGAATAAGGTTAAAGAGAATATAACTTAGACTAAGGTTTATTATAAATCATAAAAAAGTAATTTAATTTTATGGTCAAACATTCTCTCTTTAAATATATCACAGTATACATATTATCTTTATGATTTATAGAAATACATAAATAACTGTTAAGAGAAAATACTGATATTTACAATTACAAGAATGAAGTTTTGAGGACAACAATAAATAAAGAAGAAAAGAATATTACTCAAAAACAACTTTGTTTAGCGACAGAATTTATACACCATTTTGTTGAGATAAGTATGATAGATAACTAAGATATCATATATACCTGTAATTGATATTCAATAACAGGGCTTTCTTCATTGGGATCCTCTTCTGACCCACTGCTAAACTGCCTCCTTACTGCTGAGTATCTTATTGCTATAACAATTGCTTTTTTGAGAAATATCATTACTGAGCCAGTGATTCCAACACGACCAGCTGAAAGATTCCCTAATGAGGCTCCTAAAAATGAAAAAAGAGAAAATCAAAGATACTTATAACAGATATAACATATCAATATTGTAATTTTTAATAAGTAAATATGGTAAATAAGTGGCTGAACCAAATGACTTTTTATGGTTCTCCTGGATCTAATCCACAGGGGAAAAATTGATTTTTTTCTTATATTTCATATAAATCAAAATCTCTGATAACTCTGATCCAACACACATAAGAAACCATTAAAAATAGTACAGAATTTTATTGCCATCTTCTGTGAACAAAACCGCATCTTTAAAGAAAAACCTTTGGAAATAACACAAGGTACAGTTTAAATTGAGAATGAGAATTTTTATGATAAAAAAATTACAACAATTGTGTAATTTTCAAATTGATGTTTTAGTAATTTTTTACATTAAGTTTTATCATTTTTCTATTGATTTTCAATCAAAATTTATAAATTAACATTTTTCAGTGATTGATCTCATGAAAAATTTTCACACGACATAGAATAATAAATATAATTAATGGTATTGAATTTATTGAAATGAATGGTATGTATAACTGAATTTTTAAAAGAAAACTGTAAATATACAAACTAATATTTCCTGCAGATGAATTCATAAAAATTTTACAACTGCTGAGATAATTGCATTGTATTAGACATTTTTAGTGACTTCTTTAGAATACAAACAAAATATAACACAATAGTGAGGAATCAGATTATAGGAATTCACAGGTTATTCCCTCTACTCATCTTGAATTTAGTTATGCATTCATAAACTTGTAATATTTTTTTGTTTCCTTTTAATGAAGGGATGGGATCATCATACCAAAGCGTTTGTTTGGGTCTTTGAAGGGTGTAACGTAAGTCCCATCAGGAAGCACATCTCCTGTTTTGTTCAACAGGTTTTCTCTTGGTATGCGGTAGTTTTGGAACAGCAAGAATCTGGAGAAGAAACTCTAATGAATACATTTGAAAATCATTATAGGCAGTTACATGAAACTGCTCTATTCAACTGACCCATTGTCTATGCCATTGAGTCCTTTCTTTTCTCCCATATCTCCAACAATGATTCCTGGGTAAGGTAACAGAGTATTGGGACTTCGAATAGGAACAACAAAAGCATGGAGCCCATGGTTCTCTGTATTGTTTCCTTTAGTGGTGATCAGTTGTGCAAATACTGCTCCATGAGTACAACTCTGACCTGCTCCAACAAAGAATTCAAGTTAGGAGTGCAAGCAATTTCTCAATTATTTAATTTAAAAATTGCATAATATATAAACAACAATAAATGAGAAATAAAATCAGATTTAAGAGGATATCTATAATCTAACTAGCAATAATACTTCTCAGAATTTCATAGAATTTGAATTATTTAACCAAAACTGATATTATTACTTCAGCTGTAAAATTATACCAATATTGATATCAAAGATCATGGGCGTACAGAGCGGGGGGGCAGCCCCCCCCCCCCCACTGGACAGCCACCACTGGACCCTTTGATCTAGCTCCCATACATTTAGGTGCTAATTATGTGCATATGCAGAAGTACTGTTGAATTTATGAAATTGTAGATAAAGTAAAATGTATAGGCAAGTGTGTTTCGATTCACATGCAGACGTCTGGACCATATCCGTTTGACCTACATCGAGTGCGTAAACAAACACATTACATGGAAGGAATCGAACTTTCCATGCACATTTAGAAGTTGCACCTGCAAATTATTTCCGAGAAATACGTCTATTTTTAGATGCCACAAAAACAATGGAACATGTAAATGCAAATTTATATTTATGTTGAATTTTGTATTTGCATTTCTGATTTTCCCCCCCCAGGCCAAAAGCTGGGTACGCCCATGTCAAAGATGATACCAAACAAAGAAAAGTCAGGAGATTTGTTTAAAAAATTATAAAGTTGAACGTTTGGTTGGATTTCATGATTTCTTGATGAATAATATGCATGAAATGTTTGAAAGATTCCAACAGGTTGACTTTAACTTTTCACTTCATTGTTTTTAGTACATGACATTAAAAATCAATAATTAATTACACAAAGGCAAGTTAAAAACAGGATGCATCTTATAGTAGGATATGGAAAATATATGTGGGCAAATTAAAAATTATAGAATACCATCCAAAAGACCTTGCAGATGCATTTTATATGAGGATATACATAGTAATTAAAGTATTTATTTATCTCATTAAATAATTTAGCAACATTTCATATTATTTTATTACATTAAAATTATTGTATTTCTTTGCTAATAAGAAATCATCGAAACTCATCCTGAAAGCATCTTCTCATGGGGAATTCTCTCACCAAGATTTCCAGCCCAACATTTAGCTGCTCCAAAATCCGGAGAATTCAAGATAAATTCCTGAGTACTTGCATCATAAGTGGCAGTTGTTCTCATTGCTTTGGTATTTGTGCCATGACCAATTTCAGTTAATACAAAACACCCCAGTAACTGGAAATGCATGTAATAAAAAAATATTTTGTGCAATTATTCAACATTTCCAATCATTCGGTGAAAATATTGGACAATGAGAATAAAATATAATATTTTCTGATGTGATATTACCTTGCCTTTCTGTGTAGCATCAAGGAAATGTTGGTGCCTTTCTGTTCCCATGTTCCTGATAGTGCTGGGAAACATTCCAAAAGAGAGACCCAATTTAATGGAAACAGAAGGATCATATTCTATATAGGCAGAACTCTCTGCATTCGCCTACGTAAATAAAATTACAAGTTTTAATAAGAGCAATAGTCAATTTTAAAAAGGAAACACTAAATAATGATATAAATAAGGAAGAAAAATGAGGAATATTCTCTTGTGATTTATTTAAAAAGAAGAAATGTAAAAGAGGTAAAGGAAATGGATGAAATTGTGAAATAGAAATATAAAATTTTTCAATAATGTTAACAGTAATAACTGAAATGAATCACAACCTTGTGAGTAAAACTTCTCCTTTCTCTTAACTAGTTTCCATATAATTTCTGCACATTTTCCCACTGCAATTGATACATAAAAAATGTTAAATGTTAATGTTAAAATATAAGTTTGGAGATGTTTGCTAGGAAATCCCTCCTTAGGAGTTTATATGAGAACATGAATAGAATAAATCTTTAAACTGTATAATAATATGTACCAAAAACAAAGATAAACCGAATTGAAAATTAGTAACAAGACTGGGACTTGAACCAAGGTCTCCCACTTTCCAGGCAGGTACTCTAGCCACTAAAATACCAGAACTGGGATATAGTCTTACTTATATTGCTATTTTTACCTGTTTGATTTCATGTTTCAAGCCACATACTTCTTCGTGCTGAGTAAAATTTCATTTCCACCATATTTATGAAATCATATAAATCACTATTTCCTCTCCATAAATGTGAAACAAAAGAAATGAATAGGTCAACAATACAACTATTATTGCTTGAACTAATTTCAATGCTTCTATCTATTTCACACAGCAGTTAGGTTAATTCTCAATGTGGAAACTTAATAAGTATCATAAACCCACAATGACACTTTACTAGACCAATTCTCTAATAAATATTAGTTTTATTTATAACCATCTAATTATTGTAACCGTTAAGATACTGTAAATAAATTAATTTATGACAAATTATGGGAAAATGTTTGCATATGTAACGTTATGCAAATAATGCCCTTGACAAAATGTGGAAAAATCTTTTTTCTTGAAAAATAACAGTTAATATACCTTATATATCTATTATATATTATTCCTTCTCCGGATTCATTTATGGATATATATAGGTATATAGATAGGATACTATATCACAGGCTGAACCACAAGGGTCATTGACTTGAAATTTTTACGAAATATTGGCCATAACATGTAACCGCCAGAAAAATAGCAATTTTGAACCTCCGTGACATGGGTTCGATCCGGAGGGCCCCTAAGTCCGGATTTTCCCATTTAGAAGCATTGCTTGGATTTTCAGGAATTTTTAAAAATATTTCCCGGATACTTAAAGAATCAAAACTCAAGGAGCTTATATATATGTTCATGATCTATCGAAAACATAAATGACTTTCATAGAAAAAATCCTGGTTTCGATTCTAGGACAATGCAAAATTCTGCCATTTAAAATACATTGAGGTAGTTTTTCATTATTTTTTTTTGATGCACTTATCGAAATGATAGGAAGTTCTTGCTTTGCTAGAAGATGTATATTTAGACTTGGTTTAAGAAAAAAATTTAGATAAGACCATGCTGTTCCTCGGTTCAATGCCAGAGCACATTAAAATTTCTCACATAAGGAATATAAGGGAAAAGTAGGACGTCGTCTGAGGCAATTGCAACCAATATTTCTGCTTGAATTTCCACACATAGTTAAAGATAGGGAAAACTGTTGTGCTGCATAGTAAGAATCGCCAGAAAGTCCCGGGTTCGATGCCGGTCGGATAAAACACAGCGAATTTTAAGAATATTTTAATTCCATTTTTTTCTTGTGAGGACCCTCTCGATATGATGCCGACTTGAAATTAGTCTTATCGATATGCTTGCAGTATGCAAGCTACATTTTACTTCTATATAATAGATAAGAATGAATCCGTGATAATATTTTCTACTTGATGAAATTTTTTATAGCAGTGAAGACTAGCTAGCTAAGATAGAAAGCTATAGCTTTCATCGAAATTTACGTTTTGACAAAGTTTTTTGTATTTTGAGTATTTTCTGTGACTAAGTCTATATCCTGTATGTGATCCTGGACTAATAAAAATCATTATTATTATTTTAGGTATTTATTAGTAATCTATAACTTTACTGTTAGGAAAACATTCTTCAAAATTGTAGTGCCTTTAATGCAAACCGTATACCACACTTTATTGAGAAGAATTTGGTAGGCTTAGAAAGAGGGTGGAACTTGATAATTCATTAAACAAATTAAGAGGTAGCACTATGAGAAAGCACAAGTGCTAGAGCTGTCACAGTTAATGAATATTTGGGGTAAAAGTATTTATAAGCAATTTGTTCACCATCCTTCCAGTTCAGCAAGTTTCTTGGTGATGTTTTTTTACCACCTACTCAAAACCGGTGGTGAAAGAATCAGATCATCTCTGGATGATGTACTAAACCATTAATTACAAGTAGAGTCACTCAACCAGATTTATTCCAGAGTAAATTAACAAACGATTTTTGATTGACGTTTCCATTGGTGGGCAGCTTTCAAAATGAGTAAGTGTGAGGAGGATTGCAATAATTGGAAAATAATTGAAATAAAATTAGCCGCATTACTTTTCTAATTAATCTGTCATCTGAAGACCTTTATATATCTTGCAGTTGGATAAATTATCAGTATTTTTTTGAGTTCCAAGGAGGAAGAAGTATGAAGGGACTAGGACCCAAACCCGGATCTTCCAGTTTCCAGTTGGTTACTCTACTAATTTAGCTACCTGGACAGAACATTTTAACATGCCACTTAGAAAAAATTTGCAGGAAAGGGAATGCAGTTTCATCTGATTGTGTGAGATCTTTCATGGACAACATCCTAATTGAGGAAGCAGCCATACAGAGTGGAAGAAAGAAAGAATTCCTATTTAGGAATTTATAGTGAAAATTATAGCTGATTCATAGTTCTCAAAATGCATCAGTGTTTCGTTATTAGACTTTTTTCCCTGAACAGCATTAAGCTCACTTCAAAATAAAAATTTGAGGACATTATTATCTGAGAGAGCATTGAACAAGAAAGACATGCCAACTATCTGGATTAATGGTTGTTTTAATTTTAATTTCAACCTAATCATCCATCCAGATGAGTCATAAATGTTAAAATTGGGTTTGAATCTGCTCATTTCATACCTTGTAGGGATCTTTAAGTTGTTCTTCCTCAGATAGAAAATTGTAATCTCTAATCTTGTACATCCTTTTTGAAGCCAATTCTCTCACTTCATCAAATGTTGGGGATCTTTGAGGGTTGTGAAATAATGGATCACTCTCCAGAGTATTCCAAATTTTCATCTGTTAACGAATGAATAAGAATATGTTGCAGAGTTCTTACTGCTGGCTTAAGTCTGCTATACCCTCCACCACACAAAACCTACCTTGAGACGCAGACATGGTTCATTCTCTATAACAAGCTTCAAATTTTTCCAGTTAAAAGAAGCTTTTTTTCTGTATCTGTCTAAGGCTCCTGATGGGAAATCAGGCAATAGATCCATCTCTGAACCTAGTAATAATGTGATTTTTACAATCGATGAACTGAAGGGTTTTTAATATAGCAAATGAAGAATAAACCTTGATTTGCTTATTAAAGTAAGTCATTTTATTCATAATCCTATAACTGACTGGTAACATAAATAATAACACTAACTTAAAATATAATTGCCAAATTATACTAAATTTCGTTCCAGCTGCTATTAAAAACCATCAACACAAAAAAATACCAACAGGCTTCATAATTACCTTAGGAGTTTTGGAAAGTATCAATTTCAGTTTTACTCTCGTAAAAACGAAATGAAATTTGGCGAGCTAAACAAAAATTCTCAAAGCAGAAATTATCAGCGGTTTGGTAGTTTTTTTTACCTATCGCGATATCAGTGACACAGCAAATCAAAGAACTGCCGAGATCACTAAAATGATCTTAGATAAGCCGATAGGTCAACTACTTTGAATTTATACTGGGCTGCTAGTTGCTAAATCATTGAATAATGCAACAGCAAATGTTTATTTCGTCTACAAGGTCATCCGTTATAAGAAAACATTAAAAGAACTTCTCCAATATTTTCATCAATATCGGTTCGCAGAATAATTTGAAGAACACTTCATATGAAAATCATACATTTGATATTCAAACAAATTCTTATCTCTCTCTCCTCTGAAATATTACGCCACTTTCTTCATCGCCTTATCGATACTTTTGCGATTACATTCACATTTCCTCCTTCCGACATCTGTCTCAATCCTCTCAACAACCTCACCACTTAAACTTTCGATTTTCCCAGAAACTGAAAGAAGATTCTATACGTATTTCGCATTGATATTTTAAGAGAAATATCAATAATTCAGATTTCACACAACATACTGTATTATATCAAAGTCCAAACTTATACTAGCAAATCAGAATAGTCAGAAAATTGTCAGGATGATGCCCTTGGTTTGAAGGTCCATTTTCGTTTACGGAGCAAAGCGGCTGCAGCAATTGAAGAGAAGAAATCGAAGAAATCAAAGGCTCCTCATAGTTGCCAGACGTAATTTCCATTCTTGAGCAATAGCGCGAACTTATTCAACTGTATCTAAGGATGTATCTACATTTTCGACAGCGAAGATTCTGCCGATGAGTTTCGCCACTCAATATCCAAAATAGTACTATAATTAATCATCCTAGTTAGTCTAGATTTCCCAGTCAATTGGGATGGTAAGTATTTTGGTTAGGCATGAAAATATAAAATATTATGAGAAAATTTACATTCGAATAGGAAGTAGTGAGAAAACTTCTCGTAGTTTCCAATGACTCTAACCTTCGATACTATCGGTTTATGTATGAATAGTACTGTAGAATGGGGCGAATAGCAAAATTTTCAATTTTGTTTAGTCTACTGAATCTTTAAAAACATTTTCTGTCATTTTTTAATCCAAAATATATGTGTCTAGATGTGTATTTCCTGACCTCCAAAGGGAAATTTGTTGATATAAAATATAACACCACCAATGCTAATTTTATATGGTGTTGCTTTTCACCCGCTGTTCAAGGTGAATATAGCAACAGCAACAATTCAAACCATACAGGGGGGTGGATAATAACAAAATGAACAGCAAATGTATGCACTTCTTCAATATTCATTTCTTAGATGATATGTTTTTATATAGTTCATCAAGTGGGAGACAAATATAACACTGGGAAACTAATTACAATATTTTCAAGGGTGTAAAAATTGTGATGTAAGGAACTTAAAAAAATCAGAAGGAAATAGGCACATAAATTAACATACAAAAAATCCAAAATAATTCATCAATCAAAAAATGTTACCATAGAATGACATTAAGAGAAAATGATGGAAGGAAAGAATTGAATTTGCACATGAAAGGGTGCTGTTTAAAACAAAGTTATACAGAGGTGAAAAATAATGATGTGGCTGGGACTCAAAACCCACGTCTTCTACTTTTTGGACAGGTATTCTAACCACTGAACTACGAAGCCTAACCAAAGTATAACATTGGGTCAAGCCAGACACTTTCATGTGCATATATCCATCAATTGACTATAGCCAATTGATGGATATCATACTTTTCTCTGCTTCCCTTAGGCTCTTTCCATCTTTCACTGCCTGTTTGGCTTCTTCCATTAAACCTACATCAACTTTCTTGTAAATTTTCCCATGTGGATCAGGCTTGTAGACATGTGGCATCTCTGTTGCTATTCGCCCCTCTTCACAAAAAAGTAATTGTTTAACATTAATTGCCTACATCCACAAATTTGTTAAATTTTGAAAAGTTAGTAGTTAATAAATAATTATTAATAACTTACCAGAATATTTATGTGGTAACTTGTATAAGATACAATCACCTTCATTGCTAAAAATTATAAGCTTCGTGGCATACAAAACAACGTTTTTCTAACCAATCAAAAGACTAATGAAAAAGATTGACTTCCTTAGCAAATGCTTGGAAATGTAAACTAATCCAGTATGAATGTATCTGCCAAGATAAAGATCACTGAAAATTCCACATTTCTGCAGTACTTTCCAAATTTTTTCTCGGAAATTGAACTGACAGTTTGTTGCTATTCACCCCATTCTACAGTATTAAAAATATCGGGGATATGAATGCAACATATTTACAAAACTATTGATATATCATAAATATACATAGGTATCATGGTCCATGATTCGATTTTTATTTTCTTTCTAAAAATTAAAATAGCAGAAAATTCTAGCATATATAGTGGCGAAAACTATAATCATGATATTTTTATTGACTGGTTTGCAAGTATATCTAGTTAGTTCTTCATCATTCCTATACGTCCCCTTCTCTTTGGAGAACTTAACATCTCTCTAAACTGATGAATGAGTAGGCTTTTTACTAGCTGTTTTTCTTGGCTCACACATCCATCTCGAGATCTCAGAACATTTTGGGGATGTATCTTCATCTCATGTCTCTGTTCAACAAATATGTAACATTTATCAGCTTTTTGTACAATTGACTTATTAATGCAATTGGCCTGTTAAAATTTTCACTCATCCATTCCAAGTACATACATTGCCCTTTTCTCCATTTCTCTCATTATTCTTGACTTTGATTATATCGAAATGGCTATTATTCTCTTCCACATATATTGTCAAAATTTTTTCTCACAGACTGAATCTAGAAATCATTCACTTGCTAATAGAGAATCTGGGGATTGATTCAGGAACAATTCTTTTTCTGAAGAAATTCTTGCACGTAAACAGCCTATGATGACATCAAAATAATGCTCCCAATTCTCTATAACGGTGAAAATATTTATTTTCTCTATGAGTATAAAACATTGAAAATATATAAATTTATATTTTAACAACATCAAAGAATAACAAATTTGAAAATTCCCGTATCATTTCTATCCATATATAATTCTACAAAAGATTTTCTAAGAGTAAACTGTTATTGAGTCCATAATTTTATGCAACAAAGTTATTTTTAGGTATATTGCATACAAAATATCATTCTTCAGCATCCTAATACATGCAACCACACAAAAGGCAGCATTTCGGATCATTGCTTAAATACAAAAATTGACCAACAAAAAATTCTGAAATAATACACATAGGCATAAAATTGTTCAGTTAAAAAGCATGATTTCATAATAATGTAAACTTTACCTAGTAATTCCATACAAATTTCAATGAACCCCAAAAACTGGATAGTTAATATTTTTCTCATCTGTGAACAACCTGATTCTTGGTTAGAGTTTAGAGTTAACAGAATGTGATGTTATCTCCTTCCACCAGGATGGCCTCTCCAAGGCTTGCGGGGCATGCATAATGGCTCCTTGTAGATTTTTGTAAACCTGAAATCAACATAACAAATATGTTCTAAGAGAGAAGTTTTAGAATGTAAGTCTTCAGTAAATTACTACTATAATAGTAGACTTCTATATATTTTGAGGAAAATCAATCATACTTACTAGTACCCAAATTTTTCATTACTAATGCAGTCATTTAAATTGAAAAGTAAGTGAGAGTTTACAGCAGTCATCACCCTTGAAGTAGTTACCTTTCACTTACCCATAACACTATCAATATTTTTAAGAGCATTCTGGAAGTAATTTATACTAGGGTGTCCAGCACTGTCAGTGTTTCTGTTTGGATCATACCCATTGTATCAAATTGTTGGCCTGTTAACTTCATATTCAATCAGAGAAATAGGGCTAAGTCACTTGGTGCTAAATCAGGTGAATCAGCAGGTCAAAGTCACTTTTAGTGCTAAATCAGGTGAACCAGGCAGGCATGATACAATGGCATATGAGCCAGGTCATTGTGATTATTTGACAACCAGTTTTTTGTCACCATAGCTTGGGGTAATATCTTCATAAATATTCAGAGTAAAATATTGAATTGGAGGTAAATAACTGAATTATTAAAAGGGGAGGATATAGTTTGGCTCTCTAAGTCATTACAGCTGGCATAGTTGGGATGCATAGAAAGAATGGAAGAGGATATAATGCACAATCTACCACTCGACAGCAAGATGGAAGGGACCAGGAAGAGAGAAAGAACACATAAAAGATAATTACAGGAATTCAAGGAAAATCTGAAGATAATGGAAGTTGAAAGATCAAAGGAAAGCAAGATGAAGAACTAAATGGAAACATATAATAGAGGAAGCAAAGGCCCAGACTGGACTGTTAAGCTGTGAATGATGATGGTTAAATTTGACTGATAGACCTTCAGGAAGGCAGTCTTTTGTACATAGGCAATTGTGCAATTGCCAAAGACATCAAGGACATAATGATCATGATCTTCACTTATATTGCCTCTTTTAGGTTGCCATAAGATTAGGCTTTACCTCTGTCAAGATTATTAATTTTTCTCAATGTTAAATTTCTAATACTGCCTCTTCTCACCGATAATAACTCAGGGCAGAAATGTCTCATGCTTGAGACTGCATTAAGAAGCTTCCTGAAATAACCAAACAAATCACAAGAAAAACACAAAACACAGGAAATCACATTCAATGCTGGACATCGGCATTTGTAAACAGCAGCGTGGGTTCTTACCAGCGGAATGATATACATGATTTATTTCTACTGCCATGTATTCTTTGATTGCCCTACTGCATATACTTTCCAGATGATAGCAGTAGTCTAATAAAACGTATGGTAGCTTCTATTTTATCAGGAATATTAGGTACAATGCATATCGTATTTCTACAAATCTAAGATGCACCTTTTTTAGTAATTCTTCCTCTCATAAATCGAGGGGTGTCTTAGATTCACAGGTTAAGATTGGATGTAGGAACAGGCAAGAGATGACAAATGTAACCATCCTAATTGCCCTGTATTACTCCCAGACATCGCAGCACTGTGCTGGTGTACATGTAGGCTTATTACAATACGAGGCATAACAGAAGTCTTAGTAATTTATTGCAAAAGGAATTTTAGTAAAAGCATTAAAATGGAAAATTTGGAACAAAGTAATGTCATTGTATAGGTTTCTTTGATTCATTGTTTCATTGCAGTTTTAGGTAACCCCCCGAAACACAGGTTGCCACTACACGCTAACCAAGGATTCCCTGAGAGCCAACACCTACTTGAGCCCAAAATATGCTGCATTCGCCTGTTAACTTTTTTTTGTTTTAGGATGTTTAAAATTGGGTGCATCTTAGATTTGCGGGCATCTTAGTTTCTAAGAAATATGGTACTTAATAACAACAGACTGGACAAGTGGAATAAAAAGCTGATTAAAAAAAATAGTCTTCAAATATATTTGTTGCATACCTCTCCATTGGAATGTCCCAATGCTGAGTTCAAAATGAAATCAGGTGGAGCTATAACATCAGCCAAGGACACTGCATCATCTTTCAGAGCTGAGCAAAGCTCAAGTATTCCATCCCTCAATTTTATTCCTGCTTCACGATTTTTTATTAATCCACCTTTAAATAGAGAATAAAGAATCGATTGATGAAATAGCACATCTTTTTCTGATTCCAAAAATAACATTAGCCCCAGTCTGATCCATTACACTTAAACATCCTATAAAATTAAATGGATAATTTAATGAAAATTTGACAAGGAATTTGAATGAGAATCCTCTTTGATGAGAAAGAATTGTTCCAATTGAGTTAATAATTTTATAAAAAATATATAGATAGATAGATAGATAGATAATTTATTTGCATAAGACATAACAAATGTATAGCATCGTCAAATATAATAGATATGTTTAAAGTCACATACATGTGAAATCACTAATAAAAACTGACAGGTAATATTTACAATTGCTAGAGACTTAGACAAATATCATATCATTTAGTTTAGAGTCAAAAAACTCCTTATAGGAGTATAGTGGATTAGCTAACAACCACTGTTCAATAATCACATTAAATTCTTTACAATCAATGCTAAAAGCAGACTGTGGAAGCTTGTTAAACATTTTGAAGCACAGGTTATCAGACTGTATAAAGGTTTTACTAAGTCTGTAAGGAGTAATATCTATAGTATTTCTGGATCTTGTGTTAAAACTATGGATGTCTGACCTGTGCATATACCTGTTTTGGTTCATTTTTACATAAGTTAAAGAATTATACACACTTAAACTGTAAATGGACATAATATTTAAATCTCTAAAAAGGGGACGGCAGGAAGCAAGGGAATCAGATCCACTCATGATTCGGATAGCCTTTTTTTGTATAGTAAACAGATGTTTAACGTCTGCAGCATGACCCCAAAGCTTTAATCCGTATAGAAGGTGGCTTTGAAAGAATGGAAAATAGGCAGATCGAAGGTAACCACCGGGAACACAATTATATTTAATTATAATTAACAATAATGATAAAAACAACAAGTAAGGGAAGGAATCTAAATTTTGCTGAGAACCGATACTAGAAACGAAGGATATAGGAATCTGTCATACGAGTTTCGGCACTAGGCTGTACATTTCTTTCCAAATTGGTACAAGAAACAGGAAAAAGCAATCTATATGTCAAAAGTTATTACTTAAATTTTTAAAAATCTATTCTGGACTTGTAGTAAATTATACATTCACCCCCAGAAATATGATGAAAGGAAGCCAGTAACGCAGAAGTAACTGAGTCATTAACTTTTTTCATTTAGTCTAAAGTAGGCACCATTCTGTATTTTAAGTTCATAAAAACTTACATACCCTGATAAATAAATTATCACTGGAATGTTAAAAGTGTGAAAGTGAAAGAATGTTTTTACTAACCAATGAAGAGTGTTGAAAAATGTTTTTCAAGACTCCAAGCTCCATACAAAGAGCAGACATTCAACAGCACATTCCTCTCAGGATATTCCATTTCTGAACTTTTTATCCATTTATAGAAGTGTTGGAGAGCATAATGCTGAAATGAATTGTTAAGAAAATACATACAGAATTCAAACTTTAATTTATACACCCATTGAGCAACAAAAACATGTAAGATTTGATATGTTAGTCATAACATGTAGTTTAAAAAAGATGTGGAGATGTTTCATCATTAGGGTGCAAGTGAAACAATCGGACCACACTTAAGTTGTTTCACAATACTACGATAGAATTGGAAAAATACATTTAAATTTGGAGTTAAAGTTAAAATCATTAACAGTAGATTAATCCAAGTTATAACTATTCATCAAAAATTAATTATTAATAATTAACTTAATACTAGTGAAATTTGAGTCAATTAGTAAAATGATATAAAATTTATATACATGAAAAGAGTAAAAGGTGAATCACTAATGTTATCATGTATTATCAAAAAAACACTTCAAATTGCATTTTAATGAAATAACACTCACCTCTACAAATGCAATAGACAGAGTTCGAGCATAATATGCTTGAGAATCATTTTTAGATTCAAATGAATTCTTTCCATGACGTTGATGAAATTTAACTCTCTCAGTTGTAGATTTAACAAGCCAGCAGCAGAGCCATTGGTAAGCACCAATTAATGCTAACAAAAGAAAACAATTAACTATTAGACTAATAAAGGTAATCAAATCAGTATGCTCTGTGGACCATGCACAAGCTTTCAACAAATAAGTGTATCCTATACATCAGAAGCTGTAGAAAATCAAGGGGTAGATACAGAATGAATGTCACAGGTAAATATAGCAAAGGCCATTCTATAACAAGTTTTTAAGACCCTAGACAAGGAAAAGAAGGGTAAATAGTTAAATGGGGAGAACATCATCCACTACATTTATCAGATAATACAGTAATCTTTGCAACTAATAGAGAGGATCTAGCTTCAAGAACTAAACACATGAGGATAAAATATAGGGCTAAGGATAAACTTAACAAAAACAAATATAAAATAAAGTTCTTTTTCAGCACAAGTACCAATAAAACTTGAGATGTTTCCTTATGTTTGCTAGTGAAGTATGGAATGCTCAAAATTAACATTTATTAAATATCAAAATCAGATATATCAAAACCATTATGGGCCCATTTCATTTGAGGTTTTGGAATAGAAACACTAACTGTTTTCTAAGAAAAGAAATGCAGAGAAATGAATGCAGTTGGGAATTTTTTAAGGTGGAGTAGATTTACCAAGTTTGGGAAACTCATTGGCTTAACTCAACTTCTCTTTCAGGTATTCAATTCTACTAAGGACTACTCAATGCTGACATTTCATTAAGCATTTTTGAGGAATTTACATAAATTTAGAATACACCAGCACCTCATCTTTTATAATAGATACATTCCCAATAACCTTAAAATGTTTTTAAGCATTACGCTGTCAATGTAATTCCCCATCTTCATACAGTGTTCCACTAATTCACTCAGAGCAAATGTTCTATTTATACTGTCTTTTGTTCCTCAAATGTCTAAAAGCTATGTGATAAATATATAGTTCGTGAACCTAATAACCTAATTAAACTATAGCAAACTCTAACGTCATTTTAACATAACCAATAAATATTATAGGCTAAAATGTTTCTGCAATAATTTCATTCACAAGTTTCCACAAAAATAACCTTCCAGAATTGAATCTTCGTTTCATTTACTTTAGTGTTGATTGCAGATAACTTTATAAAGAATTTGAGAAAAAATAAAGATGCTTAAAATTATAAAATATACAATATTATACCTTCAGGATCAGTAGCTTTTTTAGTTGAGGCAGGATTATATTGGAAAGATGATAGAATATTGTCCATGTCAGACAAAAAATCAGCAGAACCAAAAGGAGTCCTGATTTTCTTTTTACTATTCCCAGACTGCATATCTTCGTAAAGCTTGAGCAACCAATTGCTGGTTTGCTGTAGCAGAACATTATTATCACCTTCATATGTACAGTTTGCATCATTGTCATTCCTCAAGGAACCAAGGCCGGAAACTGTTAAAATAGATTTTTAAAATTGAATCTTTATTCAATGATATCCAACTAAGTACCTAATCTAGCTTCAGCTTTTATTCATATCTGACCTTTCAAATATCCATGCCCTCCACATGCCTCCCTACATTCTTGAATTGTATCTCTAGCAGTCCATCCAGCCACTGGCTTAGCAGCACTAGACAGAGCATGTATTTCTATACCCATGTCAGCCTAATTAGCAACATTAGAATGAATTATACCCATATTTAGGTGTTTACAATTTTATTGAGGTCAACAGAGGATAAAAATAAATCCAAATTCTGACATATTAATGCCCATATAAGTTTCTTCCATAAGAAGATAATCTGCAGATACCTGCATTCTTTTAGGTGGCTTTTTTCAATGGCAAAAGAAGAGAGCCATTGATATTGAAATATTAAAAGATTTTCAATCAGAAATTTCATTAAAAAATAATAATAAAGAAGTACAAACAGAAACAGAAGCCATACAACTTCCCACGTGTTTAGATTTACTGGATATTAACTACTTTTCCCTGAACACTTGTTGAATAACATTTCAATTGATACTTACCAAAGTTGACTGATCCAGAGTTTTCAGTGTTGCTTGCATCTGAAATTCTCCCATTGATTTATTGAAATAGTCCGAGAATACTTTCAAGACATAAGCAGATGCCAGGTATGGAATCAATCTCCAAGCCTACAGTGAGTTAGAGCATACTTACAGTTAGTTAATCCATCATAAGCTGATACGGAAATGTTTGTGAGTGCCCTTGGTTGCTATTTTCTGTAATGTCTTACAAATATTTTTATTCTGAACTGAATTTGAGCAAAATGTTCCATGAGGTTGGAAAAATAAAATGGTGTTTGATAATGACATATTTAATTATACTGATGGTTTTAAATCATGGATTGAATATTAAAACTCAATGATAAAGACCATAAATGATTATTATTTAATTATTTAGGAGGGTGCTATCAATGTGCAAAAAACATTTCCACATCGTTACACTATAGTAGTTCTAAAAGTATGGAAATTGCGTCTACCTGTAACTGATATTCTAAAACAGGATTTTCTTCCTCTGCATTTGGTTCAGAGTTACTGCTAAATTGTCTTCTAACAGCAGAATATCTGATTCCTATTACAATAGCTTTGCAAAGGTATGCAATACATATTCCAATGATTGAAACGCGACCAGCTGAAAGACTCCCAAGAGAAGCTCCTGTAATTTAGGATCAAAATGGAGAAACAGTCTACCAAAATCTTTGAAGAGCCGACTTGTTAACAATATTGGATTAAAAGGAACAAAGGAAATTTTTATAGTGTGATATTTTTCCAATGATGGTAACTGAAAAGGATTGTAAGCATGAAATAAAGAGTACTCTTTTCCACATATAATTTGAAAATGACGGGTTTCAGCACAAAATGGCCATCATGAGGGAAGGAAGTCACTGACAAGAAGACTTATGTAGGAAAAAGGAAATGTGCTGAAACTGATCGTTTTCAAATAAGTGTCAAAAAAAGTACTATTAATTTTATTCTTACAATTCTTTGATATGGATTTCCACTTAGTAAAGCCTGCCACCATCAATTTTATCGGTAACCATTGGTATTCCAGTTACAACTATTTAAAATTCACAGGAGAAGGAGTTGTTTTGTGGATTGCCTTCATAACAAGAGACAGAATAGTACTTTTTCCACAATGTTTATTTAGCACAACTGCAACTTCACGTTTTAGTCAATGAGCAGCATAATATGAAGCAAGGAACTTTTCACAATCAAAAGTGGAAAGTAAAATGTTGGATTGTAAAAGGAATATCACCTTAAATTAGCAATCAGAACTTATGAAAAACCTTTCATGGTGATTAATTTTAAAGTATATATAATCCACTCTACCAAACCGCTTGTTTGCATCTTGGAATGGGCTGACATACGATCCATCTGGAAGCACATCCCCAGTTTTATTAAGAAGATATTCTCGAGGAATATGATGATTTTGGAACATTACAAATCTGAAATGGAGACCGTAGAGCACTGAACAGCAAAGTAAAAAAAAGGAAAATAAAACCAAAACAGACTGAATTGCTTCTCACCCATTATCAACACCATTCAGCCCTATCTTTTCACCCATGTCCCCTACAATGACTCCAGGAAATGGCAGTAGTGTTGACATGTTGCGAATGGGTACAACAAAAGCATGCAATCCTTGGTCTACGAGTTGACTGCCTTTACCAGTGATCAATCGAGCATACACTATGGCATGTGTACAGCATTTTCCTGCACCAGCCCAAATTTCAAATTGAAATCAGGATATTAGATTCAGATTATATGAGAATCCAAAGGAAAGCAGTGAAATCATTTTTTTAGACTTCAGCATAAACTTTATGAGCAAGAATTAATAAATTACAAACCAGAGTATCATATATTTGGTTTTTAATTCATTGTCACAATTTCCATTTAAAATTATTTTAAAATCCACAGAGGAAGGAGTTTTTTTTGCCTTCATAACAAGAGATGGAATAGCACTTATCTACAATATGTATTTAGCACAACCAATTTTAGCAAATGATCAACACGTTCAGCAACTATTCCTGTACATATCTTATTTTAATAATTTATCTGCAAGCCTTTTCTTAAGAGTAACTTTTAATGTGAGTGAATGGTTTCTCACCAAGGTTTCCAACCCAGCATTTAGCTGCTTCAAAATCAGGAGAGTTTAAAATGAACTCCTGTGTGCTTGGATCATAAGTTGCTGTTGTTCTCAAACCTTTGGTATTGGTGCCGTGAGATATTTCAGTTAATGCAAAACAGCCCCCTATCTGTAAATTGACAGGATATGGTGAGAATTTTTTCTGCTTCTTTGGTGAAATTTAGAAAATTTGAAATTACCAAGTTTTCTTTTGAACTAATCAGAATAGAAGCTGAATTTTCCCAACCAATAGCATTAACGCTCAATTTCATGCAAATATCTTACCTCGCCCTTTTCCGATCCTTCAATTAAATGATAATGCCTTGATGTGCCCATGGCCATTACAGTGGTTTGGAAATAGCGAAATGTTAGAAACAGTTTCACCATTACTGAAGGATCATATTGTGTCAAAGCCACGACAAATTCCAGGGGCTGAGAAAATTTTATGATTGTTAGACTATCATGAATGCCTCTCAATTTATTTTTCCATCTATAAAATTATTACTAATAAACAAGGACATGGTAGAAAATTCTAAATCTGTAAATAAATACATCATTTAATTCACTTAAAAGTGTAATATGAAGCTACTGAGATGATACATTTGAAATAACATATATACATAAAATATATAGACAAAATAATTGCGTTATTTGTAAGTACTTAAACACAATTCAATGTAACATTATCTAATTTAAAAGAAAAAAAAAATGAATCGTCAGCGACGACAAATGTCCAGTCTTTCCCTAAACTGATTCATCAGATCACAATTCATTTTCTTCTGTAGAATTTGTTGAGATTAATTACTTAACTTGCCTAAAAAAAACACACACACATGGAATCTGCAAATCATACATAAGTTATTAAAAATGCACGGGTCCATCATTGAGATACTGGTTTTAAGTCTTATCATGGAAACTTTGGATACAGAAGGTAAAAGTATTCTTACGATTACACCGTTTATATGAATAATAGATCCACTCATAAAAAAGTCACACCTTCCGGATATCTTGGATAAGTTCTTCAAAGGGCAAGAAATTGAGCTCCTGGATTCTGTACATTCTTTTCACGGTCAACTCCCGCTGTTCGTCTAACGTTGGTGTCTTTTGGGGATGGTGGAACAGGGGATCCTCCTCCAAAGCACTCCAAATTTTCATCTAGAAAGCGCCAAAAAATTTGAATATATTAAGTCAACGTTTTTGAAGATGGAAACTGTATGATTGGCTCGGCATGTATACCTTGAATTTCAGCAATTCCTCATCTTCTACAACTAATTTCAAACGTTTCCAGTCAAAGGAAGCCTTCTTTCGGTATCTATCTAAAGGTCCTGGAGAAAATTCAGGTATCACAGCCATATTCATAAGAGGTTCCTGGAGAAAAATTGCGTACGGTTATCAACGGGTAATTAAAACTTTACGTTATTATTCATCACTACTATACATTTCCCTCACCACAATCACAGTGACGCAGCACGTTGATTAAGACAGCGCTCGATAACACGATCCGCTAACCCCTATCAAACGGAATCACAACTCAAAAACAAAAAATAGCAAGCCTTGCGTGCAGATTACAACATAGTCATGTGCGCTTTTTATTCACAAAATTAAATCGATGATTTGCAAGATGTAAGAACCCAACGTAAACTGAGCATGAAAATTGTCTCTACTTCATAACACAAATTAAATGAACGAAATATAATAGGTCTTTTCTCGCTTCGCTATTTCGACTTCGAAGCCGCGGCCTGGGCAGCTTTCTTCGCTTTAACCATTTCCACTAATTCCTTGTAACGTTTCATGCAATCTTTCTTCGTCCTAGATGGGATACATGAAGCTATATCGTCCCACCGAGTCGGACAACTCGCTGGGTAAGTCTTCAGTGCTTGTTCCAGAAGCTGCTGTTCGTTGGCCGTCCAAGGTTTGGCGCTCCCTTCTTGCTGATCAGCTGGGCCTTCGAATCTCTCCGTCACGACTGCTTCGACCGGAACTCCTCCTTTCTTGGCCTTTTCAAATTCGTCAAAGGCTTTTTTATTTGCTATCTCTTTCATTATTCCCTTGGAGTAGTCCGAATTCTGCAGATCTTTAGCTTTCGTGCGTACATCCTTGGAGGACCTCAGTACTTCATTATTGGGTTTATGCTGGTTAATAAAATTTGCTACAACCTCCCATCTCTCATTAGTTCCTGCCGGGAAGAAATTCACAGCCTTAATGAGCAATTGAAGTTCCTCTAAACTCCACTGCGCTGAGTCCCCAGGTTTGTTTTTTCGAGACGTTGCTCTCTCTGCCTGTTGTACAACCTCGGCTCTTTCACGTTCAATTCTCTTTTCAGTTTCCTCTAGCCACTCCAGAAATATTTCTCGTCCATCCTCCAAAGATTTTCCTTGTAACTTTTCATTAATTTCTTTCAGTTCTTCCAGTTTCAGTATTTCACACATCTTTTCTAGTGATGCCATATGGTGCAGCACTTCGTTTTGATCCAAAGTATAGTAATTGTTTTCTTTGGAAATAGTACGCAAATTTTTCCTTTGTTTCTTTAAAGCACGATTCAGCAGCTCCTTCTCTTTCCTAGCAGCTTCTATTTTGGCCTTTTCTTCTGCCTCTTGCTCTTCCTTCTTCTTCCGCTCCATTTCTAGAATTTCTTGCCTTTTTCGCTCTTCTTCATCCTGTCTAGCTTTCAGGGCTTCTTGTCTTGCCTTTTTCTGAGCTATTTTCATTTCTTTGTCTTCTAGCAAAAACTTTTGGATTCTTGGGTCACATTTATAGGCAGTGTCCACTAATAACCGCATTCTTACCATCTCTTCTTTTTTCCTTTTGGCTCTAGCTGCTTTATTCTGCTTATCCATCCACTTTCGAATGTCTCTCTCTTGGCCTTTGTCTTTTTCTTCTTCGTCCAAATATGAATATTCTCTCCAAGATTCAAAGGAATACCAGAAGGAATAAAATTTTTCTACTTCTTCCCTAGGAGAATCCATTGAGCCTAACATTGGTACAGGTGTTTTTTCAGACCATCTTGCATTTCGTTCAAATACTGGTCCAAATACATCGAAGAACTTGGTTCGGGCAAGGTCATTAGCTGTTGGTATGGAATCATCAAACTCAGGATCTACAGAGTCATAAGATCTTCGCTTCAAAGTATTACCAAGTGTTTCCCATGCTTTAGTAATGCAAGAGAAATAATCGTCATTATCGGCTTGAATCCCACCAGCTTTTCGTTTATCAGGGTGATGTAGAAGGACTATCTGACGGTAAGCTCTCTTGATGTCTTCCTCGGTGGCATTGATGCGCAGATGAGCTAAACCCAAAACAGCATAATGATCTTGATCTTTCCATTCTTTAGGATCCAGAGATTTCAGGTAGTTCAAATCTACTTCTTTTGCGGAGTTTGTTTTAACTTCTTCCGAAGATGTGGTCTGGTCTTCATCGTTTCCGTCAACTTCAACTTTGTGCAATTTTAAATAATAGTCTCTAAAAGCAGGTCCAACACATTCAATGCTACGTATAACAACACGGAACTTCTTTACTTCTTGTATGTTTAAATCCTTCATTTCCTGCACCGGCAATCCTATACTTTCTTTGTCACATTTTCTAATGATTTCTTTGTAGGAATCGAGCTCATTACTATGCTCCGATACTTCGGGTAACACATCCATATCGAAAGTAATAGTAAAACAGAGATTTGTAAGGCAACTAGAGCAGTATTAGTAGTGCATGACAATAAACGTGCTCGAGAATTTTAACAGCCACGAGAAAGATCAAACCTTAACACTACGTTCTCAACTGCTTAAAACAAAAGATGGAGAAATCTGTTCTCAAGAAAGGCGGCAGACTTCTAAAACGTAGGCCATTATAATACAACTTTGAATCCCCGGAAATTACTATTAAAAGTAAATTTTATATTATCAATAATACCGATGCATTTACTAATAGTATTACCTCGTCATTGTTGCAAATATCTTAAAGGATAGCGCACCTTTCTATGCTTCTTGACTGTCAACTGTCGGATGAAAATCGCTTTGACTTAAAGTAATAGAAATGGTCTGCTGGAATGTTGTGTATTGCTAAACCATTTTCCTTTATTTGAAAAGAGTGTAGAAATTTTTCGGATTCAGTCGGTTCGTAAACCTCTGTCTTGTGTATACCTTCTATTCCATAGCTTGGTATCAAAAATCAAAGTTTGGTAAAGAGATTCTTTTCTCATGTAGCATTAACCGCGAAAAGACTTCCACAAATTTAGGTGTAGTGGTGTGATAGCTTTTAACATATGCGGCATGTTATGCAAGATAAGGATAGTATATTTTTCCGAATTTCCAAACTTTTCTTCCTGTAATCCTGGATTTCGGATGATTTCTTAATACGTTTCCACAAGAAGCCCGTAATGTTGTTATCAACTTGATTGTTAAGAACTTTTCGCTCATATTTCTCGGGGGAAATTCTTTAGATATTGGGAATGGAAGGAGCTAATCTTTTAAATGAAACTCCAGCTTACTACTATATTGTGATAGTTCAAACAATTTAATGTCATTCAGATCTTCCATTGTTCTTTTTTAACATAAGCTTGCACTGGCTCTTCATTTCCTGGCTTATATATTTATTTTTTTAGCTACTGCATTTTTTCCAATATTATATACTTGTAATATTTGTATGTACGACCTTAAATTTTTGTAAGACCTTAAGTGAGTTATGTTTTCTACATTGCTGGTAATTTTTTTCGGCAGTATTGGAGAACACTCAACTAAATTAAATTGATTAGTGTAAAGGTCAAACAACTTTAATAAGGTACAATTGCTGATTTCATCAGTTTACATACTGGTTTCATGCACCCCTACCTGCTTCCCATTCAAATTCTAACCTTTTCATCGCCATAGAACTCTTACATTAGACAGCCGTAGCTGTCTTTTTTAAGTATTCATTTCTTAGTCTTTGTCTGATATTTCTCCCCACTCATTGTCTTTTCCAAACGGAAAATTAAATCAAGCCTTGAATGGCTTAATGTGTTCACTTTCACGACTTGCAGAAGAGAAAGAATACTAATATTTCCATTTTTATTAACATGACCAGTTTTGCATACGTCATAGCATCTTCAGCTATTGTAAGTAGGATTACACAGTATTTATATCCCAAAAGGGAGCATGGAAGGGTAAAGGGTAGTTATTAGGAGTTAAGGGAAAACACTTTATGGGAGGAAGATGAGTGTGAGGTATGTGGGAAGGTAAATTCAGCATTGGACTCGAGACAGATTAGCGATTATAATTCCAATTATCTTCACTTAGACTTAGGTTGACCCTCCTAACAATTGACAACAAAGCAAATTTCTGTAACCAAGTCTTTCTAATAAGGGAATTTCCCTTCCCAACGTATCAATTTTATTTATGGTATAATTCTTACCTATTTGGTCCCTTTCATAATTTGTGACCATATCTACTCCAGTTTGAATTTAGGTATCATAATTTTCTACAATATCAAATTTCAAAATCCATAAGTCATCAGTAGCATTCTCTCTAATCTGTTTTTACTGTGTATGTTACATTTGTAGCTATGAAATAAATATAGAATCTGAAGGACCTTCAGAAATCCCTTCTTAATACTTAAATGTTAGATATTTCTATTTGCTATGGAAAGAGATTCCTCATTTAATTTTATATATATTTGCATGGGCTAAACAACACTTAATTCCCCAAAGATTAATTCTTTTATCTCTTAAGGAGCCAATTTCTTCTAATTTCACTTGATGATCATCTCACAATGTGACATTTGCTGCTTTGCTCCACCTTGTTCTTCTGTTAGCCATTGTATTTGTTTTATTGTGTTATAATTTAACCAATTATCATATTTTTTATTTCATCATACAATCTTTTCTGTCTCAGATAAAACTACAATGTTGATTTTAAAACTTAATCTTGATTTATTCTTCCCAAAAACTTGTTTATGCCTCCTATATTTGAAAATCTACATCTTGATCAGTCCCTTCCCATGACTACAACCTTGTTGAGGTGGAAGGACTTGCATGTTCCCATGACTTATGAACTAAAATGGCTGGAAGTTAGTTCCTGGTAGCGTCACCTGTGCCAGAAAGGTCAATAAGTAGGAGTCAGATGAAATGGTTAACCATGAAACCCTATAGTGTGAACCTATTCCTGCAGGGTTGCCATAATGAGCAATGGTGTCACTTTAAAAACAATGTTGAGGAAGGCAAGACGAGACACCACCACAACCATTTATTCCATGTTTATAATGTGCCTGAATCCTATATTGTTCATGACTCAGCCCTCTAGGAAAGGTGTTGCACCTTGTGGTGATGGCAATCTTGGTTGTCATTCCACAAAATCCTTACCCAACGAGTGAAAAGAAAAGAAGAGAAGCAAGGGAAACAAAGATGGGAACCTAGAATGTTAGGCCAATGCTTAGAAAAAGGAGTTTTGAAAATACAAGGTAAAAATTAAAAGGGAAAACATTACTATACTAGGGCTATGCAAAGTACAGTGGAAAGATATGGGAGATTTTTGGAGTGATACTAACAGTTATATTCAGTAGGAGAAATAGTAGTCAGAGAAGGGTTGCAGTTGTGTCAAATAAGAGAGGGGGAGAAGCAGTGTTAGCTAATGAGTTAATAAGCAACCGAGGTATGTCAGTAGAAGTTCAGGCAGAGCCAGTAAGCATGTGGTACCTCAGGTACACTTGCCTAGTGATTACAGTGATGATGATGTAGACTTAGTGTTTGCACAAATTAAATTGTTGTAAGGCCCGATGGTAGTAAATACCACATCGTTATGAAAGACTAGAATTTGGTAGTTAGGAAAGGCAAAGATAGGGAAAAAATAGGAGAGTTCAGACTCCAAAATAGAAATGACAGAAGAGAGAAACTACCTGTTAGACTTTTTTGTAAGAGAAATAACATATTATCACCAACAACCTCTTTCAGCATCACAAAAAATGGAGTTATTAATGGAAAAATCCAGTTAATATAGACAGGTACCAAATTGATAACATTCTGGCAAGGAAGAGGTTAAAAACTCACACAGTTATCCTGGTGCTGATGTACTCGGATTATAACCTGGTAATGATAAGAACTAAGCTTAACTTTAAATAGATATTTAAAATAAAAACTGCACTCAAGTGGTATTTAGAAGCATTCGGGGAAGGGAAAGCTAAAGAGTTACAAGAGTCTGTTAGCAAGGCTCTTGCTAGAAAGGATGGGAACTTTAACCCTTACATGGAATGTTAAAAGATTAAAAGCAGTGTCCGATATAGTCCTCAAAGAGCTATTGAGAAGGTTAGGAAAAATAAAATTAGGAACCATAGATAACAGTAGTAAAGTAAATGAGTTCATAGAAAGTAAATTATTAATCAAGTAATCAGGGTAAAAGGTTAGAAGGGAATAGATTTTTACAGGATCCAGTACTCTTAAGGAAATGGTGAAAAAATGTTTTAAGGGACTGATATGAAGCCAGTAATAACAGCATAATAATATAAAATGAACAAAGAGTTGAAGATATTAGACCATGCATGTTAAATGGTGAAAATGAAATGGCTCTGCATAATATGATGGAATAAAGCAATGGGTGTTGATGAGAATAAAGTTGAAATCATTAATAACCTGTGGGGAAAAGTTAAGAAATATTTATATGATTTATGTGGGAAAATATATGATGAAAAAGGTGGCTAGGGATTTCACCAAGTTACATTGAATTGGAACACTTTATATTATGTTTATTTATTTCATGTTCCTGCAATTAATTTAGTATATTCAATCATAAGCTACGAATTTTGTTTTTTTATTGTAATTCTTTATTGTTTTTATCATTATTGTAATTTGGTAAATGGGTTTCATGACCCGTAATAAACTATTATTATTCATCCTAATTTCATCACAGAATAAAAATGATGCTATTGAATGTTGGGATTAGTGTGCAATTGGTTTAATATTTCTCGCAGAAAATGTTATTCTAAGGGCCATGAATTGAAGGATTGAGGGAAATATTAAGTGGAAATCAGAGAACATCAGCTCATACTGGTTTGAGTTGACAAATCGATTGTTATGGGAAAGATAAAAACAAGGGATAATAATAATATCCCAAGTAGCAGACAATGTTGTATGGATATCCAGATATGGTTACCAATATCCCAGAGACGTTAGGTCGAATCTGTAACATTCTATGGATATTCTATAGATATTGTAACGCAATATCCAAACGAGGATATCCGTGGAATATTCATGTAACATTTATGGAGAACCACGAGCTTCTGTGTATGTTTTATTCGATATTAAGCTCTAGAAAATTAATTTGTAAGTAAGATATTTCTTTTATTTCGCTAGGTCAGGGTAAATATTCTCCTTTCTAAAATGCATCGTGACGACTTTTAATTGTAAAATTTAGGTAAAATTCTCTTGAGTTTCGTGAAAGAATAATGGCTGCCGTCTAACCTCCATTTCGTCGTTTACCGATATGCGGCGCTAATGTATCTAGCCAGAATTCGACGCGGAACCTCCACGATGCATGTGCTCTCGTTACTCTACCTTAGGTACGATAACCCTTCGTTTGTGCATTTATCCTCGCTACTTCAGTCTTTCATTATCACGTTCACGACAGTTCTCTTTAGGACTTCCATTACTCATTTTCATATCCTCTCCATTCCTTGTTTCATATACCATACATATTGTTTTCATTTCATATTTTTCATTTAGACCTCTTTATTTTATTTTTCATTTAGACTTTCATTTGCTGTTTCGATCCCTTGCGTTAAGCACAGTTTCGATACTAAATATTATATTCCGTCTGAGGAGGATCTTCATATCAAGCGTTGCTGCGTTGGACCAGCGTTGCTGATCATCCTTGTTGGATTCACAGGTAAGGTTTGCTTTATTTAGTCAAAATCTGTTAATATCATGTGTTTGCATTAATATTTGCTATATTTCGTTACAAATAACCATTAGTATTTAAAATAAGCTTTTTGGAAAGTACAGGCCGCTACGTGTCGAATTAACTTCTCGGAATTCCAGCTAAGCTCTTCCCCAGTGCACGTTGCTGTAATATTGTTCGAATGAAATGCATTCTCACCAAAAGAGTTGTTCAATGTGTAATTTTACGTAAAGTTCTGCGATTGCGACGATTTAGTTATCGATGCACAGTGCTACCTTCAATCTAACGTATTTGTATCAGTTATTCGTTGTCGTGTTTGCATTAAGATATGATATATTTCGTTGCAAATATCCCCATGTATTTAAAATAAGTTCTTTGGAAAGCAAAGGCCACCACCATTCGAATTAATTTCTCGGAATTCCAACTAAATGAAACTTCGAATGAAATATATTCTCACCAACTTCGAATGAAATGTATTCTCACCTAAAGAGTTGTTCAATATGTAATTTTATGTCAAATTCTGCGATTGCTATTTTCAACTATAGTTTTAACTATATTCAAATCATTTGATTCTGTTGCGTGCCTACTTAATTAAGCCTGTCTGCTTGACATTTTGCCAGAAGTTGGATCATAACAGCTGCATAGTATGTATTTATCTCAATTGATTTCTTGTAAATAAACTATATATGTGATTTACTCAAAGATGATGATTAAAATGAATGCTATAAGTTATTAAATATTGATGCTCCATTCCAGAAACACCATGTGGATTATTGTTCACTTTTTAGTTGAACAAGGCCTTGCTGTTGTACCATTGTGTTGGTGCAGTAATGGCGAATGCCGGTGGCCCGATCGCAAGGAAAGGGAGCCTATAAAAAGCCTGGTGGAAAGGAAGGCCAATCTGAAAGATTCTTGGCTAACATACAACGCCAGGGCACTTGGTAACACATTTTATGGTGAATAAAATTCTAACAATAATTCATTTTCTTGAAACCTTCAAATCTGCATGCCTGTTAAGGTGTAACTGTGCATGTTATTGTGGATGATTTTGCTGCAACATATCTATGAATGAGTGAGCCTCATGTAATGGACATTAAACTATACATTATTAACTTAAATGTCTCAGATTGTTTTAAAATAATTAAGGGGGCAATATTTGTTTAAGGTGAGATCATCAGAGAAATATTACTTTCAGGAATTTCATTAATATAATTTCTTTTATTTTCAAATTTTTATAGACAGTCTTTATAGCACGCAATAAATGTGAACTTGCCGAAACTACAAGCGACTTAAATTCGGAGCCTGAATGCGGCAAAGGCAAAAGAAAGATATGCCATATTGAGTGGAGCTCAGAGAGAGAGGAAGAAAACAGAAGCTGTGCTGATGTGGCTGAAGGATTCCCTATGCCACCAACTCTGGGGAAGACTGAATCTGAAAAAGTCGGGGGAAATCTGGTTCCTCTTCAGCCGATGCTCTCAGGGAAGATGGGAAAAATTCATGTAGGTTTTTCAATATGTAAATCAGTGTGCATGACCTATCACTTATTGCAGCTATAGTAAATGTACTTTCAACTTGCAGGGTTTGAAGGTGCTAAGGACACTCATGTTTATAAAACATACACTAGTGGATGTAAGCAAGTGGCTGAGTGCTCTAGAGGCACCTGTTTCTGGTTCGAGTGGTGATGCAGCAGCTGGGGAGGTAGCAACTTCACTCCTAGGATCTTACCCTATTGTGACGCAGATACAATTAGAGGAGGAGAAGAAACTGCAGGATTAGCCTTACAGGAAGCAATTGGTAAGAAATTAATTTCATATTTGTTGTGTTTTAGTAGCTTTCATTACTATAGGTGGCTGTAGTGTTTACTGTATGTCTTTTCTTTTATAGGTTTCAGAGTTTAGAATAATTGGCGGAGACTCTGCAATAGATTTAACTAGAATGATATCGTGGGCAATGATCACAGATGTTGTGGCTGCGGAATATAGCTGGCAAGGATTCAAGAAGAAGGTCTTTTACAAACTCCTGCTGAAGGAGTGCTATTTGGTATGTAGAGAAGGATCTTTTTACTCAACACATCACATGTAAAAGTGTTAAGTACATAGAAGTCAAAACAGCAAATGTGAAAGTGTGCATGTTGAACAAATTATTTGAGTGCTTCAATATATATTCAAGAATATAAATGGTGAATTTGGATTAATTACTGTTTAACATTACAGATGCAGTTAGGCAGTCTAAATGGGGCTCAACGACTGATAAGGAGGTAGAAACATATGTCAAAGACTGGCTGTGGCATGCGAAATTCCCTATTGGAGGGAGTGTCAATATTTCAGAAAAGGAAAATGTAACCTATAATGATTAATAAATCTATTATTTATTATAAATCCAGTATTATTATTCTTATTTCTTTTTGATCCTGGTTCAATACCAAATTACTGATAAAATGGTTGTTAGACCACTTAAAATGTTAGTGAATAAATAAGGATTTCCTATAGTCAGTGAATTATAGTGGTTGATATTTCATTTAAAGTCAAGGTTGGACCTTAAAGATACAAACACTTTATTTGTTGTTTTGTAAACATTTAAATTGCTGTTTTAAGTGTATCTTTACTTATAATGAATGGTGAGTGTACATGAAGGTGTACACTTAATGAATAGTGCGGTAAAGGAGTAAAAGAGTGACATTGAATGAAATTAAAGAAAAAGTATTTTTCCTCATCTATTAAATATATATACACCTATAAGTAGGGGTGGATTTTTTTTTTTTTGGTGTCCTGGATATTGTATGGATATCCATCTGACTGCGGTTAAATGTTGTATGGATGTTAGTCCTGGATATTGTGGGGATCTCCACAAGTGGGAACTTCGGATATCCTGTGGATATCTATGCAAGGTTACATTGATATTGTGGATATTGTATGGATATTATGAAAGTTACTTTCTAACATTTTCTGGATATTGTATGGATATCATTCTGCTACTTGGGATACGTCTTTTATTAGGGTGAAATTGGGACTTGTAAGTCTTTTATTACATCTAATCCTTAGGGATGAAATTGGAATACTTTAGAACAAAGCCTGAATTTAAGAAGGGAGGAAGTGCATGTTTTGTTGATTATGAAAAGGCTTTCCAAATAATTCAATGGCAAAAATAGGTTGGACTGGAAAGATAGGAGATTGACGTGAAATCTGAAATAAAACTGTGCAGATTAGGATAGCTAATGGGGAATCAGAATAGAGTTAGGAAGGAAGTAAACAAGGCTGTCCTTCATCACCATAAATTTTAAATGTATGTATATACAGTTGCAATGGTTAAAGGATCTAGTAAAAAAATAGATAAGGATGTGAAAGTGTAACAAATTTGTGAGGTTAGTAGTAAGGTATCCAGACGATAAAACTGTTGGGTTCTATTCCAAAAAGGGTTTACTAATTAATTCACTAGTCTCTAAATGCTAAATCAAGAGAGTTTGCAGTAGAAATTAATGCTATGAGATTCGTTAAAGGAAAGAAAGCTAAGTTAATAATGGGAACATATTAGAATGAGTGTTGAAATTCTCTTGCTTGGATAATGTTCCTTCTTGGGTTGGAAAATGCAAAGATTGGCCTTGAAAAGGAATAGCTTTGGTTAAAGGAAGCCATCGAGTGAAGGGAATCAATAACTAGAGGAATCAGGAAAAGATTGGTATAATTCCTAATAAATTATTTGTATGGAGTGTTTTTCTAAATGGAAAAAAATTGGAAGCCTTCAATGTGTGGTTCTGATATAGAATGTAAAATATAAGTTGAATTTATAAGAAAACAAACATATAGGTACTAGATATGGTTGATGGAAAGGGAGTTTTTAATTGAAATAATCAAGCATTGACAGAGGAAATAGGTGGGTCAAAGTTTGAGAGGAGAGGGCTGCTAAAGAAAGTAATTGAGGGTAAAATGCAAGGAAAAAATCAGAAAGGAAGACTAAGTGAAAGATGACATGAAGGATGGAATATGTTACGAAGAAGCACAAAAATGAAACCAAATAGGGAATATTGAGGCACATAAACCTACTGGAGGGGAGAAAACTTGCTTATGTTGATCAATTGTAACAGATATATTTAACAGCCTTATCTCACATCTTTCTGAATAAGTGCATCTTGTTTATGACCCAGAACTCGAAACAACCCAGAACCCAACCTTTTATTTTCTATATTTTAAGTTACACATTTTTTAAATTGTTTCCATAACATTTTTAAAAGTTTTTGGTGGGTCTTCGAAAACCTGTAAAAATGCTATTGTAGAAAAAAAGAATGCTTATTCATTGCCTCAAATTTTCCTTCCCAAGTGCAGAAAGGAACTGGTACTCCTTCCAATTGCCTTACTTTACTTGTATCAGAAATTTTGCAAGAGTTACAAATTAAACTGATGGTGTGACAGTACGCAATGTACGTGATGGTGATTTATCATCTGAAGGTACTAACATTTTCTCTTATAAGAAGTGATATTATTTGCTTATGGTGGTGCATTTCATGGATTTACTCTTTGGATATCACTCTTTCTTTCTTCAGTACAACTCATTTGGTACATCCAACACCATGCAGAAATATTGTGCCGGAAAATGATGGATAAATAATTTCAAGCATAATTTTTAAATTCTGCTATCCAAGGGAATTATCATGTAGTATTGAAACACCATATATATGAATAAATATACATACTTATAAAAAATTATTTAGAGAAGATTTAATTAGAAACAACATGAAATTATAAATATTAGTCCAAGAGGCCTATATGGTAAACAAACATTGCTCTAAGATAAAATAATTAAAAGTTTTATCATAAATTTTCACATACAAATGATTTCTAGCTCTAATTTACACAACATTAGCATTTATAATTAAATTCTCCTACATTCAATTCATTTAAACATATAATACATTAAATTTTATATTTATCAAATGAAGATAATCAGGTTAGTGCTCTCTGACTTATAGTCATTTGGGATAGTATAAGTAGATTTAAGAAATTCTGCTTGGAAGAGGTTGAGACAAAATCTATTCATGAATATGCACCATTTACAAAAAATAGAGGTAACACAAGAAAACCTAGCCAATTTTAAGTAGAAATAAATAGATTTATCACATTTGCTGTAACATCACTTGATGGTGACTAAGGACAAACACCTTTCAGAACCAGTCACACTATTATCAACAGTGATAGATGATATTGACGTAGCACTACTTCGGGATGCATCACTAGATTTAAAAGTTAAGACCAAAGAATCCAGCTTACATATGAGCAAATCTAACGAAGACTCTTCCAAATCTTGCAGGTCGTTACCTATACTGAATTTGATGTTTGCTTGCTTTTTGCGACCAAACCATCGATCCGTCCATTGGAATGGGTTTGCCTTTTCTCTCAAGTGAATTATATTTTTCCAGCTACTGCTTGGAGTGGTATGGCTCACATCCTCAACATTACTAGAAAATTTTACATCTTTGGTCGATAAAAATTTCTTTCTACATTTTTGGAGATCACAGGCTGTTTCACAATTCTTTATGTTCACAGCTAAAAAATAAATTTACCTATGTTGAAAGGCTACATATAAGAAATTGATTCAAGTAAATTCAAACCATTCACTTATAAGCTAGTTTTCAAATAAGTGTATATTCATTGATAGTCTCACCATCAGAAGACGCATTCCTTGCTGAGGGCTCAACTAAAATATTGCTCCACGAGTAACTCTCTTCATCACCGTTATCGTTGTTACATTCAGAGATTTCTAAAATGTCACCTTTGGAATGACAGCTGAAAAGTAACTTTATACATCAAATTATCGAAGGGAAAAGTTGATATTAATATAAAATAATTCTTACCAACTGCGTAATCCATAAATTGATAAAGCAACCAATAAAAGAATTAAAACTATGACTAAGAATGGAAATACATTACGGTTTGTTACAAATTTTAGAAAATCCATTCTTTAGAAAACTATCTGGCGAAGAATATTCTAGATTACTTTCTACAAAACCACATATATTTATAATCAAATGAATATATTTCAATTCTGAACAAGTTTTGCTAATTTCTCCAAAATAATATCCGAGTGCACTGCAGAAGAATTATTTCACTGCCGCCCTGCATTTGAATAGGATAGAAGAACCATGAAAATGACGCCCTCTGCGCGTGATCTGACCGCTACATATTCGAAACGTCAAGGCATATTTACGTTTCAAGACTATTTTGCTTAAATATCATGAAATCCAGCAAAAATGATATTTCCGAAGTTTTGATATTGTTAGGTGATATTATCTCTTTTTCTCATTTGATTAACTAACTATTGCGTTCAATAACGTAGAAATGTGTTATTCCAGAACGCTGGATGATTTTCAATTGTAGCACCTACGGTATGAATCTTGATAACTGAGGGACCATGGTTAGGTACAAAAACAGGTTGGTTATAGAGTATGAAATCATGACATCGGTGTGTAGCAATTTGAGGTAATTGCAATGTAAGTTATAAAACAAATTGCCAATTTTTCGTCAGATACATTGCTGTGAGAGTGGATCCAGTGGATCTGACAGAGCATGCTCGTTTCCGATTAAACCCGTCTGATTTATATAATGCTGTGTATAATAAAATTCAACAGCTGCACGGTGACTTTGGAGTTGCTGCGACTAAAGTTGGATTATGTGGTAAGTAGTTACGAATTTATTCATTGTTTTTGGCTTTAGTACATTTTATTTGAGTTAATTGCAGCACAATTCCTAAAATGTTATTCTGACATTCCCTAAATATCATTTTACTTCAGCGAAATATTGTAATGAAATGACACGAGTTGCATTTATACGTGCAAGACATGGTCCTCATAGAATTATTGCTAGCACTTTACCATTTATAAATGAAATTGCTCAAAAAAGAGTAGCTATAAGAACCTTACACTGTGGAGCCACAATGCTTCAATGTCAAAAGTTTTTAAAGGTATGTATGTATATTTTACATTGCAATTTGTTATAAATTGTGTTTCTATGCTACGTTGTTTACAATTTACATCCTTTTAATATTTTTTCAGAAATATCAAAGAATGGAGTTAGAAAGGACTTGGATGAAAATGAATCCAACTGAAAGAGTCAAGTTGGAAGAAGAAATAATGAATTTAGGAATTCCAAGCTTGAAAAATAAATCTCGTAGAAACTAAAACATTTCTCTTTTCCCTTCTCATAATTTATTACTACAGAATAGTTATATGTTGTTCTGCCTATATATATATATATGCCTGTATAAAAATCGAAAGTTAGCCGACTTCGGTCTTAAACCCTGAAATGATATTTTTGATACACGGATACACCTTCCGCGCACACCACTCAGGAGCTCCTGTTTCTGTGATTCGCACAATTTTAAGCACTCATGAAATTAATGTGCAAGTTTTCCTTTTATTTGTGTACAAACACTGTGAATATTTTATCTTTTAAGCTATCGTTTTAAGCACTCATGAAATTTATTTTCAGTTTTGCTTTTATTTGTCTACAATTACTGAGAATAATTTATCTTAAAAGCCATCCTTGCCTAGAAAAAAATATTTGTTGAAACATATCCGTAATTTAAAATCTGACAAAGGCTTAAAACAAAAATAAGTTGCTAAAATTAGGATGTCAAAATGTTCCTACTCTTAACCTTGATCTGCTACTATAAAAATATGCAACTTACACCTTTGGATAAACGAAAGGTATCATACAGGTCAGTAGTGCCTTTTCATTGTGATTTACGTTTAGTTAAGCCTGTAACAGCTGGCATTTCAAAGACTGCTTATATCTTGAGTCCTTGTCTTTCCAGTCATGACCTGTTTATTCATCAACAGAATTTCTAGCTCCTCATTTCTTATGAAAACCGGGAGATAAGACTGTATTGAAGCTATTTTTCAAAACACCCATTAGAAATATTATGTAATTAATGTAACTCTAAGAAATTTTAAGTTTCAGAGAGAATCGTACATTTAGGATTTAACTTCGGCGATTAGGGGTGCTGACGTTACTATGGCATTTACTTTTCCCTACTCGAAGAATTTCACGTGAGAGCTCTCTTCTTGACTAATTGTTCGTTTATTTTCATCTTGAAAGCAAGAATGAATGGTGTGGGATAAACCCAAGACCTTTACGTTGGACTGTTAATACTAGCGTCCGGCAGGGATAGCCACTAGGAATTCTTCACACTATGCCCAACGCAAGATGGTTTTTGGAACTCCATATTTTAACATCAAGCATCAATCTACTATACAAGAATATACTTGTTGGTCATAAGAAATCAGGATAGGCAACTTCTGCAAATCGAATACTTCGAGATACTACAGTACTTGGTTGCAAAGAAGCAATAATGTGTTAAAACTTCCAAGAATTAGATCGGAAGTAGTAATTCTATGTAAACTATATTATTCAATCAGAAACACAATTGTATTTGCACTTAAAGATATTCCGTCGTTGGAAATTTTTTAAAGTATATACAATTCTTCTTTAAAGAAGAAGCCCTCTAATAGCCTCATCAGATTGAGGTAATGATCAACAAACGCAAAAAAAAGAAAATTGCAATTATAAATGCACTAATATTTTGAATAGAATATGTGAAGATTTAGATGAAATACCATTGATATCTATCTTCTAAAACAACGTTTGTTTTTAATGTAAAGATTTAATGGTAATGGGGGAATCTTGGAACGAGACTATATCGTTAATGTAGTAAATAGATAAAGAGTTAGGGCAGGTTAAATCAAAATGTGTAAAACGAACTTTCATGATACATTTATATTTCTTGATTAAGAAATTTTCAATAAATTATAAAACTAATTTGAAAGATATTGTCTTGAAAATGGCTAGCAGTAATTCAATGACTCACATCGTCCTTCAATCTATGGTTATATCATCTAAAATTAGTATTATATTTGGTATATAAGAATTACATTTTCGATTTATTTTCTATTTTAATTACCAAATAATGAAGGTTGCATAAAATATTGCAAATTTAATATAGGAGAGTTATTTAGGACAAGTAAGTTTCAGTTCATTTCCACCAACTTCCGTTAGTGGCGCTGTCTAACCCACGCAATTGAATCATCTCTTCCGGGGACGCTTCTTCTTCGTGAAAGAACGCTACAGTAGAGATGGCCGACAGCCGTAAGTATAAAAATCCATTATATATTCTAGCAATCTTTCACATAACTTAGCTTTCTTTAAAAAAAATTCAATCACGATTAATTGAATTTCAATATCATCAATGTTTATGTAGTTTAAACGTTCAGGTTAACCGATGACCTATGATTAAACGCGTAGAATTTAATTTCCTCTTTCGGCCATTTCCGTTAAGCTTTCCTCCTTGTGCGTGAGCTTGTTCTCTTGAAATCATTGTAAAAGCTTTTTCTGATAGTTTTCAAATCGTTAGTAGTGAATATAGATAGGAGCAGCTTCACGTTTGTAAATAGCATATGTTTACAGTAAAAAAATTAACGGATCTCATCCGAACTTAGGCGTTTACTTTAGTTACTTCATGTTAGTTTAAGTTTTTACGTATTTCTTCCTCAGTTTATGGGTATTCCAGAATTTAATTTTTGCATAAAATTTATTTTGTAGAATATAGCAGTTACAACACGGGAGCTGCCTCTTACGGCAGCTATCCTGGGTATTCACAGCCGGCCCCAGCATCGGGGGCTCCGGCGGCAACACAGCCTAGTTATCCAGCTACGGGATACGATCAAAGCGGCGGTTACGGCCAACAAACATCTTGGGGTCAAACTCAACAGGGATACACAAATTACACATCAACAGACCAAACTACATACAATCAAGGTACGTTATCGTTAATTTTGGCTAATCGTCGTGTGTAGGATGCCTAAACTTCGGTTGTGATTCTGTTAAATTTGGTCCCTAAGCATTAATTAAAGGGAATACCCGTAAAATATTTAAGTCCTAAGGATTTTCTTTTATAATTCCAGTTAAAGTTTAGACGTATTTGAAAACTATTTTTAGAATATTAATGGTCTCTCGGTATGTTAATAACTATGCATCTTTTTTCATGTCTTCAGGGAGTAGTTACCCTTCCTACGACCAAAGCAGTTATGGGTCTAACCAGACTCAAGGTGGTTACGGCCAACAAGGATATCAAGCAGCTCCTTCGTATGATCAGAGCAGCAGCAATCAGTATTCCGGGTATGGACAGCAACAACAGCAACAGCCCCAGCAGCAAGCGGCGCCATCTTATGGACAGCAACAGACCGGCTATGGTCAGCAAGGAGGAGGATATGGAAATCAGGGTTATGGGGGTGAGGAAACTAGAATATCTCTTTGAAGCTTGATGACTTAGCGGTTCAATCACTTTTACAATTCAAATCTCTCACATTCCGGTTAATTTTTCAGCTCCACCTCCATCCAGTAACTATGGTGGAGGAAACTCAAGTGGAGGAGGAAGGGGAGGTGGTGGTGGAGGCGGAGGATATAAGTAAGCATCAGTCTACGCTAGCCATCAGTCAATTTCCGTTTGAAAGTTTCCTTTTTCTTATGAAAAAAAAATTAAGAAGTCGGAATTGCAATTTTTAACGTTTAAGATCAAATCATTATCATTCTTGAATTTTTTTTCGATAAAGTAGTAATTCATTCTGACATGAAACCAGTTTAAAGGAAGTTCAGCTGTAGATGCAATTGACACTTGAATCACTTCCAATTGAATATTTTGGCTTTTAAGTGTTGCCATTAATGCAATGGTGTTCTTTTAAATCTCTTCAACAGGTTGTGTAAAATATTTCTTTTTGATTATCTGTGACATGAGACAAGTAAAATTATTGTATCCCATCTGCCAAATGTGAAAGGAGTTGAAATGTAGTTTCTATTGATCCCTGAGAAAATCATGACTTATATGGTATGGGATGATTGTGTATTAAAAGAGTCAAGTCTAATAATAAGTGGGTTGAACCATGGTTGTATACTGAAACGATGAATCATGTATATTTAGCATTATGGTATGAGTCTGGTGGATCTACTGAACATGGTAAATATGCGTCGTGGGTAAAGATATGGGTGTACTGGTTATCTTTGAGTGACCTTGCATTTGGGTATCTAGTTGTGGGTCGAGCTCCTAATCAGATGTTCGGAGCTCCTGAAGAATATGGGTTGGCATGAGAAAGTGGCACTCAAGTACTCTACGATGTGAATGCGCTTGACTTTCGACTCATTCTTTTTGAATCCTAAAACCAGACGAATGACATGACTAGACTGACTGCTCGAGGCAGGGATAGTAGGGTTTCTTTCCATGTGAAATTTATTATATGTTGTTTTCATGTTTGATAATTAATATTTTTCATCTCTGTTTATTGCTCTACAATTTGAAAGTGTCAGCTAAAATGTATGCAGTTTAAAATTCTTTCCAAGCAAAGCAATTGTTGTCGAGGTGCCCTGCCTCTTGTCATGACTCTAATGACTGTAATGTGTATGTAACAATGTTGGAGAAGAGTTTAAGAGCAGGTGTCTATGCTGCGGTGCCTGGTTTGGGTAGCTCCCTCCCCACTCCCACTGATTCCCCTTCTGCGGAAGGGGCTGATGTGGGAGTGTGGGATGGGGGCACTTGGGTGGGGAATGAAATTGGTGAAGCAAGCAACGTGTGGCCGCTTCACTTGGCATCCGAGGCGGGGATTGTGGGGGAGCGAGCAAGCTACCCAAGTTACTCATTGAGTGTTTATGCTTCTGTTTTAGCAGTGGCAGCAGGGGTGGTTATAACAAAGGTAAATGCACTGAGATATCCGTCTCAGTGCAGTTTTCTGTTTCTTTTGATTTATATTGTGCATGAAAGGGCTTCAGCAATATCAAGGCATCTAAATGTGTTTAGCTGTCTTTTGCTCAATCCGTAACGTTGTTTAAATCTGTTTGTTTCATTTGAAATTGTTGAAAATTTTCAATTCATCTTTATCTTTTGCTTTGAAAATTCTTTTATGGATGTATATGACAGTGGTCCTTTCATGCATGTTAATTCAGGTGGTTAAAACCTGGTTGGTTAAGAGTATTTGTTCGTGCAATCTTTCAGTGCCACCAATAGCCCATTCTAATTATATATATCTGTTCAACGATGCGTCGCAATGACTCGAGTCCAGACACGATAAACCCTTATTCAACCCCATGCTCATTGGCATTAAAAGTATAAGAAATGTGGGTTATAATTTTTCAATTAAGAGAAATCCCCCTAATGTATCGTGATAAAGTTGGCAGTATAGCTGCTGTGTCAGTAAGGTATCTGAATTTTACTCGTTAAGAAGTAAAGGTAAAGGTTTAGTTGTTAAACAGAGATTGTTGGTAATTAGGAGTTCATCTGGTTTGCAATGTGCAGATTTAGGTATCCCTAAAATTCCCTAGATATCTTTAGGAACCTGGTATGAAATTGTGGTTGGTATTAAATTTCAATCATCTGAGGGTTTATTACTTATCAAGAGTGTGTGGTAGAATTAAAGGGGTACATAAGTACTAGAGGGTAATAATTGAGGAACTATTAATGACATGGGGTTAAAGGTTAAACTTAGCTGTCTGTGATTCCAAATCCTTTACATAATCATTCCCCGAATACTTAAAAGGGTTTAAATTTTTAAGCATCATCATTGTGTTCTGCAGGTATTTGAAAATGGTGGGGTGGTCTTTTGGTGGAAACTAGTTGCCATGTTGTTATAATCTAATTGGTAGATCTTCATGTCCTTTGCATGGTGGTAGCTTATAGCCACGAGTTTTGTCCTGTGTTAAAAGCAGGAAAATTAAAAATTTGATGAGTTATGTCTTCTTGGTTAATAGTTCATAATTATCAATGTGCAATTTCTTTGCACACACTTGTGTTATAACTTAGCACTTCTTTGTGCGTATTTTTTTGCTTAACTGTAATTGCATTAGATTCATTACCTGTTATTCCCATGCTTTTTGAAGTTGAAACGTATGAAATGTTCTGAAGTCCTCGAGGGTTTTCAGTAGTTTGTTTAATAACCTACTTTAAGGTACTTAATTTCATAGCAGTTACTGGGTATCTATTAATGGGAAAGTTGCCTTTCCAGTCTTTGAGAAATCTTGCTGATAATTCAAAGTATTCATGAAGTAAGTTTCTGGGGTCCTTTCATCCTTAGGATGAAATAGATATGGTATAATATAGAGAGAGTTGGAAATTGGACAGCTTCTCTGTCATACATTGTCTTCTAAGGGGGCTGCATTTGTAATTATTATTAATATGCTACTGCAAAACAGAGTGCGTTCTTAATAAGTAGTAATTGTTCAAATTACTTTCCTGGTTATACCATGGTTAAAAATTACTGAATACAAACTGATAATAGACCAGTTATCTGTATGAAATCTACGGAAAGGTGTTTTGTTCACAATATGGTATGGTGACCTCAAATGGTCCAATTCTTAAGGTGTTTAACAGGCAACTACTCAATAATATTAGTTTAAGGTATATTTCATTTACTGAATTTGGTAATATTCCATATTGGGTCATAGAAGTGACTCAGGTGCCGCCATGCTCAGAATAGATGATGTTTGGGTAGTGGAGGTTCTAAGAGCACATGAAGATTATATTTCATTTAAGAGAATTGGCTGATATTTCCAGTTCTGTTTTCTCTTAGTGTTCTGAGAAAGTGGAACCATAAGTTCATTGATATAATATAGTGGAGTGTATTTCAATATAAGTCTTGCTTTACTCAAGGACTGCATTTGTTGCAGAGGAAGGTGCCTCTATTCAAAGGGTTTATAGAGAACTATTAGTAACAAAGTAATTGAATCAAAGCCATTTGAGTTAAGGTGTCCTTCTGTCTCACAATATGGAATTAGATCCAACAATTTGAGTACCATTAAAGAGTAATCCTTACCGTAATTATCAGCCATCATTGGTTTGCATTGTAAGCTTTTGTATCCACCTACAGTATTTATTGGTCAGTTTTTGTATGCATGAGGACATATTTGATGTGGCAATTTAAATTATTCACTGAAATGTACACCACTTCACTGCTATGCATTACCAGCTTAATGTTACACTATATGTTTAAGTCTAAACGTATCAAAAGTCAAATACATCTTTCAGATTGGTTATGTTGCATTTTTGAGAAATTCATGAAAGATGCAGTCAATAAATATTGGCTGCTTGAGGCAGTAGATGCTTCCCAGCTTCCTGCTGTAGTAAAATTTATTGAAATCCCTCTTGGACTTCTTTGGCTAATATATCCTATTTGAAAGAGCAATAGTTATTGTGTAAAAGGCAACTGGTAGGCCCAACTGGTTAATCAATAATCACAGTAATTGGTTTGGGAATAGCTTCATTTTAAAGTTAATGCATGGTGTGTTGAGTTGTTTTTGTTTGGAATTTTGTCTGATGCGCTGTCTAATCACCCAGGAGGCTATGGAGGAAGCAGCGGCGGCGGAGGTGGTGGGGGTCGGGATGATCTCATCGTCATGGAGGACACCATATTTGTTTCCGGAATGCCCACCAAGGTCACAGAAGAAGCCATCCAAGAACACTTCGGTTCCCTGGGTCGGATAAAGGTTAGTATCTATACAGCTATATGTTAATGCAACATGAATTTCTATGGATTGTTGTGGGCCTAAAAGCTTGAAATACTCTGTAGTTAATATTACTTTATGATTTTTATAATTTCAGATGGATAAGAGGACAGGAAAAATGAAGGTTTGGATGTACAAAGATAAGGTGACTGGCAAACCCAAAGGAGAGGCTACAGTCACCTATGAAGATCCTCATTCAGCCCAGTCTGCCATCAATTGGTTTGATGGTATGTTATTGTCAGTGTTTCTCTAGGAATAATGTAATCCATTTACATATGTTGAGCATTTGCTTGTGTTTTAGTTTCATAATAATTGCTCATAATCTACTTATGAAGCTTAGCTCATTTAATCTATCCTTAAATTGGATTGCAAAAATATTTCTCAGTTCGTGTTTCAGATTTAAATGTTCAAGTCAGTTTTTCCTAGTTAATTGGAGAATGGTGATACTTGGAAATTTCATGAGTTATCAGATCACGAAGTTGAAATTTTTATAGCCACTTTAAAAATGCACCTATTTATCCTTCTTCAATGTTTTCTTGAAGATAAAGATTGTGTCAATTATTACTTTTTATTTTTATATTAAATTTCCTGTTCATATATAAGTATAAGTTATTTTCTATTTCTAATTATGACTTCTGGGGAATCATCTATTCATGATATTTGTCATCTATTTTCAGGCAAGGACTTCCATGGTTCCATCATTAAAGTACAACTGGCCACACAGAAGAACAACTTCGGTGGTGGTCGTGGAGGCGGTAGAGGAGGAGGAGGAGGAGGTGGAATGCGTGGAGGTGGTGGTGGAGGAGGAGGAGGTGGAATGGGAGGAGGCAGAGGAGGTGGAATGGGCATGGGAGGGGGTGGAGGAGGCGGCGGAGGAGGAGGTGGTGGTGGAGGTTAATATCATTAAATATTCTATTCTTGCTATCTGTCAGATGTGCTCCCTGTGTGTCTGGACTCATACACTTAGAAGATTCGTAAAACATACTAGGGCAGCTACTTTTATTTCTCCTTTAACTCGTCTATATGTTGATCCTAGATCTGTAAAAGGAATTTAGAAGTGCTTATGCAAATTTCTGACTATTGTATGTAACTGATCTCTCCATTCCTGGGACAGGAACTTAAATTATACTTGGGGAGAAATTAGTTGTTATTTTTAAATTTTATCTTCTTTTATCTTTTGGCCCCTCTTTTAAGTTCCTATTTTTATTGTATTCTTTACATTTGATATTTGTTCTATTCAGCTGAAGTTAAAGTATGCTTAAGTTAAATTGCCAATGACATTAGCCTGAAGAGGTCTCCAGTCCAGGACCTAGAGACACCAGTAAATTGAACTGCATCTGTGTATAAAACATATTGTTTCCAAGTAATACTTGATTATCTGTTGTGTTGGTGGACTGAGTATTGGCTTGTTATTATTCTACTTTTTCGAATAAAATAATCGTCTTTAAAGGAAATTATGATCTTAAAATTTTGAAGTAAGCTTGTTGGGTTCAGACAATAATATAATTATTAATTAATTTGGGTAATATTCATTATTGGCGTTGGAAATTTGTGTAAGGTCGATTCGCAATTTCCTTCTCTGAGCAGAGTAGTACTGATGTAAGATAGTGCTATGACAGTGGTACGTAGTTTGTGTTTGGATAAGGTCTTTGAGTAATACATGGTATTCTTTTATAGGATTTGGCCGTGATGGTGACTGGAAATGCCCTAACGGAGAGTGTGGCAACACCAACTTCTCATGGAGGACTCAGTGCAATCGCTGTGGACTTCTCCGTCCTGAGGGAGTCGGAGGAGGTAATGGTAAATTTTCCTATTAGTATATTACTGGTGAGGTATTTTGTTTTAAGATTGGCATATATGGTATTAATGCTTCCATTTTGTCTTGTAGGTGGTGGTGGTATGAGAGGAGGTAGGGGAGGCCGAGGAGGGCCTGGTGGTATGGATAGAGGTGGTGGCATGAGGGGAGGCCGTGGGGGACCAGGAGGAGACAGGGGTGGTCGAGGTGGTTACTCAAGAGGTGGTCCAGGTGGAGACCGTGGTGGACGTGGTCGCGGAGGTGGTCCCATGAGAGGGGGCGGGTAAGGAACATTATCATTATTACATGAAAATAAGTATCAATTTAACTTAAAGAGCAAGAGAATACTTGCACTTATCATTGTTAAAGATTTTGTCTTATCTAATTGTCTAAGGCTGTGCTGTATAGTAATGAACTCATTTTTAATTCTTGTTTCTTTTCTTTTTGCAGGGACCGTGGAAAGGACAGGTCCAAACCCTACTAGATGTATACCAAGCAATTTTTAATTATATTATTTAGCCACATCTGTCCAAGGTGTGAATGTATCATTAAATGTTTTCTGTGCAAAGTTTTTTGTAATTGATTGTGGAAGAGAAAAAGTTTGCTTTCTTTTAATATTGTAACGTGAAAATAAAAATGTCTTGTGTTAATTTGCCTTTTCATTGACTTTCCAACCCTCTAAATTCAAAACTGAAATTCGGGAATTCGCCGTCAGGTGCGCTGGGTGGGCAATCCGACAGCAGAGAGTCGCGTAATCGATAACGATAACATGGCGGATGTTTACCCATAGTTCGTCATTGTTTCGAATATATCGAGCACGTGGTTAATTGTCTGCGAAGGGAGGTACCCTGCTGCTGTTACCGCACATAAACGTTATTGCGTGCTTCTGTTGATTATCCGGCCTTTGTGAGAAGTTCTTAGCTTAGGTAAGTGGAGCGTTGTGTTATAATTCCGGTAATGCCATGTTAGACACATGAGAATCCTCTCTCGGGATTTAATGTTTTAAATGTTAAATAATTGATACAAAGAAATTTACAGTTAGTTATATCGGCGTTTTTCATTTTTGAGCCGTTCTCTACTCGAGTTTAGCTTGGCTGATCGATTCCGTCTAACTTATTTGAAATCGTCTCAGCTCGACATCCGTATGTGACATGTGATTTTTAAATTTTTTTGGAATTATCTTTGCCTAGAGCGGTTACGCATAGCAGAGCTCTCATAATTTCATAATTTTCGCTGCTCTATTGCGCTGTGTGTTAGATACGTTTGGAAGATAAGTCATATTGCTATACTTATTAGCTAAGGAATTGCCGGTACTCCAAGTCGTTTTTGGTGTCATCGTTTTGGAGGAGGGATCCCTTGATGTAAGTGAAGACATTTCTCTCCGCATATCTCTCTATCACTATATTCTCTTCCTATTCAGATTAGTTTTTCATTAAAGACAAGGGGAATAGCATTATACATTTAAAGCTAGCTATGGCGTTGTGCTATTTGAAAAGACATCCTCGTCAAGCAATCGATCGGTTTTCTGGACGTAAGAATTCAAAGTCTGAATTGTTATTTCATTTTCTTTATCTTACATACTGCAGTTAGTTCGGAGTATTCTTTGGCTATGCTGGATAGCAAAGATGGTAAACTAATGGTCGTTATCATTTTCGAAGCTTCATCATCGTTGCAGTCCTCGAGTCAACTGCACGAGTCTTTTTGAGCTTAAACAAGGTGGTCGACCTTTACTATGCATCCAAATTATTAAATCACTAAAGTTTCGTTTTATAGGGATATTATAAAGGGACGGTTATATTGCAGCGCCGGTTTAAACCTTCCGGTATTGTTATCGTGATTAATTGAAAGCGTTTGATACGTTGACGTTTCATGCCAAAAAGAACATGTATGAAGTTTTATCATTTCCCTCCCAGATGCAGCTCCCGCAGCTGCTTTGCATTCGCGTTTTCCTTAGGGTAGCTCCGGTATATTTGTAACAAATGTGGTGTGTTCTTGCAGGGCATGAAATACACTGAGATTAACATCTATCATGCCTGGTCACTAACATGTGCTACTATTTTGTGAGAATTCCCTTATTCATATTAGCGGCATATGAAATTAGGCGTATATGTTTTATTTTCCAGTATTATGACCTGTAATCGTCTTGCGAACCTTCTCGAATGTCTTGATATCCACGAAAGTATTTCAGACGCTGCTTTCTAATTTCAGCTCATGCTGAGTTATCCTTTTTAATTAACCCTAGATGAATAGTTTTCAGCAACTTCCTGATAATTGGTGTTCGTCTTGGGAAATGCTCTTCTCTCAGTCAATTGCAAACTTTCCTAACGCCAATTGATTGAAGACCTAGGAACTTTTTTGAAAGCTTTGATGCTCTATTTGACATGTTAGCTTTCATTTAAGCTCATCATGTGATTTCAAGCTATGTAGTTATATTTGGGATCATGAATTTGATTCTTTATCGACTGTGCTAGAATTGGAACCAAATTTTTGCTGATTATCTATAAAACAGTGCCATTGTTAATCTTCAGATACAATAGCTAATCCTAATGTTGGTCATCTGCCATCAGTAATGATTACATCCAAGCAGATAAGTTAATCCTTAAACCTATTTGGATCCGTGCCATGCTTATTTAAATGTCGTGTTTAAGATATGTTGTAATCTTGTATATGCTTACAGTAGCCTTAATCTCATGTACAGATTATTTCTTCTCAAATCCAATTCCATTGAAGCTGTAAATTGACCAATTGTGGTTAACCATGTTTGGCTGTTGGCAGTTATAGGTGTTTCATTTCTAGATGCAAACAAGCATTATGCTTCTTTAAGGATGCTAAAACTAGTTTTTAGTACCCCTTCAATACCTATGTAGGTCTGCAGCCTCTTACTCAGAATCATGTGTGTTTTTCCTTCCTTTATACAGATTCTTAGAGTTCCAATGAAATAAAATAAGAAACACTGTTTCCTTAACATCAGGTGATGATGGCTTAGTGCCAAAACAGGTTGTTTGAATTATGCCTTGTTGAGATTATCTAGCGTTTCCTCTCTTATTTCATTATGTCTTTCCAAGTCTGGCCAGGAATTATAGCTTATGCATTTTAACTTCTAATATACTTTGGAAGTTGACTGCCATCTTGGCTTTGTTTGCTCTGCCCAATTGTTGCTTACAGTAATATTTAGCTCTTTGTCACTTTTTCTTTCAAGACTACTTTAATATTTTCCACTAGAACCATATCTCAATTATTGTTAACATTTGATTGCTATCAAAGTCAAGGCTGCTACTCATTTGCATTAAATGTTGTATAGCAGTTCATTCTGGTTTATAGTCTGCCTTTGGATTTTTTTTTCAAAGAACTAACTTCCTATTTTTTCACCTCTCTTCTAGGCATTGATATTTAAATAATCATAGCTGCATTCTTACTGTTAATTTAATCAATTAATTCGTAAGATTTCTTTGATTCATTCAGAATACTGGGGATAACTATGTTTGTTTCAAAACAAAAACTTTAGGTTTAAATTGCTAAGGTTGTATGCAATTCTTGTTATGAGACTTATCCATGGCAAATGTTTTGATTATGACATATGTATCATTCATTTGGCAACATAATACATTTGGGAATTGTTCTAGGAGCGATCATATGAAGATTGTTTTTTCTTGTTGTAAAGAGTTTTTAAATTCAAAGAATCATTATTACCAAGGTACTTTTCAGGCTGAAAATGTGGTTTCTTATGGATGTTAATTGTTATTGACCTTATCTTTCAATAGCATAGTATTTAGATAAATAGCAATGAACAACATAAGTAGATGTTTTTAAATGCAGGAGTGAATCATAGTGTATTCAGTGAAAATTCATACTATGGCATGAGAACATACAATGTAGCAATAGCATGTAATCTTTTGAATAAGTATTCTAGATGTAGTGTTATCTTGAATGACGATAGCAAAAAAGACTTTGCAAAAAAAGTTCATTCTTATATCTATGAAGTAATAGGAACCATCTAATAGTTTAAAATCCTTTGCAGTGCTGTCTTGCCCTTAAATGGAATTTGTATTCATCTTGGAGGATTCATTTTTCTAATAATGTGTTGCTTTTTAGTTACATATAATCGAAATTTGAAGTTTCATATCTCATTATACCTCGTTCACATCTTCATTTATATTAACTTCCATGGGAATATTTTCACATTTAAAGATTAATGATTGTATGTATGGTTGGGATATTTATCTTCAATGTTACAAAATATTGAGATTCATTTCCTTGAATTTTTTGTAAAACTGTTTAAATTTTAGGTAATGTATCGATCTTGTATTTAAGAACATTGTGCCTCTATTCCTAACATATTGCGTAGGATTCATGAATGAGGTTAAACAATTCCATTCCAGATGTTAAAGAGTGTAAATCAAGTAGGTAAACAAATGATAAAACTCGTAGCTGAAATGAATACTGGAGTATGTTTGATTGAAAGTCTGGATATTTAAACTGATGAAAGTACTGGCCGTGTATCTTTTCCTGGAACAGTAAATAGAGTAATTTTTATCATTGCTGCAGTTGTTTTATATTCTTATGGGACCTTATCTTGAAATTTTCAATTGCAGCGATATATTCAATGTAATATGGTTTTTAGTTATGAAAGTAATAGTTTTGCTTATCCATAGGAAAATGTCCATCGCTCTTTTTGATTGTCTGGTTCTTTGTATCTTCTCCGTTGGTACTGAAAGCTTTATTATAACTCTACCTGTTTTAAGTTTGACTCGAGTGTTATTGATTGAGCTGTATACAAGTGAAGGTTTAATGTGAGTAATGAATGGTTATTGTGAAATATCTAAGGAATCTGAAATTGTATTTCTTTGTTGAAGATGTGATATCCTTAGTTGCAGACATATCTGTCCACATAATTCCCTTATTTTACAATTCATTCAGACTTAGAATGCATTATTTTCTGTGCCAATGAAAAAACTTCTGTCACTGCATCTTCATTCCACCATAGATCAGATCATACATGCTCTTATTTATTCTGTCTTTTAAGCATTGCAACTTAAAAGATTTTACATAGCCATTTGATATTTTTTCCTATTTCCACTGAATACAGAATAATTAGGATACTTTCTAAGTTAATGGTGCAAAAAATTTACAAACTTGTTCATCATAAAGCCTCTCTAATCCCTGATGTACATGTTTCTCAGGTACTTTTACTTATTCATTGCACAAGAATAGGGTTTTGTCTACTTCAAACTTCATGTGACAAGATTGTTCTCCTTTTACTAATCTTTCTGTGTTACGGGTGAATTGTTTCATTGTATTTAAAATTGAGGTTAGATGGAAGAGAATACAACTTGGGCATAACCTTGCGTTAATAAAAAGTATATTCAATCAGTATCAAATTTTAACTTATTCTAATTCTGAGCCTGACTTTAAATTGGGGTTCATCTGAAAGTAATGAATGACTGAATTTTTTGATACTTGTTATTTTTTGTTTTGCTAGTTATATGAGACAGTGTCAAAATTCAATGTTTGAGTCCATCCTATCTCTACAGCTTTAAAAATTTTAAATTTAATTTATTTCATAATTCTCCCATGGTTTGACAATATCATTTTTTACTTTACTATTATTTTTAATATATTGTTCATTTTTGTTGAGTAAATTCTGAAGAAAATAATATATATCCTTTTACATAGGTTCTGATAAATTTTACTCTGGAATTTTCCATGGTTTCTTATTTATTTCAATGCTCCATTTTGTTTTAAGTCTACCATTGTCTTATGTTTATGTTCTCTACCAATAATTTTCTTTGCTCTATTAATGCACTTCTAGCATGGCTTGCTACATTGTCAGTATGTAAAACCAAATCAGAGTAACTCTGAAGAGTTTCTTGACTTTACCCTTAGTGATTTTTTTGGTGTCTGTCCCTTTGAAAACCATCATTTTGTTCTTTTTGTTTATTCTTGACACTTTTTGAAGTGAAACATATTTTTTTTCTCAATTCGTAAGTTTTTAGAGAAGAGTTTCCGGCTCTACAAAATCTTTTCACTGATTTATGGTTGTCAGTATAGATTTCTTTTACAACCTATACTCTTATTTTGTTATGATACAATATTCGGTATCTTAGACATTTACAATTCGAACATCGTCTCCCACGGTTAAAGCTAGAGATTTGTCCACCATGATGAAGTTGACCCAGGGAGTTAGCACAGATCCTTATCGTGTAGTAGCAATAGATTAGGTTTCAGGGTTCCCTTTCTCAGGTAGTTCCTCGCAAACCTTGTGAAATACCTTTCCTTTCCTTGGTTTTGTCCCTCACTACCGACCCCTGTGGTTCATCCTCATCAGTTTCCACATCCATCTACCGGTATTTAGCAACTATATACCATTGCTAAAACTTTGGAAAGGGTAAGTGTAGTATGTACAGTTTCTACCCTTTCCAAGTCTGACACCAAGCAATATTCGTTGGGCGTCTCTATCCTACGGAGATTACGGGAAAATAAAAAGTCTTCGTTTTAGTACTCGGATTAGGTTTATTCGGATTCGTTCCTCGATTTGGATGTTATTTAAGCTTTACTGATAGCTGCACTGTAATCGAAGTCTAGTGTTTTCTAGCTTTCACTGTCAGTGGCCAGCATCATATCTTCATTCGCCGAAGATAATGTATTTTGCTGTCGTTTTGTGTTACTAATCTCACACACATCGATTAATTATTCTACTGTAATGATATAAAATGCTAATGCTCATTTTTTTTGGAAAGGTACCAACCAAGACTCCTTAGTCCGCTTTTTGTCAAGCTTAAGGATGGAATGTTTGTTCAAAATATTTGTTGTTAAACAAAGTAACTTGAATTAACCTATAGGTATCAGGTACAGGAAATGATCCGCTACAGTTACATGCCCCAGTAATTCTATGTAGATCGCCTCAACGCGGGAAAAAGATTGTCTTTACCACCGGTGGTCTACCACCGCATGTTCTATTTTCGCATGGCTGACGCTAACTTAAACTATTTTATAGGTAATTATTTCGTACTTCAAAGAATGAAATATTCGGTATATTTGCCTTATATTATCTTCTTGAAAAGTGTCGTTCAACAACCTTGCGAAACTACTATTTCAGAAGAAGTAGGGTTTTGTTCGGCGATGATTTAATCACCTACAAAGGCACACTGTGTTGTAGTTATCTAAACTGTGGTTTTACCTTGATGAATTAATTAAATAAAATCTAAGTCAAAATAACTTGAGTTAATTTTGAACTCAAAATCATTAGTATAAGAAGTGCAAAGACCATTTCTGGAATTTATAGGCCATTTCGCATCTTGCTAATTCATCGAAAATAATCCAAAGAAGTACTGGATGACTCAAAAGAGTAAGCAGTGTTTAATTTATGCCAATTTACTAAGTACTTAATCGAACATGTTCATGTTCAGTGTTATCGCGGTTAAATAAAGTTTCTTGCCGATCTGATCATAAATGCGAATTTAATGACTACGATTGAACATTTCCGTGTGTCGGTAATCTTGATGTGAACTGTTTGATTTAACATTACTACAATTTTTTTGGTATACTGTAAACTGCGTACCGTACCGTACACTGACTTGCTGTTTCTCTTTTGCATGACGGGTCACTCGTAAGTGTTCTAAAGTAAAGAAGTATTGCTTTGTCGGTTCTGTTAAATTTCATAGTTAGTTCATTGTTCGTTTGAATGCAGAAGATGGAATTAGCGCCAGAATTTGGTATTTTAAGAATTTTCGCTCTATTTATATTTTTCTGTAATTAATATAATTCTGATTGTAAGAAGAGGAAATTATGCTTTTCAGTCTGAAGTCCTTAAAATGATCTTGCCAGGGACGGAAATAAATCTTTGATGATAAAATGAATGCTGTAACGATGATTGAGTGATCTCATTATTACTGTGCTTTCTTAAAATGCTAGAGGCGTTGAAAATTCAAACTGATTCCGTTAATCGATTTGTTGAAGATTTCTCGGGTTTCAGGTGTTACGCAGTCTTTGCTCTTGCCATGGCTTCACACGAAAACTTAGTTTTACTCCCGAATAAACAAACAATTATTTAACAAATGTGAATTTGGTAGAAACAGAAGCCTGCTTTCAATGACAAAGGTAAAAATGGCTTAGGAATTATTTCTTAGTATAATATACTCGATAGACTATCGAGATTGTATTATAAATTCAAATGGATTAGTCATATTTTTTGAAGTTCTAGATTATTTTTGAGTAAGTCCACTAAGTATCTATTGAGTTCTAAGAACTCGATCTCGCCTATAATAAAGACCCCTAATAATAATAATAATTTATTATTATTAATATTCTTCATATACGTAAATAGTTATAATTACATCGTATGTTTTCCCATGATAAGTTTATTGAGTTACGTTCTTTTTTCATCAAGGATACATACTGTAAGTAATCTGATCTGTTGCCAAGCTATAAGTATGTATTTTAGCGATTTCCATTTACTTAATTGAATAATTCGATTCAATCTTGGCTCAATGTTGTAGCGCTAGTTTTAAATTAAATAATATTTTATTGGCGCGCTACTAGCTTCATGCCTTTCTAATTGGAAGTAACTGAAATATAGTAAGGGGCGTTTCTATAATGGGAGAATTTTCAAGATCTAGTCGACAACCGATTTAATAAATAGTTGATTCTTATTGCAATTATAATTTCTCCCCCAAAATTTATTTAGATGGATTACTTTTAGTTTTCTCCTTTTTCTTTATCTATGGACTTCAAACTTAATTTTGAACCTTGTTATTGTACTTAATTTTAGTCAAGTTTTACCAAAAAGACTTTCTAAAATTTTCCTAGATAAAATAATTTGTATCGATCCTTGGGTTTAAAATATAATCGTAAGAGTGGAATTTTTCCAAGAGTGGAATCGCGTTGACTCAATAAAGTAGCTATGTACTTCATACAGATTAGGCTTAGTCAGTTTCGTGGAGTTTTAAAATTTAGATTCAGGACGCTTTTCGGAATCATTAAGTTTTCGACCTTGTTATTTATCACCTTCTTATTCCTCATATTCATTTTCTATCACAGCTTGTAAATAATTATATCGGAAAGAGGGACGATGAACTAGTGAAGTAGCCTGATACAGTTTTGGCTATAATGGTTTTCCTTTTTCTCACCAAATTCTGTGCCATTCAATTTTATTCGTCTAACATTTTATGTTCGATGTACTAATTCGCATTAGTAACTGAATGAGAAAAATTAATAAACGTCAAGTACGTAGTAATATTTTTGAAAATTAATGGCCGAGAAAGTAAGAACCTTTCGAAGGCCGTGCGTGTGGGTGGGGCGGCCATAAACCTTTCTCCTCATGGCGGGTGAGAGTCTGAAGTCGATCTTGCTGAAATAGTAGGAGAAAATCGACCCTTACGATGACCGCGTGGAAGGGAGAATTTGAAATCGCTCGGGAATATTTGCGTAAATGAAAGGATTAGCGTTTGTGCAAACTGTTTGGAAACATTTTTGTCGCGTCGAAGTTCGTATTATTTGCTGAGTAGTCTCATTTCATGCGATTATACGGCTATTTATGCTTCAAAAGTTACAGCGATGTTTATTATCGTTTTATACGCATCCTGTGGATCTGCTTGAGCCAGCAGGATATGTAAGTTATTCGTAATCATAGTGTACTTATTATCGTCATAGTTCAGCGATGATTGAGATTATTTTCTAAGTGCCGCTGTAGCTAATACTTTGAGTTAGTTTATCGTCGTATTAACTAATTTACGTCATTAATACATTAAGGCGCAATGATGTTAATGAAATGAGCTGTCTACGCCTTCATTTCTCGTCCGCAAAAATTTGATTAGGCTTGTTACGCTATTGTACTGACTAATTTGAGGTGGTTTTTGGCGAGAATTTTCATTAGGCAGCTAAAATTTTAATATTAATTGCTTCGTTTTAGTCTATTGTATGACTTTAAAAATCTTCTTTTCCTCTTTTGCGTCGGCAGCCTTGGCCTAAAAAGGAAAATTACGGCATTTGTTTATTTACATGATATTTCAGGAAACCTTTTCGGTATTCAAGAAAATTGGCTGAAGATTCTAAAGTGTTGTGTAACAGCTCTTCTTCTCTAAGCTTCAAATCTCATTGTCATGGATCTGAAATCTGTGGGACGATGTTACGTAATGAGCATTTCAATATTCCCCGCCAAAACGTTTTTATGCCCGCAAGACATTTTTTGCTGCATTAGGGCTTATTTATAGGAGATCAAATAAAGTGGAGTAGGTTTGAAGACTATTATATTGGGGTTATACTTGTTATGCTTACAACAGGTCACTAATATTTGATCACTATCCCTTCTTAACTCTTAAAGTTATACAATTATGAAATTCTCAACAACCATAAATATAACGCTAGAAAGGTTTAATTTTCCTCTTTTGAAAGCGACATTAAATATTACTCCTACGTGTCCTTACAGTAGCTTCAGATTTTACATATATCATATTAAGCTCATTTGAACGGTATTTTTCGGGTTTCGAGCAGTTTTTGCAACCCAAAAAATCGATTAGTGTCGTCTTATCTGAAAATGTATATATCTATTTTTTTACACATTATTTCTTATCTTCCCTAATGAAGTCAAGCGTATCAATATTAATTAATAAATGGTCATCACAGATTTTCTTCAAACGTTTTCCTATTTAGATTGTTAAAATGTTTATAATTTTCGCCATTTTCTTTTGCATTTGCCACCAAAATTCATTGATCCATGTAATCTGTAATTTGATACAGCTTTTTTCTTTTCGAATAATTAGTTTCATTGGAGAGTCAAGGGTAATATTTTCCTAGAATTCCGTTTTAAAATATTCGATTAAATGATTCGTCTTCTTAGTTTTGATTTGTCGTAATCATTTCAAAATTAACGATACCGATTCAGGGTTAATTTTGTGGTACTTATTAACTTGTAAAAAAATCCATGGTAAACAAACATTTACTAGACCACTAATTTATTATTATTTTTCAGGTGATGACCTGATGATGTAGCGACGCTACGAAACCTGGGTCGTGTTATTCGGATAATAAATTAGTGGTCTAATAAATGTTAGTTTACTATGGATTTCAAAATTATTTCTACGAAATAAATGCGTGAGGAAATTTGAGCTATAATGGGGATTATTGTTGCCTATGTTATTTTTCTCCCGAGTTTAATGTATTTCCTATAAAATTGTTATCTCTCTGGTTTTTGTCGCAAATATAAAAAAAATTCAGAGCTACTTATATAAGTCGTATACAAAAAATAGTGCATTACACGAAATGTTAACAAGAATCCATAATTGAAACACTTTCTCTTTCAGTTCACTTTTATTCTTCGTGATCGATCGTGTTTACCATTTATTCGTGCCGTTGGTTGGCTTCCTACCATTCGTAGCCTTCGAATGGAGCGATTCTCTTTGATCGTATAAAGGACTGACCATTCCAGTGCTCTTCAACTGTAGAAAAAGCTCTTTTCCGTTATCTCTGAAATGCACCGCAGAAAGACGAGTTACTTTCACATTCCATTGATTCACTTGATCGATTCCGGTGGGCAGTTAATGTCATAACTGAGAACAAATAACGTTCCCAGTACTGCTATTTTCGTTAGAATTCGCGGAATATCGAGATTGCTGATTGTAGCTCGATCAATCAATTATTTAGTCTTCTCTGTTGATGAAGCTATATCACAAGAGAACCCGATCGTACTTCTAATGAAACTAGGTAAAGGTCTGGTTAATGATTCCAAAAGCTGGCTGTATATTTTCAATATTGTTCCCCCGAGGCGTGCTGTGTAAGGGTCGCCAGATACGGGGGTATGGTTTTTCATCGCTAATATATTTTCTTTCCTATGAAAATATTGTGTTCTTGACAGCGGGATGCAACACTATCTATATAGTTCGTAGTTACCTGATGGATGTTTCGATGTTGACTGTTTTATTTTTAAACTGTCTATATGTTTTCCTGTCCGTAAACATAAATGGAAAAATGTGATTTCAAAGTTTCGGAAACACTGTTCTAGGAAATTTTTAATTTTAGAGTTTTAATTTTCAGTCCAATTAAACTTGCTGGAAAAATCGTTTGTGTTTTACACTTGTATCTGAACAAAGACCCTGAAAGACGCCTTTCGGTGTGTGTCACTTTCTCTGAATTTATTAAGTAAATTCGGCGAAAGATTTAAACTCGCAGTATAAAATCTTTTATCTTCTAAAGATTCCCATCTTTCGTTCTGAAGCATTTGGGTAAAGTCCTGACTGATTCGTAGAGACAATTTTTTACAAAACTTTGCCATTTGTCAGTTTTAACATAGATTGCTGTACATTTCGCATTATTCGTCCCTTGAAATAATCAAATTGTTGAAAGTCTTACTGAATTATGGGATTTTTTTTATTGTCGTGGGAATGGAAAAATTGAGTAAATCTAATTGTCTAATCTAGCAATATTCTATGTAACATGATTAATTTAGTACTACAAAAGTACTATTCTCATAATATTTTTATAGCAGTAAAACAAATCAAAATTAGGAAACCATGGGTTGCGGTGGAAATGTTTAATATAATGGAGGAAAGAAAGAAACGGATAAGACTCGATACCTAGCATAGGGGTAGAATGTACAGAGCTCTAAAGAACGATCTAAGATGTAGAATTCAAGGGGAAAAAATCAAGAGAAGTCAAAGACAAAAGATGTTGGATGTCTTAAAGTGTGAGGTAAACTACCAGGAAGTGAAGGAGATGGCGTTTAATGGGATTTTTGATGCACATGAACTTACCGAAAGGTTGAACAGTTATATATGTATTTGAGGTCTGCTTCTATTTTAGATTTTAATTTTTGATCATTCAACCCCATAATTTCTTTTACGGAGATGACTTCGCCCATTTCTGTTGTTTGATGGAAGTAGGGGATACCCATATAATGAGTAAGAAAGAAATTAGCTCTTCGAATGTAATAAGCGCTCGAATAATTGCCGGACTATCTTCTCGTAATTTCCCAGAGCGTGAAGTACTTACTGTACCGGATTATTTGGCTGCTGGTTCACCTAATGGGTGCCGAAGCAGGATATCTTCGTCTCGCCTCAATGAAATTGCAACGGAAATATATTTCCTTTTTCTTTATCTTCCAAAATTGTCGAATCCGTACTCTTGGGGGAAAATTACCCACATTTTCAACGAAAAAGAATAAGGCTAATTTTGCATAAGATAGTTTTTCGTCATAGAAATTAGTGATGGATGAAATTCCTATGGAGTAACATTTGGAAAATCCATCAATGTATTCTGTTAAAATACTCAAGTTTGAGGGAAATTTTCCTCGGTGAGCATCATTAATGATCGAAAGCATTTCGGCAGCATTTGTGTGTTAGTAGAATGTCGTCAATTAGAACATCCGATGCTCGAGCCGGGCATGGTTCGAAATTTTAGTCCAAGGTCTTCCAACACTCATTTCATGATATCTTAAATTAGGAGCAGCTGACTGATGGTTTCAAATTTTCGTTTCGTTATGTCTGGAGATATCTTAACGTTGGCTACACGCTGATTAATATTTGTGTAAATTTATCGCGTATTTAATAAAAGTAAATGAATTCTATCGATCTACATTGGAAAATATGAAGATTGTTTAAATAATATGTTTTTAATTCGATAAAATTGCCTATTTATGTGGCGAAAGCAACTTTTGGGGTAATAAATGGGAGCGACTGGAGGTGTTAAGACAATTTATAATTTTAGTGTTACTATCACTAGTTAATTTTATTGTTAAATTTAATATCAGGATCTCGCTTCTCCGTTCTTAATTCGAATTAAATTTTATAACCGTTTTTTTGGTGATATTATGTTTTACGTTTTTTTCCCGAAGTTCTGTGTAACAATTCTTCAATTGTAAGCATCAAGAATTTTATGAGGCTTCCGGATAGTCATGTGGACAGCGCGTTTGCCTTAGGTCCCGGGTTCGAATCCCGGTGGGAGCCAATGTGCGAAATGACCTAAGCTGTCGAAGCACTTTTAACAATACTACTACTACAAGAACTTTATGTCAGTAGATAAGAACTGTTCTTGATCATAAGTTACAAGCATTTATTGGGAAGATTTTGTAAGTCTAGTATATGGCTAAGAACTGTTAATAACATTCCAGTCCTGTAAGATGCTATCGTTGTTGCGTACAGCTAGCAAGGGAAAATTCGGTCGTTTGCTCGCTATTTTCTATTTTACTAGAGCCGCTAAAGGATGTTGGGAAACGATTCGTAGGTCAGGGATGGCAATTATTTGGAGCACCGGTCTGTGACGGCGACCCGTCTCGCTGATTTACCCCAATTTTAGGGAAAAGTTTCGTCTGCCAACTTCAGACTAAATGGGTACAAGTTCAGTGTTCCTTGACTGTTAAAATCTTAAAACGGTCGAACATTGCTGTAAGTAAATCCAAGGAATGATAACTTGCAGCAGACACTTTAACTTCTGTAAGGGTTGACTCTTATTAATAACTAGAATTAGAAAAATGTGGTCACTTGGATTCAAAAGGTGCTTTTGTTAGTGTATACATTTTTTTGCTATTCACTCGTGTGACGCCCGTAATTTTTTCCCTTATCTCGTTTGAAGAGTAGTATGTTCAGCTATTTTTTGTTTTTAATCGTGTACAATTAAATTAATTGCAAGTTCATGCAATTCAAGTTCAGTCGTAGCTCCCGGATAGTCATGTGGACAGCGCGTTTGCCTTTGGTGAAAGCGGTCCCGGGTTCGAATCCCGGTGGGAGCCAGTGTGCGAAATGACCTAAGCTGTCGAAGCACTTTTAACAATACTACTACTCAAGTTCAGTCGTATGGATAGCGTATTACGTTAAACGTACGTTATACCTTGTTCTGTTTGTAAAGTATTCAGCCGGAAGGCCGGTAGGAAGGTCTCCCTCCCTCTGACATAAGTTACCAGAGCTAATAAAAGGGAATGAGGCCTACTAGGCAAGATGAGGAGTGAGGTAGTTGGTCCTTGCTTTCCTCGTTTCATGCAAGGCAGAATTCTATAAGCTTGAACATAACTACGTAGGTGTTATTCTACATGTAACAATTATCTTAGCGTTCCATTAGCAGAGGCCTTAAATATCTCAGAACGTCACCGAAGCATACACATTTTTACCATTGCTTTTCAACTCTTTTTGCATTTTTGTTAGTTTTACTCGATGGAGAATAGAGCTTAACCTTCGGTACTAGATACATAGTTTCTTTAGCTTGTCTCTTTCGTTTCTCTTCTCCTCTCGTTCTTATCTGTTTTATCGTCACCTAAGTTCTTATCAAGTCTCGTCAGGGAACGATTTATGGATTTTCTATCACCGAACAGGAGAAGTCAGTTCAATCTTGAAGGCATCCTTCCACTGAGTTGAGAAAATCGAATGACGTGATTGTATAATTTAAGATTGGCTCGGGAGTAACACAGGAGTAAGTATTAGCTCTGTTTACTAGCATCTTGGTGCTATTGTATTCCGAAGGTTTTAAAACTGTTAGGTTTGTGAGTCACGGCAGCAAGAGTAGGCTTTCAAAGGCTCTCTGTTCGCCTCTGACGGAGCAGGAGAATACGCTTTGAAAAATAGTTTCGAGATCGGTTTTAATTGGAATGTTTTGGGAGTGATAGGAATGTTTGATTAACGATGTGGTAGAACTGCTGCCCTACCTCGGTGAGACAGATAAAACAAAAAAATTCAGTCGTGGCGATTCGAAGTTTCATCGTTCGTTCAGTCACTTTGTATCATATTTATGTCGAATTATTGAAGTTTTATGATTGCTAAATAACTTTGTTTGAAATATCATATCTCGATCCGTGAGATTATGGTTCAGATTCAGTTTGAGGTTAGTTAAGGGAGTTTCAAGCTCAGCCATTTACCAGGTGTTTTTACTCGGTAGCGTAATCGCGGTCGGTCGAAATAATAATTAATTATATAAGAAATAGTGTCATTCATCAAGGTTTATGTAAATTCCGCTATCCAACTCGAATCATAATTTCTAAATTACCAAGCACAGGATTCTGCACAAAGAAGAGCGATCTTAAACTTAGTGTGAAAGTCATGTATGTGGAATTTGTTGTCGTATGATTTTTCCAATATCTGGTAATTTTTCTTATCAGTAACAAAGTGAAAAACAGCGGAAGCCTGAACTTAGCGACTTAGAGGCTAGTATAGCTGGTTTTAAGTATACAATGTGCCGTTTTTAAATGCCTCTGAATTTACCATCAATTCTTGCCATCCTTGTTTAGAGATGAATATGTTTGAAGTAAAACCACAGTTTGTTGGAGGAGTTGTGAACATGTTTTGGATTTTTTGTGCTCGCTGTCTTTGAGCTATCTCGTTATTTTTTCTAAATATTTTTATCAATTTTGTTTCTTTGGAATTCAAATTATTGTACGAGCAGTTATTTGAGATGGCCCTCCCTTTAGTTTGTTTTGCTTCACCACCCTTGGAAATTTATAGCTATGGTTATTAATTTCACGTGCTTAATCTATTATACGTCGTATATGAGTCTCTCAAAGTTGTGCTAAATCTTAGCGGTGTTTCGATTTTTTGTGTATCAAACACGATCGATAGCAACGATCTCGTCCTTGAGCTCTTTAGACAATCGATGGTATTCTATTTGTAATATTGATGATTTCCGAGGCGTTATTGCTATTTTGCGTCGATAATAGAATATTCTGTCCTTGGTGTTCTGGTTTTTGTATCAGGAATAACCTCGAGGTATATCTGTGGTCCTTTTATCTTGAGAAATTATATTCTGAAACGGTATAGGAGCATACTAGAGGAAATTACTTCTGTGGTGTGGTCCTTTTCGCTTCCTGTGATAAAATTTTTTGAATCTCGAGTAAGGATTTTCAATGTCCGAATCTGAATTAATTTTTCTGCGTGTAAAAACTAAAGGTTTCATTTAGGACTGATAAGTTTCCTGGAAAGAATTTCCAAGGCAAATAATTCATATTAGTTGTTTAGTGGTTAACCTTGATAATGTTCTTAAAGTTGATTTGAATATTAAATTAACCTTCTCTACAGATTGTGGAATTGTATTTTTACGATGCAGAAATAAATGGTAATATTCGAAAAATTCTAAATATTTCAACTTTAAGTTGAACTGAAAGTTTACAATTCAAATATTTTCTGGGGGTTTTCAATTAGTACAATTTGTTTCTGCATTGATTATTAATATATCTATAGAAGTCCGAAACTAAATTTTCCCCAATTTTTCAGCCGCCGTACTTGGACGATTTTATTTTCTTCCGTTTTTATTTCCGTTCCTGAATTTTAATTATCACGATTCATAAATTGTTTTCAAAATAAAAAAGTCACTTGCAAAATTATTATCTCTGAAGATTTTTTGTTGCTTTTCTATGCGATCCCCCAATCTTGTTTGTTTATGAAGTTAATAAAATTATATTATTTTTTATTTTCACGATTGGCTTATGGGAAACATTAAGTTTAGGTAACAAATTAATTTCAGATCAGAAACTCAAACGAAGGGAAGCAAAATTTACTGTTTATTCGAATGAAAATATCGTATGAATGAGATTCTTCATACTCGCTTTGTATCTTAAATAGGTGATCCGCAGTGTAAGGTCATGGTTTACTATGAAAAATAGGTGTAAACGAAACTGCCATACCTTTGTTCCCATCATTGAGTAGTAATTGGAGTCTATTATACATAGTTAAGTTCAAATTCTGGACGGGGTGTGAATTATTAGAAGAATTTTATCGTTCTCCGTTTTTCATCGCTGAAAGCATCTAGAATTTTCTAGACTAGCATCTAGAATAGCTGTATGCCATTCTTAGGAAATCTTCCTGGTGAAATAACATTTTCGGCGAAAGTAGCGCCTTTGCGGAATTCCGGTTACTTCAGCATCCGACTGCATTCCTTCTCCATGCATCTCTAATAAAACGCAATTGCTTAACCCTGAAAATCGGAGGACAAAGTAAAAAATACATTAAAAAATTTGTTCGGGATAAGATGTTTTTACCGTGCCCAAGTTGTGATTCTTTAAACGCGCGTCAGCTTAAATCAGCCCTTTATCCGCATTAGTACAAGTTCTCTGAAGGACCCCGAAACCACAAAAGCTGTCGCAGAGTCATGCTAAGTGGACTTGTCTATTCATCGCAATAGTCGACTACAATGAGATATTCAAGGGCGCTAAAAATCATGGCGGAATGCCTTAGAGAAGTTAGTCCCGCTATACTTTCGAACCGCTGAAATTGTCTGTGTTGTATATAGAACGTTGTGGTTGTTATCAATTGATAAGTAAGCAATGGGTATCATATAGTACACATGATAGGTGATAGAGAACGAATTCATTTTGAAAATACATCGAATCGAAGAAGTTCCGCTTCGGTAGTTATATTGGTTTTGGCATCTGCCTGGGAGATCCGGGTTCGAGTCTCGCTAAGTTGGACAACTTTTTGTTTCGATTAGCGACATATCAAGTTATGATTACGCTAATGATTTTCCAAACAAATCTTTTTCATTTTCCATCTCGCAAACTCTTGATTAATTTATTGTCAGTTGTTGAAGGTAGGAAGTTTTACATCGAACGAGGAAAAATTCGCCTTGTGGGAAATCTTGGTTCGAGTCCCAGTCCTATCGCTATTTTTCATTTCTATTTATCTTTATGTTCAAAAGTACTTACTCTCTTTTGCTCAAATGGCGGTTCATGCTCTATCGGAGAATTTTGTTGTATAAGTAGTATTGTTAAAAGTGCTTTGACAGCTTAGGTCATTTCGCACATAAGTTCCCACCGGTAATCGAACCCGGGACCTTCACCGAAGCAGAAAGCGCTGCTCGCATGGCTATCCGGGAAGCGCGGGCTAATTTTTTAGACTAGTTAGTTGGTCCTGCTATTGTGAATCCGGTGACAAATTAATTATTCGGGATGTATCGAATTTAGACAAGTTCTCATTTGTGATGATACTTGATGAATTATTAAATTTTCAGAGAGATTCGAAGGACAAGAGAAGGATCGACAACAGTGGTTGGGTGGCATTACAGAATAGCTTATTTTCCTCCGAATTAAAAAAAATTATCTTCTGAAATCTCGCGAAATTTTGAAGATCGGATGCCAGTGACCTCATCGCTATTTACAGAATCCAAGTTGGCCTCCCTCTCTCAGTAGGCAAGCGGTATCAACAAGCCAATGCCAAAACAGTCGTTTTCAGGTAAATATCGTTCGAAGTTCTCGTGATCGGAAATGAGGTATCCGAATACATTTATTTGTTTTGTTCTTCCGTCTCATCGGAAATCCCCAAGGTCGGTGACATCCTGCGGAATTTGCTCAGGTGTTTTGAACAGCTGGAAAGCGATGAAAGCGCCCAATCGTTCACTTGGCATGTACCAGTTGCGATAAGTCCTGAAAGAGGGGCTTTTACGTTGATGGACTTTGGGAATGTCCGACGTTAATAGTTTTATCTTAAAGGAAGTACTCAGAGGAAGCCGTTTGTGAAATGTGTCAATGCGGAAGATAATATTTTTTTAATTACTTTAACGGAATTTGACGCGATTCAATTTTCCCTGAAAAACTTATCTTCATTTCTCAACAGTCAGCAACTTCGGCAATATGATTCGTTTCCAGATTGATTCCGCATTTCATGCATTGCAGAGATTCCCTGAAAGTTTCTGAAATACTCGGTGCGCTCATTTACACATCAAAGAGCATGATCATTTAATAGGTCCATTTGCTCCATAAATTAAAAACAAAATATTTCGGATAAATCAAAGAAATAATCATTGAGCACATTCGGTGAAATGACATCTGGGGAGAGATTCTAAAATTGAAATTAAAACTCAATACCTTTTCCCAGCCAATGGATTCTTTCGATTAAGCGGTTTTCCGTACCCATCTAAACTCGAAATAATTTCATAGGAAAGCGTTTTTCAATTTATTTAGTTTTTTTTTATTTTTAAAATTTCGTTAATTTAGTTTACTTTTACATAATGTAAATATGTTACTTATCTTTCAGTTCATCTTCAACTAAGGATGCTGACATACAGGAAAACTCTCTTTAAAGATGATGAAATTGAATTGAACAAAGCACGAGATAAAACCAAATAATAATAATAAGTGGAAATATATGACTGACATGATGACATGACTGAGATTCTAACTCAGGTCTCCCAAGTGCCGAGCAGCTATTTTATTTTCTAGTGGTTCTCTTCGGGAAATCTTAAAAGAGAATTCAGTCTCTCCTGTAAATAATTTTAGCAGGTTAAATACAACTAAAGAACAATTTTTTTCGGAGTTTTACCTGATATCCTTCGTGGAAATATTTTGAGCATAACGTACAGAGATAATAATAATAATAATAATAATAAATCGTCTTTATTTGGGCGATAAGGTGAGCAAGTAAAATGTGAAACGTTCCGTTGAGATTAATTCGACGATCGCTGGAAAAGACGCATTGAAATAATCCATGACATTGGAAATTAAGAAATGCGATGTGGATACGGAACTCTTCCCTTAAAACCCCGGAGTAGCTGTTTTACATACGTGTCACTCTTCCAAATACTCGAGAAGCACTCTCGGGCTTTCTTCTGTTATGGTGGCTAATAGTTTTAAGGAAATACTAACGTCAATATTTCCCTTAATCGATTTTTCGAAGTGACCCTGTCGGTGTCATTGGTATTTCAATGGTTTTCTTCTTTTTTGCGCTTCCACCACTAATCTTCGTGTTACTTAAGATTTCCTGATTGTGTGCGCGTGTTCCTTAAGTGAAACATTTTTTAAAACATTCAAAATTCAAAACGTCGAAGTTTAGGAAGGAGATCGTTACCAATGAAAGGGAGAGTACCTTCAGAATTGACGACTGTTAAAGAATATTTTGTTGCAAGCGGTATCATTGATAATGATGTGGGATTTCTAGATGAACTACAGTTGTTTTATGTTGAAGTTTCATTGTAGTTATTAAAATTTTTAGATACCTTTTTTACGTTTTGCATCAGCCTATTTAATTCTTCCAATTTATTTCGCTAAGATCCAGTGTAACGAATGTAATAAGCTTTTCAGTTTTCCAATTAACGAGAATTTTATGGACAACCTTATTACTGTACTTATCATCTATCAACGAAATTAGTCAAAATTAACATCCAATCAGAAAATAACGCAATAAAAATCAAACGAGGCCCATTCTCATCTAATAAGTTGTTTTAAAGCTGAGTAGATGTACATTATTCTAATATTTTCACAATGAATTTTCAAATTCGTCTGCTGTTGTTACCCAAGAAATTCATTGTTATAGGACACAGAAGAAAGCAGCTTAATAAAGATAAGGCAGGCATTATCAAAGTTTAGAAAAAAAAGAAAATAATATTTATATAATAAAAACTGATCTTTCTTTTGTTTCCAACTGGCATTCATTATCAGAAAGCCTCGTTTGTTATTTAGGGGTTACGACCTCTAACATTTGCGTCGCAAATTATAAATCTGTTACTATTGACATGCTAAATGTTTTCGATGAAAATTTTGGAACTAAAGAATGAAAAGAAAATCAATCCTGAATCAACCGTTCCGTGAAACTAATTTTATGGAATGCAATAATTGTTTTTAACGGATGCTCATCTTTTAATTAGATTTGTCAATCAAAATTGTGGCGATAATTGAACCGAAAGGAGTTCTTATAATTACTTAAGCTGTCCGTAAAATATTCACCCCTTAGACCGGTTGGTACCTCATCCCCTCTCAAATTAATACTACTAAGGTGTGATGAGGTTTATTGGGCAGGACGAGGAGTGAGGTAGTTTTCCCTTGCTTGCTTCAGCCAGAATGCTATAAACTGAACATGTCCACGTAAGTGAAGCACAATGATTCTTCCAGCAACACTTTCCTTAACATTCCATTCGGAGAAACTTAAATTAGTCCTACTCTTCATTATCAGTCATACCTCAGTAGTTTTCATGTATCACTACATAAACTAGACTATGTCAATAGTGGACAAAAGATACATTTTCTCTATCGTGTTCCTAAAGGCAAACAAAAATTTCCATTTTAGTTAAAAACTAATGTAATTAAATACGTTTTACATTTTTTGTACTTAAAATCATTTTCTTTTCACTGTGGCAAATTTTTTCCATCATATAATCACATCTCGTGTACTGAAGTTGAATGATATAATATTATTATTTTCCTTTTGTATAAATTTACCTGTCTTGGTCATAGAAAGTAATTAAAGTCTCATCTATTTATCCTTGTAACATCGCAGGTTTCTCTGCCCGTCTAATTAAGAAGCAACAATTACCTCATCTGCTTGTGGATCGATTTCGGTCAATCAATGTGTAACTCTTCTCCCCCCGTTTTCGAATATTTAGGATAGTGAGAGTTGGAAATCAATTTCACTTTCATCATAATGATGGACATTACGTAAAAAGGAAACTCATGCGAGGTTTTCGAAATCGTTATTCAGTATTTCTTGACTAGTGTGTTCTCCGGAATGCTAACGCCGTTCTACATAATTAGATTTGCACCGTCTTAGTGGAGTCGGCGAATCATCTTCGGCTCGTCGATGGAGACCTCCAGTTTAGCCCTGGCGATCTTGTGTAAGCCCTCCCGCGGCTTATCAACGACTCGATTTTTTGCGCACAATTACGCGATAGTCGTTTTTTGTTTCTTCTCGTAAATATATAAATGTAGGTCACGTTTGAAAATGCTCTTTTTCGTTCAGTTCTAGCCTGGTCTTCGGTGGATCTTGTCCGATTCATTTACGTCGTATTCATCCAGCGATATTCGGGAATCGTTTACATAACGTGTGCGATAATGGACTGTTTTTCTCTTTAATTCTGGAAACTTTTCCTCCCCTCGTTATTGAATTATTTTTAATACGCGGTTGTGTTCTGGTACCTCAGAACTGGACCCGGTATGGCTTCCTCCGCTTTTTCCCAAAGTGTTTGCATAATGCTTCTGTTTTTGTTATGCGATTCCGGAAATGGCGATCTATCCCGTGGATCTTTAACTTTGGCGTAAACTTTAGAGTAAATTGTTCGAATAAAGGTGTTGGAATTGATGAAGGGTAATTCTGTGTTGGACAATATGGGGTCAATTTGATACCATTGGACTGAATCCATCGATTCCATTTTTCGTTCGATTAAGGAAATAACTGAGCTTAGAAATCGAAAATATTTTGATGTTCATTGCTGGATATTATTTTATATCCGTGGTATGGAGGCTAGTTTTATGTTTTGTTTAATTCACAATATGCGCCGATTTAAAGAGAGATCAGGTTATAACCTATCATACTTTATCTTACTCTGCTAGTTATAATCGCAAAAACATTATCAATAACAAGATTGATTCCCCATTCCTATTCGCTCCTTTCAATTTTCAGGTTCCATTAAGAACAACACTCTTATCTGATGCCTTTTCTTTGAATACTCCACGTCTATCTATAATATCTATATCTCTTTCTCATTATACCTTCAAATTTGAACTCTTTGGATTCAAATGAAAGCTTCGATCCATTTAATCTCCCTCTTATTCTAATCATATTCTTAAATGTACGCTAGAGATATATCCATGCAATTCGTGTGATCTCATTTGTCTAATTAATTAATGTAGTTATTGCTGGAATTGTTTCATCACTTATGTTTTTAGATATTTATTATAATTTAGAAATATTTGTCCTGCGTAATAGGAAGAGCTACCGAAAAAAGAGATTGTTGAATCAGAGGTAGTACGTGTTTTCATTAGAGTACACGAGGAATAAATAAATATTTAAAAAAATAAGGGAGAAGAAAATCAGCTCTTAAAAATTAACTTTATCAAATTTATAATAAATTCTCATTGATAAATAAATAGGGTAAGAAATATATGTATTGAATTGTTATTGAATTTAATTTAAAGCGTTTAAGTTTATAAGAACCATATGGGTTCAATGATTCATACACGTTTAAATTATGCATATTTATTGAGAAAGTGAAATAAAGTCCCGTCGTGCTTAAATGGAAGTTAGTTCGTTAGGCTTGTTTAAATATACACTTCGAGTCAACACAGTTTACTGTGGTTTATTATCATCTAATAGTTTTCTAATGTTTATCATCAATGCTTGAGTTTTTTTTACTCTGCCGAGTGATTCATTTTTTCGCCCTTGATAATTTAGACAGAGTTAAAATTTTCAGACTAAAATGGACTCAGGAATCCGTGTTATTAAAAATAATCTACCTTATTTTTTAGAGCGGAAAAATTTTTTCGTTCAATTAAATGCGTGAAATAATGAAAAGGGCAGTGATAACATTTTGAGGTAGTTTAAAAAAAGTAATTCGGACATTTTCAAGCTTAATTATGGAGATAATGGTTACTTTTTATGATATTGAAAACTTGTGTGTCTGGTTTCATATCCTCATTCAGCTCGAGGCTGTTGTATAGGCAGACTAGGGGTAACTGGTAAATTATTTACTAAATCTACCAGACTTTTTCAGTAATTCCTTCTGTATAATTCCGTAACAGCGGTAAATTGGCGTATTTAATTGTAGAGAATTGGTGTTATAGCGATAGAAATGCGTGGAGGAAGTCTGGAGTGACGGCAGCAAGAAGACACTGGATCGCTCCGGTTTGCAGAAACCGGTCTTTTTTATCAGCTTCAGAATTCGTGTGCTGGAGATAACTGCGAAACCGTTTTTCAACTTAATTAATGTGGAAAGGAGAGAGTTTTGATAATAACCGTACATTCTCAAGGGAGCTGGTAAATTATTAATTTCAGAAGTTTACTTTGGGTAACTCATAAGTAAAAGCTTTTAACGATATATATCAATTGAATTGATTCAATGATATTTGGTGGAATTCCATCTTACGGAACAATTTACTGTAACAAAACACTTGTACAATAGTATACAGGCACTTGTACATACATAGCGTAGAATTTTAACGATTTGTAATAGCGTGGATTTGTACAAGTTTGTAAATATCATTGTACTTGTGTTTTGTTACAGTAAATTCTTTTGTGATTTATATCACTTTTTCATTCTCTTACTGTTATTGAAATGTATAAAAAATGTATCCATAAAAAATAAGGAAATTTAACAGGCTATGAGAAAAATAGATTAGAGGTTTCATATTAGGAAATAGTGTGTTAAACAGGGTTCAATTTATCGAAAATTATGCCAGTCAAGTTTTTGCGGGTGGTCAGTACATTTTCCATGATATTTATTAGAAGGTACGACTCACATGTTAAAGTTAAATGTCGTAGGCAATTTATTCCGATTGTTTAGTCAAGATATATTTAGTGATATTGTTTCTTAAGAAACCGCATATGCCGTTGTATTATTTCATTATATTATTCATAATGCTACTTTAATCGGTACCGTAGAATGGGGTGACTTCGGCCGTTTTTAAGAGTTTTTTGATTATTTCTCCATTCGATTACATTCTGTATGCACAGAAAATTTTATTTAAGTAGATGCAAACCTTATTCCTTGAAATAGTATTTAAATGTTTTTTTTAAAGCAACAGAATTTAAAAAAAAATTAAGAATAGCGGCCATAGTGACCCTGACAAATGGGGGACTTCGGCCATTAAATATATTTCCGAAATATCGCCCATAAAATTAATTGTTCAATTTTTAGATTGTCATTAACATTAATTTATTGTTTAAATGTACTGAGATAAGAAGAAATGGATACACAATAACGTTTTTTCCACTTTATTTATAAATTTCCAAAAGAAAAAAAAACATTTTTACTCTACAAACTCAGGCTGTACTTTAGAGAAAAGAAGTCGTCCTCTTCGAATGTCCCTAGGCTTTTTAAGCTTATGAGCAACCTGATTCACTGATAACATAGCAATATCTTCTATTTCTGGATGGACAAAGTAAGTGTTCTTCACACTGTCTTGTTTTCTTAAAAAGGAAACCTCGACTAAGCCATTTTTTGGCGTTGAACATTGTCTCTTTTATTAGTCTCAAACTGTGCTAAAACAAAATCGCCAACAACAATGGCTCTATCTTCTACGATTCGTATGGTTTCAGCCTTAGATGTTGACGGAACAGTGATATTTGCATCCACGGCAGCATCCTTTCTTCCTTCATCGGAGTTTGCTCCAATGTTACGCGCAGAAAGACTTTTCCCTGCTGCCACAGGCATTCTCTTTCCTCGATTCTTTTTTTCAGGAACTTTCCTATGCCGAGCATCTTGCAAAATTTGTTCAAATGCTTTCGTCCAAGATTGATCAAATTCATCGTTCTCAAAAGAATCTTCAAAATTCGGAAGTTTGTCATTGACTTTTCCCGGATTGAAAGGCACTATACCAGCAGCTCTAAACCCGGCCTGAATATTATTTTTAAGGGAAGGTCTAATGTCTTCTAAAGCTGATTTCAGCATTCTTGGGAATTCACTTTTAGGTAATACGCCAAAATTGCGTTTTTTTCCACTCATCTAAGCATTTTCTCCAAGCAGCCTTTAGGGGCCTAAAAAATGCCACATCCAATGGCTGGCAGAGATGAGTAGAGTTTGGGGGTAGGAGTACAAACCTAATATTGAATTCCTCACACATCTTTAAAACTTCCATCGATAAATGACTCGACAAATTGTCACCGAGCAATATCTTCGGACCTGGAAGGTGTTTCAATTGAGGTAAACATGTATTGACGAACCAATCCTCAAATATTGCCATGTCAAACCATCCAGATGTATTTCTGTCGTATCGAGCACCAGACATTCCTCCTTCAATCCAAGTAGGATAGAGATATCCTGCCTTATGTACAGTGTATGGGGGTAAAAATACCCCACTAGCAGAAGCAGCCATCATGACAGACGTACTCACTTTGGATGTGTCTTTCACAACTTCTGGGTGTCGTGTTCCTCTTTTGACGATAACTCTGGTTTTTCCTGGATCGTCAACAAAATTAGTTTCGTCATAGTTGAAAATATTTTCAGGGAGGACGCCTAATGACTTCTCTAAAAGAATGAAAAATTCTTGTATAATACTTCTACTCACAGCCGCTCGAACCCTTTTAATATTTTCCCCGATCCTTAAAGTAAGTGTTTTGTGTCAAGTAAGAAATCCCCGAACCCAATCGATGCCTGGACAATTATTCTAAAAGCACTGGACTATTACTTTTTTGTTGTTCAAATAACTTTGTACTAAAATTTAATATCACGGACACCTATAGGGAACCTCCAATCGGCACATTTCACCACTCCATTCCACAAATTTCATCTCTTCTTCATGATGAAGCACTGTTTGACCTCCGACTTTCTTCATGTTTCCCGGTGAGTTTATCTTACAGAGTGCTCCTCGGGACCTGGTACTTTTCTGCTGCCTTTCGAACTGTTGTATTCCCACTCTTCACTTCATCTAATGCCTCCTTTAAACGATTTTCATCATACCTTAGGTATGAGCGCCCACCACGGACTTTCTGGTAGCTCCTGGGCATGGCCGAAGTCACCCCACTATATTGCGATTTTTTCCCTAGAGGGCCATAATAATCAGATCTTTAGCCAAACATATTTACATTTTTTATATTTTGGTTACTAACGAATTAATGAAATTATAAGACCATTTTCTCTTACCTGAGTTCAGTACAGAAGTTTGCAGACTGAGGTTTCGAAGACTTATCTCGAGAATGCACAAATTGCAACTGAGCTCCCAATGACGATTGCAATGTAAGTGTTGCCAGAAGCAACGCGGATTTGCTGGTGATATGCTCAAACAGTGTTATAAAGGTTGGAAAAAAATAGCTACATTGTGAAATTTTAGATATTGTGCTACAAATTATAAATTTATAGAGAAATGCGCGCGTGTCCGAAGTCACCCCATTCTACGGTATCTATTATTGTGAGGGACTTATTTTACCACTAATTATGGTTTCTGGAAAAAGAGTGTGTGCCGTACGTCACGTAGGTGACATTAAGACAATTGGGGAATAGCATTATCTTTTCTGTAGAAAGGACTATCCAATATCACGTTCTCAACTAATTGCGTTCAATTTAGCGTCTTTATATTTTTCGTCCGTTTCCTAGATGATTTTCTTGAAAATGATCTGTTTAGATATATAATGTTTTGGGATATAAGTCCCTCCTAAATTTTTGTTTTGTTAATGCGTGGAACAATAAAATATGCATCGTAGAAATAAAAAGTAGAATTTGTACGTATCTCATGGAGTACTGGAAATAATTTCAATGCAAATTTTAGAGGGAGAAAATTGAAATCATCCGTTGATCCCTATTCTAAAACCGATATCTACATGGATAGACATGGCCTTAATATCGCGCGCACATGTGCCAAATGCGGTTGCTTTCGCGGGAACTTTTATAACATTTTCTAATGTCCACATAGTCCAAATAACAGTCGCTTTTACCACTGGTGGCCTTAGGGGAATTCTGTGTTCTGCAACCTTTCTTCACGAAACGAAAAGTGGATGTAAACACCTAGAAATAGTCATTCCCAAGTTCGGTTTTCGCTGTGTGGGTCCTACGAATTCCTTTAATTTTTGAAAAATCTTTTGCCTTCCTGGGTCTATAATAAGTGAATATATGTTGTCCTTCAGGATTTTATACTCCTTTTAACTTATGTATTATAATGAGGATCGTATTAGTATTTCTCTAAAATGAGTATCACTAAAAATAGGATCAGATTATAAATTATTACGTTTGACTACAGAATTTAGCATATATCAGTAACGCAACGAAATATATGGTATTTTTGTAGTTTAGCCAAGCTGTCGTCGTAGAAGTTATTGCCACTAAGTTTTTTATTGCCCATATATTTTGCTCTACATTGTACATCTGCTATTATTTTCCTAACTCGTGTAATTTTCTCCAACCGCGAATGCGAAATGCGAAACTAAAGGAATATAATGTTTATAGCTAGAAAATTTTCTTTTACTGAGTTGTGACAAAACGTTTCAAGGATGAAATCGCAAAAACAGAACAATTACTTCTGATTAGAGGAAGGTTAAATAGGATTAGAATAGGTTAAGTAGGTTAGGTAGGGATGTTAGTGTTACCATAACCCATATGCCACTGGCGGCTCACGGGGTATATTTAAAAATTTATAGTATATTAATAAACAGAATATGATGCAAATGTTTGAAATCTCGTATTTATTACTTGAAATATCAAAACCTCCTTCCATATCTTAGCTTTGAAAATTTTTTATATTTTAGCACCGATTTACGGAATAACTATCAGTTTTTATGGGATAAATTACTCATATTTTGGCATTTTTATACTGCGAAACTTGATGTAGCTGCTCGAGATCTTATTTTAATTCTAACGAGAAAACATTTGAAAGATTGCAGTTAACTGACAGATAGATTTATCTTCGTTGTCTTACCTTTTTACAGCTACTGTTATGAACAGTTTGGTAATATACGGTCACAAATCTCTCCCTTCTTTCGCTAAGTGGAATTTTCTCATTTAATATGATAAATCTAAATATAACTACCATCGACGTTTTAATAATCCTGTCCGTGTCGAAATCTCTTCTCTTTAGATATTTCTCATCTGCAGTTCTTTCTTTCGCTCGCAATGTAGTACCAGCACGACGGGGTGCCCGATTATTGTATGCGATGTTGCTTTGGGTTAATGGAATCCACGCTTCATACCCTGGGGTCCGAGAAGTCGAGCTTCGTCACGCTAATGGGCTCCATGTCTCACCTGAGTAACGGCTTGAGAATCACACAGCAACTTAACCATTTTCCCAGTCACTGCAGCAAATATTAGTTCGTGGGCGAATGATGTTATTCAATGGCTTTTGGAGGTAATTTCTCTCGGTGAACGGGGTGTTCGAGAAAGAGAAAGGCGGTGGAATGCAGTGGCATTTCTGGAACGCGTCTGCTACAGTTTCGTATCGACATTGCGAAAGCTTTATAGGCGTCGAAGTTTTCGAATGTTAATTTACATTAATAATCGCGGAGAAGGGTGATTTCAATCCGCGAGGCGAAAATGCCGCTATTTTATGTTTTGTAAGCATAAAATGTTGGCTCACGGATTGTAGTGGTAATTTTGATGGGTTATGAAAATGATGCAATTTTTAGTGATCGTGTCATAGATATCCACTTAAAAATTCATAGGTTCGGAACTTTTAGACTCTGGTCCCCAAAGTGTTCCTTAGGTAACCCGGGCTATGTTAGGTAGAAATAAAGGTTCTTCTCAGTTTTTGGGAGTGTTTTCAAGTTTTGGGGAGCCAAAGAATACATTATAAAAGATGATATAATTAAATGGAAACTAGGTATGGCTTTTTAACAGAACAATTAAATATTAGACTGGCTAGGAGGTCCACGGGAAAAAGTTTGTGAACCTATGTTTTAGACGAAGTAAATGACGTTTTAGTTCCTGCAACGAACGAACGAAATCTCAGAAAAAGGTATCGTCGGGGCGTTACAATGCGTCTCTTTTGGTAGTGCTTTCCGAAGACTATTAAAAAAGCTAACAGGGTAGATTAGGTTTGATGTTGAAGTCATCTCAAGATTGGTTAGTCTATATTGAAACAACTTCACATGTGCATTTCGAAATTAATATTTTAGGATTATGTTTCCCAATTTTGTCTTTGTTAATACACTCCTGGTGGCTCGCGGGGTACCTACATCTGAATAGGTGGTGGTTTTCCATTATTGGAAAGAAATTTGTACCAGTTTTTATCATCTCTTTGTCACCCATTGTAATACAGTCTGTTAAATGAAGATGCGAGATCTACGCCGTCAGCGTACATCCTTGGCAATTTTAAGCTTCAAGCTCATAACGAGAATGGATGGAGATTTTAACGATTTTATTCTTTTATAACATCCTGAATTGTTAATAATGTTTCGGAAAATTTACCATTAATTATTTATAATATTATAAATTGAATAAAATAGCATTAAATTATTTAAAATGGAGGAAAAAATTAAGTTTGCACATATGAAATTCAATTATAGCATTCTTTATAAATAATTCCTCTCCTTTTTTAATAATAATAAACTTATTTTATATACGCTTAGAAAAGTATTTCGAAGGAAAAGAGGATTTTATAATATTCTTATAGATTTATTTATTTAAGCCTGTTTTTGCGGTCTTTTATATTAAATTCCGTTTACATTTTATCATATTCGTGAAGGGTTTTATTTCGCCACCGATTCGATTTCACGTTTCAGGTAGAATGCCCGTTTTTTTACGTGCATCCTTTCTAGAAGGTTCCGATAGCACCTTAATATTGGTACAGTGAAAGTTCGCATTAATCTCGCGAGTCTGTCTTAGCTATTCCAAAGGGAAAACCCATCGTGAGCGGTTCTGTTCCGGAGCCGAGTTCCTGATTTCCGCGAAAAGATTGGAATAAGGTCATTTCTGACCTCGCCGTCACGCTCCTAGTACTCCTACGCCTTCCCCCTCTTTCTCCGAATCTTCGCCAGCCGACGGTGGGGCCACGTGGTGGCGGATCCGGCAATCTCGCTCAGCAACAAGTTGCTCGCCGGCTACATCCTTCAGTCTTCCTGCGATACCGTTGGGAGTCGGTCGACGAAGTTCTCCCTCGCAGATTGTCACGCCACAGACGTTTACTTTCCTCGTGATAGTTCTGTTGTTTCATCGAGCATTTGGGATTGTTGTCAAACCTCATCCATGGCGAACTCCTGGGATTTAATGGTATGTTTACAACATCGATATTTCGCGAGGATGATGCATGCCTGTGGATAGTCTCACCCCCGAGCTCCTGTCGAGATATATGTTGCTTCGTTATCCTTGTGTTTTTATTTGAAGGCGTCGAGATTCATCTGTGATTGTGTTGTTTGTTGATACTCGCGATTGTAGATCCTCGTGTTATTTTGATTGGTATTATGCGAAGTATTGGCGTTTTAGCTTTGTTATTGTATTCATCTCGTTCAAGAATCACTTTGCTGACTCGTGGAGGTGTAATAGTGAGTAGTTTCTGTGAGAATATGTGAGTAAACATCGAACATCTGGAACTGTCAGGATCTCACGTGCGCGTGATCGCCATGCGCTCAGACTCCATGTTGTTCTGTCCACGCGGCCCCGGCTCGCCGGAGTAGATCGCGAATTTTCCGACGCGCATGGCCGTTTTCTTTTCCTCCCTCAGAGTAGAATTCGCCAGAATCTCTCGCTCCCAACCTGTTTATTTCTCCTGTTCGGTCATAGCCTTCTCCCTACGCACAAAAAACAAGGCGTCGGGTTATTTAAAAATGTTGGCCGGCCTCAACGCCGCGAGAAACTAAAAATAAGGCGAACTCTACTTCCACACCTCAACGCGGACCCTCTCCGTTCTCTCTCCATTTCCGCCTCGGTGAGCGGTCGTATTTTTTCAGGCTTCTATTTTGCTCCGCACCTCGTCAACGTGGTGGTGCCTTCCCCTTCGACAGCCACGTCTCCTTTCTTCGGCCTTCCTGCCTACCGAAATGAGGGGTTCCTCATTGCCTATTATTTCCCCCCAGCCAGCTGAGCAGATCTTACCTGCCCTTTCAAAGTGTGAATATTTCTTATCCTCATAGAAAAAGGGACTTGGGAATATTTTCGAGGGGTTCTTTTGTGTCCTCGACTCGGTGGGGAGGCACCGTGGCCGAACGAGGCCATGAACTCGGCGTCCCATCTTCTGCTCTCAAACCGGTCTGATCATCTTCCTCTTCTCGGTGCGTAATCCCGTGGATGTGTGTGCTGTTGCTAAGTCTTGTGGGAGTGATCCTTTTAACTCCCCCATCCTCCCTCTCTGCAGACGTAACCGGGCGCTCTTCTCATTCCACGCGTGTCGAAGTTTTTAGGTGGTTCGGGTGGTTGAGGACGAGAGGGAAAAATTCGTGGGTTTCCTAAGGTTTGTGGTGTTGTGACGAATGGCTGGTGTTTAGTCTCTGAAGGATCTAAGTTTGTAGCCCAATTGGAATTGGTTTCCTTTCGCTTTGGATTTCCTGATTTGTTTCTCAAATTCTTATTCATGATATAGCTACTGGGCGACCATCGCCCAGTAGCTAATTATATTTACCTTTGAAATGAAGCAACAATCAGAATTCACGCATAATCAGTGAAGAGCCCTCCGCATCAATTTTTAAATACACGAATGAATGATATTTTGTTATTTTATTACATCAAAGTAACCTGTCATCTAGCTATTCCTCTAGTGAATTGGTACTGATGTTATTCCTTTGCCCAAGCATCGGGTTAATTACATTTACCTATGAATTTAAGCATCAAACAGCATTTACGTATATTCATTGAAGATCCCTCCGAATTATTTATTTTTAAATATACGAAAGAAAGATATTTTGTTATTTTATTACATCAAAGTAACCTGTCATCTAGCCTTCCTCTAGTGAATTTGTTCAAGTGGAGATTATAACGATATCAGCTCCCGGTTGCTTATCTTTTCCCAGTTCCTTTTTTATAAAATTGCTAGTTTTTTATGACGCAAGCCCAAGCTACTTTCTTGTGCAATGGATTATATATAATACCTAATAGCCAATGAATCTGAAGATTATTACCACCTTACCTTGGCCTGTCAGACACTGCGAGGATAATTAGGGAAATAGATGGTAATCTAGCTGTCTCATTCATTTTTTCCCAATCGTTTCATGATTCATTTTTTCCTCTGAAGATACTTGACTGTGGCATATTAAAGAAATTGACTTGTGGTGGATGTACGTAAGCACCCATAACCTTAAGCCGAAATATAGCAGGGAGGGTACTTGTTCAGGTGTATATCTGAGGTGGAATTTTATTTTTGCCCTCATCATCGTTTAGTATTGTATAAGCATGATGAATTCTCTTTTATAACTATTAATGTATTATTTTAATTTTCGATTGTCATAAATATTTGGATGCGAGGCGTGAATTTACAATTTCATGAGCATTTGTAGTCAATCTTTCGTGATCTATGCAACCCATAAGTTATTTTTGTATCATGTTTTGTTTAATGGTAGGTATTTCTTATTGAAATCATTTTAAGTCTAGAAACTACAGTACCCCTCAGTCATTTATCAAATTTGAGAATGTTTACTCTGTCTTCGGTTGGATATTTAATTACTGTTTTGAGGTTTGGAGGTACGAAACTGCTGTAACATTTATTCAACATGTGTTTTTTATGGGTTACATATATATCCTGTCTTAGTTTTCTCGTAAATATATTCTGATAAATAAATTTTCGTTTGTTATGTATTATAAAAAAAATATTATAGTTACAGTATTGCGATACAGCCAAGCGCGCGGAGTAGATTTGGGTGGAAAATATTTTGAGCGCTTGGCTAGACGTACCGAGGAAATTCCGATGCTATTAAACAGCGCGGTAACGGAAGTAATTTGGGAATCTACACTAGTGACGACAGTAAACATCGGCGAATGGGGGCTGCGTTTGGCATTGCTATGTCATGAAGTCATTCCAATATAGCGATTAGTCCAGGAATTTCCTGTGGCCACTTACCCGAAACTAAGGAACCTGAGTTTAATTCATTCCTTTCCGTTTTCAAGACCGAAAATTTCCCGGCCATTTCGTTTCCGTGATGGCCGAGCGGCTGTTAATTGAGTAATAAGCGAGGGAAGGTCTAACAAGGAAATGTCTTTGGTGCAGTCTTCCTTTGACTTTCTGCCGTTGTTTGCGTCCTCGCAGATGCATATTGAATGGAACTACATAAGCAGTTTGTCCGCTTTTCGAAAGGAACGTCGGGGAGTTGTCGGCAGATTCATCGCCAATATTTACCTTCGGGTCGTCCGCGATGATTGCTTTAATGAATTGCTCGTAATTTTTCATTTTCTCCTCGGGAGATATTTTTCTCGTGTCCGTGTTCCTTACGAATTATCGTCGTTACCCGCGTCCGATGAAATCATTGAGATAATAATTGAACTGGATTTCGGTGGAGAGCATTGACTTGCAGGTTTTCCTCGGAGGCTATTGGTGGGGATTGTAAGAAAGACAATTTTGTCTTTGGAGTGTGAGTTGCCTAATCGAACAGCTTGATCAGGTGATAACGACGGATAACCGAGGAAAGATCTCTCAACTAATGTGTGTTACCGCCATGGCGCAAGTTAATCGACTTATAATAGTGCTCTCGTTTGCGGTGGAAAGACCGTCTTTGGTTAATTGTAGAAGTGGCGGAGTTGCGGCGAGAAAATAATGAGCTTTGTTATCCGTGATCGTTTGGAGAAATGAGTTCATGTTGATCCAGGCGATAGTCTTCGGTTTAAATAAAATTGAGTGAAAATGTACTGAGATTAATTGGTATTACGATAGTGTAGCAAGGGATGATAAACTTTGGGAAGTCTTGGGTGAATCTGTGCGATAAAACTAATTGGACCCTGTAATCGTACTTGAATATTTGAATTTATTTTATAGCCTCAATTCTGCACAGCTCGTCACTGTGGAGGAGCTTTTATTTTGTTTAGGTATTCAAAAGCTAAAATGTGAAATTGTAGGTTTTAAATTTTATACGCTGAAGACAAATCTTTACTTTCGGCTGTGAAGTGATTATCAATACAAATTATAGATATTATTCATTCATTCATTTAATACGCGGGGGTTTTCAAGTTGCATTGTATTTTCTATTTGGTAAATGTGGTCGCAAAGTCTATCAAAGAAATATCATTTTACTATTGTAAATAGTTGAAAGTAGAACTCATTGTCAATTCTGCGCAATCATCAATTTAATTTTTTTGCTAGATTATCATTGTTTCGCTTGCGGCACATAATGTCACCTAAGGGCGTAGAAGCCTTTCTTGTTTAAATTTTCGAAATTGGACTCAAATCAAAATATGTTATACAACAAGTCACATAATTCATCTAATTTCCCAGGTATTATCTATTAGATTCTCTTGGATAATTTTATAGTTTGTCAGACAGAGGCGATACTAAGAAATTCGACCTGGAGTGTTCTGGAAAATTCGTTTTCGATGATAAGCAAAACGGTAATTTAAAGTTTAGGGGCCAGCGATCAGGAGTCTATTAGTGTGAATGGAAGTAGGGAAATCGTTCATCAGTCAGTTAACCACGTCTGCAGTAGTCGATGCACTTGCGTAACCGTTGACATATCTTTTATGCCATTGTATTGACCTCCGTTTGGAAATTAATGTTAGATCATCACTGTGACGGAACGAATAAAAACGTGCTACGTAACGACGGATTTCTAGTTGAGGGAACGCGGATTTATTTTGGTTTTCATATTTGGTGCTTTTTATTCCGAATGAGACCGCTCTGACCAAATAGAGTTTGGGGGTTATTTTGTGGAGGAAACTCCTTTTAAAATTCTTTCCGGCTCATTTGCCCTGCGGCCCGCTCCTCTCTCGATACAGTTTCTTGACCCCTTTTGGAAGAAAACGTATATTCGGCGGTGCTCGCATCAACTTTCTTTTTGCTTTTCCGCGTCTGTGGGGCTAACTAAGGGATCGTTAAAAATTGAATTCTCTAATTTGGTCCAATCGATATATCAATTTTCAAACAGGAAGTAGTCGAGCGTTTCGCGAATTAATTTGAAGATATAGATTTACTTTATTTCATACAGTAATAATTCCAGAAACACAATACTTTATACAATATGCGATGTTATATACAATAGTAATGATCAATTAAAAAAGTACAATTTACAATAAACAAATACTGTTATCCATTAGCATTCATGTTACTACTAGCTACGCCATTATACCTTATCAGAACAAATACCTTTCCGTCTAATTATTCATTCTCACATACAATACTTACATAATCCGTACAAATTTACAAACTCTAATTATTGCCCCTCACTAATATTTTCCTCGCAGTATTATTATTCTATCATTCTTAATGAAACAATAGTGTGGCTTCAATAATCTTGATAATTAATTACCTGGGAGATAACTATTTAGCATAGCTTTGTATTCATGAAGTGAATTAAGGTCCTAATAAGAAATTATCGCATAAAATTTGATAATTTCTTAGTAAGTAGTATTAGAAGTATACTTCTTATTCTTCGATACTTTCTAGCTCCGACGCTTGAGTTGTCGTAAATTGTGTTTCCTCATTGCTGATGGTAATTACCTTATTCTTCTTGGAAATTATTCGCTCTTGATGTTTCTTTAGAGATGACGCTCATTTTTTTGTCTTCGTCGAAACGCAGCTTACCACTTATTTTTTATTTTGTATTACTATGTGCTGATTTTGTGATTGGATGAAAACGAACTTGGGTGTTAAATGAGAAAGAACTTTTTTCTGTTTATCTATCGTAGATGTAAACCGATTAAATTTTTTTTAACGACTTGTAGCCTGTGCAGCTGGTGTTTTGTGTGTGTATCTTCACTCGTATTTACGTATCCCTAAATTTCCGGGGGTTCGTAGGATATGAAAATAATGTAAAATACCGGTTATTAATATTATAACCTAAACATATGAGATAGCTCTTTCGTGGAGGTCGAAAATAGGCTTACTAAAACATACAGCGTAACTATAGATTTATTATACGAGATTGTAGTGCAATAATGACGATATTTTGGATTTGTGGCTGTTGAGATTTCTCGGAGTTTGCAGTTCGTTTTCTTTTTTAAGTAGTTCCTTTTATTTTGTTGCTTGAGTTGTCTCTCTCTTTGTAGAGATAGATAATATTGTAATAATTAATTAATCAGATGACTATATTTAGGTTTCAACTATAAACCTATTGTGTTTAGAATTAGGGAATTAGCCCACAATATCTCCCCTAAAAGGTAATTCGGGAGAGTGCTTTGCGATATAGTTAAGTAATAGAGATAATTGCTGATCTGGAAGTGTGGTGTACCTTGCTCGAATCCCTTTCTTTTCAGGTATCTTTCATCTATTTATCCACAGGAGAATAGGAGCTGAAGGAAATTGTCTCCCCCTACTCCTTATCTTCTTCTTGGGAAGATGGAAGTACTTTCTTCTTTCATTAAAAATCTCGTAGAATTTATTAAATTTCTCATAGTTATTGGTGCCTGATGACAGCAGCCCTTGGGGTTGTATTTTATTCCTCGTCAAACATTTTATTAGAGGGGCATCTGTTTCCTCGCCAATAGTACTTTTACTGTCGAACGAAAACTTCACAAGAATCGACATTCCGGAGTATTTTATCTGTCGCTTATCTCTATCAGCTTGTCCTTGAAAGGGTTGGATTGGCGGAAACTGCGGTTTGGGAAAAATCCCTCGAATTTCGTAGCGAATACTCGACGCTTTCTCCGACGACGCTCGGCAGTTGCGAAGCGTCACATTGGGTCGTCACCGGTAACTGCATTTTCTCGGAAGATATGTTAGGCTTCAAAATGTGCTGCAACGAAGACCACGAAGATCTTCCGTCGGATATCCGAAGGTCTTCACTTTACAGCGTTAGAATTTATGTAATCGGCGTCAATTAAAAGTACAGACAATCGTCACTTTATCTTAAGTGGCGCCGCTGTTACAATGTGAGAATTAATATTCTCTCATTGTATTTGTTATCTTAGTCACGCCATTTTCTATAACTATGGGAAATGAGTTTAATTGGGATCTATTGTGACGGCTGTGGGTGCTGGCGAAGGAGATTTAGCTGGGATTCTTGCAATGTGTTGCGATTTGTTCAAAGAGAGTCAACCAAGCGCATTACGAGATTTAAATGGAATTAATTTAATAATTATAGAATCAATTAGTCAAGTTTTTTATGTCGAGTAGATAATGATGGTTTATTTGTAATGGGAAACAATCATTTCCTTGTTATAAGGGAAGAGCATTTTTTTCGGTGCATTTGTAATATTCCTGAAGTCCTGAGCGAATAAAATAAAGTCATTAAGGTAATATAAACACAGTCTATAGTAAGCTTGTTTATTCATTGAGAATTCTATTAACGAGCTTTTCCTGTTTATCGGTCTAAATTCAAAAACAGATTTCTCACATCTCGTGGACACCAACTTTATTTATTAATTATATATTTATGTATTAATTTAATTAAGTTCCACTTACATGTTCTTAGCCGTAGTACATGTAAGTGGTAAGTGGTACCCTCTTTCTAGTATAAACCTCGGGGTGCTTTTCTTAGCATTAAATGTGCTGAAAAACTCACCTTACACACGTAATCTAGATCTTCCTCTGATATTCCTCCCTTAGAAAATTAGGCCATGCCGTTTAATACCCGGTTAGATTAAATTTATATTAATATTTTGTGAGTTAGGTCGTGTACAATAGCGTATGACTATATAGATTCGTTGAGTCGCGTAGGTATGCAAGGTGCGAAGTGAGTAGAAAGAGATGGATCGGAGCGTAGGTGAGGTGGGCGTCAGGTGTATGTGATCCCACGCAAGACGCCACGTCAGCGAGGAAAGTTACGGGGCGGTAAGATGTCTTCAACTCGCGTATGATTCAGAATGAAACTTCTTTCCTCCGTTGGATCTTTGGGTTACGTGGATTGAATTCCGTCGGAAGCGTATGGAGGAAAGTCCGAATTTCTCTGTGGAGAAATTGAGGCAGGAATTTAAGGCGGAAATCGGTGGAAAATCGAAAGTTCGGATCACACTTGTTGGACCTATCTCCCAAAAGTAATTGAAAGATTGCGGTATAGGGAAATATTGTATCGTTGTCCTAAAACAATGTTTGTCTAGTTCTCTATTTTTCTTTTTCTAGTGTATTTTCTATACCATTTAGTGCTATCTAAGAATTTGACTCTCTCACCTGAAACCCAAAAAGTAACTTTTATTTTATAATTTGGAAATATAATTGATCTTGAATGTTATTATTGTTATACAATATGAGTCAATTTATAAAGTTGTCAGCTAATGTTAATTTCCGATGAATCTATTACCAATATTTAAGAATACTTAACCCTCTCTCCTAACAGATATGGTATATACCTTTTAATCCACAATCTGAAACGCTAATCGCTTTTTAACCTCATTAATGTTAATTAATATTATACAGTAATGTCGGTAATTGTCGGACTATGTTATTTTCCAATTTGTGCCTTCCATCACCCAAGTTTTATTTAAGAATATTTTTTCTCCTCAAACCAAAACGTTAACTTTTATTCCCTAAGTTGAAACTTCGGTTTTTAATCTTATTATCGTTACTTCATATGATTCAGTAACTTATAACTTTGGCTTACATTATTGTCAGCCAGAATTTCATTTAATATCGTCGTATTCACTATTCCGCCCCTATTTAGTCATTTTTTTACTGCCAGGAATATTGGTCTCTGTTTCCTCAATCGTAACCTGCTTCAGGGGATATAGACGTCATTTGAAGGGCCTTGGACTTGGACCGGGTCAAACTTGGTTTATTTTCGTGAGATTTGTTGTGATACACAAGTCGACCATGGGCAGGTTATCTCCCAAGACAGAGATGGTACATAAGTGGTATTTTTTGCGATAAAAATCTATTTCTCTCTGTTTCAACATATTTTCCCTTATATGTTGGTCAAGCAGATTGTCAGGATATACTTAGAAATACTATTCGAATTTAAAAACCTATGGTTATATTCTCTTTTCTCGATTAGGGATTAGTTTTTATTGTAATAATTATTAAATTGTATCTAAGAAACTCCGCTCATTATGAATAATATTCTTTCAAGTGATATTGGTTTAATCTTGGGATAGATTTTCCTTTGTCTCGATCTGGGACATATTCTTATTCGTGGGATAATTCTTACTGTGTCTACGAAAGTCAACTCAGAAACAGTATAATTTCTTGTAATATTGGTTTAATCTTTATTTGCACATTTTTTAAACATTTCGTAGATTATTAAATGTTTGGAACGTAGAATTTACGATGTAATTTTCGGAGAATACCATTGCTTGCTAGAGTTGTATCGAGGCCTTTATTGATATTCTGATCAGGTATACTCAAACACAAAAGACCTCTCCATGGAATTATAATCGAGTTTTAAAACGTAATTTCGTCAGTGGGCCTTCCGTCAAACATTAAAACATTTCTGGGGGCTGAATTTCCCATGCGACCGTCGGAGGTGCCACATTAAGGTGGGGAGGGACTCCTGTTATCCCATTATCGCCTTTGCATATTGAATGGGATCGATTGACTTTCTTATTACTCTGATAATCCGCTCCATAAGTCAGTGTGTCAGCTTCTTGATGTATGCTCAATTATAGGATCGAGGAGCGTGCTTCAAGGACTTAATATTTCGCATCTGAATTAGGGCAGCAGTTCAAAATTGCTAATCGGTAGGGGAATCCTCAACGTGAAATTTTGAATGGGCGGATGTCCCCTCCCTTTCTCATCGGCCCGATACTCGTGTCGAATATGTTAGCGGATCCTTCTTATTGTTTTGTAAGGCTTAAGAACATGCCTTCGTAAAATTCTCCAGCTCATCACATCGTGGATTATTATCGGGATTGAGCGAACTCGAGGGTTAAAATCTTAGAGATGAACTGCTGCGTATAATAATAGACCAGCGATATATTTGATGTTTTTTAGCTTGTTTGCCCTAGAAGTTAGTCATTGTTTACTTAAAAAAATACTTAGCTGATACTACACAAAGGAAACACTTGCTATTCGAACTGTTAATTCCTTTAATATAAATTATTCATTCAAAACTTACTTTCCATTTTGCAAGTGCTGTTAATTGGCTATCGAATGTTTTCTGACAGTTCAATTTCTGGGGTGATGTACGAATTTGCTAAGGAGATGGATGAATTTAGAAACTTTCCTTAATTTTCCATCTTGAATTATCGAATTTTGTTTTTTTTTCTTTGATGCACAGTGAAGGCAATTATGTTTTTACGTTCAGGTAACGGTTTCAGTTTCCAACCCTTGTATTGAAAAACCTTCCAGGTGTAAAGGAAATTTACCATGGTTTTATGATGGTTGTTAGTAACAGTTTGGTAGTAGTTTATTTTAGCAATGACAATGGTATTTACTCTTTAATACTCTCCAATTGATATTTAAAATGGTATTTCATCCAAATTCATTCAGTTATCGCAATTAAACGTGTCTTCACACTACATCTATTTGTTTTTGCTTGTTATTAGACCTTAGGCAAATTGCTGTTAAGATGGGCGTACTGCATCTTCTCTTGATCTGTCTGCGCTCCTTTTCTTTCGAAATATTTAATTTTACTACCAAACGTGTTTTATACAGCCGCATTCGTTTTAGCTACTCATAAAGTAAATGGTAAATTTATCGTTAATTGGAGGCTAACGGCATCCCCCGGCCTGCGGTAATTTTAAAATATATTATTTTTTAATTCTACACGTATTATTTATTACTATAAGTTCCTCTGTTGCATGTAACGGTTAATATTCATGAAGGTAGAAGAGCAGTAACTGAAGGCCTTGTCTATGTCCAGGATTGACCTGGGATGAAAGTATCACGGCCTTGTATGTATAATGCCCATAAGAGCGTATGATTTCCCTCCTTCCCTTACAAAATCGCAGCTTTTAAATCCCTCCGCGATTGAAATTCACCTCTCGTGACGTTTCCGGCTCGCTCAGGATTAACGCCCTCCCACGCTGTAATGACGGCGGCGTCAACTTCTTTCCTCGGCCAGGAAAAAAGCGATTAATTTCGCGTAATCGCGCGTCGCGCTTCTCGAAATATCGCCTTTTTCTATTTTCCGAGCGAAACTCTAAACTTCCGACACTTTTTTTATCGTTTGATATTCACACGTCGGCCGTCTTGTTTTCCCGTTGGAGCTTTATCGAGGGTGGTGTCAACGTCTTCCTCTATAAGGTGGTGTCCGCACTCCCTAAGGTGCTCTAGGAGACGTTCACCCCGTTTGCGGTTTTGTCCGTTGCGAAAGGGAACTGCCCCAGCTTCGGACGGTTATCGGGATAGTCAGCCTATTATTTCTGCGTGGGTGTTTAGTATCGCCCAAGGGGGTACCGTTACAGGGCGATATGGGATATCGGCGCTTTGTAGATCGAGGAGAGGTGCTAGGGTTACATCCTGTCGGTTTATTTTTTTTTTGCATAGGTTTAATTTTTTTGAGGGCATTTTTCTCATGGTTTATTTTCTATGCGTGCGCTAAACGATAATGCGTGGGAGCTATGGACGGGAATTGATGCAAGTTTGCAAGTTAAACTAGAGTTAATTAGAAATCTTAAATTATCAAGTAGGGTTTGGGAGATGTACAACTAGATCAGGTGGTTGCATTTTCTTTTATTTTGGGAATTAACTGAAGGTGTTCTGGCCTAACTTCGTGAAACGCCATTGCAATTAAAAACAACAAAACTTTGTGTTTTCCGCTAGATTATCCATTGGAAAATACTAAATTTTGTTGTTTTTAATTTTATATAGGGAACTCCTTTTTCTTGAGATTCAAGATGCAACTATGGGGCTCGAAAATGAATAGCGTAGGGCAAGGAAACCTTTATGTAGATGAAGAAATTTAATGCTAGAGATCACGTATTGTTATTTTAAAATTTATTTTGGGAATTCGTTTTTCTTGGTATGCAAGGTAAAGTTATGAGGCTCGAAGAAGAATAGCTTTGGTCAAGGAAGCTTTTATGAAAGGGTGGGAATTGTTGATTAGAGATCACGTTGGTGGGGAAGTGGTGAAGCTTGTGAGTTATGCAGACAATAAATCCATTGTATGCGATTCTGAAAATAGTATACAAATTCTAGTTAATTCTTTAAAGGGATAAGCAAGAGAATTAGGGGTGAGAATCAACGTAAGGAAAAGTAAAGTAATGAGGTTTACTAATGGAAAAAAGTTAACTATTTGGGTGGACGGTGAAAAACTAGAGCAGTTGGATAAATTCTCTTAAGTATTCCTTCTAGTGCTAATCTTTCTTGGGATGGGAAATGCAAATATGAGGTTCGGAAAAAAATAGCTTTGACCAAGGAGACCATTAATTGTTGAGTAGAGATCTCAATAAAGGAATCAGGGAAAGATTGGTAATTTCCTTGGCGTGGAAAGTTTTGCTGTATGGGTATGAAACGTGGTCCTTAAAAATAAGAGAAAATCAAACGTTTTGGAGGTATTAGTGATTTGGATATCGTATTGAAGCTATCCTATCAAAAGCAAATTGAGTTGATAGGAAAACAAACACCGGGGTGCTTGAGGTGGTTGGGGAAGAGAGCTTTAAGTAATTAAGCATCGACAGAAGTAATGAGTGAGCCAAATATTAACAGGAGAAGGGCTGTTAAAGAAAATAATTGAAGTTTGAATACACGGGAAAAGCAGGGGCGTAGGCTATGGAAGATAATGTTAGATGACATAAAGGTTTGGGTGAGCTACAAAGAAACGAAGAGTTAGGCATTGAATGGGGAGGCAGATGAACCTGCCAAAAGGTAGAACACGCATGTATTTTCTCCGTCCAGGGGTTGTCGGACTAGGACGTTTTTGTTGTGGGGATTTTTGGAGAAGAGCTTATTTGGGAGGAGTGGGTTGGTGTTGGCACTTCGGAGAGACGTTAATTCTGAGTGGTGATTCAGTGGCCGTGTCTCGAGGTGGTGCTCCTCTCGTGTCCCGGAATGGTGGCGCGGTGCGTCGGGGGTGAAAAAATAGTGGTCGTCCTTGCGTGCGGTGTCGTTGGATAAGCACGTGGTTGTTGCGCTCGTGGAAAGTGTATCAAGGAGTTGTTTGGGGTGCTACTGGGTCAACGACCCTTGGGCTATTTATTTAGTGTATTTTTTTAATTGAAAGCTCACTGATTATGTGGAAAGGCTGGTTTTGGCTTGGTTACCTAACTGATGGCGTATAATGTTGGAGACTCTTCGCTCGTAGTTTTCGATGATTCCGTTATACGTTTTGGAGAAACTAGGGTAGTACAGCGTAGAAGGAAACATTTTAACGTTTTATGATACCCTGAAATCTTTAGACATTAATTTTGATTTTAAGAGTCTTTTATTTGTGAACTTTCGGTGAATTTGGTTACTATGGTCGGTGTCATTGCTAATTATTTTTGACCTGAATCTGTTATGTGTAGTCGTTTTTAAATTTTCTATGGTATTCATTGGCATTTCATGTTCATTGTATTACTTGCTTTTACCTGTTTTACATTTTATTGGTAGTGTACTATTTTTAGTGGGTATTATTTGACAGTTTGATATTTTTATCATGTTTTTAGTTCTAGGATTCAGCCCGGATTATTCTGCTTAAAATTATTTAATTGTTTCTTTCTGTATTTTCTTTTGCAAAATTTTCACCCCTTTTCTTTGTGGATGTTTTCCTGCTGTGGATACTTTTTACTTAGCTTCACTTTTTTCATCCACAACTAATGTTTTTATTCACTATTAATTTAAATTAGCTGTTTATATTAGTTACTAGTTCGATTCATTTTTAATTGACGATAGGCCAATTGGAAGAGGAGCCAATGAAGAAGTCTCAATTTCGCCTAAAATAAAGACCTTATTTAGTTAAACTGTCATGCTGTCTGTTTTTAGTTCTGGTTGGTTTTTAGTACAAGTAATGAATGAAATTAATGCTTGAAATATTTGTAATGATAATGTGGATATTTTTTTGTGTTACGCTCTATTATTGAATTTTATCTTAACTACTCGGCCTTCGCAGTGTAATCAGTTTCACTCTAAGGAATGTTTATATTGACATCTCTCCAGCGTAGCCTATCTTCCTTTGAATGAATTTCTTTCGTAGCGTCTTCTTTCACTCTATCCACTCATTGTATGGCGCTTACTCACCAAGATAGCCCTCCGTCGATATGCTGACTAAATGCTTTCGCTTTTGATACCGGGAGAATTCGTGATGCTAAGCGCAGGATATAAATTAGTCCGATAAGGAGCTGGCTGTACCGAAATGACGACGTAATCACTCGCTGGTGAGCCTATACGCACGAATAAGTCCATTATACAGCGAGGAAGAGGCGTATAAGGGTCTCAGTTCGTCTGCTGGAGTGGTACAGTGCTATCGGGACTGATCTTCACTCTTGATCAACCAGGTTTAGCAGGTTTAAGTGTTTGCCAGTAGTGAAAGTATTGAAAGGTACGTCTTCTTCTATTATTGTTAATCTAGTGTAGTTGAGTTGAGACGAGGAGTGAAGAAGTTAGTTCTGAGGTAAGGGTACATCCCAGGTACTTTAAGCGTATACTTTTGTGCATTATTTTAAGGTTGTTTTGCTGTTGTAGGTAGAGCAATATCCTATGCGCTAGAATTTTCTCTAGGTTCCAATCAATTGGTGGGGAATCTCAAGGATTATTCTTTCGAACTGTTTTTGAGTGAACTATTCGCATGTTTTATGGCGGTAATTTGAGGGTACTTATTTGTATAGGTTCATATGCCTTTCGGTTCTGGGTACAGAAAAATATCTTTTATTCGTGATGAAAATTAAAAACCAACTTTGTAAATTCTACTATTTAATGGGAATAAATATTTAACTCTTTAGAGTAGACAACATGATCTTGAGTCAAACTTTCTCTGAATTTAAAAGGAATGGTTGGATTAAATAGATTAAGTTACAAAGTTTGTTTTTAATTTTTATCACGTTTTCCTTCCACGAAATGAAAACTTTAACTTTTGTATTTCTTTTATTCAGATTGTCTCAGTCTTTGTTGGTTTCGTCCGTATGAAAGCTATTGAGGTATGTGTTAATGACATCCACTTAGGTCACTCCTTGCTATATAAGTGCTATGAAGAAAACCTTTCATTTGATCTTTGTTATTTATTTGCGCAAGGAAAACTAAGGCTAAATGCACCACCCTCCATGTTGCCTAGTAATCTTATTACGCTCACCAAAACTATTAGAAATTAACTTAGGTAGTGAAGATTAACATAGCTAAAGCATTTATTATGTATTTATACCGAACTAAAACTACCTTAAGAGTCAAGACGCCAATTGTCGTCGAAAATAAAAGAAGCTGTTGTATAACTTATTATAATACTGGGTTACTATGCTCGAGTAAGGCGATACTTGCACCAGATGAGTAATTCCCATCGATCCCCATTATGCAACATGATGACAATTGAACATCAGGGTGTTGTTCTCTTGCGTAACGATTTGCACGTAGGTGTTGTACGAGGAAGTGAATGGAAGAGTAACACAATTCGTTGATCGTAAGAAGATTCGAGCTGAAACTGGTTTCCTTTCCTTGGTATCGTATGGATTACTGCTTTAAACAGATTCTACTCGCATTCACGCGGGGTGAAAAGCCAATGGAAATTATTCTTGTTAATCGCTGAGAAAATCTACTTTCGCTGAATCGGATATTCAAGGGCAATGATTTTATTGTATTGCTATCTCGAACCTTTTGTTTTTTTTTGTGGTTTCAATGAGAGTGATTATGTCAGTATCCGCAGCTCAAAATTTCTTTCAATATGAGAAATATGTTTTCAGTCATGTAATCGCTTGATTTAGGCGAAAATTTCGTATGATTGATGGATCAATCAGATTAATCTTTTATTTTTATATCACTATGAATTTAAACATTATCATTTGATCGACATTTTAATTTGGGATTTTTTTTAGCTTGATTTTCATCAAAATAAAAGTATAAATTAAAAATGTAGTATCTAATTTAAAGTTAAAATTAGAAACGTTCTAAGAGAAGTTTATCTCATTCTGCTTTGCAATTATATCTTAAATGATATCAGTGGTTTTGAGTCGAAGCAACCGGTTTTACTCATTAGTTTGCACAAATATCTTTAGTTAAAAGTGATGTTTAGCTGTAAAGGCTTTTTAAAGTGAAAATAGCAAAATACCCATTAGCTATTTCTTACAGGTTGTTGTTGCTGTAAATGTCAAACCTCTAGAACGTGTGATTTTAATTATTTTGTTGCAATTGTTGTGTTTTTTTCATTTCCACTTTCAATTTTAAATGTTTGAATGTATAGATAAAAGTGTGTGCTCATATGACATTACATCGGTGCGTGGTATTCGACAATGCATGTGCATTAAGTAACGGCACGCTTCTTGTACGAATTACGTTAAAACTCGTAATAATTCTAGCTCGTCTAGTTTTACGTACACGTAATATTTAAAACAGACCTGTTGTGCCAAGTAATGCGTAATACTTTGCTGTTTCTTTCTTCAGCGGGATGTTGATTTTCTCGCGTCTTTTTCCCTTCTCTCGAGTCTTATGCAACCGCAAATATTTAGCAGGAAGAGTAGTCCCTTCCTTTATTTTTCTTTTCCGAGAATTACTCTTGCCTCGCACACATCTCTCCGTGCTCTATCCGGAGTCCTCCCCTATTTTGGCTTCGACCGTACAAACGCACGCGTATGCATCCTAATCTCAACAGGCGCGAGTCATTAAGGAATGCGAAATAGGCCCCACGTCAGCGTAGATAAGAGTCTTTAATCAAAAGAGAACAAAGGGAGAAAGTGCAAGCTCTGTTTGGGTTATAAACTCAGGGTGGGGGGGATGTTTTGATTCGGAGAATTTAGTCAGCGTTGCCGAAGCGTTAGTTATCTTTGGCTGGTGATTATCTTAGCACCATTTGTTTAATTTGTCTTTATTATGCTACGAAAGTTCTCGACTGATCAGAAGGTTAATGTCCGTGGTCGGTATTTGTTGTACGACCTTGGCTTCCTGAATTGGGATGGAAATTGTGAGAATGAAATTCATGAGGAGTCAGCGACCGGCTACTGTTGATAATCTCAGCTAATTTGATACTGTATTTTAAGATGTTGTGATTAAACTTGGGAAGGCGTGGGTAAGGTTGAGCTTTTTTGGATTACGTGAGAGATTTTTGAAATCGTACCTTATGAGATCCTGTTTAGTTCTTTATGCAGAAGAAGTAAACCCTGGAGTTATTTTAGTGAAATTTCGTCCAATTTAGTACACAGAAAAACCAGGTGCATTTAATTTGGAAACTTAATTATTTTTTTATTATAAGTTTATTTAAAGAAAAATATTTGCAAATGTTCACTTGATTTACTCTCGACACATTTATATATTTTTTTTAAATTATCCAATTGAATAAGTTGAATATAGTATCTCCATATTCTTATCATTACATTAAATTCAGGTCGTCTGTAAAGTTTGTCACGTAATTTTATCATCGATATCTTCGCAGTCTTTCTTTACAACGTAAAGGGAAATTCAGTTTATCTTATAGCTTTTGCTGCTTTAGTTTGATCTACACGTGTAGATAGTAATAGAAGTACTGTTAAAATTTAATTTATATGATTATTTATGGTGACTTATCTCACGCACGTCAGTCGATGAGTGACCTACCTACTTGTACTTGGTAATCCTCTCTTTTGTCTACCAAGAACTGGTACGCCCAACGTCTATTTAATCTCTCGCACTCACGGAGCTCTATTAAGAGTTACGCAATTCATGAATTGAGAGGGTGCAGCAAGATTTATTCTGTAGTTAGGTTGTTTTCTGCAAAGGTTACGTATTTAACCGTGATTTTCAATTTTAAGAGTTACTTTAATATGAGTACTGATAATGTTTATAAGTGAATCTTACATTCATTTTATGTTGGGGATTAAGATATTACACATATCAAGGTACAAGTAAATCTATATGATGTTTGGGGAAAATGTCGTACAAATTGTGATCCTGCAAATCGAGGCTACTATCATAACTTAAATTAGAGGATGATTTCTTGAAAGTTTGAAGAATGATGCATTCATTTTATTAACATAAGTAATTAATATAGCATAACTAGCGGACACGATAAGCGATATGAAAAAATAGCGTGTCAGAAAACCACTATAACAATTCGCTATGAATCATCTTCGTCTTCTATCAAGGACTTCTCCTGAATATCGCCATCAATGTTGTTGTTTACTTAGACATGAAGAATCTTTTCAAATTCTTTTGATGCTGATGTTACGACTCGATAATGAAGGGTTCGCTAGCTACAAACAACCGATTTATGTATTTTTATTTCTTATACTCTTGTATTTGATTGAGCTATTCAAAATTGAAACTGTATCTCAGCTGATTACGTAACTATTGATCGTATACTGTTGATTTTTTTATAAATGTTTTCTGTTGATTCTAATTTGTAGTAATTTAATTACTTGATCAATATATATTGATTTCCTTTGAATTCATATTTTGTTGCATAATGAGGCAGCTCCTGACCAAGACTCAGGAGGGCTGGACTATAATTTTATGAAGGTTTCTCTCTACAATGTATAAAAATAAAGTACGATCGTTATGAACAAAAAATTCCCGCTGTTCGTTGACCTTAATGAACCGAAACCGTATAATTGATATCCTCATCGTTACCTGGGTGACATTGACTTTGGCTGATTATATTCGGAAAAGATTTTGAGAATGTGAGTATTATCCGAATGTTCTCAAGGAAACCCCTATACTGTGTTACCAACACGTGTAGGATTCAGCGAGGAATTGATAGTCCATCGCGAGGTACTCAAGCGTGCAATCATCGCGTTTCCATGGCGCAAATCATTCGGACTATTGGCTGGTTTATGTATGTCGCTCGCGGTGGCTTTTACTCCTTCGAGATAAACTTTTCCCTGCGGCCGGTCGGGATTTCCGCCTTTTTGTTCGCGGTCGTGGGTAATAGTGGACGGGATGTCCTTGCTTCCTGGAGCACTTCCAAAGAGTGACTCGACACCATATTCCAAATCCACTCCCACAATCGTCTTCACGACTTATTGTGAGGCCGCTCGTAAAACGTTACGCGCAGATGCGAATTATTTTGGTCCGCGGAGACATTTTATTTGCTTCCCCGCTATTAGGCGAGAGCTAGGCTGTTTCCTCATTTGTCGCCTTGGCGATGCCTAGCGTTGTTTTGGCTTTTTATCAGGCGGGGGTTTTTTATTTGAGGAAGGCTGGACCGGATTTTGTGTTAAGGGATGGGTCTCTTTTTCCTAATGAAGGAAGGATTCGAAAGTTTTGTTTTTTTCCCACTTTATTCGAGGATCGATCGGTTTCGATGACTGGTCATCAGATGGACCTCATGGTCCTATCGGATGAACCTCATCACCTCTTGTGACCCAATCAGAGGATGGACCTGTTGGTGCCGATCGGTCTTCGAAACCGGTCGATATAAGAACAGATAGTGGCATGTGTACGTCTTTCAGTTCTAATCAGATGTAATTCTAATCATAAATATAATTTGTTTTCAATCTTCGCAGAATTGATCACGTTTAAAAATTTCGTCGCCAGTTTTAGAGGTTGAATCGTATTACAAGAAGGAAGTCAATTCCAGGATAGTTTCTTTTCTCTATTTTCAAGATCAATGAGCCTAGCTATGATCTTTTCACACGCAGACGTACTGCTAGAATAACCCGCAGCAAAACGGAAAACTCATTTATCCTGGGCCTCGGTCTAAAACTTGCTAAATTCCATTCAGATCGTAGGCTCATAATTCTGCAACTCTAACCTGTCTCTATTAGGAACTCTAGCTCGTTGAAATGATTTGGGTAGAGGCTATTATTTTTTTAAGTTTCTTACGTAATATCATTTATGTATTGTTCTGTATTCTAATTATTGTATCAATCTGTATTTTGTATTTCATTTACCCTGCTCTATAAGAATAAACCAGAGATAATAAAAATTAATGTTATTATTATTAATTAACTGAAGTAATAGAACTATGTGGTACTCCGTCTAGGTGTAGAGAGAAATAATTCTAATCAAAATTCTCAATCAAATCAATGCTCGTTCCATAAGAAATTTTATTCCACGACCAGTTTCGACTATGATCTAGTCGTCATCAGGCATCTTTCAGATCACTTATTTTATATGTTGGGTTTCCAAGGAAATAGACTCTGTCCTATACGTTCGGCTCTTCAATTTGCTGCTCTGTAGTTCGCGTTTCTTTTTTGTTTCAGGAGCCTGTTTGGATTTTTGTGGTGATTCTAGTGAGAGGCGTGGAAGCCTTATCTATACGGAATAGTAATTTGCGGCCCAATTATCGAGGTTTTCGTAGTGATTGGTTCTTTCGAAATTCCAGTCAATCGTCCTGTTTTCGATTGATCTATTTCTAGGCGACCTACAACTCGGGGTGTTAATTAACGTTCTTGGTGATTTTCTTGAGCAGCAATGTTATTGGTGAATGCAATCCTGCACATTGTTTGTGAATGACATTTTGCGAAGGTCAATCAGTCTCAACAGCTATGACGTGTAGCTTTTAATTTTTGCTTGCGTGTTGCGAAGTTTTGACCTACATAGGAGCTCATTCTCGTATCCTGGCTAGCCGAACCGGACAGTGGTATTTTGGTGCTCCAAGCATTGATGTTCTTTCTAGTCGAATCGTCCGCCCTTTTATTTTTCCCCCCTAGAGCGTCTACGCACAAATTTCCCTCCCGTCTCTTGGTATTTTCCTATTTGCCGCTTCGCAAACGTCGAAACATTGTTATCCTTCGCGAGCGCTGTTAGTGTAGTGAAAGTGGATTTTACTGCTACCTTGTTGTTTAGGAAAGAAGGAAAGTGGATGTTTGTTGTGTCGGTATGTATCGCTTGTTAATACTGTTGTTTTATTTCGTAAGCGATATATTGCCTCTGCTGATTTAATAGAACTGCGTTGGTTCTACTAATAAGGGGGTGATCATGTTTTTATGGGTTAATTGATAAAATGATCATAGAATTCTACCTCAATAAAGGCGTAGTTCTGTCGTTTTTCTTATTTGAGTTGAATATATGAAGCATATGTTGTATGAACGTTTGTTGTATAACTTATTTGCTTATTCGTACTTACATATATTTACAATTGTAATATAATGGAATTAGTTTCATCGATTTAAAAATCCTTCTTTCATATAATGATCCTTTGTTTGAAATAGGTGGCAGAATTGCTAGAAAAATAGCCGGTCAAGGTCCCGGGTTCGATTCCCGGTTAATCGGGGTTTTCCTGGTTAGGAAATGGTTATTATGATGTCCATTGTTACTAATCAAGCTTCTCTTGCAATTATCCAATAAATGAATGTTAGTTAGGGTACCGGGAAATCGAATTTAAAAATAGAAAATATACTCATTTCAGACATCCAAATTCTACAGGTAATATATTTACATTTTAGATGGTAATTTTGAATTCAATGGGAGATAATCTGTGGAGGTGAAGTCGAAATGTTTGTTATTACTGCAATTCAGTTTCATTGTCATATAGTGAACTAGATTTGTAGGCGGACCTAGAACAGAAGTGAACCGATTGCTCGAGGCGTTTGGATTGGACTGAACTTTCGCCAAGACTCGAATATAATTGACCGTTCATGAGTTCATCGCTGTGGATGGATGCTCATCGCGGCTTGATTTTTATTCGAATCTATTTTAATAATGTTTTTAAGTGTACTAAAGTTAGGCTTATCGAGTTTTTATGGATGTGATTTCGAGTGTCGCTAAATTTAGTTTCCTTGACGACTATGTAATTACTCACAATGACTCATAAAATATTTGCTACGTAAAAGTAAATAATCCAGGCAGTTGTATTTCCCGTCAACTATAGCTTTCGTGTTTTGAGTAAGTAATATCTTACAATTATTAATGTGGCATCTCTGTGTAGTTCATAGTTAGAGGTCCGTGGCTGTCGGCGTAAAAAAATGCGGCGGAAATAGTGAAATTCGCTTGACAATCAAGTTGGGATTCTTTTATGTAGGGTGGTACGCGAAAATGAGGCCTCAGTATGAAGTGATGTGTGAATCGCTGATACAAAAGTTTCTTTGCAGAAAGCGTGACCGTGGCATACGGTCGGTGTAGGCGGTGCGCTGGCTTTTTAGGCGATTTAAGTGGTATGTTAGAGTGTGCAGAAAAAAGGGATTTTAAGGTTGATGGTGTTTATCGCAAGTTAAAATCGCCCTGCTTCCATGAAGATAATTTTTTAGGAGATTGGAATGTACCGTATATACTCGTGGATAAGCCGAGTTTTTGTAGCACGTTTTTTATGTTGAAAATGACCCCCCTCGGCTTAGATTAGAGTGACTCACACCTGTTCTCCGGTGAAAAAAAGTTTGACGTATTTGGAAATTGGATGGTAAATTCTTGTTTGCTCAATTAACAATTCTTTCATTTTTTTCCTGCTTAACTATTGTTGCCTCAATTACTGTAATTTTTAAATGTCTATATGTTTTAAATTTGTCTAGTTGCTGTATTTCTCACCTTCGGTTTATACTCGTGTGAATTAGGTTTCCCATTTTTTTTTTTTGGTGAAGTTAGGTGCCTCGGTTTGTATTCGGTTCGGCTTATACTCGAGTATTGTACGGTATTTCGATTTAATCATATAGAAAAACAGATATTACACTATAAATCAAATTAGTAGTACAAATGCACAGTATTGCACAATTCCATTCGCACAAAACAACCTGTTGATGAAAGTAAACTTCCCATCAAGTAAAATACGCTACGTAGTATAATAAAAACAATTTAAGCAGAAAGGGGGAGCTATTCTGAAAAGTCTTTGATGGATATCGGCAATTAGTTTTATCAGTTGTTTGTGATAAAATTTTCTTCGGTATTACTCGAGTATATACGGTATTTGTTTTAAGCAAGAAAGAATTTAAAATAAATGCTTTGGGAAAGTTATTGGCGTAGTAATGTATTATACATTTATTTAGCTCGAAGATGTATGCAATTTTATTGTTAGTAGAGATGATTCAATTCTGGTTTTATTATATTTTGGAAAGTTCCTCGTCTAGTTAATTTCGCGGTTTTTGCTAGCTTCTTTTGGAAGTGAAAAATAATATTTTCCGAGTTCCGTGGAGCTTTCGCTGCTGGTATTGCCTGTCATGTGGGTTCTCAGGACAGAGATAAATTTTATGCCGGTAAGTCAATGCTGCTCTCTATATTTCCTAGTAATTGTCTTACTAGTTGCGTATCTTCCTGGATGAATACGCAAGCGGAATGATCGTTTCACGCGAATATGGCTATAGATCGGTATCGCTGCAACCAGGAAGTTATTAACCGATTTACGTTAATCCCGAGAATCATCTTAATTGTGCGATTGCTGATATTGATGGATTAGTAATTCTCATGCTTCTATCATCGATGTTTGTCATTTGGGTTTAGTCACGCCAGTTCCTCTGCCTTGTTAGGCTTCGCCAGAAAGACGTATATATGCTGCCACGCGCTTAAAATGAAAGTTAAATACCTATTTGAGATAAAATATTACCCTGTGTAGTACCCACGTGCGTCCATGCTTTCCAAGGCACGGGTTTCGGTAGGATGCGATTAGAAATTGATTCGTGCCATCGTGACTTTTCCCTCGTGTCAAAGATATTACACGTATGTATTAATTCATCTAAAGTTTCCTTAAAAATTTAAATTTATAAAACGAGTTTAATGAAAAGGCCCTTTTTCAACAGAAGGACGATTGGTCTCGCCCTTGAGACTGTCAACTAGATCTTCGTGTGAAAAATTTGCCTTTTTGCCTCTTTTAAGTTGTTCCTGAAATCTTTCGAGGGCTTTTTATTAAATCTTATAACCTCGGATTCCAATCACAATAAACTACACTACTACTTTTGATCTTCCTCTTACTCCTATACGATGTTGATTCTGGCAGTCGTAGATTGTTGTTAAGTATTTCTGTTTAATTAATGTTTCCATCACTTTTTCTCCACAGTGTTGCTTGAAATGGAATTCAGGGTTATGTGTACTATTTATGTGGTGTAACGGAAAGCCTACATTGTTTTCAAAAGCATTTCTCCCACAAGCCATTTATCGCTAGGAAAAAAATTCTTCATCAACTGCAGGGACGGATTTACTTGACAAACTAGGCACTGGCTGGAAGACTTTTTGTTAATTGGCCCTAAAATACGATTTTTAGTATATTTTGTCGAATAATATTTTGCTGACGTCCCTAAGAGATGCCTATGGCCTCTGACTGCTAAATTCGCGTCTTATCTAAGTTCTACTTAAACCTAGGTAATTACCATATTATTTTATTATTATTGAAGATTTAAACCTTGCAATTTGAACTAAATGATAATATTGCATTAGGTTCAAATACAAACGTCTTTGAAAATAAACCATATTAGTAACAATGAATTAATCAGTTACACGAATATCGTCAACCACAATATAATTATAGTCTTAACAACGATCTTCATGTCTGTCATAGATCTACAGCAAAACCCGTCACTAATAATGCCCACTTTCGGTGCGCCAACCATCACAGCATTATCATAGTATACAATTAGTATATAATGATATGTAAGTGTAATATAGGCAAACAATCAGAATTACAAGACAGGAAACGTATGTGGGAGATCTTCAACACATGTAGAAGATTCAATGCTTCGAATGTTGTAACCTGTGGAATTTCCTTTTTGAAAGATCGAATTGAATTTTCGAAGCAGTTTTCTTCGACTTCTCGTTGAAATGATGAAGTGTCCTAGGGTGCCACGCGAGATGTAACTCTTAGCCAATTGTGCAATTCTTTAATCGCTGTCTCGTTTGCCATTGAGGTTGTTTCTCGCCCTTCCGCGTGTCAGCTGCTCGTAAACAAACTCGAGAGCACTTCGAGAAGACTTCGCGAGCTTTTTATATTCCCGTCCACATAATCATCCGGTTTATGCAATTCAGCAACTGTGATGCATTTTCTAGCAAAATATCGCGGCGATTTCTTCATCCGTGCGGAAGTCGCCACCAGCAAGATTAATTTCTTGCAATTCCGAGGAACGGTAAACGCAGTGTATTTCTTTTTTTATCAAGTGCGCCGTTCCCATTCTGCGGTTTTTGTGTGAAACGATTGCATTATTTTAAAGTTAGAAATATCACAACGCTACATTTTGTGCTGTTTGATCGGTTGAGAAAACGGTCGGTGATTTTCATTCGTAACTGCCGAAGCATTTAACGAAGGATTATTTGTGTCTTTTCGCACCATTTAAAGGGGCGGAAAAAGAAGTAATTCATACCGTATTGTCTTAATTCCTTGTTTTTAATAGTTTGATAACATATAGATTATTATAAGAGTAAAGAATGAAAGTGTAGGTGTGAGAGAAATCCGTCAGAAGAACGCTAATCTCTTCGTTTTTCGTCCTTTTGGAATAGGTTAAACAAGGTTCTGTTATTCCATTCATTCTTTTGGAATCTACGTGACGATTTATTTGATAAAAAAAAAAATATTTGGATGGATAGAGAATCTTTGCGTTTTGATTCGTTTAGGTAATAAAACTGTTTCAATATTGCCCCAAAAAGAGTATCATTTTTTAAAAATTCGCTAGATGCTCCAAAAAATTGGCTGAAATGTGGCTTAAAACGTTATGTACTTGAATATAAATATCGTCATATATAATGAGATAGAATACGCTTCTATGAGTATATTATCTGTTTAGCTATTGCACTAATTAAAACTTTAATATGATTATAAAGTCTACCACCAACTGAATGTAATGCCTCTTAAATATTTTAGTTATTGAAACACATTGTAATAGGAGTGTTTATAAGTGAGTCGACGTAACGGAGCATTCTTCATCAAGTGCAAGAAATCCTCATAAGATGGAAAAAAGTATCTAAGCACAGCAAAAATAATCGCTTAATTGGCAACTATGGTCATGTTTTACTGCTGACTGTAACGATCCAAGTGAAAAGGTGTTTGAGGAAGATGTTGTGGAATGTAGCGTTTTATAGACTCGGAGAGTTTCATATTAAGGAATTCAATCAGTATTTAATTCCGACTTGAATTAAAATTCCATCCCGTAATGTTGTAAGAGCTGTTCTTGGCAGGCATTCCATATTCCTAGCTCTAATTACTGCTGGGTCTCGCTCCTATTGTATTGCCCATCGGCCGACGTTAACCTCTTCGTTGCTCATCTTCGAATCCCATTAGCGCTACCTGGAATCGCCGATCTTTTCTTTCCTTTGGCCCACATGGGTTTCTTTTCGCGGAACGTGTGCGCAACTCTATTAAGGCTCTCCGAATGAAAGTTGGCGTGAGTTGTGCAGTGCATGACTCTTAAATGCTCGTGGCTTCTCCCTCCCCAGGTATACGGTGTTTGCTCACGGGATACACAGAGGTCGCCGTGCTCCCTGGGCTGTTGCGTAGTGCCTCAATTAATGAATGCGCCGCAAATGTGGATTTACGATAACAGCGTCGTTTTCCAGTCGGCGTGATGACCGTCTATGATTAATCGCACTTTTATTCGATTTTTTAAGTGGAAGGGAAACTCTCGGCGCTTTCTTTTCGTATTACTCGTAATGACATACAGTGCAGAAAGATATGTGGGTGAAGTGGAGAAATCATCTGTATCCACTCATCCTATATCATTCATTTTGAGTTTATCCTTGGTGTCACGGTGTTATTGGAGCTTTCTTATCTATCGGCAGTAATGCGATTGTTTCTTTTTACTCCTTCCATCCCCGGTTGTCTCGAGTACTATGGTCGAGTTTATTTGGTTATTATCTCTGCGATGGCCTTGATTGGCTGTCCAAGTACCACTCCGCTTCTCAAAGATGTTTCACTTACCAGTTACTCTCACTCGTGTACTTATTTATGTAATTGCATCCGAGTGGGGAATTTCCCAGTTTTCTCAATTGTCGGAGTATTTTTTGTAATCTCGATGTTATTTTTGCGTGATTATGTAAATTTATGCTGCTAATAGATTAATTTGTAGAAAAAATTGTGGTTTAAATTAAACGACTCTTACTCGTATTTTGTTGAGGTTTTTAAAATCGATTGAAATATAGTTAATCAATTTCGGCGTAATTAATGATTCATTTTAATTTCATTTCTTTCCAAAGTTCTCTTCTGTTCAGAAGAGTTCATTGCGGATGTTTTTGTGTGGAATAATTTCATAATCCATAGTCCATTCGAAAAGTTTGTTACGAGTTTACTATTCGTTAAATATTCAGTATGGTAACAGTATTCGCTTGAAGTGTCACAAGCACTCGTAATCGTTTTTGGTTCAACGCAATAGATAAGTAAGTTATTTGTAAAAGTTTGGGTGCCGTGGTACGATGTGTTTTTTTGTCTCCAAGTCCTCTGTGAATCGGTTCTGGAATTTTTTAAGGTGATCCAAATTATTGTGTAATGTATCATCATCCTACAAATAAATTTGCTACGTATGTCTTATATATTCTCAATGCTCAGACATCAATGCTTTTTTATCTATGTAACCTAAATAACATTTTTACCTATACAACTTTTTTCATACCCCCCCTTTCTTTGTAGGTGTTTTCCTGCAGTGGAGTTTTTCCTATGAATCTCTCAAGTTTTTTACATCCACAATTCTTCTGATTGTTTCTCATACTATTCTTTAATTTAATTCAATTATAATTCCATGATTCATGACGGTGGATTAGATCGAAGAAGAGAATTTAGTCTCAATCTCGCCCAAGTGAAGGCGTTTATTATTATTATTACTATAGTATGTTCTTTAAAGAATGCCTCAGTAAGATTTTTCAGATCCTGGCCGTTGGCGTTTGGTATTGTTTTGGTCTGAAGTATTAAATGTATGTGATTTTTGAGACAGAATTTTTTCTCGTGACAACGCTTGTGGGTGTTAGTGTCTGTCAACTCTTGTTAGTACCTCCACGATGTACTCTGATACCACTTTCTTTATCTTCGAAGGTAATTATTGTGGAAGTGATTGTTGACTTAGCTTGAAATATTGGAAGAGTGATTAGCGTGGAGGTAGATTAAATGGAGGAATCGGCGCGTGGAAAAGATTTCAGTCGCTCTTTAGATATGTGGAGTAAATCATGTGAAGTTGGAGTGATGATAATCATTATGGCTGTTGGTATATTGATACAAGACAGTCTGAAAGATAACTGTTGTTAAGGTTCGAAGTATGGGAACATTTAACTTCTCGAGATAATCGATATTTGTTTTACAAAATATGCGGAAGAGATGTTTTACAGTTTGGAATTACTATACGTTGTCGTGTTATCTAAGGTAGCTTTTAGTCTTTCATAACAGTGATTCATTCTTCAGTAAATCGATGATTACGAAGCAATCAATAACAATAGGAAAGTAATACAGTAAACTTTGTTTTAAAATATAGAGCTAGGGATTGAACAGGCATATTAAATTATTCTCGAATTTCATATTTAAACATCATATTCAAATTTACTTCAAAATTGCATATCTCGTGAAATTAGGTCAGTATGAGGACAATCTTTATTTTAAACAGTTTTTATACTATTTCTGTAGTTTTTCTCCGAATAAACCTATTCAAACTAATATTTTGATCACAAATGGACGTGAGCTACGTTATAAATTTCGTTAGTCATTAGAATGGTTTGTTTTTGTTTCTTAGCAAAATCTTCCTGTGAAAATTGGATCCGAACAGAATTAACGCAATATTACAGGTGAATTGTGATTTAATTTCACCGTTAGCTCATGAACATATTGGTACGCGGTTTGAATCGCTTTCAATACGGCGTTCGAAAGGAATGCTGGAGCGTTAATCCTTTTTGATAGCCTTGGATCTTCGGTTTTTTCGTTTCGTTTTGAAATAGATTTTTAAGTCCTTGAGGCTCGGTATCGATGTTCTCGTTATATTTTTCTTGTATATTGAGATCTTGGTTTATTTGATGGAGACGGTATCGTGTGACGTTCGATTTTTTGTAGTCGTTCCGTTGCGGAACGATAATCTCTCCCGTAGATTAATCTTGGGACTATTTGCAAGGGAGAAAACGGGATAATTTTAACCTAGAGTATGTTTAACGTTTTAAGGATAGTCACTGTAGTTTCATTTTCATTTTCAAGACATTTTTATATTTCTTTTCAATTCGAATTTCTAAGTATTTAACGACTTATATTATCTTTCGATGTCATTTTGAGATTTATTTGAAGTCTCTCTTTAGAGCTTCATGAATTAATTTATTATTACTTTCATCGTTCATATTCGAAATTAGAGAATTGGGAGTGACCTATTCGAGAAATATTGCAATCTCCTTTTCCTAGGGTGATCGATCGAATAAACGGAAATAATTTATAACTTTTTTTCATTGTTATATAAAGCTCGTTATTCTTCACATTTGTTATTGTCTCGAGTGGAATTTCGTAGTATTATACCTCACATTTAATCTTTCCATTTCTTTTAAAAATTTATTTCTAGTATTTTTTCGTTATCTCTGAATTTATTAATGCTTACTTGCATCGTCTATGTTCTAAATTTGAGTAACTTTCGAGAAACATCGCAATATCGTTTTCTCAAGAATTAATTTATTTTTTTTTTTTTGTACTTTAAGGCCCGTTAGAAATGTTTATTGGGAAATCTTTCGCAGACTTGCGGTTTTCTATTCAAATGGAATTTTTATAATGAGGGAAAATCATCAAACTCGTGATATTTTGCACTATAAATCAACGCTGATGTAATCAGAAAAATTTTATTTGTAGTAAGAAATGTCATGCAGTAATGATGATGAAGTCACAATTCACACTCGAGTACGAAAGCTTTATCACAAAGTCATGTTTCAGAATGTGATCCCATGAATTAATATCGCCTGGTCAATTTATTTTTACAGTTATACTGTATCATGTTAAATGTAATTTTATATCGAAATAATTAATTTAATTAAATTTAGCAGCTTTACCCGTGTCTTATCTTTTCTTACGTCTTTCGTGCAAGTATCTCTCTTTCCAGCGGGTAATTTTCCATTCCATGAAACTCCGCCGCTAGATTTTTCATTTCTAGAATAATAGGAATGTTTCGGTTCACGGAATTTCACTATCCCTCGGATCTCGGCTTCATAAATTCCCCCCATATTTCCCATTGACGAGGAACGTCGATTTCGGCCCAAATTTCGCATCGAGACGGAATTTCTAAATTGGAAAAATTCCGTAATTGAGGCGAGTAAAACGGTTGCATTATCCCGTTTCCGGTGACTTACCATTGCGTTATAGAGCAAGAGGGTAAAATTCCGCGATCAGCGAGGTAGGGGAGGTCGGCAGGGCGTGAATTTTCCTTTCATTTCCAGTAGAGAGTTTAGTCACTTGGCGTTCCTTCCACTCTCTAACATTAGCTGCCAATTGGTTCTGGTGGGAGAAGTTTATTCTTTAGGCCAGGGTGAACGTAACCGGACGCGGAGTACGCCTCAACACCGATACAAAACCCGTTTCTATTCCACCAAGGCTTCGCCTATGAATTAATAACGATTTGTGTCGTTCTCTAAGTTCCTTCAACTCTTCGGATTTTGCCCATCGTCGTCCTTGAGTGAATCAGTTGGCCGCAAACCAGGCGGTTAATTTAATCTTTCTAAACGCGCGGTTCGCAAGGAGGGGCGGGTTTCGATCCTCGCTTTAGCCATTGCTTCCCTTAGTTTGTCACCAGAAATAGAGGTGAGAAGAAGTTAGTCCAACGTTTTCAATGCTCCGTAGGACCTTGGCTCGGAGAGGATGGCGAGGGAGCGGTGGTGACTTATTAGGTAGGTATACTTGCGGATGAGTCAGTAAGCGGAGTTAATTAACTTTTCCTCGATATATTTTGAATTATAATCCACCGGCACGGTAAAGCTATTCCCGCAGCTGGTAGGGGATTACTTAAGAGGTAGGATCTGTGATTTTAGTTTTAAATTTGCGACCTTAACCCAGTTATTCACCGCTGTGGTAACTCGTATCATTCTGAAATCGCATTGATATACATCTACAAAACCCATTGTTTTATAATATTTACGCATTCTCGATCTTCTAGCATTCCCTGGAATTCGCAGTGTCTTTTGATTCAAGGGAATGATAGGTTGACCTATTTAGCGTTGGTATGGCCATCTGATATGTATAAATATATTCTCTAATGCTTGGAAGATGTTCGCCTTGATGTTGGTCGAACGCCAGCGGTACATTCTCTTTCAATACTATTCACTGTTAACTTAGCATCTTATTCTGTACTTAAGATCATTAGGTCAGGAGTGTACGAAATTTTCAGGCAAGGTATTCACGGATTTCTTCCATCGAAATAAGTGCAGCAAGTTGCAAAATTTTAGTGAAGTGACGCAAACCCGTATACAAAAGAGTTGTTACGCTCCATATTAAAATTTAAATGATCTAATTAAAGATCATCGTTGCTGAAGTATGGGCTTAGTTTTCCGATTTGTTGCTGTTCTGATAAAATTGTCGTGAGAGCAGTATCCTTAATTTCCTGAGGTTGATTCTTACCTAAATGTGTTCTTTCGAGATGTTTTTTTGAAGTTGTTCTATGGACCGGTCTCGTACAGGCCTATCAGCGTGCACTGTCCTATCCTAACCTTTCCGTCTTTGAGTAACTTGGATTCTACATAAATTTCAGTCACTCCGAACATGGTCTCTACCTTGTTTGACCTCTCTTTCTTCTTCAAACACTAAATTACCAGTCTAGGAATTCTGAGGGTGTCGCCGTAATGCAGTGGGAAAGTTTGCTGGTAACCTTTTCAGTTCCCATCTTTTCGAGCCTTTCCCACCTCTCCGTGGCAAAAAAATACAAGTAAATCTCCAGTACCTTGTCCCGTTGGTAAGATACGATCCCCTGCACTAAATGGATCACATTACTCTCAGACAGCGTAATTAATATTTTGATATTTCCAATAAATTCAATCTAAGTAGCCTTAACTTGGAATTCCGTAATCGAATCATATTAAAATAACTATGCAAATTCCAGAAATAAAGCTTTTCGTGGAATTTGCGTAGTTATTTTAATATAATCCCGATTTTGATATTTGGCGTGGTGATAATTAATATTTGTCTTGTTTCATCAAATATATCGAGAATGATTATAAATTGATGCAATTCTCATATTTCAATTGATAAGGGTTTATGTACGATGGCAAGATATGGCATGACGGTTTTCCCTAAGTTTGTATGTTTTCTGTTCGAAGTCTGGGTTTAACCTCAACACCTATATTTAAATTAATATAAGCTTCTTAGAAAGAATGAGCTTTATTAGGTGAGATAAGGATAGAGATAGCCTTTATTGCACCGAGCTAATATTTTTGCAAGTGGAACACCCCTGCGTAGGTCCAGCACCGTGGCCCTTACAATATTAATGAGCGGAATTTCAGAATGTTCACCAACCGGCTATTAGAGGAACTTGGTTCGTGTCCCGGCCGCATCAGGCTCTTTCTAAACCCGTTCCTCCTAGTATATTTTTCTTAGTGCACGCATTTACGTGAGAAGTCTGCTTTATTTCTTCTAAATAATACCTTTTATCAATTCAATATCAATATTCATATTATAGAACAATATTTAATATTCATATTATAGAACGAAAGTAATGAAATTATTCAGCGTCAATCGCACCTCGGTGGGTACCGTTTTAAATCGTCTCTGCTGCAAGTACAATTGTAATAAAAGCATCGTTTTTCGACCAAAAACCTGTCTCGTATTTAGTGATATTTTCATTAAAACCTACAAAATGTTTTCTACCTAATTTACATTGCCTCTACAATTTTACTACTTTCACGACAATCTTATTTTTCGCTGAATTGTTTTTCGTCAAAAATAATACAATTTTATGAAAACCAATACGTCAAATGCCCATTTTGTTCCAAGGATGTGATCCATTTTGTTAGAATTACTAGATAAACGAAAGCAAGGGTCTATTATAAGTATTCTGACTACGGTAAAGAATGAACCAGAACATTGTCCCGGTAAATTCCTGGTTATGTCCCGATGGTCCCCTATTTTTCGTTGTTAAAGCAGTGGATGACTCTTTTTTGCACGACCGGTCTCTGGACACCCTGGGCATAACCATAGTGTCCAATTTGGTGTTTTACCAGCAGTATATTTACGCCACCGGGATCCATCGTGTCTTCGGATGTGCAATAGGTAGGAAGGCGAAAAGGGGTGCGTCTGTGGATTCCTTCTGCAATCTCGTCAATGTCGTCTTTGGATATTCGGAGGCGGAACGGACCAGCACGCCTCTCCCACGCCGAGTGAAAGCAGTTTCTCGCGTGGCAATCTGGTCCGGGGAGTTTTCCCTCCCCCGTTCCTCGCCCTCGCTTCCACAGACGCTCGCAATTTCGTTGCACTTTGATTTCGCTGACGTGGATAACTCGTGCGCTTTATTTTCCCAACTGCGACTTTGTATGGAGGATCACTTCCCCGATAAGGACGGCACGTTACATTCCCTTCACGCATGTCAAAGGTGAACCGGCTCTATCGCCGATTTGCCCACGTTGAGCAAAGGTCCGCAGAGTTATTGTCGACGGCCTCGACCTTCCCCCGTCCCGTGAATGGGATCCATTATCCGTGCCGGTAATTGTTTTTTATTTTCCGGGGAATCCGTGCCGCGTCCTCGAAAAAAATGGCGTTTTGCAATGCCGCGATTTTCATAACTCTCGTAATCGTTTTCTCCGTGCGTGTCGGTTTTGTTTTCTGTCGATGCGTTTCCGTTTCCATCCTGTTTCACATCCGCGTGGGTATTCCAGAGGCGTGAGGGAGGTGCTTGTTGACGGTGTAACGCTGGTGCTATTCTCTTGCATTTATGTAAAGATATTGATACATTTTAGATGTCTAATTTTGGTTTAGGTTGCATAAAAGTTTCCATAGAAAGAAAAATTATGAAAAAAAGGTTTTAATGGTTGGTAAAAATGACTGCGTTGTTTGTAAAACCTTGTTTTATTTATAAGTTTTTCGTTATGTCGGAATTCCACAAATTACGGCCTCCTCCGTGAATTTTTTATTTAAAGATTGTGATAACATAATGTATAAATGAGTATAAATAATCTAGTTTTTTAGCACATTTTGTTTGCTGGATAAGTCCCCCTCTGCTTATACTCGAATGAGGATCCCCCTCACCTGTTCTCCGGTGGAAAAAGTCAGCCGTAGCTGGAAATCGGCTTGTAAATTCCTCACTTGCTCTATTAATGATTCTTTGTCAATTTTCTCCATCGCGTGCCGTCCGTAATTATTGCAATTTATCGTTTTGTATTTTGAAATTTACCAGTAGCTGCTGCGTTTCTCCCAATAGGCTTATTGAGTCAGTTACTTTTTCCATTTTTAAGAACACTTATTTAATAAGTATTCTGATAACATATTTGTTCATATAATTGGCCATCACGATACTTACATCAAGAAGGCATACTCGATGTTTGTGGAACCATTTTTTTAATCTTTAGACAGTACTTAATGGTTAAAATATTAGTTATTGTTACATGAAAACCAACTGAAACGAGACCCACGGACCAGAAAGTTGCAATTAGGTCGCAGAATTTGATAAAACTTCCTATGTGGCCCCGTCCGATTACTTTGGTGTTGACGTTTTCGTTTAATATATTAGATTCCAGCAAAAATTTCATTCTTATCAATGTAACTGTAATACCATAGTAATTTAATGCCGTGGATCTCGCAATTATGCAGGGAAGGAATTTTTATTTGCAGCGTTACGTTTGAAGCTCTATTTGCTCTCTCGTAGAAAGTTAGATTGTCGAAAGAAATGGACTGCTAGCACGTTTTCACTCCAGGTATTTTAGGCGAGACATTTACTTTCATAGATGGTAGTAGTCGGTTGTTTTTGACCGAAATGACGTGCTAGCTCAGCTAGAGTTACTGCTCGTCTCTTTGCTTGCTTCCGGTTTATTTTTTTCATGTATATCCCAACTGATGTTGTCGCGTTTAGAAACAAGTGAAGAAACTTTATAATTTGCTTCTGATTGAATCCATACGATCAGCTTCGGCACTAAGCTATCATCAGGTGAATATACAAGAAATGCAAACAATCTAAGTCGCCTGATAATAGTTGAGTGCCGGAATCGGTCGTTTGAATTATACCTTGTGGAAATTACAAATTTGCGTTTTTCTCTTACTTCGTTATGTCTGTTCACTTCGTTAAGTCCGAAAAATGATCAATTATATTTGTCTTATGTTGAGTATTGGTCATATTAATAATAGTAATAAATCGTCTTTATTTGGACGCTATTGAAACTAATTATCCTATTGTCACGATCTTGTTATTTCTGAAAGGTATGAAGGATTTTTGATTCATAATAATATGCTCGTTTGACATCCTAAAAGGTAACTCATTAAGGGCTTGTTTGTATTTCATTCTCTTAATATTTGGAGATGCTATTTTTTTTACTACAGAATGGATAATTTACCTTTCTTGAATGGAATGAACCACAACGTAAATATTGCTATACAATCGAAAGGTATCTCAGGTGGCATGACCACTATCGTAAGTGGTATTTTCCCATTTTGCGAAACAACTTTTCGAGTTTCCATTAATAGTTGCCATCTTCTTTGTTATCCATCAGCGCACGTCAGTACTGTTTTTGCGGGTTTCTCCAAAGTGAAAAATAGCCGCAGACAACATTAAAAGCTTATCGCTATCTTTCTTGAGTTGTCCATATCTTCGACTCAAGTGTAACGGATCCAGTTAGTAGTTGCGTAACGTGGCAATATGAAAAAATCTCGATGAGGAATTGTAACGAATGTCAACAGTCATTTCTGTTTTATCTGAGAGAATATCTCTTTCCTTATCAACGGAGCTATTCGTTTGAGGTTTGTTAATGATGGAGTACTTAAAGATATTTTTAAATGAGCTGAGGTAGTTTTCATATTCGAGGAGGGGCGAGATCTGTATCAATTGAATGTAGGAAATAGATTGGGATACGATATTGATTGTGGGACAAGTTACGTTTATCAGTAATCTTTAAATAATTAGCGGTTTTTTATGTATAGGACGTAATTGCGGAGTAGACCGAAATTTTGGTTGGAGCCAGTTGTATATTAGGAGCACAAATTTGATGGAAATATAAGTATTCAACGACGGAAATTATATTTGGTAAAGCAAAAAACTATATTATTCCACCAATGATTATTTTTTGGAAATGCAAGATTTCAGCATTGCATTGCTGACTTTTTTTTCATCGAAGATATTAAATTGTCCATTTGTAATTTGTGGGAATTATCTTTTGTCAAAATTATTTTATTTTATTGTTGTACCTAGAAAATTTGGTATAATGCGGGGCTGTCGATATCTATTTTAAAATACATCCAAGGACAAAAAGGGGTGCATCTGCTATTTACCATGCAAGGTGTAGAATAAGAGGTTTGGACGAAGATAAGGAAAGCAGTGTCATTTGTTATATGTTGTCATTGAAATCAGACTGAAGAAGGTTTAAGCAGCTATAATTTTATTTCACGTACGTCCTTGATCAAATTAAGAGAGTAAAGAGATTAAAATCTTGATGGTAAAGTAGGAAATATAGAGATATGATGACCCGGAAAGAAGTAATGGGATCATTCGAAAGTTGCCCACGATCAAAACACGAGAGGATCAAGAGTTGCAACAGGCGGTAATTGCGGTACCTCGCCAAGATAAACATCCTCTTCAAAGTTTGCTTTATCGCTCTGAATGTTGATTGATTTTTCCCAATTTATCCCGTTTTTATATCGTTTGAATTATAGATGGTGTTTACTCTATCATAACTAACTTTACCGAATCACAATTGAATTATTAAGCATTAATACGCTGTGGTTGAATCCTTAATTAATTGCGCTAATTAGGTTTTGATAAAATTTAAACGCACATTGCAGTACAAGGGAATATTTCGTAATAAAATATTCAATATGCAGAAATGTTTTCACTGATTATCATTTGGGGCAATATTGAAAAATTTCTCTTGCCTCGAGCTACATATGGAACCGTATAAAATTTACTCACCTCCATCTTCAATTGTATTTGATGATGATTCTATGCCCCGAAAATTTTCATAATTTAGTCCTAGCGGATATTTTATAGTTATTTATTATCTGGTGTTGGAAAATAATTACGACGGTCTCTTATCAATTACTCTGATGACCTGATGAATCACTTATCACGAAGGCAACTTGTACCTCGTGATTCCCTATGGAAGGGGTGGTGAACTCATGGTATGCGTTCTCTAAGTGATCTAAGAATTTTTTTTGATAGCGGAACTTTGAAGCTATGTAATTATCACATAAAACGTTTGAGCTAATAAGTAAATGGTTTTAGAGTCTTTTAGTTAATAATCAATTTCGTCAATTACACCTGAGGCCCGTAAGTGATGCCACTTTGCTTTAGTACCGCATATTCACAAGAGTCCAGATATTATCTCACTGAAGAAATCTTCATTAATTTTGATTTAGATTGATATGCTGTTATTAGAAATGTATTTTTCTTATCTACGTTTATTTACAAAATCTTGCTCAGTTTACATTACCCTGGGTACTGGATATTGTAATCGGATTTATGATTTTCTTACTAAATGTCAAGTACCATTGATGTCAGTCAGGATTTTTGCAGATGACACGGTAATTTACTGGGAAATTATTTTTATTACGTAATATATTATTATAACGAAAACTATTGAGCAAAAGTGCACAGTTGCTATAATACAAGAGGAACATGCTTTGTTATTCCCAAAGTATGTATTAAATATGAAGAAAAGAATTAAGATATATTATACCAAATTTACTTAATAAATTTTGTAGTGAACTCGGGAGTGTTGTCTTGTTGGACAGCGCAACCTTTAAAACAATTGAGAAAGTGTTAATTAATAGTATGTTATTGGATCTAGAATAATTCTTGTAATTATTGGGTATTTATAATTGTATATTTGTTTTTATTTGAGCCTGAGCTGCTTATTTTTGTGACTTACCTATTGTATTGAAAATAATATTGTTTAAAGTGTCCCGTCGACAGGTACTAACTTTACAGAACTAAAATGTATGTAATAAGGAAAAATAAAAGATAAAGATATACATAGCGCTGCAAGTTGGTTTAAAGCCTGGTGTCCGTGGGAGTAAATAGAAATCTGGAAAGAGTTTATCAATTGAATAATTAAGTCTTGGAAAAGTTGTGTCTCTTCGTCGGTGGGAATTAGTGTTAAACTTCACATGCGTTAGTGTTGAGGACATCTCACTTGTCGCTTTCGTTTTGAAAGAGCGATCAGAGACTCCAGAGCTGACGTTAGAGGTCACTCGATTACTCTCGTTTGGAACAAGCTGCCTAACAAGCGTTATGCCTTATCCAGTCTTGCGGGATTCCGAACGGGCCCTCAGGTGTGGGGAAAAACCGCCCTCAATAGAGGCGATGGAACGTCCGTCAGATCGCTCTCGAGGAAGCGTGCCCTCGTTTGATACATATCTCCACATCTCTCTTATCTTCCCTCTTTATTTCTTTCGATTACGCAATGCACAGAAATCGCCGTCTTTCTCTCGTAGTTTTCCTGGTTCGCACGTTTTTCACAGGTTCGCTATTCGTGGGTGTAGGCGGTCTCCGTAAGATTCCGAGGTACTTTTTCTTACCTAGGTTGGTAAGGACGGGAGTTTCGCTCTGCCTAGAAGGACGGGAAGGGTGTTTCTTATCTCATCGCTTCTCAATACCTGTTTTATTGCTTCTTTGCATTTTGAGGAGTTTAATTATTTATTTTAGGCATATCTATATACTTATAGCAACATTAAATTACTGTTTTCCATCGGTCGATGGTTTATAAACAAATTTCTAGATACAGCGAAGAGTTCTTATTTTCAATGTTTGGGGCTTTGAGTAATAGTCACTCTCCAGTCAAGTTCTCTTGAAGCATCATTTATATGGTTATTAATTTAATAAATCATTCAAATACCCGCAGGAAAATATTTAAAATCGGAAAAAAGGTTAATATTTGGCTTGATAATGGAGAAAATGATTAAATGGCCACCAGCCGCTTGTAACATGATGAAAAACTTACCACATTAGTGTTAGTAAAATTTTAATTCGTTCATGTGAAATTTGGGATGGATCACACAAAGTCAGAGGGTTTAAAAAATTTTTAAAATATTTACCAAAATATTTTGCCGTAAAACGCCGAAAAGTGGTCAAATGACTAGTGTTAACACTCTCCCCCGGAGTTTGCGATGCTGGATTTTTACCGCGGGCAGGTTACGTGGCGTGCTTTTTAAGCGGCTCGTCGAACCCCGTTAAGCACCCACAAAAGAAAAAGAAGTGCCGCAGTCCAGTCTCCCAAGTCGGGTTTCGCTCGGCGAAAGTTGGTTTCGTTTATGAAACGACGTATAACGAATTTCGTGAATACTCTCTCGTTGCGAAACCGCACGATATTAAGCGAATTCTATTGACGTGGCCTAAGTCGAGTTGTGATCGTGTTTTTTTGTCGGGGACCTTTGGTCTGGAAGCGTATCTCCGGAATTTCGGGCTTCCTCTTCCTCCTCGAAGAAGAGTGGGAAATTCGTGAGAATCTGGGAAGCTCTTTCGCCGCTCGTCCTTGCATTGCGGTCGGTCATTGAGCTATGAGATTCTGTTTGAGCGAGGATATCGTTCAATAGGATTCATACGGATTAATTGCCGTGTTCTGCTATGTTCTTTTTGGAGGTTCCACGAAAACTTTTGCTTCAATTCTGGGGATTAATTGCCGACGACCTCATGTTTAGATTTACTTGCGGCCATTTTTATTTGCGCTGTCTCTAATTTAATTCGAGTTTTCACTCCTTAGCTCGTTGTACCTCATATCTTCTTTAAAAATATACTCTAAAGTAAGGAAACTTTTAATTACGTTAATATTCTCTGCTGTAAATCTCCTAAAAAATTTCTATTAGTAACCAATAGGATACGTAGTGGATACAGAGTAAACTTTTGGTCATTGGGTTCATGAATTCCAATTTTTTCCCGTTGGTTAATCGTAAAATTCCGAATGGAATCCGTATAATTACTTTTGGGAATGAACCGAATCTCGGCGGTTCCTCGATTCTTATTGATTTCTCTCGTGTGTTACACAAACATTTCCGCAACTTTATTGGGTTTGTTCGCGCTCTTTACTGATATTTTTACGAAATTATTTATTAAAATTTCCCAATTGGAATGACCCGAGGTTTCTCTGACCGTTAGAGCTGCCGGTGAAAACCAATTGGAACCCTTGGGAAATAATAGGTACCAATGAAAATTAAAATGTTCCGCTTTAGGAGTAGAATTGCTTATCTCGCTCCGTAATATTGCACATCAGCGTAATTATTACTTCAGCTTTAAATTGATTTCATAAAAAAATTAAGTTTGACATTAAATTTTTTTTGCTGATGAATATATATATTATCATTTGGAAAGACTGTCCCCAGTAGGTAATGTGGTGCTATACGCCACCGCCGTTATTTGAGAAAGTGTTTATGCATTGCTGTAAAAGCAGGGTGGGAAAATAAATTCCGTTATTCGAAGTTGAGGAAAATGAGGTAATTGATATGCCGGTGGGCCGTAGGTTGGTCAACCCTTATACATATATATTAAAATGGTCATATTTATTTAAAGTTTTCAGTTATAGTAAATTCCCGTTGAATAGTGATACACGCAGAAATTTTGATTGCATATACTGCAAAATATCGAATGTTAAGAAATATCTGAAATTATTCGAAATGCGTTCCATGTTCTTGGTAATTCATGAAAACGAATTAGAAGTCGTGAATACATGTACCGTTTAATCCTCTAGTCGTTTTAAGTCTCTTGTCTCATAATTTTATTTCTACGTATTATTCTACAATCAACGTTTTCACATTTGTTTCGGCTATAATTTTAGCATAGGAGTTTATTGAAACAAACCAATGAATGAAAGTAAAATGTGGCCAAAAAGTACTTTTCGGGGCACACCTGTTGAAATGCTGTAAGTGGTTGGAGCGTTTTAGCAGCTAGGGAAGAATTATTTGCTCCAGCACTTTTTTCGCCAAGCTCCATTTACTCCGCTATCTATTAGTTTCATCTCCCATGACAACAATATATATTCCGTCTATATTTTCCTATCGATCAAATCCAACTCCGCAAATTCAGACCTGCGGCTACTACAGTTGGTTAAGCGAATGGTCATCCTCCAGCGTTTTTCTTCGGCGGACGACACGGCAGAGCGTAGAACGAGATTTTTTCCCCTCCAACAGCGGTACTCTGGGCAGTCGGCTCCTCTGATTCTAGATTCACCCTTCAATGCAGGGTTCGTTGCCCCTATTACAATCGATCTTCAAAGGCCAGCCCAAGTGTCATGTAAAAGAGGAGTAAAGGAGTAACTTGCCCCCTCCACCAACTTACACCAAGGCGAAATTGAACTGGAAAAGGGAGAGGGAGGCGAAAAAATCTTCCGCAAAGGTCTCGGCTGGTCGTTGGCACTGGAGCGGCTATTGATGATACGTGGGTGGCAACTGCGTTAGGATTAATTTTCGGCTCGGCCAGAGCATTTGCGTTCAGCAACAGGTAGCCTCACCGAAAACTTTCTTTTCGCCTTCGATTCGCCAATTTCGATACTTTTTTTTCGTAATTGGAGCGTAATCGAACGTGTTTTTGTAGGTTCCGTAGTTGGATGGCGTAAAAATTGAGTATTGAGTTTTTAGTTGTTGAATAACTTTCGTGGTAGTGATCTTTCTCTGTTTGTTTCATGTAATCATTCGTCTCTTGCATTATAATGCGTTAGGACCTCTGCTAACTCCTTTCTAATGGTATTTTCTGCATAAACTACCCTATGATTCATCCTGCAATTGATGGATTTCTGTCGCTAAAACCTTGTGGCAATTGTTTCGTCATTCTCTTTCTCCAGTTATTGTTATTAATGTACCACTTGCTCGCTAAAAGTAGCAATTACGGTACAAGTATTACCATCAGCATGCACATTTAGTTTCTATCCCAGATATCTCTTTCTACACGTCAAATTAATTCCAAAAGAATTTGAATCTCGTGATTGAATTGTCTTTAATTGGTATATTTGCCACTTAATTCCCGTCTATGTACCCTTAGTATTTTCGCAACCAAAGTTAAATCGTGCACAGCGTGTTAAATTTTCATTAGCGAATTTTGTGGTTTCGATTCCATTTATAGTACCATTTTATGGGGTGCTGAAGAAATTAGTGAAAAATTGATATCAAATGTTATTTGTATCTTGTTGTCTATCAACTAGTTGTATCTTGTTGTTTTTAATGCATCGAAAGTATAAGTATATATTACCTTGAGTTGAAATCGAATTTCCTTATCCACATAACTCAAGCCACTTACTTTAAAACAGAGTGAAATTGCATATGCATGATAATTCAGTGTATAGAGTACCTCTCTTGAAAATGGGAATCTGGGTTCGAGTCCCAGACATTTCGATATTTGTTGTTTCTATTATGTTTTCTCAGAGGTTTTCAGCCCCAAAGCTGTAGGTGCTAAGATATGTCCTACCCTTAAACCTTAACTCTATTTACTACAGAATGAGATGTGATTTTAATGATTTTGGTTGAAACGACTAGTTTGAGTTATTTTTACGTATATGTACCTTGGGAATAAAATATCACCCCCTCAATGGGAGTACTTGGATGACTCGTTGTCCCTGGAAAGAATAAGACAAGAAGCATTTGTAATCTCACCTTTAACTGGCCCTATTTCTTTGGCAAGGATTTTTCCAGTAGAGGAAACGTTATATGGGTGATTTTTGGAACGCATTCCGGTCACGTTTAGGTTTCCTCGTTGGCCTTCGGTTATAGCCGTTGTCCATTCTCAAACGAGTGGTGTCAGCCCGCCCTGGGCTACCGTGATTACACTCGTCATAACGGAACTTAGGCATTTAAAGAATATCTTTTGTTTTTGCCTTGTAGAAACTATTTTCCATTTGAGCATGGAAGAAAAAATGAAGTTTATCCGAATACCCTAGGTGTGATTTGTCCCAAGAAGGGACTGTGCGAAGTTCCTATGTGAAGTGCAATGGCGATTGTTTACGAAATTTAGTATCTTGCAATATCACTTTTCCTGTTTTGTTTACTTAGCTTTCCGTATAGTTTGCATTAACTTAGATCACGTTGTCGCGGGGTCATGTTTATTCCACATCAAGAACTGTCATAGCGCCTTAACGTTAAGATAGGTTTCTCTAGAAAAACTCGCAGTTATGCTTTCGCAAGTCTTAGAGAAATAGGGTCGCGTGGTGGCTTTGTTTTCTTGGTTCTCAGGTGATTATGTTTTCGATTCTTGGAATTAATTTATGTTTAAACGTTTGAAGCTATAAACATATTTTAGAGGCGTTAAATTGTTATAACATGGATATTTATTCATATGATCTCTAGGAAGAAGTTAACAAGAATCTTCTTGGATTCTGGGAGCCTAGTTTTGTCCCGTTATCCGGGTGCATGGAAAATTAAGATATTGTGGTTTTTCTTAGTGAGCTCGCATTTAATGGCTTATTAATTTGCTAAAAATGTCGTTTTTAAACAATTTTTTGGAATTTTCTCTGTTCGTTGTGATTCACGAAAATGATTTAATCGTCGTAAATATATTTACCGTTTAATCTTAAGACGTTTTTCGTCTCGCCTCATATTACAGACGTATTCTACATTTTCACCTTTGTTTCGACTATTCTTTTTGGCGTAAGAGAGGATCCAATTTATGGAAAATAATATAAAATCAAATAATCCAATTTACGGAAAATTAAAAGGTAGCCGTGAAATCTGTTGCTAACTCTTGCATGTTTCTGATTAGTCAATTTGCAGGAAGTGATGTGTATTTGATCGGTGTTCAATCTCGTGTTAAACGGTATCGATGCTGCTTATACATCGAAACTGGTAGCGTGTTCAGTTTGCCGTACTGTTTCACGAATTTATTTATTTATATAACTTCGAACCTCAGTTTACTCCGGAGAATTTTATTCCGGCGTTTTGTTTTCCAAGTAAATCTTTCTTGTGTAAAATGTCTAAAATTGGACAAAAAATGTCGAATTTCGAGATGTATCTATTGCAATCGTTGTAGTTAATTTTTAATTTTATTTGCAACGGCGCATCCTGAAAACCCCTGGCAGAACTTCTCATTCATTCTCATCACCGCTAACCAGTTCGCTTCGCATCGACACGCAGACTCATTCTAACCACAGAGTTTCTAGATCCTATCACCCCCGCATTTTATTCTAATTCCCGTTTCGTTTCGGGTGGTGATGAACGAGGTGTCTTTCCTCGTGAAGAGAGATGGTGGCGTTGTTGCCGGGCCTTCGGCCGTCGTGATAGAGGTGTGGTGCCTCAAGGCACGGGCGTGTCCCCTCTCTACTCCCCTCCCTCGGCTTTCTCCATCCAAGACCTCCCTTCGAGTTCCCCCCACCCCGCTTTCACCCTGTTCCTCCTATTCTTCCGTCGAGGGAAAGCTCCAATCGTCCGCTCCATCGCCGGAATCGGAAGTCTAGAAACTGGACCCGATCCTCTCACTTTTTTATACATCATCATTTTCGTCCCGCCACGATTCAATCTCGCCCATTCCGCCGGAGATCTTCCCAGTCACGGTCATTACCATTCCCATCGTATTCGACGTCGACCGTTTTACGCATTCTTTATTTCGTGGTGAACGAGTACGGCCTTCTAGTCTTACGACCGGCTGAGTCAAATGTGCGGATTTTTCTGTTGCCTTCTTGGTTTAATTATTGGTGTTTAATTTTTCCTCCAGAATTGAAATTGTTATATAGTAGTCCGGTAAAATTAGACAGTAAAGGGCCCACATTGTTATGTGAGCATAGGAGAAGGGGTATGCCATTTCCTGAAGCATTGTTGTGGGTTTTCGGTCGTCGGTTTGACCTTAAATTAAAGCTTAATTAATATATTGCGTATTTAAAAAAATATAATGTTCCTCTGTGTACGAGTACTTTCCCGATCTTTGCCAAAATACATGACCAAAACACGAAATTCTTCGCTTTTTGGAAAAAATTGCCAATTTTCGAAGAGAATTTTTTCTTTATCTTGGAAAATTTTAGACCTACAGAACTGATTTTGCACTAAAATTGTAGGAAATTTTATCTTGTTCAAAAATGTTACAACAATTTTTCTGTAGAAAGCATACTTTAAAAGATATTGAACAAAAACTAAAGTTAAGAGATTTCAGTTTTTTTTGGGAATTGCTCAGAGACTGCTCTGAGCTGTTACTTCCTGAATAGCAAAACTTCAAGGTAAAATTTTATCATTCAATGAATGACTCTTTTTGCATAAGAAGAGAACAATAAAAATGCTAACCCTTAGCAAATTTTACTTAATCTGAAATTAGGATAAAATTTTAATTTTAAAAACCCTGAATTGTTGCTTGAATAATTCAGACCATTATTAATATTGATTGGTACTTGTGGTAAGTTTTTAGTATATACTAATTTGTTCAAGTGGTTAATGATTCTCCCTTTCTCTTTCCAGAAGCCTTCTGGCAGCGTCCACTTTGGCCTGCATCCTGAGTCCGCAACATGCCATCTGGTATGCATGCAGCATCTCTGCCTTTGAGGTGGTCCCTGAAGTCTCGCACTTCTGCAGCCGTTGTTGCAACTGGACTGCTCCTGCTTCTTCTACGGCACATTTGGCGTGGGGGCGGGAGAAAGTTGCGAGACCCCGGCGGGACAAAATCTTGTAGAAGGGTGAAAGAGAAAAAAGTGGGTGTGCTAGAGTGTGTGGAGGAAGAAGATGCTCTGGTGTTGCCTGATGAAAAGGTTTCTGTCAGCCAAGATCAGGAGCCTGTGTCTGATCTGAAGACAGGAGAAGAGGAACTTTCGGAGGAAGTTGTGTCAGTCAAGGAAGATTTAACCGAGAGTATTGGTGAGGTTGAAGAGTTAAAAGAGTTGGGAGGAGTAGAGGAGAAGTTGTCTGTGGAGGAGAATTCATCAGCCTTGGTTGAGAAAGAGGAGGTTCAGAATAAGTCATTGGAGAAGATTGTCGAGAGCGCTGTTAAGGCATTGAGTGATAACGTAGACTGTCTCAAAATCACTGAAGAAGTTGTCAAGAAAGAAAGTGATTTAGTGACAGAAGCAGTCAGTATTATACCCGAAGTGTGTCAGTCTGTGACTGAAAAGGTAGTGGTGTCATCGGCTGTTACCGGTGCTGGTGAAGGGCCTGAAGAAGGTGTCAAAGAAGTATTTAAGGAGAATAAGGAGGAGGATAAATTGTGCCTCAAAGACGTCCCAACGGAAGAGACTGGAGAAAAGCAAAGTTTGGTGGAGGAGGAGGTGAAACCAGTGAACTCGGTGTCTTTAACTTGTGGAGTGGTGGTGGAGGAGAAGGATTTACAAGACCTAACTAACGGTGAAACTTCCGAACCCGTGAGAAGTAAGAGGTCCATTGGTGTTCAGGAGGAGGTGAAGCAGGAAGAGGTGAAGCAGGAGGAGGTTTTAAAACAGCCGGAGGAGTCTGTGGTGCAGATGAACGCTAGTGTCATGGGTGGTGGAAAGAGGAAGTCTGCAAAGAAGAACAAAGAGGTGCAGAAGGTTGGGTTGGGCAAAAAGGAAATCGATATGAAGGATTTAGAGAGAGTCATTATGCAGAATGATGCTGAGGTGGAGGAGCATCAGAGTAAATGCGACGTTACTGGAAATCATCCTTTGGAATCTTCAGGGATCGGATCCCCTTCCATGTCCAACTTTCCAGATAACCGCAGTGAGGTACGTAACAGTTTCTTTACTGACATTCTAGACTAGCTGCACATAAAGAAAAAATCATTTTTTATTAAATATTATTTTGTGGACTCTACAAACTACCTAGGTTTTGTTAGTGTGTAACATCTTGAGGTGAAATACCTGAAAACTGGTAGTGTTTTCCAGCTACATAAAGTTATACAGCGGATAAAGTTAACATGTATTTCACCAGAAGATTTTACGCTCTAACAAAACCTTGGTCATTTTTAGTAAAAATTATTTTTTCGACTCTAGAAAGTGAGTTTTTCTTTTTCTCTGAGAATATGATGGAGTTTCACCAAGTCATACCTCAATCATTCATAGTTAGAGTAGCTGGATTGGTAATTTATTCAATATTTACCTCCTATGTTGGTCGATACACTGTTTCTTGAATGCTTTGGGTTATAATTTTGGAGGTAACTGTGGTGATGTATGTCTCTCTAATGATATCCTAACCAACTTGCATACATAAGTTAGACCTTGGTTATTAGGTGTGTCAATGACAATATCTCATTATTAACCATTTATATTTCTTTAATATTTTATGCTTCACTCCTGTATAATGCAACTCAAGAAATTTGCCCACATACAACTGTAGGTTGAATTTCGTTAGTTGCTGTTTTGGTTTAGAGAAATGTAAATAATTATCTCAGACGTCAACACGTAATGCTTATTCCTTCCCTGAAAATGTTGTCACTACCATGCATATCAGTTTCAAATGAGAAATAGCTTTACAAATTAATTCTAAATTATTTGGTCTAACTTCTTGGAAATATATTCCAAAGTAACACTTGGTAATATCCTCACTGTTTATTAAAAAAATAAGTCATAGCATCCTATGTTCTGAATAAACAGTGTGAATATTATGGAGTTATTCTTCATCTTCCTGAGAAAATGCTATCTGTATGGCTAATTGAAATTTTAATGGCTTAGCAAGATTGTTTCAGAATCCATATAGTTCATTTGTAAGATTTTCAGCCAAATATAAGAAAAGGACAGTTTTCATCTTAGTCTATCAATTACTTTGTATGATTGTTTGTGGAAGTCCTTCTGTCAGATTAAATTGTTAATGAGCTATTTAAGAAACCAATATCATTTGAGTTTGCTTTATTTTTCCATTCACTATCTTTAGATCAGATATACTCTCTCTTGCTATCAGAAAGCTATTACAACCCATCCCTCTCATCATAAATGCTGCTTTTGAGTGTCAGATCAGTTCCTAACTTCTTTTATCTTTCCATTCGAGATATTTAGCTTTTAATTGTTTCATTCAATTGGTCCTTTCCTTGCATCCCATATCTTGATGCCATTTTGTTTTACCTCATTGTTCTGTTCTATCCATTCCATAATGCATTTCATATCAGTCGTTGCTAATCTCTCAGATATCTTTATCTGAGCTCCTCATCATCAGTGTCTGTCTTCTCATTAAGAGCTCTGTTTGTTGTACTTTCCGTTGTCTCAAGGTTTAGGTGCCTTTTACTATACCAGGTAAGAATGTCTTCTTAGGTAGGGATTGCATATTGTAGCTTAAAGCTACTTTTAAACTTCCAGTATTTTAAAGCATGTTCTAGTAGATTGCCATTGAGTTGAAAATGAGATTCAACCAATAATTCACTGAGAGCATTCAAAGCTGCAGACATGCAGGCCATTGTATTTTAGCTAAGACGTTTCAAAAATATTTTGGAATAATATGAAGGATATCTCCTATTTTTTTAATGTTGAAAGATAAAGTAAGGTTTTCCCTTAGTTTGTATGTAGTATTATAGTATGTTTTGAATGTTTGAAATATTGAACACAATTGAACATTATTAAATATGAATTTTTGCCTTAAATGTATTTAATAGTTCTTATCTCTGCTTGATATCCCTGATGCTAACATTTTCAATTGTAAACCAAGGAAAAGCTTCATTTAAATTTTCTAGCAAAATTTCACTCAATGAAACATTAAGCTGGATTTACACATACAATGATTACTGGCACCAGTCAACTGGGGTATGTAAACACACAAAATCAACTGGCACCAGTAATCATTGCTCCAGTAAAAGTAGAAAGAAATTCAATTTACTAGTGCCAGTAGACTTCCCCCACTCTGTTTTCCTTCGCATCTTTCAACTTGCCCTTATCAATCAACCTATTACTGTGCAGATAATCAAGCGCTGATGCCACTTGGTATAACAGGAATGGCAGCAGAAAAATCAGTCTGAATTTTCATGAAAAAACAATTTGAACAAATAATCTTTACTCATAGAGCCATCATGAGGTTCTAAAATCACAGTCCTCCCTAAGAAAAATCATTTGCTTTTATAATTAATAATGGCCCTTATTGACATAGGCATACATGGGAAGGATCTCAGTTGACTCCATGTTTAATACTGCACCAGTTAAAAATTTTTGAAATAAGTGTAAATGTTAACTGGCACCAGTATTACTGGTGCAATTTAACTTTCAAACAACTGGTGCCAGTAATCATTGCATTTGTAAACCCAGTTTTAGATACATTTTTCTAAATTGTGATTGTGTGATGTTTTTCCAAACATGATGTATACAAATGTTAGTTTATTTGAAGAAGTAAGTTTTATTGTTAAAAGGGTCCCATTTCCTATAGCTATGGATGGAATTAAATTAATATAAAATGCACATTTATTCTTATATTCTAGCAAAGCAAACATATTTGTTAGAGGATATGTAGTTTGTAAAGAGATAAAAAAACATTAAGATTCAATTAAAATTTCAAAATAATCAGTTAAGTTATTGTGTCAAGCAAGTGAATTTTTTTTGGGTGTGATGGAAAGCATTATTAGTTACAAAATTATTTTTTGAAGTTGCACTAATAAACATCAATTGAGTGACCATATAACATCTGCAAAATTAAAAGGATATTATAAAAAAAATATTATATAAAAATTAGAATATTGTTTTTTGAAAGAATAAAGAAGACTATAGAACTAGATGGAGGAGTGCATTCCAATATACAGGTAGTTACATGCAGGCCCGTGTGCACGGAAGGGGGTTTTGGGGGTTCGAACCCCCCCATGAGGGTACTTCATACAAAAAGTTCCACGAATGATGAATTGAAGATAGGATAAAATTAAATTATTTTATTTAATGTTTCATTTAGTTAACTTTTTCTTCCAAAATTTAGTGCCTCTTTCAAATTTCATGTAATGTCTGTCAGGACTCCTGTACGTTTTCGTGTACGTTCATTATTGATAGTTGTATTAATATAGTTACTATTTTTTAATGAGAAAAACCCCCCCACGAGCAAATCCTGCGCACGGCCCTGGTTACATGAAAATATTTATAATGTATTTCAGTTCTATGATTTAGTATTTACATTAAATGGTTTCACCTGATGAATTAGCCATGAAGAGTGCTTGTGCTTTTGAATTATGATGATAGATATTGAGGTTTATTATTATGTGGAGGAGAAAAGTGAGAGGAGAATCTATGAATCTTTCATCAATGTTTCAGCTTAAGCAGACAGCTCTTTATTGTGGGCTGAGATGCAGTAAAACATTCATAGTTAACAAATAAATTGAATGCAAGAATTCTTTACTTTTTGAAGCTTTTTGTTAAGTTTATCATTATCATCTTAATAAGCAGAGTGGGTACAGTTGTGTAGAGGACAGAGGAGTGTTGATACCAATTATTTTCTAAGCAATTAGGAGGAGAGATTTTGTAGTGGATTTGTAAAAAGTGCTTCGATAGATGAGGTGCCGAATGCACTTAAAGTTGAAGATTATGAGCATAGAGGTATTTACAGGGGGAAATTACAGAAGTTACATCATTGATATGGATAGTAAACAATGATGGTTCTGGTGCTAATCTTTGTGGAACATTAATGCAAAAGAGGTAGTACATTTTCTAGAATATTTTTCAAAGTAAGGTATTTATATATCTATGGTTCTAGATTCTTCCATCAAACATATTGTAAATTATATTACATAAAGGCTGAATTAAAATTTGTCAATAGATAGAAGGAAGTAAAATATTTGAAAAAATGTAGATAAAATTACTAAATACATAACAATATCAAATAAGAAGTGATGGTAAAAAACCTGTACAAATCATAAGGTAATTGTAGCTAAAAGGTTTTAAAGAATTTGTCTTTCTAATATTTGATATTTGAAACCATTATTAGCAATATTTTATGGTTTAATTGAAATGAGTATGATTATTAATTACATTTAAGAAGGACTGCACAAAGCATCATTTCTAATACTTAAGGGATTGTGATATCCAATTCCTTGATTTCAACACATTTGCTGCTAAGCTTTAAATAAATCATCGCCATAACATCAAACAAAAACTCAAGCTATAGTGAGGAATGGATCACAGTTGCTTCTTCAATGGCAGGAAACTGCCAGTAAACAGCAATGCATACTGTATTGAGTGAAATTGCTGATGGGCAGTTGCAGTTTCGTGGTACAGCCTGCCTATGGGTAGGAGTACTGTGTTAATCTGTTTTCCTTTTATATTTCTCTTTGAATACTTGCATGTCTATCAATAATAGATCTGTCACTCTTCTTCAGAATACCTTCAATTTTCAACTCTTTACCCTCCAATAAAAACTTGGATCCATTTTTCTACCCTCAAAACAATCTTGAATATGGTTTCTAGGGATTAATTCATGTAATTGATTAATTAATTAATTCATGTAATATTTTTGTTATTTTACCATTGTTTACATTAGCTGTAATGACTTTGTGATGCATTTTTATTCTTTATTTATCTGCATTTCTTAATTTTTAATAAATTCTCATTTAATTTTGATTCCTCCAGGGTTCTAGTTGCGGAGACAGTGGGAAGGGTAGGAGTGACGTGACCACACCTGGTGGTCTTGAAGAGGAGGAGAGAGAAGTGAGCTTTCCGCACCACTTTTCACCTCCATGCTCAACGTCAGGCCCTGAAGAGGAGGAAGAAGACAGTGCCAACGGTGCAGCTGGTGATGGCAGCTTGGAGGGTGGTAACCCTGGGGAAGCAGTGATGCTTAGTACTCAAGCAGGGTTGTTACTTGATGGATCGATGGTGCCAATGGGTGTTCCTTATGCAGTTTACCCCATTGCACCATTAGTACCACCACCATCAGTTTACGAGTTTGTGATACCTCAGGGATTGGTCGGTCGACTAATTGGAAAGCATGGCTCTTTCGTTAACCTCATCAAGGCAAGGACTTCTGCCAACATATTCATCAAGACTCATCCTGAATCTTCAAAATTGAAAGTGTGTGCTATCGAAGGTAGGATATCAATTTATCTTGTTGTAGTTAGAGGAAAATTGAGTATATTCTTTACTTAATTGGTTGCGATATATTTTTGAGATTTATGTAGTATTATGTTTCTTTTTATTAGATCTAAATTTCACTGCTCCAAAAAATAACTCTTTTTGCATTCAATTTACTTCTATTCTTCCATAATATATCTATTTGGTTTTGTTGTAATTTATATTGCCCTTCTGGTAGATTACCCATGATTATTTGGGAATTACTCTGCTATTGGAATTGTATGTACGACAATTCTAATAATCAATGGACCATAATCCTGACTCCACATTATCTAACAAGGTATAAATCTGTTAATGTTACCAGAAACATTTAGACCATGTCAGAGCCCATAAACTTTCACAGCCAAGCACTGAGTGGCCAACATAACCTGATACAGAAAACTTTGTCACTGATACTGTTATTTTGGTTGTCACGTATGATATTCTAACCCAAAATTAAGTCAGTTTCTTTTCCTATTTCATTGGACATTGATTGACCTATTGATTAATTGGTCAGCATGAGGTTATATTTGAAGAAATAAAGGATATTTGATAGTATGGAGTAAGTGGTATATATCCGTATTAATAAATTACTTTCATTACTCTCTTTGCATTCGACTCTTTTAATTACATTACAATACCAGAATTCAAGCAGTGAAATAAGTATTAGAACCTTTCTTTTAATTTTTCTTTTAACCCTCGAGTACTCGCGTCTGGGTCGAATCGACCCATGTGAATTTTAAAATTCCATATCTTTTTATTAGTGCTTTTTTACCTCTTCTTTCTCATAGTAGCTGAGTTTTAGAATGTTCTGAACCAGTCATGCATTTTCGTCAGGTCGGAAATGCAAGTTTAATTATTTAAACATTTTTCTTAGCGGTAGTGCCAGGTAGATGAAAGACGTTTATGTAAAATATTGCATTTTTAACCTTGTTTCCGCCTTAATTTTTAGAGATATTATATAAATTTCATATAATTAATAATTATTATTTATATATGAAATGTTATTTAATTTTTAAACAGTTAACTTTTTATAAACAATATTTCAAATTCATCAGCCATATACTCGGCATCAGGGATATCGGATTTTTACAGAATATTAAAACTAATTGAAAAAAATTATTTGATTTTAATAACCAGGTTAACCATTAATATGACATCATCTCTAATGAATTAAAAATGTATTCACTACATTTTCAGACAATTTTCCCCTTTAGAAGATGTCGGGTTGATTCGACCCAATGCGGGTATTGACGTGACAATTTGGGATGCGAGTACTCGAGGGTTAATAGATGACCACTCTCAGTTCTTGAGTACTATTCTAGCATTAATTGATTTGGAAGGAGAGGAAATAATTTACCCGTTATGGAGTTCCACAAAGTGACAGCTACCTCAATTGATCATATTATTTAATTCGTTGTGGAGGAGTCAGAAAATAGTATAAGTGTGAGACAAATAAACTTGGCACATTTTATTGTCTTTTCATTTTTTTGAAGTAACAGTTTTTCTCTTAGCTTACCTTATGTATGAATGTCATGTATGAGAACTTAGTAATTTTTTTCTGAGTAAGACTCTTAATGCCATTGCACTTTATTAATTTCCATTATTTCTCATTCTGTTTTCCCCCTGGTAATTGCATTGCAATGACTTGCAGGTCAATCATGACAGTTATAAATAGATTACTCTTTCTCATGCTTTTATCTTTCTATCTTAGAGGTCAAATGAGTACTCAGGAAGTATTGACCAATCTCAGAATAACTTAAATTACTTAGACAATAAAGTTGAATTAATGAGCTACCTATGCTTGGATGAAGATGGTGGTAATTGCCTTAATTTATCTATCTTTACTGCCCTTCTGGATAAGTTAATAATCAGTCAATGTATCCTAAAGGACAGTAGGGGAAGCAGAAATAGGTTTACTTTAGATTTGCGCACTATGTAGATTTCTATTTCTTTTTATAGTCTTTGATAATCCAGTAGTTACTATAACTTTGTCTTCATGTATTTAAAGCAACATGCAAGATTAGTAGATAAATTAGTTTTCCCCCCTATTTCGTTATTTCAAAAATACTTTTAGACACACTTCAGTGTTGTGCTATTAATATTTTGTCTAAATGGAAATAAAGTGGTGGTACTCCATGTCATTTTCTTTTATCATGCAAGGTCAAAGGCATTCAATTTAGCAGTGAGGAGGTTTTTTGTTTAGGTTGGGAATTATCATACAATCCTCTCAACTATGACTCAATAAACTAGCAAGATACTGAAATAGAGTCATACATATTAGCGATTAACATCATAGTATTTGGTAAAAGTTTTTATATCAGGGATCATGTGGTTACATTTTACTTATCAAATATATTACCAAAACTCAGATTCATAGAAGTTAAGAGCATGGCCGCAATCAATTGAAATAATCTTTGTATAGAATCCTCTGTTACAGCATTAAGTTACTGTGGATGCAGTTTGTTTCTGATTTCCATGACTGATATTTTAAAGCCATTATGTTATTATCTGGATCGTCATCTTCTTTCCCTTGCATTGTTTTCACTCTTCAGAAAAATTAGTTGTCAGCTTAGTGGCTTCAGTTTAACTTTGCATGCCTCTACCTAAGGTTTAGATTCTGCTTGTATCAATCATTTCACAGTGTATGCTCATTGTGTAATTTCTGGTTTCTTCTATTAATTTTAGTTCAATTACTGCCTTGTACTATCCCCTATGGAATTTTCCTTATGTTCCTGATTTTCCTATATCAAATGATATATTTTAATTTCTTTCGTGTTATATTTTCAGGCACTGATAGTGAAATACAAGCTGCCTTGGAAATGATCAGGGAGAAATTCCCACCAAGGAGATTTTCGTCCATGACTCTAGAGCAGGTGTTTTTCCTTCGTCTTCCTTTGCCTGCGTTTCCAGTCATCCCTGATTCCTTGCAGGTTCGTCACTGGATTGAAGAAGTTATTTTTAAATTTATTATTGTTAAAAATCATTTTTTAATTTATCATTCATTAAATTTATCATTTTAATGAAAGGTTATCAATTTTAATTACTCATTTTTAGAGCTAAATAGCTCAATTATTTTGTTTAGACCACTTTTTTGTTTAAACCTCAAGCTTGAAGTGCTAAGTTTTAACATGAACCCAGAAATGCCATCATTTGAAATCAGCTTCAGTTAGGTGAATGAATAGGTAGAAGGTTGCACACCTTGGTTATGGTTACTGTAAACTGAACCTAATTGGATTTTTATGTAAACAAACTGAAATTATATCTTGCTGTTTAATTGAAGCATGCACTTTTCTTTATTTCTTTGCTTAAAAATATTACATCAAGATTATTGTAGACCAAAACCTAAAGGCAAAAAAAGTCCCCTATGGCTTGATAAATCATCAGCTTGAAATTAATTATCTTGATTTTAGTATAAACCACTTCTTTTCTTCATGTTGTAGAATAGTAAGGGAAATGTTTGTGCTATTTAGTTGGAAATATACCTACACATGTCCTTTTTTTAGCTACTTCAGCTTGTGGAGGGTGTAAGCAACGACGTTATTCTCTCAGCCATGGTTTCTCCAAGCCACTTTTTCCTACAACAACCCACTCATCCGACATACCCTACTTTGGCAAAGCTTGACATGTGGATGTCAGTCTGCTACCAAGATGCTGATGCTCCACCTCTTCCTGAAAATGTGGAAGGTAAGTCCACGTCTAGAAAATAAATGCCACATTGATATCTTTGTAAAATGATTTTCATCATCTCATCTATTACGGTAGACCAGGAGGTCATCAGTATTAGACTTGTAAAAGATGTTTTTATACTAAATTTTCCCCTTATTCATTAAAATAAGCTGAAGCCTTATTGAACCAGATGTGATTCGATATTCTTTTTCTATTATTCTTTTTTGCTCTAATGGGACTTTCGTAGAGAATAATAAATGTATTTATTATTATTAATAATATTTGGATGGATAATTTTTTAATACTGGAAAAAATACTTCTAGCCAAGGTTTCTGAGAAATTACTAAGTTCCTTCTGTGTAAATCAAATTTCTCTGAGTTTTTGGATTCCATTGAAAAATAAATGTGTATTACCAAAGGTAATGCTGACCTTGGCACATGCAAGAATTACTCAAGCTGCTAAACTCCTCCCAACTCGAGGATAAAATTGCAGCATTCCATGATAAACTCTAAAATTTCCTCTACTTGTTGAGTGCATACTCTTCTTAGCATTTGTGTGACAAAAGATTTCCTTGCTTTTCAGCGGGCAGTATCTGTGCTGCGCCCACAATGGGAGGCTGGTATAGAGCTCAAATAGTAGCGATAGAGGAGGTTCCATCCGAGGTTGAAGGAGCCGAAGAAGGAGAACTTGTAAAAATGTGTGATATAAGATTCGTCGACTATGGAGGTTATGAAAGGTTACCTGCTGAATCACTACGTCAAATCAAGACAGATTTCATGACACTTCCATTCCAAGCATGTGAATGCTACCTAGCGTCTGTTGTTCCTGCACCAACCTCAGATGGTATGTCTAGTTTTTTAGTTTTATGGAAGTAGACAGTTAATGTATAATCATTTTATTAATTTGTTAAAAATTTCTTCTTCTGATATATACCTTGCATGTTATAATATTGTGCTGATAAAATTTTCTTCTGTTCAATTCAGTCAACTTTTTGGTTACCGAACTCATGTTTATCTTCACAGAGAACAAGACACCAGATGGCTGGAGCATGCAGGCTTACAGTCTTGTGGAAAATTTAACCCAGGCGCAAGTAATACAAGCACAAGTAGTTGGCCACGCTCCTGATGGCCTTCCCTTGGTTTTCCTGTATACTTTCTCCCATTCCTATGGACAGGTATGTTTCCAGTTACTTATGATTCATCACCTTAATATAAAATATGCTTAAATGAATAGTGTATTTAAGAATGTAGTGTTACTGGAGATGTTAACTTTTTGTCATGTATTAGTCCAGGGTGCAGTTAAAATAAAATTGTTTAATGCTGTAACACTACACTATTCTTTATAAGTATGGGTAACTCACGAAATATAAAATGATGATTTAGATTATAGGTAAATTAAAACAAATTACCCAAATTATGAAACCTAGATGATCAGTCATACCTTGTGGAAACCCATTGAGGTAATGAAGAAATAAAAGTGTGGAAAATTTACAGTGTTATTTCTTCATTACCCAAATTATAATTTTGAAATTTTTGGAGACTGAATTAATCAATATCTTCCTCAGCATAATTCACCGGGAAAGTATCCGATCTTTCTAATATTTTCTCTGATCATTAAATTATTAAGCACTTTACATTTTACTAAACATATTTAGAGCAATTGAAATGAAGCAAACTAAATCTTGTTTCGTTTACTGGGCTTTATTGGAAACTTTGAATTAGGCAATATTTTCAACTATCCAGCATGAAATTTGCCCAATTTCATGAACATCATTTGTCATTCTGTTTTCTATTTTCCTTCAATGCTTTGATTTTTTCTGAGGTTCATAACTTATATAACTTTTCAAGCTCATTGTTATGTCACTTTCGGAATATTACTGAAGATTTGCTACCTTTACAAATTTAGGAAATTTGCATTTTCTAGTCTTACGTTTCTTAAGGCTATACTATAAGTTTGAAATTACAACATGACTGAGATTGAGAAAGCATCTGTTAAACAGATGTGGAATTAATATGGCATGGTAGTTGATTGGTTAGAATACCTGCCTAGAAAGTGAGAGACCTGAATTTGTGTCCCAATAATGTTAATTTGCATTTATTGTTTAACCCTTTTAGTGCTGCAGGCCGATATATCGGCTCTTACGTAGTTCATTATTTAATTTGCTATTAATAATATAAACTACATAAATATAAATATCAGTAAACGTAAATAAAAGTTATCATTATTTACTAGTTTAATCTCATTAATTAAAAAAAATGCATATAGATATCTAAAAAAATAGCTTTATATTGTTTTTTTTTTTTCCCTAGTTACTACATTTTATTAAAATACCCTCCCCATTTATCGCCAGTACCCCAGGAAGAAGGATAGCACTTAGAGGGTTAACCTTAGATTTAATGCATATGCTTGCTTATGTTGAGCAAAATTTCAATCCCACCATGTTTCATTTCTTTTAATATGATAAAGTACATCTGAAGAAAGAAAGCTTATATGACATTCATAACTTTGACTTTTTCCTACAGGTCATTCACGTAAACCAGGAACTTGTGAGGCAAGGGCTAGCCGTTTGGGTTGTGCCTGAGGTGGTTGGAGAACAGACAGAGGAGAGTGCATCGGAAGAGTATGAGCAAACCGCTGATGAGGCTGAAGCAAAAGCTGCGTGACACATTTTGACACCTGTTCAACATTGAGTCCCATCATAAGGATAATGCTCACAATTTAAAGAAGAAACGAGAGATTGAAAGGAGCGGAGTGGAAGGAAAATTCATATTATTAAAGCTTTATTTACTGGAAAATTCTTTGAAGAGTATAAGGAACATAGGCTGTGTGATGAGGTAGCAGTGCATAAATATTCCTACACGGTAGTGCCATTTTTGCATTCCTTTCGATAAAGTGGCTTGAATTAAATGACAGAATGCTCATATGAATATAATTATGATTTTTGGTAGTGTTTAGTTGGAAGTAAGAGGAAGAGGAAAAACAAACTTGATTTCATGGTCTAACATGTGAGCATTGCATGTGTTTAATTGCAGATAATCTTTGATCTTGTACGGAATGAGTCAAGAAGGTAGTTGTCACATCATAAGAATGAAACATAACTATCCCATATTCATTAAAAATAAACTCATCCAGGTATTTATCGATAGACATAGGTTTAAGGTCTCATGCATTACCTATGGATGCTAAGAGGTGTTTGAGGATTTTTTTGTCGAAGGATTTCATGTTTAAAGTAACTGTATATACTCATAGAGAGAGTCAATTTATTTTCTAGTAGCTAATGTAGTGAGTGTACGTTGCCGAAGTATTTGGCTTCAAAACATTGACAGTTTATTTTTTGAGATTAAATCTGCGATAAGATGTACTTATAAATGTACATAGAATTGTTCAGGAAATTATATAGTAGCTTCTGGTTACTGCTCGTAAATCCTATTTGGATAACACATTATAATTATTGTTAAAAGTAGTCTTAAAAAGTGCAGGATTGTAGAGGGTTGGATTTAGTGGTCTTGAATAAAAAGTGCATAATGTATGATTTCCATTGTTATTGGATTTTCCATCTTGATTACATTTCTGTTCTTTTAATTTTTTTGGGGATATCTGCTTCAGTTACATTTGTCATAGAGTTGATTCGTTAGGTAAATGGCATAATTTTTCTGTAATTTCATTGGGTATTCTACTAGTTTGATTGGATAATTCATTTCTCTAGTCACACATTCTTTCATTGCCATTCAAAATTGAAGTGCTACTTTTCTTCTTTGGTTGCTTGGTTTTGTTGTAATATTGAGTAAATGGTCTATCAATTTCTGCTTAAGAAACTTGTTTGTGATTGGCAAGGCCAATTTTTGTTCAACTTTCTGGGTGATACTGCTATCTATGTAGGGTGACCTTATTTATTCTTCTTCTTGTTGTGATTCAGCATGTGAATACAAATGTGTTAATTTTTTTCTGGTGTTTTTTGAAAATAAAAATGTTCATGTAATGTTATTTTTTCTTGTGGCTTACAATTGATTGGATTTTATTGCTGAGCCCATGCGTTTTTATATCCTCAGATGATTGTATCATGTTCTTTCATTTAGTTTAGATTAATGGAGCAAAATAGAATTTTTTCAAAAAACCATTTGATGGAAATGTGTTGTTTTTGTACCAATTTTGTAAATACAGAAATGTACCTATGCCTTAATGCTGTTTTAATTGCTAACCTTGATAAGCATGTTAAGTTTCAGGGTCATTTAACTTCAAATGGATGTCAACAAAAAGATAAAATTGTTAAAAACTCAACATAGGTTCCATTATTACTTAAATTATCACTGCATATTAGTGTGGAAATATATATTTATGTTTATGAAATAGAAAATTAACTAATTTATTATTTTCATAAATGATCTTTTGATTAAACCTAAAAGGAAAACTATAAAATAAGCTAAAAGAAAATTGAACATTTTTTACAATTTTTCAACTCAAGAGACATTTCTTTTTATTTTGGTATAATGCTTCCCATGTAAACTGATTATGCAAATTATCTCAGTTGATATGGTTTTAAGCTATGAACTTCATTTTGTCACATTTCATGATGTTCAGGCTCACTATTTCAAGATATATGATATGTATTTTAATTATTTCAAAATTGATTCAACTACCCATTATTCAAATTAGTTTCCTGGTGTTTCTGTGAAGTATTGTACAATTTTGTAGAGTACATTTTACATACAACCAAAAGTTGAAATAAGAAAATTTTAAGAATGGACTAGTCACCTTTATAGGTGCGCCCAAATTATACTAAACATATACTGTATTTATTGGTTCATATTGATGGTGCATCATCGTATAACATGCACTGTGAGTTTAAGAAGAATATTTGAATTCATAAAGTATAAAATACAAGACTTGGAATTGTCTGGATGCAATGTTCTCTGAAGAGCAGCTGTCCATGACTGGGAAATCTAGTCTATTAATACCAATTGCTAGTAAAGGGTGATTAGTAAATGTTAAAATAATTAAGTAAAATATCTTATTCAAATTCTTTAAAACAAAGATTGACTTGTAAAATACACTTGAACAAGTATTAATATGTAATTAGTAGGTTTTCAATGTTTGCTTCCCTAAACCATTTTTTTCTAAATTTGATAGAAGTTATTAAGAATTGAATTGTTAAAATTGTATAATTTACATAATCAGGAAAAAATGCAATGTTTCAAAAGCAAAGATAACCACACATTCTTGTGTTGATCAGCTAATTTTGAACAGTATCGTAAAAAGTTCTTTCCATGTAAGAAATCTCGAAATGCCAATAAAGGATGTTTAAAACTTAATTAAATATGAATCTAGCCCTTGAATGGAAGTTTAATGTATGAGCATAACATGCAGGGTGAATTTCAGGCCTTCATTTAAAAGAAAAGTGTTATATGCTGATAAAGACTGTATATAATAAGCCACCGAAGTTGTGTAAAAATATACTGGAAGTTAATTTTTGATCGTATTAAACTTTTACTGTGGTTAACATTTTTGATACTGCAATTAACATGGCAGTTTCGGGAAATAACTTCTTGCTTTTACTGAAGTACATGTAACTACATATATTGAATTAAGGAATTGTTCATATAGTGGCATGCAATTACATACATTTTATCAGATGGTAGTGCATGACATCCAAAAAACCTACAGAGATGACTGAGTAGGTGTATGTTACCTTGAACTATAGGTAAAGCTGAGGATAAAGGTGGTTCATACGGCTGGAACCTTTGTCTGTTTAATATATTTTTCAGCAAAGGAGAGCCAGTCGGAAGCTGTCCATGAAAATTTGAATGGTAATACGTAAATTGCGTTTTTTTAATTGCCTTGTAATTCCCATAAATATAGGCCAAGACGATGTCAACAAATAGCTGTTATCTGTGGCATCATTACACTTCTAAAGTAAATAAAATCTACCAAGTTAACATGTGAAATAGATGATTACTGAAAAAGGTGATAGAAATAAAAGTTTTTTGAGTGTGGAATCAGATAAGCTCTTCGCAAAGAATCTTTGCATGTTGCATTCCTTTAACAGAAGGAATATGTCCCCATTAGGGATATTCAATAGAGAAGGATTACATCTGAAATATAACGTCTGCAATTATCAATAAACAAACGACAGCAAATGATCAAAGTAAAATCTTACAAAATATTCAACAAGTACAAATTATTAAGAGAAATATTTATTACCATAAAATGTACATTGAAAAGAACACTAAATTACAATAGGTAAATGTGGACTTTTTCTTCTCACAGGCATGGAATTATTTTATAGTCTCTCGAAAGGTACTGTAGTATTGATCCACAAAATAGTTCATCACTCTTTATTAACCAGATTATAGTCTTAAACTGCCACTCATAATCACACAATTAGCTAAGACGTAACTTCTTCCGTTGCACCATCAAACTGAAGCTTGACATCTTCATGTAAGCCTTCAACATCAACTTCTGATTCAGGGGCATTTAACATATTAAGAGTTACTTCTGCAGCAGACTTCCCAATCATTCCCTGCTGTGCCTGTGCAGCACTGGCTTGTTGTGCTTGAGCAGACTGCTGAACAACACTAGAAGATGAATCACGGCCTCCACTCCCTCCTGATCCTATTACCCCACTGCTAGATTGTGCCTGCGAAATGCTCCTTACTGGTAACCCTGCATCTTCAAATGCTTTCTTCTTAAGAGTCGTCCGAATTTGTGAACTGCGAGAAAAAATTTTGGGATATAGTTACGAGCCTAGAACATAATTAAATCAGACGACTAAAATAAGTCAGGTCTTTAAACTGTAATTAAATAAATCAGTTCTAAACTAACCCATATACTATCTGGAGCATTACTTGGTGGTATAACCAATGTGTTTTGTTGCAAAGGTATGAGAAAATATAGAAGAAATCTACTCTATCTACTTTCAATAAGTTATCGATAGCTTTCGGACCAGCACTCCTTTGTTAATCAGTGAGAGATCAATGAAGCAATAATCACAACCATACATCTGATTTTTGATACAACAAAGGAATGCCGGAGCTTCTTCATCGATGAAATTTCCATTCATACATTTTTGATATCTTACTCTCAGGACTTCACATTTCTAGGCTTGATAAAGCTGAACATTTTCTTAACCATCCCAACGAATAAACTTTTATTTGATTTCTCAATGTTATAGGAAGATAAATCAATGAACATTTTAAAGTGAAAGTTATAGAAGGAAGTGTCTGAACAGATGCTACAACTTGATATGCAATAGCCACTGATGAAGAAATTGATAATGAAACTTACACCGTTCTGTCCTTGATGCGCTCACTAATTTTATTCATATCCTCTCCAAACGTTTTAATTGCCATGAGAAACATCTCAATTTCTTCATCAGTCCATTTACTGTTGAGAAGACACAATTTATAAATCAGTTATCATTAAGTTAAGTTATTTAAGAAGCTTTTCCGAATGATGTACATATAATTACTGATCATGGCACCAAAGTAACTTACCCAGCAGGAGAATCTGCTGAAGGATGTAACTGCATAGTCAACTCTCCGAGTTTGTTGAAAGCAGCCCCAGCTGCAGTAAAGATTTCTCCAACCTTGAATGAAACGGATAAAAATGGTCGTAGCGGCTGATGATTTACGAAACTTCACTAAAATATACAATGATCTATACACTGAAATAATATACTAATACAACTTCGTAGCATTCTATAAATTCTTATAATACCTTCGTGGCTGAATTCATGTTTTTGAATGTATTCCTTCGCATGGAAATAATAACGCTGCGTCAATTCAATCTGTATGAGGCAGTGCGCGTCTTTTTTGTAGTTATACAAATTTGGCGCTGTCATACGTACTCCCTATTTCCGTTTGAATCTATTTTTCCATAGAATTGTATGAAATACTCCTTCTTGTTATTTAAGGGATTATGTATTGAAATATTTCCGTAACTCACTTAAGGTAACTTCTGTCGACTTCTTTATATGGATATGTTTGTATTTAAACTTTGTTTTTATAGGAAATAGACGTTTTGAGTTTTTTTTACACTTATCGTCCTCGCTATGCGTTATGGTAAATTCAAATATTCTAAATCAAAATCGAATTTTGAACACTAAATATAACTTAATGAAAGAAATTTAACATATGTTTAGCTTTGAAACAATTGTATTGCTTCCTTACTAGTAAATATCGATTTTCATTTCGTTTTTAATCCATTATGATTGCAAAGCTAACAAAACTTGGTAAACTGACTAAACTAAACTTTAGTTACCCTAGTTTAGTTTCTTTTTTTTGAATAACCTGTTTCATATGCAATCATTACACTACATTATGTACCAATACTTTCAAAATAATCTAATCTTTAGCGTGGATAATTAAAAATAGGTTTTCTTCTTGTTTTGTATGGAGCATTCCAACTAGCGGTTAATGGAATAATCGAGTGTATAACATACTTTATGCGGGGAGAAATACACATACCCGATTTGAGCTTTTCAAGTGACTATACTCAAGCTTTTTTAATGTATGCCATGCTAAAAATACTATACATGCTTATGGGGAAATCCACTTCCCGGTATGTGTCGAGGACTCACGATGTTGAATTATTCATTAAAAAAAGTAAAACTTGATGCATATATAACTCGTTACTGTAGATTTCTGGAGTTGAATTTTGATGTTTCATTTCTTTGATAATCATTGATTAAATTCCTTTCATTTGCCAATGAGTCTCATTTGTAATAAATTCAATCCTTGCGGTAGTGTTGCGTTCAATTATTACACTAAGGTAACAATATTTAGAGGAATTACGTTATTTTTCTCTTTGACTTGTTTGAAAACTTCTGGGTGATGAGGTTTAAAAAAAAACAGCATTTTCACTGTAGTATTCTTGGATTATTACCTTAACCTGATGCCGACAACACAGTTTTATGATGATCTTATGGCAGGTTCATTTCCCCAATAATTCCCTTCGTTTTCATGTATTTCTGGATAACTTTTATACGTACTATACTATATGTACTCAAAACTGCCATCTCCAGTTACTTTCTTTAGTATACCTTCTTATCTCAACATGTGAGTCACTTGCTTGATTTTGTAATTGATTTCTCTAGTCATGGTCTTTCGATGTCATTCAAAAACCAAATGCTACTCTTTCTCCTTTGGTTGCTTGGTTTCATTGTAGTATTGAGACAATAAATTATATGATTTCTTAATTTCTACAATGGATGGAAAGTAAATTAAAACTTGGCACAGGAAAGTGTGCGACTTAACCCAACGTAATACAGAAGTGATAAAATAGTGATTTGGCTGGGACTCGAACCCAGTTCAAGTTACTTGCCTGGAAAGTGGGAGACCTGGGTTCGAGTCCCAGCCAAGTCACTATTTTTCATTTCTGTATTACTTTCTTAATTTCTGCATGAAAAACTCATTTGTGGTTGGTTTCTCCATTCCCTTTCCTAACCATTGTACTAATATTACAAGTGTCCACTTTAGCTTCCCAAGCTATTTTCTCTTTGTTTTTGGCATTTACTGGGTAAGGATTTTGCAAAATTATATCCTCCTTGATCTTACTCCTTCCATCAGTACCAGGTGGCTAGAGGGCTGAGTCTTCAAATTGCCTTTACAATTTAGTAATTGCATTATTCTGACATATCTTGGTTAATGGCATTCCTTTTATTGCATTATTCTGGCATATCATGTTTTTGAGATAATAAGTTGAAGTAATATACTTGTCTTGCTCAAAGTTTTTCTAATTCAACACCATCGCGCATAGAGGTATTTGTATTTGGGTTCAGACATCTTTGCAGCAACCTTAGGGACTTGTAGACTATTTTTTCTCTGAGCCTTTTCCATTGACCTCTTTGGCACAAGCCTCTCCAGAAAACAAAGTTTCATCGAGTTAAGCTCTCTAGGTCTTTGAAATAAGAAAGCCATTCCACTTATACATTATTATAAGCAAAGGATTTTTTCTGCTCTGTATTTACTTCAGTAATGATACTATGGTTGGATTTCATGTTTCTTTTTTTATCTGTACAGATTTTAAATCTCAGTATGGTTTGCATTCTTGCTTTTTATTTTGCATTAATTTATTTTTCTTTGAATTTATTGTCCTTGAATTCTTTTTGCAGAACATCAATGCCTGTACCCATGAAATTGTTCTTTCTGCCTTAAGCTGACATTTATTTTATCAGTAAAAGAATGACCATACTTTATAATGTTTTATATTTATATATAAGGATAACAAGTCTAACAGCATTTCTAATAGTCGTCGAAAATAGCATATCACTCAACTATGATTTTCAGAAATCTATCAAAAAGGCCCCCTATAAAATACATGTATTAGAAGTAACATAAAATAAAATGAAAAAATAAAAAGTGAATGTGTTAATATTGTGTACTTATGATCATCTTCCAATTTTTATTTTTTTATGTTTTAGTAAAAGTCATTCTGGTTAAAATAATTGAATGCCCTTAATGATTGTTCTAGAAATTTTACTTGTTTACAACTTAACAACATAATTGAAAGGTGGAAAAAACGTTTTGTAAATACTTGTCTTAGGAGCATCTGAATATAGGAGAAGAATAACTTTAATATTTCTGACATTGTTTTAGAGTATATCTGACAAAAAAATATTTGAATATTTCTATATTACATTCTCTAGTCTGTTTGCTTAGTTTTTTAATAGGTAAACTATTCCAAATTAATTTAAAAAAGTAATTCGTAAGGGTTTCTGACTCTGAAGTTACAAATTTTTATTTGCATCATAAATGAGTATAACATTTTTGTGTTTCACAAGTGGGACAATGGGAATCATTAAATCATTGAATTAATACTATTATAAATCTTATCAACATAAATATATATGTTTGGAAATCAGAACTATTTTTTTTTAGTTTATAGTAAAAACCCCTCTAAAACAGGGGATTTGTTACTAACCAATTAGACCAGTTACTTATGACATCATTGAATTTTGATTTTGTTGCATAAACTGCTCTTTCCAGTAATGCATGGAGAAGTATTATTCATTTATTAAGTGATATTTGCATTGTAGAAAGTCTAATTTTGTTATTTTTTTCCTCATTGTTTCTTGTATAATTCTTATGAACGTCAAGCCTCATCATAAATGGATTTCTATTTCATACCTTAGAATTGAAAATTAAATCTCATTATCTTTACTTTAGCATTAAAAAAAGAGGCGTACAATGTTCTTTTGGCTAATGATACAGACATTCAAAAAATTTCATCCTTCTTTCAAATGAGCTTGGAAGTATGGCAAAATTACCATTTACATAAGCTAAAATATTGGCAAGGTATCAATTTCAGGAATATTTTTGTAAATAGAACAGATATATTTGTTCAAATTTATGTAAAAATCTTACTTACACCTGAGCGCACATTATTTTGCCTGTGCCAGATTTATCCTTTTTATGTAACTTTTCATCTTGTGAATTCACATACTTAAAATATTTGGCATTTGGTACAATAAGCTTAATTTATTATCCCAAACTAAGTATTAATTGAATGACATTCATATCACTGAAATATTTAGATAACTAGGGTGTAAGAAGTATACCAAGATGCCACTATGAGTATACCACAAAGTTACCTCTTTACAGTCAACAGTGATAATAACCTGAAAAATATTTATGAAGAGAATCTAGAGTAACAGAGAAGACATCTCCACAGATATTTTTTACCTTAGATATCGTTTCAACTGCAGCAAGAGGTATCAAGGATTCATGAAAAACATACACCCAGAAGTGGTACTTTTTACAAATGAAACTTCTGTCTGAAGCAACCATTCAAATAAAGGCATGGCATCAATAAATTCAGCTATTATTTTATGTATTAGAAGTTTACGATTGATTTTGCAGTCATTTTGATGGAAGATAGATCTGAAATACTTCAGTAATGTCTTCTATGGTGTACTGGATCTTCTAGTTATGTACTAATGAGCGTCCCTATTTATAAGTCCCTATTTATATGAAATGGTGTTTCATGCGGTAGAATTTCAGGATTCAATTAGTTTTAAGAAAACTATTTGTCGTATCTGACATGGATCAAATAGCCAGACTGCATGCCCCATTGCGAAGTCATACGAAGGTGCCCCATATTCATGTTATAATACAAATTGTTTGGGAAATCATACTTCAGATGCCCCATGCTCTTCTTACTTTGCTTACTCTCTATATCTGGTGCTGTCAAATAGTATGAATTCTTTATGGTTATTTTCCACTACCAATTCTTTTTTTAGTATTTTTGGCCAAATTGACATCTTGGGCACTGATATTTTAGGGTACAGAGGGGGTGTGTGACTCAAGTAGTAACAATATTTTGATATAAGTGATAATTTTTCCTCAATACCCACCATACTAAAGTAAGTGCTCTCATTATGTTTCTTGATGGTGTCCCTTTCTCTTTGTGGAGTAAAATGAGCATCAGCCATGTAGCTTATGTAAAGACCAAAACCTTTCCTATACTATGAGTAGCTGAAATTTTTGTTTCCATATCAATGGATAATGTAATGGTTATAGCCTTAGTTTGTGGATTTGTTCTTACTCTTCAGTTTTACTGAAAAAAAAAATTGTGAATAACCACACTGATAAGTTAGGTCTTCAAAAAGAAAGCTTCCAAAAATTACACAGTAAATGATGGAAATGAAGTTGACTTAGCACAGGAAAGCGTGCCACTTAACCCAAGGTTATACAAGAAGGGGAAAATAGTGACTTGGCTGGGATTCGAACCCAGGTCTCCACTTTCTGGGCAGGTGTCTACCAACTAAACTACCGAGCCATGTCGTTTAGGTAATGGTGCCACTACCTGGAGCACCATTACCTTGAACATAAAACCCCCCATTCACAGAAGTGAAAAGGACGTTGCTTGGTAGTTTAGTTGGTAAGAACACCAGCCCTGGAAAGTGGGAGACCTTGGTTTAAGCCCCATCCGAGACACTATTTTTCACTTCTTGTATAACATACACAATAAATGTTTGCCGTGACAATTAGGGTAAAAGAATAATTTTCTACTGCTTATTAGATTGAGATATATGTTTAATTGAAAATTGCATGTAACATGATAACATAGAGAAAAAAGATCAAGATATGAACATGTGTAGAGCCGTAACAATAAGATAGTGATATAAAAATAACAATACTGTATTATAGTTCAAAGCTGCAAGACAGTCATGCACATTCATGTACTTTAGATACAACGAAGAAGGAATGGAACATGATTATCTATTTACATCAAGTTTGATAAAAATAATAATCCTACAACTACAGTGTTTAGGTTAATATTTTCAGTCAATGCAATAATATCTTGCAACAATTATTATTTTAACATACAGTTGATTTTATTATAGTTTGCAAATATTTTGATCAAGCTTTTTTATATTTTTATGCTCTGATGATAAAAGTGATACATTTTAATGGCAAATGTCAATGTATATTAGGCCAATATTAACATGATTCAAAGAAAGACTGAAGGAGATAATTAAAAATAACTCGGCCTTCAAGGAATGATTAATCTTGATTATATAGGAATCTTCAATATCTTTGCTGTATATATTCCAAAAAAATACAGAAAACATTAAGTTCATGGACATTTAAACATAAATACAAAATATGACATTATAAAAAAGTCTTAGTTAAATTATTAGTTAACGATTTCATGGAAACTTATTTGCTATTTGTCTTATTTAGCTAATCCTAGGCACAGTTGAATCATTGAATTCTTTAGTATCACAAATATTTTTGAGTTGGGAAAATGTAATATAGGTAATTAATTTTTACAAGGATTTTTAAAATTTTTATGGTAGGAAGAAGTTGAAATATTAAGATGGGATGATTTTTGAACAGTTAGAGATAAAAAATGAGATTATTAAGTTCATTTATGAATAAGAATATGTCGATGAGCTAAAAAATAATGAAATATTAATTGGATATTCACAAATAGTTTCAGAAATCAGCGATTTCCTCAAAATTGTTCCTTGGAAGATTAATATTTCTGTAATATCACTGTACACTCGGCATTTAATTTTCAACATCAGTTCTGCCTCATCCAGTCTGAATCTCATTCAGGACTTCATGGTTGTGATGCCATTCTTATTCTTGCTGACTCTCTTGATCGATGATGCACTTCTGCAGTACGCAGAGTAATACCAAAAATATCTTCATGATATCGATTTTCATCCTATGGGAGAGATTTTGATCACTTTGCTTTCATTTGATATTTAACTCTTGGGACATACATAATTATTAAAAATCTAAGATTTAATGCTTTTGAAAGGCATAGGATATTTTCTATTTGATGACCTCAAAATTTTATTAACGATGCATAGAATAAAATAAATATTCAAGACTAATATGTGAATGCCGCTGCTTGGTAATTTTTAGAATGAATGTAATGTTCTTTTTTCATTACTATTTGACATTATATCAAGTGAAATCTAGCCATATGAAAGTGTCAGTTGTAGAATATATTAGTAATTGAGATGGAAAATAATATTTTAACCTAGGATGAACTATGCATAGCTCTATGAAGGTTTGAGTATCTACTGATAGCCATTTCTGTATTATTTAAGTTGTGATTCAGGTTTCTCTTGTTAGATGTCAATCATCTTATTAAATCAATTAATCACACCAATTTACCATCAGATCTTATAAATAACAAAAAACAGGTAAAAAATTATGGATGGTTTATTGGTATGGCATTGTGTGATTAGTTGACTTATGGCCATCAGAGTTAGGTAACTGACATTGCATCTTATGAATTACATGGTGTTATCCCAAGCATTGTTACAACTTTACAAGAATTAGAGTAGAAGCCTTATATTTTTTTATCATAGGATTCATATTTTCCTGAAGGAATTTTTATAAATGAAATCTGTCTTTAAAATTGTGTCTCTAATCTTCTTCAATTGTATTCTCATCTATGGATTCTGCTTAACTTTGATTTTGAGCAAATATTAACAATTTATGATTAACTTAATTCATTTTCACAAATCATTATTATATACCTACCCTTAAAGTGAGCATGTAGCTTTCAACTTCTATGTCAGTCATTGCACCCCTCTCTTGAATAATTTGCTTTAGGGTTTGATACACATGCTCTGCCATAGTACAATCTCCACAAACATAGAAATGGCCTCCCTCGTCAACCAATTGGCGATAGACGGCACTAGCCTCTCTTTGGATCATATCTTGGACATATGTCTGAGGATGAAATTAAAAAGGCATTATTACCATTTTATTGAATGGTTTCAATATACATCATTTTTAGATCTCTATGACGACAAAATTATACAAATATTCATAAATAACCTTAAGTATAATAATTTAAGTTTTGCTTCTTTTACACATCTGTAGATAGTCCTTTAATCTATTCATAACTACTGTTTTATGTACTATTTTTATATCTATAGAAATAAGGTGATTTATGAGTGAAGGAGAAAAAAAATCAGCAAAACTTTAAATTTTAATGATAGGTGATATTATAAATTTTGACTCATGTTAATATGAAAATATTTAATTCAGTGCATTTTATTCCTGTTGAAATCCTCTTAACATGGTAGTTCTGATTTTTAAAAAACTTTTTATCTACTTTTTTACAATTTGATTTTCTGTTATGGTTGATTCTGTAAGGAATGGAGTTCCAGAACTATTAGGTTATTGGTCATTGATTCTCCTTGAGATTAGATGTACTATACAATTCTAGTAGCCAGCAAAGTCTCTTGGTTTTGAGAACAATCTAGTGTTAATGAAAACTTCTGGAAATTCAGGGTGTCTGAATGTATAATAATACAAAATTTAATAACTTGGGAATTAATTAAGATATTTATAGGAGGTTTGTTTCTAAAAGTATGGTAACTCAAAATGCTTTTTTACACAGTTAATAGACCTCGCTATGTGCACCCTCAGTGGCAGAAATACATCTAATCTGTATTCCACACTCTCCAAGCGTTTTGCAGCATTGCAGGCATAACATTTCCAATAACTTCAGGAATTTGATGATGCAGTTCTGGTAGATCACAAACTGGTGTCTGGTACACTTGATTGTTGATAAATACCCACAGGAAAAATCAAGTGGCCTCATTACTGGGTTTCTAGGAGGCCAAGCAATCTAAGAACTCATTATCCAAGAAATCCTTCTCAATTACTGCATAACGGCATGGTGCGAAATTACTTCTCAAATTAGTACATTTTGTATCATTATATGTTAAAACGGACACCCTGAATTATACGAGTTCTATATGTAAGAAATTATTGGTGTGTTTACCTTTGGGATGGATGGTTCTCGTGACAGAGCGAGGAACACTCTGGAAAGAACTCCTTCGCTCACCATTCTTTCCTTCTCTTCCTGATATAGATCTAATTCTCTTTGTCGGCACCCAAAAAATAGCCACATTTTGCCCATTTCTGGTGCTCCTGTTGAGGAAATGATGTTGTATTAAAAATGTCATTTAGATTGCCTCTTTGACTTTGAAGGAAGCTTAACAATATCTTACCAGAAGATGCCATTTGAATTTTGTTGAGCCTGTGCTGCCAAAAACCCCTGAAAGGAGCAATCCCAGTGCCTGGACCAACCATAATTATAGGCCTGCTTTCATCAGAAGGCATTCTGAAGTTAGGAGCACTACATTTTTCGAAGTTGAAATGAAAATTAATTAGCAATGGAGGTGCAAATCACATCTGACATTTTTAGTTACCTGATTACATTGACTGTCTTACTTACCTTCTTATGAAAGTGTAAACAATGTCTCCTGCTTCTAAATCTTTGAGGTAGTTGGAACAAACGCCGTAATGCAGTGGACCCTCTCCACCTGATAAAATCAGATTTGATACATTAGATATAGGGTGTTAGGTGTCTTTACATGTAATGGATGATTGGTACAGTGCATAATCAAAGACCATGATGAGTTGCAGTATTTTTATTTTTGTTGAAAAAGCACTAAAATAAGACTTAATCAAAAAGGCCACTATTAACTTTCTTAACTTGACTAGACCGCAAGTTCTGCTGTCTCTCAAGCACTGAAGAATAGTTCTATTTAGATAGAATTGTCAAAGTTGACTGTCTGTTTAAAATCAGGGTCGACTAACAATCAGTTAAAATTATAGTATGTATTTTAGATATCAAAGACATTGATATCGATGTTAAACGCTGTAGAAAAGCAATCATAAATATGGCTGTTATTTTGATGATTACCTGTTCAACTGGAAAGTATTTTGAGAATGTTTCGGGAGCGTGTGCTAAATTTACCATAGGAAAAATTTGTAAAATTCGTTTATTATGTTATCCTACCCTTCTTTCGTTTGTTGCGGCACATTCGTTAGGCCTATGCTAATGAGAAATGTATGTTTTGAGATATTCTCTATGATGCGTTTCCAAAAAGTTTGTCGAGGAGGCACTTGCCTTGAGTTTGGTAGGTGACAACAGCTACTGTGAGGTGCAGGGAGCGTGGGTGGAGCGCAGGAGATGAGGATACGCTGTAGAATCGAGACTGCAGTTGAGGAAGGGTAGCGGCAAGGAGTGCTGCATCTGGTCTCACAGAGGGAAATTCCTCCAAGGCCTCCACTATATGGGGGCAGTTCCAATGCCGCCAGTCTTCGTACACCTCCGAATCCTTATAAGAAAAAAGCAGTTTGGATAATTTAATCTTCCACAAAATATGAAATGTAAATAGTTAAACCAGTGATTTCCAACTGGTGATCTTAGTACGCCGCGGGGTTCGTGGATTCAACTTGGGGTGGCAGGTTTTGATGTTCGATAAAATCTTTATAGTACTTTTTTGCTGAGCATACAATGTCAAACCAATATCTAAAAATTAATACCATATCTTCGGGAAAAAGATTGATTAGGAACGGAAGAGGTCGAAGTATTACCTAAAAAAATAATGAATATCCTTTTACTATTACTACAGATTTAATCTTTTCCAGTTCATCATATGTTGTTTAAAGCGATTAACGGGAATTGATACGAAATCCCATCAAATATGGCATTAAAAAAATAATAAGCCAACGATTAGGGTGGAGGGGGATAAACTAGAGCAAGTTTATAGATTCTTTTACTTGGGTTATGTTGTTGTTTCGGACGGAAGATGTAAGAACAAAGTTTGCAACGAGACCTGGGTTCGAGTCCCAGCCAAGTCACTATTTGTCACTTCTTGTATAACCTTGTTAAGTTGCACGCTTTCCTGTTCTACTATGTTATATTAAAACTTCATTCCATCATTTGTAGAATAGTCTAGGCCAAATAAGCCTCCATGGTGCGAAGGGAATTGATACATCAGGATATATAAGATAAAGGAATCAGGAAAAGATTGGTAAAATCCTGGGCGTGGAGCATTTTACCATAAACGTGCGAAACATGGACCTTAACCTTTTAGGTGCGTCAAGGATAAATTTTTTGATTCAACTAGAGATGTCAAATATCCATGAAAATATCATATTCTGAAGTTTGTTAATTTTTAAATTTCTACTCCTTTTATACGTTAGTCGTGCATCTATATAGAGTATTTTTGGCTCATTATTTACTTTTGATAACGATTAATTTGCATGTTTCCCTTTTGGATATGCAACCACGCACTTCAAATATTATAAAAACGAGTATTACATTCCTGACTTATCTTTACAACCTTGATCATAGATTATTATAGATCATCTTTAAATATTCTGGATCCTCTTTTCATTTTCATTCGCCAAACACTCATTAAATGAGGTCATTTGATTTTACTCCATGTTAACTCGTTTATCTTTAGACCCTAATCGTAAAATTTACGTGATAGGCGTGAGCTGCAAAAAAAGGGGAATTAATGAATCGAGGGGCTAATATTTTAGGGGTTATTAATGTCACCACATCTCCCTGAATCGAACCGCGTACAAATAACTGTCTCTCTGTGGATTAAAAATGATTTCGTGCGATGATTGATGATTACCGTGGCGAGGTTATTCAACTTGTCGCGGTCAGCGGGGTCTGTAGCGATCGAAGCGAAATGCTGCAGCAGTATTGGCGATGGAGGCGCTGTGATGTCGAGGAATCGGCTGAAGAGGATTCGAAGAGAAGCCACGGGGAGGCGTTCGTGAGGCTCCCAGGAGCGGGTTACACCTTTAGAGAGGAAGAAAAAGTTTATGCATGAACTTCTAATAAGGAAAAGAATTGGAACTCGGCTGTTTACCACAAGTACAGGAAACAGCGGAAAGTCCGGAATATTTCTTAGAAAATTTCTTAAGATGTGGGACTTTCCATCGTTTCCACCGGTCTTACAAACTTTGGACACTGACAAAGATGGTTTTGGTTGAGTTTTTAAACCACTAATGAACTTCAAGATCGGCTATTCAACACCCATATTCGTTAGATTCGCTCCACTTCATTCAATTCCAAAGATCGAGAAGAAAAATTGAGGAAGTTACTAACTAACTACTGCATACCCTCAAAACATTGAGCGAAAAGCAATTTCTATAAAGCAATTAAAAATGTTAACATTAAACTTTCAGATCGCTTATATGCCTGTAGTGAGGGCTATCAAAAGTCATACATGGTTAAACGTTGATGGAAATCATGATAAAAAAATCATCGACTCTAAGCTCTTCCCGAATATGAGTAGAATACTAATGCACCAATGCATTGCACATTTTTCGCTGAATTTTGATTTTATCCGTTACAATCTCAGAAAGTTAGTAGACATTAAATTTCTCAGAAGTCATTGAGATGAATTAAAGAAGTGATTTTCATAATATAGTTTTTCTTCACTACAGGAGAGATGCTAATCCAATAGAGAGGAGGTACTTCCAATTCTAAAAAGAGTAATGAACAATGCCATCATCGTCTTAGGCAAAAGAAACTTGCAAAAGTTCTCTTAGGTAATTTTAACACTTCTCTTAGTAAGTTCCACAATTTAATTCCCAATGCAAATGCTAGTGACTTTTTTTCAATATTAAATAGAAAGAAAAATACAGGAAACATTTTAGCATTTTACGTATAGAAATAAAACTGGAAATATATGCTATCGTGTTGCTTTCATTTAAATGCTTCAATTAAGTTAAGAGATATCGCCATTTTACGAATATCTTCCATTGAATAAACTTACTTCTACGCATGTTGAAATAATCATCTCTATTCCACTAATTAGATCCCTTTAAAATATTATCTTTCTCGGATCACGATTTTTATAATAAAAACAGATAAGTAAATCAACTTCCATACGTAATTTAAGTCGAAATTCCGATAAATTTGCAAATGGGGGTGGCAAGGATAATTTTGGCCATAAAGTGTCTATTCAACTAAATACCATCACTCTCTGATGGAATTAGAACACAATGTTGTGGTCTTCAAACAACCTGTGTCCTTCTCACTACATGATAATCAGGGTTTTGTTTAATTCTAATTTCGAACGAAAGTTTGGTAACTTCGCTAACCATTTGGCGTATGCTTCTCTTTCTGAACTTGGAGTTCCACAGGTACTTCTGCATCAGGTGCTCCTTGTAGTCTCGAGAGTAACGAGTTCACTAACTCGGGGCGATTGCAGGGGAACACGCCGACGTGATCGCCTGGTTGATAGGCGCAGATCGGCTTCTCCCCAGTCAGATCCTCCTCCTTTCCAGTTGCCTCCAGCTCGAACAAAATAGTGGCGCGACTGGGAATGGTTCGATGGAAAACAATGAGTTTTAATGGTAGCGTGGAAAAAAAAGCGGAAGAGAAAAGTGATAAGTACAAACCTCAAGAAAAAAATAGGCCCAAATGAAGATTCTTACGGAAGAGAATTTTATTCCCTAAGTTTGGGTTCACCAAATCGACTTCTAAATGAGCGTCAATGCAATAAAATTTTACTTCGACCATAATAGCATTTAAATGAATCGGTCCCCGGTGTATCATCTAAATTCTCTTTCTTTGTCCTTATAATTAAGGTGCAGTTTTTACGCAGAGGCGTATCTTTAAAACGTAGAATCTGATTGAGAATTTCAAAAATGTAGAACATTTGTTCCGCGTATCCCTGCTGTGTTCTGACCGACAGGGTGTCCGTCTCAATTTCTTATAACTCAAGTAGTATTCAAAACAAATATATGAGTGAAGCTTCCTAAAATTTTTCAATAAATAAAATATCCTTTCGATTGTTAGCGTACGGCATTATTTCAAGAGGAATTTAGACATATATTTTTCACGTATTGTATAAAGTAAGTATGGTGATAAAGAAATTGTCATTCCTTTACAAACTTCCTAAAGGAACTTATCCTTCTTTATTTATATGTAGAGGCTAACACAGTTTTGATTTTATCCTCAGAAGAGGTTTAGCTATTACTTACCTTAAGTTAAGGCGTATGAAAATTTTGTTTTGGCGTTCCAATTACCACTTCAGTAACAATAATAATAATAATGCAAAGTAATTAAATCAATGCTATTGCTGAGACATTATGAAAGATATTTTCCAGGGATCAAATTGGAAGAAAAACTTAAATTCTTCAGAAATAAAGTCGTATTGAGCAAATGAATAGTATATATTCGTAATTTGCATCCTAAGTTAAAATTAGATGTACATAGTTAAATCTAGGCCACATCACTCATTCTCCAAACTCACCTCGCATCGCTGCTGTGTAGGTTCGTTTTCCTCGCGAGTTTACATGCAAGCATCTTCTTGTTATGGCATTTTGAAAGACCTGAAAAATACGAAAGTGAAAGATCACCGGAAAAATTTCTGGGAATGTGTATATGGATAGTATAATATATAATATGATGAGATATGGATCGATAATTTTAAAGTACGTAATAATACATACATAATATACATTAGATCTAAAAGAAAAAGATTAACAGAAATGTGTCTAGGAAGTATATATATCCATGGGTATGCTTTTCATAGTTTTACCTTTTATCCTCAACTTCAATGGATATTTATTCACTGGTATTACTTTTTCGGTATTTAATTACTACAGAAAACTTTGGCCAAACTTTCAGTGAGATGTGCTGCAAAAAGAACTTTTATGAGTAAAAAAAGCAAATTCTGGAGATCAACCTTTGTACGAATGTGAACGGCAATTTGAAGTTTTTATAATATTAATTGAATTATTTTTTAATCTTACAAGGGAAACACCTGGTTTTTGGGAAACGGATTCAAACGAAAATTTTAGGGAACATTCTCTGCTAATAATAATGTTTGTCCGTTCATCTCAATGCGCCTTTGTTTATGAAAATTAGCAACGAAAAATCTGACCTAGGCAACCCCGCCATACACGTGCATTACCATGCAATCTCAATATTTTCCACTCAGGAAATTATGTTCTCCCATTTTTTTGTGGAAAATACATATTCTATACACAATTTACTTTTTTCCTTTACGTTTTTACGCAAAACACAAGTCAAAAGTTTCTCTCGAACTTTATTTTCGTTCCACGTATTTTATTCTCCTGCAGCCAAGGACCAAAATCAGGTCCCGAGAAGTTCATGCCAATTCCGGAAACATTTACGTGGTCTAGAATCCGCATCATTCCAATTTATGGAGATCGTTTCGAGATTTGTTTATTTTCACGATGGTTTCCCAAGACACGCGGAAACAAAATCAATCTGGACCGATAACTCAAATAGGATTCTCCATTAGAGAGACAAACTTGCTGGTGCTTGGGTAGTTTTGGATAGTTTCGGGCTCGAATTTTAGACCGCTGATTGTGTCTTGTTAGCTCCCAAGGGACCGATCAGTTCCCCGCAAACCGGAGCTACTTTGTCACGAAGTGCATCCAGACCCCGAGAGAGTAATTCGTATTCCATGAGGCGTTTATGTTACTTATCCAAGGGTACTCACGAGTTATTAGATCGCTGCCTGTATCTGCCTCGGGGCTCGTCTCCACCAATCTCACGGAAGATGGGGACAGTGTCTCCGCCTTTAGGGCCAACGTAGCTTCCAGGAACTTATCCTCGTCGTCGTCCAAGCAAAACGCCTCGCATGCCAGCTAAATTGGAATTAGCAACAAATTAATCAAGAGAATATAATTTATGGTTAAATCATTATCATCTATGATCATATGCTGCCGGAAAATAGATTCATCGACTTCTGCTTTCAGAAGTTTTTAATTCCCATTTTTTATAAATTCTTTTGATATCTCCTAAGTTATATTCAAGATACATTGTTGCGACATACAATGATCGTTACTATGATACCTCAGTGTGAATAGTAATTTACTTTCAATGGCATATTCCTACCAGTACTACTTGATATTTTTTCAAATTAGGTATCAAGGGTTGACATAGAAAATAAAAACAAATTGTTATTGAAAAAATCTGATGTGGCCAGCACATGACTTTCTCCATATATATAATATGTAAATATTTATCTACGATACTATTTTCGAACTCTATATTCAATCTAAACTTAGAAGATAAGTGATTTATTTCTTTCATATTATCTTTTACGTCACAAACATTATAAATAATGTTCTTCGGGACATGTTCGATGAATAACGATGAAGTGGCCTTTCTCCCCAGCGCGCTGCAGCGCCCAGAGCGCCTACAACGTACATAATCAGCAACTTCCGGTTTATCAGTATTTCATGAATAACTCTTAAACAATCAGTGATAAAAAAATATGTTTCATTCAAAAATTATAGTAAATTACATTTTCTAAAACTTTTATAAATAATAGTATATACCTAAATATCATATTTATGGAGATATTTTGCAAAAACGGAAATTTGCTTCGAAGAATAAAGCTTGACTTTCGGTTAACCGATTTACTCCAAAAACTAATCAACTCTAACAACATCAATTAAAATACTATATATGAAGTTTGGTGTTGATCAAACAAATAGTTTTTATGTTAAAGTGCCCACAAAGTACATAATCAGCTACTTCCGGTTTATCAATATTTCACGAATAACTCCTAATCAACCGGTGATACAAAAGTATGTTAAATACAAAAGTTATAGTAAAACACATTATCTAAAACTTTTTAAGGTATACAATATACCTATATATCATATTTATGGAGATATTTTGAAAACCGGAAATGAGCTTTGATGAATGAAGCTCGACTTCCGGTTAACCGATTTACTCCAAAAACTAATCAACTCTGACAACACACACCACAGTACCATATATGAAGTTTGTTATTGATACGACCAATAGTTTTCACGTTAGAGCGCCCACTATCACACACACACATACACACACACAAGCACATACACACACAGACATCATTCCGAAAATGGTCAAAACGTGTTCTAGGGACCCCAAAACATGTATTTCCGTTGAAATCTCGAAGTCGATTTTTTCATGAAAACAATACTTTCTCTATACTTCGTATATGGAGAAAGTAAAAAAATCACAGATATACTTTATGCTTTATATTCTCTCTTTTTGAAGAAGATATGTTCCATATTGACTGATATTTTCATTATTTACTGATGACTGAAATTGTAAATAATTGCCAATTATGTTTCTTAAAACGGAAATGGAGAACCTGATTTTTGCCGAGAAATTGTTACCGCACTATATGATTTTATAAATTATGCAATCCTTTAGAGGGCTTCTTAGGATTAACTGCTAGTTAATCTGATGTCATATTATACTTAATAGTTTCCTGCTGCAATAGTCGTTGGCTAAGAATGCCTTCGAGACAGATTTCAGAAATAAAATTCCGTTATATGATTCTCGAACGACTTGTGATATGGATATCTTTTCAGTTTTATGCTCTTAAAAATCGCCTTTAAATTCCTATGGTAAAATTACCTTGAATATCTTAGGACAGCGTAATAGCTCCATAATTGGCAAATCGAAGATAGTAGAGATTCAAGAATGATCTTGTACTGCAGAGATTCAAAGGTTGCGTTCATTTAATATTGGAGGAATAATTTTGGGAACTTATTGATGTACTGTAAAGAAACCTTTTACCGGATGATGCTAGTCCGGTAGCGAAACGTGTCGTATCAATAAATTCTGCGGGAGTGCGCGAAGTAATTCTTTTCCATTATCATAGATAAAGGAGTATATTCTTCTGCAGGATTAATGGGCAATGTTTCACTTACGCTGAAGACGTTGCTCGCCCACGCTCGGAACGCCTGCTCTTGTCCGCACATTTCGTCTCCGTGGGAGAGTCTAAAGAGTCTCTCTCCTCCAAGTTCACCCAACAGATTGTCCACGTACTTGCCGAAGGCGCAGAAGTTGGGGTATGCGCTAGAGCCGAGGGCGAAGACGGCGAATCTGAAGGAAGGGTTTTTAAAATGGAGAATGTTATGAAAAAGGCCAGAGTAAGATAAAGCCAAATTTTACGAACTAAACGATAGCTCTAATTTCTTAAATATTTTCTAAGTGTAAAATTTAAGTTCGAAGAATATTTTTTCGGTTAGCGGAACCTTCTTGGATAAAGATTTTCAATTACGTGACATTCACTCAAATTGTATTTGAAAGCAGCATCATTGCAGTCCCCGTTTTCCTGGATTAACTGAACAACATGTGAGATTCTGAAAATTATATTTATTTTTGATTTCTTCCGAAGGACATACATAGGTAAATCTTAGAACTAGCATTCATGTCGTAAATAGAGTAACTCCGAGTTTTGAAAAGTTTCAAAATGTTTAATATAAAAATATTACTGTTTAAAGTTTCAAAATTTTTAATTTGTAATATTATTAGAAGCATATTTAATATAATCTGATATTTTTCTGCCGCGATGGACTTGCTAACTGAAAAATAAGTTGGAGTGAAAAAATTGAGGTTCATAGAAGTACTTCTGGGGTATCAATTGGTATAAACTGAGACAAAGTTTATTGCTTCGTTGAGATTTGTGATGAATAATATATTTTGAACTAGAAAGTATTTATTTCATACAAAATAAATTTATATTTTCATGCAGAATTTGCTTGAGCAAACATCTTTTTTGATTAACCGAACTCTTTCCCCCAAACTTAAAATATGATACCTATTACCATAGAGTAACTTTATGGTATTTACTACTTAGTTACTCTATGGTATTACTTTATAAAATTTTGACCTCAGTAAATGAAATCGTTTGATATTAATAAAATGGTATAGAATTTCGGCATAATTCCTCCCATTTCCAAGAACAGCCTTTTATCGCTCTTCTTTGGAGGGTATCTGGAAAACTTCATCCCTCACAACTCTCGAAAGAGGCCAAAGCAAGAAGAGAGTGTTTCCACTCCCTACACGACTACGTTATGGAGTTCTGTTGTAATCCCCTCTCTAGTACTCCAAGAAGTAGTTCTTTCAACATGAGAACGTTCACTAAGATTCTTCGATGGGAAGGTCTCTCATTCTACTCTTACTCGAACGATCTCGAAGATCTACATTTCCCAGAAATGCAAACAGTTTTTAATGAGACTACACAAACAAATTTAACACCCGCAATATTGGTTAGGGAAGCCGAGACGATGTTCCACTACAAATCCTAAGATAAAAGTCATGCAAACAAAGGAAATCACTGTATCATTATTACTAAACGAGTTTGTTTATAAGGAAATAGGGTAAGGTTATTTTGCACGATTTGGCTGTTTGTTTAGTTTGTTTAGATATAATTCTACCTATTGTAATAAATTTTTTATCGAACCATTTGCCATTTTTTGTATAGATGTATAAATTATACATTATGTATGAATATATATTTTGTTTTTCTTTTAGTCCGATGCTATGCTGATAGATATTTATTTATCTGTAATCGTTTAATGAAAATATTACAGGGAAATCAGGAATTCATTACGCATTTATTGCAACTTAAATATTTAATTTTTGGACTTTTAAAAATTTAACTACTTAATTCCAAAGTTTTTATGATAGAATAAACTTTTAATCATCATTTAAGTTTTATGATAACTTCTATCGTTTAGAGCATACCCAATCATACCAGATCGTATCCTCCTTTCTCTGCGAAGTTGTTTAGCTGATGAGGCAATAGTGCATTAAATAGGCAGCAACATGCAAAACAATTAATTTGATGAAAAAGATAATATCAGCAACTTATGAATTATTATTTTGCAAAAGCTCAAGGCAAATCCGGATGCAGTATCTAGGGGCCAAGATAAAAAGCTCTATTCTATTTTAACATAAAATGTAAGCTACAATTAATCGTAGATGGATTAAAATATTGTTTTTAAATGATTAAAATACTACGCGATAGGTTCAACATTGTTGATGCAAGTGGTGTAACAAGATTGTTATCACTGTGAAATGACTGTTGTTTTAAAGGAAAAATCAACGGCCCCAAAATTTTAGTGGGCTATCTAATGCAGTGTATTTCAGTTTAGTTCAGCTCATTAAATCAGAACTGAATGTAAGTTATGTTCAATCGATGGACATTATAATTTAAAATGGAATTTTGGCGCGATTTATTATCCCGTTTAAGTGTTAATTACTTTGGTTATGTTTTTCTAAGTTTGGATATTTTGTATTTAAATATTGAAAGTTTTAGAGTTGTATATTTGCCATTTCGTTCCATATTATTTAAAATGCTTGAATTAAGATATTATTTAAAATTTTGGGGACCCGTTTAATTGTATTATGTATTTACAGGCTGATTGAATGATTTAACTTACCTATGTTTATGATTCATTTATCATGATCTTACATCTACGTTTAAATGAACCATATTTATGAATAATGTGGTAATTTTTAACATAACTGTCCTTTTGTGTTTAGTTACACTTAAGGCGAAGGACAATCACTATTTACAAAATAAAGTGCAACATCTACTCTAATCATTCCAAGTGGCGTGCATTGTATGTTCCATAGTGACGTGCAGGAAGGAGGTGAGTTGCATCTTCGGAAGTCGTGACATGCTTCTCACCTTACGTTACTTAGAGGACCGAAGTTATCCTCTGACATGACGTCACTCACAGAACCTCTCAAAGAGTCAATCCGATCGAGAGTTCTTTTTTCTCCCGTACCAGAAGCACCAGAGGTCGTAACCTCCGTTTGACTGTTCATTTTGATGAAGGACTTCGAACTCGCCATACTGAAAGACCATGGGGTTAGTATTAGTGTTCTTATCTCAAATGGTATTGATGTGAGATCTCGAAGGTGCCCTTTAAGAACGGGAACTCACCTGAACTTGTCGTCTGTGACTCCTGGGCTGGACTCGCTCATTTTCATCGCGTATAGGTTTTGGGCGAAGGTCTAGAATATGCAGAAATGAAAAAATGATAATCGAGGGATACAATGTTTTAGCTTATCACGGAGCAGGTGATTGCAGATCATCAGAACAAAAATTTATCATTGCGTCATCTATGTATTACTTTGAAAATTCTATGCGAATATAATCTATAATATAATAATATTCTATTCCTTAGAATATTCGAACTTTTTCACATACTTATGTATCTATCGGTTAAATTATCCGAAATCGAAATTTCGTGCAAATTTGCCACGATGAACTCAAAAAAATTCTCAACATTGATGGGACGTATAGCCAAAGCATTTGGTCAATCCACGATAGAAATATTGATTTCACAACAATTACTCAGCCATTCGCGTTAATTGACATAAATTCAAGAAAGTCATACGTTATTCATGATGGACGTGCGGTTAGATTACACTGATATAATAAACACGTGATTTAAAAATTTACGTATATTTCTACTATTTGTTATTATAATCTGCATGCTTAGGAAAATAAATTACAATTAAAGCAATCATCATAAAATGGCTCTCTCTATCATCATCATAAATTAGGGCAATTTATCCTTGGGAATATTTTCCCAGTTTTAATAGAGATATGACACGCAAACATAGGACTTTCTAAGAATTAATATGAATTATTAACCACGTTACCACCAATTTATTTTATTATAAAATACATCCATCTTAACGAAATCGTCTCGGCCTTAACTTTGTGGTATTCGCTAAAACCAAGGAAGTTCCAGCTACAAAATATTTTTTAATTTATACAGAACACTGGATACATATATAATTCAATAATATATAATTATAACTAAATTGTATACATTAAGAGTATATGTAATTTAATATATACAGATAACAGAATAATATAATGTATTCTGTGGTCTATATAAATAAAAAATATATTTTTTTGCTTGAAATTCCTTGGTTTTACATCCATTTTGTCCATAGGTAATATCTGCGGTTAGGTGATTCGAAATTAAAGTAGAAAGTTAAATGGATTAACATCTACAAATATGGCCTCGACTTTGCGGTAGTTCTCCATTATAAAGAGTAAAGATGAAAGCACTTATACCTTTACCACAATTTAAACTTACACTGCGGTAAAGGTTTAAGTGGTTTAAAGTTTAAAGGTTTTCCTTTTTATTCTTTAAGTGAAATTGAATAAGTGCTGAAAAATCCATTGATTTTGATGCAATTTAACGAACTAATTTTGACGTAACCATGAGAAAATATCGAAAAGAAATAAAGGTACATAAATGAAGCCCACTTGTTGGGAGAATTCCTATCTGAAAGGAATAGAACATCAATCGATTAACGTCAATCGAGTGCATTCAATACAGAATAGAGATCGCTTTCGGTGCCAATCCTCCCACGTCGAACATTATCTCATTCACCGAATCTTTTCTCCCCAAACACACTGTCGACCGCGCGTCCAATAAATTTCAGAGCCTCTCGGTGACAGTCACTTGTTGCTCGCCCCGATGTGACTTGCCATTGGAGGAGAACACAAGGGGGCGTAGGATAGGGCAAATTTATTTAACTGCGAAACGTGTCTCTGTAACGAACTGTGGAATTTGCAATAGCACCGAAGCGAGCATTCTGCCTGATTTATTACCGGTCACACTGCAAATGCTTATACTCGTTTGACGAAGAGACGTAGGCGTGGGTCTGCGATAACAGAAAGTATGGGAATGAATCCGATTACACCCTTTTCATTAGTGGCTCATCACTTTGATGTCCAATATCGAGACTTAGAGAAAAAAGATTCGGTTATTTACTTCAATCAGCTTGACAACATTGGCTCAGATTCTTAAACCTCATTTATGTTTTAATTACAGATTTTTTCGGATTGTTTCCATGTTCTAATATGCGTTATTAAATGTGCGGTCATTTTCTCCTCTGCAATAGCAAATTAATTTTAGAAATTTTATTGAAATTTTACTGTAATCTCTGAATGATGTTAATGAGAGTTTTTTTCAAGTTTTTGCAAAATTTTTCAATTTTCGAGTCCAAAATTATAAAAAAACGCTTAACCTTAAAATTAAGCCCTATATAAGCTGATTATTTTAATAAAAAGTTATGATTGAGGTCGATATAGTACGACATAAACTTGTAAAATGCCATTGTCTATTATCTGAAAACCTATCATACCTTGCACTGTATTTTATTTATGAGCAGGAAAATGGAGTTTTTAGAAAAAAACCATTAGTAACTTATAGAGTATGTTCCTTACACGATGAATTTTATAAAATGCTTTAACATTTAGTAATTAAAATTATGAGTTCAGTAAAACACATTAGAAACTCACAGAAAATTCTATCTACTGTATTTCAGTCTATTTACTGTGCACGATGAATTTTTCGTTCGTTAACTTCTCGTGTATTCTAAATCTCCAGATAAACTTTTTATGTAATTATAATCTTAATTGTGATTTATCTTAATTTTTTACGGTGTGAATCAACTAGGAATTGCTCGACTTCATATAGAGAAGTGTTTACCTAACAAATCACTGTTCACCTGACAGCGGAATCTACTTGAATAAGGAGCAGATGCCGTATGAACGTGAATAGGGGAATGCATATTTCATGTGTGACTTCTTCAACTCACCTCTCCGTTCTCTGGCGGATCCCCGTTGCCGAACGTGGATGCAACCACGAGCAGCAAAGCTTCGTGCTCCATACTCGTCATGTCGTATTCATCCATGCATTGGACCTATAGCGAAACGAAAGGAAGGGAGATGTGGTTTGATAAACGTCGGTTAACAGCCGCTTAAGTATGCTACCGCTAGATGTATGAATGGATGCGAATATCTGTTTGAATATATTTACTGTTCAAATTGAATTTGGTGCTTTAAGCGCGTAAGTAATCCTTGATGCTTTTCGGGATTAGGAATTAGAATACCTTTTGGAAGAACTACACTATTTAAATACCAATCAATAGCGAGTTAATTTAGTAAAATTAGTGGAGTGGTAATATGAATTATAAGGAAATGTTTTCTTTTTTAAGAATATTTAATGGAATCCCGTCTTACGGAAAATGATAATAAAGAATGATTTTTTTGTACTTTTTGCCCCTTCAAGAAGGGTAATATATTAGCTGTCAACAGCTATTATTTTTCTCTCCTTTTATTAGCTATTTATAAACAACGGAAATAAATTACTTTCAAGATTATAGCATTTAATAAAAACCTGTTATTTTCCCTGAACATAGTATTGAGCTAAACTTATAAAAGATAATCCAAAATTCAACAGAAAAAATATTAGTAGGATTCTAATACGGTTCAGTAGGGAATCAGTAGAATGGTGTGGTTTAACTAAGTAATGATATACTTTTCAATGGTCGTTCTTAATTTAATGATTGATTTAAATTTGAAAAATTGAAGTAAATATAATCTTAATTTGGATACGTTCTCAATTGCTTAAAATTTAAATCGAGTAGTATTAAAGGTAGAAAATCTCGGCTAATCGAAAATCAAAAACTAAAATTTCGGTCTATTGGGAGAAAAATACAAAACATCCAATTTTCGGCCCAAAAATTATTAAATAACACGGATGGACGATCGTATCGCAAATAATGCATTGTGAAGAGTGATTCGGATATCATGAAGTAAACTCTGTTTTGCTATGATTTCATACTCTATATTCATCGCTAAATATTCGCCGAGATAGAGGAAGCAAATAGCATTGATCAGCGTCGAGTCGCTAATTTGATACGATTCAATCAGCAGCACGGAGTTATTGTGGACACGTGGAATTTTCTCCAAAATTATGAATGTGTGTAGAAGTCGTGAACTCGTGAAATATCTGAAAATGTATCCAGCATAGACTCTATTGTTTCGTTATTTGCTTTTTAGATAGTGCCCAATCAATAAATTTTTCTAATAATTAGTTTATCTTTCAACCAAATGCCCTACATTCTTTTATATCTGTGTATCCCTTCAATTAGGAATTTTTTGCTTGTAGTTTCAACATATGGAAATTAAAATGATGATAATATTTTTACCTGTGAGTTAAACGCATGCCCAAATATTTCTGCTAGCTTCTTGGCGTACATCTCGGATTTACCAGTCTCTGTTGCGAATAGCACCGTGGCCTTTATTCTACGGGAAAGAGCTCGACCAAACAGCTTGGAGGTGAATTTCACTGCCCTGTGGATCAGAATGTCAGAGGGTATTGTAAAAAAGCATAATTTCAGGCGTTATTTGGAATTTATTGCTAAACATGTAAAATAATTCAACGCTATAAGAACTTAATAGTATCTGCGTCATTGTTACGAGTGGGGATGATATAATGGAGATTGTTATCATGAACATAACTTCTACAAAAGAAGGGGGAGGGGTCTATCCTTAATTACATCCTTATCTATTATTAACGTCATTAGTTTGCAATGTTACCCATCGTTATATCTTACATCGAATTAATCATTCATTAAGGCGTGGAAGCCGGATTTCGTTAATTTATCCGCGACCAGAAAACTGATGGGAAGATATTAATTTCGAAAGGTATTGGCGGTAAACTATAACTTAGTCGGGTCGAGTAATGACCTTTCGGTGAACTCCTTCAGAAATATTCAACGGAAAACAACTTTACGTAACAATCTTCCAATTTTTTTCACTTATTTAAATTTCTCCTACCTGGCAATCTGCTTGAAGTGGAATTTTCGCCTTGGTTTCTTCCCACTTTTACCCAGCTCTCTGCCTTTTTTCCATATGTGGGTTTTCCATGCAGGATCCTTCGAAAAAAGTTCGACAAAAATTAGAGAATGTATGTATAACGGTGAATCTTTCCCAATGATAAACCCCGAGAAGATATCTTTTCTGCTCTCGTAATATTTGTTTTCTTTTTAAAGTGAAGTAAATATGAATTTCCTCAAGTCATGTTACGAGGACAAATCCATCAACTTAAGTGCATGGAAATGGAGACTTACTTTTTAAACTTCCCTAAAAATTTACTTCCCCGAGATTCGAATTTCTTTAGGTTTTCTTTTCTCTGTTTACGTTTCTTTACCGCCTGGAGATTTTAAGGTCTTAAGGTATAATTATTATATTTATTGAGGGGAGATTGAGACTGAAAAGCCTCCTCATCTATGTAACCTGTCTTCAATGATATTGATAAAACTACAAATAAATTATAGTTAAATATAAATTGAGGCGAAAACCTTAAAAGGAGTTGATGTTATTATCTTAGGAGAAAAGATCCATATCAAGGGATCCCAGAAAGAAGGGATGGTGTGTATAACCTACGCATGTATAGCAAAACTTACATGAAATAAGCAACTAAATGTAACCAAATGAATTGCACTGCGTAGCAAACCCTGCATTGTCGTAAAGTACATTTTTTACGATGTGTGTGATGTGCTAGTTTTCGCATCTTCAACTTTAGAGAACAATTTCTCAGAGTCGATTCTACGCCAGCATCTCTCTTCTAGTCTAGGCATGCGTGCTTTACTGCAGATCACAACTCGACATACTTAAAATTCTAGTCTACCTCTCGCTAGGTATATAGTAGGTTTTCACACCTTTAAGTGAATTTTCCCTGCAGCATCCTGCTTTACCTTGAGTGCAGACTCAGGTTTTTGTACTCACAAAGTAGCTTCTCTGTTTTTACCTCCACGTATTTTTCTTTTATAAATCTTCAGTGACGTTGTTCAGTTGAAGACTTGAATGAAATATCGTGCAAATAAAGATACCACATCTTTATCGCGTGTCTTAATAGATGTTGTGTGCGTCCGGACAAAACATATTATCGATTTCAGTGTCTAAATAACATCTTTTCCCGCAAATTTTGCGAAAAATATGACTTAATGTCCAGATAAATTGGTTAAATATGGATCAAGAGAATAATTTTATGAAATGCGATAATATACACAAGTAATGCCACAGTAAATGTTTCAGGATATCCTCTTGACTTTCTCAACGGCTTCTTAAAAAAAGGGTCATACGATTAAAATCGTAATATCGATACAGTTACGTACCTGATATTCGTAGGATGGCTTCAGGTGATACAGGGCCATTTCTTGATGGAAGACTGGTGTAGCAGAGGAAGACAGAGGGGGTACGATCCACACCCAATCGGCTGGACATCCGTTCCGTAGGCGAGCTTCGTTCTCCATGTGCTTCATGAAGGATTCGGAGGCAGTGTGGTGATCCACAATAGTTACATTGCGAGACTGAAGGAGAATGATTACAGTGCTAAATCTCATCTTAAGGCATATGCGCTCCCTATAAAATCACATAGGATAGCTTGTGGTTAAGAGTTAGGTACTTTATTTGAAACAATTTGATGAGTAAACCGCGATATTATTTCACCATCTCGTTATGTTACAGGAGACAACATCCTAAAAATAAATATACCTCACAGAAAAATAAATTAACTTCATCAGAGGACGAAGGCCATTCGTAAAAAATCGGTCTTGTATTTATGTTGGAATATAAAAATTCCGAGGAAAAGTTACCATTTTTCTAGTCTCTTTACAGGCTTAAAGTTTGATTATACATCTGAAAGATGTAGCATAAAAGTAGGAACAGTTAATGAACTAAAAAGGGCCTTAAATTAACACATTGCAGATGAAATTAATCTATGGTACTCTTGAATATTTATTAGTTTTTCAAAAGGATGCATTAATAGCTGTTTGTCGTCCCCAATAGTTGAAGTTTTACGACAATGCTGATTACTGTTACTTTTAAGTAACAATTATTTATATTTAAATATCAGATTTGATCGCAGAAATCGTTCAAGTTCGAAATCCAATCACGCGCTTTCCCGAATTTTTATAGCTTAAATACTTTTGTCTTCCGATGTAATGAATATTATAGTTCTTATTCTTAATGTTACGCACCAATGGGAATACATAGTTATAAAATTTGCGCGGAATTTTAAGATAGTTGTATCTTTGACGCATCTTCTATGCTATGAACAATGGAGCATACCTGGAAACTATGCAGTACTGCAACATTAACTTCTACCATTGCTTTGTCTTTCCACAGAGTGACCGGTGTCCTTGTGTCCAGTCCCATGTGTTGAGCTACGATCTGTAAAAAAGCGGTCAGTTTAGTTAGCGTTATTGCCTGAGACGCATATTTCTGAGAGTTATCAATTCACTTAGAGATAGATGCGCGCGTTGGGAAATAAATCGGAATATATTTTTGGACAATATAAGTATAAACAGAAATTCGTTGAAGACGCACTTCGAGGACGTGCTCTACTGGAGAATAGTGAAATCGTTTGGGTCCATTGAATTTCCGCATCATCAAATATACTTAATGTTCAGGATAACAGCAATGCCTTTGCTGCTTACAGTAGTATATGTTTTCATGTGAACATTCAGTTAGCGGCTGAATGTGCCAGCGTTTCTATGAAATAATATTATTGGCTAACTCACGTATATTTCGTGACAGTATGAATAAATAATAATAATAATGCCGTCTTATTTTTTGGGCGAATTTTAGCCTAGGAAGGCTATTCCACCAATTAATCCCCTTTTCTTAATTTTATTCCCATTTTTTTGTATTTTATTTTATTAATATCACACACACACATACAAGCATTCCCTAACAGGAAAAATCCGATTAGCCGGGATTCGAACCCGGGACCGTGAGGTTGGAGCGTTAACGCGCTGGCACGTTAACCACTCCGCCGCCACGGCCTGTTAATACAATATGAAGTATGAATAAATATCAGAATTATCGTTAATTTAAGTCTCAATGAATGGTTATTACAATTGTTGTTCACCTTTTGATGTTGTGCCTATGATCATAGGCCAGTTTTACTCAAACAAGCAAAACCTTGTTGCCATTAGTAATGAACATAACAAGATACAATTTATAGAGCAGTATATAGAATTTATAGCAGTTAAATAAAGTTTGAAAATATATGATTTGTCATGCGACTTTGGTTACGATTCAGATAGGCATAACTGCATGACGTAGCCTTTCCGGAGATGAGTCCCCACCTCCACCTTCCATGTTATCTCGAGTAAATTACATTCATGGCAAGCTCACTCCTTTTAAAAAGCTATGATTATTTTGTTCAAACGTTCCTTGTGGTTTTTTGGAAAGGGCTTCAAGACCCGCAGATAAACTCTTCCATTGTTAAACAGTGCTATCTAAAAAGGAGATTCATGTGATAACACCTCTTTGCTTCATATCTTTAATTGTACATTTACGGGATCTCATATGCAAAGATTGTTTCCTTAACTAGTGCAGAGTTCTTCCAGTGAGTTAGAACCCTTTCTTAACTTAAAGAATGACACTAATCTGATATCTCCCAAATAGTCTGATAATATCTGAGTTACACCACCGAGCGTATCATGCCTTCCTATAACTGATCTTGCCACTTGTTTAGATATTTATTCATCAGTGTTCTACCTTTCGGTAGGCTCATATACACTCAAAAATCCCTATTAAGCGCCTTATTTCCTTATAGTTAACCCAACCCTTGGATGGATGGATTAGAGGTTTATAATCTCCAGTTCCTTGTTTCTCCGAATACCGGTGGATGAGGCGAGGAACGCCGACAAAGACGGCTATTGGGGATCTTAAACCTCTTAACTTGTTTTAGTATAGCACCTATTTTAGTTAGGATATATATTGCGTGAATCAATTATTAGCTGAAGTCCATTCTGCTTTCGTACTTACTTCAATGAGGTTGTAACGGTTGGCATCGCATAGATCTCTGCATCCAATTTCCGTGCTCATGTACCATCCGTTGAAGGGGGTGGATGGGAACTCTAGACCTCCGACGTCAAACAGCATATTGGAAACCGCTGGGAGGGCGTACCACCGCAGCTGGAGTTCCTCAAACCACTCATACCTAAAAAATCAAGCGAAATATCGGATTATTTACTGGACAGAAGCAGGTTTATGGGAGTTTGAAAAGAGAAGGAATCACTAATGGTGTTAATCGTTTACTACGCCTTCCGTTGATGAACTTGGCCATAAAATCAAGTAAACCATTAGGATAATGGCGATAGCGTAATGAGTTTATAACTTACGTGGGGTGAGTTAGCGGTACTTCAAGCACTATATCTGGAGGTAGATCGAAGTAATCGGGATCGTGTCCGTTGGCGGAGAGAACCAGTGGGAGGACGTCAAAGCGGCCACCTTTGCCACGCCATCCCAATTTCATGCACACCTAATAGGAAAATAATCAAAACACTCATAACAATAATTAATAAAAAATAATTGTTGTAATGAACAATTGATAATTGAGGTTGTTGAAAATTTATAAATTTCTAAAATATTTGTTGATTTCTTAAGATAGTTTCTTATTACTTTCCATGCATGCAAACTACACTCTAATCTTTAAAGAAATTAATATCTGTAAATTCTCACGGATTATAAATGTTCCTGTTTTTCTGAGAGTTTACTGAATCTTCAAGGAATTTTTTCCTGAGATATTATTTAGGCTATTCATAACTTATTTTTGAGCTACCTTTTCAGCTTTCTAGCTTACTCTCTAAATTTTTACGTCAATAGTGAAATTGAGTAAGTTTTTATATCGATAGAAATTTGATATTGGCGCCGTCGATGGCCAATCGACAAGAGACAAACACATTTTATTGTCACGGTCAATGAACTAGTACATACAATACTTTTGGAATGTTTCCTTCACCTGGTAATAGCGAACGTCTGCTTAATCTGTCGGCCAAAAAAACCGTGTTTCATAAATACAACTTTCCCCTGCAATCGTGACACTATGAAGTTTCACTGAACCACGTCTCCCTCGGTAAATTTTATTTACCGTCATTCATTTACTTCTCTGGGTGGAACTATGTCTTGCATAGTCTTGATTAAAATCATTCTGAAAAACTTGCATCAATGAGATTTTCCAACGATGTCCTCTCTATTATAAGTTGTCTTCTTGACTTGAGAATTATTTCACGCAAAAATCCAACGAAATTTGTTCTCACGCCGTTTATGTTTATTTATAGGTTTAAATGGAAACATCTCCTTCGTATTCTAAATCTATAAATTTGCATGTAATGAAAAATGGAAGTTGATCGAATCGGTCGGAATCCGATCGATCGAAGTTGATCGATCGGATTGGTGGAATCGAATTTGCCCGAAGAAAGCTTTCTCAACAGGAGCTTAAATCAGGTACTGACTACATTTTCATGATTCAAAAATATTTTTTTTAATATTGAGTAAATTAATGACTTAATTGTTATTTGGGGCGAAAGAAATTATTTTTTATATAAATCGTCTTCAAGAACTATGAAATACGTAAAGATATTGCTAACGGTCAGTTAATTAGGTTTGCGTCTCACCTCAGTAAATTCGACGTTCAGTGGATCACCGATGACGCGTCCTGATCCATCGGGATGCTTATAGCCAGCGTAACTTATGAGCTGAGGATTCCATACGCGAAAATCGTGCCGTCCGTCTGTCCTTTGAGGAAATATAGTGATTGCAGACCTGCGAAAAAAAGCAGAGCTTTTTAAGCAGTAGAAAAGTCATGTCATTTTGCACTTATTTTAGAAAATTTTTGTGAATAAATCTTTGAAATATTTCCTTGTTTGAAGAGTGGCTCTTTAATGGCGAATCTGAATCGACATTGTCTGACTTGAATTGAAAACATAATGGAGGGAGTACTCATTTCGGTTCTTACATTCTCTAGCAAAGAGTCAATAGTAACATTTTACTGTATTATAGTTTAGTTTCCCGAAGGAATTGATTTAAATATGACATTCAAATCGTTAATAAATCGAAGATATTTTTTGGAAAGCTTGTCTCTCATAAATAAGAGAAAAAAATTCATTGATGGACTCATATTTAATTTTGTCATTAGATCTTACCTTATATTGCCCTTATTCGTGCTGTACTTTATGTGGTTGCAGAGAGCTTCAAACATTCCACTTGTCGTAGTAACGTATCTGCAGTCAAAAACCTATGGTAAAAAATTATCCTTTTGTCAACCATTCAGTATAATTACATATTCTATTTATTCACTATGTATCTTTAAGAAAAGTGCCAAACAATCCTAAAAATGAAAGCTATTTGAGTTGTGCTACTCGATATATCATTTAATCAGAGGTAGTAATAAATAGTATAAATTGTCGGAATTGTTACTGATGCAAGAAATTTCGCTAATGCAGGTTTTGTTAGCTTTTATTGACCATGAAATAACATGACTCCAAAATGGTTTCGCACCATTCTATTTAAACGCTAAACAGAAATATTATTATTTTCCTATAATTTAATTGTTATGGTTTCTTAAATTTTAAAGTTAATTATATCACTTAATTAATTTTGCGCAGCTTCAATACTTATGAGTGTATTTATAGGTCATTGTTTGATTGAAGAATTTAGCCTGTATCAGAAACTAATTCAGTTTATTTTTCCTTAATGGGAAGTTATTTTTTCCTGTTTTCACCACCATTTACCATTCTTTCATTTCCTCCAGATTGTTTAGAGGATGATGTACTGTATCATTCCCCTGAACGAGCTTTCTGTTCTGTCTTTCGCATACAAGAGGATTATGATTTACTGGCTATAGCCCATGAAGCTTATGCCAAACTGTGCTTCATTGTAAAACACGCCGTGGCTTTGTATTGCGCAACAAACTTTTTTGTTTGTTCGGAATTTAGATAGTATTAGACAATTATATTCCAAGAATATTTCCTGTTATATCACTGGAGGCAATATCAATCACAGTTTACTCAAAGAAAAAGTTTGTCATAAGATTATTCTTTCAGAACTTACTAGTGATTATGTATATTGCAATTTCGGAGCGTCTATCACTGTGCTGTAAGAATATGTTTAATGGACTATTTTGATTGTCCTCTTTTCCGAATATCTGGGATTTGTTAATAAATGTTTAAATCAAAGAGAAACTAATTGAAACCTATTTCTTGTAAGTAAAAGTGATTATTTAGAAAAACGTCAAAGACATCCATTTCTTTAATCAGGATTTCTAAATATATATATTCTTTGCTTTCGAGTAACACCTCATTTTCTCTTCCATCTCAAAAACCTCCTTTAATCATGCAATAAAATCAAAAGAATGCAAGCGTCTCAAGTCATCAAGAAGAGACAAAGGTACCTCAGGGCCTGATTTTAATGAGACAAAGTTTCATTTATATGTTACAGACTTCGTTGTATGCAATAGGTCTCACATTTTTGGAGAAGATATGCATTGAAAACTATATGAAAATTCAAAAATGTAATAGGGACAGTGCTGTTCATTAATCTACTTCTTGAATTTGATCAATACAAAGAATTAAAGCTACTCAATTTTTGTAGCATTTCATTCTTACGATTCTGAGTAAAATTCTAGCATATTGTTTTTACTATTTTATATTTTTTTCGGCATTTCATGCAACTTCTTAGATTTTTGTCATGGGTCGCAGAAATTACTACGTAAATTAGTACATACGTTGAAATGACTTTGTGAAATAAATTATATATTAGAGCCAAAAGCTGAGGATTAATAAAATGGTGCAATATTTTCTTATCATCTCTTTAAATAAATCAGTTGAGCGTTAACTTATTTCAATCCGTTTTTGACTTAATTTTTTCATGCATTAGAAATATTTTTTGCTTCGGATGTCCGATAATCTTTGCCTCGCTTTTCCATGTAAGTTTTTATATTTCACGAAGTTATACTTTGCATACGTAATCAATAACTGCAGATCAAAAGCCATAAATGTCTTTCGCTTTAGTGATGTAATTTATCATGATCGGTTTATAAAGATCTTTGACGTGTAAAGACATTGACATCAGTTCTTATTTTATTTTTCGGGCATAAAGCACAGCACCGCGCATAAAATACGGCTTATTTATCTGTTAGACTTTAACGAGTAAATATTGGAGTGAAAGGGAAAACAAAGGAAGTCTATGAGCGAAGGGAGTACCCCGATAAATTTTATGAATGTCGTGTTCATCAGAGACATGTGTCATCGCAGAGAGCCCACGAGGTTTTGGCTTGCGTCCAACTAGTTTTTTCGGAATGACAAAGTGTCCACTTGTCTGGTGCAGGACAGCCGTATCTATATTTTATACAACACGTGCCGTTGAACTGTGGGCCGCTAATGATACCATTCAAATGATGCACACGGAACGTATGGAGGCATTCCGCTAGCTCGCCAGGGAAAGTGTAAACTTTAAACGCTGCATACCTGGTTCCCCGGAAAATGCACGTGCAAATTCAGGGGAATAGGTAATGCTAGGATTAGTATGAATTAGGAATAATTGTTAGGGTAGTGTTTACTGTGAATGTATGAATTTCGGCTTTGATTAAATTCCAGGTAAATCCTGCGTCCTTGGTCAAAGTATACAGCAATTTTGGCTGAAACATTTTCTATTTGAGGCTGTAGAATTGGAGATGATAAGCATGTAAATGGAGTATATCAATTTGGAGCATAGAATATCCTTAAAGCATTTAATTTCAAACTCCCTTAAGATCATCGATATTATTCTCGTCTTTAATATAAAAAATAAATGATCTCGAGTTCATTTTACTTTGTTTTTGATTAACTTAACCTCTTTTTTCAAACAACAGAGATTTTTTGCTTCATTAAATTCCGGGTAAACTCCTGTCGTTAGTCAAAGTATACTGGGATTTAAGCTGAAAGTTTTTCCATTTATTACTCCTGTGTTTGCAATAATAAGCATGGAAATATATCAATTCGAAACCTTAAATATCCCAGTAACACTCATTTTTAAACTCCGTATAGGTTCAAAATTATACTTATCTGCAAGAATTAAAACGACTGATGCCACTCATAATGAGAGAGTACATGCATGCATTTGTTTTCAGTTTCCTAATGATCGTAACCACGTGCATTCACAACCTTCTCACGTATGAAAGTTATTTATTTTCCAGAAACACGATTTCGTTGTAATTACCTGTCCGTAATTTCCGTATCAAACTATGTATACTTTCCCCTTTTGTTGCCTTTCCTTTTTATATCTCATTAAAACGACGGATATAATCACCTAAATCTAAGTTTTTAAGATTAGATTATACGATTACATTTATGTTAACTTAAAACTATAGTTGTTAAACTTATGCCCTAATTTAATTGTACTCTTTTTATCTTACGCCTCTCTTTTTAGAAGATTTGTTTGATGCTCAATAATTTTAAAACTGATGCGCTGAAGCGTGACTTCGTGGAATGGAATAGACATTTCAAAAAATTAAAAAACTTGGTATCTTCCACAGAGATTTATTAAAACAGGACCGATTTCGTCACCGTGATGACATCTGCTGGTGATGAAGATGGTCCAGAAGATGTCATCACGAAGACGAAACCGGTCGTGTTTTAATAAATCTCTGTGGAAGATACCAAGTTTTTTCATTGTTTGAAATGTCTTAATTATTTCCCTAATTAGCATTTACCAAAGCATTTAAATTAGTCATTTTTACTTAATCTTTAAGGTAAGATATTCGTTTATTTAAATCTACGTGGGCAAGCCTTAATTGTGAAAAGATATCAAATCCAACTCTCTGGAAATTAAGATTAGATGGTCAAGATTCGTCAAAATATGTTTCTGATAAAGAAAAATAGTATTTGCTTTATTCGCCGAATTTTGCGTACCAAATCTCATGATTCCAAATGTATAGAGGTATCATTTATTCTCGGATCGATAACTCATGTGTTGATTTTTAATTAAGAAAAGTGCAACAGAAATGTGGGAATATCGGTGTGGAAGCCTTCGATAATGAGATTGAGACTGAATTCCGCTTGGAAAGGCGGCTTATGGAAAGAAACGTTGGATTAGAAAGCCAAATTTGGAACGAATCAGAATAAGATAAAGCAGTTAAGTGGTGGGAGAAGGAGTGCACGAGAAGAGATATCCCAGAAGGAGATTAAAACCTCTTACCGAAATCTCCAGTGGATATTTTGAGTGCAAAATGCAATTCCAAACGAATTTCGAGAACCCAGCTGCTTCTAGATATTATAGTTTTGATGAAGCGGAAATTTTTCAAAATATATTTTGATTTTACATCAGAATTTCGCGTAATTTTAGATTTGTTTTACCGAGAATTCCTTAGGAATAATTTTTGTTTAGTTATATCATTAGGGAACTAAAGAAGAATTTTATTTCAAGGCATTATACACTGAACGTATATTTTTTCATCGTGCATAATAAAAACATCTGAGTATTTATGCTAACTAAAATAATTTTCAAGTAATAATTATTTGATATAATAATTTTAATATAAATTTTCATCCATCAAGTTATGTTATTAAAGCTAAAAAATGCTATTATGTTTTCTACACATCCCTCTCACTTTTTCTTGATTAAAAATATACTCAGTTTTCGATGATGAACAATTAATTCTGCAAATCTTTTGGCATAATTTTATCAATCTTCTTCTGTCCCAAATTCCTCATAATTAATCCTTATGGTGGATCCTTACAGTCCGCTAAATTTTTAGCTTTACTGTTTACATACAGCTTTATGAGTACAATTTATGGAAGGCATTTAAAAAGTTGTCTGTCTCTCTAATATATGAAAGGCTACTCCATTTCTATTATTTCGATATGATTTTTCTCTAGCCTCCTTATAATTTACTCCCTTGTGTGATACTTTTGCTATTAATGGTCACTGTACTTTTGAATCTTCAAGTCCTATTTTTCATAGAGGTTTCAAGTCAAACAAAACAGCTACATTGTAAATGAAGTTGTAATGGTGATTGAAAAAAGGAAATAGAAACTACATGTGTGTGATCCATCTCTAATATTAATATGTTACACATTCTTGAGGCAGAACAGACATGTCAAACAATCTGACAGGACTGGAACTCGAAATGGGATCTCCCAATTGTCTGTCGCTTTTTTTACTTAACCTTATTCCTATAGTCATGGGGTCGGTTGATGATTTGTGATTATTGGCGATGATTATGGAGATGAAGCTTGATTTGGCACTGATTTTTATGGCCGGATGCCCTTCCTGCCGTCAACCTCTATTGGGAAAATTTGGGCTCCCATCGGGAATCGAACCTGGACCTACTCGACTATTCAGGAGCCCAATTTTTTTGTCGCTTGCACTATCCTATTACTCTATCCGGCCAGAAGATTCTAAGCTGCTGAGAATTTTGAGAATTAACGCAAGAAAATTTATACAAAAAATTCAAACTTCTTTAAATGAATCCGCATTTTAAGAACCGCGAATTTTTTTCTTTCACTAAATCGAAGAAGGCGCTCAAAGTGATGACCCTTTTTAAACCGTTCGGAAGGATCGGAAATTTCGTTAGGGAAAGGTTACCAAGGAAGGGGACGAGGGAGGATAGCGAGATTTGTGCACGTGTGTGTCTGACGGGGGAGGGGGAGGGTGGGGGAAGGGGAAGTTGTGTGGCTCATCATCGTCATCGCTCTCCTTTCCCACTCACTTGTTGATGGTGTGATTGTGGCGACACAGCGAATCATTGAGCTTTGATAATCTGCCGGCGGGTCCAATCTCACTCTCTCCCATCTCAAGATCTCATTCCTCCCACGCACTTTCCATCAATCTCACGTTACTTTCTCGAGGGCCTATGACTGAGACTGAGGGCCTGAGGACCCCTCACTTCACCCTTGGAATCCCCGTTGTAAAAGTCACCTCGGCGGTGTTTTATTATTTTTTTATTATAGTTTTTATATTTGAAAATATTTCTAATTCGCCGTTTTCACATCCCAATCAGTGATTCGCGAAGATTGTTCCATCTCACGTATCTATTTTCCATCAAATGGCACAAGACGAAGTAATTTCGGAACTGCGAGACATAACCAGTTAAAGCCGCTCAAAATGTCCGAGGAATTAACGAAAAGGAAAAGCCTTGCGTTTTTTCCTCTGGCGAATGGTTTTGCTTATTAAGTTATTCCTTAATTGCTCTGCTTATCACTTCAGGATAATGAATTTTCATATTGAATTTTCATGCAACCATTCATGTAGTTTTTAGTGAAATTTATTCTTGATAAATTTAGAGCACAAAGAACCCCAACAATACTGAAAGAATGTTAAATATCTATGGGTGACGTTTCCTGGACAGATGGTGGCGAATTACTCAGACTATTTCTTCAAAACTTCTTAAAAATATTAATTTTATGGAAACGCTCCGACTCATCTATATTTTCTTTTGCCTTTCTGCCACAGATCTAGCCTTGGCTTAAAAAGATCCAAGGTAAGTTTTGTTCGTTGATTACGCTTACTAAAGTACGCCATTTTTTCAGAGTGTATAATGTTTAGGATTAATTTTTAAAATACACTGTGCTCACTGATTCTCTTTCTCTCTAGTTGATTACACTTCAGAGGTTGTGCTAATATATTCCAGGATACGATATTGGTGCAAATTTCTCATCCACCAACTATTTGACAATGTTCTTTCTATTAAAGCTTTTATACGTTTCTCAGCTAAATACCTACAATGGGTTAATGTTGGACATTAACAGATTCAAGATATGATTAAATACGATATGTACTTATGTAGCATTCTTTTAGGTAATCTTGGAATATTAATAAAACTTACGCTCAGTAATTCATCCCGTAATCCTAGTATGCAGTGAGATCTGTAGAATTCTATAAATTATAACATTTTCGTCGAATTTTTCTCGGATGGTTGTGATTTTCTTAGATGGGTGATTTTTATCTCATATTTTGACTCAAAATACAATCACAGAATTATTGAAAATACTTCATTTAGGGGCTTGGATTGAGCTCAATAGCTATCAAAACTAGTTTTTTGATTAATGAAGAAAAACTTTCAATCAGGGATTGCTTTGATATAAAAAATCCCCGGTTACGCTAAGTTCACGTTGGAAAATTGGGGCGCTTTAACCGTTGTAAAAGAGTCTTTAGGATAAAGTGTTTCCGCTCCCTGATTTAAAGCTGTCCAAATTAAACTGCGTCTCGTGTGTAAATGAGGATCACCTAACGCTGTTTGCTGACTTTGCAGCCTATGCGCTTGCATTTTGGAGAAATTAGATGAGCGAGGATGCAGTGGGGCAAAAATCGAATCACCCTCTCGCATGCTCAGTTAAGAGGAAAACGATTTAATTGGGAGGCGACGAATACGCCGTTCCAATAATTTTCGCTTTTGCTATCCGCCAAGAGTATCGTTCTGATCCTGTTCGCGAATGATATTTTCGCATTTATGAATTTCTTTTCAAATCTCTTCTGGAATTCCAAGTTTAAAGAATAACGGTTTCATGCTGTAATGTTTTGTTTGGTGAAATTATTCTTTACTGATTTTTACGACTCTTGTAGAAGTAAGTACGGTGAATCGACATCGGAATGCAACGGTTTTGAACGATTTTTTTTATTATTTCAAGGTATAATTGACACATCTGGATACTTATACAGCAAATTTGAATATCCAAAAGTCAAAGCAAGTACTTAATAAGTGGGAATCATTTTAACATGATTCGGATCTTGAAAAAGATATGTTTTTATTGATGGCCTTTTATTTGGTTTTGATATACCTATAACCGAGCTGCAGGATCTTTTAGAGGAATATACCCTGAGGGATATAATAGTAAGGAATTAACATTATAATATTAGGAATACTTATAAGGAATCGACACTGAGGGAGCTTATTTTTAATTATTAATGAAGAAATTTTTATCACATAATAAACAATCTTTAAGAAAAAAATGACTTCTAATGGTCAAGTCCGAATTCGAGTTTCGATCTAGTCGAAGCTTTAGAGTCCGCAGAGTCTAGTCAGACTACTATGGTTACCTTCTTTTATTCCTCTAGCGTTAATTTTTATAATTAATTAGCAATATTATGTATTGCATTTACAATTAATTAATTATAATACTCCCTGCACGGGATTTTACCAATCTTTTCTGTTTCCTATCCACCGCCTTCATTATAGCTACCTTCGCTAGTGCTCTTTTACTTCTAACCTCATCTGCAAACGCATTTAAATTCTCGAACGAAGAATTTAGTGACTCATTTGCACGTTTCGTGAATATAAATGGCGGCAATGGTGGGCATCGCGTTCTATAGAGCTTCGGCGTATTCTTCCGCTCGATTGCAATTGCTCGATTCCGCTCTTTCCCCACGTCCGTCCAATAAGGTATTGGGTTTTATAACCGGATGAAGTAAGGAGATATCCCGAGTGCGGAATCTCCCTCTTTTCTTATTTGGATCGGAGGGTTGCGAAAGTCAACAGCATCCGATACGTGGGCCCTATGATTTCGTGAAAATATCGAGGAATTTCCGTTCGGGTCCGGTTTTCTTTTGTGGATTACTCTCAAAGAGGAAGGATGGGAATGTACAGGAATATCCCATCCTTTGTTTTTGTCGTATTATTTCCTTCCTGCTGTTCACTTTCTGAAGGATTGCTATAGGTGCTTATTTAACGTACACAATCAATGATTCCGTTATGATATATATGTACCATAGTCGGCGTCAGTGTTATTGTTAGCGTGCTAACTTTGCAACTTCTTGGTCCCGGGTTCGAGAATTGTTGTGTTTATTTGTGTATTTATAAAGGGTTTATTGCAATAACGTCATTAAAGTCATGCTCGACTAAAATACGCTTAATTTATAAATATGGAATTAATATTATTAATTATTATTTTTTGCAATGGCTCCGTATTTGTCTAGACTAAATATCACCTTGGCAACCAGTTATTATGACGTCTCTAAGGTATGCATTTAAATTAAAACGAGTCTTTCTGTTAGAATGTAGGAAATGGTAAGAGTATTGTAGAAGGGTATGTAGCAAAACAGTGAATTTAGTCTCGAAGGATTCTATTTTATATAAGTTTTGCATTTCTTGCTGGTAGATACCGGTCGAAAATTTTCAACGAAAGGTTGCGAATATGCTGCACTCAATCATTCTTTAATTTCGATAAAACTTTAGTCTTCCTTTTTTTAAGTAGCTCAATCCGAAATTAATTTGTTAACATGTTACTTTTATGGACAATGCAAAGTTGAAACATGAAGTTCACATCAGAAAAGTGGGAAATAGTCGAATCTCAAAAAATATCCTTGATACGACTAAATTTTTAGCGTTATTGGTTTGAAAATTTTAATTTCAATCGTACTATCCTTATATTGATTTGTACATACCTTTTGAGTTAGCATTTTGAAATCAAATTTCAAGTTGACAATAAAATGAAAATTATTTGTTATTTACATGCTAGCATAATTTGAATCTATATTCTCAAAATTGAACGTCTATATTAAATGATTTAAGGACACTTTCTCGGAATGCCATCTAAGGCTCTGTCTTTTCCCGCAATTCATTTAATTTCCTATTCATAATAGGGTAAAAAGTGCAACTTCAACAGGAAAACACGACGCTAAGTAACACTTTTTTTAAGGAACACCGTACCATTCCTTTGAGTCAAAACCAAAAAGGCCCTTTTATTTTGCAACGGCTTTGATATATTTTTCGAGGTGAAAGAGCAGGCATTAGCGAGGTCGACTTGCTTTACAGAATCTAAGCGAGACAATTATAACGAGCCGTTTGCGCAATGGATTAAAGCACGAGGGCGAGCAGCCGATGAAATATTAATAGGAAAATAAAACCGTGATCTGGAATATCGTAAGCAGATTACCACTTTGCGTTCCCCGAATCGCTTTTCCCCTCGTTTTAGAGAGACAACTTAATTAGAATCTCCGGCTTTCAGTTGTCGATTCGCTGAATTTATTTCAGTAATTCGGGCCGTCATCTACTTTCGGCACGCCGTCCGAATAAACGAGCTATCGCCGCTTTGAAAGGAATCGACTTCCTATGTGAACGAAACAGGAATAAATTCAATCAATTTTGAAATTGCCAAGATTCGGAATTTTTAAGATTAGCTAGTCGTTCAGTTCAAGTTATCTACCCTGTAATCAACCACTACCTATGTACCAGAAGATTTCATTCACGTAAATAATTAAATCATATTGATAAATTATAGATTGCTTGGTTAATTCAGTTATTATTTTTAAGTTTAATCATTTTTATAGAAGAAGTTATCGTAAATCTATCTAAACTATTGGGGCATATACTAGCATACTAATACGTAATAGATATTAATAATCATTATATTTATCATCGATTTAAAGGCTCACTGGTTGTAACTTGATGTTTAGGTGTTATCGTTAAAATATAAAAATACTCTACCTTTTTGAAAAAAAATGAACTTTTTTGATTTTAATTGTAGGGATATAATGCATGGGTAAGTTCCAGCCAACTGTAAATACTCTTCTTAGATTCTTCGTTTGCAATAAATAGCAAACGGTCTCTTGACCAGATTCTGTCGTATTTATAATATACATAATAAACAATATTTTAACTGATTTTAAGCATATCTTACTCAATTTGACTCAGTCGTTAGTTGAGAAACATTATCGTATTTTGATTAATATTTTCCATTACTAGACTAGACATCCTTTCGATTTTCCGTAGACTTATTCTATGCAGAGTTTCGTTTCATTACCTCGAACTAAATGGTAGTCAACGAATAGTAGAATGAGCACATTATTAATTAAGGAATAAATAACAAACCTTCGTATAGAATGTTGAATAGACCAATAAAATCATTTGGAAATTAAAACTTTGAAAAGATATCACGTGAGATTTTGACCTCATGTGGGAATATATGAAAAAATAATCCTTTTGGCATTAGAAAATTTTCACTGCAATTGATTTTAAACGGAAACGTATAGTCACTGCGCTAAGGTTTAATAGCATATAATTGTCATTACTAGTAATTTTCATTACCATCGATCGTATGCAGTATGAGGCTGCATATCAGATATCACTGGTTTCTTACTGCTATCTTAAACGATGGTAACTCTCTGTTGCCATTTCCCCTTTTCTTTCCCATTCATGAGTCGCCAATTCACAAGTTCTTGTGATTTTTTAACTCTAATATTTTTGATTTTATCATGAAAACTAGTCTTTCTATTGTTTGTCGTCGTTTAAAAAAATGTTTTCGATATTTTAATGATCAATTGGGAATTTTGAAATAAATTATATGTGCAAGGTCGACTTAATATTAGCAGAAACATATTTAATATGATACTTTCAGTCCTTCCTCATCTGTCAGAAGTAAAGGAATGATTTCATATTTCAGGAGGAATTGCGGTCAAGTTTCTTCAGGAATGAATCGCTCTTCAGGTGAAGATATACTGGAAAGGAGAGAGGGAGGCGGACGTTGAGTAGTGCATGTGTCTACGGAGAAGTGGAGTATCGCCGATGGAGTAATTTATCGTAAGGTCAGTCCTAAACCGTCGCAGATGGCGCTCCTAACGTAGGGATCGAGGACTTACCTCAACGAAAGGTAGGAGAGACGTCTTAAGCAGACTAACAATCCTCACTAACACCTAACACTCATTGTCATGTGGTTTGCTAAGTTACGTTTTCGGTTTATCATGGAGAGAGTTTCGTTACATAGATTTACGTAATGCGCCAGGTCGAATATTAACATTTGTTCGAGAAATTAGATAAATTAGGTGACTCCGTCCATATATAGCTGAATTAATTAGGTATCGCCGTTTAGGAAACTACATTTGAGCTGTCACAGAGGTAGTAAAGGGAAATAATATTGCAGTTTTCGTCAAACTTATTGCTTACAACCGTTTGTTCAATAGAAATCAATTTATCCGAATTACTTAAAGGTATTTTCATCTCTTATGTTGACTTGTTAAATTAACATTAACATATAACTTATTACTAACGATAATAAATGATTTCATGACTAACATTCCAGGCGATGAATCCTTTTTTATAAAAAAACTTATCAAGAAGTTATTTCTTCCCGGAATCGTCAAAAACGATCGGTAATTTGATCAATCAATTATTTCTAAAATAGTACTATAGAATCTCGACACTCTGAAATTGAAGTTTTCTATTTTTTCAGGTGCGAAAATCAACATCATAGTCATTGAATTATAAATACTGGCCGGTCAAGCCGGTCGTATCTCATTAAGGTTAGTACAGTAAAGTTTATACTTTATTTATTTTTAAGAAATCTAGTCCACTGTCGAATTAAATACTTCATATTCTACTGAGAAAAACGGAGATGATAAATTTAGTAATACTATTGAATTGCATCTTTTGTATTCTATTGAGAAACAAACCAAGACGAATAAACAAGGAATACATACAATGTTGCGGATTAGGGATTGGTGATACTCAACCTATACCGCATGTGGGTGTAGCACTCGAAAGTACAGAGCACTCGCAGATCGGTCATTAGAATGTATAATCGGAATCGTAGAGATGGGACTCAGGGGAGAGTTAACCATTAGAGAGTGGGGTACACCTGCTCCTCCAAGTGCCACCTACGGTGTCCGAGAGAAAGGGCTTTGATCGTCCAGAGGGGAAGAGAGTCTGATGAGATTATCGTTCAGAAATTGCCTCCATCCCATCGCTCCCCGCCGAGAAAATAATTTCAACGAGATGATTTCCCCCAGAATCGCCTTGAGGAAATACGATTTCGATAGATTATACCGAATGAACAATGCCCCCGAGATATAGTCTTCCCCAGAACCCCTCTTCGGTGCCCATAATCTCATAAAGAATGTGCGAATCTAAAATTGGTTGCTGTGGAAACGTTTTCTGATTATTATTTAGAGGTTATGTATGATGTGGCGCATAAGGAATGATTCTAATATTTGTTGGTGTATTTTTACAGCGCGAGTTACGTTTCAGTAGGCCTTTCTTTCATCGATAATCGGGACAAGCAAAATTCTCGTCTATACCTGCTTTTGCTGTTCTTATTTCTTGCAACAATTAGAGAATTTCTGGGGATTATCTCTTTATTATAGGTCTTATTAGAGATTCTCTTCTCAGTATTCCCAGTATAATAAACTTATCCTTGCATATAGCATAAATAATTTACTCCATTTTTGTAAGACTCATTCTGGTTTATTCATATGTCAATACTTTAATTGTTCTTTTCCGCTAGTTAGTTATTCTCTGAGCTTTCCTTATACTGCCGATTAAGTATAGTAACATTTAATTTGAATAAATTAACATATCGATATAATAAAAAATCAATGGTAGCAGGCTTGACTTTGTGGAATTCCATAGAAATAAAATTTTCACTTGTACTATTTTCCACCATATATTTTACACACGATCGGTTTCGTAAGATAACTTACATCTTCAGAAGTAAGTTATCTCACGAAGATGTAAGTTATCTAACGAAACCGGTCGTATGTAAAATATACGGTGGAAATAGTACAAGAGAAAATTTTATTTCTTTAATTTATATCAATATAAATTTAAAACATTAGTTTCTAAAGTTCAAAGTATAATGATCAAAAAGAAAACAATTTAAACAAGAATTTTTCCGTCAGAAGATATTGAAGATAATGAGGCTAAGACTCAAAATGTTTGTATCTGATATGGAAAATACGCTTGTAGTATAACAAGTCTCTAACTGATAGATATCTTTCATTTTCTATAATTCTTTTTAACCTTGAGGACCACTTTCATTTACAGGATACAATTTTTGAGAAATGAGTCACTTGTGATATCAAAGTTGCTTAAGTGAAGCTGGTACGAGGCATGGTATTTGCTGATGTTACCATTGCAACAACAATTACATTGCATCGTATAGGCTCGAATTTTCATCTCTTCTCATCTTCATTCTTCGTACCCTCTTTCATCTCCCCTCTGTCGATCGCGCCCTGTTTTCTCGTCATTCTATTCTGTAAGCCTCCAAAATAACATCTGATAATCTTCTCATCTTCCCTCCAACGTCTCATTTCCTACCATTTTCATTCTCGTCTCTCTTCAACTCAAGTCCCGCCAGTTTTTCCTCACTCTTTCCCTCGCTAATACATTTTTGGTGGTCTATATTCTATTCGTATCAGATATACTCGATCAGTTTAAATGCAAATTGCATGTGCATTCGAATAGTAATAACATTATTTTGAGGATGTATTAAATCTGAGATTGCATATAGAAATTTGAACTTTATTACTGTATAGTGGGAAAATAACTTTATAATGTTATACACATGTGTCATCATTGCAGACTCCGGTGGCGGAATGGTTGTGGATACTAGCCAGCGAACACCATGGTCTTGGGTTCAGGTCCCAGCAAATTGAGTACATCCTGATTAAAGCGTGGTCGCATTTGCTTGTCTTGATCTATTATTTACGTCCCTCCTTCATTGTTTAATAATCGACTGTCATTTGGCAATTAATTAAATTGAAATGCTCTTCATCGCTTAATTATTAGGAAAAGATTCACCGAATATGTTTACCGGCATATTTTTAGCTGATCGTGTCTATGTATTTAATTCACAGAATTATTTATTATTATTAAGGGAATTTATTTGGCGAAATTGGGACTTTCTATTCCGTCTTCCATTTAACCAATAAATTTACTTATTATAAAATATACAAAGGATATAACAAAATAAAATATAATACACAAATATATAAAATATAAAAAACACAAATGTAATATGATATCAAATGAAAATGAATACTAATATGATACAGTCGTATACAAAATTAAAATACGATCATATCATTAACGGAGAATGATTTATTTGAACTCCGTAAAGTAAAAGATAAAAAACTATCTTTGAAAAAGTCCTTGTTATATCGATTAATGGGTAATAAACCTCACGAAAATTTCCTTCAGCATAATTTGGATCGGAATGACCACTTTTCAAGAATCATTCTAAATTTAGAATGAATTATTCTCATTCTCTCATCAAGAATTGATTTATGTTATCCGCAATTATTAATTTCTCAATTATTATCTATAGTTAATGATAACCATGAATTTTTGACGAAGTTACCCTGAGGCCCTTTTAGTACTAGTACTAGAATTGCCCTACCTGATCCGCTGTTTTAATGAATGTATTTGTAATTGTATTTTACCTTATATAGTCTATTATTTTTTTCCATTTGTCTTTTTTGTTGTTTGTGTAGACCGTCTTTGATTAATTGTTTATTAACTAGTATATTTAGCAGTCTATTTAGTACCTACTAAATGTAAATGTGTAACTGTTTGTTCTTTTTTTATTCTTATGTGATACTATTGGTATGTCTTCTAGTCTTTTAGGTTTCGAAAGTTTTTCACACCCCCCTTCTTGTTAGTTTTTTTTACCTGCAATGGAATATTTTCTTAAGCTCTAAGCTTAGGATTTTAAAACCACCAAGTAAATTCCTTCTTTGTATTTTTTTTTCAAGATATCTCTTTTTTACATTTATATGACGAAGGGTTAGATGTATGAAGAGGCTTATATATAGTCTCAATCTCGCCCTAAACAAAGTCCTTTTATTATGATTATTATTATAGTTGATTTAGTTTTTCATTATCTAAGACTCCCGATCAAGCAAATCACGGAATTTAAAAATGCGAGATCAGCGAATGCCCTCATCGCTCAACGACTCAGCGGCGCGCACACGCGATCGACGAGTTAAATAAAAATCGAGCGACGGGACCCGCATGCATAAGGCGCCGGGGAACAAATGAAAAGAAAAATTGCAATTTCCTTCTCTCGAAAATACTCCGCACCTCGTTCAAATACCCCTTTCCCAACCCTTCTCTCTCCCCCTTCCTTCTGACCATAAAACCCTTTTTTCTTGGGTTCCTCCCTCTTCCATATGTATCATCCTCGGGCGACCTCTCTCGACCTCCAGGACCCATTTGGTCGAGGAAAGTTCCGCTTGTTCACGCGGTGGAATCCGAAATATATCTCTATAATATAAATCTCGCAAGGAGTCATAATCCACGGATATCCGCCGTTACTTTTCCTCGTTTATTTCCATTCAAGCCCCGGATGAAACTTTCTTGAACTACCGCGTGGGCAATGCCGTCTTCCCGTCCAGCTCATTGAGATGATGGGGAAAATCGGGAAAGAATCCCTGAGTTCTTCCCTTGTGCGTGGGGCGACCTGCTCTTGACACCGCGAGATTTAACGGAGAGGATCCATCTTTTGTGTTTCAAGATGCCCTGACAGGTTTATTCCGCGCGGGGCTGCGCATATTTTAGATAAGTTTCGGCCTTCACTTTCGCTGTTTTTCTCAGAGAATGCGCTTTCCTTAACGATGGGGTTTTATGGATTCGCGGCGATAAACTTTACCAATCTCTTCTGAATTCTTTTTGGACGTCTCGAGTTTTGATTTCTGCGAGAGTGTTTGGTTGAATAGATGCAGTTCGTATCGCCTTATTTGTTTCCCGTCTCACGTATTTAAGTCGAGATTCTCAGTTGTTTTCTGAAGAGATTCAGATCGTTTTCTGCATAATTTTGGATATTTTACAGTTCACTGGAAGATGAACTGAGGGTGCCAGGGATCAATTCTCAAGCATTCATTTTTATTCCGGTGAGGGTGGTTCTTAATAATACTTAATAAGTACAAACATTGAACATATTTAAGAATGCTGATTACTTGTCCTTTTGCACTATTATGTTACTTAAGTTCAACTTTTACGGTTTGCGGTCTCATTATTTGTATGTTTGCGCTCTCGCATTTAGCTTATATAATGCTTTCTCTCTCATATATTGGAACTTGCGCGTGATAATCACTTACCTATAAATATGTTCCAATAATTGCCATTCACGAAGAAGCGTGACCGATTACTGATGGAAAAATAATTCTCAACTATTCACCGATCGGTAATGGCTCTCCTCATAAAGATGAGGAAATAAGTCGAAAGCATTCTTGTATGTGATTACAACTTCCTTCCGAGAAGCGCAATTTACTGATAGGTAATTGAAATTTATGCTTCCTACTTATTGAAAGTATTCAATTAAGAAAGGAACTCTCTGTAACAGTCTGAAAGTACCTGTAGAACCTGTATCTCTTTTGGTGTTTTAAGCATTCTTACATTTTTTTCGATAAAAGCAGCCTATCTTACGGAAAAGAAGCAGACGTATTCCACTTTCAGTAAAGGTTTACGCTGTAGAAATAAATTGTTAACAACCATTACATAACTGCTAAGTTGCTAAGCTATCTTTAAACTTAATTCAATAACAAAAATAAAGTTGGGGTAAGGAATTGAAAATTTAAAGGTTTAATCGTATAATACCAGATGTTAACATATTGGAAACTGAGTTGAATGGATAGAAAAATTATACTTATAAAATATTTATTCATTCATACGGAGTCTAAGAGGCCATTAGTAAGAAATAAATGTAAGTATAAATATAAATCGTGGATGATTTTGTGCTCATTTTCTTTCTCATCGTTCAAAATATTTAAGCAATCTGTAGGGACAAAAAGCGAGCTCCCACGTTATACAGAGCTACTCGAGTTGAGAGGATAAAACTTAAACCGTTAAAAATAATGAACACCAAAACAAAAACTTATTGGAAATCGATTATTGCGAAAATATCTTTTTATTTTTTAATAATTCCGTGCGGATGAATTTAGATCGTTTACTGGAGAGAATAAGATGAAAACGCGTGAATTGTATAGAGAGGGAAACATCGCCCTTCTGTTTCCCGCCACAGCTTGATCTCCAATATTTGTCTCGTCCCCCTTTCCTCTCCTTCTACAAGACGTCCCAAATCTCCCCCTCGTTCTTCCTCCTCATTCTCGATTCCTTCGAGGGTCCCTCTCCATCCTTTTTTATCTCCTCTTTCCTCTCTAAGTCGTATTTCTTATGGCCCCTTCAATCACCTCTTCCGTAATCCTTCCAATCGCCTTTCCCTCTTCGTTATTCCCTCTTTCTTTCGCTCTCTTCAGCAATCAACGGTTAAAGGAGAGAGTCGTCCCACCTGAAGGTATTGATGGCTGCGAGGAGAAACTTGGTGGAAAACAGTGGGGTATAATGAGGTCGAGATTGGCGAGAGAATAGAGTGTTAAGATATGGCCCCCGTATAACGAGTTTGCCTCTGGTGATAAAGGTCCTGGATTCGAATCATTGAGTAGGACCTAGTGTTGATTCAACAAGTTTAAATTTGAGTAAATGACTATATTAATAGGTGATTAAATTTATTGTTTTCTGTTTGTTTAGAAATAAATCAACTCGGAGGCTGGTTTGAACAACTACCAGAAAACCACTTTAGTTACTAAAATTTATCAAAAGTCCAGGAGAGTGAATAGCGTTTTCTAGAAAAGTTAAGGCATGAGTTAATTTGCTGTTGCTTTCCTTGATGCCTCGAAACATGATCGCATAAGTTACTATATTTATAATCCTCTTCATATCATCTCAGGAATAGTGACAAGTTGAATGCTATCATCGAATCCGAATCTATAGCCGAATCACTCAGTAGCTTCCATATTACAGTGCATTCTTTCGTTCTTTTGATTTTCCATATATTTTTGTATTTCTGTCGAGATTTATTTGAAAATGTTTGTTTGTAATTTTCTATTTTCATACATTTTTATATTCTGAGCATTTCTTTTATTTTGTGTTGCTCTATGAGAATCTATCCAGAGCAAAATAAATTATTATATTATATTATTATTATTATAGCAAAGTTTGATGAGCAACAGATTGAGATAAAATTGAAAGAATATGATAAATACAGTTTTCTCCATCCAAAAGACAAAAATAATACTTTTCATTCAGCAGTATACAGTGGATGGAACCCTTTGCTGCTAATAAAAGGTAATCTATATGAAGACCACGTGTCAAGAATTTACAATGCTTCTTGGCAAGTAATTAGCAGTTCGTAGGTTTTTGCGCCGTTCGCATAATGTAACTGAGATATTCCAAGCGTTAAGTTTTATTAATTATTGTTATTTCGTATGGTTAAAATTGAATTTATCGCGAATAATTCTTAATTAGTTAATTAGTTAGTTAATGAGTTAATTTTTTATTTGAGGAAATAGTAGATAAAAGATAAGTGAATTAATTTTTATTTGGAGTGGAAACGTTTAAAATATATTTTGAATAGAGCAGGTCAATGGCAATCGCAACCTCGAATGGCCTTAAAATAAGCTTACTCTATTTCTGCAGCGTACAAGTATCAAATCTTTCAGTAATTCGTTACTTATAAGTTAAATGTAGTACGATCAGGATATCCAAGGTGACCTTGTATTAATTACTACTAACTTGGAATTGAAACGACTGAGTACGAAATTAAAGTTAATGCCATGTTTAGACATCAATAATTTTACTGAGACTAAATGAAATGTTGAAATGAAATTAATGTATAAGATGGTTTATTGTTAATTAAGAGAATCATTTTAATCAACTTTACTACTTAATTGAGACTTTCAATTTGGTTGATAATAAAGAGTAGTTCATTGAGAAACAATAGCTTTCATGCGCGGGATATAGCAGACATTTAAATGTTTAGGAAAGGAATTGTAACAGTTGTTGAACGTCTATGCAGCACCAAAATTTCATTAGAATGTTTCATTCATGCTTCAATTCTATGACTTGAATCATGTGATCTGTTATTATGAAATTCTGTCACAATCTTACCCGCAGTAACTCTTTCAGCTCATTTTCTTTATTCTTTGGGTTTGGAGCTATTAAGCCTTTCCAGATGTCGCGTATAATTTGAAAAAAAAATAGTGAAAATCAATAGTCTGAGCTATAAGTGAAGGACTCCAATTTTCATCCGCATGATTAGGGGTTAGGGGAATTAAATGGGTTTAAAGAGTACATTTTTCTGAATATATTTGAAATTTTAATCTAATAGGGGCTTCTCCCATCCATTGTACAACTATACAGCTATTTCATTTCGTTCTTTTCTTTCATTATATATGGGGAGTTCTTTGAATTAGAATGTATGTAAATTGTATCTCCCGAACCAATATACATGGGGAGACATCCTTCCTGCGAAATCTTAATAATGCCGTGAAATATGCTGTGGTCACATGTTACCGCTGCAGACCGCTCTCAAACAAAAGAAAGCGTGAGGCGGAAATTCTAGCGCCTTTCCGTTCCTCTGTATTTATTATTACCATATCACGTGGCGCACTAGACAACAGAAGAAAAGCGAGCTGAATTTACAAATTCGGAATTTCTCTTTTTCATCTGAATGAGGAGAGAATACAGACTTTCGAGTCATAAGTCTTATCGTTTACCGTAAAAATCTAATATACGGCATTGAATACTGCACATTCATAATTTATTATTTATTTTAAGTGTAAAAATAAATCTCTGAAAAGTTTTTTATGTGAATGGCATAACTGCCTTGCGTGTCATAGTATAACCTATGAAGTGGTGTCTTTCAATTAATTTTTAATTACTGAAGAAGAAAATGGCACAATGTTTACTACAAAGTTAGGTTACTGAGATATAAAAGCAAAAAATAACCAAACATATTCGGTACGTATGATTATAAAAATTTTGAAACTCATTCTTGCGGCATATTTTCAATTTTTTCTAAACTTGAGTAACGTATTTATTTATAGCCAGGAAGAACTCTAAGAGACGTATTTTTTCTGTGCGTGTTAGGAAGACATAAAAAAACCTGTTTGAGAAATCCGAAAGAAATTGTTTTTAATGAGTACGTTGTTAAAGTAATTTAAAAAATCCTTTTACAGCAGTAGAAATCGAATATACTTAAAAAATCATAACCTGGCTTTTGGTCATACATTTTAAATCTGTCTTTACTGCAAAAATATAATGAGTTATTAATTTTACTCAGTACTTTTGCTATAATAGTAACACATAAATATCTCTAAGGTAAAACTATTTGTATTCGGTGTTTCAAACAGATCTAGGACTTGAAAGGCGCTTTTACCTAATGTGAATTCATGAATCAGAATGTTACTCACCTGCAGCTTGGACCATTGGATTCTTCCGATGCACCTCACCGAATTCCTCCACGCCAACTTGGCACCAAACACCAGTTCCGTCTCCGTCAGTTTGTACGTTCCCCAATTGTCTCCTCCACCAGAGAGGATCTCCTTCTGCACCTGATCCCACCTGGCCAGATGGCTGGGACTGTTCAGACTATAGCAGTTAAGGAGAGAAAGTGACACAGAGACATTAGTACGCAATCAGGACTGATAGAGATCTGGACTTACACTCCAGATGGGACTCGAAAAATGAGTCTTGAATTCTTAAGTTAAGGCGAAGGTTTGGTTTTGCGGCAAAATTGCTCCCGTATTTGGATAGAACCTTGGTGCCAAAAGCTTTGGTAAGAAGAAAATATTTTCAGTCGAAATGAAGCAGAATCAAAATATAAATACAAATTGTCGCGCATTATTACATTATTTTAGGACTTTCTTCTATAAATTGGCAGGGGTTCTACTCGACGCAAGATTGGGAATCGTTGGTAGACACAACGCAACATAGTTAATAAAATGTAAATTTTACTGAACATTACTGATAGGTGACCACATACGATGAGAAAAAGAAAGAAAAAGATGGACTATTTAAAATACTCGTAGTTTATACCGATCAGATACTATGAGGTATTATTTTATAGGTTTGAGGACTCATTTTTCATTTCGGTGGCTAAGTAAAATAAAAAAGATAAGTAGATAGTAGAAATAAATCTCTTGCAAAAACCGACAGGGGTATATCAAGGAACACATGTAGATGAAGTTAATTGCGAATTGATACCTATTCTTACACAAGTTAGTATTCCTAGGGCTGATAATGATTAAATGTGAAAAAACATTCCTCTATTTCTATCATCTCTTTTAATATTAGAAAAACCCTAACAATAATAGGTTTCAGATAAGTAAAACAATACTAGCCATTAAATATTTCTAGGAACGCAAATAAGATATATGTGTAAAAACTTCCTCTATAACCTCTTTCAATTAATTAGAATAACAATAATAATAATAGGTATCAATAAATAATACTCAAATACTTTAATCCAAGAATTCGATGATCTAGGAGGGGAATATACTCATCACTGGACATTTCATCTAAGACTTGTCTCAAAAGAATAGACTCCTTCAAATGCTGTAACCTTGTTTTCTAACCGTGGCTCTGTTCACTTAATGTGGTATTTAACATCCTTTCTAAATAATTTTTCTTTGCGTTAGTGTATGCAGCGAATGCTGAAAGACCTGTCCATTTTGTGTCACCTGATGTTACAGTATCACTAACATTACCGCTTAATTACATTACTAAATTACAAAAAATGCAATAAAAATTTGATGAGGGAGAATACGAAGGAAACCTAAAGAAGAGGTTTCAATGGAATAAATTATAAAAATTTCTGATCAAAAGTTTCAGAACATGCACAGTAATATCATACCTGTTCCCCTGTAATAGAGGCAACCAGCACGACGAGGTTCTTGTGTTTTCTGCAACCCGCATTACTTACATGCGTTGTTATCGCCTAAGCACCTGGCGGTCGGTGAAAATGAGTTTCCAATGTCGCATAATCAATTGAGTGGTATGCCAGTGGCTTTTGTAGGAAAGAAAACGACTCGCTTGCTGTGGATTATTTATTTTCTTCCGAAAATTCACGGTCTCATTTTTTTTTTAAATTTAGGTCGCTTTTGATTTGTTCGTCTCATTTAAAGATTCAGATAGGCATATTTCGATGTACGATAAGATCAGAGCTCCAAAGGTTTTCACGGCCATCGTAAACTTCAGACGTTTATCCAAGCGAAAATCTTTACCTTGTGTGGTATGCTGGTCAGTGTAGCGTTCTCTCATCATATATTTTTCCAGTTTATTTGCTTTTCGTTTCATTCAATACAGAAACCGGACTCTACTCTTTGTTTTGCGAATATTTCCCGACTGAAGATGGAAGCTTTCACCGACGTAACTGTATGAGAAATTCTATAGAATAGTAGTTAGGCCACTAAATTGAGCCTGGATTCCTTTTGCGAAAGGATTCGATAGAATTGATTGAATTTACTGAAGTATTTTGTCGTCGAACGAATAGAAATGAAGAATATTTATTTACCTTAAAGATTCGTATGCAGTGATTCAACCATTTTATAGTGAATTCAAAACAGCAACAAATTTTTCGTAGCTATTCAAGACAGCAGCATGAACTTGTAACAAATTAATAATAAAAAAATAAAAGATACACACAAAGTACGTTTTAGTACTCTACTAGTAATTGCTTACACGAGGGATTATTTTCTTGAAAATTAATTCAAACATTCTATTTAGGAACAATCATGAGACAGCTTGAAAAGGTAGGAAGTACAGAAGGTTAGGTAGTCCACAGAGAGGGGAAACTTGTACAAGGGATAATCTAAATAACAGGAAAAGGTAGCAGAGGAGTACACCTGGTTTACCTGGGTGGAATGAGATGTTTAAATAGAACCTGATTCTACAGATGTTAAGAGGTAAGAATGCACCAGTAATATTCCGCTAATAGATTACCAAAGTAGTAATCATATTGTTATTCTAAAAGTTTAGGAATAGACCTATACAGGCGAGTAAAGTACAATATAAATTAAATAGTGGAAGGTAGAAGTGCTATACAAACGAGAGAGAAAGAGGTAATGGAGAGAGCGGGGCATTTTAGAAAAAGCGTTTGAATAGGGAAGCCTGCATCGAACGACGACAGTTTCGGAAGTTCTGTTTATTTTTTCTTGTCGGTGCATTTGACGACCGCCTTTTGATATGTTGAATTGGCAGACGTGAGGACGGCCCATTTAAAGAACGGAGAAAATTGAGCACGACGAAGTGATAGAGAAAATCGGAAAACAGAACTGAGGAGAATGGCCTTATCGCTCTTTTTTGTCACTTTGTTTTATGTTTTATTATGGCTCGGTACAATTGTTCGTGGGCTTTGAAAGACGCAGTAAAGGGATTGAGGAATGAAAGCGGACGTATTCTAGGATTACAGCGAAATCCGTCCCTCTGTAGGCCGATTTAGTACCTGCTTCTATTATTTATGCACACAGAGGTATTTAGTCTAAATTCGCTGGAGGTCTAGGTAGAAGTAATTTAAATATTTACACGGAGATGGACGGGAACATTTTAGGAACCGAAATTTAATTTTAGAAAATCCTTTAATCTCAGGACGCATACTTGTACACATTATTGGCAGTACTTTGATTAAATCATAATTGACTGGAAGAAAGTAACGTTACCAACCAAACATTTTCTCTCATTGCTTCTAATACTACTAAAATGAAGGTAGTTTCCATACTATTTAAATCTCTAATGGAAACACAAATAGAGTGGCAAATGTTTTGGAATTGCGATCAGAATGTAAAAAGGTTATCGAGGGTAAACATTTTCTATTGCAACTGGATACTTATTTCCTGTGTCTAATGAATATTATTTGTTCAACTTTTGACAAATTCTCTTTTTAGAGATAGATTTTTGGTCGAATCGTTTTTCTTTATTATTTTCTTTCGATTCATAAATGTTGTTATTCTTAAAGATTGCGATTCTTCCGGCAGACCTGATAAATAGAACCTATGGAAGTTCATAAATTGGGACTTTTAAGTCTCTTCCATTTAACCCATCGTCTACTTAAAATAGATCTAATTATTATATAAAAGTACAGTTTAATTTAAAATGATATTTAATGGGAAATTTTTTGGGGATATGAACTATGATCTAAATGAAGTTAAAAAAAAGTACCAACAGTAGGAAAATACTCACAAATATGGCTGAAGTGATATACCTGTACCATACAATAATAATTAGAAGATTTTAGCAAAAGATAACCATATCATAAATTAGAGCTAAAAACACGGCACAGGTACTAATCTCCTAAATAATATACACTATATAAATAGTATAAAAAACCAACAAAATGTACGACAGATAGAAATAATAAGATCCACGATGCCAAAATGTTAAAGAAACATTAAGTTAGAAGTCCTCTGGCTGTAATTTTACCTCTTGCAATATCCAATTTTCCCCTTAGTTTCTTGAATATTTTCCATAGCTTGCATCTATCAAAACCTGGATATTTTTTGTATGAAAATGTTTATTTTCTCTCTCAAAAAGAAATCGAAATTGAATCACTTCGTGGACGGTAAATTTTACGAAAATTAAAAAATTAATTTAGGCCCAATTTTCTTCTCATGGAAGCTGATGGAGAAAAATAATTCATAAAATCAAGTATATTTCTTCAAGCATTCTTCCGTATCGTAACATCACTATTGGAGTATTAAGATCTATATTCCCGCTATAACACTACAAATTTGGAGATTTATCTTGCTACTTTAAGTACCAAATACTTTCCTAAAATCTTGGTAAACTGGATGATTTATCAAGATTCAAGTTTGGGAAATTTATCGGTGTTTATTGAGTTTCCTCTCCAGTGGGAGCTGCAGGCGCTGTGGCTTAAAGAGCGATACATCGGCTATTATCCGTACCAACAGGCGGTTCCCGTAAATCCCATAAAAATAAATCTTTTGCGAAGTTATTTAAAAGGATTTCCAAGTTACACTGTGGCAAAGGAAAAGTTGCACGGAATCGGAGAAGTTTAGTGAGCGAAGAAAATATATTGCGATGAATTCGGCAAAACCTAATATTTTCTTGTCCTAGCATTCCTTGAAGACTTGAGATTGCTTGAGATTACGCATGAATTATACTATCACTGAAGGCATAAACAGATCTGTAAAAATAGGTACATCTTTACCTGAAGCTTTGAAACAATATTTTTGTTTTTGTATGCTATTTAAACTTATGATTAACTATTTTTTGATTATTCTGTTGGTTAGTTTAGGAGTTAGAAAGTTGGGAGGGAGAAAAAAAGCGGTCAAAATATTTTCTGCAGGCAATAATGACCAGTAATATATAAACGGCAAGAAATGTGATGTGTATATTATCTGTAACTAAGTTTGTTACAATCGTCAATGGTTTACAAAAATGCAAAAGTATGGCGCAAGGTAAAGAAAAAGCAAAGAAGTACATCGGCTTACCAAAGTAATTCGTTTCTGAATATTTTCGATAGCCAAATGTGACTTCCCTTCAGTTGACTTTCTTATAATAATGTAAGTGTGAAAGGGCTTGTAAATTAACGATGTTTTTGGCTGCCGGCAGACTGCTGTCAAACTATAACAATAATAAAAATAATAAGCCCTAAATCATGCGTACTAGCTTCACACTCTTCCACATGATGACAAAGATGGACATTAATCGTCAATGTTTGGTTTTATTTGAATTTTTTGGGCCTTTCTACTTTTCTCCACATCCACATCCACAAAAACATTCATTAGTCGAATGAGTGTTCTTTGTACAAATTGAAAGGGAAAAAATGTCTTCGTCGGTCGTTATAACCGTAAGTTTTACCCTTCATTAGCCGATGTATCTTTTTGCAATTAATGACAAGAGGATTTCCGGGATACGTCCTTACTCTGGTAACTCCACGTACGAGGTACACTTATAATTAAATTGCTTTAATTGGTGGAAATAATAGAAGCCAAAGCTAGAAATTACCCTCTTTACCAGGAACTATACTAGCTGGGACATCACGTAATTATTTTCTTTTATCTGACAAGTTCAGTTCAAAGGCCAGTTGCCTCACCCGGTACCTCACCCCATCTAACAGTAGCTACTAGTTGGTGAGGATGAGACTTACTAGGGAGGATGAGGAGTGAGGTAGTTTGCAATTACTTGCCTCACCGAACCAAAATGCAATAAGCGAAGCATGCCCTCGTCAGTGAAGCACAATGAATCTACGAGTAACACTTTTCTTGGCAGTCCATAAGGAGGGACCTTAATTAGTGCAACTATTCAGCATGATTCATACCTTAGTACCTTTGACAAGATTGACGCAGTATGATAGTATAGTGGTTAGAATACCTGCCCGGAAAGTGGGAGACCTTGGTTCGAGTCCCAGGTACGTCATTATTTTTCTCTACTGTTTATCCATGGGTTTAAGCCGCACGACTTCTCTTGCAAAGTCACTTTCTTTCCTTGTTCCCAAACTCAGTAACTTTCAATCCATCACAGCCATGAAGAAGTCTGTGGCAAAAATAAACGAAAGATACATTTTTCTCTATCTTGTACAAATCGAAAAATTAAAATATCCTGTTTATCAGGATGTGGTAGCATGGCCAAATTTTCTTTTAGAGAAGTAAAGTCCGACGGATTCACAGTTTTGTAAGTACGGAAAATTCCCTCGTGGTGCTGGTCATAGACATGCAGGGAGCGCATCGAGTGGGCGTGGTCACATAGTCCCCATCTGGAGATAAGGCAGGTTCCCCGACTTGGCCCTGTTTCATCCGCCCCAAAGGCCACTCCGCTAATCGTGCGTTTAACGAGCGATTGTGGAGCTTGCAACGGGAAGCGGGGAGGGAAAGAAGGATGAATGGGGTTTTAAGGGGGAGAGAATCGGTGTCCCTTTGCGAATAAAGATTGTTTCGGAGGGACGTGGGAAGTTTGGGAGATAAGAGAAATAAAGAGGGGGAGGAAAACGAATGCCACAAATGGTTTTAAAGCTCAGAGGGGACATCTCCAAGGACTTGTTATCTGAATCGCCAAGGAATTGTGTGGGATTTTTTCCCTTTGGCTCTCCCAAATTCTTAGTCCGAGGAAATGAAAGTTCAGAATCGTGTAATGAGTCTCTTTAGAAGCGGGTACTATTGTGGATACAAGCTGTAATAATAATAAAATTAAATGATAGGAATATAAACTGATAGAAAAAAATTATAATAATAGTGAATAATAGTAATATTTAATAATAGCAATACGAAAGGATAGTGAAATAAAATTATAATAATAAAGATAATGAAAATATTAACTAGTACTAGCTTTGCTAAGGAAAATCTCATGGAAATTTTATTAATAAAAATATGAAATAATAATCCGATAATGAAACGTATTAATATGGTCAAGCGTAACTTAATGGAACTCAACACGCATGTTGAAAGAATAAACTTTGTAAGTTCCGCAGCAGGCAGATGGGAAACTAGTTAATACTATGTTAGCCAAGGAAAATCTCTCGAAAATGATATGAATAATAAAATTGAATAGTAAAATAAAGTAAAGGTTATACGAAAGAATACTAAAATAAAATTAAAATAATAACTCTAATAAAACTAATAAATACTATGCTAGTCAGGGAAAATCCTACAAAAAGTTTTTGTTTTCAATTTTTTTAGCTACAAAGAAACGAACTTTTAAAAGCCTGACGACGTCATTTCGGCAAATTTGCATCTTTTGAAGGCGCATCATCGGGAGAGCTGTAGGCTAAATTGAAAACATCTTCCCTTTATTAAAAGGTTGTCCAATGTTCAGCATTCAGTTGGCCTAATTAACTCATATACCTTACGAGCTGCAGATAATATACTTTATTTTGCTCACAAATGTTAGTGTTCCGCCGCAAGTTGCGAAGTTAACTGATCAATATAATGAAATGTTAAATAAGGATGTTTTTCGTTTTGAAATAACTTTCAAACAAATTTTGTTCTTTCTGCTTGTAATTATCCAGCCATAGGGAACTGTTACAAGGGTCGCATGGGATTCGTGGACGCTCCTGCTCTATTAATAGTGCATCATAGATCAATTATAACAAGAAAAAACATATCACACATGTAGCATGCAGTAAGTTTCTCTTATTGTTTCGATATCTGCATGAATATGCACGAGTTGCCTCATTTTAAACTACACGAGGGAATTATTATCTTGCTTGTGCGGCATAAATTCGCCGCCTAATCCAACCAGAAATCCCATTCCTAATGTGGCCACTTTGAGCTGGATTCACAGGTGGTTTCGCATGATACAGCTATCTCAAATTCCTTCCCTTCATTTATCATTGAAATTATCAGTTTCGGGTGTTCTTTGCTTTGAATATTCTTCATAATAACAAATCCATTAATTGCTTGAATCTCTCTCCCATCTTTGATTGCCCATTTTTAGACCACTCATAGGTACATACATTGTCTTTTAACTATTTGTATTAACCAGTATTCTTAATAGGCATGGGAAAACTTATTCAGAGTAATGAACAATTAATTTATTTTTCATGAGCTGATTTTCGTATGTATGATTAAAATATATATATTAAAAATACTCGTATATATCCATTGAAAAGTCTAAAAAACTTGCTAAAACTGTAATTGGCATCACATCGCCAAAATTTTCTGATTTTATATTTACGATGAGTGCTTGAATATTTACATTTTAAATACTGGAACAGAAAACATGAAAATCGAGTTTAACAAACTTGTTAAAACCTCTCGAACCGAAAATATGAATGCTAATGAATTTCTCCTAATGAACACGAACCATCACGCCACAGCCCACGTGACCTCAATGCCATCGTTGATGGCGCTACTTTGCATTCTATAGCCATCGGAGAGATTTTTACTTTAATTGTAAAACTATTCAAGCAATTCCGTGGTTGTTTTAACTGCTTATTAGCAGCATGACGCTAATGGGTGTTATATAGGGTTATTTAGTGTTAATTCACTTTCCATATATATTTATTTGTATTTTAATTTATAAAAATGCGTGAGTTAATTTATGCGAATTTGCATGCATCAGTTAATATTATTATAAAATTAATTTAGCTTGTTTTTCTGTAGAAAATTCTTTAAACTTTAAAATTTTTTTACTGAATCTTTCTTTTACGCATGGAGATGATCTTGAACGATCTTGAAAGAAAGCTGGAGGAAACAAACGGCTCAGTTTAGTAGTTGGGTGATTCAGTACATTTTACCAATTTAAAATTAAGCTATGATTGATGAAATGGGATCTTAAAACTGGCCGTGAAATGAGCAATTATTCAGAAACTTGAAAGAATGGTCTGGATACTGATTATCTTAGTTCAGTAATTATAGAAGGATTTTAATAAGTCTTTAAATAATATTTCCTTTTTCTTCCATGAGATAAGGATACTTATTAGATGATAAAATACTAATCAGTTTTTATCGTATTATTCAGTGCTAGGAACATCGGAAAAATCTACCAGTTTATTTTTTTTTTGGGTACATATTCTCTCAATAAAGATACACTAGCTTCTCTACCAAAATTAATAATATTTACATTTCTGGATATATAACGACAGCACTTAACAGTATGAAATGGTAATTTATCCATGTATGCTTATTACCAGAAGACAGCTTAGTACCAGCTGTTGATATCAATTTCACTGAGAGCTTAATATATTACTCCTATTAATATACTAAAGTGAAATTGGAAAAGAGAAGGATTAAGTCTATGGCATTTTAAACATACAAACGTTCAGCACAGAAATCTAACCAGATGGACTCCAGATGTTCCATTTACACATAGAGGCATTTAAATGATTGATGTCGCAGTTTATTGAAAATCACCAGAATGTAAATAACGCAACCGAGATGGAGGAAATTATCGGATAATTTGAGAATTTCGGGAAGCTGTCGTAAATTATTTGAAGGCATAGAATGGCTGATCTAAAATTTTCTTCTTTTTGTCTGTTTTCTAAAATCAATCAGTGGCGACGTTTTTGCTTAATCGATGGGCCATCTCCTGTCCCGTCTATGAAATCCAATTCCTCTGAAAGCACTCAGCTAGGTAATTAGCAACGAGCGTGATAGATAACTTTCATCAATGAATGATAACTGTTGTGAGTGTCGAATAGGATATCATACGATATACGTTCGTTTCCCATCGCATCCCAAATTAATGCTAGGCAACCCATGATGTAAAGCAGTAGAAGAAAATTCGATTCAGCGTTGATTTGCTGAATGGAAAAGTACGTAGGAATGGGACCTAAATACCAATTCATCATTATCGCTTGGAACGATTCATTCAATTCCCTATCTGATACAGGCCTCAAAAACTAAATCTCGAAGCCCTGCATTTAGGTTTGAATTCAACGTACCGTTTCCATTATCTTTTCAGAGTCGACTCAGATGTGGATGTGGCGGTACGGTTTAGAATGGGTAAGTGAGAAAAGGCAGAAATGGGGATGTTTGAAGCGGTCTTAGCGTGAATAAATCCCACATTCCCGCCTTCGCGAAAGGGTGGGCGTGGGCTTGAAATGGTCGAGTGGTTGAATGCTGACAACCACAGGGAGGGATTGATTAAATGATAAATCTGAAAATGAAGAAGATGAGAGGAAGTGGAGGTATTTATTTAAATATCCAAGGCACGAAGCTGAATGGAATGGCGGGTGTCGGAACTAAAAGACATTTTTAGACCGCAGATTCAGCAGCTTGTTTCGAATTACACTGGAATCTCAATCAAAATTCGTAGTCCGTGATGTCTCGTCACATTTGTTGGGAGATGAGGTTCAAAATTAATAAATGAATTGCACGAGTCCGTCTAATTCGGAATACGCTGATTGAAGATGGATATAAAATGTATCATAATTTCGAATAAAGGTGATTCTATGGTAGTAATGGAAGCTATAGGTCATTTGATAATAAAAGAAAAAATAACTGAAGTATCTCTTAAAGAAGCGAAATAAATTCCACAGCCATTACAAATAAGTTGTAAATTATTCACTCACAAAATAGGACGATTTTTTTGCAATTGAATACATTAACCATCAAACACAGGTGTCCCCAATATATTTCGATTATCGTCCCCTTCAGGAATTACTTAGCATATAACGACCTCCTGTAAATGCGTTAGGTAAAAGAGTAGACTTGTTATTCTAGTACTCACTACACTAAACAGATTCATTTCCATTATTATTAATTTCACATCACGCTGATATCACTAGAAAAGCATGGATGATTTTTAAATTATTTTTTTGAGTAATGTATGTGAATTTATGGACTATATCAGTAACTTTTAGTCAATGATTTTCTTCCCCTAATTCCGTGATTTTCTTATTCTTTGAAACTTAAGTCACTTCTCAAAGTTATTTTAAAGTTTCTATCCTTTCAATTGATTACTGAAATTTTAAAAAGAAATTTTTGTCGGATTATTTTATATCATTATTAATTTGAGAAATGATGAATTGAGGACAACAAAATATGTACTTTTTTGACTGCGAAGTCCTTGCGACTGCCAATCTTATTGAACCCCTTAGCTAGTCGTTTTTATAATTCAAGCCTTCAAATACGATTATAAATTCGTAAAAGAAATGTACGATTTAATGGTAAAAAACCGTTTTAAGGAATATTTTTCCATAATCGTACCTCTCCCGCCAAACAAAACTCAAACGGCTGTCGCCTCTGTAATTTCGGGTTACGGAGCGTGACAGGCGAAGAGTACACAGAGAGGGAGTAAAGACATGTGAAACTGGCTGTCGGAAACGGATGAAAGGGAAATGTAAAGGGGTCTCCTCTTAAGGAGCGAGATTTTACGAGCAGTTCGGAGTCCTCTCACGAATTTTAGGATGAAGATTCGGAAGTCGGAGGAGAAAGGACGGCACGTGAGGAATAAAATAGAGAACGTCTTCGAGAAAATAAATTCCTCGAGATAACTGCTGAAACAAAACGATGAACCAAAGGACAAGAGAAAAAAGAATTGAGTTAGAAAAGTGGTAGATAAGACAAAATTGCATGCTCTTTGAAATGGAAGCTAATTGTGGAAACAGTATCGGTTATATTTTGGCTCTTCTGCTCGGCTGTTTGGGAGACTCGTTAAATATTAAAGAGGATATTTCCTTCTAATGACCACTCGCCCGCTTGAATTGACGAATCCCAAAATATGATCCCATTTCCCGTTTTCTGATTAGGTCCCATACGTAGACGAGATCAGTTCCCAGAATTTGTAGACTTAGACTTCAAAGACGATGAAGAGTGTTTAATTCCTTTCAACGCTTGGTCAAACGCATAAGTTTACGATAAGCCGAAATTTTGTGGTCAATACTGTATGAACAAAATATGATGAACCAAATAGTGATAACCGATGAAATTTTCATGCTCGATTTACTACTTCAGTTTTTGTTTTATCTCTCTTATACCCTAAATGTTCGCAGGCGGTTTGCATTGAATTGTTGGAATGCGCTGGTTGATTTTGATTGCGCGATTTTACGCGAAGTGTTTACGGAAGAAACTATATTGATTTTGATGTCCCGTTTCTTTAAATTTAAACCAATACCTCATAATACTAGTATGACGTAATCATGTCATGTACTCATCCATTGGAGATTCTTTTCTACTGCAATTAGTTATTGACTTATTAGCATTCAGACAGCTCCCGTTGATTGAAATAGTTTCAAATTCTTATGCTTATGAATATGAAGTTAATATAAAAGACGTATTATTGTTCCAATCCTAGCCAAATCTAAAAGAATCTCCGTTAAATTGTTTCACCAAAGAAGCTTAATGAGCATCAAGAAGTTAATTGGTTCACTTTTAAATTATTATTTTAAATAAATGATTAAGAAATGATGAAAGCAGCACATTAAAATCTACTTCTTTATTTATTCTACATGTTTTCTTCATTATCGACTTTAGTTTATAATTTTCGAGTAAATTTCATAACCGTTTAATGATTTCAGGATTATGTTAAAAAAAGCCCATCAATTAAAGTAAATAACAATAAGGAATCTTCGATAGTTATGTTACGTACAGTTTGATGATGAAGTTTCAAATTGAGTGTTTGATATCTTGTTTATAACATGGCAATAATTTTAGCTGTAGATGTTACAAATTTAAGATATCTATCTTACTTATTTTTTAATCTATTTCCCGAGTAACTTCTTCTAATTTTTCTATAGTATCTGTATTGAATTATGATTTTTCGGATATTCTTACCGTATTTTATACATTTAATTTCCGATATTCATAGGTTTTCTGCGGCATCGCGTACTTTTCAGCTTCTTTTTCGCGCTCTCCATGGATGGTCAACTGCCCCATTTTACTTCCGGACAAAATGCTCATTACCCTCTCAGCCTCGGCAGCGTCGCTCTCGGGGCGTCCGGTGGAAAAAGAAGTCGTGCATATCGCTCTTGTGCAACTTCAAAAATAGAAGTAAAGCTTTCAAAGAGATGAGGGACGATTCTAGAAAGAAATTTATTTCGGAAGGACACATATAGCTGTACGTATTTCCATTATCCATGTTCTTCTTGAACGGTGGTAGAAAAATAGTGATACCTGACGTACTCTATATAGATACTCTAATAGCCTACGTTTTATTAGTTTAGTGATAGGGAAAATCGTTATGACTACTGATAGTGCAACGATTATGATATATTCACGATGAAAAATTTATGCAAGTTGTGATTGCAATACATTTATTTCCATTTTTTCTTTTTACGATGCTAATTTTATAACAAAATAATGAAGAATCAGCGGAAAAATTGTCTTTGAGTAATCATTTTCTATTATTGAATATTTGTAAAAAAATTGCTCTACGTTTTTTGGTCTGAAAGAGGTTTTTGGAATTGTATACGCTTATTGTATTTACTGTAAAGCTCTATTAAAAATCTCGGGAATTGAATAATACCTAGAGGAAGTTCGCATTAAAGCAGTGATTATGAGCCCCCTTTTATAGCTGCAATTCATCTTCTGCGAATAAGCGATATTGGGTAATTATCATATACAAGCCTTGCTTATTACGATGCTATATTTCTGCACAATTACGATAAATTTGCTCAAAAATGGCAAATAATTGTTGTATCTCTTTTAGGATTGCTATGTATTCATCCGTGGAGATTTTAAGTCGATAATAATCAATTTTAATTATATCATTCGGTTGAAAGTGTCTGTGATTCATTGAAATACTGGATGCACGAGTATTATTACACCATCAAATCATCTATCAAAAAGGAAATTCTAAATCGAAGTCATAATTAATTTAAAGAAAGTGTAATAACTATGAAGAATGACGGGTTTAAATTGGGTTTTTTGGGTAATGTGCATAAGTAACGGTGAATATTTTCGTAATGGACATAGTTATAGGTAACACTTGCGCTCTTATGTGAAATGAATACTTCAACCGTAGGTCAAGCTCACTCGAATATTAACGGGATTATTAATGAGAAATATGACGATATGATTAAACTTTAAATGAATTAACTTACCGCAAAAAAACATGAAACGATATCAGCGTCACTAGTATTTGTACTTTCTACGTTTGAATTTGTGAGATTTATCAACGGAGCGATGCTCATCTAAAGGCGTCCTGCCAACAGAATGGTGCTTAAGGAAGGCACCAATCTAAATCTCATGCTCCAGAGAAAGAAACTTGATTAAAGATTGCCGAGTCTTAAGGAGGACATCCTTCGGCTTTAATGGATCCCTTGTATATTTTCCCGATTCCCGTCCTCGAAGCGCAATCAGAGTGGTCTTCCTCTATCATCGTCACTTCCTATTCTTTTTCCAAAAACTCTTTTTGATTCATCTAAAAGTAACAAGTCGACTCTCGTGGAATGGGGAATTTTGAGTAAAAGAAAAATTTTCCTATAAATAAATAAAAGTTCTTCTTTGGTTAAAAATGTGTTTATCTGCTACATCGTAACACATCTGGTTAGATAAATGCCTTTTCTATATTCGATTACGTACTGATATAATAAAATTCTATGTAATGTTTCTATGTTATGTGCTCAATTAGGCAGGAATTTACATTACACATTTTGATTTGCTGTTTTTACATTATTAATTATCATTAAGCAGAGGTACCGGGTTTGAATCGTGTATGGAGCATAGTGGTGTCTTTGAAGTAAGAGAAGCCTCATTAGACTGACATTAGGATGAAATTGACTAGATTATTACTATTATTATCACCATAATTTAATTATTTACAATCGATTTGAAAATCAAATGATCGAAAATGATAATTTAGACTCCATATTTTGAATTTTGAAGTCTAAATCGTCTTAGGGAGTTGAAGAATGAAATGAAATTCTACGCAAAGAACAGACAAAAATGACGTTTCGCAATGTATGTACGTTATGCGTGCAAATTTTTAAGTATTATTTACGTATGCTAAACGGTAATAACATCATAATAATCGATAAGTTCACCCATGAGTCAGGAGAATGTTTCTCTTTACTCTTGAAAACGATAATCGTATGTTTCCAGCAATGTCTTCACAAAGAAATCTGGTTGCCAATTTCATATGTTGGGCTATAGCAACTATACGAATGTTATTGTTAGATGAATTTGATAATTTTACTGCGTCTACAACAGACATAAATATGATGTTAAGTTGCAACGAGTATCATCAGTTGTATTTACTTCCAACTGACAAATTTTATCTCAGCTTTCGAACCACAGTCAATGCTTTACGATTGCGTCTACTATCTTTTTCATTTGCCAAAGCGAAATTACAAATTGACGAAAAAGAGTTGTTGAACGATAATTGAAAAAGCTGAGTGCATCCAGGAAGTGGATGATCCTGTTTGATTAATTTCCCACCGAGAGATTTTAGATCATTTTCCACGTGTAATATATATTCACAGCCGTCAATTTTCATTCGTCTTTAAATTTCTATAACACTTACATTTAATTGAAAATTTCCTAACTTTCACATGACATTTACAAACCCATCGAGGGAAGAAAACCTGATGGGACTCTGCTCGCTTAATTTAACTTCGAAATTTTTATGACTATTATTTTGGATTGTTTCATCAGTTCGTCAAAACCATAGGAGAAACTAGAATTTTATTGGGTTGAAAATGGCGTAACTTATTCTTATTCCAAATTTTAACGCAGGAAATAGGAATAGGAAACTAGCTGAAGTGCCCGTTGGTTGTTTGAAGTATTGTTAAATATTTTAATCCTATTTGCGCGGAAGAGAATGTTACATCTCCCATCTAAACTCAGTTCACTAGTACAGGTTATCAAAGCAAAAATTTTAACTCTTTTCAAAGTTCTCATAACTTAGTGCTGTAGGGCTCAGTGAAGGAAGTAGTAACTATTCCATTAATTGGTGCGGAAAGGATGACCAAATCCGTATATTGATAGCAAAATTAATGTGGTCAATCCTAACTTGGGGGAATTACGTAGAAACCATCTTAAAAGAAAATCACTTACCACAATATATATTTCAGTCGAACGTTTTTGTCAACGTGTTGAAAATATCGGCTGATTTAAAAAGAAGAGTTTTTTATTGCCCCAGGGTACAGTACATATTATGTTTGCTAGGAATTCCCTGTTATTTGAGATAGCGTTAAAACTATGGGCACGTTTTAAATTCAACAATCTGATGAGCGATGGATTGCATGGATGGATGTTTGTCTAATTACTTCGATGGATAATCGATTCTTAATGAGTTTAAGGAGTTTGGTGTCTCTACTATTTGACTAGATGGCCACTGTTGCATGCACAACTTTCTCCATCTCCATAATTCTGTTGAAACTTAAATAGCGCATAGATGTTTGTGTTTGTCCATTGTCGGACCATAAACACGTTATATTCCTCATTGTAAGTTGCCATTTACTGGCTTTTTATGAGGTTGTGGTTAAATTGAAGTTTCAATGAACCACTATTGTCATCAGAACCATCGGAACTTCATCTGGTATTAATCACGATGGAACCGATGGACATGGGTGGAAAGCATCTTAGATCGACCGATGATTAAAAATACAGTTTGATGGATGAATTTAAAAACGTGCCCTATATGAGTAATGATCAGTCGTAACTTACCGACGGTTAGAGGCGAAGTACTGGTCAAAGAAATCCTTCGCCAACCTCAGTAGCTCTTCCTTAGGGCGAGGCGTGCTCGCCGGACGAGGGATTACTCCCATGCTGACCACGCTTCCCAGGCAGGCGTGAGCCGTGCATGCTGTCGGCTGTAATATGAAAAGAAAAATTCAATTAGACGTGTCTTTCTATTATAATTAAGGCTATAAAAAACTAGAAGAGAAAATGAAGAAGTATGTGTAGCACACATAGCATGGAATTAATGAAACAGGATTCGAGTTTTCTGCGTATATAGAGCAACAATGCTTTTTCTTGAAATACGTAGAAACTTTATACATGCTAATAAGTTTGAGTCATTTTATTTTAATTTGTACCTGTTTCCTTAGAAACGTATGTAAATAAAGGACATAAGTTTTATGCATCGAAGTTGGGAAATTATTTAGTACCGGAAGGAATCTAGCAAGCTCTTGTTAAATAATGCGCTACATTTTCTGAAGCAGTAGATATTCGATGTTTTAATATTTTACAAGCTATGCTGTATTCTCAGTTATTGTGAAGCGAAAATACGCAAGCCATTTTTGGAGAAAATGGAGGAAATCGCAAAAAGTATTCCGGATGCAAATTTACGCGAAAGCGAAGACGAGGAACATAAAGGTCTATTAAAATACTCAACATATAATGAATACTTGGAATCTCTTATTACTGACGAAGACGTCTGCTATCTTCAGAACTATAACGCCGCCAAAATGATAGCGCAGCTTGGCTATCGGTTCGTAAGTGATAGTTAGCTAAGTGTTCCCTTCATTTCGGAGGAGAATAGTTGAATATTTAGAAGCAAAGAAGTTTTGTTTAACTATAAGTAAGTTTAATCCTCTTCCGAGGAGAAATTGAGTTTTCCTGGACTTTTCGACCACGGTTTGACCATCATTATTTATTAAATGCGATATTTTTTCTATTCCTCAAAGTGATTTTCCGTTACTTATTGGTATATGATTTTCTTTTTAATAGTCTTAGAAGTAAATTTGAGGGGTATTCAACTTAAGACTTATTATAAATCGCTGCGGGTAAACGAAATTTTACTTCATATATACTAGTATTAATTAGGTACAGAAAGGTAGAAATTTTGCTGTGGAATCACTATTTCAGGAATAACTTCTTTGAGGAAAAGTTTTAGAGTTGCCGATAAAATTCTGAACCAATATTAATACTCTATTATGAGGTGAAGATGTTTAGATATGATTGTCTGTAACAATACATTATTTATGGGCGTAAAGGGTACAATATTTCCATTTCTGTGTAATATTTACACTGCATAATACTTACAGTAGGCCCTTCCAATTTAATATATTTTAGGGATAGTTAAATACCCATAGGGGTAATGAAGTACTTCTAACTTTATGCATACACTATCAGATGTCATCTTTAATGGTATTTGAAGATTGATATCTTCAATCATACCAAAAGAGATATGGAGTTCCTTTTTTCTTGGCATCTCTCAAGTCTGTCAAGTTTTTCTAGGTTCGAATTATTCTCTTTCTTGATTATTGTCGTATTTTCATATGTATCAGATTTACGGGGGATACACTGACAGAGGACCAATTTTATAAGAAAAGAGCCGAATTGTGGGAGGACCTCCGTCCGACGAGAATGCCTACCGATCCTGTTAGTGAGAAATACTTTAAATTCGGAAGGTCTGCCAGAAGAAAAGGGATGCAGGAGAAGGTAGAGAGGCCATTATCCGTGGGCTCTGTATGGATGCAATCGGACCCTCTTCTGCGTGCATTGGCAGTGAGGGAAAGAGGGAACAGGGTCGGCGTTTTAGCGGTAAGAGTCGCGGAATTTCCAGTATTCAACGTACGGTCATCGAGGGCCCGATTCTATGGTGCACTGGACCGTATTTCTTCGAAATTTCGCGGTAGTTAGACTCTATCTAGAGTACGCATGCGGTATTTAGAATCCTACCGACTTTGTGAAGTAGGGAAGAACAATCGAGACTCCGTGTGTTTGGTTAGAATTGCCACGGCATATTGACGAAATCATATTTGATCATGTGGCGATACTCCGCGTATCGCCACCGCGCCCGCCGCGTTATCTTTGTATTGTTTGTTGTTATTTTGGTTACGAATAACAAGTATTGTTGACTTGGGACACGGAGAATAAAAACGATTTTGAAACTCGTACGTTGATTGAATTTGCATTCTCGCTATCCATATCACTGGTTTAAAATAATAACGTATTTTGAACGACGAGTGGTCAGGAGCGAATTTGTAACATCTCAAAGCTAGCTGAGAAGAAAACAAGTCGTCGACTACAATCTCATTGACATAGGATGGGAATTTTAGAAGTTAAGAAATTAAGTTTTTCAACCAGCGCAAAAGTTTTAGAGATAATACATCCTCGAAAGTCATATTAGATATAATACATACTGTTAAATATGCAGATCAAATACTGAAAATAAAATATATTAGGTAGATAAGACTAACCACTTCAAATTTAATTTTTTTGAGGGGTGGGCACAGATACAAGTTGAAGAAGTAGGCTCATTAATTCGGTAGGCTTTGTTTTATTATTAGTAAGTGCATGCATCCCCCGCCACTCACCGAAAGGCAGATCGCAGATATAGAAGGTGGCTGGAAAACCATCAATTTTCTAAATACCCTGTTAGTAAAGCTTATACAATCCGTAGAGGATGAATTATTTGGGTACTTGACTATATTTCCATCTACAGTTTGAGGCATCATTTTAAAATCCCTTGCTAGCAGTTTCGCACGCCTGTAGTTTAGTTATATCCGTTGAATTGTCATTTAATATTCTCGATAAGAATGTATAACAAACAAATTTTATGTAGTAGACTGCTAACTACATAATTTTTTTGTTTGATTGCAATGAAGTAGATTTCTAAAAAAAAACAGATATTTCGTAAGTTGAAGTACATATATTCATTCATAACTTATTTATATACGAAAAACAATCATATATTAAAAACAAGTTATATCTTATTTATAGTATTTATATTATAATTAGTACCCCTAAAATTTAATTGACTAAAATTTGAATTAATTTGTAATTTCGTGCGAGAATGTCGGGAGAATTTTATATTTAACTAAATCAGAAGTCTTGCCTGGGTGAGAAGATATTCTTAAACATGTTGAAAAATACATTCATTTTTCTATTGGAGTATAATTTATTTTTTTATATAGGATATAAACAAGAATAAATTTTGGTTGATTACATCTGTATATTTTTCTCACAGTGAGGTCATTTTAATCTATTAGCGTTTTGCTGTTTAAAATATCTTGTTCAATTTTCAATCAAAGAACTGGATTCATTCGGAATTTGCTCTTCAAGACATATCTGATCATTATAAACACATGGGCGCATCTCAGTGGCACTCTTTGCTAACATTTTCGTTTAAATTCTTTTGAGACGTACACAAAAGAATTAATACCTTTTAAACCAATGCATCATTTGTCATGTTCGCTTGCAAGGGAGAGTTGCAGCTTAAAATAGATTTAAATGGTTTGGCTTTTCTGATGCCAAGTTTTCTTCTTTGCAGACCATTATCTTCGTACGAGACATTAGGGAATCCGGTAATGAGGTGTCCGGATACATTGATTATGCAGATCGCTTGTTTTCCGAGTCGTGGGAGGCTTACTTTTCCGGCCACAAGAAGCTGAAGCCAAGGAAGAGTGATTTGGCCTACTACGACTGGAAGCACAACATTGCTGCATCGAGGTCTTCGAGGAACTTTCGCGTGAGTTTATTTTATTTTTTATTTCTTTGGGTGGAATGCTGAATAGATATATAAGAGGAAAATTGTTTTTAGAGGATTAATACTCTTGAGTTTTCCCTGTGGAAGGTGTTCTAAACCAATTTATTGCTTCCTGTTGCAACATTATGATAAATCTCTTGCGATGCTCGGCGTGTATTAGTTTTTCCTTCATATCTTAATGAGAGCTTTAAGAATTGAGCGAAATAACTAATAAAGAATAAAATAATACTATTTGAAACATCACAATAACATCATTCTGTAATTTTAGTATTTCAGATAGTAATATATAATAGTGAAAAATTCCTAGATTTTAATTAAATTATACCATTCTAAGAGAAGAAAAATAAAAATTAACAATAATAATATAAATGTTTGATTAAGCTAAGAGATTTGGTAGATTGAGACATAGGAATACATTTTTGAATAGGAGACGCAATTGTGAATTTGAGAAAAAATCGTCACAATATTCAGAAACCGAGTAATAGGTTGTTCTATTAAAATTAATTTTCTACAAGGTTTTTTAAGTTTAATTTTTATATTTATATACTACCTTAATTCATCTAGTGCCCACGGAATTTTCAGAGTACAGGAAGAAAGTTGTATTAAGTTATTACTAATGCGTGCTCCAAGCGAAGTCCTTGAGTAAAAATCAAATCACTACTTATCGTGGACATGTTAGTTTATATGGAGAATTTACGTGGCGAATCTGAGAATTGATAATTACATCTCTATGGATTTTGAAGAGTTTTTTATTGAAGAAATATAAGAACTATATGAGCTTACTATACAAGGTATCCGGGTTAAACATATAATAATATAAAATGTAATAACATGAGAAGTAATTGAGATATTTATTAGCAGTTTGCTTCTTCAAGTTTGGTAAGTTAAAATGTTTTCTATGTTTGCTTGATGATGGCGAACCGTGCCACTATGCAGTAATTGCGAGGAATTTCTTGGACAAAGAGTTCCTAGATTGTTTGATTGGGAGAGGCAGTCCATCGATTGTTTGGCCCCCTAGAAACCCAGACATGAGGCCACTTCATTTTTTTGTGGGTGTTTATCAAGAATCAAGTGTACCAGACACCAGTTTGTGATCCACCAGAACTGCGCCATCAAATTCCTGCAGTTATTGGAAATGTTACGCCAGCAATGCTGCAAAACACTTTGAGTGTGTAAAATACATATTAGATGTATTTATCCCACTAATGGTGCCACGGGAGCGACTCTCCATAAGGTGGGGGTGGGACGGATTCTTTTTGCCGAAGTTTAACAGATGGCCTGTATATTGTACTAGGCGAATATACTATTATATACTGAATATTGTATTTGGCATATTTTAATTACTCTATTACAGTTTAAACCGTTTAAACAAACTCTTCCTGGTTTCTTTGTAAAATGAATTTAAAAATCAGCGTCTATTTATAATTTCAATTAATTGCAAAACATCTACGGACATCATGGTGTAATGGTTATCTCGGTTAACCACAAATTAGTAGTTAGCTGGTTCGATCCCATGGTAATTTAATTTTTTTCGCATCTCTTTTTCGGTCACAAAATTACTGTTTTTAGTAAATAGTTTATCAATTTCAATGCAACAGTCAGGAATCTGCTGGTTTTACTTTTCATTTTATTTTGCTGAATAATACATATAATCTTTCGGGTATAAAAATTATTCGTCGACGGGAATATTTTCAACGCAATCTCACAAATGAACGCTGCTATTTGAAATCACTTAACTACGTTCTAACGACCGTAGACGAACATCATGCACAGTGGAAATACAAAATTGGCTGTTTTTCGAGAGGCCTAAGTAAAAAGCTTCATTGCTACTATTGGCTCCAGTGGCGTCCTTCCCTCGGTGCGGGAAAATGCAGCGGAGGACAGAACTATGACAAATGAACGCTTGTCATGGCCTGGAATGGTGCACACATCGAGGTGTATTGATTGTGTAAAATGACATTTTGAGTTACTATACTTCTAGAAACTAACCGCCAATAAATATCTCAATTAAATCTCAAATTATTAAATTTTGCATTATTATACATTTAACCCGGACACCCTGTATATAATGTACGCAATACATTTGTAGCGCTATTATAAATAAAGCTCTAGTGATTTGTCAAATTTGACGTTAAACTGATAAACTTAATTAAAGGATCCCATAGTTTTCGCTTGCGCATAATCTTTCCGCATTTTCTGTCAATGAAAATCTAAATTTTCTGCTTCACAACATCAATATAACCACCCGAAAGCATATCCTCCACCACCGTTTCCGCTGTAAGATATTCAAATCCATCATATGAGCGTGGGTGGAGATCCCGATTTCACTCGGAAAAGTTCAACTTACGGCTTAGCCATTCCGAATTTTGATGACTTCCCGCGTTTGGCAAAACAACCGAAATTCTTTCAAATAGAATTGCCGTAAATTGTCCTGCGAGCGAATTCCAACAGTTGGGCACAATACGCTCGCCACTCCCGACTCGAACACTCACGAACCGAAGCCAACGAATATAAAACAGAAATCGTGAAGCAAATCACGCAACTTGCATTCGATCGAAGCCCATTATTCCCTCGTCGGCAGAACTAGACAAAGAGACTTCTTTGGGAGACAAAAGAAACCCGATTTGCGACGCGTGACGTTGTTTATTTTTCGATCCCAACTTTGTGACCCTGTTTCGGCGGTGGGTGCGGGAACATCGATCCACGGCCCTCCGCACACAGAGCGGTGGGTTGGTCGGGCAGCCACGGGAAAGGTGCGATTGGGGAAGAATTAATCGGCGATTGGGGCAACAAGCGAGGCGTGCGCGGGAATTTCGTTGAGGGAAAAGTGGAAGAAGTGGATTTGATTTTGGGATGTAGCGGATTATTGCCTGGGGCTGAAAATGCGTTGTATCCGTTGGTGGAGAAATCTGTCACTGGCAGATATACTCCCCTAGCGTGTTTGAATAATATATACCCATTTTCTTGAAGTGTGTAAATTAAGGTTACTGTTTCTGAATGAGACAGTGACTTCCAAGGACCGTTGTGGTGGATTACGGAGTTTCACGTACGTCATCGCCCTGGTCCGTGACGCAACGGGTTCTGTTTTTGTGTATCGAATGCGAGGTATTTGTCTGGATTTGATTACATACTGATACTTTTTTGGCTCAAGTTTTTGGATATTTTAACATTCTGTTATCCGGGTTTTTAATTGTTCCAAACCCTACTAACATCTTAATTTCATAAGGCGATAATTACTGTAATGTATAGTTTACATAATTTTTTGACATTAAAACTTTTGGAGTTAGACGAAAGGTATTTGAAACCTCCTTCCAAAACATTCTCTGCGGTCTTTACGATTTGGTATTTTCAAGATTTTTGGATAAGCCTTTAATTTTTTGATTAGATTTTGATATTTTGATTTAGCTTTTGTCTTTTCCAAAAATAATTTACTTAAATTTCCTCCAATGTCTAGAATAGCCAGGGCTGTCAACTAACCTTCTGACTTTTTCACAAGCTCTGTAGATAAAATAAATGAAAGCTTATTCGATATTTTATTAATGGTCAGTATTCGTATTTTATAATTATTTTGTGGTTTTACTTCTTATCATTTTAATTCTTGTATGTTTAACTGATATACTACATTTACTATAGCGCATGTCATTGGGGGCTCCTTTATATGCTAAACAAAGCATTATTATTATTAATGTAAAATTTGAGAGTTGATATCAGTAATATTCAACCTAATCCGATATTTTAAACGGACATCTGCTGTCCAACATGAATATTAGTTAGAATTAAAATATATCATTTTTTCTAGGCCAACTAAGTAAGTAAACATTTTAAAAGACTCGATTAAAGAGTTCCTTCCAACTAAAGCATTTGTAATAGCAATTTAGAGAATTTGGTCTGGCTGTTATGATGCGCTAAAGTATTTTTGGTTCGAGTTGTTGGAAATTATAACATTCTATCATGTCTGAATCCTGAGAACGCCAAAATCTCGGAAAGCTATAGTTACATTAAAATCTAGACGAATCTCTAAAATTAAATATCCGCGGAAATAATTGAGGAAGCAATGAAATAACTTCATCATCCAACAAATTGAAGGTTTCTCTGAAACGGAAATCGATTGCAATTGATATTATTTGCTATTTAAAATGGATTCAATTTACTTATATTTCGTGAAAATCAATATATATCGTATTCAATAACAATACACAATAAGACATGATCAAACTTCTAAAAAATCGGGTGATCCAGGTGATAATGGAATTATTTAATTTAACGACTGCATACCACTCGGAAATGTCTTTTACAAATTTTTATCCATCTTTTACATTTAATGAATCTAAATTTTTATTTTTACTGCCAAATAATTTTTGAGGAATCTAACAGAAGAAAAATGTCGTTTTCTTTAGAAATATTTGGTTATTTCGAAAAGTGCAGGCAATATCATATTTTATTCTATTTGATCCCTTATCTAGTTGATCATTTTGAACTGGGAGAAAGAAGGGAAGATACCAAGTAAATAATGTCACCTTCTCTGACCCTTGTTAAACCACATGCAATCATTGCGAATAGCCACCCGCGTATCCACCACAACACGGTAACTCATCTAAACTGTCGAATGCTCTCTTTCCGGTCTAAAATCCAATTTGCTGCCAATCACCCAATCACACCTCCGGTGGAAAGGCAATCAGTAAGGTGGCCGGCGATGGGTGAGAAAAATATCGACGAAGAATTACTGGGCTTTGCAGTTCGTCACGGTGATCGTACGGCCGATTTTCTTCCCAAATCAAAGGGTATTGGAAAGGTCAGGAGAAGGGGTAGTAAGGGCACGAGCAGGAGGAATACAGGAGTGGAAATTGGGAAGGTGGAATCTAATGAAAAGTTCGAATTATATTCAGCATTTAGATTTTCATTCCGACAATCATATCGTAAAGATCCGATGATGTACATGTGAACAATTCCACCTTTTATTTTGCGGCATGGGGTCCAATTCCTTGATCGGTTACTATTTCATGTATTTTTCAGATAAAATGATTTTCAAAGCTATCAATTTTGACATTTACTTTTCTGTCTTTTTCCACATAGTCTAGTTGGCCTTAGCATATTAGCCGAAGTATATTATTTATTATCTCTTAAATTTTCCGTAAATTATTACATCGGAAATAAAGGGTAATTAACCTAAATTTCTATTTTATTTCTTTCTATTATAATAATTTATTTCTATTTATCCTATCCTTCGTTAAGAAGCTTCCCTGCAACGCTTTTTGATTTATCAAGTCAATTATTTACACACTAAAAGAGTACAGCGTTTTCTGTAGACAAACTCATAGGATTTACAAGGAAAGAGTTTAAGGTTCATTGCACATAAGGGCGTGCACTCAGGAAAAATCCCAAGGAAAAACGGATTTGAAAAAGTCTGACGGGCCGGGACTTCTTTCAAGTCCGTTTTTCATAGTAGTTAGCCTACTATGAGGTCCCGAGTTCGAATTGTGGTTAAGGCATGGTTAGTTGTGTTGTGATTCTCAAGGGTTAATTATAATAGTGGTCTTGTACGACTAAACTTCGCCCTAATAAAGTTGATAATATAAAAAAACACCAAAAATAAAAACACAACACACTTGTACTAATTCCACAAAATTCTTTAATTTTGTGGAATTAGTACAAGTGTGTTGTGTTTTTATTTTTGGTGTTTTTGAAATATGAAGTTCAACAAAGTAACACTCGAATTGATTTCTTCAATTTGATAATATAATATTATTATTAGATAATCTTGATAGAATTAAAAAACAATACTATTTATAGATTTAGAGGTTTAAAATCTCCAATAGCCGTCCGTCCTCCAAAGACCGTCTTTGTCGGCGTTCCTCGTCTCATTCACCGGTATTCCGAGAAGAATGAAAGGACAGCACACTTTTTAAGCACCCAATACGTATTTCGAATGCGATGTATTTATCTTCAGGAGTGATTAGGTACCATACGAAATACGTATTGGGAGCTCTTCAAAAGTGCGGTGTCCTTTCTTGTTTTCTCGGAATACCGGTGAATCAGAAAGTAACGACAACAAATACGGCTATTGAAGATTTTAAATTTCTAATTCCATAACAGCAGTATTCCAAATTTTCTTTCTTTACATTGATAGATTTTTTCCTCCTTCCTATCTGCGATTCATCAGAAGTTTTGTTGAATGTTTCGGTTGTATATAACCAATATCCAATTCGAGTGTGCTGCTAGTTGCTCCCTCGATTGCTGTACGAATTCTACGAAATCTAGAGATCACCCTTGAAAATCACCGCCGAACATTTTTCAAATTTAAGCTCTAATTTTCAATCATCATACGATTTAAAATTCCATAGAAGCTGAATTCATGAGATCTGACTGCTTGATGAGGGGATCACAAGGGGATTGTAAGGAAAGAAAATAAGAAAATTTAAGATGCAGAATAATCCATGAGATGGAAAAGCCATCATTAGATAAAAGAGCACAGGATCGAGATATTTGAAGAGGAATACTCAGCTAAAACCGGCCGCGAAGCTAATTCGATCCGATGGACTGACTTGCGCACTCGATAAATTAGTTTGCGAATTATTTTTCCTCTAATCTGTCGTAGCGACCACATCACATCGTAACTTTCCTTCAACTTTCTTCTTACAGATAGAAAACGGAAATTTTGGTTCAGGAATTCTAGGAAGACGAGGAATTTAAGCCTACTCTAAATTATATCCTATATTTTCAGTAATTTTAATTTGTCGAGCTCGCTTTTTCCTTTTAAGAAAGTAAAGAAAATGGATTAAATGAGGAGGAATCGAATTGATCTATCAGTAGTCATGGAGCTTGCTCCGGATTTTTGCGTCTTCGGAAAGGAAGAAATTCATTAGTTACAACCTTCCCCTAATGCATGCGAAAAAGATTCAAATTCTTACTGCTCCTGGAATTCATATTTCTATTTATGATATTTTATATTGGGTAGGATAATTAATATGGCGAATTTCATTTTGGCATTGATCTGTATGCCTTTCCTGCCGCTGATCCTATTTAGGGGGGTCTTTCATCTGATTGTTATTACCATTATTTTAAACTTATCCAATGGAGATTTGAACGGAACGGAATACATAATATTTTCATATCATGAACAAAATTTTCTATGAGGTGAATCGGGGCAAATGATTTGTTCTTTATTTTCTTCTTCTTCGAATTTCCATGAAAGATGCTCCTGGGTTTACAATCAAAAGAAACCTGGAGAGTGTTTAATTTAGACATATTCTTTTTTTAATAAACTTAAGTTTACGGGCTATCTAATTAAATCTTATTTTTCTGTCATTGATAAATAAAAGTTTATATATTCCTTGAAGAAATTATTAAAGAAATAATATTTCTAATATCAATATTAGCATTGCATTTTATGAATACATATGTCAAAAATATGAAGGAAACAGGTCACTGATAGTAGATTAATTTAATTTTGATATGATACATTTCTTGAGATATTCTTTATAAACAATGAGTTAATTATTTTTTTATATAGCTTGATATGTTTATAGAGTTAATTTATTTCATTATATAGATTGTTATTATTCCTAAAGTTTACGGAAAGTGTATGTCTTAATTGAATATGTATTATTTAGGAAAAACCGATGTGAGATATTATTACATGTATGTTGAATAGAGAGGAAGAATGATTAGGATCCATCAGAATGGAGGAATTGGTGAATGGATTAGAAGAAAAGGCGAGTGGAAATGAGAGAACTAAAAAATAAACTCTTAACGGTGACAGAAAGTACGGCTGAGTGATTTCTAAATGTAAATTTTGACCTTAAATAAGATTATAACGGTCAATCTATCGCCGTCCTCAGGAATATCTCATTCGGTAAATGTCTCTTGCCAGCTTCTGTAATAGAATTCGCCCACCTTTCCCATTTTCTCTACATCTTTATTTGCTTCTTCGATTTACATTCGTAAATGTATTGGTGAACCTATAAGCTGATTTTGAGGATTATTTTTTTCCGATCGAGGAGTGTCTTATAATGAAGAGATCAAGCGTCATTCTTGGCTTTAACGTAGGAGACGTGGCTTCGTCGCTCTGGATAATCATATTCTTGATATAACAAAAACTTTTATAATGGCTTTTTTGATATTTGTCGTTTTAGAGAGAGAGTAAAGGTGTATTTTTTCACTTACATTCTCATATTATTTTATGTTCATAATTCAGGGATAAAAATTGTGCAGAAAATAGTAATACTGGTACACATTTATTCAGTTCTATTTATAAGAATTTATAAGATTCTGGTTTGAGATGACTCTAGTCTCAACGATTCTGTATCGCTGATGAAAATAGTAAAGCTATCAATATAATCAGCATTGTTGTTATGCGCATCATTGAATAAAATTGCGGGACAAAGATTATTCTCCAAAAAAAGTTACTTAATTTACGCACTGCCACGTCAATTGAACGGAACACAATATTAATCAGTAAAGGACTTGCTCATATCATTGCCACAGGGATTCTGGGAGCAGGGAATCCTTAGGCTCGTTAAACGGTGTGATAGCTGTGCTCAGGCCTCTGGTGTTTAATTTGGATAAAGACTTCAGTTATACCCACAGTATCATTTCATACTTTTTCATTTGAACAGCCTAATATAATATTGTAGTAAATTGTTAACTATAATTGGGCTGTGTTTGAGGAAATTAAATTATTTTCTTTGTTTATATTGTTAATAAATATATAATAATTTTTATATAAAGTGATAATTTATAGGCGTTAAATCATAAAATTTTGATTCAACTATTACAATTTTAAATTAGATTTGCAGAAGCAAATCTTTGAACCTGAATTACAAAATTATAGACATAAGCGCGATTATTTTCCTGGTTTTTACATCCAAATTGATCATCAAGAGATATTCTAGAATGCTAAAAATCTAATGGTTTCACAGGCTAATTTTCACGCTTCCTAATTTCATGTTTTCAAGTATACATTCAGGAAAAAATCAGAGCTTAATAAATTACTCCATACCCAATTATCTTAGTAACATAATCGTAACAATTTTAGTCATGTTTTTCTTCAGCATCGAATAAAAATGTTGTTTATATTTATGCTGAAGAGATATGGCTTCTATTGTTAATTACTTGTTGATGTTTCAAACTTTATATCTTTCGAAAATATTCTGTTTTACCACTGCTTTCAGCACTCGCGATTCTGTGGAAAAATTATAAATCCATCCTCGTCATTTTAAAGCCATGTCATTGCTATGAAATTGCACTAATTGGACCGACACTACGTCAATTATCCCTCAGCCAATTGTCATGCCGCATAATTCCCAGAACCCATAAAGTGAGAACTTTTTTCCCCGGACTCTGCGTTAAATGTAGGTCGTGAAATTGGTTCAATCCTATCCTGGGATTCGTGCAGACAAAGGAGATTCGTTTCGTGCACGCAGAGCTAATGTCTCTCTAATTATGCAGATCATAGCCGCGGATGTTCTTCGCGGCTCGCTTTGTGCCCAAGGAATGTTTTCCTTCATTATCAGTTTAACGAGATGTTGATCCAGCGACTTGCAGAGATAAGGGGAATTCCTGGAGGAATGCGACCTTCTTGTTACTCTCTCTCGGTGCACCTACCGCCATCTCGTGGGACTCCTTTGAAAATCTCGGCGAGATAAGTTTCATTAGAGAAGGGATTACGCGGTAAAGGAATTAAGCGCTGAGAAGAAGGGTAAAGGAAGCCGAGGTCAAATGGTATTGTATTTTGATTCGTATTGCGTGTTAACTTGATGAGATAGGTTCTCTGCGTTTCCTTCTTGATAAACTGTTCCGAATTATTCGCACTCCGGAAATTATTGGTAAACGTTCAGCGGCGACGTTTCTCATCCCGGGAAAACTTTTGGTTTGGATTGAATTTGGCGAATTTGGATTGGGTTGAGAGCGAAAGCATTTTCAAGAGACTGTCAGTCACTGGGAATCCTATTTACATAAGCTAATACAAGATTACCAGGAAAAATCTATGATATAATTATAAATTGTATAACTTTTATTGTGGAATTAGATTATTTTTTGCATAAATTACTTTATTGTATAACCTTAGTTTCGGGAGTTTTCGATGATACTGGTACTGGCATATACTGGCATATAAAAGTGTATAAAAATTAATCTCTTGCAAGATAATTCCTTTTGTCATTTTGCATTGAGTTTATTCAAATGTAATCAATAGAGCTTACATATCGAAGCGGAGAGTTTTATTTCGGAATTTTTTTTTTCATTCAATCAAGTAGATTTTACATTGAATTAGTAATAGCTTGATTTCGTAGCAAGGATAATCTAAATAAAAATAATTCGGATGAATTTATAAGAGAACATGGTTTTAACTTTTTATTTATACAAAACCTTCAGATGTAACATTTTTTTATCTATTTAAAATCTTACATGTTTGCAAGAGTATGCAAGAGTTATTTAATGCTCGTTTCATAAGTATTTATACATCTTTTACGATATTGTATTGCAATAAACACTGTGCTCGCAATCTGAAATGTTTCTGCGATTAAAAATGTATTCCATTCACACTCATGATTTATTGAAAACACGTAACAATGGTAAATTACCTCGGTTCTATTACCCGAAAATTTTTGTAAAGATGTCTCTCTTGATACAACTCGATGTTACATCTTGCTGTATTGATTTTCAACTTTTAAGCTAAAAATATTCGAAAGGATCCGGAAAAATTACGATAAAGTCATACGTATAAGAGTGTTCTAGCTTTCGGCAGGTTCATATACATAAAAAACCTTATTCAAAACCACCTCCTTAATTTCCTGGTAGTTTACCCACAGCCTTTAACTCATCTAACATCTTTTCTTTTCGTCTTCCCCTACATTCTTTAGCAACCCCCCTTCCTCTCAGTATTTGACCCGCCCATTTTCTCTGTCGATACTTAATTACTTCAATTAAAGTCCTCTCTTCCCTAACCTTCTCTAGCACCTCGGTGTTAGTTTTCCTATCAAACCAGTTTACTTATTCCATTCTACGCCAAACCAACATTTCGAACAGGTAGCCCCCAATGAACAGCGTTATAATAAAGTAAATTTACAAAATAATTCTTTGCTACAAAAAAATCCAACAATACATAAATAAAGACACTTATTCATATAAATATAAAAATACAATCCAAAATAAAATCGAAATACATGCATATTATTTACAAGTAAGAAAAATTATTTTTTTATGCGGCGTTAAAACATCATTAAAAATATCACGATCACAATTAAAAAAATAAAATTGACTCTTTTTATGGCCCTTGTAGAGGCTCATTTTTCATCACGTCAAATCGTAACTCTCACGAAAAAGTAGATGGTTGACGAATTCTTCTTACAGGGACATTAAAATTAACAAGACCAAGTAGTTAAGATGACGAAATAGTGCCTCTTACGGCATTAACAATAAACAAAGAATCAAAATTTACGAATATATCTCACAGAAATGAGTTTTAGAGTTCATTGGAATGTAAATATTTATAATACAGTTAATATATCCTTCCGCAAAGATATATCAATGCAAAAGTCGCTGCCTAGACCTTAATTTTAGCTAGAATTATTGCCGGTCATCCACGTTTCTGTGGATTTGGATATTAACAAGAGACCAAAATCTCCGTATGAGTAATGAAATGAAACAAAATTAGTTTAAGGATCCTTGTCCCTCAGATTTAATTTTTATAATCATTAACAGGTTATCTTGGACCCAGATCAAGGCCTAATATTCCAGCATCGCTACGATAGGAAGACGATGTCTCCGAATCCGAAGCTGGTGTCCCCCGGTTGCGACACGATTCGCGTGGTTATTTCCGCTAGCGATTTCGAGCAGGCTGTCCTCTACGACCATATAGCGAGGAAGAAGTTGTGAATGGAGGAAGCGACGCTGGCGACACACCGCGACATCATCCGGCAACTCGTTCTCGCTCCCATTGTTTCGAAATAAAATTAAGCGAGAGAAGGAACGAGCGTGGTCGATGGCATTCCCAAAAAAATAATACATTCACGCCGGAAGCGTTTTTAATTAGTATACACGCTAGACATTTTTTGTTTTGATGGGAGGGAGTCTGAATTTAAGACGCGGTTGTGAAGTTTTCAGGGGGACTGGGAGGAAAAGTTGTTTGTGGGAGTATGAAAACATTCTTACAATAAGTGGTCTAAACGAATACGGTTATTTTGAAGTCCGCTTCTAGCACGAGGTATAGTGATTTATCATCAATTTTAATGATTCGAAAACTTTTTAAAGATTCGTAGAAGTTATATTTGCTTCATACTTTGACTATAATCGAAATTTATAGCATGGTTTTTATTTGTAAACGCTTGATAAATTATTATATAGAATAAAATTAGTTTCAGACAGGTTCTCCATATCTTCTCTGTGTATTGCTGGCCCAAATGATTTTTAATTTTTTTAAATCACTGTATGCCGATATTAATAAATCTAAAGCACTTTTAAGTCATTAGGGAGAGGATATTAGAATTATCCTTAAATGACTCATGAAATAAAAGTTCTTAGAATGTTTACTACAACACGGATTACTCTAAATAAATATACCGTGGTTGTATATAATTATCAATCACATCCTCATTTTATTGTAATTTCAATGCCGCAATTTATAATAGGAAATTGAATTACCTTCAATTTTTGGGCTATGATTTGTAGTCATGAAATCGATGTAATACAATCCATTAATATTTATACAATACACATTAATACAATTATATAATATTTTACTTAAGAGGATCTAGTGGGCCTACCTCAGCATAGTGCTTGTGGGCTGTAACTAACTGGTAGCTCTAAATATCGGGGTCTCTGCCGTCATACGTTGGTTGTTGAGTTCTATCAGATAGCTCTTTTTACTCAGTTAAAGTTTTAAGATAGTTTTAAGTTGTTTTCACTTTCCGTAGTCTTTTAACTCTTCCGTATTGGACGAGGCTTTTCCTTTGCGATTGCTTTTACAGTATCTGTCGTTTGTATGAGTTAGTTTTCCTTTCTTAGTCAGAGGAATGCTTTATTTTTTCAGCTAATTAACATGTGGTTGGAGAAAACGAAGAGTAGATGTGTTAATTTTAAGCGAAAATTAATTAACTAGAACCTAAACCACACGGAAGTTATCATTCACAGCAAATAATCTAGATTAAGTAAGGAAAGAATGCGATGAGATGTACCCAATTATTTAGTCAGAATTGAAGTAGGATGTGAGATAATTCCTTCCTTCAGTGGTAGTTCTCCATTATTAACTGCAATTCTCAATATTAACGAGCGTTTAGGAAAAAATACTCATATTGTTGTTTACAATCGGAATTTCTGTCAGAGATAAATGTAATCATTTATCTCTAACTGAAACTATCTAAAACTACTTGAAAATTTCAACGTTCGCTTGTATACGATCCTAAGTCGGTCATTATAGGTTTTCGATACCACAGAGGCCCAAGTTCCTTCATCACCTTTCATGAAGAAGGAGGCCGAAAATGAGTCGGAGTTATACATCTCGCTTTCATACACTTTCCAAACGTAGGTCGGTCTTCGCTTTGGGATCACTAGGTGACGCCTCTTGAGGTAGCACTAATCAAGGTTCCTTGATTAACGCCGCCTCGGGCTAGCACTGGCTCATTCTCCTTAGAATCTCACTTTCAGATCCTGTGACGGATGTATTAATCAAGGGATGACTGACAGCTGACGGCTGAATGTCGTGTTATCGATTGAGCGTGGGTTGGTTATTGGGGATTCATTACTCAACACCAGTGGTAACTTATTGGAAATTCGGAGGAGTTCGAATAGCTCTTATTCTTTCTTGTTGATACTTATAAGAGGAATACTCAGAAATGTAGAGTAATCATATGTCATGATCTCCAAGGGATACTTAAGAAAAGTATCTTTTGTGAAAGACGAAATCCTTTTCCATTATCTTCTCATAAGAATCAAATTAAAAATTTGACACAAGAAATTTCAAAATAGTAATTAATAATTTTTCTTAAACGCTAAGCAGAATTTATGAACCTCTTAAGACAGTATTAGTCCGATAAAAATAAAATATTTCTTACAAACAAAACTCGTTAACTCATTGGACGATATACACCGCTGAAGTTCTTGTATTTTGCACACATATCAGTATCCAAATTTGGTAGATTTGCGAAATTAGCTGTAAGACGCATTCCACGTTTCATTCAAAATATTATCATTGTAAAATATTACCCTCATTCGAGAATAAACAATATTGGGACGTTTCCATTTATATTTCATTTATAACAGATTTGTTTACCATTTACATTTAATTTATAACACAGATAAATAAAATCATATCACCATCCTATGATTTCGGTTTTACAGCTTCATTCTAAGTGAAATGGCTTCAATATCGCCGATGGAAAATTCTTATTTAATTTTCAAACTGCCTAAGTTTGTGAATTACTTTCAATTGCAATAGATATTGATTAAAACTGAAAGAAAGGAAGAAAAAAAGACCAGCTTATCTTAAAGATGACTAATATCTACACACCTGTTATGCGGATGCCAGCTAATTATTTAGCGTAGGCTATATAAAGAAGCATTCTCATATTTTTCTACTCATCAGTTAAATTCATATACTTCAAAATAAATCTGGTAGTATTCTTCAATTTAGAGACGATATTAATATATAAGGGCATGCGATTATTAATGGATTTAAGTGATAGTAAAAATTTTAAAATTAAGCTCGTTCACTTTAGCTTTTTCGTTAGTGTTTGATATTTTATGGTGTTTGATATTCTATGGTGTGTGCCGCAAGCCGATGTATAGTATTTACTCTTTGCAGTGAAAATGTTTGTCTAAAATTCGTTATACACTAAAATAGATATCTTACGACTCAATTTTAACTTATATGTTTACTCTCTCAAATTTTTGGTGTAAAATAAAACTAAATACTCAATGAAATAAGTATTAAATGCGAGTTACAAAAGTTACGGTGTAGCACTACGGGTTCATATTTTCATATTCATTAATTAGGAATTGTATTCATTGAATTTTCGCCATTTTACCCTTTCACCTTTCTTGTCTTTCCCCTTTTATCACAGCAGCCCGTCGCATCTCTTTGGTGGCATTTCACCACTATTTTATTGGACTACCATGAAAAAGGGAGTCCGGAAAATGCATCAGAATAGGCGCACATCCGAACTGTTTTTATTTCGTTGGCATTCTTCCTCCGAAGTACCGCTGTGTTTTGGTTCCCTTGACGGATGGATTCCGTCGTTTGATTATGCATTTAACCGGAGCAACGTCATGTGGGGCGGATATGACGTGGCGATATGACCCTTGAGGTATTTTGATGGCTTAACTCGAAGGAAAACCGCTAAAATACTTCTCTTTTTAGGGATCACTTCTGCTCTCCTTTATATCAGTCACTCCGAAGTGACGCCCACTTTTTTTTAGGAAAACCTCTTAAAACAGTGAAAATATCGGGGTGTAAAAGTGTACTTATTTATATATCTGATTCTTATTTCCGGATGGAATAAAATCCTTATATATGTAGCTAGGAATCTAATATTATTTGTCTTTTCCAATTTTTTCCTTTAGATTCAAAAGGTACTTCGCAAATTTACTGGTGGTAAATATCGTTTGGAATTCTTTCAACAGAAAATATACATATAGTGATTGTTGGAATATCATATAAGAACATGGCTTAAGGTATATTTTTCATGAGTTGAGTTTATATACCTTTAAATATTTATGTACAAACGTAAAAGATTTCTAAATCTCGTCAAGTTATTAAGCCCTAAAATGCCGTGCTCTAAGCCATTTATTTCACTTCTAGGTGATTAAAACCTCCGTTTACATTATTCAATAACCTTTTCCATGTCTTTCCATTCTGTTTTTCTCCTCACATCCTACTATAAAATTGTTTCTGAAGCATTCTATGCAATATTTGGCAATGCTTGATCCATATATTTTTCTCTTTAGTTTATTTCCAAAATGGAAAACCTTCTATCTCCCACCGTCTCCTGCATTTCATCGTTTTTTCTCCTACCAAATAAATAGTTAACCTATAGACATATAATCAATATCAACTGGCTGAATATCGTGGAAAGCCATGAAAAAGTTTTAAATAAACAAAACAGTTATTCGTAAATTCAACCAAGTTTTTAATTAACAACCGGTTTCTTTCTCAGGTTTGTACAACAACAATATAATCCTGTTATTTTCCTGTCGTGTAAACCAGAATAACGTCATTATTTTTCTGTTGTACCTAAAGATGGCTGAAACCGGTCGTTAAATGAAAATTTGGTGGAAATTACGAAGATATTTTTGGTTATAACATACAACAAGAAAATAATTACGTTAATTTTTTGTTGTGAAAACTTGGTTGAAATCTGCTATAAAAATGGTGGAAGTTACGAAGAACTGTTTTGTTTATTAAACCTTTGTATGCAGACAGTTTTGATATTCAAAATACTTCCATATTGAATCTTTAAATAAGAGTAAATCCTTGGCATTTTAAAACATTCAGGGAACTTTTATTGGTCAGGTTTAGAGGAATCCGACTGCATAACGATCAGTTTGTTTCTTAGGAATATATATGTTTAACATGCAGAGTGATGTATTAGGGTTGGCTGAGCGCCTCAAATCTCCCTGATTTTTCTCTTGGGCCTTCGATCGACGGAGCGTCCCGAATCATCTGCCGATTGTTGCATATCCTTCCGCAGCTTCTCTCCCCATTCTTCGACATTTTTTTCTTCGTCTCGCCCGTCCCTCAAAATCCTAACTTAACTAGCATTCAAAGATCCTCTATGTGAGCTATTCATTCGCATGCACTTTGCAGAAACACTCCAACAAAGCACGAAATCGCGTGTGAGTCAGGTTCTTCGGATGACGATTTTTTGTAGCATTTTACCTTGCCAACGATGCTGGCAATAAATTTCGCTTCGGGTCCAAAAGAAATGCTCCACTATATTGAGGGCATGGCAGGCCAAAGCCCGTGGGCCAAATCTCAGGCTAGGTAATATATTGCAAAGGTGAAGGTACAAAAACGGCCAATAAATAGAGTAATCCCTCACCGACTCAGACGATAAAATATTGAAATTTAATTCGACGTTCTTATTGGATGATATTTCTTTTTCTATAAGTGTTTTTAGTTACATAAACTTAATCCTGTAATCAGCAAGTATGCACTGTTCTGTGCATCTAACTACTCATTCAAAACTACGCCTACCTACCTACCGCAATAACGGTAGATACATTTATGAATGAAAGTAATCTAAATAAATCAATCACATCGGCCTTAACTTTGTGGAACTTCATCTTCAAAGCGCAAGATTGATAAAAAAACTACGTCTTCAAACCTGAAATGGATGTGAGTACGTCGAAACTAGCAGTTTGTCATATCATTTGTGGAATAGTGAAAAAGTTTATCAATATCCTGTTTTGTAATCAACATTCTTTAACGTGTTGAAATTGTCGCAAATAATCAGTAGGGAAGAAAACACTATTTCTTAACATCTACAATGAATTCAATACGCCTTCATGTTAACGATCATCAATTTTTAAAACATGCACTTTGCTAGAATAGAAATTTAATGTTATGTATTTGAAATATTTTAGGGTTAAAGCAGCTATTGTATTGAAATTGTTATTTATTTAAAGGAAAAATGTGCCCTTTGTTCTCAAGCTTATTTTCCATACATATTCCGAAAGTGTTTTTTATTTCTATTATCTGCTTACTATATCGCGTTATTGTCAATTAAATCATCGTTAGAGATTCAATAATCAACCTACATTATCGAAAAACAACCCAAAATTTTATGACAATGATGATAAAATTCTACGAAACTTCCATTTCTTGAAATTAGTTCTTTTTATAATATTCGCGGCAAATTATCAAAAAAAAAACTTTATTTTTCAAAAAAGTTGTCGAAATCCGCTTTCCATCGCGCAACTATTAAAATGGCCACCTCAACAGGGTGACGAATCCGCGAAGCGAAATATTAGTTGATGATTGAGGAAGCCTCAGAGTGCGGTTCGCTGCCTTGGCCCACTATCTTCCACACTCTCGCCCTCGTGAGGAAATGAAAGCGGCAGAATATAACTCTCATTTGCGGAACACTGGCTAAAGGGATTAAAATCCTCCCTTTGCCCCCTCGTTCTTCCCAATCCGTATCTTCACTACCCTCCGCTGATTCGTTCGCTTCCGACGTCCCTTTCATACGCCTTCCACTGGACCAAGTGACGCGAGAAGCCCTATCTCTTCTGTTTCACTCCGCGACGTCATCCGGTCACCAGATCTCACAAGTGCTCCAAACCACACAAGCCGTGCTCTGCCGAGTTTGCGGCTTCGCCTTTGAAATTTGCGGAAAAAAGGAAAACGTTGTCGAGGGTCTCACCTTAATACGTCCCAATGGCTCGACTCTCTCGCCCAATAATCAAACAAGAGGATAATTGGTGGAACATGTGATCTCCTTACACGAGCAAAATTATCCATCTATTTTTTCTTTATGTTCCACAATCAAATGGTTTGATGGTAATATTAGCGAGGAAATATGGCTTAAGGATACCATTATTCTAATTTTGAAGAATGCAATATTCGGGTGCTGTGAAAGATAAACCAATTCGATTACTTAGCTAGACATTTAGGTATAGGTAATCTTCGGAATATTTAATTGGAGACTAAAAAAGGCGCCAAATCTAATAAATTATAAAATATTTAATTAATTGCCAAAGTAAATTTATTTTAAACTATGCTTTAACGACAGGATATAGTAGCGTATTTTTAATTAAAATATTTTATCCAGAAAATAGTAAATTATAGTTTAATTAAAGGAAATTCGTCGAAGATAACCGATTGTTAGCGTTTGTAAAGTTTTAATTAATAATTATTAAGGAAATAAAACTGGTAAAAAAACGTAAAACCGGTATGTTTTGTGCTATATCTATACTAGCTCACTTTACCTAATTTTCTAGTACTTGTATATTTTACAAGCAATTATTACGCTATTTTTACTTATGAATTTTAAAGCACTAGTTTTCTGAGTTAAAGAAAAGGAATTGGCTTCGAGGGCCTGAACCTTTTTGACCGAAATGTTTCTCATAAAGCTTCAAAATATTTTAATTAAAATCAACAAGTTTTATATTATAATTTTCTGAGAAAAATATAAGTATTTTTTGGAACGATCTGCTGCAGAATTTAGAGTCGTGATACTTCTGAGTGTTTGGAAATCAGGCTATCAGTGAAAATATAATATTTTAATTCATAAGGTATTAATATATTGGAGAAATTGAAAATCCTTTTATGTTTCTAGCATCCTGAAGTAGCTAAGGTGATAATGTATACATTATTTCTTAAGAATTTCTTAGCTTTTTTACATCTAAAATTCTCATTTTTTCTCATACTATCTCTTAAATTGATTATTGTATATTCTACGATAATGAGCGAAATGGAAGACTTTTACTCTCAATATCGCCCGAATAAATACGTTTTAGTATTATTATAACGGAATACCAATTAGATAAATTGTGTAGATGTATTTCACAAATTTGCTATACATTAAATCTCAGAAATAGGAAGAAGCTATTTTCTCATTTTACAATTACTTTTAAGCATAGCATAAAATATTAATGGTACATTTGAATTAATACGTACAACATATTTCTATCGAATATCACCGCTGTAATTTGGTCCGAAGGCTCTCCTAATAAAGTACGACGGCAAGACGCCGTCGTTTATCTTCCCTGTCTTTGGGAGTCTGATTTTCATTCTCGGCATTCTTTCACATGGCGGCAGATGACATCCGCAGATGTGGACATTTCAGCCCTTGCAAATACGCACTAAGCCCCGCTTGAAGTGCGCAAGGAAAGCGGACGCTCTATTACGAAATATGCGCTCTGTGGTCAGCGGTTTGGGAGCGCTGCGATCCTCTCCTTCCCAGATCGATAAAAATAACACGTAAAAACTGCATGTTAGATGCAAGGAATGCAGTTTTTGCAAGAAGTTTAACCGGGGAAATTTTTACTGTTCCAATTTCGGATTGATGACCACCTAATAGATTTTTATCGAAGAATAAAGCGAGAATATTTATGTAGATCTCCGAAAAATCAATTCAATTCTGTAGCATATTGATATTTAGGTTGTTTATTTTTGTTTAAACGGGTAATCAAGGCCTTGGCTTTTTTAGTTAGTTAGAGCTTGTTTGGCTTCCATGCTTGGACTGTGAGTGTATTCCTTTTACTCCGAGTTCATTATATTACAATTCTCTTGTTGAATACTTCTGGGATTGCTGGATATATTGACCAAGCATTTAATCCGAATAAAAAAATTCAATATTTTAGTTAAATATATTTGAATTTTGATTAAAGAAATTTTTAATGTTATTTATTACTCTTTTAGCGGTTCTGATCAGAGATATTTAATATAATTATAATTATTTGACCCTTTATTAGGCGAGGTTAAGTCCCAGTGAGCCTCCCTTCCACCTGAGCTCGTGTGACATTTATACTATACATTCTAATTGAAAACGTCTTAAATTGGAAATAATTCTAAAATAAAACGTATAAAAAATCATCGGCGCTAACTAAACTCCCAAAAACGGTACTAAAAAATAATACTACTAAAGTTTCTGGGCTCCCGGATAGCCATGTGGGCAGCGCGTTCGGCTTCAGTAAAAGCGGTCCCGGGTTCGATAACCCGGTCGGTTCCCACGTGCGAAATCACAAAATCTGTCGAAGCACTTTTAAGAATAATACTATTAGTAAAGTTTTTATTCTAGTGCTGTGATAATAGAACGAATGGAAATTCCGTACGTTAAATGTAGTCGATTGTCGAGGAATTTTATTGTAAGTCAAGTTTATGCTTAGCTTTAGTGCATCACATTGGCCAAAGCTTATGACCGCATACCAAATTCGGCGCACTTCAAGCACTCATAACGGGAGTAATTACGAACCGTTAAAAGAAAATCACATGCAGCCACTACTTGCGTAAGGAAGTCGTTTCGAATCCTAAACGGAGAATTGGAACGACTTCACTAAAAGAAGAGCCACCGTACCGTTTAGAAGAATCCCCGGAGTCGAAAACCTAAGCATTCTGAAAAGAGTCACGGAATCTCGAAAAGAGAGCGAAAAGGATCGATTCCGGACATCTGGGCAAGGATTCGAAAGCTGAATGGGAGAAAAAATATCGTTCCGTACGAATAATGGGTTCCGCTCATTCCGCCAGACTTTAATCCCAATCAGCAAACCTCATAAGAGAACGTGACCTTACACTTTTCTCATTCCTCGGTCATTATGCCCTTCGTGATGCTTCCCTCGTGCGCAATGCTATCTTCCCCGCTTGGAAATTTCATTCAGATGCCGCCTCCCCACGCTTCCTTTGCACATTCGCCGTGCACAAAGACCGTTCTTGGTGGCCGCCGCAGAATCAAACCTTTTCATTGCCTTTCGAAAATGCTTCCATCTTTCCACTCCGCCGCCCAGCTCGGCACCCTTCTCTCGCTGCCTAAATGTCCTCTCTCCATCCTTGCTGTGCCGCACACCAATGGATTTATGCGGGCTCGTTATCCGAAAGCAGAGGACCGCACCGTCTCTATATTTATCTTTGTCTTTGCGAATTTATCCCTATTCCTTGTTTATTGTTCTTATATCCCATTTTTTTAATATGCTACTAAAGTTTATTTATTCCCAATCCACTGCTGAAAATGTTTCTCCAATAGAGTTTCGATTTTTTAGTAAGGGAATTGCAAGAAAGACTTAAAAATTTGTCGATAATATAATCTAAAGTTTCCGCGTATGAGAAAGGACTTTCGAAGTTATATTAAATAGAATAATAATTTGTTTAAATATAGAAAGTTTAGATTTATTTATTTCCAAGTACTCAACGGCTAATACTTAAAATAATACTTAACTTATTACGGCAGCTTATTTTTAGAAACAACATTTTTCAACAAAAAACAAAAAGTATAATACAATTTAAGTGCTTCGATGATAATTGGTGGAGTTCTATTATACAAATCAATTTATTCTAACAAAAATCATGTACGATAAAATTAAGAAACTTGTAGAATTTCACACGATTTTTTGATTCTCAATATTATGATACATGATTCTTGTTACAAGTATAATAATCCGCAACATTAACAATATTGTAACTGTAAGATATTTTTGGTTGGTTAAAAATCGTAAACGTAATTTTCTCGTATCATTCATACATACTTTCGTAATCCATACGTACTGTAGGGCTAAATTCCCACTTGGTATCTAAATTTTCCTACATTTCCCACTTGTTTTCTTTATTACAGGAAGACACTTCACATATTCGTTCCTCTATTAAATACAGTTTATATGTAAGAGATTTTACTGTATATATTATAGAATTTACTATAAATAGGATATTAATTTAAAGAAAATATTTATATCAGCGTTACAGATTTTGGATTTCGGCTCTTCTCTTTATTTTACGCTGGCTTTGTTTCTTTACAATTATGCCTACTGAGATAAAAACTTTACTTTGTAATGCACTGAGACAATTTTATGAAGAGTTTCCTTCGTAATTTTATTGTCAACTCAGCCTAAATAAACAGTATTGCATTAGGTATGATTCAATAAAAGTAAGAGGTTTAAATACAAATGGCTTGGGAAATACTGTACCTAATGAATGACCTAAGAAAAATAAAGAGCAAGCAATGAAAGAAACCATCATATAACGGATGGACATTTATTACGTTAGGTTAACGGTTTGTCAACACATTGAAGGCCAATTACGATGAATCTATCAATTTATTTTGTATAACAATATCAATAAACAGTTACTCATTCGGTAACTGTTTATTTGGCATTGTTGTATTTTTGAAAACGTCTTTCATCGGAAAAGCTGCGAAATTACGGGCATTATAACTTCATACATCGAATCCATATTAAAGGCGGCGAGGATTATGGATAGATCAAAAAAGGTTCCTTCAACAGTTGTAGCTACTCATTTAAAAGATACGGAGGGCACAGGAGCATTGGTCACCGAAACCGACGTGAAAAGAATTATCAAATCAGCAATGGAAAGTGGAAAATTATCGGCCGAATCTTCAGGAAATTATAAATTAGTACAAAATCCGGACATGAGTGCAACTGAAACGGACGCAGGAAAAAGAAGGAGAAAGAGCAGTAGAAGTAGAAGCAGAAGCAAGTCTCGTAGAAGGGGTCAAAAGAGAATGGGGAGACAGCGTCAAGGTATTAACAAAAATGAATTCGATGCTGGAAGAAGGAGGAGGAAGTCCAAGAGTAGAAGTAGAAGCAGGTCTCGAAGAAGGGGTCAGAAGAAAATGAAGAGATCGAGCCTTGACTGCTATGGAGGTGGAAGAACCGGGAGGGGTAGGAGCAAAGGTAGAAGGGGTAGTGGAAGTATGAGAAGTAGTAGAAGCCGAAGTAGAAGAGGTAGCTCGAGGAGGAAGAGCAGCAGTAGAAAATCCAGAAGTCGTGCTAACCACATCGAAAACGACAAAGGTGTAAGAAGATCAAGTGCTACAGTAAAGGATTAGTGACAAAATATTTCTACTTCAATCTATTCGGAATTTTACAAAAGTTATCGAAAAATAATTACGATAACGAAGCTCTTTCGGCCAATGTGTAAATTCAATGAAAAATAAAATTTCAGTTAATTAAATCGTATTACCGTGTATTATTACAATTTGATAATTATAAGGACAATAATCACCTTATATCCTCTCTAATTTAGGTTAATTTAAATCATAATAGAGATTGGCTATGTTATTCCCGAAACGACTTGGATATGTTTCATCTTGTTGGTTTTATTACTTTCGCATTTTGAATACGGAACATATGCTATCCATTACATTTTCATTCCCTATGTCTCTTCTCGAATACTATCGCAGTCCTCATCCGAATCTTCTCGTCCGTTCTATCGCGGAAAAGGGATAAAAGATGCATAGCGGGGTTATTTCGTATTTTTTGGACTTTAATGTGAAAAAGTAACAAAACGAAGTCACCATGTGTTTCCCGAGATCAAGTAATTAAGAATCCGAAGGGGAAAAAGTCACTCCCACCGGAACGATTTCCAGCGGAAGGAAATAAAAATGTTTCTTAATGTGGATGCGCAAATAAAATTTGCAAATAGCACCAGTGCTGAAGCTGAAGTCTGAAATACATACTAGCAAATTACTTTCGTTTCGTTGCCTTCTGAAATTGCGGTGCTTCACGAAATAGGATTAGGGTCATCTCGCAGTATCTTTTTTATTTCCATCTAATTTAACGTTATATACTTGTTGGTAGTGCAAAGTAAATCATGTTATCCTTCACGGGAGTGTATCTCAATGATAAACAATCTTTTATCCATTAATGAGCGTAAGTATCGTAGTTGTTAGCATCAAATCTGACGAACATGAAATTCATTCAACATCAAGGATTTCCATGCTGAATCTATTTGCAACATTTTACGTAGAAAGAATTTTCTGAAGTGATACTTAGTTGTGAGACATTCTAAACAACTCATTACAAATATAAAAGAATGTGTACTCTACTACAAAGATGATAAACACATTTACGATCGGCTTCGACACAAATACACCATCATGACTTGATGTTGGTGTAGTTTCTCCAGCTTTAAATTTTTTGCTTAACACAGTTGTTGGATTTACCGATTCGGAAGTGTGGTATTTACAAACGATACCTCTCAGCACTCTCTGACGCAAACGCTCTTACATCTTCTCGGCTAAAAATGACGTCATTGATGCAGAAGAGAATGAAAACTGGTTCATTATCATTTCCGTCACGTCTTGAAAGTCCCTTCCTTTTGCTGCTCTTTCGACACAAAGAAAATGTTCGGAAAAATTTTTTTTGATACGTACTTCGTTTGATGACGAATTTTGAAGGTTGGAAATGTATATCGGTATGCTGGATTTCAACGATTACTAGTACATAGGTAAAATTAAATTGCTTTTTTGGAAACTTATTGAATCTTTCTCACTGTACAGAATTTACACTGAAACAATTTTGCTTTTTTCTCTGCCGATTTAAACATTTTATCGTTTGTATTTTGTCGAAGAGTTTTTGAAAATTCATTGTGCCATTGATTGTGATCGTATTATAGATAACCTCGTTTAAATTTTTATAATTATGTTTAGAATTCGTCTTGGAAAGAAACTAAGCAAGATCATAAGAATTTAAGATCAAGTTAATTTCAATTATCATCGTTTGTTTTTCCGATTACCTCCTCCATTTATACATCATACATCAGCAAATATTTTCTTCCCTTTTCAAGTGCTTACTACAAAAAATCCATCGTAACATCACCGTATATTTGCAGCATTAATCAACGATCTCGAAGCAGTTTTCCACCGTGCTTTCTATGGCTTTGCTATACTCTCATAGAGATCGCCTAACAAGACTGTTTCTTAACAGCGTTTTCTGGGAATACTTAGGATATAAAAAGGAGTTCTCCTCATCGCTTCCCTTCGCTGTGTGTTTGTTTATCTTAAAAAAGGCTTTCGTGGGAACTAGGCTGGAGGAAGCGCCACCAAGAGGCCTTAAGGCGATCTCCGCGATGATGCTCCATGAGATAGTGCCGCATGGGAATAGCCATTTCCATATCTTCGTCTCTTTGACACTCCTTGCAACTTAATTCTGCGGAATTAAGATTCCATCCGGTCGCCGAGAATGTTAAAAAGGTCACGGAATGTGGTAAGCCAGTCGTCTAAATGGATCTTACGATGCCTTTCTGCTATGTCTTCATCAAAAATCGGCCACTTGGCGGTGGTAGTGTTGTATGAAAAGATTGAACAGCTTCCAATTTCAAATACGCATACGTGTGGGAAATGTTGCCTTTAACGAATGTCTTTACTTCAAAATTCCCACGTAGCCATTTATCGTCAAAGTCAAAATCGTAAAATTTCGTTAAGATATTATTATTAGCTTCATAAATAACTTTTAGCATCGCATAATTCCCTACCGGTAATACGATTCGTAATAACTATTATATAAATTATAATAATAATATGAGTTACAAGGCTCAGAAAGTTTTTAAGTTGAAACGACCATGGTTTTAGTGTGAATTTGCACAATAATTAGGCTAGTCTACACAGTAGTCAAGAACGTTCTGAATAAGTAATTTATGGTAAGTAGGAATTCTTATTCTAACTTTTTGTTTTCTATAAATCTAAAAGTTTGCTAATGGAGAAGCTCAGATAAGTGGAGAGTTTACAAAAAATAAGAAACGGGTTCGAAACAGCATTTTAAATCCCTGTTAAGTTTTTATGGATGCGAAATTAATAATTTGATTGCATCAGTCGTATAAGGCATTCAAATCTCATTTCAGCTGTCACTTTAATTCAGCCAATTGAGTCATTATTAAGCCAATTAATTCAAATTTCGAATTGAATTTAAGACCTCGCTATTGCAATATGAATCTTATATACAAAATACAAATTATACAGCATTTTAAAATATGATAAAAGGAATGGATTTGAGTTTTGCTAATAAAATTATAGAAATTGCTTCTAATTACGGGACTCTATTGATTAGCTGACTGAGCTTAACAGACTTGATCATTCTGCAATTGCTATTACGTTATGTTTAATTTTTATATTTTATCGTAAAAATTGACAGAAAATTTTACACAATTAGAAATTGAATTAAAATTAATCCTAATAATTAGTTTAATGAATACTTAATTGTCTTACTGGTATTGATAATTTAAAACAATTCGTATTAAAATTACCTTTTGCCAACTACGGCGGTAGTTCTCAAACTTTATAAGAGTTGTATGTAAAAAGTGGACGAAGAGAGTTTTAGTGGTCATATCTGAAGACTAATCTGTTTTATTTTCCCAAAATTAATCATGAAATACTATAAATTGTGTAATTTTGTTTTCCGTACTCATAAGAAACTGTAAGAGCCTGAATATATCAGATAATGAATAATCAATTAGCGAAAGTTCTGAAACTGAACTGAAAGGTTATTTTTGATGGCCTCTTATTTTTCCCTGAGTCAAGTAGAAACTTTTACTGGTCAGATTTGGCTCACGTGCGAATTTGTAGTAGTAGTAGTATTGTTAAAAGTGCTTCGACAGCTTAGGTCCTTTCGCACATTGGCTCCCACCGGGATTCGAACCCGGGACCACTTTCACCAAAGGCAAACGCGCTGTCCACATGACTATCCGGGAGCCTACGTGCGAATTTGTAGGGACTGAAGTATGGTCAGTGTTTTTCTGTGAATTGCATTACATGGGATACATAATGAACGCAATCGACTGTTGAATCATTTCATTAGTGGGAAAGGGAAAGAAAAGCGTTCGTTTTGACTTCCATATCCCTCGCTTGGGACATTTCTAGGAAACAGTTTATTCGCTTTCGACATCAAGTGCACAAATACCTGACATATTCCCTCCTCACGCAACGTCTGCGAGAAAATGAACTAAGCTCCAGAGTCAGACATCACGTACGAAAGATAAAGATTGCTCGAGTGAGATGAGAAAAAGAGCAAGGGGTTTCGCATTCGAGTTCCTCTCATACCTTCGAAATTACTCTCGACGGTATTACCTCAGCCAAACAGACGAAGTATGCAAAGTGTGTCTTATTCATGGAGATGATTTAAAAGGGGGATTCATGGGGACATGGGGTTTTGCGGATACTCTAAAATATAAGAGTCGCGTCCACAGTTCACATTCGCAGAGACATTGAGAATTGTGATTTATGAAGTAAAGGAAGCTGAATTTGTAGTATTATTAGTAATTCACGTGCGTTAATACTTATAATATGAATTATTAGTATTTACGCGATCGTACTATTTATAATTATAATTGCCAAAATTTACTTTCATATATTTTTGCAAATTTATTTGAAATATATCCATAACCTATCAAACTCTATGATGAATAGTTTCTTATAGATGCTAGAAATGAGAAATATGCTAATTTTATTGATATCAGAAATGATTAATATACTAATTTCTTTAGATGTTACAATTCGCCAATTCTAGCTGAGAAAATGTAGATGAATAGAGTAATAAGTGAGTATTGTTAAATAAGTTAAGTTAAGCTTCGTAATTTTGACAAGAAAGTTCACTCGCGCCATAGAATCAACTGGAATTCGGATTTGAATTGACCAGAGATTATTTTTGTAGGATCAAACTATAGTGAAATTCTTGGAAACTCTTAATGAAAGGACTTATAATTATAATATAGTTGTATCCTAATCAACCTTTGATTGTTGAAATTGAAGTCATAATTTATTCTACCCTTTGGTGTCGATATATTCGTCGTTAGACTATCAATTTTTGATTCAAAGAATCTGATTGATAAACCAAATCATTATTCTACTAGAGAAAACAGAAATTCCTTCCTCTATTCCTTGGCTTGATAGCACTGCGATAGGAGTCGTATCTACTCTTGTCGAAATAACCGGTGGCTTTACTTTAAATCAATGTCCAATCAATTCTGTTTTTGGAATGACTTCTCATGTATATTAATACATATTTCAACTATTTAAGATAAAAATAAGAATGGCAACATATATATTTATAGTACTATAATGCAAGATACATTTTTAAGTTGAGTGCAATACAACTCATAGGAGAACAGAAATATGTGAGATTCTGCAAAGATCTTAAATGTTAGATGTATACAATTATTTAACAGGCTGTAATGATACGAATGCAAATTTTTATTTACAAAGCGAATCCATTGAAAAAACTCCAGAAGATTTCATGGAGAAGAAACCGCAAATTTAGGATTAAACCGTTGTTGGGACAGTTCAAATAATTGTTCATCCCGCAGGAAATGCATGCATAATTCCTTATTGTTAATTGATAGGATACAATTGCCATGAAATCGTCGTTTATATCTCTACTTTCAATCCTACCATCAAAAATTGATAAATATTTCTTTTTGTCTTTTTTAACTGAAACTGCGGTACTCCTTAACAGAAGTAGCTGTTGAAAGCAGAACTGCCATTTTATTCACCTAAAAGTCACTTTTGCGCAATAAAAATCCATTGATCGCTTTCTCAAAACGATCCGATGAATGACGAGTCAACTTTTATGAATGCTGAGGCAGAGGACTTCATCTTCTCCAAGGGAGGAGGTTTCCGAATGAAGCGTCCTAAATTTTTTCCCCGTTTAATAGCCTTGAAACGACATTGGTTTACTCCCGTCACATATCAATAATAAACAGTCTTCGGGTCGCCATAACGGTGCTCACTAAACTTCCTTTTTTTCGATTTTTTCATAATAGACTGTCACATTGCGTTATGGGAAAACTTTCAGGCGCATCAGAATGGTATCCTCTATTTCCCCCCTTAGCGAGGCCCCGTACAACATCTAGAGTGACACGAAGTATTAGATGGGACGTTTGCTTAGTGATGTAAACCAACGTATGAAAAAGGAGCAGCGTATTTGCGTACTTGGGAGCCAAAACACATGAGGGCCGTATTGTGCCGTTTGTGATGTCACGCGCACGTGGTTGATTGTGATTCTTTCCGACAGGGGGACAGTGCGCAGAAGATACTCTCATTGTCAGAAGCATGGCAGTCGGAAATCAAATCCTGCCTTGATTTTCGCTTCAAAAAGGTTTAATGCGAATGATGAGAAGAGTATGAAATATCATCAATAATAATGGCATGTATTAATCACACATTATATAACACATTTATGGGTTGAGACATAATATGTGTTTATTAATTAGAAACAACGAATCAGGTCGGACGTTTACGCTTGAATTATCTCTACTATGACCGATTAGAATTGATATGACATTTATTTGTAATAATTTACTATAGCTGATAATATTTTAGCTGACGAAATTCTTGGCTAACCTGGCTACTTCAAATGGTAAAAGAACATAAAATATCTCTAATAGTGGTTATTTTTCCCATGAACAGGAGTGGATAATGATTGAGAATTTTTTATTGATAAGTATATCTATATATTTCCGGATTTCCGATTTGGGGAGCAAATATGTAATTTTCCGTAATTACCTATTCTTACACACTTTTCGTGCAAACATGAACTTAAATGAATATTAAATGGAAATGTTTGGTAGAGATCAGTTATTTACTTCTTGAGAAACATTGTGAATGATCAGTATATCTTACGATAAGCAAGCAAATAAGTGGAACAATACATTTGTAACGTAGCATAAAAATGGTAAATATTTTTTAGGAATGAAAAACAGTTAATATTATTCTTCTTAGCTTCGGAAAATATTTTAAAATATATCTTCGGAATACGAGAAAAAGGGATGAGAAAAATCTATTTTTTCCTCCTAGCGGATATTTAGAAAAATTACCGACCTTAAGAAAGAAACAAGATATAAGAGCACAATGTCTGTCGAATGTCAATTACGTAAAATATTCTAAGAAAATTCATAAGGCTTAATATTAAATACATGAAGTGAAATATATCTTTATAATTCATTATAAGTCTCTCCTCTATACTATAAGATGATAGAAAATTAAAGATCCTGATTATTTAGTAAACATTTAAATTGAAGCCGGGCTTTGTCTTATATGGTGAAGACACTTACCTTAGATCAACATAAAATGCGGGTTTTTTCTGTTTCGTATTCCATTCACATATTATAATAGATATTTACAACAAATTTTAGCATAAATATGTCTGTGCAGTAGGTAAATTACTATCAGTCATCATTACTTATTCGTGCATATCTACAATCTCACAAGGAAATACATGGAAAAAACGATAAAGAAATTCCTTCCTATACTTTTAAATGCACGGCAGAAATAAGCTCGCCGTGTTTACAAGCATCGCAATGGTTAATCGGGTAGGTAATTAGTTAGTAGGGTAGACGAAGTGTGTTGACCACATCAGATACATCTAACTTAAACCAAGGTTAGTCATATTAAATGCGTTATCGCTGATAAAGAAGCCAAGTATGCGAATGTGTTAGTATACAAAGCGCTTCGCAACCAAAATGGAAGATTCGATAGAAAGCGCAAAGCGAGGTGTTCTTCAAATCGTTTTAGACTTACCCTGCTCCGCTCTCCATCCTCAGTATGCAGTCTATCGAACGTCTCCGTTCCGGTTACGAAGTTTCGAAGGCGAATCGGACGATTTCCGCACGACAGCTTTGGTGTCGATTCCATCTTTAGAAAAAAAGTATTCCTTTATTAAGAGGTGTCCCTCTTCCGTCCAATTCCAGAGGCCTTCTGTTTGCCGAAGAGCAAATTGTTTAGAAAAGGAAATTCGGCCTCGATATCCATCCGGGCGTTTGATACGTTTCGTTTATTTCATTTCATCTCCCCGGTTCGGTGCCCTTAATTTATTAATCAGATGCACAAACGAGCGATTTCTCTTTTAAGAACTTCTCTTTCAAAGAAGGTGTTCTCCGCGAACTGGATACTTTTTGAACGTGTATGCACTGAGGATAATCTGAGCCAATGGGAATGTGCCGAAGGAACGAATGCACGGCGCCAGGAGGTAGACGTGACCGTGAAGGTGGCTTAATTTCTCTGCCTCGTTAACTCTCTGGTTCTCTGGAAGGCGCTTCCATATTACGTCCAAAAGTGCGCGGCTGTGTTATTGTCGGAATTATCACAAGAGCGAGATAGCAAGGAAAGTAAAATGATATCCTGTTTGCATACACTGAAAATACATTTCTTCCTGTTCCAGCACAAAAATAAATATCAATAATAATAATAATTTATTCAAGTGCGAGATTGAGACGACTTAGTCTTTTCTTACATCTAACCGAACATTTTGGGTCTTCTCAAAACTGACACGGTTTTGAAGACTGTATGTAGTTGTTTGACGAGAATATATTTTTTTTCTGTGGGTATCTTATCGAAATAATTAACGGTAAAACGAGCCAAAGTATCTTGTCTTAATGATTGAAAGTGCTGAATAAACATTTCACTAACTCCATCCTGTTTCAGCACAAACAAGTATCAATATTAGAAATACTTTATGTATAATACTTACTTTATTTATATACTGAAATAGTAATGCTTTTAAGGGAAAGATTGAGATTTATTAGTCTCTTCTTACATCTAACCCTGACATTTAGGGTTTCTTCAATACTGATATGTTTTTGACGTCATTTTTAGTCGTTTGACGATACGTTACTTTTTTCTGGGAGTATCTTATCGTAGTAATTAACAGTAAAACGAGCCTAAATACCTGAATTTTTATGTGCCTTAATTATATGCCTTGTTCAGTTACCGGTTTCTGATTGCATTTTTTTGAGAATTAACGTTTTGCGAGAATGATGAGGTTATCTTTTTAGAGCAGTCTTTAAGTAGGCTAGGTTGCTAATTGAGTAGTCATTTTCTTGTTGTCATGTCTTCCGAAACTGGTTAAAATACTCGATTGGTATAACCTAGAGTAAGATTGTGTTTCTTGTAGTACCATGCTCCTCTTATATTCTAGTTGGAACAGAATTTCCCTGAATCGCCATCGCGAATTCTTCTAATCATCATAATCATTTGGCTCTCAAAACAGAAGAGCTGTCAATCAACTACCAGCACTGGTAATATGAATGGTATGGGATGACATAACTCTCTAAAAAACCTAGGAAAATTCGTGGCTGTAGGATTACTTATTATTAATTAAACATGACAAGATATTTCAAGATAACACATACCAACATTTATGAAATTAAACAAGGAGTAAAACAATTATTTATTTATATTTAAAGCTATTTTTTCCATTTTCCTGCTGTCTACGGCAATTGGAGATTATAGCGTTCTAACATTCGGAGAATCAATGATGTTTCATTTTGCTGAAAAGCTTTGAAAAGTTCTAAAATTTCTCTCTAGTACCTCAGAAAAAGATTAATGACTTCTTCGTGGAGGCAATTTATTTTCTTACGGAATTTTCACTTGTTGTGCAAATCACTTTTATTTATGGTTACATATTTTTATGCCAAAACGTTTTGTCACTTATTCGTCTTAGAGGTTCCAAATGCTGGAGAGGTTCAGTATTTTAAAGTACAGTAGGATGAAGTAATTACTCTTGACCTTAATGATCGTTCATCAACCAATGGAAAAATAAGAGGGGAATGTTGAATTGTTTTAGTCATACATTGTTTGTGTTCAAGGCCATATTTGTTCTAAGCTACCTTGAAAATTCTGTTAATTTTTTTTTCGTTTTTCCCCTTCACATTTTGGATAGATGGCGCCCGATTGTTTTTGTATTTCATGGCTCCAGCTACGGTTATTTTCAATTAATTATAGTAAATTCTATAGCTACAAATGTTTGTAATATTTTTGGGGGAGGTATGCTTATCCAAGGTATGTCACCCAAGATTGTCGAGCATCTTCTGTCAGTCCCTACAGTGTTATCGTCCTCATCTCTGAGAGGCCTGCATCGAGACGTATGCGGCTCCCCCATGACGTCATAGACTCCCGCACCCTCTAATTTGTTTGCTTTCTTCTTATCCTACATGCGTCACAGACGTCTCTTAACCGCGCTATCTTCATCTCGAAATCCAACTTAGCCCGGCAACCCCAAGCAAAACCCTTTCTGAATATTTATCTAATCGGAGTGACAAAGGATAGCTCGTGGCCTGGCGCACCCCGCAAGATGTCTTTGGAGAAAGGATGGCGGAAACCTTCCTGGCGGAGTCTTCAGTGTGTGGGGGCGTTTAGGGTTCGTGGACCGTTTGAGAGAAAGGGTTCAATTTGACACGGTCTCCTGGTCGGTTGTGTTTTGGTGGCGGTTGATAAGCGCCGCCGCCATAGTGACGGACGAGTTTGGACTAGAGGTTGCGCAAAGTGAATGGGGCCAAAGAGCAAACATAAGCTTGTCCCTTGTCCCCTACTCGAATCGCTAAATTGTAAAGGGTTTGAAGGGGTGTTTGGGATTATTTACTCGGAGAGGTCTATCATGGAAGAGAGAGGGGAGCATATATTGATGGAACCGCAGCAAAAATGATGCTGGGTGTTTATATTTGGCCGTCCTTTGGTCTTTCCGAGCCTTTATTATCCACCGACTGCTATCTCGTTGGAGGAAATGAAGGAACGTAGAGATAGGTAGAGAAAGAACAAAACAATGCTATTTTAAAATATAAAGGAGTAGCTTAAATAGAGGACAATATTATGAGAAATGTGACCGAAGCAAATACTCAAGTAATGTGTAAATAATTTCCCTTGATAATGGAAGAGAGTTGCACTGTTTCAGACATCTCGTTCCCATTAAATCCAGTGTTCTCATTAGATTATTACTATTGAGGTGAATATAAGATCCTAAATTCCATCTTATTTTGTCTCAGCCTGTTTACTCATTGGTAATATTCCATACATTTCTCCAAATAATTAAGAGGAATATTAGAAAGTTTGACAATTTTTGAAAATACGATTGAATAATGAGATTTATGAACTCATAATTGAGGCTGTATCCTCATTTCAATAAAAATGTTTTCTTATAAAATACATTTATTATAACAATACAAGTATTGTATTCGTTACTGTTGGTAAAATTCCTTTTGATTTCAGTGTAAGATGGAGAAATTTATGATAATTTGAGATTATTCGATAAATTAAAAATTCCTTTAGAATTAGAACCAGTAAATTAATACGAAAAAACCCAGCCAATAAGCTGATAGAATAACTAAATAATTCCCAATGGTCCGAAGATTTATTAACAATAGTAAATTCAGTATTTTTTTATAGTCTGCTGGAAGTGTGTAAATAACCCTAAGGATTTAAAGCTCGTTTTTGACTCAACATCTACATCTACATTAATAACCAACAAGCCGCCTTTTGGCGTGTGGCAGGGGTGTAAACACCAGTTGAATCTAAACTACTTCTTTACTCGGTTATTGTCACGTATCGTTCGCGGAAAGAAGGAATTTTAAAACGATTCGTCCTAGCATCTATTTCTCTTAACTTACGCTCATTATCGGACCGACCGAGGTGGAAGGGGGTTGCATGATATCGATTGTATCCTCCGCAAATGTAGTTTCTCTGAATTTATTGAGCAATCGCAGCCTAGCTTCCAATCTCCTTTCTTTCAAAGATTCCCAACCTACGTCTGAGAGCATTCTTGTAACGCTTGCTTTTTTTTCTCTCTTCGACGACTCGCGGGTCTTTGGCCTTATGTTTAGTTTAGAAGTATTCTGAGGATCATTTTAAAAATAATTTGCGAGATTTAATTGCGTGAATTCCATTTCCAGCATTGGCTCGTTAAGCTAGAGATGGAGAACCCTCTAATTAGGAAAATCTCCTTGCAGTCCTCCCAGTTGATTTCAAACCGTATGATTTTTGGATGAAGCTAGTCGCCATGTTTCGGGAAATGAATCCAGTAAACTCATTTGGAAATTAATACGAGTAACTCTGTTACGTGGTCGTTGCAAGGCTGTAAATCAACTCGCACGATCGCCGAAATTAAGGCCAACGAATCGTTTGGAGCGTTCTTGCTTAATCTCGGCGCTTCTTAAATCGTTATTTCGGAGCGATCTCTTTACTCTAGGAAGCATTCTCACAGCGGCCTTCAGATGTCAGATCATTCGTTCGACCTCTCACTCTCGCATGTCAACCAGTGCTCGTAAAATGGCGTTCTACCCCACTAAGGAAATGGGGCGGACAGAAGCTCCGAGTACTCTGAAAATATAATCAGGAAACGGAACGATATTGGAATTGCTTGACTTGTGTTCCAAGCGCGAAGATTTTATCATTTGTCTCTGTCGTCTAAATCTGGCGGTTTTCTTGGATTTAATTTCCAATCCCGTACATATCTACCAGTTTTCATTTATATAAAAACCGGCTTGGATAGAGAAAAGGTCGTTATGTAACCGAGATCGAAGATAAATGAGAAAACATTCAACTTGAAATTAATTCAGACGTTCGTATTTTCGTATATATCATTGTAGGAAACTGTCAATCAGCTCGTGGAAATCAATAAAAATCATATTACGATATTAGTTCTGTCGTTGTTTTGATCGATTTCATTTATCCGAAATCCCTTGACGGTTGATTTGGAAATCCTTAAGAGAGAAATATATTAAACGATCCTTCAAGTGGTTCTTATATAAAATCTAGTCGTTCTGGCCTAACATATGGGACGCCATCTGAATCAATTAAATAATTCTTAGCATTTTTACCCAAATTTTGTTCCACACGTGTGGTTTCTACAGTATATAACTGTATAACATACGGCCATAACTGGGCGTGTTGAATAAAATTTGTAGAAACTACAAAGGTCAGTTTTTGAGTTGTTTTAGATAGATATTTCTTCCGGAAACACTAATGGTAGTGGTATTGCTCTAAGTGCTTCGATAGTTTAGTTAATTTCACACGTGGGCTGTGGGCTCCCACAGGGAATCGAACTCGGGGTCGCTTTCACCAAAGCAGAACGCTTTGTCCACATGAGGAGACTCCATATCCGGGAGTCCGAAAAACTAATATTATAAATAAAAAAATCAGTAATTTCAGTTCATTTTCATTTCAAAGAGATACCTCCAGGAAGTGTACTGATTGTATAGTTTATTTATTTTACCTTCTGAAAATGAAAATAATTTATCACTCTTGGTATTCATTTTGCTTAGGTGTCAGAATGAGTTAATTTTTAGTATATTCTAGTATCGAAAAAGTCATTCATTAGTCGGAAGTAGTTCTAAAGTGAAAGGAAAGATCCAAAGTATTTATTTTCGGAATAACTTCTCAGTTAATTGATCGGCGATAAAGGGCAAGTTTTCTATTAAGTGGAGAAAACCCGAGCACAAAGCACGAGACGGCTGATTTGATTAAGGAATTCAGTCCTCTTCTCTCATTTCAAAGAATCCGAATCCGCATCCGAGTTGATACGAGCGGAAGATTCGCCCGGATAGGACAAGAACATAGTAGAATAAAAAAGATGGAAGAAAGGTCACATCCACGTTACACCATAGCTAATACATCCAGAGCGGTTTCTCTGTGGTATGCACCAATCCGACTGAAGAAATCGCCCGTCCGCCCCCACTTTATGATCCGCCCTGAGTAACAGATGACCGAGCAGTCGGTGCAATGGCCTAGTTTATGGTTTCTATAGGAAAAAAGGCAAGACGATGTGTATAGGAAAGGGAGAGCATGGCAAAATGGTGGGAGCATTGCGAGTTCTTTTCAAACGCTGCCCGATTTCCCCTCTTTTCATAGAACGTCCACCATTTCCCTCTTTAAGGTCAGATGTGAATCGGGCGTTTGCAAGTATGGAGTTGTATGACGAGGAGTCGGGTGGCTTAGGAGGGTCAGCTACTGGAGAAAGTGAACTCACTGACGTACACCGCCGCGGGAGTTGGTATCGGATTTTCAAGCAGTATTCCTATGGAATGGCTACCTTTTGTTTATCACCATGCACTTTTTAGTGTGGGCGTAACTCATGAGAAATATTTTGCGCATCTGTATGTTTCTTAAGAACGATTTTCGCACCTTTCTCCCGTAAATCTAGTTTTAATCATAAATTGTAATCAGTAGTTATGCTAACGTTATCATGTATGATATAACATCAAAAAACGATTCAATGGCGAATTATTTCCTATTAATATTAAAAAATATAGATATTTCAGATCTTCTCATATTAGGAAAGACTTCCAGTCATGCTTAATTAGCTTATCAAAGACGATATATATGCCAGGGGTATAAGCTAAGGTGACCATCGTATTAAATGAATCAGTTAGAGGAATCATTCAGCTCATACCAACCTACTATTCCAAGGTATTCCCAGCTAAATATTAAAATGTGGCTGTTGACAAAAGCAAATAGTATATTAAATTTCGTATGAACTCCCTTTAGAATTTATTTCCTTAAAGTATGGTTTTAAAAGTTAATGAAGAAGGCCTAGTCAGAGTATAAATCCAATTCAAAGGCAAAAGAGATACCATGGTTTTTTATTATTAATTTTGACATCTACCGGTTTCTATGATACTTAGTGATTATCGCTTATTATCGCTTATTATCGCTATTACCAAATTATTATAATGAAGTCATCTAATGACTAATGTACTATAAATGACATTAGTCATTAGATGACTTCATTATAATAATTTGGTAATAGCGATAATATGGAATGGCGATAATATGGAACTCTTTACCAGACTCTATAAAGTAATCCAGCTCGGTGAGAGTTTTTAAGGTAAAATTATCCAACTATCTCGTAGCTGCTGATGCTAAAATGAGTATTTTGTGTTGTACGAGTTACATTTCGTTTTTCCCCTCTCTTGTTTTCTGTTTCCAAGTTCTAAATTCTCTGTTTACTTATGTTGTGCTATTCTTTATTTTGTATTTTTGTATTTCTCAGTGCATTCTTTTCTTATATTGATATTTCATATATTTTTGTATTTCTGACAAGATTTTTTGAAAATTATTTATTTGCATTTCCACATATTTTTGTATTTTTCAGAGCATTCTCTTGTTCTTTCGACTTTCGATAAATTTATGTATTTCTGCGAGATTTTTTAAAACGTTTGTTTATATATTTTTTTATTTCTGAACATTTTTGAACTCTGAGCATTTCTTGTATTTTGTGTTGTTCTATAGGAGTATACCTAAAGTATAATAAATTATTATTATTATTATTAATGAAGAATAAATATGTTTGAATGGGGATTTTTCTATCGTTATCATCTGTTAACAATCTAGGGGTCGATTTGTGTCATATCTCAATGCCATCTCTTCTACTTCATTGCCTCATAGGGTTTCCAATTCAAAATATAAAATTTTAGTATTAATTCTTCTTATTCTTATCTACTTCTCGTTGTAGTATAGCATTTCATCGCCTTTGTATGGAAATTATGGAACTAAGCACGTGGGTTTCATCCCCAAGATGGAGAGTTATCCCCCACTCTGTTGCAAGTCAGGTCTTAAGAGGGTTAAGTAGATGTAACGCGATGAATTAAGAGAGTTTGCTGAGCGTGGTTCCTCAGATAAGACAAATATTGGGAGAGAAGGGGATTTCAATACGCAACTTTGGCTCCATTTCACTCGATAATGGGCTTGAAATCGCTAAATGATGAGATTTGCATAAATGAAATCTTGAAAAGTGAGAAGACTTGTAGCGGAAATTCGGAGATTATTCGGAGAAGTTTCCGGTACGTGGAGAGGACACCCTTATGATTGTGCTCTTTTAGGATTAGCTCCACGATCTAGAGAGCAACAAGTCACCCACTCCCGCTCCTTTCCCAGAGAGATGGGGAAGTGGAGTCCCGATTAAAGCAATGGGAAAGGAGTATGAGAGATTTAAAGGAGATTTAAGTTACGTAGTTTTGTTTTCTAAAATTTGAAGTTCTTTTCCTTGAGCCATATTTATTTATTCGTTCTTAAGAATTCATATCTTTGAATGATCAAATTTGGTAGCAGAATTGAATTATTATAATCTATTTTAACTGAAGAGAAAATATTCCTTTTCGTATATGCTCACTTTACTATGAAAGCCAATAGTGCAAGGAGTTTGAAGTTTAGTATTGAATGAGATACGTGTGCCAAAACTATTTCTATAGAATGAATGAATTGGCTTTTATTATGAGATTTATTTACATTGAAATATTATCATTTAGATTGAATTATGAAATCTGCCCGTTTTAAAGAATTGGGAATTCGTGGAAAAAACACTTAAATATTTTCCTGCTGGGATAGAATCCGTATTCCGATACGGAAATGCTGTTATGATCGGTGTGGAATTAGCTTTTACCTGGTAAATCCCAACACAGAAAAAAATGGAATTAGTAATTTCTAACTACTAAATAGTAAATACTACGGAATGCGGTAATTCAGGTAGATTAGGAATTACTGAATTAAGAAAAACTGATTCAAGAAATAAGTCGACGCATCTGTAGACCATAAAGATTTTAGTTTGAATCAAATTCGATATTTATTTGTTTATTGTTCAGGGACATTTTCAAAGAGGCAAGCAAATATTTCGTAATATGTAGAATTTAGTCGTTTTATTGATAAAAGTGATTCGATAGCCAAGAAAATTTCGCACATGAGCGCCCACCGGGAATCAAACCTGAGACCAATCTCATCAAATTTCAACCCTGCCCACTTGGCCAGCCGAGAACCCAAAAGTAGAATTTTCTATCTAAAGAACATTAACATAGAAATATTTCATTATGCTCCTACTTAATGGAATATTAATGACATCATTACCCAGAGAAAAATGTTTAGTCACATCAATGTTTGATCGTCCTTTTTATTAACAAACGAATTTGCTATGAAAGACGTTTCGCTGAAATTCAACTCCAAGCAATCTTAAGTAGCTCACATGTTCTTGCGAACGATAGATGTTTATTTGGAACAAATCCGTACCGAATAACCTCCATTCTGTCTAAACGGGGAAATATTTACGAGGAGATGGCCAAGCAGCGGCAGAAAAATTTGGGCAGAAAGATGAAGCCCGAGAGAAAGTGTGGAATCCGTAGGCATCTTCCACAATATCGGAAGATAAAGCCGTATCTTTTATTTTTCGGGGGGGATGTGGGATAGCCCTTGGTTAGCGACAAAAAATATAGGACCCATCTTTATTGGCCCACTGCCGCACGGGGGTCGCAATCCAGCTCGTTTGGAGAGGGATATGGAGATAACAGTATCAATTTAGTGGAGACGCTTAGGCAAGTGAAAGGAGGAGAGTTGATCGCCTTAGCAACGGTGGGTTTGCGGGGGCAACAGGAGAGGAATTTAGAGAAGAAATGATGGAGATGTGAGTGGTGGATAGGGGGTGGAGACAGAAATGGAAGATAAAAGGGAAATGGCTGGATCTTGAACTCTCGCTGCACTAAATTTATCGTTATCTGGGAGGGAATAAAGAGGTACACGTAGACTGGGAGAGCGTGTCCCATACGACGTAAGTATCTTATCGGTTGGGATCGACCTAGATAAAGTCTCCCCAATGGGTTAATACTTTCTTAGTTTTTCTTTTTTATGGAGGCGGAAGGATGTAACATATCGGCTCTGATGGATTTAGTAAGAAGGACAGATACATGCGACTGGAATGTATACTATGAGATAGGGACCTGAGGTTGGATTATATCAGGGCTATCTTTGAAAATGGGTCCGCAATATAAAAGTGCATGTAGCCAAATACACCCTTATGGACTGGATAAGCTATAGTCGGATGTTCTAGAAACCGCATACAGCAGCAATATTTAAATTAGTAGACATGAATTTTATATGATAAAAGCTGTGATACATGTTGTCTGTAGATTGCGGGATCTGATATTTTTAAGGGTAGCAAAGATTTGAACTATGTCCATATCTCTCTGAGCTGGTCATTAGGAATAGATTACGCAAGAAAAAAATATGCTGTACTTTCCAAGGGGGAGATATTTTCTGCTCCCCTTAAACAAACCACTGGTTATTTATTGGAACGAGTTTTATTTTAAGACGCTCAATGATTCTAGTTAATTATAGTTACTCTCTGTACATTTGAAGCTTGTGAAGCAATCTAAAAAAAACATCATATATTATCATTAATTTTGAACTTGGAAAATATCACATTAATTACCTTATAAATCGTCGTAGCTATCATAATAATTTTATGACATATTAACGAGATCGCATTTTCAAACTTTTGTGCTCAACAGTCTTTAACCATTATCTTTCATCCACAACGCAATAAAACTTTGCGAAATTCAAATGCCAATATTAGAATCAACTGCTTGGAAACCATGGTCGTATTCTAATAAAATATTCTGTGGTATTGTAAAAGTTGGTTTCACTTTTTTTCCTAATGCCAATATTTTTCTTTTCGAATTGAACACATGAACAGGAAACTCTGTGAGGCTTAAACCATAAGTGGTTTAAGAAAAATCGCGGAATGGTTTATGAGAATTGTTTTCGAAAAATTCAGAGAGTGATTTCCTTAAATATGATACCGAAATTTAAGCTCAAAGAATGCTTAAAAGGCATTAAAGTGAATGATGCTCTTTAATTATACGACATTTATTTCCTTTGTGGCGTATTATTTTGGAAAATTTAGATCTTTAAGCTAAGAAATATTTCCTATTTATGATATATAAATCTATATCATTCCTCAAAACAAACTTCACCGAAACAATTACTGTAAAAGCAAAGAGAATTTCTCGGTATGCGGATTTTTTCCTCTAACCCATTTCTGATCCATACTTCAAAGAATGATTACTGGAAGGAATAGAAAACACAATAGAAATCTCAAACGCTGTCCAAACGATGCTCGCCTCTGCATTTTCTCAACTTCCCTCAAACCGAAGTAACCCCAGAGAATACCGCAGTAAAGATGAGGAGACGTCGACTTCACCGCCCTTCCCTGCATTCTCTATCATCAAGGCGTCCGCGGCGTAGAATACGGAATGAAGTCGGGAAACACCGCAGATATTTTCATCTCGGCCCATCTTTTTCCCCACAGAAAAGAATCTGCGAAACACATGAGCGGGTGCGGACGTCCGGCACTGGAGCCTCAACAGCTGCGTACGGACGACGAGCTTGTTTTGTTTTTCTGTTTTTTTCCCTTCCTCTCGCGTGGGAGAAAAAGAATATCTCTGGGGAAGGTATGGGAGTAATATCTTCCTGGTACTTGAGGTGGCCTGTGTTGTCCAAGAGTAAGGAAAGAGTAGGTGTAGAATATCCATATTTATGCAAGCGCTCTCCATCGAGTTTTTGCTGAGCATCCTCCGCCAGTCTATCGAATGTTTCCTACCCCACGACCGGTTTTTCGCGTATCTCCGTGGGCGCGCGACGCTCTCCTCGGAAATCTGTACGCGTTCGGAGACCGTCATGCGTTCAATGCATAGGCGAGGGCGAATTTCCGAATTGCGGGGTCCTCAGGATCGGCGAACGGGGGCGGTCTGCTGTTTTTATTGCTCGAAAGGCAGCGGAGGAGATAGGAGTGGATTTTATTGCTCGGCCGAACGGTTTTTTTGCCCAGATGTATCGATGGGGAAGAGGGTGGAGTGGGAAAGAATGGAAGTGCATAGGTTTTTGGAGGGAGGAAATGAATTGAGTACCTCGGCATGTAGCTCGTGTAAAGGTTTAGCTGGAAAAATAGGGTTTACCCTCCGCCTGGTTTTCGGATGGAATTGAATTAGGCTCTTCCGTCTTTGGAGATCTTCAATGGGTTTCACGTTTTAGCCTCGCGGAAGGGTACCTAAATCGGTCGTCCCCTACAGTCATTATTTTTAGAGATAAAAATTTTAGTTTTATAGGGCTGCGTGGAACTACGACCAATAAAATTGCGTGTGAATTCGTAACGCAGAAAACTAGGACTAGTAGTCTGTGGTAACAGTGAATTTCATTTTTAATAATTGTTTTAGAGATAGCTGGCCGACCATTTTCTAAGGTACCAGAACTACCAATGTTTTCATTTTTCGTATAAAGTGTTTGTAACGTATTATAGTGACACACTGAAAGCCTTCGTAGCCTATGATGAAGTATCGCAAATTTTCTGTAACTATACTGCTGTGACTATATTTAATTCGGTTCAAGCTAGATGATAATGTAGTAGACTTTAGGCGTTACTTTAAAATTTTATTATTTAAATTAATTATTTAAAAATAACCTTTGTCTACACTTTTTAGAAATTTTTATTCATGCCTCAAACATATATTTTCAAATTAAATTTCGAATTTCCTGGTTTGCATCTTTCGTAAGGACTCAGAATGGAGAAATGTAAATTGCGAATGCAAAAAGCAGGGCTGAACTAGATTTTAATTTGATTCAAGTTATAAATGAATGTAGTAGCATTCAGGTGTTTCTTTCATCATTATTAGGCTCTCTGGGAATTTGTCTGCATGTTTTAGTCCTAGGAAAACGTTAATGATAGCTACTTTCTGAAAAAATAACCTTTCAACGGTGGAAGCTACAATTTTTGTTTTTATTGTTGTAATATATCGAGCTTTAATTCATCCAACTTATTTGTATAATTTCCGCGACATTTGTTTTTAAAATGGATATCAACAACATTCTTTTGTTTCTTCTATGGAATAACTTAAGATAATTAGAAATAGAGCGTCTTAGACTTTCGCTGAGAAGATGAAATAACTTATACCAACCCTGTTCAGCAAAATTTATAAAATAATATTAAAGCAAAAGAAATTACAATTCTCTATTCAGTAACTAAAATTCATATTGTCTTTTACGATCAATTTTCTCATCGAGCAACATGGAGCGCCTTATTTTTGAAAAATCATGTAATGCGTCATAAAATATAAGGAACATAATGGTTTCGCTGTATTGATTATGTTAAGTGTATCTAAGTGTGTAATTTATGCTGGTAAATAATTATTCTTATTTTTTATGATTAAATAAAAAACGGCATATATTACATTTACATGCAGTTTAATTTATTCATCATCGATTCCGATATTTTAAATCAGTCAGTATTCCGTTTTGATGTACTAAGAGCGATCATGAATGAATATACTCTTTATTGAGGCGATGTTCAGTCCAAATTAATCTCACTGTCACCTAACCGTAGTTGTTAATACGTTGGTAAATTAAACGTTTAAAATTATAAGGGAGAGATTAACAAAAACACAACATTGAAGATAAAAAAGAAGGAATTTTGTATAACGTTACCCTTGATACATTTGCTTTTTTGACCCATAAAAAACGCATTATTAACCAATTAGGGTATTTTAAGCGTGTTAGAACGGGTTAACTATGTGGTAAAACTTGTGGGACCTTTTGATACATTTGCTATTGTCGCGAATGGCTCTCACACGAAGAATCCTCGTCTATGATAGGTAGGTAACGCCTATTACTTCTTTAATATGTAATTGACTAAATATTACCAGCCCCTATCGGTACGTAAGGCACCTCGTATATTTATAGACGATTCTGGGAATCACGTGTATAGCACAACATCATCAATCATCCTCATGTTTACCATCGCAAAACGATTTTCACTCGAAATTTATGCCGCCATCTGTCGCCTGTACTTCACTTACGCTTCAGAGCGTCTGGTTATCCTTAGAAACCAGAATGGTCTTGAAGGTAGGCTCCGAAAGTCACACACCTTACCGAATCGTCACCCCCTGTCATCCCAACGCCTTTCACACCATCCCTACTTATTCCCGGATACCTCCCTTTCCCTGCAGATAAGGGACTTTCTGACTCCTTGAGCATCGATACGCCATCTCCGAACGAGCAGTCCGAGATCGACGGGCACTTTCCACGGCTCTTTATGTCCTCCCACCTCACTTTCGTACGTCCCCTTTATTCCCGACGTGTTTTCCACCAGCGTCGGAGAAAAATGCCCGGACGATGAAACATTTCGCGGAAAAAATCGGAATTGGAGTGCGAGGGTTAGAATAAGGGAAAAAATATCGCTCGGAGAAAGGGAAGAGGTACGGAATGGATTCTGGAAAGTGAGCCATTGTTGTCGAAAGACGAACTTCCTACTGGTTTTTTTATCCGTGGAGAGTATATCAGGCGCGGCTCTTAAATGCTCTTTTCCTCCCGCTCTGGGTTTGAGGCTCCTCTACGTCTCTTTAAAGTGTATTCGTACGGCCCCCTTCCCCCGTAAACACAGATGGAACGGGACGCTTCTCGCTGACGATTGTCTTTTCTTAAAGGATTCCCCTCCATCCTTCGGCATATATTCGTAAGAACTTTCCTCGTTTGGGTGTGATTAGTGGGAGATCTTCTCGAAGTATATCCAGAAAAATAGGTTTGATTTAATCCTCTCCGAGAACGGAATCTTATTCCGAAAAAAGTAATGACACGTCGTAGATTTTTGTGTGTAACTTCTCTGGTCAAAACTCCGCAAACACACCTCACCAGGAAAGTTGATTCTAATGTACGAACTTCCTAAGGTTGGAAACGGTCTCAACGTAGATTGAGTGTCGCCTAAGATTGGAAAAATGGAGGGACTTATGGGAAGAAAGTGAAATACATTTACCAACTTTTCCGTAAGGGAGTTCGGGTAACGGAATAGTAATGGGTGATACGAGATTGCGAGTATTAGATAAAAGTCGAAGTTATGAGCTGTACTATCGTACCTTTCATATGAACTCTTCTATAGTACTTTTGACTTCTTACTTATGGTTCTTTTTCCGATTAAATTTCGTTGTTATCCCTCAGAAATGTTTGTGGTGACTCTTGATTTACAGTTGCAACGCTGAAGTAAGTTTTTGCGCAATATAAGAGGCTGTGTAAACATCTTTTTCGAGGCATCTCTAAAAGATAAACTCCTTGAATATTCAACCGCATGCCTTCAAGGAAATTACCAATTATGTTAGGAGGGATCAATATTTAAATATTTTTTATCTGTTTCAGGAAATTCTAACAATTTTGGATTATTTTCTAATTTGAATTAAAATGATATCAAAGGACTATATGTAGCAATGGATTTATATCATCGGAGTTTAGTCTTTCTTATAAAATGCGGATCACTTATTAAATGAAGCTATGAAAGCAATGGGCTTAAATTACCTATAGTTTTTAATCATTATTATGGAGCAAAACTTTATTTATAAATTTAATCGTGGGTAACCCAGCTTTTACGCAACTATTAAGTGGAATGCAATTATGGAAATTACTCTTACTGTTATTGCTGAGCTGAGCTATTAAAGAGAAAAGAGTTTAACAGTAGATATTTGAAGAGTTTTCAAAGAGTAATAACAAATTATCTTTAGAATTTTTTCAAATTTTTTCGTTTATATTATAAAAAAATGTTTCATTATTTATCAGGCCTAAGAATATAATTTATCACCTTATATATATGTTTAATGTTAATATGTTTAATGATAATTCTTTGTGCCTACAAAATGACTGAATGGTGTGTTAACCGCTAAAAATAAGCTGCATAGCTTTTACTTTCCCTTTTTACGTCAGCAAGAGCAATCATTTGCATCGGTCTTCGTCAATTATTGCTGGATGAGCTGTAGCACGAGCAATATAAGAAACACATCTCTGATTTTCTGTTAGTCCATCCCACGTGGCTATTCTGGGGTGAGTAGGAATGCTCATTTTTCTGAATCAACTCTCAGAATTCCTACGAGAAATCTCTGCAAGAGAGCTTCATATATTTGTTCCTTACTAATACATAACCACCGTTCCTTCCTCCTTTCCGAATCCACCCTCGCCGCATTCCATCGGTGAAGTGATTCTTTTCTGTGGTACGACCACGCCGTTTTGCCTTTCCGTAACGGAGAAGAATGCAATTAAGAAAGAGGAAGTGGGCGTTAAATACTTCTTCCGACCTCTGCGCTCGCAAATTGATGCCGGATCCAATTAAGGGTCACTTAATATCTTTTTCTCCTTGAATTTATCCTTTCACCTCTTCTGAGGGTACGCTCAGCTTCCTATTTCTCCGCGGTATTATCCCTGTTTTGTTTGGGGGTTTCTTAGCGGGATACCTGTTGTGCGCTGTCAGGGACTTGTCATATTTAGCATTCCGGCTTAGTGAGAGAAGCAAAGACGAACTACCTCACTCCTCATCTCGACTAGTATGCCTCACTACCTGACCAGAACTTTAGCTAATGAAGGAGGATATCATTTAAGCGGGTTTCAGGTCGAATACTTCACAGACCTGTTGTATTCAGAGTTCTATAAAGATTGAAAGTTTGATTGTAATTTTTCTGTTTCTGATTTTATTTTATTATTATTTTTGTTATTTCGTTATAGTAATGCTTTTGTAATTTCCATGCCACACACAGCTTTTTTTACTTCTTTTAGCTTGTACTATCAGTAGGTTTTCTTAGGGTTTTCAGACCCCCCTTCTTTGTGAGTGTTTTCATGCTGTGGAACTTATTTTACCTAAGATATCACCTTAGGTTTTTTTATATCCTCTCCTTCTAAAGTTTTCTTCTCTATTTCTATTAACTTATACAAAACTTATGTTTATCATATTATTCACGAAAGGTTAGATGGAAAAAGAGACTTTTCAATCTCAATCTCGCCTTAACAAATACCTTATATCTAATAAACTTTATCGTTGCATTCACGTCCCTCTCCATTCTTCCATTCTACTATCAATTACTTTTTTATCAATTTATCCCTATTTCATCATTGTTACCCATATTCTCTGCTCCATTTTATTTATCTCCATCCAAGACCCTGACCTATATCAACATCTCCAGAATCTCTTCTTTTGTTTGTTATTTGTCTCACTTTCTTCATCCAACAACATACACGTCAATGACCTTAATGTTCTAATATCCTCTTTCTGCGAAGCAAGGAATACTTATTGAAGCCAACTAGCTTCGACCGTGAAAGTCTGAATCACAAAAGCAGTAGAGCATTATCAGGCTTAGACTTTGCTAAAGGTCAGGAGACAATTCTAAACATATGTTTAGATATAGTAATCGAATCAAATCAGCTTAAAATTTGTAGATTGAACTTTCCAATCCCCAAGTTTAAATGCAAAATTTATCTATTCGAATTTATATAACACTTTCGTTTGTAAATTCCAATTTTGAAATATCACCTATGAGTTCAAACATATGAATCATATATATTTTCAAATTTTAAGGGTTACGTAAATGATTGTTTGGTAATTTTTGAATAAGGGAATAGATGATATCCGCTGGTCATTTTCGAAGATAATGAAAAAAATGTTATAGCAGAGGAGTTAAAGTTATCGCTGTCTTCTCCGAACAAGCACAATTTCACGTTTTATCGATTTGTAAAAGGTATAAGTAAATTTGACGAATTTTTATCGTTTAGAGATAAATTTATTGCTGTTTATTCTAACGGTCATATTTTTTAATTATGATTATTTTACGACTTTTCTCAAAACCAAGCTTTAATATATGAACTATGATCAAGTAAATTAAATTGGATTTAAATCTTTCCCATTGTATTGATTGTTGAATGAAATTATTCTTAAGAGATTTGAATCGAGTGAAAGTTTTTCTCCTAAATGTAATTGTTGAATAGACTCTAATGTGAAGCGTAATCAAGCGCTGCATTCAACGGCTTTAATAGGTAACCAGACGAAAGTTAATTTGATTTAAAAATGTCTTAGGGCTAGGATTGCTTTTCATCAGATTTAATTTTTGCAGATTTTCTCAGTATTTATTTATCAAGTAAACTTTATTAGTGATAACGGCTTTCTTGTGTCATTAACATAGCTTTTTGGAATTCATTTCGCATTTCATTTTAAGGTCTCTGTTATCTGAACAATCAGAATAACGTTTTTAAAAAGATCGAACCTATCTATCAGTATTTATAACACGAACAATTCGTAATTTTAGGTGGAATATTTTCCTTCGGAAATTCGGCTGAACACGGCGGTTTATTCAGTTATAATTTAATCGCTCAAAATTGAGTTTAAAAGGGAGAAATATTTGTATTTGCGTTAAAATGGCAATGGGAGGTGACGAATAAAGATTACCTCTCTTTTTTGTTGACAGATTGATAGGTAGACTTCTATGGTATGGAAAAAGTCGAGCGTAGGCGGATTTTGATTTATAAAAATCATTCCTCGGGTGTGGATTTTTCGGTCAGTTGTTACCTTCCCTCCCATCGCAGCTTCTTCTCAGCCTTCGACCCCTACATTTGAAACTACGAATCGGAATGATTGCTATCAGCTACGCCAGCGCTCGTTAACGAATGAGATTTCCCTGGCAATTAACGTCCGTTAACCGTGTTGCGAGCGCGGAAGATCCACTCTGTCGAAAAATTGAAAGATTTCCCTCAAAAAAAAATTCTTTTGTTTTCGTACCTCTGATTCAGGTTCCGATACAAAAAATGTATTTAAATTTGAAAGTATTTTCCTCGTAAAAGGTGGACAAGAAATGTTTGAATAATATGACTCATCCGTAGAAAGGTATGGTATATGCAAATTTAAATGCAAACTGTTGGAAAAGGGAGATGTTGCGTTGAATTATTTATGTTTTCAGTGCCAAGGAAACTCATTGAATTGTCTTAGCTATTTAAAGAAAGAAAAGGTGAGAAGGAGTTATTATTCAAAGTCACAGATTTTCTAAATTCGTTACGTCATTATAAAAAAGCATTGTCTTATGATTTTATATATTAAAGAAATAGTAAAATGATTCATTGATGTATAGTGAAATAATAAGCAATTCCAATTCAACGGTGCATTTGATTTTAGAATTAATACCAAATTAATTAAACTTATGTACGATTTCCAGGCTTTGTTATGAAATTAAGAGGTTCATTCGCGCTTTACGTACTTATTATATGACAATGTTGTTGACACTAAACACGCTGAAAAATTTTATGTGATTTAAGTAGTTGCCTTTCTAGCTTCTTCTTGAATATCAACCTAATATAATATATACAGATAATATTCCGGTAGAGAGAGAAGCTGTAATAATTTTAAGCTCAATAAATCCAACTGATATTAAAATCTTTGATAATATTCCTAGAATTTTTGCATCAATTTTAGTTAGAAATTTTATACCATTGTTTCCCTAAAATGACTATTATCTTTCAATTAAATTACTACCATCAAATCATCAATACTAAAACTACACGGAATTATTTTCTTATCGTATTGAGTTTTGCATGTTTGTTACGCAGAAATTAATTGGAATTGCAAGCAGAAGCAGAGGTGCATTCTGGTCCCAAATTAAGGTCCGCCCATCATTTCGTGTGCAACCCTTTTGAACTCTTTCCCTCCCGTGGACCAATTTGAATGATGTCGTTAGGTGATTAAGAGGAATCCAGGTGAAGATTTAATAAAGGCGTTGGACCGTCTCTCTATTTCGATTTCCCATCCGTTCCATCACCAGAAATATTTGCTCAACGTTCTCTGCTTCGCTTCGCGGATTTCCCCTTTAAAGTAAACCGACGGAGATATCGCTCAAAAGAGCGTCTGCCCTTATCAATTAGCACTATCAATCTGATAAGAAACCCCTTCGCATCTTATCGATATCATAATTTTTGTTCATTTTCATGCTAAAGGGAATAACGTGCCTTGGGATTAGGAATAAGGCGCCTCTGCCTTAGAGAACTCATTAAATCATTTAGGTACTATATTTGATCTTTCTCGGCTCACATAGGAATTTCTGATTTCTTGGTCTTAAACATATATATTTAGGGTGAATATGTTTTTATCTAAGGTAAAAATATTGCTCATGAAATTTGGAAATAGGCTAGTGCTCTATTTTTTTTTAGCTCTTATTCAGCTTTTAATAACTGAAATTTTCATTTAAAAATTCTATTATTATTTTAATACCAAGCTTCTTCCCTAAACCTTTAAGGGTGGCTTAGAAATTTTATGTCTCATTCTTTCTCGCTAATATCTTTTTCTATCGATATATTTAAATTTAATAAAATACGTAAAATAACCTGCTCTTTATTTATTCATCAAACGATCTTTATGTTATTAAGTGTTTTTCACATTTATTACTAAAATATCATTATGTTTGAAGGGTATTAGTTTTTATAACTATTACTTGAGAAGCTCTCACAGCTCAATGGTGTAGTATTCTAGTAAAGTATATATAGAAATATGTAGTAAGGCGTAAAACCTAAATTAATTATCGAAGGATTCAAAGCCTTATTACTATACGCCTTTCGATTTATTACGAAAGGGATTTAAATGATTTTTCACTAGTGTTTCTATATTGCCACGTAATCAAAGACAGAGGTCGACTATTAAATTGATAATAGCTATACAATTAAAAAAACTTACTATGAGAAAATGTTGTAATTAACAATCTCAAGTTAAATCTGGTGTGATTTCATTTTTAAAATTCTTTATGAAATTAAAATATACTCTCCACAGAATAGTCTGACAACAGTATATTTTAATTCCATAGTGATATTTTTGGGAAAATGTGGAATAATCTATTATATATCTTAGAGCATTCACAATCAGAAAATTAGAAGTTCCTTATCAAACTCAAGTGGTAAAATATAAAAATAACTATTGAATACAAGAAGTTATAGCCAAGCGAGCAATTAATGGAGAAAATTTTTATATTAATGAATTGGTTGATTTCTGACGTAATATTTAAAGGTTTATGGTAAATTCATAAATGTTTCTCAAAGTCACCGGATTTAATTGACGATGAGCCCTTAGCGTAAGGAGAGAAAACGTCTTCTTTAGTTTCCTTTTAATTACTCTCGCTATAAAGGATTTGGATCTCGCAGTAAGGACGCTCCGCCGTAACAATAGATCTGACCCGAATGGAGGTACGGCAGAGAAAACTAAGTTAAAGCCCGGAAAAATACCAATTCGTATCCGAAGAGGATACGAATGGAACTCAATTTAAGCCCAAGGAAAGAAAAAATTATAATAACAGAGAAAAAGTTTCTTCTCGCCAATAGTTTACTGCAACTCTAAAATATCGCTGAAAAATTACCTGTCTTTCACAGCTCCTCTGTATCTAGACATTATTTTCCGCCCCAAAAGGAAAAATAGGAATTGAATGAGCTTTAAGATAGATTATTGGAATTATTTGAGAATACTCTTCAACGTTACGTGAATTAATTTCCTAGTTTTTCCGAGTCGTTGAAAGATGTCGTTTGTATCCCATTTTTTCTGCCATATTTTTAGCAGTGAGAAAGTTTAGAAAGACATAATGACGAGCTCTAAACGACTAGGTTTTTTGGCAATATTCCGCGAGACTAACCCATTAAATTATCGTTTTATATCCAAAAGAGTATAGCATTACTTGAGGGAATTTTTTTCTCAACAGTTTAGGAGGAAATCTGAGAAGAACAAATTTTAAGATCTTCAAATTTAAAATTTTAATTCCGTATCTTTCATTTCGTTTCTTTATACTGAATTTAATTTTTCATTGGCTATTACAATTAATTCAGTGTTTCTCCAGTTCATAGACAAAAGTAATTAATAGTCACATGAAATACATTTCTGCCGAAATATGCTTGTTTCGAAATTCGGTTTAAAAAATACATTCATTAGCGGTAAGTATTCAATTACAACCGTTCTGGAATTCTTGGAGTGAATATCTGCTGATCCTTCGGATAGCATAACATTGTAATGAATTTAGATGCATAAAAACTAATGTATTCAATTATCCTGGAATTCGAGTTTGCAGTTTGAAATGCCAGTTATCATTTAGGTGAAGAATTAATTGAAATATTTTGCACAACGGTATACCAATTTTATGCTCTCATTATTTCAAATTTTCAGTGGATCAATGCTCATCCGAAATTACGAAATAGATAAAATTGGAAGGTTTTAATGAACTTCATTTCTGTTGCTTTTAACGTCGTTATAAGAAAATTATAAAACCTTTTCGATTCTATGCAATATGAAATAAGCCTATTAATTATGCCCTCCATTATGAAGCGTAGCTAATTGAAGGCATTTTTTGGAATTGTCGTTTTAAAATAGCTATATGCATATATAAAAGTTCTAAAACTCTGCGTGAGATCGATTTTTATAAGCATCAATAATATTTACAAAACTAGAATATTACTCAATGAAACACATAAGATAAAAATACATTTTTTAGTGATTTGGGAATCCTATTGGTATCGTTGACTTCGATATCACGTTGCATATTTCATAAATATGGTATGAATGAAAGGTAAAGCATATTTCATAGTGAAATCCTGCGAAATAATCATCCAGCTATGTCTTGAAGGTTTGCTAAATTTCAGCACTTACAATTATTCATATTTACTTTATCATCAATAGGTCAATAGTCATCAACGTCAAACGCGGGAAATGTAATAGAAGACTTTGTGCTATTCTGTACGTTGAACGAAGGCAGTTGAAAGAGTAGACATAATATATAAAGTCTCGTTTCTTATTATGTTTTGCCGAAACTGCACAAATTTCATCATTAAATTGATATTTGAATGTGAAATTATACCTATACTGCTGTCCATCATTCCTTCTATACATATTAATACATCAAAAGAATAGTTATTGCGAATTTATGACATTATTGCGTAATGTAAGTTTATAATAATTATTCAATAAAAACGAGATCAATAGTACTTCATCACAGTAAACACATTATGCGATGAAATAAAATCACAGATTCGTCTTAGCATAAATTTTCTTATCCTCTACGTTAAAAATAGCGAATTAATGAAGAAAGCAGGTGATAAACTTTAGAACGTTTTCCTTTGAGTACTCAGAATTTCTCTCCAGGTAAAGGAATCGCTCGGATGGAATTCGCTTTAAATCAGAGTCTGATAACTGTGAGTCCATTGAGAGCGACACCTCTCCAAAGAGGAGGCCCTTTCCTTCCCTTTAAGGATACGAGATTAGCGCGTAACGTAACATATCGGGACAGCCGCGCCTTGGAGGCTAACCTCGGGTAATCTGTTAATCAGCTTAGTCACCTTCGGGGGAAAGAGCGGGACAATGTAAGAAGCAATACGTTTAGGGTGCCATCCCAGGGAAGGGTTTCATCCCACGGAAAGAAAAACAAAAGGGAAAGTTTGGAGAGGGCATCAAAGGGACGGAGCATGACGTGGACTGTGATCGTTTGCATTAAGCGCAAGAATACGTGTCCCTAATGGACGAAACCCATTTACCCGTGGATGCACCGACGTCCTACTCTCAGTGATACAAAAGATGACTCCGCTGACCTCTGCCCATTGAGACTTTCAACTTATCGGAACTAATTAATAATTATTTCCTGAGTGCAGCGGCTGGAATTCGCTCCTTTTTGGAGGCAGTTGACTGCTAGCTTGCTGTTGTAAATGTGAAAGTTTTCATTAGGAAAACTAGTTTATTATTCTTCGTTTTCTTCCGTGTTTCTATTTATTTCGTTGTATCCATCTTTCATATTCGAGAAAAGATTATTAATTCTAATAAAATTCGGGTCTTCTAAAGCTATATGTCTTCGGAGATGTTCGAAATGTAATTTTACTTTGCACGAGAAAGCCTGCGCCTCAATATTTATTAATTCTATTTTGAATGGAGAGAGGTATATAATTTTCCACACTTGTTCATTCGGAAAGTACTGGTTTCAGCAGGTCATGCCATCATTAGGTCTCAACAAATACAAAACTTTTGTTATTATTTTCGGGATTTTTCGTTGAATGCTGTCTTATGGATTTCTATGGAACTTTTTTATGGATTTTTTGAGATCTGATGATGGCATGATCTACTGAAACCGGTATTTTCCGAATAAACCAGAGTGGAAAATTGTATACCTTTCTTTATTTAGTGTGAACTAAATCTGAGCCGCCTCTGTAGATTTTGGTTATATTTTCATTATAATGGGTAAATTATTGCATTTCCTTCATTTATTGCTCTCCTATTATATTTTTCATCTATATTATGGTAATTATTATTAAGTGAAAAATTTAAGTGAAACATCCTAGAATTCTTTGTGTTCTAAAATTAATTTATTGAATATGAGACGTAATATAGCCGAAATACATTTATAATTCATTCTTATTTCGTTAAATAAATAAATTCTGTCCAACTTAAATTAAATTAATCTAATAAAATTCAGTCTCTGGCGATGTCTTGTGGAAATACGTCATGATGAAGAATAACAATTTGTACTTGTGGAAAAAGTACAAATTGTTATTCTTCATTAAATTAATCTATTTCTAACGTGGTATTCTGACAAATTTACTTAACATAAATCATTTTCTCTTGTATGAAACATTGATAAATAAGATTTTCACCGAAAACAGAGTAATATTTCACTATAACAGAAACTTTTGACATTTTTTGTTCTTCATGTACGGATCCGATGTTTAATTAACTTATCTCTCATCGAATTTTCCGTTATTTGAGAGCGTAAATTTTAGCCCAGGCTCAAGGAACGTATTTCATTGCCTCTTTGATTGCGATTTCCTTTCATTTTCCGAGCAATAAATCACACTCGATTGTCAACGGTTTTACAAATGGGTGTCCATTTTCTGAAAACTCAAAAGAAGCATAATTCACCCAATGAACCTTAATTGATTTCAGACTAAATCCTGCGTAAATTAGATGAATCACTTCACCAAGATATTTCCTTCCATTTGTGAATGATTTGTACTTGGGGTACGGGAGGACTTGATGAGATCCATATCACAGCGTAGAACTTCTCGATGAATGCAGAGAAAGGTTATTTATAGTTTATTAATGAAATAGCAACCGTAAAAATCTTCTTAAAGTTACGATTACTGTATGAATTGCATATAACATATTGACATTTTCTTGACGTTTATGTTGTGTTTAGAGAGCGTTACGGCTGAAAGGGAGTAAATTCAGTGTAATAACTCCATTAGCAAATGATTTCGGATGATCGTAAATTACATGAGCAACTTAAAACCAATTTAATAGTATACTTAAAGTATTGTAATAAAATAATCTTTGGAAGAATATAATTCCTAGGAAAAACCTATTCAACATTTGAATGCACAATTTTCATGTCACCCATCTGTGAGCACCTAATCGTGTTATAAAGAAATAACAGTACTTGAAAAGGTTGGCGAATTTTAGAAATTCTTCATTTAGCAGCTTTATTTCTGTGCGTTTCGGGATCGTAAAGCTTATACCATATAAAACTGAACAAATTCTTTTCAAGTAATTTCTAGTTAATTTTTAAATCTAATATTTGCTGATAATTCTCTCTCAAATGAAGATATCAACCATAATTTTAGTCGCTTCAATTTTAAAGGCGTTAAAAATAATTAAATTTTAGATTCATTCAAAGAATAAGTCAATTTTTTACTTATAGTACTCTTGAGAATTATTTTAAACTGAATGTTTGTCATTGACTTTAATTTTACATTCCAATGATACTATTCACTGGTTCCTTGAGATAGTATGCCTTGCTTATTGCTGAGATTGTTATATGCTATTAATATTAAAGAAAGTATCATTGGATATGACTTTGGATGAAAATACTGACTTAGTACATATTTTCAGGGATTACTAAGTCATCGAATTTATATTTTATCATTCCGAATACGTTTTTCATTGTGTATTAAATTGATTTTGTTCATTCGTTAAAATAATGAAAAGAAATTTCATTTTGCAGTTAAGAACTTGTCAATATAAAAATTCTAAAATTGAGTTTCTGCTGATATGAATGAGAATTCAATATTTAATTTCACCAAAAATGTATGAATGTATGAATATGTTGAGGAATGACCAAAGTTTAGCAAGGGTGATTTTAATTTACCCGGCATTGAATTTACAAAAAATGGCCTTCAAATAAAAATGTCATCCGTTTCTCCGATAATATTTCTAATGGGATCTGTATCCTATGAAAAATTTTGTTTGAACGGCGTATTTTTTGCGCGTTTTTCTTGACATTTTGTCGAACATTGGGACTTACTCTCTCGATATCACCGATGGATTTCTGTCTCAGAAGTCTTTCTCGATTTGCAGAGGAGGCTTTGATGTCTCAAGAGATACAACCGATTCCCCTCTCTTTCATTTCCTCCCTTACTAGGTTACCATTGTGACGTGTACGTATCAACACATTCGGATATCTTCCCACTACGTTTCGATACAGCCCTTTATCTGTGATTATGTAGTGCACAGAAGCTTTTCAATAATCCTCAGCTGCTACTTCATCCTAATCTTGCAACACACATTCAAATTGACAACTTAAACTCCGAAAATATTAAAAAATAAAAAAAGGTTTTATCGCAGACAATTCAAAATGTCATCGAGATCTTAAACTGCCTTCCTATACTAGATATTTTGAATCTACTACGACCAAAGAATTATTCAGATAATGCTACATAGAATCAGGAATCGCTGTTTAAAATATTTAATAATATTTTCTTATTTGTATCTTTGCTGCAATATAGAAACATCCACATTCAAGATATATATATATATGTTGGAAGAGAATGATAGATGGAATGTGAATCCCAAATTTGAAAAAGATGTTGCTGTATAGAGTATAGCTATATGTATTATATGTATAAAGTGGGGAAAATTCGAGGAAAGAAGTTGAATAGTTCTGTAAATGACAGATATCTAGACTACAGTTCACAAGAGGCATCACAGTAAGTGTCGTAGCAATAAATATGGTATTATAATTATATTTTTGTTACCCAGAAAGAATAATATCAAAACCTCCATGCGTTTAATTGGCCAAAAAAATAAAGTGGGTCTTTTGGATTTAATTAAGGTCTGGAGGAATCGTTTTGAATAAAATTGTGCACATTTTCAGAGATACGCGGCTTCAGTATGAGATATTTTAGAGCACGAATGAATAATCCCTACTATTATTGGATGAAATAGATGAATAATTGATTAATATTGGATGTAATACATCCATTTAATGTGTCTGTATATTTATGTTTAGTCTTTCAAAAATCAAAGATCGATGGCACGAAAGGATATCATCTTGCGCCATTTCGTGCAGAATTTTGGTATGGAAATCAAATGATATAAGAATATCGATGTTACGACTTTTATATTAAACGATGAATTTTCGCCGAAGGTATGGAGAAATCCATGAGGTGGACGCATCATGTTTTGGTCGTAGGGATAATATATTCCCAGGAAGTCGTCGAATCGGAATATTTCATCATTCGAAAAAGGTCTCAGCCTTTGCGTAGGGGGAGAGTATCGGAAGATGAGTTGAGACAGAAGGATGTACGGAGATTGAAAATGTATCGTGAGAGGAATAGAGTGGAAAAGGAATCGACAGACACGTGGACAGAAAAACAGAGATTTACAAGTACCAATCATAGCGAAGACGCTTAGTGAATTGGGAAAGATTTCAATATTCATGGGTTTGTATATCATTCTATAAATTCTCCCAATACGATTTAGTACTATTTTGGTTTATTTCCATATTTTCCCATTCCAAAATGAACTTATATGTCAACTCGATCTCGTAGCATTCCTCAGCATGTTTTAAGTTTTTAAGCCTGAGTTAACAGGCTTTACTGAGGAAGAATCTTTGATAGGTACAGTAATTCGTGTCTTGTCTACATTAAGTTATGAACAAATAAAACTTTGGACTATGGAAACTTTGCAATAAAAAGATTAAGAATCCCAGTCTCAATATGTTGGCCATCCTCAATATTAGGAATAACTTTAATTTCTGTATTGCGAGAGCCAACATTATAATGAGGTATATAACGAAATTTAACTTGTATAATTTAGTATTACAGGTTATAATATCACAGAAATTATGGATGTTTCTAAATAGTTTCCTCATCGGTTTGAGAACTGCATTGCAATTCATGAGCCATCTTCATCAAAGTAATTTTGCTAAAAAGTAATTTATAATTACAAATATTAATATTCTTATCACGGAATTTTCAACAGTCACAAATTATTTCGCTTATTGATACATGTATACTATGAATAGTAGGTTAGGCATTTGAGAATCGTATGCATATCTAGAGCTTATTTGCGGCATTTAGCTAGGAGAGGCTCGAGAGATTTCACTCCGGTTCAATAAAAACCTCAAATATTTGTTCCAGTTTCCCTTTTACCACCAATATCGAACCGATTCGTTTAGATTATTCAATATTGTAATTATTCATTCCGAAAAGTTTCCAGTATTTGTGACTTTATATTCAATTTAATAAAATTTTAGTGTTGCACATGAACGGTAAATGTATTTACATTCACATACAATTATTATGACAATCGAAGCTCGGGAAGGAAATATAGGTTTCCAGTTTATTTGAATAAATTTACTAATTTCAGCTTGAAGAGTTTTATTTTTATTTTTCGGTTTGGATTCGATTTCAGTCCGGTAATAATGACGTTTAGTTCGATGTTTATCTCAATTAGGATTCGAAAATGACTTGTTATCATAGTCAAATTACTTAAGTTGCATTAGAAACCTTAATAATGATATCGCAATAAAAAGATAACAAAAAACGATCCGTGACAAATTACGCAGAGTGAACTTGGCTCTCTTTAGATGCAAGGAACGAAAATTTGGAACACGGCTGTTAATGAATTATAAGTTTAAAAGCTCTAATACCCATCTTTGTCGCCCTGTTGAAAATTTTCCTAGGCTCATATAGGTATTCCTATTGGTTTATGTTGGTTTTCATCTTCTTATATTGGTTTCTATATTGTTTCCTATTGGTAACTTTGTTGGTTTGTATTGGTATTAGGAAGCTTGGAATTCGCTTATTGGAACGTTTTATAGCATCTTATTGGTACCTATTGGTATTCTGTTGTGTCTTCATTGATGTATATGTTACACCCCAAACGTGTATTTGCCCATTTCATGAAATGGGCAGGCGCTTTGCCCAATTCATGAAGTGGGCAGAAATTGTCCATTTCATGAATTGGGCAATTACACGTTTGGGGTGACAGGAACCGTACCTACCCTACTCAACCCATCGGCTCCGCGCATATTTCACGATTTGTAGCGGAGATTAATTAATTAATTAAATATGCGCGGCGCCGATGGGTTGAGTAGGGTAGGTAGGGTTCCTGTCACCCCAAACGTGTAATTGCCCAATTCATGAAATGTGCAACTTTTGCCCATTTTATGAATTGGGCAAAAGAGTTGCCCATTTCATGAAATGGGCAATTACACGTTTGGGGTGTAACATATATAAGTATAAGGAAGCTTGCTTTTCTTATTGGATTCCGGCACATTGGAGAATGTTCCTGAGTTACATATATCAATGAACATTAGAAGAGTTTATGGAACTTAAACGCCTTTCGTAAACTATTATTTAGTTTCTAAAATGTATTCGTGAAATTCAAGATCACTTTCGATCAAGATTAACCATTAGAAAATCAATAGGAATATCAGTAGAAAACCACTAGGAAAGCAATAGAAATATATACAGAAACCAGTAGGATTTCGTTTAAAACCAATAGGAAAACAATAGGATTTCGTTTAAACCAATAGAAACCATTGGCCAAAACCCTATAGGAAACCAATAGGATTTGTTTTAGAAATGTATTGGAAAATTTTATTGGAAACCATTAAGTATTTCCACTAGGGCGGCTTTCCTCACCTACTTTACCGGTATTCGGAGACAACAGAAAGGCTTGGATTACCGATCTTTCAATGTAGTTTTCAAAAGCGATGCTATCATCCCCAAGGGATACTTTATTGCCCATTATGATTATAGCATATTTATTGCCCATTATGATTATAGCTATTGGAGATTTTAAACTTCCAATCTCTTTAGAGCTCTGAGTTTTATTCTAAATACTCCACACATTTTCTCTTTCCTCAAATTTTAATCCAGGAAAAGGCCTCCATTAGATAATATATCTCATTAAAAGTTTGTAGAGCCAAAATAAAGGGGAAGACAAACATTTTCTTCCCTCTGGTAATCATAACATCCCCGGATAAGCGACACTTTCGTTATCCATTGTATAACGAGCAGAGAGATGAAAAAAGAGCCGTCCAAGGACGAGCAAGTGCTCCTTTATGCGCATCGTCTTCGTGCATATACGGGCCTCAGGACGTGCATGAGCGGCTGTTTGCCAGCGGCTGTCTGCGCCGGCTTGTCGAGCATATGTATGTTTGCGTGAAGGAGCTCTCTATCGAAGCTAAAGTTTTCTCCCTTGTGAGGTGTCGACCCTCCCCTTTGCTTGAGGTATTTGCGCTACTTTCCTCAGTATCACCTTCCTGTGGCGGAATAATCTGTGCACCACTTTCGAGTAGATTCTTTCCACCACAAAAGGGTGACTCCGAGGGGAATTTGCGAAAGTTAAATTCCTTCCTCAGACGCGGACGTTGACTTTTAGAAATCTGCTCCGCTTCAAAGAAAGTTTGATGATTAAACTAAAGATTTATGTGTAAGAAGAAAACTCATTTTGGGTCTTATAATGCGTACATTTTACGTATTTCTAGATTTGATTGCTTCGACTTATATTCTAAATTCAACAGCAGCCTTTAATGGAATTTCAATCAGCCAACTATACGAATATAAAAACTGTTACTTTTTACTGCGTCCACCTGAAGATGCTAACGAAATCGGCCCTGATATTAAAGCGTGAGAAAAAATTAATAACTGTGGCATGCCTTTTCGAAAAGTAATTCTTGAGCATATCAATTTTATTTACATTGATTTTATTGACTGTTAGACTACTTAGGAGAAAAAAAATTTACTCAATCAAGTTGCTAAAAAATGAAAATAAAATGTGTACGAGCCCTTTAGAACGATGGATTGTATCTTTCTAAGTTAGGCAAATAATATTTCTGTCCTTACTCATTAGTCTTCAATTGATACTTAATTAATAATATCTCCATTCTTTTTCAAATCATTAAGTTAGCGAGAAACCTTCCGTTCTAATCGGCTTTCCTTTCTTGTTTATCATTACATAATCTCCCAATCATAAAAAGGTTGTACGTAATGCAATAAACACAATTTGAAGTATTTGACCGGATTCATCTGATACAAAAGTAAATAAGAGGAATTTAACGTGGCACTGATGGGGTTGTTGGTGAAGACAGAGAATTGGTGAAATAAAGATACTGGTGTAAGTTGAGGCGATGGAGATGTCTGCACAAATGACAGTTCCGATAAATTTTATTGGGAGGAGCTTCTTGGTAGGATAATGTGACTTTCAAATGGAACTAGATGGCAACTTTTCAATAGAATTCTAAAAGAAGTTTGCAGTGTAATAGGTGCTTCTCTATATTCCTATAATGGTTCTAAAGTTTCTTTTAAATTAATAATTTTACAAAGAAATCCACTGGTTAACACGAGTTTTTCAAGTGATTGAAAGTTATTCATATCCCATGTGGTCTAGTGGCTAGGATATCTGGCTTTCACCCAGAAGGCCCGGGTTCGATTCCCGGCATGGGAATTATTTTTTATCTACCCTAGAGACGTAGCGTTCAACGCACTAGTCTGCAATGGTATTGGAACCTACTTAAGTCCAACGTTCAATTCCCTTTGACGACATTTGTCTATATTTGATTTTGTTGAATTTTGTATTAGATTTGATTTGATTGCATTTGGATGTATTTGACATTGCTGAAAATTTCCTTCAATCTATGTTAATAGAGGGGTTAAAGACTGGAATGTGTTGCCTGAAGTGGTCTTGAAACCCTTACCGATAATCAAAAACGAGTTTAGATATAGATATAGTAGTTCATTGTGAAAAAAGTGATATGAATGGGATATGACTTTTGTAGACTGTTCTGTAAATTGTTTTTTGAATAGTAAGTGTTATAATGGACAATTTGACAAAATGACATATGGATTAGCAAGGAGACGACGAAAACTACGTAAAAGTAACAGTATCAATGAAATATATGGGTTAATTAAATAAGTAAATAAAGGTTTTACAAGTAGTGAAAAATAGTGACTTGACTGGGAACAAGCCACGTCCTTCTTACTTCTGTAATTTGGTAGTTTTACTGATTAGAACACTTCCCCGGAAAGTAGGAGACCTGGGTTCGAGTATCAGTCAAGCCACTATCATTCACTTCTTTTATAACCTTGGATTAAGCCGTACACTTTTCTTGTGCAAATTTAAAATTCCATTCCATCATTTAAGTAAACAAAGTCCCATTTTCAAAAAGTCTAGTATACCGGAATTCGCAAATGAGATATAAGAAAAACTAACATGTTTGATCATGATTGAGAATGATCCACTTTCTTATCCGTAATTTTGCGGCAGTCGTCTCGGAGCACGGGGGTGAGAAACTTCCTCCGGCGTTTTTTCTCCACCAGAATGCGACGGCTCTGCATAGACATCTTAAAAGAACAAAATCATCCCTCGGATGTGGCGAGGCGCGGAGGCAACTGTTGCCCAAGCTTATTAGCATATTCCCGGGAGATAAAAAACCCTTCTTCCCCGACTTGTTCTCGTCAAAATCAGGTCACGCCACGGCTTTTTCGGGGACACGATCAGATAGTGTGCTCATCCAATCGTTAAGACGTGGATCGGACGAATTTTTTTCGGTTTAGCTCGGGTTTTTTCTTAATAAATTCTTTCTCTCCAAATCATGGCGTTAGCTTCCGCGAGGTTTACAAACTTCGACAAGGATGGGCCAAGAATAGTTAACCTTTCGAGTTACGGTTTCCCTTCGGGCTTTAAATCAGCGACGAAGATAAACGGGGTAAAGCAAATGGTAGGAAATAAAAGGAATCTCAACTCCTTTTACATTTTAACGCCTCCTTTCCAACGAGGATTACATGTACGCAATTTATCGGTCAGCGACCCATTTCCAGAAAATATGAAACAAACGATATGCGACCATCTGTCAAGAGAAGTTTGGAAGTCCGCATAACCTGAATTTATTCCCCGCGTCTTAAACAATACTCGTTTCTAAAGAAAAGGTAAACAAAGGCCAGTTTGAGAAGAGACACATGCTATTCCAAACGGAGTTTCAGTCTTGTAAAACTTCACGGCGTTGATCTCGGATCCATCGAAGGAAATGCGAGCCATCACCAAACAAAAGGAATATTTCTCTTTGAAGAACATATGATTTGGCGTATATTGAAGCTCGTTAAGTATTACCAAATTTTATTCATAAGATTTTGTTTAAAATTATTTTCCTAAAGCGCAACCTCTAAGAATTTTGATCAGTCCCTTGGACCAGCAAAAAACACATTAAATTAGACAACTCCATCTTTGCGGTTGAAAACGTGAAAATGTTTTTCATTTGGAAAACTGTTTTACTAATGTTCGTGTTCTACCGTGTATTTTTGCGTATTTTAATGTGTGTCCATCGTCCATATTTGAGGGAAAGTTATTTCCTCTTATTATAGTTGGTTCTCTTAAAGCATTATGTTTACAGTAGATAAAAGTTATTTCCCTTGAACGTTATCCCTAAAAAATTTTATCAGCAAGAACGCATAAAAATTACATTTTTGAAAGTCATTTTGATCGCATCGCTATTTTTATGTAGTTACCTCATGCTAGGAAACGCATTGACATGTATCCAAATAAATCGTTAAGTTTACTTAAAAACAGATTAGCAAATTGCATTTTTGTATAGTAATTTTGATCGCATCGCTATTTTTATGTAGATACCTCATGCTAGGAAACGCATGGACATGTATCCAAATAAATCGTTAAGTTTACTTAAAAACAGATTAGCAAGTAAAAATAGCACACAGATCAAATACAGGGCCCAGGATATAGCATTGGTATGTGCGAATGTGTAAGGAATTTGTATAGAATACTCTTTTTTATTATTATTGATAAGCATAAATTTAATCCTCGATTGTTTACAAAACTTTGGTAAGAATGGTAAGACCTACCTAAATTAAAAGGCATTTTGGCCTGTGAACCGCATGTTGAACAACTTTGATGCACTAAGGTAATAAGTTAAAGGATAGTGTTTGAAACAATCTTGAAAGAAAAACACTTTGCAACTTCCACAATATATATCTCAGTCGACTGATACCTGAAGATGTCAATACTGTCAATGTTGACAAAACCGGTCGACTAAAATATAGAATGTGGAAGTTAGAATGTGTTTTTCTTTTAAGATTATTTCTACGAAATTAGTTACGATTGACAATATTAATTTTATGAGAGTGTTTGAATTCTCTCATTTGAGCAACCAATCCTGTACGAATTTAGTTATTTACTTTCAACGCCAATTAATACTTATGATACTTCATTATTTAGCGCTTGAAGAATCATAGCGTATATCTATATCGATTTCGCAGCTTCACTTCTTCCCCAGCAAGATGCTATTCGGAGACCATAATTAAAATTAGAAGGCGTAACAACCTCTAAGGCTGGATGAATTCTTCGGCATCGATTGAGTAGAGCCAATAACACCTTAGTAGTACACCTGCAACGTGTCAGAATCTAGAGTAACACTCACCATGACTGCCTTCTGGTGCAAGGCATCGAAGACCTCGGTCTTGGCGGAGAGGTTGCGGAGTCTTATGACCGATGGGGGAGACGTCGAGGGCCTCCTCGGGGAGGAAGAGGGTACGGGACAAAGACCAGAAGAGAACTGCTTCTGGGTGTGCTGCTCTGCCACTTCACCCCCGTTGACAAACGCATCGCCGTTGACAGACATCTCGGCTGCCTTGTCGCGCATAATACGATGAAGGAACGGCCGAATGAGCGTCGCCTTATTGACACTCTTATTGGCGGAACATCAGATTGTCCTCAGACCTGGAATGGAGGGAGAGAATCGAATTAATTAGTAATCATCCGCAATTTTCGTAACCGAATAACAGTTTCTCAGTAAATTGCATAGATAAATATTACCGTACATACCCGAGTATAAGCCGAACCAAACATAAGTCATGGCATCTAATTTTATCTCAAAAGATTGGGAGTACTAATTGACCCGAGTATAAGTCTTGGGTGGGAAATGCAGCAGCTACTATTAAAAACCAAAATAAAAATATATTCCAATAAAATCAGTTGTTTGGGCATCAGTAAGTTAAATGTTTTGAATATTTATTCGTTTTTTAAATTTATGTATTAATTTAATTACCGTGTATTTCCGAATATAAGACGACCTTCATATTAGACGAGGTATAATTTTTCGTCAAAGTTTATAGTTTAAGCATATATCTGTCCTATGAGACGACCCCAAAAAATTAACGGCCTATGAATTTGGTTTAGATCAGCGATTATTTTCTAGATAGTAATACTGTGAAAGTATGCCCTATTAGTAATTCTTCTAGCGAAAAAAAATTATTTTCTTGCTACTAGCAGCACTGCCTTGCAATTACTACAAACTTTCGTCCTGTTTCGGGTATTCGGGTAATGATTTTCACTATCAGTAGCTCAATAAAAATAAATTTCAATTTTTATATTGTTGTAGTATTGTTGCATAATAATAAAACCCTGGTGAGTGATTTGTTTAATTTTATAATGGTTTTATATTAATATAAATTTGAATTTTGTATCTGTCCTTTAAGACTACCCCGAATTTTGGGGGCTATTTTATGAATCAACTATCATATGAGGAAATATATGGTAATTTTAATTTGTTATACGTGTGTTTCTAAATAGAATGAATATACATTAAGGCATTATGTCCGTTTGATTGAAATTTTCCCAATCAAGCGTTCATGCAGCTATAAGATATTCAAGTATTATGATTTTTCGCAAGCTTCATCAACGAATGCTGTTTTTCTCTTGCTCAATCCTTCAGTCCTTGAATGAATGGCTTGCCTAAATGTTTCCATGACAGCTCCATCCTAACACAGGAGTAAACTCGACCTTCTTTCATTTGATGTCGAATTAATAACTAAATGGAATTTTCGCTAGTTCTTTCGGTTATTGTGGAATTGTGTATGTACATCATACCTATCTACATCGTTTTTTACGTTTGCAACATAAAGATAATGTAATCATTTACATAAAAACATTTGCATTTGGAACAAAGATATTCCTATCAAGAAATGTCCTCGCCTGAGGAGGTATATAGAATGCTCACAATCTAGTCGAAAAGTTATTGAACCACATAAATAATTATTAAACTCCTATGCCAATTATATCCTGCATTTTTAGTCAAAAAGTGATTGGGCTATATAATTAATAAATTCCCATATAAGTCATATCTTGCATGATCATATGATACCATTAGGCGTAATGGTGAAAGTGAATTCCAGCAATGTTTTGTAAAAATCAACTTTTTCGCTCGTTATTTCAAGTTATGTAATTTTAATACTGATTATTCATAAGTAAACAAATCCAATACGCTCGTTGAGCTACATAAATATTTATGAGTATTGGTCAATTTAATCTCATGATTTCATAATTTGTTTTGCAAGTCAGCTATTTTTTGCAGAAGTCAAACAATAAATACTAATTTTTCTCTCATGAATTTTTGCAAAATATTTGATATTCTATTAGTGATTTTATAGAGTTATTGATGAATAGAAATTTAGGAAATTCTCTGGCTTAAAGTGTGGCAATATTTTTTTATTAGTAGAGAATTTATCTTAATGCTTCAGTTAATACGTATAACATCAATTAAATAATACTTATTTCGATCATTTCGATCATGAAAACAGGTTTTGAAAATGTTTCAACGTGTTATTAAATGTAGATATTAGGCATAATTTGCCAAAATGAAATACCAAAATAGAAAAATTTGAATTGAAAAAATTTTTACTTTGCAGTCAGGGCAAGTGAGCTTGTTTTCTCACTAAATCTGAATTAAACGAAGTAAAACGGGATAGTGATCAGTGTTGTTGCAATTCACTAGGATATATACATCTTGAACAAATTATTTTATGTAAATAGAACCGATGAATCTAAAAGAAAGTGTCGGACATTGTTTAGACAACTGCTCCAAATCGAAAATATGATTTTCTTTTTAATGAAATTTGCAAAATGTTTAAGAACTAATATGTATGCTGCGCACAGTTATACAAGCATATATTCATTTATTTACCGACTCGATAACTTCTTGAATTTTCGTTTGAAACACTTATAAGAAATATGCGATCTTATTTTGTTCTTAACGTAAATAGCTATTCGCTCCACTTATTTTCATGTAAAATAAAAATTTTAGATAATGATTTATCTAAATCAATCACGTTAAAATGAAAGATAAAAATATGCGATGTACTAATTCACAGTTTTTGAGTATTTGGGCTAAGAAGCTTGCAGTATTGTCGAAATATAAATGATTTTGATGACGTTGTTTGCGTCTTCTATATTTCAGAAATATGCAAAACATTTCTCTTAGGCAAAAAAGGCGAATCATCGCACCAGGGTTTCCTCGCGCGTTCAGTATTCGCCCCGTGAGTGCCATAATGAACGAGAGATAAAGAAAGACAAGAAGTAGCAATTAATGTTTACCCCTCTGGGGAATTTGTAGCAACTGACCTGTCCGTGTGGTCACATACTAATGCACGCTCTTCTAAGTAAACGGGGACTTTTTTGCGATTCTGATAAAACGTGAGTTTTCATTCAAGTGGACCAAAAATTAGGAAGAATAATATGTTTTGCTTACGGGTATTTCAAGCCGATGACGGAGCTAATGAAAGAAGGTGATAATGTGAAGATAGATAAGGATAAGATGTAGAAAACTAATTGATTTGAAACATTATATTTAACTATTTGTGATTTGACGGATTTTATGCATGATTTATGCAAAACATTCAGAATATTTTACATAAACCTAAGTTGGTAAAATCTTCCACCCGAAGGTCGATTTGAGTCGCATCCCCTTCAATAATAACTTTAGCGATGGATGAGGCTTAGGAGGCCAAATGAGGAGTGAGGTAGTTAATTATAATTCCCCCCTCTGAGCCAGAAATCTATGGGATGAAAATGATCAGGACAATAATCTTATAAATACCAATTTTCATACCTTTCAATTGGAGAATGACTTCAAAAATGCCATGATATAGATACCATACCTCAGTATCTCTGAAATTATATTAGATATTAACAAATGTGGAACTACGGTAAAAGAAAGATCAATCCATTATCATTCTGTATCAAATGACAAATGAAAAATTTTCCTTCATCAAGATGTGATAAGTAAAAACGAAAGCCACGTCGAATATGCATTTAAAATGAAGAGAAAATTAATGATGGAAGGTGCTGACATAGAGAAGGATCATTTTACGTGAGGAAGTTCTGAAAATTAGTAGAAAATATCCATCCTTTCCGTAGGAAACGTTCATTAACCATTTTCGTGGCATGTTACTTACTTTGGCACTACTTCGTTAGTACTTCGTCGGCGTTAAGAATTCTGTAACCTCGACAAAAACTTGCGCGTAAGTTACCGAATATCATTTTAGGGAGGATATCGATGAAGGTTTATATACTTTTCGGAATTTAAATACCAATATCAAAGTGCTGCGTTAGCTCATCGGGACGAATTTGTTAAATGAAAGGAAGCACTTAGTCATTCTATGAAGGCGTGCCTTCCTCGATGGATGCACTTAATCTTTCGCGATCTCTCATCGACATTTTAAGAAAAGCTCCTTTCGGTGCATTAAGTGCATTCGGAATCAAGATCTCGAGATTACGTGCGAAATGCACCCATACGGAGGTTTTAAGTTATTCGGTCTTAGCTTGATGAATTAAAACAGCTTCCGCGAACACGTGCACTTTAACGGGAAATCTCCGAAGTCATCCTGTTGAGATTCTGGGTCGAACGTTTTTAAGTAGATGCAGAGTATAGTGATTGATGAAGAGTAAAATAACTGTAGTTATCCCGTGGCTGCCAGTTTTCGGCTTATATTCAGGGTGTCCAGAAGTCCTGGATTTTAATCATTGCACACGGTGTCGCGAATAATATTATCGGGACGTCCAAATGTCCCGGTTATTTTGGAATTCCCTACTAAATCATTTTCTTATATTGATTAGCTGAAGTATATTTTTTATTAACGTGACATGAACGCTAGTGATCCATAATTCAACCGAAAACCTGTCTGGTTTGTATTTTGCGATCATTCCCGTAAAAACTTATAACATTCCATTCTATCCAATTCATATTTTGTCCATTCAATTTTATTACATTTATGATAATCTTTCCTATTTATTTTCAAGCAAAATATTGAGTAATGAATATATCATTAAAATTTTAAATCTCTAAACCAATGTTTTCAGTAGAATACCTGTCTTGTGTTTGTAATCATTCCATTAAAATGTAAAATTTCATTCTACCTAATTCATATTCTATCTTTTAAATTTTACTACTTTTATGACAATATTTACAACTTCTTTACAGGTATAAATATAGAATATTATTTACATTACAAGTAATACATTGAAATTAAATACATTAAAATGCAATTTTATGACAATTAACAATTAAATATCCCATTTTGTTTGAGTCAATAGAAAAACGATAGCAACCAGCTAATTATACGTACTCTAATACTCCTAACTACGATAATTACTAAGCTAGAACATTGTCCCAAGTTCTGATTTCGTCCGCATATATCCGTATTGTCGTCCTAAGAGTAGTAAATCAAAAATTTTTTTAGCCAAAAATAAATATAACATCAGTCCAATATGACTCTCTCTCGATTGATTTTCAATTCAAATCGCTTTGATTCGGAAACGTAATGCAGATTTCTCGAAATGATTACTTCACAGTTCATTTCGCAAATTAACTACCTATAATAGAGTTACTTCTACGTTTCATGTTGAAGGATCACTTCGTAAATACATATCCGAAATTCCACTCCTGTTCACTCCATAATTCAACTAGGTCTACGAAATCTGGATAAGGCCATTATGCACATGTGTGCTGAATTGGTGAAAAAATGCACTCTAATGTATACGTGCATTAAGTATTACCGTAAATGCCGACGATGCAAATATGTCATCATAACCGACTAAAGATATGCTGCCCACGAAACGACGGTATTTATGTATTTTTTTAAAGCAGCCAATCGGATTAAATTTTCCTCAGTTGATCCAAATGAACGTTGGCGTTAATGGATTTGTCACCTCATTCAGTTTTCTGATCACGTGTATTGATTTTTTTTCAGAATTTTGAAATCGCTTTTTAAACAAAATTATCAATTTCGCCGCATGATAGACTTCAACGAATGCAGCGGATGTATTCGGAGAATCACAAACCTTTTAACTCTTTCAATTTTATTTAAATTTAAATTATTAAATCTGATATCGTTATCTATCCTGTATCACGTGATATTCATACTGAAAACGGAGAAACAAAGGGAATACGTATTTTTACTTAATATATCTCTCTGCAAATTCTCCATTGCAGTGTGCTGGTTTTGTTACATTTTTAGAACGAAAAGTTAATTCCTATTAATTAGATTTTTCTGTTGTCGAACTCACTACGGGCAAATAAGAGAAACATACACATTTTATTCTTACATAACGTTACCCCTCAGGTTAAAACATTTTCAACGGGGTCGCTGAGAGAAGAATTCGTATTTTACCCCTAATTATGCAGATTTATCGAATCGGATAGCTCTCTCGCCGGCGATTGTGAAAACTCCTGAAAGCTTAAATCCAAATCCGGCGAAATTTTCGGCAGAGATCACTCGTTACCATCGCTAACAAGATATTTTTGGTTAACCTTTTCGTGTCAAAATCAGATATCTCATCGGTAGAAACAACTCAGAAGGTTTTCTCAAGTTTTTTCCTAAATTTTAACTTCTTTTTTATGGCTTATTAAATATTTGGTTCAGATTTTAATCGCCGGGAATGAAAATCTAAGACTTTTAGCTTTCATTAAAAGTACTTAAACAGTTTACGTCGTGTCACACTTGATCTCCCACCGGGAATCGAAACCGGGATCTCCTTCACCGAATCCGATTGCGCAGCCCACTTGGCTATCCATGAGGCCTGTTCTAAGAATTTCCGTAAAATTTAAGAAATTTCACTTATCATAAACCGTTTCAAGATGACAACATTGCTTTAGCTTCATTTACTCATAAAGAACGAAATATACCACGTGTTGTCTAAACATATTTCATATTTAATTCTAAAATGTAACTCTTATCTTTTGGGAAGGCAACTTTTATTCGGTAAATGATCACCTAAACATTAATGCTGTGACTAATCCTGAAGCATTCGATAATATTAGATCGTTCTCATAAAGGTTTGCGATTGAATTATTGTTATTAAAAAGAAAAATATAAATATTTACCACCAATTATCACAGATGTTTGTTGTTTACTTCCAAAATCTAACCAATATCTTTTAGATATGAGTCTCATATTTGTTAAATTATAACCTAAACTTTAATACCGACCCCAACTTTGAATGTTTCGATAATTTTCAATCATCGCTAAAATTTTTGCGATTGAATTATCGCTCTAAAGGGAAAAATGTAAATTTAACGTTTTTGCTGGAAAAGACCACTCAGATTTGCCTGTTGAATTGTCGCTCTTGGAAAGAGAAATGCAAATATTTCCTGCTATCATGCACCAATTTTCCATGTTTGTTTCCAAACTTTAATCACCATCTCTTGGGAATAGCGTATTGTGTTTTTGTAAACGGTTGCCTAAACTTTAACACCGACTCCAATCCTGAAGATTTCGATAAATTTCAATCATAACTAAAAAGTGTTGCTATTCAAGCATCGCTGTAAAGATAAAAATTTAAATTAAACTTTTGCCTTAAACGACTAAAACGCTGTGCCACTAAATAATCGTTCTTGGAAAGAAAAACGTAAACATTTTACGCTATTTATAAAAAATTTCCATGTTTGTTCCCAAACTTTAACCGACATTTTTTGGGAACGCTTCTTGTTTTCGGTAAATGTTAGCTTAAACTTTAATACCGAGCCTGATGATTTCGGTAAATTTAAATCCTAGCTAAAAGGTTTTATGATCAGATCATCTTTCTAGAGAGAAAAATTTTAATTAAATTTTTGCTAAAAGTACCACCAAAGTTTTGACTTTATATTAGGTATCTTTATTGGAAAAAATGTAAATATTTCACGCTATATACCAGTAATTTTCTGTGTTTAGTTCCAAACTTCAACCGACATCTTTTGGGAATATGTTATCTTGTAAACTTTCAACTAAACTTTAATATCAACTCTAACTCTGAAGATTTCGGTAATTTTCTATCATAACTAAATATGTTTCCGATTGAATAATCGTTCTAAAGAAAAAATAACTAAAAATATGTTTTTAAACGACTTAACAGTTTTGTTATTAAGTTGTCTTTCTTGGAAAGAAAATTTTAAATAAGACCCAATATCAATCACCATTTTTCCTAGTTTACTTCCGTACTTCAAGCAACATCTATTTGAAATTTTCTTCCTTTTGTTCTTTTTTGAATATATTAGCATCAATATTAATATCTAATCTAACCATGAAGGTTTTGATACATTTAAATCCTAACTAAAAAGTTTTATTATTTGTATCATCGTTCGTAGAAAGAACAATGTGTTTGGTAAATTTTAGCCTAAACTTTAGAGCTCACTCTAACTCAGAAGATTGTAATAAATTGCAATCACAACATAAAACTTTGCAATTAAAATCATCGCTCGAAAGGGGAAGAAGAGTGACTAGTTTCTCACCTTGAATCTTCGTGGAGATTGGCCGTGTTTACACTAAAAAATTAAACGTTCCTTTTCGGAAATGTCTTATTTTTGGCAAATGATAACCTTCAATAAACTTTACTACCGACCCCAACTCTGGTGCTGTCGACGTATTTTAATCCTAACAAAAAACGGATCTACTCATCTTTCTAGTGGGAAAAATTCAAAAGGTTCCTCACCTTGAATCTTCGTGGAAACACGCCAGTCTCCCTAATTTTCGCAAAGCAATCGCGGGAGAACTCCACAGACAGACCAAAATCGTGCGAAGAGAAGTCTGTATCAGAATTCCACCTTCGACAACGATTCGATTCCCTTTTACAAAACCGAAAACTTTCTCCACATCGAGATCGGAAGAAAGTGTTCACACAGCACCGTATACTCACTTTTCGCACAGGTCAGGGCAACGCGCAACACTGTCTCCCCGTCAACGTGTTTCTGTGGAAAAAAGGGAGGAAGGGAAAGGAGGCGGCTGCGGACTCTTTCGCGGACCGATGCGGAAGCTTCGACCGTCACGGCAGCGACGAAGGAAGTGCTTTGGCGGTCGTCGGAGATGCGCCGTGGTCCACGACGCCCACGTCGGAGGGGGCGTGGTGGTGGGGATACGTGTGGGGGGATTCCTTTTCGCCCAACCCCCAGCGATACACCCACGCTCCTACCCCTTCGCCTTCTCGCGGACGTATTTCTACCCTCTGGGATAAGCGTGCGGGGAGATGGGGGTCGATTCGTGAAAATGTGACCCGTATAGGGAACCAGAGTGTCCCTCGTTTCGGGAGGGTTCTAATTGTGCGAATAAATTTCGGTGATTCCCGTGGAACTATGTTTTTTTCGCCACATATACAAAGGAAGGCTGAAGAACTGAAACGGTGTAAAATTCACAGTCGCTGGCGATCTCTTGTGGAGATACGTCATGATAAAGAAGATTATCGATGTAATTATTCCACAGTAGAGTGTTTATTAATAACAAGTATCAAAAATTGGAATTGGCGATCAATCGCTGAAACTAGTAGCTTACTTTTAATATTTGCTTTTAATAAATACTATTCTGTGGAAAAGTACGATTTTATTCTTTATGAAAACAGTAATTTCCGCAGACATCTTAGGGCATTCAGACTTCATATAGATGTAAATTTGTAGACGAAACTAATCGCCTTTAAAAATATGAATGGTATGTGGAATTAACCAAGTGTTTTTAATTCTTTTAAAGCTTCCACAATGTCGAGCTTGGACGTATCAGATTTTATACAATGGAAGGATTCTGTTGTATGTTTCCGACCGAAACCATGTATTTAAATAGTTTTATGGAATTTTTTATAATGTATCACGTTTTATGTTAATTATCATTAGAGCAAAACATTGATTTTTAGTTAGAATTAGTCAGTTTGGGTTTCGGAGCTATGGATAAAACGCCAATTTGCCTTCAATCGTGTAGGTTAGGAAAATTTACGCCAGAAACGTCAAATATCGTGCAAAAAAAGCCGAAGTTATAAATGAATGTTCCTACGAGTGTTCCTACGCCCATTTATTGTGAAGTTAAATACCGTTTAGCCTCGAATAAAATATGAATTGTTATAGAGCAACGAATGCATTACAGTACAGTACCTTTCTTAGTGGGGTATATGCCCTTTGGTCCGCTACGCTATGGATATTAATTATAATTTGTAATGATAGAAAACCCTTCCAAGGATATATCTGAATGAAGTCATATAGCTATATATATTTATAATAATAATAATTCGTCCATATCGTTGGGCGTATATAAATCAATTATGACCATTCGTATAATAAACCCCATTTTTTAAAACATAAACAACCACGTCCTAACCATGTTTCGAACGCGGAACCTCAGCGCTGCAAGATTATCACGCTAAGCACTAATTTTAGGGTAAATTACACGTAGTTTTATGTTGATTATATTCAGCACATAAGTATGCCATGCATGATAAAATATGAACGAAACAGTTCTTTATTTATCTCATATGGATTTAAATGTACTTTGTATCGCTCTGCGGAGCCTGTATATCAAATGGAAATGATTGCAGGATTAATAAAATCGAAGATAGAAAATATGAACTATAATAGGGAAAAGAAGAAATCGCGCATATTCCGGATTTTTACCTTCAGTCGAGGTACGCGAGAGGTCTCTCCAGACATACCGATATCCGGCAGTCTTCCGGGATTCCGGAAAAGGTGGGATCTTAGACTTGTCACCTCTTTCCTCAGCCACCCGTCTGGGAGAAGAGTTGTACAAGATAGCGTATGCGTGGGTATGAAAGGATATGGGAGAAAACTTGTTGCCGAACAGCGAGAAAAACTTTTATTTCGTGATGGAAACGTAGAGAAAAGAGGAGGGTTATATCCGGAGCACATGCGACTTGAAATCAGAAAACTCTTCAATATGCTTTAATTCACTCCTATCGTTTTACGACCTTGGTTTCGAAGAAATATTCAAGGAGTGAACTTTAAGCACGTACAAAACTATGATGTATTTTTGAAAAGGAGACTTGCTTTTATCTTCTTAGGAGCGTGAATTAAGTTACGAACTTTTTTTACGAATCGATTTCTTGTATACGGTAAAAATAGGATCCATATAATTTTAGTGTCAACGATGAGAAGAAAATCTCAGTAGCTAAACTTTCTGTCAACATTTCTCAAAAATTGAGCGGATAAATGTTCCTCCTCGTGATTCTATTCCGTCATTTAGAAATAGTCCAATGGAAGGTCTAAATAAGGATTTTCCCATTTATTATGGGTGAAGGATCGCTTCTTTTTATACCCCTAATGATAATTATTGTAGCTCGAAGTAATTTGCTAGAAGATTCATGTATCCAAATTAAATAAAATGCCTCTAATTTTCTGACTGTGAGTTTTTATAATGGAAGCAATGAATTACCTTTAAAATAACAGCTATACCACTGATTTCTATTAATAAATCTCTTCATTTTCCTACGCGTATTTTCTAGAATATATCCTTGCATCTCAATTTCTTTCAGGCCAAAATAGATTTAATCCAATTCTTTGAAAAATACATTTAAAAAATCTTTAAGGGAGAGAGTTTGCATTTCCTAGCTTAGTGACAAAAGTCTTTTTTAAGAATTATTGTAAATAAAATAACATATACGGCATAATGAAACAAGTCTTAAGTAACAATTTGTGCAGTTAATATAATACAAACTATACTTACTGCTTCCCCTACTGAGCAAGAAAGGAAACTTGATGGAGAATTAACATTAAAATAAATATTTCAGAACACTTAACTGGTCCCGATTCAATTATTATTTTTTTATTTGGAATTTATAAACATACACTTGCTCTTTCTCTTTTCCAAAAGAAGGTTTTTGTCACTTAATAGGTGTTTTTGCTATGTAGGTCAACAACTCTCTTGGCAAAGAAATACTCGCTTTGATTTACGACAGCGATTGCTCGGGAGCAGAGTAATTAAATTCGAGCGGAGAGAGAGAGATTTGACTGAAAAATGTCCAATTGTAATCCGATCGTATGATCAGTGATAAAGGTCGGCCAGATCTGGCAATTCAAGCGATTTATCCTTCTCGAAACAATAAAAATTCTTACCTTGAATTGGGTAATGACGCTAATCAGAATCATTGTAGCACTTATTACTCTGATAAATCTTTTGATTGGGACATGAAAGTAAAATTGGAATAAGGGATCAAAAGGTACGTCTGTTTTTATTGGGAAAATTCATCTCGTTAGAGGATATTTTTGAAAAATAATCTTTGCATCTGTCTTTCTATACATAGACTCAGTGATTTGATCAATATGAGGGTGGCAAGCTTTGAGGTAACGTTCTTGGTATATTTTCTGCACAGCTTTTATACTGTCGTATTAAATGTGTAATATATCTTTTATTTGTTCGTGTTATATTGATTTCGATCTTTTTGTATTTACATACTCTTCGTGATTAAATCTGGATTTTCGTGAAGGATTCCCCATATTTAATAATACGTCAACTCCGAAGAGAATTAACGTAATCGAATCTTTTATCTTTGATTTAATAATTACCTTTTATTATTATAAATTTAACGGCAAAAGATTACACAGAACTATTTGTTTATACTATTCACAAGGGATTTTTTTTGACGCAACCATGGTTTCGATGCGTAGCATTATCATTCCCTCATACGCCTCGAAACCATAAGAAAACGATAAAAATATACTGTGGGTAGTATAAATAAATAGTTCTGATTAACCTTTTGTTGTTATTATGAAATTCAACCTAGTAAGGGTCGAAACCATTCCTGGTGTATACGAAATTTAATTTTGTGATTTGGGAAAAAAATAAGACACGAGGGTCTCTTGACAGTTTTGTGTTTCAGATGTTACTGCATTTTCTTTATTTCTCAATATTTTTCTGAACAATCCTTCCTTCACTGATTGACACATACTTTTAGGATTTAGCTTAAGAATGTGAGGATTGCTTCATGTTTGAAGGAGGGGGGAGGTGCTAAGTAATATTTAATCAAGAGAAACGACGTCCTTAATCTCTAATCGATTCGTCCTTCCGCAAAGCCATGACGGCCGTCGTCATCAATTTCCATACGTCGCTGAAAAATGTCATCGCTTCATTTCTATTTATACATTCAATCCCATATATTTTTAGCCTCTGTTTCCAAATCAGTCCTGTCTCAGGATGCATTCACAGGCGGATTCAATGACATCGTTAGCAGTTCTTTTTTCCTAATTCCTCAGCATCACCTCATGTGCCCTCATCTCCCACGCCGCTGATTCTTCCTACCTCAGATTGGCCCCATCTGTTCGGATACAAGCCTTCATTTTTTTAACGAGGTTACCAAAAAGACGATCCATACAAATTAGGAATTCGCCAATCGTCAAAGACATAAAGATGCGTCGCCCGCATAAACGTTTTGTGTTGCACATTGATTCAAGACTAGCGTATGAATTGGTACTTTAAATTAAATAAGAGGCTAGACTATTTGGATGTTGGTTTCATAGTCGAAATACATATTGATTGGAAGCATAAACATTGTTTACATGGCAACTAATTATAGAAAACAGCAGACATTTTTGTAATCTTTTCCATGAGTAGTGAAACACACCGTAAGGATAGACTCATATTTTCAATTTTTCATAGGTTTATTCACAGAATAAAGGTAAGATAGGGAAGTTCATGGAGAAAAAATATTGAAGAATATTACCCGGATAAAAATTACCGTATTCCTCGGAAGGGAAGAACTCGGACAGAATAAGATGTATATCTTTTTACTAGGAATTTGACATCTGAAAAAACATACTTGGCTGCTTTTTCGAAGAATATTTCATTGAAAGAAAATTATCCACTGAATGTTTTATAATACTCTGACGATGGACAGCCTATGATTGAGTGGAACCTTAAGTTAAAAAAACTTAATGAAATTTCTCTCCATATATTTTAGAAACCATAATTTATATATATATTATATTTATAAAAGATTTAACATCTAGTACTGCATTTATCAACATTTTATATTAACGATATTGCATGAAATCAATAACAAAATTGATTAATTTGCGGGTCACACACATCGCCTCAAAACTTTTCTCTGTTTCCTTAAGATATTATAATGTGGCATATAATAGAGGAACCCAATTTACGTTACGAGATAAATCGATTAAAACAAATAATTTTCGAGTTTTATCAACTATATTTGAGCTCTTCAACATTCCATATTGGACTAACAATCAGTTGCTCAGAAAATGTAGCATAAGCATTTTTGTCGTTAATTTGAACTTTTTATAAGAAATACTGGGTGTCCGGGTTAAACGTACGCATAATAATAGAAAATGTAATAACTTGAGAGTTAACTAAGATATTTATTGGCGGTTTGTTTATAGAAGTATGGTAACTCAAAATGCTTTTACACAGTCAATACACCTCTAATTGTACACCATTGGTAGCAGAGAGACAGCTAATCTGTATTTACTCTCTCCAAGTCTTTTGTAGCATCGCACGTAAAATTTGCAATAACTGCAGGAATTCGATGGCGCAGTTTTGGTAGATCACGATCTGGTGTCTGGTACACCTGATTCTTGATAAACCCCCACATAGAAAATTAAGTAGCCTCATGTCTGGGTTTCTAGGGGGCCAAGCAATCGATAAAAAGACTATCGATCATGCCGCACTTCTACTACTGTGATATATTCCATCAGGATTTGTCCGGGGAACTTAACATCAAACTCCAATGTATAAAAAATGCAACTGTTAGGTTTATTTTCAACTTAAAAAAATACAATCATGTCTCTGAATATTACCTTAAAGTATCTTTACTAAAATTAGAACTGCATCGGAACAAACATATACTATTGTCAACATATACAATCTTAAGCACAAAGACTCCTCAGTATATTCATTCCCTATTTGTCTATCTAGATATGCCATTTATGACTGTAATACGAGAGGATGTAAGAAACTCCTGATTCCCCAGCTTAGAACTGAAATTTATCACAAAGAGCCCCTGGAACGCACTTTGGCATGAAAAACTTGTCTATATCGATTATTAAAGACAAATTGAATTCGTATAACAAGTAAGCTTAAGTTTTGTGCTCGCAGCCTTCGTATTTTACTATATAAGTGGTTTCTCTGAACCCGAAAGAAATTTTCTAAAGTATTATTGGTGTTAAACATAATCGAGTAGGATTCGCGTTCGACCGTAGATGGATCGGGAAGATTTGGGTAATAAAATTTTACCCAATTAATGGTTTTTGATTTGATTTTGAGTATTTGGAAGACTCGGTTGAAAGCGTTGTAGCTAGTCTGCCTTTATTATACAATCCTGCTTAAGAAAAACGGATTTTGTAATTTTCACCAATCCCAATCAAGCGATCTTGGAACTCATTATCCAAGAAATTTCTCAAAATTACTGTATAATGGCACGATGCGCCATCATCAAGCAAAAATAGAAAACATTTTGAGTTACCAAAGAAAACTACTAATAAATATCTCGAGTTTGATATCTTTCGTATTATTACATGCTTAACCCGGACACTCTGTACATGTAACATTTACAACAGTTTCTGTAATAGAATATAAGTAAGCCACCTAATAAGATCTATGTTGGCCAATCACTTATTCTTACAGCTAATAAGAACCATCTTCTCTGAAGTCGATTCTTAAACCTCTTTAATTCTTTAATTTATTCATGAGAAATTCAACATTGATAATCTAAATGAATTCAGTTGCGTATTTCAGTCATAGATTTAAAAAAGCAGCAAGACCTGCTCGATTTTTTCTGTCCCTAAGTGGATATGGATCTGCAAGTATCCCTTTATTTGATAAATTCTTCTAACTTAACCGCTTGGACTTACAAGAGTATCATCCATCCTATCACGGATAGCTCTTCCCAGATTTGTCATTACGTTCTGAAATCCTCTCATTGACAGGTATCTCAATATTTTTCACGATAATTGACTGGAATTTACGCGCATATCGTCGAAATTGTCTAGTGGCTTGCTCTTCAGATCAATAAAATAAATAAATACACGCTTTTTATGGTCACGCAATGTTAACAATAATAAGTTTAAAGTTTGATTTGAAACAATTTTAACTTTAACTATTTATTCTTCACATTGTAATCATTTATCAACCTTATGTTTTGAAAATGAGGTGAAGAAGGTTAAGGCCGATGTGATTAAATAAGGTTACAGGTGGAATTAGTAATTCGATTAATTCCTAAAGTAGGAGGAAATTAAATCATTATATTGGATTTGATCTAATAGAACCGTAAGAGTTTATGTGGATTAGTTTGAAACCCTTCGCTTTGCTTCTTTGTTGATTTTTATGTAAGTTGGTAGGGCGCTATCAAAATAGAAAGCATGTAGTATATCAACTTCGTGTATCAAGAGGAAAAATTGTCTTCAAAATACATGTTGGCATGAGGTAAATCGTTATGAATAGGCCAAGGTCTTTGTCCTAGCCGTTGAAGGGGTTCATCTCAGATTGCTGTGATGGTAAACTTTGTTTCCCAGAGGCCAATTTGCCACTTTGTCCATTTCAATCCCTTTGCACCCAGTTTAATCCCTCAGTTAGCCATTAACTGACCGATCCTTCTCTTGGTACTTTGTTTTCGGAATCTGCCGCAAAGGCCAGCCGCCGAGCATTCATCTTGCACTCCTCTAATCGGTGTGTCTCCGAGAACAACTAGCCCGCATGATTTGCCTCGCTTACACGCAGCAAACAAAGTGGCGGAAGCTATGCGTTTTTAGCCGCTATCTCGTGAATAATGAGCCAAGTAGGGCTGGTATTTCTACCTCATTTTCGGCTATGAAAATATCCGTAGTTGGCAAATTCTCTTAATCTATCAGTGCAGTCATCTGACTCTTTCTGGAGGTTTATACCCTTAGTTCAATTATACTTAAACGATTATGGGAAAAGTTGAAGTTCTAAAACCATGTGTTTTTGTCTTTGGTGGTTTTACTAATTATATATTTTCGATGGGTTATTTTCACTACTTTAGAGTTCTTTCCAATTCATAATTCTCATGTAATTACTGCCGTTAATATTTGATTTATCAAAAGGCAGAGAATAGATTTATCGTTGATAATTCACCTTTTCCAATAGTTTTTAATACTTATCAAATTTGGGATGAGATAATGCAATTAACATTTAAAGATGCGCATTTTATTTAAAATATATTTACGATTTATGAAATTTCCTTAGTTTTCCTTAACAAAGAGCTAAATCGTGTCTTGGTTCAGATAGTTATAAATTATGCTGACATGATGTATTATTCAATTTATATATGGTATCATACACTAGATAGATTTGCTAAGAGAAAAATCTTTACTTTGAGACTTTTCTCACATTCATATTTAGAATTAAGTCATTTAATAGGAATTTATATTGAAAAATAGAAAAAATGCGGGTAACATTTTAAAGTCTGGTATACGAACATCATTCCGCAAATCAGTCACATTTCCTCTACTCTTTGACGCAGTGGAAACTTTTGTTTATTCCAAAGAACTAATTTTCAAGCTCGTCCCTAACCTCTAACATCTAAGTGTAATTGTGTTTTATGAATGAAAAAGAAGGAGTACCACACATTTCTGTCAAATTTATACGAAAACTGTCCAATAACATGGCGAGAAAAGTAATGCTTTTCGCTACGGCGCATAAGTTTTTAATTTTCCTCTTGATTTCAAAAGGTGTGAGGTGGAAGCAAATATAAATAATAACACTTCGATGGCATTAAATAGAAAGTCCTTGAGATTAGGTACGTTCACCTTCGCCTGTCTTGTACGGGTATTTTCCTCTCAGAGTCATGATATTAAATCAAGGCATATTTTTGTCACGTTTTTCATTTTTTACGTTATAATCTTGTTGCGTTCCTCAGAAATAACTATATTAATATAAGACATGATTTCTGAGGTGTCACTTTGTATAAAAATTGATTTTTTTTCGTTTTAAATATTTACAGTAATTAAATCGGACTTGGCTCCAATCATAGGACTTAGGATATCATTAACTGATTAACGTATTAATTAACATAAAATCCCAACATTATGTTGATATTACCATATTGTTGAGCGAGCAAAGTGTTACATATTCTAAAATAAAATTTACATTTCAACGATGATATGCATTTTGAGTTCAATTTGAGGGACATTAAACAGTTTTTACGCATTCGAAAAAAATGCTAGTGCATTGCGTAGGAAAATCACCTTTTCATTCCGAAAGAGAAATAAAAATATTCTTGACCTTTATGGTGGTGATTATGGACCACATTATTGAATTATCAATATTTTTACTGAGCTCCGCAAGTACCGTGTGAATGAATACGATTTCCCGTTTTAATGGCATGTTAATTTATGAGAATCAGGCAAAGAGCTTTCATTTTATGTAAAAAAAGGAATTTTATGGGAAAAGTAGGCCATAATAAAATATTCCGTAGGGATTCATTCACGGAAATGTTTCCGATATAATTCCCTATGACAGGGCTGGAAAACCTTTTCGAAAGTTCGTTCCAAAATCTCGGATGCAAAACATTTGCTCATGTCAATAAAATTTTCGATAAAATATTATTGAATACCTTGATATTTGATTTGTAGATATATAAATAGGCTAATTATCCATAATTTTAAAAATAATTTATTTACTGCTATGCATGTGTTTCAAATATTATAATTTTACCTTAGTTACTTTCTATTCATTCTAAGGTTTTCCTCTATATTTCTATTAACATAGACATTAATTATGTTTCTATAAATATCATTGACTAAAGATTAGATAAAATAAGAGACTTATCCATCTTAATTTCACCAAAATAATGATAAAACTGACTGCATAACAAATGCGCTCGTGGGGAGTGGCATGTTAGTGTGCCACACACATCTCATCGACAACTCAATTATATTACGATTATTCAAAGCAATTTATGAAAGAAAAACACTGGTAACCATAATATGCAGACACTTGCATTATTACAAGTGTTTATATCTCAATAAATTGTTTTGTATGATGGAATTCCACCAAATATCATATAAGCAGTTCGATATTATTACGTTTATTCTAGCATTGAAATTTTATAAAGTTAATAAGGCTTTTGGGAGAAATCTATCATCGAACTTCTCAAAGTTTTTTATTTGTGAAGTAAAATATGAAGTCGTAGCATGCTCTGGATTGCGGTATGAAAGTAAAAATTTTGGTACGTTTTCCTCGCAGTTTCAATGGTCAAACGAACATCCAAATGATTCCTCTCGAGAGCAAAGAATACCGAGGGCAATGTTGAGGAGCAACGGTCTCCTGCAAACAGAACACTCAAGGCAGTGGAACTCGGAGTTTGCAACATTTCGACCGAGGCTAAGGAGTAAACTGGCCCATTATTAAAGGCAAATTGTCCAAAGCAGATAAGAACAGTTAACGCGAGTTGTGTTCACTTCATAAATTAGAAAGTGTACTCTCTCGCTGCCGAGATGTTTAGATACACTTTTTACCGTAATCATGATGCCAGAAAGCGCAATATATTTTGAATAAATTTTCTTATTTCTATCCTTGGCCATGAGATCCTACAGTAGCATTGTTTTTCTCATTATGGAGTACGCAAGTGTTTTTGGAACTCTTCAACCTACAAACTAACTGAAAGGTTAACATATTTTTTCATTCGTTGTATATCTCACCGCATTATAGTATCATAATATTCAAATTTGAGAATCAAGGCCTTAACCCTTAATTAGTCGCGTGGGTTTATTTCCTTCGGTAACACAGAAACTAATGAAGAAAAAATCTTATCTAAAAACTAACTGCCAAGTTAATTTTTTCATCTGCTGGATATCTCACGACAATACAGGACCATTTATTACAATTTTGAGGATCATGAACTCAATATAGTTTTCAACTGAAAATAGCTAAACATCGAATTGCCCCTCATTTTCCAAAGTACATATCAGTCGCTTTGTCTATGCGTGCATACAAGTAGAAATTTTCCCAATCAAGAGAAAAAGAGAAAGAAAAGTCGCCGATATATTTCTTTAAAATCCTTTTAACAATGCGATTGTCTTTCCCAGGATTGTGATCGGGATATTAATGCTCCCCCTCAGGCTTAGGGATTCATAAGATTTTATGTTCCTTTTTCTGTGACGAGTATATATAAGAATTTGCCTCTTATTACCGTTATGACTGATTAAACAAAAAGAGAGAAGAGAAATACAGAAGCTAATGTGTTTCTCTTGAAGACAGGTGAAGAGTTTCCTGCGACTCGGAGGCAATGATACATTAAAACTTTTCCAATCTTTTTAACGATTGTCATTGACGGTTTATATTTCTATGCGTAGTCTAACTGAATCGCATTTTCTATTTATTGGAGTGTTTCCCTTATTTGTTAAAGAATTACTTTCGATATTCCGATCGACTTCTCCTCCATTCCTTAGCGATTGTATTGAGAATATTAAAACATGTTTACATCATCTCATATAAAAATTTAAATCAATCATTTTGGTAACATGATGACTTTTTCTGTGTTTATAGATATTTATTTTTAGTTAAATTTATATTTTACCATCATATCTGCAAAATATATTGCCTAATTACACTAAATATTATTTACAATTGAGAGCGAAACAGAAATTGGCATGGTCCGATGGCATAAAGGATATTGATAAAAGGTCAGTGTACGGACATGTATAGTATTGAAGATTTGCTTTGGACATATTTGCTTATTTTTAATTCAGGAAGCTGCCCAGCTAATGTCGTTGCTACGCAAACAACGCCTGGGATATCTCTAGGGATCGAATGTTGGTAGTTAAGGGAAAGGGATGGTGATACCGGAGAAGTTCTAGCCCTCTTAAGATCTTAATTATTTATTGTATACATAGACTAGAACAGTACATATGTTTTAGTTTAAAAAACCAAGGAGACTTTGATAAGGTTAGATTATCGAAAATAAAAAATAATACATTTTAGATGGCTTGTTTAGTGCTACAACCCACGCCTTATTTATTCTGTACATCACTTTAAAACGTGCTATTGAAATATTAACAAACAATCCTCTATGAATTATTTCATTAATTAATGAATAATAAAAATTTCAATCATCATCTCAGGTCAAGGGAATGATTCTGGATTCTATCATCACAATTAGAAGATAAACTGAACGATATTTAACGGTATATTATGAATGGTAGTAAGCAATTTTAATAGAGTGGTAGGGGATGAAATCATAATAATGATATTATCTTCAACAGGTACAGGAAAATACCCAATAAAATGACTTATAACAGATAAATAAGTAAATAAATAAATTTAATTAGAATAAAGCAAGTAAAATGCATAAAGAAAATTTTAGCTAGGATACAGCGAACAAATAGGTTGTAGGTGTTTTTACGAACATTAATGAAGATGTCAAGAATCGTAGTAACCTGTATATCAATTACAGCGAGTCAAAGAATTGGCATTGGTTAGCGAAATAAACGCATTATATTTCCTGGAAATTCTTAGTAGAAGCGAGTACTAGGAATTTACTTCACAAAAAGATTTCAGGAAATACTAGAGTACAGCTACGCCTACGGTTAAGCTATATATAACTATATTTAGTTCTGAATAATCCTATTTTAATTTTGATGCAACCATTAAAAAGTTTCGTATCGCTGTGATATTCGTTTCACTTTGTAAAGTCCAAATCACTCGCGATTCGTGGTAATCGCTTGTGTATTCCTGCACATTTAAACCCTTTTCGAAACCTCACGTTAAAGATTTCCCTACGCCACCGGTCTCCAATATCCACCTTGGCGATATCCGCACCCTCTTTATATTGAAAAGAACGAATCGAGGCGGAAGAATAAGACGTGGGACACATGTTTGCGTTCTTTCATTCACTCACGGAATCCTTTCCCTTGAATCTTGCCATCTTTTTTCGTGTTATCTTTCACGAGATTTTATTTCGTGGCTATTTATACCTTCGATACTTACAAAACGATTATCGGCTCTTTGCGCATAAAGTACCGACGTTTTAATTTCCTAAAGACTTCAAATAGCTTAAATTTCATTGTATTAGATTGTAGATTCACTTTCTATTTAAAAATGTATTATAGCCTATCAACCTAAAGGGAGCACTTAAAAAATGTCCAAAACTGAATTAGAAATGCTCCGTAGTTTCCTCGACAGAATTAATGCCAATCGGTTTCGATTCTAACCATACTCAAGCTCTAACAATTGTGTTGTAGATACTGCCTAGTGTGTAAAACATATTTAATTCTGTATGGTATTCCAAGAAGTATAGTCGAAGTGTATCAGTAAGAGTATTGATGTACACGTCTGCGTATTCGATTATGACACTCTCATAAGAAAATTAATTAACCAGCAGTATCTCATAAGTTTTAAATCAGAGGATTTTCAATAAAATTATCATCAAAACATTTCTAATAATCTTTTTAGATAAATATCGTTCATAATATATCTTTCGTTTGCATTCACGCAAAAAACGAGGAAACAACACTCTATTAATCCTTTTCTATCTGAATTTAAATAATTATTATTTTGTTTTTAGATTCTCTCCTATATTTTTACACGATGTAGTAATATTAGCTAATAATGTACAGAATTAAATAAGATACTGTATACCCGTATATACCAATTTCGATAATCGATCCCTTCTTTTCTCAGATGTTCCTTTTAAGATTTAATTCTCCCATTGCAACGTCCACTATTGCCAGTTAATCCCTCTGATGGATTCCCTCTCCTCGTTAAATTCTTTTATCTCTATCTACTTTTTCCCTCGCATAGACACCGTCCTAATTCTCTCATTTGATCCAAAATAGTCACCGGCTTTTCAGCTCAAACGTTTTCCAGCATCAATTCCCTTAGTTTGTCAGGAAATGGAAAGGAATAGGAGTGGAACTCGGAATGTTAGACGGTGTTTCATCTTAAGCTACAGCGTGGGAACGTAATTCCTCCATTCATCGCCTATGTTCCAGGATACTTCGATTAGTACGTCAGGTATCTTTTTTCTCAGTTTGGCAAAGGCGAAAGACGCGTACTTTGTGCACGGACTTAGTCTAGATTATGTCCTTGTCACCATTCCAATCAGTCATTTTGTTTCATCTCCAAAGACGGAACACTTCAACCAAAGGCGTGCTCTATTGAGGAGAATGTTGTCTGTATCTTCCATATCTGTCCTCATCGTGGTCCACATTAAGATATTGATGAAGCCTTAATAGACCTTTGCTGATTTTTCTATGGAAAATGAATCTCCAAACACGAAGTCAACATAAAGAATGGAGATAAAATATTTTCATTTCTGAAGCCTAATTATTTGAATGCATACGAAGACAACTTTTATAAAATTAAGCGTCGTTTTATGTTCTAATTGCTGGTATATTTTGTTTAATACTCTCTGTACATGCATTTTTGAGCAATTTCCGATTAGCTATAATGGTTTGTAAACTGTCTTTCATTTTTAACGGATTGTTTTTTCCCTTTAGGTTCTTGAAGTGATCGGCTGAAGGATACCTATAAGATTTTCCTTAGATGTATCATATTCTCTGCTCGCGCTGAAATCGAGGTAAGTTTCTATACATTTTTGATGTATGCACAAATTTTTAAATTTCATAATTTTCTTTCGCCTTCAAGCGTACATTTAATTAGTTTATATATTGTTGTTTTTACCTTTTTCTTTCATTTCAATTAATTGTTTTTGGAGGATATTTCCTACCTCTAATGCTGAAATTTAATACGAAACTAGCCGCTATCGTTCACATTTAGTTCGTATACATTTAATTTAATGCCTGCAATAGCGCACATAATTCCTAAGTTGCCTATCATAGGCAACTTAGGAATCAGATTAGGCATACTTTTAAAAAGAAAAACATAATTTAATATTAATATCCATCCACACCTCATTAACTCTTCAATAACAGTTTATATCCCAATCATTAAACACGCGTATTAGAAAGTTTTAAGCTTTTTCATTAAGAACTATTTGTGAATTGTGAATTTTACAGACAGAATTGCGATTAAAATGCGAAGTCTAAAAATTTTAATCGATTGAGGAGTAATTACAGTAAAAATTATTACCACAGCTATTATCTCGGAATCGACCGTGAATTGCTCGAATAAAAGGAAAATGTATTCCAAACTAAACCCTCACATTCCCTCCGAAATCCGGCCACCGGTAAAATTTCCTCGGGCAATTTTATCTTTTCCTCTGTTTCTTTCATGAACGCACCTTTGTTGCTCATTCCTATCTTAAGAGAGCTCCTTTCGTTAGCCAACACAAGAAGGCCAGAATTAATCCTTCCCTTATCGCGTTGACCACCCGATTGCATGGGCCCTCTCCAAGGGGTTCATTCGTTTTTCAAACTGCCTCTCGCTTCCACATTCCCTTCCGTTCTCAAGGAAATAATCCCCCGCTTTCGCTTTCCTCTCACATCCGCGGTTCGCCCACAGAACCAATCTCTGCTCTTAAACACCTCTCCTTCTTTCAACATACACACCGAGGGGATCACACCGTTTCTCGCTCCGTAGGAAAACATTCTTTCATCCACTCGCACACCGACGTCTCGATTCTAATATGTTTTTCTGTGTCGGCCATACTCGAGTCAGTTACCTTTCAAACCTGAGCCTCGATTACAGATGTGATCTGTTTACCGGAAGCGTCTCAAGTAAGAACTATAACGAGAAACGCTATAAAATTTAAGCCAAGAAGAAAGAAAAGACTGGAAGCTTCTTCATTCTTCTTGTTAACACCTCAAGCTGTGATGAGGTTTCTTCGTAGCCACCGTTTCGTCATTGCGAATTTCGCTATCGGGAATAAATTCAATAACTAAATTTTTATTCAAGATATAGGCCCAAACCGAATCATAAATAAAAATTTCGACATTTATATCAATTTCACTCGCGACAAGTTTTTCGTCACGTGAGAAATAAAAGAAGTTTTAGGAGACTCATAAATTTGGCTGCCACACCAAATTTCTGTGAGGCTATACTCCAGTACTTGAGGACTTATGTTAATCGTTGACTTATCGAAATTGTTGGCTTTCTAAAATCTGTAAAATGATTTTATGTTCAAATGTATTACCCAAAGGAAATGCCAAATCAAAGAGAGAGACTATAAAACACATAGACTTCAGCTATTATTCTACTAAATCTCTGGTAATTCAATTTTTTAAATAAAAATATGCTCCATTTATCGATACCTTGCAAATTGATTCTACCTGAGAAGTCAAAATATTTATCTCGCATCGAAAATTAAAATTCAGATAAAAAATGGCATACTGTAACTTTCATAAAATGAAATGGAAAAATGTCCGTGGATTTTTTTCATCAGCACATATCTCTCAGGTTTTCCTCTTTGAGGTCAATAGCATCACAACTTATTTTTCTCCTTCTTTTTGATTTTAACATCTGTCCTCATAAGCCTATTTTACTAAATTCTTTTGTCAATTTTCCCAACGCTCATTACTTAATCAACGACAGCATAAATCGCTTGATATACTCAGATTCGCAGCTTTGAAAAGTTTCTTTCTCTAAGAACCCCCACAAAATTAAAATCATGAATATGGTTTAATCGGAAACTTTTATTTATTGAGCTTTATAAACGACAGGTGTCATTTATCTTGCTTTTTCCTGCTATAAATACGACAAAATAGTTTATTTTCCTGTTGCCTTTGATTTATGACGAAAATTTATTATTTAAGGCTGAGATAGGGAGTGAAAGGATTTAAGATATGCCTTGCAAATTCACCCCAACTAGTTAATTCATTGATTTCATACAAATAAAAATTAAATAAAAGTTTTGATGTTTCATAAATGCTGCTACCTACCTAAAATAACTAACACAATATAAATCAAAGAATTTAATGATTTATCCATTTGAATTCCAACATACTATCAAGCCAATAGAATTTTTCACCTGCTCTTATTCATTAGGTGATAAAAAAGATTTAATTTACCACTATTAATACTTGCGACGAAATTCCTTAATCCAATTTAATCGTTCATTCAATCCAATTCATTTTCGTTTCAGGAAAAAATAATTGAAAGTCAGAAACACTTGGCGAATATCCAAACTTTTGTATCCATTTCTTTCGCTAACTGCTGAGAAATTTTCCTTCCTCATTTTCTCATTACCTATTTCTATTTTTTTTCTTCCGTTTTCCAATCTCCACTTTTCCTTTTAAGAGCGCTAACTCCGCGGGTAGGTGTACCACGAGGAAAGATTCTTCCCCACTTTCCCTTTTACCGCATCTGCGGAGATATTCTTTCTTTCCTTAGCGACGTGCTCCTCCCACTCAATCTCTATCGGACTCCTTTTTTTCGTTCTTTTCGGGGATAAAAATACGCCCGCGGTAAACTCCTCAGGCAATTTTCAAGCGGATATATCGAAGGGACGATCGAGAGCATTTCCTCTCAATTGCCGCTTATTTCCTTCTTATTCCCTCATCTTCCCATCTTCCGCATGTGCCTCGAATGCACAAAAGGTAACGCGGCACAGAAATTTTTATCTCCGTGTTTTATCGGATCATGGTGTTTTATTTTGCCGTTTCAAGTGGCTGCTAGAACATAACAGGATATGCATGCTTCCGTTATATTTGGGTTTCATCGTAGATAAGGCTGTGAGATGAGGAAATAATCTGGCTTTGTTTTTTTATTCCGGATATTATGTTAAGGTTGGTTTTGCACGATCCCAATATCGGATAAATTCGAAACGAATCGCTAGGTTTCTTCTTTGATCATGTTCTGCATTGATCATTCTCTTCCTGCTTTGCTTGAAGAGTATGAAAGACTTGAATTCGTTTTGAGAAATTTCAAAGGTATTGGAGAGTGATTTCCTTGTTTGCATGCCATTTATATGTAGCATTACTCTCTGTCGGTATATAAATTTAAAAGCGTCTTCATTAATGAGTATTATGAAAATTTCTCCTCTACACTAAAGGAATGGTTATCAACAATAAGCATGACGAAAATGGAGGAAGAACTGTAATTCTTCAAATTTTTAGGCAGATAATTTGTTTCCATTAGTAATTGTTGTGATCCCTTGCTTTAGTAAATTGGAAGAAAAGTACGTTTATTTAATTAGCTGTAAGTATGTTTATCTATAATCTCGGCATCCTTGGTGAATCTCACAAGTATAACCTCGCATAGAGAATTGATGGTATTTGTGAACAAATTTCAGATAAACGGATGATGCAGATATATTATTAGTTTTTCTTCTGAGAAATAAATTCTTACATGAAAAATTGCAATCTTATTTATCTTATTTTCTCACTTCCCAAGACATAGGTATGTCAATACACAGCTAAATGACTAAGTGAATGTGAAAGTCACCCAGGTGACTTGTGAAAGTCACCAGGAGAAAGGTGTCCCAGTCACGCATAGTTTTTCCAGTTCTATTTAATCCTTTTTTCCTTTTGATACTGATAGTATTGATATAACTGTAAGTATATTTTTGCTAAAATTCACTAAAATAATTTAAATGGGTAAAACTTAAATATCATTCGGGCTAGAAAGAATTAGAAATAAACAAAAACCTGTAGCTTATTTCAGCTAAATTTATGTAATTTCTCCGGGTCACAGTAAAATGACTGTTCTCATTCAAGTAAGAGATACATTGATGGACAAGCAGACATTTTTAAAACTTGGGCTTAATATTCACATGCTGCAATTTGTACAAACCTAAACTGATACTCCGAGAGAGCACTCCGAAGATTGCGGAGAGAAACTGTGGGCGATTATGGCAGAAAAGTTACTTTTCGTGCAAATTACGGAAATAACAATACGATATCGCAGTCCATTTCCTTTTCACTTTCCCGTTTCCTCGTAGAATCCCTTTAATTTCATCGGACCAAAGCCATTCATTTAAATGTACGCTTTTTGGGGCTTAATCCGAAACCGCGGTCGCGCTGGGTTTATCCTTCATTTACCAGTTCGGATATTAATATCTTTCCTAATCGTAATGGAGGCGGACAATATATCGTTTTCCTCGTTTTCCATTTTGCGCGGGCTTTTCTCTCCCCCCGGAAGCCACAGTTCGCGCCATAACGCCGGATAAAAGCGCAGCGATAATATCAGCGGCAGCTTTCCCGCCTGAATATCTTAATTCGATTTCTGAAGCATACGCTCTCAATAAAGAATGCCCTTTCATTCCGTTCCATATTTACTTTGACGTCCGCTCGTTTCCATGCAAATAAACCGGGGAAAAAAAACGTTTCGATTTAATCCGCATCTGCGAGTCCGGAATAAAATTCCGTACAAAAAGAGGAGTTATCTCGCCGTTTGGTTCGGGGACGCCTTTGAAATATCCCTCTTCCGAATATTCTTATCGTTGACTCGCCTCCGAATGGCTCATCTTTCCAAAGCTCTGGATAAAGTGAGCCAAGGTTAGCTTCCATTGAACGACCGCTCAAAATCAGAGATTTTGAAATTCTGTATGAGGAGAAAGTTGACCTGATGATATTGACTTCTGAACAATCAGGATTTTTTCTCACAGTATATTCAAACTTTACACGAATGGAAATATAATGATTTTGTTCAACTAAAACATATTTATTTACTAAACTTGTTAATTATATAGGAATCTAATTTGTGAAAGAGAGTCTTAACAGGAAAACTTGTACAAAAACCACAATACTGATACATGTAATACTTTTAAAACTTGTTAACTGGCGGGTATTAATATTTCGGTTTTTTAAACACATTTTTAATTAAAATCCACCAATTATCACGGAAAGTTATTCATTCTGCACCTTTTGTGAAGTGATCAGATTGAAATACTAAGGCAATACTTGCGCCCTGAGTAAACTAACCTACCGAACCAATCTTCACCATGTCAAATTGTTAATTGGTTGCTTTATTACCTGTTAAATTTTATCTTAATTTGTTTTGACAAAGAAGACCGCAGAAGAAGTTTAGGATAAGGACTTGAGAAATCGCGGTCATGAACAAGCAAAATTTGAATGAGAAACGTATTAAAAATCGACAAATATAAGAGTTCAAAATGGCTTTTCTGAATAACTCAATGAAACTTGATTCAAGCATTTTGGATGATAAATGAATATTATTGTTCAGCATCTGAGATGAACTAGTTTATTCTGTGAAGAATTGTGAATATTCATCATTATAATCAAATAAATGCACCTATGAAAATCCAATGTTGCGGAAAAATAGGTGTATTCGATTTTGTAAGCATTCTGACTCCTCGATAGATTTTGTCGTAGCACCTTCAATGAAAGGGTTGCTTGCCAGAAATTTGAGAGCCCAGCTTTCTCCCTTGAAAGCATGGAAAGAGTTTTATCTTGAGTGAAAACGTTCTAGAAAGATGGGATGGATGCTTAAGGGATAAGAGGCATGAATAATTCTGATAAATGGTATCTTGCAATTGCTGTATTCTCCGTTTCGCAAATATGTATCAAGCTTAGAAGAAACACCAATACTTTGATTCAAATCATTCGTGGAATTTCTCGACTGGGAAAGAGAGATTTTGAATAATTTCCCTTTAATTTTCTTGATTTTATTCAAATGTTATATCTATTCGATCGCAAACGAATTTCACAATTCATACGTTCCCTTGAACTTTCCATTGATCTTTCATTCTTCAGAGAAATTCGATACTCTTACTAGTTACTATAACTGGATATGCGTCTCTACAATGTATTTTCTTAAATATTACTGATGAAAAGGAGCAAAAATAGTTTAAAGGATCCTAAATAAAATCTAAATATTTTGAGATGACATAGTTAGAATTTTCTTTTTGATAAAACAGTATTTGTGAATCGATAAATTATGCAATTCATATTGCTGATTCCATAGACCTGGCGGACAACTTGTAGAGCTACCCCAAGGTATTGACTCGCCATTACATTGACATTTGTAATTGAAATAACTCCAACGGATTTGGAAAATATATCGGAAGGAAATTTAAAATTTCATTACTGCAACACCTTTGGATTTAGCTACTTTTTATCATGAACTCTTTACCTACTTCTCGGTTGGTTTACTTGCTCTGCAGCTTCCTCATTGCAATTAATTTCTTCTATCACTGATGTCTAACCCTTCCTTTCAATCATTTATCATCGATCTTTATCATTTCTGTAGTAAAACTGCTATCCAAACCTTTCTCCAGCTCTCTATTCCCAAGATATAACAGAGTTGTGGTGTTGCTCTTAAAAGTTCTTGAGTAATACAAGAGAAAACCATCTCGATAACTCACACTGAGATATGATGAAGCAAAAACAGTTCCGTCTGCTTACTCACGTTTTTTAGAAGCCAAAATTGAGGCGGAAAGATCAAACGTTGGCGGTATTTCTTAGATTTTATCGTTGTTTAAATATGATAAGGTAATCGTGGTGAAAATTCAAACTTAAGGAAATCTTTAACTACAACTCTGACTAAATGCTACTTTAAGGCTTCCTCAACTTTCGTTCCTAACCTTTGGAGACCTTTGAGGAAATAAAATTCATTTCCTCAATGAATTCGATCTGCAGAGGAAATCAAAAAAAATATGGCCGATATTTGCTCTGGAGGAAATCTCTATCGCAATGATGTAACTGTGGTGACGGAATAGAGGCAATATCCATGGTTACAAAATTAATAAGGGTCCAAATTAAATGAATTTCGGTAGATTTACAGCACCTCATGGCGTCTCATTCTTCCTCGTCACCGAGAACAGATTTCGGAGCAGAGTTCCAAGGTGATTCATCGGGTCTTATGGTTTCATATTCCGTGGGCCGTAAAAATATTTAAGCGCCTACCCAAAATTGAACGTATTATTAAGGAAATTTTAAAGTCAAATTTCAAGATTTCTGGATGTGAATCATATCATAGAAATTCAGGGGATGGCTTCCACTCCCTACCTTGATTCAACTGATTAGAATTAGTTGATAAAAAAATCGTACGACCTAATTTTCAGGTTTATCTATTTTAATAAAATTACAGTTCTATCTCTGAATTACCGATATGATATTATTCATTGTCCTACTTGCTGTGTATTCAAATGTATCCCGAACAACCAATCCGCCAAAGGCCAGAAATATTTTCTATCCCTTTGAATTAAAGGTATAGAAAATCTTGTCCTTTGATAATACTTTCATTCCATTACCTGCTGTCACGATGCAGCCTTATTTTTTTCTATAAATAATCATGGTGTAATCTTCTTCTGTTAATTCAATAGTCTTGATTTGAAATTACACAATTAATAAACCATTCAGTATTAAGATTCAGTAAGATTTTTTCTTCCCACTAATTATTTAATACGCGATCAAAGCTGGGGATTTCCCACTTGAAGATATGAGCATGTTTTTGCAGGAACGTGTAGCGGAAGTGTTGTGGAAAAGATCTATCGTTCATAAGAAATGTTTTTATTGATATTTAGATAACATGGAGTTAGTCTCTTTCGTTAAAGATCTGTGTATTACCTGCTTCTAATCAACCACAAGAAGATTATCAAATCGTATCTTTATTTCAGCATCTAACCCAAGTGAAGTATTAGCCAATGATATTCAGTGGCAATTATTATTCGGTAAGCTACAGCTTGATGCCGATGATTTTTTTGCGTAATATACATTTGAAAATTATGAAAACCTTCTTCATACCCTCGTTAGCTCTTTGAGGCATGATAAGGTTTTTTAAAGTATTCATATTAATTCGAGTTGTAAAGTGGTGCTTCAGCTAACGAAGATGGTCCATTCCAAAATATTTTCACTAGCGAAATACTTAATACTCTTACATGCCAGAAAATTAATGAAAAACATTGTTTTTGAATCCACCTTAGTTAGCCATGTACGAAAAGAGCAAAGAAAAATCTTCATCAGCCGAAAAATTCGATCGCGAGGTAACGCGTCAGCAGATGCATCGCTGCATTCGAAATCTAAATTTGAGCGGAATCTGAAAATTAATCACCCGGAGACATCACTACAGCATGCGCGGGATCAAAATTACCGCGATTCATTTTCTTCTGGCACTTAGCGCAGCGCATACATATGGCGAGACGTAGCGAAGCCTTTCCCAGCACAATCATTTGTCAATCCATATCCGAATCTTCTTCATTCAGCACGCCCACTCGAATACCACAATTCGCTGACAGGAGTATCCCATTAAGAGAGCGAAGAATCTGAGGCGATGTGGCAGGGAATTTCCTCTTGGATACGGAGAAAGAATATCTCTCCTTCTTTCGACACAATACTTTCTAGAGGTAGGAGAAAGAGGGAAGATTAGAAAGAAGTAGCTGTCACTTTTTATCCCATCTCTTTATTTTAAGACTCGTCTTAAACCCTTAGGGAACGGGGAGGAGAAAAAAGGCGGGAAGAGGCTGTCAGGATATAAGGAGTTTGAATCCCTGCACGGTCCGCGCGGTCCTCCTGAGTGAAAAACTCGCCATCATCCCCCACTCTCTTATATCCGGAGAACAAAAGGACTTCGGATAACGCAGATTCACGTCGTTCCGCTTGTACTCCGAATTTCTCAAGAGCCGGGACATTCCGTGTCCCTTTAAAAGAAAGGAATGTTGCTTTTCATCGACTGGTATTTTTGTTTTCGGCCATTTTCTTTCTAGTCCGCTTCGGTGCTGCCACCTCGTGTTCCTAATAGACGCGAAAGCGACACTTTCAATTTGGTCTCGCCGGGAGTGAGTGGGAGCAAAGGGAAGCGATTCTGGCTTTGTTCTCATGTCCAGTGTTCCTCCGAGGCTTTCTTTGTTATGTGACTCTTTGAGAGGCCCCAGAGGTAGTAAAATGTATCTGGTGGATCTCGAACAGAGATGATATCGCGTTCCGGCAGTAGGTTTGGTAATTAGTCTCTATTCATCGGGTTCCAAATGAAGCGTAGACTTGCGTTATAGTTTAGGAAAATGGAGGATCATTCTTTTGAGGATGAGGGAAAGGAAGTTACCTTGCATCTATAGTTGAGCGTCTGAACAGAAGTGAAACATAAAGACATGGCTGGGGCTCGAACCCAGGTCTTCCACTTTCCTGGTAAGTATTCTAACCACTAAATATCTCTTTATAAAAAGTGGGATGGACGTGTAATGGTAGTTTAGCAGTTAGAACATCTTCCCAGAAACTTGGAAACCTGGGTTTGACAATGAGTCTCAGTCGTGCCCTACCGTTAAGGCAAAGTTGAAGAACGTTTTGTAGGAAAAAAATAAATATTTGTTAAAGTTATGGAAAGTTGATGGAAATTTTGCACAATCATTGTTAAAAGGGTAATTTTTCCTAATTGTTGTGCATTGATTGGATGTTTTTATGAGGTATATATATTTTTTTAAGTATTATGACTACTGCCTAAGGGAGGTTTTCTGATGGGTTTCCCTCTCTTCTAGGGCAAATGCCAGGTAGATGGGAGTCCCCTGAGTACAAGTGACCATTCTCTTTGTAACTTTATGTAATTTGGACTATAAGTGTTACTTATATTGCATTGCAACCACTGCCACCAGGTAGTTATCCTACTTGCATTGACCTATATATTAGTAATATCGCTATTTTTCACTTCTGTTGATCCTTTGGCTTTTTTGGATGAGTATAACATGTAAACAAAGAGGCGCGGTATCATTGATAACTTAAGTGTGTGAGTGTGTGCGTGACAACAGTTTGTTGTATACTTACATGAAATAGCTCAGGGGTACTTTCATACTATATAGAAGGAGATGGTAGCTTTCCGTATGGTCAAGAGTAAATAAGAAAAATGACAGTTGTAAAGCCTTTTGCTGACTCTTGCAAAATAATTATTTTTCTTAATTTCGGCAACTTTGAAAGAATGCTACGAGGGTTCGAACAATGAACTCAAAGAGGGTTCAAGGGTCAGCCCAAATTAGGGATGAGGAGATAGTACGAATAAATGAAGGGATTAGGAATCTGATAAGAATGACAAAAAGGGGGAAAAGCAAACCGGATTTGTTCCATTTGAGAAGAGAGAGTATGATCAAAGAAGTGATTGGAGGAAGGCAGGAGAGCAATGTGTTGGAAAAGCTTTCGACTAATAGATGATCTTAGGAAGAACAAAGAGTTTTATCAAGATCTCAAGAATGGGGGAGGAGATGGGTTAGAAAGGAGCACTTGGAATAACGGACTAATCAGAAAAGATAATCACCAATGGCGATGAGATGAGAATGCCTCAGAAATAAAGCTAAATATGTACCTTATGCTTTCAGTTAATGGATTAAATGAAGAATGCGCCTTCTTTCTGCCTTTTCGAAGCGTACTGGAAATCTCTACGCTTCGATACTATTTTCGCGATGGAGTTATTAGCTAAAGATGAAGGAATTCTTAAAGAATGTACCTTACATACTCGAGTATAAGTGACCTGAATATTAGCCGAAGGACCTAATTTTATCACAATGTAATTAGAGTTAGGGGGCAAAGAAAAACATGGGGGTGATACCAAGCAATTTTCGGTGGAATTCAGACCGTGATTGACTAACGAGATGTTTATAAAAGGGCGTGTAGTACGTAATTATAAGGCACAAAAGCTGACTGTGACGAATAAGACTCATGTAACTTACCTCTAACAGCAAGAACTATCATTAAGAATTAAAAATGGAACATGGCATATCTCGGGCAAATCCTACGGGGCACTAAATATTACTTTCTACACTTGATAATTGAAGAGAAAATCGAAGATAAAAGATGAAGAGGACGGGAAAGAACATCTTGGATAGATAATACAAAACAATTGGCTGGATTACCAACTACGTGTTTTTTTTCGAGTTCATACCTATAATCAGCGACCAAAAGCTAGTTAAGATCAGCTAGCGAAAAAAGTTGAAAATTTTAGGCCTGTGTAAATGGAAAAATCATGGTTTTGAAGATGGACAGTTTCCCTCGTAGTCTATCATGAGATGAGATGCTTAACACGTGTGCCTTGCGACAGTGCGGAAGTTGATCACAAGCAGAGGGGAAGCTCCTATATCTATGACGTAAGCGATGCGATTTCATAAGAAAGTGGAGTCCCTACAAACAATCACGTCATCTTTTATATGCAGGACTTTCCTAAAGCATAAGCATCTTAAGTTGAATGCGAGCTTGGTTATGCCCCGGATTTCTTGGAGAAGGAATGGGAAATGTAATGTTTGTAAGAACATAATGTGATTTAATAGGATAGTAAAATTAAGAAGAAACTGAAGAAGTCTTATGAAGAAGTTTAGGAGGATATAGGTTTTGTTATACTAGGAAAGTTTTCACGTGCGCCATTAAAAACAAGGATATTCTATTAGGATATTTTATAAAATGTAAAAGAACTTAGATTGAAGTAACTTTTCACTTAAAACTAATCCTTCTGTTTTGTATCTGTTCTGTTTTGTATTTCTATCGAGAGTACGTGCGCTTCCCTTTGTAATATTTGCATTCTCATAATAATTTGGTGCGTAAAATGGAACGAATTTGAATCTTTCTTGACCGCCTTCTAAAAATGCTGTTCAAAAGGAAAGCTTATCTATTTTCTCCTTTGTTTTACGTAATGTTTATAAAAAGTTTTATCCCCAGAGTTCTAGGTATTTGAAAAAATTTCAAATACAAAATTGAAGGTACAATGGATACATAATTTTGCCGGAAGAAAGTCTAATGCCGTATTTTAGAAATGTGAGCTGGTAGCTATTTTTTTCTTTGAAGGTCCTTAATAACATTCAGCACCTCATTTAAGCTTAGAGAGATCTTTCTATGGAGTATGCATGAATTTCGACTTCTGAACGCCATCCATAAAAAATATACGTATCAATTTCCCAGGTTTAGTAGTCAGTTACTTTTATTCATTACATTGAATGGATAACATGCATAATTTTATTGAGATACGATGTAAACTTTCTAGTAAACTTCCATTAATCCCTTGCTCTAGCTCGGACTTCCGATGCCAAATCGCACAATGGCGAGCTACACTCATCATCAGATTTAAATTACATTAGCGTTACTTTGATATTTTGAAAGTGATAATGATAAACCATCTATAATATACTGTCAGAACTTGTACTTCGTATAAAAGTGGATAGGGGCAGGATATTCAGAAAAGAAATCGTAGTGGAAGGGGTTAAACTCGTAAGATGTTCAAAGTCAAAGTACATATTCCAGTTAAAATGGAAAATATTCCAACAGTGAAATACATCAAATAAATTAAATCTTCTGACAAACTTTAAAATTAACTTTCTTCAGAAGAATCTTTTATTGCAACACATGTACAAAATCTACAAGAAAACGAATCAAAAAGAACGAAAGTGAAAAATAACTAATTGAAGAATGAAAGAATTTTCTTGTGGATTTTTTACTAGTGTATACCTTCGAGTATTAAAGGTTCTTCTATAATGTAATTCCGCCAAGTATCGCTCATTGAAATTCATTTTACTTACTTCAATACTGTATTGAATAATATACATAATATGTTTTCCAGGCTGAAGTAAACATATTCCCCTTGGGTGAAAGAAAGAGATAGACTCGAAATAGTGTTATTAAAGGAACAGTGAAATAGTTGCAGAAATCGATTTAGCTAAATCAGCGGCGAAAGCCGACACGAGAATCATCCCTTTGAGAAGTTTGTCGGGGAAAATAAAACGACTACTTTGCGACCTGATTCGTATGAGAGAGAGACCAATTCTTTTCCTCGTTCCCTTTTACGCGATAGCCCCCCCGATCCCTTCTTTTAATCCCTCTCCTTCTCACCCCCTGTTCATCTCCTTTGCTCCGTCGCAGATCAAAGGCGCAAGAAAATAAAACGGTGCCTTGAGTGGCATTCCTATCGCACGGATTGGAATAATAATGTTCTCTGTGTGGATCGAACGCCGTCTGATAACCGAGCAAAATGAAAGCGCTGACGAGGTTTTTGGGGGATTATTCCCGTGGGTGGGGAGGTTACTGAAATTACGGGGAACTTTTATCACTTTCCTCGTGGTTCGCTTGCAGTCGTGCTGAAGGACTTGCGTCGTAGAATGCGTCTCCAACGAAGGGGCATTCGAGAGAGAGGGGTTTTAAGGGAAGCTCTAGAAGAGAGATAAGCATAGGTCGAGTAGTATCTCTGATTCGAAATGTTTAGAAGCTTGATTGTTTCGGAATCCTGATTTCTGTATATACAATGGAGTGGAGTTGGACCTAATTGAGAGAGAAATTTTTTTCTGTTTTGAAATCCTTAAACTTAATGTACAAGTATATGAGCAATTCTATTGTTATTTAGCTCCCAAGTTGTTCTCCTCACTTCCAAAAAATACACCCATCCCACCCAGTGAAAGAATATTTCTTGCTAAATTTAAGAATTGGCTCTTTTTGCTAAAGGATATAGAATTATATATAAAGTAATTATTTGTATTATATTATTTTTCTTTTTTCTGTTTTTCTCTAGTGCTCTTTTCATTTTGTTATTTATATCTCGCTATACTCTGTTTATACTATAACCTCAAAGCGTTTTACTTAAAAAATTGTTTTGTTATACATGTATTCCGGAAAACATGTCAATTTCTATTTAAAGTGATGTCAATGAATGATAGAATTATATTCTGGGATGCCTAAAATTCACTTTTTGGTTTTAATAAATATATTTAAGAATGTATTATATAGGAAAGTGAAATGAAAAAATATTGTTGTTATTAAATACAAATAGAAAAATATGATTTTTACGTGACATAAAAACATGAATGCAAACTCAAAAAATAAAATAGTGCGAACCTATTTATAGTTCGCACTAGATCTAGTTATAGTTATCAACTAGAAAAAGAACTTCAAAAGAAGATAAGATTCATGTGAATTGGAAGTATCAATAATGTACGTAGCTATGGATGAAGAGGCTCAGAATTGTAGTATTTTCGTTGTTTATTGGAGTGGAGTCATTTGACTAATTTTATTAGGAGTTTTCAGTCGGTTTAAGCTGAAATTCTTCCATCATTTTCTACGAAAAGTCCCGGAAAGAGGATGAGGAAACTAGGTAAAATGAGGGGTGAGGTAGTTTTCCTGGGCTTCCTTTGAAACTTAGAATTATGTAAGCGGAAGAAGCAAAGGTCGTTGAAGCGCCTCGACCTTGCTTTGGAAAAGGGATGAGCTAACTACGCAAGGTGAGGAGTGAGTTAGCTTTCCTTTGTCTTCCTTGAAAATCAGAACGATTTAAACGAAAAAATAACCTAATTGCTGCAAAATGTATGTACATACCTTTTAAAGCATTCAATCTGTAGATACCCAAATGAACATCGTTATTCAGCATTATTTATGCTTCAGTAGTTTCCATGTTATCTAGCCATAGCAAGACTAAATTTGACTCATCGTGGAAGGCTTTTATTTTAAAAGTCTTTCTTTTAAATTTTAATTAATTTTTCTTGCTGTAACATAAAGTTTAAAACACCTTAATCGCGAAAGAGTTTTTCATGGAATGCTTCATATTCCGAAACATTTCAGATTGCGGAATCAGATTTGGATTGGAGACCTTCAACTGGTTTAAGAACCTTTTTAGAAGCGATTTGGTGTACCTCGCACTTAGCTTCTAATCCAGTTTCCTTACGTTTTAGTAGAGATGCCCCGCGTGCAAGCGAGATGCTCTTTGCGTTCCGTTTTTCTCTTAGGTGCGGAATACTAATGACTCGAGAAGTACTGCGGCACTCTTAGCTCTAATTCCATGGGGCGTGGGCGTTCTAATGGGGTAAGTCGTGTGCCTGACCCGTCTGACCTAAGTTCGGATGAACTTCCAAATGGTAAGAGTTAATTACCGTCAAAAGTTAAATGCGCGATGTGACTATGAGGTTTAATGTTTCGGATCTTTAAAATTTTCTTATATATCTACCGCTGTAAATTATTTTGATTTTGAACTCATCAATTAATTTATTATTTCAAAAACTTCTCGAAACAAAAATCTTTCCTGAGCTTGTGATTAAAGGTAAATGGTGAAGTAGGCTTCATGGTTAAGTTTTCTCTGCTACTCTAAAAAATATAGAATAAAGAATACGCGGGCAAAAGTGTATACTCATATACTCTATTTTCATCTTCCATAAGTACTCCATTTCAGTTATTTTAAGGATTTAAAAGTCCGTCCAGTAAACAGTTGTCCCTCGCCACCTTGCGCTTCAACTTTCGCGACTTCACTCTGTCTTGATTATTATGATATGACATTTGTAACGTCTAATATGTCTTATTATCTTTTATTTTTTCTAATATATTAGATAATACAAGTGTAGCGGTAACTAAAGGGTACTATTTCCTGTCTAGAGGATATACGAGTAATAAGGTCAATAAACGTACGTATTTAAGTCGTTAACCGGATTTCTTTGCTGTAACTACAACAATATTTTTTTTCGCTTCATAAATAAGGAATTCTACTTTGCGGAAATTCGCGGTTGAGCCTGGAACTGATAAACCGAGATAAACTAGGGCCGACTTCATCAGAATTCATAATTTTACTCGGAGTTAAAGATTTGCTAGTTGCAACTTACTACTCATCTTGCCCTGTATGTATCATAGTCTTTCCAAAGATAACGGTGGAAGGTGCTAGATTCCAATCGGTCTTTAGGCTTTTACCCGCTGATAATATTTATGAATACATAGGTGCAGAAAACATTCACCAAGGCGCGAACCGTATCATTTTCTTGATAAGAATGCATTAACGTCGATATTGCAAAGTATATTCTATTTCATAAGCACTTTATATTTTATAGTTTCACATAAATAGAGGAATTGGGGCGTTAGGTAACGTAAATCGCTATGAGATATTTTCGGTGCAAAGAGCGAGGAATAAGAAAGAGGAGCGTAAAACTGTTTGATGACGGGTGGCGTTGATTTAATTGTGCCATGTGCGGGGTCTTTGAAGTGGTGGAGTTAAATGCACACAATCTTGGGCGAGTTGGGATCGTAAAAGTAAAATGTCCGTGTGCACCTTTGGAGTGAGACGCTGACAATTGGAGCGTCTATTTGAAATTGTGATGTTACGATGTTTTAATATGCCGAAGTCCGAATGAGCTTTCGAGTAGTTTTCTTTACTTTCCAACTATATACGTTGTATGTAAAAAATATAAGTTGTACCCTTTTTCAGTTTTCTATCCTTGTGTCTACTGCGCAAGAATTTCTCTGTGAAGTGATCTATAAATTACATAGCATGAAATAAATGTACTTCTTAACTTTCGCTTATAATTTAGTTTACGGTTGATTAGACTGAGCCGGACTTGATATAAAATATGCACACCCGAAGCATGTTGGCTACATTTTAAAGCCCAAATTGTATTAACTAAATATTTGCCAATACATTTGTCCTTCACCACTTTGTGCTTCAACTTTCACGGTTTCAATCAATCGTGGTTTATTCAAATATGTATATCACTAAAACTAAAATAAAAAGTTATGATATTTTTAAGGTCTAATATGTAATTAATTTTCTTATTTAGTATAATAAATTTGTCAATACGAGAGTATTAGTGACTGAAGGGTGCTATTTTACGTCTGTAGGCTCTAAAAATGTTAAAAAAACGTATTTATGTCATAAAAAGGTTTTCAATGCTCTAACTACAAAAATATTCGTTCAAATATAAATAGTCTTACTTCACGGAAATTCAGTTATCGCGGTAGTGTCTGAAATTGATTAACCGCGGTAAACGAGGGCCGACTGTACATACTTGCCTGTCCTCTCACCGAGCATACTTTGCTACGATTTGGTATTCCCTTAAATTTTCTCGATATAAACTAAAGGGAAGGAATTAGAATTTAGTTGCAGCTGAGTAGTTCTTGCTTATTTCATAATAGTCGATTTTATCTACTTTATTTTCCAGTTGTAATTCTTATTCCGTTATTATCTTGGGATACTCCTCTATAGGGCTCGGAAGAGTTAGGATCATAAAATTTCCGCGAGCGCAGCTGGAGAGCGAGGCAATTGGAGCGTTTGCTTCCTTTCGCGTGCACTTCGCGAGGAATCCGAGAGATGCGCGAAATGCACTTGCGTCCTCTTCCCCGAACTGATCACTCGTAAACCTCGACTCATTCACGATAAGCGCATGATACCCCTTCTTCCCCTTCGCCGTCTTCGCCGTAAAAGTAAACCGAGTCGAACTTGACGCCTTGGAAATGTCTTCGCGCATTCCCATAATTTCGAGAATGGGGCGAGAATGTGTTTTGAGGATGAAGAGAAAGTGAGCGATTGCAGGAGTGCTTTATGTGCTGCTGATTGGTCATTTAAGTCGTTAAATCCGCGAACTGTGGAATCAATGCCAATCTTTCGAGCGTTCGATTCCTAGCCTTATGATTTCATTTACTTTAATGATCGATTTAGAGAGAATGAAATTCCACCATCGCCTGGAGCATTAAAGGGGAGAAACGTCGTGTCACCCTCGCCTCGCGAATAGGAATTTGGAAAATCGGTACTTATCATTCCTACAATTTAGGAATAAATTTCTGTCATAGAAACTTTATTCGTCCATTAAATAAGTGGAGATTGTCAAACACTTGTTTCCTATAGTCCGAATAATAATTATTGATTTCACTAAAACTTTAAAACTTTATTTCCTTTAGCATAGCTTTTTGGCAGTCTTTTCATTAGCATTGTTTTCCTAATATGTACATGGTGATAATAGAATCTGCTAAATCGGCCTCGACTTTGTGGTAGTTCTCCGTAATAAAACTTGAGAAAAAGAAGATCACTTATACCTTTACCACAGTAATTTCATTAACTCGCGACTATGATTTCGATCTATAAGATCATCCTCAGGTGATAATCCCTCCTGAGGATAATGTAATACCATGGTCATGAGTTGATAAAATTAACGTGGTAAAGTTATAAGTGTTCTTCTTCTTTTTCTAAAGTTTTATTGTGGATTGTGATAGCATTTTGCAAATACTCGCTCCTTTAGTTTAAATCCTGCACGAAAAGTTTCAACACGATATAATTACTAGAACACTGTCTCAAAATACGGTTGTCTAATTGGAGGAATTTGTAAAAATAATCTTATGAAGTGATTTGGTGGTAATCCATAATGTTAACATTATTATAAATTCCAAATAACTTTTTCTCTACCATGAAGACGATAAATATGTGGCCAACCTGTTTCGCATGATTGTAATGATGCGTCTAAACCATCAGTAAGCGTATTCTATAATTTAGTGGTGAAGTAAATGACTTTCTGCATTTCTTGTACAATGTTTTCATTCGCCTTGCTACACCGAGTATTTGATGACATTTCTAGTGCAGCCATCTTGTAAACAAGCTGTTGGAAAAAACTATTGTTCATTTATTCCATTTTTTATTTAGAAAACTGTTCATCAAAGCATGCGGTGATTGAAATAATTGTATTATTTTAAGTGCTGGATATTGTATTATTTTAAGTGTATTAGTGTATTTTAAGTGTATTGTAGTATTTTAATTGTATTATTTTAAATGAGTACTTCTGTATAAATATGTTTGCTACAAGATGAAGTAGAGATAATTACAGTAAAATCTCTCAAATAAAAATTTTCCGTCCTAAATCTAGTAAAACAGGATGTTTATGGTGATTTGAAAAATACAAATTGGTCGCCAAAAATAATAAAAGAACTTGTCTCATTTTGAATACAGATTTGATTGTTCTGTTCTATGGCTCTTTAATTGTTATCTCTTATATTGATAACCGAAACATTCGAATCCAGAATGTTAGGATTCTCAGAGGAGAATATATAGAGAAAGCAAAGCATATTTCTCCTCAAAATAAAGATGAAGTATTTGCTCCGAAGGCGAGATATTACTCTCGGAGAAAGTGCTTTTACTTTGATTAAATGCGCATTCGGTGAAGAGACGAAAATGATTCAAAAGGAACTTCATCTCTTGGAAACTTCGAAGATGTTAGAGGATTGAAAACATTGTAGGCTATACAGTGTAGAAATCGGTAGCGGAAAGATAATCTGCATAATCTAACGCCGAATAATCTCGACAGGTCGTAAACAGGAAGGATTTATGAGGCATAAACGTGTTTGTTCCGAAATTGAGGTTTTTTCTTCGAATCCACTTAACGGTGGTGGAATACATTTTCTCAAATCTAACGATTTAATACTTTAGCTCGAGAGCTAGAATCATTGAAAACTTTGTTTATTTTATTGAAGTCGAAAGAGGGGGAATATTTAGGAAAGTAATTGGGAGTATGGGAGTACTAAGAATGTAATTGCAGCTAAGTAGATTTTGTTAATTTCATAATCACTGGTTTCATCTACTACATTTTCCAGTTGCAATCCCAACGTCTTAATATTATTTTTTGACATACCTTTATAGGGCAAGGTAGATAAATGAAACGATAAAATCCCTGATATTTCCGAAAGAAAAGGCGATCTCATAACTTTCCAACCGCCTTTATTGAAGAAACACTCTCTCTCCTTTCGTCTGGCCCATCAAAGTTAATGTCCGTGTTTCATATTCATTACAAGTTTTACTGCTGAATGAACGTATGGGTCTATTCATATGAGAGCAAGTTTTGAATACAGGCTTTCATAAAAACAAAGGCCATACGTAGGCGAGGATGCCAATTTCTGAATCTTATGAATGATTTAATCTTGTTATGATTTGCCAGACTTATTTTTACATTAATTCTGGGCCAATCTTAAGGATCATTGTTGGCTGTAACTTAAAGCTATGATAACTTTGATAGATGCAAAGGACAGGAAAGTTTTCTTAGGATAATATGGTTTATTAGAATATTTGCTGCATAATATATCTTGCCATAAATTTACTTTAAAAGGAATATATTAAATGGACTGTTATAATCTTTGTCTGTTGTCTTTTTTTGTCTTAGAAATTATTCGAATACAAGTTTTGTATTAAAAAGATGCATTTAACATGAAGTTCCACCAGATCTCTCTCGACAATATTCAAATTATTTGAGATTATACATCAAGAAGTAAAATGTAAAACGTTTGATTTATAACTTACTTCGGTATCTTCATAACTACTTATTAACTAATGCATGGATTCTGATAATACTATAAGTCAATTGAGCTTGAGCCAATTGAATTGGTTGCCTTTGGGAGGACCGAGGCGGTGGCTCGTGCCGCTGTCTGACCCACCATTCCCTTAACCTATACATGAATCCATTCATAATTTTTCTACCTTTCGGTCTCACGTATCTTAATATTCCCTATTAAATACCATTTCTATCGTTTCTTACTACACTTTCCCACTCTTTATGCCATTAAACACTTTTGCCTCTGTTTATACCTTGCATTTTATCGTCAATTAATCTCTTCAGCAATCCTCCTTCCCTCGATATTTGACTCACCAATTTCCTTATTGCCTGCATTTCTTTACTCTAGTCAAAAACCTCTTTTCCTCAACCATCTCCAGCACCTCCGTGTTTGTTTTTGTACACAGGTTCCATAAAAATGGAGAGATGTTGCTTTGCTTGTCAATTCAATTGGTTAGAGCCTTCGCGGGAAGCGAAATATCAGGGTTCAATACCCATTAATTTAAGCTTTTATTTTCTTTTATTATTTCTTCGGTAGATGTATTCAACGTTCGAAGGATGAAATTGGAATATTTTAATGGTGGTTTCTGTTTGTCATCACAATGATGAAATTGAGAGGAGTTTCGCATAATGTTTGCAATGGCTAACCGGAAAGGAATGGTCTTGCACATCGTTATGGCATGCACCGAAGCTTTGAACAGATCGCGCATGCCTTATCTCTCTTTGCGAGCTAACGAATTGGAGAATTCCTAACAGCGGAGAATGTGACGTTATTCCCGCGGAGGAAAAAGCTAAAGAGGAGTGTTTTTCACGCGGTGTCTTTGGAAGAAATTTAAATAACGATTTTTTCGCCGAAGCTGAGCAAGGATTATGAAAACGTCCGCCTCTTCTCTCTCTGACTAATTGGTTCCTGTGTGCGCAGAGATTGAGCGACTTCACAAAGTGCGTGACTTTCACTCTCGAATATCTGTCGATTCCCGCCCATTGTGCGCACGATTGGAAAACCAATAGTCAGATACTCCCACGCGCAACGAGATTTTCCGCTCCTTGTTTCTCATTTTCATCGAAATGATTGCCGTTTGAAATTCGATTGGGGAAGGATATTGTTTATTGCCTGGATGATTGGTTGTTTGAGAAATATAAGAAATATCCCGTTGATGAGATTTTTTCTCATGGATTGTCGTATTCATTTTCGTCTTTGTATTTGTTATCTTGTCACTCCCATATCTGCTGTTCTAAGAGTAAATAATGAATTACTGATTTCCATAAGTTTCTCAGAATATCGATTAATCAAATGCCGTTATCTGAAATTTATAGTAAAATATGAATAGGATTGAGAAAATTTTGGTTTTAGTTCATTCGTATTTCTTTAATATTGATATCAGAATTTTAGAGATTAAATATTAATTATTTCCATTGTAATCCTTTTTGAGAAAAATGATCCGTTTGGTTAATTTTAGACCTTTTTTGCTAATTTAAAGCGCTTTTTAAGTTTAATCAATTTATCCAACTTTTTTAAGTTTTGTGTAAGCTAATGATATCCATTGACAACATATATTTTTATAAATTCTATAACTTTGCTATAATTTAGAGGGTTGTTTGGACTTCGTGCAATCCAATATTTCATTAATTCATGTTATCCACGTACGTATAATTTCGAAATTCGATTTAATAACCTATATTTTGGCAGGCAAGCACGTGTATTTATTCTAAATCTGGACAAACTCAAATACACAAAATGCACATTGTAGGTAAAGGCATAATTAATCCATAGATCTATTTTCACCCTTTTGAAGACCTTTAATTTATGTTATGGGAAGTTTAAGTGTCTTTATAGTTTTATTGAATTCACAATTCTTCATCGGTAGCACTAGCATTCTAAGTATTACTCACTCACCCTAGGATTAGGAATGCAGTATAGTAAGCTAAGAAGTAAAAACGTACAATCTCCATAAAGAAATTACTTAATTAATGTACGTTTGCATGAAGCGCTAACTTAATTAATGAAACTCAATAATGTCTCATTCTAAATTCCACTTCCAGAAAAGTGTGAATTAATGAAGACCGGTATGAAATAATTGCAACATACATAGCAGTCACGATGTTTGTGTATAGGTTGATCACATCATTTTCATTTTATTCACAGTAATACTCCATACTTTCCTTCCACTTTTCCTCCATCTATTTTTATTCTTGCACATATAAATGCATGCATACTTCAGCAACATGACATCACTCCATTCTTCTTCTCACGCGTGTTCCTTTTCTCTGAAGAGTAAAGAAGGGTACGTCTTTTCTCATAAGCATCTCATTCACAACACTCTACCAACTTTTTCTTGGTCTCCTTCCTTTTATAAAACAATTCATAACTTCATACTCTGTCTTAATCATTATGCTTCTACTCATCCTGTAATACATAGGATGCAAAAGGATGAGAAATTATTTGAAAGTTTTCTGAATTCATTTCATATATCTCGTAAATATATATAAGGTCTCGGCGGTTGTGGTGCTCAACGCCTCGTCGAATGTTTATTATTTGTTGACAAAATATGACGCTAAGACCCGATATTGAAATGTATAGTTAAAATGGAGTTTAATTCTAACAATCCTTATTATAATCGATAGTCAGACCTTGGGTATTGGCATTTCAAATCTTCGTTAACATAATCACAAGAAATGAATGAGCTTGAAATCTATAAATCATTAATTTTAATTATAACAATAAATTACAGAATAACATAACTTCAATTTAGTTAATTAACAATATTAATGGACTAAATCTAATGATTTACTTACTTAAACTCACTTTAATACTTAAGTTAATCGTCATGTGGAACACTCCTGAAGGTTCATATATGGACTATGAAACGGTTTGTTTGAGTTAGAGTCAAAATTATAGCCAAACTTCATGCTAACTATATGTCATGATATAAAGTCTAAGATTTACTGGAGCGCAGGAGATATAGAAGGGATGTGTATTCAATATTCCCAATCGACAATTTAGTGACTCAAATACCAGAGGAAATTTCTGAAACGTCGTATCTAGTGCATTAATATTATTGATTGACACGTGAATTTCTTGCAGATTTTAATCCTGGGAGCGGGTTGTGCTTAAACAACCGTTTTCATCATTTTTCCTGTCACGTCGGTTCTCTTTAGAGTACAATCGTACACGTGGAAATGGGAGCATTCAAATTGAGGGGGACATAAGAGATGGATGAGGGAATACTGTGAGAATTCATCCAGAGTGCGGCACACTGTGCCTTTCATACGAAGCGGTAGTGCTAAACGCAAGACGAATACGCTCTCTTCATCTTATTTAGCGCCGTCTTACGGGAAATGGGCGAGTCTCTCTCCCCTGGGGAAATCAATGCACTTCCCGTACTTGCATCCCCTGTTCTGCATTCCGTTATGAATATCTGATCGGATTCTCTTATTCATTAGGTTGGAACATTGCTGTTTAGCTAGACTTAAGTGATTCTGTTCACATATCTAATGAAATTTATCAAGCACACGAGTTCTTAAAACCGTGGAATAATCGCGAATATGCTTCTTTACTGAAGCTTTAGTTGGGGCCCTAGCTGCGAGATATACTCAGCTCTGAAGTTTCTCATACTATGAAAAAGACAAATATCTAATACAATGGAAATATCATCGATGTTTTTGTTGATGGAAATTATTAAATGTTCCAGTTTTATAAGCTGTAATGTAGACATTTTTCTGCGAAATTAAGTTAAGATAAATTACCTTCTTCCTTTAAATTTGGGGTCGGCTACTGATTTTTGATCGTTGGTGGTAATGATGATGATTAATTTGATTTTGGTGTTGATGTTTATGGCCGAATACCCTTCCAATCCAGGCCAACCCTTATTGGGAAAATCTGACCCAAACAAAATTATTCCTTAACCATAAAAATCCTACTATCCGGGACTCAAATCCGCACAGATTATATTTAGCATATAATATAACTTAATCAAAACAAATAATAAATATATAATATTAAGAAATGCCTTTTGCATGGATGGTTATCAATCTCTCGAATTTCAATGATATATATTTATATTATACTTATACCTCACAAGATTATTGATTGGACATAATTGATTTTTATCGCATAAAATTTAATATTGAAATAGGGTTTTTTAATTCATAAAGTTTTTCTTATACCTGGGAATTTTATATTTTCATAATGATTTATTCGTAGCTTAACGAATGCTAAAGCCCAATGAAACGACTTCCGTGATTGAATTTAGGCTCAAATTTAATTTTTTTACGGTAAGCGAATGAGAAATATGGGGAAAGACTTCAATTTTTCACAAGGTTATGAATAATTTGCACTAAAAAAGAAGATTTTCAAGATTTTTTATTCGTAAAAATCCGTAAATGTTCTTTTTGAAACATTCATTACGTTTAAGCTCGACCTTTTAGGGAGAGTTGAAAGTGATTATTACCAGTTCCCATTATCATAATGCAGTAATAATTAAATATTTCCAGACGTCAATAGTTTTCTGCGAATTTATGCGCCACAAAAAATATTTGTTCCCACGCTAGCAGATACTTTTGTCATATGAAGTCAGGATACGTTTATCAAATTACGGAAATATTTTTGAAACGTCAATTTCTGTGGAAAAAATAAATTAAGACCTTCATCAAATCGCATTTTCGGCTTAAAATGAAGTAATTGTTAATGGTTAATATACTTAATAGTGTCCACTGATAGAAATACCTTTCATGGTTCTTATTTACTGATATCGATAACATTACAAAATATTCAAAAAAAGAAGTCGGTTAGTTTAGTCTAAAGTTCTTCAAATTCAGTCTCCAATTTATTTCGATTGAAAAGTTCCCTCCAATAAAAACTCCAAGGAAGCGAAGAGTTTCTGTTTTACTTTCCAGATGAAGTAAACTATTGTCTTTATTCGAGAACAATGCGTGCTAGGCATCACGGGTTGATTGATGAATTCACGTGTGGCATCCTTGGCATTCTGGGACAAAGGAGAAAATAATTCAGTTCCAATACGCGTAGGAAGAGTTCCAGGGGAAGAGAAAGAAGTTTCCGCCCAAAAGTTAGGCGTGTTACCCGCGAGAAGTGATTTACGGAAACACAACACAACTTGGAAGTTTCGGCTTGAATTTTTTCCAGATGGTTTGGTCGGCTCTTCCTCGATAAAAAATCTATTCCAAGCGAAGGTCGATGAAGAAATCGCGTAAGAAAATCATCCCGTGATTGACAAAGTAATTTAGATGCTTGACGTGCCTTTTATATTTTTATCAAAAAATCAAAGGAGATTACCTGAAGATGCTTCCGCGGAAGCAAATCTGTTTGAATTAATATGTAGAAAATTAAATTACTAATGCTCTTCTTCGGTATACTACTGCGCCTTTCCAAAAAGTTACGCCTTCACATAGGGATTTAACACTGACTTCAACTAGAGTATATATTTAAGTATCCCTTCCTTACGAATAAATAATTCAAAGTATGTTTAACGTTTCACATTATGCAGTTATTCCGTATGTAAATTCTTTATATTCTAGTTAGAGAAAACTCAATTGTGAAATAAATTCAATCGTTCTGCATTTTTCAAATTAGCAATTTTCCAAATGACCATGTTTCAAAAATAGGAGATTTAATTAAAATTAAGAAATCCCTTTTTTCCAATTCTATCTTTTAATCGTATTTCGCTTTGTATTTTTTAAATTAACCTAACTTTGGATTTAATCTCATTTATGTTGGTTCTGAAATATGCTCTACAGTAACGGCTATAGAGATTTATGCTAAGTAGACAACAAATGCATTTTTTTTAATTTAACCAATACTAATAATGCTTCAGCCAGTATGGTCGAAAGAAATTTACATTGAACTTCCTGAAAGCCTGATTTACATATTGAATCCTCAAGTGGAAGAATATTATTTTTATGTTAAATAGTGCAAAAATGTTCACCCTGATTATATTCCTACGTATAAAACTTAATTTTTACTGTACTAAAACATTTTTCTCACGACATAATTTACTTATTCCTTAAATTTCATTTTTTATACGCTAATTTTTCTACTCTCTTAATAATGTTTCAAAAGATATGTCATTGGTAAGTTTGAAAGTTTTTCTCTAACTTCTCTTGAAGTTTCTCTTTGTAAATTAAACAAATTCTATAAAAGCCAACCATTATCTTCGACGAATCAACATCAGCTCATTTAGTTCTTTTAAGCCCATAAATTCATCTCTGAAGATCGTATGATTATTGAATTTTGAAGTAATTACACAACCACGTTTAACAAATCGTGATTAACGTGATTTTAACCTTCTCCCCAGAGCTTCTAACAATGGAAGGCAAAGTGCAGAAAGGGACAATGAACACTCAGGTCACGTTGTGGAGACCCACTCTCCTCTCTCCTTCACATGGAATCGAACGAAAAATCAAGGTGAAAATCAAACACACTCATCGGAAACCTCCATTACGGGTGAGTAATAAAAAAAAGAGCATCGTCTAGCTCTCGGTTTCGTTTGCGAGTTTCGGTGAAAGGAAATGATGACGCTCGAGCGATGTTTCCTGTGCTAAGAACGTGTGTGATATACCAACTATTGTACGGAGAATGATGAAAGTGAGGAGATAGTGGAAGAATTTTTTAATCAACGGGCACCCATTGATTATCGGTCACAATCCCCTCTTCGCACGCCATCCTATTTCAATCTGCCTCGTTAAAAAAGAAGAGATTATCTCAGATCGGGGAGCCGCTTTTCCGATCATTCCGCAATATCTGCAATTAAAATTCCGGCTATCTTTTGATCACTTCATCCAAGTGTGAAATCAAAATATCACGAGCCTATAAAGCTACATGCGTGAAAATTTGCTGCAATGGAACGACAACTAGTAGCAAATAGACAAAAAAATCTCCGCTTATCAATGATGGTGATGGTTGTGGTGTGCTACATGACACGTTTTTTTTAGCCTCTATTAGATAAATTAAATTAAAAAATAATTTATCATAACGAAAATTGCTTGTAAAATAATTTTTTAAAAATGTTATAATTTCGTAGAAATGAAGAAAAGGTTGTACTTTTTCCACAGATTTATTTGAAAAACACGACCAGATTTCAACGAGCCATCACATCATAATCGCCATCATCAGGTCTTGGTCATGTTTTTCAAATAAATTGGGGAAAAAGTACTACCTTTTCTTCATTTCTACGAGATGGATTTCCACAAAACGACGCCTGAGACTGTGAATTATATTGTATAATTTCACTAGATTCTTCAAATTGTGTAGTACAAGAATTGTACAAGTTTAAAAATAATTATCGTAAACACAGTTTTCTATTAATGTTTACTAAATTTTTCTACTTTTATGGTAGAGCTGTGGCGAAAGAATCTACGAATCTTTGGATTGATAATTCCATAATATTTATTTATTAGATTTACATTATTAAAATCCGACTACTTCCCAATCCCGTTGAATAATCAAGCAAATCAATTAATGTATTGATCATACGATAAAAACTGCCTCTTAAGAAAATTAAAATACATTCTGTGAAAAATATAGAAGTTTTTGACGTGTGATGTACCTAAACAACAGTAATAAATTAGTGAAGAATCAATGGACATGTATGATGTCAGTATCACTTGTTTTTAAAAGAATAGAAAAGGTCAAGCGATGGATTACAATTAGAGATAATCAGCGTCTATAACCTAAGGAAGGAAAATATAGCAATCTTGAAGATTACGATGCTTTTTCTCAGGATAATCTTTTCTGATTAACTAATAGAGCATTCATACTTATTTCCTTGTCTTTTTAATACACGTGTTTTCCCTCCGATTTTCAAGTAACAGTTTGCGCATCGCCTTCCCTGAAAAAATACGACGAATATAATTTACGAAAATGTCCTTAGGAAGGAAATCGATGAAAACTAAAAGCCTCGCGAAAAATAAAGCGCAAGTGGTTGGAAATTTTGTCGGAAGGCATGGGATGGGCCGCAAATTTAGCCCGGCGAAAACGGCATTGAAAACGCAACTGTTGAGGAAGAAGGGAGAGATGCTAATGGGCTTGAAGAGTCGGTAAGAAAGGAAAGGATGCGGTTGAGTAGAGAGGGTTTTGGGGGGAATAATTACAGAACTGCTTACTTGAGAGTAATCCTCTGCTCCATTCAGAAGATGCGAGAGAATTGTGCGTTGTCCCTTCTTGCGTCTTTAAAGAATTCAGTGAATTGTAGGAAGGAAAAGATCTCTTGATTGTATTGGGGATTATTTTTTGTTCAGGAAAGTGACGAAGATAAATTTTAGCTTGGAAATGGGAAATAAAATTAGCTTCTCTAATATTTTATCATTCCTACAGCCATATCTTGATGAATACGATATTTTTCATTTGCCTTTTTGTACCTTTTAGAGGAAAATAGATTTTTCTATTGACATTTTCTAATTTTTGCTGATTGCTGTGATATTTTATAGAAGTCTACCTAGGAATAAATTGTGCTAAATAATGGCATACATTTTGGTGATTGCTCATCGAATACTATCAACCATTATTCACATATGAGGTTTCACGCTTTCCCAGTGGATAGATTGTTGAAGGAGTAGTTGTCAGGGTGACATCCTGATTGTGTCATGAAATGATGTCGACGTTTAGGCTGTTATCTCTGTAGCCGAAACGTCCATTGATTTTATTTTTCGCTGACTTCCCTATATATTTAAATTATTTATGCAGTTGCCTATTCAAGAAATGCTAGCAATGAAAAAAATTCTTCAACCCAATTTGAGAAAGGATTGTCGTGCTTGCTTCATTGATTCTTTAGGCCCAATTAGATTCATATATTAACATTTTTTTCTTTCTTTTCTTTTTTTTAGTAAAAGAATAGTAAATCTGGGATACTTTTTAAGGGTAGGGTAATAAATCATTTGAATATATCTCAGTTATAATAATGATAAATAGGATTCACACTGCTTTACTTCATACCTTTTTCTATATTATTTACTTTCATAACCAACTTATGATGCTGGGTTAGTTGGAAGAAGAGATATGTCAATATCGCCTTGATGTGGTACTCCAAATTTCTTTCTCGTATTCTTTACGTCATTTTTTATTTGAAAGATCTGTACCTAGGAGTAACTGCCAATATTTATAGCAAGTTTATTCGTAGGTAAAGAGGTTTGAAATGAGAAACGAAGGGGCAAGTGTTAATTAGCTCCAATGATTCAGTGTTGGACGAAGTGGTAGGATATCCACGTCTTATAGATACTCCTTCTCTGGAACTCCTTTCATCAATTTGCATTTCCCTTATCGGAGTGTCCCCACAAATGTTAAGGAAGTTGTTCGTGGTCGTTACGCGAAACGAATTCTGACAGAATGGAAACTAACTCTGGAGATAGTGAGCGGAAAGGGATAGTTTCCAGATGTCGCTTGCGTCATGGAGGCCTCGGGGACTTCGCCCTTGATAAAGACCTCGATATTCGGAAAGTGGACTCTTCGGGGGATACATTCACTTCGGGGTGAATGTCGCATGAATGGATTGCTGTCATATCTAGCGCGAAAAGTTAGCCGTTTGAGACCTTAAAATAGAACTACTTGGTTTTACGAGTTGATAAGATCAATTACATCATTGATCATATAGATCTGTAAGCATTTAAATCTCTACTTTTATCTGTATCCTTACGTCATGATATGAACATCTATGGATATGTCAATGCAAATAAACATCTACGCACCGATATGCAGCCAACAGGATACAAATATAGATGTAGAAAAGATTATTTGAGCTTGAATTTTTTGTCATTTAGCTTAAAGTCGTTGAAACTCTGCGTTCCAGTTATTGTAGTCAGTATTCATGGATTATATGGGGATGAAATAACATGTATTTTTCTTCACATTGCAAGTATAGCCTAACTCTAGGTCACATTTATGCTGCGTTTCTCAATCTGACAATTTAAATTGCGATTTATTGCTCATGTTGGAATATTTCAACAACTGGTAGAAGCTATCCAAAAAATGGAACTCACCATGAGAAAAGATCATCAGTTTATCAGTTACGCTTTATAAAGGTTTTTGGTCCGATTCAAGGAATCATATACCACCAAGCACTCCCTATTTTTGACGAAAAATTGATATTTTCAACAAATAAGACACTTAAGCAACAGTTATCTTCCTGTGTCTGAAAATACTTTGAATAAATATAATGAAGGTTTTTAATGGTAGTTTAAATTTTATCGAGTAACATGCCAGCGATGTTTAAGAATTTTGTCATCCTATCACAATGTTTTGGTCTGAAAAAGAGTAATCGGATACCACTATAGCGCAGAAGCTATAATGAGAAACAGGAAAGCTAGAGTATTGAACATGCATTGCAAATGTTAACTTATATAAGTCTAAGATAAGGAAAGGCGTTATATGGTAACCATCAGGTGTTTAGCCATGCAGGAAGCTCTTTATTGCAGGATATTTATCATCACTTCTAGGAGACAAGTTAGTGCCAGTTCTTTCAGGAAATGAACTTAAGAACTCACAAACAAAACGAGAGTATATAATCTCATTACACACACAACATGATGATAATAATTTGACAGTAATTGATACCGGTCTATATGCCCGGTAGAATTTTCCGAGCGTATTAAGTCTTTAAATTGTTTGAATCAAACATTCTACAGAAAAGAACAGCTTGAATTTATGAAAGCCCTTTTAAAATCGACGTAGCTTCTGCACATTCCTTTTGGAATTCAGTTGCCTTCGAAACATATGTTACTCTTGTAAGACTTTAAAATACCTAAAAAAAAACGTTTGTTCATTAGCACCAGCGCTGCGAACATCATCTCACTGCGGTTGTTTTGAAGAGATAATAGTTATTATGACTATTAACTGCACGGAGACTACACAGAGACATTTTCTCAGCATCACGTTGGAAAATATTTTGAGTAACTATCTCATGAAGTCAGTTACGAGGAAGTTCGTGCATTACGAAGATAATTTGCAGCGGTATACAAGTGGTTAGTAGAATCATTTTGGCAGAGTTTTAGTTATTTATTTTACAACAAAAAGGATCATTGTAGTTTCATCGGGCAAGGCCTGTTGACGGAACGAAAATTACAGTAAAGGTAAAGAATTACACAATTTTCCCAAAAAGAGAACAGGCCAACAATAGTCTCTAAGTATATTTGTATCATAAGATAAAAACAATAATTCATAGTTCTAACAACATGCTCTAAACACAAGATTTTTTCAATCCTCTTATAACTTCTTGTTAAAATTAATTATGTTTAATTATAATGTTAATTTCGATTTTTGATTTATTGATCGTATTTTAGCCAAATATGACGAATCTTATAATAAACCCGTTTTTTAACACACACAATGTCATGAGCACGTGTAAAGAATTATGCTATTGCTTATCTTTGCTCTGCATAAAGGAAGTGCATTTATGAAATATATACGATGCTTAACAGATCGAAAAAAATATAAAATAAAGATTTTGAGGAATAGTGAAAGATAAGTTGGAAGTGAAATTTTCCCGCTTTTTCGCCCCTTATCTAGTAAAAATATCGCTTAACACGAGTTAATTGGTGCATATTGCTGCTTTCCACAAATGCACTGCTTGGCGATAATGTTTAAAGTATATTGCGGTTGGGTGAAATTCCTCTTCTAGGAATTGCCTCGTTAAGAGAACTAATACTTGAAAGAATAGCCTTTTTACAGGGGTATAAACAAGCTAATAGAACTACTCCTGGGATATCTCCCGTAAGTTGGTCGTTGAATATGATCGATTAAAATCCTCCCGCTATTTTTGGACGATCCTCTGAGATACATAAATAACTAGACTATAAAGTGTCTCATATATTGAGCCAAAATAGATTTTCCCCCTTCCATGGATTGAAGGAGGAATTTTCTTATTTGCGGGATTTTCCTGTCGCAAAATGTCCACGTAGCGATACCATCTAGGATTCTCAGGATCAAAATCTTTGAGATTTATCGCTTCTCCTACGCGCTCGACTCTATTATCTACCTCTTGTATTTAGACCTCGTGTTCCTAGCTTTTGGCACAAATTTATTTCTTCAAATACAGCTCTGTATTTCAGACGTAACCGAAAAGTAATAAATCTGTTTAATAATAATATAATAATAATAAAAACTCTTTATTTGGCGAGGTTAGGCCCATTAGGGCCCCTCTTACACCTAACCATTAAGGATTACTAATATCACTTACAGAAAAGGAGGAAAAACAATAAAAATACACATATATAAAAAGAAAATACAAAGAAGAGGTAAACAAACAAAAGAATTGTGGTGTGGGGAAAAACTCCTTGGCTGAAGGCTTTCGGAGAAAAACCCACTGTGCGGGAAAACGCTCACACAAGAAGGGGAGCGGAAAAAACTCGCGAAAACACAGATGGAAATAAATACAAGCAGGTATATCACTATTTGCATAATTGCTGACCAATATTTTTTAATAAATTGAAGTTATAAATAAAAACTCCAATAATAGTTGAGTTTGTTTTTGGAATTACAAGGTTGAGCCTTCAACATTCAGTTTCATATTTCTCTAAGGTACACACTCTTTTATAATCGCGTGACGTTGTATTTTTATGAAATATTGCCTACCTCTATAGCGGATAGTAATTTTCAAAATAACTGATAAAAGTAGAATATTTTTGTGCTTGTTGAAATGTTTTTCGTCTCCATAGAAATTTTAATAAAACTAAATTAAATACTCAGAGGTGGCGGGTATTTAAAATTAATTTTTTCGTCTTATGGTTCTGCCTTAAATTTGAAAATGAAGGGAATAATGCACTATGCTACGAGATAGGACCCAGAATGTCTCGCGCTATTTCTTCGAAGATGCACGAGCGACACTAGTAATCTTTCCGCTACTTTTACATTTCGCATTATTTCTCATATATGAAATGAATGTCCCATCCGAGTAAAGGACTCAACCAATAACCAGAGAAGTAGAGATGGCATATTTCTACCTAAAGTCTTGATCTCCGTAGGCACTGAATTTATTTTAGTTCTTTCGTGGGAGGCACTGAGGTAATTCGTAGTACTGCAAATGACACAGCTGAAGAAGTTTACTGCACTTGAAAAAAATTTAATTGATGAACAAAATACGTATATTATGATTGCTATTCATAAATATTGAATTTTCTCGTGATATTAAAGCATACCGCTGTTAGAAATAAGGTGTTTATTTATTTAAGTATGCTTACGTAGACAATTCAATCAGTCAACACTTCCAGCAATATGTAAGCAATTATTCACGGACTTCAAGGCATAGTCTAACATTATCTCGTAGAGTCCTGTGGTAGCGATACTAGCAATCATCATAGAAGGTTAGATATTCTAGATTTGAAACGGCTGGTCAGTTTTCGAAAATTGAAACTTCTTGAATCATCTTCTTTTTTGCTCTTTTCTGGCAAGTAGATCAAATTTTTCTTCGCCGAATACTAGAAAATAAAATCTGAAAATGTTAAGTAAGAAAGAAATTTTACTTACGGCTTCAATCTCTGCTCACAGTCAGTGTGAAGTTGTCCTTCCAGAAACTCTGTTGCTAGAAAAGAAATTGTTTTATGTAGCTGTAGCGTATATATTATATGCCAAATATATCTAAGAAATTATAAAGAAGTAAAAACGTGTTGAGTACCCCGTGAGAAAAAGATTGCATTACATTTATTTAATTGCACACATTTTGTTTTAATGTAACTTAGTATCGGTTTTATTTGCCCAAAATTAACTTGATCCTCCGTATTGCGCTTGCAGAAGTAATTATATTGATTTTCGTTGAAGTTAACCGGGTTTTAAGAAAATTAATGAAGAAATTTGGAAGAGGTTGCTTAACAATTTTTGGAGATTGTACTTTCATTACCGAATTTTAAATGTATAACCCACTTATTTAAAAGTAAAGCTTTTTTCGCCTCTGTTTGGGTTAACGGATAGATTAAACTTGTCTATACCGGTCTCATCAAACCCTAATTTGGCTGTTAGTTCACCGCTAACTTCGGAGAGTGCAACTTTGGATCGATTGCGCCCTCTTTGGAGTTTCACACATTGAGCTGTACTGTTTATGGTTAAAATTCTGCATCCCAGTAAAACAGTACGTGTTAAAGGCAGGCTAATAATATTCCCCTTTTCGGAAAACCTTTTTGAGGTACATGAAGTTGCCCTTTGATCCTTAAGAAAAGAAAAATCTGGTTATTTAGAGTTTATGAAGACGAAGTTCTTAACGTGCTCATTTGCACGGGTACTATGTATTAATAATTAAGTTCTCGTGGTAATAAAATTTTCCTTTGGTTTCAAGCTGGTTTTAGGGCATGATGATGAAGATGTACGGGGAGTTGGAAGGGATTAAAAGCTTCTCAGAATGAAAAATATAGGAAGATTTTATGGTTCGGTGTGAAAAACTGATGTAAAAGACTTTTAATTTTGGCCTTAAAAAACAGAGTGAACGAATATTACAATATTTGAAGGCAAAGCTGATGACTAAATTAGGTTAAAAATTGTATAGCTATGTTAAGAATAATTAGGTTTATAAAGGAGATATTATTTGTTTTGATCTTATCTCTACACAACTTTTTTCGCTTTTAAAGAACTAAGGATAATATCGTTCGATATTTTTTCATAAATACTTTAAATAAGTAGTTAAAATACAACTGCTGCAATTATTGATATTGATAATACTGCAACTGTTACTATTTATTTGAATAGCAGCTGTTTTTTCTGTAGTAATTACTCGGAATATGTTCATCTATCATTTTTAGATGTTAGGTTTCTCTTGATTCATGGCTACAGTTGCGAAATACTTGGTAGTCGTAGTCGAGGAAGTACTGGACAATAATGAAAAAAACATCCTTGCCAGAATGGAAAATTCTAAGTTTTGCATCTTAATCCTTTGACGTCTTTATCATATTTCTGAAATATTTAATGTTTTATCCTATCATTAATTCTAATTCTCCCATCATATAAGTTTGTTTCTTAACGGTACGTTTTTATTTAGTTTGAGCCTGATTGCTCTACATTGCTCGTTTCAGCTTCCTGATATTGGACGCAGAAAATTACTAAAATTAATATGAGAAGGTTGGACTTCGTGGAACGCCATGGCAACTGAATGAGGAAACTTGACTTGGAAAGTAATAAAAGAGAGTGGAGACACGAAATTAGAAGTTTAAAATCTCCAATAGCCGTTTTTGTCGGCGTTCCTCTTCTCATTCCACGGTATTCCGAGAAAACAAGATAGGACGCCGAACTTGCATATCTATTCACTCCTGACGAAGCATGCATTGAGTGCTCTCAAAAAGTGCGGTGTGCTGTCTTGTTTTCTAGGAATACCGCGGAATGAGAAGAAGAACGCCGACAAAAACGGTTATTGGAGATTTGAAACCTCTAATTTACTTAGTAAGTTCCACAGTATATTGTGTATATGTTGTGGAACATACAAAGTCTAGTTTCCTCATTCAGTTGTCAGAAAATTACTGACGAAAAGCTTCGGATTCCTATCATACTCAGCAGAAATTATATTAAACGCAATTCAAACGGCAAGATGTGAAAGTGAATGTAAAGCTTCATTCGAACCGAAAAATTCTGGAAGCTCACGAGCAGTGTTTTAGCTCACATTTATCATCGCTTTAGCGGCTACAAATGATCTCGTCGACGAAACAATTAACTTCTTTTGGGGATTGTGAGAGTTTATTCCGAGTATTGATATTCGGGTTTGGAGGCAAAGGTGAAATCTCAGAGAGGATAATCCTTCCCAGTGGAAACGGCTTTTTAGGGCGCGTGGGAAGGAGAGAAGGTAAATTAAGATGGGGGAGAACCTTCTTTGTCTCACCTCTTTCTTATTTCCCGTCCTCAGTAAACATTTCGGTGGACAAATACGTTCCTCTCTTCCGCCTTCTCAAAAGCAGCATCGCGGTGTACAGAAATGTCTCTGGTTTCTTAAATTAGATGCTAAAAAGGTGTCGTCTTATTTGCTTCTGACTCCTTAATTTTGATTAAATCCTTCTGTTACTCCATTTTGCCGTATAACCTTTATCAGATATTCTTATTTTAGTCTTTCTTTTTAATTTGAGTCTCAGCCTTTTAAGCCTTAAAAATGATTCTCTGTGGGCTTGCTAATTCTTTCCGGTTTAAGATTTGTTTCTTATTTATGTCTTAAATGGTATTAATGAACATAACAGTCTGTAGTTACTATCAAAAGACTACTATTAGTATACTATAAGGATAAATAAATTGCACCATTCGACATATCGTTTATATTTACATCAGGAAGGATTTTTTCAATCAACAAATTAAGCTTTTACTGCTTCTGGGCCTTTGGCACCTTACGGGGAAATACACGGGAAATTAAGCTCTATAAGAACTCCCGTACTCTCAACTGAATGTGGAAAGCATAATAGGTCTCGTACTTATAGATCTAACTGATAATATCGTTTTCTCTCGTAATTCCAAATGTGCCGTAAGCACAAAGTAAGTTTCATGTAGGCTCCACTTAATTTCAGAAGAATAAAAGTAATCGATAGCTCCAAGCGGTAATATATAGGAAGAAAATTATAAGCTAGAGTTTATTACAAAGAGTATCTTCAGAAAATATTTTCCTTTAGCTCTTCCGAACTAATACGAAATAAAAGAACTTCAGCGGCTTTGAAAAAGAAGGGCTTAAGCAGAAATGCGCTCGCTACATTTAAAATATTATATATGTAGGCCTAAGTTTTTCATAGTTCCGTAACTTTGCTTATCCATTCCTTTCATAGAATTGGAATTTGAAAATTAACACTTGAGAAAATATACTACAATTGTGGAAAAGACTGTTGCTATGCTTTTAAATTTTAATTACTTATAATAAGTTCTGAAATTGTGGAGCGATTTGCATTTTGCCATAAGACCTAAATGTCCCTAGTCCAATAATAATGAAAAGCTTTTGAGATTGGGGCCTACCGGATAGTCAAGGAGATAGAGCGCTAGCCTTTGGTGGAAGTGGTTTTGAGTTCAGTTTTCGATGGTGGCCTAAATATGTGAAAATACCATGGCAGACGAAACAATTTTAACGATGTTACCACTCAACCAATCCGTGGCGCTTTGCTGCCGGGCAACATAAAAGAAAAGTCTGTGAGTCGCATAATATCTGAGAGTATATCTGTTTTATATCTGTGTGATTTTTTCTGATTTTTCATGGATGTTTCTACAGAAAATTCTTAAGCTTTAATCATTGCTGTAACGACATTTCTTTGGTAATAATTCTGATTGACTCATCATTATTCCCCTAGTATGCTGACAATTTGAATTTAGATTTAAGTAAACAATCGAATTGTATTTAATGCGCGAAATTTGAGTTAATTCCAAAATTTTTCGTTGGGGCAAAAGTTTTTGTGTGGAAGCGATGAAATATTGTAACAGTGATAATATTCACCTGACTAAGTTAATTTCTGCAACACAAAGAAAGAGTTGAGAGCGTACCTTACGTCTCAGAGGTATTTCAGCCATCCCTGATTGTAATTAATCATTCACGTACAACTTAATTTACAAGTCTTAAGCTCCGATTATGACGTTTTTTAGACCGAAATTGTTTCGGTGCACTGCGAGATGCGAAAGAGGCTAGTATTGCATTCTTTCTAAAGACAACCGTAAATTTCATACGCTCCTTTTTTAGTTACTAAAAGCTCTGTAGAGGGAATGAGGCTGGACTACACTAGACAATGGGGAGTGAGGTAGTTTGCCTTTCTTGCCTTCACTGAATCAAATTGGCTTTGGGACTTAATTAAAATGGGTATGAAGAGTGAAGAAAAACTTATCCAGACAATTGTTTTTGTTTAGTCGACCGGTTTCGGCTACACGGCCATCATTAGGGATCGCCTGATAATTGCTGAGTAGCCGAAGCCGGTCGACTAAATAAAAAAAATTGTGTGGATGTTAATAAATTTTTCTTCAGTCTTCAGTATGTCTCTCCACGAAGTCCGACATAATAATTTAGAAATTTAGAATTAAGAGAATGGTATATTCATCCGGCTCTTCTTCTGCAGAACACATCTGCCTTCTAAAATACGCTCCTCTTTTCACGGAAACACAAACACAGATTTTTAAGAGAGATAGTAGGCACAAATGACCGTGGCCTACCTTCAGAACTCCCAGTGCTGGACGAATTCTCGAAGATCGTCGAGTCAAAGCGTGGCGTCCAAGTCTTCAGCTCCTCGCGAACTTAGCACAGTGACTCTTCCTCTACCAAATGTCTCGTTTCGCACGTGAGGATCTGTTTAAAAAGATAATCCACCGCCCAAAGAAACATCCTCTTAGTAGACCGCCCACTTCCCTCTTCCCACCTCTGATTCATCCCTCCGAAGGATTCCCTTTGCAATCATTTTACGAGGAAAAGAAAGGAAATACGTGCGAGGAGACAGAGACTCTCGCAGAAGCGGGGGTGGACATTACCAGTGCTAACGCACCTCTTTACTGGATATCAAGGTTTGACCCCCTCGGTTTCTCCAACGGAGGATGGGAATTTCCACATCAATTAAGTGAGTACTGGAAACAATTAATTCTAAGATAGGTTCTAGAGGTCGTTGATTTATAAAAATTGAATTGTTTGAGTGGGAGAAGGTTATAATGAATACGAAAGCTTAGCTTGAAGCTGCAACCTTCTTAGAGGTTTAAAATCTTATGCTTCTGATTATGATAGCATTATGTATAGATGTAATTTTATATCCCTGATGATGATAGTAGCATTGCTATTGGAATGCACTTACGTTGGGAGTTTCTTTAAAGATCGGTAATCCGGGTCTTCCTCTTGTTGTAGAATTGAATGAGGGGAGGAATGCCGACAAAGACGGCTATTGAAGATTTTAAACCTCTAATTCGTTAACAGTTGTGTTCCAATTTTTATTTCCTTATTTTAATCTTGTGATGATGCAACTGAATTTACTATATGATTTAATATTATTATATAAATGATCGAGGTTATGACGTGTATTTTTATTGATTAATGGACAGAATCGCGTAATAGTACCAGCTAATTAACAACATACTAATTCCAACTACATACGACTCAATTAAGTTTTAAATGAATTATATTCATCCCATATTGTTTTGATATCGTCGACAATGGCCGTAAAAACGTATGAAATTGTGTACAACAGTGCTTTAATTTCTCAACTACAGTGAAATCCCAATCTAGCGTTTTCCCGGCTCTTAGGTTGAAATTTTGAGATCCCAAATACAGCAACTACACTTATCGTTTTTCTCATCTAGAGTCGACATCGAGTTAAAAAAATTTGTTAGATATTTCACTATAATAGGCCCAAACTTAAGAATGTATCAATTAAAAATTGATTATTCAGAAAAATGAGCTTCCTAATTTTCATATAAATTTAGAAATCTGCAAATATTGCTTCAGGCGAAAAGAACATAGATAATAAGATGCCAAAATATACAATTTTGATACATTCTATCGTAAAAACTGCTAATTTCAGTTCTGTTGCTATTTCAGTAATTATTTCTTCTCCTAGGAGCACTTTTAACTATGTAAAGGTGGTTGAATCATCGTAAAAGTATACGATACATAAAGTTTCTTTAGAGGGCAATGAAACGAATGGGAGTGGAAGACGAAAGATGTCGAGTAAATGGGGTTGAGTAAAAGGGTTTGATAGGCCATCTTTTCATTGTTTTAGAGTTTAAAGTATGGGCGGAGGGGAAATAAGTAGTAATATCAAAAGCCGTTTCCGTAAAAAAGAAAAGATATACGAGGAACTCCGTGGGAGAGCAGGGATTAAACTCGTCTGTAAGTGGAAGATGAATGAGATTAAGCATCGGAACAGACTATATAAAATCCGAGGGAAGAAAGATCGGAGCAAGATATATTTCCTTTCCGGTAGCCAACGTTTTCTCGCTGTTGAAATTGCCCTTTTGGATGTATTCTACGACCGATTTACTATGCACAACATATGCTTACCACGTTATATATGTTGATGAAATCTCCGTGACATTAAAAATTGTATAAGACTCTTTGGCTACGTAGTACATCAAAAAGACTGTGAAGATGAGCATCGGCCTTAATTTTTCGGTTTAGTTTTCGACAAAGGAAATAAGAACCCAAACTTTATTTTTTCCGTTAAGAATTTATTTTAGCAAATTTCGTTGTCTAATTAGGAACTAATTCCCGCAAAATTCTTCAGATGTCGAGTTGGCAGCAAGTAAAATTTTCACATAAACCTCTACGTAATTTGCCGACCGGCCAAGTCTTGCAACGCCGAGCTCCCGTGTTCGAATCCCGGTTAGAGCTTGGCTGTTTGAGTGTTGAAAAAGGGTCATGAATGGTCATATTTGACTAAAATGCGTCCCTCAATAAAGATGAAATTTTATTATAAACAAATCTATTATGTAATTAATTTAATTAGTAGAGCCTTTTTCACCATTGGCGAATTTGTCCCTTTCATGAAGTTAAATGAAGAATCCCCGTCCGATTGTAAATAATCGTATTCGTTACTCATTTTTAAGTTACATGTTTAGATTTTCTATTCTAATTTTATTCATCTGTGAAAACAATCCATTGTTTCTGATGGACAACGTCTCACTTTACTATTGTTAACTTGGGCACTGAATTATTTTAGCGTTATTGCTGTATAATTACTACATGAGTTAATTTCACTATTATCAAAATATTATTACTTATCATTACTAAATATTACTACGTTACTACTCAATTTTGTAATATTTATCAGATTGCTTTTACCTTATTTAGGTCAAGTAGTTGTTCTATTCTGAAATTCATCCATTAGAAAAAAACGAATTCCACACGTATTTATTTTGCTGTACATACATTTTTATGACTCCAAAGGATTCAATGGGACTTCAGATTTTATTCATCTATAATTTGTGTCACAACTTACCTTTAATTATACATCATACAGGGCAAATCTTTTAGCATTCATCAGCTTTTAGATGTAAACTTAGTTTTCATATCCTATTTATAAGAATTTTATCTACCGCTTCTTATCAATGGGAAGATTTCCGGTTCCATATTTCACGTAGTGTCGAGAAAAAATTCTTTTTGAAGTTAGCTAGAGATAATAAACACGGTCTGTTTTAAGGATTTTCACATTTTTTAAGTCCATTTTTCCTTGGGATTTCTCCTGGGTGTAAAATCCTTTTACCTTTATGTGAAAATATTCCTTAACCATTTTCCTTGCCATCGATTAAGTAAAACAAATGAGAACTTTATACCCCACAAAGCTACATTTCATGGAAAATTACCAACATCTGCTATCACGTTTTAATTTTCTCTACGTATTACCGTTAAGGAGCCACGTGCTATAGATAAGTTCTAACACTTGTTATATGTTTTGAACCTTTATGTCATCTATTGTATGTATAAAGGGTTATTTCTCTGTTTGTTTATTTGTTTTTTTTGGCGAAATTATTTTTTATGACTATAATTTCTGCTTTGCATGACATAAAAAATAGGCCGCTGATGATTGTGTTATAGTAAAGGAAAAAACACACAAATCCATCAGAAATCTCAAAAAGACTTAAGAGACTGACGGACGCAGTCTCTTGTAAATTTTCTATAAAGATTGACTGAAATTCCCTTGTAAACAGTAAAGACTAACATAGTTTCATCTTGTCTGTCAAGCTCTTAGGATGATCCCTATGGGAGTGATTATGGTTATTATATTTATGATATTTACATTTTATGGTTTTTGGGTGATTTTAATTTTTTATCTGCTTTTTATGTCTTATTTATGCACAACTTTAATACTAATTGGTCACAACTGCCTAATTTTTGTGTTTTGGTAGCTTGTAATGATAGGTGTCTTGCCATAGGGCACAAACCTTCAATATTAATTATTATTCTTTTTATACTCATTAGACATATTAAATTTGGAAGTCGCTTAATTTTTAGCTTGAAGAAAGGAATAAATATTATCTCCCATCATAAGGAGGAGAGAGTAAGAAAATTTTGAATTTCGGGAAGAGAAAAATAATACGAAATACCCACCAAGTGCTTACGGGTGACCGTAGGCAAAATATCATTTGAATCACGGCGGCATTTTGACCTCTGTCTCCAGAATTCGCCAATGAGAAAGTCCGAGAGGAAATACCCGAGGTGAACGTGATTTCCGTGTTGAAAACCCGTTTCGGTAAGACGTCAAGGAGAGCCGGGTGAAGTCCCGCTGATCACAAGGAGTCGGGAAAAATAGATGAACATGACGTTAGGATGAATGCGGTAGGAAGTGAAAAAAAATATCATCACGTTTTCGTACTCCGCGCGGGGTTTGTGTCACGTAATTAAAACCGCAAATTGGATAAAACTAGACTGGGCGGAAGAAACACTTGTTAAGGTCAAATATCTGTTGCAAGAAAGTTTTCGACGCTACCTTGAAGAATTTTCGAGGTCTTTCGCGTGCATATCGCCGTTTAATTAGGTTCTCGAAGTAAGTATTATAGTAATGTGTTTTATAATTGTATAATAATTGTTTTAAAATGCATATGTAAACAAGGGAATCACAACTTGCAAATCCTTGCCCCCTAGGGGTAGGGGTGAGAATTTCTAAAGTGATCGATACGAGTTAAGGTATAGGTATTATAAATTAGAGGAGCAGAAACTCCTGAAAGAAAAATTAGTAGTAAGATTTGCTTCGTCATCTTGTTTGTGAGAACACCTAATTAGAAGATAGAAATGAAACATAGATTTCTCTCGGAATATTTTCGTAGTGGTTAGTTTATCTATCACAACATAGCTCATTTTCAACTTTATATTTGTCTTTAATTTGCATAGCGAGTTTGGATTTTTGTCCAAATGAAGCCTGCCACACCTCTGTGTATTAAAATATAGTTCCTAAAATGTCTAAGTATGGGACATATAAACCGAACGTATCAAATGGTATTCGTCCTGAAACGCTTATAGAATATATTTTTCGTGCTCCAAATAGTTTCGGTGGGTTTATGGGGTTTAATGGGTTTACCACTTATAATGACTGTGACTCATTAAGAGTAAATTTTTAAATACTCCGCTGCACTACAATTCCATGTATAATTTAATCGTCTCCATATGAGTGATTACATAATGCTTTCCATTGTTAATCACAAAGGGATTATAATGGTAAACAGATCAACATTTATTTCTTTGTTATTAGTTAAAAATCTATTTTTATTTCGTTTCGTTGAAACTTTATGCTTTCGATGTCAAATTCATTTAATTTATTGACAAATATTACTTGTATGCCTAAGTAACTCTTAGGACGTTGATGGATATCGTGCTAGCTCAGATGATAGAAAAAACAAGGTGAATTAGCAGGCAAATATGAGAATGAAAGATCACGAATACTTAACCGTATACAGAAGTGGAAGGGTAAATGAGAATAGCTTTCTGCTGAGGTCAGAGCACAGATCAGCATTTGGATATTTACAGTAGTGATGGGAAGCATGAAAATTGGTAGACAAAGGCTGTATTAAATGACTGCATGAACATGCAAAGAATTTGCTAATTACTTAACACTTATTTTTAAAGAAGTAAATCAGTTTATGTTAGTTTTAGTAGTAATATAGATAAATCTGAATATAATATAGCCGAAATCTGATTCTCCATTGCCTGGAGGAGTATGATTCTATCACAACAGATTAACTTGCACTTCGGTCATTCGAGATTAGGATAACAGAAACAGTACTGTGCATCAAGTTTGTATTCCCTCGAGGGTACACCAACCTCTCGACTTGAATAAACTAGACCTTTCGTAAACATCATAGCAAACGCTAATGAAAATTTTCTCTTGACATACATGCGTTCTTATCGAGACACACGCATTCTCACGGCCAAATGTTTGACCAAGTGTTAATATCTGGTACCGTACGTGCACTATTGTTGTGATTAGGATTCCACTCCTGTTTTCATAAAGCTATGTTTGGATGGACATGAATGTAATCTTTCCAAATGTGTTGACTGTCCACTGCCTTAGGGAGGTCATCGAGCTCTTTTCCTTTTTTGGGGTAATTGTTTGGCAGAGAATCTAAATATTGTCTTGCTATGTTTTCTAAGGTTTCAGATGTACTGCCAAGTTATTATTCTTATTAAAACAGTCTGTTTCATTTCAAAGGAGGAAAAAATTGAGAGAAATTTTCTGTTTAACTATAGGTGAAATTTAGATATCCATTAAGGAATCCTGATGTAGAGATTTCCATCATTCGATTTTCACCGCAGAAGTGTTTAAATGATAAATAAATTTCAAAATTTAAAACAAGGAACCAAATTATACTTTTAATTTATATCGAGAAAACTGGTAGAGTACAGAGACAATAAATTTTATTTTGAATAAACTACTATATCAGTTAGAGAAAAAAGTCCTTCTTTTTATTGATAAGTAAATGATCTTTTAGTGAATCAGAAAGAAATATTAGTTGGTTGTACGGAAAACTTCTATTTTCTTACGAAAATATTACCACCAATTACAGACGATCTCAGCTCGCGAGCTTTAGAAAGAATTTAGATCGGATTTCCATTTTGTTTACACAGTGGTAGAAGCTATTACTACTTTTATATTCATTTTGAATTTCTAAATAATTAATTTTATTATTAGTCAATGCAGAATTTGCTTTCTTTTCTGCACAATACGGCGTAAACGGGAATGAAATTTGATTCCGAGATGTTTGAAGGACTTGAAGAACTTATATAACCCCAACTTGTGTTGACATGAGATGGATTATCTTTACATTAAAAGTAATTGGTAATCATTTGTTACTTTTTACGTATTATTTTATTCGGGAATTAGAAAATTGGTATGTTTCGTCGGTGTATGAGATCATCCACATTAGAACTGTTGAGTTCAAATAGAAGATGCGGCGACGAAACTTTAGTAAATCAATAGAAAATCTCCTAAAAAGATCGGGCTACTTCAATATTCTAGCAAAAAAAGAACGGTGCAATCGTAGGAATGAATTTGGCAGGGAAAGTCTGTGAGGAGAGAAGAAATTACGTCTGGGGTTCGAGGAGGAGAGAAAATGAAAGTAAAATATTGCGAATTTAGATTGAAGTAGAGTAGGCAACAGATACGTTTTTGGGGTGGTCGTGGGAGTGTAACAGAGATGAATGCCCTGCTTCTTTTATGGGGTTAGAAGGGGATGGGAGAGAGGGGTAAGAGCCGTGAGATAGGGGAGTTTTAAGAGGAATTCCTGCATTTAATTACCCGCTAAATTCAAGCCATCCTATCGTATTGCTAAGCCTTGGCTCGGAAAGAATTTCCACCAAATCACGACTCTTAAACATGCGAATGCCAAAGCATCCACCTTTGAGAAAAACACGAGCGGAATCTATTCTTCCCGATAGATGGCTCTGAATCGCAAAAGCTGCTTGACCTTAACACGTTTCAAAGGTTCGAGGAACTTTTAAATCTCCTACGATTTCGTTTAAGGCTCAACTGATAATCACTAAGGAAGATTCAAATACGTTTTATTAAACTACTATGAAGTCGTTGTTCCAACAAAAAACTCCATTTCAAACTCCAAAGAAAATTAACGGTTCACTTAGACCAATAGACCCAATGCATATTTACTACGCCAAAGAAAATGTGCTGAGACTTGTGCCTTAAATCCCCTGGATATTTACATATGCATTATATGTGGTGGGGTTAAAGCTTTCAGTTTCAACGTCTGACTACGTAATCCCGATTTTATCCAAGGAAGGAAGAAGTAGAGAACAATTAACAATGCAGATTTTATTCAGACTTACGGAACAGGCATTCAACTTATATTTGGGACCTGTAAAACTTTGAGATCCTAACCGATTTCAAATTGGTGGTAAAAAATTTGGTTTCGGACCTACTTGTAAATTTTAAATTCCAAATAATGGCTTGGCTCACAGCTGAGTTTAAATGTTCCCAAACATAATCAAAAGACTTTTGTTTGTGTTTTTCGCTCAGCCTGGTATGTCGGAGTAAATAGGTTTCGGATCTCGCGGAAGAAGTCTCGGGTTCGATCTCAGTGGAGACCTACTTTTCCGAATAGGAGCTGAAGGCAGACAGGACAGTTTTCTAACTCGTTAGTATCCGAAAAAAATCATATCGTTCAGGTATCTATTATTATTTTCTCTTGCACGAAATAATTTCATTGACGATTTTCCTTACTCAATTCGCAGATTCGTGAAATGGAACTAAAATATGAGAAATTTTAAATTTTAATCGGGAATGGATTGAATCTGGATTGTATTACTCATAAAATCTGGATTGTATCAGTCATAAGCAGCTTTGATATTGTTCTTGGCAAACTCGATATTTTTCTGGGTCTTAAAAGAGTTCTGAAGCTCCACCTCTCTCCCTTTTTTTGCTAAGTATTGAGGAAATAAAATCAAATTTTTTCATTGAAAACATTCTTTTATAATTTAATTTTATTTTATCTAATTTTAATTAGTAACTGTTAGTTATTATACGTGTGCTATGAGGAACTTGTCCATAATTTATAATTGTACTTTTCAAGAGAAGGCTCAGTGCATCGAGATATATAAGGTTAAGTGCGAATGTGTCTGAGATGAAGGAGAAATGGGAAAGTTTGGAGGAATATCTTGATAGAAGTTTGCTAACACATTCGAAAAGGAGCGAAAACAAGAAAACATATGCATGACTCTGTAACTCATTAGGCATCTTCATGAAGTACGCGATAGAAAACTGCTTCACAGCCTTAAGATATTATTATTAATAGTATTTTCTTACGACACATTACGATCTCAAAATAAACTGTTCAGCTATCATTTCCGTTTTCCTTCGAAACTATGTTGGGATTTTGCAATTAAAATGTGGCCTGTCAGTCACAAGGAGATGAGGTACGAACTGATGGTATAAATTTAACGTCGAAAATTTTATTTCACAGCGTTAGTTCAGAGCACTACTCTTAGCATTCAGGCTCAGCGAGGAAAGCAAGGGCAAATTACCTCACTCCTCATCCTGCCTAGTAAACCTTATTCTTCTCTGCAAGCTTCTTAGTAGCTTATGTCAGAGGGGGTGAGGTACCAACCGGCCTTTGGGATGAATACTTTACAGACTTACAATATTATTTTTTTTCAAAATGACATGCAGTAGGAAATACGGGCTTCTCAATCATATGATATTCTGTAAAGAAAGAAATATTGGAACACGGCTGTTAATGAATTAGAGGCTTAAAATATCCAAAAGCCGTCTTTGTCTGCATTCCTATTCTTACTTCCCGGTAGTCGGATAAAGCAAGAAAGGAATGCTGCACTAAAATTGCACCCAAAGCGCTTTTCAATAGCAATGCTACCGTCCTCAGCGGTCGTAAAAGCATTCCTTTCTTGCCTTATCCGACTACCGGGAAGCAAGAGGAGGAACGTTGACAAAGACGGCTTTTGGAGATTTTAAACCTCTAATAATATGATATTCTATATATTAAATCGAATTTTATTTTAAATCACTCGAGGAATGCTGTGATTTAATTTATTTTAAACGTATTTAAAAAGAATACCGTGGTTTGTATATCATAGTCTAATTAAAGCTATACGACCATAACCTGAAATCACACATAAATACAATTAATTAATGCAGATAGGTTCCGCAGAATAATTCACTACATGATTTGTGAGAGATTAAAACTTTCCTCGCGTCTTCCTTTCCACAGCCCGGAGAAATACTTCCAGTGAAATCGAAAGGAAAGGTTATGAGGCCATTACTCTCTCGCCCAGTAAAGGGACCTCTCTGATAAATGCAAACGTATTTCCACTCCTCGGATATATGTCCATTCCTCCTTCGATCCCTTGTCCAATCTTCTCATTTCGCTTTCCCCTACGGCTAGTTGCTCACTCCCCTTCGGATTGCTTTAATTCCAACCGCCCCCATCTTGTTACAGCTCATCTTCGGGTTGCCGCCTTCGGATTTAGCGCGATCGGAGACTCGGAAACCCCTTTCACGACTCGGAAGGCGAAAAGTTTACGCTTTTATGGAGCCGCGGAATGATTGATGACGCGAATCTCCGCCGTAATTAGTTTTTGCGATTTATTTTCGTTTCCCGCGCTTTACACGAACCTCTATAAAAACACGGGATTCGAAGAAAATATTCGTTGAGGTTAAAATTGATAAAAGTTAATGGCTGGTGGCGATTTGAATGCTAATTCGAGGAATATATTTTTTACGATGCAGCACAAAATTATTTCGATATTATTATTTTTCAATTCGTACGTCCTCTTTTTTCTTGAACCAGTTTCTATTTATTAAACTCAGAGCAGTCTCTATTTGTTTCATCTTAATACTGCAAAACGCCCGCAATAAATCACATTACAATACCATTTAATGCTTTATATTTTATCTGAATTTATCAGAGAAATTTAGGTTTTCATATATCACCGTATTTTACTGAATAACTATGCTAATACGTTAGAATGTAGGTAACGTAACGCAATGGTATTAAAGAAATCGAAGTAGAGAAATAATGGGGAAACTTAGTTTAAAGGAACAAATGAAAGGATTAACTTTTTTAACTACAAGAAATTTAATTATGAAACGACTAAGGTTTCGACTCATGGGGATGACTCCATGAGTCGAAAAAATGGTCGTTTTATAATAAAATGTCTTCGGCTACTTAAAGGTAATCTTTTCATTCGTTTCTCTTGGAGACTTACCACGAGGTCACTGTCCAAACTGTTGATTCTAAGTTTAAAGTGCTCCTAGTACTCTTTTCCTAGCACTGTCCAAACTATAAATAACCAAAGAAATTATAGATCGCGGAATTTTAATATTTAAAATCAGTTTTAATTATTATTATTATATATTATATATATTATAAAATATATTATAAAATATTAAAATATGGAATATATAATATAATTAAATCTTCTATATAAGCTTTTTTCGTCACATGTAGTAGAGCCAATCAGTCACACCTTGACTGATTGGCTCTGTTTTTGCTTTGAAGTCTCAACACACGGTCGAAGAAAAACGAAAAAAAAATAGATGAACTGTTAATTTGTAAGATTGTTAAGATTGTAAAATGTTATGTGAGTCTACTCGTACTCCATGACTGTAGCCTTCTGTCGTTTACTTGCTGAAGATACCCAACGTAAATGTAGTTTGCACGCTCTAGCGATTTTTAGGTTTTCAAGATATTTCCTGGAGTCAGCTCGATATCAGATCCTCGAAATTTAAGCTTGGAAACGCCTTCAGTAAAATTGTATGATAAATTCCTTCGCTATTTTCAAGACAAGTATATGTCTATCCTAGCAAATCCTATAGAGAGGAACTATATCTGACGTATGTGGTAGATATTATGGGGCAAAATACAGTCCTTACTCCCTACGTTGGATTCCATCAAATTCACTTCCCTTACTCTCTCCATTCGCTTTGGCATACCCACGGTTTAGATGTTGATCATACCTCTCGTTCCATCCCCATTTATTTCCTCCTTACGTTACATTTGACTTCCAAATCTCCAGAGTCCGTTTCCATAACAACCGATGGATAGGGTAGTATGTGTTGAGACAAGAGGAAGAATGAGGAATTCCGTCATGTGGATATTCATCCATGCGCAATTCCTTTGCATTATAAGACTAAATTGAGGCTCCAAGCATTGCTGAGGACGCACAGAGGAAGATATACAATCAAGTTATCCACGCTATCGCAGTTATTGTCATCCATTTCTCAGAAGGATACGGAAGAGCGATTAGAAATATCTACTGCGTCCACACTGTTTTAGCTATGATATACATCGTATTGAAAAAAGTATTCACAAAAGTATTGAAAGAGGCCTTTAACTGGTGTTATTCCACATTCCATTGCATTTAAATCTCTTTTTTAACGGATCTATGGTATTTTTTTAATTATAAACTTTATTCGGAAAACAAGGGAGGCGTGAATATTGAAAGTGGAGTAAATTATGCGGATGACTCGAGAAAAGAATCTTGAATCGTTCCTTATCAGACAATGTAAGACTCTTGAAAACGTTGGTATTTATATCATAGGAGAAAATCTTCGAATTAATAGTTTCAAAAACTACTCGGAAAACAGTTTACATTTTTCTTAGCGTGTCTGCGACTATTGAGGTAAATCAGTAATAGTATGGTACTTATGTTAGTATACTACTTTTGCAGTTATAATTACATAACTACTATACTACTACTTCACAGTTCTTATAATAATATTGTGAAGTGAAACGCGTGAAATCGACGCCAATCGCAAATTCTTTTTATAAATTTTGTACCGTAGATTGTATGTACCAGTATTGTGTCTCTTATACTTTTATCTTTCTTAAGATATAGTTCCTCCAGATATTGCTCCATCTAGTTCATTTTGTTAAGTTTATTTAAAGTAAATCTGATTAAATCCATGCTGAAAATTTCAAACAATACTAATGGATTGACAGCAGCTTCCTCTAGAAGGATACGTAGGATAGGAATGCAATCGCAACTTAAATTCATATTAGATGCATAAAATATAAAATTGGAATAAAACTTATATATTTTAAAAAATATTTAACTAAAATTTAATTATTGTTAATTAAAAATATCATTACAATAAATTTTAGCTAATCGCGAATCATTGAGAAAAATAAACATATTAGAGCAGTTATAGAATTATAACAGTTACAGAATAATAGTAGTAATAGAATAAAGCAGTTGATGGTCATCGATGCAGAGTTATAATCGTCAAGAGTTAACTGCGAAGGGATCGTTTTATCTCAGCAAGGGCTTCCTCCACTGGTTCCGAATGTAGGTTATCCCGAAATATTTCCGGTATATGCAGGCATCGGGATTGCAGGAGTTTCAATAAATGTCGAAGAGGGAGTTTCTTAATAGGGCTTTACCCCACGGCGGAGACACGCATGCCTGCTTTCCAAGTGATTGATGACCGACGGCATTCACCGCTATCGCAAGCCTGAGTAATGCCATTTCCCCCTCCTTCGCATCCTTAAGTGCAAGGCATGCTTTCATCCCGAGCAAGATGTACGCCGCCGCTCCGAATTCAGTTGTTTTAAAAGACGGATTCGGGTTTCGGATCGATGCATTCGAATAAAACCCACGGATTGAATTTTCTCTAATATATAGTTGAATGCTTGATGTGTGGAACAAATGCATTTTTACTCTCGCTCATCGATATTACAAAGTCTTCTTATAATTTTCAAACAGATAATTAATTTCCTGAGATTTTTATGAACATCTTCTAACTTTTCCTCTGTATTTGTATCATGTATGCTAACTTTTAAGATTTAGGACAAGAATCTTTAAAAAAAACACGTGTTTATAAATTAAAAAGATTATTTGTCACTCTCATAATTGGCTCTGTGCTTGTTTGATGCTTTTCAGAGATATGTAAAATCATTATGTAAATATTTCACACCATCCCGTATTGCAACCTGATTGAATGCATACCGTCAATTAGTAATCTGTGTAATTTAACCTAGTGAGGACTTTTCTCATTGAATGCGTTGATTGTTATTTTAAATTGTAATGGTGACGTATGACACTTGAAGCTATCATTCGAATGAAAATTATTAATAGCAGAGTTCCTTATTGTTTCAATGATTGGTATACGATTTGCCGATGTGTATTACGGAAAAATTATGTGAATTATACTAATTTCCCTTCTTTTTAAGCTTCATCATTATCTTCCTTTGCATTAATACATTCATTGCCTTTTCACATTCTTGGAAATCCCTAGGACTCCATTTATAAAATCAATATTTATCATTTTCTTTAAAAAATATTACGAGTAAAAATTGCTTACGCACTGTAATCGTTGAATCTATGAGAATGAATATAAGTAACAGATTCATCAATAATAATATTTTACGTGAAATGGGTAAACTTTACTTTAAAAAATATCCTTTATTACAAACACTCTATAAAGTTTTTGGTGCTTTCCCTGTGAAGTACAGGTCCGACGTTTCGGGTGCTATCCCCACAGCCATTTTTTGGGATGAAGTCACTTCAAAATCACTCCATTCCTGAAGATGAGGGTGGGGATATCAGCCGAAACGTCGAAATTGTTCCACTTTCCTACCCGGTTGGAAACCTGGGAGAAATTTCTTCAGTATAAAGTTATTCAATGCCCTAAACTGGGAGGTTGAGGTTCTCGATACATATAGGAGCATAGGTCCCCGAAAAGTCTCTGGGCACTAATAACTATGATTCACAAACTTTTTATTTTCCTATGTTACTGCGGTCGTTGGAGGTAGTCCCTGTAGGTTATATACCATCGAAAAAAATCAAAAAAAGATCTCAGGGGAGACCTTAAACCGTATTCAAGGTAGTTCAATATCAATAATGAACTCATATGGTTATTCCTTATCTTATAGCAGACGTACATCAGAGAATAATTTTTCTCTGATTGACTAAATAGTCATATTTCCATACTTTCATAAGAATCTTTATAATTCTGACTTAACTCTTAACAGATTCTTTTACGTTGAGCGGATGTGCCCTAAATATTTTCAACCAACATAAGACTCAGCTTTTGTTCCCATTTTGGGCAAATACCTCCTTCCCTCCAGAAATGAAACTTGGCAAAAATTCGATTAAGAAGTTATCCCCTCTTTTAAATTTGGTAGCGGAGCTTTCCTTAAAACGGTCTCCCTTCAAAACTCTTTGAAGTTGACAGATAGGGAGGAATGAAACCCTTAAAAGGATAATAACGTTGATATATTCTTACAGATTTCGTGTGCATTTAAGTCAACTTCGGGAAGGAATAATCGACTAATTCTTTAACGAAATCTCGGTGTATTGAAGGCCATTCTTCAACCAGAGCTGCTCAAGAATGTGAGGCTGGGCATTCGGCAAAAAAAAGTGGCTAAGTTTTAAATTGACTTGGACGCCTTAACTTTGTTATGCATGATCTAAGTAATAAACCAAAGTATAATATGGCAAAATGCGTTTCCGTCATACTTTGAAATTATATAGTTTATTGAACGATTATTTATATGGCTCATTTACGAAGACTGCGAGAGTAATACCTTTCCCTATAATTAGAATGTTTAATTATGAAGCATGAAAAATAGATGTTTCATCTTCACAAAGTTCCAATATTAACGTTCAAATATCAAGTTACGTCTTGACTTTGCTACTGTTTACCTTGTTTGTCATTTTATTTTCACTTTATGCCGTACTTGATAAATTTGAGGATTGACTATTGTTAGAAAAATTTTCAAGTATATATCAAGTTCTTTCGGACTACTTCTTTAGATCAAGCGCTTCTTTTCTGATATGAGTATATTATTTCAGTGAAATCTCGATCTAACGGGTTTAAACGGACCAAGGGCTTAAGATGCGGAAAAACGTAAGATACGAAAAACAAAGAGCATAGTTGTTATAGCTGGGACCTCAAAATTTTAACCTAAGATCCGGGAAAACGTTAGAAACGAGAACGTTTCATTGGGATTTCACTGTAAGTATAATGAATTAAATTAAATTAAATATTTATGCATATATTATATTTCATGACGCAGAAAGTGATCATTTATCGTATAATGAATCATGATAAACGAAATACCATGTCTTTTTACTTTCTCCATATACGAAGTACAGAGAAAGTATTGTTTTCATGAAAAAATTCGACTTCGAGATTTCAACGGAAATACACGTTTTGGGGTCCCTAGAACACGTTTTGACCATTTTCGGAATGATGTCTGTGTGTGTGTGTGTGTGTGTGTGTGTGTGTCTGTATGTGTGTGTGTGCTAGTGGGCGCTCTAACGTGGAAACTAGTGATTTTATCAATACCAAACTTCATATATAGTAGTGTTTTCAGCTTCAACTTCATATATAGTAGTGCTTTCAGAGTTGATAAGTTTTTGGAGTAAATCGGTTAACCGGAAGTCGAGCTTTATTCAACAAAGCTCATTTCCGGTTTTCAAAATATCTCCCTAAATATGATATATACGTGTGTTGTATTACTTATAAAAGTTTCAGATAATCTAATTTACTATAACTTTTGTATTTAACATATTTTTGTATCACCGCTTGATTAGGAGATTCGTGAAATACCGATAAACCGGGAGTAGCTGATATGTACTTTGTGGGCGCTCTAACATGAGAACCATTCATTGTAATCAACACCAAATTTCATATATAGTATTTTGGTTGGTGTCGTTAAAGTTGATTAGTTTTTGGAGTAAATCAGTTAACCGGAAGTTGAGCTTCATTCTTCAAAGCTCATTTCCGGTTTTCAAAATATCTCCAAAAATAGGATATTTAGGTACATACTATTAATTACAAAAGTTTTAGAAAATAAAATTTACTATAAGTTTTGTTGGAAACAGATTTTTGTATCACTGATTGTTTAGGAGGTATTCATGAAATACTGATAAACCGGAAGTTGCTGATTATGTACTTTGTGGGCTCTCTGTGCTCTATGGGCGAAAGGCCAATTCCATCGTTTTTCATCGATCATGTCCCGAAAAACATTATTTATAATGTTTTTGGCGTCAAAGATAATAATATATAAATTAATCACTCATCTTCCAAGTTTAGATGGAATATAGAGTTCGAAATTACTGTCGTAGATAAATATTTACATCTTATATATGGAGAAAGTCATGTGCTGGCCACATCAGATTTTTCTTAATCGTTTGCTACTGTTTTAAAGTGAAAGTTAAAAAATAAGTTTTTTTATTAATAAAATTAACCGTCTCTTTTTATCGTTCGTATCGTTTATAGTTGGGGGATTTGACTCAACGCTCATCTAAAGACATGCTCACTTCCAATATTTTATACGTTTATTTATGGCAATGAATTATATTCAAGTACACTTTTTGAGTGAGCTCACAATTACTCGCAGTTCCAGAAATAGCGTAAACGTGTTCCTAGAGCTTTAAATAATCTTCTTACGCTGAAATCTCAAGTTTCTCTTTGTGTTTTCGAGGGAATTCTCTTCATAAAAGAGGCACGGATACTACATAGAACCTAGCATAAGCTGAATTATCTTATGAAAGATAAAAAGGTTTCCTGTCATGATAAACGCAATTCGTTTGAATTACCCGCATGACTGTGTGAAACTCCTTTTCATGCTGTTAGCTCTTTGTAGAAGACGTGTACCTTATTTCTAACACGAAAAGAAAACTGTTGCGTAATAGTTGCATGTAATTCTGTCAATTACAGCTGTAAGGAAATCATTTTTATTGGCCTTATCTCTGATTTAAATATTAATGAAATTTGGAACAGAGCCACTATTATTATTACTTAGTATACCCTTTGTTGGGATGGCTAAGCTCAGCGGGTCTCATCTCTACAATAAAAAATATATTAGAGTAAAAAACAACGTTGTAGTTAACGCCAGCTCAATAATGGAGGTGAAAATAAATACGAAAATACAGAGAAAAGAACTATTTAAAAATATTAACTCAACAATACCAGACTAAGGTTTGTCGACAAAAAGTCAATAGCACTAAAGAATTATATCACAAAATATTATAAAATGCCCTTTGAAAACAGCTCAGAGCTGTATAAAAATAAGCAACAAACAAGTAGTGCTGAGCGGACAAGAAATACAAAGAGCATGAAAAAATAAGAAAATTAACTATGCAATAAGTAAATTGAACTAATTTTTCTGTAATTAAAATTAGCCCAGTTCATTTTACCTTTAGAAGAGAGAAAAATATACCTTAGAAAAAGACACAAAAAAGGAAAACTTCTTTAGAAACATAATTAGACATATTCAATAATGACAAAAATTTTGAACAATATAAGAAGAAGAAATGAAAAAAGAACATTGTTTTTTATAGATTAACATATGTAAATATAAATAACGCTAAATGTTCATGAAAGTAGCTATATAAGTGAAAGTAAAAAAAAATTACTAATTAAAAACTGCTTCAATTATTATTTAAAGAAGATATAAAGTTAGTACTAAAAATACACTACTGGTATCGAACCTTACTAAATATTTACGCCATTAATCGACGAAAAGATGTAATTGATGAATTATCATTTGCAGTAAGATGAAACATTTGAAAACACCTTCCCGATTAATAACACAGGAGTTTTTCAGTCAATTTGTTATCTTAGATTCATCGGTTGAATTATACTTATTCGTTATACACAAAGACTATCAAAGATGATAAGTCATAAACTATTGATTTCATTATAAAATATCTCAATCTCAGAGTCTTCGTGCTTCCTGTCTTCTTCCGGAAAGTAAATCCAGTCGCTGATTAACTCTACAGATTGAAAAACTTGACATTTCCTCTCTGGGAATCTGAATCGGAACTTCATTAAGATGTTTATTCCGGCGAGTCTTTCCTCGGAAGTTTTGGTCGCCGTCCGCACGATAGCGAACGAAATTCCATCAAAATATTTCGACGCGAGGGTGCGGTTGACGCTTGGGATGAGCGACCGCTGGAAACGTAATTCCGGAAAATAGTTGGATAATAGCCTCCGGATAGTTGGTTAAATCCAGGTTTATTATATTTCCTTGTCTTAGTTGCTGAATCACTTCCTAATCAGCGTATTTTCGTAGTGGATTCTTCCTAAATACTCCCAAAGTTTTCCGGGGTATGAGAATTCATTGGAGGACATTTTGCGAATGGAACTCAATACTCCGGTTCTGCTCCGGTCAGCTCAGTCAACCACTCCCTATCTGGTTCGCTCCTTGATTAAATATTATAAGAATTCGAAGTTGTTTTATATTGGTTACGAATCGATAAGTATTTCAAATCATACTCCATTATTTTTTTAAATTCCAATCGCGAAGAAAACTTAAAGAAATATGATAAATATAGCTCAGCCGATTAGTTCAGTAGAAAATGCATTAGACAATACAGTTGAAAAAGCTCTAAATATCTGTTTTTTGCGAATAACCCGTCGTGCGGTAGTTCCCTTATCCATGGAGATAAGGGTGTTTGATACCCATGTCCATATCAGTTCTTTTTTTCTCCCGAAGATGGCAACACAGATGCCCAAATACGCACAGAGAATAACACGCTATACCTCCGATTGAGTACTTCCGTATGAGAGCTCTTCCAGTAAATCTTTGCATCCTATTCGCTTTTCCTATCGCATCTCGAATATGTTCTTTAAAACATATGTTAATGCTAAAAGTGACTCCTAGGTATTTGTTGCCGTGCACTAACTCTAATGGATGTCCCGAAATTTGGTACTGCTCGGGAATAACGCTTGTTGAACCCGTCAAACTCATAGCAACGCATTTATTTATATTTAGATCAAGCTGCCAATCTTTAAACCATCCTGTTTTCACGTCCAGGTCGTTTTGTAGTATATTGCTATCGTTTTCTAACAAAATCTCTGTGTATACCAGGGTATCATAGGCAAATAACCTAACCTAACCTTACTCTTAACGTTATCTACTGGGTCATTTTAATGAGTTTAATCTCCAGATTGATTCGAGCTTGATTGGTAGATATAATTAGAGCCGATGTTTATCCGTAGATGACGAGATGGGAAGGAACAATTCAGTTTGAAATGGAATGGATAGTGAAGGAGAAAGATGCTAGCGGTGACGGCAGAAATTGCCTATGAAAGTCTGTTTATGGAGGCAAAAACATTAATGGAGCCGTAAAAAAGACATAGAAGGCTTGCTTATTAACTCTGGTTAATAAATATAGGGCTCTCACTCGGTGGATTGGTTGCTTTGTTACAACGACCTTGTTCAAAAGGATGTGGGAAGCGATTCGGATGAGGCGGAGTATAAATTTAATCCTATAAAGCATCGTAAAAATGCCGTGGAACGAAAATAAAGAGATCTTCGCTCGAGCACTTAAATTATGAAGACGTGATGATCGCGAACGACTCTTAGAAATAAGTCCCTCTCGTTTATCTCTTCTTATCAATCAGGAGGGATTAATTCTCTGACCTTTCCCTCATTAAAGGGTATTCCTCTAATGACCCGACTCTTCTACAGTCGATTCCATCGATTTGATTTGAGGCTCCTTAAGTTATTTACGAAGAGAAGTGTTTTGGATCCGATATCTTAATAACTTGCATTGCATTTATAAGTTATGCCAGTTTAATATGAAGGTCCAAGATGAGTATATGTATGGATATATGATCCATTCATTCTAATATTTTGTGCAGTGTCCAATATTGGGAGGATAAGATTAAACAACTTCCAAACTTCTTACTCTTAAGTCATAACTTAGGCATAGATAATATTTCAGGCTCTCTTGATAAAAACTTTGCATAAGGATTAGTTTCCGAGACATATATCAGATCTAGAAGCCTTGTAGATTAACGTGGTATAAAAAACTTGATAGTCCATCGCGGTTTATCTAGTTGTTCTAATTATCTCGAATCCTTAATTTATCTCGAAACTTAAAAAAGGGTCCGCCAATTTGTTGCTTAAGGAGCAAAAACTCATCTTTGAGCGCGCAAATGTCTACGAGTCAAGAAATAAAGAATTATACTAGCTTGCTGCATCTTTTTTACAACAGTTCTCTCGAAAGTATAAATCAACGAACTTGAATGTTTCTCCGAAAAATCCGAGAGACTAATTTTCTATGAAAGTTTGTCAGGTTTGACGCCTTGTATCTTATTGGCACCTGAGAATATTAAAATACAACAAACATAAACATAAAATTCGATATTTTTGCAATAACCGAGCGAAGTTTCAATTTCCGCACTCAGAGAAACCAGTTTTGACGCAATGCCCGGGTTTTTTCGATTTCAGCCCACTGTGCGACATTTTGGCTGCATCTATCCAGCCATTGAGCCATTGGCTTGTCCTAAATATGGGCAGGATCGGCAGCCGAATCTTCAGCACCCCTCCCTGAAGCAATAACCGATGCTTATATATAACGTACGTATAAGAAAACGCACATGGATCTACAATTAATGTGGCCATAAGGGAAAAGAACAAAGACTGGGGCAGGGAAGAGAAAAAGGTACATTGACAGTTAAGCATCTGAATTATGCCCAAGGTTTTTTTTTAAATATAGAGGCTAATTGTAATCCTTAAAAAACAGTTTTGAAAGACTTGCTACAGAAGAAATTTAATTGCTAATTAAGTAAGGAAGTAATTACCAAAAGTTCAGGTATTATGATTAAGGAAATAAAACAAATACGTATAACTTACTTCCCCTAATCCTTAAAGGAAAACTTAAGTTACGTTTATAGTTAATGAAAAATTTGGTAAATTTTTCCTTCCAGACTTTCCTCCATGATTTAATTTAAGATAAAACTATATTTCATAGGTTTGTAAGGAGGCCATTCGGTTAATGGAAGGTTTCTGGGGGTTTTACCCTTACATTTTTCAGGTAGAAATTTGGAGGGTCTGCGTCCTAATCCGGACCCTTAGCTCGCCTTCGCAGCTACTGACCGCCCGACCCTCCCATCAGGGGGGACCATAAAAAAAATGACCGCGTGGAATACGATTCAAAAAGTTATAAACAATTCAAATGATCAACAATTTATTATCATCGTCGTCTCACTAGTCCAAAGAGATATACAAGCGTCTTCTGATCGACGTTCTACGATGAAAATTAAGATTTTTCGTGATTTTGCTAGAAATAACCCGTTGACACACGGCAACGTTGCTCAGGCACATTGTCGGGTAGTGTTAATTATTTCATTTCCTTAATCTTGGTAAATTTTCGGTTATTGGTTTCCTTTACCTTTTGGTAATTGCATTTCACGCCGAAATAATTTATTTCTTAACGAGTTTTTTGAAATAGGTTTTTATAAGTATTCCAAATACATCAAATTTCTCTATGAATTTAGAGGAATTCTTAAACATCATCCGGATGCTCCGAACTACCAACATGTATTTTCTCTTCCCTCGCTCATTCTTGATTCTTTTTCCTTAATGCCGCATTAAATGCGGGCCCATACGTGTTTTGGGTTAGGCACGTATGACTAATATCAGCTTCCCGTACGCTCTGATGATCAATAGCCTAGAATCAGCAAGTAGCGAGGAAAAAATAGTCGTGCGGAATTTAGGAATTTAAGACAAAAAAGAAGACCCCGAATATCGATTACTATCTTCTCCATGTAAAATCATCTCATAGTCGATAGTGAAGGAATGATTCGCCGAACATCAGTGCCTTTAAGGGGATAATTTTAGATTGGAGGCAAGTACGCTTTATGCCTCTTATTTCTAAAGGGCAGATGGGTTTTTTCAGCGGTCGTAATAATTTTGGCCTTTAAAGGCAACGAGGGTCGCCTCGATGGTCCCGTTGCAGTTAGGCGAGCGTGATGAGTGATGCGATACACGCGGAGGGAATGCCGGGAGGATTTTTTGTTGGGGAGACTTGGGAGGGAAGATTCCTCCGCGCCAAAATTGAGACAAAGTGAGGGAGTGAAGAAGGGGTGAATTTTTTTTGGTGATTCAAACCAAAATAAGGTTAAAAGAAGATATTCCTCGGTGGCATTGCCGCATTCACACCCTCTGCCTTTTTTGTTATTTATCTATCTTCTCGTTGCTATGTTTCACTTTCGTATCATCCCAAAAGGCCTATTTTGGTCATTGTTTAACAGAAGCGAACAATAGCGACAAGGCTCGAACCCATGAACCCCCTTTTCTAGACGTATTCTAACCATTGAACTAGGATGCTGCATCAATCTTAACTCTGTTAAACGGGTGCGTTATATGAATATGTCACCTCGCTTTGTATCACTTCTGTTTAGCTTTCGGTTTCTAGGCCCAGTTTCCTTTGTGTGAAACTTAACTCGAACATATTTTCTTATTTTACTGTTTCGACGACTTTTTATTTCAGTAAAATTAAATAAATCTCCTTAAATATAAGTTGAGAATTACACTCACTATATGGAATTAGGTATTTGTTGGAATTGTTTATATTGCTGAGAGTAAAAAGCTGGTGGGTATTATTTTCTTTGATATCGAAAGAGTCCCTCACTAATGTAAAAATTTAAACTAACAGGTATTTATGAAAAAAATGATTGACTGGGTCAAGGATTTTCACCACAAGGGGGACAGCAAGTTGTTCTTGGCGTTAGTTCAAAGAATAAAATTATCTCTGGTGTACCTCAGGGCATCATCATTGGTCCCCTTTTTTCTTGATAGATATCAACGACTGAATCAAAGATATAGATAGTAACGTGAGGGAATTTGTGGAGTACACAAAAATATATAGATAAATACCAAAGGAGGAAAGCCATATTTACAGGTAACATTAAAACGATTTAGTTTTCAGAGCTAGAGAGAGAGACTAGAGCTTAATTTAAATACATACACCGTAGTCAATTTCTTCGCAAGGAAACAGTTGCGTTAGAATTGTCCTTACAATATTTATTGGAGAAATATATGTTAACTATTCAGTTCAATAACTCGGAAACACTCTTACAAAAAGCTTAACTGCAGCACCCATATCCAAGAAATCTCCAGTGAAGCAATTCAAAAGCTCGACTTAATGAAAAGTGCTGTCCGAAGATACGATGAAAAGGTGAGAAAATTGTGTTTTTTTAAACTTGATGAGGTCCCATTTTGAATACATAAAATATGCAAGTATATGGAATCCGACGAAATAAACGTGTACCCGCGAACTCGAAATGTGCAGCGCAAGGCGATACGAACCTATTTAACTAATTTTGTAGCTTGTTAAATAGAAAATGAGTAATTACACATATCTTTATTAATTCCATCGGTCATATCGTCACCGCAATCGACGTCATCTTCGTTTTTACTCTGCTGTCGTTTGATTAATTCTAATTCAACTCCATATTCTTGATCTTGAATTGAACCTCCTTAAGATTAGTGAATGGCCCAGAAACCTTTTGATAAATTACACGTCCGCTTTATCCTCGTGAGGGATTACTCTCCTTGCACTAGTAGCAGTATTTTAAAGAGGATTACTTTGAACTACTATTCAATGTGATCCATTGGCTACGTTCCGTGAAACTTGTTTTTTTTTTCTGTGACAATTGCATACATTCGGAAGTAGACTAAATGTGATACAGCTTTTGCATCATTTTCCTTTCTTTAGTGGCATCTTTTCGTGAGCCTAATTATGCGTTAATTAACCTGAAATGTCACGCTTCTGACTTGTTAAATCTTCAATGGTCAGTATCGATTACTAAAGGCACGGAAAGGTTTTGTGTGAATTTAAAAATTAAAACTTTACAATATGAAATTATTTCTTTGCGTTCTAAGGAATCGTCCTTTCAGTATATTTTACAGACCATATTTTACGAAACGGGTATATCTTACGACTCCTATACCTTAAATATAATGTCTTTTGTTTGTCTTTAGTTAATTGATGTGAATAATGCATCTTTCATTTACATTTGTAAATCTCTCATATAGCTGTAACGATATGAAAGTTAATGAAGCGAGTGATGCTGAATAATGACATTCATTAGGTATCTCTTAAGTGAATGGTATAAAAATATTCATCTCCCTGCTCCCTGCTGGTCATTTTCCAGTGATGCAGTTCTGTTTTTGTAAGTTAACTAAAGAGAAATCTTCCTCAATTCTCTTTCCTGGTTGACTCCATTTCTTTTCTAGGGCTTTAGAAGGTTTTGATGTAGGGTTTGCTGTTCAAACCAACCTCCAGGCGGGCTACTGCACAGTCATTGTTTTACTGAAATTTATTAATTTAAGCTATTAATGTACCTAATGTAAAATTTTGTTAATTCGACGTCCATTTTGTGTAGTAGAAGTACCAAATTCCTACCTAAACAGTCTTCACATAAGTTTCTTAATACAATCGTAAAGCAAGGATAAAACAGGATAGAAGCTGATTGTTCAGCTGAGAGACTACACATCGCCAAAAAGAAAGCGCAACTGAAGTAGATGATTCCATAGCGTTGAGCTGGACCTCACAGCACTTTTGGCCAAACATAGTGTCCACCATTTTGTTGCTTTAAATGAGCAAATATTCATATTTGAGCTCAGACACGTCAATGAATCAAAAGGTAAAGATTACTACATGGTTGTTTTTCAATATTTTCTTTCAAAGGCCTCTGTAAATCGACGACATTGAATGTTTCTCCGAAAAATTCGACACTTATTTTCTATAAAAACTCTCATTTAGATGCCCTGTATCTTTATGATGCCTGAATATCTTATAAAATGAAAAACGGAAACATAAAATTCAATCTTTTCGTAGTAGCTATGTTAAGTTTAAAGTCCTATACTCGAAGAACCAATTTTGTCCCAACGTCCAGCTTTTTTCGATTCCAGCCCACTGTGCTACGTTCGGAAAATATAGAATTATTCATGTTTTTGATGTAATTTATCTTAAATTCAGTGAAGTTGTTTCCTGAAATTTCAGACAGAGCCAAGTTTGTTGAACCATATCATAGAGCTAGTACTTCTCGAAAATTGTGTTAACACACTCTCTTTCTATAAATCTCCGTATAGCCTTAACACAAATCTATTCAAATTTTAACTAACAAAGTGAATTATCAAAAATCAGTGAAATTCAAACATCTCGCATTTATTCTTCCCTATCTGATATCTGGCTAGGTATATGTACTTTTATGATGACAACGATAACACTCCACTTTATTGTTCAAAATGCATGCTTTAGATCAATGCTATTTATTTCATGCATCTGTTTTGGGTCGTTTCAATACTTGCGGTTTTTCAATGTTAATAAAAATCATGAAACGAATACGTTTAACCCTCCCCTCTGTCCGTAATCAAACGTTGCTCTGACTACATCGAATTTATGCGATGATATGGTGAGTGAAATGTGGATCACCAGCCAATTCATTAAATCAACGCGCCAATCTCACGGAATTTACGATCATGAGTTCCTGTCGCTCATAACACTTTTATGGTAATAATATTTATGTTTGCGGAAAAGAAATTAAGGTCATGGGGATCGAAACTGCGCGAGTACTTAATCAGTAGCTTAGGTTTATATTGTGTATGTTAGCGTATGGTTTGTAATCACGAAGTATGTGCATATGCAAAGAGAAATTGAAGAGTAAATATCTTACATTTTCGTTAATTATATCATTCCTGGAGAAGAATCAGAGAACCTATTATCTCTGATAGTTATCCGAAGGAAAATATTTTTTATATTAGAAGTCTGTTTTCCCAAAGGAAATTCTGCTGAGCATAAAATAAAATGAACGAACATTAGATTTTTTTATTCGGTTTAATGAAATATGGATACATATCCTGTACTGAAATCGAGGATATTTTCCTGAGTACAATGATGAAAATAAACTAGGAAAATCTTCATTCAGAAGGATATCCTAAAATAGTATAAACATTGATTTGACGAAATAAAGTTTAAATCGTTAGATTCCTTTCGAATAACCTAAAAATAATATCTTTTAACAACAAAAGAAACCAGTTAACGACCTATGAATTAGCTAAAACGTTTACACTATTACTTCTGCAATTATTAATATTTTACGTGACTAAAAAACTTTGAGATATAAAACTTAAAAACTCATTCAGTAATGTTCAAAATTGTATGTTTCAAGCAGTCTCCCTGTAAAGAATTTTTTCAATTTTTTTCGCTAAATATAATTTGATGTCATTCGGAATAACGTCGGCGATATTGACTTTAATTACGCTTGAACGGATTAAAGATTATCTGCAGATATAGCACATTCAAGGTCCTTTCATTAAAAAAAATTTCGTTGCTACTGTTTCAAAATTTGGTTCGGAGAGGGTTAACGGTTCTGAGGCTCATAATCAATAAAAGGCTGAACACCATAATCAACAAACATTGCTGAACTTAGACTATAGGTGATGCTTCCGAAAGCTTTATTTTGTCTGCAAGTATTTATTTCGACTCATTTACTGATATCTTACCACATTTCAAAGAAACAAGTGGAGTAGACGTAGCCTAAAGAGCCAGATCGCGGTACGTAACTGCTTATTGATTTCCGGCTACAAAACACGTAAACACGTGCTCGGATGGCCACAAACACACTGCGTAAATAAGAAAAAAGATAATCCTTTCGGGTTTAAAGGGGAGATAGGGGAGAGGGAACGGGAGACAAATCTGCCATTTCATGAAAAATTCGGTTGCGATAGCTACGGATACCAATCTTGCATGGAAAGGGGACGAAAGTAATAAGGGAAAAAAAGAGATTTGAGGGGAAGGCAGGGCAAAGGGGGGGGGGCGATAAAATTTGGATAGGGAATTAATAAGGGATTTAAAGAGAAAAAGAAGGGAAGGAGATTTGGAAAACTGATTTCGAAAAAAAAGAAACTGCTGACAAAGCAAGCGTCGAAAACATTGCTGTGGACGTGTATATTTACGACAAAACAGAAGGATTTCCTTCGGCAGCAGATGGCAAAGATGAAAGGGTAGATTAGATTAAGGTCCCGGTTTCGTTTTTTTTTTACGGTAAGATATGATGAATGGGTGACCCTCCGTAGGGATTCAAAGGCGAAAGAAAATGGAATTTTTCGAATTAAAGAGAGTAAAGGGCAGGAAAATGTGGCAGATTTTCGGAAACTCCCTTTGATTGAAAAAATAATCGATTATCAATCGATCATGTTGAGATAAGGAATATTTTAATTGTTATGTTGGAACGCGAATCCTCATATCTTAATTTTTTTAAGTTAAGATTTTTATAATTATTAAGAAGGGGTTCAAATCCTCTTTAACATGCAACAGCTTCGGATGCAGACAAAATTGATCGGCCCAAAATCATTATTTAAGTCTTTGCTTTTGCTCCAAAATAGATTTGTTTCTGTATGCTTGTGTATGTGAACTACACAGGTAAAAGACAGGACGATATGTCTGTGGATTGTAAAACATACATGTATTATATGAATGAAAACTTATTCCTTTCAGGGTACCATTTTGGGAGGAGTAATAATAATAATAATTTCATAAATCACATAGGTACATACTCGTACATCCTTGACAGGTAACGAGTAAGATGAAAATCTATATACAACTAACACAAAGCAATCCTCATTTTTACTAGTATTTTTCATTGATACACCCATATAAGTAACAAATATTAAATGATTAATTAAGAGATTAGTCACTGAATATTATTTCCACATGTAGTTGAATTTTATTTTGTACTTCTTAAATATTAAAATGGAAAATATATTTTACACGTGCATAAGGGCGGATGAATATAAATGTCTTTAGAAAATGCATCATCTCCGAGTTCATTTAGTAAATTTAATCAATTTTTTATCTACTTTCTTCTTACAATTTCCACTTTATGTAGCATGTCTATTTCTCTTGCTAATACGAAGCAAGTCATGACGAAAGGTATTTTACTTTTTCTGTCTCAAAAATCGTTTTTTTATACGTGAACGTATGCTGTGTGCATACTGTTCGCGAAGTCCTATTATGAATCGATGGGAGAAGGAGTAATTTTGGAAAGCCATGATATAAAAGGAAGCATATTTTTAATTTCCTCAGCAAGTTTAAAGTCCTATTAGCTCGAAATAGCAACTTCGGGGTTTGGATTAAGACTTTGAATTTGAAAGATAACTAAGAATTTACCGCATGGTAACCCCATCTTCTTCCGACTTCACTACCTCTCGGAACTACAGCGATTTCCTTCCTCTGCCCTCACGTCACGAAGCACGTGGACTCCGAGTGAATGAGTTGTGATTCCTCGTTTCCCGTGGAACTTCCGCAATCAGGTAAACATTTCCTCCTTTCTCTTTGCATTTACCAATCAGTTTTGGGTTTCCCGACGCTTATTCTGCCAGTGAAATCCACATTTTACACATTCAACCAACTTTTCCGTACATTTTACAAGAATGATAATTTGATACCATTATGATTCCGTTTGAAAAACCCCAATACTTCATATCTATCTTTCGATTTTATTCCCTGCATACAATGATGAATGGCTCTTAGAAAAAATGTTATCTTGTATGTCAAATTATTGCTCATGCTTGAAAATTTTTCATGTTCATAAGTAAATCGTGGATTCCATTTCTCGCTATTTATATATTTAAAATGGTGTTTATAAACCTTATTGGTTTGCGTTTGCTTAAGGTTCGATTTATTAGAAAAATTCAGATGTGTTATACCTTCCTTTAAATGAATCTGAATATCTTACTGTATCTGATCGATTAGTATAAAAATATAATTCTTGTACCTGTGCATTAAATTTAAAATTTTAAGAGATTCCGCTCTCTTCATCCCTTGAGAACTTTTTTTGCGAAATATGTATTGTTAATAGCAACCTTAAGAAGTGCAGCCATGGGGAACACTTACATCCACTAGCTGGAATTTTCAAATGATTTTTTATTGGCAAACTACAACTCTTTGGAGCTCTTAAAACTCTAATGTGAAGAAGTACTCCTCTCCTGCAACAATAATCATATGATTACTATGTAAAGAGTAAGTACCTTTCAGTTATTATGTCTCATTAAAATGATCCACACCTAAAACGTTTGCGATGCTGTTGTGCAAGTAGCTCAAGTTTCCAGAGTTGTAATTCAAAATTCAGTACATGTTGACAAAAAATGTGAGATCGCTTCAATCTCCATCTTCAAAACCACAGAGATTCAATTCTGCTAAGGATATTTAACCTAAATTGTATCTCTTAGAGATTTATGATTATTTTCTCATACTATTTATAGTAAAAGTAATTTTATTAATCACATAGGCTCATAAATTATGCCCATTTGACAAGTCAGATAAATATCCGCTCACTTTGGGGGAAGCTATTCATTACATTTAAAGGAGGAACTTTTCTTAAATGAATTGGAGCATATGAGTAAAATACCTCATGGATATTCAGATGTGTTGAACATATGGTATAAAGCAAACTTCCTGACTTTACTATTTCAAACTACCAAACAGAACTTTTCTTCTTTTCAAAGTTTATAAATTTTTGTTTTTGGTTTTCCAGAAATTTGCAAATTTGATACCCAATCTATTCCAAAGTTAAAAATAGAAATGTATTCACACAACTAAGGAAAGTCTAATTGACGAATGAGAAGCCTAAATAATGACACTGATTTAAAAGATGACATTTGCTCAAAAAAGGCAGTATACCGTATGGTAACATGCCTTACTATTCTTTCTGAGTTCTTCTACTATACAAAAGTTTTTAAAATCGTGTCTTTGGATAAATAGCATGAGTTTCAGAATATTTTCAAAATGATATTTTAGAATGCGTGAGACGCTTCTTTTTTGTTAATCAATGAGCATGTAAAAGAGAGAAATCACAATTTGTGAAATTTTAGCTATCATAAGGCAAGGAATTGATTGTTTTAAATTTAACATCCTTGCTCTCAACTTGCTTAGATGCTTCAATCAGGCAATGTCTGCATGAACTTCACTAAGCTCTGGTTATTTCTTTTAAATGTATCTCAATTAAGATGCTATTGTCTCATACTTCAATATCTGGAGTGAATGGTAATGTTTCTTAGAAGTTCCATTCTCCAATCAAAATAATTTCTGTCCTTCTACTAACTTTGCAGTATGATGAATTTCAAGAGAGGAAATGGTTTATGAGACTGAATATCTGAAACTTATATACCTTCTTATCCGAGATCCACATTTAGCTCTGTAAATGAGAACTAATGGAGAATCAGTCTTGATTCAATTGCTTCATCATCATCATCTGGTGTTTTGCCTGTTAGCAGGTGCCAGACACCATGACTGTCTCCATTTTGCCCTATCTCAGGCCTCTCCTTTGGTCTCCTTGTGTCCTCCTCTCTTCACCTCATCTACTAATTTCAGCTTTCTCCTTCCTCTTCTCTTTTCCCATTCCACTGTACCTTCAAGTGTCATAATTAAAACCTTTCCCTCTTGCAGTATGATCATCCTAGTAACCATTCCTCTTTTGTATTGTGCAGAGTAATGTCCATTCCTCCCTCACTTTTCTAAGTACACTCCTGGCCAAAATTAAGGGCACCTGGCAGCACCTCCATAGCGATCCTTACGGCCGGTGCTGCATTAATTTTGGCCAGGAATGTACATATTTACTTTAATATTTATATTTTCCTTTCTTATTTATATGTGTAATTATGGTGATACTGCTTTGTTTTCTTCATTTATTTATCTTTTACATGAATGAAAGCACCAAGTTTCTTTACTTTTCCGCTGATTTACCATACTTTTGACTTCTGCCTATGGGAGGATGTTGAGATTGAGTTCTTACAATAAATTCTGATAATAAAAATTCCTAGTCTCCTAACAGAAACATTTTAACACTTTTTCAAAGAAAAATCTTTTGTGTTATTTAAAAGTTTATCATTGATTAAAGTAACCCTTAAGTACAGTTTTCTGGGTTTTCAACACTCGATGAGATTTATGATTTCAGTTACTGTAAATTCTTCTACATTCTACAATCCATCTTATAGCGGCTGTATTTCTGATAATTAGATTTTATTGAATTTGATGGTTCATCGTTTTATTTTGAATAAAGTAATTTTTTGCAACTGTTGGTGATAGATTTACACATACATTTCTGAATGGTAAGTTCAGAAAAACTTAGTTATGCCTCATGTATTAATACAAATATTTATTGCAATAGTTGTCATAACAAAATATGAGCTTATATGAATATAAATGTGTCACATTTTTATAAGCTCAGCAATATATTAAGAAAATAAACCGATTACATTCGAATTTCTGATTTATTTAGAATATTAAGATTCATTTTCATACTCTGTAGTGTTTGACTTCCATCATGCTTTATTACATTTACGTTTACATTTAAATCCTGCAATCCGCCAGTGGCGTGGCAGGCAGTTCTCTAATACTTCGTGGGAAAAACGACCAATAGTAACTATCTGTCCTGGAAACTAATTCCCTGTAAGTCTTTTTTGTTTTCTCCCGAAGGTCGCGAAAGTTTATAACTAGGATAAAAATACCAGCTATCTCCTCCCCGAAATCGGTAGTAATAAATGTATCAAAAAGCTTCCGTCGATACTCAAGTCTTCTATCACTAAGAGAGTTCCATTCACGGGATTCTATCATAGCCGAAACACGGCTGTCAAATCTGAAATTTCCCTTGACGAACCTTGCTGCTCTACGTTGAACCATCTCAAGATCGGAAATTAATCCCAAATCGCACAGCAATACTCAAGTAGTGGTCGAATCAGGGAAAAGTACGCTACTTCTTACACTCTCGATGAACATCCCCTCAGAATTCTACTGGATAACCTTTGAATCCCATTCACCTTTCCTATTACACTTGGAATATGGTCTTTGAAGGAAAAATTACTTCTGAGCGTAATTCTTAGGTATTTATGATGCATCACGAACTCCAATGGATTTCCTGAAATACTATAAGGTACGCAGGTAACGTTGGTGGACCGCGTGAGAGTCATAGCAACACACTTCTTTACATTCAGCTCGAGCTGTCAATCACTACACCAATCCGAAATAATATTCAGATCGTTCTGCAAACAACCAGTGACATCAGAGTATAAATTAGGAACAAAATTGGTCCTTATACACTTCTCTGCGGAACAACGGATGTGACGCAAACCTCATCAGATAAAATTCCATCCAACGCATCTCTGATCTGATACTTTACTTTATCCATTCAACAACTTTTTCGTTAATCCCGCATGCCATCAACTTATGAATTAATATTATATGCGATACTCGAGCGAAAGCTTTTCTGAATTCTAGACATGGCGTCTGCTCTTACTGGGTATCACATGATCTACCTTTACGGAAACCGTGTTGACAATAACTAATTGCCACCTTATCACATAGGAAACACATTATTGGACTCGCTATGATGTATTCGATAGAACTACAAAAAAATGACGTAAAGGATGGACGGTGGTTGGACGGTAATTTTCCGGTTTCGAGGAATGTCCTTTCTTAGGAATCGGAGTGATATGCGCTCTTCTCCACGACATTGGTACAAAGTCTTCGTCCAAGGTTTTCTTAAGGAATACAAAAAGAAGGGAAGCAAAATCTCATTCGCCAGTTTTTGATTGACGAGTGATAATATACCTTCTGCTCCTGGCGCTTTCGTCTTGTCTAATTGTCGCAACAACTTTCCTATTCCATCCACCGACAACTCGATTGGTTCCATCTCCGAATCAACACGGATAGAAAATTCGTTCGTGCGTCCATCGTCTAAAGTAAAGCTTTCCTGGTAGTGTAGATTCATTAGATTCGCTTTTCCTACCAATTCAGTAATCCTTAAACCCACGTCATTAACAAGGCTGGTTACTGAAAACTGACCTCGATATTCTCGGACATATGACTAAAATTCTTTGTGGTCGCCTCCTAAAGACTTTAAAAGGGTTCTAAATCTATATTCTGAAATTCATTCTGCGATTCATCCTTAAGTATTCTTTGCACCTCCGCATATTTTTGCCGCTCAAGATCAAAGTCTACTCCGATTTTCTCTAGTTTCTTCATCCGCGCATGTAAAATATTTGCTTCCAATGCAACGCTCGCAACTTCGTTTTCAGCCAACGCGGATCTTTACGCTCCCTAACGGTTTTAATTGGGACAAATCTAGCTAAACCTTCACTTAATACTCGGAAATAATAATTATTAATAATTTTCTCGCAATAAGTATATATGAATTGTTTAGGATCAGCTGTGATATAAATGGGTTGCACAAAAATAAACTTGTGTGTTTGTCAATAAGCAAAAATAAATTGTTTTGATATGTTGAGTGACTCAAAGCAAGCTTTCATATTTTCATTTCCTTTGAGACTTTTCTTAGAACTCTCCCTATATAATTATAAGGAAAAATGCTCAATAATATAACCTCTCTTAAAAATTCTGGTATAGCAATGATTCACATGGGTATCTCACATTTCTATAGTATTTGCACTCAGCCATTTCCATAGTTTAGCCTTTATTTTATTTCTTACAACTGTGCATCTTGCTTTTACCACGTGCAAAGCATGACATACTTTGGTATTATTCTTGTTGCATTTAGTTAGACTTGAGGATTAGGTTAAAGGTCAACCTTCATCTTGTATAAAAATTTTTAAGTAATTAGATGTATAGTTGTTGACATTCACTGTATTTCTTTGGTTTGTGAATATCATTTTCCCAATTTATATATATTTTAACAAAAATGAATCTTATACACACCAAATTGTCCAGTTGTTTTCAGGCTCAATTTTAGCTAATTCAATCAAGAGAACTTACTGTAACCTTGATATGCAACCCTCGATACATATTTGAAATTAATAGTTGCATATACACGAGGATATAGAATGTATCATTTTCTCCAAGACTATTACCTGGAACCATTATCACTATTCATTTAATGAATTAGTCTGTTCAGCTTCGAAAGTTTTCTGTCATTTTTCCATTATTCGGTATTCCCATACCTTATTTCAATCAATCAATTTCACAAAAATGTGAAATATTTCAGAAAAGACACAATAACCCGGAATTGATCGTGATAATGGTTCCAGTTGAAGAATTGGTTGGTTGCATGTAAACGAATTGCGTACAAGTCAATTTAGCTTTAAAAATATTATGCATGCGAAGAGTTTTACTGCTAACTATCGAGCGGATGCTTTGGAGGATAAAGTAAACCAATGATTTTAAACTAAATTTGGCAGATATGATACTAAATTTTACCTTGTGATTTTGTGAGTATCCCTTCATTATGAGTTTGAGTCCAGCTACGTTTTGGTATTGCATTTCGACATTTTTAATTGCATATAAATCGAATATTATACATTGCATTTATCAGTACTATTTATTGGTTCCAACTGAATACACCGGGAGCATATTCTATAACTTTATAGTTCCTTAAAATAATAATTAATAATTTTCATTCGAAGAACAGGCAAACCTCTCTTTAGAGTTAGATGATGATATATCTAATTATATTTTACAAATAAATTTGTATATGTGCGAATCCTTTAATGGAAAACTATTCCTACGAAATTCAATAGGCATAAAAAAACATTACCCAAAATATTAAACCAATAATCGAAAAAAAGATATGTACGTCTTTTCAAATTTGGTATGAACAAAGAACGCCTTATCGTGTAATATTAAGGGGAGCACTTCATCGAGAGCTAAAGAGAACTGTTATCAATGGCTCAGTATTGGAGAAATAAGCTAGGTATGTGACCTTTTTTCCTATAACTGAGTCTCGGATGTTGAGCTCATCACTTGGGGAATTTTTGCGCCGAAGAAGTTTGGTGAACAGCGTGATAGGAATCTTTTGTCATCCCTAGTAAATTTCGAAGGGCGCCCATCGGAGTGGACGAAACCGAAGAGCACTGGCGCATTTGACTGAGCTAAGTTCTGTTCTAGTTTCTTTTAAATACTTCTTCCTTTTTCTGCCTTTCAGCGTCGGGGCCTTTTAAATACATTGGAATTTATACCTACAAACGTACCCTCTAGTGGCGAAACGAAAAAACTTCCATTAGTCAACGTCGAGCATTTGACGCGCGAGGACTTATTCAGTTAGGACAACACAGGATTTCTAGCCTCTATTAGTTTGTAAGTATTTGTTTTAAAATTTTGGAGTCAAATATTGAATAAACGATATTAAGGTTGTTCTATCTTGTGTCAACTTAGTTGAAATTTGATATACTTGAGTAGATCTTGTGAAATGAATTCTTGGTTATGAAATTACGTGATATCATCCATGATTTCTTTCAATATTCTTGATGATTTGCATTTTTAACAATTACAACCCACATGGATGTATATGCAGTCAATAAGGCGATATCACCTCACGCTAACCCTTCTTTTCTGTGTTGCCACATTTACCCTACTCTTAAACTACGAGCAATGAATCTCATAGAATATATACACGATTATCAATAATTTGCTTAGAATATTTAAATAACCGCGCTTCTGCTTTAATAATGGTTCCAAATATGAAAATTCCATACACAAAAAGAATTGGCAGCCGATGTATTTGAACTGTTTTCTTGTTCATTATTCAGTTGATCGGATAGCCTTTGCAAAGAATTGTTCCATCTCAACATTTATCTAAATGCTTATCATTGTTATCCCATTCGAGAACTTATTTTTTTGCTTTCTTCCCTCAGGTGATGTCAGACGTTCGTGGTGATGGCACCAGTTCGAAGGATGGTTGTGGTCACCTTCATTGCGAATCCAATGGTAAGCTATTTAATATTAGGTATACAATGCCCTTCTTTACCAATTTTTGTACTACTCATTATGCATCTCGACTGATGTATGTAATGTACTGAGAACTCTATTTGCGCCACCAATATCCGCGTAAATATCTTTCGAGTTTCTTAAACTCTGCGAGAACTGTTTTAATTTGCGTCATTTGTCCTGTTACAACACTCAATATTAAAAAGTGAAAAGTATTTTAGTACCTTCTTCTTTTTCTATTTGCATTTTGACGAACAAACGCGGTATTCAGTGTTTCTCGACTATAGCCTATATCTTGATCTTTCGAAACGTTTATTTGCTTGCCGTATCACCCAGATAGTATTTGTTTGTTTTCATTGGTTGAATTATGTGCTTATGAGTCATATACTGATTGACTGATCTGTCATGTAGAAAGTCTACTTTAAAATCAGCAATCCTATTTAGTCCTTTAAGTAATGTTGCAGCTTATACACGTGATTGAACTATACATCTGATAATATATAAGATTTGATTACCGTATTTACTCGTAAATAACCGCCCTTTTTTTTTCAAACATTTCGTCCAAAAACCGAGAGGGCGGTTATATTCGCACAATTCACTTATCACGTGCACTTTACATAGACCGGCAAGACAAACACCACGGGCGTGTACATGAAAATATCATTTCGTTATGCATTTATGTATTAAATCTGAAAAATGTTACTGTTCTTCTTCCGATGAGCATAATCTACAGTAGGCTGGGCCGGAAAAAACTATTTCTCGAGTATCGAATTTTAGTAGCACTCAAAAATCACGTATTTGCGTGCCGATTAACAGAAAAATAAGGAAAATATTCTTAAATAAGATCTTAATCTCGCAAAAACAGCCTAGACTAAACCTTAACAAAAAACACAAAAACTGCTAAAATTATAAGAACCACGACTTTTTTCCTAAGAGCCTCGCAATACCTCATTATTGATGTATTTAAATAGGAAAAACATTATAACCCATACACTTCATTTTGAGTACGTATTTTATAGAGAAAATTTTCAATTATTCCTGTTGTTCTTTCTGGCGATCTCTCTAGCTTTTAACTTTAAAATCGGTTGCGTTACTTCGCACCAATCATTTCTTAATTCTTCAAAATACTTAAACACTGTCTATGATCGGATGTAATCCAATACGAGGACCTAGGAATGAGCGAGAACTTCTTTTTGCCAGCTTCAATTTCTTTTTCATGAGTATCCATTCCTGAACACTCTTGCGATGCAGGCCGAACTTCTGGACAGCAGCATGATTTCCCTCTTCTTCGGCAAAGGAGCACATGTAATTTAAATTCCCACCCTATACCTCACCCTGTCCCGTCTCTCCCTCTACCCTACCCTATCCATTTCCTCCCTCTACTCACTCATCCCATCTCTACCTCTACCACATCCACTACCATCCCACCCTATACCCCACCCACTCCCATCTTCGGCAAAGGAGCACATGTAATTTAAATTCCCACCCTCTACCTCACCGTGTCCCGTCCCTCCCTCTACACACTCATCACATCTCTACCTCTACCACATCCACTACCATCCCACCCTATACCCCAACCACTCCCATCCCACCCTCTACTCACCCAACCTCTACCACATCCACTCCAATCCCACCCTATACCCCAACCACTCCCACCCCATCCTCTACTCACCCAACCTATACCACATCCACTCACGAACCATCCTATACCCCACCCACTCCCATCCCATACTCTACTCACCCACTCCCAAACCAACCTCTACCGCATCCACTCCCATTCTACCCTATACCCCACACACTCCCATCCCATCCTCTACTCACCCAACCTCTACCACATCCACTCCCATCCCACCCTCTAACCACCCACCCACTCCCATCCCAACCTCTAACCTCCCACCCTCTCCCAACCCAACCTCTACCCCATCCACTCCCTTCCAACCCCATACCCCAGCCAGTCCCGTCCCTCCCTCTACCCCACCCAATCCCTTCCCTCCCTCTACCCACCCACTCCCATCCCTATCTCTAACCCACCTACTCCCATCCGCCCCTCTACCCCACCCACTCTATCCCCACCCTCTACCCAACCCACTCCCTTCCCACCCTATACCCCTCACACTCCCTTCCAAACCCCTTCCCCACCCAGTCTGTCCCACCTTCCATCCAACCAACTCCCTTCCTAACCTCTACCCCACCAAATCCGTTACCTCCTTCTACCCACCATATCCCTTCCTTCCCTCTACCCACCCACTCACTACCTACTTACTTCCAATCCCTACTCACTAACTTCCAACCCCTTCCCTCTACCCAAACCAGTCCCGTTCCACCCTCTATTCCCTCCCTCTACCCACCCACTACCATCCCTCCTTCTACCTCACCCACTCCCATACACCCTCTACCCAATCCCATCCCTCTACTCAACCTACTCTTTTCTCAATTTCTACCCCACACACTCTATCCCTCCCTCTAGTCCAACCACTCCACTCCCACACTTCGCGCCCACTGTTCCACTTAGAACCTTACCACCCACTCCCAACCCTCTGTCCTACCAAATACTTTCCCTTCATATATATTGCGCAACACTTACTCCATTCCACCCCTTTCCCAATCAATCGCATCCTTCTCTTCCTCTCCCATAACCATCTCCCATCTACTACCTTCACTCTTTATTCCCAGTTAGGCATTAGGAAAAATACAGGCAATTCAATGAAGACGTTCAGAATACATAAATTATACATAGCCCCGCCTTACACATCGTAGTAAATCTATACATTTTGCAATGGTTAGTTTGGCTAAGGGGACAAACTCTCTTATATCCATATTGTATACATTTCATGCCATGGTACACTATACAAGTTCCGGCCTCACAAGTTTTTATACTATACATAATTGAAAATATATTTTGGCTCGGAAGAAAAAGAATGTATTTCACTTCTTATTCATCTTTCGGGATAGAGTAATGCTTTAGGGGTTCGCCCTCTGATTCTCCATCCTCTTCGCAACCTGGGGTCGTTGTCTGGTAGTGAAGTACCCTGGTGATGTGCTCAATGTAGAAGTCCTAAACCATCCTACTTCAAAGCGCCCTGATTTTTCAGACAGGATTGCGGAGACGATAGAGGAGGGGGCTATTTAGACCTTGTTCAGATGCCGTATTCAAAGACCTCAGCTCCTTCTCGCACCCGGAGGTCGTGTGCAGTTTTTCTCTCTTATTTCGCTCGGCCGTCGAAAGAGTTTTCCTGGTATTCGAATGGCACTATGAAGTCCTCCATATGGATAAAAGATAAATAATGGATAAAGATAAAAGACGAAATGAATCTGAAAAAGTTTGATCCTATCTAATTATTATGTATGAATAGGGAACTAAATATAAGCACACATACAAGGAAAAAAATATTATTAATACCTAGACTGTATCATTATATAAACAGGAGTAGATTGTAAGAACTACATAACTGTCCATTAAACTAGCACTTCAAATGGAATATCCAATTTCATCTCAATTCCAGGAGTAAATGACGATCGGGCTCAGTTGGTTGATAAAAGGCAATGATTTGAACTGATTTAAGTGCCTCACAAAAAGGACATTTATGGATAGAGACGAAATTACTTAATGAAGGTGGCTATACGAAAGCGATTCGAAACTGCGCGTCGGGAGATTAAAATTTTCTTGACGTTAAAAAGTGAAATTTCTAAAATATTTATAATTCTAGCCTTAATCATATTCATAATTTTCCTTTGCGAAGGAGGATGGGGAGGGCAATTATTTCCAGTATAAACCAAAATATACCTTTTACTTATGTGTGAATAGCATGTAGCATTGAGTTATGAAGCACGAAATTACGACTGTAATATAAGAACAGATATCAAACCAAACTATAATCTTATTGTATGTTATCGTCTATATAAGGCAGTGAAGAAACAGGAAATTTAATTTAAAGATCTTTGTTTGATAAGGAAAGTAAAAGACCTCCTTGTACTGTTAAAACAAAAATATTTAAGGACTCTGGAACCCTATTACGGCTCTTACGGGAATATTTGGGAAACTACTTTACCTATCTTGAGAATAACATTACAGAGAAAGTAAACCCAAAGGAAAGCGAATTAGCGGTTGCCATTGCAGATTTCTGAGGGTATGCATGAATATACTTTTCACTTCTTTTAGGATAAGACGGGATAGCGATTGCATGTGTATATGGAACAAAAATCAAGTATAAAAGCAGAAAGAAGAAAAAACTGATTCAACTATGACTTCGGAATCGTAAAGTCGAAACATAGGTATAGGCATGCAATGTAAGTAGGGCAAAAGCGTTTCAAAGAAAGAACATAATTCGTAAGATGAAATTTAAATTAAAGGAAGCAGCATTACTAAAACGTGAAATGATGGCCCATGGTAAATGTGCTAATATGCCCAATGTATTCCAGCAAAACTAAGATTTCCTCACAAAACATTGTTCAAGGAAGGAAATAAATACAGAAAAGCTCGTTGGGGGCCTGCGAATGGCGCCCACCTGAGGGGAAGAAACAAATGCCCGACAGATGACTTATGCTCTCAAACTTGGGCAGTCATTTGTGTTCCAAGTGGCTTTCATTCATAAGCCCAAAATTCGCAACTGAAAATAAGGAAAATGTAGCAACCAATATAGCATATATTATTGTACTTTTTTAATTTTCATTACCAAGAAGCAAACAGTAACAATAGTTTGGAAATTAACTAAGGTTAGCGTCAATTGCCATATTTACTGTCTTGATTGTAGGTGTAGTGTTTCTGCTAGACTAAAATATTGACTTACAAGTGAGAATTGGGTACTTCGGGTGAATCGAAAAGAATCTTTAACAATCATTAGAATCTCCAAATTTCAATTGCTTATTTTATAATTTAATGGAGGAAAAAAGTGTCAATTTGAAATCTATCCTCCAGTATTTTAGATACGTCTTTTTCATCTGACGATTAACGGCGGGTACTCAGTATAGTTTTTATTGCTATATTAATAGGAAACTCGATTGAAAGATAAATATCGAATTTTATAAAAAATTGGTTTGTACGGAGTCTGTTTAATTTGATTTGAATCGATTATAAGTCACCAAATGTTCTTAATTCTACAATCATCTAAACGTGATGGTAAAGTTACATTCAAATCGGCATTAACTTAGAAACGCCATATTCCCACAATAATAGGGAAATAGATAAAACTAATGTAAATATAATGAAATAATATTAAATAATTAAAAGAGTTCATGAATTCAGAACAAATATCTGAATATGATTATTAAATTTGAATAGATGATAAAATGCTAAGAAGGAAATTAGTAATTTTAATACTAACAGATAATTAAAAACAGCCATTGGTCATGTCTTCATGTATGGAATTTTTGAAGCAAAAACTGTACATTATAATTACTTTTATAATCAAAAACCATAAATGAATCTCATGAAATCTCAGTCAGTAAGGGAATGCCAATGCTCTTAATACTTCAATTTTAAATTAAAAACAACCTCTTGTATAAATCTGAATATTACAAACTTAACACTCAAACATTTTCAGTCGAGGGATCATTCTACCAACTGTGTCATTATTGTTTTGTATCAAAATGAAATACATTTATAACATCCTCATGCATAAGAATGTAGGTAGCCGAAAAACCTCGATTCTTTTCTTTTATTTTACATCATATGATGTGTAGGCTCAAACTGATTATTTTCAACAAATCTTAAATTCAATTAATCACACACAGTTAGTTCTCCTAGAATATCTCAAATGTCTTCCTTAATTTGAAATATAAAATTTGAAATACTTCGAAATACCATTAGATGATAAAATTTAAAAAATTTATCTGCAAAATATGAATGTATAGTCTGTTTACTTAGCTTGGAAATCCAGGTTACCGTTGCCCTCCGAGCTTCTTCTGTTGACGGTGGCCACGTGCATTTGTGAAGAGTGAGTCATACGGCAAAGCCTTATCGAAATTTGAGCAAGTTTACTTTCTTAAAACTGGAAAGAATAAAAACACCAAAATAATTAATAATTCATTAATTAATATGGTAATATCAAGAAGTGAAAAATAAAAAAAATATAAAACTTCCAGTGACAAAGAAAAATATCGCAGGTAGCATTAATGAACATCTATGAAGTTATATAACGGTGATCCACCTTGTATTTTAAAATACAAACCGTACTCATCAACATTTCTAAACACAATATTAGAGTAGGAAAATTTTAATCGAAAGCTCAAGGAATAGAAATAAGGATGGTTCTGACATAAGTGGAAAATGGTCAGATCGTATCTGGACGTGAAATACGATACTACGCAACGATGGCAGTTTAAACATCTGAATGATTGATGGCAAATTATATTAGAAATACGTAACGGAAAAGGTTCATTTTTACTTGTAAAGATCTTAGAAGACCAAGTTATGTTACTGGTGACATTTAGCTACATATTTCAATTAAATATTTCTTTAAGAATTCGATTTGATCTACTACAGTAGTGAAATAATTTAACAAGTATGAATTTTTCACCCTCGTTATGGATAGTTACTAGTATTTATTTTATATTATCATTTACTTATGCAGTCTATCACCGAAATTGAATCTATTACTGATTATGTATCATTGATTTAAACATATCCTATACGCCTTCCTAAATATAAAATAATAAGTAATCGAAAGGTGCTAAAATTTTAAAATAATTAATCCGTCTTAAATGAACTATCTACGGTTAAATTAAATAACTAATTGAATTAAACATTCAAGCTCCTTTTCTGGCATTAAAAATTTTTCATTGAAGTTTTTAAGTTTCAGTTTGTAAGAGAGAAATACTTAGCTGAATTATTTGGCTTAGCAACAATTCCGATCTAAAGATTATGATCATAGGTTATCAAGTGAAACCGGCCAGTGAATCGGATTATTTGAATAGAATGTGTATAATGTAATAACTCGATGAAATCCACGGAGTAATTTGAATAATGTAAATGATACGAAGAGAATGATGCAACTAGAAAATAGCAGTTCCTAAAAAGGTGAACAACAGAGGTAAAATCATTCTCACTAGTTAAATTACTAACCTTGAGCCGTGTTGAACAGTGTATCTGGAAGCCTTTGTCCTTAGTGGATGGTTCTCAACACGCACAGAAACACATTCACTTTCACACACGAAAAATCCCGTAAGAGGCGGCATCACTGAAGGTGAGAGATTTACTTATGTTTTTCTCAAATCTGAAAAGGAAAAGAAAACAAATTAATTGGGATCCTCTGAGCACTTGTGACTACTGATAAAAATATTTGAATTACCGCTATGATAAGCATAGAAAATATAACCTTAATGCTTTGGATAATTTACCATAAGTTATATTTTTCTTCAATATCAATTAATCAATTGCAAATAGCAATTACGAGAAGTCAATATCTAGACTTGCATATGCATTAAATTATTATCTAGCTAAATGAAGAACCAGTATAAAATTCAATAGCAAACTAAAACCTAAAACTGAATTAGAAGAAAAAATACCGATTTTTTACTTTAATTGGAAAGTAGATTATGAAAACGAGTTCCGAATTCCATTCTAAATCTCCGTTAAGATAAAACAACGCTATATTAAATTCAAGTCTGATTTCTGTTAAAAATGACATTGGTATTATCCACTCTACTATCCCTCCCGAATATGATCGATAAGTTGTTTAAAGTTATACAGTAATAAAGCAACATATCAAAACTTATATAAGAATTAATTAAAGGCAATAATTAACCACGAAACTTAATTAAAAAATATTATGAGGTCAATTTTGAAGTAACTATCAAATTTTAGTGTTTTTTTTTAATCTTAAGGAACTTAGAGTGCCTTTAAGAGGTTTAAAATCTCCAATAGCCGTTTTTGTCGGCGGTTCTCTTCTCGTACCCCGGTATTCCGAGAAAACAAGAAAGAACACAGCTATCTCTGAAAGCTCTCATTATGTATTTTGAATGCGATGCATTTTTTCTCAGGAGTAAATTTGAGAGAGAAAGGCCCGATTTTACCAACACAGAAGAGAAAGGGATTCTTTAACTTGGTAAAAACATTTGAAGCCCGATATAGAATGAAACTCTCACTAATGGTCCCTGTCATAATTTGCTGCATACTTTCCTTTTCTGTTATGAAAACATAGACTGAACGGGAATTACGGAATGTATACACAACCGAATGAAAAGAAAAGTATTTTGGAATGTGAAATTCAAACCTGATTTTAGGCTACGACGTTTGCAAAATATATAGTAATCTCGAAAAACTTAACAGCTTCAACTAATTGCATGTAACATATTTACGAAAACAATTCTTGTGGCTGTTGTTTTTCATAGAGAATAGACACTACCTAAGTAAATAAAACAGCTACTTAAACTGAAATCCAGCGACATCTCTTAAGCGTGGTCCAAATTTAAATTAAAATGAGCCTGACGAAAAAATTGAACCCATCCAATGTTACTGAATGGCGTACATAGAACTTGAATATCCTGATAATATAAGAGTTGTATCTAATTGAAATCCATAAATTAGTATAAGATTAATTTAAATTAAGAATGTATGAAGGTAGATAATCATTTGAAAGGTACCAGATTCCAGCATACTAGGTTAGACTTATTTGTCGTTCTCAAAATTCAAATCCGAATGACAGTTAATACGGCCTCTAGATAGACATCGCCATAAAACCACTTGAAGTAGCAAAACAAATTAAAACGATCATAATTAATACATTTTACAAACTAACAGAAATCAGCTTATCATACGTTTCACACTAAATTCAAATCAAACATACCAACAACATTCGGGAAATCGATTTAGGATACAAACTTAGGAGAAGGTCCAATTTCAGATCGTAAATATAATCCAATCACAGATTTTCCTTGTGTTACCGAAAATATCTGCTAGCGTTTAACGAGTATTAAAAGTTTTACTATTTAGATTTCTATTCTTTATTAAGATATCTCAAATGTAATTCCTTCTAAATTATTCTTGAAGGCATGATCACTACACGGATGAGTGCCAACTATATGATATCAAAAATAAATGTTAAACCGAAAAATACAATCATATTATTTCACAGCAATGGTACCTGATCGATATCCCAATGTCGTTCTTATGAAACTTTGAAAAATTAATGAAACTCAAATACGCCGGCAATACATATCGAAACTTGCACATCAAAACTATCAACTGCCTGATATAATTGCCTGAAAATATTCTTAAAATAGACATAAAATGAATTTATTATGAATTACTTACCAGATATAAAGTATCCTCGATGATAACACTGATTAACTTCCATTCGGCCAATGGTCTCACCTATAGTCACAGAAAAGAAAACAAATCAGTTGAAGATTCATGATAATTAAATTAAGTCGATCGAAAATTATACTTATATGTGCCATAATCGTTGTTTGAACCTGACAGTAGTTAAAAATTCAAATTGTCAACGGTTTTCTGAAGACGAAATATTAACACGTCCGCTCCCGACGAAATCTCCTGAGTCTCTGCACTCTCAGCAATTCAAATACGTGTCAATTTTAAATGCAGTGCTCTGATTGGACGGCTATGAAAATTTTATGCTAACGACAGTAATCGGAATCTTTTACGTAAATAAAAATAATGACAAAAATTACGTTTTAATTAGCAGAATATCATTGAAATTAAATTTTAAGAATAAAAATATAATCAATTTCCTTAAAAACATTTTTTTCTGTTTCGTGTCAATTTTAGAACTAGAATGCAGCCCTCTCATTGGTCGGCTATTGAATTTTCTAAGGATCGACCGATATAGGTAGATGTTCCGTAAATAAAAATAATCATTCTATTAAATTGTTATTTGTAACTGAGCGTAATATAATTTAAATTCAATTTTAAAAATATTTTATGCTGAGGGAAAATTTCGGTAATATGGATAGATCCGATGTTATGCTTGGCTCTACTCTTCGACATGGTTCCAGAACAAAACAAATCGTCAGTATTTAAACCGGAGAAGTAAAAAATCGAATTAAAAGATGATTTCAATGTATGTACTACCGTTATATAAGAAAGATTTTTCACCTCACAGCCCCACATAAATGAATGTCACTCATAGCATTTATTCACATTCCATCGATAATACATTTTAACATACATATATCGCTTTTAATATAGTCAAACATGGTTGCAGCCAAACCATTTCATGATACAACTTTCCACTTTTTTCCAGCAGGGTGGTAGTTGTTAAAACGCTGATCGTCCTCAAGTCGCTCTTTTTTAACGATTAAAGAAATGCACAAAATGGCATGCAATAAGAACATTGTTTTAACTTATCATAAGAGTAATAAAGTGCCAAAGTTTGTAACAAATTCTAAGATATGCCCAATTCAATTATCTAAAGCAACAGCAAATCTGAAATATTTAGGCGTTTCTCTTTCTCCACCAGATACTTAAGGTATCGTAAAACAGATTCTAAGAATAATGCTTCTCACTTACCATCAAAGCTTTGAAATGGTGGTGCATGTCACAAATTCCAAGATATCTCCTATTGATTATCTCAAACCACATGAAAGCTTTGGGCTTTCCTCTTACTTCATCACTATTCTCACTGTGCTAAAACAGATTTTTGAAAGGCCAAGACCACAATCTCTTTAAACCGCCTCCATTTTAAGAACTCCAAACTCGGTGATAGTAATACATTATACACAGTTTTATGCGTTATTCTCACTCAAACACTCTCCACTCTTTGTGTAAATAAATCACCGTACGCATGGCTGAATGTCTGCTGCCAACGGTTATGTTTCATTTTCGAAAAATGTCACAAATATTTGTAAATATAAGTTGCACTTCCTTATCTAGAAGACATGCCACAAAAGAGAGACAAGAGACACACAGAAGTCACATGACAGGAAGAACCAGTTTCGTTTGTAAAAATTTTAAGCCCATCATCCTCAACTCCCTCTTCTTTGCCAGAAAAACGCGGAAAATGCATCACAATGGCCTCTTGACTTCCATGTTTGTGTCAGAGCAGAATTCCGAAGGAACTGAGAACTTGAAGTGTACTTTATTTCTTACGATTGTAGAGTAAATTGATTGGAATTACATATCGTAGTGCTTTCTTGTGAAATTGTAGCAGCAGTGTTAGTGTCTGTCTCATGGTGCACGTCCTGTGTGAATTTCTGTTGATTGTGCAATAATAAATTCATCGCCTAAAATACCTCAGCTTAACAACACGTGATTCCTATCGATACGAATGAGAATGTGTTTTAGTGAGAATAGTGTAACAAAGAGTCTTTGGTATATTGATTTCTCTGCATATTGGAATACTAACTAAGAAAAATATGATACGAAGTTTCACTCAACCCTCTTGCTCAAGAATAAGTATGGCTCCAAAGGAACGCCCAACGATAGATAAACATCTCGCCGGAGGTTTTTATAGACGGAATATGTCCCATTCTTCACAAGTAATGCTGACACTACAAAACTGTTAAGGTAAGTACGACTTATGTAACAACGGCATATACATGGTGATTGACTTTATTTGCTTAATTTTAAGGATTCGTTTAGTTATAGAAATATAAACAAACATCAGGTCTTCTTTTTTCAAAATTAAATTCTCATTTGATTTATCTTACTACGCAATAAGTATATGATTCATAATGATGTCTCTTTCTAGTCATCGGGCAGTAAATTAATTTACTCTGCTAAAATAGTGGAAATGGAATGAGGCTAGAAACGTTTGGTGAGGAGTGTGGTATCTTGCCCATGCTTTACTTATTGATCTAGTTCTCTATGAGAGAATAAAGCACTTGTATTAGTAACTTAAATGTAGCAGAAATAATCTAGTACTTAACAATTACCAGTAAATCAACTTTAAAAAGTACAGGATGGTCGCCATTATGAAATACTGCTCATAATTTAGCAACTTTGGTTTCATAACTGAGATGAAAAGGAGAGAGATAACCTTAAGACACGACAGGTAAATTAATCACTTTATATATTCTATAAAGTTAGTTCATAAAACATATTCTTTTACATATGCTATAATAAACAGAACTGGTATTCCATAACTAATGTGCACTTAAAATTTATAAGAGAGAGCCGATTAGAATATTTTATATTGCCATTAAATATGTTGTATAATAATTATAAGTATAATTCATTCATGCTAGAAACGGTAAAAACTCATTAGGCCCTCATATTCACCACTTTATCTTTCCAGTTTATCCCGAAAGGCAATTATCCTGAGGAATGTTCTTTGAATATTGAATTTGAATTGAATATTCTCGTGAAAGAACTCGCATTTTAATCACCCTTTCTAGAATGACAACAAAAATGTAATTCTTAGGTATTAGCAGCTACTTTTTCATGAGTCTATTTTTCATTCCTTCTATCATTTGCTTTTTGCTCAGAGAGGAAAGCATGGGAATATTACCTAACTCCTCATTTATAGTATGCCTAACTCCTCTATCAGGGATTTCGTTTACTCATCCTACAGGAGTTGAAGATAAAACTGGAGCTAAGCAGAATCGTAAATAGTGAGATGAACAAAGGTGGGATGGTTGCAATAATCAATTGACAATGGAAAGGAATTGTTGGTCTCGCAAGAAATAGGGGCATGAGCATTATTCGATGGAACAGATTGCTTTCCTAGAGTGAATTTAGCCGCAGGAATGCAGACACTAAAGATATTGAGAAATATTAGTTGGATCAATGATCAGTATAAAAGTTCTGATAAGTTATTTCTGTTATTTGTGTGTGGTTGACTTTAACATAGGATATACTGTAAGATTAAGTGATGTATATACTTGCTAATATACCGTAATGTCCTTCATTTATGTACGGTGTATGACAAGGAAGAAAATAGCATTATGTATGAATAAGAAAATATTACTTTCTACTTTCGTTTTTATTATATCAATCGGGTTTAAATACTGAGATTTTTTAAAGCTTGTAACTATGTCGATAATTTAGAGCAACGGTTTTATTAGGGGCTACCATGATATTTACCCGAAGCATTTTTTTAAAGAAAGATTTTTTAAATGAAGAACAGTATTATATTAAATTTTAAATATTAAATTTTAGAATTTAATAATAATTATTAATTTTATATATAATAATTATTAATAATAAATATTTTTTAAGTAGAGAAATGCTTAGATATCGGTCGGTCGTTAGAAAATCCAATAGCCGACCAATGAGAGGGCTGCATTCTAATTCTAACATTTACCCGAAGCATAAAAAATGTTTAAAGGAAATAAATTAATTTTTAATTCTTAAAATTTAATTTCAATTATATTCCGCTAATTAAACGTAATATTTATAATTATTTTATTTGCGTAAAAGATTTTGATTACGGTCGTTAGCAGTAAATTTCCATAGCCAGCCAATCACAGCGCTGCATTTAAAATTGACATGTATTTGAGTTGGTGAGAAAGCAGAGACTTCGGAGATTTCGTCGGGAGCGGACCTGTTAATATTTCATCTTCGGAAAACCGTTGAAAATTTGAATTTGCTAACTACTGTCAGTTTAAAACAACGATATTAGCAAAAATAATTATAACTTTCGATCAACTTAATATAATTTTAATGAATCTTCAAGTTACTTGTTTTCTTTTTTTAACAATTGGGTGAGACCATTGACCGAAGTGAAGTTAATTAGTGTTATCACCGAGGATTCTATATACTTATCTGGTAAGTAATTTATGATAAATTAATTTTATGTCTATTTTAAGAATGTTTTCATGCAAAAATAACATGCAGTTGAAAATATTTGTTGTCGGGTGTGAACGGGAAATTTCTAGCAAAATGTCGAAAAATCTTAATTTTCATCGTAGAACGTCGATCAAAAGAGGCTTTAGCTCTTTGGACGAGTGAGATGACGAAGATAATAAAGTATTACTCATTTGAATTGTTTATAACTTTTTAAATAGTGATGCACGCGGTCAGTTTTTTATGGTCCTCTATGATGGGAAGGTCAGGCGCTCAGTACCTGAGAAGGCGAGGTAAAGGCTAGGATAGAGAGACCCTCCAAATTTCCACCTGAAAAAAGTAATGGTGAAGCCCCTAGATATCTACCATTAACTGATAGTATCTATGTTATTTTTAACAAAATTCAGATATATATTTTATATTTCGTTGCTTTATCTTAACAGAGAATTCTAACGGAATTTGGAACATGTTTTCTAAATTCTACTTTCCGATGAAAGTAAAAAATTTCGGCATTTTTTCTTGTAATTCAGTGTTAGGTTTTATTTAGCTATTTAATTTGATACTGGTTCTTCATTTAGCTAGATAATAATTTAAACGTATGCAAAGCTTAATATTGACTTCTCTTAATTGTTAATCGCAATCGATTAGTTGATATTAAAGAGAAGAAATAGGTATGATAAATATCCCATGCATTGATGTTATATTTTCTATGCTTATCATAACGGATATGCTAATATTTTTATTAGTAGTCGAGAGTGCTCAGAGGATCCCTACTAATTTGTTTTCTTTTCCTTTTCAGATTTGAGAAAAACATTGGTATCTCTAACCTTTGGTAATGTTGCATCTTACGGGATCTTTTGTGTGTGATAGTGAAAGTGTTTCTGCGTGTGACAAGAACCATCCACTAAAGAGGCTTCCAGATGAAAGCTCAAGGTTAGTAATTTAACTTAAAGAATGGTTTTACCTCAGTGGTTCGCCTTTTTTGGAACTGCTATTTTCTAGTTGCATCATTCTCTTCGTATCATGTGCTTTATTCAAATTACTCCATGGATTTCATCTATTTATTAATTTATACATATGCTATTCAAAGCATTTGATTGATAGGCAGGTTCTAGATAACTTATTATGATCATCTTGTGATCAGAATATGAATTAGGCCAAATAATTCAGCTAAGTATTTCTCTCTTACGAACTGCAACTTGAACACTCTTCAATTAAAAATCTTTAATGCCAGAAACAGAACTTGAATATTTAATTCAATCGGTATTTCAATTTACCCATACAAAAGTTAATTTAAGCCAGATAAATTATTCTCAATTATTTTAACACATTTGAACAATTTATAATTTTATGTTGATGAAGGCAGGGAACTTAACAGCCATATTTATTATCAGCAATCTTAATTGTGAAAAAATATCAGTAAATTTCCTTATGCTGTAGTACCTAAACATTATTGTAACTCTAAGAATCACCTACTGGAACTCATGGGAGAGCCATGAGTTGTTTCATAAACTATCTGCAAAGAATTATTCTAGTATATATTTTTTTTAAATTTCTTATTCTTGGATAGTTCTTCTCAGATAGTTATAAATAAAGCATTAATGATAAACTATGAATGGATACCAACATTTTACTTGCATATTCTACAGTGATTTTTAATTAAAATATGAATGAAGGGGCTTCAATATTTGTATTCATATGCATATTTAATTCTAATTTAACATGACTTACATGGTAAATCAGTGGTGATTTTTAATTTAGAGTTCATGCCAACACCAGTGTTTTTGAACACAGGATTCTGAATTCTTGGAATAAGAGAAATGAGTGAAAGGGCTACTTGCTTACCCTTTTTAGTTCACATAATTAGAATAATTATTATAAATTCCATTGTCAATTATGAATGATCATATTTGATTTGTGAATTACCACTGTCCACCTTTCATTTTTTTAATGTTAATCTTAATTTCTGTGAGAATTGAATATATTTTAGGTATGTATAAATCAATGATAGATAAAAATAGAATCAATTTTGGTGTGCAGACTGTATAAGTAAATTTACGTACATACATTACTTTAGAAGATCAAATAATATTCTTAAAGAAATCGTTCTTATCCTTTCATTAGCTATTACTTTCTTAATAGTTTCAATTGCTGCTGATCTTTTTTATTTACCTTGAACTTAGATCTATTCAGAGGAAGTATATTTATTTTTTGTTTGCTCTTGGATTAAATGAATTCAGTTATAGAATTTTCTGGAGATAACTCTATCAGAGATGACCTTAGAAAAACCTCAGTGTTTATAAGTAAATACTAAAGTTGATTTTATCGACTTATGTGTCTCTGAAGTCAAAGATGACATTTAAAAGCAATTTTTTTCCCAAATTGATTTGCTACATAATATTTATAGTTAATTCATAATAAAAATGTATCTAGGAGTATATGCCGTAGGATGCAGTGTCACAGTTGCTCTGAGATGTAACTTGTTATAAACTTATTAATTGTTTCATAACTACAGTTATTTACCTGAAATCTTTTTGAGCCATCTCCACATAGGATTTTTAACATCCTACCTCTAGACAGGGTTAAAGTCATCTCCCTTTTTTATGGATTTTTTCCATTTCTTTCTTCTTATCTCTTGCACCAGAATCTGAATCCTGCATTTATATTTAGACACATTTACTATCAGTTTTTACATGGTCTCCTCCCATAGAAAGATAAGGATAGAATTTACTCAAGGCGAATTGCAATTTTGAAACAATGTTGTTTGACCTCTCCCTTTAATGCTTTTCTTAACAGAAGTAGCTTGTGGTTAGTCTTACCCTTTATTCCCTTTTTCAAAGTTTAAGGTCCAAGTAATATTTTTTCTACCTCAATTTGGCCATTTAAATGATATTACAATGGAATTGTTAACTCTTTGATATATTTTTTCAGTGGTAATTAGAAAAATACAAACATATCTGTGTCCTCTTTATCTTAGGGCCTAAGAATTAATGAAGCGTCTCCATTGAGTTATATATTTCCATAAATCCTGCATCACGACATTATCCTAGGAATATAATATCTACTCGATACTGAATTTTACTTCATCCACCTTTCTCTTTTTGGTCTTTTCTATTTGTTTTCTCTTTTCTACCATAGTTTTTTGAAACCTTAAATTGTTCATTCTCTTTACTTAACCCATCTATGTTGTTATAAATTTGCTGTGTTACATCTTTAACATTAATTTTGAAAGTTATGGGAATTTTATGGGAATTTTGCAAAGTTATTTCCACCCATTTATTAGGATGGAGTTCCACAAAGTTAAAGCTTCCTTGATTGCTTTCATTCTTTAATATTCTGTTGTTCTCTTATGTCAGCATTGCTAATTCTTTTCAATCTTATTTTCCCCTCAATACTTCTTAGGAACTGCATCTCTAGTGCCATTATTCTACACCATTACCTTTCTGACATTGTCTAAGTTTCGTATCCATATAAAATTATCAGCAAATAATAATTCTTGACTTGACCACAACAAATGTTATATGCTTGGGAAAAATCTTCCTCCCTTATTTAGTCTATTTGAAATGTTGGGCTATATTTTCCCATCAGAAGTTTTGTGAACTCAGTAGAACTCAGTTAAATAAGTAAAACTATTACTCTATAATACTCTTCAAGAGTATATTGACAAGTGTAATATTAATGTGTACATTATTTCTTCTTCTCACCAGAGTTTTATTTTTCTCAGTATTAATCTTTAGCCCATGGCATTTTATTTGTTCATTCCATTCATTTTCATTTCAATGTTTATAACTTGTATAGAATTTTTTCATGAGCAAATGTTAAAATAATGTTTAATTTTAATGTAGTTACTGAATAAACCATTTTAAATATTTAAAATGAAAATACTATAATACTATCAAAGATTTAAATAAACTCTTATTTAGAAAATTGTTTAATTTTATATTTATATACATATGCTGTATTTGCTATGGATTATTTTATCATCAAAGTATTAGTAAAAGGGCTAAATTAGTTCCAACAAGTTCTATATGGCATTTAAAATGAAGAGTAATTTTACTAAAAGATATTAAAATAATTAGCAATCTTCTACAAGTTCTGAAAGTTTGCATCAATTATAGTTATTATATATATCTCTTGCATCAATTTATAATTATTATATAAGTACCAGCATTTTTGTCACACATTTAAATTACTTATTAATTAATAATTAATGAAAAATGATAATACTTTGAAAAGGCTAAATACGTTTTTTGAAGGATCAATTATGAATTATGATACATTAAAACAATTGATATAGCGTTGAAAGGGGTCAAGAAATTCAGAGAATTTTGGCATCATAGTGACCCCACTCAACTAGGTAACTCTTTTTGACATGACTAATTAAGTGTTAAACAGACTGGGTGGTAGAGCACTACCCTGGTTATGAACTTTCTTAACTTGAAACCATTTGGTATTCCCAAAAACTGCTTCTTACACAACATTTATGCATTCTGTAATTGTCTTTTATTAAGTTTATATATTTTATATCAACACCTATTTCTTCTAAGCTTTTCCAAATAGATGGTTGTAAGGCAGGGTTGTACCCATTTTTGTTGATAAATACTACTTTTAGGTCTTTATTATATTCCCATTCCTTTTTTACTTTCTCCATATACGAAGTATAGAGAAAGTATTGTTTTCATGAAAAAATTCGACTTCGAGATTTCAACGGAAATACATGTTTTCGGGTCCCTAGAACACGTTTTGACCATTTTCGGAATGATGTCTGTGTGTATGTATGTGTGTGTGTGTGTGTATGTGTGTGTGTGTGTGTGTGATAGTGGGCGCTCTAACGTGAAAACTATTAGTCGTATCAATACCAAACTTCATATATAGTACTGTGGTGTGTGCTGTCAGAGTTGATTAGTTTTTGGAGTAAATCGGTCAACCGGAAGTCGAGCTTTATACATTTAAGCTCATTTCCGGTTTTCAAAATATCTCCATAAATATGATATATACGTATATTGTATTACTTATAAAAGTTTTAGATAGTAACATTTACTATAACTTTTGTATTTAACATAGTTTTGTATCACCGGTTGATTAGGAGTTATTCGTGAAATACTGATAAACCGGAAGAAGATGATTATGTACTTTGTGGGCGCTCTAACATGAAAACTATTTGTCGGATCAACACCAAATTTCATATATAGTACTTTTATAACAGTCGGTAGAGTTGATTAGTTTTTGGAGTAAATCGGGCAACCGGAAGTTGAGCTTCATTCTTCAAAGCTCATTTCCGGTTTTCAAAATATCTCCATAAATATGATATTTAGGTATATACTATTAAATACCAATGTTTTAGAAAAAATAATTTACTATAACTTTTGTATGAAACATATTTTTGTATCACTGATTGTTTAGGAGTTATTTATGAAATACTGATAAACCAGAAGTTGCTGATTAGGTACTTTGTGGGCGCTCTGGGCTCTATGGGCGAAAGGCCAAATTCATCTTTTTTCATAGAGCATGTCCCGAAAAACATTATTTATAATGTTTGAGACATAAAAGGTATTGATATAAATTAAACACTCATCTTCCAAGTTTAGATTGAATATAGAGTTCGAAATTACTGTCGTAGATAAATATTTACATCATATACATGGAGAAAGTCATGTGCTGGCCACATCAGATTTTTATTATTTGTTTTTCTGGAAATATAAGGCCCAATGAGGTTCTCCCTGTTCAGAAACTCTATTGTTCTTCACACATCACCACTTCTACTTGTGATTCAATTCTGTTAAGTATTATTCTTTTCATTAATTTTGTGCATTGACTCATAAGAGTAATACTGCTGTAATTGTTGCATAGTATCTTGTTTCCTTTTTAAAACAGGTTCACTATTTCACCTTTGCCACAATCCTCTGGGATTCTTCTCTCTTTTAATTTGCAGTTGTATACTCTATTAAGCCATTACATTCCAACTGAATCAGCTGCTTCAATGTATCTACTCTTACTTCATCCTTCTGCTCCATTCCATCATATGAAATGCTTTACATTGATTTTCAATTTTTTCTCTTGTTTTGCAGTTACAGTTTTTATGTCCTAATTTAATAAATCACTGACCCATAGCTATTTTATTGCTTCTGGGTTTTACAATATTGTTCTTCCATTCAGCTATTCAATCTTTCCTACCATTTCAGTTGGTTTCCTTTTTTTTCATCTATTTGAAGAACATTTTCTGATTCTCATATATATCGCATTAAAAGTTATTTGGAAACTCATTCCAAGATTTATTTTTCTTCTCTTACCATCCTCGGACATGCTCTTTTTAATCTCTTGCATACTCCCTCTAATATTTCATCATTGGAGTCATTTCTTTTCAAGCTTCTCCAATAAGTTCTCCAAACTTTTTTTTTGTTTCTTACTGCCATTTTAAATTTTATTTCACCAATTAATTTTCACTAATGAACTATTATTTAATTTATTAAACTATCATCTTTCCTCTTGCACATTATTTAATGAACAAGTAATATTCAATTCCCAGCTAACACAATATCACAAATAGCTCCAAAATATTACAAAAATATGCAGATATCTGACTGATATTGCTTACCCAAATGGAAAAAATAGCTGTATATGGTAGGGATGAATTTGGTAGAGTTTAGGGCAATACCACTGATAGACTTCCATTACTTAACAGATATCATTTCCATAAAATTGGAAGTAGCACAAGGTAAGGGATAATAAAGGAACTAGCTGAGCTTTGAGCCATATATAAACAGTAAAGGCACTCGTAAGAAATACTCAGTAATATTAAAAAAAATTGAAAAGTTAAAACTTAAAGCAATTATGTATAGGTAGATGAGAAAAGGAAGAGATTCATAGTAGATCTTTCTAAAGATAAATTTATTCCTTCGAATTTACTACATACCAATAAAAAGCTCAAAATAGAAACATCTTTTAATAGTATTTATTTCAACAAAGTGAAAGCAGGTACATGATAAAAATTGAAAGACTGAGTAGAGTGTGAGAAAAAATCTTTGCAGCTGTAGGTTGGGATATATTAATGGGAGAAAAAATCAATAGGATAAAATTATTCAAGAAACCAGTAGGGGTGCAGCAAAGAATATATTCAAGATTTTTAGGATGTACCCCTACACCCTCTAAATAAGTAACAACAAACCAATAATTCTACATAAATAGCAGAAAAAGTAAGAAAAGAAATTAGTTTAAAATATAGGGTTAATCCTTTGCACCATCAACTCCTGTTATGCCACATGTCCTCTAGCATGGCTAAATAATAATAAACTTAGATACAATATTTATTTCCATGCATTCCAATGCATATTTCCATTTCATTGCTTGCAATGCTAGTGTATCATTGAATATGAAATCCAAGTACAGAAAACCAAATCAATTGTCCTTGGGAATTATTGCTCAAAGGAAACTCTGCATGGAAAACACTGAAAAAACTGAAGTTTTGCCACTCAGTAATGTTAACAATTTTCAAGGTGTTACTCATGAATTCTAATACTAATTGAAAGCTACTTAATGGCCTGACACATCCTCTTCACCAATTTTCACTGATTTCATCAAATATCTTGAGTCCATCCATTTTTTGCAATTGAGTATGTACTTTAAATACATGATAACTGAATTGCTGAAAAATTCTGCCTCTGCAGTTGAATTGTTAGTATATGTTTGCAGAAAAGTCTTTCAAAAATTAATCTCCAGAAATACTGAATGTTATGTTGTATAATATAACATTCAGTATTTCTGTAGATAAAGTCTTAACATATGTGGGGTAAAAAACATATTTCTTCATCCACATATGCTAAGACTTCCAGAAGCTCTACTATGAATTTTAATCAGTTTTCAATCAAGAAAATTAAATAATCAGTAGTTTCTCGTGATGAAATTGAATTGATATTGAATTGAAATTGATTTAAATTATGACAATTGTCATAATTTCAATTCAGCTATTAACAGAATTAATTAATGAAATCATATAGATTGAAGCCTTGTGCCCTCTGAAACAGATAAGACAGGGATTATTTTTCCTGTGATAACTCTATCAGAGTTCTAAGGATATGATTTCACAATTCTTGTTCTTTCCTATCTGTAAAGTATTCTGTAACCTGCTGTGCTGGTTGGGTTGTCTGTTTTTTCATCAGTTATTTTGAAAGAAAATCTCGGTAAAGTTGTTATGTTTCATAAATATGTAAAGCATTGTGAATATTTGGAACTGATAGTTGATATATTAATCATATAACTTGCACTCAACATAGTTAGTTTGACCCTTTATTAGTGAGGTTTGGTACATATGGGCTTTGTAACATCTAACTAACTTTGTACATCGATATGGTATGTACAAATATAAGTAAAACTAAAAAGAAAGAGTATAGTGTCGGAAGAAATGTATGCAATTGAAGGTTGACTAAGATAAAACCCTTGTGTGGGGAATCACTCAAACAGAAGAGTGGTGAAAAAAATATATGAAAATTGCAGAAAATAAAAACATAGAGAATTATAAATAGATAAATTAAAAGAAAATAATCATTATTAAACCTGAAGAGAAATATTATCATAGACAGATGAAAAATATTACCTTACTATTAGCTATTCTCTAGCACTTCTCAAATGCTTCATTTCAAAATTATATAAAAACCAATGTGTAAGTTCCATCTTAACAGTATAAATTTTCATCAAGTATTTGTATCAAGATTTTATCTTAGATTACTGATGCTCATAATATTCTATGAGTTGTATGATACAAACTGTTACCTACTCACACATATAGGCCATGTTCAGTTAACTGACAACATTTTGTGTTTAAAGTTGTACACAATATTTATTCATAGATAACAATCAATGATAGTAAGCTGTAAATTACTAAATTATGGTAATCTGAAATCGGTTCTTCCACAACATCTTAAAAAGTGAAATACATCCAACAAATAATTACTCCTTTAATGTTTTAGGTAAATGTAAGCAAACAGATTAGTTTATATTCTCATATTATTACTTCTGGGAATCATTATTGTTTGTAACTCTTATTGTTAGCAGCGCCTCTGAATATATTTCTCTATTATCAATAAATTGTTCTTTTCTGACTATAGGGAATTGTTTAGTTATCTGATAGATTCAATGAAAGACATCAAGGCTATGAACGGCAAATAGTGGGTGTAGATACTTTTCTATATCTTATCTTATCCAATCCTAGTGATTATTTACTGGCAGTGATGATTGTATCCACATAATGATGACATGTTAAAACTCATGCACCCAATTGTGCTTTTTTCCTTACATTTCGGAGGTAAGAAAATGTGTTTGGATCCAGCACAGAATCAAGAGAGGTGAAACAGTGTTCCTATTGATATCTCAGTAATAATATCACTTTTCTTAAACGTGTCATGGTTTCTTAATTATCCTTGATATCCTTGGTCATTTTATCAATTGTCACAAAAGAGCAGAAGCTATGTAAACAATAATGCCCCTCACTGTATATAATTCTAACATTCTCATTAGGTAGAAGGTATTGCTCCTACAAATCCTCTGTTTTATTAATTGCAATTATTGTGTCATGTTGTAAATTGTGTTTGAGGTAGTTTTGTAGCCTCATTCGCCCTTTGAAATTTATCACCGATAGGCAACCATGGCTAACCATAAATCGTAAGGGAAAAGGAATAACCATCCTTTCCTAGACGTCCTTAGTATCAAAGTCAATACAATTATCGTAACTCAGATGATAGCCTGATTTGAAATATCTGTAATTCCTTATTGAGGATGCTATCTGATGTTCAGGTATAGCTTTGTTCTTCCAATAGAAATATTTTGTCATTAATGCCTTTGGGGACATTTCGCGTCCACTAAGTGGGAAACATAGATGCCCGCATAATGTACTTCTGATAAATGAGAGAATAGGGAACAAATGTAATTTTCGAATTTTTACACTCATCATTTTGTGCTAGGGACAACTCTGTGTATGACTACTTTTCATGTATGGATTTACCCCAACAAACGTAACTTTGGGGGGGATGGGGTGGGTGGGTCAAGAGGGTGGGATTGGGGTGGGTGGGTTAGAGGGAAGGACGAGAGTGGGTGGGGTAGAAGGAGGGATGGGAGTGAGTGGGGTCATTAAAGTGTGGCATTTTTACAGGTGAAACTTTTACTGTGCACCCTTCAGAAGGGGTATTCGCGTACTAGTATTTTCCTTTATTAGTGAATAGATTTGGGTCAGTGATTTATTAAATAAAGACATAAGATCTGTAACTGCCAAACAAGAGAAAACAAATTGAGAAATCAATGTCATGCATTTCATAAAATGCAATGGAGCAGAAGGATGAAGTAAGAGTAGATACATTGAAGCAGCTGATTCAGTTCGAATGCAATGGCTTAATAGAGTATCAATTGCTAATGGAAAGAGAGAAGAATCCCAGAGGATTGTGGCAAACTGAAATATTGAACCTATTTTAAAAAGGAAACTAGAAACTGAAAAAAAAATTACAGTGGTATTACTCTTATGAGTTAATTCACAAAATTAATGGAAGGAATAATACTTAACAGAATTGAATAACAAGTAGAAGTGGTGATGAGTGAAGAACAATAGAGTTTCTGAACAGGGAGAACCTCGGTGGACCTTATATTTGCAGTAAGACAATTAATCAAAAAGGAATGGGAATATAATGAAGACCTAATAGTTGTATTTATCAAGAAAAAAGGCTACAACCCTGCCTTACAACCATCTATTTGGAAAAGCTTAGAGTAAGTAGGTGTTGATATAAAATATATAAACTGAATAAAAGAATCTTACAGAATGCATAAATGTTGTGTAAGAAGCAGTTTTTGGGAATACTAAATTGTTTCAAGATAAAGCCGGGTTTACACCGGAGTTGACGACACGTGTTGACGACAGATGTCGACGACAGTTCACAAAACAGCACTTATTTTGTCATCAACAAACCGTGACGACGACAGATTTTCCATGTCTGTAACCGAAATTTTGTTTACAGTCGCAGAAAAGTTGCAGAAAAACAGAGTGCATTAGTATTTTGTCTAAAACAAAATGTTGTAGACAAATGACGTTGTAACGATACTTTTTAAAATAAAATAAGAAAAAATATAAAAATGCCGCACGGGGCGTAAAAGGTTATAAAGATTTAAACAAAAACTGATCGAAAGATCGCAAGTTGGGCGCCAATATTCAAAAGAACAATCAAATTAAATTTACCGCGAAATGCATGAACTCAGGGTAGCTCGGTTTCCGAAGGAAATAAAAACCACAATTTATCTTAATTGATATTACTCTATTCAAACAAGAAAATGCAAGACACATAAACCTCAAAGCTAATAAACACCACACCCCCAAAAGACACACATATTAAAACTCAAGAAAACACCAACCGAACACAGATGAAGAAAACGAAACATAAAGACACCACTACCAATAAACCTTATACCACCCTATGATACCCTAACACACAGAACACATATTAATATACAAAACACGATATTTGGGGGACGAATTCACACAAAGGGAGGGAACACTTAAAACACAACAGGCGTGGGTCCAGGGTTTATGAGGACTGTTTTGGTCAAGCTATATTCTTTGACTACCTCTTTCCCAAAGAAAAGGACGCCCAGAAGTCCGAATATTCTTTAGCGTCGGTTTTCCTTACCCAATCACTACGCTTTGTTCAAATCTTGAGGACCAACGCTTTTCCCATTCCCTTTCTGCAGATGGTCAACACATGGTTAACCACCCGCACCCCGGAAACGCTCTGATGGTCGAAACAGGGTCAGGGTGTGGCGCATTCCTGTCTTTACGCGGTCTATAGAACTCTCTAACCATAACATTATAACCATAAAACTAACATTACAATAAACTAACATTACAACGTCGACAAAAAAAGTCGACAAAATATCTGCAACATGCGGTGTAAACCTGCCTTAAGAAAGATCTTAAACAGGGTAGTGTCCTCCTACCCAGTCTGTTTAACATTTAATTAGTCATGCTAAAAAAAATTACCCAATTACTTTAGTGGGGTCACTATGATGCCAAAATTCTCCGTTTTTTTTCACCCCTTTCAATGCTAAATCAATTGTTTCAATGTATCATAATTCATAATTGATCCTTTAATAACTTATTTAGCTTTTATATGTATTATCATTTTCCATTAATTATTAATTAATAAGTTATTTAAATATGCAATAAAAATGCAGGTATTTATGTAATAAATATAAATTGATGTAGGAGTTTCAAACTTTCAGAACTTGTAGAAGAAGGCTAATTAGTATCTTAATAGCTTTTAGTAAAATTACTCTTCATTCTAAATGCTATCTGGAACTAGTTGGATCTAATTTGGCGCTTTTACTAATAATTTGATCATAAAATAATACATATCAAATACAGTATATGTATATAAATATAAAATTAAACAATTTTCTGAATTAGAGTTTACTTACATTTTTTACAGTATTATAGTATTTTCATTTTAAATATTTAAAATGGTTTATTCAGTAACTACATTAAAATTAAACATTAAATTATCATTTGCTCCTAGTGTAAATATTCTAGAAACAGAAATATAGTAGAAACAGGTCCAGGGTGTTGCGCATTCCTGCCTTCACGCAGTCCTTAGAAATCGCTAACCATAAAACCATCATTACAATAAGAAAAAATTGAAATTTCTGAGGTGTAGGAGTTGTTACTTTTCAGATCTTTATCAGAACTGAACTGATCATCATCATCTACAGCTTTACAGCCTTGGCTTCCTCTGTTGTTTGTCTCTGTAGTGGCCACACACAAGTTGGCCATCTTGAACTGATGGTGGGCTGCCATTAAGCTGTCAACAACCAGCAACAGAAGAACCACCTGAAGAAAGAATGACAAAGGACTCTCTCTTGCGCCATGGATGTGTAAACTGATATAGTGTTGTTCTCTCTTGGCAATGCTGGTCACGTGGCATTGTTTTTGTAAGGGAAAAATAAACATGTAAGACTCATCCGGCTTTCTATTGATCATTTACCTATGGTACTGCATAACGCATGCTAAATTTGGCTCTACTCTTTTCTTTCTCTCTCCATCTTCCAATCCTTATTGTCCTCAGGTCCTCTTCAGCATCTTGCAGCCATCTTTTGCATAGTCTTCCTCTCTTCCATCTTGCCATTCATTTATAATTTTGGCATTCTGTACTCTTCCATCTCTTCAACATGGCCCAACCATGACAATCACATTGACTTGGAAAAACCTAACTATATCCTTCTCTTCAAACATTTAATTTTTTCCCAGTTCTGATTCTCCACCTTTCTCCCTCTTTAACTGGTCAATAGATACTGGTTGTTATTTTTTTTTAAATCTTCTAAGTGTTTCTTCATCTTGTTTAGATAGGACCCATTTCACAGCATCATATGTAACTACTGGTCTTCAGCGTTTTACAACTTTTCAGTTTAGGAATTTGGGATAGAAGAATGGATTTGCGAGGAGCACATTTGCAAAATATGCCTTATTACCTTGAATTACCCTTAGATTTATCTCCTCAAAAATCTTTTTTTTTCATTATTTAATATTACTCCAAGGTAAGTAAATTTTCTGATGCTCTCAAAATTGCAATTCCCAATAATAGTTTTGCAGCTCTCATTTGTTCTGTGAAGAAGGTATTTTCATGCATTTGGTCTTATCTTCATTTATTGATGCCCATTCTTTTCCCAATGTCCTCAATATTAGTGAAAATTTCCTTAAGATCATTCACACTTCTTACTATCAGAGCTATATTATCAGCACATGCAAAATATTAATTGGGTTTATACACAATAGCTCCCTGTAATTTCAATTCTTTCATTGCTTAGTGCAAAACCATTGAATAGCACAGCTGAGAGAGCATCTCTTCTTCTTATCCCAGAGATAATTTTAAATGTATTGCTTACTCTACCCTGTACGTCTATCAGAAATGAACTGTAATCAGTTTTTCATTAATGGATTGCTAAAGAAGGAAATTCAGATCATGGTTGGCATATTTCTAGAGCAAGTCCTTGTTTTATTTTAAAATGCCAAAGTTCTGTCCGAAACGTATTTAGCCAGAAAACTGGTTGCAACTTCATCCTCTCCAACTTTAGCTACTAGATGAAGATGGGGCTAGAAGATTATAAGGCTTACTAGCCAAGATGCTGTGTGAGGTAGTTTGCCTAATTTTCCTCGCCAAGCTTGAATGTTATAAGTGGCACTTGTCCGTGTAATTGAAGCATAAGGAGTCTACAAGGAACTCCTTAGCATTTCATAAGGAGAGACCTTATATTTAGAATTACTTGGAATTACTCACAATTCAGTATCTTTCATTTCATCACAGTTATAAACAACTGTGACAAAAGTAAATTAAAGATACATTTAACTCTATCCTTTAACAAAGGAAAATATTTCTTTCATTAGGATATGGTAGCAGGACTGATGATGTGCAGAAAAATCTTAATCAAAAGCACGAATATTATAAAAATTGTAATAATCATTTATTTACCCACTTCATTGTACAGTTTTACAAAAATATCCATATGTGCACTATTGCTTTGATATGAATAGATCTTTATGAATTCAGATGACATCACTGCTTCAGAAGCTTCCAACAATTTTTAAATGTATGCTTGTGAACAAGTGATGCTAAATTAATACGGCCCATTATTGCATGGTAAATATTAACACAGAAATACTATTATTTTGTAACAACATTCATCAGTGGAAAATTCTGGAGTCAAACAGTAAATTTTTTGTAGGATATACGAGGAAACTCAAGTTTAAATTTTCTCTTCATCAAAATACAATAACTGCCCAAACAAACAACGAGACATCACACATAAATGATACATTATTTATCCACATGAGTGGCATTCAATCACATTCACTAGCTTCCCACAACACTTTTATAGACAAATGTGCACTATTTAGGTGGGCATATACAATGAACATGGACAATAATTTAAATTCTGGAAAAAAAGACAACACACATGGTCCCTTGCAGGGAATAATTTATCATCACTTAGAAACATCATGGTAAAATTGTACTAAGAGAGCAAATGTTACCCAAACTTTTATTGTCATTATCTACAACATGACACATAAAAACTATCGGTGTACAAGAATACTGCCAAAATACCTCGCAAATAGGAGGTCTATATGAATGCAACAACAACACCATGAGCTGCAAAGATAATTTTGCAACCACAGCGAAATTGCAGGGAAAGATGAGTCACTGCATCAGCTAAACATGAAACATGTCCAATGCAAATAACAACAATTGGGAAATTGGTGATTCCACCTTAAAAATTTGAAATTCAAGCGTGGCACCAGGAAAAATAGAACATGCCTTGAGAACATCTCAATATTTCTCAGTGCAGCATAATCATTTCATTTTTAATTGTGGATACTGCATGGCATGAAAAAGCTTGAGTGAGATCCATGAAATCTTTCAGAATGTTCTTTGGCTATACACAAGCTATTAGTTTTACCTTGTAGCCTTTATCATAGATTTTTCACCATGGTTTCTTGAAGCAATAATTCGTTCACCCATTAAAAAATAACTTCTCCAGCACCTGATACTATTGAAGAAAATATATACATCAACCTTTTCCTTTCTTCATAGGCTTTTAACATCAGGCTTCGATTCTTCCTACAAAATACCAAAACAGCTAATCCAGCCCCCTTATGCAAAATTCAATCTTCAACAAACTATAACCGTCGATAAAAACAACCGAGCAAAACAAAAAAACCTTGGTGCAACGTTTGGTGAAAAGGGCTATCAAATCCTCTTCAGAAGCATTTGTGCTGAGGACAAACAAAGGAATTCAGCTGATTTTCACCCTTCGACAATTATCTCTTGAAGCAGTCTTTCAAGACTATTGAGACCTGTGATGAATCCATAATCTGGCCCTTGGTGCACTCTGCCATTTCCTTCCTCCCCAAACGTCGTATGGGCAAAGTCAATCATTCTGATATCAACTCTAGTCGCTCTCGGCTCTCCTCTGTCACGTGACCTAACCCTCGAAGACATGGGTGAAAACTTTTTGAAAGGATGTTTTTGAGCAAAGTTATGTGTTGGAGAGATGCTCCCAGACAACTCGTCGTGATTCCTTCGCAGCAGGTCACTATCATCGTCATCTTCCTCCTCCTCTTCTTCCTCACCCCTGGAACACAACTTACGCCTTCCTCCACCCATTTTCTCAAGCCTCCGTGGGAATGTAACGCCGTCTGTGGACGAAGAAGCCAGAGTCCTCTGAACTTCCCAAGATGCATCTTCTGAGGATTCTGATGCAGGATGTAAGCAGTCTATCCAACCCTCTTCCGATGACGTGCATGGAGGGCTGCCTTCTGGAGAAGTGTGGAGATGTCCGCACGGAACACCCGACCCACACATTCCACCTGAAACTCCATCGAGAAGGTGAGGATCCAAGAATACTGTTTCTTCGGAGATTGGGATGAACCTATTTTCACTATGGTTTGCATTAGTTTCATTGTCCATTCCACTTCCATTGTGCAGTCTTCCTGTTGGGAGATCATCATGCTCGTCGGTGCCGCAGCAGTAACAGGAATGACTCTCATCAGAATGGGATAAGCAGTCAGACGAGTTGCTGGTCTCGTGCTCCGTTCCTGGCAGGCTGCTATCCCCATTTGGAAGGCTACATTCGTCATCGCTGACATTGCTTTCGCTGGCAAAGTCATGCAATGGATACTCTATTGCCTCGTTCCATTCATATCCTTCATATACCACCAAAAGGGAACTGCAAGAAATGAAAAAATTGCCATCAATTAATGTCTAGATTGCCATTTTGGGATTTTAGATTTGAAAAATTTGAGAAAGTTATTAATTCACTATGCTTGCTATGGTTAAACAGGATATAAAGCCTATACGAATTTTTATTTTATTTATAGACATTATGAATAATGATGATTGCAAGTAACCAATGACCTATTTAGCATAAAATATCAGCTTAGACCATAAAGAAAAAAGAGAGCATTATAGAAAAGATAATTAATTCAATGTTAATCCTGATATTGTTTAAACATCGGTTGAGAGAAAACAAAATTTGACGGTGTCCAGGAACTGCATATTTTCATTTAACTTATCATGGATAAGTTCCACCGAATATTACCAAAAATTATTGATCAATTCTTTAAGTGACTGACTCTAAAGATAACTTCAGGAATATTTTTTGATTCCTCCTTCATTAGAACGATTCCTTAAAAGAGATCTACTAATTAACTGCATGACCAAACACTTGTAACACTACTAATCACTCAAATGACAGTTCACCATAATTCACATCTCTTTAAATTGTAGTTGCAAAATTTTTAAAACATTCACCCAACAAAATGAGCACTGAAGAAATGAAGATGATACATACACAGTATTTCACTGAACACTTGAACACAGAAATGGACGAAAATAGTCCGAAACTAACCTTGAGTAAAATCTGAAGCTACTTTGTCTTTTGATAACTTTTTGTAAACTGGAAAGTTTGTTGAGGACTTGACGTATCACTCTCTTCTTCAAGTGGAATCCATTGTGAAAGAACTTGTAAAGTGCACCTTTAAATCCTTCCTCATTCAACTCCCTCCCCCAATATTTGTCCCTTTTGATAAAGTGATCTGAGTCTGCACGATACACTTGCATGCCACAAAGACGCACACCCAAGGAAGCTGAAGTGCTCGCTGCACACTTTGCCATCTGCTTGCTTTTCTTTTCTGCAGATGCATCGTCCCCATGTTGCCTTGTGCCCATTTTCAGGTCCAAGATACATGGACGACAATACTTGGAAGTTATATTTTCTAGGAGGAGGAAATCTGTGAATACTAGGTTAAGGTAATGCACCGATATTTCTGAGTTATGATAAAAAGACACATATAACACTTTATAGTCTAATGAGCATTAGGAACACAGAGTTTCCAGTAAACTGATTGAGAATGATGAACTGAATTAATGTTTTACCATAGATGAAGTAAGGATGAGTTATGTTGGATGGGAGCAGAGTATAAGAAAAGTATAATAAAAATATTTTTGATTGACTGTTATTTAAATGAATTAACATCTGCAGAATAGAAGGAACAATCTTCCTTGATTTTATGATATTTTGTTACCTTAGAGAATAAGAAGGCATCTTCTAATTTTGTTATTACATTATGTAAAGTAATTAAAGAAAAGAGGGAATATAAAATACCTAAAGAAATTTTGACTTGAACAACATTGCTGTGTATCAATAAACTCTAATAACATATAATAAAGGTTTCTGGAATAAGTTCAAAGAAAAAGGATACATTGCTGATTGACATTGTCAACAGATGATGAAGATGCTGGTTTCAAAAGGGCATTGCGGCTGATCTTCACTCTATAGAAAAAGGAAGAAAAGATTAAGTTTAATATACAACGAATAACTGCATCAAGTTATCTACATATGGTATATTTTCAGTAAAATTTCATTTATTTAAGTTTATGTTGCAAGTTGGCCTTCTGCCCAGGTGGCAACATAATTTATAATTATATTCTATTAATAAAGAAATAGCTGAGCAAAATGCAATGGAAAATTTCATGTAATTAAGACTACTAAATTTGAATTCAATTATGTTAAGGATGCTTTAAAATTTCCCAAAAAAAGACACAGCTAACTTTGATGAACAATGATTAGAAAATCTCTAATTACCTCATTTGCTCTCTCTTCCTTTTCGAAGAACTGGATTGTGATCTTTCACTGCTTACGTCAACTGACCGGAAAGAGGGACTGTACTTCTGATCAAAAGCCATGCCTCCACTGCTTGTAACTTGCATCACACCTGAAATTATTAAGAAAAGAACTTTCTTTATAAACCTGAAAAATTACACCAAGTTGAGTTAAATTTAAGATACTCCAAAATGACTTCTCATCGAATAGGAACAAAATGAAACTAATTAAAAATTAATATTACTGGCAATTCTAATTCCAATTCTACGAATGAACAAAAATGAAATATTTTAACAAAATGAACTACAAGTTTTTTAAATTCAAGGGATTTCTTCTGATACATTGATACAAGAAATGTCAATATTTTCTCAGAGATATAAAACAATTACATTGTTAAGACTTAAAAAACACACAAAATTTGGAAATCAGCAGTTAGCAGGTGGAAGTTTAAAGGAAAAGGCATATGCTCTTCTTTAGGCACCCACTAAACACATGCGATTAGTGAAGCACAAATAGCACACAAAACATAATTAATTAAATTTTACCCCAAAGCTTAACGGCTAACAAAAGAGGAGATTAACACAGTTCACGGTCCATTATGATTCATGGTGTCCAAATGTAAAATTTTGTTCTTCGGGTAAGATTGCTCATTTTTCTGTTTACTCATGCCTTGAACAAAAACGTTACGTTGACGTCTCAAAGAGGATTTATCTCAAAGAAAAAAAATACAGGTATATGCTGGGTCTCTTTAAACGGTTGTAACTTTATACAGTTCTCCTAACAGCCAAGAACGAGCAAAATTTCCAAAGTATTGCCGCGTACATTTGAACAGCCATACAAACCCTTCGAGAAGTTCCCGGGTTCTCGGACGTTTAACTGTCCACCTCATCGCAATCGGCTTGGCTTCGGCGGCAAAGTTGGCAAAGAGGTGGCCGGTCTGTAGAAGCCAATCACAGGGCCTCCACTGAGATCTAAGCTCCATTCACCCTTGACATAGGGAAAAACTAATTGTTTTATGCAGCCTAGCACTGCAACAATACGGGTATTCACTAAAAGCACCATTCTGATTTCCAGCTTCCACAAAAAAGTGTCGAAGCAAAAAAATCAAGAGAAAATTTCCTTCAGTGAGAAGCCACAGGAAACAGTTTCTCTCTAACAAGAGTTCTCTGGGCAGGCAGTCACATTTCATAGCATTTGAAAGAGAAATGCGTTTGTTTCATAAAAAAGCATGTTTTTCTTATGGGTTGTCACAAAGATGGATTACACCATTCAGTGTTATTCAGTGCCAGGGCCTACCCATGTAACAATGGCACTGCTGTTTTTGAATTCCTAGGTGCTCCAAGATGGTGAGCACCCCTAGAGGTTAGATTTCATAACTGTAATCTTAAGGAAATCCATCCTTGAGCCCTAATCCAGAAGACAGGACTCAAAGGGGTGTTTAAAAGTCAGCTTCCATCATAGATAAACCCTCTGCACTGATGGATCCTACCCCCTATTGATGTCTACCCTGAGTGGTTTCCAATCTTGCCCACTCCTAGGGATGACTCCATAGGGAGTAAAAATAATACCCTAAAGTGTATACTCAAATTTAGTAATCACCCTACTTATGAAAATTTTAAAAATGATTAGTGTAATTTGTAAACTTTTGTAAAAATATGTAAAGTGTAAGATGGTAAAACTTATGTTGAATGCGAAAGCTGCCCAGAGAGAAGGGAAAAAACAGCTGGACAATCCTCCATCCTGCAGGAAAGAGCAACTGGACAGAGAATGATGCTTTCTACTAGATGAGAGCTATACTGGGAGAGAAAGGAGGGTGGGTTTCATTTCGTGGATGAGCATTCTTAATTCTCAAAACGGAGGATGTGATCGTAACTTCACCGGAATATCGCTCAATGGAGTGGTCCCCAACCTCAGTCACCCCGCCAACTTCCCTAACGCCATCTGCAGACTCGGAAAAAGCAACAACACACCAACAGGACAACAACATGGGCAGGTATGGTGGTTTTGTAGGACAATTCCAATTGCTCCTCTTACCTTTGAATTTTGGAACAAATTTTTGTATTTCATCTGGGATATGCTGGTAGAAATTGAGCTCTCTTGCATTCAGAGGTTTACAAATAGTGCCGTCGTTTAGCAGGAGCAATCTGGTGTGACCTCCAACCTGAAAAAGTAATGCAAAAATTCCATCGATTAAGCTATGTTGAACTTAAGATTTTGTCATGTCACCACATGGAAACCAACTGGGTAACCAATTCCTAATGACCAAGTATTTGCTCGAGTTGCACCCCGTCTTTAACACTAAATCTTTCACTACTTACGAAGTGACTACACTTTGAAAAATAGCATGTCATTTTAAATGGTAGTTTTGAATGCCTGTTGCATTCGGCAGTGGTTCTTTTCTGTCTGGAACGTTTTCATTCTAAAAAAGAGTTTCTGAGATGGGTGAGAAAGCCAAAAGAAGCAGATGGGTTCAAAGTTTTCCTGACATCGAGGGTCAATACCTCCCTCCCCTTCAAAATTTGGATTTCACACTTTGATTCATGCAACCGTAAAATAATCCGATAACACAGAAATCACACATTTGGACACATCTGCTGGTGTAAAAGCAAACTACCGACCAAAAACCCTTTCTCCCAGATACTTAAAAGAGTTACAAACTGACACCAGGAAGAATGCAAGACAAAGAACCAGGCGAAAAATAGCCATCTTATAAATGTGATTCACCAATATTTACCGCAGGACAAACACACAGACACACGCTGCTAAGGTTCGGCCGAGGTCGGATCCTCCAACGACTTCCGGAAAATTGACCAGAGTCTGAGGTTCATTCCCGCACAGGGACGTGGCGGACTGCCAGGAGTTAATTTTTCGGGGTAAGTTCGGCGGTTAGGGAATCGCAGAGTTTGAGACACCAATTCACTCACTTGATTGGACAGCGGGAAGAGGGAGACTTCCCCTGCGTCCTCCTCATAGTCATCTTCCTCTTCATCCTCCACCGCCCCTCCTCCTCCTCCGGGCATGTAAGGATGTTCCATGCGAACTCGACGTCTGCCTTTTCGACTCAGGATCCGGAGGCTCCCAGCAGTGTAGCTGCCGGAGGCGTGGTTCCCGGAGACCTGGTCGAGCGGCGGTCGCACCGCCGGAGGTGCGGAAGACGTGTTTGGCGGCGTCGCGGTGTCTGTTGATTCTCCCATTCCCCACGTTGACAGCTGGAAAACCATCCCAGCGGCCTCCGCGTAAGACAAATGCCGTTTGCTGCGTTGGAATCGTTGGGGCTCCTCTTCGGGAGGCCTGCGGAAGAGAAATGATGGAAATTGTTAAATCGAGCCTTCAAATTAAGACTGCTAGAAATTTCACACTAATAAACGCGACAATATAAGGAAGAAAATGTTTTTTCTTTCGCAAGAGAGAGGAAAATTGAGTGATAGCGAGATAGCATTACTACGTAGGATGTTCACAGTTTCAAATTCAAGTATTTTCAGATAATAATAATGTTTATTACTACTGTTACGCTATTAACAGTTCACAATAAAAGCGTTTGCAGAGTTATAAAATACTATACAATACGAAATATAATGAATAAAACACTATCTACAAAATAAAATCAATGAAACATAATCAGGAATATACTATACAGATGTTCTATCTTTATCTGAGGTCATATACTATTTTAAGTAATCAGCAAATTATACACAAATTCAAATGGGGAAACGTTTACTAAACTTAATACTTAGGTATAGATTTGGTTGGTGTTAATAAATATCACCCAATAAGACCTGATTATGTATTACTTAGCAATTGATATACTTCGTTGCATATTTAGATAAAAAATATCTTTACGTTATCGTAAAATACACACAGATCTCTATGTTAAGTATTCAGCCCAAAGGCCGGTTGTTACTTCACAGTATATAACATTAGCTACCGAGAGCTAGTAGTGAAAAAGACATTCTCAATGGACCCCAAATTTTCGGAACAAAGCCATGAAGGAATGCAGGAAATTCTCATTCAATTAATTAAGGGGAAAATTTCCGGAAGCCTAATTTACATAGAATCACAGTTCAAATTTATGACCCTTGTATTTTCTCCCTCGCAACTCAATGGATAGCGGAAATAGTTCTCTACTTCAGAGAAACAACATCACAATAGCTGGTTTAACATCCGGGTTAAAAGATTAACAGATTAACTTCCGCCGTAATTGTAACGGACGCAGCAGGTGGAAGTTGCTCCCATTTGTAGGCCTACGAGCTTTTCTAGAAAAGGAATAAACAACCAACGAGGGAACACAGAGGAAATTATGCTCTAGTGAAAGCTTAATGAAAAGACTGGGCACGATAACAACGAAAATGATTTTGCATCTTTTAGGAAAAGAAATAAGAGGTTGAGATTACTGAGTCGAAGTTAAACTGTACCATCCAATTAGCCTGTATTCTACATTTCAAGGAGGGCGGCAAACGCGCTTGTTACAGCAAACGTTATCATGGTCAAACAAAGAGAGGTATGAGCAAAGCTTTAGAAATTGCGACGACAAATAAAACTCAAGGCTTCGCCTCTATGCTTTCATGTGTGCTAACGTAGAAATCCACCTCCATTGATTCGTTTCCAATTTCAATATCACGAAAGATTACTCTAATGATGTTTACATTCGCACGCCTTGTGGTATCGCTTAGTTTTGTACTCCTCAAGATAAGAATAGAAGAAGTGCGTCAAAGGTAGAGATATGATATAAAATACGCGACACGTTGGACCATTGCCCGAGTATGTTGATGCTACTAGCTACTACTACAGTTACTGCTTGATTCAACAAAATCGCAAATGTATGGACATCAATGGATAGGCCTGCGTTCACAAATGATTTCAGACCCATCCGCATACGGCACGACCTAGTTTAGAGCCGATAAATCACCATTAACGGGATCCGAGACATAATTCATAGAGATTGGAGTTTGCATGGCAACAGTAGGAAGCGTTCTCCCCGCACGGGAATCAGCTGTTCGCTCGAGCGCCTTCCCCACTTCACCTCCCTCGTACCTTCCGCCTCTTGTACCTCATCCCTCCCCTAACCTCTATCCTTAACCAGTGACCTCGTTTCCCGCGTCGATCACTCTCACTGCACCACACCACGCCGTCATAACTCCCCACTCCACCGTGACTTGAAAAAATCTTGCACCCGAACCGATATCGCTTGTTACTACACTGCAACCTCGACTCGAAGCCCATTTACACGATTAAATGCCCTGGATAAAATTTTCTCCTCTGCTGGCAACCTAGATTATCTCTTACGGTAACTGTGGAATAGTTCTTCGCCGGTATTACTTTGACCGGCACAAAAAACTGAAATTAGTGAACTGAAGGGAATTGTTATGGTATCGGAAGGCGAAAACCCTTATCATGAACGATCGACGTTTATCAATTCCGACTTAGATATGCATATCACCTAGTTATTATGATATACGTCGACAGTTTCTGCATTATACAAAATAGCACCCAAAACATACTTGATAGGATCACAGTACAATATATACGACCAATGAAATCTTTCTAAAACTCACGGAGGCTGTTACATTACCAGTTTGTATCTCGTGAAGATTTTCTTCGTGGCAAAAATTATGCCTCGATAGTTCCAAGAGAAACACTATCTTAGAAGACCTTCAATGCATTTCACGAAATTTTTCTGAATGGACAAACAGCAGAAATGATATTGACATATATTTGAGTAAATCTTAATTATAGAGAATGTACTGTTGTCAAAATAAATGGATTAGCTTGTATTATTGAGCTAATATGAATCAGTGATAGGTGCTTACCAAGAGGAGATTGTGCTCAATCATTCCGAAAACTTTTGCAATCGATTTAACTCCAACAAATTATCTCGATATTCGTAAAATCCGATGTAAATCTTTTTTGGAACCCCCTAGCACATTAAAGGTAACTGAAAGGGAACCCAATGTTAATATGTAAAACTGTTATTTAGCTTTACAAGCAAAGATTCTTTTGTTTTCGCAACGCGTTGCAATCGCTGAGAATGTGACGCTGTTTCAACTGAGCGCAACGAGAAGCAATACAATGTTGCAACTAGCGAGTCAGACGAATGTCTCACTTATGCTTCAATTACGAAACAATAAGACGATCATAAATTCAAGCAATTTTTTTCTCATTTCATAACGAATCAAATACAATCCTTTCGGGAAATAAATAAGCAATCAATGACCCCAGACGCTACACAAGGTAGTTAAAAATCAGTATCTCCGGCATCGGTTGAAGAATGATTTATTTAGCACCAAATCATTCAAAACAAGTTACGGACGAATATTAAGTCTCTGACCAATAGGGCGAACTTAGCTAACTGTCCTTCATAGAGAAACATACTCCAACTGTACGGCATCATGTGGAAACTGGGATAAATAAGCGACTTTCCCACGACCTCTGTGCGTATGTTGACCTCGACCTCTGCCCTCCACCTATTCCCTTACCTTTGGATATCGCGACTGATGCAGATTCAAGGACTTCGACTCGAATATTATGTAATGCGCGGAACAAATCTGCCGACACTTCAACTTGACGGAATGTCAGTGATCGGAAAATCTAAATCTTTCACGTGATAGGGTCTGGTCATATGCAGTTACTCCAGATTCTTCACAGGAGTTAACGGAGGCAGAAGATATGAGTGTATAAACAAGAGAAGGTTGTAAAGAAAGCAGCAAATATAGTTCCAGTCATGAAACAGAAAATATCACAATCGGAATCATAAAACAAATTCACTTAATTCACGGAGCTCTCATCACTCTGATTATAATTAGAGAATGATAGAATAATTATTCTTAAATTTGAAGTATTTACAACTATTCGGGAGGTTCGGGATACAGCTTCCACCTCTGAGCCGCATCATTTCTTAGCCTACTATTATTCTACTATCCTACAACTAGTATTCTTTCTTGTTAGGATTGGATTTAAAATCGTCAAGAGTAGGATTGATGTAAACTTTAATTTATTTTATTATTTAGTTCAGCAGTTAGAATATTCTTTTTATTTATTTCATGCTTTTATCGATGCATAAAAAATATATGGGAAAATTTCACGAATCAGATACAAATATCTTGGAAGATATCGATCGATCGTAGAGTTCATATAAATTGAATAAACACTACATTAAATATAAAAAATAACATAATTAATAGAGCAAATTAACTCCATTTGAAGTTGAATTTGAAGGCCAAAAACGTTTAATAATAGCACGATAACATTTCCCAAATATCAAATTATAACTTTCATTATCATCCTAAAATTTATGGTAATCGTGCCTGTAGTTATCTTTAACAATGGTAATGATTTCTAAAAGTTCCATTTCCGCGGTAATTTTCCACTCTTCCAATCTTACGATGCACATTAAGTTTGATTTGCGTGAGAGAGGAATAATACACCCGCCATCTTTAATAGCGCAACGGTGAATCTCACGCAACGAGATTTATTCGCGCTAAGAACAGCCAGTTGAGTATAATTCTCCATCGGCCGTTTTAAAAGGTAAGCGGGGAGCCCGTCGGAGCAAGGATAAAGAGAATTGAGGCAAAGAGAAGAAAAGGGCAAATGGCGTCGGGTTAGAGTAGTCCCAGAAATAAACGCGTCATGGGAAGGCCCTTGTTGCTACGCGGGTGGATCCGCATGGAAGAACACGACCTAAGCAAGTAGAGGAGGTATTTAAGTCCCCTTTACGGAACATTAAGACGAGGAAGGATATGCCCAGGTTCGTGTAGTGTGGAATTGATGAGTCTAAGAGAATTTGGAGAGGAAGAAAAGTGAGAAGAGATTAAATTCAACCTTACAACTAACCCGAGTGTACTGTTATTTGACAGGGCCGATGGAAAATTTCCAAGAAAATAGGACTGCAATTGGAATCGGGTGCAAACAAAGGAGGTTCATAATTTTATATGGTACAGGAACATCTACAGGATTTATGTCCCCGCAACGAACGTATGTATGTAATTCTATGTTCAAGTACATAATTTTATACATATATTTTACACATGCATTTTATACATGTATTTTATACATTGTATATTATTATATATATATTTTAAAGTGATTGCCAGCGGAAATCAAGAAGAGATGCAGCGGGGACACAGCCTAAGTAGTAAAAATATATCGCAACTTTCCGAAAAATAAGTATTTCTTCAACAAGTCGTATCGATAATAATAACTTCACCTAGTACCATACCATCCGCTCAACGTTGGTAAACATTCACAAAATTTGAATCTTTCCTTGACATTTAAAGACGCACAACATTTTAAGTGAAAATAAAATATTGAAAACAAAAAAGAACCCACCCACGGTTCCATTAACATCCGCTGAGTGACGCAAGAAAGAAGATTTTCCACAAATTAATTCCAGCCCACCGCAAATGCTCCACCATCTCTGCGAGAGAGGAAGGGGTACATTAGTTCCCCAGTAGAGGAGAATTGCTACATCGCGTTCCCTTTACAGTAATAAGCCGGACCGCAAAATTAAATCCTGGCCTAAATCGAGGAAAAAGCTCAGTCACAAACGCAATGGGAAACTTCCGACCGCTCATTTAGCGACAGCATTGAAATTTTGAGGAGGACGCGTTTCTTTCCCATTAATCCATTTCCGAGATGATTTGTTCATTCGGATGAGAAACAATTCGAGACATTAGATGGAACATCTCGCATCTCGACGATTGCGAGAGGAAAGTCGTGAATGAAAGAGTGATTAAAATGTGGGAGGATCGATTTCAATCTTTCTCTGACTGCACCTGTCTATATTCGACTTCCTTATTTGGGATGGGAGCCGTGTTGAAATCTCCCTTACAGGGCCAAGAGAACGGAATCCCAGCCATTTCCTCTCTCGAGATTCCCCATTGAAAGATCCAACAGAAGGCAAGATGGCCACTTGGCAAGAGTGGGCTACAAAGTCAAAGAGGACTATAAAAGAACACCTCTTATGATATTCGCGAGGTGCTGGTTGGCAGAGAAAGCGTTGAGAAAGGATATGGAATTAAAATGTATGCACCTTCATGATTCATGGGTTATATTTATTAAAACCTTCTACGGGTTTTTTTGGATGAAATAAGTACAGCCATGGGGGGGTGGTATAAGCGAGTCTTATTTAGTGAAAGGTGAACAATTTAGACTCTAATACGAAACTGAATGTGTCGATACATGATGTATTAAATGCATCAACAAGATCCCGAATTGACTCACAAATTTCCTGAGCTTTTCGCAAGCAGTCCTCTTAATTTACCCTCTTAGGAAGGAGCTAATTTACGGAAATTAATGCAAAGGTTTTCAGCTCCCTTCTCTTTGAGAACATTTTCTCACAAGTTCCACTTAATCACAACTAAAAACTCGGGGATTACCTCGAAGCAGATGAAACTTTCGCAATTAACAAAAAGTGTTTTGAAGATATAACCAGCAAAAACAACGGATAACTTGATTCACCAGCATCACCTTTCGCGATATAGCAGCTTTAACTATAATTAAAAAGCATTAAAAACAAAATCTTCCACCGATTAAAGTAGGCCTGAATGTCACTGTGTTGGTTAATAACCGTTAGATCATTTAGGTTTTAATGATGATTACGAACTGAATATCGGTAAACTCGGTTGCAAAGAAAGATGTTTCATAATGTTTGTGAGAATTTTCCTTTCACTTCGGGAGATCGCCAGATGTCAAATCCGCCTTCGAAGCTGCGCGCAAAAACTTTCCAATTCTTAGAAAAAATCTAGAGATGAGAAATTGTGGCAAAAACTTCTCCAGAGCTTATTCGACTTTCTCGGAAGCATGATGTAAATTAATTTTTTCAATGCAAGTTACAGTAAAATATGTTTTCTCTCGAGAGACTAAGAAGCGAATGTTTTGAGAAGATCATTTCGTGTGGAAACGGAACTCGTAATGGGACATAAAGAGAAACCCAAATAAAAGCAGGAAGGGAACGTGATGAAAAATGTGCCTAATGAGTAATACACGATACTTCAGAGGTTACACCACCGCAGAAAGCAAACAGAGGTGTGACACGGAAATGGCAATGGAGAGCATTATGTAGTAAATCGCGACTCAAATATTTGCGTTGCAGAAACTTAACGTAAGTAAGCCACGAAGAAAATATTTGCGTAGAGATGATTAGACGGCAGCTGATTTTTATTAAGATGCCAACAAATGACGAGCTATCTCCAATAACCCTTTGAAAACATGCGGAAAAATATTGTCCGAAAAATAAGTCCGAAGCCTAAGAGGGGAAACCGATTCCTTCCTTAATTCTCCCTAATGCATACGTGATTTAACCTCACTCATATACCGTTCACATTCTTCGCCGTTGGACTAATTGTAGCTTATGTGAATCAGATGGCGCAAAAAAATAAATATTTATATATAGTGCCATCGAGCTGATGAAAAGTATTTAGAACTGTATTTTGGCATGCTTGCAGTTTTAAACATGTTGCTATGAGACGGTAGATTTAAACAAAATAAAGAACGCTAAGCGCTTATACTATTCCTTCACTCTTTCTCAGAATATTAGACATCATAACACACGTAAACCTTCAACGCATATTGTTTAAAAACAAAAACGTAGAGTATAACCGAAACCTAACACAAAAGATGAAATTTTTAATGCTGGGAAAAAATTACTGCTCCTCAGAGAAATTTTTCGGGATTCCTACTAATATTTGAATATTACCAAGTTGAAGAACAATGCAAGTTTCTCAGAAAAAATCTTATCGTAAACAATACTTCCTATACGCAGTACTCTTTGCATGGGGATGAAGATACTAGTTGCTAACAGATAGGGATGACAACAAGGCTGGACATTTTCGTAAAAAAGTAAAATTTTATCTTAGAACGTAGACGTGGGTGAAACTTCCCGCCACAGGTGATAAAGCAGGAAGTGACGTAAGGACTCGTATAGGCCTTGGATAACTCACGATCACACCACGCTTAGCTTATCGTCACATAAGTTTATCAGCTTTAGTTCAGATCACCAGATTACCAATGTGGCTCTCTTGTAACCATTTCCGGGTAGGTACTGATATTCGGTAGGGGAGGCACTCGAATTTATAAAGGGCGCTGTAGGTCCAATTGGATCTTGGCCTGACCAGGAAAAAGGGTTGGAGACTATGACGACTTAGTAGTGCCGACTTTTTGGGAAGGTATCCAAGTGGTTTTCTCCCCTCCATCCCGAATTGCCAAACATTTGCCCTTTCCCCAGCGTCTCGTTCTGTGAATGGAGTTGAGACCTTGGCCCCAGGCTCATACGATGAGTCTCATGACGACGCTGACGTCGCAAATGCGTATCGACGAAAGCGAACCCAAACAACTGGAGGAATGTAACAACTAGCGGGAAACGTTCTGTGGGAAATTCCTATCTCGATAGATGCAGTCGCCGAGAAGCGATTGGAAAGAAAATTTGGCACTTGTTTTGCTTTTGGTTTTGCTCCTGGGTTCGAGGTCGAGATTCTAATGTGAGGGGAGTATAGACGAAAACTTAGACAAGGGGGATGGTTTTAAAGCAGACAAACAAGTCAGACGTGGAGGGGTTGTGTACCAAATATAAGGTCCTCGCCTTCAACTCTGATCCACTCAGAACTTGGTTACTCATGTTGGTTATTTTACTGCAGCAGGGGTAAAAATGACGCCAAGAACTAAAAAGATTAGAAACGATATTATTGTTAGAGCGAATCCATACTTCTGTCTTATGGTACTTCTTATTCTTGAATTAAAGAATCATTACTATACCCTATTATTGATAAAAAATTCATTGCTTCGTATCCATCATTAAATTCAAATACAGGGACAATATCGGCCTCAGACTCGAATAAAAGAACAACAAAAATGGCCCATGCGTTTATCTCCAAAAATAAGTTTCCCTTTTCAGTGTACATCAAGACTAATATGAAATTTATGACAGAGATTTCGAACACTTCCTTTGCTGCCAAAGAAAAATAATGACCACATCAAAAGAAGATTATTTAATGTAATCGATGCATCAAAATGAATATGCCGACAATTCCGAGAGGACCTGAGATAAATTACTATTTCCGTAAAGATAAAAACTGGCTTTAAAATTATTTAGATGAGCACTTTCATCTCTAAGATCTGAAGAGAAACACCTATTAATGTCTCAGATAGAGAACATTTTTTCTACCTACATTAATCGATAATTTGTATAAATCAACGTTATAAAGATGTGTAATTATATCCTAAAAGTATTTCTCAATTGATCAATAGTTTCATAGGAAGAAAATAGAATCAAGGCTCAGTCGAAAACTCTCATAAATTTGTTTTAGAGAAAGTAGTACCCAGCACTTTGCTAAGATATACATTCTAAAATACCGCTTGGTCATAGAATGATCAAGAAAAACAACGAAACTATTCTGATAGGTGGAAGAATGTACGTACAATAAAATCGTGAATATTGGTTCGGTACAAAGTTAACAGGCTGGAGAAAGAAAATGAGCAACAACTGAAGATTATATCGCGAACTTTGCCCAACAATAGGAGCAGAGAACAAGTTTAGTTTTACATCTAAATTACAAAAAAAGGAAATTCAATTATGAGATTAACTATTCAGATAAAATTCCCCTAATTCACATACCTTGTCATAAGCGAATTATTCATTTCCAGTCATTGTAGAACAATCAACCTTCTTCAACGCGAAATCGCTCATGCATCTGTGTATTCCAACATTAGCAATTTTTCTCTAGGAAATTAAAACACTTCGTGGCTCTCTATAAAACAAACACAACTCCTTAAAGTTGAAAAACGCACGCTTCATACACAGATGCATGATTGTTGAATTATGATTATGGCATCACTTGGAGTATTATTCCGTAGCTGTTTTTCAACTAATATTTTATAGAATTATTAATAAATTCTGCTGTGATAGTATTGCACTAATATGCAACTATTGTTGCGAGCATTCTGCACTAACCCTAAACTACCCTCACACTAATCACAGTTACCTCCTCTCACGAGATAAGCCCGGTTCCGTCACTCCGGAAAATTCACCACTCGCAGAACTGTAACTCAAGTGAATCAATACGCTCGCAAATTCAGTCCACACCAACTGTTTGCAATAGAACAATCACGGCACTACTCCTTTGTCGCAGGAGTGGGGGGAAAAGAGATTGCTTATAAGAGAGGATGAGAAAAAAAGGGTCTTGGTCTTCTTCCAGGATGGCCGTGTTAAATAGGGGTTGGTCTCGAGGAAGCAAAACGTGGACCAATAGACTGAGGCGTAAAAACACCCTCTAGCCATGAGAAAATAAGCACGTGGTCCAAGGGAAATTCAGGAGAGGACGCCTGACGAGGATTAGTCACTTTTAGGTTTAATAAACCCGAGAAGCGATGGGTCTGTTGGCACTGCTCCGACTGGTTGAAAGGGTGATTATCTCACTTCTCTGGCGGGATTTCCAAAAAAGGTGCGGACGGATTTTAGTGGAGAAAATGTGAGGTGTTTCCCAGTTCGTGGAAAATCAATGGATTTCGCGAAACACTACCTTTATAATGTTTGAATCAATTCAAGCGATACGATGAAGTCATTGGAAAGTTTGCCTACGCAAAAGGAGAATCACTTTCGCGATTTAAGCGCTCGCTATAAAGAAAGTTTAAATAAATATCTGCATCAAAAATGCATTGAGACGATTCCCGTAAGAAAAATTATAAAACTCTATCTGTAACTATTCAAAGTTGCCGATTAAATTTTCTTTTCATCTCTTTTTAGATGCTCACTTCGGTGGAGTATTTATTAGCCAGCCACGAGAAACACTGAGCTTCCCGGTACATATCCTGCTTATGGCATTTTTATCTGCTATTCAAAAGTCAGCAATAATGGTTCTTTTAAAAGTAAATTTTCCTGGTAAAGAATTTTAATTAATATCTTACGAACTATTAAAGTCAAAATCAAACCTCGTTTTTATAATTCTAACAAAAATTCGGATGAAAATTCTAAAGCATTTCCTAGATTTTATGGAAACACTGAGATTAAATTAAAAATAATATAATTTCCCAACGAGTTCATGTATGTCAATTTCATAAAAAACGATGACACTCATTACCTTGATCGTCCTTCGGATTCATACATTCGCGTATCTCCTTCCCGATAAGACGCGTATGCTTTTTCAATACCACAACTCATTCCTGACATTTAATCAACGGATTAATCAGCGTTTTCATGGTCTTCTCGAAGCAAAGCCATTCAATTTACAAATGAAAATAACTTATGTACTTCGCCTTCAAAGATAAATAATTCATCCTTGAATCAAGAATGATAATATAAGCTCTTTAATCCAAAAATATACTGTTCTTGCTGTCATATTGTTACCGCCAAGTAGGAATGCATATGGAACCTTATAACAAGTAGAGGAAGGTTATTCGATGGATGCATGACTTTCATTTTACCGCCTAAGACTCTAATACTCTAAAAGTTCTAAGATGTTTTACATAAATACGGATATACTAATATGCGTGGTAGCAGAAACCTCGAGTGCGTGCTAAGTTAGATTACCCTACGCGAGAAATATCATCTAAATAAGCAGTAAATATTATTCAAACTGAATTGCGAAATAGCTTTCCTTCGCCGATGATACCCTCGCACTTTCGACGATCCTTCCATCTTAATTTCTGCACGACGCAGTAAAAAACAAAACCAATCTCCCAACACATCATCGCTCTTATCTCGAGCCGGTGTATCGTGAGCATCGCCCAGCATTCGTCATCCATCCTCCACTTATGTTATTCTCGCGCAGTTTTAATTGGAGGTGTCACGATTTTCGATCTACGTCCACGGTCGTGCGTCAAACGCATCGTGAACGTCATCTCGCGATGGAATATATTGATACGTACTGAAGGAGAGCTGTGGACTGAATTCCAAGAGGTCGGCTGATAGTAAACATTTCCTCTTTATGCCATTCCCCATGACATAATCATAATTTATGTTACGCGCAGTTCAATGCGATGCTGTTTTCCGGCGCGTGGGATACTCACTAATAACCTTATGGCGAAGTTCATCCATCAGACGATGTTTTGTTTTCTTTAATGGCAATGTTTGGAAAACATTTAACGCATCAAGTATCAGAAATATCACGAATTGCGTTAATTATGAGGTATATTATTATAGCTAGGTATTTTATACCTCTAAATCACACGTTGTCAGAGTATTAAAAACGTATTATAATAGTTCTTAAAATTACTCTTTTTAAGCTCTAAACAAAGCGGATCATGCTTGCCAATGATCTGTAACAGTAATGATAATTCGTCTTAAAGAAATGATCACCGAAAATATTTCTCGTAATACTAACAATAACGATTATTTATTTCTTTAAAACTACTTATCACTATCATCACTGATCATTAGCAAACACCTTCCGCTTACTTTAGAGTAGATAGAGTAGATAAAGAGTAATTAATTCGACCGTCAAAAAACTAATTTACGTTAACTTTAGCCAAATTTAATAGAACCCGCTAAATAAAGAGAATTCCAATACACAACAAATAATTCAATAAGAAATTCAATTTGAATTATTTGACATTAACTGTCGGATCTAAAATATACAGAACAGTTTTACTTCTTCCCTTAGAACAAGCTTTTTGCTACTTCGTACCTGAAGAATGAAGCAACATCGGTGAGCTACTTAAAAATGAAATCTCAGTTCGTCTCTCCGGTGTTGAAACGTAAAGAGAAAAAGAGGCGCGGACCATATGGTATCGTCCCACCAGTTCCGCGAAGAATCACGCGCTTCTGGGGACAAGAAGAGCTAATTCGAAGCTTGCTCGGGGGCTAATTTAGCGACGACAACTACCCACGAATCGCGTCTCTCGCACTTCTTAATTAGGATGCAAAAGAAGCGGGAACGAGCGCTAGGCGTATTCGCTGCATAATTCATGACCCTGCGAGGACGAGGCTCCGTGAATTAGCGCCGCTTTTAAGACAGCCAAACAACTGAGCCAAAGACAAGAGAAAAAAAGGGAATGCGCAAATGCTCTTTCGACCTTCTCCCACCGGCGCGAAATCTCGCAGCCTCTTACCGCCGCGTTATTCCCCCAACTTGCATAAGCGACCTCACCTGTGGAGATGGGATTCCTGGGAAGAAAGAAGCCCTTGAGCTAGGGGGGTTTGGAGACATGGTTGAAAAAGAAAATGAAAGAAGGGGAATATGCAAAATTGGTTTACTCAGCTGTTGCAACGTTTCGCGTTCGAGACTTTCACTTAATTTACGCAGCTTACAAAGAATATAGCTGGAGTGCAACTTACTCCCCTAAAAAAAGTCCCGATGCAGCATGAAATAATTCATATTCATTTTCTGCATTCAAGAAGCTGAACCGTTGCGGCTAATTGAACTCAATTAGTTCTTATCTTAGTCTAGAAAATTATGACTGAAAATTAAAAGCTGTACTATTGTCAAGGGTAGATAAACCGAAGAAAATTATAAATAGTAATAACGCAATATAAAATGAATGATTAATGTTAACGATAAAATCAATTCAGTATCAATAATAATAAATAACGCCGATTGATTCTGTTGAAAAAATTAATAAGCCAGAAGGTAAGAGCTGAAATTTAATATCACTGAATACTTTCAAAACTTAAAAAGTCAAAGTAAATTTTAGAAGTAAATTCATGAGAAAAGAACACTAATACTACTGTCATCTACAGAGATATCGCAGATACAAACATTGGATTTAGCACACACTGGAAAGACTAGATTTATAACAATGGAAGTGGCATAGCAGAAAGCCTCTAAAATAAATCGCTAGTCATTTCAAGACTACCCATTAAAAAAAAATAACACGAAATTTTCTAGGATTCCACAGAGAAAAATTCCTCTAAGGATATCAAGAGTACTTATTGAATAAATAAAATATTTCGGAAATTTTCCAATCGAATTGTCAAAACAAAAATAAAAGAGGACTTAATTATCCCATCTGCGACTGTTGGGGACAATTAGCACGAAAAATCACGTTAAAACAATCTGACAGCTCTGACGATACGAAGATGGCGTAAAAGGGAAGTAGAAAAAACAGATGATTGCTGGAATCGGATTTTCCCCGTTTCGTCATCGCACGCATTCTCCCAGACGAGACGGGGCCAAAAAGGAAGAGAAAAAAAAACGACGTCTGCCTTTTTAAAAAGCGCGCCAAGCGCCGCATGGATATATCTCCCGTTCAATTACGGGCCTTATATTCATTACGTCAGCAGCATGAGAACTTTTCTCACGGCAATACAGATCATATGTGCGCATTGCGTGCACGATTGCGAAGGAGGAATTAAAGGGACGCGTGGAGCGTAAATGTGCATTTACAAGGGTAATGAGGCATAGATGGATATGCGAGAGTGGAGAGAGTGCACGTCAGTCATATCTTTTGCATCAAAGATTTAATTTATAAAATACAGTAAATTGCCTTTACACGATTCTTTAGATAATTTTACTGAAGAATGAAGGATGTCTGTTTTAAGTGTGCATTTAAATAGCTTTTCAAGTTGAACTAAATTACAAAGTTTGGTTTAAATATTAGTTTCGTATAACATTTAGTAGTATATTTTACAGTTATTTAGTTTTATATTTTACAGTTATAATTAATTAAATTACTAAGCAACCATTTAAGTAATTAATTATTTAAGTGGTTGCGACGACTACATAAATTCTGCACAGTCTCCGAGAAATTAAATCTTCCCATTGCCTCATCTAAACATTTGTCGATCTAAGATTTATTTCCAATGGGGTTGAAGCGTATTTTAATAGAATAAGAAAAACGGGAAAACCAATTTTTAACTATTCGTCTTTGTTATATTTTCACTGTAAATTGGCGAATCTTCTGTAAGTAAAGAATTAAATAAATACAAATAAAAACACAAAATTTATTAAATAAAGATTATTATGCTTTCAATTAATTAAATAAAGATAATCTTAATCATTCGATGTTACATGACATACCGATTATGAGCTAATATTTATAATAAATCAGAAACCCTTTAGAAAATATGGAGCCACAAATTCGATTCATGGACGAGCTTCAGAACTGCGATAAATTACAAGACCTTAGCTGATCGCGATTTCGTGATAACCGACGGAACACGTGCTTTCGGCTGGACTCCGCTTTGGGACTCCGTACTGGGAAACCGAGGAGAGAAAGGTGGATATTGGTGAAAGCTTCCGCATGAGCGTCCACTGGGGATACATGCGAGAGTTGCTGGAAGGCCTTTGGATTGGCAGAGAAAGTGGTTTTACGGAGGTCCTTTGATGTCGGCTTCGTAATTACCTCTCTCGGGAAGATGGACCGATAGTAAGCGGAGATCTTAACCCTAAATTGACTCCGCTCTCCAAATGGTCTCTAAGCCGGTCGGTTTAATGAAAGATGGATTCCATTTAAAATCGCTGACTCGAATGCTGAAGTCGTGAAATAATTTGGGGGAGAAACTCAATACTGCCATCACTTCCCTTACGGACGATTTTTGCGAAATTTGGAAAGTAAAAACAGACGATTATATGAGAATTTGAACTTATATTTTCTACCTATCAAATATTTTACAGATTTCATTCTCCAGGTAAAAACGAATTCTAATTGCTTTAGCCATTTTAATGCTAAATCTTTTCTACTCTAAAAAATAGTACCCTTTAATGTCTTCAACAAACGAACACAATGAATTCCGCATTAACAATGAAACATTGAGTTGGATTTGCGAATTAGAAGATACATAAAATTGAATAAAAATTACGTAAACACATAAGTAAGTATCCCCTGACTACCAACGTAAAATATTAAGTAATACATTAAAGCAACCATTTGGGTTTACCGAGAATATATTTGAAGTCATAAAAATGCTAAAGTAGTAAGTGGTATCTAGCAATATAGCCCCAAGTTTGTGTTAGGTTTCCATAAAAAAAGAATAATAAAATAAATTGGAATTCTATCTTCACCACCTTTACATGTTGAAGATAGAATTCCAATTTATTATTATTTACACTAAATTAGCTTAAATAAAACCAAACTGCTTCCAAGTAAAATTCCCATTTTTCGCCTTACTCACAATTTACTTCATTCAATATTGGCAAACACCCAGCTAGTATTAAGCGTTCACGGCCGTCACGAAATATTTGTAAACATTCGACTCCCGAGCCAACAATGGGATATGACAAACAGCGCCATAACTTAAACCGCAGGGAACTGTTTGATTACCCCCTTTGTAACGTCGCCCAAATAAATACTCGAATAATGCCGTCAGTCGCACGGTCCGACAAGTACATACTTCTCCGAAGAAGAGCACAACCCTTTCTTCGTCTCCTTTTTCTTTTCCACTCAGGAAAACCGGCTTATTGAGGTGGCGGCAAAAAAGAATCCTTTGGGTAGAATCTTTTAAAAAAGAGCTACGTGACGGTGGGCGTCTGGCGGTCTGGCTGTGCTCTTGCCCTCAGGCCGTGGTAAGTTTCCACTGGTGGAGGCGAGGGAGGGGCAGACCGTGAAACACCACTCACCTTTGCATCGCTGCATTCTGTGCACGACTTTGTTGGCGAACGGTTTATTGAGGTCGAAGAATTTGCCTGCGCCGGGAGATTTCCTAAGGATCGAGAGGTGCATGCTGGGAAGTTTCCGAACAAATATGAACACTCGAATCGCGTTTCCCTCGGCTTCGGCCGAAAGTTTGAGCATGGTCTACGGGTAGGGAAATCAAGGATATAATTATAATCTCGAATTTTAGCCTTACAAGACCACAATTACCATTAACCCTATAGAATCACAATACAAACAGCCATCGAACTAACTAGGACCTCGGAATTGCTTGGTTGAAAAACTAACCCCTCCGAGGCCGGCAATGTCATGCTATAAATGATATCTATCTTATCACGTAAAGGAACTGTATAAGCCTTTACATGTCAATAAACACCAAGATTATAGAAAAAAGGGGAAATGACTAATAATTATCAATTCCTCCAGAGATATTTACCGCGTATGGCAAATTTACAGCTGAAGACGAAGGGTGTCACGTATAGTTTTAGGAGACACCTGACTCATTATGAATCTTTTCTGTTTGATCTCGAATTTAATCGGAGGGGTTTACCTCAATTCATTAAAGGCAGATTAAATCGACAAATATATCTCAATATTAAAAGAATGAGGCTCATGTTTACCGGAATATTTCACGATAGGCATCTAAAATTGGATGTAATTTCAATATATTGAGGATATGAGGCATAAAATAATCTAGCAATAGAGGATAACATTTTATTTTATGTAAATCCGGGCCTAAATTGTATAACAGTGCCAATGACTAATTTAAGTCAAAGCAGCACATTCATACTCAGCGACCACATAAATACATGGCAATTACGTTAAATTATACTATCCCATATAAAATTACTAATTAGTCTAAGTTGCGTGGAAGTAATTTCCGTTTAAATCTCAGACTCCTTTCCGGTTTCATGCATAAATTGGTGGAATTAACTCTTGCAATTTAGGGAATTAGATGAAGGATTCACACCTTATAAATATCAACCCGATGACACGTTTATACACAGAACTTGTTCCATAAACGTGGGACCGCATAAACCTTTCGTTCCTGCTTTTAATCCGGTGATGTCAGCACTATCATTCACGGAATTGTCTCCGAATTGGCCAGCATCGCAAACGAATTTCAACCCTTCCATGAGCCTTCCTCATTATCTCCGATCTGCGAGCGTATTTATTGCGGTACCGATGACGTAAAGACTGTGGGGCCCTTCCTCATTGGTTGGTGCGGTTGTCTCACTAACAAATCATTTCCACGTATTGTGCGGAGCACTTAATGGTCGAGAACTTTCTATCCGGGCTGACCATAGCTTTCTCTCTTTTCCTCCATCGACCAGGAAAAATGGACAACAATTACGGGTGTCTCACTTCTGGGAGGATTGCGAAACTTCTGGCGGCCACCGTCGATCCAATTGAAACGATTAGGCCGCTCGAAATTTATTTAAACTTCAGCCTCGATTTCAAACCGTTCTGATGATGTCACACTTCCTATCCAATAGTGACCCTTTTCCTCAATATTTTTCGTTGAGGTTTTACACCACTAGATAAACCCTTCTGGACTACTACGGCGACTCCTTCCTTATTACATATTCATTTTACAAACTATACAAATTTTGTAAAATATCCAGATTTTTTTCTATTTTATCTCTTGAAAAACATTCATTGCCCATTTAAGGATGAGCAAAATCGCGCGGAATAAAAAGAAAAATATTCTCTTCTATTTTTGCAAAATTTTTTATCAACACAGTCAAATTTAGTAAAGGTAATTTGTACATACTTCCCACAAAAGTTGCTTTCGTGTAAAATTATATTACATTCCTAAAATAATACTTGGGTAAATTTTCATGAAAATAATCTCTCGTGTAAATAATTTTGACTTTAAACGTATTTTGAAAATATTCTTTTACTTTGTTATAGTTGATTGGTTTCTAGTTCATGGCTTTATGCATACCTACTGCAAATTTGTTGCTATTCTAAATTTATTCTAAAAAATTCAAAGAATTTTTTATTTTTGTGTAAATAAAAAATCTTCTCTGAATTGTATTGTGAAGATGGAGCTCCAGCAGATTTTACTTCGGATGATTCATTTAAATGTATTAATGGTCCATTATCATTAAAAAAAAGCGAGTCTCACAGTTCTATCTCAATGATCAATGAGCTTGTCTTCCGACTGTGCATTTAAAACAGCCCGAGTTCCCTCGTTCCTTTTCAGTCCGCCGTAGACACTCAATGTTAAGAAGCAACACTTTATTTTTAACGCACTATTCCGAGGAGAGAATAAAAATGGCGAATGCAGGGCTGGAAATACAAAGGAGAGGAAGCAAAACTCATAAATAAAGAGCATAAACGCCGAGAATAAAACGGAGGCATCTCTTTTTAGCAGTAAAATCTCAATATAATTCAAGGATGTCGATTTATATACCAACAGAATACGCGCGCCGAAAAAATTGCAAACCCGTTTTGAAATTAAATACGACTTTGGCAACGGTCATTATCCACACTTCGGATCCCACGCGAAAACGTTTCGGTACTAAATTTAAGCGCACATCTCTCAATATTTTCTCTTCCCCCACTTCGGAAGGCTTTATTTTCGAACTGGAAATCCTCGACGGGAAAACATTATATTTATATCTGACTTCGACGGGGCGTGTTTAACTTTAGCGTCCCTCCGGTAACTATAAACAAAGGCGTGCGGATACGGTTCCCAGGGGAGTAAAAACGTTGTAAAATAACGACTTCCTCTCGAACAATCGATATGATTTGCGTCATCAGCACCATTAAATGGACGCATGAAAGGCACAATTCGCATAAAGATCGCGATACTCTTTTTAACGCTGCTGGAAAAGATTCCGATCGCTGGAAAGGCGGTGCGTGGGGTGGGTCTCTTGGTAGGAGGCTCTTTCGGCGGGGGGCAGTGAAAATGAAGGTGGGAGAGGACTCAGATACTCGTATAATTATATTGGGAGGTCAGAAAGGACATTGTATACAAGATTTGATAGTTACATGAGAAACTTCCATCACTGATTTCGTTCAAGTGTTATAGATTGAAGAGCCATCAATTTTTTTGTATCTTTAAGTATGAGGCGTAAATGTACAACAAACGCTGTTAAAATGCGACTAAATTAGTTTAACAGCACTGCAAAAAGCAAAAGAAGCATCCAAAACGCGCTCCCCCTATCTTGAGCACCTCATTCCGCATGAGTCCAAACAAATGCTTCAGAAAGACTTGCGCTCACATAGGCCGAGAAAGATCCAGGAAAATTGACATCGTGCGATAGCAGATACTTCCCAACGTTATCTCGAAAGAATCATTTGTGGTTCATACGTGGAATGAGGATGAAATTCATTCTTTAAGGGCCTTATGTTTCTAAAAAACTTTCCTTTTTGTATAAGAGACTTCCAGATGAAAAAAATAGCCTTTAGTGCAATTTTAAATAATGTAATCGCATGTATAAAATCGATGCGAGATTTTGATGCTACTTAATTTTCTAAAATTCAAACCGAATATATTTCCTCATAAATTTTGAAAGAAAAAATAAGCTGATTTTATTTATTACAATCGACGCTAAGGGTCACAGAAAGCCGACGGTAAACCAAACCAGAAATTGCCGTTCTTGAATACAAAGGAGATGTTCCATTCTTCGTCCCGACTCTATTTATACCACTTTGTTAAAAGTTCTTCTAAACCCAGTAGCCGTAATTAATCGTACAAATTAATTCTAAAATAATTAATACTAGGCCCAGTCAAAGTAATTTTACACTTCCGGGAGTGAATCTACATAGCAATACAAAAGCATTGCCATCGAACCAACCAAATAAGGTTTATAAAGTCAATCAACCGACTCAATTAACCTACATCATTATTCACATAATGGGTCGAAGAAACAATGAAATCTGGATCTGGAGGTAAAATTCACCAACTTCTTGAATTGAGTAATGATACATATAGTAACGTATAGAGCCTTGTATCTCAACAGCCTCGGACGTGCAACTCAATGACGAAGTTCCTTGCCTATTCCCGCGAACAAACCGCCACTTCTAAGAATTACGAGAGAGGATTTTTCCTTGTTTAATTAGGGGTCGAGGTGGGCGTAATTTGAGGGCGCCCAGATGACTTTTTTCCGTTGCGTAAGTGACAGAGGGTCGTAAGAAGATACGGCTGATGAGGTGGAGAAAGAGATGGCATACAGTTAAAACCCACGAGGCGAAGAGGATAATGGCACAGGCGGCGCTTGATGCTCGCTTTAAAAAGTTCCTCGGAATCATTCCCAGCGTCCTTATGGGCTCTCAGTGCTCATCTTTCCGCGGAGGAGGACCTAATGGAACGAATGATGGGTAATGTCGATGGGTGACTCACCAATCGCATGATTGCGCAGTCCTTTTCGTAACACCACGTTTTTGCGATTCCTAGCGAGAGCTGGTTTCTAATGCTGCTAAAAGAATCTTAGATATTTGTCTACTTTATGAATAATAAATCATTAAAACCGTTTATACCAGGATCAATAATTGATGTATCCCTAATTTCTAAAAAAGATTCGAGATAATCAACGAATACCAAAAGGGAGTTCTAGACGGAAATTTCAGGAATATATCAGCATAAATGATAGCAAAATAATAGCAATTCGTAAAAATAATGGAGACAACTTTGACACCATCTTTAAATTTCACCTTCCAATTCTCTCGAAGTAACAAAGGATAATTATTTTACCATTACATGTTAGGCTAAATAAGAAACTTCCAAGCTAAATATGTGGAAGAACCGCCTTGTAAATTTAATTAATATGCAATGTAATTACGGAAATATCTTCAGTCAAGGACCCAGATTTTACTAAATAATAAAGTTATCTTCCCTGATAAGACGAGTACGCGAAGAAAAATAGGCCAAACGCAAAAGAATATAAAGCTTTGTAAAACTATGGAGAGCTTAAATTCTCACTCTAACAATTTACCAAGTCAGTAAGCTAATAAATATAGGAAGCTGCTATTAAAATGTAAGCCAAATCCATGTACAGCAGTAAACACTAGAAATAATTCGGGCAATCATGCTATAAAATTGAGTTTTTTTTTTAATAAGCGCCAGACCTTTTATTAGTCATTGGAGATCGTTTAGGATGGTAGGTTCATCTGCGTACACGATATTTAATGTTAGAAGGAATCATAAACGTAAATGAACACAAAATAGCTTCTAACTGATTAATTGCTGTCTTCTGCTCTGTGAAAGAAGTCACGTAGATCTCTCCATGGCAACCACTATTCCGTCATCCATCCTATTTCTATGAGAGCACCACAATCCTTTGCGTGGTTCAGGACAAGGACTGTTCGAGCAAACGAGATGATATTTTCGGGATCGAGTCCTTTACAATGCGGTGCGGAAACGAAAAAAAAAACAGACTATATGTACAGAAGAGTCGTAAATCGATTTCTGACCCGGGAGATAAGAAAGGAAGGCGATGAAGAAGAGGGCGAACAAAAGAATTCGTCGTAAAGTAAACGATCAAACAGCGTCATAAAGAATTCCAAAGGAAAGTGACGATGTGGTTACCGAGTATTTGGGGACTATTCTTAGTCGCGGAGCTTTATCGCATAATGGAAGGGAGAAATGAACTTTAAAACGTGCTTATGATTTGAAAATCTGGAGCTCTGAAAGCTTTTATCGAGTGACGAAGTATCGATATATAAGAGAGTATTGAAGAATACTGCTAAAATTGATCAGTGAACGTAAATACTGGTAAAAGTATGCAAATATCTCACCTAAATCGTTCCTCGTGAGCTTCCAACCGTGCTAATAGGTTGCATTAACGATAAAGACGTTTCTTGAACGACCAATGAAACAGAAACGAACGATTCAGCAAGTTAAGAGCCCGTACTTATTTAAATCAGACCTAGTTACTCCGGGATCAATGCCTTCCATCGTAAAACTACATAACATCACGGACTTGCTTACTGCGAACTGTCCATTACGACTAAGTATGTAGGCAGCAATGAAAGGGTATCCATTAACTTACTTACAATCACCTGGTCTATTTCTTCGTCGATCAATAAATTACTTGTTTTATGCTTACAATCACTTGAAAATATGACGAATTTGAAATGAGATAAGGATAAAGGAATTTTATTCCCTGAACATATGCCTAAGTTAAGAAAAAGGAATGTATTTCAAATACTATTAATGGAAGATAAGGAAAACTATCAAAACAATCAATTTTAATTTTATACAAACTAAACTTATAAAAATAATTATAACTGAATTAAAGACGAGAAAACCTCCAATAAACAGCAAAAAAGATTTCCAGATTTCCAATGGGATTATAGTAAGACAAGAAATCAGCAAAAACTATCGCGGATAGAGAATGCCGAAGTCAATTACTCGTAATTCAACCGAGTTATCTAATGAAACAAGGAACACTGTTAGTACCAAAGGTCATTAGCTGAAGTTTTCAAGTGACGAGCACAAAATTGCAGCAACTATCGCAGTGAACGTCTTTTGAAGCAAAACAATTGCGAGCGTGGATACTGGAAAGATAGAAATAACCTTGCAGAAGAAGAGAGGGGATAACCTAGCAGAAAATAACAACCAAACTTACCACAATCGCGAAAGTGGAAAAAGGTGGGAATCCCAAAAAAGAGGATAAAACCAGACGAAAATCTGAAACCAAACTGTCAATTGTACGAGGAAAGAGATTCGTCGGGTACAGACAGGGTTGAGTCCTTGACACTAACGACTGGGAAACTGATAGTGCCGATGAAGAGAGATGCGACGTGGGGAAAGCGCTTCGCAGGAGTGAGCACATCGAGGGAAAGCCACACAAGGACGGATCGTGATTCCATCGAAAGCGGTTTTAAAGATCACGCGGAGGGAATCCGACTGCACCCACGGAGATACGAACCCACGTGATTTGGGGCTACAAATCGTGAGAGTCACGTTTATTTCTATTCCTGTTTATCCCATAATCTAATCGCTCCTCGTGAACGCTGCGAAGTTGACTGTTGCGCGGATCTCGTCGCGGAAGCCAGATTTCGAGGGAACGTGAATCACCTGGAGGATTCAGATTGCACCGAGAAGTGAAAAAAGTCAAATTTTATGAAAGATAATGGAGTTCATAACATAAAATGGTGACATTTAAGCATGAATGAGAAATCTGGATGGATACATACTATGAAAATCGTGATGGAGAAGTCAATGAGGCAAGGATGAAGACACGGTGATAGACAAGACCAATCCTTTGATCTGCATCAACCAAAATAATCACCCTAACTCATATCAGTTTCAAAGATGAATTAATAACTAAGGAATAAATGAACGAAGCAGAATACTTCAAAGATAGGTTTCATTGACCAGTTTCACTTAGTAGTTTTCGTCAGGTATATTCTTCATAATTTTTAGGCGTGATATTTTTGTTTTCGTTGAATGGATGTACCCTATAATGAGTATATTAGTTCTTTTTGGATGAAACATGTTGTATGAAACAGCTACCAAGGTAATTAACTCTCTACCGTTGATTTATAGTTTCAAAAAGCTCGATAAATTATATCAGTACTAAAATATTTTAGGAAAAGAAAATTTATAACTGAAATATGAAAATAACTACTAATGCTCTCGTCTATTCTGATCACTAAAAAGTTCATTAAAACTGCGATTTTAACATTTTCTAACGGTGAAAGTACCCGAAAATTTACAGTATACGTAATTTCATAAAAGATAAAGAAACTAAGAGATGAATTTTTTAAAGCTCAATTTAAAAGAAATTAGTCATACCTGCATTCCTGACAGAAACCTCTCATGTATCTCTCATCTTCTGAGAAAAGATAGTCTAATCTGGACCTACAGGAAAATTTCCCTTATACAGGGAAATGGGTGCATATTAAGATATCGCAGCAACCTGACTCAATTCCATTGGCAGAACGCAGCTGATGGAAACCAAATGGAAATAAAAACTCCTTCGATAAGGGGAATCAAGATAAAACGGACATATCTGTTGGGTTGCGTAGCGTAGTGATCAGTCTGTCGCTATCTGAAGCAATTCGTGGAGTAATGGAGGAAAAAAGGAATCTTTGAACGAATCATACGATCACGCCAAACCCCTTTTCCTTCTACGGTAAAAAAAGATGAACTCAATAAGTCATTACGCTGAGTAAAAGCTATTTGAAAACAAATCTGGATTGAGCTAATCGCTATTAAATAGAGCGGAGGAAAGGAAAAAGCTCGTATTTCAATCCTTGGGTCACATATTCTCAAGAGAGAGCAAATATACTCTCAGGAGTGGAGTAAATGCAAATGGTTGACGGCTGTATTGCGCGTATCACTGCTCTTGCAAAGGTCCCCTGACGAGAAGAATATGGTTCCACTGTGGGCGTAAATGTCGGTTGGAAAGAAAAAAAAGTGAGCATCGAAAGTTCTCCACCGAGCCCATGTATTTTGGGAATAGAGGAAGGCCAAGGAGAGTACACTCACCTCTATCCATTGGCATGGCCCTGTTCTCGGGACCACCCATTGGGTCATATTCTAGGACAGGATATTTGAATTGCTAGCCACACCCCTTTACGCTATCCTGCATTTGCGTAAATCACGAGTGGTGCGAAAGTAGGAAATTTGTGAAAGAGCTCATATTCGCGCAGTCCAAGAGAGAGGTCCTGACAGTTTCATTAGCGCTGAGAGATTCTACTCAGACTCCTACATTATTTAACCTAATTTCATTTATTTTCGAATTTTCATTTAGCTTTCAGAAATTGCTATCTCAAGGAATTCAACATATACTCCATTTGGTTGGCAATAAAAAATGTACCAATCAAAACAGTTGGCGAAAACTTTAAGGATTCTAATTTCAAACAATATACTATGTTGATGACTATTAATGCTCTAAAAGGAAAGGATTTGGTATACATAGTCCATAAATATTATAGGCGTACTATATTATATTCTGATTACCATGCCATTAAACAAAATGAAAAATTGACGACAAATTCTAGGATATCTATGATGCATTTGAGAATTTAATTCCGCCAATTTCAGGTACGATTTAGATCCTTCCACCATAATCCTTATATTAGGGCAATCACTATAATTGGTGCAATTTGTAGAATTTGGAAATAAAAAGCGGAACCAATACGTCACTACGACTACATACTGACGTCATTAATGACAACGATTAAACGCCAATTGTCTTATGACAAAACACCCATACATATTCTTATGATGAGCAATGATATGTAATAATTCTGGCTGGATGTTCGTTTCCCTTCGCCATTACGATATGTCTGAGTCTTGCGACCTTTCCCAAATGCCCTTTGTAACGAGAAGTGCAGACAGTGGACCCCCTTTTGCTATTTCCACCTCCCTCTGCATCCACACCTGCGACCCTAGCTTCTCTTATCCAATGAGCACAGGTTGGTGCGACGCAAAAGGAGCAAAGAGAGAATGCGAGGGGACGGCAGCATGTAGACGGGGTGAAAAAAGAACGCATAAGAGATTTCGCGGCGTTGCCAGATGAAAACGGGGCAAAGAAACACCAAATTGATTCGCGATGGAATAATATATGCCGTTTGTCATTCTAGTGGAGAATTCGCTCCAGATAAAATCACCGGGGAATGTTGCTTAACCTATAAAAGAACACTCGATTTAACCCTATAAATTAGTTCCATTATTCATCGAAGACAAACAAAAAATCGTAGCTTATTCAGAGAGATAGACTTTGCTCGCTTCCAAAATAACTATCATTTCAGTCATGTCTTTTTAACTGTTTTGCTTCCACATCAAGGTTTCGTTGAAAACCTGAAGACAAATGCGGGAATAGAGAGAAGAAGCCTTCGTGATAATTCGATTTGAAAAGTCTCGGAGAGATGTTAATTTATCCAAAATAGAGATTATAAACTAAAACTTGCATCTGCAGCTATTTTACTCTTAATTAATAAATGTACATATTGGATAAAATAAATTAACAGGAGATACAACGTAAAATATCGTAATGGGGCATTTCTTTGCCGGAAAAACTGAAATTTCTTTCGTAAAATGTTGATTTTCTATTCCATTCATCGGGTAAATAAAAATACCAGATTAATTTCAATAAATATCTCATGATATAAATTGTAGCTAGTATATAGAGAAGTAGCTGTAGTTTACTTTCCAAATCCCTTACCAAAAAATAAAGATGACATTTCTCATAAATATAGACTCGTTTCTATTTAGAATAGGAAAATTTGTTAAGTACAAACTTTTATATACAGTTCATGCGGCAATCATCCATGAGAACAAAATGTTTACTCAACTGAGCTGAGCAGAAAGCTTTTCAATACAATGACAACGCAGAAATGTCAAATTCCGCCTCGCGACTAACTCATCCACCTCGGTGCCCTTCGAAAGAAATCGCCATTTTAAACCAGTCCTTGAAAATTAACTGCCGAATTCTAAAAAAGGGGAAAAGGCCGAAAAATATCGAGAGGAGTGACCTTGTGTACGTTTGAGTAGTACGGAGACCACCTGAAAGAGGTCGATTGTTTTTTCTTGTAGCAAGTTAAGAGGATTGCATAAGATTTTTGGAGAAATCTTGTTAAAAGAACCTCGTCTGCCCTCGTACGTTTCTCTTACTTGCCGGAAGCGAACGACTGATTTTGCTCAAGGAGAGGCAAAAAAGTTGGCATTACCAGAGACGGTTTTTTGGATATTCAAAAGGTTTCCTTTTCATGGGCCTGAGTTTCATATCTACCGATTACGAATATCTGAAGCATTTAAGGTGTTTGAACCAGTCTTGAGGAGTTTGCTTATACTAGTTACTATAGAATAAAATATTTTATTCTATTATTTACTATCTCTTCACACAAATATCTCCATACATTTATATGTATTTGAATTTTAGTTGCAGATTATTTGGACAAATTGCCATAACACAAATAGACTTCAAAGAGAATGACAATAACAGGACGTGGAATATACGATTTCACATAAATAACTGCAAAGACTATTGTTTGCTATGAGCAAACAATAGAATATATGAATAGAGAAGTAACGCAACTAAGGTCACTAAAAGCAATGAAACAAAGCTCGAAAATCTACGAATAGTTTATATCTACATCTATCATTTCTATTAATGTATCTATTATAATCTATATTGATCTACATAGTTCTTTTACGATCCGAGATTCTGTATTACATCAGTTTAAAGTTTACGTGAACTTCTCCTTTGTTTACGCTCTATAAATCATAAACAATTTATACTCGTACGCACCTTAACTCTTTATTGATTTTTACAGACAACGTATATTTATGCGGGCACTGAAGCTAACAAATTCCCCAGGTTCAAACAACAATGAATAGAGAATACACAGTGGATTCACCGGACCCAGAAGGTCAACTCACGACCACCACTCAATCTATAAGGCTGTAAACGACAAGCCCCAATACAAAACACCCTGAGATCACTTTCCATGGGTAACCATCGCGGAAACTTCCTGTAGAAGGATCAAAGGATCGTCGGGGACCGCAAGGAAGCAATACGGCGGTGGCAAAGTCATGCGCCGCCTTTGTAAAAGGAAATCCCAAAACACCGCGGCTTCCACGAGTAACTAAGTTTAGATTTCCGGAAGAAAAGTACGCGAGGATAGACGAAGCAGCTGCAGGAAGCTATATCGCTGCCCCACACGCTTTGAGGGAGGGAAACAATTCTACTCCTATATTCTACTACTATCTTTTTAATTGTTTTGCTTCCTCATCTGAGTTTCGTTCTAAAATTGAATCTATATAAGTCTTCGTGATCATGTCAGTAATGTGATCATTCAGTTAGAAAAATCACGGACAGAAAAATTAAAAAATTCAGCCAAAATAAGAGATTTAAACTAAAACCTCACTTGGAATTGAAATTTCCTCCGTAAAATGTTGATTGTCAATTCAATATTACATAATACATATATCCAATTCAATACACTAAATACATACACTAAATTCAATATACATATATTCAGTTCAACTCGGATCGTTCCAAAATAAATCTGCTAATCCTGTGGAAGCGAAAACCGCACAAACTTAGGCATTGCCTGCCAGAAAACAAAAGATCCCATTGATTGGAAATCCTCTATTTTTATGCCAGTGGAAATAAACAGCCTTGGGGCGCCCCCCGATCGTCAGCTGTTCTGGACGCGCGCTCAGAAACGACTATCGATCCCAGAGCTCCCCCTGATAAACAATCGCGATGGAGGGCTGCGCCCGAATTTGAATGTGGGAAAATATAGCGGAATGTGACAGAGGCTGCTAATCAATCGGGGAGGTCCCGATCTCTTCGTTAGCGACGCTGCAGAGGACTTGAAGTTGGGAGGAAAACCGCGGCGATTGGAATAGCATCAACCGAATGGGAGTTGACGTTGGCAGAGAGGCATCCGAGACAATGAGCCGATAAACAGCCTCCCCCGAATGAAGCAACGTGTTTACGATGAACTTATGGCTTTTATATAATAGATTCCGAAATGGTGGATTCGTGGAGACCTTTAAAGATCAATGCAGCGGAGCTTTGATGGACGTTTTGTGTCTCTGATGCTCATCCGCAAATCTAGAGTAGTTTGGAAATACCACTGAATATCAGCCGATTAAAAAAATATATCTTTAGTTGGCAAAATATTTCTCAGAATATTACTATACGTCTAAAGCAGCGATTTTCTTTTTTACCATGAGAGACATTCGTTAAATCGGTAATTGCGGGAAAAAGAAACGAGTTTTTCTTATATTGGGTTAAAATTCTACAGAGAGAAAGGAAAACATATAGTGTAGAATAGAATAGTAAGTATATCTGTCACGAAGTATCAGTAAACAGAATTTTTGGCACAATAAAATAAACTATTACCTTAAAACTTGATCGGAATTGTTTCCCTTAATGTTTCACTGATAACTCATGACACAGCTGTCCCAAATTCAGTTGTAAGAATACTAAAGAGGATTACGGTAATTACCCGACTAATTTGGGAAAAATTCAAACAAAATAAAATAATATAATAAAACGGAATTCTACGGTTGACTCTGGGAGACAACAAAAAAATTACCTCACGCGACCAACTACATCAGAACGTTCGTTTAACGTCATACGCATATAAAACCTTCTCAAGCAATATACATGTCATTGAAATAAAGGCAGCAGAGAGCCACTTAGACCGTACCTTCACACATGTGTGCAACTTGTTGTATCGCGCGCTTTTATTTAAAAAATTAATTCGACAACCTTAACGTCGAATTCCACGTACCTAATTTCGCAAACTTCCAGCCTCTCTGTAATGAATATATAAATATGGATGGCGCGGTTACAGACGTCTTCCCTTCATTTATTCTAAGGCCTCGAGAAGTAGAAAGGGCCATTTTTAACGATCTCCGCCAGTATGAGATGGACTTGATGTGCCGAAGTGGGCGTAGTCGCTCGATAAGCACGCGCCACCGACTGACCTCTCTGCATTATACACCGCCTGCCCTTCGGAGGGCAATAAACAAGAACAAATGACAATGGTCGAGTATATTTGACGGAATATGAAGTCGTTTGTGATTCCTTGAATGCACTTGCATAACTATTAACGACAGTGCACGTGGTCATGAAGCGGATCAACGCCTGAGGTCATACTCCACATAAGACATAATGGTGACTTTAGCATATGAATACTTATATCGCAGATAACGACCATGTTTCAAAGGAATCCGCAACCTTCTCAAAAAGATCAGGGAAGAAAGGTTTATCTTCTAGTACGAATAAGGCTGAAGTAGTAATAGATAACTTAAGAACACAACTAGGAAATGGTTATCTCACTCAGTGTTCTCCTTAAGTTATCCGCAAGCTTTGTTAGTTGTAGAGCCATTAAGAAACGCGAAAGATACCTAAATAACTAATCTAAGCTGAAAATTGTTTAGAATTTATGACAGCTAGTCATGGAATGACTTCACCGGGATGTTTCTTCGATAGTACCCTATGGAGGTCGGCGCCTGTGAGCCAGGCAACCCAACCAACGCCTTTGTAATGCGGTATCTAAATTACTGTGGCCGTTTCCATCACCTAAAATACCATAAGTTATGCATTCCTACGAATTCTTACAAATTTCAGCAGTACTTTTTTTCTTTTAAGATTCAACCCGCATTAAATACGCATAAAAAATAAGGAAGGTATAGTATTCACCTACCATGATAGCAAATCAAAGTTTCTGTTCCTAAATTCAAAAGATCAAATTAAAATATCGCTACGATTTGCATCAATACAAACATCTGTAAGGGTTAATTCTTAATGGTCATTATTGGAATGTTCTTTTTCTCAATAATGAAAGAGTTGAATCATTGAAACATCGCTTTGAAACCTCGAAATTTTGTCAAATACACGCCTGGGATACATAGCATCCATAAAATAAAGTCAAATAAAACAAATTAAGTCAAAAAAAAGAAATTCAAATGGAAAGGGTGAGGGTTCAACAACACAACTGTGCTTGAAGATAAGAATGAGCACTACTACCGCAGGATTCAACGCGAAAGCAACGTATTCCGTCATCTAGATTCTGACGTCACCCCTAAGATGGCATTTAGCCTGCGCGAAGAAGTTAAAAAGCAATAGACAAAGCGCCCCTCGCGGATGGTGCTGTAAAAATAAAGAAAGTCGCGAAAAGTTTGTGGGTGTTTAAAAGGGGAGCTACTTTTAATCTATTACTTTGGGTGGCTTCTTCCACTTCCCAACGAAAAACAAAAGACGTCACAGAGGAACAACAAACAGTTTCTTCAAGCTCCTCTTGGATCACACTTCGGAAATAGTACGGCTTTTTCCTCCCACCTAAAAGAATAGGAAACGGAAGACTTAAATCCGGATTTATTAACAAAGGGTGGACGTAGAGCGCAAACTTTACATCGGATCCGCCCGCTTCCATCCCATCCTTTTATGGTACTGTCGTATTGTCACAGATATGAGAGACTTGTGATAAGAAATAACGGCTTTGGGTGTGTTCTGTGGGCGTGAAGCGGAAGAGATTAAAAAATTGGCGAATGACGTCACGATAAGAGCTTTGGGAGATAGAATACACAACTTCCATCATCGTCATTTGATCGCAATGTAAATGAGATTGAGGCGTAGTAGGTCTCACTTGTTTCACCTAGATTCCATTTACAGACAGAGAGCAACAATATTAAATGGTTTAAGAAATAGTGGCATAGAAACAGATACGTAGTATTTACCAATAATAGGTAAAATATTTATTAGAATATTTTTTACTCATTCTTCAGGAAACGACGACAATCAAAGCGGTATGAAAATAAGAAAGAAAAGTTATCTAAAAATTATATTAACTTTTGTTAAGATTTCATTAGAAAATTTAATTAACAAACATAAAAATAAAAAAATGTATCTCAATAAACAATATAAATGTTAGGATAATATAAAATCTCTAAAAGAATGACAAGGGGCACCAGATTTGCTTTCTAAATCTCCGCGAGGTATGGAATTATTTACAAAACACGTGCATCAATACTTAAGACAACAGATACGCCCAATAAAATTTAATCTTAAACTAAAATGAAAACCATAGGAAGTTCGTAACTCAACCATTTAAATCTTTCAAATTTCTAAAGAAAAATGGAAGCTCAAGTTAAAAAACGGGGAGAAAGATATATTGGAATCTAGCATGGAAATCTAAACTCGATATTAGAGTAAAATCTATTTCTTATTTTAAATAGGAGATTAAAGAGCAAACTAAATGTGTTTCTCACAAACAACAAGTAAGAGTATCATCGCCTTAACCTAAAGATAGAATAATTCAAACACTCAATTCAAATATTTAAAGTCCTTGACTTTAAATCGACTATTCTGATAAAAAAAGACAATACAATGAGTATAAGGTAATATCTTCGCAAGAGGAACTTTGAGGCCGAAAACCGGAAGGAGGAACAGAAGTAGCTTCTATTAAATCAAATTAAATGAGCAAGGAAGTAGAGAAAGACCTAATAAGGTCGTTGTGTGTCACGTCACCTTCTCCGAACGTCACATCGATGATCGGAAGTTTCCACGAAAAATCTCTCAGTATCCGGGATGCTCATTCGACAAACGGGTGATCACACCAATTGCTCATCGAAGATAAAACACTTCTCGGAAGAGCTGTCCACGGTCACTAAACGGGGAAATCCCGCCTCTGCGTCGGAGCGAGGTGTCTTTTGCCGCTCTCTCGAACTTTCGCAGCCGTAGATTGGAATTACGGACGGCAAACGCTCCCAGAATTCGCGTCGATAAACTGCTTGGTTGCGAAATGCCGCGAGAGACATTTGATTATCGCGACCTTGAGGGAAGTCTCGGCGAATGTGAGTCAGCGATCGCGAGGGGATAAAAAGTGCAGGTAGTTGAACCACTTTATGCATGATTCATGTACGCGATTTTTAGACAGACTCTTCGCCGACGTCTGCGAATTGATGGAAGACGTGAGCGGCAACGAACTGCAGCTATGCCGATTGCTCGGGGGGAAGAAATCTATCACTGCACTCTGATATCACGAGCGATATTTTTCACTTCCTATTTGATAAATCATAGGCTCGAAGAGTACACAGAAATTCTTACTCACGTCAACGCTAGATCCGCTGTTATTTTCACGTATTTTTAAAATGAAAATAGGGGATTAAGGACTTAGGGAATGTCGTTTCGAGATAAAGTAATAAAAGGATTACTTCAGAGTGAAATATGATAGAGCGTCAGATTTAACGTATAAATCACACTATAAAACATTCGTAGTATCTTAGTAGCACATATTTATTTATTTATTACCATCATTTTATAATTTACCGTACAGTTAATTTTTGTTTGAAATTTTTATTGTGAATCAATAAATGAGTCAGTAAGTAACAATATTTTTTTAAATATTTTAGCCTTATATATTGGTTGTATTTTAAAGTATTTTATTTCTGTATTGTCTCTGTATGTGAGCCAAGAGCTGCTTTGTTGTCTACATTGCTATTTTTTACAATATATATAATTAAATTTTTGTCCCATCGATAAATGTTAAGTCAAACAGGGTATCGATGAATTAGTACTGGTGTTGGAACTAAAAACATATCAATTCATTATTACTTATACATTTATAAGTGAACAGTGCATGGCATATTTATTTCTAAGCTTAATCTGTGAGATCAAGCAAAGAAAACAATTTTCTGATTTTGAAATTTTGAAACTTTTTTCGTCGTAAGCCAAGCCTTTCCTATACCAGAATATTTGCATACAACTACTCACAATAATCTTTTAGAATGAAAAATAAGCGACGTCTCAGACGAAGCGAAAACAGCAGCAAAAGAGGTCAGCGTAAGAGATACAAGTCAAAAAAGGGCGAGACCTCTTTCATCGCAAACTACCAAACCAAAAACCAGCCTGTTATCCATCGCAACTCCACTTAATATTCTGGAAATAATAGAGGGTTCCACGAGCTACACGAGAGGCAAACGTTTCCAGTGAAATATCAATTGTTTTATCTGCCCAACATACTTTAGATTTCTGCCACCGATTCGCAAACATAACATTAACCTACTTTTGCGGATGAAGATAAAAAAAATCGAAAAGAAGAGGAGTGTTTTGAATTCCTCGGTGAAAAATCAAGCGGGAGAGTCAGTCACGTGACGTCATCGCACAGAAGCGGACGTGATGTTTAAGAAGCAATAAACGAGAAAAATATTCTTCAGAGCACGATCGGAAGTTTGAGATAACTACGTTTAAACGTGACGATTTGGAAACTGCGAAATATCTTTGTCGTTAAGAGACGTAATAATTGGCAAATGTGAGTCGCGTTACATATGGTTGGACATTTCGAGGTTGTTATATTTTTGGTATTCGAACTAGGATGAATTTCCCTGAGATTAATTACAAAAAACAGCCAACATTTCTTTGCCAACAGGAAACAGGATGTTATAATCTCGAATTCCCTTTCGATGTAATGAATTTTGCGATAACAACAACGCGAATCCGCCTGAAAGTGCCTTGATATCCCAAAATAGCCAGTTGTGAAAATTTCAGCTAATTGTAAGTTGATTATGTTACTTAATAATCAAGAATTTAAATGTCTTATGAAATAGGAATATATAAGAAGACTAAACTTAGGTTAAAATACTTAAACTGCATTACAGTGAACCTAAATTGAAATAAATTTCCCGGAAATTATTATTTAAGTTTTATAATCCAAAAAATATCAGCAAAATCATCAAGTCCTATAAAAATACTTTAATTTCAATAGAATAAGGCAGAAGACTGTATACTTTGATAAAATGTATCCATTATGTCATGTGAGCTCCAGGCCAAAATGCCCTCTCAATGAAAAACATAACTTTAATACAAGAATATAAAAGGAACCACATATGATTTTGCACAACTTGTAGCGGAAACATTGAAGTAATACGTGCCTTGGTCTCGAACATAGATGCAGATCCCAGATCCACTTTCCAAGACGACGCTCCAAATTATTAAGCCATTAAAAGAAATAACTTACTCTATTTTTGGGAAAGTTCACAAGCGACTGACAGCTCAGATAAACAAAGATTACCAGCTAAATAAGAAAGTCTTAAAAAGGTTTCAAACATTTATACGACCGTTACTATTGCCAAAGAGTGACGTGTCCCACGATTACGGAAATGTGATAAAAGTTGCGGCTAACCGTTATACATTTCTCTAACCATTCCCTCATCTATTGATGCTATAAACCACAAATACATTAAATAAATAACTTTACCTTAGAGCGCGGATAAAAGATTCGCGCTCCTTCGCAGTTCAGCTGCTCCGAGCGAAACTTCCTGTTTAGCAACTCTTTGCTCACGATTTAGGAATCCCCATTTCCGGTCGTCTCGACGGATCGGAGGGGAGGGCACCAAAACAAAAACACTTATGACGTCAGCATCGCCACTCTTTTTCTTAATAAGAGAAAGTAGAGCGGCCAGTAGTAAACCCTTCTCTTTGGTGGATGAATTTTCTTTGGCGGAGGATCCTGGCGAATTTTAAAACAGCCCGCAGCTGACCATAAATCTTGCGGAAATGGTTCGCAGATGTGTTTTCGGAGCATCGCAGTGTGGTCTAATTGCGTCTTGTAATATTTACGAGAGAAAATTGCGCGCAGCCTTCCCTGGGCCGAAAAATTCTGCGACAGAAAAGGAAAGGAATGGATTTTCTTACAAATTAGTTTAATTGAAACACGGGCTGCAATCCTTCGGAATTTTCTTCTAACATCTACGCTTCGGATTTCTACTTGGAGATGGAACATCTCTCAACACCTCCTCATAAGTGGGGACTTACATAGTGCAGGAATAACCACACCAACTGCAGAAAGAAAGCATGTGGTAGCAGAGCTTTACTTTATCTTTACACATCATTAATGAAACCCAAAGGAAATCAACCTTAAAAGAAGACAATAATGACGGGATAAGCACACGGAATCAAACAGATTCACCGAATTAAAAGGAGTAATCACACCAACACTTCGGCTATCGCGAAATGTTCCCGATAAACTTGGGGGATGAAATTCGTAAACGAGTATCTCAAAGTTCCTGACATCATATGATGATTTACTATTTCAACACAACAAAAAGTTATTTATTCGTCTAGAGGTACTACATATTAAACTAAGAGTACAGTTTTCTCTTAATATTGATTGTACGCAGCAGTCGGAATACAGCAAAATCAAGATGTTTTTCGTAGAATATTTTTGAGTTTAATTCTTCTATATACAATTTATACAGAACGCACTAACCCTAAATATGAGATTAAACGGTGGCATGGAGTACGTTCCAACGCTATCGATAACATAAATGCTTTGATTGATCTATTTTTGGCGGCTTTGTACTACATCCGAGCAAATCCTAATAAAAGTTACGAAGATAAAAATCCTTATCAGTAAGCTCTTGTGAACTTAAGACATCCAACGCATGAAAAAAACTTTGTAACAAAAAAACCTAGTGTAAAGATTTTCTTCAAACAATCACTACTAGATACGATAAGTTTATTCAAAGATCTAGACCCAAATCGAGGAAAAAGGAAGATAAAGAGGACAAGTTAACAAAGCGTAATTAGTTATAACAACAAAATGTTTATGTATCAACTCAAACTAGTTTGAACCGATTAAGCATGGACCCATAAACAAACTATTAAGCATGATCCTTTGGCCTTATCTTTCGCTTCTGAGAAAGACGCCGAATTAATCTCCATTTCGTTTTACAGTTGAAGAGAGAGAAGGAAGACGACGGCCGCTATCGGAATTCGGGTCGCGATTCCCGGAAGAAGGAACATCCTTCGCACCCTCTGGCGGAGGTCTCTCCAATCACGGTCGATGCAGAATCTCTGACCTCGTACCCATACACAGTTGCATAACTTAAAAAAAGCGGCCTCGTCACCACGAGGGTGCACTCTGCCCCTTCGGAAGGTTCCAAAGTCCCTCACTGAATACTCGATTGAGACGAACTTGGTGCACTCTCGTCACTGGGAATTCGCAACTGTTATGCCGGATTTACACATTCGCACGAATGACGAGAGGTGGGGAAAATGTGTTGACGTTCACCCGTCATTCGTCTTGTCACTCGTCTCGCCGCTAGTGCCGAAAACTGTTATTTCAGAAGTCTCGTAGGGACGTATATGGTGCCGAATTAGTAAAATGGAAACTCTTTGCAAGTATTAAAACGGTAATTCCCACATGGGGACGAACATGCGAACGCAAAGCGCGAACTTCGGCGAGCGACGAGGCGAAACACGAGCGCAAAAGTGTAAATACAGAATCACAATTGATACGACTCTATCAGCACCCGCTGGAAGATTGTTGGAAACGGCCCATCTGTCTCCACGTGTTATTTGTATCGGGAGAGACGTTTATTTCCTCTGCCAAAAGCAAAACGTGTGGAATCGCGAAAATCGGCCGCCGCGTTTCGTTTGTTTTCGCTGTCTGCCGCCTCCGTGGATGTATCCTTTATTCGAGGAGCTTCGGGAATGCGGTTTACTCTACAATTTGCGACGCGAGAAAGTTTGTCGAGAAGCGGGAAAGAAAACAGAAACGGATTCGCTGAAAGGCTTGCCGTTTCTCGTGCGGTGGAGAACGGAATCTCTCGCGAACATTTCGACTCGAAGATGCATCTTGAATAATGATGCGAGAAATTCGAACGGAGCGGTTTCGAAGAGTGCGCCTGCAAAGGAAAAATGTCATTGCTCCAAGGAAACGTTGCTAGGTAGGACTTGGGAGTCAACGAACCGAAAGTTAACGATCTGGAATATATAGATCGATGAAACGCTATGCTTCAAGCAAAAATAGTTTTTTCCGGTGACAAAGTTCTGAGTCGGTTCACTTCCAAGGACTTGGAAAAGTAACGAGAATCTCGCGGATTTTTTTTTATTTTTGGAACTTAATACTTATGCATAATCCATTGCTAGCAGTTTCAATGCGCCTTGATGCATGAAAAGTCACATTTATGGAAGCTATAGTTGATTAAAATGAAATTCCGAAGATAAATTATAACAAAAAACAACTGTTCCTAATACCCTTCTCCGGTCGGAGAAAATTGACAAAACTTATACCGTGTACGTCCACTCAAGGTGCTTCATCATACAATGTTACACAGAAGTACAAGGAATATTTATAGGTCTGATCATTAATTAATGATACCAGTAAACAAAGCCGAAACCTTCAGGCGTTACATTTAGAAAGGCCATAGCCCAAAAGGAAAAAAACTCTACATTTTCTACTGTGGAAAATTTAGCTTTTTCTACTGTAAAATTACCTTTGGTGCCATATTCTTAAGAAGAAACCAAATGAAAGGGACCACTTTTTTAATCGTTTCTACCATAGATTTTGGCGAACGGGATAATTCAAAATTAATTTGAATTTAGGATTATATTAACGCATCAAACTGAATTTTTACTAACTAAAAGAATCACGAACATCGCAATCTATTAAAAATGATAACGTAAAATAGATTACCGAGGTGCAACGTTATTCAAACTATTTCCAGAGCAATAAACAGCATATATTCAAAATTCCCGCACCAATAAATTTTACTCATTTTCTTGGTAAAAACTTGAATTGGCTTCTTTTGCGAAACGAAATAAGAACAAGGACGGAGAGGTGGACCGGGAATTTTATAAGCCTCGCAACTTCCAAACCGGAGCCGCGATCTTGAAAAACGGGTTGTCCTCAAAAGGCGTGATTCATTTCCTGCAGGATATTGGGATTCGTCGAAACGGCAGAACGTTCGCGAAGTCCTCCCACCCAACTCGCAAAGATTTGCAACTCTCACCTCTCGACACCGAATCCTAAGTAGCGAATGCTCTGCAACCGGCTTGCGAAATACTGCAAAATACCAACTACAAAGACCGACAAACCAAACCGCTAAGACCAGTAAAGAAGAATCGTGCATTTGTAAATTCAGTCAAGTCGTGAGAACAATTATAATTTTTGGGTCAAGGTGAATGACAAACAGCCGAATGTCCGGCGAGCGAAGAGTGAAAGTTGGATTCATAGGAACACGAGTGGCGAAAAGAACGTTCGCGAAAAAAATCGCATCGCGGAACGAATGACTAATTCTATTTATCTACGCGTTAGTCATCCAATTCATCTACATTCAATGCCATAAGCTCCGGAGGCTTTAGTAACGGCAATTCTGCACTGTGACACACAGGTCTCATATCGGATGCGATGTATAAGTGATTGTAGCCATTTTAGTCATAAAGCAGTGAAAATCTGTTGCATGATCCGTCTCTCTAAATCATGAGAATAACAAAAGGAAAATGGAAGTTGGGAAATAACTTTAGGGAGGTGAATAAGAAATCCATTTACTCTCTCTTCAACAAATACGAGTACGTTTATCTGAACAAGGGAAAATTTTTAAACAAATCATGAGAATAGCATACGGCAAATGGAAGTTGGATAATAACTTCAGGGACATGTATGAAATTCTATATACCCTTTCTTCAACAAATACTAATACGTATTTCAGAACAAAGGAATCAGGTCCTATTATAATAAATTTTAATTTGGAAAAATTAAACACAATGTATTTACAATAATTTTAATTTATTAAGGGCACGAATAAGCAACCTTTAACGTATTGAAGGAATTTTGAAAAGTATGTATGTATTAGCGTATCAGAAAATAATAATAAAAAACGTCTTTATTCGGGCGAGATTGAGATAAAAGTCTCCTTTCCCATCCAACCCATTGTCATAATAACTGAGCCTATAATAAAAAAAACGAATTTTATTTTCAAAAGTAGCACCATTGACTTAGTTGGGAACACCCATTACATCCCTTGTCATATAAATGTTGTTCACCAGTGTTATTCAAGGCAAGTTAAAATTGAGAAATACCTTATAATTCTGAATGACTTTACCGAAATAAATTTGAATACACAAGAAAAAATGCACAAAAATATTATTAATCTAATACATTAAAGACGACAGAGAGGTAAAAAAGGAGGTGGCAATGAACGGCATGTAATAAGACTATATCACATACAGTAAAGCTATAACGCTAAGGAATACATGCAAAAATAATGCCTTTTCATACAATCATGCAGGATTGATGCGAGAACCGATTCCGATCTAATATTCCCAGAAGCATCAATCATCGACTGCAATAGTTGGCGATCAAAGAGGATGCAATGGTCATCAACGCTGTCTCTTCTAGTTTCAATTTCATCGCTGGTGCTTCAGAAGGCTGACATAGCAATTTAAATGGCCCCGTCGAACGATTATCGTCCATGTTGTTCGGATGACAGCGACTGATTGATGCTCAGAGAGGATAGACCATTCTTCAACTGAGTGATATCCACGACTTGTCTCATAACCAGAGGAAAATCTCGTTAAGTGAAATAACCTGATAGGTAAAGGCATCGCTGAGCTTATACGAAAGTGAATTCTTTATTGCTGAATGAAAATCAGGAATTTCAAGATCGACATTTTCACCATTACTTATAGCGTGAATAACGTTGAATTTAACTCATTTCTTTTCCGACGTTTTGCAAGAAAATGCTTCAACTCTTCAAAATGCTACAGATTTTCCTGTCAAACGGTATGAACTCTAACTTTCACTAACTTACACAATAAAATTCATATTATCTCTAAATTTAAGCTTACAAAGTATGTATTTTTATTCAGTAACGTACCTTTGCATTTCATGATATAATTTTGTTGGCAGTAAAAATATGAAACATGGCATAAATATATTAGTAGCTCTTCCTGTGAATTCAGAGCTTATTATGACTATTGAGAAATATCGTGCCGAAGTGTTGTTAATTCTAAAATATAGTAATGCATAAATAACTAAATACGTATGTATACATTATAGAAATTTGTATCAGGGGCCATGTAGCACATAATGCACACATTATAGAACGAACTGAATATTCGAATCATTATTCGACAAATCTCCAGCAAAATTATTAATAGAAATGCATTCAAGCTATAAATCCTCCAACCGATTTCGTTCCTGCACAATTTCTCAATCACCCTTTAGTTTCTCAACCCTCTTTCGGTGCGAACAAACAAACAAAATATCCTACGCCGTTATCTTATGCAACCTACGAACCCCGAACTCCTTAGGGCGAATAAGGTAAGGGTAAACAGCCAGAGGCGATCCGCCAACTCCGCTTGTAAAATCCTAAGTCGTGGCTGTCGTTAGAAAGTATGGAATTGGGTACGCGTACGTTTCTGTGCGTCTTAAAAGACCGGAATGTAAACACCTATATGAGTGAGCTGAATGGGAATTTCTCTTAACGAGCAGAGCGCGCCCAACGAATGGGATAAGTGCCCACTTTAGGAAGCACTACACGCAAAATCGCTTGAGTTGGGTCAGGAAAATTTCGAATTAGGAGAAAGGGAAGTGATGGATAGGAATCTGCCAACTTACATTCCTCGGGACATTGAGTTATAGCATTCTGTAAGCTGTTCAGGCAGAAAACCGGTTTGAATTTCATTCCTCCACCATTAAAAAACAAATTAATTATTTAAATTAAGTTAAAAAGATATAAAACTAGGCAAAAAATTAATTAAACCTAAGGATTTAACAGCACTGAAGAAGCCATTTTCTAGCCATGCCAGAAGTGTTATCAATCAAAATACAACTTGGATCCTCATACTCTCCAGTATTAGCAATACAGATTAGGCTTGCAATATAAGGTGAGGAGTTAGGTAGATTGTCCATACTTTTCCAGCTAAAACGGTATACTATTAGTGAAAAAAGTCTGTGTAAATACAGCCCAGGGACCCAATGAATAAAACTTTTTTTAGCAGTCAAGGAGAAGAAAATAAGAAGAATCGCACTCTTCTACCTTTTGAATAGGTTAGTGGTTTATATATTAATTAATTAATTTAATTAACCCATGAACAATACTGAAACGTAAACGAATGAAAGCTATATTTTATTCTATTCTATAGAAGAAGACAAATGAAAAACTTTCTATTCATCAAGGCTCTATATGAAGAACGCTACAGCAATATCTTTCGCGAATTAGTAACTGGATAAGAATACATTCTATTCCAAACTACCCTTGAGAAAACCCACAAACACGGATGTCATCATTAGAATTATTGTAGCATTTCGACCTTTCACGGAGGGGAAAATACGTATTTGAAACACGGATTTTTGGCGGCGTTGGTAAAACCTCTTCACTAAGGTCAGATAACACTCTTGAGAGGAAAACAGCGTGGGAAGTAAATGGGTCTTTGATTGGTGATTGGCATAAACTTATGCGGAAATGGGTTGAATCGAGAGGTCGCCAATATCTTTGGCCGATAACGATGACACATTTTATGACCCAGACGTTTGGCAGAGGTCCAAAAACGACGCGAAGGTCTTCCAGTTCTCAGTCACAGAATCCCTCCTCATCTAAGGCAGCCAAACAGTGGCTCGCGAGAATCCGATTAGGCTTTCGAGAGTTTTGTCGACAATGCTGCGAAATAAATATTGATTCTTCCGATGCATGCAGAATCAAGGGCGTGTTCTCCACGTGCGAATCTCTTTCTAACAGAGGTTCATTTCTCGAGCAAATATGACTCAAATTTTAATTTTGTTGACAAGAATACAGTCAATTTAGCAGGATTGCCAATTACATGCAGTATACACGAATGTGATGGATAGAACGCGTAAAATAATGAGATAAACAAGCATTACTTGAAGCCAACGTGCCAAATGTGTTTGTGGCAGAATTGCGGATATTATTATTCTGAGTTACCGTTTCCGTAACTAACCGGAAATGACGAAGGAGGAGATAGAGATACGGTTTATTCGCAGCGTAAAGCAAGCATTCCTAACTGGTGTATCGTATAAAAAAAAATCAGCACGTCAATGCAGGAGCCTCTAAAATAATATTTCCTGCGTTACTAACATTACCATAACACCAAACGTTACAATTATGCAATTAATTTCGTCTTCTAATGAGAGTAAGTGATGAAAATATTCTCTGTCACAACAATGACTTTAAATTAATTGGTAACAAATGAGTTCAAGCAAATAATGATCTCCCAACTTGGGAAATATAAACGATAGAGTAAATTAACCATTACATTGTTTATAACTACTCCACGACGAAGGAAAAAGAGGAATGGTTAGCATATTTAGTTATATTCAAACGATTAAAATGTTCGTAAATATTTAAGATGAGAAATCGAACTCCTAACTTGAAAATGCAAACAATACAGTAAATTTCTACAGCAGAGATAACTGAAAATTCCTCGACGTAAGAAAATGAGGAATGCCCAGAATAATAAATCAGTTTCAAACGATTCGACAGTTCAGAAAAGGAAACAACGCAAAGAACAAGCGCGTGGAGATTCGGACACTTTCTAAAGTATGTCGGGAACATTGTTTACACTTATCTCTGCCCTATTTAGCGGAAGTCACGACCCAAAACCTAATCTTGATTCAGCGCGCAAATTTAATCCGGAAGCGTGGGGGTAGGGAGTGTTGGGACCCTGCTGAATAAGTCCGACTGCAGAACACGCGTCGTAAAAACTTCGCGTGTTCTTGAGCCGCGGTATCCCTGAACGTAATTCGCGAGGTTACACGAGACCTCAACCCTCCGCTTCCTTGGAAGTCGCCGTTAAAGCGAAACAAACAGGACAGTCGATGTTTTTCAGAAGTATTATCGACGAAAATTCGCTTCCGGTACATGAGGACATTCAGTTTCGTGAGTGTGGGTAGAGCTTGCGGCAATCCGTAGTTTTTAAAGTGCGCAAAACCGTGAGTATAATTATAGTACTCCTGGTCTCCATAAAGGACAAGTATTACAGAATTATATAGTATTAAGATAGATAAGAATTTGACTTTATTGTTTATACGCTGTTAGCTATATACTGATGTAACTCGATGCAGCTATGGAAAGATAATCTGGATAAATAACCTTGTTTCTTTACATGTATATTCTAATTTCGTGCTTTCGCATTTAAAGAAACCTTGGAAAATAAAGAAAGTTGACACTTGTTATTATACGCGAAATACGTGACTTTTATAACATAAATACGTGAATTTTACTGAAATGGATATTAATTATGTATTAATGGGATGTTTAAAAGAATAATATGAAAATTAACCATGATACTTTTGTCCACTACTTGAGGTTGATCAATAGTGAAGAGGGAATACGACAAATATGTTTATCGATTATGGGAATTCCATTCTTAGGAATCAATACGAATTTTAAAACAGATGATGTTATATATCAATCGCAATTGAGACACAATTTTAGATTACTGCCCAAAGATAATTTAAAGAATTTGCGTTGCATAATTTCTCAGGTTTGTTAAAGGACAACCTGCTCAAAACGACGCAAAGAAAGTTGCACAAGTCAAACTGTTTATTTCACTGAAACCAATGATTTTATCTCCTCGCCGTGCATCATTGACATTCCTATTATGAAATTAAGAGAGGCGTGACTCCTGGAACGAAGTCAACTTCCAAGGAAATAAACGTTTATGTTGTTGACATTCATTGTCTTGGACATAAAAGGCGATGTAATATGAAAGCAGCGTCGACAACCACCCACTAAGAATATACACGTTTACACTACCGATGGCCAAGATGCAGTGACAAATGTTTCTCTTCACCGATTATTCAGCTTCGAGCCAATCCTTGAGTTACTCGATTAATCGATTTGATTGGACTCGCCCAATGAGCCAACAAATAGAGACCGAAACTTTTCTGATTAAATCCGAGCTATTCGAAAGTTAAACCAATGAAGCGATATCTAAAGGACCTTGATTGGATTTTCGGCTTCCGTAAAAATTCAATTACGAAAAAGAAAAAAAACGACTTTTCACACTTTCAAAACAGCAATACACAGTCGATGCAAGACCCTTATTTAAATCCAAAGGTGCAGAGGAATTTCTGGATTAGAACTTCCGTATATTATACGTGCTGTCCGCACGTACTCCTACACCTGAGTATCCATCGATAGACGCAATTTCTAGCTTCTCCGTAAACGAACAATGAAAAGACGACCTTCGGAAAGTACCTTTATTAGGCATAAATAATCCCTTCACGCATTTATTGAGTTTTATTCGCGCTCCCTTCGATATTTCAGCTAGGTCAGCATTCCTTAACACCATGAACGACCTTCTCCGCGAAAAGACATTTCATGTGAAAAAAGGCGACTGAAAAAATGCCTTCACAGCATGATTTTCTTAAGAACTCCGATACAAGTCATTTGCTTAACGCAGACGTCTCTCCTGACGACGTGAGTAAAAATCGAGAAACTTTCAGAATTCAGATAAGATACCTTTTTTGCCAAGAATATGCGAAAGCAGCTGCGGGTTTTGCGACGTAAACTTTCGCATTATCGCAGAGAGGCGCAGAAGTTAGATTAGCACTCCCCGACTGTAGATTACGAGCCGGAAATATGTAAAGCTGCGATGGACGCCTTCCAAATTATGCCTCACAACCTGTTTTCGTGGTTATGCTAACACAAATCAAACAGCTGAAGGTGGTAAACAAACTCTGAAGGTTATCAAACAAACTGGTTTCTATCGAACGCCTCCCATGTTATCGTTCAGGATACGTTTGTAAACAACGATCAACTCGTACGATTTGAATTATTGATGGTTTGAACGGAACAGTAATTATGCAGCATTTAGGATCACTAGCGTAAATAACGCACATACCCCCGTGTAAATGCAATAATAACGTAGTCAGCACATGAAACAGGGAACACGAGGACAAAATGAAAATGATAGCATCTGGCAAAAAATCCTGAGCAAAAAGGAATACGAAAAAGTCTGAAATTCCGGGAATCGAACCAGAATGTAACACTTACCGGGTACATAATCTAATTCCCTTTTCAAGCCTCATTTTCCTTCAAAATCAACCAGCAAATTTTTTTTATAACAATGCACAAGCATATTAACAAATATAAAGAAGCTATATAATACCTAAATTCTGCGTGGATACATCAATTACATCAATAACGCACCACAAACCTTTTTCCAAAGTTCCATTTGAATAAAATTAAATTCATACGTCAATCACGCGACGTTTTATATTCTCTTTCAAACAACTTCAAACCCTCCTTTCTACTGCCACGTCAATCAAACATTTCCATCAATCGCAACAAATTTTCTAGTTCTCAAGGATTTTCTAGCCACCGTATAATTATTCCCTCCTTAATCATGCATAACTATTTAAGTATTCAAACTCATCGTGTGGCTGACAAGCGAAGGGATTGAATTGTGCGATCCATATTATCGTCAGCATCACCCATTGTCATCTTCTTTAATCTCCTGACCTTCCATCCTTCATCGAAACCAGAAATCTGAACCCTTGCCAGATAAAACAATGCATCTCCGCGTTGCGGAATGAAATCTTGGCCTCGGGGCGAATGAATAATTACAAGCCTGCGCAAGTGGAAAAGGCATTCGAAACGGATGAGCCCTTTGTTCCTCTTGACGATGCCCATTCGTCTCTGCAGCATCTCCGCTTTTTCCCAAAAGAGACACGGATGGCCACCCTAATTGATCCGACGTCGCGTTAGACGGATTTCCGAACTTCTTCGTCCCTTTAATGTTACATGGACGTTGCCTCCATTCCAGCAAAACATTTCCAATGGGATTGTGACATTCACCGACAACCAAGTAACCCTCGGAATGTTCCCTTGGAATCAAATTAATAATCTCCTAAACCCCATTAATCTAGCCTGCGTTATTGAACGCCTCGTACAACAAAAGAAAACACACGGAGCCAAAAAGGTTCAAATTTTTCATATTTAATGTTTGAAGTTTCAACTCCCACGGCAAAAAGTAACTCGCCTTTCCTCGTAGCAACAGAGTTGAGTGAGTAGGTCTTCCCTTCAGGGCAAGGAGAACCACTCTAATCACTTAAGCCGGTTCGTGAAATTACCGTGATTGGATCAATATTCCTGGAACTGAATAACTCACCCATCAAGCAATTGCATGCGACGCATCGGGTAACATATTACACAACCCTTTACGCGTATAAGGAGAAAGGCAAGCGACTTTAATATGGACATCGCAATTCGGAATTATTACGTTGGATAATTGCGAATAAAAAATGACAATGCATTGCTTGTCCACTCAAATAGAGCAACGAAAAATCCTCTTCGTATACATCTGTACATGATCAACTACAAAATAAATAGGAAACATGAATAATTTACAGGTTGATATAAATGGAGAGAAAAACTTTAGAAGAAGTGGAAGTAAAAAAGCCTAAGGTATTATCTTAGGAAAAAACCCATTGCAGGAAAAGACCCATAAAAACGAGGGTTAGAAAAACCTGTGCAAATCTACTGATAGAAGAAGATAAAAGATGTTAAAGAAAGCTATGCATAATATGGACGTTACAAAAGCAGTACTATAACAAAATTACGAAAAAGAAATTCAACTGGGAGCACGGCAATCATTTGCAAAGGGAAAATAATAGAAATCACAAGGAAAATAGCATTTTAAACAAATTATTAATCATCCAATAATTAAAATCGTTTAAAAAATTATAAGTAAAAATATTCGATAAAACGTTCATACGAGAGATAAATTCATTTGCGGTACGAATTTGACGTCCTAAACGTAAGATAAACTTTCATAATCGAGCGGTCGCGGAATGAGATACAGGCGAAGCTTCTTCTGATGGATTAGAGTCCAAAATTTGTACTATATTCAAGATCCAGACGTGGTGAAGAAGAGACTTTAGCAATGGGACGTCTCGTCTTTTCGCCAAGAACGATATTCTCCTGTCACCGTAAGTGTGCCATACGACGGCCTCAAAACAAGGCGAGGTTAACTGTAACTGGACGACATGCAGATACTTGAGAGCGAAAGAAAAATACAAACCGATCTGAGATGTCAAAGAAGTAATCACAGGCAACGAAACAAAATTTTGGAAAACCGCAACGTATTCCTTTATAACTCCTATTTAGAAAAACATGAATAACATCAGTTCAGGCAAAAATAAGGGGAAACGAGAGAAAAATATATTTGAAAACGAAACTTTCATAATGGTCATAAACATCCATTTAAGAGTATCGTTAAAATGAGACGTATGGGATAGAAGATAACAAAAACACGCTTTTGCGAATGCTTTGAAAGTCGACATTCCCGAGCAAAAGGCACGAAAAATTTTAATGATCGCATTTCCACATTGCATAAATACGCCCGAGCTCTCCGGAAAAGCATTTAGGCCAAAAAACCCTCGTCTGAATAAGTCATAATGGAGAGGTATTCCGTTTTAACCGCACCGTACGTTTCCGGTTCTCGTGCTGGAAAAACAAAAGCGCAAAAATAATACGGGACGTAAATACGTGTAAAAATAACCCAAACCTAAATTTCCAGCGATGAAAATCGCGCTATTTTGTCTCCAAACACTCCCGCTGAACCAACACAACTGCATCCGAAAATAAGACGAAAACTTTAAGACAAACAGCATGGGGAGATGGCGAATCGTACATCATCGTATCGCTGAGAGCGGGCTATTATTCGAGGAATGGAATGGAAAAACAAGCGAAACGAGGAATAAATAAACAGGGACGAAATAAATCGCAACAAAACCCTCCCAAGATCCGCGTACCTCGCTCTAGAGACACCCTACACTACCTGACGAACTCCTGACTCAAATTATCATTACGAAGCGACATACTTACATCACCACACACCAAGATTATGACAAACGATTTTGCCTGATAATACAAGTTTTGATCCCAATGAAGAGAATCAATAACTCCACTATGGAAATCTGAGTAAATAAACGGGACAGACTGAGGATTCACTTCGTGGTATCTACCCTTTACACAGATTCATAATAAAAACGTTTACTACCCCGCAAGAATTAATACACACACGACCTAGGTTTCGTTGCTAAGCTAAATCATTATCATCAGGTGAATTGAAAAACAAAAGACCACATAATATATACAAAACAGAGCCCAATGAAAAAAGTGATAGTACGAAGGAAATGCACGAAAATCAATAGAGCAAATAGCTCTAAGGCTCTGTTTTGTATATATTCCGTGTTTTTTTTGTTTTTTTATTCACCTGATGATAATGATGTAGCTTTTCAGCGAAACCATTATGGTCTTGTGGGGGTAGTAAACCTTTTTATTATGAATCTGATTACTGAGTAAAAAGTTACCTCCGTAGAACCTTTTAGGCCGTCGCTTGACGCATTCCTATAAGAATGTTTGTATATAGATTCTAGTAAATAATATCTGTATTTATACATATGTTATTTTTTGTTTATTTTGCTTCAATTATTATTTCGTTCAAGCATGTATATTTACTTTATTTGTTATATTCTTTGTCTGTTGATTGTATTCACTTTTAAAAAAGTCTCATAACTGTACGCAAATCTTTGAATTGATAAATAAATAAAAGTTACAGCGAAACGAGGAATAAATAAACCGACAAGTCCGTGGACGAAATAAATCGCAGCAATACGGATCCTCGTAACTCGCTCGAGAGATCCCATTCTACCTGACAAACGCAAAATAGAGAATCGGTGGGAGAATTTATGCCCAGGCGAGCGATGGGAAACAAAGAAGTCGACGAAGAGAGCAGGATGAAAGTCGTAGGTGCTGCTGAGGAAGGAAAGGAGTACGGATCCGTAGGAGAATCTTCGACTTGGAGGTTCAAGGCCTTCTTTGTTTTTTTTATTCACGACGGGCGATCCCACTTAACCCAATCGTGACGTCCGATGTTTTGCTTCTGCGTCCGGTTCGGAGGAAAAGAAATCCGCGTCACGAGCGGACAAATTTCCTGCGAAAAATTCGCCCCAAAAGAGGCGGAGGACATGGGGAGCGTCGGCGGGACACTGCGTTTGTTTTTTGCCTTCTGACGGGTCGAACCTCTTTTCAGTGCGCATGAGCCGAATAGCAGACATTCCGGATGAGAACTCCTCTACATCTAACCCGATCGATAAGTTATGCCTCAACTAGTAGAAAAGTCGCGGAGCATTGGAGCGAAGTGCAAGAAAGTCTTGAAGAAAGCGGAAGGGTACCGAGGCGAACTGACTTAAAATCGTATTTAACGCATGAATGGTGGAATTCACAAACTGGGCCGAGTAAATAAGAAAAACCTGAAATTTAACTTTCAAATAAGCCAACGAAAATTCGGTACAAAATAAATCAAAGGACGAGGAAAGTTATGATGTCTCTAATAAAGACGCTGAGTAAATAAAACCTGACTTTAAATCGCATTTAGGAGAGAATAGTATAAATCTCAATCGACAAAATAAATTCAAATAAGACAACAAACATTTGTTATAAAATAAATCAAAGGGGGAGGAATGTTTTAAAGTCTCTTATAAGGGCAAATCACTGCAATCTAAATATCTATCGAGAGAGGAAATCGAAGATTTATTTTAGAGTTAATCAGTTCGTAAATAATTGTTTAAGTTTCTCCCATGTAAGCATAGAGGCTTGAAAGGATCACACACAATGAGATCATATTTCTCAGCAGAATATTTCTAGAATATTATTTCTTGAAATTGCGAAAGGGAATTTTGGGGATGCCAAACACCTTGGTTTTAGATCAGATCTTTAAAATAAAAACATAGTACAAGACAATGATGATTCAAGCACTCAGAAATTAGTATATTTTTTATAATAGAAATAAAAAAGCACAACTTTAAATCACTTAGCTTAGCGTTGTCATCAGTATAGTATATTTTGCCGGTTTCTAGGGTAATCGTACTTGATCATGATCACATGAAATACAATATTTTAGGACAGAATTATCATAAAATTATTAAAACGAAATCCTGAAAAAATACAAAATACCGAAACTTGTAAACATACAAAACTTTAAAACTACTAAATTATCCTTGCCTCCATTCATCGTAACTATCACAAAGAGAAAAATCCCAACCACACAAAGTATTTAACCTAGATTAATAATAAAATGTCCCTTACCAATCCACCCTGATCCCCAAGAACAAAGCCCTTCCACTTCCAAACAAGGACGTACTCTACACGCACCTGCGACCTTGGAAATCCAAGATCCGACTTTCATCCGAGAGGGATGAACACAAGAATGAAATCGAACTTCCATTTATCCGCCTCTCTTTTTGTCCGCACGTCAACAAATGATTCCCCGAACCCCAGACCCCTCTTGCGGCCCTCTCGGGAAACCCCTTCAACTTTCCCACGGGGTCGATGAACCCTGGGCGAGAGACCCTTGACAAGGGTAAGCGGGGGAGGAACTGCGAGGGGGAGTGTAGGTAGGTAAGCGGAAAATTGTCTCCGGAACATGAGAATGCGGCAAAAGGCTCACGTAAAGGAATTCCGGAAGAATTTATCGTGGCTCAAGTGCTGGAAGAACGAGCATCTCGGAGGGCACACTGCCTCACTAAGCACATACCGAACGTCTGTATGAGGATTTTTCTTCGGCTTCGTTGGTTATCACTTATTCTACAAGGATCACTTCCGCGAAATATGGGTACTGCACGATTTCCAAGGAATTCAACGGGAAGGAAATTCGAATTATCGCCGTAAGAATAAATCAGAGAGCTGTACGAGTTATGGGAGGTTATAGCGAGCTCAAACTACCTTATTAATAAAAATATCTACGTTTAACAGACAATCACGTTTATAACTATTAATGTTTGCCATCTGAATGTGCTATAACAAACAAAAATATCGCTAATTTTATCGCTATTCCCAACCGTTCCATAAAATTAATGTTGCACTCACTAAACACTACTTTAAACTAAATTTTGAATAGTAAAAATTACTACAAGAGGATACAAACAAACGTTCTACTCGAAATATTTCGTCTTAGAGGCAGGAAAGGTCATAAACGAATTAATTACACCTTTCTAAAGGAGGAAAAAATAAAAACAATATTCAAGCAATAACTTTATTTTAAAGTTACCTCTGTTTACACAAACCTGTAGAGGAATTTAGGTCGTTCAAATCATCTAGTAGTACTAAAATCAAATTTTAATACCTCCAAAATATTTTTAAATGTAACAATTTACTCCAGAAAAATAATTAACTCACAGAAGTTACACCAATAATATGCAAGTAAAAACGCGTGAGCATTGGGTGCTTGTAACAAGGACGAAGAAGGTAGTTTAAAGTTCTAGCAAGCGAAACGAGTAGACACTACTCGTAGCGCAAACGTCAAAGAGAAAATTACCATCCGCGACCGATGAACCAGAGCTATTGAAGAATACATTATGCAAGAGAGCCTTCCACTCGGAAACTTGGATCGATGTTTCAAGGAAATTAATTCCTGAAGAAGGTAAACCTTTCATGCTCGGAGAGCGCTCATGTAATTGGGAAAATCGTTATCATTAGATTGAATTGAAGTGGCGATGGAATGAACGCGCCTGCGCCCTACATCAATACCGGAATTCTGGAAAGACTCGCAATGCGGCACGGCGCCTCTCATTCCGAATCCTCCCACGCCTTCCACCCACATATGCGGTCCCTTTGATAATCCAGATCAATTGCTACCGATATTGCTCCACTCGGATAAACAGCCACTCCGTATGGATCCGCCACCCACATCGACTCACTTCCGCAGTCTATCGATGCCTAAAACACACTTCAAAAGGACTTCATTTGAAAGAGTGTATGAATAACGAACACAGGGAATTCCTTTTAAATCGCGGGAAAAGGATCATCTAGATGCCGAGCTTTGAGAAACAAATTCAGAGAGGTCTTTGAAAATAATTATTTTGAAACGTGTTACGAACGTTATTCCGTATCGTGTGATTGCATTTCCGTATACAAAGTACTGACTTCTATTAGTCTCTCTTGAACTTACTCCCACAGTATTATAGCATACCACATACCAAAAGTGTTTCATGCAAATAGAAAGATTCACAAATGTTTGAAGTTTACCAGTAATCTATTCTGCAATGCCTTTAGAATACCGTCCGTTATTTTGGAAGTATGTACTATAGTTATTTTATCAAGACTTTGCATCATTAAACGAAAATTATGTATATTGAATGAATTGAATTTTTGAATGTCATTTAAGTAAGGCTTACTGTAATATTCATTGCTTAAAAGGAAATATTAGTTCTTAGAGCGAAAAGATCGCGTATAAATACAGTAGAACAACGAATAAAAAATTTACTTAATAAGAAATACTACTTCAATTTATCTTATTTATGTTAAGTATATTATAAGTTGAGAATCATGTACAGTTAAATCAACCTAAATTTCCAGTGTTTCAACATTTTTATCAGCCACAGAATTGTCCCAAAGAATAATAAAAAGGTAACACAATCTAAAAAGTAAGTATAACTTAAAACTTTTCGTGTGAATGAGAAAACATACAACCACCGTCAATAGGTCTACATTGCTTTGCAATGTGTGAAGTCCAAGTAAGCCAACAAAATTGATGTAACAATTCGCAGGAAGCTAATAGATTAAATGGTAGCCAATTCTTTGCGCACTGGAGAGAAATGCTCCACTAAAGCGAAAGGTAAAAACGTGAGTCTACTCCAAAAGAAATATTACGACTAAAGAAAAGGTTTGCTAGCTTAGATACAAGAAAGAAGGGAGCGTAGTCTTCCACTTGAAAACGTAAGCACCGCCACGCGCCATTAATTAAAACAGCACGCTTCTGCTAAACAAACTTTGGAGCGAAGAAAAACATTCAACATGAACTTCGCACTGGTCGCAGATTTCCACAGTTTCCGTCTATGGCGGATGAGAGGGGAAGGTCGACCCTGGGGATGGTCACACGACGACCTCCAAAACATATGAGCCCTCCCCTCCACGAGCAGCTGACGCGCCCCCTCCTCCGACCTCTCAGCCGCACTGGGATGTTTTTGGGCATTCCCCCCGCCTAACCTACGCACTTCATGGTCGGAGGATCACACTATTCAGGGCATTTAAAACCTTCCCTAGATATTTAAATCTGCTAGCCGAGAGTAGCGTGCGGGTAGGAGGTGTATAAAGACCTTTCCTTTATCTAACTATTCAGTCTTTTAGTTAGATTCTCATGGCCTCTGCGGAATGACGACCAAAACAAAACACTTCATCTTTTCTATTGTTACCTAACGAATGGCCTCTTTCTATCGATGTTCGTGAACGTTTTTCATTGGAATTACAGCATCGACTTCGTTGACGCGTATCTTCGAAACTTGTCAGGTACTCATTAATTTTTCGAAAACATTTTTGTAGGTAATCTAGTCCTCTCATATAGCAAATCCCGCCCGAGGGTCTTAATTATACCGGGTACCCTATTAACGGTATATCCGTTAGTTAATTGCTAGCGTGTTATTGCGTGCTAGCACTCTAATGCCAAGGTCCCGGGATCGAACCCCGGCTAGTCGGATTTTTCTGGCTAGGGAATGGTTGCGTGTCTTTGTAAATAGTAAAAATTATTGAAATGGATGTAATTGGGATCTTCCTGCTTCCATTAGAGAAGTAATTATTATTAACATCACGTTGAGCAATATCACCAATCATTAACATTTATTAACATATATATATATATATATATATTAAAAACTCAAGTGGAATTTTCGACATACTGTTTTAATTTCTATTCATAGTATGGAATTCCACATAGTTAAGGCTTCTTCAATCGATTTTATTTACTTAACTAATTTACTGACACTGAATTACTGATTTTGACTTACTTATAAATTTATTACATGATAAATTTATAATTTTGTTCAATGAAATCAATGGAAGGAACAAATTCAATCTCACATTAAATATCTGCAAACTAACGCTATTCTCTTTCTATATAGTCTTGAAGCTTTGAAATGACTACGTCGTGAAATCTTATCTAATCCTATATCGAACTTTTTCTATGTTACATAACATTCTTCAATTTATCGAATATATCCTACAAGCATCTGATGCTGCCGTGAGATAAAACAGGTGACAAAGAAGCGCGCCTTTCAAAATATTGCATGAGGTCGCCCCCTTTCGTATGCGTTCGGAAACGACTGCCTCTCCCTGCCTACCCACTGACCGACCCTTTCTCGTTTCCACTTTCTTCCTACTTATTTGCTTTAGTAACTTCTCGCTTTTCTGCACTATCTCCTCAATCGCAATGATGTAGTTCAGATATAATAAATAAATCGTAAGTAAACGACACGAGATTTACGGAGGATGTGTGGGAAGGGCCATCGATCGATCGATTAATCACTCGCGACAGTAAAGTTATCGCTTAGGAAAGTACGCGACTGTGCTGAGACATGTTTTCTTTGAAATGAAAACAGGTTTGTGGAACAACAGCTGTGAAGGTTTACACTTTTTGCAACAACCTGATATTCGGTCGGATTAAAAAAAAACAACCGAAAGAGTTCGCCAGTTGTTGCGGTGTGATGGAGATCGGAATTTATTTCTCTTTTGGAATCCAATATACAAGAGCGGACATGAAAATTCCCAATCGATCAGAGAGGATACTTGCCATTTCTTAACACTGTAAAAAGACAGCTTCTCCGCCAATGAAATTCGAATAGGTAATGCTAGAACAAATGGAAACGTACGTCGAGAGAATTGAGTAGGTACACTACTGTAGTTATAAAAAAATAGTAATGGATGAAAACCTATATTTTGAGGAGATATCAGAATTCATTCTAAGGATAATTGATAAGTACGTATGTTTTGCACCATTCGGTATGTTTATGTGCATCAATATTCCCTATTCAATGGCAATTCCTTCACTTCCTTGTAGTTAACTCCACCTTTAAGTCATCTTACATCTTTTGCCCTTGTCTTCCTCTACGCTTTTTCCATTGTACTCTATTCCGGATTACTTTCTTTATCAGCCCATCTCCTTTCAATATTTGACCCATCCATTTCCTATGTTAATTATTTCGATCGTAACATGTTAGATACTAATCATTGCACCAAATGTCAACATGTTACATTGCAATATTTCAATCCTAAAAAAATTAAAATTTTACAACGGTAAATCTTATCTCCTACTATATAAACAAAGACTGTAGTTTAGGGAAGTCCCTCAAAGGCCAAACTGATTAGATACTACAAAAAATATCGAAAAAGTCGTCAAAACGATCAAGAATTTTTTTAAAAGCAGGTAAATATAGACGGGGACACCTGTTCTTCCGCTTAGGCGAAGATGACAAAGCCGCAAAACTAAGGAAATTACTTTCTAGGAATTTGTGGAAACACGGCTGGACCAAACACGAGTAAACTAGCCTAAATATTTTGCCAAAGAAATAGGATCAAAGGAGATGAAAAATATAGCTTAGAAACAACGGAAAAAATAGTGAGCTTCTATTTTGTAATAGGCACACCCGACTCGTTTTCTTTGTTAGGACACTTCCTTCAATCGATGGCTTCTGGATATTCATGGATGGCATTCCTCAGACAGCCTCCCTTCGAGTTCCTCCGAATGGGGGTTCCCCTGCGGCAATTAAGTGTGCGACCTGAATGTCGAAAGTCACTACGACTCGGAAATAAGGGCAACGGCTACTTTTCTGACGCAACAGTGAATTCGCGGACCCAAATCCGAATGAAGCGCAAAGAAAATCGCCAGAAACCGGTAGGGCAATAACAAACAACATTGGAAAGAAATCGATGTCGAAATTCCTCGCTTTCATTGGGGGCGTGTTTTTGTAAAAGTTTCACTGACATTTCTCCGGCAGTATTTCAGCCTATATTTGCAAACACAGCCCACAATATGATACTGGCAACAGGTTTCCGACGAGATTATTTGAAACATAAAACAAACTGAAGGAGAGCAATGATAAAGGCTAACATTGTGAACAAACCATACAGTACTTGTCTTCTCTATATTCTTAATGGGCTACTATAAATGATACATAGGACAATAGGGCATTCTCATCCTTGAGCGTTTGAAAGGAAAAATACGTGACAGAGAAAACAAGCCTTGAGTATGCAAAAACTGAAAGGTAACATTAACAGTCAACGAATGACAAACTGATTACAAAAACCGAGGAAAGTATTTGTTGACGTAAAAAACTTAAGAGGTGTAGCAACTACGCTATCATGGCGTCATTTTGCAATGCCAATACAATGTAAGCACATGCATACAGCAACATGAACAGTAAAAGATATCATCTAAACTTCATCCTAATAAATCACTGTCATTAATTTATCAACACTGATAATTAAGAGAACGAATACCAGGACCGCATATCGACGCTGGATTTGATGAATCTACATAGTTATTTTCACAATGACAAACACGTGTATTTAAAGAAAATCATGAGAAGAAAACGCGAAAACTATTTGGTCCTAATTTCTGCTTGAGCGCCGTTTCTGAAGCTGTTATGCGCTACGTCGTTTCATCGACCGAATCAGCTGTTGAGATCGCTTTTTAAGGAAGGGAAGCGGAACCTTCGACAGCTGATATCGCATCCTCGACTTTTCATGGTTCGCAAACATCGAGGACGTTCGGTATGTCGAAACAACTTCTGTTCTTTCATTATCTTGTTGACACGCGATAAAAAGCTCTACTTTTCCGATAAATTTTTGCAAGCTAATAAATCGATACTGATTCATATCGAGGTTATCCCAAAAACAATTCTAATTTTGATTTATAACAATGCATGCGTATAGTTTGATAAAACACTATGAAATAACTTCTTTCGGCAATGAATGCATAATTATTTCATTATTATTAGGATGACAGTAATTGAGAGCATTTATATTCAATACATATAGTATGTCGCAGAAAAAACTTCAAGCCCTCGTGACTAAACCGATATTTTCCCAATAATTACGATTTGAATTCGCGAAGCGGCCCGCCAAAGCGAGCTTCCGTGCAAACCGCTAGATGGATAACTTTTCCAACTCTGCACAATTAACTTACACCTAAGGTATCCAACGACTAAGAGAAAGCAGTATTTAACGCAGAGAGCCCCAAATGGCTTACAGCAGGTTTCATCACAATAAGATCAGCAAACAGGCAGAATAAGAGTAAACTATAGTTTAACAAAGCAGCAACGTGGACGATAACAGCACCTATTTGGAAAGTATGAAATAAAAGCTAACACTTTACGAGTCTGAAACTACTTGTGGGTTACCAAAGGTGTTTCGTGCACCACCTGACACTGAGTAAAAGCGAGGACAGTAGGAAATGCGAAGGTAACACAGCCGAGGCGGCGCACACTGTTCAAATGCAAGTGCAACGGTTTTGCTCACCTGACGACAGCGAAGTCTCTGCTTCGTTTCTCGTCCCACTCCTTTATTGGCGAAAACCTCTCGGCTGGAAAGATCAGGTGATCCTCGCTGTCCTTTCGGTGCTATCTTCGACGCTCGGCCGGTAGAAGGAACGAACACGCATAAAAGTCTCTCACACGGACACTTTCTCAACGTATAGTCTCTCTTCGGACGGCTAAGAGACGTCGAACTTATAAAACGAGTCTGGCAATGTTAGAAGAACTCACGAACTGAAAACAACACACGAGCTTAAACAAAATAACAGGGCAGAACCTCTGCTGCACGACGCACCGTTCTCTGTCGCAAAACGACCGGCTGAGAGCCTAGGGAGCTTCACTTTTCTTTCCTGAAATAGGCCCTTATTCTCCCTTTCTTTCCGATCGGCAAGCAGCACCCACTCCGGACGTGTGGTGAAGAAAACATGTGTCAACCTCGACGAAGTTCTCACTTCGACGGCTGCCCTGGGAATGCAACCAAAGGCTGTGGAACCGATAGATAGGAGCGGGAGGAGGGGTTAGGGGGTGGGGGAGAGCGATGTAGGGGAGGTGTAGAAAGAGGGAGGTGGTGGTTCGGGATCGGTAGGCAGCTGAGCCAGGCCGCGAGGAAGCGATGGAACGCTCGCGGAAGCCTCGGAGCGAGTTTACGTAGCGCCACGATAGTTGGCCGGCGGCAACGGAAAAAATCCCTGCGGGAGGAAGTGGCAAAAAATTCGATATTCTCGCTTATTGTGCGTGAAAAGTAAGATTTCTTCGTCGCCTACGTGTCTAGCCTTTCCTATCCCATACCGAGGGGAGTGTTGGGGAAATCACCGTATTCGAGAGAGCCTTTTGGAGCCTACCAAGGGAGCAGCGACCCTAGTCGCCCCGCTGTCGCTGGCCGAGGGGACGAAGACTTTTCCCGACTGCCCGTACTCTATCATTTAAGGAACTCTGGGAGCTCGTTAGGTGAAAAGACACCGCCACCTGTACCTAAGGCGAAGTTGGATGAGTTGAGGGGACCCTTTTCACCGACTGCGAAAAATAAAAGAAACAAAAACTGACGCCTGACCGAACTAGACGGCTGCCGAGAGTTGACTGAGCAGATATGGAGAAGAAGAAGGGATCTTCCCGAGATAACACCTCTCGCGCCTGCGCATAACCCCTTCGTTATGAGCCACCCTCCCCCAGAGTTATGTTCTTCCAGCTTTACCCCTTCCCGTTTCATCTCCAGCACTTCCCCCTCCTTTAGCGGATGTCATACCATCACTCCACTCTGCGTGAGATATCCTGGAGGAATTGTTTTCGCAATGCACCGAGTTTCCCTGAAATTGAGGGACTCGCGAATTCACTCATGACGGTATCTGCTTGGTTAGTGAGTTCCACTCGAGGTAAATTGTTACCTGAGATGTAGGTCCCCTTTCATTATTGCCATTAAACCATCAGGAATCCCTGTTGATTAAAATTACGAGATGAGGGAGAAGAAAGAGAAATTTGGTTACTAGAATTACTTAGACTTCTCCAATCCCTTCTTGTTTGGCGTATCTCTATTATCAATTCTGTACTCCATTCTTCCTTCCCTCTTCGTGTCCAATCCATTTTGCCTTCCTCATTTTAATTTCTCTCTGAATACTTATTTCCTCTCCATTTCTCTTGTACTTATTCATTCCTAATTTATCTTTCCATCCAATCTTCTCCATTCCCCATCATTGTCAAATTTTTAAAAATTTCTACGTAATTTTCTTCTCTTATTCAAAGTCTATGTTTCACATCCACGCAATTCAATATTCCATGAGAAGCATTTTGCGGATCTTTTTCTAATATCTCTCTTGATATTCCTTTCTGTCATTAGCTTATTAATCTTTCCAACTGCTACTTTTCCTTGCACAGTCATACTTAGTATGTCTTTATGTAATTACCCTTTATTGTAACTGTACTTCCCAGATTCATGAAGGAAATTACTAGTTTTTTATTTTCCCCCTTTAAGCCATATGTTGAATATCTACCTTCACTATCATAATTACCCGTTTTCTTCGTATTCACTTTGGTTATAAAATTTATTTTTTAATCCTCGTAATCCCATGTGGTCTAGTGGCTAGGATATCTGGCTTTCACCCAGAAGGCCCGGGTTCGATTCCCGGCATGGGAATTCTTTTTACTGGTCACGGGAGGTTTTTGAAGGGGATTCCTTCCCGTCATTGGGCGAATACCGGACAGATTGGATTGTTACATTACTATAACTCCCTCGACCGTACTAAAATGCAGTGATTTAGTTAAATAAATTAATACATTTGAAAGTAATTCTAACAAGCTATTTTATTACGATTACTGTCCGACGATACTTAAAATTTCCTGCCATTATATCTTTTAAAGCTAGTCTCATTTGCTCAGTCCTCTATTAAATTGCGATTAATTCACAAACAAAACAAAGAATCAAGATGTGTGAAACCTGCAGGGAAAATACAATTTAGTGAATTTTCATGCAATCTAACGCCACAATACGCAGTTTGCTTCAACCCTTGATGATGTATATTTCTAAATTGGGGCAAATTATGAAATCAAATATAATCTTTACTCAGGTTAAAGAGGTTATATGGCTTCCTCTACCGTCAAAAAGAAATCATTTCGTGATACGTAATTAAATTAAATATTTGAAAAAGACAGCTAGATGACATATTTGAAAAAAAAGAGTTGAAAAATCATCGAGATACCAAGCAAAAATACAATTCTTGGAAGGAAAAAGTATTAAAATGTAAGCAATAAAAACATGCGTAAGCCTCCCATTAGTGATAGCTCAAAGTTGAGAGGAAAAAATAGCCAGAATATTGAATAATAACCGAGTCGATAGAGTACACGTGCATCTACTTGATAGCGGAATAGAATACAAAAAATAAAATACAGGAGGCATTAAGTGAGTACATCAAGAGGCGCATGCGCTGAAGTTTATATCCGCAGTTGGTTACGGTCGTACATCGTTCGCGGAAAAAAATAATCGTTTCCTGTGAGAGAAAGCTGAAGATAAGAAGGTAAAGGACGGGGGAAAATGCGAGACTACCATGAATAGAAACGTCATGATTTATTTTGGACAAAATTCGCATCGGTAAATTGTAAATTTTTACCTCTAAACGACTTAAGGTAAACTTTGATTTTAATAATTTCTATGCGAGACGTGGAATATAACACGATAATACAATATATAATATATATGGAATAATATAAGTACGAGCTATGATCAGTAGTGGAAAATTCTTCTTGATGTTAAGTTTTTAGTTCGTGCAACTTCTTTTCTGGTAGGATCTCATTAAACTTGAGAACATTTTATATGAAAGACATAAATTTTGACGGACTTCAAAGGAAACTGGGGAAATCCAACAGTAAGTTGAGGAGCTTTCTTTGAAAATGACATTGATTCAAAAATCAGTTATAAAGTAAACTTATCATTTCCCCACAATTCGAAGACGATCCATTTTCCTCTCCCAGACTCCCAGAAAAATACAATTAAGCGAAGAAAGCATTTTCTTCGAAAATTCTTGAATCAAGTTTTTATAAATATTTCTATAATTATTTCTCTCGAGGAGCTCCAAAGATCGTCTTAGCATTCAGCTCTTCATAGATTCGTGGAAATACAATAATTCTAAGGTAAATATTCGCATGATCTGAATTTGTAATATTCACATAGGTGAATGTATTTCCTGTCCCTTAAAAGCGTGATATACCAAAGAGGCGCAGTCTGAAGAAAGTGGCTTCCCTGCCAACCTTTCAGTTAGCGGAAGCGACACCTTTAAGTCCCTTGGGATGCAATTTTATTTCGGTCGGGCATCCTATCTGAATACCCTGAGGCATTCCTAATCTATTAATGGGCCTCGGTTGAAAGCAAGCGTAGAAAGTTCGTAGACCCTCATCGATCCAAAAGCTGGTCATTATTTATAGGCCAGGAAACAAAGCCTTCTAAGTCCAAATATTTCCTCTTTACTTTCATTTGTTTTCAAAAGAAAGCCTTAATTTGCAATGGAACATACTAAAACTATCCTTTAAGAAGTTTAACAAGTTTCTTCGCTATTGGGTGTAACCTCCTGCGATTAGGCACTATTTTAGGCAGAAGAAAACAGCATATATAGATATCCTATTTAGGGTCTGAGAAAGTAAAACAGAAGAATGAGGTTAGATTTTCCCTGAGCATCAACCTCCCTATGAATAGGTAAAATACAGTCTGCGTAAATTTGTTACTTTTACAGCGGATTTGTCTAATGCGTAATGGGATCAAACCGTCACTCTCTTGTATTTCCATGTCTTAATTGACTTGTATCCAGGGAAAACATATTGGTGAGAAAACGTTTTCAAGTTTGGAATGCACAAATAAATCAAACCAGTGCTAAAGTTTAGACACTGCATAAATCGCGTGAAGAAATTAAAAGATAAGACTTTTACCAATACCACTGGTAGGTATAATTTATTATACTACCTATGTTTCGACACATTGCGTAATGGTCAGGTACTGGTGAAAGTCTTATCTTTTCATTATAGATTCCTTCCACAAAATCGTGCCTGAAGCTATTGATAATACCGCAATAAATATTTAAACGTTTGTTTCTTTTTGCAGCATTCGCATGCTTCCGGGCTACGCTAGCTATATAATCTCCAAACTTTCGCCTGATAGACTCTGGTTATGTTGAAAACGACTGATTTTTCTCGTTTTCCCCGAGGAAAATAACGAGTGATATGAATCTATAAAAATTAACAACAAGTACCACACTTCATCCACCATGTTAGGTTAGGAGAAGGTGGAGTTTTAGCTGGTGTGGGCAGAGGATTAAATTTAGTTATCTCTTCTTAAGTGGCACGTTCTGGGGAGAGCAAAAACCTTCAGCTTTTCTCGAACTATTCATGAAATGTTCACTAAAATACATTGTTAACTAAGAACAACTAAGGGATCTCCCAGCATTCTGTAACCATGCACAAAGGACTTAAATCACTGTTTCAACATAGACTGTTTCTATTCATAGGTTTTGGGTCATTACCGTAGAAGAGGTTCGAACGACTCTGGACACTGGAATGTATAGTTATGGTCAATTCTGAATTTCTTCTGGAAGGGAGACCTAGTCGAAAAGTCACATTTGGAAAAGGTAGTTGGAACAGCGGGGAGGCTGGGTGTCCACCCCGGTCTTTGGATTTTAGGGTAATGTCTTTGGAGAAAAGGTCACCGGAAAATACCATGGGAAAGAGGAGTGTTCTTGAAGGCGTCCTTATGGACAATTCGATATTTATTTTGATGATCGCCAATGCCACTTGACTCGCACCTGATTGGGGGACACACATTTCCGCATATGAAAATATAAAACACAAATAAATCGAAGGATTTTAAGATATAATACTCCAGGAAGTATTTATTTTAATACACGACCTTCATTCACGCCAGCATCACAACAAGAGAGAAAAGGATTCAAAGTTAAAAAATGCAAAAATATAAATCTCAAAATGTTTAGTTTTTCAGAGGTATGACCTTCTAAGATATTATAATTCGATCCATGGGTACGGATTGACGGAGATGAGACCTTGACCCAATTTACGGTTCCCTAGCAGGTGACCCCGACGACAAGATCGCATCCGAAGCTGGTTAAATTTCGAGAAAAGGAAAATTCGCCTTGCAAGTAAAATATTGAGATACTCCAGAGGTAAGAGAAAAGAAATTCATGTTTTGATTCGGAGATCGTTTTTTCCATTTTGATTTTCTACGATCCAATCGATAAGGTCATTAAAAACAAGAAATTAACTGCAAGGATGGAGAGCAAATTAGTCATGAACGGTGGACGCAAAGGAATATTAAAAAGAGGAAAGAATCGTTAAGACAAAAATTAATGTGAATAAGATAAATTATGTATATGTAAATCGAAGTTTAATTAAACTAATATTGTTTCTCGGCGAACTGAACATCTGTATTAAATGGGAAACAGGTTATTTTAAAAATATATTTAAAATATGTTGAGAATGAATGACCTATTTACCATCTGACTGAAAGCTTATCTGAAATTTTATCTTATTAAAAAAATTCACGAACACGCAAGAGGGCTGGGAAATGTTTACGAGGGAAAATTATGTTTTATTAAAAAGTATTGAGGAATATTCTTTCATTTTACATGAATTATTTAAACCTACACATCTCACGAAAATATTTCTGCTATTTGGCAATGTGTGCCCATAGATGCGTAACTGGTCTCGAATAGTATGATAGAAAAACTCGGCAATTCAAATTCGAAAAAATATACATAAATCTCACATTTATGATGTGGTACAGTGGGGAGGTTACATTTCCTTTTTGACTGTCTTAGAGATTTCCAACAATTCAGGGCATTTTAGACCACGATAATGAAAACTAAATTGACTAATAAAGAAATTGTGTTATAAAATAATTCACATTAATTAGTATTTGTGCACTAGGATCGAATCTATACATGCATCCCAGCAGTATTTTGGTCACTCATGTTATGTGAATCAAAACACACAGGAAGAAAATCTCACGAAGTTTTTACATCTTTTCCATTTCGCTTCCTTCATTAGGTGGCAAGTGCCTTTCCACAGACTTAATAAAGTGGTACCTGTGTCGCGTAGCGTTTACAAAGCACAGTTATATACTGTTGCCGCGTCACGTAACGGACGCTACAGAAAAATATGTATAAACAGAGGTCCAAGCTGTTCGAAGTTGGAGTAGATATCGAAAGGGAATTGAGTATCAGAAGATTTTAAAAAATCGTTTTTGATGGCTGAAGTAGAGTTATGCCAATATCAGATATTAGAAATGTTCATATTATGTTAAGAACTGATAAAAAGGAGATACATAAATGTAGATGAATGGATATCCTATTCATTAACAGAACACAGAGAATTATGGGACAATATACATTTACATATATATGCTGCAAGCAGAATTTCTTCCGGTGGCAGCCCCAACCATTGTCTATTAAAAACTTAAAACCCCAATACCTCAAACCAGACGTTACATATTAACAAATATTTCAAGAATAACATCACTACCCTCACATATATTTAAGAGAACAATAAAATAGGATGATGATTCAGTATTGGGCTCTTCCTTTCTATAGAGTGTTAGCAGGAAATTAACGGTAGAGGAGAAATTCACTTCAAGCTCCTTTAAATTTAAGAATTTCCAAAGTTGATCTAATTCTTAGACAAATATCATTTTTGCGAAATGGCTATTTCAAAATTGGGTGTAGAAAACACAATGGTTTCTTTTGTCTCACACCAATCTGTCGTACATCTAACCTGAGATAATGATATCAGGTAGGATATGTTCTATGCTCTTTGCCTCTTACAATTTGGTAGTTAATGCGAACGCAGAAAAGTAGATTTTGAAAAATTTGAGTCATAGTGCTCTTTGATTATCCGACGACATTGATTGCGCTGATTTTTTCCGGTTGAGACATTGCCGAGTTGGAACTGAGGGGGTGAAAGGTTTTAACTGCATGCAGTCCTCCCAATCAAGTCACGTGATGAATTGCAAAGTGTCGTAAGATGCAGATCAACGACCTTCCCCGACAGGAAGTCGAATGACAAGTGGCAATGGGTTCCATACTGACTCATAATACAGCATTAAGTTTTTCGTAACTTCACCCCTTGATGTCTTTTGTATGACCTTGGGTCCTACCTTCCTAGTTTTGCATGGATTGACCTCGAATCCACTGCAAAAAGATTATACTCACATGGACACCGAAATCTCGTTACCTACAGCTCGTTACGGATTCTTCCTTATTATTCGCCGAATAAATAAGAATCGTACTACAAAGAAGTAATTACCCCTGTTTATCGTGGAGAGGCCGAAAAAATCATTCATTAAGCCGTATTTTACAAGCTAATTAGCAAAGCCATTTAAATTCTTGTAAATGAATCTATTCTCGTGTTCCTCGTTCTCAAAATCTTTTGCCAAACAATTTAAGTTGGTTTTAGTTGTATAATAACAACAAATGGAGCTACAAGTATTTTCAGAATAATCCCAAATAATAGGTCAATTACGTATTAACATATACACGTTTAAGTAAGTACATAATTGACCATAACCCTCGGTTCAGGCTTCGTGGAGCCACCTAATGCGTTTCGTCTTATAAAAAATTATAAGATTTTTAGAATCCACAAAATCAATATTAAGAATTCTATAATTTGAACACAACAACGTCATCAACAGATATCCGAGGATTCCGTGAATCGACGTCATCTTCCTGACAGTTTCCCATTTAATAGTGTATGTAGATACCAACAGAGTTAGATCGTTTTCTGTTGAGAATATAGAGATATTACATCAACGTTTCGTATCACAGCATCACACCCAACCCAAAATAATACCATTTAATCCCGGCGTAGCCCAAAGTAACGTAATTGTCTCTTTGCTTCCTTAAAGAAAATGGATCACTCTCTATTTCGTGCTAAACCAGAAGTTCCCAACTAGGATGCATAATTCAAGCGCTGCAGGCCACGCAGATGATGCTTCCGCGTTAACCCTTCAGGGAATGACCGCGATTTCGAAGTGTACGTGCCAGCTTCAGCGGACATTATGGAAGCTCATCAGCCCTCGCAGCAGGAAACTCCGGAAAGCAGGTGAGCCTGCGACGCTTGGCTCTCTTCTTTGGGGGGAACAATCACGCGCTTCATCTTCATATTTCTGGCGGAATATTCCTACGCCCACGAGTCTTACGATCAGAGCTGAATGTGCACGATAATTGCAATCACTGATTCACCTTACAACTAGACCTCAGGACAAGGCATTACGCAAGCACAGACATTTAAAACTAGCACAAACGTGTTGTATATTAATAAGACTAGATTTAGATTTAGATATATACCCCGCGAGCCGCCAGAGGCGTATGGCAGGGGGTGTAATACACCACCATTATTCATTCCTACCTATTAGCATCTCTAATAGCTTGGGGAAAAAACGACCAAAAGTAATTATCCGTCCTTGCGATTACTTCCCTATAACGCTTCGTCGATGCCTCTCGGAGATCGCGTTCGCTCCTTACTGGCACTAACATTTCACTTACTTCGTCTAGAAATTCTGAACGATTGAACTTTTCGAAAAGTTTCCGACGATATTCAGATCTTCTCATCTGTTGTGAATTCCAACTGAGGGACTCTATCATTGCCGTAACGCTGCTATCAAACCTGAAATCCCCACAAACGAATCGGGCTGCTCTACGCTGGACCATCTCTAAATCTGAGACTAAACCTACTTCGTGTGGGTCCCAAACCGCACAGCAGTATTCAAGACTCGGACGAATAAGAGAAAAGTAAGCTATTTCTTTGACTCTCGATGAGCATCCTCTCAACGTTCTACCAGTTAATCTTTGCATTCTATTCGCTTTTCCTATCGCATCTCGAATATGTTCTTTAAAAGATTAGTTACTACTAAACGTGACTCCTAGGTATTTGTTGTCGTGCACTAACTCTAATGGATGACCTGAGATTTGGTACTGCTCGGGAATTATGTTTGTGGAGCGCGTAAAACTCATGGCAACGCATTTATTTATATTTAAATCCAGCTGCCAATCTTTACACCATCCTGATATTACGTCCAGGTCGTTTTGAAGCACATTGCAATCGTTTTCTGTCAAAATCTCTCTGTATATCAGGGTATCTCTCTGTATATCAGGACTAATTCATTTACACACATCTTCTAGCCGTGAATAACTCGTTATTGATTCAGAAGTAGTTTTTGTGTTGTATATTATAAAGACCAACTCATTTACAAAGAACACTTTATGGTGAATAACTCGTGATTCACTCATTAGTAGTATTTCTTTCAAAATTCATATTCCCAATATAGTAAGAAATAAGGATGGAATGCAAAAATCATCCAGTAGAACTCTGAGAGGATGCTCATGAGAGTAAAAGGAATATGGTATTTTTTCCTCATTCTATCCCTCCCATACTGTTGCTGTGCTATTTGGGATCCTCATCAAGGGCAACTGGTACCCGAACTAGAAATGGAACAAGGTAGAGAAGCTTGTTCCGATAGAAGAGATTTCAGGTTCGACAGTGGTGTATCAGCTATGTTAGATTCCTTCGAGTTGGATTCTCTTAAAGATACGACTATAAGACTTGACAGAGGCTATGCAAAATATATATCACTACAGATCAACGAGATAATTGAATTTGCTACTTTAGTTAACAGCGTTCGTGAGCTCATAGAGATTATAAAGAGAGTTTTTAAGGATACAAATGCAAGGAAGGATTCCTGGTCGTTCTTTCCAGAGAGTATGAGAGACGTTAATAGCAGTCAGGGTTAAAATATATTTGTGTTTTTACATACTCTGCCATAAGCCTCTGGGGTGTATGGCAGGGTATGTAAAAACACGAATTGCTTGTCAAACTTGCAGTGTCATTAAGTACATGTAAAATTCATTTTATAAATAGACCTACGGACAACTCAAGGCAAGACATATTGCCTACAAACATATTTTAAAACTATCGCATGTCCTTTACATATTAAAAAGAGTAATTCATGTGTAAACTACAACCTGTCATGAATTATATCAATTCAACTTTTAGGTACTGCTCTTGAGTTGTCACCCAAGTCGATTATGGGGTCATTTCTGCCACCGAAGTTTCGACAGCAAACTTTGTATTAATTTACATGTATATGCTCACCCTGCAATTTGCCAAGGGCACGTCTCTAGGGGCACACTGGCAACTCTATTTAACTTTAAAGTCTGTCGGTTTCCGTGGATTAGAAGAGGTAACTACCCGTCGTACCTATTTTTTCCTTGTAACCTGTTTTCTAATAATCTTGTTTTCTCTTGGAATTCGCAAACGTCTTTTATTAGAATGCCAATGTTTACGACTTCGCCATCCTCAGTTTATGGGCCACTGATTTATTGATACAGATATAGTCTGATACCCTCATTATCATCATTGAATTAGAGAATACATAACAGGTATTGTCTCACATACGTAAAGTTTCTATTTAGTGTTGTATTCTAGAATACAAATGGCTTCAAATTACGACTCGTTCCGTTGAAAAATTGCTGCGTACTAAGCTGTTAGCATTACCTAGATGCTTCATAATACATGATAGCAATCCTTAGATAATGAACTAATAGAAGGCATGATCGAGGCTTGAGTGCTCTCTTAATTCAGAAATTGTATGATCTCAGAGAGCATAGAAAATACTATACTTTCATCTTCTCACATCGGCTTATAAGATGCCATAATAAGATTGTGGGAAGTAGACGCTAGGGTTAGCCGTTACGAAACTACAACTCTTCCACGAACGAGACTGTAACCGCAGAAGAAAATCCTCTACGCCTTCTGAATCCACCTTCTGCCACGTGCCGGCAGAAAGATTGCAAGTATTATATAGGTTCGGAAGAATAAATTTGAATGTATCACAGATATTTCACAGGGAATTTTCCAATCCCTATATCACTTGTCAATCTTAAATGTTATAAATTAGCACCAATGAATAGTTATATATTTAGTATTTACCTTCATCGAGCAGCAATTTCGTAGCTCAAAATGCCATGACATCTCCTTTCTGTCCCTCAGAAAACAATTTCCCGTATCTTCATGTGCGACAGAATTTCTGAGAGATGTCGGGGCGCTTCCCTGTCTAAAGATATCTTTTCTAAAAAGTGGAAAAGGTCAAAAAGAGAAAGTTCACTGAGCCATTTACCTTCCTCTTTCCATAAGAATAGAATCCCCCCCTCAAGGGATGAGCCGAGAATGTTAAAACGGGATATTTTGTATTAAATTTCCGAACATCAAATCTGAGAAAGTCTTAATCAAGGTTTATTTTGCAGGGATTACAGAGAGGTTGCAATAAATGAAATGATCATCTATTACTAATGAAAATGCATCGCTAATGTTTACAGCATTACTTTATTCGTACAGCTCCGGGGGGAAACTCAGCAATAGTAGAATCAACGACTATCTTGGGGTAACACTCAGATATAATTTAACATGGTAGAAGCAAAGAAAGTGTTCACCTTGTCTACGACTATAGCGTATACCGAAGAGCTGCACAGGAAAGTTAGAAAACGTACTAGGAAAGGCTTGGCAAAGAGATACTTCGTCAAATCACTGAGCGGTACGCAGAATTGGGATTCTCCTATTACATAAGCCGTTCTGATATTGCAAAAAGATCAGACGACTACTTGTAGATGCTAGAACTAGTCGCAAGAATTGTATTTTTCCTAGAACGATTTAATTTTAGATTTTTAGATATATACTCTGCCAGCCACCAGAGGCGTATGGCAGGGAGTATAATAACACCACCATTTCTCAATTCACCCTATTAGCAGCTCTAATAGACTAGGATGGCCGAACGGTCCAAGGCGCTGCGTCCAGGTCGCAGTCCGGTTCGCCGGGCGTGGGTTCGATTACCACTTCTGACATTTTTTTTTCTAAACCTCGCCTCAGTTTTTATACGACGAAAGGCTATGCGCTGTTTAAATAATAGCAATTATAAATCATTTAGTTTTACTCAAAAATAAATGCTTTTAGATGCAGGATGGGAATCTACAGTGAAAAATTTTTCAACATCCATTACGCTATTTAAAGTGGCTATATTGGCTCAAATTTTGGCATTGAGCTCTTGCATTCACTTCTCTACACAGAATACGCCAATTATTTTATTGCACTGTAAACTGCGTAGAGGATGAAGTTATAAAGTAAAACACCGTAAACTTCAACACTATAGGATTTTATTTCCGACCGGTTTCGGCGCAAAAGCCATCATCAGGTGAAGGAGTAACGGAGGTAGCAGCCATATATATTAGAGAAACTTAGAGGGGAGGGTAAGGAGAGGGGAAGGGTTTGGAAATGTATATTCATTTGTGAGATTTTCAGCAGAAGTAATTTCAAAATCCTATAGTGTGGAAGTTTACGGTGTTTTACTTTATAACTTCAGAATGTCCACGAAGTTCGGCCAAATACGATAGAGTTTATGCGTAGAGAATGTTTGGAAATTTATCACGAATTTACCAGTAGTACTTGATGGTATTAGATCCACATTGGTTAAGGTGATCTCAGTCGTCCCTCAGGGTAGCGTAATCGGACTGTAGTTATTTTTAGTATACATCAATGATCTCAGCAATCACATTGACAGCAAAGTTAGGATATTCGTGGACGTCATGGTCATTTACAGGGAAATAGAGAGTTTAGAGGATAGATTAACCCTTTCGAAGGTCATAGATATAATTATGATATGGTGCGATTTTTGTCAATTAGAGCTAAATGTAGAAAAGTGATCAGTAGTTAACTTCTTCGAAAGAAAATTTAAAATAAATGATTAATCGTACAGCCTCCGTGGGGTAAACATTAGAATCGGTGAAATATCTTGGAGTAACTCACACGAATAATCTATCATTTAGTGCCCACATCCGAAATATATGTGGAAAAGCACTTAAGAAACTCGGCTTCGTTAAAAGAATAGTCGCTAAGAGCGAAGGAAAAGTTCGCGGGTGATGTTACTGTTGCGATGAAGTTTATGGGATCCTGTCGAGAAATATCATATTCGGGATTTAGAAAAAGTACAACGAAAGGCGATACGATTTGTAAAGAATTGCTATGACAAAACAGTAAGTGTTACTCAGATTATACAGAACGAGGGATGGGAATCATTAAAAATTAGAAGACTAATTCAAATGATAAGTTTACTAAATAAGTTCAGAGAAATTACGTTCTCAGAAGATGTAACGAATAAAATTAAACATCCCCGTTGTATAGGCCGTTCTGATACTGCGAGGAAGATCAATGAAATAGATGCTAGAACGAATATTTTCAGGAATTTATTTTTGCGATACGCGAAAGCAATCGATTAGGAAAATAGAGTCAAGGTGATTGTAACCCCTGCCACACACACGCTTGCAGGGTTCTTAGATAGACATAGACGAACTTGAAAATTTCATCTAATTACTAATGTTTACTGTAAACGCAGTTAGTTGGAATTTAAGTTGTAAAATTGATATGAGTAAAAAAGGAAAATTGAATTCGATAAAATGTATAAGTGATTTGCCATGTACCTCACTTCATTGACTTTATTATTTTTTTTGAGTATTAAAAATATCTAGTAGATATTTTCCCTTTAAAAAATTTAAAGGTTATCGATTTATTTTTATCTGAACAGGAATTGAATGCCATATATATTTTAAGTACGGGAGATGCATGAAAACCTCTCTCGGAAGTTTATTTTGAAGAAAAGTATATGCTCCTAAGCCCCTACTGGATATGCTCATATATGTATAGGAGTACATTGAATTTTCGACTTGCATTTACTGAAAGGGCAATTTTCCGACTCACCATGCTAACTTATTGTAAGCCGATAAAACATTCAATGCTGATTATATATTTTGCTGTAGGCACGGTTCTGAGATTTGGAAATGATTGGTGGTTGAAGTTAAATGAGTTGATAATTATCGTTGGCATGAAACAGGAATTGCAATAGTAAGAGCGTTGGAAGTTAATTATATCCCTTTCTGATTTTGTATCCCACTTCTATGGTTTTAATGGTTAACAGATTGAGCACGTTCGAGCAATCAGAGGAGAGCACTGACAATGAGAAAACGAAGAAATTATTGTTACCCTAATTCCGATGACGCATGGTGCAGGAAATAGCTAATAGTTTCTGTAGAAGATTGAAGGCGAGGGTTGTTAGGAGGATTTCCTTGAATTCAGCTAGAATCCATTAAATTTAATCTAGCATAACGACATTTATCGACGTTCCATGAGCAGTCACGGATAGAGTACGTGACTCAAAAATGAAGAACGTCAAACCTCTTAACAAAGCCCATTTCTCAATCAGTTTTAAACTGACTCACAGGTGGAATTATAATAAAGGGCTTCTTCCTACTTTAAGAGTTACAAAATTTTGTTGTATGAGAGATTCTTTATTTCCTATTTTTATATTTTCTAATCAACGATGATTATCAATTTATTTTAATAGTCTTATCAATAACTAAGCATCGTCATTATATAGGGCTACAGTAAAAGATAGTTTGCCGATAAACCTGTACTTTTGATTTCATAAGTATTGGGCATAAGGATAAAGTCGATTCGTAGGCACACTCCAATGATGAATATTAAATCCACTGTAACCAATGTAATGTGATACACGTATACAAATAGTCCCAAATAATTTCGTAAATTTCAGTATCTACCTATGTCAAAATTATTTACTTAAACTGATGTGTAATCTATCCCACCGAGTCAACACAAATTAATTTCACATTTTTCATAAATAAAATATTCTACGAGTGTGTTTTTTTCCTTGATTATCTCGCGTCGCTCCAGCTAGTACTGTTAGTACAGAAAAATCAAAACAATTCATTATAATTATTATAAAAAATAAATATTATCTGTACGAGCAATTAAATTTAAACAAGGTTATTAGACAAGGGGTTGGAGGAATTAAATTAGTTTTAATATCATTTTAAAAATAACTGTTAGTCTTAGAAATGTTTCATAGGAGTCAATGCAAAGGTTTAGAAATTCGAAGAAACCCGTGTACGAAATGCGTACTTTCCTACAATACTATTTCCAAAAGAAAACGAACCTCAACATCCATAGACGGAAAACAATCACGTGGCAATTTCCGTGCAATCCTCGCTTCGAGAGGCATAAAAAATTGTACTTTTCCATTGTTTTAACTTCGTGACTCATCCATCGCTCTCCTCCATTTGCGTCTTCGCTTTTCTCAGTCGGATGAGTTGGCAATTAGCAGTGCTCTTCTAAGTTCCGTCGAATTGTCTCGAATTCAGCACATACGCATTATAATTCTAAATATAGACATTCGGAAATTACTTGACGCATTATCATTATTAAGAGGCAATGAGGTTGATTCAACGCATTTTCAAAAGATAATTCAAACTTCTGCGACTATTCCATGGCATTATCCATTCTATAAAATCTGATAAATTCTATTCGAACAATATATTTTTGAGTAATGTTTTCAATTGATCCTAAAATTCGGTAAAATAAGTTATATAAAAATATGATATAAAAGCGGATGGATTCATTGAAATTTAGACGATTTAATCAAATTCAAAGATTAAATAACTTTATAAAATTTTAAATTATCGCATAATTCGAAAGGATATACCAGCATATGACACCGTACTTGAGATCTTCGAAGACCTATTAAGGTAAAGTGAAATGATCCAAATTAATATTTGTTGGTTCTGCTAAATGACTAATTACATCCTTCCATAGCTTATGGGATAATTATTGAATCGATAATTAATGTCGACCTGAATGCAAATGGTTATAATCAACAAAGTCCAGGGTTCGAGTCCCGATTCTTCGTGTATTTCCTTATCAAGGCCTGGATTTGCGCGTTCTTCATCTACGCTTGCGTAAATAGTTAATTATTTTACTTTTACAAGACCACTTTTTCAACTGAGTACGAGTGTATTAAAATAAGACTTATCATCTCATACTGAATCCCCTTGGAGCTGTTTTGTAATTGTAATTCACCTTTGAATTCATACGTCGCATAGGTTACATTACACGGGCTTCTTTACCAATGGTTTTTAAACCGCCGATGTAAATGTAAATTATGTGGTTTGCCCTTTGTAATAGTGCATTAACCTTTAACCAGTTGCGAGGTGTGCGGTTACGCAAATGGTAGCGTCATATTGACCAGTTTCCTAAAATTGCTTTTTTGCGTAATTTTTCGTTTGGTTATTTTTAAATATTATGTAAGCAATTTGAAAAATTATACCTCTGTGATGTATATCCCATCTATTAACGCATATTTTCTTTAATGTGTTAATAAAATTGTAATTTTTGAAAGCAGAGCAATATAATACAAATGTTTTCGCTATCCCGAGAATTTTATCTATTTTACAGTGTAAAAATGATAAAATATTGAATGGTATTATATTGAATTGTATTTATGGATATGATATTAGATTACATAAATAAAAATATCGTAAAAAACACCATAAAATAATCTAATAATATGGAAAGTTTACCAACTTGGATAATTTACGAAGTATACAAAATAATTTTCGCTGCAAACATTTTATTGTACTATTAGTGCAGGGTTAGAATTCCTTTTGATGAAGACGTAAGAGTCAAGGGATTGCAGGAAAAAAAACAATTGCTTTTACATTGATTTATTTTGTGTTTTTTTTCTTATGCATTGTAGCTTGGGGTGGATAAAGTGCAGCGACTTTCAATAAAAACTATAGATTTTTAATGCTACAAAATTTGTTAATGCAAAAATTCCCTTCGAATCAAAATATAAATAGGCTGCATACATTTTGATTGATTCCGACACAACATATTAGTAGATAGGAGGAGATAGAAAGAATGAACAGATTTTCTGATTTCGTATCTAACCTCCGGATGATATTTTTTACCAACGAATTTTCATTTGAGCTGTATTAATCCGACGCTAATACTTAATGGTTTAAATCGGAGAGCTAAATGATATTAGTTTGCGAGTTGACCTGCGTTCCCAATATACTGGAGAAGAAGAGTGGCATGATAAAAATATAAAACTAAACACCCTGTACACAAGTTTGGTCGACGAAATTTTCGGTCCCTCGTCCCAAAAAAAACGAAACAGTTGCCTCTGAAATCGGCGATCCGTTCGCATCTATATTTATCTGATAGCGAGCGCGTGGAGTTCCCCTTTTAAAGAGTGATGTCTTGCGCTCACTCTGACCCGAATATTCCTCCATTCACAACAGCGAGCATCTCGATTCCAAATATACAGTTAACGAAAGTGTACTGACAAGTGTTAATGTATTATATATCATTTTGAAAATTCTTTTATATAATGAAAGCTATATCGTTGTCCAGTACCCTCGGCATCGAATTTTCTCTGTTGGGGACTGGGCTGGTTCAGAAAGTCCATCTTAATTATTCAAATCGTATGTTAGACACTGATTTATTATATTAATTTTAATATATCTTTCTACCTACTTTGCAAATTTTAGTTGAATCTGTTATTTTTCACAGGTTTGATACGTTCCCCTTCTGAGTGTTTTCCTGCAGGTTTTTTACCTTTTTCCTGAGTGCTCCCTTAGGTTTTTTGTAACCCTACAAAATAATTTCCTTTTTTGCCTTTTCTTTTGACCTATCCCTAAAAGCTCTTTCTCGAAATATTTGATAAAGGAGAGTTTGCTGTAAGAGGCTCATAAGTCTCAATCTCGCCCTGAAACAAAGTTGATTATTATTTTATTGCTAAGTAATATCGGATTTTTAAGAGATTTTAGGCAGAGTGATATATCCCATTGAGGACGTAATTTTCAATTAGAACGTCATTTTCAGTAATAGTCCGTTGGCTGACATCCTTCGGTTAGTTCGGAGTTAAAATTAATCGTTCCTGGTCACGATTATTGCAAACCTATTGCTTCCATAGTATCACGGTTGTGTAAAATCTCTATTTTGTTTTCGTATTTACCACGATAATCCTTCTTCATGATGTGGACGGTTTTGCTAGTTGTTCTGCGAGCTTTATCAACTTCGGCTGCGCGAACGCCTGCGCCGCGGAATCCTACTTACCAACATAACAAACTTGATTTAAATGAATAATTAATTATCAGAAAGTAGATAATGCGCCTGTTTTTCTTTGCTAATAGAATTAAAAAAGAGAATTGACCGATATTCCCTTCCATGCGGTCCAATAGCCATTTTCTCCTTGTATTTGCGCACGATTTTCACACGTGAACCCAAACTAAAATGGAATTTGGATGATATCTTTCACATGAGTAGTTTACTCATTACATGAAAAAAAATCATTTTAAATTGTGATAAAATTCCACTAATATATAACATGAACTGATTTAGATGAATCACACTATTTCATTATATTTAATAAGTAAATTTTGAGAAGGAAGCCTCACTGCGCCTTATCAATGGCTTAAAATCTCCTATAGCCGTTTTTGTCAGCGTTCCTCTGCTCCAAATTTTCTTTCTTTACACTACACCTTGTGCTTAAAAAGTATCCAAAACGTCATATATGATGTTTTGGCCAGCTTAATGGGATAAGGCATTTGACAGGCAATTAGGAGACTCAGGTTCGAGTCCGGCTCCCGTCCATTCTTCCTTGAGATATTCTCTTTATACAAAGGCGAATCATTTCATTATAATCACATGCATATTTTTACAATGTAACATCATTACGCCCTTTTACAAAATTAATTTTCACCAGCTCTCCGGAATCCATAATACCAGCATACTGTGGAAACGAATCGCCTGCAATATACGCACAAAATTATTTCATTTTATACAATGAATTTCCACTGTAAATTAGTCCTAGGTCTTATATACGCAATGAGATTACTCTATCCTCCAATTCAGTACTTACTTAATTAGCGAAAACAAAGATACCGAACAAAAAATCAACGTTTTTTTAAATCGAGGCCAAGAAAGTGGCTCGCAATTATTGGGTATAAAATTAATGCGATTAAGAGCTGCCAATTATTTATGGCAGGGAGAAACGACCATTTCCACGATTCGAACCATTAAAAATGACGATAACCGGCGATCGCCCGGAATTAACTTCCAAGAATTTATCTTTATGATCCAGACCCGGGCGAATCCTCTGCCGTTTTGATAATTTATTGATCCGTTGCTCATCTCCGTGGTGAAGCAGCGGCGGATTTGCGCAGAGTTAATCTAATTCCGCTCGTTGGGAGCACTTTCCTGCGATGATTTCCGAGATATTGAGAAGTCGTCAAAGACGCACAGAAGAAGTAGAGAAACATGAAGACTAGACAGCTCGGTTCGTGATGACTGTCTAGCAGTCGGATGACGCGTTGTTGTATGTCAACCGATCACCGCGTGACCTAGAACCGAAAGTGCCCCGATTTCAAGCAAACTTATCGACAAAGAGCGACGATATTGGAATGAGTCCAAGAAATTCAGACTGATCATACTCGTTTCATGTGTTTCATGCTGGATTGGGTGGTGTGAGTTGTTTGGAGGGAGAACCCGTTGGCAGGCAACATAGAGATTCACATGCGATAAACATTTTTTATGGAAATTTGACAATAACAAACTCAGGCCGGTAAAACCTGATTGTTCTGATTTTAGCTTGGATCTCTATTTTAAGACATCAAGAAAAATTAAGTCAGTATGACGTAACCCTAAAGCATATCGGAAAAATATCACCTTGATGATGATGATAATAATAATAATAATAATAAACCATCTGCTGTTCATGGACGACAAAAAGCTCTATGCAGAAACACCTGAAAAACTAAAATCATTAATAAAAACTGTAGCCCTGTTTAGCAGAGACATCTGCATGTCCTTTGGATTGGAAAAATGTGCGACTGTCAGCATTAAAAGAGGAACTATTAAAAAACACAAAGAGGATTTCCTCGGAATAAAAAATTTAAGACAGGATGAGATCTATAAATATCTAGGATCTCTACAAAACGGTAGAATAGACCACACCCAACTGAAAAGGTAGTTCAAGGAAAAATACATAAGGAGAATTGCAAAATTATGTAATACAAAGCTATCAGGGAAGAGGATAGTTGAATGAATCAACAGCTGGGCAGTTCCAATCCTTATTTACTCCTTTGGGGTAGTAAAATGGTCTGAGAGTGACTTAGATGAAATAGACAGGAAAACAAGAACTCTCCTGACGAAGTTTAGATTCCTTCATCCAAACTCATCTGTCAAGAGATTATATTTACCTCGCAAGGAAGGTGGAAGAGGCCTGCTGAACATCAAGAATATGTGTTATGTCCAGGTTTCTCAAATGAAAGAGAAACTAAGAACATCTTCTGACGAACTTATGAAGATGGCGGTAGAAGCTGATGAGGGGTACACTCCCCTCAATCTCCAACAGGAAGGAACCAGTAAAGAACTAAATACTCAAGAGGATAAAAAAGTATGGGAAAGTATGGATATACATGGAAAGTTCCCAAGATTACTAGACGAACCTTATATCGACAAAAAGGTCTCATTACAATGGATATACAAAGGATACTTGTATCCTGAAACCGAGGGATTCCTTTTTGCAATCCAAGACAGAGTAATGAAAACGTTAAATTACCAAAAACATATCCTGAAGCTGAATGTGGAAGATAGATGCCGAAAATGTGGAAAAACAGGGGAGTCCATCGAACACATAATGGCTGGTTGTCCAAATCTAGCAGACACAGCATATCTAGGAAGGCACAACCAGGTGGCGAAGCTCATACATCAACAACTGGGTATGAAATATGAACTCCTTGATGAGGATTTCGTTCCATATTATAAATATCAGCCTGCTCCTGTTTTAGAGAGGGAAAAGATCATCCTTTATTGGGATAGACCAGTTTTAACAGATAAAACGATTAATTACAACAGACCAGATATTTTGCTATTAATAATGCGAACAAAACCGCAATAATCATTGATATAGCTGTGCCACTGTCTCATAACATACGAAGAACGGAGATGGAAAAGAGGGACAGATACGAAGAGCTTGCGTGGCAATTAAAGGATATCTGGAAGTTGGTAGAGGTCCAGGTTGTCCCATTTGTGATATCTGTTGAAGGATTGATGACCAACAATTTTGGTAAAAATATGGAGAAAATTGGTTTAGAGGAATATACCATCGATGCAGCACAGAAAACAGTATTACTGCAAACATGTCACATTGTGCGCAAGTTCCTCAGCAATTAATAATAAGATCACATGGGTTAGAGTGAATTCTCTCTCCGTGTCGACTGAGCCTAGTCCTAACCATCTATGGACAGGTGAATATTTTCCAGCGGAAACGCTGAGAAAGTGCAAAAACTCAAATAATAATAATAATGTCTGTGTTGGGCGAAATTGGGACTAAAAAGCCCCATCTTCCATTTAACCCTTAACATGATAGTAAAGGAAAAGAGGAAAAAATGACTGATTTTGTGGAGGAAAAAACATCGAGTTTTAAACACAGGAAAGAAAGTCTTCACTGCAGGAGAACACGCGCGAAGAGAAGGGGGGTGGGAAACACCTGCAAAAGTTATAGGAAAGAATTAAAACGATAAATAAGAGCAAAATAATGAGTAGTGATACAGATTAGAAAGCAGTCATAGTCATGTAGTTATAGATTTACAATAACAGCAGAGAATAATCCTTGTCAAATAATACAATGAAGCAGAGAGTAATCCTTATCAAAGTAAGTAAATGTGGAAAATAAAACAAAATAGACAGTGCTATCTTAATCTCCCTGATCATACTTATTTCATGTGTTTTAGGCTGTTTGGATTTGTAGGAAAAACCCGTTTGCAGACAAAATTACTATATATACGATAATTACGATTCATATATGATCGAAATTTTCATTAAATTAGACAATAACAAATATTGGCCGGTAAAGCCTGTTTTGTTTTGCTTTAAGCTTGGACATGCTAAATTTTAAAACAAATGCATAGAAAATTTGAGTGAGTGCGACGTAACCATAAAAGCATATCAGAAAAATCTGATGTGCCCAGCATATGACTTTCTCTATATATAAGATGTAAATATTTATCTATGACAGTATTTTCGAACTCTATATTCAATCTAAACTTGGAAGATAAGTGATTAATTTATATTATATTATCTTTTACGTCATAAACATTATAAATAATATTTTTCGGGACATGTTCGATGAAAAACGATGAAATTGGCCTTTCGCCCTCAGCGCCCAGAGCGCCCACAAAGTACATCATCAGCAACTTCCGGTTTATCAGTGTTTTATGAATAACTCCTAAACAATCAGTTATACAAAAATATTTTTAATGCAACAGTTATAATAAATTACATTTTCTAAAACTTTTATGAATAATAATATATACCTACATATCAGATTAATGGAGATATTTTGCAAAAACGGAAACGAGCTTCGAAAAGTAAAGCTCGACTTCCGGTTAATCGATTTACTCTAAAAACTAATCAACTCTAACGACACCAACGAAAGTACTATATATGAAATTTGGTGTTGATACGATCAATAGTTTTTACGTTAAAGCGCCTACAAGCACACACACACACACACACACAGACACACATACACACAGACATCATTCCGAAAATGGTCAGAACGTGTTCTAGGGACCCCAAAACATGTATTTCCGTTGAAATCTCGAAGTCGATTTTTTTCATGAAAACAATACTTTCTCTATACTACGTATATGGAGAAAGTAAAAAAATCTCCTCGATCATACTCGTTTCATGTATTTGTAGCTGTTTGGACTTGCAGGGGAAACCTGTTTGCAGACAACATTGCGATTAACATACGATAAACATTTTCGTGACAATTATATAATAACAAATACTGGGTGATTAAAACCTGAACTGTGTCATTCTAGCTTAAATTGGAAAATTTCCGTTTTCAAACAAAGAAAATTTGAGTGAGTACTATGTATCCATTAAGACATATCAGAAACCTTAATCTCCTAAAATAAGCCATGGTGATGAAGAAAACTTATAAAATGGAAAATATGGAATGAGCGCAATAAGTATGAGCTCTGCCATTCTGGCATGAGCTTGATCATGTTCCACTTTGAAAACCGAATATTGTGACGAATTTCTAGAAAAATGTCCCCATAATAAGCTGCCCATTTTTAAGTTGCCCGTTTTCAAGTTGCTGTCAGAATGGCTCAGTCAGAACGGCCTCAGGCAGAAGGGCCTCACGGCTGAAGGGCCGAAAGGACGCGACTTTCATACTGGTGAGTGCAAGGATACTTGTCGCCGATCGGATTAATTAACAGGGCACCGGCGTAGAGTTGTGACAGTTTTTAGGAATGTGATTGGCCAATTCGCTTTACCCCTTCCGTTACAAATTTCTGTGCTTCATTATTTTGGATGAAAATGGTAGAATATACGTACCCCAGCGACTATTCGAAGGCATACTAGGAACCTTAGCTTCGCAGAATATGCCTTGGTGATTTCCACAAAAGCTTAAAAAAATCAGGATTAATCAAACGCTAATTAGTGAAGCTGAAACCATGAAATGCGGTTTTTAGGGACTTTTTGGAACTCTGGGAACTAAATAATTCGAAAAAATAAACCACAAAAAATGTTATCGATAGAAAATAAAGAAGAAATGTAATGTTACTGCTACTTATGGCTAATAAAATTCATTGTTTAGCTTAACTAGTTAGGTGATAAATTCAATTTAGATTCAACAAATTAGACTTGTGACCGAAAAATGTTTTGCTTTGCAATTCTGCATCCTTACATACCACATCTACATGAAATCCTCCAAGGTAAGTAACATTTTGGGAAAACTTTACTTGCCTTGGAGGATTTGGAGGAAATAAAATTTTTTATATCTTCCAAATATCAACATATTCTTTGTCACATAAATCGATCTTGGAGGTCCAGGGTTTTGCGTTCTAGCTTAGGAACCCCGGGCTTAAAGCATGCTTAGGGTATGGTTGTATGTGGGTGTGAATTAAAAGGTTAGTTATAAGAGTCATCTCCTGAGTTCACGTAAAAATTTCGTCGATGCATAAATTTCAACGCCTGGATTCCTTTCCGTAGTTAATCCTAGAGATCCTGTTTAGAGCAAATGAATTCTCCTTCAGCCTCGTTTCGCTTCACTGTTTAGCTCTGCTTTGGGTCATTAATATCTTTACTTTACTTTCGCTAAAGAGTTCCTCCAAAGGCTAATGTCTTTCTCCGAAGGAGCTAGAATTCCCTGTAAGTTTAAACAACTTACATTTTAACTATCTTTCCCCCATCAATATTCATCGTTTTCTAATTAAGCCTCCTCTTTCGCAACCCTTGCTCTCAATTCTTACAAAGTTCTGATCTATATTTAATCTCCTTATCTCCAGGTCCAGATGCGGGATATCTGGAGCTAAGAGAATCAGCTGCTACACCAACTATCTTAAAGTATTTCATGTAAAATTCATAGAATATTTCCAGCACTTTTCATATATGTGCATAACGATGAAAGTGGAAGAAGCTAGCATAAAATTAGATAAAGGAATGACAGCTGAAAGAGTAAAGGAGGAAACTGAAGAAATGCTTGGAAGAAATTACAGAATTCACGGAGCGATGTAAAAAGAGATATTGGGATAGAAAAGGTAAACAACGTTTTTAAAAAAAAATTAAAAGTAACTAGATTCCTTCTGGAAAGAAAGAAAATTTTTAACACGGCTGTTAATAAATTAGAGGTTTTAAATCTCCAATAGCCATCTTTGTCGGCGTTCCTCGTCTCATTCCCCGGTATTCGGAAAAAACAAGAAAAAATCACCGCACTTTTAAGATACTCAAAGCGCATTTCGAGAGCCAAGCTCTCCTCGTCCGGAGTAATAAAATAGAATCTAAGAGATTCCTTCTGTCTGTCTCATGTTAAAAATGTGAAGTAGACAAGGAAAAAGTAGAGGAATCATACCCGTTACCGGGCAGTGCTCTTTATTTGAGTTGGGAGAATGCTAATGAAAGTAATCGTCGTTAAATAAAAAATAGATTTATGACGATGTAAGAAGGGTTAATCAACAAGAAGAAATAAAATATACTGGCATTTAGAAAGAGATTTCAGGCACAAAAAACTACAGAGAACTCAGGCGAAACTAAGTAGATCTAGAATCCAAAAAAATCGTTAGTGAAGAGGTACCAGATGTTAAGACCTAATTTCTCTTTCTTTGCCATCAACCGCTTTCTTGCTACACCACGGTAGTTCTACTGGAAATAATATCGAAACCATCCTCACTTACTGTCAAGTTCATTTAAGAAACTTCCACAATATCCTCTTTCCGAAATTCAGACAAATTAAGCCGTTAGGCTTTTCTTTTCACTCTAAAACTTGGCATTGTTCGCTACTTTGGGTGTTATGAAGTGGAATGTTTGTGGAAAACTCTATTTTATGAAGCAACCGCGGAACTCGGGTAATTTGAGAGCAGTGAATTAAGTTACATGCATGAGTAGAAACTAGCCAAGCGAATCTAACGAAGCTATTTTAATCTATTAAAAGTCTTAGAATTAATCCAACACTATAAAAGCAATATTTATTCTATTTCATTATCAAGCACATCGGGAGTAACTTATTTAAATATATTCTTAACCAGAAAGAATAGAACTACGAAAAAAATCTTTAAATATTATTCAAAAGTAAGGAAGTTGACACAAAAGGTTCAAATGCATTCACATCGGAATTTAACACTTGTTGATAATGCTGATAAATGCATCTAAACTAAATTGTAACTTCTTTTTTTTCTCAAAGAAGGACAAAGTATTTTCAATCTGACTCATTCTGAATGTTTCCATCTCCAGTAATGCCCGATGCAAACTCGCGTTTTTTTGACGTGTGTTAACGCGACCTTATCCGAAAACTCATGCGAACGTGTCGCGCACTTCAGATGCGTCGAAGCAAGTGCGTGTGCATCGTCCAATCAAAACTAGTTCCCCAGACCACGTCAGCGTAAACGCTGCGCTAACGCAAGTCAGAAAAACGCAAATTTACATTAAGCCTTACTCTCAAATTCAAATTAATAACGTCCATTACTGTAAATGTGAGCAACGGTGTCTCGGGTAGTAAACCAAAGTTTTCAGTTTCAGGCAAAAATATATGCAGCTGAAAAAACACACGTTTGTGTCATAAATAGAGAAAATAATATCCTTTGTTTCCTTTTTTCAGGTCACGTTCAATTATAGTTGCACCAACGGAAAGAAAAGACTAACGTTTTGGAGAGCTTGATGAAGTGTGCGGCAAAGTTGAAGTGAGTCAAGGAATTTTAACCTATCCGTGTTTCCGGCAAAGTCGTCTTTACGTTCTCTTTATATTTATCTTTGTTCTGATAAGAAGTTCACTGTGCGGTATATCACTGAGGGAAATATCAATGCGGCATACACAGTAAGTAACACGTGGTCACCGATTACAACAGTACTGCTCTGTACCAATTTTGTAGACCGGGCCCCGCTACCTCTTAATTTAGATAGGTAGATAGATCACACTACTGTGTGAACACCGATAATTGAAGCAGCTTCTTTTGAAAATGAATGTGCTAACCACTTCTCTACCCGAAGACCCTGATTAGTAGCAGATGTGAAATTTATTTCATAGATAAATAAAAGTTTGGGTGCTTGATTTCAGATTTTTCTCGTATCCAATAGTTTATTTGTTCTCTTGAGTGCACAAACATATAATTACTTATATTTTGAACACGTTTCAAACTCTTTGAGATAGAAAACCTAAGAACAATCTTTTACGCGCCTTCAATTAAAAACAACATACGGAGGGAAGATGATGAATGTAGAGCTTTGAAGCGAGAGCAAACATAGTAATTGAACTTTGTACTGAGCAGCAAGTTCATGCAATTATCACGGGACAGATAAAAGGATTTGCGATGCTCGTGTAATGAAAATGCAGAGTTGAGGATTGAAGTGATGCATCAAAGAAGGCGTTGCTAATTACAGAAGCGAGGCTAACTGCGAGCACAGTTGCGATAAATCGTACTTCCTCTTATAATTAAGAATAAATCGCAATCGCTTTGTGCATAAGGTTGGGCCGAGTATGGAATAGCGCAGTTCATCACTCAAGACTGCAATGCGTCTGCTGAATTATTACTCACAAAATCATTAACTGAAGTTCTCGGAGAAAAGTGCTACCAGCTGGAAAAGAGACGCGTGCTGAAGTTCAGTTTTTTTAAACTAATCCATCGCTAGAGTAGATAAATATTTTTGCGATAATATTCTTTATTTTTCGCTCTTGATTAATTATTAATTAATTAATTAATAATAAACTCTTTTAATGCATTTCTAATGTTGTCATAATAGCAATAAGGTCATACTAAAATATGTGATGAATCAAAAAATGCAGGTAATATTCATGAATGAAAATAGTGAATAAAAAATAAATATTGATTATTGATGGAAATTTCCCGCTTACAAAATCTTTCCATGCAACAAGGATGTATTATTTATCTTCCAAGAACCAAAAATATATCTCATTTAGTGGGATAGTAAGTAATTTGAAAGACTCATCAGAGAAAACAACTTAAGAGCACAAATGAGTCACGTAGTGTCTGTGACATTTTTGCCCCTTTTCAGTCACAGTGTCAATAATTGTTTTATCTACAACGCCTGATATACGATGAATCACAAGCGTCAGAATTTCAGGATCAGTTTTCTTCTTTATAACTATTCTTTACTAGGAATATAAGTTTAGAGATTTTTACAAGTGACGTAACATTTTAAGTTCTTAAATGAACTATGGCATCTGCCAACTATATTATAATCGATATGGGGTTGATCCAATGTAGATTTTATCATTTATCTAAGTGGCCCTCTTAACCACTAGTTTACTTATTGGCCACAGTTACAGAATAAATATGTATAGAGGTATCTCAGATTGACATATACTTAAATTACATAGCCTATATTACTGACGATCATGATAAGAGGCTATAATTTACGTTTGAGCACAAGTTCTTTAAATAATATGAACGATGTTTCTGAACACTGACATACTTAAAGCTGTTTCTCGGTAAATTTGACTTCCTCCTTTTAACACCTTACTTGGGATCTCATGCATGATTCAATTTTCCTTAAAAGGATTTGGTAGTCCTCGCTCTTCGAAGGCCATAGTTTTCCGGAACATGACCAAGGAAACCAAAAAGATCAATAAATGTTGGTAAACCAACCAAGTATGAAGACTAAGGTGTCATTGAAGGGGAATTGGAAGAATCGAATTTCATGGCTGATAAACAACTGCGAAGGCTGCGTATGGTCGGTCGAATTTCATACAGCAATTTGAGGGTGGATGCGGAAGTTTAGCCCAAGTACTAAGTTTAATGGAACCTTTTCTAGGATTGAATGTAGGTACGTACCTAAGTTTAGAGGAAATGTTGCAAATGAATTGCATAACCTTGTTGCCTTAACTTACATAATTGTTAACCAAAGTAGAATAATAAATAAAAACCTGGACATATATATAATTGGAAATTCATGCTAATTTTAGAACTAATGTATTTTGTGGATAGCGGTCAAGTAGAAGAAATTAAACTTATGATTAAGAGTTAAAGTTCATTAATAATAAAAATTGACAACAGACATTTTTCCAAGAAACTATCTTCCTATTTTTAAACAACTTTACAATTACTCCATGTAATAACATCAATACTTTGTTTGACAAGTAATGATTATTTACGATATAATGATAATTTACGAGCATCCTATCCACACTTAACGCCAATAAAATGCAATGCATCACGAATACTTTGCCTAAATATGAGTAAAAGAAGATGCATTCTCCGATTTATTAGGTATTCCACTAATCAAATAATAATACCAACAAGTACTTATATAATAGAACTATGGTAAACGAAACTAATTAAACGTAATGAGAGAAAATATTCATGGTTGCGCTAATTGGCTTTGAGATAACTGGCGATTTCAATCCAATTTTCATTACAGCTTAATGCACGAAAATCTGCCTTGATTAGGGCATGATTTAAATAAAAACAAAAAGATACGCACTATATATTTATTAAATTATAATTAAATTTACCAAGAATAAAACGGGTACAAAACTATTGCTTAATTTACATTACATTTACAATTAAACTTGATTACATTTTTAAAAACATTGGAATCGATGAAATCAACATAGTTGATTTTATCGATTAATTTGACTACATAACTAAACACGAGGAAATAAAATAACTTTTTCAAAGTTCCACAACTTTTACACTATAAGGCTGCCGGTTCCGATTAAGAACTAGTAACCATCAGGCAAATGACAAGTTCTTGGTCGAAACCGGTAGCCTTATGGAGTAAAACTTGAGGAGCTTTGACAAAGTTATTTAATTTCTTTGCGCTTACCTATGGAGTTCCACAAGGTAACATTCGATTCGATTCTTATTTTCGATTCGATTCGTTCTCATTCGATTTTTTGAGCTTGATTAAATTATCAACAACGTAACCCTATAATGTTAACGGATATCTAATTCCGCTTCTCAGAAGAGTCTTGGGTTTTTGATCTCCAAGAATCTGTCATTGCTCTCATAAAATCTATCGCGCCCTCTTTCTCGATGTATTCTCGGTGCGATAGACTTTCTTTTCATCCATCGCGTTCCATTCCACCTTCCGAATCAAAGCATCCAGAGTCCAACGAACTCGCAAAGAATGTCTTGAACACCCCTAAGGGATTCCTCTTAGGGATTGTTATCTTTGCATCCGTGGGTAGTTCTATTGCGGGGATGTGATTCATCGCTCGAAAAATTGGGTGAAATTTGAGAGAGCGGGACGTCTGGATTTATTTTTTCTGCGAAAGCCTCTCAGAGAATGAGGAGAAAACATTCTCGAGTCGCGCCTTCGTAGAAAAAAAAACATGAAATTAATCAGAAAGGCTTCTTTGATAGACGGAGCAAAATTTCTTGAAAGTATTCATGTTTGCCCTGGTTCCAAATTCAATGAAATTCTAAGCTTTTAATTTTAATTCAAACCTCCGTAATATTTTAATAACAACGACTTTCGAAATGGAAACAAGAAAACACGTTTGGAAGAAAAAGACAAGAGATTCTCGATTCACAGAGAAAAAATACAAATTACGCCGAACGAAGTTTTGAATGCTGTACGTTGTTTGCAAATTATATAATGACCACCATTGACAGCGAACTTTTGGTAAATAATAATAATAATTTGTTAATAATTGAGCGAAATATATTCGCTTCTATGAAAACAAGTTTAATATTCATGTACTTAAGTGTCTCTAAAGTATTCAGTCCGAAGGCTGGTTGATACCTCACCACCTCTAACATCGGCTACTAAGAGCTAGTGAAAGGGATTGAGGCTTAATAGACAAGATGAGGAGTGAGGTAGTTTGCCATTACTTTCCTCACCAAGCGAGAATGCTATAAGCGGAACATGTTCACGTAAGTGTAATGCAATTCCTTACACTTTTCGTGGGCATTCTATAAGGAGAAACCTTACTTAGTCCCACAATTCAGCTAACTTATACCTCAGTAGTTCTAATGATATCACAGCTATGAATAAGGCTTTGATAAAGGTAGGTTAAAGAAACATTTTTCTCTTTCCTGAACCAAATGACAAAAAAAAAATATTTCAAGATATGGTAACACGGATAAAGTATTATGGGAGACGTAATATTTTATTTAGGAAATGAATTTGAATCGAGTTTAGTAGTTCCTCGATCACGTAGCATTTTTCACTTGAAATGATAATCTGAGGGCACGTGTTCGGTTCTCAGAATAATTCACGCCGTGTAGAAAGTCACGCTTCGTTCGACAGCGGTAAAGCGCTAAGACAACAATTTGCTTCTTTCCACGAACAAAGGTCAACGGCGAGATTTCCTCAGAACAAAGTTCCCTCGAATCATTTATTGTCCGATCTACAAACAGTTGGACGCCTCTGCATCTTGCTCTAGGTTTAACTTTGCCCGAAGACAGCATCACGCAGCCCCTCTTTATCTTTAGAAAGTTATTTAACGGTTGCCCATTCAAAGAGATAGTTACAAACGATACAAAATGAACTTTTTCTTCTACAAAAAACCAAATAGAGGTATTTCCTCAATTAGATTGATAAAATAAAGGGTTTTGTACCTACATTCAATCAATTTGAAAAATTGTCGTTGATGGTTGAACTAAATACCTGCATGCGTACAAGTGCATAAGATATTTTCTGGACGAAATAGATACGTTGCAATTGTTGTAATTTTATATGAAAATTTCTAAAACGATAAGTATTTTACTACGAATGCCATTCATGATTTTAAACTTCATGTCACGTCTCTTCACGGCAACGGTTTCTAAAATACTTGGCCCCAAAATAAAATAAAATTCCGATAGCGTAGTACACTCCTGGCAAAAATTAACTCAGCACCTCCCTAGCGATCCTTACGGTCGGTGCTGCGTTAATTTTGGCCAGGACTGTACATATTATCCAAACATTATAACTCAAAAGTCGGCGTTTGCTAACACCTAACGTTGACTCTTCTTTGTGGCATTTCACGAAATTATTACCATGATCGATATAAATACACTCGCGAACAGATATCCTACGCTCAATAAATAAATGCATTTGACATTGAAACCTCTTTGAACTCACAGGCCATGCGCTATTTGGGTTTGTTGATTACTAACTAAGCCATTGGGTCAATCTAAATTTTGGCTTGATATCTGAAATAAAAAAAATTCGGCATATGTAGCCTTGATATACGACTTTCGAATGCGTAAATGTTTCGTCAGTACGAAGGCTCGGGGTGAATGTCATGCAATTACTTTCAGGACAATGCTAATACAGAATTCTAAGGTGAAGGGGGGTGCAGCTCCTTTGATTTTCGCATTTAATGGGTTAAAGAAAATTAAAAGTAAGAGTTTGACTTATTCAAGAAAATCGATTTGCAAGTATAAAAACCTTAGAGAAGAGATTCCTGAAGAAATTAGCCTAGGTTAATCACTCAAACCGGATGATCCTGATGGTCGACTAACGTGCCGACTGCAAATTAGTCTCTCTTATCCTTAGCAATTCCGATAACACTGTTCTAATCGTAAGTAAATATAGAAAATACTTTCATCCAGAGTAAACATTCAATCGATTATCGGCATTTTTCACGGTTCACTATCACTAACTATTCTGACGCAATTCTGTACAACGTGCGTAAAAGACCAGAAACAAAAATATCCAAGACTTTCGAACCGGAAAAAGCTTTGAAAAGAAGATGATGAAACGATAAAGAACTGAAAATTTTTTCCGCGAAAATCAGAAACGGGTATTTGGGGCAAATGTAAAAATGGATCCAGTCGGTGCTGACATGTTACCCAATACGAAGTAAAGTGGTGCCCTCTTTAGTGTTTAAGTCGATCGCTTTTATGCATGGAATCGTGTCAAGGACCGAATTTTTCGATCACCTTCCAAAACAGGGGAACATGACAGAAGAGCTCTCCAGTTTCCTGATGTACACCTCTCCCTGGGGCTGTCTTTAGCAGCCGGATACTAATGCGAGTTATTTTCAGGCTTTCACGCCAAATCAATGAGAATGAGCACAACGAAAAAATACAGTCGTAAATATAACAGTCTTGATTTAGAAGATTTTTTCTTTTTTCAGTGACCAATTTCAGAATATCTAGAAAGGTTATGAAATGAACACATTCTGATACAGATACTCTGTGCAATGGAATATCCTAACATGTACGTCTACGTAAAACTTATTTCGTTAGAATCTTTCAGATTTGGAATATCAAAATTCTTCTTTGCACTGCGGCATTCGAACAAACTTCGCGTGTATTTCAAAATTCTTCACATTGCATGCATAAAATTTTAGCGATATTGGTTTCAGATCGTTCGCATAATCTTAGATTAAATTAATTTTGCTAGAGACTGATAGATTTCTTATTTACATGCAGGATTTCTCCATTACAGTTCTACGAAAACAGGGGGACTCGCGAGACATTGGTGATTCTGTGAGAAAATTTATGGACACTATGAAAACTTAAAAAAACCTTTGATAGGTCACAAGAAAGATAATAAACATAAGCACTTAAAAAAGAAAAAATATTGCATAAAAATGATGTGAAATAACAATTGAGCAGGGACATCTCAGGACACTAGTATTGGTTGAAGAGTTCTGCAAAAGAATAATTAATTCGCTTACCTAATAGAATCACATATCGAATCACAGAATCGGTGAAGTATCTTGGAGTAACTCTCACGAATAATCTATCATGGAGTGCCCACATCCGAAATATATGTGGAAAATCACTTAAGAAACTCGGCTTGGTTAAAAGAATAGTCGGTAGGACCGAAGAAAAAGTTCGCGAGCGTTAGTTAGGCCTCACCTTGAGTATGCATGTAGTGTATGGGACCCCGCCGAGAAATGTCATATTCGGGATTTAGTAAAAGTACAACGAAAGGCGATACGATTTGTAAAGAATTGATACTATAAAATAACGAGTGTTACTCAGATGTTACAGGATGTGGGATGGGAATCGTTAGAAAATAGTGGAAAAATTCAAAGGATAAATTTATTAAATAAGTTCAGAAAATTACGTTCTCAGATGATGTAACCGATATAATGCGACCCCCCTGTTATATGAGCCGTTGTGATACTACCAGAAAGATTAGAGAAATAGATGCTAGAACGAATCGTTTCAAAAATTCATTTTTTCGCGAAGTATACGCGAAAGCAACCGTTTAGGAAAATAGAGTCAAGGTGCTTGCACCCCCTGCCACACGCCGAAAAACGGCTTGCAGGGTTCTTTCATAGGCATAGAGAGAGGCCACCATTCAAAAGCGAATTGAAAACGAAAATGTAATAGATGTACATGAAAGTAATGCAGTAGATATGAATGAAAGTAAGAACTAAGCACAAATCAACAAAGCCTAAATCAAAGATATATCGCATATTTCAAATGGTTTTTAAATAAAAGATTATTTATATGAGAGAATCTGCACATGAATATTGTTGCAAAAATCATTGTAAGAAAGAATCATTCTGAAACTGACGATAGAGTAAGAACATTATGAGATATTATAAAATTAGTTTCTAGAAAAGAAATGTAGCAATGGCTTAGTAAGACTTACACGTAATTAGGAAGATTAAGGACAGCATGA